>OU975425.1:7500-2569500 GCA_918857605.2 Philereme vetulata
AAATGCGTTACGCATACCCTCCGAACATGGGAGTGTCGGAGGGTTATGTGGGACTACACATCGCCTCTCCCTCCTCAGAATGAGGAGGGGTAGGGAGTGCTACCCACTAAAAACCACCCGGACGTGCCCTCTCGCCGGTTTTGTTGGACACCGTGGAACCCGCGAAGGCATAGTCCACGATGTCCACCGGTGGCGCCCCAGCCGTTGCCGGGGCTTCCCGCGCCGAAGGGGAGAAGGGCGAGCACGCTTGGCCCTCTCCCAGACCGCTCAGTGGCTAATCACCGCAGGCAGAGGACTCCCATCCTCCACCTGCAGCCACTATGGGTTGAGTCTGGCGGCAAAACGCCGCCTTCTCAACCCAAGCCGTCTGCGCCGGAGAGGATGCGCGAGAGGATCTTCCTCGCGCTCCCGCTCCGCGGTCTCCTTTTGCGAAATGACTGTTTCGCAGAAGGAGACCACCGCCTCCCAGGACCTCTCGTTGCTCAGCATTGCTTCAACAATGCTTTGGAGCGAGAGGTCCACCCGCTGAATGGTGCGTGCCATGAGGCCACGCTCCGCGTCCCAACGACTGCACACCTCAAGGGTGTGCTGAGCGGTGTCGTCGGGACTTCCGCACTCATGGCACAGCGGGGCCGGCTCTCTTCCTATTTTGTGCAGGTAGTGACCGAAGCACCCATGCCCGGTCAGTACCTGCACGAGCCGGTACGACGTCGCGCCGACTGCCCTCTTGAGCCAAAGGTCGGCCGTTGGGAGGATCGCCTCTATGGTACGGACACCATAAGGGGCGACCTCCAGTTGGGCCTTCCATCGGTCCCGCAGTCGGCGCTCCGTCGCGCGACGGGAGGCTGCCATCTCCTCGGGGTCCGGGCGTTCACCTGTTGTCCGGACCCTGGACCTACGTCGGTAGGTCTCTGCGTGCACCTCTGCGTCTAGCTCCCACGGGGGGGTGCACGCGAGAAGGCAGGCAGCCGCGTGGGCCACCGTCATATAGGCCCTTATTATCCTAATGGCCACGACCAGTTGTGGCCTCCGCAGCAGGGCCCTATTTCGGGCGGACAGCTTGTCCGCCCATATTGGGGCCCCATAGAGGGCCATGCTCCTTGTCACGCCGGCATATAGCCGCCGGCACAAAGAACCCGGCCCTCCTACATTGGGCAAAAGTTTGCCCAGCGCCGATGCGGCGCCCACGATTCGGGGAGCTAGTCTCGAGAAATGCTCCCCGAAATCCCACTTTCGGTCCAATATTAGCCCCAGATATTTAATATGGGGCTTTATTTGGACCGCTTCACCCTCCAGGGTGAGCGTCGCACTCGCAGGCAGGTTCCACCCGCGCCCCCCGAAAACTATAGCCTCAGTCTTCGGGAGGCTCACCTTTAGGCCGAGCCTGGTGATCCGTTCAATCGCCAGCTCGGCCGCCACTTCCGCCCTCCGGGAGGTCTCCCGCTTGTCGCTCCCGCGCACAGCCACCATTGTGTCGTCCGCGTAGCAGACGACAAGTGTGCGCGGAAGCAGCTCTCCCCGGATTGCCCAGTCGTACCCCAGGTTCCATAGAAGTGGACCGAGCACAGAACCCTGGGGCACGCCGCAAGCCATCACTCTCTCCCCCCGTTGCCCGTCCTTCTTTTCCCAGAGCACTACCCTCTCGGATAGGTAGTGCTCCACAATCCGCCTCAGGTAGTGAGGCACTTCATGGTATCGAAGTGCCTCACTGATCACCCCATAGGGGAGGGTGCCAAATGCGTTTGCGATGTCTAGTGACACCGCGATGACACCCTCCCCCCTGCTCGACGCGTACTCACAGAAGTCCCTCAGTGACTTCAGCGCGTCGAGCGTGGACCGTCCTTCCCGGAACCCGAATTGTCTGTCAGAGACGTTCGGGCCGGCGGTCTCCAAGTGCCGCAGGATCCGGGAGGCCAGGATGCGTTCAAACGCTTTCCCGGCCTCATCCAGCAGCACTATCGGGCGATAGGCAGAAGGGCAATCCGGCGGCCGACCCTCTTTCCGTAGGAGGCATAGTCGCCCCTCCTTCCACACCCTCGGGAACCTTCCCTCTCTCAGGCAGTCATCCATGACATGCCTGAGACGGTCCCCTAGGTGTTTCAGGGCGACTGCGAGGACGCGACCGGGAACGCCGTCCGGGCCCGGGGCTTTTTTGCAGCCCCGGAGTCGGTCTATCACTCGATCGAACTCGTCGTCACCTATCGGTTGGACGTCGAGCTCGGCCTCTGACTCTATCGTGGGGTCGACCGGGTCGACCATCGACGGGGGAGAGATCAAGGGGGCTGGCGGAAATAGCCCCTCGACTACCCTCTGGAGGAGTTCGGGCTCCAGGGAGTCCATGGGGGGAGCGGTGCGCATTTTGTTACGCACCACCTTGTACGGCCGCCCCCATGGGTCCCTGTCCAGGGTGGCCAAGAACGACTCGTGAGCTTCGTCCTTGGCCTTGGCAATCGCCACCTGGAGGGCCTTCTTAGCCTCTTTGAGGGCCCTGTGGAGCCCTTCTTCCTCTTCTGCAGTGTGCCCTCTGCGCCTACAGTGTTGGAAGGCGCGGCGGGCACTGTTACTGGTGGACCGCAGGGCCGCTATTTCTGCGGACCACCAGTATACACTCTTACGGGCGAAACGGCGACCAGCCCGAGGCATGGCCGCGTCGCACACCCTCTGTATTGCGACGCGGAACTGTGCCGCCCTTTCTTCAACTCCGAGGGTGACGGGTGGGGCAGCACACCACTCCTCCACCATGGCCGCCTCGTTCGCCTTGTCCCTGTCCAAATGGACCAGGGACCACTTCGGGAACTTCCGCCCCCTCCTGGCACTGCCCGTGATGGGTGCCGGTGGAACCCCTGCTTTGGAGACCCTCATCCTGATATACAGGTGGTCTGAGAGGGTCTCAACATCCTCCAGGACACGCCAATTCGTGACGCGTGCAGCTATGGCAGGGGTCGCGAACGTGACGTCCACGATTGACCCCCCCTGCCGCCGCACGCAGGTGTTCGCGGTGCCCTGGTTTAGGACCACGAGTCCCGTTGCCGCCACCCAATCCTCAAGAGCCGTACCCCTATGGTCCGTAATGAGGGAACCCCATGCCGAACTTTTGGCGTTGAGATCCCCCAGTACCATAACCTGCCTCGGGGCAGCCCTCCGGACCACCCCCCCTAAGATCCCCAGGAACGTGTCGAACTCCCGGAGTGGCCTATTGGGGGAGAAGTACGCGGCCACCAACACCGTGTCGTTCCCCCATCTGGCCGCCACGAATCCTGGGCCACCCTCGATCCTTGATAAGGGGGGGAGGTCCCCCATCGCCGGCACCACGATCGCCACTACTCCGTCGGTGTCCCCTACCCAATTAGGTTGGGGGGGAATGAAGTAGGGCTCCGTTACCACCGTAACGCCAATTTCCCACTCCGCCATGGCCTGCATGAGCAGATCCTGAGCTCTGGCGGAGTGGTTGGCGTTTATCTGCAGGACGTCTAGATGTTGGTGTACTAACATTTAGACGTCCATATTGTTTTCCTCTTGCTGCCGGCTGGCGGCTGTTTCGGCTGGAGGGGGTCGGGTGGGGCGGGTGGGTCTCGGCCTCACCTCTCTTCCCTTTGTCTCCGGCGGGGAGCATTTCGGTCCCCTCATTACGTGATTGGCTGGGAGGCCTGCATGGTGGCATACTGCGCACCATACTTTTTCCTCCCAGCATTCGGCTGCTTTGTGCCCCTCTGCGCCGCACCGGTCGCACATCTGGCCCCGGTCCACCTTTGAGGGGCACAACTCGCGCGTGTGGCCGACACCCATGCATTTGTAGCACCGCATGGGTGCTGGTCCGACGGAATTAATCCTGGCAGACGACCAGCCTACCAGGATCCGACCGCGCTTGAGGAGGGCTTTTGCAATTCCCACCGGACATTGCACGAGGGCCACCCCACTACCGTCATAGTATGTAGGGCGAATGCCCCCCACCTTAACGTGTGCCTCGGCGCATCCCCCCGCCTTGGCGACGGCAGCCGCCAGGGTCTCCCTTGTCGCCGACTCGTCTAGGCCGGCGACCTCGATAGCGGCCATTTTCTCAGGGCGGCTTACACGGGCCACGTCGCCCACAAGACCCTGCAGCTTTTCTGCAAGGCTGTCCGCCGCCCTTCCGCTATCTGCTCCAGGGACCTCGATGACTCGGCCCCCCGTCACCGAGTTCCTGACCCTGACATGCTGCAGGCCCATCTCCTCCAAGCTTATGCCGTTAATGGCCTTGGACATGACAGCCTGCAGCGTGGTGTCGGTGGTAATGTCCTTCCTCATGGTGATTACCACCGCTGCCGTCTTGGGGACTACCAGACCCTTCTGCTTTGGTGCCGCTTTCTTCTTGGGCGGCGGGGGGGGTGGGGGAGTGGCCGTAGCCTTTCCCTTTCCCTTCCTCTTCTTTTTTCCTGCTACCTGGGCCCAGGTCTCGCCCGGGGGCACAGGTGCAGTCTCCACTGCTGGGGCAGGCTTGCTTGCCGGGGCAGGCTTAGCTGCTGGGGCAGGCTTGGCTGCCGGGACAGTCTTGGCTGCCGGGGCGGTGGTTTCCTGGGCCGCCGGGGCCGCTTTTTTTGCGGCCCTTTTCGGCCTGCCATCCCCGAGCCTGGCCCTGCTCTCGGGCTCGGAGGCAACTTCTCTCGTTGAGGCCGGTGGGGCCTTCTTCTTTTTATCCGCCGCTAGCGGGGGGCGGATTATTGGTGCGGGAGGAAGGCGACTGGCGATATTCTCGATTCTGGCATTAATCATGTCACCGAGGGAGACCATCAAGTCGCGCTTCATGGTGTCCAGCATCTCCGCCAACTCCGCAGCAGCGGATTGTGTCGGCGGGGGGGCCCTAGGGGCCGGGGTCTCTTGCACCGACTGCGGGGCCGGGGCCTGGCGCTCAGAGAAGGCAATTCTTAGGGCCTTAAGCTCCGCTGTGCAGAGAGCGAGTTGCTCCCGCATTCTTTTGTTGTCCGCCTTCAGGATGCGGATGTCCTCGTTCTCTGACCTGGAGGCGTCAAGTTCCTCCATGGCACTTAGTATGGTGCGGCAGGCCCGGTTCATGGTGCCCCACACCTCACCCTTCAAGTTGCCCGACTTGCGGGCCCCCTCCATTATTTCAACTGCCGCTTGTTTGGCAGCCTCCACCGGGTCAGAGAGGAGAACCTCCGACGGGGGCGTCAATATCTTTCGTGGTTGGGAGGTAGTTCCCCCACTCCCTCTCCCCATTGTTCCCTTGGAGCGGAGCTCCGGGAAGTCCTTCCTATACGAGGAGGGGCCGGCGGCGACATCTGTGTCGGAGCTGAGGTAATTCTCCGAACCTCGGAGCTTACCTCTTGCCGACGCCATCCCCGCGTAGGCCCCCTTGGGCTTGCCCCTCCGGGCTGTTCCAACCTTAGGCCCATTATCGGGCCTTGCGTCATCCGCCTGGTCAACATGCCCCCTCTTCTGGGGCTGAGAAGCCATCTCAATGGCCTCTGTGAATTCTTCCTCGGATTCAGAGGAAGAATCCAAAAATCTTTCGTCCCACTTGCGGTGGGAACCCCCCCCCTCTTCAGACGTGGTCATTATGGCCCCGCCAACGTCTCTCCCAAATTTGGACCAAGTCCGACAACCCCAGCCGAAGTTATCACCCCAAACAGAGTTTGGTTAAAAAACGGTCAAGGGGGAGTCGGCTTGGAGAAATCCTATACAAATTTCAAAAAGCGCCTAAAAAACCGAATAGCAATCCGGTCCCTTAGGACACTTTTTGAAAAATTTTTTTGGCTGACTTCCCGTCAACGTAGCCGGGTGCCAAAAATAACAACTAATAGGGGCTGAAATCCCCTATCCCCTGGTACCCCTACTGTGACCGTAGGGGTAAACCACAACCTAGATATTCAGACCCAAACTTTGCCGACTTTTTTGTGCAAAATTTTTTCCCTAATTTTACATAAAATTACTAAAAATCCGATTACTTCCAAACCCTGAGAGAAAAAGCAACCGGACCTAGCCTACACGAAAATTGATTATTGCCGCTATGTCCTAACCCAAAAAAATGCGTAGAACGATAGCCGCAAAGCCGACTTTTTTTCGATTGAAAAAGGTAAACAAACCGTTTTTCAATCAAAAAATCCCGACTTGTAACTTTCCGCTTCTTTTTGCAATATCTTGGTCCGCAAAACACTCAGCGACACACCGTTTTCACAGATGTGTGCGCCTCGTGAATCCGCAACTTACGATGTATTGAACTTCGCTGTAGCTCTCATAGGCTGATCGCTAAGGCAGTTAATACACCGGGTCAGACCTCCAAAACTCGTCAACCTAACCTAACCTAACCTAACCTAACCTAACCTAACCTAACCTAACCTAACCTAACCTAACCTAACCTAACCTAACCTAACCTAACCTAACCTAACCTAACCTAACCTAACCTAACCTAACCTAACCTAACCTAACCTAACCTAACCTAACCTAACCTAACCTAACCTAACCTAACCTAACCTAACCTAACCTAACCTAACCTAACCTAACCTAACCTAACCTAACCTAACCTAACCTAACCTAACCTAACCTAACCTAACCTAACCTAACCTAACCTAACCTAACCTAACCTAACCTAACCTAACCTAACCTAACCTAACCTAACCTAACCTAACCTAACCTAACCTAACCTAACCTAACCTAACCTAACCTAACCTAACCTAACCTAACCTAACCTAACCTAACCTAACCTAACCTAACCTAACCTAACCTAACCTAACCTAACCTAACCTAACCTAACCTAACCTAACCTAACCTAACCTAACCTAACCTAACCTAACCTAACCTAACCTAACCTAACCTAACCTAACCTAACCTAACCTAACCTAACCTAACCTAACCTAACCTAACCTAACCTAACCTAACCTAACCTAACCTAACCTAACCTAACCTAACCCAGTCTGGCTCCAACCGCACTCCGGAGCGCCCACTTCTAAGCAAACCTCCACGATAAAAAATTCCTAAAAATTTCAAAAAGTGACCTACAGTGCCGTGCGACATATCAAAATTTGTAAAATCACAAGGCGCACAGAGCAGTGAAAACGCCTTGTCGCTAAGTGCAATCGCCGCTAAGTTATAACGGAATAAGTGAAATTTTGAAAATTTTCAAAGTTGAAAGTGGATTTTTCTCGGTTTCTGCAGTGGTGACATATACTTTTTGTAGTGCCTTTTGAAAGTCCTACAGGAGCACTACGGTTTTTCTGCCTTTCCCGATTTTTCCCGCGCAGGAGCGCGGAGATAAAGGCAGAAAACCAAAAACCACGTGGCCACGAGGTCGGCGATCCAGGGCAGCCAGGAAAAATCTGACGTCGGGACCATCTGGATTACATCGCGGAGATCAGGGAGGCACTTTTTGTTTTAATCTAGGTCAAATTTTGACATAGATATATTAGTTTTAAATTTTTTGTAAATTTTATAAATTTTTATCTTATTTAAAAGATCTGTAACATATATGTTTCAAATTAGTTTTATGTAGATTTTAAGCCCCTCAACATTGTGTAAAAATTTCGACCTAGGTCGATCAGCTAGATTTCAGGAAAAAATTTTTTGAAATTTCCAGGGGTACACGAGGTACCCCTAAATTTAAAGGTAAAATTTAAATTTAAATAGGGAAAAATTTATAATAATTATTTAGAGGTTTGTGCAAAATTTTGAAAAGTTCAGGCAGATATTCAGTCGGTTAGGCTAGTTTTAGGCTAAATAATTGTGTTTTTTGCAATTATAAAATCAGGGGGAGGACTTATCAACACTTGGCCCATCCCAAGCCATTGCGTATGTTGTGCCCTTCAAAACAAGCCCAAACATGGCCCACTTCGGATAAAAATTGCCGGAGTTAGTTCTGGAGCGGCCAATTGCGACGCCATCTTGGATTGTCTTGAAGGGGCATAACTCTCGCTAGAGTGGTTCGATTGGAACGGGATTTCCAGTGTTGGTACCGTTACTGCCCCCTCTCTGATTTGACATTAGTTGGAGCTCTAGGTAGAGCCAAAAATTTTTGGCTCTACCTATCTTATTAGAGGCTAACCGGGGACGAGCCAAGCACAACTGTCAAAATCCCGAAGCTCTAGCTTCAAAATTAACGAAGTTACGGGGCTTTTTCGATATAGGCGCCATTTTGTTTCGCCATTTTAAAAAACTTTAAAGCTTCGTATCTCTGGAACTGGCCGGCCGATTTTGACGAGAATTTTTTAGTTAAGTTGACTAGTAGCAGGACTACCAGCCTGTATATTAAGACAGACTCTAGGTAGAGTCTCTAATAGATTAGATTAATTAAGACATTGATTGTTTTGTTTTAGTGTATTTTCACTGTTTTATCGCTGACTCACGAACACACCTGTGAAGAGTTACATACTCTACATAGAGCACACTTGTTACGCACAAAATACATACCTGTGAAACAGCGCCCTCTTGTTAAAGTTGCCACGAAGATCACGGAGATACCTAAAACAAGAAACAAATAATTAATACATCGTAAATATAATATATAACTTATCCAAACATTACATTAACAAATCTTAAAAACTATTAATATTTTAAAAATTTTTACACTGTTTACACCTTTATTTTAGTTTGTGACAGTGAAAGGGGACCAGGCTTAGAACTTAGACTTGGAGTGACCATATTTGGCGCTTTTCTTGTAATTTATAAGACATATTAGGTTACTTTTTATATTTTTTATTTTAAGGAAATATATACAACTTTACAAATTAGTCTTTTGACCTGTAAACTATTGTTTATTACTTTTAATTAGTGTAGTAGTAATTCTTAATTATCTTTCTGTTTTATTATTTTTTGTATTTTGACTTGCTTAGGTTTTTATTCAGTATTGTAGGTTATTTAATTTAATTATTTTGAACGGACTATATTCTCTATTGAAAAAATTTTGACAATTTTAAATCAACTAGCTTCGACGCCTTTTACACGTCGAACTAGTACAGCGGCTATCCTACACCGCGCAAAATATGCTCGGGATGAGAACCCCTCCGAAGAAAGCGACACAAAACTCCCCCCCCAAGAAGGCCGTGCCTCCGAAGAAGGACGTGAATCCGAAACCTGAGGCATCAAACCCTCTTGTAAAGGATGCAAAATCGACAGAGAAGATCGGCTCGTCGGAGTTGGGAGAAAAGACTTTTTTGGTCAGGCGTAGTATAGGCGAGATCGAGGCAAGAGCTGGGACCTCTCCGAAGAAGGTGGCGGTGCCAGTGGCGGGCCCTTCGAGGCCTAATACACGAAGGCCATCCTCGGATGCCTCGGGCAGCCAAGAGACTGGAGAACTGGCTCCAAAGCCCTCAGTAGAGAACGTACTTAGCCCGCCAAAAACAAAATATGTTAATAGGGTTTCAGAAGCCCGCGCCTGCCTTACCAAAGCAAAACTGAACTTGGGTAACGCAAGGAACTTAAGAACGGACATAAAAATTGAAGTTACCCAAGCTGTAGACCGCCTATTTCAACTAGTGAAAGAGGCGGAGATGGCAAAGGGCCGAGTTGGCCCGGAGCCTTCGCCGTCTTTAACAGTTGATAGGGGGGAGGTGGAACATGAAACAAAGGAAGGAAAAGAAGATGAGTTGATCAGAAAGATGTCTGAGCATATAGAAAGAATGAATGAAAATAATATAAAAATGGAAAGGCTCAAAGAAACGATAGAGAAGCAGCAAGAGGTGTCGACTCTTGAAGGGGCAACCTACGCGAGTGTAGCGGCTGGCCGTTCCTGGAGACACCTCCCTGAGCAGACGGTGCTGCACTCCGTGGTGGTCTCATCAAGAGACGAGACCGAAACAGGCGAGGAAGTTCTGAATAAGATAAGAAAAGTGATAAATGCGAAGGAAGAAGGGATTAAGATAGATAGAATAAAGAAAGCAAAAGACAGAAAAATAATCGTAGGATGCCAGACCAAAGATGAGAGATCCAAGGTAAAGGAGATACTCAAAAAAGCGGGAAACCAACTGAGCGTCGAAGAGGTTAAAAATAAGGACCCCCTCCTGATCTTCAAGAACGTCTTGAATTATAACTCCGACGAGGATATCCTCCGCGCCCTAAGAAACCAGAACAGCGGTGTCTTTTCTGGTCTCGAAGAAAAGGACAATAGGGTAGAGATAAAATTCAGGAAGAAAACGAGAAACCCCCTTACCAGCCATGTGGTCGCTAAAGTGTCTCCAGCAATATGGAAGCGGATGCTGCAAGCAGAAACTGCGCACATAGACCTGCAGAGGGTGCGTGTGGAGGATCAATCTCCGTTGATTCAGTGCTCCCTCTGCTTGGCGTATGGGCACGGAAGACGCTTCTGTAAGGAGAGTGCTGAAAAGTGCAGTCACTGTGGGGGACTGCACTTGAGAACAGAGTGCGCAGACTGGCTCGCACACGCGTCCCCTAGCTGCATAAATTGCACAAAAGCCGGAGTGGAAAGGGCGGAACACAACGCCTTTAGCAGTGACTGCCCGGTGAGGCGCAAGTGGGAAGCACTGGCGAGATCCACCGTGGCGTACTGCTAAGGGCGTTGTCACAGTCTTCCCACTCAAAATAGTGCAAGCAAACCTGCAAAGGAGCAAACTGGCCACTGACGAGATACTCATTGAGTCAGAAAGGCGCGGAATCTCAGTTGCTCTCTTGCAGGAGCCGTATGTTGGAGCAGATAGGAGGGTGAAGAGCCGCCGGGGTACGAGGGTCTTCCAGAGCACTGGCCAAGGAGAAGGAACTGTAAAAGCCGCAATAGTTGTTTTCAACACCGAATTAGACATAGTGCAGTATCCGGAACTCACCACAAACAACATCACAGTGGTGGGAGTCCAAACCAGTGCCTGGAAGACCACGATGGTGTCCTACTACCTGGAGCCGGACCAACCCATAGGACCCTATCTGGACCAGTTAACGACGATAGCCCAGAGAGTGGGACTCAAAAGGCTGATAATAGGAGGGGACGCTAATGCGAAAAGCACATGGTGGGGAAGTGCCGTGATAGATAGCCGAGGCGAGGACATGGTGGGAGCTCTTGATGACCTGGGTCTTCAAATTCTAAACATAGGGCAAACTCCGACCTTTGACACCATACGGGGAGGAAAGCGGTACCACAGTCACGTGGACGTCACAGCCTGCACGGAGGATATGCTTAATCTGGTGGCGGACTGGACTGTGGTGGAAAACCTTACGAGTTCGGATCACAACGGCATAACCTTTAACATACAACTTAAAAAATCAAAAGGCATAACAATATTAAGAACTACTAGGAAATTTAATACGAGGAAGGCTAATTGGAGTCAGTTTCGTGAGAAACTGACCCAATTAGAAATAGATTATAAATTAAATATAGAGCAGATTAAAGAGATGCATGATATACATGAAATAGAGCAAGCCATAAAAAACTATACTAAAGCCATCACAGAAGCATGCACCAAATCAATACCAGAGAAAAGTAATAAGGAAAAACTTACCATGCCGTGGTGGTCCGAAAAACTCGCTGAGATGAAGCGGGAAGTCACTACCAGAAAGCGCAGAATCCGATGTGCGGCGCCGATCCGGAGGGAGAAGGTCATCCAGGAGTACCTGAAAAAGAAAGAAGAATATTTGTTAGAGACCAAGAGGGCCCAGGTAGAGAGCTGGAAGGAGTTTTGTGGAAAGCAGGACCGGGAAGGGGTATGGGATGGGATTTATAGGGTCATTGGAAGAACTAGGAGCAGGGAGGAGGACTTGCCACTAGAGAAAGCGGGAAAAATCTTAGATGCTGCCGGCTCCGTTAGGCTTCTGGCAGAGACCTTCTATCCAGAGGACCTGACGGAGACTGATAACGATGAGCACCGCCAAATAAGAGAGCTAGCAGAAAGAGTGAACGATGAGGAACAAAGTGAACTTTGGGACCCACCGTTCACGCAGACTGAGCTCGACGTGGCACTCAAGTCGTTCAACCCCAAGAAGGCCCCCGGTGCTGATGGACTCACAGCAGATATCTGCAACTGCGCAATAAGAAACAGCCCCGGGGTGTTCCTGGGACTTTTAAATCAGTGTCTCGCCAAGCATTACTTCCCTAATCTGTGGAAAGAAGCGACAGTTGTAGTGCTACGAAAGCCGGGCAAAGCCACATACACCGTCCCCAAATCCTATAGGCCGATAGGTCTGCTGCCTGTGCTGGGAAAAGTCCTCGAAAAGATGCTGGTTGCCCGACTCAAATACCATCTGTTACCGAGGATGAGTACTCGCCAATACGGATTCATGCCCCAGAGGAGCACCGAAGACTCTCTCTATACCCTTATGCTGAACATCCGGGAAAAACTGGACCAGAAAAAACTGGTCGTACTAGTGTCACTGGATATAGAGGGAGCCTTCGACAGCGCCTGGTGGCCTGCTATAATGGTCCGTTTGGCAGAGGAAAAGTGTCCGGTAAATCTCAAAAGACTAATCGGCAGTTATCTGAGAAACAGAACGGTGAGAGTCAGGTATGCTGGCGAGGAGTTTTCTAAGGAAACCAGCATGGGATGCGTTCAGGGATCCGTGGGGGGGCCACTGCTGTGGAATCTTCTGCTGGACCCATTACTGAAAGAACTCGACAGAAGGGGGGACTATGCGCAGGCGTTTGCTGACGACGTCGCCTTGGTCTTCGATGGGGAAACAGCACAAGAAGTACAGAGGGATGCCAATGCCGCCCTTGAGTATGTACGGGTATGGGGGGTCAAAAATAAGCTGAGATTTGCGCCGCAAAAAACTATGGCCATGGTCATAACACGCAAGCTCAAGTACGACACCCCACGTCTGGAAATGGGAGGTGTTGGCATTCCAATGTCCAGGGAAGTTAAAATCTTGGGGCTAACCATCGATGACAAATTGACATTTAATACACACGTAGCGAACGTCTGTCGCAAAGCGCTCAACTTCTACAAACAACTGTCGAGAGCTGCCAAAATAAACTGGGGATTGAACCCAGAAGTTATAAGGTGCATCTACACAGCAGTGGTGGAACCAACAATCCTCTACGCGGCGAGTGCTTGGGCGACGGCTACCAACAAACTAGGGGTACAAAAACAGCTCAACACGGTGCAGCGGGGCTTTGCCCAAAAAATGGTAAAGGCTTATAGAACGGTCTCTCTTAACTCGGCACTATTGCTCGCTGGGCTGCTTCCTCTGGACATAAGAGTCCGGGAAGCAGCCTTGCTTTATGAAATAAAGAAAGGCCATACCCAGCGAATAATAGGAGACCGGGAGATAGAGAGACGAGTGCCTTACACGGAAGCACCGCATCCTGCAGAGCGGACCGAGTCGGAGTTCATATGCGTGGTTGACGGGTCGGCACTGGAACAACACTTTGACGATGGCCTGAATATTTTTACAGATGGCAGTAAAATAGAAGGGAAAGTCGGCGCCGCGTTCTCCGTATGGAAGAGCGCGACGGAGACAAGTACCCGAAAGTTATTGTTGGATCAGTGCTGCACCGTTTACCAGGCGGAACTGCTGGCTCTGCTTGAAGCGGCAAAGTACGTGTTAAAGTCCAGAGAGCCCACCTGCAACGTCTACTGTGACTCTAGGTCCGCCCTGGAGACCGTCGTGGACGGCATTTCCCTCCATCCCCTAGCTGTGGAAACAAAAGCCATCATCAAAAAGATCAGAGATGATGGCAAAATACTGAGATTATTTTGGATAAAGGCGCACGCTGGGCTGGAGGGAAATGAAAGAGCGGATGAATTGGCGAAGGACGCCGCACTGCACAGTAAAACCAAGCCGAAATACGACAAGTGTCCGGTGTCATTCGTCAAGCGACAAATCCGTTTGGAGTCGCTGGACGAATGGAACCGGCGCTACAAAACCGGTGAAACTGCAGCAACAACGAAAATATTTTTCCCGGATGCAGTTCGAGCGTACCCACTAGTGAGAAGCCTGAGCCTAGAGCCTAAAACTGTTCAGCTCATGACGGGACACGGCGGATTCTCCTCGTACTTGCATCGCTTCAAGTGCAAGGACAGTCCGGCGTGTGAATGTGACCCGCAGATGGAAGAGAGTGCTCTTCATGTCATAATAGACTGTCCCATCTACGCGCGACATAAATTCGACACTGAAATTGAAATAGGAGTAAATATTGAAAGGAAAAATATAAACTGGATAATGGAACAGAAAGATATAAGAAATGGATTTATTAAGTATTGTAATTTCGTAGTTAATAAGGTAGTAAACAAAAATAAATAGAATTTAACGGGATCCACTATCATATATGTAAATTATATAATAAGTGCCCATGTATTAGTATGTAGACAAATAAATGTAAGAAAAAACTAGATTATAGAGTAAAATTAAGAAATAGAATAGAGTATTGCCATTAGGAAGTTTTAAAATAAATAAATAGAATTAAAGTTGTTACCCCACTTAGAATTAAATGTTAAAATAATAATGTACTTAATGTAAAAATATAATGTAAACAAATGTAAAATAGAATTAGAAATATTGTAAACTAAACTATGAGATTATAAAAGTAAATAAAATGTACCCGACCAATCCCATCCCTAGAATATAATAAGAAATAGATAATAATAAAATAGTTTAACATTGGCATCCCACCAATGGAAGTATGAAAGAGGATGAATACAAGAAAGATACAGTATGAGGAATGAAAGAAATAATAAAAGACGACTAGAAAGAAAGAGAAATTTGCAAAAAAGGACTCCGACCTTATGTCGGAGGATAGAAGTAGGATAGCTCGCGGGCCGGACCTCAGCGTCCGGACAGGAAAAAAAAAAAAAAAAAAAAAAAAAAAAAAAAAAAAAAAAAAAACAAAACCTAACCTAACCTAACCTAACCTAACCTAACCTAACCTAACCTAACCTAACCTAACCTAACCTAACCTAACCTAACCTAACCTAACCTAACCTAACCTAACCTAACCTAACCTAACCTAACCTAACCTAACCTAACCTAACCTAACCTAACCTAACCTAACCTAACCTAACCTAACCTAACCTAACCTAACCTAACCTAACCTAACCTAACCTAACCTAACCTAACCTAACCTAACCTAACCTAACCTAACCTAACCTAACCTAACCTAACCTAACCTAACCTAACCTAACCTAACCTAACCTAACCTAACCTAACCTAACCTAACCTAACCTAACCTAACCTAACCTAACCTAACCTAACCTAACCTAACCTAACCTAACCTAACCTAACCTAACCTAACCTAACCTAACCTAACCTAACCTAACCTAACCTAACCTAACCTAACCTAACCTAACCTAACCTAACCTAACCTAACCTAACCTAACCTAACCTAACCTAACCTAACCTAACCTAACCTAACCTAACCTAACCTAACCTAACCTAACCTAACCTAACCTAACCTAACCTAACCTAACCTAACCTAACCTAACCTAACCTAACCTAACCTAACCTAACCTAACCTAACCTAACCTAACCTAACCTAACCTAACCTAACCTAACCTAACCTAACCTAACCTAACCTAACCTAACCTAACCTAACCTAACCTAACCTAACCTAACCTAACCTAACCTAACCTAACCTAACCTAACCTAACCTAACCTAACCTAACCTAACCTAACCTAACCTAACCTAACCTAACCTAACCTAACCTAACCTAACCTAACCTAACCTAACCTAACCTAACCTAACCTAACCTAACCTAACCTAACCTAACCTAACCTAACCTAACCTAACCTAACCTAACCTAACCTAACCTAACCTAACCTAACCTAACCTAACCTAACCTAACCTAACCTAACCTAACCTAACCTAACCTAACCTAACCTAACCTAACCTAACCTAACCTAACCTAACCTAACCTAACCTAACCTAACCTAACCTAACCTAACCTAACCTAACCTAACCTAACCTAACCTAACCTAACCTAACCTAACCTAACCTAACCTAACCTAACCTAACCTAACCTAACCTAACCTAACCTAACCTAACCTAACCTAACCTAACCTAACCTAACCTAACCTAACCTAACCTAACCTAACCTAACCTAACCTAACCTAACCTAACCTAACCTAACCTAACCTAACCTAACCTAACCTAACCCAGTCTGGCTCCAACCGCACTCCGGAGCGCCCACTTACAAGGGAAACTCTACGCAAATAAATTCGTAAAAAATCCAAAAAGTGAGCTACAGTGCAGTGCAATACGTGAAAATTTGCGGAATCACAAGGCGCACACAACTGTGAAAACGCTGTGTCGCTAAGTGTTTTTTTTGTACGAGCCATCACCAAAAAAGTGAAAAATTTAAAATTTTAAAAGTTTAAAGTGCAATTTTCTCGGATTCTGCAGCGGCGACCTACAATTTTTAAAGTGCCTTCTGAAAGGCCATCAAGAGCACTACGGTTTTTCTGTTTTTACCGATTTTTTCCGCGCAGGAGCGCGGAGATATAAACAGAAAAATAGAAACCACGTGGCCACGAGGTCGGTGATCCAGGGCCTCCAGGAGAAAACTGACTTCGGGACCATCGGGACGCTGTTGCATCGAGCAGGGAGGCACTTTCAAATTGGAAATAAGTACATTTTTGACTCGGATATAACAGTTTTAAATTTTTTGAAATTTTGAAAATTTCTATCTCCGTCAAAAGATCGACGACATATAGTTTTTAAATTTAAATTGTATAGAATTTAGGGTCCTTAACATTTTATAAAAAATTTGGCATAGGTCAATCAGCCAGTTTTTGAGAAAAATTTTTTTGAAGTTTTTGGGTGTTCACTAAGTACCCCAAATTTAAAGTTAGAAATAAATTAGTTTTAAGGAAATTTAGATAATAATTATTTGAGTATAGTAGTTTATTTTAAAATTTTTTTTAGCTATATTTCGCTAAGTTAGGGAATTTTTGGTGAAAATTTTGGTGTTTTTTGGTTGTATTAAATCAGGGGGGGGTTCTATCAGTACGTGAACCGACCCAAACTATTGTGTGGGTTGTGCCTTTTAAAACAAGCCCAAACACGGTCCGATTCGGACCGCTACTTTCGGAGTTGACCCTTGAACGGCCATTTTGGCCGCCATATTGGATTGTTTGGGACGGGGTTTTCGCTGCTGGCACCGCAACGCCCCCCTCCCTGATTTGATTTGAGTTAGGGCCCTAGGTAGAGTCAAAAGTTTTTTGACTCTACTTATCGCTTAAGAGACTAGACGGGGACAAGGCAATCACGCCAGTCAAAACCCCGGAGCTCTGGGCTTTATTTTGACGGAGTTATTGCATTTTTAAGTTTTCGCGGCCATTTTGTCCGCCATCTTGCAAAAGTTCAAAAGCTCATATCTCTGGAACCCATTGTCCAAATTGGACCGGACTTTTTTATTTAAGTTGACTACAAACAGGACTATCAGACTGTTTATAGAGACAGACTCTAGGTAGAGTCTCAAAAAAAAAAATTTTGTAAGAATTTATTCGGGTTTTCGTATGTTAGTGCACAAACATTTCTGCTGACTCATTGATACACCTGTGTAGAGTTAAATACTCTACATAGAGCACTGTAGAGTACCTATTTTTCTGTTGGAATTCACCAACTTACTTGTGAATCAGCGGTCCCTGTTTTCTTTTTGCGTTTTTTATTGCGCCCTTAAATTAGTTTAGAATAGGTCTTTTATTTTAGTGTAGTAATTTGACAAATAATTTCTTAAAACAAACCCTTACAAAACCTTTTACACTTGACACGATTCCTTGGCATTTGCACAACTCAATATGTTCGGCTTCCGCACTCCGGCAAAAGGCGCAAAAACTCTCAACGAGACAGCCTCGAGCCCCAAAATGACGCACGATAGCACCTTCCTGGTAGACCCCACCCAAAAGGAAGCCTCGCGTTCACCCAAAGGCCCTTCCAAAGTAAGGAAGAGCATAGGCGAATGGGAAGCAGGAAAGTCCGATACAAGCACCGCTGAAACGCAAAAACTAAAATCACTCTCGCAAGAGATCAAAGCACAGACCCTCAAGACGACGACGGAGACCGCGGCCTGCTCACCACAACAAAAAATAAAGAGCGTAGACCGGCTGGCAGAAGCCAAAGCCTGCGTAACAAAGGCGAAAATTAGCCTAAACAATGCTAGAAACCTCAAGACGGACATTAAGACTGAAGTTGCACACCTAATCGACAGGCTCTACCAGCTAGTCAAAGAAACGGACGGTATCAAGGGAACAGGACAAAAGAAAGCAAGCGACCCAGGAAATCTAAGGCAGCAAGGAAAAGAACCACCGAAGGCGGAAGAGATAACGACCGAAAAGGACAGGGATAGAGAGGAAAGGAGAATAGAAAGGATTGAGAAAGGTGACGAAATAATTAGGAAAATAGATGAGCATGCAAGGCTACTCGAGGACCATAGGAAGGAAATGGAGAGGCTGGCGGAAACAATAAAGACGCAACATGAGTCGCACACAAACAGAGGCTCCTATGCAAGCGTGACAGCGAGCTCTCCAGTTAGGCAGCCTCTTGACAACACCGCCATGCACTCAATAATAGTTTCGTCAAAAGATGACCACGAGACAGGGGACCAAGTCTTCGAAAGGATCAGGAAGGTGGTTAATGCAACGGAGGAAGGGACAAGGATTGATAAGATAAGGAAGGCAAAGGACAGGAAAATAATAGTGGGATGTAAGAACGAAGAAGAGCTGAGAAAGGTAAAGAAAAGAATAGCTGAAAAGGAAGGGCAGTTAAACATAGAGGATATAAAAAACAAAGACCCTCTTGTCATCCTCTATGGGGTTCTCCAATGCCATACGGACGAGGAGATCACAAAAGCTATCCGCACACAGAACGGACACCTGCTGAGGGGAGTGAGCGGTGAAGATGACCGCATGGAAGTTCGCTTCCGTCGAAAAGCAAGGAACCCACTCATCTCCCATGTTGTCATCAAGGTGTCGCCCCGACTCTGGCAAAGCCTCACAAGCGCGGGGACTGTATACATCGACATGCAGAGGATCAGAGTCGCCGACCAATCCCCCCTAGTACAGTGCTCGCGCTGCCTAGGGTACGGACACGGAAGGCGATTCTGCACCGAGGCAGTCGATGTGTGCAGCCACTGCGGTGGAGCACATCTGAAGTCGGGGTGCCCTGACTGGCTGAGTGACGTCACCCCCTGCTGTGTAAACTGCACAAAAGCTAAGAATGCAAAGAGTGATCATGGCGCCTTTAGCAACGAATGCCCGGTGAGGCGCAAGTGGGAAGCACTAGCGAGATCCACCGTGGCGTATTGCTGAGGGCGTCTTTTACAAGATCATTCAAGCAAACCTCAGAAAGAAGCGGTTGGCGACAGACGAGGTCTTCATCGAGGCCGCTAAATGTAAGGCAGCGGTGATTCTCATACAAGAACCATACGTTGGGGCCCAAAAGAGACTAAAGTCGTACCCAGGTACTAGGATCTTCCAGAATGTCGAACAAGGCGAGATGGTGAAGGCGGCGATAGCAGTTATGGACCCTACCTTAGATGTCATCCAATACCCGCAGCTCACCACCAAAAACATCGCCGTCCTGGGGATCCGCACAACCGCCTGGGAAGTTAACCTAGTCTCCATCTACCTGGAGGGCGACCAGCCCTTGGAACCGTACCTGGATCACCTAACCAAGGTGGTGGAAAAACTCGGGCCAACCAGATTGGTCATCGGTGGAGACGCTAACTCCTGGAACATCTGGTGGGGTAGTGTTAGAACCAACTCCAGAGGGGAGGACCTCATGAAATTTTTTGACGATCACGGTTTGCAGGTACTCAACGACGGCTCTACACCAACATTTGACACGGTGAGAGGAGACCGGATATACGCCAGCCACGTAGACATCACCACTTGCTCAGAGGACATGCTCACCTTGGTGGACGGATGGACCGTCGTGAAAAGTATGACGAGCTCGGACCACAACGGCATAGTATTTAACATACAGTTACACAAAACACACGGAACACAAATCACACGCACAACACGAATCTACAATACGAGGAAAGCAAATTGGGACCAATTTCGTGAGAAATTAGCTCAATTTAAAGCGGACAAAAACCTCACACACACAAAAGTAGAGCACACACACAGCACGCAACAAATAGAAGAAGTCATACACACATATACTCAAGCAATCACACATGCATGCAAGGAAACCATACCAGCCAAAAAACACACACAAATACTTACTATTCCGTGGTGGTCTGAAAAACTCGCGCAGCTGAAGCGGGAAGTCGCCACCAGGAGGAGACGAATCAAGGGTACCGCACCGGTCCGAAGAGCGAGAGTCGTCGAAGAGTACCTGAAAAAGAAAGAGGAATACGAGTTAGAGGCGGAACAAGCGAGGGTACAGAGCTGGAGGGATTTCTGCAGCAAACAGGACAGGGAAGGGGTCTGGGAAGGGATCTATAGAGTCATAGGCAGGACAAGAAAAAGGGTAGAAGATGAGCTACTTCGGGTTGAGGGCAAAGTGCTGGACGCCAAAGGCTCTGTGAAAGTACTCGCGGAATCTTTTTATCCAGAAGACCCCACAGAAAGCGACAACACTATACATCGCAGAATAAGAGCCGAAGCGGAGAGGGTAAACAATGGACAACAAGCTGAGCCTGGGGACCCATTGTTCACCATGACCGAGCTTAAAGCTGCGATGAGTGCTTTCAGCCCAAAAAAAGCCCCCGGAGCGGATGGATTTACTCTGGACATATGCAAAGAAGCCATAGACAGTGACCCAGAAATGTTCTTAGGTATAACAAACAAATGTCTAGAATACGCGTACTTCCCAAATCCTTGGAAAGAGGCCATGGTCATTGTGCTGCGGAAACCGGGAAAAGACACTTACACCACCCCCAAATCGTACAGGCCCATCGGGCTCCTCCCAGTGCTGGGGAAAATCTTCGAGAAGATGCTAGTCAACCGAATCAAGTTCCACCTAGTGCCGAGGATAAGTACTCGCCAGTACGGATTCATGCCCCAGAAGAGCACGGAAGACTCCCTCTATAATCTGATGAAACACATAAACACAAAGCTCGACCAGAAGAGGATACTGACACTGGTGTCGTTAGATATAGAGGGGGCCTTTGACAGCGCATGGTGGCCGGCCATCAGAGTCCGACTGGCGGAGGAAAAGTGTCCGGTAAACTTGAGACGGGTGATAGATAGCTATCTTCGTGACCGAAGAGTCAAGGTCCGATACGCCGGAGAGGAGTACGAAAAGCGTACAGAAAAAGGGTGCGTGCAAGGGTCAATTGGTGGCCCGATCCTGTGGAACCTGCTGCTGGACCCCCTCTTGAAGGACCTGGAGCTTAGGGGCGATTACGTACAGGCATTCGCGGACGACATAGTACTAGTATTCGATGGTGGGACGTCGCTGGAGATTGAAAGGCAGGCCAATGCCGCGCTCGAACACGTCCGTGCGTGGGGAGTCCGGAACAAGCTCAAGTTTGCGCCACACAAAACCATGGCCATGGTAATTACACGCAAACTAAAGTACGACTCTCCGCGCCTGAGCTTGGGCGGGACCGACATTGGACTGTCAAAGGAGATCAAATTGCTTGGCCTCACCATCGATAACAAATTAACTTTCAACGCGCATGCCGCGAATGTCTGTCGTAAAGCGCTAAGTTTCTACAATCAACTGTCTAGGGCCGCAAAGGTTGGCTGGGGTCTACAGCCAGAAGTAATACGAGTCATTTATACCGCGGTAGTAGAACCTACCATCATGTACGCTGCCAGCGTATGGGCACCAGCAACAGAGAAACTCTGCATTAAGAAGGAGTTTGACTCGGTGCAGCGTGGCTTCGCACAAAAGCTTGTTAAAGCATACAGAACTGTCTCGCTTAACTCGGCGCTACTACTTGCAGGGTTGCTCCCACTGGACATTAGAGTCCGGGAAGCAGCTTTGTTATATGAAATAAAGAAAGGTTACACCCGGCAAGTAGTGGGAGACCGAGACATCGAAAAACAAGTACCGTACGCGGCCATGCCACACCCGGCACTTCGGAAAAATATAACATTTACCTGCCTGGAAGACGGAGCAGCATTGGACCAGAACCTTGACACCCATCTCAACATTTTCACAGATGGCAGTAAGATCCAGGGGAAAGTAGGCGCCGCACTGTCCATCAGAATCGGAACCACTGAAATTAGTACCCGTAAGTTGAAGCTGGATGAATGCTGCACCGTCTACCAGGCGGAACTGCTGGCTCTGGCAGCGGCAACGGAAGAGGCGCTGAAAAGATCCGAACTTAGTTGTAGCATTTTCAGTGACTCGCGCTCAGCCCTAGAAACCGTGTCAAACTTGTCTTCCCCCCATCCCCTCGCAGCTCAGATTCGAGAGACTATAACAAAGCTCAGAAATCAGAACAAAATGCTGAACTTATTTTGGGTAAGGGCACACATGGGGCTGGAAGGGAATGAGAGAGCTGACGAGTTGGCAAAGAGCGCAGCCCTGACACTAAAAGTAAAAGCAAGGTATGACAGCTGCCCGGTCTCATTCGCGAAGCGAGAACTCAGACGAGACTCGCTTGGCGAATGGAACCATCGCTACATTAGTGCAAAGCAAGGAGCTGTCACGAGAACCTTCTTCCCAAACGCTATTAGGGCACATAAAGTACTCAAACACATAGACCTAACCCCCACTACAGTCCAACTTTTCACGGGACACGGCGGGTTCTCCTCATACTTGCATCGGTTCAAGTGTAAGGAGAGTCCGTCGTGCCTCTGCGATCCCGATGTCGAGGAAGACGTCCTGCATCTGATCTGTGACTGCCCCAGATTCGGAGCAATACGCACGGATACTGAAATAGCATTAGGAACAGATATAAATAAAAGTAATTTGTCATTAATAATAGATAGTAAAGATAGTAGAAATAAGTTTTTAGATTATTGTTGTAAAATAGTTAATGTAGCACGTAAAATCAATAAGTAGAAATAAGGAAACACAATTGTATAATATTAGTTTATACAATTTGTGTCCGTATTAAATGTATTAGTAGATAAGAAAACATGTAAAAATATAATAAATAAAAAGCCTTGTTATTTTAGCCATAAGTAAGATGTAAAATATTAAATAATAAATACCCTTGTTGTTTTTCCCTCTATAAAATAAAAGTAGGTAAAGTAAAACAGCAAGAAAGTGGATGGACAAAAGAAAGATCACGTATGAGGAATGAAAGTGCGAGAAGCATTAAAGCGAGAACTTGTATGCAAGAGTTGTGCAAAAAATGTGCCTGGCAACGCCAGGGGAACTAGTATTCAAAAAAAAAAAAAAAAAAAAAAAAAAAAAACCTAACCTAACCTAACCTAACCTAACCTAACCTAACCTAACCTAACCTAACCTAACCTAACCTAACCTAACCTAACCTAACCTAACCTAACCTAACCTAACCTAACCTAACCTAACCTAACCTAACCTAACCTAACCTAACCTAACCTAACCTAACCTAACCTAACCTAACCTAACCTAACCTAACCTAACCTAACCTAACCTAACCTAACCTAACCTAACCTAACCTAACCTAACCTAACCTAACCTAACCTAACCTAACCTAACCTAACCTAACCTAACCTAACCTAACCTAACCTAACCTAACCTAACCTAACCTAACCTAACCTAACCTAACCTAACCTAACCTAACCTAACCTAACCTAACCTAACCTAACCTAACCTAACCTAACCTAACCTAACCTAACCTAACCTAACCTAACCTAACCTAACCTAACCTAACCTAACCTAACCTAACCTAACCTAACCTAACCTAACCTAACCTAACCTAACCTAACCCAGTCTGGCTCCAACCGCACTCCGGAGCGCCCACTTGCAACCAAACCTCCACGCGAAAAAATTCGCAAAAATTCAAAAAAGTGACTTACAGTGACGTGCGACACACCAAAATTTGTGAAATTACGCGGCGCATAGGGCAGTGAAAACGCCTTGTCGCTTAGTGGATTCGTAACAAAGTTATTGCGAAAAAACTGAAATTTTAAAAATTTCCAAAGTTTAAAGTGATTTTTTCTCCGTTTCTGCAGCGGTAACATATATTTTTTATAGTGCCTTCTTAAAGGCCTATAGAAGCACTATTGTTTTTCTGCCTTTCCCGATTTTTTCCGCGCAGGAGCGCGGAGATAAAGGCAAAAAAACAAAAGCCACGTGGTCACGAGGTCGGCGATCCAGGGCAGCTAGGAAGAATCTGACATCGGGACCATCAGGGCACCGTCGCTAGCATCTGGGAGGCACTTTTAGATTTAGTCTAAGTTTATTTTTGAAATAGTTATAGCGTTTTTAAATTTTTGAAGTTTTTAATTAATTTTATCTCGATCAAACGATCTATAACATATCTTTTTAAAATCAGTTTTACATAGTCCTTAAGACGCTCAACAATATATAAAAAATTGGGCCTAGGTTGATCAGCCAGTTTTAGAGAAAACAATTTTTAAATTTTTCAGAAGTACACGAAGTACTCTTAATTTTAAACTTAAAATTTTTATTTAATTACATTTATATTTTAAAAAATTATTTGGAGCATTGGATATTAATTTAAGAATTTTGCGGCGAATATTCGTGAAATTAGGGCATTTTTAGTATAAATTTTATTGTTTTTTAGCTCTATTAAATCGAGGGGGGGTGTTACCAGCACGTGACTCGGCCTAAGCCACTGGGCGAGTTTTGCCCTTTAAAACAAGTCCAAACACGGCCTATTTCGGACAATAACTGCCGGAGTTAGCTCTAGAACGGCCATTTGCGACGCCATCTTGGATTGTTTTAAAGGGGCATAGCTCCCGCTAAAGTGGTCTGATTGGGACGCGGTTTTCACTGCTGGTACTGTAACTGTCCCCTCTTTGAATTGATCTCAGTTGAGGCTCTAGATAGAGCCAAAAAAAAAAAAAAAAAAAAAATTTTGACTCTATCTTTGGCATTGAGAACCGGACAGGGACGAGAGCTACACATCCGTCAAAACGCTGAAGCTCTGAGAGCAAAATTGACGGAGATACGGCAGTTCCAAATTTTGGCGGCCATATTGTCCGCCATCTTGGAAAAAGAAAAAAGCTAATATCTCGAGAACCCGCTGTCCGATTTTGACAGGGTTTTTGGCCAACAGTAGTGCAGTCTTTGGATGTTCAGCCTAAATAAGTAAGTTAGCTCTAAATAAAGAAAAAACTTTTCTTCAAAAATTTTTTTTTTTCAAAAAAAAAAATTTTTTCAAAATTTTTTAGTGTAAATTTACATACACAATATCTTTAAGAATTAGACTAGATAGAGCCCTTACGATATTTTTTATTATTTTGCTAGATATTAAGATTTTATTTAGTTTTTAATTTATATTAAGCAAATATTTACAACTTTTACAAATTTAATTTGACGACCTGTTCCGCATATTAAGACTTTCCAATCAAAATGTTTGGAATCCGAACTCCGACTAAAAAAGCGGAAAAACCCGCAAGCGAAGCAGAAGATATCTGCCAAACAAGTGAAGAGGGGGTAAATGTGAGGGCAGGACCCTCTAACAAAAGCGACAACGCATCCCAGCCAGATAAAAAGGAAAAAGATAGGGCATCAGAGGCAAAGGCGAGCCTCATAAGGGCAAAAACCCTACTGGGGGACGCCCGAAACCTCAGGACCGATATAAAAATCGGAGTCTCCCAAAGTGTAGAGCGAGTCTACCAGCTCTACAAGGAGGCAGAAGCTGAAATAGCTTCCTTGAAGGCGAAGGGTGGCCGTACACAAGCAAAAAGAAAAGAAGATGCACAAGAGATTGCTCAAAAAAAACGTGCAGAAGTATGATGACGCCCTGATGAAAACCCTAGCAGAGCACACTAAGTTAATAAAAGAGAATAACGAGAAAATGGAAGTATTAAAAGAAGCGTTAGAAAAGAAAACCTACGCAAGTGCAGTAGCGGCGCCCCCAAAGAAGCTTCACCCGGAGCAGACTGCATTGCACTCAGTAGTAGTAACGGCGACAGACGAGACAGCGACCGGAGAAGACGTCCTGTACAAGATGATTAACGTCATGAAAGCCGCAGATGGAGGAATAAAGGTAGAAAAAGTTAGAAAAGCGAAAGATCGGAAAGTAATACTGGGATGCAGGAATGAAGAAGAGCGGCAAAGAGTAAAGGAAAGGCTGAGTAGGACGAAAGAATTAAAGGTGGAAGATATAAAGAATAAGGACCCACTAGTGATCCTAAAAAGCGTCTGGATGACGGAATACACAGATACGGACGAAGATGTCATCCTGGCGTTAAGGAAACAAAACCAGTCCCTAACTCTTGGCCTTGACGAGACAGAAGATAGGATTCGGATAGCCTATAGGAAACGGACGCGCAATCCGGATAAAGTCGATATAGTAATGAGGGTCTCGCCAAAAATATATCAACAAATGATGCAATTAGGAATGGTATACATGGATATACAGAGAGTAAAGGTGATGGACCAGTCGCCGCTGGTCCAATGCTCCCAGTGCCTCGGCTATGGCCACGGTCGACGTTTCTGTAAAGATACGAAAGAGAAATGTAGTCACTGCGGAGGCTCCCACCTAAAACAGCAATGCGCGAACTGGCTTGCCGGAGCTGCCCCGGCATGTTGTAACTGCGTCCATGCAAAATTGGAAAACACGGAGCACAATGCCTTCAGCGAAAGCTGCAGCATTAGAAAAAAATGGGAGGCTCTAGCAAGAGCATCAATAGCTTACTGCTAAAAGA
Source organism: Philereme vetulata (assembly GCA_918857605.2). Lineage (NCBI taxonomy): Eukaryota > Metazoa > Arthropoda > Insecta > Lepidoptera > Geometridae > Philereme > Philereme vetulata. Next base: position 34,096 of record OU975425.1, read on the forward strand.
ATAGGTAACAAATTTGGTAGAAATAAAAATAGATAATAAGCATGTTGTATTATATATAATAAGTATATATGAAAACATTTTTCATAAGAAGTTGTTAATTAAAATTTAAATTGTAAGACCTAGTTTAACCTAGTAAGCTATAACTTAGCAAATATATAAAAGACCAGTAGAAAATGTTCGGGCATACTAGTAGTATACGATAATAGTAATCTAAGAAAATAAATAGGATAAGATAGATAAGTTATGTTGAGTATATATAATGAAGTATATATACCAGCAGCATATGCAACATTGTTTTAAATAAAATAAAAAGATAGAAAGATGTACTATTTCATGCCTAGATTAATTAAGAAATGGTAAACAAAGTAATTGTGATACCTAGTAGAACATTAAGTTAGAAAGAATTTAAGTCAAGAGAAAACAATACTAGTGGCAAATTTTGTGAATACTCTACCAAAATAGAAGTATATAATACCAATAAAGTAATCTAAGAAAAATAAATAGAAGATAATGTAAAATGCTTATAGAACTCGAAATTGTTAACAAAACTTAACTACGATTCCAGTAAAATATAATAAGACAAAAAGAACTAAAGTCATGAGTAAAACAAGACTAGTAAGAAACTTTGGCGATAACTCTACTAAATTTTATGTTTAAAATAAACAATGAATATAGAATCTAGAAAATTAAACGGATAAATGATTGTTAAGTCATCACTGCTAGATCTTTGAAAATTAACTGTAAGACTTGTATAAAGAATATAGTAAATTCTTTATTAGTTAACAAAAATTTTGTGTGTCACTCTTTGTATAATGGATTATAATAGTTATGGTAGAATATTTATAAGTTAAAAAACTAAATTTAAGCATAGTAGCTAGTTAAAATTATTGCAATCAAAACTTATGTGTGTAAAATTTTTCGTGTACTTCCTAAATAAACAAAACCTGTTGTTTTACTACCCCAGAAATAAAAAGAGCTCTGAATAAGTGTTATCAGAGGTCAATAGGCAGGATAGCTCGCGGGCCGGACCTCTGCGTCCGGACAGGGAAAAAAAAAAAAAAAAAAAAAAAAAAACCTAACCTAACCTAACCTAACCTAACCTAACCTAACCTAACCTAACCTAACCTAACCTAACCTAACCTAACCTAACCTAACCTAACCTAACCTAACCTAACCTAACCTAACCTAACCTAACCTAACCTAACCTAACCTAACCTAACCTAACCTAACCTAACCTAACCTAACCTAACCTAACCTAACCTAACCTAACCTAACCTAACCTAACCTAACCTAACCTAACCTAACCTAACCTAACCTAACCTAACCTAACCTAACCTAACCTAACCTAACCTAACCTAACCTAACCTAACCTAACCTAACCTAACCTAACCTAACCTAACCTAACCTAACCTAACCTAACCTAACCTAACCTAACCTAACCTAACCTAACCTAACCTAACCTAACCTAACCTAACCTAACCTAACCTAACCTAACCTAACCTAACCTAACCTAACCTAACCTAACCTAACCTAACCTAACCTAACCTAACCTAACCTAACCTAACCTAACCTAACCTAACCTAACCTAACCTAACCTAACCTAACCTAACCTAACCTAACCTAACCTAACCTAACCTAACCTAACCTAACCTAACCTAACCTAACCTAACCTAACCTAACCTAACCTAACCTAACCTAACCTAACCTAACCTAACCTAACCTAACCTAACCTAACCTAACCTAACCTAACCTAACCTAACCTAACCTAACCTAACCTAACCTAACCTAACCTAACCTAACCTAACCTAACCTAACCTAACCTAACCTAACCTAACCTAACCTAACCTAACCTAACCTAACCTAACCTAACCTAACCTAACCTAACCTAACCTAACCTAACCTAACCTAACCTAACCTAACCTAACCTAACCTAACCTAACCTAACCTAACCTAACCTAACCTAAAATGGGAAGGAATTTATAGAGTTATTGGTAGGACATCTAGGAGACAAGAAGACATCCCCTTGGTGAAGGACGGAAGGGTGATGGGGTCACAAGAATCGGCAAGGCTGCTAGCCGAAACATTTTACCCAGAAGACCTGGAAAGCGATGAAAACGCAGACCATCGGCAGGCCAGAGAGGTAGCAGACCAAGTAAATGAGCGGGTTCATGATGAGCACCATGACCCGCCATTTACAATGGAAGAGCTTAGATCCGCGGCCAGAAGTTTCAACCCGAAGAAAGCGCCGGGAGCAGATGGACTTACGTCGGACATCTGCGGTCATGCGATCGCGCAAAACGCAGAACTCTTCCTTGCTCTGGCCAACAAGTGTCTCTCGTTGTATTACTTCCCGTACAGCTGGAAGGAGGCCACAGTGGTGGTCTTGAGAAAGCCAGGCAAGGATGAGTATACCAACCCTAAATCATACAGGCCGATAGGCTTGTTACCGGTTTTAGGTAAAGTGTTCGAGAAGATGTTAGTCAGGCGGATGAAGTGGCACCTTGTCCCAAAAATGAATAGTCGCCAGTATGGTTTCATGCCACAAAAGAGCACAGAAGACTCCCTCTACGACCTGATATGCTATATACGTGCAAAATTAAACCAGAAAAAACTTATCACGGTCATATCGTTGGACATAGAGGGAGCCTTCGACAGTGCATGGTGGCCAGCTATACGAACCAGGCTGGCTGAAGAAGACTGTCCGATCAATATAAGGAAGGTCATAGACAGTTACCTGACGGATCGAAGAGTTAGAGTGCGGTATCTGGGAGAAGAACACATAAAAAGCACTAACAAAGGCTGTGTTCAGGGGTCTATAGGAGGCCCAATCCTTTGGAACCTGCTCTTGGACTCACTCCTTAAGGGGCTCGAAGTACGTAGGGACTATGCTCAGGCATTTGCGGATGATGTCGTGCTGGTTTTCGACGGAGACACGGCACTGGAAGTGCAGGGACGAGCCAATGCCGCCCTCGCCTATGTTCAGCAGTGGGGTGTCAGAAACAAGTTAAAGTTTGCACCAAACAAGACCAAAGCTATGGTGATTACTAGAAAGCTGAAATATGACACACCACTGCTGAGCATGGGAGGGGTAGACATTGGGATGTCCACCGAAATTAAGATCCTGGGGCTCACGATAGACGATAAACTGACGTTCAATAGCCACAGCATAAACGTCTGCCGGAAAGCGTTAAATATCTACAAACAGCTTTCCAGAGCCGCCAGGGTCAGCTGGGGCCTGCACCCAGAAGTCATCCGTTTAATCTACACAGCCACGGTGGAGCCTGTGATTACGTATGCGGCCAGTGCATGGGCACCAGCAACCGAGAAGTTGGGGGTACAGAGGCAGTTAAATGCTGTCCAAAGGGGCTTCGCTCAAAAGCTGAGCAAGGCGTACCGCACCGTGTCTCTGAATTCCGCCTTGATGCTGGCCGGGATTCTCCCGCTGGACCTACGCATACAGGAAGCAGCAGCACTATATCTGGCCAGGCGTGGGGTGTCACGACCGATGTCAAAAGACTGGGATGTAGAGACCATGGTGCGGTATGTGAATACCCCCCATCCCGCAGACCATATGAGCTGGGAATTCGTGAGCCTGGCAAACCAAGACGATGTAAACGCAAATAACTATCAGGCAGTCAAGATATTCACGGATGGCAGCAAAATTGAGGGAAAAGTCGGAGCGGCATTGTCCTTTTGGAACAATGACGCCGAGACGAAAGCCCTCAAGATAAAGCTGGCACCGTACTGCACCGTTTACCAGGCAGAACTCCTGGCCATATGCAAAGCGACGAGGGAGATTCTTAAATGCTCGGAACAGAGTTTTGGAATCTATAGCGACTCAAGATCGGCGTTGGAAGCAATCTCAAACCCTTCTTCCATACATCCCTTAGCAGTGGAAACTCGGAAAAACCTAAAAATCTGCAAGATCCAGGATAAAAAAGTGTTTTTATTCTGGATCAAAGCCCACGCTGGATTAGAGGGTAATGAGAGAGCGGACCAACTAGCCAAGATCGCAGCACTAAAACTCAAGAAGAAGCCCGACTACGACCTTTGCCCGGTTTCATTTGTCAAGCGACAGATTCGTTCGGAGTCGCTTGCCAAATGGAATGAGAGGTACAGGGCGGGACAAACTGCCTCAACCACCAAAATCTTCTTTCCGGACGCGGTGGACGCGTACAAAATCATTAGAAAAATTGAACTAAACGGCATACTTACACAGATAATGACAGGGCACGGTGGGTTCTCAGAATACCTGACGAGGTTCAGGTGTAAGGAGAACCCATCGTGCATCTGTGAGCCTGACGTAAATGAGACTGTAGAACATATTCTTTTCGAATGCCCCGCCAATGGTTTACGGAGATACGAGATTGAAAATAGGCTAGACTGTGACATAACGCCCAAAACAGTAAATAAGATCATGTCTGACACAGAGAGCAGAAACCATTTTTTGAAATATTGTACAGAAGTAGTCAAAATAGTAATAAATAGGAATAAATAGTTAAGAAAAATATGCTGAACATATATTGATTTATATACCATCAGCATATATAAAATAGTTTAAGAAAAATGTGTTAAATTTTATTTTATTTTTAATTAAATAGTATTAATTAGTAATAAAAACTAAAGTAAGACTCTATACCCATTGAATTGTTAGAATAGATTGTAAAAGATACGATAGAAATAATAAGTGTTAAGTATACTAGAGGTATACTGCTAAAAACCTAAACTCATGTGTAATAGAATAGAATGTGTGTTAAATTTTCGTGTACCTTTTAAATAAATACAAATAGTAAACATAGGAAGTAAACTTTTAAGTTTCTGTATAGACCTCCCTGTATTTCCGAAAACTAAAAACCCTAACCTGTGTAAATTTTAGCCATTATATGTAATAACAAAGTAGTAAGTTAGTTAAGCCACATTGTACTGTAACCTATAAATATTAAAATTAAGTCTTCATATAAAATGCTGTAATCGTGTAAATAAGTTAAAAATAAGAAATAATGAACAAAAATTAATAATTAAGAAATAAGAACTGTATAGATATTAAGAAATTGTTGTTATAAAGTTAAATGTTAAAGAAAGATGTGAACCCCACCCATTCCACCCTTGATACATTAAAAATGAATAAACAAACAAATAGATATAAGAGAATAGGTTAATATTGGCATCCCACCAATGAACAGCATGAAAGAAAGATGAACAATAGAAAGAATCAGTATGAGGAATGAAAGATATTATAAAAGATAAGACAAGAATGAAAGTATATAAGGACTCCGAAATGAAATCGGAGGGCAGAGTAGGATAGCTCGCGGGCCGGACCTCTGCGTCCGGACAGGAAAAAAAAAAAAAAAAAAAAAAAAAAAAAAAAAAAAAAAACCTAACCTAACCTAACCTAACCTAACCTAACCTAACCTAACCTAACCTAACCTAACCTAACCTAACCTAACCTAACCTAACCTAACCTAACCTAACCTAACCTAACCTAACCTAACCTAACCTAACCTAACCTAACCTAACCTAACCTAACCTAACCTAACCTAACCTAACCTAACCTAACCTAACCTAACCTAACCTAACCTAACCTAACCTAACCTAACCTAACCTAACCTAACCTAACCTAACCTAACCTAACCTAACCTAACCTAACCTAACCTAACCTAACCTAACCTAACCTAACCTAACCTAACCTAACCTAACCTAACCTAACCTAACCTAACCTAACCTAACCTAACCTAACCTAACCTAACCTAACCTAACCTAACCTAACCTAACCTAACCTAACCTAACCTAACCTAACCTAACCTAACCTAACCTAACCTAACCTAACCTAACCTAACCTAACCTAACCTAACCTAACCTAACCTAACCTAACCTAACCTAACCTAACCTAACCTAACCTAACCTAACCTAACCTAACCTAACCTAACCTAACCTAACCTAACCTAACCTAACCTAACCTAACCTAACCTAACCTAACCTAACCTAACCTAACCTAACCTAACCTAACCTAACCTAACCTAACCTAACCTAACCTAACCTAACCTAACCTAACCTAACCTAACCTAACCTAACCTAACCTAACCAAATATTGTAACAAACTAGCAACTAAAGTTATTAAAAGAAATAAGTAAAGTTAGATAATAATATGATTTATATATATTAAAATATATATAAAATGCATATTAATATAATTTAGAGGATAAGACTTTAGATATAATACAATAAATATAGGACCAGGTTAATGTACTTGTTATAAATAGGAAAATAGGAAAAAAAAAAAAAAAAAAAAAGGACTTTGAGATAGAGCGACTGTTATTGTATATATTGTGCCGCCAAGATTGTTAAAATACAATGTAAATAAATTTGATAAAATAGAATAAGCAAAATTGTAACCCAATTTGGGAGGCTATATAAAATAAAAAAAAAAAAAAAAAACAAATGAATCCTATCCATCCCATCCTTTAACATATGAAATAAAGAAAAAGATATAATACCACATAGTTAATCATTGGAAACCCACCAATGAAAGAGTAAAAGAAGGATGAATGAAAGAAAGATACAGTATGAAGGATGAAAGATTGAATAAAAGATAAGAAAGAATGACAGAGTCGTCAGTTAACAAGGACTCCGACCTCAAGTCGGAGGGTTAGAAGTAGGCTAGCTCGCGGGCCGGACCTCAGCGTCCGGACAGGAAAAAAAAAAAAAAAAAAAAAAAAAAACCTAACCTAACCTAACCTAACCTAACCTAACCTAACCTAACCTAACCTAACCTAACCTAACCTAACCTAACCTAACCTAACCTAACCTAACCTAACCTAACCTAACCTAACCTAACCTAACCTAACCTTTTTTTTTTTTTTTTTTTTTTTTTTTTTTTTTTTGACGCTGGGAAAAATGCTTTATGCATACCCTCCCGTCGGGGGACGGAAGGGTTATGTGGGACTCCCGGTGCTCCCCACCGGTATACCCACTAAACGACCCAGCGGCACTCCCGCATCGCCTATATGGAGGGGAACTGGGAATCCGGCACAGCCTTTCCATCCAGCCCCCCGCCGACGACCGCCCGCCTTTACGGCGAGCCCTTCACCCCCCTCCCCACCCTAGGAGAGGGGCCCGAGAATAGCCGCGAGTGCTCGCGGTCATTCCCACCCGGCGGAAGTGGAGGATACGTGCAATGCGGGAGAAGACGCCCCCGCGCCTGTCTCCCGCTATCCTCCACCAGGAGGGGGAAGACGATTGTCGTGCAATCGCCTTCTCCGACCCGTTCGTCGCCTGCGGAGTGGCGCTGCGAGAGGGTCTTCCTCCCGCGCCCGCTCCGTCGCCTCCTTTTGCGAAATTACTTCCTCGCAAAAGGAGGCCACCGCAGCCCAGGACTCCTCGCTTCCCAGCATGGCTAAAACCACGCTGGGCAGCGAGAGGTCCTGCCCGACCACCGCCATCAATTGGCGGCGCGGCCCAGACCACGACGCACACACCTCCAGGGTGTGCTGCGCCGTGTCCACCGCCGCGCCACAATCGTGGCAGGCCGGGGTCTCCTCTCTTCCGATCCGATGCAGGCACGATCCGAAGACGCCATGCCCGGATAGCACCTGCACCAGACGGAAAGAAAGGAAACCGTGGGACCGCCCGAGCCAGTCCTGCAGGACTGGCCCGAGCGCGTCCAACGTTCTGCGGCCAAAGGCTGCGGTGGCGAGGGCCTCCGTCCAATGTTGGACGGTTGCGTCCCTCGCCTCTCTGCGGACGGCCTCCCGCTCTTCTGGGGCAGGGCACTCCCCGAGCGCCCTACGCCCCGCCGTCCACTCGTACACTCTGGCGAGCACCCACAACCTAACCTAACCTAACCTAACCTAACCTAACCTAACCTAACCTAACCTAACCTAACCTAACCTAACCTAACCTAACCTAACCTAACCTAACCTAACCTAACCTAACCTAACCTAACCTAACCTAACCTAACCTAACCTAACCTAACCTAACCTAACCTAACCTAACATAACCTAAAAATTTAAAATTTAGGAATATATTTTTAAAAATTGTTTGGGGGTCTGTGCAAAATTTCAGGAATTTTCGGCAAATATTCGCGTGGCTAGACCATTTTTAGGTTAAATTTTAGTGTTTTTTGAATTTATCAAATCAGGGGGGGGACTTATCAGCACTTGGCCTAACCCAAGCCATTGTGGGGGTTGTGCTCTTTAAAACAAGCCCAAACACGGTCCAGTTCGGACAAAAACCGCCAAAGTTAGTCCTTGAACGGCCATATTGGACGCCATTTTGGATTGTTTTGAACGGGCATAACTCTCGCTGGAGTGGTCTGATTGGGACGGGGTTTACACTGCTGTTACCATCACTGAACCCTCTCTGACTTGATTTGACCTGGGGCTCTAGGTAGAGTCAAAATTTTTTGACTCTACATTCTGTGCTTGAACCTAGACGGGGACAAGGTACATACGCCTGAAGAAACCCCGAAGTTCTAGGACTTATACGGACCGAGATATTTTGATTACAAGTTTTGGCGGCCATTTTGTCCGCCATCTTGAAAAAACTAAAAGCTCCATATCTCGGGAATCCGCTGTCCGATTTTGACGGGGTTTCTTCGGACAAACTGACCGGTAGCAGGACTACCTGCCTGTACGTAGAGGTAGACTCTACGTAGAGTCGATTTATTTTATTTTGTTTTTATTTTTATTTACCCTGTTTGTATCTTGTCTTTTGTTTTTAACGTTGAATACGCACGTCAAATCGCTGACACGCCTATGTAGAGCTCAACACTCTACATAGAGCACCTAATAATTTGATATTTTTAATTGTCAATTTTATTTTAATATTTTTATTTTGACATTGATAATTTTATTTTATTTCTGTTGTTTTGTTCATTTATACTATTGTAGGTTAGGTAATTAGGACAACTCGCTATCGAGAAAATTGTATATTGACATAGATTATAAGACTTTTGATTAAAGACTCTACTAGTACAGACGCTCTTTACACGTCGTACTAGTAATAGCGGCTATCTTACACCGGCAAAGCTATGCTTGGGATCAGAACCCCTCCAACCAAGAAGGGCGTGGCGCCGGTGGGGGACTCGCCCCCGAAATCTGAGGCATCGAATCCTTCTCAAAAGGATACGGAATCGACGGAGGGGACGAGTCCCTTGTCGGAAATTCAAGAAAAAACCTTTGTGGTCAGACGCAGTATTGGCGAGATCGAGGCAAGGACTAAGACCTCTCTGAAAAAGGTGAAGAAGCCAGTGGCGGCCCCTTCAAAGCCTAAAACCCGAAGGCTATCTTCGGATGCTTCGGGTAGCCAAGAGACTGGAGAACTGGCCTCCAAGCCTTCAATAGAGATTATAGTTAGCCCTGTTAAGGAAAAGTATGTAAGCAGGGTGGCAGAAGCCCGCGCCTGCCTTACAAAAGCCAAACTACACTTGGGAAACTCCAAAAATTTGAGGACGGATATCAAAGTAGGAGTAACCCAAGCCGTCGAGCGTCTATATAATCTGGTCAGAGAGGCTGAGAAAGAAAAGGGTCTAGTAGATCCTGAGCCTACACCGTCTTCGACCGGAGACGAAGGAATGGAAAAACCTGAAGCAAGGAAAGGGAAAGAAGAAGAACTGATAAAAAAGATGTCAGAGCACATGGAGCTAATGAATGAAAATAGTATCAAAATGGAAAAACTAAGGGAAACGATAGAAAAGCAGCAAGAGGTGAAGTCTCTTGAGGGGACTACGTACGCGAGTGTAGCGGCTGGCCGTTCTTGGAGACATCTCCCGGAGCAGACGGTGATGCACTCCGTGGTGGTCTCGTCAAGAGATGAGACTGAAACAGGAGAGGAAGTTTTAAATAAAATAAGAAAAGTGATAAATGCGAAGGAAGAGGGAATCAGGGTGGACAGAATAAAGAAGGCTAAGGACAGAAAAATTATTGTGGGGTGCCAGACTGAAGAGGAGAGATCCAAGGTAAAAGAGAGACTCAGAAAAGCAGGAAATCAGCTGAACGTCGAAGAGGTCAAAAACAAGGACCCTCTACTTATATTCAAAAACGTCCTGAATTACAATTCCGACGAAGACATCCTCCGTGCCGTACGAAAACAGAACGGCAGCGTCTTTTCTGGTCTCGAAGAAAAGGAAAATAGGTTCGAAATAAAGTACAGGAAGAAAACTAGGAACTCTCTCACCAGCCATGTGGTCGCGAAGGTGTCTCCTACAATATGGAAGCGGATGTTGCAGGCGGAAACCGCGCACATAGATCTGCAGAGGGTGCGAGTGGAGGACCAATCTCCGTTGATCCAGTGCTCCCTCTGCCTGGCGTATGGGCACGGCAGACGCTTCTGTAGGGAGAGCGCTGAAAAGTGCAGTCACTGTGGAGGACTGCACCTAAGAACAGATTGCGCGGACTGGCTCGCACACGCATCTCCAAGCTGCATAAATTGCACTAAAGCTGGAGTGGAGAGGGCGGACCACAACGCCTTTAGCAATGATTGCCCGGTGAGGCGCAAGTGGGAAGCACTTGCGAGATCCACCGTGGCGTATTGCTAAGGGCGTGGTCACAGTCTGTCCGCTAAAAATTGTACAGGCAAACCTGCAAAGAAGCAGACTGGCCACTGACGAGTTACTCATTGAGTCGGAAAAGCGTGGAATCGCGGTTGCACTCTTGCAGGAGCCGTACGTTGGTGCAGAGAAAAGGGTAAAGAGCCGCCGGGGTGTAAGGGTCTTCCAGAGCACTGATCAAGGAGAAGGAACTGTGAAAGCGGCAATAGTCGTCTTTAACGCTGAATTGGACATAATCCAGTATCCAAAACTCACCACAAACAACATCACAGTGGTAGGAATCCAAACCAGTGCCTGGAAGATCACGCTGGTGTCCTATTACCTGGAACCGAACCAACCCATAGGACCCTACTTGGACCAGCTAACTGCGATTGCTCAGAATTTGGGACTCAAAAGGCTGGTTATGGGAGGGGACGCCAACGCTAAGAGCACATGGTGGGGCAGCACGGAAATAGATAGCCGAGGCGATGACATGGGGGGAGCTCTTGATGACCTGGGTCTTCAAATTCTTAATATAGGGCAAACTCCGACCTTCGACACCATTCGGGGAGGAAAGCGGTTTTTCAGTCACGTGGATGTCACGGCCTGCACGGCGGACATGCTGGACCTGGTGGTAGACTGGACTGTGGTAGAAAACCTCACGAGTTCGGACCACAACGGCATAACTTTCAACATACTACTTAAAAAATCAAAAGGCACGACAATAGAAAGAACAACCAGAAAATACAATACAAGGAAGGCAAATTGGAGTCAGTTTCGTGAGAAACTGACCCAATTGGAAGTAAAGTATAAATTAACAATAGAAGAGATTGAAAACATGCAAACTACACATGAAATAGAGATAGCCATAGAAAACTATACAAAAGCTATCACAAAGGCATGCACTCAATCAATACCCGGAAAGAAGAATAAAGAAGTACTTACCATGCCGTGGTGGTCCGAAAAACTTGCTGAAATGAAGCGCGAAGTCACCGCCAGGAGACGCAGAATCCGATGGGCTGCGCCGATCCGGAGGGAGAAGGTCGTTCAGGAGTACCTGAAAAAGAAAAAAGAATATGAATTAGAGACCAAGAAGGCCCAGGTTGAGAGCTGGAAGGAGTTCTGTGGGAAACAGGACCGGGAAAGCGTCTGGGAAGGAATTTATAGGGTCATCGGAAGAACTAGGAGTAGGGAAGAGGACCTGCCACTAGAGAAGGCGGGTAAAGTCCTTGATGCTGTCGGCTCCGTTAGGCTGCTGGCGGAAACATTCTATCCAGAGGACCTGACGGAGACCGATAGCGAGGAGCACCGCCAAACGCGAGAGTTAGCAGAAACAGTGAACGATGAGGAACAAAATGAACTCTGTGACCCACCGTTCACACAGACTGAGCTCGACGTGACGTTAAGGTCCTTCAACCCTAAGAAGGCTCCCGGTTCCGACGGATTCACATCGGATATCTGTACCTGCGCCATAAAAACTAGCCCCGGGGTGTTCCTGGGACTTTTAAACCAATGTCTCGCCAAACAATATTTCCCCAATCTGTGGAAGGAGGCAACAGTGGTCGTGCTGCGGAAGCCAGGTAAATCTACATACACCGTCCCAAAGTCATATAGGCCGATAGGCCTACTACCTGTGCTGGGAAAAATCTTTGAAAAGATGCTGGTTGCCCGACTCAAATACCATCTGCTACCGAGGATAAGTACTCGTCAATACGGATTTATGCCCCAGAGGAGCACCGAAGACTCCCTCTATACCCTCATACAAAACATCCGGACAAAACTGGATCAGAAAAAACTGGTCATACTCGTGTCCTTGGATATAGAGGGAGCCTTTGACAGCGCCTGGTGGCCCGCCATAATGGTCCGTTTGGCAGAGGAAAAGTGTCCAATAAACCTCAGAAGAGTAATCGGTAGTTATCTGAGAGACAGGAAGGTGAGAGTAAGGTATGCTGGCAAAGACTTATGTAAAGAAACCAGCAAGGGATGCGTCCAAGGCTCCATAGGAGGCCCGTTGCTATGGAATCTTCTGCTGGACCCGCTCTTGAAAGGACTCGACAGAAGGGGAGACTATGCGCAGGCGTTTGCAGATGATGTGGTCTTAGTCTTCGATGGAAAAACAGCACAGGAAGTACAGCGGGATGCCAATGCCGCTCTTGAATACGTGCGGATGTGGGGTGTCAAAAATAAGCTGAAATTTGCGCCACAAAAAACTATGGCCATGGTTATAACACGTAAGCTTAAGTACGACATCCCACATCTGAAAATGGGAGGTGTTGGCATTCTGATGTCTAAAGAAATAAAAATTTTGGGCCTAACCATCGATGACAAACTGACTTTTAATCCGCATGTGGCGAACGTCTGCCGCAAAGCGCTCAACTTCTACAAACAACTGTCGAGAGCTGCCAAGGTAAATTGGGGATTGCAGCCTGAGATAGTAAGGACCATCTATACTGCAGTGGTTGAGCCAACCATCCTTTACGCGGCGAGTGCGTGGGCGACGGCCACTAATAAACTGGGAGTTCAGAAACAGTTTAACGCAGTGCAGCGGGGCTTTGCACAAAAGATGGTAAAAGCGTACAGAACCGTCTCTTTAAACTCGGCACTATTGCTCGCTGGGCTGCTTCCTCTGGACATAAGAGCCCGGGAAGCAGCCTTGCTTTATGAAATAAAGAAAGGCCATACCCAGCGACTAATAGGAGACCGAGAGATGGAGAGAAGAGTTGGATACGCGAATATGCTGCATCCTGCGGAACAGACGCAACTAGAGTTCAAGTGCGTGGTGGACGGGGCGGCGCTGGAACAACACATTAACGAAGGCCTAAATATATATACAGACGGCAGTAAAATAGAGGGGAAAGTCGGCGCCGCGTTCTCCGTATGGAAGGACGCGACAGAGACAAGTACCCGTAAGCTATTGCTGGAACAGTGCTGCACCGTGTACCAGGCGGAACTACTGGCCCTGTCTGAAGCGACGAAGTATGCGCTAAAGTCCAGAGAGCCTTTCTGCAATGTTTACTGCGACTCCAGGTCTGCCCTGGAGACCGTGGTGGACAGCACTTCCTTCCATCCCCTAGCCGTTGAGACGAAAGCCAATATTAAAAAGATCAACGATAAAGGCAAAATACTGAGGTTATTTTGGATTAAGGCACACGCAGGGTTGGAAGGAAACGAAAGAGCGGATGAACTGGCGAAGGACGCAGCGCTACACCGGAAAACAAAGCCGCAATACGACAAGTGTCCGGTTTCATTTGCTAAGCGACAAATCCGCCTGGAGTCGCTGGACGAATGGAACCGGCGCTACAAAACCGGTGAAACCGCGTCAACAACTAAAGTGTTCTTTCCGGATGCTGTTCGCGCGTACTCAGTTCTTAGAAACTTGAAGTTGGCCCCAGAAACTGTCCAGCTCATGACAGGACACGGCGGGTTCTCCTCGTACTTGCATCGCTTCAAGTGCAGGGAGAGCCCGGCGTGTGACTGTGATCCACAGGTGGAAGAGAGCGCTCTTCATATTATTACGGACTGTCCCATTTATGCAAGGTATAAATTTGACGTTGAATTTGAAATAGGAATAGATATCGAAAGACAAAATATAAACGGGATAATGGAAGATAAATATATAAGAGATAGGTTTATTAAATATTGTAATTTTGTAGTAAGTAAGGTAGTCAATAAAAACAAGTAAGCATTAAATAGGATCCACTATCATATATGTAAAATATATGACAAGTGCCCATTAGCATGTAAACCAATAGATTATAAGAAAGTAAACTATAAGATAAACTTAAGAATATTGTATTTGTATAGATTAGCACCATTAGTTCCAATAGAAAATGTATATGGTAATAAGTGGGAAGCTGTCACCCCATGACAACGAAAATGTAAAGTTATACACCATTTAAAAGCTGTGTAAATATATGTATAGAAATAAAAAGTTAATATGTTATGAAAATCAAAATGCTAAAATAAAACGTGTACCGAATCCTCCACCCTAAATTTAAAACTAAGAAAATATTGTAATATTAAATTAAGTAAAATTAAGAAATGTTTAGATAAGCTTCTGTTAAAAAACTGTGTAAAATATATATAGAAATAAGAAGTTGTTACCCGATGTAAAACAAAATGCTAAAATAAAATTGTACCTAACCCACCCTCCCTAAATACAAACAAATCCTTGAATTATGGTAATATTACTGTAGTAATATTACATCCCATAGTATAAGAAAAACTCTCTGACCCCCATATTGGAGAAACATCATGTAGGATAGCTCGCGGGCCGGGCCTCTGCGCCCGGACAGGAAAAAAAAAAAAAAAAAAAAAAAAAAAAAAAAAAAAAAAAAAAAAAAAAAAAAACCTAACCTAACCTAACCTAACCTAACCTAACCTTTTTTTTTTTTTTTTTACCCAGGAAAATCCTTTATGGATACCACCTTCCCATGGGGGATGGCCGGTGGTTATGTGAGACTCTCCGCCAGAGAGGCAGCATACTCACTAAAAAACTGGGGTGTTCCTCCTACACCAACTAAAAACGTGGGGCGCGGGACCGCTTGCGCACTCCGCAGCCCTCGTCAGTGTCGCTGCCAGCCTAACGGCTGGCCCGTCTCATGTTGAGGTCTACACAAGACCTCCCACCTTCGTGTGATGCCCCAGAACACAAAGGGCATCTCCACCTCTCGATGACCTATTATAAGGGGGTGCCAGGTGCCCCCGCACCCAACACCCTAGGCCCTCGAAGCGGAGACGGAGTGCGGGCTCGAGTAGCTCGCCTCCGTGTCCGCGCCCTCCGGAGCGGCAGAGAGAGTGGATCCCTCTCCCTCTCCCGCTCCTCTTCCTCCCTCTGCAGAATGACTGTCTCGCAGAAGGAGGCCACTGCCTCCCAAGACCTCTCCTCATCGAGCATTTTTTGTATAATGGTCGATAGGGAGAGGTCTGTCCCTACGATCGCGACCAATGATTGCCGCGGCTCGGCTCCTCCCGGGCACTCTTCCAGCACGTGCTGGGCCGTGTCCTCCGCGTGTCCGCACTGGTGACAAGCCGGGGAGTCTTCCCTTTGGGCGACGCGATGAAGGTACCTCCCAAAACAACCATGTCCCGAGAGGACCTGCGTCAGCCGGAAGGAAAGACTCCCATGCTTCCTGCGGACCCATTCCTCCAGTACTGGGCTGACCGCCTCTAGGAATCGCCTAGCGCTCTGCCCCCTCTGCACCTGCCCAGCGAGGAGCCGTTCCCTCCACGTGGCGATGGCGGACGCCCTGGCCTGATCGCGCCAGTGCGCCACCTCCTGCGGCGCCGGTCGCTCGTCCCGCTCCCGCGCCTGCGCTCTGCGCCAGTAGACCGAGGCCAGAACTTCGGCCTCAAGGTCCCACGGGAGCGATCCAGCGAGCACGCATGCCACCTCGTGAGAGAGTGTGCGATAGCCCCTGCACAATCTCACCGCCATCACCCGTTGCGCTCCAATCAGCGCGGCAGTGGTCTGCCGATCGAGCTCTCCCGCCCATATCGGGGCGCCATACAGGGCCATCGAGCTTACCACCGCTGTATAGAGGCGGCGGCAGCTCCCTTCGCAGCCCCCGATGTTCGGGAGCAGGCGACTTAGTGCGCCGGCTGTCCCCAGTATTTTGGGGGCCAGCCGCCGCACATGCACCTTAAAACTCCATCTGCCGTCGAGGACGACACCAAGATACTTCAGTGTCGTCCCGACGGGAATAGATACTCCACCCACCACAATGGTGGAGTCTGTAGGTGGTTTCCGCCGGGGCCCATGAAAACATATGGCCTCGGATTTGTGGAGTGCCACCTCCAGACCCAGCATCCGGATCCTTGCCACCACGGTCGCGACTCCGGCTGTAGCTAGCATCGCAGCCTCCCTGTAGTCGACTCCCCGGGCGGCGACCAGCGTGTCATCGGCATAGCACACTACGCCAACGCCACGAAGGTTAGCACCCCGGAGTACCCAATCGTACCCGACGTTCCACAGGAGTGGGCCAAGTACCGACCCCTGTGGAACGCCGCGTGTCATGGGACTACTACCCTCCCCGCGAGTCGTCGGGAAGATTACCTCTCTGTCGGAGAGATAGTCCCCGACAAGTCTTCGCAGGTACTGAGGCACCTTGTGGTACCTCAGACCGGCGTGTATCGTGCTCCAGGGTAGCGTGTTGAATGCGTTGGAGATGTCCAACGATACGGCCACCAACACGCCACCACTGGAGCACGCCTCCTCGGAGAGGTCGCGGACAAGTGATATGGCATCAATCGTCGAGCGACCTCTCCGAAAACCGAACTGGTTAGGCGCCAGATCCGGTCCCACAGTCTCAAGGTGCCTGACCAGGCGGGCAGCCACTACTCTCTCCAACAGCTTGCCCGCCTCGTCAAGCAGCACAATCGGGCGATAGCCCGAGGGCTCATCCGCAGGACGACCCTCCTTCCTCAGGAGAACGAGTTTGCCCCTTTTCCACCGTCTGGGGAATCTTCCTTCCATGAGGCAACTGTCAAACAGGTCCCTCAAGGCGGAATCCAGGTGCTTCAAGGAGAGAGCCCACGCACGACCCGGTATGCCGTCAGGCCCAGGTGCCGTGTTCTTGGCTCTCATCCTGAGCACAGCCGCACCAAGCTCGCCCTCAGAAATAGGGACAAACTCGCTCTCCTCTTCTTCGGCGAGATCAGCGGTTGTCGAGGGAGGCGTGAACTCGGCCCCCGGAGCACCGGGGAACAAGCCATCGACCACTCGTTGGAGCACCGCCGGTTGGAGCGAGGCCGTGATGGGGGGTGCCCAGGGGCGAAGCTTTTGCCTCACCCACTTGTACGGACGGCCCCATGGGTCGCGCTCAAGCCCCTCCAGCAGCTCCTCCCATGCCTGCCTCTTAGCCTCCACTATCGCGACGCGAAGGGCCCCGGTAGCCTCTCTGTAAGCGGCGTACAGAGAATTGCTCTCTTCCGTCTCTTGCCGCCTTCGCCTCCGATACCGCTGGTATAGTCGGCGCCTCTTAACACATCTTCTCCGGAGTTCGGCAATCTCCTCCGTCCACCAATAGACTTGGCGTCTGGGCTGTGGGGCTGGCGCGCGCGGCATTGCAGCGTCGCAAACCCGCGTCAATGCCTCGCACAGCCTGTCCGCCATCGCCTCCGGGTCTATCGGATCCGGCTCCTGAGGAGTGCCGTTCCAAACTTCGACGAGGGCCGCCTCCTGCAGCACTTCGGCGTTGAGGCGCTTCAGGGCCCATCGCGGACCTATCTCGCCCCCTACCTCTCTCACTTCGTCCGTTTGGGTCGAGGAAAGGCTGAACCGGATGTACCGGTGATCGGACAGCGTTACCACGTCCAACAGCACCTGCCAGTCGCGAATGCGGGAAGCGATGTCCGGTGTGATGAGCGTCAAATCGACGATGGACTCACCATTACGCCGGACGCAGGTGCTTTCCGATCCGCGGTTCGCGACGCAGAGGCCCACCTCGGCTATCCACTCTATTACGACACCGCCCCGCGAGTTCGTCACCGGCGACCCCCACGCCGCTGATTTGGCGTTGAAGTCTCCGAGCACGAGGACGGGGCGTGGGCGGGTCTGACCAATCAAGGTCCCCACCGCGCCGAGGAGAGTCTCTAGCTCGCGAACCGGTCGGTTCGGGGAGTGGTACACCCCCACAATGACGGTTTGACCCACCCTAGCCGCTACGAAACCCCTGCCCCTCACAACGTCTTCGAGAGGGGGAGATTGAGCCGGCGATTGCGTGGTGATCGCCACCAATCCGTCAAGGTCCCCAGCCCAGTCAGGCCTAGGACGGACCGCGTAGGGCTCGCTGACCACCGCCACCTGGATCAACCGCTCCGCCATGGACTGCAAGAGTAAGTCCTGAGCCCCGGCGCAACGGTTGATATTCGCCTGTAGGAAGGTTAGGGCCATACTAATTAATCTTCCTCCATGCCTTCGTCTGGCCCTTTGTTAGGGCGAGGCGGACGTGGCTTGGCCGTAGCCCCAGCCGCGTTGGCCTTCCGTCTGACTCCTGGCTTTGACGGGGACTTGGCGCATGCCTTGCTCCCGGAGAGGTGGTCCGCCGGCTTTCCCGCTGCTGCACATAGGGTGCAATGGGGGGCGGCTGTGCACTCTTTGGCCTTGTGGGCCTTTGTACCGCAGCGGTAGCACTCATCGCTGCGGTCAACTTCGGCCTTGCACTTGGCCGCTATATGGCCCAGCTCAAGACAGCGGTAGCAGCGGCGGGGCCTTGCATCTAAGATACTGACCCGCGCCGCCACCCAGCCCACCAAAACACGGCCTCCAGTGGCCATCACCTTCTTTGCAGCTGCGGTGGGGCAGCGCACGAACACGGTGCCCATCCCGGCTTGGCCCCGCCGTATTGCGCCTACGGAAAAGGCCGTCACAGGGCATTCGCCCTTCCCGGCCAAGGCCTCCGCTAGCTCGTGCGGGGTGACAGAATCGTCCAGGCCGCTGACTCGAAGGTCAGTTGTAATAGTAGGCCTGGAGACTCGTATGCTCTCCTCGTCTAGAAACGTCTCTCTGAGCTTCTCAGCAAGGACGTCCGCTTTTGCTGCGTTGTTCGCGCCGGAAACCTCCAGCACTCGTGCCCCAGTGGCCGCCACCCTGATTTTCAACGGCGAGAATCCCAGCTCGCTTAGGCTGATCTTCGCCTTGGCCGCCTCCAGCACCTTGGCGTAGGTGACACCTTTCTCCACCGCTTTCTCCTGCAGCGTGATCACCACCGCCGCGGTTCTTGGAGGGCGGAGCTTGGCCGCACTCGCCTTGGAGGGCTTTGGTTTCGGCCTAGGGACTTGGGCTGGAGGGGCAGGCCTCTTCTTCTCGGTGGGTCTTGCCCCTTCTGCCGCACGCTCCTTGTCTCGCCTCTTGGCCTTTCCACGCCTTGACACCACCTGCCAGTCTTCCGCTGGAGCTGCAGCGCTGGCAGGGGCGGGGGCAGGCTTCGGTTTCGGAGCCGCTCTTGCTCCAGGCTTTGGCGCTGGAGAGTCCCTTTGAGTGGAGAAATCTGCTGAACGCACCTCGGTCTCCCTTCGCCGGTCTGCGGCCAGAGGGGGCCTCTGGGTCTGCCCGGGCAGCAGTCTCTCCTCGATCCCGGCAAAGCGGGCGTTCACCATCGTGCCCACTTGCACCATGATCTGCCGCATCACTTCCTCCGTGCAGGGCGTTTGAGCTGGTGCCTGAACAGGAACCGAGGTCGCAGCCACGCGAGCTTGGGTCTCCCTCATCTGCGCCATCTCTTGTCGCATGTCCTTCAGCTCCGCTGAGAGTCGCTCATTCGCCTTTACCAGTAGGGCCATCTCCTCGGGCATTGTGCGGGCCCGCGCTTCCTTAAAGGATGCCCTTATGGTGTCCGCAGCATCCTTCAGGGCCCTCACCGACGTGCCCTTTAGGTTTTTGGACTTGGTGGCCACCGCATAAACGATGTCCACCGAGTCCATCAACATTGACTCCAGCTCAGCGGCATCGCAGTTGCTCAGCTGAGAGCCACGGTCCGCGGGCACCGATGCCGGCGCCTTGAGGAACTGCGTCCTCCGTTTTTGCTGGAGCTCCTCTTGGAGCTCCTTTTCGGCTGTGAGCCGAATCTCCTCTTCTCGTACTCGGTTGAGTTCAGCCTTGGCCTTCGCCAGGCCAACGTACTGCCCTGTAGTGGGCGGGCGTCCTCTACCTCGTCGAGTGCTGGACACCTTGGGTAACGGTGAGGATTCACCCTGGTCTTCCTGCTCTTTCCTGTCTTCCATGTGCCGCTTGCGCAGCCTCCTCCCGGAGCCGTGAGATGACACGGTCTCCCAGGTCATGGCATCGGAATCAGACTCTGACAGGTTCACTGTCTGAGTCCGAAGCCATGGGGCTTTAGAAGCCCTCTCCTCCACATTATCACCGTCCATTTTCTTGCCAAGGTCGTCATTTTTAGAAGAATCAGTGTCCGAGTTATCGCGTGAGTTGTCGTGTCGCGGGCCGGAGCCCACGTGGTGGTTCTTGCCCCCCTCAAATACATTGGGGCTGAACGCCGGAGCGCCGTGGGATTCACAACTT
The DNA here is from genome assembly GCA_918857605.2 of Philereme vetulata. Taxonomy (NCBI): domain Eukaryota; kingdom Metazoa; phylum Arthropoda; class Insecta; order Lepidoptera; family Geometridae; genus Philereme; species Philereme vetulata. The sequence continues at coordinate 54,639 of OU975425.1, forward strand.
AGGTTGCTACCCACTTGAGGAGTTGTTTCAGAAGTCACCGTATCCATATTTTCCTTATTTGAGGGGTGAGGTCCCCTTGTGGTGCCCTAGCCAACCGGGTTCCCCCCAGCCATGCATCCCTTGTGCAGGCACCAAACAACGGGATTCGGAGACGCATTAATGTGCCCGACAAGGTGGCCGAATTGACCCTCCTTGCCGCGCCGCAAGCCTTGCAGGCCCGCCATCCACCAGCCCGAAGGCCCACTGCGACCGACTGCCGCCATTCCTCCTCGTGCCCGACAGAGAGGCCGTGTTGACACTCTCTGCCGCGCCGCGGGCCTTGCAGGCCCGCCATCCACCGACCCGAAGGTCCACTGCGACCCACTGCCGCCGTCCCACCTAGCTCCTGGCTTCATCCAGGCTTCTTCCTCCGCCAGGCTTCATCCACTTTGCTCTATGCTACCTTCATAGAGACACGCGGAGAAGCCTCCCCTTTCTCTCACCGAGGCCCCCAATCCGCCAGTGAAGCGCTGACCCACCCAGAACCCCGCAAGGAAGCTGACCCATACAGCCGACTCGCGGGAGACCAAGCAGGACGACGCCGCAACAACAGTTCGGGGAACCTCCCCATTTCCCCCCCAGTGTTTGGTCCGCGCCGGTAAACCGGTAACTCCCATTTCTGGGAGCCGTTCCCCTATCCGCCACCTGGGGACGCGCCGCGTTGGGGTACACCTCCCCACCCACTGGGACTACCCAGCAGGTCCGCGGAACCTAACCTAACCTAACCTAACCTAACCTAACCTAACCTAACCTAACCTAACCTAACCTAACCTAACCTAACCTAACCTAACCTAACCTATTTTTTTTTTTTTTTTTTTTTTTTTTTTTTTTTTTTTTTTTTTTTGTTGACCAGGTGGAAAATGCGTTACGCATACCCTCCGAACATGGGAGTGTCGGAGGGTTATGTGGGACTACACATCGCCTCTCCCTCCTCAGAGTGAGGAGGGGTAGGGAGTGCTACCCACTAAAAACCACCCGGACGTGCCCTCTCGCCGGTTTTGTTGGACACCGTGGAACCCGCGAAGGCATAGTCCACGATGTCCACCGGTGGCACCCCAGCCGTTGCCGGGGCTACCCGCGCCGAAGGGGAGAAGGGCGAGCACGCTTGGCCCTCTCCCAGACCGCTCAGTGGCTAATCACCGCAGGCAGAGGACTCCCATCCTCCACCTGCAGCCACTATGGGTTGAGTCTGGCAGCAAAACGCCGCCTTCTCAACCCAAGCCGTCTGCGCCGGAGAGGATGCGCGAGAGGATCTTCCTCGCGCTCCCGCTCCGTGGTCTCCTTTTGCGAAATGACTGTTTCGCAGAAGGAGACCACCGCCTCCCAGGACCTCTCGTTGCTCAGCATTGCCTCAACAATGCTTTGGAGCGAGAGGTCCACCCGCTGAATGGTGCGTGCCATGAGGCCACGCTCCGCGTCCCAACGACTGCACACTTCAAGGGTGTGCTGAGCGGTGTCGTCGGGACTTCCGCACTCATGGCACAGCGGGGCCGGCTCTCTTCCTATTTTGTGCAGGTAGTGACCGAAGCACCCATGCCCGGTCAGTACCTGCACGAGCCGGTACGACGTCGCGCCGACTGCCCTCTTCAGCCAAAGGTCGGCCGTTGGGAGGATCGCCTCTATGGTACGGAGACCATAAGGGGCGACCTCCAGTTGGGCCTTCCATCTGTCCCGCAGTCGGCGCTCCGTCGCGCGACGGGAGGCTGCCACCTCCTCGGGGTCCGGGCGTTCACCTGTTGTCCGGACCCTGGACCTACGTTGGTAGGTCTCTGCGTGCACCTCTGCGTCTAGCTCCCACGGGGGGGTGCACGCGAGGAGGCAGGCCGCTGCATGGGCCACCGTCATATAGGCCCTCACCATCCTGAGGGCCACGACCCGTTGTGGCCTCCGCAGCAGGGCCCTATTTCGGGCGGACAGCTTGTCCGCCCATATTGGGGCCCCATAGAGGGCCATGCTCCTTGCCACGCCGGCATATAGCCGCCGGCACAAGGAACCCGGCCCTCCTACATTGGGCAGAAGTCTGCCCAGCGCCGATGCGGCGCCCACGATTCGGGGAGCTAGTCTTGAGAAATGCTCCCCGAAATCCCACTTGCGGTCCAATATTAGCCCCAGATATTTAATGTGGGGCTTTATTTGGACCGCTCCACCCTCCAGGGTGAGCGCCGCACTCGCGGGCAGATTCCACCCGCGCCCCCCGAAAACTATAGCCTCAGTCTTCGGGAGGCTCACCTTTAGGCCGAGCCTGGCGATGCGTTCAATCGCCAGCTCGGCCGCCACTTCCGCCCTCCGGGAGGTCTCGCGCTTGTCGCTCCCGCGCACAGCCACCATTGTGTCGTCCGCGTAGCAGACGACGAGTGTGCGCGGAAGCAGCTCCCCCCGGATTGCCCAGTCGTACCCCAGGTTCCATAGAAGTGGACCGAGCACGGAACCCTGGGGCACGCCGCAGGCCATCTCTCTCTCCCCCCGTTGCCCGTCCTTCTTTTCCCAGAGCACTACCCTCTCGGTTAGGTAGTGCTCAACAATCCGCCTCAGGTAGTGAGGCACTTCATGGTATCGAAGTGCCTCACTGATCACCCCATAGGGGAGGGTGCCAAATGCGTTTGCGATGTCTAGTGACACCGCGATGACACCCTCCCCCCTGCTCGACGCGTAGTCACAAAAGTCCTTCAGTGACTTCAGCGCGTCGAGCGTGGACCGCCCTTCCCGGAACCCGAATTGTCTATCAGAGACGTTCGGGCCGGCGGTCTCCAGGTGCTGCAGGATCCGGGAGGCCAGGATGCGTTCAAACGCTTTTCCGGCCTCATCCAGCAGCACTATGGGGCGATAGGCAGACGGGCAATCCTGTGGCCGACCCTCTTTACGGAGGAGGCATAGTCGCCCCTCCTTCCACACCCTCGGGAACCTTCCCTCTCTCAGGCAGTCATCCATGACGTGCCTGAGTCGGTCCCCAAGGTGTTCCAGGGCGACTGCGAGGACGCGACCGGGAACGCCGTCCGGGCCGGGGGCTTTTTTGCAGCCCCGGAGTCGGTCTGTCACACGCTCGAACTCGTCGTCACTTATTGGTGCAACGACGAGCTCGGCCTCCGACTCCGTTCTGGGGTCGACCATCGACGGGGGAGAGATCGAGGGAGGTGGCGGGAACAGCCCCTCGACTACCCTCTGGAGGAGTTCGGGCTCCAGGGAGTCCATGGGGGGAGCGCTGCGCATTTTGTTGCGCACCACCTTGTACGGCCGCCCCCATGGGTCCCTGTCCAGGGTAGCCAAGAACGACTCGTGAGCTTCGTCCTTGGCCTTGGCGATCGCAACCTGGAGGGCCCCCTTAGCCTCTTTGAGGGCCCTGTGGAGCCCTTCCTCCTCTTCCGCACTGTGCCGCCTGCGCCTACAGTGTTGGTAGGCGCGGCGGGCACTGTTACTGGTGGACCGCAGGGCCGCAATTTCAGCGGACCACCAGTATACTCTCTTGCGGTTGAACAGGCGACCGACCCGAGGCATGGCCGCGTCGCACACCGTCTGTAATGCGACTCGGAACTGTGCCGCCCTTTCCTCAGCTCCGAGGGTGACGGGTGGGGCAGCACACCACGCCTCCACCATGGCCGCCTCGTTCGCCTTGTCCCTGTCCAAATGGACCAGGGACCACTTTGGGAACTTTCGCCCCCTCCTGGCTCTGCCCGTGATGGGCGACGGTGGAACCCCTGCTGTGAAGACCCTCATCCTGATGTACAGGTGATCTGAGAGGGTCTCCACATCCTCCAGGACGCGCCAATCCGTGACGCGTGCAGCTATGGCAGGGGTCGCGAACGTGACGTCCACGATTGACCCCCCTTGCCGCCGCACGCAGGTATTCGCGGTGCCCCGGTTTAGGACCACGAGTCCCGTTGCCGTCACCCAATCCCCAAGAGCCATACCCCTATGGTCCGTAATGGGGGAACCCCATGCCGAACTTTTGGCGTTGAGGTCCCCCAGGACCATAACCTGCCTCGGGGCAGCCCTCCGGACCACCCCTCCTAGGATCCCCAGGAACGTGTCAAACTCCCGCAGCGGCCTATTGGGGGAGAAGTACACGGCCACCAGCACCGTGTCGTTCCCCCATCTGGCCGCCACGAATCCCGGGCCACCCTCGATCCTTGATAAGGGGGGGAGGTCCCCCATCGCCGGCACCACGATCGCCACTACTCCGTCGGTATCCCCTACCCAATTAGATTGTGGGGGGACGAAGTATGGCTCCGCTACAACCGTAACGCCAATTGCCCACTCCGCCATGGCCTGCATGAGCAGATCCTGAGCTCTGGCGGAGTGGTTGGCGTTTATCTGCAGGACGTCTAGATGCTGGTGTGCTGGCATTTAGACGTCCATACGGTTGTCCTCTTGGTGCCGGCTGGCGGCTGTTTCGGCTGGAGGGGGTCGGGTGGGGCGGGAGGGTCTCGGCCTCGCCTCTCTTCCCTTTGTCTCCGGTGGGGAGCATTTTGGTCCACTCATAACGTGGTCGGCTGGGAGGCCTGCATGGTGGCATACTGCGCACCATACCTTCTCCTCCCAGCATTCGGCTGCTTTGTGCCCCTCTGCGCCGCACCGGTAACACATCTGGCCCCGGTCCACCTTTGAGGGGCACAGCTCACGCGCGTGGCCGACACCCATACATTTGTAGCACCGCATGGGTGCTGGTCCGACGGAGTTGACCCTGGCAGACGACCAGCCTACCAGGATATGACCACACTTGAGGAGAGCTTTTGCAGTCCCCACCGGGCATTGCACGAGGGCCACCCCACTACCATTAAAGTATGTAGGGCGAATGCCCCCCACCTTAATGTGCGCCTCGGCGCATCCCCCCGCCTTGGCGACGGCAGCCGCCAGGGTCTCCCTTGTCGCCGACTCGTCTAGGCCGGCGACCTCGATAGCGGCCATCTTTTCAGGGCGGCTTACATGGGCAACGTCGCCCACGAGGACCTGCAGCTTTGCTGCGAGGCTGTCCGCCGCCCTTCCGCTATCTGCTCCAGGGACCTCGATGACTCGGCCCCCCGTCACCGAGTTCCTGACCCTGACATGCTGCAGGCCTATCTCCTCCAACCTTATGCCGTTAATGGCCTTGGACATGACAGCCTGCAGCGTGGTGTCGGTGGCAACGTCCTTGCGCATGGTAATTACCACCGCTGCCGTCTTGGGGACTTCTAATCCCTTCGGCTTTGGTGCCGCTTTCTTCTTGGGCGGCGGGGGGGGTGGGGTAATGGCCGTAGCTTTCCCTTTTCCCTTCCTCTTCTTCTTTGCTACCTGGGCCCATGTCTCGCCCGAGGGCCCAGGTGCAGTCTCCGCTGCTGGGGCAGGCTTGCTCGCCGGGGCAGGCTTGGCTGCTGGGGCAGGCTTGGCTGCTGGGGCAGTCTTGGCCGCCGGGGCGGTGGTCTCCGGGGCCGCCGGGGCCGCTTTTTTTGCGGCCCTTTTCGGCCTGCCATCCCCGAGCCTGGCCCTGCTCTCAGGCTCGGAGGCAATTTCTCTTATGAGGGCCGTAGGGGCCTTCTTCTTTTTATCCGCCGCTAGCGGGGGGCGGATTATTGGCGCGGGGGGAAGGCGACTGGCAATCTCCTCGATCCTTGCATTCAGCATGTTACCGAGGGAGACCGTCAAGTCGCGCTTCATAGACTCCAGCATCTCCGCCAATTCCGCAGCGGCGGATTGTGGCGGCGGGGGGGCCATAGGGGCCGGAGTCTCTCGCACCTGCTGTGGAGCCTTGGCCTGGCGCTCTGAGACGGCGGTTCTCAGGGCCTTGAGCTCCGCCGTGCAGAGAGCGAGTTGCTCCCGCATCCTCTTGTTGTCCGCCTTCAGGATGCGGATCTCCTCGCTCTCTGACCTGGAGGCGTTGACGTCCTCCATAGCCTTTAAAATGGTGCGGCAGGCCCGGTTCATGGTGCCCCACACCTCACCCTTCAAGTTGCTCGACTTGCGGGCCCCCTCCATAATTTCTAAAGCCGCCTGTTTGGTGGCCTCCACCGGGTCAAACGAGACGAAAGCCTCAGACGGCGAAATTATTCTTGGGGGGGAGGATGTTCCCCCATTCCTCATTGCCCCCTTGGGGCGGAGCTCCGGGAAGTCCTTCCTATACGAGGAGGGGCCGGCGGCGACGTCAGTGTCGGAGCTGAGGTAAGTCTCCGAACCTCGGAGCTTAGCTCTTGCCAACGCCATCCCCGCGTAGGCCCCCTTGGGCTTGCCCCTCCGGGCTGTTCCAACCTTTGGCCCATTATCGGGCCTTGCATCATCCGCCTGGTCTACATGCCCCCTCTTCTGGGGCTGAGAAGTCACTTTCATGACCTCTGTAAATTCTTCCTCGGATTCAGAGGAAGAATCCAGAATTCCTTCGTCCCACTTGCGGTGGGAACTATCCCCCTCTTCAGACGTGGCCATTGTGGCCCCGCCAACGTCTCTGCCGAATTTAGACCAAATCCGACCACCCCCGCCGAAGTTGTCACCCAAAACAATTTGAGTTTGGTTAGAAAACGGTCAAGGGGGAGTCGGCTCGGAGAAATCCCATACAAAGTTCAAAAAGCGCCTAAAAAAACCAAATAGCAATCTGGTCCCTCTAGACACTTTTTGAAAAAATTTTTTGGCTGACTTCCGGGTATCGCAGCCAGGTGCAAAAAATATACGCAAATAGGGGCTGAAATCTCCTATCCCCTGGCACCCCTACTAAGACCGTAGGGGTAAACCACAACCTAGATGTTCAGTCCCAAACTTTGCCTACTTTTTTGTGCAAAATTTTTTCTCTAATTTTACATAAAATTACTAAAAATCCGATTACTTCCAAACCCTGATAAGAAAAGCAACCGGACCTAGCCTACGCGAAAATTGATTATTGCAACCTAACCTAACCTAACCTAACCTAACCTAACCTAACCTAACCTAACCTAACCTAACCTAACCTAACCTAACCTAACCTAACCTAACCTAACCTAACCTAACCTAACCTAACCTAACCTAACCTAACCTAACCTAACCTAACCTAACCTAACCTAACCTAACCTAACCTAACCTAACCTTTTTTTTTTTTTTTTTTTTTTTGTTGACCAGGTGGAAAATGCGTTACGCATACCCTCCGAACATGGGAGTGTCGGAGGGTTATGTGGGACTACACATCGCCTCTCCCTCCTCAGAATGAGGAGGGGTAGGGAGTGCTACCCACTAAAAACCACCCGGACGTGCCCTCTCGCCGGTTTTGTTGGACACCGTGGAACCCGCGAAGGCATAGTCCACGATGTCCACCGGTGGCGCCCCAGCCGTTGCCGGGGCTTCCCGCGCCGAAGGGGAGAAGGGCGAGCACGCTTGGCCCTCTCCCAGACCGCTCAGTGGCTAATCACCGCAGGCAGAGGACTCCCATCCTCCACCTGCAGCCACTATGGGTTGAGTCTGGCGGCAAAACGCCGCCTTCTCAACCCAAGCCGTCTGCGCCGGAGAGGATGCGCGAGAGGATCTTCCTCGCGCTCCCGCTCCGCGGTCTCCTTTTGCGAAATGACTGTTTCGCAGAAGGAGACCACCGCCTCCCAGGACCTCTCGTTGCTCAGCATTGCTTCAACAATGCTTTGGAGCGAGAGGTCCACCCGCTGAATGGTGCGTGCCATGAGGCCACGCTCCGCGTCCCAACGACTGCACACCTCAAGGGTGTGCTGAGCGGTGTCGTCGGGACTTCCGCACTCATGGCACAGCGGGGCCGGCTCTCTTCCTATTTTGTGCAGGTAGTGACCGAAGCACCCATGCCCGGTCAGTACCTGCACGAGCCGGTACGACGTCGCGCCGACTGCCCTCTTGAGCCAAAGGTCGGCCGTTGGGAGGATCGCCTCTATGGTACGGACACCATAAGGGGCGACCTCCAGTTGGGCCTTCCATCGGTCCCGCAGTCGGCGCTCCGTCGCGCGACGGGAGGCTGCCATCTCCTCGGGGTCCGGGCGTTCACCTGTTGTCCGGACCCTGGACCTACGTTGGTAGGTCTCTGCGTGCACCTCTGCGTCTAGCTCCCACGGGGGGGTGCACGCGAGAAGGCAGGCAGCCGCGTGGGCCACCGTCATATAGGCCCTTATTATCCTAATGGCCACGACCCGTTGTGGCCTCCGCAGCAGGGCCCTATTTCGGGCGGACAGCTTGTCCGCCCATATTGGGGCCCCATAGAGGGCCATGCTCCTTGTCACGCCGGCATATAGCCGCCGGCACAAAGAACCCGGCCCTCCTACATTGGGCAAAAGTTTGCCCAGCGCCGATGCGGCGCCCACGATTCGGGGAGCTAGTCTCGAGAAATGCTCCCCGAAATCCCACTTTCGGTCCAATATTAGCCCCAGATATTTAATATGGGGCTTTATTTGGACCGCTTCACCCTCCAGGGTGAGCGTCGCACTCGCAGGCAGGTTCCACCCGCGCCCCCCGAAAACTATAGCCTCAGTCTTCGGGAGGCTCACCTTTAGGCCGAGCCTGGTGATCCGTTCAATCGCCAGCTCGGCCGCCACTTCCGCCCTCCGGGAGGTCTCCCGCTTGTCGCTCCCGCACACAGCCACCATTGTGTCGTCCGCGTAGCAGACGACAAGTGTGCGCGGAAGCAGCTCTCCCCGGATTGCCCAGTCGTACCCCAGGTTCCATAGAAGTGGACCGAGCACAGAACCCTGGGGCACGCCGCAAGCCATCACTCTCTCCCCCCGTTGCCCGTCCTTCTTTTCCCAGAGCACTACCCTCTCGGATAGGTAGTGCTCCACAATCCGCCTCAGGTAGTGAGGCACTTCATGGTATCGAAGTGCCTCACTGATCACCCCATAGGGGAGGGTGCCAAATGCGTTTGCGATGTCTAGTGACACCGCGATGACACCCTCCCCCCTGCTCGACGCGTACTCACAGAAGTCCCTCAGTGACTTCAGCGCGTCGAGCGTGGACCGTCCTTCCCGGAACCCGAATTGTCTGTCAGAGACGTTCGGGCCGGCGGTCTCCAAGTGCCGCAGGATCCGGGAGGCCAGGATGCGTTCAAACGCTTTCCCGGCCTCATCCAGCAGCACTATCGGGCGATAGGCAGAAGGGCAATCCGGCGGCCGACCCTCTTTCCGTAGGAGGCATAGTCGCCCCTCCTTCCACACCCTCGGGAACCTTCCCTCTCTCAGGCAGTCATCCATGACATGCCTGAGACGGTCCCCTAGGTGTTTCAGGGCGACTGCGAGGACGCGACCGGGAACGCCGTCCGGGCCCGGGGCTTTTTTGCAGCCCCGGAGTCGGTCTATCACTCGATCGAACTCGTCGTCACCTATCGGTTGGACGTCGAGCTCGGCCTCTGACTCTATCGTGGGGTCGACCGGGTCGACCATCGACGGGGGAGAGATCAAGGGGGCTGGCGGAAATAGCCCCTCGACTACCCTCTGGAGGAGTTCGGGCTCCAGGGAGTCCATGGGGGGAGCGGTGCGCATTTTGTTACGCACCACCTTGTACGGCCGCCCCCATGGGTCCCTGTCCAGGGTGGCCAAGAACGACTCGTGAGCTTCGTCCTTGGCCTTGGCAATCGCCACCTGGAGGGCCTTCTTAGCCTCTTTGAGGGCCCTGTGGAGCCCTTCTTCCTCTTCTGCAGTGTGCCCTCTGCGCCTACAGTGTTGGAAGGCGCGGCGGGCACTGTTACTGGTGGACCGCAGGGCCGCTATTTCTGCGGACCACCAGTATACACTCTTACGGGCGAAACGGCGACCAGCCCGAGGCATGGCCGCGTCGCACACCCTCTGTATTGCGACGCGGAACTGTGCCGCCCTTTCTTCAACTCCGAGGGTGACGGGTGGGGCAGCACACCACTCCTCCACCATGGCCGCCTCGTTCGCCTTGTCCCTGTCCAAATGGACCAGGGACCACTTCGGGAACTTCCGCCCCCTCCTGGCACTGCCCGTGATGGGTGCCGGTGGAACCCCTGCTTTGGAGACCCTCATCCTGATATACAGGTGGTCTGAGAGGGTCTCAACATCCTCCAGGACACGCCAATTCGTGACGCGTGCAGCTATGGCAGGGGTCGCGAACGTGACGTCCACGATTGACCCCCCCTGCCGCCGCACGCAGGTGTTCGCGGTGCCCTGGTTTAGGACCACGAGTCCCGTTGCCGCCACCCAATCCTCAAGAGCCGTACCCCTATGGTCCGTAATGAGGGAACCCCATGCCGAACTTTTGGCGTTGAGATCCCCCAGTACCATAACCTGCCTCGGGGCAGCCCTCCGGACCACCCCCCCTAAGATCCCCAGGAACGTGTCGAACTCCCGGAGCGGCCTATTGGGGGAGAAGTACGCGGCCACCAACACCGTGTCGTTCCCCCATCTGGCCGCCACGAATCCTGGGCCACCCTCGATCCTTGATAAGGGGGGGAGGTCCCCCATCGCCGGCACCACGATCGCCACTACTTCGTCGGTGTCCCCTACCCAATTAGGTTGGGGGGGAATGAAGTAGGGCTCCGTTACCACCGTAACGCCAATTTCCCACTCCGCCATGGCCTGCATGAGCAGATCCTGAGCTCTGGCGGAGTGGTTGGCGTTTATCTGCTGGACGTCTAAATGTTGGTGTACTAACATTTAGACGTCCATATTGTTTTCCTCTTGCTGCCGGCTGGCGGCTGTTTCGGCTGGAGGGGGTCGGGTGGGGCGGGTGGGTCTCGGCCTCACCTCTCTTCCCTTTGTCTCCGGCGGGGAGCATTTCGGTCCCCTCATTACGTGATTGGCTGGGAGGCCTGCATGGTGGCATACTGCGCACCATACTTTTTCCTCCCAGCATTCGGCTGCTTTGTGCCCCTCTGCGCCGCACCGGTAGCACATCTGGCCCCGGTCCACCTTTGAGGGGCACAACTCGCGCGTGTGGCCGACACCCATGCATTTGTAGCACCGCATGGGTGCTGGTCCGACGGAATTAATCCTGGCAGACGACCAGCCTACCAGGATCCGACCGCGCTTGAGGAGGGCTTTTGCAATTCCCACCGGACATTGCACGAGGGCCACCCCACTACCGTCATAGTATGTAGGGCGAATGCCCCCCACCTTAACGTGTGCCTCGGCGCATCCCCCCGCCTTGGCGACGGCAGCCGCCAGGGTCTCCCTTGTCGCCGACTCGTCTAGGCCGGCGACCTCGATAGCGGCCATTTTCTCAGGGCGGCTTACACGGGCCACGTCGCCCACAAGACCCTGCAGCTTTTCTGCAAGGCTGTCCGCCGCCCTTCCGCTATCTGCTCCAGGGACCTCGATGACTCGGCCCCCCGTCACCGAGTTCCTGACCCTGACATGCTGCAGGCCCATCTCCTCCAAGCTTATGCCGTTAATGGCCTTGGACATGACAGCCTGCAGCGTGGTGTCGGTGGTAATGTCCTTCCTCATGGTGATTACCACCGCTGCCGTCTTGGGGACTACCAGACCCTTCTGCTTTGGTGCCGCTTTCTTCTTGGGCGGCGGGGGGGGTGGGGGAGTGGCCGTAGCCTTTCCCTTTCCCTTCCTCTTCTTTTTTCCTGCTACCTGGGCCCATGTCTCGCCCGGGGGCACAGGTGCAGTCTCCACTGCTGGGGCAGGCTTGCTTGCCGGGGCAGGCTTAGCTGCTGGGGCAGGCTTGGCTGCCGGGACAGTCTTGGCTGCCGGGGCGGTGGTTTCCTGGGCCGCCGGGGCCGCTTTTTTTGCGGCCCTTTTCGGCCTGCCATCCCCGAGCCTGGCCCTGCTCTCGGGCTCGGAGGCAACTTCTCTCGTTGAGGCCGGTGGGGCCTTCTTCTTTTTATCCGCCGCTAGCGGGGGGCGGATTATTGGTGCGGGAGGAAGGCGACTGGCGATATTCTCGATTCTGGCATTAATCATGTCACCGAGGGAGACCATCAAGTCGCGCTTCATGGTGTCCAGCATCTCCGCCAACTCCGCAGCAGCGGATTGTGTCGGCGGGGGGGCCCTAGGGGCCGGGGTCTCTTGCACCGACTGCGGGGCCGGGGCCTGGCGCTCAGAGAAGGCAATTCTTAGGGCCTTAAGCTCCGCTGTGCAGAGAGCGAGTTGCTCCCGCATTCTTTTGTTGTCCGCCTTCAGGATGCGGATCTCCTCGTTCTCTGACCTGGAGGCGTCAAGTTCCTCCATGGCACTTAGTATGGTGCGGCAGGCCCGGTTCATGGTGCCCCACACCTCACCCTTCAAGTTGCCCGACTTGCGGGCCCCCTCCATTATTTCAACTGCCGCTTGTTTGGCAGCCTCCACCGGGTCAGAGAGGAGAACCTCCGACGGGGGCGTCAATATCTTTCGTGGTTGGGAGGTAGTTCCCCCACTCCCTCTCCCCATTGTTCCCTTGGAGCGGAGCTCCGGGAAGTCCTTCCTATACGAGGAGGGGCCGGCGGCGACATCTGTGTCGGAGCTGAGGTAATTCTCCGAACCTCGGAGCTTACCTCTTGCCGACGCCATCCCCGCGTAGGCCCCCTTGGGCTTGCCCCTCCGGGCTGTTCCAACCTTAGGCCCATTATCGGGCCTTGCGTCATCCGCCTGGTCAACATGCCCTCTCTTCTGGGGCTGAGAAGCCATCTCAATGGCCTCTGTGAATTCTTCCTCGGATTCAGAGGAAGAATCCAAAAATCTTTCGTCCCACTTGCGGTGGGAACCCCCCCCCTCTTCAGACGTGGTCATTATGGCCCCGCCAACGTCTCTCCCAAATTTGGACCAAGTCCGACAACCCCAGCCGAAGTTATCACCCCAAACAGAGTTTGGTTAAAAAACGGTCAAGGGGGAGTCGGCTTGGAGAAATCCTATACAAATTTCAAAAAGCGCCTAAAAAACCGAATAGCAATCCGGTCCCTTAGGACACTTTTTGAAAAATTTTTTTGGCTGACTTCCCGTCAACGTAGCCGGGTGCCAAAAATAACAACTAATAGGGGCTGAAATCCCCTATCCCCTGGGTTTACCCCTACTGTGACCGTAGGGGTAAACCACAACCTAGATATTCAGACCCAAACTTTGCCGACTTTTTTGTGCAAAATTTTTTCCCTAATTTTACATAAAATTACTAAAAATCCGATTACTTCCAAACCCTGAGAGAGAAAGCAACCGGACCTAGCCTACACGAAAATTGATTATTGCCGCTATGTCGTAACCCAAAAAAATGCGTAGAACGATAGCCGCAAAGCCGACTTTTTTTCGATTGAAAAAGGTAAACAAACCGTTTTTCAATCAAAAAATCCCGACTTGTAACTTTCCGCTTCTTTTTGCAATATCTTGGTCCGCAAAACACTCAGCGACACACCGTTTTCACAGATGAGTGCGCCTCGTGAATCCGCAACTTACGATGTATTGAACTTCGCTGTAGCTCTCATAGGCTGATCGCTAAGGCAGTTAATACACCGGGTCAGACCTCCAAAACTCGTCAACCTAACCTAACCTAACCTAACCTAACCTAACCTAACCTAACCTAACCTAACCTAACCTAACCTAACCTAACCTAACCTAACCTAACCTAACCTAACCTAACCTAACCTAACCTAACCTAACCTAACCTAACCAAACCTAACCTAACCTAACCTAACCTAACCTAACCTAACCTAACCTAACCTAACCTAACCTAACCTAACCTAACCTAACCTAACCTAACCTAACCTAACCTAACCTAACCTAACCTAACCTAACCTAACCTAACCTAACCTAACCTAACCTAACCTAACCTAACCTAACCCACCAGTAACAGCCCAACCTCGCCACACACTCAATATAGCTCCGTAAAAAAATTCAATTATATTGTAAATTTTTGAGCTAGCGCAAAAAATTTTTCAACGTCGGTAACAGTAGTGCTTGACTCACAAGGATTACTGTTTTCAACATCCTGCACCAAGGCGTTTTGGAACAGGGGGCCCGGGACTTTGGACCACCACATCTCACAGGAGGACGGAGAACTCTTCAAACAATCACCACCACCAGACGGAGCTCGACGAGATCTGTCAAGCGGAGCTGGAATTTTGAAAATCCGTCCAAGCCAAAGGGAGATACAAGGTACCGAAAATCAGGAAAAACAACCTCACACACCGCGTGGTCGACACACGTGTAACCTAGTTACACTCAGTCGACACGAGGCGTGACGTCGGACAACCAAGGTGAAGACTTCGGATCCGGCCTCAGGACTGCGCCACTGCGGAACATCAGCAGCGGAGCACCTTCGTCGGACCCTCAGGTGAACCTTGGTCTAACTCCTGAACCCAAAGTCCTAGGACACCCGAGTTTGGACTCCTTCTAAAGGGGAGACCAGGCCCGTCCACATTTTCCCTACCCCCACCCCAACTTCATTTCCCCCCCCCCCCTTGCCGTAAGGCTACCTCACCCCTCCGAGTCTTATCTCCGGGGTCATATTACCTGAAGGAGGTGGACCGCTGGTGTAAGGTACCTCCACCACCGGCCACAGGAGCCCCCACCACCTTGCTCTAAGGGACCCCCCTACCCCATACCCCCCCCTACCTAACCCCCCCCCCCCCCCAGTCTCCTCCCGAGACATTCCCCCCCCCCGACCCCCCTCATAATTCCCAAAACCCCCTCGGGCTTTATCTCTGGAACCAGTGGAGATAGACCCCCCAAGTTTGGTATCCCCGCAATCAGCGTCGAGAGCTCTACAATCTGGCTCCAAGGGAATTCCAAATTTCCACCCCACGTCAGCAGAAAAATCTGAAAACAAAATCACCATCAAGCATCACTACACCGGCGGCGCGCGAGAAAGCTTTTACTCAGTAAGAAAAAATTTTAAAGTAATTAGTGTAACAAATTAACAGGTGTAACAAGTTCTGAACATTAAAATATTGTAAAACTCTAACAAATAATACTAGCCGTAAAGGTAGAAGAGTCACTGTCAAGGACTCGTCCGGGGAAGTACTACCATCACACCCTAATCCGCCGCCAAACAGCACTGCTGTGTTTCGGCTAGGAGGGTCTGATTGCCGGCTAAATTACAGTCACGCGAGGCTCAACACCCACCTCGAAAAAATTACAGCTAGTATTAAGTAGAATAACTTAGTATTTAATTTTATAATTAAGAAATTGTATTTATAATTTTAAAAATGTCAGCCAAATCCGTGACCGGATCCGTCCCAAAGTCGGAAGTGGCACCTCAGGTGACCCTCCAACCAAAGAGATCGCTGCGTGAAAAGGTACTGAAGAAGGAAACGGTCGCCAAGTCACTAAAACTAGAAAAGTCGACGCGGCCATCAGTACCCGAAGCGAAGAAGGCATCATCGGTCGGAGCACAGCCGGAGGAAGTCAGCCCAAAGGTCCCCGCGAGAAGGAAGAGGACATCGCCTGCGAAACCGCCGCAAGAGCCAAGCGAACACCTGGCCACATCCTCAGACCGGTCCGCGGTGGAGTCGGTCACAGACAAAATCATCAACTGGGAACAGTGTGGGATATCACCACCTAAGCCCGTAGAGTCCGACGAAGACTCGGTCGCGTCTTGCTTAGACCTAGACACCTCCGCGAACAGGCCCAGACCACGACAGAGCATGCTCGTCGTGCAAGCGGGTCGACGAACGGGGGTGGAGATGGACCTAGCCACAAAGATGGCAAACGAGACGCTGCTGAAAGGGAAGGACGCGTTGGAGTCTGCAGGCAATATAAAGAGGGAGTGCAAAGTCGTCGCACTCGAAAGCCTGCAGACTCTTTACGAAATAGTCCTCTCACTGTCGGACTCAAGATCCAGACATATCACCAGTCTGGAAAGGGAAAGGACGAGACACGCCACGGAGCTCGTAAGGGTGGAGAGAGCCCATACAAAACAATTGATAAACATTACCACCAATCTCACGTCGGAAATGTCAAAGGCCAGAACGGACATCGGCGCATCGCTCAAGGAGATACAAGCGGTGCGAAACTGGCAGGGGTATGAGACCCAGGAGCCCCATAGGCTTATAAAGGAAACGTCGGAAGCGCTCCAGGACCTCGACAAGCGTGTTAGAGCATTGGGAGAGCTCGTAACCAGCGGGCAAAAGGGGAAAGAGGAAGACCCCATCTGGAGAGACCACTCGAGCCTCAAGGCAGGAGTAGAATCTCTCCAGAATCAGCTGGATGAGCTCCGGAGAGAGAGCAATAAACACACGCGCGAGATCCTGGAGTCCAACCTTAAAGCCATGGAGAAAATGGACTCCAAACCCCCATCAGCACAGCCAGAACCTGGCCTGAGGCAGGAAGTGGAGGAGATGAAGGGCATCCTGAAAGCGATGTCAGCTGAACGAGCGCCCCCATCCGAGCCACCGCAGCCCATTCTAATCAACATGGAGGAGCATATGCATCCTCTAACGGAAAGAATGGAAGCGGTGACATCTGAGCTCCGAACCCTTCGGGAAGAAAAGATGAGGGCACCACCACCGTCCCTCAACCTCGAAGAGGAGCTCGCCAAAGCTGAGGAACGATGCAGCTCGAAAGGGAAGCTGACCTACGCCAAGGTCGCCGCCAAGCCACCACCGCCCTTAAAACCAAACCACACCCTGATCATCACATCAGACAACCCCCAAAACACCGGGGAAAATGTGATCGACAGGATCAGGGTGGCTCTTGACACCAAAAAAACTGGAGCCAAGATAGACAGAGTTAGGAAGGCTAAAAATAAAAAAGTCATCCTAAGTTGTAGCTCCAGAGAAGACCTGGACCTGGTGCAGAGCAGGGTTAGGATGGATAAGGGCCTAAAGGCGGAAGTGGCGAGGGCAGCAAACCCTCTAGTCATCGTCAGGGATGTCCTATCCTACCACACCGACGGAGACATCGTAGAAAATATACTGGCGCAAAATAATAATATTTTAAAGAACGTTAACTTGAAGGATAGCACCGTCAAGATGCGGTACCGTAAAAAGGCACGTAACCCACTCGAGTGCCATGCGGTACTGGAAGTTTCCCCTTCCATCCATAAAAACCTGGTGGAGGCTGGAAAGATCTATATAGGTATGCAACGCAGACCTATATTTGATCAGACCCCACTGGTGCAGTGCACCAAATGCCTCGGCTTCGGCCACACTAAGGTTGTCTGCCGGGAGAAAGACGAGCTCTGCAGTCACTGCGGAAGGGCTCACTCCTGGGAGAAATGCAAGGGGAGACAGGAGGGGAACCCTCCAAAGTGCAAAAACTGCTCGGCCGCGCACGGCACAAGCATCAACCTGGCGCACAATGCTTTTAGCAAAGAGTGCCCAGAGCGACTAAAATGGGATGCAATAGCGCGGTCCCGAGTATCGTATTGCTGAGGGCGTC
This sequence comes from Philereme vetulata, assembly GCA_918857605.2. NCBI lineage: Eukaryota > Metazoa > Arthropoda > Insecta > Lepidoptera > Geometridae > Philereme > Philereme vetulata. The sequence continues at coordinate 71,867 of OU975425.1, forward strand.
TCACAGTACCGTAGCTCGGTCCCTCAAAACTTGGGCGGGGCAGGCTTGAGGTTTATCCAAGCTAACCTGCAACGCTCAAAACTGGCCACGACGGAATTACTCCAGGTTGCGGTGGATAGGGGCATCACGGTCGCCCTAGTACAGGAACCGTACGTCGGAAAGACTGGCGTCCTAAAACAACATCCTGGGACTAGGGTTATCCAATGCACCCTAAATAGGCAAAAACCAGTGAAGGCAGCCGTTATAATTTTCGGTGACCGGCTAGAAGTCGTACACGACCCACAGCTGGTAACCGAAACCGAAGCGGCAGTCCTTCTTATCGGGGGAGGCCTAAAACTAGGAGTAATATCCGTCTACCTAGAGGGGGACCAGGACATAGTACCGTATCTGGACCGCATCAAAAAAGTTTGTATCAAGTTGGACACCAGAAACCTCATCGTCGCGGGAGATATAAATGCCTGGAGCCACTGGTGGGGCAGCGTATCTGAGGATGACAGAGGAGAGGCGTACAATGCGTTCCTGAACGAGAAGGGACTCCAAATTCTAAACACCGGAGACACTCCGACCTTTGAGACCTTCAGAAAGGGTAGGGCATGCACAAGCATAGTGGACGTATCCGCTTGCAGCACACCCCTGCTCGGAAGAATCGAGGGATGGAGAGTGGAGAGAGGTCTTGTGACTTCGGACCACAACGCTATCACCTTCACCTTGCGCTTGGGAAGGGCCTTAGAAACTCTTAGGCCAATCACAACGCGCAAGTACAACACCAAGAAGGCAAAGTGGACCGAGTTCGCACATCTGCTAAAAACCATCCTGGCAGAGAGAGACATCACCACCGTCTCAATTTTGGAGTCCGAAACCCCGAGGGACCTCGAAGATAAGATCACAGCCTACACTGAAGCCATCCACGAAGCCTGCGAACAAACCATCCCTATCGCAGGAAGCAAGGCGGGCAATCCCAGGCCTCCGTGGTGGTCGAAGAAGCTTGAAGATCTTAAGAGAGAGGTCCTTAGGAAAAAGAGGAGGATCAGGAACGCAGCCCCTTGCAGGGTAAAAATGGTTATAGAAGAATACCAAAAATGCAAGGCGGAGTACGCAGTCATCGCAGAGAAAGCCCAAACAGAGAGCTGGAAGGAGTTTTGCACGACTCAGGAAAAGGAGAGTATGTGGGATAAAATCTACAGAGTGATCAGGAAAACGTCAGGAAGGCAGGAGGACATGCTCCTGAGAAGCTCTGAAGGTAACACCCTAACTCCAAAACAGTCGGCTGAACTCTTAGCCAGAACTTTCTACCCAGACGACTCCGAGAGTACCGACCAGTCGTTTCACTCGAACCTCCGAGAACGGATGAAGGAGAGTGCCCTTGAAGACCTTTCGGAAGATGATCCACCATTCACGGCAGCGGAATTGGAGTTGGTGCTGCAAGCACAAAACCCCAAGAAGGCACCCGGACCAGACGGGCTAACAGCTGATATCTGCGCCGCAGCCATACGAAGTGACAGGGAAGTGTTCATGGCGATAGCGAACAAGTGCTTGTCGCTAAATCACTTCCCCATTCACTGGAAAGTGGCACACGTGGTCATCATTCGAAAGCCAGGAAAGGCAGACTACACTCATCCTAAGTCCTACAGACCAATTGGACTATTATCTGTTCTTGGAAAAACCATCGAGAAACTCATGATTGGTCGACTCCAATGGCATTTACTCCCAACCCTAAACAAAAGGCAATATGGGTTCATGCCGCAAAGAGGAACCGAGGACGCCCTCTATGACCTTATAGAGCACATAAAAGAAGGAGTAACCGGGAAAAACATCGTACTCCTAATCTCTCTGGACATAGAGGGGGCCTTCGACAATGCGTGGTGGCCAGCCCTTAAAAACCAACTTGTTAAAAAAAGGTGTCCGGAAAATCTGTACCGGATGGTGTGTTCGTACCTTACAGACCGGAAGATCAAGGTCAACTACGCTAGAGCAGCTTACGAGAAGGAGACTACGAAGGGTTGTGTCCAAGGATCCATCGGAGGACCAATCTTTTGGAATGTCATCCTAGACTCGTTGCTGCAAAGCCTAGAGATGGATGGAATATACTGCCAAGCCTTTGCAGATGATGTGGTTCTCGTTTTCACAGGACAGTCGGTCGGCAGCCTAGAGCGGTCTGTCAACTCAACGTTGGATCATGTGGCAACGTGGGGAAAACAAAATAAACTCAACTTCGCACCGCATAAGACCAACGCGATGCTTCTAACGAAGAAGTTGAAGTATGAAACCCCACAGTTATTCATGGCCGGTACAAAATTGGACCTCGTTGAGGAGATAAAGCTTCTGGGCCTTATCATCGACCGAAACCTAGTTTTTAAATCCCACGTGTCCGCGCAATGCAAGAAAGTAGCTGATATCTACAAGCAGCTTGCATGCGCAGCGAAAGTAACGTGGGGTCTAAATAGTGAAATCACGAGAACCATATACATCGCGGTGGTGGAGCCTATTATGACATACGCCTCAAGTGCCTGGTACCAATCAGTAGAGCTGCAAATGAATAAAAATCAATTCAATGCGCTCCAGAGAGGATTTGCACAAAAGGTCTGTAGGTCATACCGGACGGTCTCACTCACCGCAGCACTGGCACTGTCGGGTCTGCTGCCATTGGACCTAAGGATCCAGGAGGCGGCGAACCTATACAGAGCCAAAAAAGGTCTGGCGAAAGACTATCTCCCACCCGAGACGGAGCTCGAACTCCGAGTGGGATATCTTGAACAGCCCCATCCATCTACCCTAACATCCGTGGAGTACGAACTGCTAGAAGACGCCGTCCCGCAGATCACCGGACCCCAAATTTACACAGACGGAAGCAAAATCGACGGAAAAGTAGGTGCTGCTCTAACCCAGTGGGAGGAGGGAAAGGAGTCAAACTTCGCCACCTTTAAGCTTCACCCCGCGTGCACAGTCTTCCAGTCGGAACTATATGCACTGCACAGGGCTCTTCAGATGGTGAATTCGAGCAGGGACCCCGTAGTTAGCATACTGAGTGACTCGAGATCGTCACTCGACCTGCTGCGGAGTCCCAGCTTGAACCACCCTCTGGCGAGAAGCATAAAGGAGAACATTGTCAGGATCCAGGAAGGAGGACGAGAGATCCGGATGTTCTGGCTTAGGGCTCACGTAGGCACTGTCGGTAATGAGAGAGCAGACGAGTTAGCGAAAGCTGCTGCACTCGAGGACACCACTCAGGACTACGGAAGGATCCCCCTGTCTTACGTTAGGAGGAAAATTCGTGAAGAATCGATCCGCAAATGACAGGATCGATACGAAACCTCCAGCACAGGTGCGGTAACGAGAAGGTTCCTTCCAGACGTCCACAGTGCGTACCGGATAACTCGCTCTACAAAATTTACACCAGTACAAGTGCAAGTCTTGACAGGTCACGGGGGAATAGCCGAGTATCTTCACAGATTCAAGCTGAAAAACAGCCCGGGATGCGAATGCGACCCGGAAATCTGTGAAACAGTATGGCACATCATACTCGACTGTCCCCGTTTCCTAGCGGCTCGAATAGATCTAGAAGCCCGGATCGACAGAAACCTGGTCGAATCGGAACTGCACAACATCATTGCAGATCCCGATTGCAGACCGCATTTTCTGTCATTCGCCGAGAAGATCTTCAGAGTTGCGACGAGCAGGCACACGGATCTTCTGCCCCTCGAATCTCAACCAACACCCGTTAGCCAAGCCACAAGTAGTGCCGGCTCTCAGCGGGAACCTATAGCCAAAAGCGTCACTGTCCGCACGCTCCTCGCTTGCGGGGAGAGAGGAGTGCCTGGGATTAGAATCCGAGGAGTGGCACTCTTCATGGACAGCGCCGGCGAGCGGCTGGGAATAGGTTTCTGCCGAACCGGGACTAGAAGTCACTTTTCGATTTCACCCGGCTTGGCAGCACTCGTAAATGGGAGCACATCCAAAACGACCATGAGGCGCAAAGTTTACAGCGCGTTACCTGAAACGGAAGTGGCGGGCCACCGATGCCGACTAGTCCGATCGCACAACAAGACGATCGTTCTGCTCGCATTGGAAGGCAACTACACCCCTTTCGCACAGGCATGTTCGATGCTCACCATGTTGGGAGAAACGGGCGGAGGAGCGGAAGATCCCCGTGTAATAAGTGTAGATGCGATGACGGTCGGGTATGAGCAGGGAGAAGTCGTAGACCGGCTATGCTGTTTAAAAACCTCAGAACAACACGAGGTGGTCGTGTACGAAGACAGAGGAGAAAACCTAAACTTCCTCAAAGCACACGACCCAAAAACAGCAACCGATAGCTGGGGACATCCCATGCCAACCTCGATCAGCGGATCCGAACGTGTCCAACAAAAAGCAGCCGCCGAAAAAACTGCACTACATCAAAGCAGTGTGCAGGAGCAAAAGAAGAGAGCCAAAGTCGGAGGCCATCTCAAAGGATTTCTAGACACCTTCAGCTCGATGCTGCAGGGGCTGTCAGGAAATCCTTTTCCAACAACGAGATCGAAAGACAAAGAGGCACTCGTAGAAGCTCCAGCAAAAAAGGCGAAACTCAAAGCTCCACTAACTACAGTAATACCTAAGTCCAAAATCCCAACAAAACCGGCACCAACGCAGGAGAAAAGAACTAGAGCCGACATGGGGCAGGTCGTTCCACCTCGTCTAGTAAATGCAACGTCACCACAGGATCACGCGTACAACGCCTTCCTCGAGTTTCTAGCTATCACCAAAGCAACCGCAGATGTCAACCTCGGAGTGTGCAAAACCATCTTGCAACACTTTGAGCAGGGCAATGCGAAACTGCTAGAGGAGAAACTCGAGGAGGCAGAGGCTGCCATATACAACAACGGCAATTCCCAAGTCATAAAGGGAAAAATGTCAGGTAGTTATATGGCGGCTTACAACGCGACCAGTGGTTTTGTGGAGATGTGCATTGAGGGAACCAAGAGCGGAGCACCTAAGTTCAATACCCCACAAGGAGATCCCTTAGTTGTTGTCGCAAAGTGCACAAGGATCCTACTGGATGACAGGATTCTCAATATGGCGAAAACCATATCGGGTAATCAGGACACTGCATCCGGCTGGAAGGATTGGGCACTGCCAACAATTGAGTGGGTCAATGGAGTACCGGGGTGTGGAAAGACAACCTGGGTGGTAGGACACTTTGATGCTGACAAAGACGCCATCATCACCACAACATCAAATGCAGCTAGCGACCTAAGGGAGAAGCTAGCGCCTCGTGTTGGTGGCCTTGTCAAGACCAGGGTACGCACCATGGCTTCAGTCTTGGTGAATGGCTTCAGAGAGTCCGACAAATTCAACCGTCTCATGGTTGACGAGGCTCTCATGAACCACTTCGGAGCCATAGTCATGGCTGCCAAGCTGTGTGATGCCAAAGAAATGGTCCTCATCGGAGATGTCAACCAACTACCTTATATCGACAGAGAAAATCTCTTCGAACTGAGGTACTGCCGCCCAAACCTGGTAGCAAACATCAGCCAGGAGTTGCTCTGCACACACCGGAACCCCTTGGACGTCGCCTACGCCCTACGTGAGGTTTACTCCGGGATTTACTCCTCAACCCTAAAAGCTCACTCGTTGAAGGTGAAAACCTACACTGGTGCCCAAATACCGTTTACGCTCCCCAACACGCTTTTTCTAGTCCATACTCAGGGCGAAAAGGAAAGCCTCATTGGACAGGGCTGTGGTGAAGGCACAGGTTCGCGAACGCTCACCATCCATGAAGCGCAGGGGTTAACGTTCGAAACAGTAATCATTGTTCAAACTAAGGGCAGAACAATCGGTTTACATCAGAGCGTTCCCCATGCGGTAGTAGCAGTGTCACGGCACACCACCAGCTGTACCTACTACACCGATGATGACAACGACGCAATAGGGTACTTCATCAAGAGAGCTATGGCCGCGTCCACTAAGAAGATCTTGGAGTATAATCTTAAAATGTCAATAAAGCACCGAAACGCAGCGGTCGTCGACAAGTTGGCTCAGGAGATGAGGTGTGCCAATTTGTAAACTAAAGTTGTAATAATAGTCCATAGTAAAGTTAATGTCAATGCTATCAATAATATATTAATTGTAAGTAATTAAATGTCATAATGTTGTAAATCAATAATTTCAATTGTAAGTAAAAATAATTTTAAGTAAATTCCCATAATGAAAAGAACACAAACTAAAAAAAAGAACAGAACACAATAGAAAGAAACAAAAACCTATATTTAAACTATAAAAAAAAAAAAAAAAAAAAAAAAAAAAAATAAAAAAAAAAAAAAAAAAAAAAAAATATATTTATATATATAGAATCAAAAGAATAAGTAAATTTTTCCTTAGAAATATATATGTTACATTAAAATCTTAAAATTTATATAGAGTCAATAATATAAGTCTTTTTCCTTACTGAGTAAGCTTTTGTCAATATAAGTAGTAATAAAGTTAATAAATAAAAATACCAAAATAAAAAAAAGCACGGACCACTGAGTCTGTGGAGAGCAGCTGTAATAATAAAAAAAAAAAAAAAAAAAAAAAAAAAAAAAAAAAAAACCTAACCTAACCTAACCTAACCTAACCTAACCTAACCTAACCTAACCTAACCTAACCTAACCTAACCTAACCTAACCTAACCTAACCTAACCTAACCTAACCTAACCTAACCTAACCTAACCTAACCTAACCTAACCTAACCTAACCTAACCTAACCTAACCTAACCTAACCTAACCTAACCTAACCTAACCTAACCTAACCTAACCTAACCTAACCTAACCTAACCTAACCTAACCTAACCTAACCTAACCTAACCTAACCTAACCTAACCTAACCTAACCTAACCTAACCTAACCTAACCTAACCTAACCTAACCTAACCTAACCAGTCTGGCTCCAACCGCACTCCGGAGCGCCCACTTACAACCCTACCTCTACGCGAAAAAATTCGCAAAAATTTGAAAAAGTGTTTTAAAGTGCCGTGTGATACATCAAAATTTGAGGAATCACGAGGCGCACACGGCTGTGCAAACGCTGTGTCGCTAAGTGGTTTCGTCACCAAGTTATCACAGAAAAAGTGAAAATTTCAAGAATTTAAAAGTTTAAAGTGGTTTTTATTCAAGTTCTGCAGCGGTAACATATACTTTTTATGGTGCCATCTGAAAGGCCTCCAGGAGCACTATTGTTTTTCTGCCTCTTCCGATTTTTCCCGCGCAGGAGCGCGGAGATAAAGGCAGAAAAACAATAACCACGTGGCCACGAGGTCGGCGATCCAGGACAGCCAGGAGGAAGCTGACAATTGGACCATTGGGACACCGCTGCAGAGATCAGGGAGGCACTTTTCGTTTAGACCTAAGTAAATTTTTGACAAAGTTAGGGTAGTTTTAAATTTTTGTAAAATTTTAAACTTTTTTATCTCGATCAAAAGATCGACGACGTATGTTTTTTAAATTGTTTTTGTATAGATTTTAAGGATCTTTATAAAATATTAAAATTTGGACCTAGATCACTCAGCTAGTTTCTGAGAAAAAATTTTTTGAAAATTAAGGGTGACCACGAGGTACCCCTTATTTTAAATTTAGAATAATTATTAATTTAAGGATAGTTCATTAAAAATTGTAGAAGGGTCTGTGCAAAATTTCAGGAAGTTACGGTGAATATTAGCGTAGCTAGGTCATTTTTAGTGCTATTTTTAGTGTTTTTTGAAATTATTAAATCAGGGGGGGATCCTATCAGCACGTGGACCATCCCAAGCCATAGTGTAGGTTCTGCCCTTTAAAACAAGTCCAAACACGGTCCAGTTCGGACATAAACTGCCGGAGATAGTCCTTGAACGGCCATTTTGGACGCCATTTTGGATTGTTTTAAACGGGCATAGCCCTCGCTAGAGTGGTCCGATTGGGACGGGGTTTTCACCGCTGATACCGTTACTTCCCCCTCTCTGATTTGATATGATCTGGTGCTCTAGGTAGAGCTCAATTTTTTGGACTCTACAATCTGTGTTGGAACCTAGACGGGGACGTGGTACATACGTCTGCCAAAATCCCGAAATTCTGGGTCCTTTACTGACCGAGATATTTCAATTACAAGTTTTGGCGGCCATTTTGTCCGCCATCTTGTAAAAACTTAAAGCGTTATATCTCGCGAACCCGCCGTCTGATTTTGACGGGATTTTCTCTGTTTAATTGACCGGTAGCAGGACTACCTGCCTGTGTATAGAAACCGACTCTACATAGAGTCGACATATTTTTATTGTTTTATAATTTTTGTTTTTATTTTATTTTTATTTTTTTTTGACGCGGATCGTGTTTCTTTTTGCGTTTTTTATTGCGCCGATCTTTTTAACTTAGAATAGGACTCTATAATAGTGTAAGTTGACAAAAGTTGTATTATTTTATCTTCATTTTTATTTTATTTCAAAATTATTTTCAAAATTAACGAAGTTACGGGGGTTTTTCAATATAGACGCCATTTTGTTTCGCCATTTTGAAAAACTTTAAAGCTTCGTATCTCTGGAACTGGCCGGCCGATTTTGACGAAAAATTTTTTAGTTAAGTTGACAAGTAGCAGGACTACCAGCCTGTATATTAAGACAGACTCTAGGTAGAGTCTATAATAGAGTAGATTATTTAAGATATTGATTGTTTGTTTTAGTGTATTTAACTGTTTTATCGCTGACTCATTGGCATACCTGTGTAGAGCTATATACTCTACATAGAGCTCACTTTATTAATAAACACGTACCTGTGAACAGCACTCTCTCGTTGAAGTTGCCACGACGACCACGGTGACACCTGAAACAGAAAACAAAAAAAAATTAATACACTGTAAACAAAAATATATAACTTATACAAACTTTTAATCAGTAAACTTAATCTAATTATAAATTGACGTACCTTTCTATATATAACTTTTACAAACCTTATTCTAATTAAATAATTAATTACTTAATTAAATCAATATTATAAATTGACGCACCCGCGAACATATACCCGAGAAGCAGAGTAAATTCGCAGAGTATCTGCATAGTATCCCCCCCGCAACGACACTACTCTAGTACCCCAGCAAAATGTTTGGGATCCGCACTCCAATAAAAATGCCAGGGGACAAGGCATGCCCGGACCCCCAGAAAACCCCAGACCAGACGGACAAGGCAGGTCCGTCTGGCGAACAGCATAAAGCCGCAGGAGTGAGGCGTAGCATTGGGGAATGGGAATCCGGAAAAACCGTCACAAAGCAAAAAGCCCCAACCTCTCCGAAGAAGGCTGGACTGGCTCCGGCGGGAAACCGCTTCGCCTTATTACAGGCAGGAGGAAGTCCGCCGGTTCCGGCAAAGCCGAAATACGCGAGCAAGACGGCAGAGGGAAGAGCCTGCCTGAACAATGCCAAGATGCAGTTAGGCAGCGCGCGAAACCTACGGACCGACATAAAAACCGAGGTCACGAGGCTGATCGAGAGGTTATACCAGTTGGTAAAAGAGGCGGAAATAGAGGGATCCAAATTAAAAGAAGACCAGGGTGAGATACAAAAAGTTGGTGAGAAACTAATAAACCTGACACCAGACCTGCATTCCCCATCCCCACTATCACCTAGGAGAGAAGCGGAAGTCGGGAAGGAGTTAGTGATGAGGATAGAGGAGCACAGCAGGTTGATAAGGGACAGCAACGACCGCATAGAAGAACTGAAGCAGGTAATAGAAAACCAACAGAAAACCCTGGAGGGAGCGACCTACGCGAGTGTAGTAGCGGCGTCCAGGAGACAGCCCCCGGAACAGGCCGCACTACACTCGGTAGTGATTTCGTCTAAGGACGAAACGGAAACGGGGGAAGACGTTCTGAACAGAATCAGAAAGGCAGTAAACGCAACAGAAGGTGGGATCGCTGTGGAAAGGATACGGAAGGCAAAGGACAGGAAAATAATAGTTGGCTGCAGAACGGAAAAGGAAAGGGACTTAATTAAGGAAAGGCTGAAAGGCACAGAGGCTCACTTAAATGTCCAAGAAGTACGAAACAAGGACCCAATGGTGATCATGAGAGATGTCCTCTCGTACAACCGAGACGAGGACATAATGAAAGCATTGAGAAACCAAAATAAGTTTGTCATGGAGGGTCTAGAGAGCAAAGACCAAAAACTGGAGATCGTGTACAAAAAGCGCACCAGGAACCCGCACACAAGCCACATAGTGCTGAGGGTATCGCCGAAAATCTGGCAAAGACTGGTCGAAGCTGGTACCGTGCAAATCGATCTCCAGAGAATCAGGGTAGCAGACCAGTCACCATTGGTGCAGTGCTCTCTGTGCCTAGGCTATGGACATGGAAAGCGCTTCTGTAAAGAGACGATAGAAAAATGCAGCCACTGTGGTGGACCTCATATGAGGGCAGAGTGTGCGGACTGGCTAGCGGGCGCAGCACCGGCGTGCTGTAACTGCATGCAAGCGAAGCTGGACCGGACCGACCACAATGCCTTCAGTCAAGAATGCCCAATCCGTAGAAAATGGGAGTCATTGGCGCGGGCAACCGTAGCCTATTGCTAAGGTGGTCCCAGGTACAAAATCCCCCCCAGTTGAAGCGAGACCATACTATGTAGCCCAAGCAAACTTGCAAAGAAAGGAACTAGCAACAAAAGAGATAATGCTTGAGGCAAACGTAAAAAAGATGGCCTTTGCGCTGCTCCAGGAGCCCTATATTGGAGCAATAGGCAGGGTTAGAGACTATAGAGGTGTGAGAATCTTCCAGTGCACTAAACAAGATGGTGGGAAAGTCAAAGCGGCAATTGCTGTGTTTGACGACGACATAGAAATTATCCAATGTCCAGACCTCACCACCAAAAACATAGTTGTAGTCAAAGCTAAGACTAGTGCCTGGGAGATTGCACTGATCTCCATCTACTTCGAACCTGACCCACAAGCCATCGGGCCATACCTGGAGCAGCTAAAAACGATCCAAGAGCGTATAGGAACAAAGAACCTCATTATAGGAGGTGACGCTAACGCTAAAAGTACTTGGTGGGGGAGTTCCACAGTGAACCAAAGAGGTGAAGACCTGAGCGGAACCCTGGAAGAGATGGGATTGCAGGTACTCAACGAAGGAGACACCCCGACCTTCTACACAGTAAGGGGGGACAAGGTTTACTCTAGCATTGTCGACATTACGGCCTGCCCGACGGAGATGCTGAACTTGGTGGAGGACTGGAGAGTTGAAGAGGGACTGACGAGCTCTGACCACAACACGATTACGTTTAAAATCAGACTCACAAAAGCTAAAGGAAGAGATATAAAGAGAACAACAAGAGTATATAATAGTAAAAAAGCAAACTGGACCCAGTTTCATGAGAAACTGGCCAGTTTGCTAGAAGAAAATAAAATAAATAAAGCAGAAATAGATAAAATAGAGAACAAATTGGAATTAGAAAATAAGGTAAATATATACATAAAAACAATAATAGAAGCAAGCAACAACAGTATACCTAAAAAGAAATCAAGTAATAAACTTACCTTTCCTTGGTGGTCAGAGGAACTCGTCAAACTCAAGAAGGAAGTCACCACCAGGCGACGCCGAATCCGATGCGCAGCGCCGATCCGAAAGAAGAGGGTCATCGATGAGTACCTGCAAGAAAAAGAAAAATATGAGAATGCTGCCAAGGAGGCTCAGATACGAAGTTGGAAGGAGTACTGCGGGAAACAGAATAAAGAGGGAGTATGGGAAGGAATTATGAGGATCATAAGAGGGACCACAAGAAGACACGAGGACACGCCCTTGGTAAAGGCCGGAAGGACTCTGAGCCCTGCGGAATCGGCGATAATGTTGGCAGAAACTTTTTACCCAGAGGACCAGGAAAATCAGGATGAAGCGAAACACCGACGGATCAGAGCAATAGCTGATCACGCAAACGACTGGGCTCATGATGAAAAACATGACCCAGCGTTTACAATGCAAGAACTAGAATTCGTGGTAAAAAGTTTCAATCCGAAGAAAGCGCCAGGTATCGATGGCCTTACTGCTGACATATGCGAACACGCCATCTCGCAGGATCCGGAGTCCTATCTTGCCCTGGTAAACAAATGCTTGGAGCTGCGGCACTTTCCCATAATCTGGAAGGAGGCAGTGGTGGTAGCTCTGAGAAAACCTGGTAAGGATGACTTCACCAACCCAAAATCATATAGGCCGATAGGTCTTCTGCCAGTCATGGGGAAGATCTTGGAAAAACTCGTAATAGGCCGGGTGAAATGGCACGTTATCCCAAAAATAAGCTCTCGCCAATATGGCTTTATGCCCCGAAAGAGCACCGAGGACTCCCTCTATGATCTGATACAATACATACAAGTTAAACTACGACAGAAGAAACTTATTACCGTAGTATCATTAGACATAGAGGGAGCCTTCGACAGCGCGTGGTGGCCAGCAATACGAGCCAGACTGGCAGAGGAAGGATGCCCGGTGAACATCCGAAGGATGCTGGATAGCTACCTCGAAGACAGGAAGGTGAGGTTAAGATACGCCGGTAAAGAGCACGAAAGAAGCACGAGCAAGGGTTGTGTCCAGGGGTCAATAGGTGGTCCAATTTTGTGGAATATTCTACTGGACCCATTATTAAAGGGATTGGAAAATCGTGGCAACTACAACCAGGCGTTTGCTGATGATGTGGTGCTGGTTTTTGACGGCGACACAGCGCTAGAAGTGCAGAGGCAGGCCAATGCTGCTCTTGCCTATGTTCAGGGGTGGGGTGTGGAAAATAAGTTGAAATTTGCGCCTCACAAGACCAAGGCCATGGTCATAACCAGGAAACTAAAGTACGACACACCACTGCTGAGCATGGGTGGGATCAGCATCGGAATGTCAAAAGAGATCAAGATTCTGGGGCTCATTATCGACGAAAAACTGACATTTAATAGTCATACTACATATGTATGCAGGAAGGCTATTAACATTTACAAACAGTTATCCAGAGCCGCCAGAATCAGTTGGGGTCTTCATCCAGAGGTAATCCGCACAATATACAGAGCCGTAGTGGAGCCAATTATCATATATGCGGCCAGCGTCTGGGCGCCGGCAACCGAAAAACTGGGTCTGCAGAAACACCTCAATGCAGTCCAGAGAGGTTTCGCCCAGAAGCTGTGCAAGGCATACCGTACTGTCTCTCTTAACTCGGCACTAATACTGGCTGGGATACTCCCACTCGACCTCAGGATACAAGAGGCAGCCGCCCTGTACCGAGCAAAGAGGGGGGTGCCCCAGCCGGTGATAGGAGATAGAGAGATAGAGATAATGGCTCCATACGAAAGATCTCCCCATCCGGCAAAACATATGTGTCTGGAGTTCGTGACCCTGATGCACCAGCAGGATGTGGAAGTCCACAATAACCAAGCAGTAAGGGTGTTTACCGATGGCAGTAAGATTGAGGGCAAAGTCGGAGCAGCACTGTCCATCTGGAACAGTGAAGCCGAGACCAAAACCCTCAAGCTGAAGCTGTCATCGTACTGCACGGTGTATCAGGCGGAACTACTGGCCATATGCAGAGCCACGGAAGAGATCCTAAAACGGCCCGAGGATACCTTTGGTATATACAGCGACTCTAGGTCGGCGCTGGAAACCGTCACAAACCAGTATGCCACGCATCCCCTGGCCATGGAGATCCGCAACAACCTCACGACCGGCAGACTCCAGAAAAAGGAGATATCCTTGTTCTGGGTGAAAGCCCACGCCGGTCTAGCTGGAAATGAACGTGCGGATCAACTGGCAAAGGAGGCTGCACTCGGACTAAAGAGGAGGCCAGACTACGAAGAGTGTCCGGTTTCATTTATCAAGAGACAAATCCGATTGGAGTCTATTGATAAATGGAACCGGAGATACAAGTTGGGACAGACGGCATCTGTCACGAAGATGTTTCTTCCTGACGTGACAGTAGCCTATAAAATAGTAAGACAATTACAGCCCACCAACATAGTCACTCAGGTTATGACAGGGCACGGTGGGTTCTCAGAATACCTGACTCGGTTCAAGTGTAAGGAGAACCCATCGTGCGTCTGTGAGCCAGATGCCAGTGAGTCGGTCCAACATATTCTTTTTGAGTGTCCCGTCTTTGGTCTAAAGAGATATGAAGCTGAGGTTTCGCTGGATGCCGAGATGAATCCCAATAATGTAAAAATGTTTATGGTAGATGAGACGTTGAGAGGTAGATTTATAAATTATTGCATACAACTGGCAGAAATAGTAATTAATAGAAATAAGTAGTATATAAAATATGTTGATTGTATATTGTAAAAATATATTAAACCAGCATATAAGATAATTAGTATAAGTAAATAGATTTAAGTAATATAGTGCAGTAAGAAACTAAGGTAGTAATAAATTATGTAACCATGTATATATAAAATAGTAGTAATAGAAGTAGTTAAAAAATTCTATAATGTCTGTAAAAATATCCTGTATATTCCACTATTGTAACCTGTATTCCTTATTTAGTATCGTATGTAATATGTGTAATAATTTAAGATTAGTTAAGCCCATAGACTGTAAAGCCCAATGGCATGAGGGCAGCGAATAAAATACTCTTGCGTTTTATTAAAGACTCCGATCCCCATGTCGGAGGTTAGGCTAGCTCGCGGGCCGGGCCTCTGCGCCCGGACAGGAAAAAAAAAAAAAAAAAAAAAAAAAAAAAAACCTAACCTAACCTAACCTAACCTTACCTAACCTAACCTAACCTAACCTAACCTAACCTAACCTAACCTAACCTAACCTAACCTAACCTAACCTAACCTAACCTAACCTAACCTAACCTAACCTAACCTAACCTAACCTAACCTAACCTAACCTAACCTAACCTAACCTAACCTAACCTAACCTAACCTAACCTAACCTAACCTAACCTAACCTAACCTAACCTAACCTAACCTAACCTAACCTAACCTAACCTAACCTAACCTAACCTAACCTAACCTAACCTAACCTAACCTAACCTAACCTAACCTAACCTAACCTAACCTAACCTAACCTTTTTTTTTTTTTTTTTTTTTTGTTGACCAGGTGGAAAATGCGTTACGCATACCCTCCGAACATGGGAGTGTCGGAGGGTTATGTGGGACTACACATCGCCTCTCCCTCCTCAGAGTGAGGAGAGGTAGGGAGTGCTACCCACTAAAAACCACCCGGACGTGCCCTCTCGCCGGTTTTGTTGGACACCGTGGAACCCGCGAAGGCATAGTCCACGATGTCCACCGGTGGCACCCCAGCCGTTGCCGGGGCTTCCCGCGCCGAAGGGGAGAAGGGCGAGCACGCTTGGCCCTCTCCCAGACCGCTCAGTGGCTGATCACTGCGGGCAGAGGACTCCCATCCTCCACCTGCAGCCACTATGGGTTGAGTCTGGCGGCGAAACGCCGCCTTCTCAACCCAAGCCGTCTGCGCCGGAGGGGGTGCGCGAGAGGATCTTCCTCGCGCTCCCGCTCCGCGGTCTCCTTTTGCGAAATGACTGTTTCGCAGAAGGAGACCACCGCCTCCCAGGACCTCTCGTTGCTCAGCATTGCTTCAACAATGCTTTGGAGCGAGAGGTCCACCCGCTGAATGGTGCGTGCCATGAGGCCACGCTCCGCGTCCCAACGACTGCACACCTCAAGGGTGTGCTGCGCGGTGTCGTCGGGACTTCCGCACTCATGGCACAGCGGGGCCGGCTCTCTTCCGATTCTGTGCAGGTAGTGACCGAAGCACCCATGCCCGGTCAGTACCTGCACGAGCCGGTACGACGTCGCGCCGACTGCCCTCTTCAGCCAAAGGTCGGCCGTTGGGAGGATCGCCTCTATGGTACGGAGACCATATGGGGCGACCTCGAGTTGGGCCTTCCATCGGTCCCGCAGTCGGCGCTCCGTCGCGCGACGGGAGGCTGCCACCTCCTCGGGGTCCGGGCGTTCACCTGTTGTCCGGACCCTGGACCTACGTTGGTAGGTCTCTGCGTGCACCTCTGCGTCTAGCTCCCACGGGGGGGTGCACGCGAGGAGGCAGGCCGCTGCATGGGCCACCGTCATATAGGCCCTCACCATCCTGAGGGCCACGACCCGTTGTGGCCTCCGCAGCAGGGCCCTATTTCGGGCGGAGAGCTTGTCCGCCCATATTGGGGCCCCATAGAGGGCCATGCTCCTTGTCACGCCGGCATATAGCCGGCGGCACAAGGAGCCCGGCCCTCCTATATTTGGCAGAAGGCTGCCCAGCGCCGATGCGGCGCCCACGATTCGGGGAGCTAACCTCGAGAAATGCTCCCCGAAATCCCACTTGCGGTCCAATATGAGCCCCAGATATTTAATGTGGGGCTTTATTTGGACCGCTCCACCCTCCAGGGTGAGCGCCGCATTCGCGGGCAGATTCCACCCGCGCCCCCCGAAGACTATAGCCTCAGTCTTCGGGAGGCTCACCTTTAGGCCGAGCCTGGTGATCCGTTCAATCGCCAGCTCGGCCGCCACTTCCGCCCTCCGGGAGGTTTCCCGCTTGTCGCTCCCGCGCACAGCCACCATTGTGTCGTCCGCGTAGCAGACGACGAGTGTGCGCGGAAGCAGCTCCCCCCGGATTGCCCAGTCGTACCCCAGGTTCCATAAAAGTGGACCGAGCACGGAACCCTGGGGCACGCCGCAAGCCATCTGTCTCTCCCCCTGTTGCCCGTCCTTGTTTTCCCAGAGCACTACCCTCTCGGTTAGGTAGTGCTCAACAATTCGCCTTAGGTAGTGAGGCACCTCATGGTATCGAAGTGCCTCACTGATCACCCCATAGGGGAGGGTGCCAAATGCGTTTGCGATGTCTAGTGACACCGCGATGACACCCTCCCCCCTGCTCGACGCGTAGTCACAAAAGTCCTTCAGAGACTTCAGCGCGTCGAGCGTGGACCGCCCTTCCCGGAACCCGAATTGTCTATCAGAGACGTTCGGGCCGGCGGTCTCCAGGTGCTGCAGGATCCGGGAGGCCAGGATGCGTTCAAACGCTTTTCCGGCCTCATCCAGCAGCACTATGGGGCGATAGGCGGACGGGCAATCCTGTGGCCGACCCTCTTTACGGAGGAGGCATAGTCGCCCCTCCTTCCACACCCTCGGGAACCTTCCCTCTCTCAGGCAGTCATCCATGACGTGCCTGAGTCGGTCCCCAAGGTGTTCCAGGGCGACTGCGAGGACGCGACCGGGAACGCCGTCCGGGCCTGGGGCTTTTTTGCAGCCCCGGAGTCGGTCTGTCACACGCTCGAACTCGTCGTCACTTATGGGTGCAACGACGAGCTCGGCCTCCGACTCCGTTCTGGGGTCGACCATCGACGGGGGAGAGATCGAGGGAGGTGGCGGGAACAGCCCCTCGACTACCCTCTGGAGGAGTTCGGGCTCCAGGGAGTCCATGGGGGGAGCGCTGCGCATTTTGTTGCGCACCACCTTGTACGGCCGCCCCCATGGGTCCCTGTCCAGGGTAGCCAAGAACGACTCGCGAGCTTCGTCCTTGGCTTTGGCGATCGCAACCTGGAGGGCACCCTTAGCCTCTTTGAGGGCCCTGTGGAGCCCTTCCTCCTCTTCCGCACTGTGCCGCCTGCGCCTACAGTGTTGGTAGGCGCGGCGGGCACTGTTACTGGTGGACCGCAGGGCCGCAATTTCAGCGGACCACCAGTATACTCTCTTGCGGGCGAACAGGCGACCGACCCGAGGCATAGCCGCGTCGCACACCGTCTGTAGTGCGACTCGGAACTGTGCCGCCCTTTCCTCAGCTCCGAGGGTGACGGGTGGGGCAGCACACCACGCCTCCACCATGGCCGCCTCGTTCGCCTTGTCCCTGTCCAAATGGACCAGGGACCACTTTGGGAACTTTCGCCCCCTCCTGGCTCTGCCCGTGATGGGCGACGGTGGAACCCCCGCTGTGAAGACCCTCATCCTGATGTACAGGTGATCTGAGAGGGTCTCCACATCCTCCAGGACGCGCCAATCCGTGACGCGTGCAGCTATGGCAGGGGTCGCGAACGTGACGTCCACGATTGACCCCCCTTGCCGCCGCACGCAGGTATTCGCGGTGCCCCGGTTTAGGACCACGAGTCCCGTTGCCGTCACCCAATCCCCAAGAGCCATACCCCTATGGTCCGTAATGGGGGAACCCCATGCCGAACTTTTGGCGTTGAGGTCCCCCAGGACCATAACCTGCCTCGGGGCAGCCCTCCGGACCACCCCCCCTAGGATCCCCAGGAACGTGTCAAACTCCCGCAGCGGCCTATTGGGGGAGAAGTACACGGCTACCAGCACCGTGTCGTTTCCCCATCTGGCCGCCACGAATCCCGGGCCACCCTCGATCCTTGATAAGGGGGGGAGGTCCCCCATCGCCGGCACTACGATCGCCACTACTCCGTCGGTATCCCCTACCCAATTAGATTGTGGGGGGACGAAGTATGGCTCCGCTACAACCGTAACGCCAATTGCCCACTCCGCCATGGCCTGCATGAGCAGATCCTGAGCTCTGGCGGAGTGGTTGGCGTTTACCTGCAGGACATCTAGATGCTGGTGTGCTGGCATTTAAATGTCCATACGGTTGTCCTCTTGGTGCCGGCTGGCGGCTGTTTCGGCTGGGGGGGGTCGGGTGGGGCGGGAGGGTCTCGGCCTCGCCTCTCTTCCCTTTGTCTCCGGTGGGGAGCATTTTGGTCCCCTCATAACGTGGTCGGCTGGGAGGCCTGCATGGTGGCATACTGCGCACCATACCTTCTCCTCCCAGCATTCGGCTGCTTTGTGCCCCTCTGCGCCGCACCGGTAACACATCTGGCCCCGGTCCACCTTTGAGGGGCACAGCTCACGCGCGTGGCCGACACCCATACATTTGTAGCACCGCATGGGTGCTGGTCCGACGGAGTTGACCCTGGCAGACGACCAGCCTACCAGGATCTGACCACACTTAATGAGGGCTTTTGCAGTCCCCACCGGGCATTGCACGAGGGCCACCCCACTGCCATCATAGTATGTAGGGCGGATGCCCCCCACCTTTATGAGCGCCACGGCGCATCCCCCTGCCTTGGCGACGGCAGCCGCCAGGGTCTCCCTTGTCGCCGACTCGTCTAGGCCGGCGACCTCGATAGCGGCCATCTTTTCAGGGCGGCTTATATGGGCAACGTCGCCCACGAGGACCTGCAGCTTTGCTGCGAGGCTGTCCGCCGCCCTTCCGCTATCTGCTCCAGGGACCTCAATGACTCGGCCCCCCGTCACCGAGTTCCTGACCCTGACATGCTGCAGGCCTATCTCCTCCAAGCTTATGCCATTAATGGCCTTGGCCATGACAGCCTGCAGCGTGGTGTCGGTGGTAACGCCCTTCCGCATGGTGATTACCACCGCTGCCGTCTTGGGGACTTCTAATGCCTTCGCCTTTGGTGCCGCTTTCTTCTTGGGCGGCGGGGGAGGTGGCGGAGTGGCCGTAGCCTTTCCCTTTCCCTTCCTCTTCTTTTTGCTTGCTACCTGTGCCCATGTCTCGCCCGGGGGCACAGGTGCAGTCTCCACTGCTGGGACAGGCTTGCTTGCCGGAGCAGGCCTGGCTGCTGGGGCAGGCTTGGCTGCCGGGGCAGTCTTGGCTGCCGGGGCGGTGGTTTCCTGGGCCGCCAGGGCCGCTTTTTTCGCGGCTCTTTTCGGCCTGCCATCCCCGAGCCTGGCCCTGCTCTCGGGCTCGGAGGCAACTTCTCTCGTTGAGGCCGGTGGGGCCTTCTTCTTTTTATCCGCCGCTAGCGGGGGGCGGATTATTGGTGCGGGTGGAAGGCGACTGGCAATCTCCTCGATCCTTGCATTCAGCATGTTACCGAGGGAGACCGTCAAGTCGCGCTTCATGCTGTCCAGCAGTTCCGCCAACTCCGCAGCGGCGGATTGTGTCGGCGGGGGGGCCCTAGGGGCCGGGGTCTCACGCGCCGGCTGCGGGGCCGGGGCCTGGCGCTCTGAGAATGCAACTTTCAGGGCCTTGAGTTCCGCTGTGCAGAGAGCGAGTTGTTCCCGCATTCTCTTGTTGTCCGCCTTCAGGATGCGGATCTCCTCGCTCTCTGACCTGGAGGCGTTCATTTCCTCCATAGCCCTTAGTATGGTGCGGCAGGCCCGGTTCATGGTGCCCCACACCTCACCCTTCAAATTGCCCGACTTGCGGGCCCCCTCCATAATTTCTAAAGCCGCCTGTTTGGTGGCCTCCACCGGGTCAAACGGGAGGAAAGCCTCAGACGGCGAAATCATTCTTGGGGGGGAGGATGTTCCCCCATTCCTCATTGCCCCCTTGGGGCGGAGCTCCGGGAAGTCCTTCCTATACGAGGAGGGGCCGGCGGCGACGTCTGTGTCGGAGCTGAGGTAAGTCTCCGAACCTCGGAGCTTAGCTCTAGCCAACGCTATCCCCGCGTAGGCCCCCTTGGGCTTGCCCCTCCGGGCTGTTCCAACCTTAGGCCCATTATCGGGCCTTGGGTCATCCACCTGGTCGACATGCCCCCTTTTCTGGGGCTGAGAAGCCATCTCAATGGCCTCTGTGAGGCCTTCTTCCTCGGATTCAGAGGAAGAATCGAAAAACCTTTCGTTCCACTTGCGAAGGGAACCCCCCCTCTCTTCAGACGTGGCCATTGTGGCCCCGCCAACGTCTCTGCCAAATTTGGACCAAATCCGACCACCCCAGCCGAAGTTATCACCCCAAACAGAGTTTGGTTAAAAAACGGTCAAGGGGGAGTCGGCTTGGAGAAATCCTATACAAATTTCAAAAAGCGCCTAAAAAACCGAATAGCAATCCGGTCCCTTAGGACACTTTTTGATAAATTTTTTTGGCTGACTTCCCGTCAACGTAGCTGGGTGCCAAAAATAACAACTAATAGGGGCTGAAATCCCCTATCCCCTGGTACCCCTACTGAGACCGTAGGGGTAAACCACAACCTAGATATTCAGACCCAAACTTTGCCGACTTTTTTGTGCAAAATTTTTTCCCTAATTTTACATAAAATTACTAAAAATCCGATTACTTCCAAACCCTGAGAGAAAAAGCAACCGGACCTAGCCTACACGAAAATTGATTATTGCCGCTATGTCCTAACTCAAAAAAATGCGTAGAACGATAGCCGCAAAGCCGACTTTTTTTCGATTGAAAAAGGTAAACAAACCGTTTTTCAATCAAAAAATCCCGACTTGTAACTTTCCGCTTCTTTATGCAATATCTTGGTCCGCAAAACACTCAGCGACACACCGTTTTCACAGATGTGTGCGCCTCGTAACCTAACCTAACCTAACCTAACCTAACCTAACCTAACCTAACCTAACCTAACCTAACCTAACCTAACCTAACCTAACCTAACCTAACCTAACCTAACCTAACCTAACCTAACCTAACCTAACCTAACCTAACCTAACCTAACCTAACCTAACCTAACTCTTGAAAGGACTCGACAGAAGGGGAGACTATGCGCAGGCGTTTGCAGATGATGTGGTCTTAGTCTTCGATGGAAAAACAGCACAGGAAGTACAGCGGGATGCCAATGCCGCTCTTGAATACGTGCGGATGTGGGGTGTCAAAAATAAGCTGAAATTTGCGCCACAAAAAACTATGGCCATGGTTATAACACGTAAGCTTAAGTACGACATCCCACATCTGGAAATAGGAGGTGTTGGCATTCTGATGTCTAAAGAAATAAAAATTTTGGGCCTAACCATCGATGACAAACTGACTTTTAATCCGCATGTGGCGAACGTCTGCCGCAAAGCGCTCAACTTCTACAAACAACTGTCGAGAGCTGCCAAGGTAAATTGGGGATTGCAGCCTGAGATAGTAAGGACCATCTATACTGCAGTGGTTGAGCCAACCATCCTTTACGCGGCGAGTGCGTGGGCGACGGCCACTAATAAACTGGGAGTTCAGAAACAGTTTAACGCAGTGCAGCGGGGCTTTGCACAAAAGATGGTAAAAGCGTACAGAACCGTCTCTTTAAACTCGGCACTATTGCTCGCTGGGCTGCTTCCTCTGGACATAAGAGCCCGGGAAGCAGCCTTGCTTTATGAAATAAAGAAAGGCCATACCCAGCGACTAATAGGAGACCGAGAGATGGAGAGAAGAGTTGGATACGCGAATATGCTGCATCCTGCGGAACAGACGCAACTAGAGTTCAAGTGCGTGGTGGACGGGGCGGCACTGGAACAACACATTAACGAAGGCCTAAATATATATACAGACGGCAGTAAAATAGAGGGGAAAGTCGGCGCCGCGTTCTCCGTATGGAAGGACGCGACAGAGACAAGTACCCGTAAGCTATTGCTGGAACAGTGCTGCACCGTGTACCAGGCGGAACTACTGGCCCTGTCTGAAGCGACGAAGTATGCGCTAAAGTCCAGAGAGCCTTTCTGCAATGTTAACTGCGACTCCAGGTCTGCCCTGGAGACCGTGGTGGACAGCACTTCCTTCCATCCCCTAGCCGTTGAGACGAAAGCCAATATTAAAAAGATCAACGATAAAGGCAAAATACTGAGGTTATTTTGGATTAAGGCACACGCAGGGTTGGAAGGAAACGAAAGAGCGGATGAACTGGCGAAGGACGCAGCGCTACACCGGAAAACAAAGCCGCAATACGACAAGTGTCCGGTTTCATTTGCCAAGCGACAAATCCGCCTGGAGTCGCTGGACGAATGGAACCGGCGCTACAAAACCGGTGAAACCGCGTCAACAACTAAAGTGTTCTTTCCGGATGCTGTTCGCGCGTACTCAGTTCTTAGAAACTTGAAGTTGGCCCCAGAAACTGTCCAGCTCATGACAGGACACGGCGGGTTCTCCTCGTACTTGCATCGCTTCAAGTGCAGGGAGAGCCCGGCGTGTGACTGTGATCCACAGGTGGAAGAGAGCGCTCTTCATATTATTACGGACTGTCCCATTTATGCAAGGTATAAATTTGACGTTGAATTTGAAATAGGAATAGATATCGAAAGACAAAATATAAACGGGATAATGGAAGATAAATATATAAGAGATAGGTTTATTAAATATTGTAATTTTGTAGTAAGTAAGGTAGTCAATAAAAACAAGTAAGCATTAAATAGGATCCACTATCATATATGTAAAATATATGACAAGTGCCCATTAGCATGTAAACCAATAGATTATAAGAAAGTAAACTATAAGATAAATTTAAGAATATTGTATTTGTATAGATTAGCACCATTAGTTCCAATAGAAAATGTATATGGTAATAAGTGGGAAGCTGTCACCCCATGACAACGAAAATGTAAAGTTATACACCATTTAAAAGCTGTGTAAATATATGTATAGAAATAAAAAGTTAATATGTTATGAAAATCAAAATGCTAAAATAAAACGTGTACCGAATCCTCCACCCTAAATTTAAAACTAAGAAAATATTGTAATAAGTAAAATTAAGAAATGTTTAGATAAGCTTCTGTTAAAAAACTGTGTAAAATATATATAGAAATAAGAAGTTGTTACCCGATGTAAAACAAAATGCTAAAATAAAATTGTACCTAACCCACCCTCCCTAAATACAAACAAATCCTTGAATTATGGTAATATTACTGTAGTAATATTACATCCCATAGTATAAGAAAAACTCTCTGACCCCCATATTGGAGAAACATCATGTAGGATAGCTCGCGGGCCGGACCTCTGCTTCCGGACAGGAATAAAAAAAAAAAAAAAACCTAACCTAACCTAACCTAACCTAACCTAACCTAACCTAACCTAACCTAACCTAACCTAACCTTTTTTTTTTTTTTTTTTTTTTGACGCTGGGAAAAATGCTTTATGCATACCCTCCCGTCGGGGGACGGAAGGGTTATGTGGGACTCCCGGTGCTCCCCACCGGTATACCCAATAAACGACCCAGCGGCACTCCCGCATCGCCTATATGGAGGGGAACTCGGAATCCGGCACAGCCTTTCCATCCAGCCCCCCGCCGACGACCGCCCGCCTTTACGGCGAGCCCTTCACCCCCCTCCCCACCCTGGGAGAGGGGCCCGAGAATAGCCGCGAGTGCTCGCGGTCATTCCCACCCGGCGGAAGTGGAGGATACGTGCAATGCGGGAGAAGACGCCCCCGCGCCTGTCTCCCGCTATCCTCCACTAGGAGGGGGAAGACGATTGTCGTGCAATCGCCTTCTCCGACCCGTTCGTCGCCTGCGGAGTGGCGCTGCGAGAGGGTCTTCCTCCCGCGCCCGCTCCGTCGCCTCCTTTTGCGAAATTACTTCCTCGCAAAAGGAGGCCACCGCAGCCCAGGACTCCTCGCTTCCCAGCATGGCTAAAACCACGCTGGGCAGCGAGAGGTCCTGCCCGACCACCGCCATCAATTGGCGGCGCGGCCCAGACCACGACGCACACACCTCCAGGGTGTGCTGCGCCGTGTCCACCGCCGCGCCACAATCGTGGCAGGCCGGGGTCTCCTCTCTTCCGAACCGATGCAGGCACGATCCGAAGACGCCATGCCCGGATAGCACCTGCACCAGACGGAAAGAAAGGAAACCGTGGGACCGCCCGAGCCAGTCCTGCAGGACTGGCCCGAGCGCGTCCAACGTTCTGCGGCCAAAGGCTGCGGTGGCGAGGGCCTCCGTCCAATGTTGGACGGTTGCGTCCCTCGCCTCTCTGCGGACGGCCTCCCGCTCTTCTGGGGCAGGGCACTCCCCGAGCGCCCTGCGCCCCGCCGTCCACTCGTACACTCTGGCGAGCACCCACGCCTCGAGTTCCCAAGGCGGGGTGCCGGCCAGAGCGCACGCTACCGCAAAGCCGACCGAGCGGTAGGCTCTCGCCACCCGCAGTGCAATGGCCCTTTGGGGCCTGCGGATGGCGGTCGCATTCTCCCTCCTGTGGAGGGAGTCCGCCCAGATGGGGGCCCCGTAAAGGGCCATGCTCTTCAAGATGCCGGCATACAAATGCCGGCATCTCGCCTTCGGCCCTCCCAGGTTTGGGAGGAGCCACGAGAGGGCGTTCGCCGCCTTCAGCAGGCGCGCTGACAACCCGCTGAAGTGCGGGCCGAAGCGCCACCTGCTGTCCAGGGTGAGGCCCAGATATTTCATCTGGGTCCTCACCCCGATCCTGACGCCCTCCACGACGATGTGGGCGTCAAGAGGGATGCGCTGCCGAGGCCCGTGGAAGAACACGGCCTCGGTCTTGTGCAGCGCAACCCCCAACCCGAGGCGGCGGATCCTTCCCGCGACCAAGGATCCGCCAGCCGAGGCCAAACTGGCCGCCTCCCTAAAATCCCTCCCCCGGGCAGTGAGGAGAGTGTCATCCGCGTAGCAGATGACACTCGTGCCCGGGAGGAGAGATCCCCGCAGGAGCCAGTCGAAGCCGATGTTCCACAGGAGTGGTCCTAGGACCGACCCCTGTGGAACACCAGACTCCGTAGTAACCTAACCTAACCTAACCTAACCTAACCTAACCTTTTTTTTTTTTTTTTTTTTTGTTGACGAGGGGCAAAATCTGCAACCAGATACCCTACTGCATGGAGGGTACAGTAGGGTTATGTGAGGTTCACGGACTCGTGGACTCACTAAAATCCCCCCGGTGGCCATCTTCGACGCATGTCGGAGGGCTCCGGGATCTCCAAAAGGAACGCACGGTGCCCCCCTCGCGCTGTGCCTTCGCACATCCAGGGGGAGGCTATCTAGTCACCCCCGAACACCACGGTGTTCACAGCGGCACATTGCCACAATGTGCCGCCGCCCTCCCGGGGCCCGTTTAACGGACAGTCGAAGCCCACACTCCGACCACCCACGAAACCGAAAGGTCCCCTGTTTGGCAGGGGATACCACGCAAAGCCCCTTATGGGGCAGGCGCAGCGGGGCGCCCACTGCCGCCTCGCCGTCGCCTCCTTCTCCGAGCGGGATCAGCCCTCTCGCGATCTCGCTCGGCGGCCTCTTTCCGAACCATAACGGTCTCACAGAAAGAGGCCACTGCCTTCCACGCCGTCTCATCTACCAGCATAGTCTCTACTACGCCTGGTAGAGAGAGGTCCTGCCCGATCCTGGCGATCAGGGTCCGCCGCTCCTCGCACCACGCCGAGCATTCCTCAAGCGTGTGCTGGGCGGAGTCCCGATCCCTCCCACAGTGGTGGCACTGCGGTGTCGGTTCGCGTCCGATCCTATTCAGGTACTCACCGAAGCACCCGTGCCCGGTTAGTACCTGAGTAAGTCTATAGGTGACGTTACCCGTTTCCCTCCCCAGCCAAGTTTCGAAGCTCGGCACAATCGCGCCGACGGCGCGTTGGCGCATGTTCCACGGCTCCTCGAGCCGCTCGCGCCACATCCCGAGCGCACGTCGGCGCTCTTGCACCCGCACTTCAGCAGGCGCGACTCCGCTCCCGTCATCATGGCGAAGGCGCACGTACACACGCGCGTCCATCTCCGCCAAGATGTCGAAGGGCGGGAACCGCGCCAGGAGAGTTGCCACCTCGAAGGATATCGTCCGATATCCTCGTGCGATCCGGATGGCGACAATACGCTGCAGGCTATAAAACATAGTCCTGCTGCGTCGGAGCGCCAGTCGCTCCCACCAGACGGGCGCTCCGTAGAGTGCCATCGACCGCACGACTCCGGCGTAGAGGCGGCGAACTCCCTCCCTAGGTCCCCCGAGATTAGGCAGCAGTCTGTGCAGAGCACCCACCACCTTCTGGATCCGGGGGACGGAGCGGCTGAAGTGCTCCTCGAAACCCCAGCGACTATCCAGGGTGAGGCCCAGGTACTTCAGGTACCGCCCCACCTGGATGTCAACGTCACCCACGCGAACCGACAAGCTGGGTGGTTCCCTTCCCCTAGGGAACTTGTGGAACCACAGCGCCTCGGTCTTGTGCGGCGCTGTCCTCAGACCCAGCTCGTGGACCTTGTCCACGACACAAGCCACCCCAAGCTCGGCGAGCTCCTTGGTCCCGTCGAAGGAGTCCCCGTTGGCTAACACAAGAGTGTCGTCCGCGTAGCAGACGACGTGTACGCCTTCGGGGAGATCGACACGCAAGACCGCGTCGTATGCGAGGTTCCACAGAAGCGGGCCCAGTACAGAACCCTGTGGAACCCCGCAACTGACCTCCCTCTCGTGCAAGGTACCGTCCCTGCCCACGTACTGCACACATCTGTGCTGCAAGTAGGCTCCGACTATGCTCTGCAGGTAGGGCGGCACTCCGTGAAACACGAGTGCCTCCCTGATCGCCCTCCAGGGCAGGGAGTTGAATGCGTTTACGATGTCCAAGGACACCGCCAACGCCTTCCCGCCCCGGGACACCGCCTGGTTCGACAGCGTACGGACACGAAAAATCGCGTCCACTGTCGAACGAGCACGCCGGAAACCAAACTGGTCATCCGACAAGTCGGGGCCTACCCGCCACAGGTGTGTGCATAGACGAGCGGCAATTATTCTTTCGAACAACTTGCCGGCCTCGTCCAGCAGGCAAATGGGACGATACGTAGAGGGTGAGTCTGCGGACCTGCCGTCCTTCTTCAAGAGGACCAACTTAGCCTCCTTCCAGCCCTTGGGGAACACTCCGCGGCGTAAACAGCTGTCGAACAGCTGCCGCAGCCTGTTCCCCAGGCCGGCGGATAGAGCCAGCACCCAAGCCCGACCAGGTATTCCGTCAGGGCCTGGTGCTGTATTGCGAGCCCTGAGGCGCTTCACAGCGCGGACCAACTCCTCGTCGGTCACCCCCAGATCATCGGACCAGATGGTCGGTTCCGACGATAGCCCGGGGGGAGAGGGACTGTCCTGCACCCTGGGAAACAGTGTGTCAACCACACTCTCCACCAGCTCAGGGTCCAGAGTTTCAGTCAAAGGAGGGACCCATGGGCGCAGCTTACCTAGTACCATCTTGTACGGGCGCCCCCATGGATCTCTATCCAGTCCCTCGAGGAGTTCACTCCAGGACTGAGCCTTCGCGTTCGCGATGGCCGCCTGGAGCGCTGTCGTAGCGCCTCGGTATACCTCGTAGGCTCTATCCCTTACTTCGGCAGGAGCTCGCCGCCTTCTTCTAGCTCTGGTGTACAGGCGTCTGGAGCGCAGGCATGTCTCCCGCAGCCGCGCTATCTCCTCTGACCACCAGTACACCGACCTACGCTTGGTTGGCCTGGCTCGGGGCATCGATAAGTCACAGATCGACGTCATCGTTGCCCGGAACCAGGCCGCCTCCCTCTCAGGATGGGGCAGATCCTCTCCAACATGGCCTTCTGGCCAGGCCGCGACAATGGCTGCAGCTTCGAGAAAATCTCGATTAAGCCGTTTGAGGGCCCACCGTCGCGGCGGGCTGCTGCTACTGCGGCGGGCCGCACGGCCGGGAGGGCGAAGAGCCACATCGAAAACGATGTGGCGATGGTCGGAAAGCGTGACCATCTCTTCGGCAACTCTCCATCCCGACACCATGTGTGTGGCAGAAGGAGTCGCCCATGATAAATCCACGATCGACTCCCCCTGCCACCGCATACATGTGCTTACGGACCCCCGATTCAAGAGACGGAGGTCATGACCCGCCGCCCATTCAACCATGGTCTCCCCCCTGCGGTCATCTTGGGGACTCCCCCACGCACGAGAGTGAGCGTTGAAGTCGCCCAAGACAAGCACGGGACGGGGCAGGCATCTGCGGATGCAGTGTCCCACCTCGTCCAGGAACGCCTCGTACTCAGCGAGATTACGGTTGGGGGAGATGTAGCAGCCTACAACGGCTATTCGACCCCACTCAGTGGCCACGAAGCCCTGTCCCCTTTCAATGAGGGCACAAGGGGGGTCACCTTCGCCACCACCCCAGTAAATAGCTACGGAGCCCACATCGTCCCCGAACCATCGTGGATGGTCTGGGACGCTGTAGGGCTCCGCTATTACGGCAAGGGCAATTGACCACTGCGCGAGGGTTTGCAAGAAAAGATCCTGCGCACCTCGGCAGTGGTTCAAATTGCCCTGGAGGACTCGAGTGGTTTGATCCATTACGACGCCTCCATGGCCTCCTGGGGCGGGCCATGGCCCGCTGAAATGGCCGCCACTGTTGAGGCCGTTCCGCTTCCCGGTGTCGGGGCTGGAGGAGAGGGCTTTTTGCCCTTCCTCTTACCCTTAGGAGGGGTGCACTGCTTGCTCCCCATCCTGTGGTCCGCCTTGCAGCCCTTGTCAGAGCACAGTGGACACCTGCGCGGACGCGTGCATTGGCTCGCCCGATGATCGGGTTCACCGCACGCGTAGCACAGGTTGGTGCGGTCCAATGTGCTCTGACACATGCTGCGTACGTGCCCGTACTCCAGACACCGGAAGCACTGCAGCGGCCTTGAGGTCAGGTAGTCCACCCGAGCCGAGACCCACCCGATGATGACGCGCTTTGCCGCGGCAAGCTTGCGTACTGCCGCTAGTGGGCAACGCACCCACACCGTGCCCAGGGCAGTGGGCGAGCGATGGACTTCGCCCACTTTGACGTCATCAACCGAGCAGTCCCCGGCCTTGGCGACCGCCTCCGCTACCTCCCGAGGTGTGACGGCTTCATCGAGGTCTTTGAGCCTCAATTCAGCCATCTTCATCGGGCGCAAAATGCGCACACCCAGATCCGCGAGGGCTTCGCGCATGCGAGCTGCCAACGCGTCAGCTTTCGGCGCGCATTCCGGGCCCGACACCTCCAAAATCAATCCCCCCGTCAACGCTCGCTTGGGGCGAACCGTGTCCACCCCGACGTCCGCCAGCCTAATACGTGCCTTTGCGGCCGCCATTACCGCAGCGTATGTGACGTCGGAACCCTCCGGAACCGTCACAGTGATCGCCGCAGTAGTAGGCAGCCGCATTGGCGTCGCCTTGAGGGCGTGCTTAGGCACGGCCTTGGGGCCGGCATTGGGCGCCGCCTTGGAGCTAGCTTTGGGGCTCGGCACTACCGGTGGCAACTCACCCGTTGCCTTGGGAGCCTTCTTCCTCTTCCCTTTTCCACCCCTGACCACCGTAACCCAGGGTGTCGTTGGAGCCGACGGCACTTGGTTCGCGGTGGGCTGCGGCCGCACCGCTGGTGGGCTCACCGCTGGTGTTGGCGGCTGTTGGCACTTCCCCTTCGCTTTCCCTGCCTGGCCTGGCGGTACTGTGGGAGCCGCACCTCTTTGGGGTGGTGTTGGCTTCGGCTTAAGAGCCTCAGCCAACTTCCGGTCCATGAGAGCGCCTATGCGCTCCATGAACCTCCCCTCCCATTCCTTCCCGCTGGCGACAGGTGGTGACACCGCCGCTTCGGCTGTGCTCCCAGCGCTCGCCTGCCTACCTGCCTGCTGCTGGCTGACGCACTCAGTCAGCTTCTCTACCTTTGCAGATAGGTCAGCGATCTGAGCACGCAGCTCCGCATTCTCCCGCTCCAGGCGCTTGACGTTCTCATCAGCAGTCGCCCGCTGGACGACTACCGATGAGGCCGCCTGCGCTTTCCTCGCGGACATCCGCAGGCCGTGAATAAAGTCACCCCGCATGTTCTTGGACTTGTCGGCGATTTTCTCGACAGTCTCGAGGTTGGCTTTAATCACGGCACGCAACTCCTCAGTTGGCCGCGCCTCCATCTCCCTTTCTAGGTCATCCGCCTTCGGCAGCTTACCCTTCGTCCTTGTCTTCGAAGGAGAAACGGACGGGTCGAATACATCGTCCTCGTTCGAGTTCCCCTTCTTTAAAAAAGCGGCGCGCTTGGCCCCTGGAAGGTCCGAGGCGCCATCCTCCGCCTTTCTTCCTCGCTTCCGCGCGGTGCGGGACACGTCTGATGCCGTCGACGCCATCGAGCAGACGGACATGCTGGAGCAGTCCGACTCCTCACCTCCTACACTGGCCACACTAGACGACCTAGTGGCCGGCTTCTTGAAGAAGCCCGCTCCGACAGCGGTTGTCGAAGAGGAAGACCCCTCGCCAACCGCTTTCGGAACAATCATCCCCCGCGACGGAGCGCGGGAAGACCCCCTAACGTCTTGGCATTTCTTGCCCCCCTCAGATACGATGGGGCTGAGTGCCGTAGCACCGTGGGATTCTTCAGCGTCGGAGACGCTGGTACCCACCTGAGGTATTTGTTTTTTCGAAGATGCCATTTTCATTTTTTTGTTTTCCTTTTTTTAAGGGGTGAGGTCCCCTTTGGCGCCCTATCGGCCGGGTTCCCCCCGACCATACCCCGCATGTAAACCCGAAGCAGCACTGAGCATAAAAATGCAGCAGCGCAGGTCCGGATTTACACACGCGATACTCCCCTCGGCAGGCGCCGAAACCATATATTGGGATATGGCCCTCCACTGATCCCGACGGATCCATCACGTGGGCGGCATAAACAGGCCGCCCCACCTTCCCGGCGGAGTAGGAAACTCCTTTCCTCCGCCAGGCTTCATCCACTGTGCTCTATGCTACCTTCATAGAGACACGCGGAGAAGCCTCCCCTTTCCCTCCCCGAGGCCCCCAATCCGCCAGTGAAGCGCCGACCCACCCAGAATCCCGCAAGGAAGCTGACCCATACAGCCGACTCGCGGGAGACTGGGCAGGCCGACGCCGCACAAAACAGTTCGGGAACCTCCACAGTGTTTGGTCCGCGCCGGTAAACCGGTAACTCTCATTTATGGGAGCCGTTCCCCTATCCGCCACCCGGGGACGCGCCGCGTTGGGGTACACCTCCCCACCCACTGGGACACCCCAGCAGGTCCGCGGAACCTAACCTAACCTAACCTAACCTAACCGTCCGGCGCCAACCGCACTCTGGAGCGCCCACTTACAAGCCAACCTCCTCGTTAAATAATTCCGCAAAAATCGAAAGTTGATATTTTATTGTCGTGCGACATATTAAAATTTGAGAAATCGCGAGGCGCACACGATAAAAAAAAAAAAAAAACCGCGTTGAAAAAAGTGAAAAACTCGCGAAGTTATTCTGTGAAAAGTGAAATTTTGTGGTTTTTTCAAACTTTGAACTCAAATATCTTCGATTCTGCAGCGACGACCTACAAATATTTTTATGCCTTCTGGAAGGCCTTTGGGAGACCTTTCGTTGGACACTATTGTCAGATTTTTCTCGCGCAGGAGCGCCGAGAAAAAGGCAAAAAAACAAGTACCACGTGGCCACGAGGTCATCGATCCCGACCACCTGGAATCAAACAAACACCTGAAACGGCGGGGCGCCTTGAAGAGGACCACGGAGGCACTTTTAGAAAGTTTTTTAAGTTAAGTTTTAACATAGATATTAACATTTTAAAATTTTAAAATTTTCAAAAATTCATAACTCTTTATTCAAATCTTTTAGGTATAAATTAAAATTCAAAATTTAGTAGGCCTGGTGATCTTCTATCATTAGTAAAAATTTTGCAATAGATCGATCAGCTGGTTTTTGTGTTACGATTTTTTAAATATATGAGGTTGGCACGAGGTGCCTGATATAATTGTTATAGCAAAATTGTAAATATTAGAAAATAAGGAGATTTTAGTTTTAAGACTTTGTGCTGTATTAGATTTTTAAAATTTAAATTTTTCGATTTTCTATCTGCATTTATTCAAAATTTTAAGTGTTTTTTGTACTTTTAAAATCAGGGGGGGGGTTATTTTAAGTAGTTATTAAAATTAAGTGACAGGTCTTTAGAAGACCTTTTCTAGGACCCCAAACACGGTAGTGTTTGGATAAGTACAGCCAAAGTTATACCCGAGACGGCTTTTTGGCGGCCATCTTGAAAATTTTTGATCTTCAATATCTCCCTCATTTTTGATCGGAAACCGTTTGCGTTTTCGGCGTTGGCTTTGACAGGACTAACTTAACCTAAATTAGCCGTAAAATAGTCACTATAGAGTCTAACTCTAAAACACAAAATTGACATCGGGAAGAGATAGATCCTGGCGGGGCCATTCCGGAAATACAAAACACCGGTCATCTACGATCAAAAATAGACCAGCGGCGGACTTTTGAAGTTTGCGCGGCCAATGTGGCGGCCATTTTGAAAAGTTTAAATTGCCCGTAACTCTTTTGTTTTTTGAGCTATTTGGTTGGGGTTTTCGCTGGTGGCCTTGGCATTGGGGTTTCTATCCTCTGACAATCTTTAGGACTCTACCTAGAGTCAAAAATATTGACCCACTTTTTGACACCAAAGAGGGATAGAGCCCCGCGAGTACATCGGGAGGGCCCGGATCAGATAGTCTCTATCTTTGAAACTTGAGGGTGTAGCGGACTTCAAAGATTCGGTGGCCATATTGGACGCCATCTTGTAAAATTTTGACACCTCATATCTTTTAAACCACGGGACGTATTCGAGCGGGATTTTCTTTGTCGTATTCGGTGACTAAGGGACTATCGTTTGACATGCGAACTGACTCTACGTAGAGACAAAAAATTTTTTAATTGTTAATTAAGTTGCTGTCATCACATCCGAGTTAGACTAGAAACTACTGTGGTCTGACAAAGACGACTAAAGACCTGACATTGGAAAATCAGAGTCATACTCTACCTTTTTATCATTTAGAGTAAAAATTACTTACCTTCCTCGATCATCAAGGAGCACAGGGAACTCTACCTGAAACATATTAAATCATTGAAGAGTAGTATCAAACCTTAAGACTTATTTACATAACACTTAGTCCTGGTCTTCTCTACTGAGCAGCATCTGAAACAAAAAACATAATTAACATACTATACACATAGACTTAGGAAAGTAAAATTTTTAAAACTTATACAAACCTTTACAAAAATTTTTACACTTGACACGATCCCTTGGCATTTGCACAACTTAATATGTTCGGCTTCCGCACTCCGGCAAAGGGCGCAAAAACTCTCAACGAGACAGCCTCGAGCCCCAAAATGACGCACGATAGCACCTTCCTGGTAGACCCCACCCAAAAGGAAGCCTCGCGTTCACCCAAAGGCCCTTCCAAAGTAAGGAAGAGTATGGGTGAACGGGAAGCAGGAAAGTCTGATACAAGCACCGCTGAACCGCAAAAACCAAAAACACTCTCGCAAGAGATCAAAGCACAGACCCTCAAAACGACGACGGAGACCGCGGCCTGCTCACCACAACATAAAACAAAGAGCGTAGACCGGCTGGCAGAAGCAAAAGCCTGCGTAACAAAGGCGAAAATTAGCCTAAACAATGCTAGAAACCTCAAGACGGAGATTAAGACTGAAGTTGCACACCTCATCGACAGACTCTACCAGCTAGTCAAAGAAACGGACGGTATCAAGGGAACAGGACAAAAGAAAGCAAGCGACCCAGGAAATCTAAGGCAGCAAGGAAAAGAACCACCGAAGGCGGAAGAGATAACGACCGAAAAGGACAGGGATAGAGGGGAAAGGAGAATAGAAAGGATTGAGAAAGGTGACGAAATAATTAGGAAAATAGATGAGCATGCAAGGCTACTCGAGGACCATAGGAAGGAAATGGAGAGGCTGGCGGAAACAATAAAGACGCAACATGAGTCGTACACTAACAGAGGCTCCTATGCAAGCGTAACAGCGAGCTCTCCAGTTAGGCAGCCTCTTGACAACACCGCCATGCACTCAATAATAGTTTCGTCAAAAGACGACCACGAGACAGGGGACCAAGTCTTCGAAAGGATCAGGAAGGTGGTTAATGCAACGGAGGAAGGGACAAGGATTGATAAGATAAGGAAGGCAAAGGATAGGAAAATAATAGTGGGATGTAAGAACGAAGAAGAGCTGAGAAAGGTAAAGAAAAGAATAGCTGAAAAGGAAGGGCAGTTAAACATAGAGGACATAAAAAACAAAGACCCTCTTGTCATCCTCTATGGGGTTCTCCAATGCCATACGGACGAGGAGATCACAAAAGCTATCCGCACACAGAACGGACACCTGCTGAGGGGAGTGAGCGGCGAAGATGACCGCATGGAAGTTCGCTTCCGTCGAAAAGCAAGGAACCCACTCATCTCCCATGTTGTCATCAAGGTGTCGCCCCGACTCTGGCAAAGCCTCACAAGCGCGGGGACTGTATACATCGACATGCAGAGGATCAGAGTCGCCGACCAATCCCCCCTGGTACAGTGCTCGCGCTGCCTAGGGTACGGACACGGAAGGCGATTCTGCACCGAGGCAGTCGATGTGTGCAGCCACTGCGGTGGAGCACATCTGAAGTCGGGGTGCCCTGACTGGCTGAGTGACGTCACCCCCTGCTGTGTCAACTGCACAAAGACTAAGGCTGCAAAGAGTGATCATGGCGCCTTCAGCAACGAATGCCCGGTGAGGCGCAAGTGGGAAGCACTAGCGAGATCCACCGTGGCGTATTGCTAAGGGCGTCCTTTACAAGATCATTCAAGCAAACCTCAGAAAGAAGCGGTTGGCGACGGACGAGGTTTTCATCGAGGCCGCTATATGTAAGGCAGCGGTGATTCTCATACAAGAACCATACGTTGGGGCCCAAAAGAGACTAAAGTCGTGCCCAGGTACTAGGATCTTCCAGAATGTCGAACAAGGCGAGATGGTGAAGGCAGCGATAGCAGTTATGGACCCTACCTTAGATGTCATCCAATACCCGCAGCTCACCACCAAAAACATCGCCGTCCTGGGGATCCGCACAACCGCCTGGGAAGTTAATCTAGTCTCCATCTACCTGGAGGGCGACCAGCCCTTGGAACCGTACCTGGATCATCTAACCAAGGTGGTGGAAAAACTCGGGCCAACCAGATTGGTCATCGGTGGAGACGCTAACTCCTGGAACATCTGGTGGGGTAGTGTTAGAACCAACTCCAGAGGAGAGGACCTCATGAAATTTTTTGACGATCACGGTTTGCAGGTACTCAACGACGGCTCTACACCAACATTTGACACGGTGAGAGGAGACCGGATATATGCCAGCCACGTAGACATCACCACTTGCTCAGAGGACATGCTCACCTTGGTGGACGGATGGACCGTCGTGAAAAACATGACGAGCTCGGACCACAACGGCATAGTATTTAACATACAGTTACACAAAGCACACGGAACACAAATCACACGCACAACACGATCCTACAATACGAGGAAAGCAAATTGGGACCAATTTCGTGAGAAATTGGCTCAATTTAAAGCGGACAAAAACCTCACACTCACAAAAGTAGAGCACACACACAGCACGCAACAAATAGAAGTAGTCATACACACATACACTCAAGCAATCACACATGCATGCAAGCAAACTATACCAGCCAAAAAACACACACAAGTACTTACTATTCCGTGGTGGTCTGAAAAACTCGCACAGCTGAAGCGGGAAGTCGCTACCAGGAGGAGACGAATCAAGGGTACCGCACCGGTCCGAAGAGCGAGAGTCGTCGAAGAGTACCTGAAAAAGAAAGAGGAATACGAGTTAAAGGCGAAACAAGCAAGGGTACAGAGTTGGAGGGACTTTTGCAGCAAACAGGACAGAGAAGGGGTCTGGGAAGGGATCTATAGAGTCATAGGCAGGACAAGGAAAAGGGTAGAAGACGAGCTACTTCGGGTTGAGGGCAAAGTGCTGGATGCCAAAGGCTCTGTGAAAGTACTCGCAGAATCTTTTTATCCAGAGGACCCCACAGAAAGCGACAACACTGAACATCGCAGAATAAGAGCCGAAGCGGAGAGGGTAAACAATGGACAACAAGCTGAGTCTGGGGACCCATTGTTCACCATGACCGAGCTAAAAGCTGCGATGAGTGCTTTCAGCCCAAAAAAAGCCCCCGGAACAGATGGATTTACCCTGGACATATGCAGAGAAGCCATAGACAGTGACCCAGAAATGTTTCTAGCTATAACAAACAAATGTCTAGAACATGCGCACTTCCCAAATCCTTGGAAAGAGGCCACGGTCATTGTGCTGCGGAAACCGGGAAAAGACACCTACACCACCCCCAAATCGTACAGGCCCATCGGGCTCCTCCCAGTGCTGGGGAAAATCTTCGAGAAGATGCTAGTCAACCGGATCAAGTACCACCTAGTGCCGAGGGTAAGTACTCGCCAGTACGGATTCATGCCCCAGAAGAGCACGGAAGACTCCCTCTATAATCTGATGAAACACATAAACACAAAGCTCGACCAGAAGAGGATACTGACACTGGTGTCGTTAGATATAGAGGGGGCCTTTGACAGCGCATGGTGGCCGGCCATCAGAGTCCGACTGGCGGAGGAAAAGTGTCCGGTAAACTTGAGACGGGTGATAGATAGCTATCTTCGTGACCGAAGAGTCAAGGTCCGATACTCCGGGGAGGAGTACGAAAAGCGTACAGAAAAAGGGTGTGTGCAAGGGTCAATTGGTGGCCCGATCCTGTGGAACCTGCTGCTGGACCCCCTCTTGAAGGACCTGGAGCTTAGGGGCGATTACGTACAGGCATTCGCGGACGATATAGTACTTGTCTTTGATGGTGGGACGTCGTTGGAGATCGAAAGACAGGCCAATGCCGCGCTCGAACATGTTCGCGCGTGGGGAGTCCGGAACAAGCTTAAGTTTGCGCCACACAAAACCATGGCTATGGTAATTACGCGCAAACTAAAGTACGACTTCCCGCGCCTGTGCATGGGCGGGATTGACATTGGCCTGTCAAAGGAGATTAAGTTGCTTGGCCTCACCATCGACAATAAACTAACTTTTAACGCGCATGCCGCGAATGTCTGTCGTAAAGCGCTGAGTTTTTACAATCAGCTGTCTAGGGCCGCGAAAGTTGGTTGGGGTCTACAGCCGGAGGTGATCCGAGTCATATACACTGCAGTAGTAGAACCCACCATTATGTATGCTGCTAGCGCATGGGCACCAGCAACTAAAAAACTATGCATAAGGAAGGAATTTGACACGGTGCAGCGCGGGTTTGCACAAAAACTTGTAAAGGCGTATAGGACTGTCTCGCTTAACTCGGCGCTACTACTTGCCGGATTACTTCCACTGGACATTAGAGTCCGGGAAGCAGCCTTATTATATGAGATAAAGAAAGGTCACACCCGGCAAGTAGTAGGAGACCGAGATATCGAGACACAAGTACCGTACGCGGCCATGCCACACCCGGCACTCCGAAAGGAGATAACATTTACCTGCCTGGAAGACGGAGCAACATTGGACCAGAACCTAGACACCAATCTTAACATTTTTACTGATGGCAGCAAGATCCAGGGGAAAGTAGGCGCCGCACTGTCCATCAGAATCGGAACCAATGAAATAAGTACCCGTAAGTTGAAGCTGGATGAATGCTGCACCGTCTACCAGGCGGAACTGCTGGCACTGGCGGAGGCAACTGAAGAGGCGCTAAAAGCAAACAAACCAAGCTGCAGCATCTTTAGTGACTCGCGCTCAGCCCTAGAAACCGTGGCTAACTTGTCTTCCCCCCATCCCCTTGCAGCCCAGATTCGAGAATCAATAACAAAGCTCAGAGATCAAAACAAAATGCTGAAGCTATTTTGGGTAAGGGCACACATGGGGTTGGAGGGAAATGAGAGAGCCGACGAATTGGCAAAGAGCGCAGCACTGACACTAAAAGTCAAGCCAAAGTACGACAGCTGCCCGGTCTCATTCGCCAAGCGAGAACTCAGAAGAGACTCGCTTGACGAATGGAACAATCGCTACATGAGTGCAAAGCAAGGTGCTGTCACCAGAACCTTCTTCCCAAATGCAATCACGGCACACAGAGTCATTAAAAACATAGATCTAACTCCCACCACAGTCCAACTCTTCACAGGGCACGGCGGGTTCTCCTCATACTTGCATCGCTTCAAGTGTAAGGAGAGTCCGTCATGCCCCTGCGATCCCGATGTCGAGGAAGATGTCCTACACTTGATTTGTGACTGCCCCAGATTCGGACCAGTACGTGCAGATACGGAAGTCGAAATAGGAATAGATATTAGTATAGGAAATTTGGCAATTATATTAGATAGTACAGATAGTAGAGATAAGTTTTTAGAGTATTGTTGTAAAATAGTTAATGTAGCAATTAAAAGAAATAAGTAGCAATAAGGGAACACAATTGTATAATATTAGGTTATATAATTGTGTCCATATATATTAAAATGTATTAGCAGTTAAGTAAGTATGTAAAATGTTTAAATAAACAAATACCTCTGTAACTTAAGACATAAGAAATGATGTAAAATATCGAATAAAAATACCCTAGCTGTTTTTAGTCCTCTATAAAATAAAAAAGGTAGAGTAAATAAAGCAAGAATGTGGATGTAAACAAGAAAGATACAGTATGAGGCATGAAAGTGCGAGAAGCATTAATGCGAGAACTGGTATGCAAGAGTTGTGCAAAAAATGTGCCTGGCAACGCTAAGGGAACTAGAAAAAAAAAAAAAAAAAAAAAAAAAAAAAAAAAAAAAAAAAAAAACCTAACCTAACCTCACCTAACCTAACCTAACCTAACCTAACCTAACCTAACCTAACCTAACCTAACCTAACCTAACCTAACCTAACCTAACCTAACCTAACCATGCTTGTCGACCAATCGGGCAGGCGTATGGGTGTCGAGATGGATATGGCCACAAAGCTGGCCAATGAGACGCTGCTGAAAGGGAAGGACGCTTTGGAGTCTGCAGGCAACATGAAGAGGGAGTGCAAAGTCATCGCACTGGAAAGCCTGCAGACTCTATATGAAATAGTCCTTTCGTTATCGGACTCTAGGTCCAGACATATCACCAGTCTGGAGAGGGAGAGAACTAGGCACGCAACGGAGCTCGTGCGGGTGGAGAGAGCCCACAACAAAAAAATAGGTGAAATCACCACAAACTTAACGTCCGAGTTGTCGAAGGCCAGGGCGGACATTAGTGCGTCGCTTAAGGAGGCGCAAGCGATACGCAGCTGGCAGGGGTACGAGACCCAGAAGCCCCATCGGCTCATAAAGGAAACAGCGGATGCCATCCAGGATCTCGAAAAGCGGATGAAGACCCTCGCAGAAGCCATCATCAAAGAAGAAAGGGAACACGACACGGAACCCCTGAGGAGAGACCATTTGAGCCTTAAGGCGGGAATGGACACTCTCCAAAATCAACTTGATGAGCTCCGAAGAGGTCTCACAAAAGATCAGGAAAAAACGCAACAGATCCTGGAATCTAACAAAAAGGCAATTGAAAAACGGGACTCGAACCCCCCTGTGGCACAGTCTGAACCAGGCTTGAGGCATGAGGTGGAGGAGATAAGGGGCATCCTTCAAACGATGCAAGCTGAACGGGCACCACCATCCGAACCACCACAACCCATTCTCCTCAACTTAGAGGAATATTTACAACCTCTAACGGAGAGAATGGAAGCCGTGACATCTGAGCTTCGAACGCTTCGGGAAGAAAAGATGAGGGCACCACCACCATCCCTCAACCTCGAAACGGAACTCGCCAAAGCGGAGGAAGGAGGCAGCTCGAAGGGAAGGCTGACCTACGCAAAGGTCACCGCTAAACCACCACCGCCCTTAAAGCCAAACCATACCCTAATCATCACATCAAACAATCCCCAAAACACCGGGGAAAACGTGATTGATCGTATCAGGGAAGCTCTGGACACAAAGACCACGGGAGCAAAGATCGACAAAGTCAGGAAAGCTAGGAACAGTAAAGTTATTCTGAGCTGTAGCTCCAAAGAAGATCTAAATCTCGTGCAGAGCAGGGTGAGGCTAGATAAGGGCCTAAAGGCGGAGGTTGCGAGGGCAGTCAACCCACTGGTCATCGTGAAGGATGTCCTATCCTACCACAGCGACAAAGATATTATAGAAAACATACTAATACAGAACAAACACCTCCTGAAGGACATCAACCTTCAGGAGAGTACTATCAAGATGAGGTACAGGAAAAAGGCACGCAACACCCTAGAGTGCCACACGGTCCTGGAAGTCTCCCCTTCTATTCACAGAAACCTTACAGAGGCAGGGAAGGTCTACATAGGCATGCAGCGCAGGCCTGTGTTTGACCACTCCCCCCTAGTGCAATGCACTAAATGCCTTGGCTTCGGCCACACAAAGGTGGTCTGCCGGGAGAGAGACGAGCTATGCAGTCACTGCGGCAAGTCTCACTCCTGGGAAAAATGCAAGGGGAGACTAGAGGGGAACCCCCCAAAATGTAAGAATTGCTCGACCGCGCACGGAACGAGCATAGACCTGGCGCACAATGCTTTTAGCAAAGAGTGCCCAGAGAAACAAAAATGGGATGCTATAGCGCGGTCCCGAGTTTCTTACTGCTAAGGGCCCCTCACAGTACCAACGCTCGGTCCCTCATAAAACGGGTGGAGCAGGTTTGAGGTTCATCCAAGCCAACCTGCAACGCTCGAAACTGGCTACGGCGGAACTACTCCAGGTGGCAGTGGACAGGGGCATCACAATCGCCCTGGTCCAGGAACCCTACGTTGGAAAAAACGGTGTCCTCAAACAACATCCGGGGACTCGGGTAATCCAATGCACCTTAAACAGGCAAAAACCGGTGAAGGCAGCCATCATAGTATTCGGTGACCGGCTGGAGGTAATACATGACCCTCAATTGGTGACCGAGACTGAAGCGGCGGTCCTTCTTATCGGAGGAGGCCTTAAACTGGGAGTGGTATCCGTCTATCTAGAGGGGGACCAGGACATCGTGCCTTATCTTGATAGAATCAAAAAAGCCTGCGACAAATTGGACACACACAACCTCATAGTCGCGGGAGATGTTAATGCCTGGAGTCACTGGTGGGGCAGCGCATCTGAGGACGACAGAGGGGAAGCCTACAATGCATTCCTGAATGAAAAGGGACTCCAAATCCTAAACACCGGAGACACTCCAACCTTCGAGACTTTCAGAAACGACAGAGCGTGCACAAGTATAGTAGACGTTTCT
Organism: Philereme vetulata; assembly: GCA_918857605.2. NCBI lineage: Eukaryota > Metazoa > Arthropoda > Insecta > Lepidoptera > Geometridae > Philereme > Philereme vetulata. The sequence goes on from OU975425.1 coordinate 113,518, forward strand.
GCTTGCAGCATGTCTCTGCTCGGAAAAATCGAAAATTGGAGAGTAGACAAAAGTCTCGTCACTTCGGACCATAATGCTATCACCTTCAACTTGCGCCTAGGAAAGGCCCTAGAAACTCTCAGGCCGATCACGACGCGCAAGTATAACACCAAGAAGGCAAAGTGGACCGAATTCTCAGTTCTGCTAAAAACGATCCTAGCAGAACGAGACATCACGCGCGTCTCAGTAGTGGAGTCAAAAACCCCAGAAGACCTTGAAAATAAGATCACAGCCTACACAGAGGCCATTCACGAGACCTGCAAACAAACCATCCCTATTGCAGGAAATAGGGCAGGCGATCCCAAGCCCCCGTGGTGGTCGAAAGAGCTTGGCGATCTTAAAAAAGAGGTCCTCAGGAAAAAGAGGAGAATCAGGAATGCAGCTCCCCATAGGAAAAAAATGGTAATAGAAGAGTACCAGAAAGCCAAAATGTCGTACTCAGAGAGAGCAGAAAAAGCCCAAACGGAGAGCTGGAAGGAGTTCTGCACGACTCAGGAAATCACATCACGCTAAACTTCGATATCAAATGGCGGAGAACGTATTAGAGGGCCTTTCGGAAGATGACCCACCCTTCACGTCAGCGGAATTGGAAAAAGTATTGCAAACACAAAACCCCAAAAAAGCACCCGGACCAGATGGGCTAACCGCTGACATCTGTGCTGCAGCCATAAGATGTAATAAGGAGGTGTTCATGGCGATAGCAAACAAATGCTTATCGCTAAAACACTTCCCCACACACTGGAAAGCGGCACACGTGGTCATAATCCGAAAGCCAGGGAAGGCAGACTACACCCACCCAAAGTCATACCGACCCATTGGCCTTCTATCCGTTCTCGGAAAAACCATCGAGAAGTTAATGATTGGTCGACTCCAATGGCACATTCTCCCAACACTACACAAAAACCAATACGGCTTCATGCCACAAAGAGGAACCGAGGACGCCCTCTATGACCTATTAGAGCACGTAAAAAAAGGAGTAAACACTAAAAACATCGTGCTCCTCATCTCATTGGACATAGAGGGTGCCTTCGACAACGCCTGGTGGCCAGCACTGAAAATCCAGCTTGTCAAAAAAAGGTGTCCGGGAAACCTGTACAAGATGGTGTGTTCATATCTAACCGACCGGAGAATCACGGTCAACTATGCGAGGGCAGCATACGAGAAGGAAACAACAAAAGGTTGCGTCCAAGGATCCATAGGAGGACCAATCTTTTGGAACGTTATCCTAGACTCGTTGCTGCAAACGCTAGAGATCGAAGGAACATACTGTCAGGCCTTTGCGGATGACGTGGTACTCGTGTTCACAGGACAGTCGGTGAGCAATCTGGAGCAGTCAGTCAACTCAACGCTGGACAAAGTTGCAAAATGGGGAAACGCCAACAAACTCAACTTCGCACCGCAAAAGACCAACGCGATGCTCCTCACCAAGAAGTTGAAATTTGAGACCCCACAACTATACATGGCCGGCACAAAACTTGACCTCGTTGAGGAGATAAAGCTCCTGGGCCTCATAATCGACAAGAATCTAGTCTTCAAGCCCCACGTGTCTGCGCAATGCAAGAAAGTAGTAGACATCTACAAACAACTCGCGTGCGCAGCTAAAGTAACGTGGGGACTAAACAGCGAGATCACGAGAACCATATACATCGCAGTGGTAGAACCTATAATGACATACGCGTCAAGCGCATGGTCTCGAGCGGCAGAGCTGGAAATGAACAAAAAGCAGCTCAATGCCCTCCAGAGAGGTTTTGCCCAAAAGGTGTGCAGGTCCTACCGGACTGTCTCTCTCACTTCAGCACTCGCGCTGTCGGGTTTGCTTCCACTGGACCTCAGGATCCATGAGGCGGCAAACCTGTACAAAGCCAAAAAAGGTCTCTCCCAGGACTACCTCCCACCTGGAACGGAGCTTGAACTCCGAGTGGGATACCTGGACCAACCCCATCCATCTACCCTAATGTCCACGGAGTATGAACTCCTCGAAGACTCCATCCAGCATGTCAGCGGACCCCAAATATACACAGACGGCAGCAAAATCAACGACCAAGTAGGTGCTGCCCTGACATGGTGGGAGGAGGGAAAGGAATCAAACTTCGCCACCTTTAAGCTTCACCCCGCTTGCACAGTCTTCCAGTCGGAACTGTATGCACTACACAAGGCACTTCAGATGGTAAATTCGAGCAGGGAACCGATAGTCAACATACTGAGTGACTCAAGATCTTCACTCGACCTGCTCCGAAACCCAAGTCTGAGCCATCCCCTGGCGAGAAGCATAAAGGAAAACATCGGGAGGATCTTGGAGGATGGACGGAAAGTCCGGATGTTCTGGCTGAGAGCGCACGTTGGCACCACAGGAAATGAGAGAGCTGACGAGCTGGCAAAAGCAGCGGCACTCGGTGACGCCACACAAGACTATGGAAGGATCCCACTGTCCTACATTAGGAGGAAAATTCGTGAAGAGTCGATCCGCAAATGGCAGGATCGATACGAAACCTCCAAAACAGGCGCACTAACAAGGAGGTTCCTTCCAGACGTCCAAAAAGCGTATCGGCTAACTCGCACCACAAAACTTACACATACACAAGTGCAGATCTTGACAGGCCACGGAGGGATAGCCGAGTATCTTCACAGATTTAAGCTGAAAAACAGCCCGGGTTGCGAGTGCGACTCGGAAATCAGTGAAAGTATACTTCACATCATACTCGACTGCCCACGTTTCCTAGCGGCTCGGACCGATCTAGAAACTCGGATTGACAGAAAACTGGTTGAACCGGAACTGCATAGCATACTTGCAGACCCGGCCAGCAGACCACACTTTCTGTCCTTCGCCGAGAAGATCTTCCGAACTGCTGCTAAGAGACACACTAACCTTCCGCCCCTTGAATCACAACCAACACCTGTTAGCCAAGCCCCAACTACCACCAATGGCACCGGCTCACAGCAGAAACCTACTACGAAGAGCGTCGCTATCCATTCACTGCTTGCATGTGGAGAGAAAGGAGTGCCAGGGATAAGAATCCGAGGAGTGGCACTCTTCATGGATAGCAACAACGAACGGCTCGGAATAGGTTTCTGCCGAATCGGGGCTAGAAATCGCGTGGCCATTTCACCGGGCTTGGCGTCACTCATAAATGGGAGCACTTCAAAAACGACCATGAAGCACAAAATGTACAGTGCACTACCTGAAACAGAAGTGGCGGGCCACCGATGTCGACTGGTGCGATCGCGAAATAAGACGATCGCTCTACTCACATTGGAAGGAAATTCCCCCTTCACACAGGCATGCTCGATGCTCACCATGTTGGGGGAAACGGGAAGAGTGGTGGAAGCTCCACGTGTAATAAGTGTGGATGCAATGATGGTCGGGTATGAGCAGGGAGAAGTCGCAGACCGGCTAGGTTGTATAAAAGCCTCTGAACAACATGAGGTGGTTGTGTACGAAGATAGAGGTGAAAACCTAAACTATCTAAGAGCGCACGACTCAAAAACTACAACCGACAGCTGGGGACACCCAATACCTACCTCGATCAGTGGATCCGAACGCGTCCAACAAAAAGCAGTCGCCGAGAAAGACGCAGCCCACCAGAGTGGCATGATGGAACGTAAGAAAAGATCCAAAGTCGGAGGCCACCTCAAGGGATTTCTAAACACCTTCAGCTCAATGCTGCAAGGGCTGTCAGGAAATCCATCATCAACAACAGTCAAAACTACAACAGCAACAGCAAAGGCTCCAACAAATAAAAACAGGACAAGAGCTGACATGGGGCAGGTAACTCCGCCTCGTCTAATAGATGCAAAGGTTCCACGAGACCACGCGTACAACGCCTTCCTTGAGTTTTTGGCCATTACACGAGCAACCTCTGAGGTCAATCTCAAGGTTTGCAAAACCATCTTGGCAAATTTTGAGCAGGGTAATCAAAACCTACTAAAGGAAAAGCTCGAGGAGGCAGAGGCAGCCATATACAACAACGACAACTCCCAGGTCATCAAGGGCAAAATGTCAGGAAGCTATATGGCAGCATACAACGCAACAAGTGGCTTCGTGGCACTCAGCAGCGAAGAGACTGAGACCGGAGTACCTAAATTCAACACCCCAAAAGGAGACCCCTTGGTTGTTGTTGCAAAGTGCACCAGGATTCTACTGGACGACAAGATTCTCGACATGGCGAAATCCATGTCGGGAACTCAAGTCACAGGATCTGTCTGGAGGGAATGGGTGCCGCCAACAATTAAGTGGGTCAACGGAGTTCCGGGGTGTGGTAAGACAACCTGGGTGGTAGGGCACTTCGATGCTGACAAGGACGTCATCATCACCACAACATCTAATGCTGCTAGTGACCTAAGGGAGAAACTAGCGCTCCGTGTTGGTGATCTTGTCAAGACCAGGGTCCGCACTATGGCTTCTGTCTTGGTTAATGGCTTCAGAGAGTCGGACAAATGCAACCGTCTCATGGTTGACGAGGCTCTCATGAACCACTTCGGAGCCATAGTCATGGCAGCCAAGCTGTGCGGTGCCAAAGAAATGGTCCTCATCGGAGATGTCAACCAGTTGCCTTTCATCGATAGAGAAAATCTCTTCGAAATGAGGTACTGCCGCCCAAACCTGGTAACAAACATCAGCCAGGAGTTGCTATGTACACACCGGAACCCCATGGATGTTGCCTATGCACTAAGAGAGGTATACTCCGGTATATACTCTTCAACACTAAGTGCGCGTTCTCTTAACATACAAAATTACACCGGTGCTCAAATACCCCATACGCTCCAAAACACTCTATTCCTGGTCCATACCCAAAGCGAGAAGCAATGTCTCATCGACCAGGGATACGGTAAGGGCACAGGATCGCGTACACTGACCATCCACGAAGCGCAGGGGTTAACGTTCGAAACAGTAATCATTGTTAAAACCACATCAAAAACAATAGATTTACATCAGAGCGTACCCCATGCGGTGGTAGCAGTGTCACGGCATACCACCAGCTGTACCTACCACACGGATGACCAAAACGACGCGATAGGGTACTTTATCAAAAGAGCAATGGCAGCGTCAACCAAAAAAATAGTGGAATACAACCTACAAATGGCCATCAAACACCGAAACGCAGCGGTCGTTGAGAAACTCGCTCGCGAGTTGGGACGGATGGACGAACAGGGTTAACCACTATCCTCATAAACTTCATGTAACAATTCGTATCTTACTAAATTCCTGTAACCAATAGGAAAATAATTTTATAGTAACTTTGTAAAAAAAAAAAAAAAACCCAATATTATACACATCTATGAGACAAAAAAAAAAAAAAAAACAAAAAAAAAAAAATATTAACCATAACAATATGTAACAGATGTATACCCAAGCCTAATTATAATAAAGCTAACAATGTATAATAAAATCCACCTAAGAAGTAACTCTAACAACTATAACCATGTATACTCTAACTACATATATCACTATATAACAACAATTAAACAAAATCAATGTTTTAATTATAGATCTTATAACATAAAATAACCAAAATTGTCTCCAAAAACAAAATGATATGTATAATTTAAACTAGTATACCGATAATGGTATTCATTGTATTTATATAAATAACAAGAACATTATGTATCAACTAGAATTAAGTCAATATCAAGTTTCCTTACTGAGTAAGTCTCTTAATTTTAAGTTTGTAATAAAATAATGAGTTACTAAATAAAGAATTAAATTAAAAAAGAGCACGGACTGCAGTCTGTGGAGCATAGTTTAAAAAAAAAAAAAAAAAAAAAAAAAAAAAAAACCTAACCTAACCTAACCTAACCTTTTTTTTTTTTTTTTTTTTTTTGACGCTGGGAAAAATGCTTTATGCATACCCTCCCGTCGGGGGACGGAAGGGTTATGTGGGACTCCCGGTGCTCCCCACCGGTATACCCACTAAACGACCCAGCGGCACTCCCGCATCGCCTATATGGAGGGGAACTGGGAATCCGGCACAGCCTTTCCATCCAGCCCCCCGCCGACGACCGCCCGCCTTTACGGCGAGCCCTTCACCCCCCTCCCCACCCTGGGAGAGGGGCCCGAGAATAGCCGCGAGTGCTCGCGGTCATTCCCACCCGGCGGAAGTGGAGGATACGTGCAATGCGGGAGAAGACGCCCCCGCGCCTGTCTCCCGCTATCCTCCACCAGGAGGGGGAAGACGATTGTCGTGCAATCGCCTTCTCCGACCCGTTCGTCGCCTGCGGAGTGGCGCTGCGAGAGGGTCTTCCTCCCGCGCCCGCTCCGTCGCCTCCTTTTGCGAAATTACTTCCTCGCAAAAGGAGGCCACCGCAGCCCAGGACTCCTCGCTTCCCAGCATGGCTAAAACCACGCTGGACAGCGAGAGGTCCTGCCCGACCACCGCCATCAATTGGCGGCGCGGCCCAGACCACGACGCACACACCTCCAGGGTGTGCTGCGCCGTGTCCACCGCCGCGCCACAATCGTGGCAGGCCGGGGTCTCCTCTCTTCCGATCCGATGCAGGCACGATCCGAAGACGCCATGCCCGGATAGCACCTGCACCAGACGGAAAGAAAGGAAACCGTGGGACCGCCCGAGCCAGTCCTGCAGGACTGGCCCGAGCGCGTCCAACGTTCTGCGGCCAAAGGCTGCGGTGGCGAGGGCCTCCGTCCAATGTTGGACGGTTGCGTCCCTCGCCTCTCTGCGGACGGCCTCCCGCTCTTCTGGGGCAGGGCACTCCCCGAGCGCCCTGCGCCCCGCCGTCCACTCGTACACTCTGGCGAGCACCCACGCCTCGAGTTCCCAAGGCGGGGTGCCGGCCAGAGCGCACGCTACCGCAAAGCCCACCGAGCGGTAGGCTCTCGCCACCCGCAGTGCAATGGCCCTTTGGGGCCTGCGGATGGCGGTCGCATTCTCCCTCCTGTGGAGGGAGTCCGCCCAGATGGGGGCCCCGTAAAGGGCCATGCTCTTCAAGATGCCGGCATACAAATGCCGGCATCTCGCCTTCGGCCCTCCCAGGTTTGGGAGGAGCCACGAGAGGGCGTTCGCCGCCTTCAGCAGGCGCGCTGACAACCCGCTGAAGTGCGGGCCGAAGCGCCACCTGCTGTCCAGGGTGAGGCCCAGATATTTCATCTGGGTCCTCACCCCGATCCTGACGCCCTCCACGACGATGTGGGCGTCAAGAGGGATGCGCTGCCGAGGCCCGTGGAAGAACACGGCCTCGGTCTTGTGCAGCGCAACCCCCAACCCGAGGCGGCGGATCCTTCCCGCGACCAAGGATCCGCCAGCCGAGGCCAAACTGGCCGCCTCCCTAAAATCCCTCCCCCGGGCAGTGAGGAGAGTGTCATCCGCGTAGCAGATGACACTCGTGCCCGGGAGGAGGGATCCCCGCAGGAGCCAGTCGAAGCCGATGTTCCACAGGAGTGGTCCTAGGACCGACCCCTGTGGAACACCAGACTCCGCGCCGTACCTCCGGACTTGGCCAGCCTTGTCTACGAGGAGGACCGCTCGGTCCTCCAAGTAGCTAGCCAAGAGGGCCCGCAAGTATGAAGGCACTCCGTGGTACCGGAGTGCCTCCAAGATCGTGGAGTGGGGGACGGAATTGAACGCGTTGGCTATGTCAAATGACACAGCCAACACTCCGTCCCCAGACTCCACGGCCTCCCTCACCTGGCCCTTCAGCCGGGCCAGCGCGTCCACTGTCGAACGCCCAACTCGGAAACCGAATTGGGCGTCCGACAGGTTCGGCCCAACCCCCCGCAGGAGGCCATTCAGCCGACCGGCGACGATCCCCTCGAACAGTTTACCGACCTCATCGAGCAGAACGATGGGTCGGTATGCCGAGGGGGAGTCTGCCGGTCGTCTCTCCTTACGGAGGAGGCACAGTTGCCCCTCCTTCCAGGCTTTCGGGAACCTCCCAGCCGTGAAACACGCGCTGAAGAGGTCCCGAAACCTGTCCGCCATTTGGGTGGCCGCAATGGCCACCACCCTTGCGGGGACGCCGTCCGGCCCGGGGGCGGTTTTCTTGGCGCGGAGGCGAAGCGTCGCCGCGCCAAAATCCGCCCCCGTGACCGGAGGGACCTCCTCCGCTGGCGGAGCCGCCTCCCGCGGGGGGTCCATCACTGGAGGGGTGAAGTTGGTCCCTGTTGGAAACAAGGACCGAACCACCCCATCCAGCAACGCAGGCTCGAGGGTCTCTGCTAGCGGGGGACCGAAGGGGCGCAGTTTATTCCGCGCCGCCTTATACGGTCTCCCGTACGGGTCTCTGTCGAGACCCTCTAGCATTTCGGCCCTCGCCGCGTCGTCGGCGGCGAACATAGCCGCCTTGAGGACCTTCTTTGCCTCTACGTACGAGGCGTAGAGAAGGTCCTCGTTCGACGCGTCCCGCACGTTCCGCCGTCGACTCCGCGTGTAGGCCCTCCTGGCCACCACGCAGGCGGCCCGGAGCCCCGCCAGCTCCTCCGACCACCAATAGACGGCGCGTCGGGGAGGTGGGCGGCGAGACCGAGGCATGCTGGAGTTGCACACCTCGGTCAGGGACTCCCGCAGTCGGACCGCCGAGGCGTCGACGTCCAGGACATTGATAGGAGGCGTGAGCCAGTCCTGGACGAACGCCGCCTCCTTGGCCGCCCCTCGGTCCAGGTGGATCTGAGCCCACCGTGGAAAGGGGGACTGGCCCGAGCGGGCCATCCCCCGGGGGCTCTGGGTGGAGACGATGTCGAACCGCACGTATCGGTGGTCCGACAAGGTCTCCACCGTTTCCACCCGCCAGCCGACGACGCGGGCGGCAAGTGCGGGGGTGGCGAACGACACGTCCACCACCGTCCCTCCCCGTTGCCGCACACACGTGTGGGCCGTCCCTCTATTTAGGAGGGACACGCCCGACGAGGCCGCCCAAAATTCGACGGCCCGCCCGCGGACGTTGCAAGAGGCGGCCCGGTTGCCCCAGGCCGCCGACTTGGCGTTCAGGTCGCCCAATACGGCGACCTGGCGCGGCGCCGCCCTACCGACTACTGCGGTCAGGACTTCGAGAAAATCCTCGAAGTCCTGTAAAGGGCGGTTAGGGGAGAAATAGACCCCCACCAGGGCTATTTCTCCCCACGCGGCGGCCACGTATCCCGGTCCCCTCTCTAAGAGCGAGAGGGGAGGGGAGTCCGTGGAAGACCGCGACACCAACGCCACCGAGCCGTCCCGATCACCCAGCCAACGGCCAGGGACAGAGTACGGCTCGGCGACCACCGCAACGTCTACTAACCACTCAGCCAGGGCCTGCATCAGCAGGTCCTGGGCTGCTTTACAGTGGTTAGTATTCGCCTGTAGGATGCGATGTCCGGACCTATCCATCATTTGGACATCGCACCCCCCTCGTCGGCCACCGAGGTCCCAGCCTCAGGGACGACGGTGGTAGCGGCAGGCTGGGACGGTGCCTGCGCTTTGCCCTTCTTTGGGGGAGGATTGCAGTTCCTCCCCCTCATCACGTGGTCCGCCGGGCGGCCACTGGCGGCGCACACCGCGCAGTGCGGCTTGGCGGCCGTGCAGGAGGCGGACATGTGCCCCTCCTTACCGCAGCGGTAACAGGCGTCCGACCTGTCCACCTTGGACGGACAGAGGGCCCGTGTGTGGCCGATTCCGAAGCACTTGTAGCAGCGCAAAGGCTGCTCACCAAGTGCTCGGACCACACACGACCCAAACCCGACGGCAAGCCGTCCCTTGGCAAGGACGGCCTTAGCTGCGGTGACCGGGCACTCCAGGCGGATTGTGCCCATGCCGCCGCGGCCGGGCCTGATAGCCCGACCCTGTACCGCTGCGGTGTTGCAGCCCCCTATTGCTGCGAGCGCCGCCACGACCTCCTCTTTGGTGACCGAATCGTCCAGATTGGTCACCTCGAGGGCCGCCGACTTGACGGGCCTTACCACCTTGGCCGCGTCCGCGATGACCTCTTGCAACTTCGTTGCGAAGAGGTCAGCGTTGGTGCCGCCCTGGGCCCCCGGGAACTCGAAAATACGAGCCCCGGCTTGGGTCTGGCGGCACGTGATGGCGCCGATTCCCAACTTGGTGGGATCGGCGTTGGTACGAGCCCGTTTCAGCACGGACTCGTACGTCTCACCACGCTCCGCAGCCTCCGCGGTGAGCGTCACCACGACGGCCGCGGTTTTGGGAGAAACTAGGGTTTTTCTCCCACCGGCAGGGGCCCTTTTAGCTGCCGGAGCAGCGGTGGCGGGCTTAGGGGACGACTTTTGCCCCTTCCCCTTCCCCTTCCCCTTGCCGGTCGTCTGGGACGGGCAGGGAGGGGAGATGTTGGCTGGGGAGGCAGGGGCGGCGGCCGCTCTCGCCTTCTTGGCCTTGCCCTTCCCCTTTTTGACCACCTTCGTCCACGGCTGGGTGGACGGGGTGGTGGAAGGGAGAAGGGCGTCCTCCCTTTGGGAGGATGGCCCAGGCTCGCACGGCCTCTTGTCCGCCGCGAGGGGCGGTCGGAGGCGCTTTTCGGGCAAGAGCCTGTCCTCGATGCCAGCGAGGCAGGCTCTCGTAAATGCCCTTTCCTCCATCACAACCTTGCGGATGACATCCTCAAGGTTGGAAGAGGAGGAAGGGCCCTCCACCGCAGGTCTCGGCTCAGCTTGGGTTGGCTGGGCCGTGACCTCAGCCAGCTTCTTATGCAGCTGGCTGACCTCCGACTGCAGGCGATCTAACTTCGCCTGCAGTTGCCGCGTCTCGTCGGTGGCTGTGCGTTGCACCAGCTCCCGGACGATGCCACCCATGCTGGCGGCCCTGCATTTAAGGGACTTTTGGAATGTCCCTTTTAGATTGGAGGACTTAGAGGCGACCACCCTGATCTCCTCTTCGTCCTCCTGCGCCATGCGCTCCAGCTCGGCCAGCGAGTGGTCCGCGTATAAGACGCTAGACGCACCGTACCCGGACTTAGCCCGGGCGGCCTGCGCCTGCATCTCCTTCGCGGCGACCCTCTCTTCCAGGTCTTCCTGGAACTGAGCCCTTCGTGCGAGGTCCAACTGACGTTGGGCATCCGCCAGACCCACGTCGTGGGTGTCCACCACAGTGGAAGGCTTTTTGGCCTTCGCCTTCTTTTTTTGGCTTAGCACTCCTCGTGGAGTCCGAGGAGCCTTCGCCGCCGTCCTTCAGGAAGGATCGCTTCCGCTTTTGAAAGCGACTTTCGGCTTCCATCGCCGAACTTCCGTCCGACTCTGGAACGAGCGACTCGTTGTCGGAGTCCGACAACACGTCGACCGACAGCCTGCGGAACATGCTACCCGGTGATGGGCGGCAAACCTCCGACGCCATACTGGCATCACCGGCGTGGCCCTGAGAAGGGCCTTTGGTTTGGCCCTGAGAAGGGCCTTTGGTTTGGCCCTGAGAAGGGCCTTTTGGTTGGCCCTGAGAAGGGCCTTTTGGTTGGCCCTGAGAAGGGCCTTTGGTTTGGCCCTGAGAAGGGCCTTTGGTTTGGCCCTGAGAAGGGCCTTTTGGTTGGCCCTGAGAAGGGCCTTTTGGTTGGCCCTGAGAAGGGCCTTTTGGTTGGCCCTGACAAGGGCCTTTTAAGAACCGCCCGGAGGCGTCCCGCGATGGTAGCTTAGGCATAGCCGCCGCAAGTGTTGAAGAGTCCGCAAAAAAAGTCTTCAACGCACAGTGCACTTTCGCCGATCACTGGCCTGCCACTCCGTTACGGTGACAGGACCAGGTCGTTGCCCGGGGAACGCTACGTGGAAGCAAGCACTGTGGGGGGTTCCCCAACCTAACCTAACCTAACCTAACCTAACCTAACCATTCGCGCTCGAACCGCACTCGAGAGCGCCACGAATTAGTCTTGATCCGCACGAAGAAATTTGAAAAAAATCGAAATTCTGTGTTTTTAGTGACTTGTGACATATCAAAATTTGCGCAAAGTAAAGGCGCACACGACTGTGAAAACCGTGCTTCGATTAGTTTTGTGAGCGCGAAGTTATTTACAAAAAAGTGAAAATCACAAAAAATTTGAAACTTCAAAGTGAAACGCCGCTCGTTTTTGAGCGGTGACCTATAGTTTTTCCACTGCAGAAGAGAAGGTATTTGGGCGCCCTACACATTGGATTACCTTTTGGATTTTTTCCGTGCAAGCGCACGGAATAAAGTCCAAAAAAACAAAAACCACGTGGCCACGAGGTCAGTGACCCCGGGCAGCTGGACAAATTCTGAAAACGGGACCAGTTGGACATTATTGCTCTGAAGCAGGAGGCATTTTAAAATTTGAAAAAGGTGAAGATTTGACAAAGTTATAGACTTTTTAAATTTTGTAAAGTTTTAAAATTAATTATTTCGTAAAAGTGAGCGGTGACCCCCTAATTTTAATTAGTATATAGACTAGATTTGTAGACTTTTAACATCTTGCAAAATTTCAAATTTTTCCAGTTCGTAGTTTTAAAGTTATTCCGTTTTGACCTTTTGACCTACATTTGAGGTACCCTAAAAATTTTAGATAAGTAAAAATTATTAATGTCAGTTAATTTCTTACCTTTGGACTAAAACTTGTCCATTTTCAGATTTTAGATAAGTTAATTTTTGACATAGAAATCAACATTATAAAATATACTATATTTTTTCAAAAATTATTTTCTGGAAACGTGAGCATTGCGCGACAATTTTTAAATTAAATTTGTATTAACCATATAATTTCTAACAAGTTTGCAAAATTTTTGAATTTTTGAATAAGTAGTTTTTAAGATATAGATTTTTAAATGTTTGACCTTGAAAGTAGGTACCCTCAAAGTTGTCTTTAAAAATTTTATCAGTTAAGAAATTGATTGAATATTTAATTTTAAATATTTGAAATTTTTTCCGGATTGAATCGGACCAAAATTGTATTTTTTACAGCATTTTTAATAATTTTTTTAGGTTTTTTGTATATAATTAAATAGGGGGCATTTATTTTATAATATAAGGGCGCGAATTAGACTAGGGTTAAAAAACCCTTTCATTTGACCCCAAACTCGGGGTAAATCGAGCCAAAACTGCCAAAGTTAGTTTTGAGCGGCCATATTGGCGGCCATCTTGAAAATTTTAAATTGTTAATAACTTTTGACGTAACTGTCGTATCGGAACGGGACTTTCAGTGGTGGACTCGTCTTGACCAAGCCTATCTATAAACATCCCTTTAGGGTCGGTTTTTTGAAAAACTTTTCTGACCTTAGTAGGCGAAAGTTCAGGGCGGGTATACTGCGGATAGTCAAAATCCTAGTTCTCTGCGACTAAAATTGACCGAGTTGCGGCACTTTTTGAGTTTGGCGGCCATTTTGTCCGCCATTTTGAAATATCGTAAAGCTGCATATCTCCTGAACCAATGCTCCGATTTTGACAGGGTTTTTTGCAAATGGTAAAGCAGTCATTGGCCTTTCAGCCAAAATAAAGAAATTGGCTCTACATAAAGAAATAGCTTTTCAAAAAATTTTCGTGTACATTTACATACACAATATCTATATGAGACAAACTAGGTAGAGCCCACACTTTATTTTTATTTTTTAGTTAGATATTAAGACTTGTTAGTTTATTATTGAAATAATATATTTTTAAATTTTGTTTACAACTTTTACAAACTTATATTGACGACCTGTTCCGCGTTATAAAGACCTTCCAATCATAATGTTTGGAATCCGAAGCCCGACTAAGAAAGCGGAAAAACCCGCGAGCGAGGCAGAAGATATCTGCCAAACGAGTGAAGAGGGGGTAACTATGAGGGCGGGACCCTCAAACAGGACCGACAACGCATCCCAGCCAGGAAAAAAGCTTCCAGATATGGCATCAGAGGCAAAGGCGAGCCTCATAAGAGCAAAAACCCTACTGGGGGACGCACGAAACCTCAGGACCGATATAAAAATCGGTGTCTCCCAAAGTGTAGAGCGAGTCTACCAGCTCTACAAGGAGGCAGAAGCTGAAATAGCTTCCTTGAAGGCGAAGGGTGGCCGTACACAGTTAAAGGGAAAAGAAGATGCACAAGAGATTGCTCATGAAAAAGTGCAGAAGGACGACGCCTTAATGAAAACCTTAGTAGAGCACACCAAGCTTATAAAAGAAAATAATGTAAAAATGGAAGTACTTAAGGAAGCGTTAGAAAGGAAAACTTACGCAAGTGCAGTAGCGGCGCCCCCAAAGAAGCTTCACCCGGAGCAGACCGCGCTGCACTCAGTAGTAGTAACGGCGACAAACGAGACAGCGACCGGAGAAGACGTCCTGTACAAGACTATAAATGTCGTAAAAGCCATAGATGGAGAAATAAAGATAGAGAAATTTAGAAAAGCAAAAGATAGGAAGGTAATACTGGGATGCAGGACAGAAGAAGACCGGAAAAAATTAAAAGAAAGGCTGAGTAAAACAAACGAATTAAATGTGGAAGACATAAAAAACAAGGACCCCTTAGTGATCCTAAAGAGCGTCTGGATGACGGAATATACAGATACAGACGAAGATGTTATCCTGGCGCTAAAAAAGCAAAACCAGTCTCTAACTTTTGGCCTTGACGAGAAAGATGATAGGATTCGGATTGCCTACAGGAAACGGACGCGAAATCCGGATAATGTCCATATAGTGATGAGGGTCTCGCCAAAAATATACCAACGGATTATAGAATAAGAAATGGTGTACATGGACGTACAGAGGGTAAAGGTGATGGACCAGTCGCCGCTAGTTCAATGCTCCCAGTGCCTCGGCTACGGCCATGGTCGCCGTTTCTGTAAGGAATTACATGAGACATGCAGTCACTGTGGAGGCAACCATCTAAAGCAGCAATGTGCGGACTGGCTTGCCGGAGCTGCCCCAGCATGTAGAAACTGCGTTTTGGCTAAGCTAGAAAACACGGAGCATAACGCCTTCAGTGATAGTTGTAGTATCAGAAAGAAATGGGATGCTCTTGCTAGAGCATCGATAGCTTACTGCTGAACGGTTAGATAATAAATAGATAGAAATAAAAATAGATAAAAAGTATGTTTTATAATATATGATAAGTATATATGGAAACATCATTTAAATAAGAAATTGTTAACAAAAATTCAAATGTTAACTTAGTAAGTTATAAATTTAAGCAAATCGGAAAATAAGACTAGTAGGAAATGTTTGGGCATAGACTATTTTTAGTATACCAATACAGTAATTTAAGAAAATAAATAGGATTAAAGATAAATAAGTTATGTTGATTATATATATTTAAGTATATATAAAAGCAGCATATGTAACAATGTTTTAAAATAAAAAGATAGAGAGATATACTATTTAATGCCTAGATAAATTAAAAAATGTTTAACAAAATTAATAGTTATACCTAGTAAAATATAGTGAGTTAAGAAGAATTTAATTCTAGAGAAAAACAAGACCAATTTAAAATTTAGAAAAATACTCTTTAAAAATCATAGTACAAAATATAATCTAGTAATCTAAGAAAATAATAAATAGAATAATACTGTAAAATAACAAGAAATTGTTCACAAAAACTAGCTGTGATCCTAACATAAATTAAGAAGTATAGAACCTAAGTCAAGAGGAAAGAAGATCAGTAGGAAACTTAGCGAACACTCTACCAAATTATAAACATAGCATTAAATATAAATATAGTATCTAGGAAAATAAAAAGATAAAAGAAGGATAAGTAATTATTTATAGACCAGATTTAAATACCATAAAAAACTACAACTAGAAAAATCTTTATCTGTCATCAGAAAACTTCCTTGTGTCACTCCTGGTATGAAGGATGTATTATAGACTATATAGACTAAGTTATATACTAATTAGATTAAGAAAAGATAAAAGTGAACTATTGTATAATTATATTATGTAAAAACAAAAATTAAGCATAGTAGCCAGTTGAATCTTTTTTGCGACCAAAAAATTATGTGTAAAAACTTCTTGTGTACTTCCTAAATAAATAAAACCTGTTGTTTTACTACCCCTGAAATAACAAGAGCTCTGAATAAGTCTTATCAGAGGTCAATAGGGGCCGGACCTCTGCGTCCGGCCAGGGAAAAAAAAAAAAAAAAAAAAAAAAAAAAAAAAAAAAAAACCTAACCTAACCATTAACTACCTAACTTATCCAGGCGGAACTCCTCGTGCTGGGCTCTCACGTCGGGAATGTGTCCAATCAGCTTGACGCTCTACGCAGGCAGATGGATGCCCTTATGGAGAGAATGCTGCGCCCACTACAAGCACCGCCATCTCCTTCCGCCCTTGAACCAGATTCACTTCGCTCTCTAGCTTTGGGACCTGACGCGGAGAGGTTGGAGGGGGACCTGAGTGAGATGAGGGCCATGCTGAGGGAGATATTGGGGTATACTTCTAACCCGGGACCAGCTGCCCGCTCTTCTACCCCACCCCCCACACTTGACCTGGCGGATCACTTCAGGCCAATGGAGGAGCGATTGGATATAATGGCATCCGAGCTCCGAGCAATACGTGACTCAATGTGCCAGGAACAACACCCGCCAGCTCCTAGTCTCGACTCGGAGCTTGCGATAGTGCAGGTCAAGCGGACCCTAGAGGATATCAGCAGAGGAGTGGCGGAGCTGAATACGACCGAAAAGCCCCAATCGTATGCGCAAGCGGCGGCCAGACAGGTTCAGCCTTCGAACCACACCTTGATAGTGTCCTCGAGCGATCCCAAGCACACCTCGGACAACGTGATGGATCGGATCAAAGCGGCTTTAGACTTAAAGGAAACGGGGGCCAAAGTGGACCGGGTCAGAAAGGCCAAAAACCAAAAAGTGGTCCTTAGCTGCGCTAGCAATGAAAATCTTCAACTGATAAAGGGGCGAGTCCAGCGTGGGGAGGGCTTGTCTGTGCAGGAGCCTCGGAAACTTAACCCCCTCGTATGCTTGAAGGGAGTACTCTCTTGCTACACAAACGAGGAGATTGTGGACTACCTGCGAGCCCAGAACCAGCAACTACTCAGGGGCACAGAGAAGGCTGAAACCATTCGGGTGCGATACCGCAAGCGCGCGCGTAACCCGCACATATGTCATCCGGTCCTGGAGGTTTCACCCAATATTTGGACCCGCCTCATGCGGAGCGGTGCGGTGCACGTGGGGATACAGAGAAGCGTGGTAGAGGACCAGTCCCCTCTGGTACAATGTACGAGGTGCCTAGCATACGGTCACACTAAGGCCGCATGCAAAGAAAAAATGGATCTCTGCAGTCACTGCGGGGGCGCACATACATGGAAGGCCTGTCCTAAGTTTGCAGAGGCCAAACCCGCTACTTGTATCAACTGTGTAAGGGCCCACAGGGAAGATTCGATTCATAACGCCTTCAGCGACGAATGCAGGGAAAAGCAGAAATGGGACCACATTGCGAGATCCCGAATCACATACTGCTAAGGGCAGCCAGGCGAACACCAGCGCAGCGGCTCAGGGAGAACCCCAAGGAGCGCTAAAATTTATACAGGCCAACCTGCAGCGATCAAAGTTGGCAACTGCAGAACTTCACCAAGCGGCCCATGAACGAGGAGTATCAGTTGCACTCGTTCAAGAACCATACGTGGGCAGAACCGGCGTGATGAAACAACCCCCTGGCACGCAAATCATCCAGTGCACTCTGGGTCGTCAAAAGCCAGTGAAGGCCGCGATCGTTGTCTATGGAGATAAACTGGAAGTCATTCACGACCCCCAGCTAGTAACCGAAAACATCGCGGCCGCTCGGATCAAGGCGGGCCGGTTGTTGCTCGCGATTCTCTCCCTTTACTTCGAAGGAGACGAGGACATAGAGCCCTACATTGTATCTACAAAGCGGGTCGTCGACAAACTCTCTACAGATAATATCATTGTGGGGGGTGACGTTAACTCCTGGAGCCAGTGGTGGGGCAGTAGTGTAGAGGATGATCGTGGGGCGGCTTACAATGCATTCCTAGCAAGCATGAAGTTTGAGATCCTCAATAGGGGACGGGTCCCAACCTTTGAGGTCCACACGCGTGGCATAACGCGCACGAGCATCGTTGACGTAACCGCATGCAGCCAATCGCTACTGGAAAGGGCGAACAACTGGATGGTGAATCGGAGTCTGATCACCTCGGATCACAATGCCATCACCTTTTCGTTGCGCCTCGAGAGGGCCCTCAAGCCCCTACTTCCCATCTCGACGCGCCAATACAATACGAGGAAGGCAAAGTGGTCTGAGTTCAGCTCGCGCTTCATCGCCGCCTTAGCAGCGAAGGCAATAACGCCCAGTGCAATGGTGGGGGTATCCTGTGCAGAGGAGCTGGAGTCAATGGTCGACAGCTACATCAGTGCCATACACGGTGCCTGCGAGGATACCATACCTAGAATAGGGTCACGGAAAGCTAACGCCAAACCTCCCTGGTGGTCCTAGTATCTGGATTGTCTCAAAAGAGACGCAACCACAAAAAAAAGGCGTATCCGCAACGCAGCCCCAAGCCGCAGAGACTTCGTGGTCGAAGAGTACCTAAAGGCCAAGGAGTTCTACGCAGTCAGTGCTGTTGAAGCCCAGACCCAATCCTGGAAAGAGTTCTGCTCCACACAGGAAAGGGAAAGCATGTGGGACGGCATCTATAGAGTCATCAGAAATACGGCTAAAAGACAAGAGGACACACTTTTGCGAGACCCTACGGGACACACCCTGTGCCCAAAAGAATCCGTAGACCTCCTGATCAGGAACTTTTATCCTGATGACTCGACAGACACGGACAGTGAACAGCACATGTATATAAGACGCCTCACAGAAGCGGGACCACTTTCGGAGCTAGATCTTTCGAGTGACGATCCGCCCTTTACAGACGCGGAGCTGGAAATGGTTCTCAGGAACCAAAATCCTAAAAAAGCCCCCGGCCTGGACGGACTGACAGCGGACATTTGTACAGCAGCTATCACGAGCGACAGGATTGTGTTTCTTGCTCTGGCTAATAGATGCTTATCGCTAGCACACTTCCCCCGACAGTGGAAAATCGCGCATGTATGTATTCTCCGCAAGCCCGGCAAGGATGATTACACCCATCCTAAGTCGTATAGGCCAATAGGTCTGCTGTCGGTCCTTGGTAAAATTGTGGAAAAGATGCTGATGGGGCGGCTGCAGTGGCATATCCTTCCGAGGCTACATCGTGGTCAGTACGGCTTCATGCCGCAGCGCGGAACCGAGGACGCCCTCTACGACCTAGTGGGATACATACGAGCTGAGCGAGCAGCAAAAAAGCTCGTGCTCTTGATCTCACTGGACATAGAGGGCGCCTTTGACAACGCGTGGTGGCCAGCCCTCAAACACCAGCTGGTCGAAAAAAGCTGCCCCAGAAACCTGTTTGCCCTCGTGGCCTCATACCTGGAAAACAGAAGGGTCAAGGTAAACTACGCGAGAGAGTCCAGCGAAAAGGACACAACAAAGGGATGTGTCCAAGGTTCAATTGGCGGACCAACCTTCTGGAACCTTATTCTGGACTCACTATTGGAAACACTGGCCAGCCAGGGCGTATACTGTCAGGCGTACGCCGACGACGTAGCTCTGGTTTTCTCGGCCCATCACGTCGAAAACCTGCAGCATGAGGCCGATTCCGCGCTGGAAGCCGTGGTGAAATGGGGGGTTAAAAACAAACTTAGTTTCGCAGCACATAAGACCAGCGCAATGCTGATCACACGAAAGCTGAAGTTTGATCCCCCGATAATCCATATGGCAGGCGTGAGGATTGGTTTGGTCGAAGAGGTAAAGCTACTGGGGTTAATAATAGACAAAAAGCTCACCTTCAACGCGCATGTCTCGGCTACCTGCAGGAAGGCTGCAGATATATATAAGCACCTTGCATGCGCGGCAAGAGTGAGCTGGGGTCTAAATAGAGAAATAATACGTACGATTTATGTGTCGGTCATAGAGCCTATTATTTTGTATGCGGCTAGCGCATGGTCCCCTGCGGCGGGAAAGCTGATGGTCCGAAATCAACTGGACTCGCTGCAGAGGGGCTTTGCGCAAAAAATATGCAAGGCCTATCGCACGGTGTCCCTCACGTCGGCACTGGTCTTGTCCGGGTTGCTGCCCCTGGACCTCCGGATCCACGAAGCGGCGAGCCTTTTCAAGGCCAAGAAGGGTCATTCAGACAATTTCATCCCTCCGGGGCGCGAGGTGGAAGCAAGAGTGAACTGCAATAGCAATCCCCACCCGTCCCAACTCGTATTAACAGACTACGAATGTCTGGAGAACTTGGACCCAGAAACCGTCGAGCTCCACCAACTAGTGGAACCCCACGTCTATACGGACGGGAGCAAGATTGAAGGGAAAGTCGGGGCTGCCCTCACATGGTGGGACGGGGGAAGAGAATTGAAGTCCTCTACCTTCCGTCTGGAGAGCCACAACACTGTCTTCCAATCTGAGTTGTACGCACTATACAGAGCAGTCAAGATGGTGAGAGACAGCAAAAAGGATGCTGTCAGCATCCTGAGCGACTCACGATCGTCGCTCGATCTGCTGAGAAGCCCTGCAGTCACTCACCCGCTCGCGGCAAAAATAAAAGAGTGCGTACGCGTAATCCGGGAGGAGGGCAGACAAGTGCGGTTCTTCTGGCTAAGAGCGCACGTAGGCACGCCCGGGAATGAGAGAGCGGACGAGCTTGCCAAAAATGCCGCTCTCAAAAAGAAAACACTTCCTGATTATAGCATGGTGCCGATTTCATATGTCAGGAGCCGCATCCGGGAGGAGACTATTCTGAAATGGCAAGCACGTTACGACGCATCGACCACGGGTTCGGTCACAAAAGTTTTCTTACCGAATGTAAGAATGGCAAAGAAGATTCTGGACGAATGGAGCATAACACCAACCCACGTCCAGATCTTGACCGGGCACGGAGGTTTTGCATCGTACCTCCATCGCTTCAAGCTGAGGGACTCTCCCTCCTGTGCTTGTGACCCTGACTGTGAGAAGACGGTATGGCACCTGCTATGCGAGTGTCCTAGATTCGGCCGGGACCGAATGGAGCTGGAAGTAAAAATCCAGCGAAAGCTGGACCAAACAGTTCTCGGAGAAATCCTGGCCGACAGCAAGTCAAGGAACCTACTACTGGCTTTCGCGGGTCTGGTGGCCACGACAGCTGCAAAAAGAAATAAGTAAATTAGTCAACATCCCATCTAACTGAAATTTATTTGATTAATTTTAAATGTTAATTATTAATTTTATTTGATTTTATTAATTGATTTTATTAATTTATTTTTACGCTGTGATAGGTAATTTCATTTATTATTTTTATTTTCTAATGTAATGTTTTCAAAATAAATGTATTTAAGTAGTAATATAGTAATTTAAATTATTTTATTTGATTGAGAGCCCACATGGGTAGGTAATAAAATAAAATTACAGATTTGTTGAAAATACATAAGAAACAACAAAGTCTTTGACAACAGTCAGAGGAACAGCAGTATTTAAAATAAAAAAAAAAAAAAAAAAAAAAAACCTAACCTAACCTAACCTAACCTAACCTTTTTTTTTTTTTTTTTTTTTTTTTTTGACGCTGGGAAAAATGCTTTATGCATACCCTCCCGTTGGGGGACGGAAGGGTTATGTGGGACTCCCGGTGCTCCCCACCGGTATACCCACTAAACGACCCAGCGGCACTCCCGCATCGCCTATATGGAGGGAAACTGGGAATCCGGCACAGCCTTTCCATCCAGCCCCCCGCCGACGACCGCCCGCCTTTACGGCGAGCCCTTCACCCCCCTCCCCACCCTGGGAGAGGGGCCCGAGAATAGCCGCGAGTGCTCGCGGTCATTCCCACCCGGCGGAAGTGGAGGATACGTGCAATGCGGGAGAAGACGCCCCCGCGCCTGTCTCCCGCTATCCTCCACCAGGAGGGGGAAGACGATTGTCGTGCAATCGCCTTCTCCGACCCGTTCGTCGCCTGCGGAGTGGCGCTGCGAGAGGGTCTTCCTCCCGCGCCCGCTCCGTCGCCTCCTTTTGCGAAATTACTTCCTCGCAAAAGGAGGCCACCGCAGCCCAGGACTCCTCGCTTCCCAGCATGGCTAAAACCACGCTGGCCAGCGAGAGGTCCTGCCCGACCACCGCCATCAATTGGCGGCGCGGCCCAGACCACGACGCACACACCTCCAGGGTGTGCTGCGCCGTGTCCACCGCCGCGCCACAATCGTGGCAGGCCGGGGTCTCCTCTCTTCCGATCCGATGCAGGCACGATCCGAAGACGCCATGCCCGGATAGCACCTGCACCAGACGGAAAGAAAGGAAACCGTGGGACCGCCCGATCCAGTCCTGCAGGACTGGCCCGAGCGCGTCCAACGTTCTGCGGCCAAAGGCTGCGGTGGCGAGGGCCTCCGTCCAATGTTGGACGGTTGCGTCCCTCGCCTCTCTGCGGACGGCCTCCCGCTCTTCTGGGGCAGGGCACTCCCCGAGCGCCCTGCGCCCCACCGTCCACTCGTACACTCTGGCGAGCACCCACGCCTCGAGTTCCCAAGGCGGGGTGCCGGCCAGAGCGCACGCTACCCCAAAGCCCACCGAGCGGTAGGCTCTCGCCACCCGCAGTGCAATGGCCCTTTGGGGCCTGCGGATGGCGGTCGCATTCTCCCTCCTGTGGAGGGAGTCCGCCCAGATGGGGGCCCCGTAAAGGGCCATGCTCTTCAAGATGCCGGCATACAAATGCCGGCATCTCGCCTTCGGCCCTCCCAGGTTTGGGAGGAGCCACGAGAGGGCGTTCGCCGCCTTCAGCAGGCGCGCTGACAACCCGCTGAAGTGCGGGCCGAAGCGCCACCTGCTGTCCAGGGTGAGGCCCAGATATTTCATCTGGGTCCTCACCCCGATCCTGACGCCCTCCACGACGATGTGGGCGTCAAGAGGGATGCGCTGCCGAGGCCCGTGGAAGAACACGGCCTCGGTCTTGTGCAGCGCAACCCCCAACCCGAGGCGGCGGATCCTTCCCGCGACCAAGGATCCGCCAGCCGAGGCCAAACTGGCCGCCTCCCTAAAATCCCTCCCCCGGGCAGTGAGGAGAGTGTCATCCGCGTAGCAGATGACACTCGTGCCCGGGAGGAGGGATCCCCGCAGGAGCCAGTCGAAGCCGATGTTCCACAGGAGTGGTCCTAGGACCGACCCCTGCGGAACACCAGACTCCGCGCCGTACCTCCGGACTTGGCCAGCCTTGTCTACGAGGAGGACCGCTCGGTCCTCCAAGTAGCTGGCCAAGAGGGCCCGCAAGTATGAAGGCACTCCGTGGTACCGGAGTGCCTCCAAGATCGTGGAGTGGGGGACGGAATTGAACGCGTTGGCTATGTCAAATGACACAGCCAACACTCCGTCCCCAGACTCCACGGCCTCCCTCACCTGGCCCTTCAGCCGGGCCAGCGCGTCCACTGTCGAACGCCCAACTCGGAAACCGAATTGGGCGTCCGACAGGTTCGGCCCAACCCCCCGCAGGAGGCCATTCAGCCGACCGGCGACGATCCCCTCGAACAGTTTACCGACCTCATCGAGCAGAACGATGGGTCGGTATGCCGAGGGGGAGTCTGCCGGTCGTCTCTCCTTACGGAGGAGGCACAGTTGCCCCTCCTTCCAG
The DNA here is from genome assembly GCA_918857605.2 of Philereme vetulata. Classification (NCBI taxonomy): domain Eukaryota; kingdom Metazoa; phylum Arthropoda; class Insecta; order Lepidoptera; family Geometridae; genus Philereme; species Philereme vetulata. The sequence goes on from OU975425.1 coordinate 137,035, forward strand.
GCTTTCGGGAACCTCCCAGCCGTGAAACACGCGCTGAAGAGGTCCCGAAACCTGTCCGCCATTTGGGTGGCCGCAATGGCCACCACCCTTGCGGGGACGCCGTCCGGCCCGGGGGCGGTTTTCTTGGCGCGGAGGCGAAGCGTCGCCGCGCCAAACTCCGCCCCCGTGACCGGAGGGACCTCCTCCGCCGGCGGAGCCGCCTCCCGCGGGGGGTCCATCACTGGAGGGGTGAAGTTGGTCCCTGTTGGAAACAAGGACCGAACCACCCCATCCAGCAACGCCGGCTCGAGGGTCTCTGCTAGCGGGGGACCGAAGGGGCGCAGTTTATTCCGCGCCGCCTTATACGGTCTCCCGTACGGGTCTCTGTCGAGACCCTCTAGCATTTCGGCCCTCGCCGCGTCGTCGGCGGCGAACATAGCCGCCTTGAGGACCTTCTTTGCCTCTACGTACGAGGCGTAGAGAAGGTCCTCGTTCGACGCGTCCCGCACGTTCCGCCGTCGACTCCGCGTGTAGGCCTCCTGGCCACCACGCAGGCGGCCCGGAGCCCCGCCAGCTCCTCCGACCACCAATAGACGGCGCGTCGGGGAGGTGGGCGGCGAGACCGAGGCATGCTGGAGTTGCACACCTCGGTCAGGGACTCCCGCAGTCGGACCGCCGAGGCGTCGACGTCCAGGACATTGATAGGAGGCGTGAGCCAGTCCTGGATGAACGCCGCCTCCTTGGCCGCCCCTCGGTCCAGGTGGATCTGAGCCCACCGTGGAAAGGGGGACTGGCCCGAGCGGGCCATCCCCCGGGGGCTCTGGGTGGAGACGATGTCGAACCGCACGTATCGGTGGTCCGACAAGGTCTCCACCGTTTCCACCCGCCAGCCGACGACGCGGGCGGCAAGTGCGGGGGTGGCGAACGACACGTCCACCACCGTCCCTCCCCGTTGCCGCACACACGTGTGGGCCGTCCCTCTATTTAGGAGGGACACGCCCGACGAGGCCGCCCAAAATTCGACGGCCCGCCCGCGGACGTTGCAAGAGGCGGCCCGGTTGCCCCAGGCCGCCGACTTGGCGTTCAGGTCGCCCAATACGGCGACCTGGCGCGGCGCCGCCCTACCGACTACTGCGGTCAGGACTTCGAGAAAATCCTCGAAGTCCTGTAAAGGGCGGTTAGGGGAGAAATAGACCCCCACCAGGGCTATTTCTCCCCACGCGGCGGCCACGTATCCCGGTCCCCTCTCTAAGAGCGAGAGGGGAGGGGAGTCCGTGGAAGACCGCGACACCAATGCCACCGAGCCGTCCCGATCACCCAGCCAACGGCCAGGGACAGAGTACGGCTCGGCGACCACCGCAACGTCTACTAACCACTCAGCCAGGGCCTGCATCAGCAGGTCCTGGGCTGCTTTACAGTGGTTAGTATTCGCCTGTAGGATGCGATGTCCGGACCTATCCATCATTTGGACATCGCACCCCCCTCGTCGGCCACCGAGGTCCCAGCCTCAGGGACGACGGTGGTAGCGGCAGGCTGGGACGGCGCCTGCGCTTTGCCCTTCTTTGGGGGAGGATTGCAGTTCCTCCCCCTCATCACGTGGTCCGCCGGGCGGCCACTGGCGGCGCACACCGCGCAGTGCGGCTTGGCGGCCGTGCAGGAGGCGAACATGTGCCCCTCCTTACCGCAGCGGTAACAGGCGTCCGACCTGTCCACCTTGGACGGACAGAGGGCCCGTGTGTGGCCGATTCCGAAGCACTTGTAGCAGCGCAAAGGCTGCTCACCAAGTGCTCGGACCACACACGACCCAAACCCGACGGCAAGCCGTCCCTTGGCAAGGACGGCCTTAGCTGCGGTGACCGGGCACTCCAGGCGGATTGTGCCCATGCCGCCGCGGCCGGGCCTGATAGCCCGACCCTGTACCGCTGCGGTGTTGCAGCCCCCTATTGCTGCGAGCGCCGCCACGACCTCCTCTTTGGTGACCGAATCGTCCAGATTGGTCACCTCGAGGGCCGCCGACTTGACGGGCCTTACCACCTTGGCCGCGTCCGCGATGACCTCTTGCAACTTCGTTGCGAAGAGGTCAGCGTTGGTGCCGCCCTGGGCCCCCGGGAACTCGAAAATACGAGCCCCGGCTTGGGTCTGGCGGCACGTGATGGCGCCGATTCCCAACTTGGTGGGATCGGCGTTGGTACGAGCCCGTTTCAGCACGGACTCGTACGTCTCACCACGCTCCGCAGCCTCCGCGGTGAGCGTCACCACGACGGCCGCGGTTTTGGGAGAAACTAGGGTTTTTCTCCCACCGGCAGGGGCCCTTTTAGCTGCCGGAGCAGCGGTGGCGGGCTTAGGGGACGACTTTTGCCCCTTCCCCTTCCCCTTCCCCTTGCCGGTCGTCTGGGACGGGCAGGGAGGGGAGATGTTGGCTGGGGAGGCAGGGGCGGCGGCCGCTCTCGCCTTCTTGGCCTTGCCCTTCCCCTTTTTGACCACCTTCGTCCACGGCTGGGTGGACGGGGTGGTGGAAGGGAGAAGGGCGTCCTCCCTTTGGGAGGATGGCCCAGGCTCGCACGGCCTCTTGTCCGCCGCGAGGGGCGGTCGGAGGCGCTTTTCGGGCAAGAGCCTGTCCTCGATGCCAGCGAGGCAGGCTCTCGTAAATGCCCTTTCCTCCATCACAACCTTGCGGATGACATCCTCAAGGTTGGAAGAGGAGGAAGGGCCCTCCACCGCAGGTCTCGGCTCAGCTTGGGTTGGCTGGGCCGTGACCTCAGCCAGCTTCTTATGCAGCTGGCTGACCTCCGACTGCAGGCGATCTAACTTCGCCTGCAGTTGCCGCGTCTCGTCGGTGGCTGTGCGTTGCACCAGCTCCCGGACGATGCCACCCATGCTGGCGGCCCTGCATTTAAGGGACTTTTGGAATGTCCCTTTTAGATTGGAGGACTTAGAGGCGACCACCCTGATCTCCTCTTCGTCCTCCTGCGCCATGCGCTCCAGCTCGGCCAGCGAGTGGTCCGCGTATAAGACGCTAGACGCACCGTACCCGGACTTAGCCCGGGCGGCCTGCGCCTGCATCTCCTTCGCGGCGACCCTCTCTTCCAGGTCTTCCTGGAACTGAGCCCTTCGTGCGAGGTCCAACTGACGTTGGGCGTCCGCCAGACCCACGTCGTGGGTGTCCACCACAGTGGAAGGCTTTTTGGCCTTCGCCTTCTTTTTTGGCTTAGCACTCCTCGTGGAGTCCGAGGAGCCTTCGCCGCCGTCCTTCAGGAAGGATCGCTTCCGCTTTTGAAAGCGACTTTCGGCTTCCATCGCCGAACTTCCGTCCGACTCTGGAACGAGCGACTCGTTGTCGGAGTCCGACAACACGTCGACCGACAGCCTGCGGAACATGCTACCCGGTGATGGGCGGCAAACCTCCGACGCCATACTGGCATCGCCGGCGTGGACCTGAGAAGGGCCTTTGGTTTGGCCCTGAGAAGGGCCTTTGGTTTGGCCCTGAGAAGGGCCTTTTGGTTGGCCCTGAGAAGGGCCTTTTGGTTGGCCCTGAGAAGGGCCTTTGGTTTGGCCCTGAGAAGGGCCTTTTGGTTGGCCCTGAGAAGGGCCTTTTGGTTGGCCCTGAGAAGGGCCTTTTGGTTGGCCCTGACAAGGGCCTTTTAAGAACCGCCCGGAGGCGTCCCGCGATGGTAGCTTAGGCATAGCCGCCGCAAGTGTTGAAGAGTCCGCAAAAAAGTCTTCAACGCACAGTGCACTTTCGCCGATCACTGGCCTGCCACTCCGTTACGGTGACAGGACCAGGTCGTTGCCCGGGGAACGCTACGTGGAAGCAAGCACTGTGGGGGGTTCCCCAACCTAACCTTTTTTTTTTTTTTTTTTTTTTTTTTTTTTTTTTTTTTTTTTTTTTTTGCGCTGGGAAAAATGCATTACGCATGCCCCCCCATTGGGGGATGGGGGGGTATGTGGGACTCCCCGGTCTATAAAGGACCGGTATACCCACTAAACAACCCAGCGGCATTCCAGCATCGTCTGCGTGGAGGAGGACTGGGAAACTGGCTTTCTTCCAGTCCCCCGCCGACGACCGCCCGCCATTACAGCGGGGCCCACACGCCCCTCCCTAAAGGGAGAGGCCCGGGAATGACCGTGAATGCTCGGCCATCCCCGCCCGGCGGAGATTGAGGATCTGCAATGCAGGAGAAGACGCCCCCGCGCCTGTCTCCCGCTATCCTCCACCAGGAGGGGGAAGGCGGTTGTCGTACAAACGCCTTCTCCCACCCCTTCTTCGCCTGCGGAGCGGTGCTGCGAGGGGGTCATCCTCCCGCGCGCGCTCCGCTGCCTCCTTTTGGGACATTACGTCCTCACAAAAGGAGGCTACGGCTGTCCAGGCCTCTTCGCTTCCCAGCATGGATAAGACCACGCCTGGAAGCGAGAGGTCCTGACCAACCACCGCTACCATGTCGCGGCGCGGTTCGGACCACGACGGACACACTTCGAGGGTGTGCTGCGCCGTGTCCTCTGCCGCGCCACATTCATGGCATGACGGGGTCTCCTCTCTTCCTATCCGGTGCAGGCATGATCCGAAGCAACCATGCCCGGACAAAACCTGCACCAGACGGAAAGAGAGGGCACCATGGGACCGCCCCAGCCAGTCTTGCAGGACTGGACCTAGAGCGTCCAGCGTTCGGCGGCCGAAGGTGGCGGAGGCGAGGTCCTCCGTCCAATGATGGACGATCGCGTCCCTCACCTCTCGCCGGACGGCTTCCCGCTCTTCTCGGGTAGGGTGCTCTCCGAGCGCCCTGCGTCCCGCCGTCCACTCGTACACTCTGGCGAGCACCCACGCCTCGAGCTCCCAAGGAGGGGTACCCGCCAGAGCGCACGCCGCCGCGAAGCCCACCGAGCGGTAGGCCCTCGCCACCCGCAGCGCGATAGCCCTCTGGGGCCTGCGGATCGCGGTTGCGTTCTCCCTCCTTTGGAGGGAGTCCGCCCAGATGGGGGCCCCGTATAGGGCCATGCTCTTCAAGATGCCGGCGTATAATTGCCGGCATCGCGCTTTGGGCCCCCCCAGATTTGGGAGGAGCCAAGCGAGCGCGCCCGCGGCCTTTAGCAGGCGCGTCGATAGCCCGCTGAAGTGCGGGCCAAAGCGCCACCTGCTATCGAGGACTAGGCCCAGATATTTCATCTGGGCCTTCACCTCGACCCTGACGCCCTCTACGACAATGTGGGCGTCAGTAGGGGTGCGCTGCCGGGGCCCGTGGAAGAACACGGCCCCGGTCTTATGCAGCGCCACCCCCAATCCTAGGCGGCGGATCCTTCCCGCAACTAAGGATCCACCGGCTGAGGCCAGGCTCGCCGCCTCTCTGAAGTCTCTCCCCCGAGCAGTGAGAAGAGTGTCATCCGCGTAGCAGATGACACTCGTGCCGCGGAGGAGAGTTCCCCGCAGGAGCCAGTCAAACCCGATGTTCCACAGGAGTGGTCCTAGGACGGACCCCTGTGGAACACCGGACTCTGCGCTGTACCGCCGAAGCTGGCCCGCTTTGTCTACAAGGAGGACTGCTCGGTCCTCCAGGTAGTCGGCCAGGAGGCTCCGTAGATACTGAGGCACTCCATGGTAGCGGAGCGCCTCGAGTATTGTCGGGTGGGGAATGGAGTTGAAGGCGTTGGCTATGTCAAATGACACAGCCAAAACTCCGTCCCCTGCCTCCACGGCCTCCCTCACCTGACCCTTCAGCCGGGACAGCGCGTCAACCGTCGAACGCCTTCTTCGGAAACCGAATTGGGCGTCCGACAGGTTCGGCCCTATCCCCCCCAAGTGGCCATTAAGCCGAGCGGCGACGATCCCCTCGAATAATTTACCAGCCTCATCGAGCAGAACGATGGGCCGGTATGCCGAGGGGGAGTCCGCCGGGCGTTCCTCCTTCCGGAGGAGGCACAGCTGCCCCTCCTTCCAAGGTTTCGGGAACCTCCCAGCCGCGAAGCACGCGCTGAAGATGTCCCGAAACCTTTCCTCCATTTCGGTGGTGGCGATGGCCACCACCCGTGCCGGGACGCCGTCCGGCCCGGGGGCCGTCTTCTTGGCGCGGAGGCGGAGCGCCTCCACTCCAAACTCCACCTCCGTTACCGGAGGGACCTCTGCCTGCGGCGGAACCGCCTCCTGCGGGGGGTCCATCACTGGTGGGGTGAATCTGGTCCCAGTTGGAAACAACGACCGAACCACCCCATCCAGCAATGACGGCTCGAGGGTCTCCGCAATTGGGGGACCAAAGGGGCGCAGTTTATTCCGCGCCGCCTTATACGGTCTCCCGTACGGGTCACTGTCGAGACCCTCGAGCATCTCCGCTCTAGCCGCGTCTTCGGCGGCAAACATCGCCACCTTGAGGACCTTCTTTGCCTCTACATATGAGGCGTATAGAAGGTCCTCGTTCTCCGGGTTCCGCAAACTGCGTCGTCGGCTCCGCGTGTAGGCCCTCCTGGCCCTCACGCAGGCGGCCCGGAGCCCCGCTAGTTCCTCCGACCACCAATAGACGGCGCGACGGGGAGGTGGTCGTCGAGACCGAGGCATGCTGGAGTTGCATACCTCGGTCAGGGACTTTCGCAGCTGGACCGCTGTGGCGTCCACGTCCTGGACATTGGTGGGAGGCGTGAGCCAGTCCTGGAGGAACGCCGCCTCCCTGGCCGCTCCCCGGTCCAGGTGAGTGAGGGCCCACCGTGGAAAGGGGGATCGGCTCGAGGGGGCCACCCCCCGGGGGCTCTGGGTGGAGATGTCGAACCGCACATATCGGTGGTCCGACAAGGTCTCCACCATCTCCACCTGCCAGTCAACGACGCGGGCGGCAAGTGCGGGGGTGGCAAACGAGACATCGACCACCGACCCTCCCAGTTGCCGCACACACGTGTGGACTGTCCCTCTGTTAAGGAGGGACAAGCCGGACGAGGTCGCCCAAAACTCGACGGCTCGTCCGCGAACGTTGCAGGTGGTGGCCGGGTTGCCCCAGGCCGCCGACTTGGCATTTAGGTCGCCCAATACGACGACTTGGCGCGGCGCCGCCCTCCCGACGACTGCGGTGAGGATTTCGAGAAAATTCTCGAAATCCGATAGAGGGCGGTTTGGGGAGAAATATACACCCACCAGAGCAATATTCCCCCACGCGGCGGCCACGTATCCCGGTCCCCTCTCTAAGAGCGAGAGGGGAGGGGAGTCCGTGGAAGGCCGCGAAACCAACGCCACCAAGCCATCCGGATCGCCTAGCCAACGGCCAGGGACCGAGTACGGCTCGGCAACCACTGCCACGTCCACCAACCACTCAGCTATGGCCTGCATCAGCAGGTCCTGCGCTGCTTTGCAGTGGTTGGTGTTCGCCTGGAGGATGCGATGACCGGTCCCATTCATCATTCGGACATCGCACCCTCCTCGTCGGCCACCGAGGTCCCAGCTACAGGGACGACGGCGGTGGCGGCAGGCTGAGTCGGAGCCTGTGCTTTGCCCTTCTTTGGGGGAGGATTGCAATTCCTCCCCTTCATGACGTGACCCGCTGGGCGGCCACTAGCGGCGCACACCGCACAGTGTGGCGTGGCGGCCTTGCAGGAGACGGATCTGTGTCCCTCCTTGCCGCAGCGGTAGCAACAGTTTGATCTGTCCACCTTGGACGTGCAGAGGGCCCGAGTGTGTCCAATGCCAAAGCACTTGAAGCAGCGCAGAGGCTGCTCTTCAAGTGCCCGGACCACACTCGAGCTAAACCCGACGGTGAGCCGTCCCTTGGCGAGGACGGCCTTGGCCGCGATGACTGGGCACTCAAGGCGAATGGTGCCCATGCCACCGCGACCGGGCCTGATGTCCCGACCCAGTACCGCTGCGACGCTGCAGCCCCCCATGGCTGCGACCGCCGTCACCACCTCCTCTTTGGTGACCGAATCGTCCAGATTGGACACCTCCAATGCGGCGGACTTGACGGGCCTGACCACTTTGGCCGCATCCGCAATGACCTCTTGCAACTTGGTTGCGAAGAGGTCCGCGTTGGCGCCGCCCTGAGCCCCCGGGAACTCGAAAATCCGAGCCCCGGCTTGGGTCTGACGGCACGTCATTGCGCCGATTCCCAGGTGGGTGGGATCGGCGTTGGTACGAGCCCGTCTCAGCACTGACTCGTACGTTTCCCCTCGCTGTGCAGCCTCCGCGGTCAGCGTCACCACGACGGCCGCGGTCTTGGGAGCAACAAGAGGCTTCCTCCCACCGGCAGAGGCCCTTTTAGCTGCGGGAGCAGCGGTGCTGGGCTTAGGGGCCGACGTTTTCCCCTGCCCTTTACCATTCCCCTTCCCCTTGCCATTCGCCTGGGACGAGCAGGGAGGAGGGTTGTTGGCGTGGGAGGCAGGGTCGGCGCCCGTTCCTGTCTTCTTTTTCCTGCCCTTGTCCTTCCCCTTCTTGACCACTTTCGTCCACGGCTGATTGGACTGGGTGGTCGAGGGGAGCAGAGCGTCCTGCTCCTGGGAGGATGGCCCCGGCTTGGACGGCCTCTTGTCCGCCGCGAGAGGCGGCCGGAGGCGTTTTTCCGGCAAGAGCCTGTCCTCTATACCGGCGAAGCAGGCTCTCGTGAAGGCCCTTTCTTCCATGACTACCTTGCGGATAATATCCTCAAGGTTGGAGGAGGAAGGACCTTCGGCCGCAGGTCTCGGCTCGGCTTGAGATGGCCGGGCCATGACTTCAGCCAGCTTCTTATGCAGCTGGCTGACCTCCGACTGCAGGCGATCTACCTTCGCCTGCAGCTGCCTTGTTTCCTCGGTCGCTGTGCGCTGCACCAGCTCCCGGACAATGCTGGCCATGCTGGCGGCCCTGCACTTAAGGGACTTCTGTAGAGTCCCTTTAAGATTAGAGGACTTAGAGGCGACCTCCTTATTTTCCTCTTCATCCTCTTGCGCCATCCGCTCTAGCTCGGCCAGCGAGTGGTCCGCGTAGAGGACGCTGGACGCGCCGTACCCAGTCTTGGCCCGGGCGGCGCGTGCCTGCTGCTCCTTGGCGGCAACCTTCTCCTCCAGATCCTGTTGGAGTTGTTTCCGCCGAGATAAATCTAGCTGCCGTTGGGCATCCGCTAAACCCACGTCGTGGGTGTCCGCTACAGTCGAAGACGGATTCGGCTTTTTGGCCTTCACCTTCTTTGACTTGGTGCTCTTCGTCGAGTCCGACGAACCTTCACTGCCATCCTTTAAGAAGGCCCGCTTGCGTTTTTGGAGGCAATCTTCGACCTCCATCGCCGAACTTGAGTCCGACTCAAACGCGTTGTCGGACTCTGACAACACGTCAGCCCTGCAATAAAAGCTAGCCGCAGATGGTGCGCGGCTAGCATCTGACGCCAAAGTGGCATCGTCCGCGGAGCCCTGAGAAGGGCTTTTTGGTTGGCCCTGAGAAGGGCCTTTTGGTTGGCCCTGAGAAGGGCCTTTTGGTTGGCCCTGAGAAGGGCCTTTTGGTTGGCCCTGAGAAGGGCCTTTTGGTTGGCCCTTAGAAGGGCCTTTTTTGAAACGCCCGAAGGCGTCCCGCAATTGAGGCGTCGTCGCCTCCTCAGGCTCTAGCGCCCTACCACTGTTGCTATGAGCAGACGCGCATACAACCTCCTCACCGCTCCCTACCGTCTCACCTAACCTAGATTTGTTTAAAAAGTTATTCATAATCAGATCCCACGAGTAAGTGGGAAGGGTGGGTCACCCCGGACAGTGCCCACTGTAACCGGGGAAGTCTAACGTAACCCGCTCAGGGGAGCGACACTTCCCTGGCGGGGGACGCGGTAGCGACTGAAACTCCGTTCAGCCTTCCAGACCTTACGCCGCGCCGCCGCTTATCCTCGGGTAATTTTTTATAGAGGTTGTCTTCCTCGCAGCCCGGGCGACCAAGCCAAGGCCTATCGGTCCCGCTCAGATCGCAAAACATGACTGCGACCGTGTTGCGGGGTTACGATTTTGGGGCGGTGGCAGGGAAGAAAACTCCCACTGCCTGCCCGGCGGCAGGGTAAGTGCACGCCAAGGCCCGACACCTCTCCGCAAGCTTAAGCAGGCTATCCTCCGCTCAAGCTCAAGCTTGAACTCAAGCCAAGCACCTGTCCACTCGGCATCCCGCGAGGAAACTGACCCATACAGCCGACTCACGGGAACCAAGATGGACGGCATCCCCGCTCTAAATCCCCCCCCCCCCCCCCATCCCACCCCAGTGTTTGGTCCGCGCCGGTAAACCGGTAACTCCCATTTCTGGGAGCCGTTCCCCTATCCGCCACCCGGGGACGCGCCGCGTTGGGGTACACCTCCCCACCCACTGGGACTACCCAGCAGGTCCGCGGTCCCCAACCCCTTCTTTTTTTTTTTTTTTTTTTTTTTTTTTTTTTGCGCTGGGAAAAATGCTTTACGCATGCCCCCCCATTGGGGGATGGGGGGGGTATGTGGGACTCCCCGATCCGAAAGGACCGGTATACCCACTAAACAACCCAGCGGCATTCCAGCATCGTCTGCGTGACGGAGGACTGGGAAACTGGCTTACTTCCAGTCCCCCGCCGACGATCGCCCGCCTTTACAGCGGGGCCTTCACGCCTCTCCCGACAGGGAGAGGCCCGGGAATGACCGTGAATGCTCGGCCATCCCCGTCCAGCGGAGGTGGAGGATCTGCAATGCAGGAGAAGACGCCCCCGCGCCTGTCTCCCGCTATCCTCCACCAAGAGAGGGAAGGCGGTTGTCGTACAAACGCCTTCTCCCACCCCTTCTTCGCCTGCGGAGCGGTGCCGCGAGGGGGTCATTCTCCCGCGCGCGCTCCGCTGCCTCCTTTTGGGACATTACGTCCTCACAAAAGGAGGCTACGGCTGTCCAGGCCTCCTCGCTTCCCAGCATGGATAAGACCACGCCTGGAAGTGAGAGGTCCTGACCAACCACCGCTACCATGTCGCGGCGCGGTTCAGACCACGACGGACACACTTCGAGGGTGTGCTGCGCCGTGTCCTCTGCCGCGCCACATTCATGGCACGACGGGGTCTCCTCTCTTCCTATCCGGTGCAGGCATGATCCGAAGCAACCATGCCCGGACAAAACCTGCACCAGACGGAAAGAGAGGGCACCATGGGACCGCCCCAGCCAGTCTTGAAGGACCGAACCTAGAGCGTCCAGCGTTCGGCGGCCGAAGGTGGCGGAGGCGAGGTCCTCCGTCCAATGGTGGACGATCGCGTCCCTCGCCTCTCGCCGGACGGCTTCCCGCTCTTCTCGGGTAGGGTGCTCTCCGAGCGCCCTGCGTCCCGCCGTCCAATCATACACTCTGGCGAGCACCCACGCCTCGAGCTCCCAAGGCGGGGTACCCGCCAGAGCACACGCCGCCGCGAAGCCCACCGAGCGGTAGGCCCTCGCCACCCGCTGCGCGATAGCCCTCTGGGGCCTGCGGATCGCGGTTGCGTTCTCCCTCCTTTGGAGGGAGTCCGCCCAGATGGGGGCCCCGTATAGGGCCATGCTCTTCAAGATGCCGGCGTATAATTGCCGGCATCGCGCTTTGGGCCCCCCCAGATTTGGGAGGAGCCAAGCGAGCGCGCCCGCGGCCTTAAGCAGGCGCGTCGATAGCCCGCTGAAGTGCGGGCCAAAGCGCCACCTGCTGTCGAGGACTAGGCCCAGATATTTCATCTGGGCCTTCACCTCGACCCTGACGCCCTCTACAACAATGTGGGCGTCAGTAGGGGTGCGCTGCCGGGGCCCGTGGAAGAACACGGCCTCGGTCTTATGCAGCGCCACCCCCAATCCTAGGCAGCGGATCCTTCCCGCAACTAAGGATCCGCCAGCCGAGGCCAGGCTCGCCGCCTCCTTGAAGTCTCTCCCCCGGGCAGTGAGGAGAGTGTCATCCGCGTAGCAGATGACACTCGTGCCACGGAGGAGAGCTCCCCGCAGGAGCCAGTCAAATCCGATATTCCACAGGAGTGGTCCTAGGACGGACCCCTGTGGAACACCGGACTCTGCGCTGTACCGCTGAAGCTGGCCCGCTCCATCTACAAGGAGGACTGCTCTGTCCTCCAGGTAGTCAGCCAGAAGGCTCCGTAGATACTGAGGCACTCCATGGTAGCGGAGCGCCTCTAGTATTGTCGGATGGGGGATGGAGTTGAAGGCGTTGGCTATGTCAAATGACACAGCCAAAACTCCGTCCCCTGCCTCCTCGACCTCCCTCACTTGGCCCTTCAGACGGGTCAACGCGTCGACTGTCGAACGCCCCACTCGAAAACCGAATTGGGCGTCCGACAGGTTCGGCCCTATCCCCCCCAAGTGGCCATTAAGCCGAGCGGCGACGATCCCCTCGAATAGTTTACCAGCCTCATCGAGCAGAACGATGGGCCGGTATGCCGAGGGGGAGTCCGCCGGGCGTCCCTCCTTCCGGAGGAGGCACAGCTGCCCCTCCTTCCAAGGTTTCGGGAACCTCCCAGCCGCGAAACACGCGCTGAAGATGTCCCGAAACCTCTCCTCCATTTCGGTGGCGGCGATGGCCACCACCCGTGCGGGGACGCCGTCTGGCCCGGGGGCTGTCTTCTTGGCGCGGAGGCGGAGCGCCGCCACTCCAAACTCCACCTCCGTTACCGGAGGGACCTCTGCCTGCGGCGGAACCGCCTCCTGCGGGGGGTCCATCACTGGTGGGGTGAATCTGGTCCCAGTCGGAAACAAGGACCGAACCACCCCATCCAGCAATGACGGCTCGAGGGTCTCCGCAATTGGGGGACCAAAGGGGCGCAGTTTATTCCGCGCCGCCTTATACGGTCTCCCGTACGGGTCACTGTCGAGACCCTCGAGCATCTCCGCTCTAGCCGCGTCTTCGGCGGCAAACATCGCCACCTTGAGGACCTTCTTTGCCTCTAAATATGAGGCATATAGAAGGTCCTCGTTCTCCGGGTTCCGCAAGCTGCGTCGTCGGCTCCGCGTGTAGGCCCTCCTGGCCCTCACGCAGGCGGCCCGGAGCCCCGCTAGTTCCTCCGACCACCAATAGACGGCGCGACGGGGAGGTGGTCGGCGAGACCGAGGCATGCTGGAGTTGCACACCTCGGTCAGGGACTTTCGCAGCTGGATCGCTGCGGCGTCCACGTCCTGGACATTGGTGGGAGGCGCGAGCCAGTCCTGGAAGAACGCCGCCTCCCTGGCCGCTCCCCGGTCCAGGTGAGTGAGGGCCCACCGTGGAAAGGGGGACCGGCCCGGGCGGGCCTCCCCCCGGGGGCTCTGGGTGGAGATGTCGAACCGCACATATCGGTGGTCCGACAAGGTCTCCACCATCTCCACCCGCCAGTCAACGACGCGGGCGGCAAGTGCGGGGGTGGCAAACGAGACATCGACCACCGACCCTCCCAGTTGCCGCACACACGTGTGGACTGTCCCTCTGTTAAGGAGGGACAAGCCGGACGAGGTCGCCCAAAACTCGACGGCTCGTCCGCGAACGTTGCAGGTGGTGGCCGGGTTGCCCCAGGCCGCCGACTTGGCATTTAGGTCGCCCAATACGACGACCTGGCGCGGCGCCGCCCTCCCGACGACTGCGGTGAGGATTTCGAGAAAATTCTCGAAATCCGATAGAGGGCGGTTTGGGGAGAAATATACCCCCACCAGAGCTATATTCCCCCACGCGGCGGCCACGTATCCCGGTCCCCTCTCTAAGAGCGAGAGGGGAGGGGAGTCTGTGGAAGGCCGCGCAACCAACGCCACCAAGCCATCCGGATCGCCCAGCCAACGGCCAGGGACCGAGTACGGCTCGGCAACCACTGCCACGTCCACCAACCACTCAGCTATGGCCTGCATCAGCAGGTCCTGCGCTGCTTTGCAGTGGTTGGTGTTCGCCTGGAGGATGCGATGACCGGTCCCATCCATCATTCGGACATCGCACCCTCCTCGTCGGCCACCGAGGTCCCAGCGTCCACAGGGACGACGGCGGTGGCGGCAGGCTGAGCCGGAGCTTGTGCTTTGCCCTTCTTTGGGGGAGGATTGCAATTCCTCCCCTTCATGACGTGGCCCGCTGGGCGGCCACTGGCGGCGCACACCGCACAGTGTGGCGTGGCGGCCTTGCAGGAGACGGATCTGTGTCCCTCCTTGCCGCAGCGGTAGCAACAGTTTGACCTGTCCACCTTGGACGTGCAGAGGGCCCGAGTGTGTCCAATGCCAAAGCACTTGAAGCAGCGCAGAGGCTGCTCTTCAAGTGCCCGAACCACACTCGAGCTAAACCCGACGGTGAGCCGTCCCTTGGCGAGGACGGCCTTGGCCGCGGTGACTGGGCACTCAAGACGAATGGTGCCCATGCCACCGCGACCGGGCCTGATGTCCCGACCCAGTACCGCTGCGACGCTACAGCCCCCCATGGCTGCGACCGCCGCCACCACCTCCTCTTTGGTGACCGAATCGTCCAGATTGGACACCTCCAAGGCGGCGGACTTGACGGGCCTGACCACTTTGGCCGCATCCGCAATGACCTCTTGCAACTTAGTTGCGAAGAGGTCCGCGTTGGCGCCGCCCTGAGCCCCCGGGAACTCGAAAATCCGAGCCCCGGCTTGGGTCTGACGGCACGTCATTGCGCCGATTCCCAGGTGGGTGGGATCGGCGTTGGTACGAGCCCGTCTCAGCACTGACTCGTACGTTTCCCCTCGCTGTGCAGCCTCCGCGGTCAGCGTCACCACGACGGCCGCGGTCTTGGGAGCAACAAGAGGCTTCCTCCCACCGGCAGAGGCCCTTTTAGCTGCGGGAGCAGCGGTGCTGGGCTTAGAGGCCGACATTTTCCCCTTCCCTTTACCATTCCCCTTCCCCTTGCCAGTCGCCTGGGACGAGCTGGGAGGAGGGTTGTTGGCGTGGGAGGCAGGGTCGGCGCCCGTTCCTGTCTTCTTTTTCTTGCCTTTATCCTTCCCCTTCTTGACCACTTTCGTCCACGGCTGATTAGACTGGGTGGTCGAGGGGAGCAGAGCGTCTTGCTCCTGGGAGGATGGCCCCGGCTTGGACGGCCTCTTGTCCGCCGCGAGAGGCGGCCGGAGGCGTTTTTCCGGCAAGAGCCTGTCCTCTATACCGGCGAAGCAGGCTCTCGTGAAGGCCCTTTCCTCCATGACTACCTTGCGGATAATATCCTCAAGGTTGAAGGAGGAAGGACCTTCGGCCGCAGGTCTCGGCTCGGCTTGAGATGGCCGGGCCATGACTTCAGCCAGCTTCTTATGCAGCTGGCTGACCTCCGACTGCAGGCGATCTACCTTCGCCTGCAGCTGCCTTGTTTCCTCGGTCGCTGTGCGCTGCACCAGCTCCCGGACAATGCTGGCCATGCTGGCGGCCCTGCACTTAAGGGACTTCTGTAGAGTCCCTTTAAGATTAGAGGACTTAGAGGCGACCTCCTTAATTTCCTCTTCATCCTCTTGCGCCATCCGCTCTAGCTCGGCCAGCGAGTGGTCCGCGTAGAGGACGCTGGACGCGCCGTACCCAGTCTTGGCCCGGGCGGCGCGTGCCTGCTGCTCCTTGGCGGCAACCTTCTCCTCCAGATCCTGTTGGAGTTGCTTCCGCCGAGACAAATCTAGCTGCCGTTTGGCATCCGCTAGACCCACGTCGTGGGTGTCCGCTACAATCGAAGACGATGTCGGCTTTTTGGCCTTCACCTTCTTCGACTTGGTGCTCTTCGTCGAGTCCGAAGAGCCCCCACTACCATCCTTTAGGAAAGCCCGCTTACGCTTTTGGAGGCGATTTTCGACCTCCATCGCCGAACTTGAGTCCGACTCAAGCGCGTTGTCTGACTCTGACAACTCGCCAGCCCTGCAATAAAAGCTAGCCGCAGATGGTGCGCGGCTAGCTTCTGACGCCGAAGTAGCGTCGTCCGCGGAGCCCTGAGAAGGGCTTTTTGGTTGGCCCTGAGAAGGGCCTTTTGGTTGGCCCTGAGAAGGGCCTTTTGGTTGGCCCTTAGAAGGGCCTTTTTTGAAACGCCCGAAGGCGTCCCGCAATTGAGGCGTCGTCGCCTCCTCAGGCGCTAGCGCCCTACCACTGTTGCTTTGCGCAGACGCGCATACAACCTCCTCACCGCTCCCTACCGTCTCACCTAACCTAGATTTGTTTAAAGAGTTATTCATAATCAGATCCCACGAGTAAGTGGGAAGGGTGGGTCACCCCGGACAGTGCCCACTGTAACCGGGGAAGTCTAACGTAACCCGCTCAGGGGAGCGACACTTCCCTGGCGGGGGACGCGGTAGCGACTGAAACTCCGTTCAGCCTTCCAGACCTTACGCCGCGCCGCCGCTTATCCTCGGGTAATTTTTTATAGAGGTTGTCTTCCTCGCAGCCCAGGCGACCAAGCCAAGGCCTATCGGTCCCGCTCAGATCGCAAAACATGACTGCGACCATGTTGCGGGGTTACGATTTTGGGGCGGTGGCTGGGAAGAAAACTCCCACTGCCTGCCCGGCGGCAGGGTAAGTGCACGCCAAGGCCCGACACCTCTCCGCAAGCCTAAGAAGGCTATCCTCCGCTCAAGCTCAAGCTTGAACTCAAGCCAAGCACCTGTCCACTCGGCATCCCGCGAGGAAACTGACCCATACAGCCGACTCACGGGAACCAAGATGGACGGCATCCCCGCTCTAAATCCCCCCCCCCCCCATCCCACCCCAGTGTTTGGTCCGCGCCGGTAAACCGGTAACTCCCATTTCTGGGAGCCGTTCCCCTATCCGCCACCCGGGGACGCGCCGCGTTGGGGTACACCTCCCCACCCACTGGGACTACCCAGCAGGTCCGCGGGTCCCCAACCTAACCTAACCTAACCTAACCTAACCTAACCTAACCTTTTTTTTTTTTTTTTTTTTTTTTTTTCCAGGGGAAATCCTTTATGGATTCCTTCCCGCCGGGGGGCGGAAAGGATATGTCGGACTCAGCTAAAGACGCCATACCGACTAAAACCACCTGGGTGTTCCTGCTCCCTCGCGTTGGTGGGGTCACGGGAAAGCTATAGCTCTTACCGCGGCCCCATCAGCGTTTGGTTCGCCCCGTCGGGCCCGTCTCCAAGGGGATGGGCTCAAAGCCTCCTCCCTCTCCGCTTAAGGCGCCTCAGAACACAAAAGGCGCCTTCCAGCTCGGTACCTAGTTGTGCAGGCGACAGACCCCCCGATCCATCGCCCACAGGTCCCCGTTATGGCGGCATTCGCGCTATGAAAGCCAAGCGCCGCCGGCCGTGCCGCGTGCAACGAATCGGAAGAGAGCTTGGGTCTTGTTCCCGCTCCCGTTCCGCCGCTTCCTTCCGCGTCATGATGGTAGCGCAGAAGGTTTCGACCGCACTCCACGCCTCTTCGCTCTCAGCCATGATCTGAACCAGGGCCGGCAGCGAGAGGTCCCTTCCCACAATTGCTGATACGGCAGCGCGAGGCTCCGCCCAGGCTGGGCACTCTTCGCGCGTATACTGTGCCGTATCTGCAACCCCCCTTCCACAGTGGTGGCACGCCGTCGACGGCTCCCTTCCCACCACCTGGCACAGATACTTGCCGAAGCACCCGTGTCCGGTCAGCATCTGCGCAAGGTGATAGGTGATCGCACCGTGCTTGCGTTCGACCCAAATCCTAAGGATTGGCCGAACTGCCTCCACTAGTTCCCGGCTAGCTCCCGGGATCTCCAATCTCGCCGTCCACTTCTGGAAGAGATCGTCGCGTGCCTCGACTTCCCACTGCGCGATCTCTCGTGGATGCGGACGGTCCCCTGCCTCTTGCGCCTCCACGCCTCGCCAATATCTCGCCGCGAGCACCTGCGCTTCCATCTCCTACGGCGGGCTTCCGGCGAGCAGACACGCCCCGGTATGCGATACCGTGCAGTACGCTCGTGCTGCTCTGAGTGCCATAGCACGCTGCGGGCGCCGCAGCAGTGGCACGTTTCGGGCGCACAGAGCATCCGCCCAAATCGGAGCACCGTAAAGCGCCATTGAGCGCACTACGCCAGCGTATAAGCGGCGGCACGCACCTCCCGGACCCCCCAAATTTGGGAGAATCCTGCCCAGCGCTCCGGCAACAGCCACCAGCCTCGGGGCTAAACGCCGGAAGTGTTCATCGAACTTCCATCTGCTGTCGAGGACGATTCCTAAATACTTCATCGTCGACCCGACAGCTATGGAAGTTCCACCCACTATTATCGCCGCCCCGGGCAGTGGCGCATTCCGAGGGCCATGAAATGCTAGGGCCTCGGATTTGCTCAGGGCCACCTCTAGCCCCAGAGCCCGGATTCTGTGTATCATCTGGGCAACACTCGCCGTTGCGAGGTGAGCCGCCTCCCGATGAGTACCTCCGCGGGCCGTCACGAGCGTGTCGTCCGCGTAACACGTTACGCTCACCCCGGGTAACGTAGCTCCGCGCAACACCCAGTCGTAGCCGATGTTCCACAAGAGCGGTCCGAGGACCGAACCTTGTGGAACACCGCACGACATTGCTCTCCTCCCCCAGCCGTGCTTAATTGGGAATTCGACCACCCTACCTGCGAAGTAGTCGGACACGACTGATTGTAGGTATCCCGGCACGTTGTGGAACTGTAACGCAGCCTTCACAGTTTCCCAAGGCAGAGTGTTGAAGGCGTTGGAGATGTCTAGCAACACCGCCCACAGCACTCCGCCGCGAGAGACTTCTTCCTCGGCAAGGTCTCTGACCCGCGCGATTGCGCTCAGCGTCGATCGGCCCCGGCAGAAGCCAAATTGCGCGTCGTGCAGCCCCGGCTCCATGCTTTCGACTAAGCGAGAAGCAAGCACACGCTCAAAGAGCTTGCTCACCTCGTCGAGCAGCACAATGGGGCGATAGGCTGACGGCGAATCAGCCGGGCGCCCTTCCTTCCGAAGAAGTACGAGTTTCCTCGTCTTCCACGCCTGTGGAAACCGACCCTGCTCCAGGCACGCGGTGAAAAGGGCCCTCACCCACTCACCCATCTCTTCCAGTGCAAGCACCAAAGCTCGCCCCGGCACCCCATCTGGGCCTGGGGCGGTATTCTTCGACCGAAGTTTTAGAATAGCCACCCCAAATTCTACCTCGGTCACTGGAGGAACTGAGTCCATCTCTGTCTCCTGAGCAAACTGTGAATTGCCCATCAATGGTGCCACCATTGATGGGCAATTCACAGTTTGCCCACTCATCTCGTTGGGGAAACAGAGTGCCCACCACTTGATCCAGAAGCAGCGGTTGGAGAGTGCTCGTCAGCGGAGGGGCCCACGGTCGAAGTTTTTGCCGTACTACGCGATATGGCCTCCCCCAGGGGTCCCTGTCAAGCGTCCCCAACCATTCCTCCCACGCTGCCTCCTTGGCTTGTGCAATGCCCACCTGCAGAGATTTGCATTTAGCCCTATAAACATTATAGAGAGCTTCCTCCTGGCTCTGGACGCGGACCCTCCTCCTCCTGTAACGGGTGTATTGATGGCGTGCAGCCACGCAAGCCCTCCGCAAATCGCCCAGCTCTGGGCGCCACCAGTGCACTGCCCGCCGAGGCGGGAATGGCTTAGCCCTCGGCATCGCCGCATCGCAAATGCGGGTCAAAGCGGCTCGCAGCTGCTCAGCCGCACCATCCACCTCCTCGACCGGGTCAGAACCGGCATTCCAGGCCTCCACAATAGCGGCCTCTATGGCTAGGTCTCTCTCGAGACGTCCAAGCACCCAGCGTGGGCCACACCCAATAGGGGAGCGGAAGTCATCTCTTCTCGGAGTGGTGGGGAACGCAGAGACATCATACCGTATATAACGGTGATCCGACAGCGTCTCCACGTCCTCCAGCACTCTCCAACCCTGGACACAATGCACCAGGCTAGGGGACGCGAACGTAATGTCCACGATCGACCCGCCCTGTTGTCGCACGCACGTGTCTACCGATCCCCTATTGAGTACGGCCAGCCCCATGGACACCGCCCATTCCTCTAACGCCTCTCCCTTTACATCTGTTGCTGGAGATCCCCACGCCGTTGATTTGGCGTTGAAATCCCCAGCAACAAGCACGGGGTTGGAGGCTACCTGCCCAATCAGGGCCCCGACCTCTACGAGCATTTGCTCGAAGTCGGCAAGGCTCTGATTGGGCGAAAAGTACACCCCTATTACCGTAATGCCACCCAAAACGGCCGACACCTACCCTCGACCCTTCGACACCTTATCAATAGGTGGGGACCCTGCGGCGGCCGGTGCAATTATAGCCACCAAGTCGTCGTGGTCACCAACCCAGTCAGCCCGGGGAGGGACCACATATGGCTCGGCGACTACAGCTACCTTTATCATGCACTCTGCCATGCTCTGAACCAGAAGGTCTTGAGCCCTGGCAGAGTGCATGATGTTCGCCTGCAGAAATGGTAGCGCCATCTAAATACAGGTGTCCATTTGCTCCTCCCTCGCTTTGCGATGGGTCGGCTGAGTAGCTTTAGGGCCCTCTTTAGACTTCCCCCTTCTTTTCTGGCCTCTGCGATTCCTTCGAGTCCCCTTTTGGGGACTGATTTTGGTATCGGGGCACTCTTTCCCACCAATCGGATGCGCCGCAGGCTTGCCGGCTGCTGTGCATATAGCACAGTGTGGCTCCGCTTTGCAATCCCTCGCTTTATGGCCAGGCTTACCACAGCGATAGCAGAGGCTGCTGCGGTCTACCCCAGCCGTACATTTGCTACCGACGTGGCCAGTCTCGAGGCACCGGAAACACCTTAAAGGCAGGCGGTCGAGTAGCACTACGCGTGCTGAGATCCAGCCCACCTTTAGCCGACCAACACCCATTACTTTCTTAGCAGCCGCAACTGGGCAGCTTAGCCATAGTGAGCCATGGGGCGATACCACACCGGCCTTGATGGTGTCGGCAGAGCACCCACCCTGTGCTGCAACAGCTGAAACGACTTCGTCTGCTGTTGCGGAGTCATCGAGTTCCGTGACTCGTATGTCGGCGCGCATCACCGGCCGCTGCACGCGTACCTCGTCTGCACTCAAGACCTCCCGGAGCTTCTCCGCCAGGGAGTCGGCCTGCTCAGCACCCTTGGCACCGGTTAATTCTAGCACCCGAGCTCCTGTTGCTGCCGTCCTGAAGCGCAACCCGTCAATGCCAAGGCTCTCAACCTCAGGGTGCTGCTTAGCCTTCCTAAGAAGAGATTCGTACGACACGCCATTCTCCTCGGCCCCGGGCTGCAGGGTGAGCGTGACGGCCGCCGAGCGAGGAGGGCGAAGTTTAACCTTGGGAGCAGGCTTGGGAACGCTAGCCGCCCCTTTGCCAGCCCTTTTGGCCTTCTCCTTCTTGCTCTTTCGGGCCACAGTACTCCATGCCTCGCCTGGAATCAGGGGCGCAGTGCGATCTAAACGCGGCTCAACTGCCGCGGCAGCCTCCTTGGCAGCTAAGCTAACCTTCTTCCCCTTCTTCTGGGCTGAGGTGGTGGCTTTCGGCGTTGAGACCACAGCCGGCACCTCACGCTCAGGGATAGTTTCCGGCCTCAATTGCCGGGCTTTGTCCGCAGCTAGCGGTGGCCGCAGACGCGCTTCCGGCAGAAGCCTCACCTCTAGGGCCTCTAGCCTGGCATTCATCATGGTCCCTACTTGGACCATGATAGCACGCGACAGCCCCTCAACGTCTAGCTGTTGGGCTCGGGCCTGAGGTTCTGTTGCAGGACGGGCCTGCAGCAACTCCGTCCTGAACTCTGCGAACTCCTTACGGAGTGCAGTGAGCTCTGCCTGCAGGCGTATATTGGCGGCCTGCAGCTTTGCTGTCTCCTCGGAGCTGGAGCGCTTGCTCAGCACCTCCACCGCCTCCACGATAAACTTAGTCGCCTCGTTGAGGGACTTTTGGAACGGCCCGCTCAGGTGGCTGGACTTGCGTGACACCGTCTTTATCACGTCTACGCAGTCCAGCACCTGCTTGTTTAGGGCCGACGCAAGCTCGTCATCCACCTCACACGTCAATAATTGCGCCATCTTTGATGGGCACGTGACTCGCTTTTGACGGGTCCTTTCCAACGCCTGGGTCACCTCTTCTGAAGCGTCTAAGAGGAATTCCTCACGCCTGGCGGCCTTCGCCTTCGCCCTCTCCACGAACTTCCCAGAAGTGAGCGGGCGGCCGCTGCCTCTCCC
Organism: Philereme vetulata; assembly: GCA_918857605.2. Taxonomy (NCBI): domain Eukaryota; kingdom Metazoa; phylum Arthropoda; class Insecta; order Lepidoptera; family Geometridae; genus Philereme; species Philereme vetulata. The sequence continues at coordinate 159,010 of OU975425.1, forward strand.
TGTCGCTGACTTCGTCACCTTAGGCGACGAAGTTCCTTCCGTAACCGTCACGTCCGTGTCTGAATCAGAGGTTACGGCACTCAGTGGACCAGGCCTCTTACGCCAGAATCGGCGGGCAGTGTCTGATCCGTTCCCGGACGACACGGTAACCATGCTCCTGTCGGTGTCAGAGTCCGACAGGCGCGTCACCACTACTCTTAAATCCTTCTTCTTGCCAAGGTCGTTGGCTTCAGCGCACACCTTCGGGGTGCACGTTTCCACCTCAGTGTCCTTATTCAGGCCAGGGTCAACGGTGTCAGCACACGCCTTCGGGGCGCATGCCTCCACCTCCATCTCAACGTTGTCCAAATCACAAGCTAAATCGGTGTCCAGTTTTTGGGTGCATGGGTCGTGTTCACGAAGTCGGGCGGAACGCCTGACTACGGAGCATTGCTTGCCCCCCCCCAGAATACGAGGGGCAGCCCTCTACTCCGTCAGAAGTAGAGGAGTGGGATTCCCCCTTTCGGGGACCCACCTGGGGATCCTTTTTCACAATGCTTGAATCCATTTTTTCCATACTCCGATGCTCCACATCGTCGTCTCTTTTTTCAGGGGTGAGCTCCCCTGTCAGCGCGCCCTGAAAAGGGCACACCCACTCACGCGCCCTGAAAAGGGCACGCCCACCAACATTACCGCCAGCGAGACATCGATCAACTCGGGATCCCGCAAGGAAGCTGACCCATACAACCGACTCGCAGGAAACCCAAGCGGAAAGACGCCGCACCAACAGCCTCCCTACTCATGGACGGCTCCACGAGCCCGTCCCAGCCTCGTCCACTGCGCCCTCTGCGTTCAGAGGGACGCGCGGAGAAGCTTCCCCTTCCCCATCCTACCCCACCGACAAAGTGCCGGCGCCTGGTGGTTTCAGTTACGTCTATTTCAGATGGAAATAGACCAATAACGGGCAGCAACCGCGAGAAGGACGACCCCACCAGACTTGCCTTGAGGATCTACACGACCTGCGCTCTCCCTCAAGACCAAACACCTCCCTACTCGCTCCCAGAGCCGAGTAAGGAAGGCCTGGACTTATCCAATACAAGCGGCCGAAGCGCGCAAGCTAGACATAGCAACTACTAATGGATAAACCCAGACCCGCCCAACCTAACCTAACCTTTTTTTTTTTTGTTGACGAGGGGCAAAATCTGCAACCAGATACCCTACTGCATGGAGGGTACAGTAGGATTATGTGAGGTTCACGAACTCGTGGACTCACTAAAATCCCCCCGGTGGCCATCTTCGACGCATGTCGGAGGGCTCCGGGATCTCCAAAAGGAACGCACCGGTGCCCCCCTCGCGCTGTGCCTTCGCACATCCAGGGGGAGGCTATCTAGCCACCCCCGAACACCACGGTGTTCACAGCGGCACATTGCCACAATGTGCCGTCGCCCTCCCGGGGACCGTTTAACGGACAGTCGAAGCCCGCACTCCGACCACCCACGAACCCGAAAGGTCCCCTGTTTGGCAGGGGATACCACGCAAAGCCCCTTATGGGGCAGGCGCAGCGGGGCGCCCACTGCCGCCTCGCCGTCGCCTCCTTCTCCGAGCGGGATCAGCCCTCTCGCGATCTCGCTCGGCGGCCTCTTTCCGAACCATAACGGTCTCACAGAAAGAGGCCACTGCCTTCCACGCCGTCTCATCTACCAGCATAGTCTCTACTACGCCTGGTAGAGAGAGGTCCTGCCCGATCCTGGCGATCAGGGTCCGCCGGTCCTCGCACCACGCCGAGCATTCCTCAAGCGTGTGCTGGGCGGAGTCCCGATCCCTCCCACAGTGGTGGCACTGCGGTGTCGGTTCGCGTCCGATCCTATTCAGGTACTCACCGAAGCACCCGTGCCCGGTGAGTACCTGAGTAAGTCTATAGGTGACGTTACCCGTTTCCCTCCCCAGCCAAGTTTCGAAGCTCGGCACAATCGCGCCGACGGCGCGTTGGCGCATGTTCCACGGCTCCTCGAGCCGCTCGCGCCACATCCCGAGCGCACGTCGGCGCTCTTGCACCCGCACTTCAGCAGGCGCGACTCCGCTCCCGTCATCATGGCGGAGGCGCACGTACACACGCGCGTCCATCTCCGCCAAGATGTCGAAGGGCGGGAACCGCGCCAGGAGAGTTGCCACCTCGAAGGATATCGTCCGATATCCTCGTGCGATCCGGATGGCGACAATACGCTGCAGGCTATAAAACATAGTCCTGCTGCGTCGGAGCGCCAGTCGCTCCCACCAGACGGGCGCTCCGTAGAGTGCCATCGACCGCACGACTCCGGCGTAGAGGCGGCGAACTCCCTCCCTAGGTCCCCCGAGATTAGGCAGCAGTCTGTGCAGAGCACCCACCACCTTCTGGATCCGGGGGACGGAGCGGCTGAAGTGCTCCTCGAAACCCCAGCGACTATCCAGGGTGAGGCCCAGGTACTTCAGGTACCGCCCCACCTGGATGTCAACGTCACCCACGCGAACCGACAAGCTGGGTGGTTCCCTTCCCCTAGGGAACTTGTGGAACCACAGCGCCTCGGTCTTGTGCGGCGCTGTCCTCAGACCCAGCTCGTGGACCTTGTCCACGACACAAGCCACCCCAAGCTCGGCGAGCTCCATGGTCCCGTCGAAGGAGTCCCCGTTGGCTAACACAAGAGAGTCGTCCGCGTAGCAGACGACGTGTACGCCTTCGGGGAGATCGACACGCAAGACCGCGTCGTATGCGAGGTTCCACAGAAGCGGGCCCAGTACAGAACCCTGTGGAACCCCGCAACTCACCTCCCTCTCGTGCAAGGTACCGTCCCTGCCCACGTACTGCACACATCTGTGCTGCAAGTAGGCTCCGACTATGCTCTGCAGGTAGGGCGGCACTCCGTGAAACACGAGTGCCTCCCTGATCGCCCTCCAGGGCAGGGAGTTGAATGCGTTTACGATGTCCAAGGACACCGCCAACGCCTTCCCGCCCCGGGACACCGCCTGGTTCGACAGCGTACGGACACGAAAAATCGCGTCCACTGTCGAACGAGCACGCCGGAAACCAAACTGGTCATCCGACAAGTCGGGGCCTACCCGCCACAGGTGTGTGCATAGACGAGCGGCAATTATTCTTTCGAACAACTTGCCGGCCTCGTCCAGGAGGCAAATGGGACGATACGTAGAGGGTGAGTCTGCGGACCTGCCGTCCTTCTTCAAGAGGACCAACTTAGCCTCCTTCCAGCCCTTGGGGAACACTCCGCGGCGTAAACAGCTGTCGAACAGCTGCCGCAGCCTGTTCCCCAGGCCGGCGGATAGAGCCAGCACCCAAGCCCGACCAGGTATTCCGTCAGGGCCTGGTGCTGTATTGCGAGCCCTGAGGCGCTTCACAGCGCGGACCAACTCCTCGTCGGTCACCCCCAGATCATCGGACCAGATGGTCGGTTCCGACGATAGCCCGGGGGGAGAGGGACTGTCCTGGACCCTGGGAAACAGTGTGTCAACCACACTCCCCACCAGCTCAGGGTCCAGAGTTTCAGTCAAAGGAGGGACCCATGGGCGCAGCTTACCTAGTACCATCTTGTACGGGCGCCCCCATGGATCTCTATCCAGTCCCTCGAGGAGTTCACTCCAGGACTGAGCCTTCGCGTTCGCGATGGCCGCCTGGAGCGCTGTCGTAGCGCCTCGGTATACCTCGTAGGCTCTATCCCTTACTTCGGCAGGAGCTCGCCGCCTTCTTCTAGCTCTGGTGTACAGGCGTCTGGAGCGCAGGCATGTCTCCCGCAGCCGCGCTATCTCCTCTGACCACCAGTACACCGACCTACGCTTGGTTGGCCTGGCTCGGGGCATCGATAAGTCACAGATCGACGTCATCGTTGCCCGGAACCAGGCCGCCTCCCTCTAAGGATCGGGCAGATCCTCTCCAACATGGCTTTCTGGCCAGGCCGCGACAATGGCTGCAGCTTCGAGAAAATCTCGATTAAGCCGCTTGAGGGCCCACCGTCACGGCGGGCTGCTGCTACTGCGGCGGGCCGCACGGCCGGGAGGGCGAAGAGCCACATCGAAAACGATGTGGCGATGGTCGGAAAGCGTGACCATCTCTTCGGCAACTCTCCATCCCGACACCATGTGTGTGGCAGAAGGAGTCGCCCATGATAAATCCACGATCGACTCCCCCTGCCACCGCACACATGTGCTTACGGACCCCCGATTCAAGAGTCGGAGGTCATGACCCGCCGCCCATTCAACCATGGTCTCCCCCCTGCGGTCATCTTGGGGACTCCCCCACGCACGAGAGTGAGCGTTGAAGTCGCCCAAGACAAGCACGGGACGGGGCAGGCATCTGCGGATGCAGTGTCCCACCTCGTCCAGGAACGCCTCGTAATCAGCGAGATTACGGTTGGGGGAGATGTAGCAGCCTACAACGGCTATTCGACCCCACTCAGTGGCCACGAAGCCCTGTCCCCTTTCAATGAGGGCACAAGGGAGGTCACCTTCGCCACCACCTCAGTAAATAGCTACGGAGCCCACATCGTCCCCGAACCATCGTGGATGGTCTGGGACGCTGTAGGGCTCCGCTATTACGGCAAGGGCAATTGACCACTGCGCGAGGGTTTGCAAGAAAAGATCCTGCGCACCTCGGCAGTGGTTCAAATTGCCCTGGAGGACTCGAATGGTTTGATCCATTACGAGGCCTCCATGGCCTCCTGGGGCGGGCCATGGCCCGCTGGAATGGCCGCCACTGTTGAGGCCGTTCCGCTTCCCGGTGTCGGGGCTGGAGGAGAGGGCCTTTTGCCCTTCCTCTTACCCTTAGGAGGGGTGCCCTGCTTACTCCCCATCCTGTGGTCTGCCTTGCAGCCCTTGTCAGAGCACAGTGGACACCTGCGCGGACGCGTGCATTGGCTCGCCCGATGATCGGGTTCACCGCACGCGTAGCACAGGTTGGTGCGGTCCAATGTGCTCTGACACATGCTGCGTACGTGCCCGTACTCCAGACACCGGAAGCACTGCAGCGGCCTTGAGGTCAGGTAGTCCACCCGAGCCGAGACCCACCCGATGATGACGCGCTTTGCCGCGGCAAGCTTGCGCACTGCCGCTAGTGGGCAACGCACCCACACCGTGCCCAGGGCAGTGGGCGAGCGATGGACTTCGCCCACTTTGATGTCATCAGCCGAGCAGTCCCCGGCCTTGGCGACCGCCTCCGCTACCTCCCGAGGTGTGACGGCTTCATCGAGGTCTTTGAGCCTCAATTCAGCCATCTTCATCGGGCGCGAAATGCGCACACCCAGATCCGCGAGGGCTTCGCGCATGCGAGCTGCCAACGCGTCAGCTTTCGGCGCGCATTCCGGGCCCGACACCTCCAAAATCAATCCCCCCGTCAACGCTCGCTTGGGGCGAACCGTGTCCACCCCGACGTCCGCCAGCCTAATACGTGCCTTTGCGGCCGCCATTACCGCAGCGTATGTGACGTCGGAACCCTCCGGAACCGTCACAGTGATCGCCGCAGTAGTAGGCAGCCGCATTGGCGTCGCCTTGAGGGCGGGTTTAGGCACGGCCTTGGGGCCGGCATTGGGCGCCGCCTTGGAGCTAGCTTTGGGGCAACTCACTACCGGTGGCAACTCACCCGTTGCCTTGGGAGCCTTCTTCCTCTTCCCTTTTCCACCCCTGACCACCGTAACCCAGGGTGTCGTTGGAGCCGACGGCGCTTGGTTCGCGGTGGGCTGCGGCCGCACCGCTGGTGGGCTCACCGCTGGTGTTGGCGGCTGTTGGCGCTTCCCCTTCGCTTTCCCTGCCTGGCCTGGCGGTACTGTGGGAGCCGCACCTCTTTGGGGTGGTGTTGGCTTCGGCTTAAGAGCCTCAGCCAACTTCCGGTCCATGAGAGCGCCTATGCGCTCCATGAACCTCCCCTCCCATTCCTTCCCGCTGGCGACAGGTGGTGACACCGCCGCTTCGGCTGTGCTCCCAGCGCTCGCCTGCCTACCTGCCTGCTGCTGGCTGACGCACTCAGTCAGCTTCTCTACCTTTGCAGATAGGTCAGCGATCTGAGCACGCAGCTCCGCATTCTCTCGCTCCAGGCGCTTGACGTTCTCATCAGCAGTCGCCCGCTGGACGACTACCGATGAGGCCGCCTGCGCTTTCCTCGCGGACATCCGCAGGCCGTGAATAAAGTCACCCCGCATGTTCTTGGACTTGTCGGCGATTTTCTCGACAGTCTCGAGGTTGGCTTTAATCACGGCACGCAACTCCTCAGTTGGCCGCGCCTCCATCTCCCTTTCGAGGTCATCCGCCTTCGGCAGCTTACCCTTCGTCCTTGTCTTCGAAGGAGAAACGGACGGGTCGAATACATCGTCCTCGTTCGAGTTCCCCTTCTTTAACAAAGCGGCGCGCTTGGCCCCTGGAAGGTCCGAGGCGCCATCCTCCGCCTTTCTTTCTCGCTTCCGCGCGGTGCGGGACACGTCTGATGCCGTCGACGCCATCGAGCAGACGGACATGCTGGAGCAGTCCGACTCCTCACCTCCTACACTGGCCACACTAGACGACCTAGTGGCCGGCTTCTTGAAGAAGCCCGCTCCGACAGCGGTTGTCGAAGGGGAAGACCCCTCGCCAACCGCTTTCGGAACAATCATCCCCCGCGACGGAGCGCGGGAAGACCCCCTAACGTCTTGGCATTTCTTGCCCCCCTCAGATACGATGGGGCTGAGTGCCGTAGCACCGTGGGATTCTTCAGCGTCGGAGACGCTGGTACCCACCTGAGGTATTCGTTTTTTTGAAGATGCCATTTTCATTTTTTTTGTTTTCCTTTTTTAAGGGGTGAGGTCCCCTTTGGCGCCCTATCGGCCGGGTTGTCCCCAACCATACCCCGCATGTAAACCCGAAGCAGCACTGAGCATAAAAATGCAGCAGCGCAGGTCCGGATTTACACACGCGATACTCCCCTCGGCAGGCGCCGAAACCATATATTGGGATATGGCCCTCCACTGATCCCGACGGATCCATCACGTGGGCGGCATAAACAGGCCGCCCCACCTTCCCGGCGGAGTAGGAAACTCCTTTCCTCCGCCAGGCTTCATCCACTGTGCTCTATGCTACCTTCATAGAGACACGCGGAGAAGCCTCCCCTTTCCCTCCCCGAGGCCCCCAATCCACCAGTGAAGCGCCGACCCACCCAGAATCCCGCAAGGAAGCTGACCCATACAGCCGACTCGCGGGAGACTGGGCAGGACGACGCCGCACAAAACAGTTCGGGAACCTCCACAGTGTTTGGTCCGCGCCGGTAAACCGGTAACTCTCATTTATGGGAGCCGTTCCCCTATCCGCCACCCGGGGACGCGCCGCGTTGGGGTACACCTCCCCACCCACTGGGACACCCCAGCAGGTCCGCGGAACCTAACCTAACCTAACCTAACCTAACCTAACGTAACCTAACCTAACTTAACCTAACCTAACAACCTCCAGCACAGGTGCGGTAACGAGAAGGTTCCTTCCAGACGTCCACAGTGCGTACCGGATAACTCGCTCTACAAAATTTACACCAGTACAAGTGCAAGTCTTGACAGGTCACGGGGGAATAGCCGAGTATCTTCACAGATTCAAGCTGAAAAACAGCCCGGGATGCGAATGCGACCCGGAAATCTGTGAAACAGTATGGCACATCATACTCGACTGTCCCCGTTTCCTAGCGGCTCGAATAGATCTAGATGCCCGGATCGACAGAAACCTGGTCGAATCGGAACTGCACAACATCATTGCAGATCCCGATTGCAGACCGCATTTTCTGTCATTCGCCGAGAAGATCTTCAGAGTTGCGACGAGCAGGCACACGGATCTTCTGCCCCTCGAATCTCAACCAACACCCGTTAGCCAAGCCACAAGTAGTGCCGGCTCTCAGCGGGAACCTATAGCCAAAAGCGTCGCTGTCCGCACGCTCCTCGCTTGCGGGGAGAGAGGAGTGCCTGGGATTAGAATCCGAGGAGTGGCACTCTTCATGGACAGCGCCGGCGAGCGGCTGGGAATAGGTTTCTGCCGAACCGGGACTAGAAGTCACTTTTCGATTTCACCCGGCTTGGCAGCACTCATAAATGGGAGCACATCCAAAACGACCATGAGGCGCAAAGTTTACAGCGCGTTACCTGAAACGGAAGTGGCGGGCCACCGATGCCGACTAGTCCGATCGCACAACAAGACAATCGTTCTGCTCGCATTGGAAGGCAACTACACCCCTTTAGCACAGGCATGTTCGATGCTCACCATGTTGGGAGAAACGGGCGGAGGAGCGGAAGATCCCCATGTAATAAGTTTAGATGCGATGACGGTCGGGTATGAGCAGGGAGAAGTCGTAGACCGGCTATGCTGTTTAAAAGCCTCAGAACAACACGAGGTGGTCGTGTACGAAGACAGAGGAGAAAACCTAAACTTCCTCAAAGCACACGACCCAAAAACAGCAACCGATAGCTGGGGACATCCCATGCCAACCTCGATCAGCGGATCCGAACGTGTCCAACAGAAAGCAGCCGCCGAAAAAAACTGCACTACATCAAAGCAGTGTGCAGGAGCAAAAGAAGAGAGCCAAAGTCGGAGGCCATCTCAAAGGATTTCTAGACACCTTCAGCTCGATGCTGCAAGGGCTGTCAGGAAATCCTTTTCCAACAACGAGATCGAAAGACAAAGAGGCACTCGTAGAAGCTCCAGCAAAAAAGGCGAAACTCAAAGCTCCACTAACTACAGTAATACCTAAGTCCAAAATCCCAACAAAACCGGCACCAACGCAGGAGAAAAGAACTAGAGCCGACATGGGGCAGGTCGTTCCACCTCGTCTAGTAAATGCAACGTCACCGCAGGATCACGCGTACAACGCCTTCCTCGAGTTTCTAGCTATCACCAAAGCAACCGCAGATGTCAACCTCGGAGTGAGCAAAACCATCTTGCAACACTTTGAGCAGGGCAATGCGAAACTGCTAGAGGAGAAACTCGAGGAGGCAGAGGCTGCCATATACAACAACGGCAATTCCCAAGTCATAAAGGGAAAAATGTCAGGTAGTTATATGGCGGCTTACAACGCGACCAGTGGTTTTGTGGAGATGTGCATTGAGGGAACCGAGAGCGGAGCACCTAAGTTCAATACCCCCACAAGGAGATCCCTTAGTTGTTGTCGCAAAGTGCACAAGGATCCTACTGGATGACAGGATTCTCGATATGGCGAAAACCATATCGGGTAATCAGGACACTGCATCCGGCTGGAAGGACTGGGCACTACCAACAATTGAGTGGGTCAATGGAGTACCGGGGTGTGGAAAGACAACCTGGGTGGTAGGACACTTTGATGCTGACAAGGACGCCATCATCACCACAACATCAAATGCAGCTAGCGACCTAAGGGAGAAGCTAGCGCCTCGTGTTGGTGGCCTTGTCAAGACCAGGGTACGCACCATGGCTTCAGTCTTGGTGAATGGCTTCAGAGAGTCCGACAAATTCAACCGTCTCATGGTTGACGAGGCTCTCATGAACCACTTCGGAGCCATAGTCATGGCTGCCAAGCTGTGTGATGCCAAAGAAATGGTCCTCATCGGAGTTGTCAACCAACTACCTTATATCGACAGAGAAAATCTCTTCGAACTGAGGTACTGCCGCCCAAACATGGTAGCAAACATCAGCCAGGAGTTGCTCTGCACACACCGGAACCCCTTGGACGTCGCCTACGCCCTACGTGAGGTTTACTCCGGGATTTACTCCTCAACCCTAAAAGCTCACTCGTTGAAGGTGAAAACCTACACTGGTGCCCAAATACCGTTTACGCTCCCCAACACGCTTTTTCTAGTCCATACTCAGGGCGAAAAGGAAAGCCTCACTGGACAGGGCTGTGGTGAAGGCACAGGTTCGCGAACGCTCACCATCCATGAAGCGCAGGGGTTAACGTTCGAAACAGTAATCATTGTTCAAACTAAGGGCAGAACAATTGGTTTACATCAGAGCGTACCCCATGCGGTAGTAGCAGTGTCACGGCACACCACCAGCTGTACCTACTACACCGATGATGACAACGACGCAATAGGGTACTTCATCAAGAGAGCTATGGCCGCGTCCACTAAGAAGATCTTGGAGTATAATCTTAAAATGTCAATAAAGCACCGAAACGCAGCGGTCGTCGACAAGTTGGCTCAGGAGATGAGGTGTGCCAATTTGTAAACTAAAGTTGTAATAATAGTCCATAGTAAAGTTAATGTCAATGTTATCAATTATATATTAATTGTAAGTAATTAAATGTCATAATGTTGTAAATCAATAATTTAAATTGTAAGTAAAAATAATTTTAAGTAAGTAAATTCCCATAATGAAAAGAACACAAACTAAAAAAAAAGAACAGAACACAATGTAAAGAAACAAAAGCCTATATTTAAAGTAAAAAAAAAAAAAAAAAAAAACTATATATAGAATCAAAAGAATAAGTAAATTTTTCCTTAGAAATATATATGTTACATTAAAATCTTAAAATTTATATAGAGTCAATAATATAAGTCTTTTTCCTTACTAGTAAGCTTTTGTCAATATAAGTAGTAATAAAGTTAATAAATAAAAATAACAAAATAAAAAAAAGCACGGACCACTGAGTCTGTGGAGAGCAGCTGTAATAATAAAAAAAAAAAAAAAACCTAACCTAACCTAACCCACATGAAATCCGAATGTTCAGACTGGCACGCGGAAGCCACTCCCTCATGCACTAATTGTAGTCAGGCGAAGCTGGATCGAGTGGACCACAACGCCTTCAGTGACGAATGTCCCATCCGTAGAAAGTGGGAGGCTCTGTCCAGGGCAACAATAGCATATTGTTAAAGTTGTCCCCGACTCATATGCTCCCCAGACAGGTGCGAAGGCTTACCTTGTCGCACAAGCCAATTTACAGCGAATGGCTTTAGCAACCAACGAACTTATGCTTGAAGCAATAAAAGAAAAGTTTGCTTTTGCTCTTCTTCAGGAGCCATACATCGGAGGCATAGGCAGGATGAAGGATTACGGGAGCGCCAGAATCTTCCAGAACACGAACCAAGGGAATGGCACAGTTAAGGCAGCAATCGCCGTCTTTGACTCGGACATCGATGCCATTCTCTGTCCGGAGTTTACAACAAATAACATCGTTGCTGTAAAACTCCGGACGAGTGCCTGGGAGATTATGGTGGTCTCGTTTTACTTCGAACCAACGCCGGAGCCGATCGAGCCATACCTTGAGCACCTGAAGAAGATAAAATCTCAAATTGTAGTAGCACAAATCTTAATAGGAGGCGACTCCAATGCAAAAAACCCATGGTGGGGAAGCCGAAAAGTAGATGTTAGGGGAGAGGAGATGGCCGGAGCACTCGAGGAAATGGACTTACAAGTGCTTAACGAGGGGGATACTCCAACTTTCTACACAATCAGGGGAAATAAACTATACACCAGCTCCGTAGCCATAACGGCTTGCGCGACAGGATTGCTTAATCTTATTGAGGACTGGAGAGTAGTAGTGGGAATGACCAGCTCCGACCATAACGTGCTGACCTTTGGGATAAGATTGATTAAGGCAAAGGGTATAAAATATTAGTAGAACAACACGAATTTTCAATTGTAAAAAAGCAGATTGGAGCCAGTTTCATGAGAAGCTGGCCCAATTGCTAGAGTCAAGCCAAATCAATATCAATAAAATAGAACAAATAATAGATAGGGAAATTTTGGAAAAGATGACAAAACTTTACACGCACGCAATAATAAAGTCTTGCAATCTTAGCATCCCAAAAATGAAAGCTAACAGCACACTTACCCTACCATGGTGGTCGGAGAAACTTACGAAGCTGAAGAGGAAGGTCAGGACCATGAAGCGACGGATCCGCTGCGCAGCGCCAGTCCGGAGGCAGAAGGTTATAGACGAATACCTAAAAACAAAAGAAGAGTACCAATACGAAGCCAAGAAGGCACAGATAGAAAGTTGGAAGGGCTTCTGCAGCAAAACATGACAAGGAGGGAGTATGGGAGGGAATATATAGGGTAATAGGCAGGACGATGAAACGGCAACAGGACCAACCTTTGGTTAGGGCAGGGAAGACTCTAGATGGCCAAGAATCTGCACAGTTTCTAGCGGAGACCTTCTACCCAGAAGACCTGGAAAAGGACGACACTGAAAGCCAGAGTCTGACCCGAAAAGCAGCTGAAAAAGTAAACGGCTGGGCTCATGATGAAAACCATGACCCTCCGTTTACCACCGAAAAGCTGAAATTCGCGGTTAAACAATTTAATCCAAAGAAGGCTCCGGGAGCAGACGGGTTAACAGCAGACATCTGTGGCAGAGCCATACACCACAATCTGGAACTCTTTCTTGCGCTGTGCAACAGATGCCTTGCTCTCAGTCACTTTCCCATGATGTGGAAAGAAGCCACAGTGGTGGTCCTACGGAAGCCTGGAAAGGACGATTATACGAATCCGAAGTCTTTCAGGCCCATAGGATTGCTACCAGTCATGGGCAAGGTCCTGGAGAAGATGATCGTCGGGCGGCTCAAATGGCACCTTGTTCCGAAAATCAGCGCTCACCATTATGGATTCATGCCCCAAAGGAGCACCGAGGACTCCCTCTATGACCTTATGCAACATATACATATTAAACTAGACCAGAAGAAACTTATAGTCATGATATCATTGGACATAGAGGGAGCCTTCGATAATGCATGGTGGCCGGCCATTAGGCTGAGGTTGGCTGAAGCAGGGTGTCCCGTTAACCTAAGAAGGGTGATCGACAGCTATATAGGAGGCTATCTATAGGAGGACAGAAGGGTCAAAGTGCGGTACCTGGGATGCGAATACCAGAAGCGCACCGGCAAAGGCTGCGTCCAGGGATCCATTGGTGGACCGATACTCTGGAACATTCTCCTGGATCCCCTTCTTAAGGGTCTTGAGCAGCGTGGCGATTATGTGCAGGCATTTGCGGATGATGTGGTCCTAGTATTTGATGGGGACACAGCACTGGAGGTGCAGAGACGGGCTAATGCTGCCCTCGCCTATGTTCGGGAGTGGGGTATCAGTAATAAACTCAAATTTGCACCGCACAAGACAAGTGCGATGATCATTACCCGCAAACTAAAATATGATACACCACTGTTGAGAATGGGGGGGTCGACATTGGCATGTCAGAAGAAATAAAGATCCTGGGGCTCACCATTGACAACAAGCTTACGTTTAATAAACATACTGCAAACACCTGCATCAAAGCACTGAATTTCTATAAGCAGTTGTCAAGAGCCGCCAGGGTCAGCTGGGGACTGCACCCGGAAGTGGTCCGCATCATCTATACAGCAGCAGTTGAACCCGTCATGACTTATGCAGCCAGCGTCTGGGCCCCGGCGACGAGAAAGGCTAAAGTGCGAAAACAACTGAACCGAGCCGAGCCGTCCAGCGAGTGTTTGCCCAAAAGCTCACTAGGGCTTACCGAACTGTATCTCTCAACTCGGCTCTACTACTGGCAGGGATACTGCCACTGGATCTGAGAATCCAGGAAGCAGCAGCTCTTTATAAGGCCAAACATGGAGTCCCACAGCCGATGTTGGGAGACAGAGAGGTAGAGCGTAGAGTGCCGTACGACATGACCCCGCACCCGGCAAAGCATATGAGCCTGGAGATCGTTTGCTTGATGGACCAACAAGAAGTCGAGAGGCATAGCACCCAAACAGAACGTATTTTTACTGATGGCAGTAAGATTGAGGGGAAGGTCGGCGCAGCGCTATCCTTATGGAATGGCGAAACGGAGATCCAGAACCTCAAACTTAAACTGCCATCGTACTGCACGGTCTATCAGGCGGAGCTCTATGCCATATGCAGAGCCACGCGGGAAATCATGAAGCGCAGCGAAGTGAGCTTTGGTATATACAGTGATTCGCGGTCGGCGCTAGAAACGGTCACGAACAACGGCTCCACCCATACCCTGGCAACAGAAACACGAAAAAATATAAAAACAATCGTACTCCAGGGCAAGGAAATATCCTTGTTCTGGATTAAAGCCCACGCCGGGATGAGTGGGAACAAAAGAGCCGATGAGTTGGCAAAGCGCGCGGCACTCGGCTTAAAGACAAAGCCTGAATACGACGCATGTCCGGTCTCATACGTCAAGCGACAGATCCGCGAGGATTCGCTTGACGTGTGGAACCGGAGATATAAGTCGGAGGGCAAGGGCGCTGCAACGAAAATGTTTTTTCCGGATGCCATAGCGGCAAATAGGGTAGTCAGAATGATTAAACTGACGAATTTTCTAACACAGGTATTCACTGGGCACGGTGGGTTCTCAGAATACCTAACCCGGTTTAAGTGTAAGGAGAACCCATCATGCATCTGTGAGCCTGGCGTGGAGGAAACAGTCGCTCACATCCTTTTTGAATGCCCAGTTTTCGGTCGCCGGAGATTTGAGGTCGAGAACGTAATAGGTTGCAACATAGATGCCGACAGCGCCAGTAGTATCGTTTCGAACCAGTACATTAGATCGCCATTCCTGGAGTTTTGCACAGAAATTGCTAATAAAGTGGTAAAAAGAAACAAATAAATAGTTAGATAATGATATTATTTATATATATTGTTGAATATATATAAAATGCATATAAAACTTAATTGGTAAGATAAGTAATGGATGTAACGCACTACAAAGCATAGGATTAAGGCATTTGTAATAAAATAGGGAAAATGATGAATGTAAATAAAATAAGTAGTTGTAGTAATAAGTAATTAGCGTATTAGAATTTTTTGTGTATATTTTACTTTTATTTACTTTCTTACAATTGTACTGCTAAAAACTCACTTTATTGTTGTTATGGGGGACTTCAATGCAAAGCTAGGCATGAGAAGCGATGATGAGTTGAGAGTGGGGCGATTTGGATATGGGCAACGGAACCCCAGGGGACAGAGGCTGGCCGATTTTCTGGAGAAAGAAGGACTCTTTATGATGAATTCTTTTTTCCAGAAGCCGCCTCACAGGAAATGGACCTGGATGAGTCCCAACGGTTCCACGAGAAATGAGATTGATTTCATCTTGACCAACAAGAAACGGATATTCAATGATGTCTCTGTGATTCACAGGGTGAAAACCGGCAGTGATCACCGAATTGTTAGAGCCACATTGAATATGAACGTTAAACTTGAAAGGTCCCGTTTGATGAAATCTACGCTCCGACCCACTCGCGCACATATCCAAAACCTCGAGAGCTTTCAACTCGAACTTGCAAATCGCTTTGACTGTCTAGAAGTAGATGCATCAGTGGACGAGATCAATAACAGGTTTGTAGAAACCGTCCATACGGTGGGGTCCCAGTTCTTTAAGACCCCCCGTACCAATAGACCTCAGAAACTCTCTGGTGACACCCTTAACCTCATGGCTGAACGACGTTCTTTGCAACTGCAGTCTCCCGATGATGCTCAGTCACATAGGCAGCTCAATAGAAAGATTTGGAAATCCTTGCGGCACGATATTCGTACCTTTAATACATCTCGTATTAAAGATACGATAGAGCGGAATAAAGGCTCCAAAGTGTTCGCGAGAGATAATTCTATTGGGCAGAGCCGCATGACGAAGCTGAAGAGGGAAGATGGCAGCATAACGTCAAGTAAAGCGGAAGTGTTAAGGGAAGTCGAAAGGTTCTATGGACGGCTCTACGATTCGGTCACTAAACCTGTTTGCAGTGCGGCCAACGACCCAAGAGCCAAACTGACCCGACATTATACCGAAGATATTCCGGACATCAGCCTGTATGAGATCAGGATGGCCTTGAAGCAGCTTAAGAACGACAAGGCGCCGGGTGAGGACGGAATCACTTCAGAGCTTCTGAAAGCGGGTGGATCACCGGTACTTAAAGTCCTTCAGAAGCTTTTTAATTCCGCCTTGCTTGAAGGTACGACGCCAAAAACATGGAACGGGGGCGTGGTGGTTCTGTTCTTCAAGAAAGGTGACAACACATTGCTTAAGAATTACAGACCCATCTCGCTTTTGAGCCATGTTTATTAGCTGTTTTCGAGGGTCATCGCAAACCGTCTCGAACGCAGGTTTTATGACTTCCAGCCTCCCGAACAAGCCGGGTTCCGTAAAGGCTACAGTACCATAGACCACATACATACGCTGCGGCAAGTCATACAGAAGACCGAAGAGTATAACTTGCCGCTATGTCTCGCGTTTGTGGACTATGAGAAAGCCTTCGATTCGATCGAAACATGGGCAGTCTCTCCAACGATGCCGTATTGACTATCGGTACATCGAAGTGTTGAAGTGTTTGTATAAAAACGCCACTATGTCAGTCCGAGTACACGAACAGAGCTCGAAGGCGATTCCCTTAAAAAGAGGCGTAAGACAGGGAGATGTCATCTCTCCGAAACTGTTTACGACCGCATTGGAAGATGCTTTCAAGCTTCTGGAATGGAAAGGACTGGGCATCAATATTAACGGCGAATACATCACTCACCTTCGGTTTGCCGACGATATTGTGGTCATGGCAAAGTCGATGGAAGAGCTCAGCACGATGCTCGAAAGGCCTCAATCGAGTCTCCCAACGGGTAGGACTTAAAATGAACATGGACAAGACGAAAATCATGTCGAATGTCCATGTCGTCCCTGCCCCAGTTATGGTTGAGAACTCGGCTCTTGAAGTTGTCGACGCGTATGTATACCTAAGACAAACAGTCCAATTAGGTAGGTCCAACTTCGAGAAAGAGGTCAATCGTCGAATCCAACTCGGATAGGCAGCGTTTGGGAAACTTCGCAACGTCTTTTCGTCCAACATACCTCAGTGCCTTAAGACGAAAGTCTACAATCAGTGTGTGTTACCAGTGATGACATATGGAACCGAGACGTGGTCCTTCACTATTGGCCTTATGAATAAGCTCAGAGTCGCTCAACGAGCTATGGAGAGGGCTATGCTCGGGGTTTCTCTACGGGATCGAATCAGAAATGAGGAGATACGTAGGAGAACTCAAGTCACCGACATAGCCCGACGGATTAGCACGTTGAAGTGGCAATGGGCAAGCCATATAGCGCGCAGAACAGATGGCCGATGGGGCCGAAAGATTCTCGAGTGGAGGACACGGACCGGCAAGCGCAGCGTAGAACGTCCACCCACAAGATGGGCAGACGACTTGGTAAGAACCGCAGGTCGGCGTTGGATGCAGGCCGCTTCCAACCGCAGTTCCTGGAGATCAATGAGGGAGGCCTTTGTCCAGCAGTGGACGTCCTACGGCTGATATGATGATGATGATGAATTGTACTGCGTATTATATTGTGAAATTTACTGTAAATATAAAACCCTAAAGTAAACACTTAATGTAAAACCCTTAGTATACCTAATGTAAACCCTGTAAAACTGTTCTGGAAATATTCTGTAACCCAAATTTGGGAGGATATAAAATAAGAAAAGATTCCTTGTAAATGTATATATAAAAATACCAGACCTATATTAGCCCTAAGAGCATGTACGCCCAATGGCATGAGGGCAGCGAATAAATAAATTTTGCGTTTTATTGAAGAACTCTGAGAAACCATGTCAGAGGGATGTTAGTCGACGACTTAGTGCCATTTTGAGATGGTGGTACGGGTAGGAAAAAAAAAAAAAAAAAAAAAAAAAACTTAACCTAACCTTTTTTTTTTTGTTTTTTTTGTCGTGGAGTAAATCTGCATCCAGATACCCGTATTGCATGCTAGGGTACAAAACGGGTTATGTGGGGTTGTCGAACTCGACGACCCACTAAAACCTCCCCGGTGGCCGGCCTCCATGCATGTCAAAGGGCTCTGGGATCTCACAAGAAACGCACCAGAGCCCCTCTCACGCATCGCCCATAAAGAGCACGTCCCGGGGGCAGTTGCCCCCAGCACCCTCGCGGTGCACAGCTGCACATGCCACATTGTGCGGCTGCCCTCCCTAAGTCCGCTATCCGGGTTGGCCAGAGCCCTCACTCCGACTACCCACGGACCCGAAAGGTCCCCTGTTTGGCAGGGGAAACCATTACTCTTCCCCTTTACGGGGCATGCGGCGCGGGGCGGCCGTTGCCTGCCCTCCGCCACCGCCTTCTCCGAGTGGGATCGGCCCTCTCCCGATCTCGCTCAGCGGCCTCTTTCCGAACCAATACGGTCTCACAGAAAGAGGCCACAGCCCTCCAGTTATCCTCGTCTGCCAACATAGCCGCTACTACGTTTGGCAGACGGAGGTCCTGCCCGATCCTGGTGATCAGGTTCCGCCTTTCCACGCACCACGCTGAGCATTCCTCGAGCGTATGCTGGGCGGAATCCCGATCCCTCCCACAATGGTGACATTGCGGTGTCCGTTCTCGTCCGATCCTATTCAGGTACTCACCGAAGCACCCGTGCCCGGTAAGTATCTGAGTAAGTCGATAGGTGACATTACCATACTCCCTCCCTAGCCAGGCTTCGAAGCTCGGCAGAATTGCGCCAACAATGCGCTGGCGCGAGTTCCGCGGTTCATCGAACCGCTCGCGCCATTCGACGAGCGCACGTTGTCGCTCCTCATGCCTCACCTCTACCGGCGTTGCTCCGCCCCCGTCATCCTGTCGAAAATGAACGTACACACGTGCGTCCATCGCCGCCAAGATGTCAAAGGGCGGAAATCGCGCCAAGAGAGTTGCCGCCTCATACGATATCGTACGGTATCCTCGCGCGATACGAATAGCTATAGTGCGCTGCAGACTATTGTACATAGTCCTGCAGCGCCTAACGCCCGTCAGTCTACTGGACCATACGGGTGCTCCGTAGAAAGCCATCGATCGTACGACCCCCGCGTAGAGTCGGCGAACCCCCTCCCTTGGTCCCCCGAGATTGGGCAGCAGTCTGTGCAGAGCACCCACCACCCTCTGAATCCGGGGAACCGCACGGCTGAAGTGCTCCTCAAATCCCCAGCGACTGTCCAAGGTAAGGCCCAGGTACTTGAGGTACCGCCCCACCTGGACATCAACGTCACCCACGCGAACGGACATGCTGGCTGGTTCCCTTCCCCTCGGGAATTTGTGGAACCACAGCGTCTCAGTCTTCTGAGGCGCTATCCTCAGACCCAGCTCGTGGATTTTATCCACGATGCAAGCCACCCCAAGCTCGGCGAGCTCTTTGGCCCTGTCGAAGGAGTCCCCGTCAGCTAACACTAAAGTGTCATCCGCGTAGCAGACAACGTGAATGCCGACAGGGAGATCGACGCGCAAAACCACATCGTATGCAAGGTTCCACAAGAGGGGGCCCAAAACGGACCCTTGCGGAACCCCACAATATACCTCTCTCTGGTGCAATGCACCGTCCCGGCCCAGATACTGCACACATCTGTCACGCAAATAGGCACCAACTATGCGCTGCAGGTAGAGGGGTACTCTGTGAAAAACGAGCGCCTCCCTGATCGCCCTCCAGGGCAGGGAATTAAACGCGTTGACGATATCCAAAGACTTCCCGCCCCAGAACACGGCCTGCTTCGACAGTGACTGGACGCAAAGAATCACGTCAACTGTCGAACGCGCCCGTCGGAAATCAAACTGGTTATCCGACAGGTCGGGACCTTCCTGCCGCAGATGAGTGCATAGACGAGCGGCAATTATTCTTTCGAATAATTTGCTAGCCTCGTCCAGCAGGCATATGGGACGATACGCAGAAGGAGAATCTGCGGCCCTGCCGTCCTTCTTCAAGAGGACCACCCTTGCCTCTTTCCAATCCTTGGGGAACGTGCTAGAGCGGAAGCAGCTATTAAATAACCGCCTCAGCCTGTACCCCAGTCCGGGGGATAGAGCCAGCACCCACGCCCGACCAGGAATTCCATCCGGGCCTGGCGCGGTGTTACGTGCCCCGAGGCGCTTCACAGCTCGGTGCAACTCCTCTTCAGTGACCCCCAGTTCATCAGACCAGATGTTCGGGTCCGATGGTAACCCGGGGGATGAGGGACCATCCTGAACCCTGGGGAAGAGGGTGTCTACCACTCTCCCGACAAAAGGTGGGTCCAGGGTTTCCGTCAACGGTGGAACCCAGGGCCGGAGTTTACCCAGTACAGTTTTGTACGGGCGCCCCCACGGATCCCTGTCTAGCCCCTCGAGGAGTTCATTCCAGCACCGAGACTTAGCATCGGCAATAGCGCCTTGGAGTGCCTTGGTAGCGCGTCGGTAAACCACGTAGTCTCTCTGCGTCTCTTCGGCAAGAGCTCGCCGTCTTCTCCGGGCTCTGGTGTACTGGCGTCGAGCCGCAACTGCAACGCAGACACAGAAATTTCCGGCACCAGCTGCGCCTGCTTCCCCTTACCCTCTTTATTACCCTTGGCTTTGCCCTTCTTGGGAGGGCCTGACGCCATGGGGACTGCACTGACCTGAGAGGTCGAAGGCTGGACCTTAAACGCCGCCGCTAACTTCTTGTCCATAAGCGCGCCAATGCGGTCCATGAACTGGCCCTCCCAGTCTTTTCCACCGGCGGCAGGTGTTAACGCCGTCGGCTTGGTTACACTTACTGCGCTGGCCTTGGAAGTGGTCTGCTCACGGATCGCATCCGTCAGCTGGTCTACCTTTGTGGAAAGGGCCGCCATCTGCCCACGCAGGTCGGCGTTCTCCTTTTCTAGGCGCTCCACGTTGGCGTCCGAGGACGTTCTCTGCGTCAACTCAAGGACGCCAGCCATCGCCTTCCTCACGGCTAAACGCAGACCGTGAACGTAGTCGCCCCTCAAATTCTTGGACTTGTCGGCGATCTTTTCGACCGTGTCCAAATTGACCTTGATCCCGGCGACTACATCCGCAGTCGGCTGCACCTCCATCTCTCTCTCAAGGTCAGCTGGCTTTGGCAGCTTCCCTTTTGTCCTCGAGTTCAAGGGGAGGACGGACGGGTCGAAAACATCGTCCTCATCCGGCCTCTCCCTGTCCTTGAGGAACATGGCGCGCTTAGACCCTTGAGGATCTGACAGTCCATCTGCCTTCCTACCACGCTTTCGAACAGCACGAGACATGTCCGACGCTGTCGACGCGTACGAGGAGACGGACATAATAGAGCAGTCCGACTTCTCCCCTCCATCGCTCACTGCAACCGCCGCGCTCGCCACGCTCGCGGCACTTGCCGCCCTCGTGGCGCTCGCCGCGACCGAACGAGTCCTCGATTTCACGAAAGAACCCGCCGTCTTCCCCGAAGACAGCTCTTTCGCTACACCCGCATCACCTCCATCTTTCGAAACTGAAGCAACCGTCTTCCGCACCGAAGCGCGGGAGGTGACTGCTTCTGTCTCCCTATCTACATCACACGTCAACCGAGCCGAAGCATCGGAAGACCCACGTTCTTCAGCAACCATAGGACGATCGGTTCCCCCCTCAGAATACGATCTGGGGAACAACGACGTAGCTGACGCTACGCCGCTACGGGATTCTCCAACTGCGGAGCAGCTGGTACCCGCCTGAGGTAGTTTTTTGCGATTCGTCATTTCCATAGCTTTATTTTCCTTTTTGAAGGGGTGAGGTCCCCTGTGATGGGCGCCCTAGCGGCCGGGTTCCCCCCGACCATACTCCACGTGTGAGCCCGGATCCACGCCGCATCCCCCCGTCCACAACCGCAGACGCAGTTGTGCACGAGCAGCAGCAACACAAATCCAGACTCACACGCGCAATACTCCCTTCAGCAGGCGCCGAAACCTTGAGATATGGTCTTTCCTACACACACTCCGATCCTCAGATGAATCCTCGGATCCTCTATCTCCACCAGACTGCTCTTCGAGCACGTCCCTGCCTTCCCCATGTCTGCAGCGCACTATAGCTCTTCGTTTCGCGCGAGGATACCGTACGATATCGTATGAGGCGGCAAGTCTCTTGGCGCGGTTTCCGCCCTTCGACATCTTGGCGGCGATGGAAGCACGTGTGTACGTTCGTCTTCGACAGGATGGCGGAGGCGGAGCAACGCCGGTGGAGGTGAGGCATGAGGAGCGACAACGTGCGCTCGTCGAATGGCGCGAGCGGTTTGACGAACCGCGGTACTCGCGCCAGCGCATCGTGGGCGCAATTCTGCCTAGCTTCGAAGCCTGGCTAGGGAGGGAGTAAATGTCACCTATCGACTTACTCAGGTACTCACCGGGCATGGATGCTTCGGTGAGGACCTGAATACCAGCACCCACGCCCGACCAGGAATTCCATCCGGGCCTGGCGCGGTGTTACGTGCCCCGAGGCGCTTCACAGCTTGGTGCAACTCCTCGTCAGTCACCCCCAGTTCATCAGACCAGATGTTCGGATCCGATGGTAAAACGGGGGACGGTGGAACCCAGGGCCGGAGTTTACCCAGTACAGTTTTGTACGGGCGCCCTCACGGATCCAGCCCCTCGAGGAGTTCACTCCAGCACCGAGACTTGGCATCGGCAATAGCGCCTTGGAGTGCCTTGGTAGCACGTCGGTAAACCAAGTAATCTCTTTCCGTCTCTTCGGCAAGAACTCACCGTCTTCTCCGGGCTCTGGTGTACTGGCGTCGAGCACGCAGGCACGCCTCGCGCAGCCTTGCAATCTCGTTCGACCACCAGTACACCGCCCTACGCCTGGTTGACCCGGTTCGGAGCATCGATGCGTCACAAATAGACGTCATCGTGGTCCGGAACCAGGCTGCCTCTCTCTCAGGATCGGGCAGATCCTCCTCGACTTCCGGCCAGGCCGCAACGATGGCTGCGGCTTTCAGCAGATCACTGTCCAGCCGTTTGAGGGCCCATCGTCGTGGCAGGTTGCTACTGCGGCGGGACACACGGTCGGGAGGGAGAAGAGCTACATCAAAAACGATGTGGCGATGGTCGCTAAGTGTAACCATCTCCTCCGCTACCCTCCATTCCGACACCATGTGTGTGACAGAAGGAGTCACCCAGGATAAATTCACGATCGACTCCCCCTGCCACCGCACACACGTGTTTACGGACCCCTGGTTTAAAAGCCGGAGGTCAAAACCCGCCGCCCAGTCAACAACCTTTACTCCCCTTGGGTTGTCTTGGGGACTCCCCCACTCACGTGAGTGAGCGTTGAAGTCACCCAAGACAAGCACAAGACGGGGCAGGCATCTGCGAATGCAGCTACCCACCTTGTCCAGGTACACCTCGTAAGCGGCAAGAGTACAGTTGGGGGAGGCGTAGCAGCCCACAACGGCTATGTGACCTCACTCTACAGCGACGAAACTTTCGCCTTTTTCAATAAGGGCGCAGTGGGGGCCACCTTCACCAGCGCCCCAATAGATAGCAGCAGAGCCCCCGTCGTCCCCAAACCAGCGAGGATGAATCGGCATACGATAGGGCTCCGACACTACGGCAAGTGCAATTGACCACTGCGCAAGCGTTTGAAGCAGGAGATCCTGCGCAGCTTGGCAGTGGTTCAGATTGCACAGGAGAACTCTAATGGTGTGATCCATTAAGAGGCCTCCATGGCCTCCTGGGGTGGCGGGGCTTTACCCGACTCAACGGTCTCCTTTGGTGGGGCCGTTTTGCTTCCCGGTGCTGGGTCTGAGGAGGTTTCCTCTTTGGCTTAGGAGGAGTGCAACGCTTGCTACCCATCCTATGGTCAGCCTTACAGCCGTGGTCAGAGCACAGCGGACACCTACGCTGACGCGTGCATTGGCTCGCCCGATGATCGGGCTCACCACACGCGTAGCACAAGTTTGTGCGGTCCACCGTACTGCGACACATGGTGCGCACGTGCTCGTACTCCAGGCACCGAAAGCATTGCAGCTGCCTCGAGGTCAGGTAATCGACCCGAGCCGAAACTCACCCGACAGTAACGTGCTTTGCCGCGACTAGCTTGTGAATGCAGGCCAGTGGACAACGGACCCACACCGTGCCCAAGGCAGTGGGAGAGCGACGTATGTCACCCACCCGCACATCGTCGGCCAAGCAGTCCCCGGCCCTAGCCACCGCGGCGGCCACCTCCTGCAAAGTGACACTGTCGTCCAGGTCTTTCAGCCGCACCTCCCCCGTCTTGACGGGACGCGAAATGCGCACACCCATCTCGACGAGGGCCTCACGCAACCAACCAGCTAGCGCATCTGCCTTGGAGGTGCAGTCGGGACCTGGCACCTCCATGATTAGCCCCCCCCCCCGTTACAGCTCGCTTGATGCCGACCGTGTCCAAACCGACTTCGGACAGCTGAATCCGGGCTTTTGCTGCCGCCATCACCGCTTCGTAGGTGACATCCGAGCCCTCCGGAACTGCCACCGCAATCGCCGCAGATGTCGGTAGCCGCCTCGGCTTCGGCGGACGTCCTGCCTTAGAGCCCGCGTTTGGGCCAGCTTTTGAGGCAGGCCTCACTGGGGGAGGGGGTACTGCCTTTTTAGGAGACGAAGATTTCTTCGCCTTCTTCCTCGTGACGGTTGCCTACGTGTTCTCCGGTGCCAGCGGTGCCCGCGCCTCGGAAAGCCGCAACTGCACTGCAGACACAGGGACATCCGGTGCCGGCTGCAACTGCTTCCCTTTGCCTTCTTTCTTGCCCTTGGCTTTGCCCTTCTTGGAAGGGCCTGAAGCCACGGGGACCGCACTGACCTGAGAGGTCGAAGGCTGGACCTTAAAAGCCGTCGCCAACTTCCTGTCCATGAGCGCGCCAATGCGGTCCATGAACTAGCCCTTCCAGTCTTTCCTACCGGCGGCAGGTGATAACGCTGTAGACTTGGCCACACTCACTACGCTGGCCTGGGAAGTGGTCTGCTAACGGATCGCATCCGTCAGCTGGTCCAACTTGTAGAAAGGGCCGCCATCTGCGCACACAGGTCGGCGTTCTCCTTTTCTAGGCGCTTCACGTTGGCGTCCGAGGACTTTCTCTGCGTCAACTCAAGGACCCCAGTCATCGCCTTCCTCACAGCCAAACGCAGACCGTGAACGTAGTCGCCCCTCAAATTCTTGGACTTGTCGGCGATCTTTTCGACCGTGTCCAAGTTGACCTTAATCGCGGCGACTACATCCTCAGTCGGCTGCACCTCCATCTCTCTCTCTAGGTCAGCTGGTTTTGGCAGCTTCCCTTTCGTCCTCGAGTTCAAGGGGAGGATGGACGGGTTGAAGACATCGTCCTCATCCGGCCCCTCCTTGTCCTTGAGGAACATGGCACGCTTAGACACTTGTGAATCTGATGCGCCATCTGCCTTCCTGCTACGCTTTCGAACAGCACGGGCCATGTCCGACGCTGTCGACGCGTACGAGGAGACGGACATAATAGAGCAGTCCGACTCCTCCCCTCCATCACTCAGCGCAACCGCCACGCTCGCCACGCTCGCCATGCTCGCGGCACTTACCGCCCTCGTGGCGCTCGCCGCGTACGATCGAGTCCTCGGTTTCACGAAAGAACCCGCCGTCTTCCCCGAAGACAGCTCTTTCGCTACACCCGCATCGCCTGCCTCTTTTGAAACTGAAGCAGCCGTCTTCCGCACCGAAGCGCGGGAGGTGACTGCTTCCGTGTCCCTATCCACCTTACACGTCGACCGAGCCGAAGCATCGGAAGACCCACGTTCTTCAACTACAAGACGATCGCCCCCCCCCCCCTTCCCCCCCCCCCCCCCCCCCCCCCCCTCAGAATACGAATTAGAAGACAACGAAGCAGCTGACGCTACGCCGCTACGGGATTCTCCAACTGCGGAGCAGCTGGTACCCGCCTGAGGTAGTGTTTTTCGATTCGTCATAATTTTCATAGTTTTTTCCTTTTTGTAGGGGTCAGGTCCCCTATGTTGGGCGCCCTAGCGGCCGGGTTCCCCCCGACCATACTCCATGTGAGAGCCCAGACACGTACCGCAGCCACCCAGAAACAACCTAAAAACGCGGTTGTGTATGAACAGCACGCGCAGTACTCCCTTCGGCAGGCGCCGAAACCTTGAGATTTGGTCACTACCTACCATCCCTCCGATCCTCAGACGACTCCTCGGATCCTCTATCTCAACCAGACTGCTCTTCGAGCACGTCCCTGCCTTCCTCATGGCTGTACGCCAAACACACTGACGGCGAAGCATCGGTCCACTCAGGATCCCGCAAGGAAGCTGACCCATACAGCCGACTCACGGAAACCTAAGCGAAAAGACGCTAAACCAACAATGCCTCCCTCTATGACGGCTCCACTAGCCCGTCCTTGCTCCTTCCACTGCGCCCTCTGCTAATCAGAGGGACGCGCGGAGAAGCTTCCCCATCCTAACCCCACCGACATAGTGTCGGCGCCTAGTGGTTTCAGTTACGTCTATTTCAGATGGAATTAGACCTAAAACAGGCAGCAACCGCGAGAAGGCCGACCCCACCAGACTTGCCTTGAGGATCTACACGACCTGCGCTTTCCCTCAAGACCATACGCCTCTCTACTCGCTCCCACAGCCGAGTAAGGAAGGCCTGGACTTATCCAAAACAAGCGGCTGAAGCACGCAAGCTAGGCATAGCAACTACTAATGGATAAACCCAGACCCGCCCAACCTAATCTAACCTAACTAAAAAGTCTTGGTAAATGGCTTCAGAGAGTCGGACAAGTGCAACCGTCTCATGGTTGAAGAGGGTCTCATGAACCACTTCGGAGCCATAGACATAGCAGCCAAGCTGTGAGGTGCCAAAGAAATGGTCCTCATCGGAGATGTCAACCAGTTGCCTTTCATCGATAGAGAAAATCTCTTCGAAATGAGGTACTGCCACCCAAACCTGGTAACAAACATCAGCCAGGAGTTGCTATGTACACACGGGAACCCCATGGATGTTGCCTACGCACTTAAGAGAGGTATACTCCGGTATATACTCTTCAATACTAAGTGCGCGTTCTCTTAACATACAAAATTACACCGGTGCTCAAATACCCCATACGCTCCGAAACACTCTATTCCTGATCC
Source organism: Philereme vetulata (assembly GCA_918857605.2). Lineage (NCBI taxonomy): Eukaryota > Metazoa > Arthropoda > Insecta > Lepidoptera > Geometridae > Philereme > Philereme vetulata. The sequence goes on from OU975425.1 coordinate 185,778, forward strand.
ATACCCAAAGCGAGAAGCGAAGTCTCATCGACCAGGGATACGGTAAGGGCACAGGATCGCGTACACTGACCATCCACGAAGCGCAGGGGTTAACGTTCGAAACGGTAACCATTATTAAAACCACATCAAAAACAATAGATTTACATCAGAGCGTACCCCATGCGGTGGTAGCAGTGTCACGGCATACCACCAGCTGTACCTACCACACGGATGACCAAAACGACGCGATAAGGTACTTTATCAAAAGAGCAATGGTAGCGTCAACCAAAAAGATAGTGGAATACAACCTAAAAATTGCCATCAAACACCGAAATGCAGCGGTCGTTGAGAAACTCGCTCGCGAGTTGGGAGTGGGACGCATGGACGAACAGGGTTAACCACTATCTTCATAAACTTCTTGTAACAAATCGTATCTTAATAAATTCTTTAACCAATAGGAAAATAATATTTATAGTAAGTTTGTAAAAAAAATACATATATACAATATTATGCACCTATGAGACAAAAAAAATTAACCATAACAATATATAACAGATGTATACCCAAGACCTAATTATAACAAAGCTAACAATGTATAATAAAATCCACCTAAGAACTAATGATAATAACTATAACCATGTATACTCTAACTATATAACAACAATTAAACAAAATCAATGTTTTAATGATAGATCTTATAACATAAAATAACCAAAATTGTCTCCAAAAACATACATATATATATACAATTAATACCATTATGTATAATAATACATATAATTTTGTTTTTTGATTTTGTTTTAGTATATATATATAACAAGAATATTATGTATCAACTAGTATTAAGTCAATATCAAGTTTCCTTACTGAGTAAGTCTCTTAATTTTAAGTTTGTAATAAAATAATGAGTTACTAAAACAGAATTAAATTAAAAACGACCACGGACTGCAAAGTCTGTGAAGTACAGCAGTTTCTAAAAAAAAACCTAACCTAACCAGTCTGGCTCCAACCGCACTCCGGAGCGCTCACTTTCAAGTAAACCTCTACGCAAATAAATTCGTGAAAAATCCAAAAAGTAAGCTACAGTGCAGTGCAATACATCAAAAATTGCGGAATCACGAGGCGCACACGGCTGTGCAAACGTTATGTCGCCAAGTGTATTTTTTAAGGAGCTATCACAAAAAAAAAGTAAACATTTTTAAATTTTAAAAGTTTAAAGTGCATTTTTCTCGGAATCTGCAGCGGCGACCTACGATTTTTAAAGTGACTTCTAAAGGGTCATCAGGAGCACTACGGTTTTTCTGTTTTTACCGATTTTATCGCGCAGGAGCGCGGAGATATAAACAGAAAAATAGAAACCACATGGCCACGAGGTCGGTAATCCAGGGCCGCCAGGTAAAAACTGACTTCGGGGCCATCAGGATGCTGTCGCAGGGAGCAGGGAGCTTTTTTCAGATTAAAAATAAGATCATTTTTGACTTAGATATAACAGTTTTAAATTTTGTAAAATTTTAAAAATTTCTATCTCCGTCAAAAGATAAACAACATATAGTTTTTAAATTAGAATTGTATAGAGTTTAGGGCCCTTAAAAATATACCAAAAAATTGGCATAGATAAATCAGCCAGTTTTCGAGAAAAAAAAATTGAATTTTCTGGGTGTGCACGAGGTACCCCAAATTTTAAAGTTACAATTTAAATTGATTTAAGGAAATATAGATAATACGTATTTGAACATATTAGCAATTTTTCAGAATTTTTTAGCTAATATTTGCTAAGTTAGGGAATTTTTAGTGATAATTTTATTGTTTTTTGGCTGTATTAAATCAGGGGGGGTTCTATCAGCACGTGGACCGATCCAAGCCATTGTGTGGGTTGTGCCCTTTAAAACAAGCCCAAACACAGTCCGGTTCGGACTTCTACAGCCGGAGTTGACCCTGGAACGGCCATTTTGGCCGCCATATTGGATTGTTTTAAACGGGCATAGCCCTCGCTAGAGTAGTCCGATTGGGACGGGGTTTCCACTGCCGGTACCGCAACGGCCCTTTCTCTGATTTAATTTAAGTTGGGGCTCTAGGTAGAGTCAAAAATTTTTGACTCTACTTATTGCTTAGGAGACTAGCTGGGGACAAGGCAAACACGTCTGTCAAAACCCCGAAGCTCTGGGCCTTATTTTGACGGAGTTATTGTAGTTTTAAGTTTTGTGCGGCCATTTTGTCCACCATCTTGCAAAAGTTCAAAAGCTCTGGAACCCGTTGTCCGAATTGGACAAAGGAATAGATGCCAATGAAACAATGCTTAAAAACGAATTATTGAGACTCGTTGGTCTGCACAAACCCAGCACACCAACGTATGTCTTAGATGACATAGCCCAAGAAAAGGGCCATAACGTCATAAGACTGCCTCCATATCACTGCCAGTATAATCCGATCGAGCTTATCTGGGCCCAAGTAAAAGGTTTGTTTGCTCGAATTTCAGTTAGACAGATTCTTTATGTATTAACTCCTGTATAATGTATGATATTAAAATATGTTTTTCTTACAAGGTTACGCTCCTAGACATAACACAGCACCGCCTTTCACGGCAAATAAAATGTTGCAGTTACTAAACACTGCAGTTGAAAATGTATCTGTAGAAGATTGGAAAAAGGTAGTTACCAAATGCAGAAAATTAATGGAAGAAGATTGGGAGCAGGACGTTCGATTTGATAATATTTGCGAACAAGAGTTCATTATAAATTTACAAGATTGCTCTAGCGATTCTGAAAGTGATTCGGATATTGATTTGGGGTGTACTCCTTTGGAATAAATAAATGTATGTATTAAAATATTCGTTTCATTTTATTACCCAAATCATAATATAATCCAATATACCTACTCAGGTCATAAATTCTGTCACATGTTTAATATAAAATAATTGAAACAAGTTTATTCATTATGTAATCATTGGTGTCGCCAACCGTATTTAAATTAGCTAATGCTTGTCTTTATATTTCCTACCTATCAAAAATCCATTCCCTACCCTCAATAATTGCACTCGCGACGAACGAAAGGAAGAAAAAACAGTTACCGCTAAACCGCATCTCGCAACGCACGCAAAACATTACATATCAGCGGTCTTATGACCCTTTACGCAAAATATAGTGAACGTGGCCACGGTAATAGCAATAATTGTGAAATCGAACTGTGAAACAAAACAATATTTAGTGCCTCTGGATTGCAGTGACGGAGTACTTACATCCCAGGTCATTGCAGTGATCCTCACATCCTGTTTATCCCTGTTCTTGATTGGGTAGAATCCTTTCCTGTTGGCCCTAAGGCATTATCATAATTAAAAATTAAAAATACAGTCCACTTTAAAATACGCCACACCACTCTTTGGTCCAATCGATCCGGATTTGTTAATCCAAATCAATCGCAGAATTGTACTTAAATTTCTTTTAATTATTTTCGTAAAATCAGTACAATGATAACAGCTTTGCATTTGTGAAAATAATTCTATATTCCAGTTAAGGATTTCCAAGATATATTGAGTTTTAGACCACATTACCCCCAGGGGACCACCCGCCATATTTAATTTCTATGAGTGCTTACATTACCTAACTTTCCTAACTACGCCGCAATTTATCTATTCTTAGGTAAACAATAATTTAATTGGTTACGTTTAGGTGTTTGCCTTATAGTGTCCGCTAATGGTCTAAGATATCATAATTTTCGCAATATTATCAACGCCATTTTCGCTAATACGCAGTTACGCTATTTCAACTTTATTATTCGCAAATACATATATTCATCAAATAAATAGATACTTATTTTGTAGGGCTTATTTGATTTCGCTATCTACCTCTCGCTAATATACATATACATAAAACGTACAGAAGTTCATACTTACCTACTTTATTAATTAATTACTTAAGTTAACGTGGGTAGGCATTTATTTAGATATTTTCTTGTTCTCAAATGGCTCCATCTACGCGAGCTGAGAACAATAAAACCGCGAAAAGGGTTTTATTGTTGGAAGGACTTAAGTCAACATATTTTGAGCGCTTGCAAACTACATTCGATTTATCTCGAAAGTGTTCTGATGAACTCTCGCGGGAGAACTTCATAATCGCCGCAGAAACAATAGATGAAGTGCGCGGAAGATTCATGGAAATATTAGAAGAAATTAATGATATTAAATTAGAACTGGAACCAGATTTTGTTCCAAACTTCCAAGCATGGACAGCGTTTGAGGAGATTTATTGTTTCATTGTACGTAAACGTAATATGTTGACAACGCCTAAACCAACCGTGGAGCAATGTACTTTAGGTATAAAACCAGACCGACCTAAATTACCTCCGATTAATATTCCAGAGTTTTATGGAGATGTAAAAAATTGGTCATTGTTCTATTCAACTTTTTTGAATACAATTCACCGCAATGAAAGACTCACTGACTCTGAAAAACTTTATTATTTGGTAGGAAAGCTTACTGGCAAGGCAAAATCTATAGGTAGTGGCATTCAGCCAACCGACGAAAACTATGATATAATTTTTAAGGCTCTAGTGGGTAGGTACGAAGACAAAAGAGTTCTGGCTACCTCTTATTTGGACCAGGTGATGGATTACAAGCCAATCACGTCAGCTACTGGTGATAATTTAGAACGTTTTGTTGATAACTTTTCGTCCGCCGTTTTAGCCCTCAAAGGTTTGAAACTAGAAGATACGTCTGACTTTGTTTTCTTACAAATCGCTGTGAGAAAATTAGATTCAGATACCGCACGTGCCTTTGAATTAGATCAAAGGGGTTCAGATATACCTACTTTCGATAGTTTGGTTCAATATTTACGCGATCGAGCCAAGATATTGAATCGGACTCTTAGCTCCGCAAAAAAGGGTCAATGAACGTAAAACGGACGATTCTCGTCCAAAAATATCGCATACATTTGTCAGTACCGTAAACAAGCCGACCAGTGCTTCTCAAGCGAGCGATTCTAACTGCCAGTTATGCAATAACCCCGCTATATCGGGACATTTTTATAAATGTCCACAATCCTTAAAGCTACCAGTGAGTAATCGCTACAAGTTTGTTAAGGAAAATAATCTGTGCGTTAATTGGCTGAGTGATGCTCATAGATCGTATCATTGTAAGTCGACATCAACATGTAGAAGCTATCATAAACGTCATCACACTTATTTACACTTCGATAAAACCGAAAACTTATCCACGCGCTCTAATAGCGAACCGGTCTCTGAGCGTGCGTCTTCCATTGCGGCGGATCTCGGAATGAAATCTTCGCCTGTGACTGATAAGCAAAACACCGACGTTGCACTTTGTGCTTCGAACGGAACCTCGGTTTTATTGGGTACGGCAAAAAATATTATTTACGACTCGCATGGTAACGAACAAGTTTGTAGATGTATTATTGACAGCGCGTCGCACAGTAATTTCATAACACGCAAATGTTTACAAAAATTAGGTTTCGCTCCCGATTCTTATCACGAGACAGTTATTGGCTTTGGTGGTATACCAACCAATATAAATGGCTCACTTGACTTACGATTTTACTTACGCTTGGATCGCAATATTTTCTACGATATCAGAACTTTAGTAACTGAAACGGTAACTTATAAGCTTCCCACCGCAAGTATTGATACCTCCGCTTTATCGGAGTTCGATCATCTGCCGTTGGCCGATGATTCTTACGCAATTCCTGGGGACATTGACCTACTAATAGGTGGCTCCCTATTCCCGCAAATGTTAGGCTCGCATAAAATGCAAGCCCGGGCAGGTACGCCCTTCGCAATTGAATTCACTCTTGGTTATATAATCATGGGTGACGCTCCCGCTATTAAAGCAAATGCTTCTTCTGTTCTGTGCTGTTGTACTTCTTTGAACAGCATGGACTCGATTCTAAATAAATTCTGGGAGATGGAAGAGGTGCAAGTTCCCTCTATTCTGAGCCCAGAAGACCGCGAATGTGAGGAAATATATCGCCTCACAACCACCCGCAATGCTGATGGTAGGTACGTAGTAGCCCTGCCATTTAAAAGGGACGTTACTCTGCTCGGTGACTCCTATCAATCCGCTAAAAAACGCTTCATTTCATTGGAACGAAAGCTTCAATCTTCGCCCGACTTAAAGGTGGCTTATGACAATAATATTCGGGACCATCTGGAAAAGGGATATTTATCCATCGCCGCCCCGGAAACAGAATCAACTAAGGACTTGCCTTCCTACTACATTCCGCATCATCCTGTTTGCCGGGAAAATTCTTTAACAACCAAGGTCCGTATCGTCATTGACGCTAGCGCTAAAACGAGTACCTACATCATTATCATTGAACGATATCCTTTACGCTGGAGAAAATTTACAAGGAAACATATTTTCTATACCTACTGATTAACTTTCGATTATTCGAAGTGGCCATCTCGGCCGACGTTCGGCAGATGTTTTTTTGTATTGGGTTAAGACAGTCGGATTGGAGATTCACTCGCATATTATACCGATTTTCACCAAGCGAAAAGTTACAAGTCTATAACTATACTCGAGTTTCGTTTGGCCTTGCGTCATCTCCTTTTCACGCTTTACGAACCGTTCGACAACTGGCTTCGGACGAAGGAAATGACTACCCAATGGCTCGCAAAATCGTAGATACCGGGTTGTACATGGATGATGTCGTATATAGTCTTCCTGCTGACAGTGCAGTCGAGGCAGCAACTTCAATGATAACCTTGTTCCAGAAAGGTCAATTTAATTTAATCAAATGGACAAGCAACTCCGAAGAGGTGCTTGATGCCATTCCGAAATTACACCGTTTATCAGCGATAAAAGAATTTGACGCTTCAGATTCCCACAAAGTCTTGGGACTTTGTTGGTCACAAACCACAGACTCTTCAATTTTAAAATTTACGTACCTTCGGAAAATTGCACTAAGCGCACTATTTTATCTTGCGTAGCTAAGATTTGGGACGTTCTAGGGTTCCTCGCACCCGTCACATTATACGCTAAACTTCTTATAAAGGAACTTTGGCTGTGTAAATGCGACTGGGACGACACGCCTCCAGATAATATTGTTAAAGCCTGGAACCATTTTCGAAACGAACTCTCGAATCTTGACGAGATTTTGATACCTCGCCATGTCAATATACATACTGACAGCACAGTCACTGTCGTAGGCTTTGCTGACGCCAGTGAAAAGGCTTTTGGTGCCGTTGTTCACTTCCATGTGTCAAATAACGGTTCTAACTTTGTTCACTTGATGAGCGCGAAGTCCAAGGTCTCTCCAGTTAAGGTGGTATCGCTCGCTCGCTTGGAGCTTTGTGCAGCTCTTCTGCTAGCTAAACTCATTCGTGTGATTGTAGATAGCTGCTCTCCACGACTTTAAATAAAAAACATTTATGCATTTTCCGATTCTACGGTCGCGCTTTGTTGGATACACTCTTCACCCTATAGATGGGGTACTTTCGTTGCCAACAGAGTGACCAAGCTGCAGTCTGAAGTTCCGCCGCAACATTTTTACCACATTAAAGGTATAAATAATCCAGCTGATTGTTTATCACGTGGTCTCACGCCATCGCAAATTCAAAACCATCCGCTTTGGTTTACCGGTCCATCGTGGCTTTCAAGGGATATCGCAGAGTGGCCTGCGATTCCTTTCAATCCGTCGAGTATATCTAGCCCGCCAGAAGAAAAAAAAGCGCTTTGATTACCACCGCGAACCCAGAACAATAAGTTCTGTTAGAGTTAGCTTCACGTTTTTCTTCTTGGCCAAAACTGCTTCGATCTACAGTCTATGTACTAAGACTTTTAAAGGTCTTGCCTCGCTGCAATGACATTATCGCGACAGACTTGGAATGCGCGGAAAAGCGCATTCTTCAAGCTGTCCAGAGTAATTATTTTACCGAAGAGATCAATAAAATTAAAACAGGCAAAGTAAACAAACCCGCATTTCAACAATTAAAACCATTTTTATCTGACGGCCTGCTACGTGTTGGTGGTCGTTTACAGAATTCTGATCTCGCCTATGAACATAAGCATTCCATACTCTTACCGCGAAAAGATCACGTTTTAGATCTTCTAGTTGATTATCATCATAAAATAAACTGCCATGCAGGTCCCGCATTACTAATGTCCGTTCTACGTCAGAAATACTGGATATTTTCGGTCCGAAATATCATACGTAGTAGAGTGCATAAATGCGTAGCATGCTTTAAACTACGGCCGAAACCAGTTTATCCGGAAATGGCTAGTCATAGAGCTTGTCGGGTAGTGGAGACAGCGAAACCATTTATCCACACAGGAATGGATTATGCTGGCCCATTGAATGTAACACCAATACGCAAACGCGGCGTCCGTTCCATAAAGTCTTACGTTTGTCTATTCGTATGCCTTACCACTCGCGCTGTTCATATAGAACTAGTAGGTGATCTCAGCACTTCAAGTTTTCTTTCAGCCTTTAAAAGGTTTCTCGCAAGACGTGGTCCCGTTTCCCATTTATATTCGGACAACGGAACTAATTTTATAGGCGCTAAACGCAAACTCAATGAGTTATATTCATTTTTAATTTCGCAGAATTTCAGAACAGAATTCGGTAATATGGTATCCGAGAATCGCATTAACTGGTCCCTAAATTGCACAACAGCCGCCCACCAGGGAGGAAACTGGGAAGCCAACGTTAAAAGTTTTAAAACGCATTTGTATAGGGTTATTGGAGAACAAATATTGTCAATTGAGGAAATGTCTACTGTTCTTACACAGATACAGTCCTGAACTCGCGTCCTTTATGTAGGACTCTCTCTTCGGATCCATCCGAACCTCTAGCCTTAACTCCTGCGCATTTTTTAATGCTGACACCGCTAAAATTCTTACCCGCGAATAATATAACAGAAGATAAACTCCATCTTATTCCGCGACATGAACTTCTAGACAAGCTTGTGCAATCATTCTGGCGTCGTTGGAGATCCGAATATCTGCACACTTTACAAGCACGTCATAAGTGGAATATTGAGTCTGAACCTATTACTGTGGGAACCGTAGTAATTATAATGACTGACAATGTGCCTACTCTTCACTGGCCACTAGGCATTGTAGAAGAAACATACCCATCTTCTAGTGATGGTAAAGTTCGAATAGCAAAGGTGCGCTGTGCGAACGGACAGACGTATCTCAGACCAGTCGTTAGGCTTGCAAGGCTTCCTAACCAGTAATTCCACGAATTCCACACTATTTGTTCATTGTAATAAGTTAGATAAGGTTAGGTAGTAAGCACTCATTAATCAATATCCTTAACTTTACCCGCAACATTTAATTAAGTATCGCAATGTAGATCTGAGTCTACATATCCCTCTCTCTCTCTTTCTTTTTTTTTTTTGAAGAGTATCCTTCAAGCTGGGGGTGAAATGGTGGCGCCAACCGTATTTAAATTAGCTAATGCTTGTCTTTATATTTCCTACCTATCAAAAATCCATTCCCTACCCTCAATAATTGCACTCGCGACGAACGAAAAGAAGAAAAAACAGTTACCGCTAAACCGCATCTCGCAACGCACGCAAAACATCACATATCAGCGGTCTTATGACCCTTTACGCAAAATATAGTGAACGTAGCCACGGTTATAGCAATAATTGTGAAATCGAACTGTGAAACAAAACAATCTTTAGTGCCTCTGGATTGCAGTGTCGGAGTACCTACATCCCAGGTCAGTGCAGTGATCCTCACATCCTGTTTATCCCTGTTCTTGATTGGGTAGAATCCTTTCCTGTTGGCCCTAAGGCATTATCATAATTAAAAATTAAAAATACAGTCCACTTTAAAATACGCCACACCAATCATTTATATACCAAAATGAACTTAACAAAACATAAGTAGATTCTTATGACACTAAAGTTTATTCAAAATGACCTCCGTGATTTTGAATACAGGCCTTCAATCTGCGCGGCCAGTCGTCTATCGCAGCACGAACGAGGTCCATGTCAATATCGACGGCTGCCTTAATCAAGGATGTCTTGAGTGACTCCAAATTGGGATGAGGCTTTGAGCACGCCTTTTCCTCCAAGTGTTGCCATATCTTGTAATCTAACGGATTCAAATCTGGACTGGAGGAGGGCCAGTCTTCGTGCCGGATGAAGTCGATTTCACGCGCCGCCAGCCAGTCTTGTGTGCTCTTCGCTCTATGAGCTTGTTGGAGTACCCAGTGCCTATTATTGAACATGGTATGAGAAACAGGTTCCACAAGGTTCGTCAGGACTGTATTTTGATACACAACTGCATTCGTTTTTACACCTTTCTCACAAAAATGTACCTCTTATAAGCCCCAATAAGAAACTCCCAACCATACCATGAGCGAGGATGGAAAATGACCTCGTTGGACACGCGGAATACGGTTGCTCGCTTCTTCACTACTGTGTGCGTACACCTTATCATTTTGTTTGTCGTAGCTCTCTTCTACGGTAAAATTTTTTTCATCCTAAAAAATAATTTCCAGCGTACCGCTTCAACAAAGCGCGGCATCTCTTCAGTCTCAGGTCCATTAGACGAGCATTCAAACGATGTCCTGCTTTTCTTCGATATGCCCGAAGCCCTAAGTCTTCATTTAACACCCTTTTCACCGTGGTTCTGCTTAACCCCATCTGAAGGGCCAACAGTTTCTGCTTACGTTTGGGATTTCTTTGAATTCGCGCCTTCACAGCTTTTATCACTGCTGGAGTCCTAACAGACCGAGGGCGACCACTTCTTGACCTGTCATCTACACTAGAGTCTTCATTGTACCGTTTGATGGTGCGATAAACGAATCTTTTGGTTATATTCAAATTTTTCAGTATGTCAAAAATTTGAATTGGCGCGTAACCGCAACGATGCAACGCAATAACTGCAACACGGTCTTCTTTAAGCGTCTACTCCATATTTAGAAATGAGTAAAATTCTAAAAAGTATACATTTTTATTTTCATGAACAATTCGAAATTCGAATTCAATAAACTTTTTTGTGGCCAGCATTCTAAAAGAAAAGTTTTTACTGTGTGACAATAGTATTTTTCAAACTTTCGCGATCACTGTACATAATTATTGATTAAAACGGTTATTTATCGCGTATGTACCTTTTTTATTTGTTAACCTGACGTTTCGGCTGTCTTGCAACAGTCATGGTCTCGGGCTGACTGGAGTAGTTGGAACTACCGTCGGGAAGTGCGGGTAGCTGCAGCATTTACCCTCACTTGGTCTTCAGAATTAGAAATGTCCTCGTTCATATTACGACACACTACACTAACCGTATCTACGCACTGAGTCGATCGATTACGACGCGCACACCTAGCAATCACCGGGTTCCAAGACGCTGAGAGTCTATAGCCATCTTCCCGATTGAAATTTGGAAATTTCTTGATTTCAATCGCTTCACGAACTATTCTCTTGTAATAACGGCGTTCACTAGAGAGAACCTTAGGATCATGAAGTTCAATCCAATGATTCGGTCCCGAGTCTACCAGATGCTCTGCTATCGCCGACTTCTTTACCTGGCGATTTTTGACAGCTGCGATATGCTCTTTGACACGCTCGGCAATGGTACGTTTGGTTTGCCCGATGTAAGAGCGGCCACAGCTACAGTCTATCTTATAAACACCAGGCATCTGCAGAGGTATAACATCCTTTGGAGTCCGTAAATGCTTGGCCATTTTTGAGAGAGGAGTGAAGACCGACTTGATTGAAAACCTTTTCAACACATTTCCAATTTTATCCGTCACCCCTTTCACGTATGGCAAAAACGTTGGCTTTCTACAGGCCTCCGTTGGTTTTTCTCTGTTTGAGCGTCTTGGCTGCCGTCTATTTACATATCCGTTGGATTTTAGAACCTCCTGAACATGGGCCAGCTCACTCTCCAGATGTTCAGGGTCACAAAGATCGTAAGCTCTGTTTGTTAACGATGAAACAACAGATTGCAAATGGCGAGGATGGTGGTGTGACGCAGCATTCAAATAGCGGTCAGTGTGTGTTGGCTTTCTGTAAACAGAGTGCGCTAGACGGCCATCTGATTTCACCATAACTTTGACATCGAGAAAAGCTAATGTCCTATTATCCTCCATTTCCCGGTCCCGGCTGCCATACGAATATCTAATGGCAGTCGTTACGAGTTGTTGGAGCCCTCAAAAGTCCAACAATTGGTCTTACTGCAAAGCTTATATCGATAATTACTATCGATATTTTTTTCTGTATCATAACAACCCTAGGAATGTCAGTTTAACAAATGTCGCAGAGATCAAGCTATGTTTTTTCAAGAAGTAGATGAAACCACTTGTTTCTGAGAAACACTGCTAATCCAAATTATATGCAGTATTGCGAATATGCTTCCTTTCCTCTATTATTATGTGGAAAAAAATTATTGCGCGAAGATAAGCTACTGATTTAAAAATTTTGGCATAAGTTAAAGTGACATCAAATAAATATTTACATTTCAGTTGGGATTCAGTAGGCAATCATATTTTATTATAACCTGCAAAGATATCAGCAGCACTATACTTGAAAAAACATAGCTTGATCTCTGCGACATTTGTTAAACTGACATTCCTAGGGTTGTTATGATACAGAAAAAATTATCGATCGTAATTATCGATAGAAGCCTTGCAGTAAGACCAATTGTTGGACTTTTGAGGGCTCCAACAACCCGTAACGAATGCCATTAGATATTCGTATGGCAGCCGGGACCGACGTCCTGCGCAGCAGTCGTGTTCACTACCGCTTCGCCACGAAGACCGTCTGCCATAATTATATGTATATTGGATTATATTATGATTTGAGTAATAAAATGAAACGAATATTTTAATACATACATTTATTTATTCCAAAGGAGTACACCCCAAATCAATATCCGAATCACTTTCAGAATCGCTAGAGCAATCTTGTAAATTTATAATGAACTCTTGTTCGCAAATATTATCAAATCGAACGTCCCGCTCCCAATCTTCTTCCATTAATTTTCTGCATTTGGTAACTACCTTTTTCCAATCTTCTACAGATACATTTTCAACCAGTGTTTAGTAACTGCAACATTTTATTTGCCGTGAAAGGCGGTGTTGTGTTATGTCTAGCGGCGTAACCTTGAAAGAAAAACATATTTTAATATCATAAATTATACAGGAGTTAATACATAAAGAATCTGTCTAACTGAAATTCGAGCAAACAAACCTTTTACTTGGGCCCAGATAAGCTCGATCGGATTATACTGGCAGTCTTATGACGTTATGGCCCTTTTCTTGGGCTATGTCATCTAAGACATACGTTGGTGTGCTGGGTTTGTGCAGACCAACGAGTCTCAATAATTCGTTTTTAAGCATTGTTTCATTGGCCTCTATTCCTTTTTCTTGAAGCCATGCAATTATTTCTAACTTCCTGTTTGCCGAAGTTGGTGGTTTGTGCTTTTGGACCGAGTGATATGGGCCGTTATCCATAATTATATAATGTGGCTCCTTCAAATTATCTAATACTTTTAAAAACCACTCCTTAAATTTTTCAAAATTCATTTCTTCATGGTATTCATTGGTATTCATAGATTTGAATGCCAATAGGCAATTAGGCATAAAACCAGATGACATCCCAGCATGAGTTATTATTAATCTTTGACCTTTGCCTTCGGGTACTTTGGTGGTCGATTGTGCCGTATCATCGGTCCAAGCTTTGGATACGGTATGATTGGCGTTTAGCCATGTCTCGTCTAGAAAGACAACATGGTCCCAATTTGTAATTTTTTTGACTTTCCGGAGAAAATTCAATCGAGCAAGAGCAATGTTCGTTCCATTATAATTTTTCTTTTGTCACTTTTTTTGTAGGAAAATCCAATATTTTTCAAAATCTTCGATAGTGACGGCAAGCTTCCTTTAAACAAGTCTGCGTCTTTTAGGGACGCCGCCAGTTTTTTTAATATAGGTAATTTGCCCCGTGTATAATAACCATATACATGGTTGCGAATCGCAGCGGCGTCAGTCGTCAATTTTTTGTGACAGGAGCAGCCTTTCTTCTTTTTTTATTTGACGTTGAATGCTTTTTTTCCTCGTCTTCAGTCAATACTGCGGTTGAAGATTCGCCATATTTTTCTTTACTGATGCGAATTACTATCGCACGTCCAATGCCAAGAGCATCTGCAACTCTGTCACAAACTTTTGCCATGGGTAATAGCGGTCCACCATTTTGGTTTTCTCGCTCAAAATATTCACGCAAGCGAATCACAAACTCACGACTTTGACTGTTCAAAACAGTTTTCTTTGTTCTCTTTGGCATTATGCCAACAAACAATGAAAACAAACAATAAAAACAAAGAAACTAACAATAATAAATAAACTTAACAAATTAACAGCAATAGTAACAAAAACAAAGTGATGAGAACGGAAAACACGTGGCGTATACAAGGCGTTAGCACTCGTACTGAGGAGAATGGGTCATGTCATACAAGATGGCGGCGCGTTGGCGCCATCGTTCACTACTGTCCGAAAAGTTTTACGGATAATGCAAGCCCTAGTTGCGGTACAGAGGAGCGGCTCTGGGGTAAACTCGACACTCCTGCCTTTTCCTTTACATTCCCAGTTACGTCTTGTAAATGAGAACCCGCTTTAATCCTCTAACTGTAATCTGTCGCGCCCGCCGTGTCGTGTCTGACGTGAGTTGAAAGCGCTGCCACTACAATGCGGCTCGAGGAAGATCAACAAATAAACACTTTTACATATTTTCCTTTATTAATCACTTAAATTATGACTTACACAACATAATCACAATATTTGTAATGTCCGTTTGTGCGACGGCGCACTCTCTCTCTCTCTCTCTCTCTCGCCGTAATCTCTTTACGAATGGAAACATTCATCGTATATCATACGCTACACTCTGGCACAGATGCACGGTAAGTACGCAACTGTAAGTATCTCACTCAACGTTCACTCGGTGAGGGGCGGTAATGGTACTCTATCGTCACTATCCATCACTTCACTTATGTAGTACATCGTCCAGTGGGGCTTGGCTTAGAGCGCCATCTTGCGCCCCTCGATGGATATCTCGACGGCACGCCGCGAGCCGCTCTTCATGCGCTTCTGGTCGATGAATCGCTTCATCTGCTTCTCGTAGCGGGTCATCTTCTTTTTCGAGGTCTGAAAAGGTAAGGTATTAGCGACTATTGCAAATATCGATCTCGTCGAAGCTGAGAGAACAACGGTAGATAGGGGTACCTACCCTTGACATGTCGACGTCGCACGTCGACTTGGGTCGGTACACGTAGTCCTTGTTGGAGGGCAGCGGCACGCGCGCGCGCGCCACCCAGCCCGCCTCGCCCGGCCGCGCCGTCACCCTGCAACACACGAGGCGCATACGTAGGTACAGTGCGAGCGTTGCGTCGCGTCGCGTCGCGTCGTGTACCACTCACCGGTCGGGGTCGGGCTGGTCGGAGCGCGCGCGCTTGGCGGAGGGGCCGGGCTCGTCGCGCCGCGCGCCGCCCGCCATCGCCTCGTCGCGCGCCTGCCGCTCCTCGCGCGTCATGGCTGTAACAATGGACGCGCACTCTAGTAGGTACCTACACGGCTCACGTAGCTCACACGGCACAGTGCAGGGTCGCGACGCGCGCGTACCTTTGAAGTCGGTGGAGAGGTTGAAGATGGGCCGCGCCCACTCGGAGATGAGACGGCCGGCGCGCTCGCGATTCACCTTCGTCTCCTTGGGATGCTTGTAGAGGTACATCACCGCCTTGCCGATGCCAGACTGCTTCAGCAGAGACTTGTCGATGGCGGGGAACTGAACGAACAAAGGTTAGGGTGATATTAACACCAGTCTCCGCAGCGCAAGCGATGATCCACGGGAGAGAGTACTCACGTCCATGAGGAGTTTGAGGATGCTCTCTCTGATGAGCAGACAGGGCAGCGCGCGGTTGGGCATGGGCGCCAGCCAATCGCACAGCACGTTCAGCACGTTGTGTTCCAGGAACGCGAGCTGCAGGTCCTTCTTGATGAGCTGAGACATGGCCGACTTCAGCATCGACACCTGCAACAGGCGGCGATCGTCAGCCCTCGTCAGCCTGAGTGGGGGTTGTGGCCTGTAGGAGTGCGGAGAGTACCTTCTTGACAGCGGGCTGGTTGCGCTTGTTGAGGTCGCGATCGTCGGCGGCGGCTGCGCGCATATGCTGCAGCAGCTGCGCGATGAGGTCATCGTTGTCGTTGATGATGTCGATATCGCGCCGCCGCCGCCGCCCGCGCCGCTCCTCCTTCTTGCGCATCATCATCAGCTCGAAGTCGCTCACGCCGCCCGCCATCTCCTCGCTGCCAGACAACGCACACGCAACCATAACATTACTAATCGTAGCATTATCTAAATACCTACACCGATTCCTCCATCTGGTGGTGGTAGCTGTAGGTAAGCTGTAGGTCCAACTAACCGCTTCGAGTCAGGAGCGAGCTCATCGTCCGACGAGTCCGGGTCCGGCGCGGGCGGTGCGGCGGCCTCGCCCTCCGCCCGCGCCGCCTCCCCCGCGCCGCCGTCCGCGGCCGCGTGCGCCGCTGTCTCCGTGTCGTCGTCGGAGTCCAGTCGCACTGTTCGACGCTTCTTAGCTGTAAGTTAGTACAAGCCTTTCAATGACATAATGATCAGCGCGATCGCGATCATGAGCTCGCGAACTTAACGAAAGCAACCTAATCACACGTACCTCTGCGTGAAGGCGATTCAGAGCCTGATCTCGAGCTTGACCGGGAACGAGAACGAGATCTATATGAGAAATACAAAATAAAATTAAGTTTAGGGAATGAGGGTAATTCAGGGAAGAGTTTGTTCACAAGTAAATTAGCTAATTATTATTAACACTTCAACAAATAGTTATCTCAACTAAAATATAGGTACTAAATCTTTACCTAGATTTCCTGCTAGCAGCCGAACCGGAGCGCGAGCGCGATCTCGACCGAGATTTTGATCTAGACTTTGATCGCGAGCGGGATTTAGATCTGGATCGGGATTTAGATCTGGAACGGGACTTGGACCTGGACCGCGACCGAGAGCGCGACACGGAGCGGGATCCGGACCGGGACCGAGAGCGAGATCTGCTTTTTCTTCCACCTTCTGAAAATTAAGACAATTTCAATGAATCTGTAGGGGCTTCTTGTATATAAGTACCTACTAATTGTTGCAATTGTACTAACATAGTACAATTAATATATAACTAGTCAGGTCATAAGTATTGCCACACAGTAAAAACTTTTCTTTTAGAATGCTGGCCACAAAAAAGTTTATAGAATTCGAACTTCGAATTGTTCATGAAAATAAAAATGTATACTTATTAGAATTTTACTCATTTTTAACTATGGAGTGGACACTTAAAGAAGACCGTGTTGCAGTTATTGCGTTGCATCGTTGCGGTTACGCGCCAAATCAAATTTTTGACATACTGAAAAATTTGAATATAACCAAAAGATTCGTTTATCGCACCATCAAACGATACAATGAAGACTAGTGTAGATGACAAGTCAAGAAGTGGTCGCCCTCGGTCTGTTAGGACTCCAGCAGTGATAAAAGCTGTGAAGGCGCGAATTCAAAGAAATCCCAAACGTAAGCAGAAACTAGTATTTTTCAAACTTTGGCGATCACTGTACATAATTATTGATTAAAACGGGTATTTATCGCTATGTACCTTTTTTATTTGTTGCAACAGTCATGGTCTCGGGCTGACTCAAGCCCGAGACCATGACTGTTGCAACACAGCCGAAACGTCGGGATAACAAATAAAAAAGGTACATACGCGATAAATACCAGTTTTAATCAATAATTATGTAAGCAGAAACTATTGGCCCTTCAGATGGGTGTATAAATTGTAGTTTGGTAGGTCGCTAGAGGGCAGGGTGTTATTGAAACCACCGTACAGTATTAAATTGAGCCTTTTTTATTCAAATCGTAACAACAACTTTAATCGAAATGCAAAACGCTTCGATAGCGCGATTCAGAAATCTGCACTTTTTAGCAGCGACATCTAGTTATGATTTTTGAACTACATACTATAATTTACTTAACCTTCTGAACATACCGCCCGCGAAGGACAAACAGTGAAATGTCCTTAACTACTTATTCCTTTTCATTAATTTAACTACAAGATGTCGCTACTTCTTCTTGAATTCAACATACATACATTTAAAACGGAGTTACATTTTGCTATAATTAACTGGACTACTTTACATTTGATAACTTGTACTACAAAACTTAAATTGAACTGATTAACATAATCATAAACATAATCTTCTTCAATAGCTTTACCTACTTATTTCTAAACTTGTACTTATTTTAATTTTCTTAAATTATCAGAATATAGATAAATTGTTATCAGGTCTTTTGGCGCATATAAATCTACTTTTTAACCCTTTTTTTTTATTAACTGACAGGTAAAATATATAGTTTTGATGTTGGCATTTTAATAACATTTTTGTTGGTTTTCAATGTAACCACGCGGGTTAAACCATCTGGGCCCTGATGCTTCTCCACTACTCGACCAAGAAGCCAGCGATCAGGTGGCTGGTCATCTTCCTTGATGAGGACTACATCATCCACGCGCGGTTCGGGAACCTGATCTGTCCATTTATAACGATGAACTAAACTTGTAAGATAGTCTTGAGACCATCGACGCCAGAAACTTTGGAACATCCTTTGAACTAATTGCGTTTTAACTTTATTTCCTTTCAAAAACCTTCTACAGTACGCTATGACTCTTAATAACCTTGGCAGCGAAGAGAATCTCTGAAAAATTGTATTTTCAGGTACCGTAGCTAAGTGTGCCTTTACGTTTTCTTCTAGCTGGACCTTTACATCGTTTGGCTTATTGTAACTAATGACTGGATCTCGCAGAAACTGCGGACCGTTAAGCCAAAGTTCGTTCTCTGCTAGTTCCGATGGCAAGACTCCTCGAGAGGCGCTGGATTTTCTTGAGACGGAACGTGCCACCACTGCGACGACTCTAATGTGGTTATTATCTCCGATACCCGGTTTGCCACAAAGGTTTTCCACTTATTCGGGTGACTCTTCAGCCACGCTAAAACTATCGTGGAATCTGTCCACGCTCGCACTTTTTACTTTGGATTACCTACCACTTCGATAGCTTCACATAACAATCTAACCGACAACACTGCTCCGCAGAACTCCAATCGCGGAATGCCGATCTGCTTTATGGGCACGACGCGTGTCTTTGCAGCCAACAAAGTCGTTTGGATATCTCTATTTGGTCTACAAACCCTAAGGTATATTACAGCAGCGTAAGCTAACTTGGAGGCATCGCAAAATCCATGCATTTCAACATCGACATCATCCTTTCTTATGCCAAGCCATCGAGGGATTTTCACTGCAGTAAGTTGTGGCAGTTCTGTATGGTAAGTATTCCATTCATCTAATAATTCTGTGGGTACTGCATCGTCCCATCCTATTCCTGATAACCACAGCTTATTGAATCATCATTTTTGCTAATACGAATGCTGGTGCTATCCATCCAAGTGGATCGAATATTCTAGCTATGTCAGAAATAATTTTTCTTTTTGTTACAGGTCCTGATATTGGAGGAAGCTGCACTTTGTACTGAAAAACGTCTTCGCTGCGGTTCCAAGTAAGAACTAATATTTTAATAGTTGTATCTAGTTTCATTTCTATGTTGTCCTCATTTGTTCTATCAATTTGTTCTAATACTTCTTTGTTCTGTTTGTCCTCTATTTTGTTCTGTTTTGTGTTCTCATCTTTGTTTATCTGTTTCAGGAGTTCGCGGTTGTTGCCGTTCCATTTTTGTAACTGGAAACCACTTTTCTCTAATAATTCTACTATTTGTCTGTACAGGTTCACGCCTCCCTCAACCGTCGAGCAACCTGTCATCAGATCGTCCATGTAGAAGCATTTCAAGACCTTTTCTGCTGCTAGCGGATATTTATCTCCTTCATCGTACGCGACTTGATGCATTGCTCGCACAGCCAAGTACGGAGCTGAAGCTGTTCCGAATGTTACTGTCATTAACTCATAATCTTGAATTGCATTTACAGGATCGTCTCTCCAAAGTATGCGCTGGTAGATGACATCTTCTTCACCTACTCTCACCTGTCTATACATCTTGATAATATCTGCTACAAGCGCGATATAATGAACTCTCCAACGCAAAATGGTGTGACGAAGATCCGCTTGTAGGGTTGGACCTACCATGAGTGTATCATTGAGTGAAACTCCCTTGCTGTTTGGACTGGATGCATCATACACTACACGCACCTTTGTGGTTTCTTTATCGTTCCTGACTACTGCATGATGTGGTAAGTACACAGCTTCATTTTTTTCTATTATCGTTTTCTTTAAGCGGACGCATGTGGTTTGACCTTAAATATTTGTGAATGACATATTTGTATTGTTCTTTTAGTATTGTATCTTTTGATAATCTTTTTTCCAATGATATCAATCTTTTCACTGCTATATCCCTAGAGTGTCCATATTTGCATTGTGGTTTCTCGTCCTTAAATGGCAGCTTCACTACGTATCTACCATCTTCTCTTTTCGTTGTGCTTTTAAAGAAAGCTTCACATTTTTGCTCTTCTTCAGTAAATAGCTGCTTTGTACTTGTCTCTTCTTCAATTTCCCAGAATCGTTTTAATAATTCAGTCTCATTTTCATTGCAGGTGACATGCATGGCCAATATATCATCGTGTGTAGCCTTGGTGGATGTGACAACGCCAGAAAGGATCCAACCTAGACTCGTGTTCTGTGCAATCAGTTTTCCACTTGAACTCTTCTTCATTCCTTGTTTGAGGACTTGGCTATAGACGTCCGCACCAAGCAGCATATCAATTCTACGAGGAGTAGCAAACTGCGGATCTGCTAACTGAATAGTTTCTATGTCTAGCCAATCTATTTTTTCAATATGCCTTTCAGGTAGATAAGATGTTATGTGATCTAACACGTAAGCTTGAACCTCCATCTTGAACTCTGGATCCGTACGCGACTGAATGATGGTATGTACTACATACTTTGCCTTAATTTTGATGCCATTGCCTAATCCTGTAATCGTTCCTTTCGCAGGTATCTTCTTCAAGCGCAGCAGTTGGACCACCGCCTCGGTAATGAAGCAAGCTTGAGATCCCTGATCCATCAGGGCTCGGACAGTTTGATATTCACCTGTCAGCGCTTCTTCTTTTATCAAGGCTGTCGCCAACAGAACCTGTTTGGTCAACGGAACATCGCCAGTGGAGAGACATGCTACGACCTTGTCGCTCGTGGATGGTGCTTCGCTATCAACTGCGGGCTTAGCTGCCACCGGCTTATTTGCATTGAACTCTTCGGATGTGAGATGAAGCAGAGTGTGGTGTCTTCTCTTACAAATACGACAGATTGTTGGTTTCTTGCAGCTATAGACATTATGGTTTCCGCCTAGACAATTGAAACACATCTTGTTCTTGCTAACGAACGCTCTTCTCTCACTGACCTCTTGTTTGGCAAACGCTTTACAGAAACTTAGTTTATGGTTATCTGAACAAAACTCGCAAGGCATAGACGTGGACGTCGCTACCATAGACCGACACGACGTTTGGGAACCGCTTCCATGCTGTACTACAGACCGCTTACTCGGTTCTACAAATTCTAAGGCACGAAAACGATTTTCTAGAAAGGTTTTGAACTGCGCAAAGGTTGGTAAATCATTGTTATCAACATTGGAACTTGAACCGTTAGAGATGTTAAGCTCCCACTGTTTCCGCGTTTCTGGATCAAGTTTAGAACCTACAATGTGGATGATGATGATGTCCCACGTGCTTACATCAACCCTTAGGGCCTTTAACGCGCTTAAACAATCACACGTCGTATCGATCAATTCTATGATTGATTTAGCTGACTCTAGTTTCATGGATCGTTGTCCGAACAACTTATTTAGGATCGCATTTGACAAAAACCTTTTATTGCTGTATCTATTTTCTAACAATTCCCAACAGCATTCATAATTAGAATCAGCGATTGGCGTGTGATTGATTAAAACTTCGGCTTCACCGGTGACGTGCCCTTTTAGATAGTGAAGTCTCTGAACATTATCTAGTGACTTGTTGTTATGGACTAAAGAAACAAACAAGTCCTTGAATGTAGTCCATTCTTCGTACTTTCCACTAAATGTTGGAATTGTGATTTTGGGCAACTTCGCCAGGGAACTCGAATTCGAATGACCTTCCTTTGTACTAGCTACTACTGTTTGACTTAACTTTATTGTTGACTTAAAGTGTGATCTCGCTATAAAATAACTCTCTTCCGTATTTGAGTAAATCTCATTTTTTACATAAACTGACTCCTGTATATCGCTAACCTTGCAAGACTCATACAATTTGGAATTGTTTGTACGAAACAATGCCCAGTCTTTATCTAAATTATCTATTTTAGCCTCTATGTAATCAACTGTACATATGTCTTTAGGACATTTTTTAAAATTAATTAGAGCTCTTTCTATTGACTTTTGAAGATCTTTTTGTAAATTAATAAAAGAATCCATCATTAATTTTTAACCAGAAACTAAAGAAAATACTCAATTCTTAAAAACGACAATAATAATTTTTTACTCTAATTATATGCTCGCAAGTGTTTAAATAAACTAAAATTAAAAGTCTTTACCAATAAATTTAACAACTAAAGTTTACGCAAATTCACCATTTTAAAACACAACATTCACTATACAGAGTCAACGAATAGAGTACTCACGGTTTTTTCACCACAATACAAACTCGTAACGATGTTGTAGCAGTGTAACTGTACCGCCACCGTTCTCCTGCTCTTCTGAGGCGTGGAGGATACTTCCGCCCGCCTTGGACTGCTGTTGTGGGCTCTGTGTGCCCACTATCTGGTCTGGTCTCCGGGGGGACGTGGGGTTCCTTGGGACTCCTCACTCCTTGTACTAACTTCGGGGGTCGCTGGGTTCAGGGAGCCCAGGCACCTTGATCTACTCTTCAGGGGGGCGTGGGGTCATGGGCCTCACACGCCTTGTACTGAACTTGGGGCACTGGGTTCTGCAAGCCCAGGCCTTGTACTTCTCTTGAGGGGAGGCGTGGGGTTAGGGGGCCCCACACTCCTTGGACTGCTTCTTCAAATGGGGATCGCAAAAGGCAAACGTAGCCTTTGCGACCTTGATCTCATAAACTGCGAGGAGGTGACAACTTTCACCACTCACATGCACTGTAGACTCACTGCACTGTATTGTACTGCACTGCACTGTATTGTACTGCACTGCACTGTACTTCACTGCACTGCACTCTCGAGAGAACACAGGGTATGGTTTCACCACTGTGTCTCAACTGCACTTTATCCGCTGCGATCCACAGCGAGTACAGTTATTGCCCTACGCCTACCTATTACTGGTTAATTAGGTACCTAACATCTAGTACCAATCCGGCTCGAAAGACCATGTATAAATTGTACTTTGGTAGATCGCTAGAGGGCAGGGTGTTATTGAAACCACCGTACAGTATTAAATTGAGCCTTTTTTATTCAAATCCTAACAACAACTTTAATCGAAATGCAAAACGCTTCGATAGCGCGATTCAGAAATCTGCACTTTTTAGCAGCGACATCTAGTTATGATTTTTGAACTACATACTATAATTTACTTAACCTTCTGAACAATGGAGTTAAGCAGAACCACGGTGAAAAGAGTGTTAAATGAAGACTTAGGGCTTCGGGCATATCGAAGAAAAACAGGACATCGTTTGAATGCTCGTCTAATGGACCTGAGACTGAAGAGATGCCGCGCTTTCTTGAAGCGGTACGCGAGAAAAAAATACCGGGTAATTCTTTTTTCGGATGAAAAAATTTCTACCGTAAAAGAGAGCTACAACAAACAAAATGATAAGGTGTACGCACACAGTAGTGAAGAAGCGAGCAACCGTATTCCGCGTGTCCAACGAGGTCATTTTCCATCCTCGCTCATGGTATGGTTGGGAGTTTCTTATTGGGGCTTAACAGAGGTACATTTTTGTGAGAAAGGTGTAAAAACGAATGCAGTTGTGTATCAAAATACAGTCCTGACGAACCTTGTGGAACCTGTTTCTCATACCATGTTCAATAACAGGCACTGGGTATTCCAACAAGATTCGGCGCCAGCTCATAGAGCGAAGAGCACACAAGACTGGCTGGCGGCGCGTGAAATTGACTTCATCCGGCACGAAGACTGGCCCTCCTCCAGTCCAGATTTGAATCCGTTAGATTACAAGATATGGCAACACTTGGAGGAAAAGGCGTGCTCAAAGCCTCATCCAAATTTGGAGTCACTCAAGACATCCTTGATTAAGGCAGCCGATATTGACATGGACCTCGTTCGTGCTGCGATAGACGACTGGCCGCGCAGATTGAAGAGCTGTATTCAAAATTACGGAGGTCATTTTGAATAAACTTTAGTGTCATAAGAATCTATGTTTTGTTAAGTTCATTTTGGTATATAAATGGTTACATAATGAATAAACTTGTTTCAATTATTTTATATTAAACATGTGACAGAATTTATGACCTGACTAGATTCGGCGCCAGTATGTATGTACATAGTAGTTTATTGATCGAGCAAAGCGAGATCTCTAAATCAACTTGGGCAAATCAGCATTGTATGTATGTATGTAGTATGTACTTAGTCAGGTCATAAATTTTGTCACATGTTTAATATAAAATAATTGAAACAAGTTTATTCATTATGTAACCATTTATATACCAAAATGAACTTAACAAAACATAGATTCTTATGACACTAAAGTTTATTCAAAATGACCTCCGTGATTTTGAATACAGGCCTTCAATCTGCGCGGCCAGTCGTCTATCGCAGCACGAACGAGGTCCATGTCAATATCGGCGGCTGCCTTAATCAAGGATGTCTTGAGTGACTCCAAATTGGGATGAGGCTTTGAATACGCCTTTTCCTCCAAGTGTTGCCATATCTTGTAATCTAACGGATTCAAATCTGGACTGGAGGAGGGCCAGTCTTCGTGCCGGATGAAGTCGATTTCACGCGCCGCCAGCCAGTCTTGTGTGCTCTTCGCTCTATGAGCTGGCGCCGAATCTTGTTGGAATACCCAGTGCCTGTGATTAAACATGGTATGAGAAACAGGTTCCACAAGGCTCGTCAGGACTGTATTTTGATACACAACTGCATTCGTTTTTACACCTTTCTCACAAAAATATACCTCTGTTAAGCCCCAATAAGAAACTCCCAACCATACCATGAGCAAGGATGGAAAATGACCTCGTTGGACACGCGGAATACGGTTGCTCGCTTCTTCACTACTGTGTGCGTACACCTTATCATTTTGTTTGTTGTAGCTCTCTTCTACGGTAAATTTTTTTTCATCCGAAAAAATAATTTCCCGATATTTTTTTCCCGCGTACCGCTTCAACAAAGCGCGGCATCTCTTCAGTCTCAGGTCCATTAGACGAGCATTCAAACGATGTCCTGTTTTTCTTCGATATGTCCGAAGCCCTGTCTTCATTTAACACCCTTTTCACCGTGGTTCTGCTTAACCCCATCTGAAGGGCCAACAGTTT
Source organism: Philereme vetulata (assembly GCA_918857605.2). Classification (NCBI taxonomy): domain Eukaryota; kingdom Metazoa; phylum Arthropoda; class Insecta; order Lepidoptera; family Geometridae; genus Philereme; species Philereme vetulata. The sequence continues at coordinate 211,248 of OU975425.1, forward strand.
CTGCTTACGTTTGGGATTTCTTTGAATTCGCGCCTTCACAGCTTTTATCACTGCTGGAGTCCTAACAGACCGAGGGCGACCACTTCTTGACCTGTCATCTACACTAGAGTCTTCATTGTATCGTTTGATGGTGCGATAAACGAATCTTTTGGTTATATTCAAATTTTTCAGTATGTCAAAAATTTGAATTGGCGCGTAACCGCAACGATGCAACGCAATAACTGCAACACGGTCTTCTTTAAGCGTCCACTCCATATTTAAAAATGAGTAAAATTCTAAAACGCATACATTTTTATTTTCATGAACAATTCGAAATTCGAATTCTATAAACTTTTTTGTGGCCAGCATTCTAAAAGAAAAGTTTTTACTGTGTGACAATACTTATGACCTGACTAGGTACATATATATGTATGTCCGAGGATAACTTTCGAAGCGTTGATCCGATCATCGTGAAATTTGATACATAGGTAGGTAGTGATGGCACAATTTTGGTGACTAAATGAGCTAAAAATGTTGGGGGGTTGTTGAGATATAGGGGTTCAAGAGATTAAAAAAAATGTAAATATATAAATATAATTATTGCTGGTCATTTCACACAGCGCTATCTAGACCCAAACTAAGCAGAGCTTGTACTATGGGAACCAGATAACTGATAGAATACATATATACATTTTTTTTTGTAAATACATACTTATAATATATAGAGAAACAAAAGAGACTAAAACTAGACTATTAGGTCAAATAGGACGTCAAATCTAAGGTTTTCATTAGTACGTTTTGACCATGTTTTTATTTTTAGTACATTCTTTATAGTTTTTGAGTTATTAGCCATAATAAAAACTGACCTTTGACAAAATTCACAGGGTACACCATTGACCCCACAGTACTGAAATTTGGTATGCGTGTAGCTATAATGACTGACACATATATAGGGAAAAGTCTGAAATTCAGAATAACTGCAATTTGAACCCTGAAAAAGTGTAACCAATAACATGAACTCCCGTTACCATCTGAATGAAACTGTAGGTCAAGTAGTTTGGTTACGTATTCCGTGGCACTATTTTATTGGTCAAAGATTAAGGTCGGCTTGCACAATGATCTCTAAACGTATTTAGCGACTAAACATGTTTAAATTTTACATATTTGTATGATTTGACCACTCCTTAAATCATATTTAGCCACTAAATACGTGAAAATGTTTTTTTTTGTGTTTTGGAAGAGTCGCGAGATCTCAGTTCGGGGCGAAACACTAGTATTAAACTTGTGAAAGAATGTTAACCGGCCTCCCGCGTTACAGGCAAGTCCTAGTGCGGGGACCACCACTCAATTTTAATGTTTAAATAACTTTACCAAGAAACTACACGAGCTGTTTACGATTGCGTCATCAAGTTATAGTATTAAAATGTTTAAAAGTAGCTATATAAGATGTCTTACCAACTCCAGCAGACTTAGAGCGAGAGCGAGATTTGGATTTAGATCTTGACCGTGACTTTGATCTAGATCGTGATTTGGAGCGAGATTTGGATCTGGATCGTGATTCTGAACGCGACTTGGATCTGGATCTCGACCGGGATTTGGACTTAGACTTGGATCGAGATTTAGACCTCGATTTGGATCTACTGGCTCTAGAACCTGCATAAAAATAAAAATAAATTTAAAATATGCATATACTTATTATGCTAATACAAACTAACTGACATTTTAAAAGTAAACCCACCAGCAGGTGATTTGGATGCGGATCTTGCTTGTTTCTCTGCATTCTTTTCTACAGAGCCTTCTCTGGTCTTGTCCTTGTCGGCTCCCTCGTCGACGGCCAACAGGTCTGGCGACCGGGACTTGCTCTTACACTTCGACTTGCTTCTAGATTTGGTTGGACTTTTGGATTTAGACCTGGACTTAGATTTGGATCGGGATTTCCTTGAAGTGTGTGACTTGGCGGGCGATCCACTGCGGGAGCGAGCGGATCCACTTCTGGAGCGGGATTGGCTCTTGGATCGCGCGGGGGATCTGCTCTGGGATCTCTTCTCTGCGGAGCCGGTCGGAGATCGCGATTTACGAGATCCACTACGCGATCTAGATCGAGATTTAGAATGAGACTTGGCCCGTGAGCCACTTCTTGAGCGTGATTTAGCGGGGCTACCGTCCCGAGATCCTGATTTGGCGCGTGACCCGCTTCTTGAGTGAGATTTAGCCGAGGAACCGCTCTGCGAGCGAGATTTTGCACGTGAGGCGCTTCTAGAACGCGACTTAGCGGGGGAGCTGCTTCTAGACCGACGAAGGGAACCTGAGCGCGAGTGAGAGGCGGCACGCGAACCGGACCCGGAGCGAGATCGCGATCGAGACTTTGATCTAGACTTGGAGCGTGATCGCGACCGCGATTTAGACTTAGAGCGTGAACGAGAACGAGACTTGGAGCTGTGTCGGGAGGCAGGAGAGCCGTCGTGAGACCTCTTGGAGTCAACCTGGGAAATAAGTTTTTTATTTGTAATTTGCTGTCTGTAAAATCTGTAAATCCATACTAATATTCAAAAGTATGTAATTCTGTCCCTCTGTCTGTCGGACTGTTTGTTATGTTTATGATGAAATTTGATTTAGGCATGGGGTAATGTTTATATTGACAAACCACTTGTTGGCGGGTCAGCTAGTTGGGTATAAATAGATTGATACGGATACAGTTGAAGAAATTGCAATGAAGAATTTAAGGCCTACCTGATCCTAATATCATTTGACTTAAAAATCATAAAAATAAAACATAAATATTATTGTCAACATAATCTGTAATACATTACAAGTTGCTATATTACCTTACATTATATAATTATAATTTTTGTCTTAAATAGATATAGTTGCATCTACTTTTTCACCCGGTCTTACCAATATGTGGATAACGTAGTGGGTTACATTGTTAATACTTCTATCACATGAATACTGTATCTTACCTGACGTTAGAGGAAAAGCGTTTGACTTATTACAATCTTACCTTAAAGACAGAAAAAAAATAACGAAAATAAACAAAATCTCTAAAATACAACAAAAGTACTACTCAGAGTGTAGTCTATTCTATTGCGTATGGAGTCCCTCAAGGTAGTATACTTGGCCCATTGCTATTCTTGGTTTACATCAATGACTTGCATAACGCCATAAATCATCCTACTGTTTTATGTGCTGACGACATCACTGCTGTATTTACTGATCCAAATAATTCTATTAATGATTATGAAAGTATAATTTTTTTTTATATTAATCTTGTAGACACACAAGCTGACGGGCCTCCTGATGTTAAGTGGTCACCGCCGCCTATAAACTCCTGCAGCACTCATGGTAATTAAATAATTCTCTATATAATATAATTGACTGGTTACAAATAAATAATTTAAACATTGACAAAACATTCATCGTTACATTTAAAAATAAAAACGCTGGAGCAAATGAGCTGAAAATATGCTACATGATTAAAGAACTTAAAGAAGTGCAAAGTACAAAACTCTTTGGTATCTACATAGACTGTAATCTGTCACGTAAACAGCATATCGCTGAAATCTCTACCAAAATCAGCCAGTGCTCATATGCACTATACATGCTTAAAGAAATCGTCAATCAAAATGCTCTTTTAAATGCCTTTCATATGTATGCAGGTTCCATACTTAAATATGCGATTATTTTCTGGAGAAATTCAACAGATAAAGATACCGTGATTAAAGCTCAGAAGTGTATAAGGTATATTTGTAACTTGAAGAAAACTGATTCGTATAAGCTCCATTTCCAGACGTTAAACATTCTTACCCTATCTTCTCTTTACATCTACGAATCGGCTTTACATGTTAGAAAAAATATCACAAACTACGAAACCTTGAACAGCAACAGGCACAAAGGCCACTTTCGATCAATAAATAACATCTAAGACAGCTTTGTTTAATAAGAGTGTGTTTTGTATGGGAGTGAAGATATATAATAAGCTTCCTATTCATATAAAATCGATACACAGTTTCCATCTATTTAGGAAAAAAAATCAAAAATTACCTGACCCAAAAAGCATATAATAGGTTGGGGGAAAAGTCTTTTCGCATTATAGTGTGTATGAACTTGTAATAAAATCTCTTTGGCTATACTATTTGTATCTGGCTGTTTTTGGTATCATTCAAAGTTAATGAAGAAATTCGATAGATTTTAAAATTTTACTACAAAAAAGGTAAAAATGCAACGCAAGCCGCGAAAATTTGCGATGTTTATGGACCTAGTGCAGTGTCTGTGAGAGTAGCACAAAGGTTTAAGCGTTTTCATTCCGGAAATTTTGACGTCAAAGGTGCACGTCGCTCTGGTCGCCCTATTACGGATAAAATTGAAGCCATTTATGAAAAATTGCAGCAAGATCGGCATATCAGTAGTTACGACGTAGCTGAAGAACTGGGAATTAACCAACAACAGTTTTGGCGCATTTGGGTACCCCACGAGCTCAATGAAAGAAACCTAATGAACCGTGTACTCATTTGTGATTCTTTATTACGACGACGTAATGAAACCCAACCATGTTTGAAGAAGCTGATAACTGGTGATGAAAAGTGGATCACGTACGACAAGAACGTGCGAAAAATGTCGTGGTCAAAGGCCGGTCAGGCTTCACAGACTGTGGCGAAACCTGGGTTAACTCGCAACAAGGTGATGCTGTGTGTGTGGTGGGATTGGAAAGGCATTATTCATTATGAGCTATTACCACCAGGCAGGACCATCGATTATGAACTCTACTGCGAACAACTGATGAGATTAAAGCAAGAAGTTAAGAGAAAGCGGCCGGAATTAATCAACTCTCACGCTCACACATCTTTAGCCACTCAGCAAAAATTTTGAGTTTGGCTGGGAGGTGTTAATTCATCCGCCGTATAGTCCTGACCTTGCACCTTCAGATTTCCACCTGTTTCGGTCTCTTCAGAATTTCTTAGGCAGTGTCAGGTTAACATCACGAGAGGACTGCCAAAACTTAAAAAATGCGAAGAAACTTTTCCCCAACCTAATATTACACAATCAATGAATATTTAAATGATACACAATGACAATTCTAGTTTAAAATTTAATCTAATTATTTCATTAGTATGTGCTGGCATTATATTACTTATTATTATTTCATAGTTATCAGTACATAATTTTATTTTATATGACATGTAATTTGCACACCACTGTGGCTGAATATGGTGAAACCATTTAATTTTGTAACATCTGTATAATTTTACCCATGTTCTGGCAAATATATAAATCTTTATCTTTAACGTTTATAGTGTAACTGTTTTATGTTCCGAGATAAATTAAAATAAAATAATCTCTAGTACACCATAGTCTGCCACGGAAGCCACCATATATACATCAAGTCTCGTTAGGCATGTAGTCGTTAGGCATCATGTTAGGCTGTAGATGTTTAAGTAGACAATCATGGAACTAACATTATCGTCAGTGGCATAGCGTGGACTAATCTAGATGTAGGTTACATCAGCAAGGCCCTTTTATTGAATCTTTCAACTCACGCAAGCAAGCGACTAGTGATCACGGGTAAAAAAAGTGTTTCTCATTTTTATGAATGCCTTTTTGGAACGAAGTTCCTTATCGCGCGTTGCGAAAGGGGGCTAGACGGAATAAATTAAGACCTAGAGTTGTAACGACACTTTTTGCTATAGTTGTAAGCCGTTCGGCGTGCGCGTGTTTCTGTCTGTCTCTCTCTCTCTCTCTCTCATAGAAAGCAAGCCAGTTATTTTCGTTTCGTCTTTCTATTTCGCATTGAACAGTGTGGTGTCGCGACGATTATTTTTGTTGAGTGTATACAGGTTTTTTGTAAATAATATACAATCAACAACAAAATATAATACTACCATCGATGCAGTTTTTTCAAGACATTTAAAAAAATAGAATCCCAAACATATGTTTCCTACTTCAGTTACCACAAACCAATTATTACTAAAATTGAGCCTACTGATTAAGTTTATATTACATTTAATTTGTTATTATTAAAAAAAATATTATTAAGTATAACTTAAAATAAATAACATTTTATTACAATTCCTTCACTAATTAATCGAAAGGAACTTCGTTCCATCCGGGTGTCCCTTGACACCTCTCTAGTTTTTTTTTTTGTAAAATATACAGGCCAAACACAAGTTCCGTTATGCATGTAAAATCAATCAAATTGATTACGCGTGGTGTGGTAAAGCCTTGGTAAAGCTTATACTTAGAAGGGTTTTTTTGGACACTAATCATACTACGAGAGGGCCTCGTCAAGGGCGAGGGCCTGCCTCGCCCACGCCTAGCCACTGATTATGCCAGTTCCCTAAAAAATCTAATAATAACAAGTAACTTTTTAACAACCGACTCAACCAAACTACTTTACTGATTATGATTATGATAAAAAAAGAATTTTCCAAACTGGTTGATAAATGACAGAGTTCTGAGGTAAAAACATAAAACAATTGTGTCTCTATAAAATTTGAGGGTTGCTCTCGATATTTTTGAGATCCCATTATGAGATGCTGACTTGGTGTCAATGGGACCACCTGAGAAGTATATACTCTTTTAAACAAAAAAAGAATTTCTCTTTCTTTGAGTAATCGGGGAACATACATAAAAAGAAAAAGGAAATAGATTCCGACAAATTGAGAACCTCCTCCTTTTTTTGAAGTCAGTTATAAAGAAAAAAAACTTATAGACAGAATGTAACACTATTCTTATTATTTGTTTATAAGTATTACTCACAGATCTGCTGCGAGACCCTGACTTCCTGCCACCTGCAACAATGATTGGGTACATAATGTAATTTGCTAAGAAGGAGAAACAATAGATTACCATATACTCGGATTACAGTAATCTATACTAATAGTATAAAGAGGAAAGATTTGTTTGTTTGTATTGAATAAACTCCGAAACTACTGGACCAATTTAAAATATTCTTTCACTGTTGGGAAGCTAAACTATTCCCGGGGCTACTTTTATTGAAAAAATACGCGTGCGAAGCTGCGGATTGGTCAGCTAGTAATACATAAAGCTGGCAGTCCTATGATCTGTGGAAGCAACAAAGAATTAGTGTACCAATGATATTAAAGTATAATATTATGGGTAGCTGGAACAGGAAAAGAATCAATAAATTGGCCTCTTAGCTCGGCTCGGTATAGCACGAAGACAGTAGGTAGTTGTAAACAACATGTAAGCATGGAAGGTGATTAAGTACAATCTGCCTGCAATTATCGAGACAACTGGCCGGCAGGCGCGATGCCAGCATGGAAGGTGATTACAATATCCCTGCAATTATCGAAACCACCGACCGGCAGGCGCGATGCCTGCCCTTGGAACAGTTACCGATACGCAAACAATTCTAGAATTGCTAAATTCATAATCGTAAACACTAAGAATACAACAACATTCATCATTATTTGTGACGACCATGAATACTTTTTCTTAGCCTCGGATATTATTTTGATTGTCATAGGATTATTGCTTTAGATTATTTTCTAAACATGGGTGTCTGCAGTTTAAAATGTTTTAGCAGTGAGGTTAGCTTAACAAACTCATCGGAACGACCACGTACCCGTATCGGCTGCATCCACTTCCATAATTACAGGCTACAAGTATGTCACGTTGAAGGAACTAAATTGTACACTACAAAATGTACAAACTCTAATAACTAAGAGGTAAAAACTTGTAATTCATCGATTCATTTTATCAAAAATCAACATCTACCAAGCACAACGAAAAGAGCGAATGAGTGCCCTGCACCCACCCACCACAGAAAACCAATAAAATAAATAAATAGGTACTGTCATCAGTGTTGCCAGGACCTCAATCAGAAAAAGACCGATAAGCCTTGTTGAAAAAGGTCGAAATTGAAATAAAAAAACGTTATCAACTAAAAAATATATTTAAATGGTGCAAAGAACAAAAACTAGACACAAACCACTTCATTACATATATTTTAACTTATATATTAACAGTCTTTACCTATATTTTATTTTAGAACTTATCATTTCTGGCTATGGCTCGAAATTTATTATACCACCAGTTTTCTTTATCTGCAGTGGTAGTCATTATAGAAGCTATCGTCTCCGTATTGAGACGAGTGTGGCTTTCAGTTTTTATTCTCTTCAGTTTACCTAAAAACACGTTCAACACTCGCGTTAGAAAATGGGAGAACCAGCAGTAAGCCAATTAGTTCATGTAAATGAAAAAATTGACAATTTCCGGCTATATTTTTTAGGAATTTTTAATTTTACCTAGACCTTATTTTTAATTTTAATGATTGTAAGTAATATTTTTATTATTGGCGGGTAAAGGCCACAAAAAGGCCGATGGCTGCCAAGGGCCGATAATCGGCCCCTACGGGGTGATCTGGCAGCCCTGACTGTCATCTTCCTTGGGTAAGATGGTAATACTGACCACAGAACACATATATCCTGAACTGACTGAGTGAAGGAAAGGGAACCAAAATCCTTAATAAACACAATGGCGGTACTTACCTAATTAAAACTTGTTTAGCTGCTAAATTTTGTGATTACCGCTATTTTTTTTAATATGCGTGCACATCAAACAAAGTTATATTATATTTCAGTTCGGTTCAGTTTTTGTTTGTTGGCTTATCAATGAGGGGTTTGCAAGGCCATGTTTTAGAACTGCTAACAGATGCCGCTGCTCCGTCAAGCAAGGATGGAACGTTTCACGAGTAGGTAGCAATAATTAATTAAAACAAAAAAACTTTAATGAAATCATTTTCGGTATTCATGGTTAAATCGGTCGTCGTAGTCATTCGGGTCTGCTACAAATCATAGTCGTTCGCATTACTTCGAAATTCATCAGGGGTTTTTGTTGCCCGTGATTTTTCACATGTGAAATAGCAAGGATGGAACGTTTCACGAGTAGGTAGCAATAATTAATTAAAACAAATTGATTATAACAAAAAAACTTTAATGAAATCATTTTCGGTATTCATGGTTAAATCGGTCGTCGTAGTCATTCGGGTCTGCTACAAATCATAGTCGTTCGCATTACTTCAAAATTCATGAGGGGTTTTTGTTGCCCGTGATTGCCCGTGATAGCACTAGCAAGAATAGCAAGTGTGACATTACGGCATTATAAAAAAGCGGCCAAGTGCGAGTCGAACTCGCCCATGAAGGGTTCCGTAGCAGCAAGTAACATAATATAAAAGTTCTTGTAGTTCGTTGTAACTTTTTTGTTTGAGTTGATTGAATGAAAGGCAAATTGCGATTTACGATTTATGACGTATTAATAAAAACTACTTACTAGATCTCGTTCAAACCAATTATTGGTGGAAGTTTGCATGGTAATGTACATCATATATTTTTTTTAGTTTTATCATTCTCTTATTTTAGAAGTTACAGGAAGGGGACACACACATTTCTTCTAGACAGCGTGTATCATCGTAGACTGCATCATCGCTTACCATCAGGCAGAGATCGTGGTCAAACGCAAGCCTATAAAGCATAAAAAAAACATTTTACTACTTTGGAAATCTCTCGCGCAAACTATTCGGTTTAGAAAAAAATGATATTAGAAACCTCAATATCATTTTTGAAGTCTTACAAGTACCCCATAAGTATGGGTTTGATGAAAAAAAAAAATCGAGTTTCAGTTCTAAGTATGGAGAACCCCCAAAATTTGTTGTTTTTTCTATTTTTGTGTGAAAATCTTAATTCACAGTAATTGCCTGTTATTTTTAACATGTGAAATAGCAGTGATAAAAAATAGTCATTTGATGATAATTACGAAATCAGGTGCTTGTTTAAACGGCGCCATCTATTACGGTAGTTGGAACTACTTTTTTGTTTTAAATCGAGAATGAAAAGCCCTCATTTTATCTACAATAAAAATCTAGTCCAACTAGCATAATAGATGGCACTGTCTAGAGATACACTGGCAAAAATTATGGTTTTATTGCCAAAATCTCAAAGATATATATCAAAATTTGTCTAAAACAATCTCACTTCAACAATAAACAAACAAATGATTTTTTAGTGTCATGTTCCTCAGAAAATAGACGTTGTAAATTAAAATTGGCGATCCACTTTCCTTCCACTCCACTTTCATCATAGTTTAGATGCGATGTCGATGTGGTCGCTCAGCGACAAAACAAAGCTCTTCTTGTTATCCACATAAAAATTTATCTCAAATAAATAAAATAAATAAATATTGCTGGACAATTCACACAACGCTATCTAGCCCCAAACTAAGCAGAGCTTGTATTATGGGAACCAGATAACTGATAGAATACTTATATACTTTTTTTTTGTAAATACTTATAAATAATATATAGAAAAACAACCAGACCCGGAACAAATATCTGTAGATCATGCAAACATTTGTTCCGCGGCGGGAATCGAACCCGCTACCTCCTGCGTCTCAGCCGGCTATTCGCCCACTGCGCCACGGAGGTCGTTAAATATGTAGTCGGTTTCATTCATCATCATTCAGTCAGTCAGTTAGCCAAAGCCCAAAAAGATCCTATAATCTGTGGCCAAAAGCCAGCTGTTTTCACAGTCGACCACCCCACCCACAGACAGCTGTTCGATTTGTTTTGAAATGAACTTGGGAATTGTGTAGTTTTGCAAATAGTTTTTCTGCTTAACTCAGCGATGGAAGAATTAGACAAATTACCTCTGAAAAGAGTTGAACTCTCGTTGTCAAAGTTCAACGAAGTGGCGATACCTCATCATTTAGACCTGCTAAGACAACACAGGGCCAATATCATCAAAGTACGTATAGATTTGTTCTATTTGTTTCCTTTGTTCTAATTATTAAGTTTGTAATGATTATACAGTCACCTCACGCGATATCAACCTGAGCTAGTGCGTAACTCTTTCGGTTTTAACGTCGTCATGATTAGAACTAATAATAGAACAATATACCTACTTACTTATAATTTGGCGGTAAGTTCGAACACAGGTTGCTATTAAGAATTTCAAACTTTGTGCATCTAAATGAAACCTCATTAAAAACTAGGTATGTAATTAGGTATTAGGTGGGTATTAGGCATGGATTCTGATCTTTATTTTCTAAACCCAATTATTTAATTGGGTCAATTCCTTTTAAGGAATTGATCTTTCTAACGAAAGAATTTCTTACGAGTTTACGAGTAATAAATAACAGACATAAAGTATTCAATTTTCTTTTTATTGAATCTATATCGTAGCCCTGCTGATGCGGGTGAAAAATGATTTTTGTAATAAATAAAAAACAAAATACTTATTTAACTGTAATTAGAATGAATTCATCAGTATGAAGAATGTGGAGAGTACTCCCGCGTGCGCGCGGAGCAGACGAACGCGCGGCGCGTGTCGGCCCAGTTGCGCTCGCTGCTGTCGGAGCTGGAGGCGCTGCGGCGGCGGGTGCAACCAGGAGACCTGCCCAAGTTCGACGCCAGCACACAGAAGTCCCGGGACCTCACGCTCAGAGCCATCATGGACTACTTAGGTATTATTGAGGCTTGTTTGAATTAATTGCATTTATATTCACAACAAGAACATCCTCGAGGATTCCAGAAAACTGCTGCCATAGACAACGTTATTCCAAGGAGCTGGGATGGTTAGGTTCAGAAGGGAGGGGGGGTTAAGCACAGAATACCCCAGTGTGGGACATTAATGCTCTTCTTATTCCCCCTGTTATTTGAATTATTGTCCCCAGAGAAGTGGCTAGTGTAGTAGTAAGTGTACAATCATAAATAAAATGATTGTTGATGTTTCTAGGTGTAATAGAAAACAGTTGTAGAGCGATTGTGGCCTCAAGCAGCCCGCGGCGCATCGGTGAGAGATGAACAACTGATATTTTAAATATTACATTTTGTGATTTTTCTGCTATACAAACAGCTGTTCATGTTGTCATTCATTCAAACCTACATAATTTATGCATATAATTTTACTTACATCAAAGCAACCCATAACTGATTCAATCATGTATGAAACTAGAGTTCATCTGACGGATGTCATAGGCATGTTTTCATAGGCATCCGGTCATATGGAGTCTGGCTTAGAAGTAACTAGAATATTTCGAGAATAACCATGCATGCAATTAGTGTGACGAATGGAATGGATTGTGTTGATTACAGAGACTTCCCCTCTGTCCGCGAACCGGCGCAGCTGTAGGGCAGAGGAGTTCGAGAGAGAGAGCGCGGTGGTGGGTAGCGCCGTCTCATCTGAGTCTGTGGGCGTGTTGCCGCTCGCGGAGGCGGAGCGCGCGCCGCTCATACAGCTGCAGATCGACGAACAGGAGCTGAGTATGAAGGAGCGCGAGGAGATGCTGCGCGGCTGGAGCGCGCTGCAGGGCGAGGTGCGCGCGCTGCACGATGTCTGGCAACATGTGCACGCGGCTGCGCTGCAGCACAGGGAAGCGGTGAGGATACATCACCGCTCACACCTAGCACCATGCGCCATTCTACAAACAGAACGTCGAGCCCCGCTCGCTAGGGATCTGGTTTCCATTTCAACATATAGCTAAGATTTTGTACTTCCCGAAAATCATATTCCCTGAATTTGTAGTTCAACAGTTCCGAAGTTATGAGCATTTATCTAGGTCCGTACAGTCAAAAATGAAGCAGTACAGAAATTAAAATATAAATATAGATAACACTGTCACGTAAACTTTATAATAATATCAAGAAATGTATGTAAAAATGTACCTTGCACAATCAAAAGTACCTACATAGACGCTGCGCATAGGCAGAATGCGGTAGGTATCGTCAGTGTGGTGCACGGGGTGAGGCCAGTGGTGTCTCTGATCGGTTTGCGTCGTCGCAGGTCGCGGAGGTGAGCGCTCACACGGAAGAGACGGCGGCAAGCGTCGAGGCGGCGCGGAGACATCTCTCCGTCGCGGAAAGGTGAGTGAGGTCGAGTGTCGGGCGGACGGTATCGCGCGCGGTAGGTAAAGTACCGGTGCGGTGTTGTTTCAGAATGCGCGGCGGGGCCGTGTGCGTGGGCGGCGCGTGCGTGGGCGCACTGTGCGGCGGCCCGGCGGGCCTGCTGCTCGGCGTGAAGGCGGGCGCCGCGGCCGCGCTCGCCGGCTCGCTGCTCGGCTACCTGGGGGCGCGCGCCGCGCTGCCCGCACCCCCGCCCCTGACCCCGCGCGCCCACGCGCCCGACGACAAGTGCGGGAAGCGCGACTAGCGCGGTCGGTGCGTCTGCTCCTAGAGCCGGCGCGCGGCGCACCGACCGACGAGCGTCGCCGAAGCTTTGGATTCGACCCTATAAACTAGTGGTTCGCCCCGAACTGAGATCACGAGTCGTGAGTCTCCCTTAAAAACAAAAAAAAATATTATTTGTATTCTTTGACTATTAGAATAGCCACGAAATAAATAACCAATTAACTTGACCTACAGTTTCATTCAAATTACTGGTAACGGGAGTTCTTGCTTTTGGTTATTTTGTTTTGGGGTAGAAATTGCAGTTAATCTGGATTTCAGACTTTATTTGTGTCACTAAATACCAAATTTCAGCATTGTGTGGGGTCACTGGTGTACCCTGTGAATTTGGTCGATTAACCTAAACGATTAAACTAAAAATAAAAACAGTGTTGAAATGTACTAATGAAGATCTTTCATTTGACGTCCCACTTGACCTGATAGTCTTATTTTCATTTTTTTACTCCTCTTTAACCCTTCTTTTAATATCTCAAAAACCTCCCAACGTTTTTAGCTCAATTAGTCACACCAAAATTGTACCATCACTAATGTATCAAATTTCACGATGATCGGATCAACGCTTAGAAAGTTATCCTCGGACAAACAAACATCAAGCTATGTTTTTTTTCTAGTATAGTGTTTATATCCTCTTTGTTCCTCGGAAAATAATGTCTTCCGCAAGATGGCGCCAACGCGCCGCCATCTTGTTTGACATGACCCATTCTCCTCAGTACGAGTGCTAACGCCTTGTATACGCCACGTGTTTTCCGTTCTCATCACTTTGTTTTTGTTACTATTGCTGTTAATTTGTTAAGTTTATTTATTATTGTTAGTTTCTTTGTTTTCATTGTTTGTTGGCATAATGCCAAAGAGAACGAAGAAAACTGTTTTGAAGAGTCAAAGTCGTGAGTTTGTGATTCGCTTGCGTGAATATTTTGAGCGAGAAAACCAAAATGGTGGACCGCTATTACTCGTGGCAAAAGTTTGTGACAGAGTTGCAGATGCTCTTGGCATTGAACGTGCGACAGTAATTCGCATCAGTAAAGAAAAATATGGTGAATCTTCAACCGCAGTATTGACTGAAGACGAGGAAAAAAGCTTTCAACGCTAAATAAAAAAAGAAGAAAGGCTGCTCCTGTCACAAAAATTGACGACTTTGACGCCGCTGCGATTCGCAACCATGTATATGGTTATTATACACGGGGCGAATTACCTATATTAAAAAACTGGCGGCGTCCCTAAAAGACGCAGACTTGTTTAAAGGAAGCTTGCCGTCACTATCGAAGATTGTGAAAAATATTGGATTTTCCTACAAAAAAAGTGACAAAAGAAAAATTATAATGGAACGAACCGACATTGCTCTTGCTCGAGTGAATTTTCTCCGGAAAGTCAAAAAAATTACAAATTGGGACAAAGTTGTCTTTCTAGACGAGACATGGCATACCGTATCCAAAGCTTGGACCGATGATAACGCCCCATATCACTCGGTCCAAAAGCACAAACCACCAACTTCGGCAAACAGGAAGTTAGAAATAATTGCATGGCTTCAAGAAAAAGGAATAGAGGCCAATAAAACAATGCTTGAAAACGAATTATTGAGACTCGGTGGTCTGCACAAACCCAGCACACCAACGTATGTCTTAGATGACATAGCCCAAGAAAAGGGTCATAACGTCATAAGACTGCCTCCATATCACTGCCAATATAATCCGATCGAGCTTATCTGGGCCCAAGTAAAAGGTTTGTTTGCTCGAATTTCAGTTAGACAGATTCTTTATGTATTAACTCCTGAATAATTTACGATATTAAAATATGTTTTTCTTTCAAGGTTACGCTGCTAGACATAACACAACACCGCCTTTCACGGCAAATAAAATGTTGCAGTTACTAAACACTGCGGTTGAAAATGTATCTGTAGAAGATTGGAAAAAGGTAGTTGCCAAATGCATAAAATTAATGGAAGAAGATTGGGAGCAGGACTTTCGATTTGATAATATTTGCGAACAAGAGTTCATTATAAATTTACAAGATTGCTCTAGCGATTCTGAAAGTGATTCGGATATTTATTTGGGGTGTACTCCTTTGGAATAAATAAATGTATGTATTAAAATATTCGTTTCATTTTATTACCCAAATAATAATATAATCCAATATACATATAATTACGGCAGACAGCCTTCGTGGCGAAGCGGTAGTGAACACGACTGCTGCGCAGGAGGTCGCGGGTTCGATCCTCGCTCAGTGCAAATATTTGTATGCATGAATATGGGTTTTTGCACTGGTCTGGTTGTGCCTCGGAAAGCACGTTAAGCCGTCGGTCCCGGCTGCCATACGAATATCTAATGGCAGTCGTTACGGGTTGTTGGAGCCCTCAAAAGTCCAACAATTGGTCTTACTGAAAAGCTTCTATCGATAATTACTATCGATATTTTTTTCTGTATCATAACAACCCTAGGAATGCCAGTTTAACAAATGTCGCAGAGATCAAGCTATTTTTTTCAAGTATAGTGTTCTCCGTTAATGTTAATGAATGACAGCGCAAATTTATAACCATAAAAATAAAAGGACACAAAAATGACATTTCTCCGGAGATTCTCCGGTTTTTCTATAAAACCTGATCTAAAAAACCGGAGATGAAATTTGTCTCCGGTGCAAAGCACTAGATGGAACCAGTCTTCAACAAGCACCAGTAATTGACAATATTTTTTTGTTTCGTTTATAGCATATGAAAAAAAAATTGGTCTCATGGCAACACATAACCGTAGACAACACCAAGGAACTTTTAATTATGTTCCGCGTACAACACAGAACACACTGCCGGCTGTCATTTTAGAAAACGTCACACAACACAACACAAATATTGGCCCTTTTGTTTCAATTTCAACATGGTGAAGCAATGGGTATTTACCGGCACGCTGCTTGAAAAAAAATATCATGTTTTAATATAAAAAAACTGAAAAACAACTTTTTAGACAGTTTTCGATGGTGCCCACAGATCTATAATCCCGCGGCTACATTATGCTCCTCGCCTTGACGAAGGTGGCTCGCCACACACAGTTCTCCTCGCGCGATTTTATGGTAGGTAGGTACTTACTAGGTTTCAATAGGTAGGTAGCACGGAACAGAAAAAAAACAAGTTTGTTTTTTCTGTTCTGTGGTAGGCAGGTACTAGTACAGAAAACTAATATCTATTTATCTAGTGGTTCGCCCCGAACTGAGATCTCGCAAGTCTCCCAAAACACAAAAAAAAATATTCTTACGGCGACTCGCGCAACGATGCCTAAACATGATATAGACTAGATAGTAGCTAAATATGATTTAAGGACCCGGAGGATAAATACCCGTTTTAATCAATAATTATGTTTTAAGGAGTTGTCAAATCATACATACATCATCATCATCATCAGCCTACATTAGTCCACTGCTGGACATAGGTCTCTCCCAATACGCGCCACTGAGCCCGGTCTTCGGCTCTTCTCATCCAATTTCTGTCCGCCACCTTTCTTAGGTCATCGCTCCACCTAGCCGGGGGACGCCCCACACTACGTTTTCCAAGACGCGGTCTCCACTCAAGAACTCGTTTACCCCAACGTTTGTCAGTTCTCCGGCATATATGGCCAGTTCACTGCCACTTCAGTTTGCTAATCTAAGGATAACCTCGTTACGGATTTTATCCTTCAGAGAAACTCCAAGCATAGCCCGTTCCATAGCTCGCTGCGCAACCTTAAATTGGTGGACTAGTCCTACCGTGAGCGTCCACGTCTCAGCACCGTAGGTCATTACGGGTAGGATGCACTGATTGAAGACTTTAGTTTTCAGGCATTGCGGTATAGGTGACGAGAAGATTCGACCTAATTTCCCGAATGTTGCCCAGCCCAACTGGATCCTCCTCTTGGCCTCCTCGAAATTGTGTCTACCCATTTGCACTATCTGGCCGAGGTATACGTAGTCTTGGACAGCTTCGAGTGGATGGCCTTGCACGACGACCGGTTCCGGATGTATGTGAACATTAAACATAACCTTGGTTTTGTCCAAGTTCATCCGTAAACCAATTCGTTGAGAGGAGTCAGTAAGACCGCCCAGCATGACCTGTAGCTCCTGCAGTGACTCTGCAATCAGGACTATGTCATCTGCGAATCGCAAGTGCAAGATGTGCTCGCCATTTATGTCAATCCCCATGTTTTTCCAGTCCAGCGTCTTAAACAAATCCTCCAGTGCGTTGGTGAACAGTTTCGGGGATATGACATCCCCCTGTCGCACTCCTCTACGCAACTGGATGGGATTAGACTGCTGGTTATGTATCTGGACACTCATGATGGCTGATTCGTAGAGACATCTCAGCACTTCGATATAACGATAGTCTATTTGGCATCGCTGCAGAGATTCCAGAACAGCCCAGGTTTCGACAGAGTCAAAGGCTTTCTCCTAATCTACAAATGCTAGGCACAGGGGCTGATTATACTCCTCCGACTTCTGTATAATCTGCCGCACTGTGTGAATGTGGTCTACGGTCTATAGCCGCTTCGAAACCCGGCCTGTTCATGGGGCTGAAATTCGTCGAATCTTCTAGCGAGACGGTTTGTGATGCTGATGACCCTTGAGAACAACTTATAGACGTGGCTCAGGAGTGAGATGGACCTGTAGTTTTTCAGCAGTGCTTTGTCACCTTTTTTAAAGAAAAGGACTACAATACTCCTGTTCCACTCCAAATCATACAAATAGGTACGTAAAATTTAAACATTTTAGTCGCTAAATACGTTTAGGGATCGTTGTGCAAGCCGGTCTTAATCTTTGACTAATAAAATAATGCCATGAAATTTTAACCAAATAACTTGACTTACAGTATCATTCAAATTACTGGTAACGGGAGTTCATGTTAATTGGTATTTTCTTGTTGTATAAATTGCAGATATTCTGGATTTCAGACTTTTTCCTATATTTGTGTCACTAAAGCTACACGCATACCATATTTCCGCACTGTGGGGTCACTTGTGTAGGTTCCCTGTGAATTTTGTCAAAGTTCAGTTTTTATTATGGCCAATAACCTAAAAACTACAAGGTTTAAATGTCAGGGTCGAAATGTACTCACAAAGACCTTTTAATAAACATGCCATTTGACCGGATAGTCCCATTATGGTTTTTTACCCCTCTTGAACCCGAATATCTTAACAACCTCCCCTCCCACATTGTTAGCTCATTAAGTAACATCAAAATTGTGCCATCACTACCTACCTTTGTACCAAATTTCACGATGATCAGATCACGAAGAAACGCTTCGAAAGTTATCCTCGGATAATCAAACATACATACAACGTCGATTTGCCTAAGTTGAATAAAGATCTCGCTTCGCTCGATCAAATATGATATAATATACTACATGTTATGTTTGACAATAAATGAAAACACGGGTAGGGCTAATCACTAGTATTGTTGTAAAATAGTTTTTTTTCAAATAAAATTTAAAATCTTAGTATCAAATCCTCAATATTGATGAAACCGCCTGTTTTAAATAGGCAAACAAATCATATTATTTGTTCATTGTACTTGTTGCTTTGTGAATTCTTATTTTATTTATTTATTTATTTAATACTTTATTGCACAAAAATACAAATTACATGTACAAAAGGTGGGCTTAATGCTAATAGCATTTTCTACCTGCCAACCTCAGAGGTAACAAAAAAGGTTATTTTAATGTCTGTTTCTTTTGAAGTGCACAATAAAATATTTTCATTCATTCGTCAATTGCTCATGAAAGTAGGTACCTGATAAATTTACTAAGCAGCATCGTCTATCAGATCAAGATATAGCAGATCTCTATCAACCTGGGAAAATCGGCGTTGTATGTATGTTTTTTGTTTGTCCGAGGATAACTTTCGAATTGTCTATCCTATCATCGTGAAATTTGGTATATAGGTAGGTAGGTAGTGATGGCACAATTTTGGTATAATAATAATAAATAATGCTGAATATTTCACACAGCGCTATCTAGCCCCAAACTAAGCAAAGCTTATACTATGGGAACCAGATAACGGATAGAATACCTACTTAAATACATTTTTTTGTAGATGCATATAATACAGTGTTAATACAGTGTTTTTTTAACTGTAACAGTACGGCAGCACCCATAATCAGAGAAGAAACAGGTGCAGTTTCTTTTAAAACATCAGCTCTTTTTCGAACAAAAACTTTTTGGCATTCAATCGCGGTCTGGGTAGCGTTCCTGATACCACTTTAGCGCATTAGTTGGGCTTCGTCGGTTAAGGAAGTATGCTTCAATTAAGTCTACTTTTTGCGTATTTGACAATGCCATGATAGGACAAATAAGATGATGCAATGACTGATATAAAAGTCCGACAGGTGCAAGAACCATGTTCGAAATTCAAAATTGTTCAAAATGTTTTTGAATTGCTCATGTACCATGGAGTTCGTAAACTTCTTAATCGCTACAGTATTAATACTTCTTTAATGTGCAATTAGAATGTAATAAAATAATTGTAGAAGGAATTTTGTTTGTCCTGTTGTATGAGAATACTTTTTATCAAATTTGACTAACTTTCGCTGTTCAGATTTTTTTCATCCGATACAATAAAATGATCCTTACAAAGGACTGCATCGATCGGCATCTAAAAAAAATTACCAACTTGATTCATTTTAAGGCGCTACTCACACTTGACCAAAAAATTTTAATGCCAAAATGTTTTTGTTCGAAAAAGAGCTGATGTTTTAAAAGAAACTGCACCTGTAACATTTGTTCCGCGGCGGGAATCGAACTTGCTACCTCCTGCGTCTATTCGCCCACGTCTATTTGCCGACTATTCACCCACTGCACCACGGAGATAATGACTGACTATGAGCTAAAAATGGGGGGGTGTTGAGATACTGGGGTTCAAGAAGTGAAATGAAAACCAAAATGGAACTATCCGGTCAAGTGGTATGTCTAATAAAAGGTGGGAGTACATTTCGACCCCTGTTTATTTTCAGTTTAAATGTTGTTGTTTTATAGTTATAGCCAATAAGCTAGTACTATTAGCCATCTTATAAACTGAACTTTGAAAAAATTCACAGGGTAGGTACACCAGTTACCCCATAGTACTGAAATTTGGTATGCGTGTAGCTATAATGAATGACACAAATATAGGGAAAATTCTGAAATCCAGAATAACTGCAACTTCTACCAAACATATTTAAAACATATTTAGTGACTAAACATGTTGAAATTTCACGTATTTGTTTGATTTGATAACTCCTCAAATCATATTTAGCCACTAGATACGATATGAGTCGCCATAACAATTTTCTTTTTTTTTGTGTTTTGGGAGACTCGCGAGATCTCAGTTCGGGGCGAGTCACTAAAAGTGTAGTTAGTCAAAATGAGATAGGTTTATAAGTACCTACCTAGGTCTGTTATACCTTAGAGCATTCAGAACGCTAATACGAACCAAAATTAGACAGGCCCTTAAGTTTTCCTTAACCCGCGGACTCGGGACTTGTCGCCAGCAGCGACAATGAATAGACTCGTACTGGCCTTTTTAGATCAAGTAATGGCAGCACTACTCGCCAATCGCCATAGAGAAAAACAGAAATAAAGAAAAAAAAAACAAAATGGACGCCTCTTGTCTTGATGTTGATCGTGGCGATAAACTTCATTTGTGAATTTCGTTTGTAATTTCATAGTTTTTGTGTGATTATAAGTGCAAATAATTATATTAGCTAATCTTTTTACTGCTAACAGTTGTAGATTTTAGGTTTGGTTAGCGCGTGCTACGAATCTGTTGTGAAAAGAAGTGTACGCGTCATTGTCGGTGTAATTTTTAGTGAATTTTGTGCTATCTGAGGAGGCTGAGGTGGCTGAGGAGCGATGTCGTTCCCGCCGCGGCCGCCTCTGGTGCCCTACGGAGTGGTTGCAATGGCTACTCATGTAAGATCCCGTTCATTTGACTGCCGTAACCTAACTTTATTGGTTACGTTGGAATCGAATTCAATGTTTCACCTTAGAATTTATCAGAATTAATGTTTATTAACAATACGATTTATTCACTGGTGACTTTAGAACTAAACTGTTGAACCAATAGTTCCCATTCATTAACACAATACGAGTTTCTTTTACGAGCGTGAATGGTTTCTCGTTTTACTGCACCTTGCTTGGGTAGTTGAACTAAGGAGGTTAGAGACATCAAACAATATCAAAATAAATGTATCTTTCGAGCTCTGTTAATATGGGTTTATAAATAGTTTGGTTTGTTGATGTGTTGCTATGCACGGGCAGATGGTGGTGAACCCTTACACGGCCGGAGGCGCGGTGAGCGCGGTGCCGAGCGGGCGCGGCGCGTTGCTGCCGGCGCCGGGCAAGGCCGTGATCTCACGCCCGCCTACCCGCAATGGAGGGAAGGAGCCCGAAGGACCTCCCGTTACCATCTTTATAGGTTAGTGAATGGTCAATTAGAGACCAGTAACATCCTTAGTATTTCAATTTGACGAATCAGCACTGCATTTATGTAGGGTAAACATACCGGTTATAGGCTGTTTAAGCGACTTGTTTACTTCAGAGTTGATTTATATCATAATGCTGTAGGTACGTCAATCCAAAAAAAAAACATTTGTTCCTACAATAGTCTAGTTTATTAAAACCTAACGTTTATAGACGTAGCAGTGATACATAATTTAAAAAATAGATATATTCGCAAAAATAGCAAATATACCAGTTATCTGCCTTTTTACTCACTTATCGTCCACCAATGCACTGGTTATCAGCCACCTAAAGCATGGTAGGAAAATGAGTGTTATTCAATAGCCCATAGGGCTTATAATAGTATGAAAGTAAAACAATTAATAAATTAAAAAAAACAATATATTTTTACTTTATTCTGTAGCTTAAAAATATAATTGAGTAACAGATTTAAAATGATTATCGGCCATTCTTTTTCCGAAAGGCCGGAATCTGGTGTAATTTCTACCAATTTCTAAATAGGCTAGTTATTGGCCGCTACACTTTCGGTATTTTTGAAGGTCATATCTTTGAAACTATGTATAAGGTATACCGGCGGTCGGAATCTAGTTATCAATTCACAAAATTATAGCTGTTCACCAATATAATAGAATCTATGTTGGTGAATTTAAGGTTTCCGCAATGTAGGCAAAGAGAATTGACGTGAGTAAACCAGTTTTGCGACCACCCGGTCGGAAAGTAGATTTTGAAACTAAACAATAACATTGTTGAACCATCATAAATATTACAAATTATGTAAAGTTTGGTGAGTTTGGGTATTGTTTGGTTTGGAATATTGTAATTAAACATGCTAAATACACACAAACTAAATCGATCACCAATAAAACAATCATAACACTTAAAAACTCATTTAAAATTCAATCCATCTGCTATTTTTTTCGCTAAATTTACCACACATCCACAGACCAAATTTTGAAATGGCGACTGAGGGCTCAGTTCGCAAATTTCGAAGTTATGCCGTTGGATTATGAACCGTGAAGTTCGTCCGGGTCGAATGGCGCGAAATTAGAAAGGAGCTGTCTATAAATTATCTATTATTCAAAATAACGTGCGATGTGGCCGAAAAGGGGTAGTGGCCGGTGAACCGGTATGTTTACCCTATTTCTGACAATTATACATAATTTGTTTTATATGTACACAATGAAAGTTATTATCCAACAAGCATACATTAATACAGCAGAACAGCTCAAGGTCTCCGTTCAGGGCAAACTACTAGTTATAGATACACAGAAACATAGGAAGACTCATAATAATGTGTTTACTATGTGCAAATAAGTTCCTCCATGATGCATTTTCATTATCATTTTGCTAACAAGAACTATGCTGTATCATTTCTAATGAAGAGCTTATTAAATTCCTTGTGTGGATCCACTATATCCCTATATCCACTACATATATGAACTATGCTGCATCATTTCAAATGAAGAGCTTATTAAATTCCCTGAGTGGATCCACTATATCCCTATATCCACTACATATATGAACTATGCTGCATCATTTCAAATGAAGAGTTTATTAAATTCCCTGAATGGATCCACTATATCCCTATATCCACTATATCCCTATATCCACTTTATGATTTGTCTACATTTATTAATTTGTTGATTTAATCTCAGTTGATACTAGTGTTTATTAAATCACTTTTATTAACTACTCACACACAGACATATTATCCTCATAGAGTACATTATCCATAGGTAACATCACATCCCGAGTACCTGAGAACATGATCAGATCACTGCTAAGTGCCTGCGGGCCGGTGCTCAGTTGGAAGAGGGTATCCACCTTTGGCTTCAGCGAGTTCGCGTCACCCGAGGCGGCCTTGCGATGCGTGAGGCTGCTCAACGGACGGCGACTCGCTGACAAGGAGTTGCTGGCGAGGACCGATGGCAAGATGCAGGCACTGGTGGATACGTACAAAAGTAAGATTTGTGTGGACACAGTGGTCGCTGGTGTGTGGACAGTGGAGTAGAGTGGCATGTAACTTGGTTGCAGCGGAGCAGGTGTCGCGGCTGGGCGCGGAGGGCGCGCAGGCGGCAGATGCCCGCCAGCACGCGCAGGACGACCAGGCGGAGCGCCGTATCCAGCAGATCATGCGCGACTACCAGCACGAGATCAACAACTACGAGATGCTGCAGAAGGGTAACACAACCTCATCACACCTACTAACATTTAGACGTCAAAGCGACCGGTCTGGTGCCGCCTCTGCCCAACGGCTCCAAGGCTGGTCCGCGGCGTAGCGAGGTGCCTCGCTGCTGTGTGCTGTGGCGGTGCTAGACCAAACGTGGACTTAGGCGACATCAGCTTTGCGAGGCCCCGCCCATTTCCCACTCAAAAAGAAAATGTTCAATTGAATTATACACTAATGTATGAGTACTTATACTTATGTATTATTGCTGATCAAATGATGACAAAATTATATATCGGATTCCAGTCCTTTTGAGCCTGGGCCAAAAAATAGGATTTTTTCTAATATTCATAGTGTTGCCAGACGACTCTGCGACGCTACATAAATACTACTTACGCGTACGGAAATAATTACGAATAACTAAACTTTTAATAACTTGTAAAACATTTTTGCGAGGCCCCCTTAGACGCGAAGCCGTCGCGTCGGTAGTCGCCGACGCCTAACGCCGCCACTGCCGCATTAGGTACATAATATCCCCGCGATAGCGACGCAACGCTAGCAGATGTTGCTGCTAGTAAGCTTGCGGCTTGGTAATTCCTGCGCGGCCGGCGCTTCCAGGCGCGCTCTACGCTCGACACTCACCACTCACGCACTTTCTTGAACCAACCAAACTTACTGTACCTGATGAAGCTATTGTACGTTTGCAGAGGAGCAAATCTCTAAAACGGCGAAGGTGCTCGAAGAAGCGGACATTTCCGAGGAGAAGCGCGATGTCATCCACCGCGAGATCGGCAAATTTCGCGAGAGCATGAAGGTATTTCCGTCTCCCTCGCACCCGTACTCCTCGCCCCCCCCCCCCCCCCCCTCTACTGTACTGTTTAATGCGGCCGCCGGACGGGCTACACACGGGTTGATGAGTGAATCGCGAGTGTGACTGGACCGATTTGTTCTACCGATCAAAATATGTACATAAAAAAACATATGTGATAAATATCTCAATATCTAGTACAAATAATTAGTAAAAACAAGAAAGTTGAAGAACACTGCATAACTTAAATGAAATTGTGATCTATGTAACACAATTATTGGACATAACCACCCCAGGGCGGGCAGCAATTGGAAACGGTTGTTTCTGCTACTTCAACAAATTCACTCTCTCTCGTACACTGAGATGTAGACATCACCAGTACTTACAGCTACTTGTCTATAGATAATAATAGTTATTTTAACTAAACGAGTTGTTACACAGAGCCGAGACTAGAAATATCGAATGAATGGTTAAAGTAGAAGATTGTAGAATATTGTTAGAAATGTGAAAAGCGTCGGAAAGATATATTAAAGTTAAGATATCGGATTGTCGGATTAGTAGGTATGGCAGAGAGCGCCAGGTGCGAGAGTTGTGTGTGCGCTGTGTGTGGTCCGAGCCGACAGTGACGTTGTTGCGTGTAGGTGCCGCCGCGCGCAGCCGCCGACCCCGCGTGAGGCGACACGGTGAGTCTCTTCTACACAGCCCAGACCCGCTTGTCCCCTCTAACCGCACAATGCCACCATCCCGCAAATCTTGTTGATGGAGAGACAAATACACAACTTTTCTTTTGTCCTAAATTGCCAATGGAAAACTCATCTAATAATCTAATTGGGCCTTGCAGCAGAAAAAAATCACAATCAAATTTTTGGCTAAGTAATGGAAACTTAAAATTAAAGCAAAGTGACCAGAAAGAAAGAGCAAGACGAGAGTCGATACGAGGGCTGCTATTGATGTATCCGGAATAACAAAGTGAAACAAACATGTAGCATTTATTATGGTTTTATTGCTTTTTGAAATATTCACCACGATGATCGATGCACTTTTACATCCAATTTTCGTAGCACTTTTTCTATTCGGATTGAGGTATCTCCAAAACGTGCATTTTGATCGGTACAACGGCCAAGTCGGGGCTGTCCGGCGGATGACCCGTCCAAATACCGAGTTGTTTCAGGCGATGTGTGGCAGCTAGCTAGCATTGTCATGACAAACAAGGATTCTGCGTGGTCGGTTGTTTTTTCTTATTTCTTCAGACTTCTGGCAAACAAAGTGTCGTGTAGGTACCATTCTGAATTAACCGTTTTTCGATCCTCTAGCTAATGGTACTGTATTCACATGCCCATTTATACCAAAAACAACAAGCGACCATTTGCCTCAAAGTGCTTTTGAAGGAATCACTTTTGTTGGGTTCGGCTCATCTTGGAACACACTTGAGGTACAACAACCGATTTAGGGCGACCTTCTTTAAATTCGTCCGTGAGCACAGACCACCACGCACGATTAAACTCACTAAACCAGTGATACACAGTAGTTTTCGATGGTGCTTCGTTCCCAAAAGTCGATGTGAGTTGATCGATGCACCGTTTTTGAGTTAGACCTCGCCGAAAATCATAAAAAATCATAGCACGAAAATTTTCTCGAGTTAAATCCATGGTGATAAAGACACGCAATTTTCAAAATGACGCCACATAGGAAAAACAAATGACAGCTACATGAAATACATTGTATTCTTCAGCCAAAGAGTTCCATATTTAAATGTAACTGGCCAGTTCCGGATAGATAAATAGCAGCCCTCGTATGCGGAGGCTCCCGAGCTCCGCGCGACTGCGACTTTCTGCGAGTCGACGACTCTATTCTCATTGTTTTCCTTTAAATAAATACATATATGTGTCTGCTAGAGAGAGTACAAATAGAAGAATATTAGTAAGCGAGTGACGGGGCAAGCGGCGCGTACCATCATTATTTATTCATGAATTTACATTTGTTTCTGTTTTCAATTCATTACTTACATTCTTTTATATTTACACATTTTGATAATTTTGTTATGAGTGATATTTATTCTGCTACTAACACCACGTTACGTTCAGTAGACAGTAGCAGGAACACCGTTTGTAACAGACGCATTCAGTTCAGGACACGAAAGGACTTTCAGATGACACATATGTATTATTAACCTTTAGTTGTAAAATGTAGACGGTTCACTTGCCATCGACGCGGAAGAGCCGCGTTGGTGCGCGCGTAGTCAGTGGGCACGGCGGCACGGCGCGGCTTCCGCGGCGGTGGGAAGCGCCGTCGGTCGCGAATCCGCATTCGTGAGTTGTGGACTAGCGACTAGCGGTCTCACGACGCGCATTCCTCTACCAATCAACAGACAACGCCGCCGCAGACAAACCATTCTCTTCTAGCAATCCTTTATGAAACTTCACAATAATCGATCGCATCTAGTCCATTTATGTAAAGAATATTCGCGAACATTCTTGGTCGTCGATTGCAGTACCGCGCACCGATAATCCTAGTGTAATTGATCGAGCGAAGCGAGATCTCCAAATCAACTTGGGCAAATCGATGTTGTATGTTTGTTTGTCCGAGGATAACGTTCGAAGCATTGATCCGATCATCGTGAAATTTTATATATAGGTCGGTAGTGATAGCACAATACTGTTGTGACTAAACGAGCTAAAAATATCGAGGGGTTGTTGAGGTATTGGGGATCAAGAGGACTATTAAATCAAGTGGGACGTCTAATGAAAGGTCTTCATTAGTAGATTTCGACACCGTTTTTATTTTTAGTTTAATCTTTGTAGTTTTGCCATAATAAAAACAGAACTTCGACAAAATCCACTGGGTACACCAGTGACCCCACAGTGCTGAAATTTGGTACTCTTGTAGCTTATACATATAGGGAAAAGTCTGAAACCCAGAATAACTCAAAATAAAAAAAAAAACAGTATAATTTTATTTTGGAACAAAAAGATGGTAGGTACAAGAATACTGGAACACGATAGTATTCGCAGAAGTTATGAACTGTGTCGCGAACACTAACGCCCCCTCAGAGTTAATTATTTCCAATTATTTTTAAACTGCAATTTATTCCCTAAAAAGTTTAACCAAATTTACAAGAGCCCCCTTTACTTGTAATTTGAATTAAACTGTAGGTCAAGTATGGTGGTTTGTATGTTGCATGGCACTATTTGAAAGTAGTATACTACTAGTTCATAGTGAAAGATTACAAGTAATATTTTTTGTTGTTTTTATGTCGCGACTCGCGATACATATGTCTACTAGTAGTAGTAAGTTGAGAATGAGAGTGCAAGGTCGCAGCGGTAGGGTAGTGCGCGTCGCGAGCCGCACGACGCCGGCGTCCCTCTGCGTGGGCGTGGGCGCGGGCGTGGGGGAGGGGCGGGCGAGCGGCGCGCGGCGGCGGCGGCTACAGGGAGAGGACGCAGCTACAGGACCGTATGACACACTCTTTATCTTACTATGCTACATACTATACGTACTCTATCTGTTATATTATATACTAGGTGAGTCCATGACGGAGAGATGCGACAGGCTCGAAGCATCTCTCGGGTAGGCGTAGGCGGTCGAAAGCGTTATTAAACATGGATACGTTCCTGCGCTTTCAAAATGACTCAACGAGCTAAATCCTAACCGGAATTGCGCCATTTTCCTATTCCAAATATTTGATATGCGTTCGCTGCTGAAAGAAGAATGAGAATATTTTTTTAACAGGGTTTGGCTATTACAGAAATTGTAAAAAAGGTTCTTGCCCAATAATGTGATTAAAGTTTAAACTCGTCCAGATAAATAAGTGTCGAATATCGTCTGCATAGAAAAGTGCAAGTCGATAATGTTTTAATCTGGCAAGTGCCGTTGTCATGGACGCACCTAGACGCGTTGGATAGTGCTGTGAGTTGAGTTGTTCCTTGCAGGGCATTGCAGTAGCGTAGCGCGGCGCCGCGGATCTGTCTGCACTGCTCGTTCACCGCGACCTTACATATTAGGTGTTCTTTCTAAACATTACAGATCTAACTTATAATTATATTTAAATGTTCCGTTCTGATCTTATAAAAAGTTTACTATTTGATTATTGCGATGACAAAAAAGCTTGGGATTCGGATTAGCTCTAACTCTGTCCAAACTAATTAACGATTGAGACGGAACTTTCGTAACGTAATATTTTCAAAAGCTTGGAATTTGAATAAGCTCTAACTCTGTCCAAACTAATTAACGATTGAGACGGAACTTTCGTAACGTAATATTTTCAAAAGCTTGGGATATGAATGAGCTCTAACTCTGTCCAAACTAATTAACGATTGAGACGGAACTTTCGTAACGTAATATTTTTAAAAGCTTGGAATTTGAATAAGCTCTAACTCTGTCCAAACTAATTAACGATTGAGACGGAACTTTCGTAACGTAATATTTTCAAAAGCTTGGGATTTGAATGAGCTCTAACTCTGTCCAAACTAATTAACGATTGAGACGGAACTTTCGTAACGTAATATTTTAAAAAGCTTGGAATTTGAATTAGCTCTAACTCAGTCCAAACTAATTAACGATTGAGACGGAACTTTCGTAACATAATATTTTAAAAAGCTTGGGATTTGAATGAGCTCTAACTCTGTCCAAACTAATTTACGATTGAGACGGAACTTTCGTAACATAATATTTTAAAAAGCTTGGGATTTGAATGAGCTCTAACTCTGTCCAAACTAATTTACGATTGAGACGGAACTTACGTAACATAATATTTTAAAAAGCTTGGGATTTGAAGAGACGGAACTTTCGTAACGTAATATTTTAAAAAGCTTGGAATTTGAATTAGCTCTAACTCTGTTCAAACTAATTAACGATTGAGACGGAACTTTCGTAACGCAATATTTTAAAAAGCTTGGGATTTGAATGAGCTCTAACTCTGTCCAAACTAATTAACGATTGAGACGGAACTTTCGTAACGTAATATTTTAAAAAGCTTGGAATTTGAATTGGCTCTAACTCTGTCCAAACTAATTAACGATTGAGACGAAACTTTCGTAACGTAATATTTTCAAAAGCTTGGAATTTGAATAAGCTCTAACTCTGTCCAAACTAATTAACGATTGAGACGGAACTTTCGTAACGTAATATTTTCAAAAAGCGTGGAATTTGAATTAGCTCTAACTCTGTCCAAACTAATTAACGATTGAGACGGAACTTTCGTAACTTATTATTTTAAAAAGCTTGGGATTTGAATGAGCTCTAACTCTGTCCAAATTAATTAACGATTGAGACGGAACTTTCGTAACATAATATTTTAAAAATGAATGACCGGGAAAGTTTATCGTACGACTCAATTTAATGTTAATTGATTTAAATATACGGTAAAGCATTTTAATCTTGAGAGCAAAAACATTTCGGACAAGTTTTTTTTACGATTATCATTACAATTTTTTTTTTCATTTTAATATCACAAGAAGGTCGATGCAAAGATGAATGTCTGATAATGTTATATGTAAGTAAATTATATAAGAGCATATGAAGCGTTGATCTCTTGGCGCGGTGAACAGATGTGCAGGGGATGGTCGCGCGTGCTGCGGCGCGTTCCATCGCGTCGCTCACGTGTTGGTATGTTTGGGACAGGACGAGGCCGAGGTGGTGGTCCGGCGGAAGAAGGACAAGGAGGACGGGAAAGAGCGCAGCGAGCGGGGAGAGCGCAGCGAGCGTGCTGAGCGTGGCGAGCGCACCGAGCGCGGAGAAAGAGAACGCAGCGAGCGCGGAGAGCGAGACCGCGACCGGGACAAGGACAAGGAACGCCGAGACAGGACCGACAGGACCGACGACCGGGAGAAGGACAGAGATCGCGATAAGGATAAGGAGAGGGAGCGTGATAGAGAAAAGGAGCGAGAGAGAGAGCGGGACAGGGAAAAAGACAGGGAGAGAGACGATAAGGACAAGGAACGCGATAGGGAGAGGGAACGCAGGCGTAAAAGCCCGTCTAGGTAAGTTGCACTTTGTCCACCTTTGTTTTAATTTAATAAACGATCAAAATAAAATGGTTTAAAATCTTTCAAGCTTTAAAATAAAAACTTAGGAATCATAATGGAATATGCAAAGCTTTGACCTCTAAATAAGGGCATGCAAAAGACAGTTGCAAATAGTGTATACTAAATACACTATAGATAAGTCAAGTGCGCGTGGGTGGAAGCACCGCGGCACGCGCACGCGCACCGGCCTTGACCATCCCTAGGCGTTATTGCTCGTGTTGTATATTGCAGAGGTAAGGATCGCCGCGACGACCGCGACAAAGAGAGGGAACGAGAACGCGAACGCGAAGATAGGGAGAAGGATAGAGAACGCGAGCGAGAGAGAGAACGAGAGAAAGAAAGGTTACTATCATTTTATAAGATTTATATATTTTAAGATGCTTGTTAAGACTACTCCTACAAACTTAGTCAAAGTCAAAATCTTTTATTCATTGAAATCATAAGAATCACTTTGAAACGTCAATTTTACTGCATGTTCCTTCCCGACCAAGCAAGAAAGGCAAGAAAACAAGGCTGGTTGTTTTTAAAATGATCCTTTTAGAATAGTTATGAATTGAATAATTATTGGGTTCTCAAGGGTTGGAAATAATGGTAAACTACTTTAATTTCAATTACAGATTATATAACTATGCCTTATTACTAACTAACACACGAAGTGACCAACCCAAAACACCCAAAACGCTTCGATAGCGCGTTCTAGCATCGGTACAATTTTACTAGCGCCATCTAGTTCTGTATTGCCAAAACTTATACATTAAATCGTTCCAACAACAATAAATAAATATATTATAAATATTGCTGGACATTTCACACAACGCTATCTAGCCCCAAACTAAGCAGAGCTTGTACTATGGGAACCAGATAACTGATAGAATACTTATATACATTTTTTTGTTAATACATACTTATAATTATAGAGATACAACCAGACCCGGAACAAATATCTGTAGATCGTGCAAACATTTGCTCCGCGGCGGGAATAGAACCCGCTACCTCCTGCGTCTCAGCCGGCTAGTCGCCCACTGCGCCATGAAGGTCGTCAGAATAAAGAAAATAAATTATATATACGTCTATATTGTAACATTTTTGAACGAATTGGAACAATTTCAATCCCAAGCTTATCTATCATCTAATAATTCTTATAGAGGGGTCCGTTTAAATGTTCAACTCAAACCTGCTTATTTTAACCAGGGATGTTGCGGATGCGGATTTTTTCACATCCGTGGATGTGAATGCGGATGCGGATTTTTGAAGGCTCACATCCGCGGATGCGGATGTTTTAGATCTTATATAAATATAGTATATGAATGAAGAATTAAAAGAATGATAAAGTAATTATTAACATCTTTTTTAATGAAAATGATATTTTTATAACTTCACTTGCTAATTTTCATATTAGTAATGAATACTTAATAAAGCTCATTATACTTAATAAAGAGTAATATTGCCGCCTTTTCTGATTCAAGGCGGTTACGCAGAGGTTCGTAAATTAAACCAGCGCTACTAAATAATTGTTCGCTAGGACACTGCCTGGTGGAGTGGATACAAATATTCGTGCTATCGGTGATAATATCTTAAATTTCTCTTGATTTCAATTTAATAAGCTGAGCTAAGACTAATATCAACAATTATTTATACACAATGATCACTGTATCACAATAACACTCAAAATACCTATATAGACGATAAGTAATCCACAGCGCAAACAAACACGTAATGATTTATTTACAAGAAACAAATGATGCACCAAAAAGACGCGTCGGATCTTGTCACCGTTTTTTGGCTCCCATTGGTCATTGTCACGTGCGAACGGCACGCGCCATTCGCCGGCCCCGCCCAATTTTTTCTTGTCGCAATTTGTATTACATTCGCATCCGCATGAACATCCGCATTGATTATTGCGGATGCAGATGTTCAAATCTATGCGGAAGCTCCGCATTTGCGGACGCGGATGCTAATATTAGCAACATCCCTGATTTTAACAGCAACTAATACAGTTTTGGTTCAATGAAAATTGTTCATGTCGATGAGTACGTTTACTCCTCTCCTCTCAACACTTTTTCAAAAATAGTCTTGTTACACTCTGTATTTATTGCATAGCTAAGTGGAACATACCGAAGCCATAACATTACTTGCGAACTTTTAATTATTTTTGCAGACATTCAAACAATCTCAGTAACCCGTAAGTGCTAATTACAACTCAAACTTTTTGCGCCAACTACAAATGAGTGAACAATTGCAGTATTTATTTCAGAGAGGTACGTGAGAGAGAAAGAGAACGCGAGCAAAGGGAGAGGGAGCGAGAAAGAGAACAAAGGTATGTGGTAACGCCATCTTTTTACTGTATAAGGTAACTCTTTCCTGGACCCACATTCTATCCACAAAACCATTCCCTTGCCGAGCGCCGTAACTCGCTGATGGCGTTGTTTGAGAAGACTCACCGGCGCGCGAACTACTCACAGTTATTGACTTTCGTTCGCAATCGCTAAAGCCCGCTGAAGAAACCGCCGTTATGCCGCAACAATGTTTTTAAAACATTAAAACAAAATTTCCGCTGTTTTTATACTAATTATTGTTTTATTTATTTATTTATTTGAACACCAACATAACACATACATTATCACATTATAATAAATTAATTAATATTTTTACGAGCTAAATGTTACTAAGTATAATTACAGGTGAACACTACATTGACTAATTTATTGAGCGAGTAACATAAAAAAATGCAAATAACTAAAACAAACACAAAATACACTGAAATAAATAAAAGACACAAAAATTAATTAAGTTCTGTATTTTACTTTCGTGTTTAATAAAGAGTTATCATAATTACAGAATCATAATCCTTAAAAACTAAAATAATAATTGGAATTAAAGAATTCAAAGTTTAGAGTATAAATTATTACATTTAAAATGGGCTTTTAGCTTTCTCACAGAGCAAGCGAATATGTCCAACTGGTCATATTTAGATAGTATATTATACTGCCTAACGATTCTAGTCAATGGTGCATGGTGTTCCAAATTTGCCTTTGATCCCCCCAATCTATACAAGTTAAACCTTGGCGCTCTGGGCAGTTTGCAAGGAACAGAAAAATATATGGACGCCAACAAACCAGGTACATCAAGTATGCCATTCACTAACTTAAACAGAAACACGGCGTCGAGCATACGTCTTACGGTCCGTATGTGTGGAGATCCCAAAATGTTTCAACCTATCCTCGTAGCTCTAAAGTACTTTTCGCAAATGACAGGAATATGTGAAATGCCACAGGTAGCGTTTCTGAATGCTTTCCAAACAGTTTTTACTAATTTCATAGAAAGGGCTCCACGCCACGCCACGCTTCCATACTCCAAACCACTACGCACAATCGAGTTATAGAGCAAGATTTTTGTTTTGGCTTTAAAGTCTTTACAATTTCGTAACAGAAATCCAAGGCACTTGAATCCCACGGAAGCAATATTATCCACCAGTATTCGGACAAAGTTTACTGTCGAGGTTAATACCCAGATCGCGAACCTCAGAAACATCCTGAAAATTGCTGTCTTTGATTGAGTATACTGGAAGGTCTACAATTTAAAAAAAAAGTAGTAAAGAGTTTTGTAAAAAGTATAGAGTAGTACTTCAAAATATTTAGAAACATGTCATTTGTATCGCACCAAGTATCCAGTCTATTCAAATCCTCCTGCACTAGGGCGACATCGAGGCTATTGTTTATCGGTCGGAAGAGTTTGAGATCGTCGGCAAAAAGATAGTAATCAGAGTTACGAAAGCAGTTGCCGATTCCATTAATGAAGATATTCAAAAACATAAGGTCAAGACAGGTCAAGACCCTGTGGGACGCCAGAACAAACAGGAAACGGGTCATAAGTAAAACCCATTCACTACGACTGACGACTTTCTATGGAGCAAGTATGATCTACACCAGCTCAACAAAGGCTCAGCGATACCATGCTGAGAAAGCTTGCGGAGCAGGATCGTGTGGTTCACTTTGTCAAAGGCCTTGCTGAAGTCAGTTTAGATCGCACTTACTTTACCAAAGGCATTGAAATAGCCTCGGACTATGTGGTGACGTTCTATAAAATACCGCGACCTGGTGATTTACGCGAAGTGTGCACGAAAAGGATCATCATCAAGGCTGTTCCAGGATTCAAGAGGTCAGTGCGTACATCCTTTAGCCACAATTTCCTCCAGGGTTACCTTATGAGCTCCCACGAGCTATTGAAGGCGTAAGTTTCTGACAAAAGAGCGCCGTCAGTAAGAGAATGTTTCTGACTTGAAACGTCTAAAGCTTATACCCACATTGAGAGGAGCTCCGTGGCGCAGCGGGTGAATAACCGGCTGACACGCAAGAGAAGAGGTTGCGGGTTCAATTACCGCCGCGAAACAAATGTTAGCATGATACAGAGCGGACTACAGATATTTGTTCGGGGTTTAACCGCCAATTAACGAACGTGACATAATGCACGTCCGACGTCGTCTGCCAGTTCCACTTAACATAAATACAGTTGAACCAACAAGTTTTTTATTTTAACCCAGTCTGACGCGACCATAAAGCTAAACTCATTTTTACGCAGAAATGCGTGTACGCGACCGACCAGCGACGACGCGATGTCGCAACTACTAATCTGTGGCGCAGTCCATGTGTTTCATTTAGTTCCAGCACTGTGTGTAATGTTTAGCATTATATTTATAGAGTGGCGCGACTGTTTCCCGGAGGGGTAGGCAGAGAGCACGGTCGCATAGCTTATCGCTAACGACCGCTGGCAGGCCGCAAGGCAAGGCAAGGGCTCTCCGTGAACCTCACTCGTCGATAACGCGCCGATAACACGACGCAATCGATTCCTAATCGCGCATTATTTTATGTTTGTGCGACAACTTTACTAACTATTTTCAATTGTTATTCAAAGCGCATTGTGTTTTAAAATGCAATGGTACAAGTGATTGGTATAGCGATTAATATAAAGTATTCGATCAGCCTGTCCTGGCTCGGAGTGTAGTGTAGTGCGCCAGTGCTGGATCGTCATCGATCTGTCCGTGGAGGAACTGCTGGCGGCGCTGTGCGCGCGCGGTGCGCTGCCGCGCCTGCATCCCTTCATCCGCACCAGATATGAGATCGCACGCGACAAAAGAATCGGCAAATACGGGTTGACTTACATTCTTTTCATCACTCATGCTCTCATTGTAAACTCGATAACGGGTCCGTAAATGCGGTTTACGGCCCTGATGGCGAAGACACCAGGCGGAAGTGTATCCTTGGTGCATTGCCGCTGAATTGCGCAGCTTGTGCGTGGACCCAGATAGCGCCAGTTGTCGGATCACACGTCGCTTCGCTAATATTAGTAATTGGAAAGTAACTCTGTTTGTCTCGTTTTCACGACTAAACGCCTGTACCGATTTCCATGAAATATATAGATAGATTATGACCTGGAGTGAGACCTAGGCTCCTTTTTATTGACATATCGTATCGTAACACATGGGAAGCTGCAGGCGAAAGCTTGTCTTATACAAATTGGTCCATCATCCATCTCACTAAATATCCAACTTATGTCGACAGAGAGCGGGAGCGAGAGCGCGAGCGCGAACGGGAACGCGAACGCGAGAGAGAGCGGGACAGAGATCGCGATCGCTCGCGAGAGAGGGAGAGGGAGCGATCGCGTGGACGCAGCCGGAGCGAGGCCGACGCTAGGAGGGAGAAGGAACTAGAGGAGGAGGCGAGAGAGAAGAAACGACTCGAGAAGAAGGCGCGGGAAAAGGAAGCTGCCTATCAGGAGAGGTGAGTGCGAGCGAGACAGCTGTCCCATACGCAGATAATCACAACGAACGGTTGGTGGTGGTGGTTTCTCAACTATTTCTTAATTAATTTAGGCTATCGTATAATTCTCAGACTGAAAAACTGGGAGAACCGCGAGCGACGCAAGCAGAAGGAGTACGAGAAGGAGAAGGAGAGAGAGAGATGCCGCGAGGAGGAGAGGGAGAAGGAAGCCAAGAGATTGAAGGAGTTCCTGGAGGATTACGACGACGAACGCGATGACCACAAATATTACAAGTTAGTACTGCATCTGGTTTAGTGTATTCAATTGTATGTTTGAATAGTCTTATGTACGTGCGGCGCTCCTCCTTGCAGAGGCAAGGAGCTGCAGCGGCGCCTCGGCGCGCGCGTTCGCGAGGCCTCCAGCGACGGCCGCGAGCGCGCGCGCGAGCAGGATGAGCTCGCCGCGCTCCGGAGCGACATCTACAAGGGACGCGCGCCCGACGACCCCGCCGCCAAGCAGGCGTTCGAGCAGGCGCGGCTGGCGCGCGAGGAGCAGTACCGCCCGCGCCTGCTGATCGACGTGAGCCTGCAGGTGGAGCAGCAGCGCGAGCGCGAGCTGCTGCGCGCGCGCCACCGGGAGGACGCGAGGAGAGAAGCGCGAGAGAAGGCGGAGAGAGAGAGAGAGCGATACCTGCGCGCGCACGCCGAGAGACAGCTGCCCACCGAGGCCGAGCCTATAGACTCGGATGACAGGTAGATTGTTTATACTTGCTCCACATAATGCCACCTTCGCTACCCGCTTCCGTTCCTCGTGTCCTTCTTCTGTGTTAGTATATAGTACCTACTCTCCTTCTATGCCCTTTGCGCGAATCACATGTATAATATTATTGAAGTGAGTACATTTAGGTGATTGGTGATGTGTTACAGCGGAGGCGGAGGGGGCGGAACGGGCGGTGCGTCGGGGGGCGAGGGTGCTTCCCCCTGCGGGTCGACCACGCCGCCGCCGCCGCAAGTCGCGCCCCCCAGGCATCGACACCATCACCATCATCACAAGCACAACAACAATAACGATCATCAGGTAACGCTCGCTCGCGTAGCTCTGCTCCGTACTGACCGACCCTTTGACACATGTACATCAGTCGCACGCGCACACAGACGCGCGCCTACAAGGATTTTCGAAGTCGGTCGAAGCTTCCTACAGATGAAACTCGAATATTATCTCGACCAAAATCGCTGAACCACAACGGTAGCCAGTTTCTTATTCGTAAACTCAGATTTAATACTAACTAGAGCAGGGATCCCCAAACTATTTTGGACAAGTGACCCCTTTTCCAAAATGAACTGTTACCTCAGACCCCCATGGCCAAATTACCTTCTTTTAAGATCAACCCCCTTATTCATAATGGTCCGCTAACTTAAAACAGCTGATACAGAGTGTTATTTTTCATTCTGACTTAGGTCAATAGAAGAAGACAGAGTGAGAATTAGCAATGCTTTAAATTAGTTAGCAGACTATTATGAATAAGGGGGCCTATCTTTCGTTTTTTCCTATTGATACAAAATACCTAGGTACTAAAGTACCAATTGGAAAACTTTGCACTTGGTTAAGTGCGTAAAGTTGACTTCATCAAAATTTAACAAAATAAAAAGACATACAATTCAGTAAATATCAAGTTTAATTTATAATGATTATTACAAATTAAGTACTTAAAGAATCTTAAGTAGGTAGGAAATTATATTTAAAAAGTATTAATTCGCAAAGAGAAAATAAAACATTCAGTGTGATGGATGAACCTGGTGACTATCTACCAATCTAGCTACATCCGGTTCAATATTAGTGAGTTGTAGCCTTAAATCTCCACGTTCGTTGATTTTCAAACGGTTTCTTTGTTTCGTCAAAATATTTGTTACCACACTGAAGCTTTTTTCAACTAGGTATGATGATGGAAAAGCGATAAGGTATTTTTCAGCAATGTTCCACAATGTAGGATACTGTGTTTCAATGTTGCGTTGCAACCAGAACTTCTGATAGCCTTGGTTGAACTTCTGCTTAAGCTCTTCGTCTGTGCTGATGGTAATCAACTCTTCTTGCATTATCACATTGGCTTCTTCTATGGCTGTGGTATTGTACGGATTTATTATCCATTGAGGAATTTGTAAATTTAAAAGATCCTCAAACCTCTCCGTAAAATCCTTGTGTAATGCGTCCAATTGAGTGACATATAATGAAATGTCATCATCTTGAGGCATTTCTGGTAATTTTGACAAATACGGAAACTGCGAATATTCTTTTCTGCCTAAATTTTGTTTATAAAGGATTAGTTTACCCACGAAGGCCGATATTATTGATTTTGTTTTAATCAAGTTAAGATCGTCACCCTGCAGTTGCAAATTAACTTTGTTGAATATTCCAAAGATATCAAGTCAAGTAATAAATATCTGTTTTACAATTGTTCAGATTTTCTTTCAAATTCGGATCTTTTTCTGTTAAAAACTTCAACACAGATTCAAAAATGCCTGAAAATCTTTCTAAGCAAGAGCCTCTTGATAGCCAGCGAACTTCAGTGTGCAGAAGTAATCGAGTAAAGACTTCGTCGTTTTCCTCACATAGCTGAGCAAATAACCGAGAGTTCAAAGAATTGCTTCGAATCTTGTTGATAGCATTTATTACATATTATAAAGACTTATGCAATCTAGGACTCAGCTTTTTTGCTACTAAATGCTGCCTGTGAATCACGCAGTGAATGACCAGTACATCAGGCAGTTGTCGCTTTAAGTGAGTTATAAAACCACGACGACGACCAACCATAGACGGTGCACCATCAGTCGCAACAGAAACAATTTTTTTCCATGGAATAGCTTTGTCAGTAAAAAAATGTTCCACGGCCTGAAAAATCGATTCTCCTCTGGTATCAGTTTCTAAATATGTAGCAAAAAGCAGTTCTTGGCACATATTTTCATTTTTGATATATCGAAATTATCCTAACAACAGAGCTTCATTGCCGGGTAATGTAGACTCGTCCAACTGGAGAGAGAATCTGTTGGTCTGTAAGAACTTGCATAAAATGTTTTCCACATCCCGTCCCATCTCGTCTATGCGTCTCTGAACGGTGTTATTGCTCAAAGGTATTCTCTTTAAAATATCATGTGCGGGTTTGTGCAATACGTTGTTAAGGACCTCCGCAATGGCTGGTAAGATAAGCTGCTCTCCAATTGTGTGGGGTTTCCCCGACTTCGCTATTAGTAAAGATATATTATAGGGCGCTCGTAAACAATCATCGTCTTTAATAGATGATGACGCAAACATCGATCTTATGGATGGTCTTTTGTCTAGTTTTTCTTTAAGTGCTTGAAAAAATGACAAGGGCTTACTTTTTTTGTCAGCATGTACTCTTGATAAGTGGTCATCCATTTTTGAAGGCTTCATGGTATCGTTACTGAATACTTTTTCACATATGAGACACATCGGCAAGTGTTGATTTGATGGAGATGCAATAAATCCGAACTTCAAGTAGTCCAAACTGTATTGTCTGCATTTTTTTTTCGTGTCCGCCATCATAAAACTCAGTAATCCTGCAAATAAAAAAATAAGAAACTACCTAAATAAAAAACAATAATAAACTGTTAATTTTACTGGTAATTTATTACAATTGAAACAACTGAGGCAACTGCAAACTGTTGCAAACAATCTACACAGCTCTACTGATCACTATCACACAGTGGGGCAATGCAGACAGCGTCCCCAAGACGCTGGCTGCATTGCCCCATTGTATGGCAATGCTGATGCGCTGTGCCGGATAAAAACTGTTTGGTACTTATCCTGTTAATTTTTCATAAACTGCAGATATTGTATGGTTACGCTATTAACTCGCGTAGGGAGCTCAGCATTTTGTAATTTCTTTTTCAATCACTTTACTTCACTTAATTTAGCTATGTTATAACTTTGTAATCTCTTGAAATAAATGAGTTATTATCGTTCAACCTCCAACGAATTTCAAAACGCGAATGAACTTTCAACCTAAGTGCAAGCTCGTTAAATAGTAAAATATCGGGAACATGTTTGGACTTGCAACTTGATCATGAATTCGTTCGTATTTAATCGCGTAAGCGTCAAATAGAGAGCAAGTCAAAACGCGCCTGAAAGACGTACGCTCGAACTCATTATCTTGCACAAACTTGTCCACACTGACTTGCCGAGTTTTTCATCTTGTACGAACTTGAGACTTTACATTACTACAACAATGCTATTTCCTACAAAAATATTAATTATTCCTAGTACACGTAACACAACATAAATAATACAGTACCTACCTATCTTGAAAGTAAATAAGAACTTGTGTAAATTAAATAGGGGTCGATTTTTAGACCTCGTCGAACCTCAAAATCAGTTTTCGTTTATGTCGACCCCTAGGGGTCGATATCGACCACTTTGGGAATCCCTGAACTAGAGGATGACCCTCGGCTTCCATGAAACATTTCCCGGATCGTACCTTATAGCCTGTCAGCTGGTAACATGGTGCCCCCCTCCTTCCCACAGAGCTCGGACGGCGGCACGACCCCCCCGCGCCCCCCCTCCGAGGCGAGCACCCCTGCGCTCACGCCCAGGAACGAGCACAAGCGCAGACATG
This sequence comes from Philereme vetulata, assembly GCA_918857605.2. Taxonomy (NCBI): domain Eukaryota; kingdom Metazoa; phylum Arthropoda; class Insecta; order Lepidoptera; family Geometridae; genus Philereme; species Philereme vetulata. Next base: position 252,250 of record OU975425.1, read on the forward strand.
TGAGTGTACTCTAGGATCGTATGGAATCGAGCGAGCGGCTGCTTGTTATAGCAGCCACTCGCTCGACTCCTACTCTATAGTTTTTTGGATTATGTAATTAAGTTGAACGTTGTGTACAAGATAGCTGTATTGTATATATTACGGTTAAAACTCATAATAGAACTAAACCGATTTTGATTGTGAAAATCAGTCAAAACAAGTTATGATTAAAGACGTCGTCGGTCAAAACTTATTGCAGGTAACATAAATAAAGCCCATATCTAAAATAGCACTCGCAGAAAATAAAATCAAATAAAGATCAATCAAAAATAAACAAGAATGAAATAGAGACCGAATTGAGGAAATGATTTCGTTATGATCCTACGCACGCTCGCTTCCACTCTCTGCGTGCTGCGTGCTGCTGGGCACACGTCCCACGTCCCCAGGGATTGCTACTGCCGACCGGATACGCCGGATAGTTACTAGAATATTTCCTTAAAATACCTTTGACCGACGACCTCACTCGAAACTGCTTTATATATATGTGTGTGTGTACATATGCAGAGCGGTGCGTCGGGCGGCAGCAACTCGCCCATCACGATCAGCTTCAAGAGCCAGCGCAGTCCCGGGCACGGGCACGGCCTCGCGGACGCCGGCAGCGGTCTGTACGCACTCTACTCAACCTCATACACCTCAAACCCATAATAGCTCATTTACAAATTAATTACCTTAGTGATATTAAAAAAACGCACGATACGCACGGGTACCAGATAATTGAAAGAATACTTTTTGGGGTTCCGTACCTGAAAAGGCAAAAAAAGGAACCCTTATAAGATCATTCTCTTGTCCGTCCGTCTGTCCGTGTGTCACCACCGATTTTCTCAGGAACGGGTGGACCTAGCAAGTTGAAATTTATACCAGATACTGAGGTCTGTATAACAGTCTCTATTAGGTGTATAAAAATCAAGGTCCTTAATCAACACTATAAAAAGATAAGAGCAAATTTAGATTTTTGCCAAAACTTGTAAGTACCAAAATTTACCTTAATTTTCAACATTTTTTATTTTTCGGAATTTTCCCTTTTCTTGTGCTGTTAGAACTTGCTTTTAACCAAAATGGACAATTCTAGGTCAACCGGAAGTACTCTATAGGTTTTGGGTCGAAACCCTATAAGGTAGTTCCCGTTGACCTAGAATCACGAAATCGGGCAAAAAGCAAGGACTTACAGCACAAATAAAGGAAAAATTCCAAAAAAGAAAAAAAATTTGAAAATGAAAGGGTGTCTCCGTACATACATAGTTGACGCCAATTAAGATAGTCCTCTGAGTTGTATGGGCGCTCATACAATTTAGAGAACTAGCTTAATCGGCACCAACCTCAAATAAGGTAAATAAATATAATTGTTCTATTGAACAAAATAAATATTTAAGTACAACAGTAAGTACCCATACAACAGACATGATTTTTTTTGCTGTTTTTATAGATAATGGTACGGAATCCTTCATGCGCAAGGCTGACCCTCACTTGGCCGGTTTTATTTTATAGGAAACACCCAGACCCGGAACAAAATACCTACCTGTAAATAATGCAAATACTATTATTTCCCGGCTGTTCCACACTGCGACGGATTTTCTTGTTGGTGTCTGATAAGGGTATCTGGATGAGAGGATTTCAAAACGGTATAATAATTGTATAGTCTTTTATGCAACTGCCTCATCGCAGTGAGTGGCGAGGTACGAGCGCTTCTGAACGCGCACGCCGCGTTCCTACATCTGTCACTACTTGTCAATACTTTGTAGAATATGACTCGAAGTGTGACCAGAGTGCGTCCGTCCGATAAGGGTGTCGGGTGAAATGAGAAGCAACAGCTCACACCCGGGAAGAGCGGGTTTACTCCTTCCATGCGCTGAATTCTCCTCAGTTTTGATACACAGATTGTGTTAGATATTTGAAATAATTATGTTCAACTCTTTCACAATGACGGAGCGAAAGAATACCTACAATCAATCTTTCTTGTTTGATATTTTGTAGTGTAAATAGTAAAATAGTAAGAACAAACACTGCTTAATTTAGGGCTGGATAGCGCTGTGTGGAATGTCCAGCAATATTTATTTATTATTATTTATTAATGACACTGACGGTAAGATGCACGGTGTGAGTATCGCCTGTATGTTACAGCGGCGGGAGGCAGCGGCGCGGCCGGTGCGGCGGGGGGCGTGGCGGCGGCGGGCGCGGGCCGGGTGCGGCGCGCGCATGCCGCGTTCGCGCAGCAGGATGACGACGATGAGCCGCACCACGCAGACGCTAGAGGTACGCATGCTAGTGCTACGTGCGAGTCTGCAGTCAGCAGATGCTGAGGGTGGAGGGGAGGGGAGGGACCAATGCTTCCGTTTATATGTACCACTTTCAACTTTGTTTCAAACGGCAATGCTAATATATCGGTCCCGACTGTAGAACTCGTCGGCACCAAAGTGTGTCAACCCTCAATATATATGTAGGTTCAATCCATATTGTATGTTTGTATATCCTTTTTTTTATCTATTTTTTTAGGGAACTTGAGTCTTTCTTTACGACGATGTCAGTTCCATAATTGGTTTCTTCTATACATATTTATGTAGCAATTCTGAATAGTCAGGTTTCACAAAAACTTATATCCTACAATGTGGTTTATCGACATTTGCTGTATCGACCATTGTTTGTGATTTCCAGAAAAAAGCAAAAAGGATAAGGACAAAAGCAAGAAGGAAAAGGAGAAGGCGGAGAAGAGCGAGAAGGAGGAAAAGGAAAGAGGAAGCGCGGAGGAGAAGAGGAAACACATCAAGAGCCTCATCGACAAAATTCCCACGCAGAAAGAGCAGCTCTTCCAGTATAAACTCGATACTGCACAGGTACGCTGCGAGAAGAAACATGTAGAATGTCTCTTCTTGTGACGCTTCTTGTGACGCTTCTTGTGTTCGCGTACTAATGAAATGAGTTGCGAAGGCGGCGCTTATTGATTAGCACTTCACTAGGTTCAGTTTTAACAAATCTCTATGAACTCCGGACTTCTCATTCCTTCAACCAAACCACTTGAAAAAAAAAAGATGAGAAGCATGAACCCTTATGTACAAGACACCCTTTATCCGCAGATCGACAACGTGCTGATGGAGAAGAAGATCCGTCCGTGGATCAACAAGAAGATTATAGAGTACATCGGAGAGCCCGAGATCACGCTGGTCGACTTCATCTGCAGCAAGGTGGTGGCCGGATCCCAGCCGCAGGGCATCCTCGACGACGTACAGATGGTAAGGACGATCTGCTTATCCGTACTGTGGCCGGCCGTGCCCAGCCGTCGGTCGTATATTATTAGATGTGAGTAAAGAAGCAAGAGTTTGTTGCGCGCAGGTGCTGGACGACGAGGCGGAGGTGTTCGTCGTGAAGATGTGGCGCCTGCTCATTTACGAGCTGGAGGCGAAGAGAGCCGGCCTGCACAAGTGATGCCCCCCCCCCCCCCGCCTGAATGCCAGTTGCGATGTATTTATACGAATAATCAATTTGCGCTTGTAGCGTTAGATTAAACATAGATTAATATACTGGAATGAGTGTTGTGGTAGGGTTTTATAGGAAACCGTGTACATATTTTACATAAGTTTATGATATTTGACAGCGATTGTATTATAATTATATAATTTAGTTTAGTGCGGTGAAGTGAAACTCGGCTCGCGGCTCTGGTTTTAGTTTGAAGGTCAGAGCTCATTAGAGTCACCCGGCACCCTCCCGCGCGTCGCGTCGCCTCTGTGCCCGGTGCTTCTAATGAACTGTCGCGCGCACGCCGGCCGCCGCCCGCCTCGCGCAGGATGCTTCTCGAATACGATGCATAAAAACAACTGGGAAATTGGACTTTATTTACAGTAAAAGTTATTTAAGATAAGATAATGTTTATTTGCTAGAACATGGTAATACATCAGTAGGTCTTAGTCTATAAGTTAAGAACATGTATCTTCTACCCGTAGGGCCGTAAGGCATGCAAATGTTCAAATTAAATACAAAATAATTAAATCAGAGCAATTGAATACAAAATAAATTACAATAATAATTTATTATATATTTCTTAATCTTCAATTTATTTATATTATATATAAATCAATAATATCAAATCAATAAGTCAAAATATGATTTATAATAATATAATGGAATATACAGTAAAAGCTCTTTATTCGCGGAGTATATGTTCCGTAAATATGCCGCGAATACACAAACCGTCAATATAGAATGGTAATTTATGTGACTATAGGAGATCCCGTCCCTGGGACCTATCCCCGGGCAACTAAATATAAAAAAACAATTTAACTGCAGTTTTTGATCATATTGATTAATTATTATCTTCCGGTTTAGGCAATGGTTTAAACAATTTTGTAATTGTTTCGTGCTTGGCAGTTTTTAAAAGCTCCTTTAGGAGTGATGAGTACTGATGAGCTATAATGACTGATATTCAGTACAGCACAGCAGTGAGTGGCATTAGCAACTTGCCTCTTAAAAATAAGACTTGGTTTCATAGACGGATCAATTTTCATAAAGGAATCACAAAGCTCATTTGCCATTCTTAAACCTTCACTAAGATTTTTCAACAAATGAAATGTGCCATTAAATTTCCAGTTCTTGTTGAAGCCTCTTATTCAATGGACTGTGAATTTAACATTTACACCGAAGATTCCGAATGCTTTTTGTTATTATACGTAGGTATGTACCGATATATTTTTTAAATCCGCAAATAGTGAAAACGCGAATGAAGGAAGCGCAAACAAGGAGCTTTTACTGTAATAATACTGTAATGTCCCTGTAATCTAAGTAAGTATTGATTTAATGAATAAAATAACATTTGATCATAAGCCATTTCCTTAATTGTATGTTGAACAAATACCCAGATCGATTGTTTAAATCCTCGGGCAGATTATTGTAAATGTTAACAGTCATATAATATGCGTGATTGTAAGTTGTTGGTAAACTCATGGTGGGGAGCATCGTGCGCGGCGCCGGCGTCCTCGCGCGGCACCCGGCACCCGGCACCCGGCACCAGCCAGCCTGTACTGCGTCGCGCTTATACTCTAATCGTGTTTCAGTTTAATTATAATATGATAATAAAGTTGATGTGAAACGGCACCGTGTTTCATTTGTTGGATAAGGCGGCGTGTCCGCGCGCTGATTGCGCATTCTCCACAGTGCACCCGCACGAGCAGGAGGCGCGCCGAGGCCATGCACCCGACGCTGCTCCTCTGCTGCGCGTGCGCGCTGATGCACTCGTCTCGCCACACCGCGTCGGGCCGGCGCGCACGCGATACATCGGTAAGTACATTCTGAGTAACCGCATCTCTTCAGATCGATTTATCGTTTACTTGTTATTTTACGAGATCGATCGTTTTCGCAGCGAGACGCGCTTTCAAACATCCAGCTTCTGATCCCACTTCTGATACAAGACAGTGTCGACCGGCGCAACCCGACCAGACAGGCTTTCCTCGCGCCCGGAGCGCGCTCCGCGCAGGACGCGCGACTGCCTGACGAACAGAACGTCTACGCAGACGGACCCTTCAGCGACATCCCATCCGACGCGTTCAAACTGGAACACGGAAAAGAATTCCGGTACGAAGACAAAACCCGAGGAAGAGCAGCAAAGAAAGACCGGCGCGCGTACGCATCGAAGCAAACACGAAACGCAACGAGCGAACGTCGTCGGAGTATCCCAGACGCGCACGGAGCTGCTCGACGACGCCGCGGGACTCGCACACCTGGCGCTCGACGCGCGCGCTGCGGGCGAGCGCCCGAGCGACGATACACTGAGTTGGTTGAAGCCAGGGCTTGCGATGGAGTTGGATCGCTTTGAACGATGAAAGCCCCGACAGTAGGTGAATCTCGACTCTGATAATATACTATATTATTATAATCCCCATCTCACCCCCACCACCCGCGTAATGTTGCTAGCTTACTCATTATTCACCCTTTTCTTGTGGTAAATGTTTTAGGTAAGATATACTATAGGCTGTTTGGTAATATACTGACGATATTCAAGTGGCGGTTTCTCAAAACATAAAAAAAGACTTCTTGGAAAAAAAAACTATTAGTTATATTATCAAATTTTTAAAGAAAAATTTAGGTGATTGATTCAATATAAAACTTACTGTCTACTCTTGCAACCGACATCCAAAAATAAAGGCCGATTTGATATCTCTTTCGGAAATGGCTGCGGGTTTTGGGTTAGAAAAGGAGAACAAGAGATATCTCGAGACGTCACCAATCATATATGTAGTTAGATGGCAAGCATTATGCAATAGCATAACTATAAGTATAATAAAGTGTTTATTATTACATGCCAAAATAAATATCACATTTCTATGGTAAACATTTAACAAATATATTTATTAAGCTCATCAAAAATAACCCCTTTTATTTTGTGTGTATATTATCAAACTTCCGATATATAGAGATATACTGCTTAAAATACGTAAAACTAACTTAAACAGAGTGGTTTTTTAACTGGGACAGTATGGCAGCACCCATAACCAGAGGAGATACTGATGCAATTTCTTGTAAAACATAAGCTCGTTTTCGAAGAAAAACATTTTGGCAATAAAAATTTTGTGGTCAAGCGTGAGTAGCGCCTTAAAATGAATCAAGTTGGTAAATTTTTTTTGATGCCGATCGATGCAGTCCTATGTAAGGATCATTTTATTGTATCGGATGAAAAAATCTGAGCAGCGGAAGTTAGTCAAATTTGATAAAATGTATTCTCATACAACAGGACAAAGCAAAATTCCTCCAACAAACATTTTATTAGATTCTAATTGCACATTAAAGAAGTATTACTACTGTAGCGATTAAGAAGTTTAGCAACTCCATGCTCTTATGAGCAATTCGAAAACATTTCGTATTTCAGAACAGTTTTGAATTTTGAACATGGTTCTTGCATCTGTCGGACTTTTATATCAGTCATTGCATCATCTTATGGCATTGTATACGCAAAAAGTAGACTTAATTGAAGCACACTACATTATGGGTGCTGCCGTACTGTCCCAGTTAAATAAAACACACTGTATATCTAATAATCTCAATATTTTAAAATAAAACATGGTTTCGAAACATTTAATTTCCTTTTTGCTGCTAAGTTTTTTAAAAGTAGTAGAAAAAGCTGATTGTTTTAATGTAGGTAGGTACAGACAGATCGTGTCTAAAAGGATGCCAAGTGTCTTAAGTGATTGCCAGTAACCCTGTATAACTTTTTTTGAGCTGGTCATTATGGATTTATAAACAATCATATAAAACTACAACTAAAGTTTTCATTCCAAATTATAGAGTAGAGAAAATAAAATGATATTTGGCAACACCAGCAAAACACCAATCATTGTTTACGACAATTACAAACCGAATAATTTATTCAATAAACAAATAACACAACATCTAAATGCGCTACTTACGCATCAAATGTGATCCCATCTTGCTTTTTTTGAGACAAGCTGAATTTTTACACGTTGGGACGACACAAGAGGGTATAAATTAATTACAAGCTTTTTATTAACTTGCAATGTATGTATGTTTGCCTGGGTGGAATCTTGCAACTGAATTTTAAACCCGTTCCCCTTAACCGATTGAGCTGAAATTTGGAATACATATGTAACTTCGGTGACAATGCAATAATATGGTACCATGGAGGTGGTCTCATGATGGAGACGGATGCTAGACAACGGAACTTTGAATGGATTATAGTAGGCTACTAGTATTTGGGCTCATTTAAATCTGCTTGCGGTTCCGACTATGAATGTTATGCTTGTTTTGAAAAAGTAATTTTTTAACGAAAAATTTATTTTTGAACATTGTAAAACGTGTCACGCGTGACGACAATCACAGAGTAACTAATGGCGTTCGCGTAAAACTACTCTATTTAGGAGTAGTTTTTGACGCGTTGTCGGCTTCTGGTTCTTTCTGTATTCTGAGCCTTTATTATAAGTATGTTTATCTACTAAATACGTGATATCGCTTAGGACGCTGCGCTTTATACTCTATGGTATAATTTGAAGATTATAAAGTGGTCAGTGCTAGCGACGAAATGGAACTTATTTGGTTTATCGTGAAAGTGTGAAACTACCTACACAATAAAGCTTGACGTATGGTTTTTTACAGGTTGAAACTGTACGTTAATTTAAAGTAAGTTTGAAGAATCCGCGATATTTACAGTCACTTAATATATTATCATAAATACAAAATACCTATAAGTTATTCCAGCGATAGATAGGTACCTACGTACGGTATTCATCATTTAGGTAATTATGAAATAAAACAACGATTCTCGTTTGACCGTTGACTACACTCACAGTAGGAAATACTTTGAAGTCAATTTACATAATATTATAAAAATAAACAGTTTTTACTTCTATCTGGTTGTTATAAGCCAAATAAACTTACAATCTGTTCTAAATTAATTAATTTCGAGTTTGAAGGTAACTGTAAGAGGCGAGGTTAGTAATTGTCATCGCTAGGAGTGGGCAGTGGGTTCTCGGCAGGTGCCTGGTCACTCGCAGCCGAGCACGGACTTCTTGCAGCAGTTGCAGCACTTGGGCAGGACTAGTTCAGGCGCCCTGGTGTTGGGGTAGTCCTTCTCGCCCTTGCGCTGGAACGCCTTCAGGTAGATCGCCCCTTTACTGTCGTATTTGGGCCCTTCGGGAATGAGCACGCTGCGGTCACACATGCGACCCTGAAACCGTTATATTTGTTAATTAACAATTATCACTATACTTATATAAAAATGAATCCCTATTTCCCTTGGTCACGCCGTCACGCGTGAACGGCTGGACCGATTTCGCTAATTATTTTTTGTTGTATTTCTTATTGTCAGGAGAAGGTTCTTATGAAAAAAATAAGAACATTGCGCGCAAAATTAGAAAATTTAAGAATACTTAACCACCATATAAAATTATTTATAATCTAACCTTAGCGCTTTTATAATGTAGGTAACCTTATGAGTTGACGTTTGACATAGAATCGACAGAATGCGTGCTGCAAATATCGTCCAAGAGGATGTAAAAAAAATGAATATCGTTTGAAACAGATGCTTCGGTCGGAGTTATCCCGAGATATTGTCTATATACCTATATAAAAAAGAATTGCTATTCGTTAGTCTTGCTAAAACTCGAGAACGGATGGAGCGATGTGGCTAATTTTAGTATTGAATTATTTGTGGAAGTCATTCATTTTCTCATACATAATGATGGCCGGGGACAACAATGACAATTCTACCAGGGGGTGACGTATATTGACAGCCCGCGTTATATGCATGTCAAGGCGGTACGAAGTTCAACGGGTCCACTAGTAATATCATAATTATGGAGTTGGAGGAGGCCTTTGTCCAGCAGTGGGAAAATGAAGGCTAGAAAAAAAACAGCGACAACAATAAAACCGATATTTCAAATTCAGAACTAACGCTAAACGCCGGGGCAGAGAGAGGGGGGGGGGGGGGGTGAGAAGCTTATATCTGCCGTCCTTAAGCTATAATGCCGTTACCTACCAAAACCTAATTTCGAGATATGCGCAAAATGGTGGGAAATAATTTAAAATCTATGCTGTTTTGAAACCATCAACAATTTGTTCAACCTGAAGGTATAAAAAAAAAGTACTTTAGAAGTACTTTCTAATAGCTTAACTTTTATCTAATAACTACAACTAAAACAATGTAAAAACATGTTTTTTGCGTTTTAGTCCAGCTTTTTTTTAATTATCATTGTACGAATGCAAAACTAAAATGCCGCTACGTTAACACTAACGGCAATTTAGTATTTGATTTTTATTTACTTATATTGAATTTTACTATACTTAATACTAATAAAAAATCCTAAGCTTCAATGTCGTTAAAGACCATAAGTGTTATTTTAGCTTAGCATTGTGCCTCCTTATGATAATGATTTACTATATTTAAATGTGGCTAAAATCCCTTAACTGCATTCAAGCTAAGTATATTAATATTTTATTTGAAAGTAGTTTTTACTCATATATTTTTGGACTTATTACAATGTTAAAATGCGGCTAAAAACAAAACATTTAGCTATAACGGTGTTTAAGTCTAGGATTTGCTACAACTTAATTTAGAAATTTCAAAAATAGGTGAGTTAATTACAAAAAATAGAAGAAGAATCAGTGTAATCAACATTTATTGTCACTATAAAAATACAATTAAACTTATATTACTAGGAACATGCACAATCACTTGAAAAAGATCGCTTTCAGTTTTATAAACTATTCATCAACTTACGTTGGACAACATTGTAATAAAATTGTTTGAAATACAAACTAAAAGAACTATAAAAACTTAATCTAGTTTGAACATTAAAAATCTAGTAAAGAGAATTTTCTATATGAAAAACCAAGTTATTGAGTAGCTCAGTAAGCTCAGTCATTATTTTAAACTCTTATAGTACTAATTAATAAATCACATTCATATTAAATTACCTGAATACCTAGATCGATAGGTTTTAACGTGCCTTAACACATACATTTCTATGAAAATAAGGCTATTCACATATTAACTATGTGATACTTTTAAGCTAAATTATTAACGAGGTAGTCTTAAACAAATCAAAAATCACAATCATTTATCTTAATTAATAGGGGTAGTTACATAACCTACTTTTTAATAAGTCTTATTAGTAGCATAATTCAGTCTTTTATTTTTTTGCTCTGCCACTTGTACCTGTACTTGCATTTTCATTTTCTTTGGTTTTCAAGTTTTTCCAGAACACAAGTTTATGCGGAGGAATTATGGGCGATAGTTTTTGCAATATATCAGTTTTTCTACTCGATTCAATGCCTTTTGGTTGCGAACGAAATTCAAGAGTCATAATATGGGGGTTTTTGAGGTATTTATCATTTAAGAATCGCAGTGGAATATATTCGCCGTCAAAGTCATTCTTATACATGATTTCATATTTGTTGCGTGTAAAACATACCTGCGACATGTTTTTCAGATAAGCTCTTGGGTTTGAATTTTGTACTCTCCTATCGGAGACAAAATTCGGTATGTTTAGAAAGTCCTCAATAGACAGAGATTTCACTATTACTTTGGAATTATTTATCGCACCAACAGCTTTTTCAAAATCTCTGAAATCATAAAGTTTTCCCATTTTCTTCATGGCTAACTCAACTTGGTGGTGAACCTGATCGCTGCTCATAAACGTGTGCCCGGCTTCAAAGTAATAAAGTGTGATTTCTTGTGTAGAGATCACTTCGCTGTTTAATAAATGAATCAGTAAGGCATATAAAAGCCAGTTTTTATTTTGACTACTGCAGTTATCAAGCCATATGTGAATTTTAGCAACGTCTCCGTTTTCAAGGAGAAAATGATAAAATGCAGTCATTATGTCCTCCTGCTTTCTCCCTGCAATTCCATCATGCCAGATGGCTGTAAGAGGTTTCGAGTTAGTCGTTATTTTGCCCAGTGGTGCAAACGTTTGATTGTAAGCCACAAGGCGTTGACAAAAAATTGCAGCCTTGAACGACTCTAATCTCGGCAACATAATAACCTTTTCTAGGTCTGCGCTATAATAAATCTGAGATCTCTCTTGTGGTCTGGTTTTATGCTCGCTATATAGCTCTCTTGCCTTCTTATACTTTTCATGATGAGTGGCCCAATTCACACAAACAGTACAGTCTGCGACAAATTGGTTGCTTGCATCATGCGATGTTTCCTTTTTATGTAAATTGTAACCCTCACATGTTTCACATTCTTCGTTGCCCAGTCGCGTAAAAGATATATTCATTTTTTTTAAGTGTTGCCTGTAGAGTTCGTACGATATTTCTTTGTCTGGGTACTCTGTACAAAAATGTTTATGCATGTGGACCACGTTAATATCACTTGGTAAGTATCGTCGCAGAGGAGCGTATTCGCGTCTGTAATGCGGTTCTAATGGATTAAATGATAGAACATGTCGTGTCAGTAAATCACGATCAAATAAAGGTGTTTTCTGATGTTTCCCCCTTTTATCTTCTGACGGTTCAATGCAAGTGTTATGTAAGATCCTGTCATTAGATTTTTCATAACCTAAAGTGGTTAATAAAAATACTTTGCATACCTCAACTCTAGTGCCGTCAAGCTTCTTCAATGTAAATGCCCTTTTCGGCTTCCTCTTTGGTTCGGTGGTAATCTTCCTCTTTGGTACTGCTACTGAAGTGCTAGCTTCAACAAATGAATGCTGCTCTCGCCACGACATATCCCAATACATATGATTGATTGTGTTCCGCTCACTCTGAGTAAAGCGAGTAGCACATTTCTTTAGACAACTTTCCTTGCACCCCTCTTTAACGCTGTGTTCTAGCTTTCTTTTATTTTTAGCATCATTTTTTCGCTGGAGTAAGGAATTGTTATGTTTTTTACGCTTTGGTAATGATCCTGACGGTTCGGGCTCCAAACTATGTGTTCCGGTACAATCTTCAGGTAAATGGTAAATGGCAACATCAAAGGTGTTTCGACGTTTACGAGAGACAGGTAGTTCATGAGTAACATTTGTATCAATAGATCGCCTACGTTCGATTTGCATGTATTGTTTTCCTGTATTTGAAGTTGTATTGAGTAATCTAGAGGTAGAACTTTGCTTGGCCTTCGTTGATGAAACGTGACGTTTCTTTTGTGGCCCTTTGGGCTTTTGGCTTTTTGATCTTATTTCTTGTAAATTATCTTCAGAATCGTCATTTAAATCAGAGGGATAATAATCTTTATCTTGCACAGAATCATCGGAATCAAAATCGCATGGATAGTCTAGCTGCTGAGTTGGAGGGTGTTGATCTGGGCTACGATTCATATTTAGTTGCAAGCCATCACATATCAAAGGTTCTTCTAACGGCATCACTTCATGACATGTCAAATCCAAGGTTATGTTTTCGGTATTTACCGTAGAATCATAAGCTATCTGTTTCGTTGAAGTTTGCTTTGTTACGGTTTGTTTTTCAGGAAATGCTTCATTTAAAATGTTTGTCATATTCTCTAAATTAGACGAGTGATGCGAATTGTATGTTACTTGCGTTTCACAAAAAGAATCAAAGACACTCGTGGTCAGAGAGTACGGCCTAGTATAAATACCGGTCACGTAATCGAGCCCAGAAGGCTTTAGATTTTCAAAAACTGTCTCCGAAGGTATTTCTTCAGTTTTATAATTTTCTTCCTGATTGGTGATCATTTTTAATATCATTTTAGCTCTATTGGAGGAGTTTCTGTAACAATAGAATTTATACGTAAGGTAAAGTATGTAGAGGTACCTAATACTCGTAGTCCTTCAGTTTATTTATGCGCTAATCAAGGTATTATTTATTTAATATTAAACAAATTGACTCACCGGTGATGGTCCGCCATGGTGAAAAAAGGCGGGAACACGCGAAGCGTGACACGTCCTCTCACTTTGATGTTTTGCAGCGCACTGACACTCCACCCCGGGCACCCCGCGGTAGGTTGGCACAGCGCGCACAAAGGGAATCAAATGCGAGTGCCGAATGCCGATAACCGCATTTTTGTTTAGTAATGCTGGATAACGGCATTATTGTCTTGATACTAAACGCAACTATTTTTTATTTTTTTCAAGAATGCCGTTAAAGCGTTATGCATTATGTATACTCACAATAAAAATGTATCCAAATACAATGCTAAAATGTCGTTATGTATCTATTACCACATTTAAGCATAGCATTTTAGTTAACGGCAGTGTAGCATTGAATAAGTATGCATCATTTAAAAAAAATATTAATCAACAAAGCTCTTAACATTCTTTAACCGCATTATTGAGTTTGAGTTTTACTTAACGGCATTGTTATCTAGTACTTACATCGTACATTATAGTAAAACATTATGGTTATGTGTTCTTAGCCGCATTTTAGATAAGTATTTCTACAAGACGGCATTTAAGGATTGTAAACATTCAAATAATCATAACTTAACGGCATTTTATTTTTTTAAATCTTTATAACTAAAAGAGCTAGAAATATACTGATTAGACAGATCGATAGAGATTTATTTTCTGATTACGATGGCATCTTAAAGTAAAAATCGTCCAAATGTTAGATAACGGCATTATAGCTTAAGGACGGCAGATATTAGATTGGTACCTCAAGTCAAGTCGATAAACAAGACAGAAAAGAAGGTAAGAAAAAGAACGCACATATTCGCTTCGTAGAAATTAGGAAGGTAGGTACTTGGCAAATTTTCGTTTCAAAAAGAAATCAGAAACGCAATACGTACGAATAAACGCGAACAAAATAACACAAACAAGGGGATTAGGGCTCAGCGGATTACGATCTGTCTCCATCAGCCGCTCCCCCCGCACCCCGCACGCCGCTGCAAAACACTCGGATAATCCGAGAGCGTGTCGAATCACATACCTACAACTAAGCATATCCACAATTATTGTTTGTGTTATTTAACTCTGTTCTATTGAAGACTTCAGCTGCCTAATATTGACTGCGAAATATTTCGAGTTTCAATCTCTACCTAGGAGACGCAACACCTGATGTCACCACACCATCGCCTATAACAGAGTTCGTAGATGACGCACTCTACGTGCCCTACGTCCATCTACTTGAGGCCTACAGGTGTATTGTAAAGCGTCATGTGCTCACGCGGGCAAGCTCTTGTAGACTGCTACAACCAACGCCTGGGCGAGCTTTTCTATTGACATTACCAAGCTCGGTCTGGGAGCCTTGGCGTCATCTTCAATACCTGCTTCATGCAGCATTAGGTATGTGCTCTACAGGTATGTGTCTTGTCTGTCAGTAGGTATCCCTCTGTTGGGTAAAGTTGCCCTCTTTATATTCATTTGAGTGGCAAATAGGTAAATCAAATGAATTATGTATTGGTTAGGTATTATTTCTATGGACCGTTTTTAACACCCAACGCAAAAGAGGGGTGTTTGTTTGCAGTGTGCAGCATCGTACTTCCCACAGAACATAAAAAACAATTGTTTTTTGATTTTGAAAATTGTTTTTTATGTTCTGTGGTACTTCCCGACCGCATGGAACGATTCGGAAGCTAGTTTAACTGGGGTTGTTGTTAGGTATGTGCGACGAAGATTAGGTCAGCCGATCCGTAGGTGATCAGCACCATTCCTTTTCTGGTAAAGGGATCTCAACTAAAGTGGATATTTATTTGGGGATTTTTACGTAGGTTACCTGTGTCGGGGTTTTATCTATTTTATATTTATAGGTAGGTACCTACTTGTATTGTGCGTTTCAGTGTACGTTCTTACCTTAATCCGCATGTTGTATATGCGGCCTCCCTTCGCCGGCGCCATGTCCAGCTCCCGCTGCTCGGGTGTGCTCGTGTCCTTCCTAAGGCCGGCTCGCAGCGCCTTCGCTTGCTCTGGACTGCCGCTGGTTGTTAGTATCGGCATCGTCTGGGATTCCACTTTCATTGCGTTTTTGTTGGCTTTGTGTCTGTTGTTACTCGCAGTCGTAGCTGTATAGTGAAGACTGGGTTCGCTGCTAGCGGAAGGCTGCGTCTTCTGAAGCCGGTTCGGATTGATATTAGTCGGTACTGCTACAGACGGACCATTTGTTACTGTACTGAAATTGTAATAGTCATTTTCGACGCTTGAAATATCGAAATTGAGTTGTCTTCTGTTCGTATCCTTATCCGCATTCTCGTGAACGATAGAAGCGTTAAAGTAGTTGCTTGTATGTCGCTGCTTCACCTTAGTTTTGACGACGCTGTGTCCGCCGCCGCCGCTGTGCTTGTTGATGGCGGGAGGGATGACCTTAGAAATATTGGCTTTCTCCACGTAGTCGTCATTGTTTGTTCTCAAATGTTGCTTAAGTAAATCCACGAGTTTGATATCCTTATTATCTAGAGAAACTAAAGTTTGAGTAGAGTTTAATTCTGTTTAATCTTGTTATTGTAACTTAGAAATGTGTACATTCACATTTCTAAGTTACAATAACAAGATTACAAGACATACTTAGAAGTGTGGTTGCAGCAGCCCCGCAGTGTGCTCTGAATCTCTCTTGCATACTAAATAATAAAACCAAAACAACTATCAACATTTTACTTTTCCGCTATTTCAGTCAGCTTGTAATAAAATGCACTGGTAGGTATTTTATGACTGGATTGAAATAAATTAATTCGCATAAACCAAAACATTTACATGTGTGTGTGTGTGTGTTACGTAACATATGGTTTAGTAAATATTATAATTATGGTCGAACTTTTCGAAGCCTGTTTCTAGAAAGTCTTCCTCGCCAGCAGTGGATGCCGCGAGCTCCACGTCGGAGTCAAAGTGGTCGCGGTCCATCATGTACTGCCTCCGGGCCCGCGGCAGGCGGAACTCTGGAAACGGCTCGTCGTCCAGGTTCACGAGGACCACTCCGTTCTCTCCCTCCTCTTGGATAAACCGTCTATAAGGCTTCTTCTGGCTTCGTCTGTTGGAAGGCGGCTGTTTTACCTACGAAACACTTCATGTTCATGTACATCCAAAATGAATAGGTACTAACCTGACATCAAACTAGGATTTCCTGCATCATGGGTATCAAGACCTATCCTATAGGTACTAGTAGGGTATATGTTTCTATATACCTACGTATAGACCAGAATAATTATTAGAAAATACAAACATTTTGTTAGACAGCGGGAATCTAAAACGCAACTGCTTGCGTCGCACTCACCGACCGCGTCGTCGAGTAGAGGTCGTCATCACTGTTTTATTATCATTATTATGAGAAAGAAAGAAGAAAAGAAAATACATTTATTTGACCCCACATAAAACATTATAACACAAATAACATTAAAGGCTGATTTACATTTGAATAAGTACAGTAGCGAGTTAACTTGTTTCATCGGCGAATTAAGTTGTTATTGTCGTTTGAACGGCAAAAGCAGGTAAGTTGTAAGTTGCTAATTAAGTTTAGTTGAATAGATCGAGATCCTATTTTTCGGCGAGTCCAGTGCGAAGTGGCCCCCTCTCTCGCGTCTCCCGCCCCCCGCCAACTTAACTCGCCGGCGTGTAGACAGCCTGGTTTAGTACAGTCCATAAGTTTGCGGTCAGCAGCCGCGGTCTCGTGTTATTACTTAACTCGCCGGCGTGTAGACAGCCGGGTTTAGTACAGTCCATAAGTTTGCGGTCAGCGGCCGCGGTCTCGTGTTATTACTTAACTCGCCGGCGTGTAGACAGCCGGGTTTAGTACAGTCCATAAGTTTGCGGTCAGCGGCCGCGGTCTCGTGTTATTACTTAACTCGCCGGCGTGTAGACAGCCGGGTTTAGTACAGTCCATAAGTTTGCGGTCAGCGGCCGCGGTCTCGTGTTATTACTTAACTCGCCGGCGTGTAGACAGCCGGGTTTAGTACAGTCCATAAGTTTGCGATCAGCGGCCGCGGTCTCGTGTTATTACTTAACTCGCCGGCGTGTAGACAGCCGGGTTTAGTACAGTCTATAAGTTTGCGGTCAGCGGCCGCGGTCTCGTGTTATTACTTAACTCGCCGGCGTGTAGACAGCCGGGTTTAGTACAGTCCATAAGTTTGCGGTCAGCGGCCGTGGTCTCGTGTTATTACTTAACTCGCCGGCGTGTGGACAGCCGGGTTTAGTACAGTCCATAAGTTTGCGGTCAGCGGCCGCGGTCTCGTGTTATTACTTAACTCGCCGGCGTGTAGACAGCCGGGTTTAGTACAGTCCATAAGTTTGCGGTCAGCGGCCGCGGTCTCGTATTATTACTTAACTCGCCGGCGTATAGACAGCCGGGTTTAGTACAGTCCATAAGTTTGCGGTCAGCGGCCGCGGTCTCGTGTTATTACTTTTTTTTATGTAAAAATGAAGTAGTCCGATAATACTAACTTTGGATTTATAGAAGAATATCTCAAACATGAGTGTTTATTTAATTAAAAATGCAATAATTACCATAATAAATTAGCTAGAGATGCTGCTATTATTCAAATTTGTGAGGTTATGAATATAAGTGGTTTCGGCCCAAAGGAGGCTGTCTCTAAAATAAAAAGTATCAGGTCGACATATAGCCAAGAACTTAAAAAAATAAACGATTCCAATAAAAGTGGAGCAGGAGGAGATGAGGTTTACATACCAACACTGAAATGGTTCACATTATAACATGATGTCATAAAAGATAAAAATTGAACACCAAGAGAAAGTCAAAGTAATTTGGTAAGTAGACTGTTTTATTATTTTGGGTACATATTTATTATGAAGGTAATAATATATTTAATGTATCATTCTTAATTGCTAATTCACAGAGCCTTCTCCGACAAAATAGTTAGCGTAATTATCACACACCATACGGGCTCTCTGCGGAATGATTGGTACTGCTTCTAGGTAATGGTATGAGACCATTGCTTGGCACATCTCTCCAATTACCAAGTTTTATTTGGCCAGTGTTGATGTCTTCTTCGTCGATTGTAACAGAGTCATCCACATTTTTTAAATACCTGAGCCAGTTATGTAAAGCACAGCAAGCCTTTACAATTTTTACAACTTTGTCGGGATGAAATGGTAAAGGCTTTTCAAATATTCTAAAACTACTAACTAGAATACCGAATGCATTTTCAACTATACGACGAGCTCGAGAAAGTCTGTAGTTGAATACTTTCTGAGCAGTGGTCATATTACCGCTTTCGCCATACAGCTTCATTAAATAAGTTTTCAACGGAAAAGCATTGTCTCCCACAATACAGTGGTTTGCTGGTAGCATACTTTCCAATCGATTGCTGATGCTACATCTTTGAAACACGCCTCCATCGGATACTCTGCCGTTGCAACCAACATCGATATATGAAAAGTTGTAGTCATCGTGAACCACGGCCATGAGCACTATGCTATTTTGATGTTTGTAATTATAGTAATAGCTTCCTGCTTCTAAGGGCGCTTTTATTACAATATGCTTTCAATCGATAGCGCCACAACACCTGGGAAAGTTCCATGTATTTTTAAAACCATCTGCATTTTTTTCCCACTGGTTTTCATCGCTAGGAACCTGAAACAAAAAATAGTATTTGTTTTATTTTCAGAACTCCTCAGAGGCTGCAGTGGAAGAGATAGATTCACCTGTCGACGAGTCTAGCGGCCAGGAAGCTCCAGGATCTAGCATAGATTCTCAAGATACTCCCATTACACAAGAAAAAGAAGCTGCTAAGAAACCTGTGTATAGTCGCAAGAGAAACATAAAATGCTTAGAAAACTTGGTGAACAAAGTCAAAGCTGTTAAAGAGATGGTTCAAACCCCAACGGCAAATAACGAAAACGAGTTCGATATTTTTGGGAGGAGTGTCGCTGCACAATAAAATGCTATGCCTCTTATGCTGGCATTACAAGCGCAATCACATATTCAAAATTATTCAACATCCCTTCGTATGCATATTATATCGAACCCGTTAAACCTACAAGCTTATTCCCCTTCTCCTCCGTCTTTAACAACATATATTTCTTCACCTTCACCAACGGTAAATAGCTCCGTTTCCGCTCGAGTTTCGTTAGACAGTGATTTTACAATGAATTTTCAAGCACATCCTTCTCCAGCAGCGTCACCAGCAACATATAATATACCTTCACCAGTGGTTATAAATAGCTCGGTTTTGGACAGTAATAATTACGAATCTATACAAGATCAATCTAATGACCTACAAGGCGATATATTGTAATAGGCTATTTTGAACACAATTACAAATGGCTGAGTTACGTTCTAAGTATGATGTCTTAAGTTCTATTCATATAATTGTAGTGTGTATGTTTATCCCACACAAGCGTATTATTGAAACAATCCAAACTTTCTTTACTTAATAGGTTTTTTTTATTTCTTACCTGTATATAATCCTCGGGTGCTTTGTAAATTGCGTCACACACTTTAGGAATCATGTTTGATATACTAGCTTTCAATATTCTGAACATGTGCGTCCTTTAGCGCAAACTAGTTCCATTAGCAAGCATGTACAATATGATTTCTAATTTCAATTTTGCCGGTAAAGCAAATCTCATGAACGTATCCGACCTCTGAATCGTAGCCATAATTTTATCTAATAAAAATAGAAATGAAGGTTCACTCATTCGTAGAGCATATCTGTATTCATCTGTGTCTTCTTTAGATAATTTCATTAGAAGGTTACTGCTGACACCACGTTCCTTTCTGGCGATCCACTTTTTTTCCCATATTCGTATGGGTCTATTAAACTCTATTACTATTTCATCTTCAATGTGTTGCATTATTACTGATACTATATCACTTATTATAGCACGTAAATTTGTATTAACTAATTCAACATCCATTTTCTGGAATAAAACTGCTGTCTCGGAGAAGAAAAACAACCGACGCGGCTAATCCTATTCTCAGAACAGCAACTTATGACTACTATACTCGCCTACGTTTAGACGCCATTTAATACTTCAAACTTATTACTTAACTGACTGATTTCTTAACTCGCTACTGTACTTATTGAAATGTAAATCGGCCTAAAAACAAAGATAAAGATGAACTGAGAAGTAGGTAGTTACTTCAGAATAGTACCTACCCACTTATCACAAAATAGTTATGTAGGTACCGTTCTGTGTTCCTAATAAATTATCGTACCGTAGGAAGCAGTTCTTTAGTAGGTACCTACTATTAGTACCCCCCCCCCCCCTACCACTGAGCAAGCGTCTCTGAACAGTTTAAGTTCACTGGTGCGATACATTTGACAAACGAGATTTAGTATTGTACACACGGCTACACATCAAGCTATACATTTCCAGTATAAGCTGACCTCAAATTGTATAGGCTTTTCGTAGAATGAGAGGTCAGCTTATACTGGAAATGTATAGCTAGATGTGTAGCCGTGTGTACCTGTATTTTTATGTATTCTAAAAGGATCATTAAAAAAAACAACCAGCCTTGTTTTCTTGCCTTTCTTTCCTGGCTTGGTCGCGAAGGAACAGACAGTAAAATTGACGTTTCAAAGTGATCCTTGTGATTTTAATGAATAAAAGATTTTGACTGACTTTGAGTACCTACCTACTTGATTAAGACGGTTATTAATTATATAAAGCTTAGCTAGCGGCATTCTTTAGGGGCTGTGTTAGTTTTCTATTATTGATATTGACTTGTTTACCTTCAGGATCTTATACTTGACTGTTCCAGCAATAGTAGTTGTTGTCTCACTCTTGTCTTGAAGAGCTGTGGGCGCCGGCGACGTGCGTTTCAATCTATGCTCATCCACATAGTAAGGCAGATCTTCCTTAGATATCGAATGACTTTTATCCTTTACCAAGTTGTCTATAGACTGTTCTTTGGCTCTGCTCTGGATAAAATGGTCATTAATGTCCGAGTCTAGTTGATTGATAAAATCGTTGGTATTATTGAGTAGTGTCGGGGGGTGGAAGGTTGTGCCCTCGTCGCCCAGTTCGTGCTTGATGGTGACCATGTCTTCACTCTCTGAAGGCATGTAGTCGTAGTTTTCATTCATCAGTTGTCGCCGAATGTTTTCTACTAATAGTGTTGGATGGTCTTTGCCGAACTCGGTCTCTATAACAGAAAATTTGATATAAAATACCTACAATCCATCTTAAACACCTCGCTAAAGGTACCAATATCTATTCGTTATATTAGTACGAAGTAGTATTAAGTGTTGTGCAAGGAGCGTTCTCTTGAATGACAATGTTTACATTGACGTTGTCATGAGATATGTAAATAATGCTTTCTACTTCTTCGAAAAGCTTCGAGCTACAGGGACGAGTGGAATCCGAAATATTATAAAAGCCTCCCGAGAAATAAAACGTTTTGATGAGAAAATAACACGCGAAACGTGCCTCCGCAACACTAAATATTTGATTTACTTATTCATCCATACCGTGCGGGAGCGTAACCGCCTCCTGGTATTAGGTACCTATAGTTAGTTAACATTGTACCTACAAAACCGGCGCTGGATATTCTCATGATGACAAGTTGTTGTTGATGGTCACGTTCCGAACATCTCTAGACAGTTCCCTAAATAATTATTAATTAACAATTTTATAAATTAATATTTTGAAAAAGAAGTTTTATTTCAGTCGTGTGTTCTAAAGCACACTCGTTTTTTTTATCAATAGATTGATAAAAAAACGAGTGTGCTTTAGTAGATACTAAATATCAAGTTTTCATAACTAACAGAACTCCGAGAAATATGCTTGTAAGTTATCAAATTATGAGAAGAGCTTTGGGCAATTTCTACAACATTATTCAGCTGGTTACGACTTATAAAACGAATAGGTTAGGTACTTGAAAAAACAAAGAACTTGAAAGGATAAGTATTCTACTCTAGTCTCGTCGCTAGGATTCAGTTAAGTTGTAAAATATGGAGATTCAACGAGAAATCATTGGCCTCCCGATAGCGGAGACAAATTACCCCGAGCCGTGCCGGCTGTAATACACACCTACTTACTAAGTAGCTACCTAATAGGTATCCACAATAATAGTTATTACATCACTTTTTGTTCTATTCAATTTTAGAACACAAGATTTATAATACCTATGGTACGAGTAGGGTACCTACTTACTTGCGAACCTATGGCACTCTAATCACGGTGATTTATCATTTTACGAACCGCTTCTACCTACTATGTATGTAGGAAGATGGATGGATAATTATTAAGGATTTTAATTTAGTTTCGCTTGAATAAAAAGTGATTTATTAATAGCGGCAATGAGCTCATTGCGTTCCTAGGTTGCTTTAGGTACGTCTACTAGAGAGGACGGGTCTAATGTAAAAAAATATTCTTGTTCACAGTCGCTAATCGCTAACCAACTGTTATTTGTATGAACATTTGCTAAGAGGTTTTGTGTAAACACTGTACATGGCTAGGTCCATATCCTGCCCGCATACGCTAGTAATTCAAGAGGAGGGTCGCGCAGCACCGGGCAGTCGACACCTCTCGCGGGACGTGCCACAAAGAGCCATCTATCCGATCTTCACGCCGCGCCGCCGCGCCGCCCCGCGGGGCTGCACAGACTGAGATACGAGAGCGAGTTATCTGATAGGCAGTTTGCGGTGAGCTTCACTAATTATTACGATATTAATACATAGATAGGCTGTCCAATGGATTTAGTTATGATTTTCCAAATTGTCTGGAAACTAAACTTTCTTGTAAGTAATTTGTGATGGAGAAAACATCATATGCTAGTGTCAGATGCGAAACTATTTGCTCGAAGCAAATAACTAGATAAAAGTAGGTAAGTACATAGTAGGTATACCTAATAACAAACGTATGTATGTACCTAGGTATATCTCGAATGAGGACTAGTTTAATTCCCTCACCATTGCTCCCGATGGGGATGCAGCAAACACTTCCAGCGAGGCACGCCAACGCCACCACTAGGTATTTGCCTGACTTCACTCGGCATTCCATACGCGGGGATTAATTAAAAACCTCCTTGTTTGTTTGCAAAACCTCCGTTTGTCTGTTTGTCGGCACACGTCAACAGCCGATATGTAAATAATGGTGAACCGAGGTGTATGTAGTCTAGGTACTCGTAATATAGAGATTCATGTCGTGTTGTTTGTTTGTTGAATCGCGAGTGTTTGAGCGCTTGTTCAATTGTTGGAATGGAAGTGGCTGTGAGTG
This sequence comes from Philereme vetulata, assembly GCA_918857605.2. Taxonomy (NCBI): domain Eukaryota; kingdom Metazoa; phylum Arthropoda; class Insecta; order Lepidoptera; family Geometridae; genus Philereme; species Philereme vetulata. Next base: position 275,787 of record OU975425.1, read on the forward strand.
TGAACTCTTCTTGTGCTGCGGTAGGTACGCGAGAGATGCGTCATGCATGGAGCTGTGTGCTACCTCTTGTTGTTGGTAGGCGTAGGCATATGTAGTTGGTGAAGTACCTACCTATGTTATCGAACTTGTTTATAGAATGTCGCAGAGTGTGCTTTAGACGATCCACACGACTAAAGTAAAACTTCTTTAGCTCCATCTATATGTATGTACTTACCTATACCTACATATATAATAATGATATTAGTAAGTTTTAGTCAAATATTGAACTAGATTATCCTTAGTTTATAGATAACAACACCCGTTTGTATCCTATAACATTTTAATAAACCCAAAATCGGGTCCAATCTATCGATAATGACAATATTTTGTGTCACCGCACTGGCTGAGTAGCGGTAAAAATAATGTTTTAGGAAATGTCAACCTTATTTCGAGGCGCATACAGTAACTACATAAGTTATTTTCTGCTGCTGCTGCCTGCCATCTGTTGTAGAATAGCCGAACTTTTTCGTAAAACGAAGCTGGTAGATTCAAAATACGAAACGTCGGAAATACTTTTTTATCAATAGTAAAATGAACTCTACTATACAGCATGAAGGAGTGTTTTACAGTACCTAATTATACGAAACGTAACTCTCTCTCTTTCTATCTTCACTAACCTATATCTCCCTAAGAAGATTTACAAACTAAAAATGAAAAAAAGAACTTCAAAAACTTTCTTGTAAATAGGTACAACATACATAGGTACAAAATAAAAAGATAAAAAAAGCATTACATATATAAAACACAAAGTAAAATGTACAATGGGCGGTCTTATCGATTCTTCCAGAGGCTTTTGGAGCCTCTATCATATAATATTGCATTAACTACCATAGTGATAACGTTGTGACTATGTATGATAGTTACCTAATGGCCATGCATGGGTGCACTAAATGAACTATACTAAGTACCTACCTACTTACATATGTACGAAGAGAGTGCGACTAATATCGAAATAAAATACCTAGGTAGGTATATTATTTGTTAATAAGTACATAACACAAATTATTACCCTATTGTATTCTCTCTATCTTGTAAGATGGTGGAGAAAAGTTGTTAAGTTATATTGTTCTTTAAATAATATTAAATAGGTATATAAAAAATCTGTTTGTTTTTGAATTATGAAAACTAAATAGTATTACAAATTACTTAGAAAACGACAATAGTTATAAAATATTTTCCGCGTAGAAAAGAATCATAGAATAATGTGTATACCTACGACGTTGCTTTTATCAATAATTTTTTTTGATCAATTGTTGTTTTGAGAAACTCCTCCTTCTTTTGAAGTCGGTTAATAATGGGTAGATGTACAAATAAAAAAACCGTCCAAGTGCGAGTTGGACTCGCGCACGAAGGGTTCCGTACCATTATCTAAGTATAAGAACAGCAAAAAAATCACGTTTGTTGTATGGGAGCCCCCCCGTAAATATTAATTTTATTTAATTTAGTTATTTATTTTTAAAGTGAATATATAACTATATATCCTGTGAATATTTCAAGCGTTTACCTGTTGCCGTTATCAATATCGAGCAAAAACGAGCAAAAAATCACGTTGGTTGTATGGGAACTCCTAAAATATTTATTTTATTCTGTTTTTAGTATTTGTTGTTTTAGCGGCAACAGAAATACGTCATCTGTGAAAATTTCAACTGGCTAAGTATCACCGGTTCATGAGATACACCCTGGTGACAGACGGACAGACAGATAGCGGGGCCTCAGTAATAGGGTGCCGTTTTACCCTATGGGTACGGAACCCTAATTATATGTAGGTACTTACCATTTATGGTAAGTTAATGGTAATGGTAAGTTATGGTTAATGGTAAGTTTATGGTAATTCGTCTGAATTTTTAATTTTTTTATGTTTGTTCTGATGTTTTAATGAATCTGTGACATAATTGTAATAATTTTTAGTAATTTTTTTTTTTTGACAATTATTATTTTTCTTTACACTTTTCCTTATGTTTAGGATATGTTCGTTTTATTTTAGTTTTAATGATTAGAATTATATGACATTTGTAAATATTGATGCAATTTGTAATTTCAAATACAATTGTTAATTGTTCTTGAATAAATGAAAAGAAAAAAAATTACTTGTTGTGGAGCCATGGATAAACTGAAAATTCGTACAATTTTCGAATATGAGTTCGTACGTGGAAATACCGCTGCGAAAACAACAAGAAACGTATGTATACGCCTAACTCTGCTTGCATAATCACGGTCCATTAAGGGTTCAATCGTTTTAAATCTTGAAATTTTGAGTTGAAGAACCAGTCTCGTGGTTGGCCGGTAACCATTGTCGACAACGACGAATTGAAGGCGATAGTGGAAGCGGATCCAACTCAATCTACGTCTGAGCTTGCTGCGGGCCTTGGAGTGTCAAAACGCTTGCGTCAAATCGGAAAGATAAAAAAGCTATATAAGTGGATGCCGCACGAACTAAGCGACCAACAGCGAGACTTACGCGTCGAAGCATGCATACAACTATTGAATCGGCATAGAAACGAGCGAATTCTATATCGAATGGTTACCTGCGATGAAAAGTGGATCCTGTACGACAACCGTAAGCGTTCGTCTCAGTGGGTGGACCCGGGTACAGCACCTAATCAGTGCGCTAAAAAAAGATTACTCATAGGAAGATAATGGTTACTGTCTGGTGGACCAGTGCCGGACTTGTACATCACAGCTTCATACCGAATGGCACAGTGACGGCAGATGTATGTTGTCAAGAATTGCAAACAATGATGGAGAAGCTATCAATTCAACAATCAAGACTGGTCAATCGCTCTTCCCCATTGATTTTCCACGACAACGCGCGAGCTCACATTTCAAGACAGACCATCGCATAGCTACAAGAGTTACAGCTGGAAGCTCTCCGTCATCCACCCTACTTACCGGACCTTGCCCCAACAGATTTCTAGGTACTTTTTTTTTAAATTTAGACAATTTTTAAGTGGGATAAAATGTAACACCCGAGAGGCAGTACAAAACGCTTTCGCTGACTTCATCGCCTCCCGTCCGGCAGACTTCTACAGTAAACTTCAGTACCTATGTATTTCTTAATATTGTTATCTTAACTGGTTGTGTTCTGTTTTGTGTAAATTATTTAAATAAGTAATAATAATAAGTAAAGGGATAAATAAACTGCCATCATAATGGCAAAACTGTACCTATAGATAAGTTAGGGCAGTAGGTACTTTGAACAGCTAAAATAAAAAAAATACCAAAATTTGTATATGTTAAAATTTTTATACAAATCTCCAATTTCATAAGTAAAGCCCTAATATTTGTGTATGGTGCACAGAGAAAGCTACTACATTATACCTACGCATGGTGATGCAATGGTCGCATGTGTGGTGCCTGCGAGCGACCGATTAAGACTAAAAGGCCTGAGACTACCTGAGACAAACACTACCCGTTTTAGAAAATAAGAGATCGCCAAAAACTATAACAGTCCTGTTCAGCGACAAAACTATAACAGTCCTGTTCAGCGACAAAACTATAACAGTCCTGTTCAGCGACAAAACTATAACAGTCCTGTTCAGCGACAAAACTATAACAGTCCTGTTCAGCGACAAAACTATAACAGTCCTGTTCAGCGACAAAACTATAACAGTCCTGTTCAGCGACAAAACTATAACAGTCCTGTTCAGCGACAAAACTATATCAGTCCTGTTCAGCGACAAAACTATAACAGTCCTGTTCAGCGACAAAACTATAACAGTCCTGTTCAGCGACAAAACTATAACAGTCCTGTTCAGCGACAAAACTATAACAGTCCTGTTCAGCGACAAAACTATAACAGTCCTGTTCAGCGACAAAACTATAACAGTCCTGTTCAGCGACAAAACTATAACAGTCCTGTTCAGCGACAAAACTATAACAGTCCTGTTCAGCGACAAAACTATAACAGTCCTGTTCAGCGACAAAACTATAACAGTCCTGTTCAGCGACAAAACTATAACAGTCCTGTTCAGCGACAAAACTATAACAGTCCTGTTCAGCGACAAAACTATAACAGTCCTGTTCAGCGACAAAACTATAACAGTCCTGTTCAGCGACAAAACTATAACAGTCCTGTTCAGCGACAAAACTATAACAGTCCTGTTCAGCGACAAAACTATAACAGTCCTGTTCAGCGACAAAACTATAACAGTCCTGTTCAGCGACAAAACTATAACAGTCCTGTTCAGCGACAAAACTATAACAGTCCTGTTCAGCGACAAAACTATAACAGTCCTGTTCAGCGACAAAACTATAACAGTCCTGTTCAGCGACAAAACTATAACAGTCCTGTTCAGCGACAAAACTATACAGTCCTGTTCAGCGACAAAACTATAACAGTCCTGTTCAGCGACAAAACTATAACAGTCCTGTTCAGCGACAAAACTATAACAGTCCTGTTCAGCGACAAAACTATAACAGTCCTGTTCAGCGACAAAACTATAACAGTCCTGTTCAGCGACAAAACTATAACAGTCCTGTTCAGCGACAAAACTATAACAGTCCTGTTCAGCGACAAAACTATAACAGTCCTGTTCAGCGACAAAACTATAACAGTCCTGTTCAGCGACAAAACTATAACAGTCCTGTTCAGCGACAAAACTATAACAGTCCTGTTCAGCGACAAAACTATAACAGTCCTGTTCAGCGACAAAACTATAACAGTCCTGTTCAGCGACAAAACTATAACAGTCCTGTTCAGCGACAAAACTATAACAGTCCTGTTCAGCGACAAAACTATAACAGTCCTGTTCAGCGACAAAACTATAACAGTCCTGTTCAGCGACAAAACTATAACAGTCCTGTTCAGCGACAAAACTATAACAGTCCTGTTCAGCGACAAAACTATAACAGTCCTGTTCAGCGACAAAACTATAACAGTCCTGTTCAGCGACAAAACTATAACAGTCCTGTTCAGCGACAAAACTATAACAGTCCTGTTCAGCGACAAAACTATAACAGTCCTGTTCAGCGACAAAACTATAACAGTCCTGTTCAGCGACAAAACTATAACAGTCCTGTTCAGCGACAAAACTATAACAGTCCTGTTCAGCGACAAAACTATAACAGTCCTGTTCAGCGACAAAACTATAACAGTCCTGTTCAGCGACAAAACTATAACAGTCCTGTTCAGCGACAAAACTATAACAGTCCTGTTCAGCGACAAAACTATAACAGTCCTGTTCAGCGACAAAACTATAACAGTCCTGTTCAGCGACAAAACTATAACAGTCCTGTTCAGCGACAAAACTATAACAGTCCTGTTCAGCGACAAAACTATAACAGTCCTGTTCAGCGACAAAACTATAACAGTCCTGTTCAGCGACAAAACTATAACAGTCCTGTTCAGCGACAAAACTATAACAGTCCTGTTCAGCGACAAAACTATAACAGTCCTGTTCAGCGACAAAACTATAACAGTCCTGTTCAGCGACAAAACTATAACAGTCCTGTTCAGCGACAAAACCGCCACTTCTACTTCCGTGTTTACATATTTTATTTATAATTTTTATTTTAATGTGCTTTCAAATAAATTAAACAAATAAATATTGCTGGACATTTCACACAGTGCTATCAAGCTCCAATCTAAGCAGAGCTTGTACCTACTGTGGGAACCAGGTAACTGCTAGAATACATAAATACTTTTTTTTTAATTTTTGGAAGTACATACCTACATATCTATAATATATAGAAAAATATCCAGACCAAGAACAAACATCTGTAGATCATGCTCATAGATCAGATCATTCCGTGGCGGGAATCGAACACGCTATCTCTTGCGTCTCAGCCGGCTATTCGCCCACTGCTCCACGGAGGTGTTCACAAGTATGATTTTAGTAAATACAGTCAGATAAATAAATAAGTGACCACACTCTACAAATACAAGTTCAAAGTTCCCTAAACAGATACCTAAATGTATTGTGCAATCATGTAACCACTCATTTTTAACAGCGTGCTCCGTGTGGATGACTCTTACACATAGATCTGCAAATACAGAAATACTGAGACTGAGAGTAAAAGAGCAAGTGAAGTCGCGTGAAGCACTTGAACTAATCCTTGGATTTATATAACGGCCAATAAACTTGCGATAAGCGGTAGGCACCTACTGTTGCGCCAACTACTGACATACGAGTACGTACGTACGGAGCTAGGTATTCTAGGTATAAACCCGACAGGAAAGTTTGTGTCGGGCGGCAGTGTAGACACCGCCTGAGTAGAAAGGGTCTACGCTGCTGTAGCGTGTGCAGGGCAGGTCTACGCCCGCCGTACAGTTTAGAGGTGTACGACGAAGTGGATTCTATCTCTATTCACACGCTAGTAGCTACCTACTTGCCTTAGGTATATAAAATGATGTAATGCATTACTCCTTAGGTAAGTATCTAGTCGGCACACAAATGTCCTACTCCTCGTAGGTAAACGTATAACATCCTGCATCAATTGAATCTGCACATAGTGCCGGTGCTAGTGAGTGGTATAAGTGTTAGGTACCTACCTAGTGCATACACTTCCTAAAGTATGAACGCGGTCTCGCGATACGTTTACTGACAACAAAGCGTCGTCGCTCCGACCCTGCGCCACTACTCTACTCTTCCCGGGGCTAGGAGCACTGCCTAGAACTGATACCTACCTACTACTCTGGCACACGATCCGTTTCATTTTATTCAACAGAACACTGTTAACTTCAACGAACGTTTCATTATGAGATTGTATTTGTATCCCAGCAACAGTCAAGAAGGCCGTGACATACACATGACTGAAATAAATAATATATATAGCTGGACATCGCACACAGTGCTATCTAGCCCCAAACTAAGCAGAGCTTGTACTTACTTCATAGTACACGCTATGTATCTAATTATATCTATAGTATCTAATTATAATGAAGCTATGTAAGCTGCTTCCCATGAACCAGATAACTGATACAATACCTACTTATATACTTTTTTTTGTAAATACATACTTAATCATCATCATCATATCAGCCGTAGGACGTCCACTGCTGGACAAAGGCCTCCCTCATTGATCTCCAGGAACTGCGGTTGGAAGCGGCCTGCATCCAACGCCGACCTGCGGTTCTTACCAAGTCGTCTGCCCATCTTGTGGGTGGACGTCCTACGCTGCGCTTGCCGGTCCGTACATACTTAATACTACATACTTAATAGCCAGACTCGCGAAAATATCTGTAGATCATGCAAACATTTGTTCCGCGGCGGGAATTGAACCCGCTACCTACTCAGCTGGCTATTCGGCCATTGCGCCACGGAGGTAGTCCTAGTATGAGTTGACGAGGTAGCATGCGCGTACATACAGCACATACATGGCCTAGCTATGTTGCCAGCACCAGCAGGGCTACTTTAGGTACCTTAGGAGTAACATGTCTATGCGTCGCCGCTGGCTGTATTATTTTCGTAGTGAGTCGACCGAGCTGAGAATTAATTCGGTCCCGACACTCACAATTATAACAGTAGTTCCCGGCGGAGCTCGGAGCCAACCTCGGACTGACTGCACCGTGAGGACCGGCTTCTAGGGATGCCTAGGACGCATGCCCGCCGTACCTGCACTACGCCAAACTTGCGTCTCTAGCTCACCTCTCTAATGTCACAATTACAAAACAACTGTAATGTTTAGGAACTTCCATTTTCAACATCATCATATTATATTATTAGCCGCAAGACATCGACTGCCAACAAAGGAAGGGCTACTCCATTGATTTCCAGAGCAACGATATTGTGCGGTCACACATAATAAATCTGTATGTCAGGCAACCATACAAAAGTACAAGATACTTACTCCTACTTCAGCATGCTAATCCTCTGGCCTATGACGTGGTTTTGTCTACAAAGCTCCTCATGTCTGATTGGACCTCGTAGAGAATTGTCAAGCGTAGTCCTCTTCATAGCGACCTTGGATATATTTATATAGCCCAAAGATATTTCCATGGCTCGGACTCATGACGAACTTTGGTTTTTTTAATTTTTTAAGATTATGTATACAACTGGGTAAAAGATAGTTAGTTACATAGTCTGAAAGTGGGGTCACCAAACTGAAGCATGGCGCGATCCCTCCCACAGTCTAGTGATAGGTATCAAAGACTTCTAATTAATTCATTATTATTTAGTTTTTTATTTAAATTGAACGGATTAAGCAATTACACTAATTAGGTAATTTAAACGTATTCAAAACATTAATTACACAAACCATACATTTTCAAATTAAAATTTAAATTACATTATAAATCTACACAATATACTAATTATTAAAAATAAAATAAAACTAAAATAATACATTAATATAAATAAACTCATTAAATCACACACACAAATAATAAACTGAATTGTTAAATTATAGACCTTTCAAACATCAATCTCACAATACCTCAGACATACCGGCAAATCTCACATTACCTCAGGCATACCGGCAATCTCACAATACCTCAGACATACCGGCAATCTCACAATACCTCAGACATACCGGCAATCTCACATTACCTCAGGCATACCGGCAATCTCACAATACCTCAGACATACCGGCAATCTCACAATACCTCAGACATACCGGCAATCTCACAATACCTCAGACATACCTCAGGCAAATATTTCAAATTAAATTAGAAAATATTTCAATTTCAATAAACGATGCAGCATTAACGTGATAGGACTCATTGGTGAGCATTGTACCTAGGTACATCTCACAAGTACGCATAAGGCAAGAGTCTGAGCTAAGCACAGGCGTGGTACCTAGGTACATCTCACAAGTACGCATAAGGCAAGAGTCTGAGCTAAGCACAGGCGTGGTACCTATTTAACTCGGTCTACGTTACCATCGGGGCCCGTCGCCAAGCTAAAAAAACAACCAGCCTTGTTTCTTGTCTTTCTTTCCTGGTTTGGTCGCGAAGGAACAGGCAGTAATATTGACGTTTCAAAGTCATCCTTATGATTTTAATGAATAAAAGATTTTGACTTTGACAACTAAATAAAAGTGTGTGTAGTCAACCCTGACATCGGACCGACCGTCGGAGTGATCGTCGGTGTCGGTCGCAACTCGCGTTTGTATTCCAATGTGAACTCGGAGCCCCGGCTCGCCGACGGCCGCGCACCGCCCCGCAGGGAATCTCGCAAGGAAATCCTGCTGCCATGCCCCTAGCTAGTAACACCCCTCTACAACAAATACCTATTTCACACTTTGTAAAGTGACGAACGTTGCTGACCGATGAATTGCAGAGTCAAATTCAATATCCATTTGATCAATAAAATGACATAGTTCACTTGGAAACGTCAATGTTACCGCCTACTTATTTATTGCAATATTTCTGTAAAATGGTTCCCAGCGAGCAAATCCTGGTATTGGTATGGTATCGCGATCTATTAAATAGAATGGAATCATTTATCTTAGACAATGCCCATTGGATACAAAATACAAAATTCTTAGACGTATGTATGACGTACGTATTCATGGAGTGCTCACGAAGCAACCAGTGTGTTGCAAGCGTTCAGTGCGTGCGAAGTTTCATTCATTATGTACTTTTTATTTTTCTTATTTCCCTAGTCATTTCGCTACCCCAGTCAGTTCGTGCAAATTAACATTAGTACATATTGTTTAATAGAAAGCAATTAGCTTCTGAGAAAGCATACCTAGGTACTAGGTAGGTACCTACGAGTAGGTACTCGCAATTCTCGAGGAACAAAAGTGTGCAGTATAAAAGAAATGCCGGCAGAAATATTTTCTAGTCTAGCCCTTTGTAAACTCTGGTTTGCTAACAAGAATCGACCGCCGTAACAGCGACGTGCCGCCAACCGACCGACGAGTAGGTACCTAGGTACATACGCTCCTTCGGTGCGGTGTAAGTGGCCGGCTGAGACAATTGATGCGGGTTCGATATAACGGGACACATATTTGCAGTTCTGGTACTGCGGTACTGGTAGTGCCTGATGCTGCCGACTCAGGGGATCCTAGTGCATCATCAGACAGGAGTGTATGCTACTGTCAACAATCTAAAAACTCGTACTTATATACCTAAATACCCCGTTTTTAGTGAAAACTATTTATGTTACTGTTATGTGCTGTTTGTTTAAAACGTTTTTAATGCCGCTATATGAAGTTGGCTGCTTCTTTTGAAAGCGAGGCTTTAGAATGCTCTCCTGTGAGCACAAAAGGCGAGTTACGAAGGAAATTAATGCAAACGTCGATGCACTTACATAAAAACAACTCGTTAAGTAAGAGCCTCCTTATAGTAATCACAGCACACGACCGCGCCCATTGTGGAAACTGAAACCGGTTGCTAAAAGGTTGCATTTTAATACTTCAGTCAAATACTAGAAAAATTAGTATACTAAAATTTAGTAGTAAAATACTAGGGAAGGTATACCGTTTTGGTTCAACGTTCTTGATGCGTAACTACAGCTAAGGTATGGAACACTTTACCGTCGTCTGTTTTTCCTAAAGAATACAATCCGGGCTTCATAAGGGAAGGCTCGGACTATAAGGCGTCCGGGTCTCTCCGATCCGAGAAAAAACCAAATTCGGTATGCTATCGACTTCACAAGGTCCGGTTGAATGAGGAGCAAAATTTCCTCCCTCACACTCACAGTCAGTCGACAGCTAGCACTTGCGTTGGATGGGCGTCGCGCGCGACACTTGCTTTTTAAAATGGAAACGCTAACTTTAAATGAGATTCTGTAAGATTTGATTGTTTGTTTGCATTTAATAGGCTCCGAAACTACTGGATCGATTTAAAAAAATATTTCACCGTTGGGAAGCTACACTATTCCCGGGTGACATAGGTTATATTATATTTTCAAATAAATTAGGGATCCTTACTAAAACTCCAATAACGTAACCCGAGGTGTATATCGCGTGCTCTGCGAAAACTATTGATGATTAAACAAAATAATGTAGTACGACTTTGCAGAACACATCATTAACTACATAAAGTGTCGCGATACCATATGTCTAGCTGTCATAGTGCTCTCATTAGGTGTTCTTTTCTTTTAAAAATTTAATATTAATGCCGGCGCTAGAAAAGGCTCTTAATTTGTCCCTTGGTATTGAACTAATCAATAAAAAAAGCAGTCTTAAATATGAAGTAATTTATTTTGATGTCATAATAAATTAGTTGATATTCTTGACTGCTTCAATACTTTTATATAACTTTTTGAATTATTTAATTCGGGCATTCTATTCGAAAGATATTAGAAAAAAAGTCGCATGGTTGCCGCTCACCGGGGCCACTGGGCGTCACTGGGGTACGGAAAAATTCCCTCCGTCAATAATAATATTATAAAGAGGAAAGAACGAATGAACTCAAAAACTACTGGTACGATTTCAAAAACTCTTTCACCATTAGAATGATACATTATCCCTGAGTAACATAGGTTAAATTTATTACTAGAAAAAATTAGGGATCTCTATTAAAACTTAAATAATGTAACCCAAGGTGTAAAAAAAAATAGCAAAAAACAGGTTTTAAAAATAAATGTCCACCCGTGAGAAGCCGGGACGAGCCGCTAGTAAATAATAAATAGGTATACAGCTATAGATATTAACAGAAAGTATACTATTATTTACAATACTATAAAATACATAATAATTTATATACGTGATTAACTAGGTAGGAGGTACCTAGTTAATCACATTTAATGTTTTTCCTTCTGGACCTAATGTTATCCAGTCTTCTTCAACAACTTCACACACACTGTTCCACGAAACATCTTTTATGCGCTTATTATGATAATCTTTTATCCCTAGATTCCACAAACATTGAAATTTTGAATAATTAGTATAGATTCAGAGCTTTATTGCAAAAATTCAAAATACAATTATTCATAGACAAATCTACCAGTTTGTCCATGCGCGTGACGCTGTCTGTCATAACACTGACGCAAAACTCGCCCTGAAACCCTCGCTCGGAACCGATAGTTTTCGTTGCCGGTGTCTTCAACGTCTTACAACTACATACATTATTATTTAGCTCTGCCCACTTGTACCAAAAAATAACAAACGGGACAGGCCCGGACGCCATATAGTCCGAGCCTAAGAGTGAATAGGTTTCTTCTAGATCTTCGTGCTTCATCTTAGACCACATCATCGCTTACCATCAGGTGAGGTTGTGGTCAAAGGAAGTTTTATCTAGTGTAAAAAAATCCAATTTTTTATTAATCTGTTTAGTAATTTTACAGAAATAAAAAGAACATGTCATGTGCGCGTTATTTATGACCGCCACTTATATCTATCTCCTCACTTCTATACGTTATATGTTTTAAATATAGTTTGTTAATTTAAGTGTGGTGTACAAAAAGCACACAAAAATGTGTACAGATTGAACCTTTTGATTACAATAGATATCTAATAGCCAACAGTCACAAAACATATTCGTGAGTCGTGGTCCTACAAAATAGTTTGCTTGACGTATAACAGAAAGTGCAACGAGTTGCTCGCACCATTTCCAGGATAGCGCATGAGCCCGCTCTCGGAACAGCGCTCTTCATTTGTGTAAGACATTGTGTTTCGATTTGTTGCGGAATTGTTTTGAAAATAGAGAAATGAGAGCCAACGCCATCCTCTGAATTGACCTCGCAGACAAAGCGTTGGGACTTGAAAAGAACAACGAGGATGATAAGGTTCTATAGATTTCATTCTAAAGCTCATTTCTGATGATTTGCAGCGTCTAGATTGTTTACTGGCGTTTCTGTAAGCAGTTTTTTGTGGAATATTTTTCGCGGGACTCTAGGCGACAGTTAGTGACATTGTGGAACAAGGCGAGCGGGAAATAAACTTTTACAAACACTCCGGTGCAGTGTCTGTCTATCGCAGTTTTCCAGAACTAAACCAAACAATACCAACTAATGAACTAGCTAACGTATAATATCGATTTTTGACAGACGTAGTAACTTATCGAGAGCCGTGATGGCCTAGTGGGATGTACCCCAACTCACAATCCGGAGGTGGTGGGTTCTTATGAAGTTTTGTACTAAAAAAATGTATATGCGCATTTTACACGCCGAAAGAAAAACATCGTGAGGAAACCGGCTTGTCTTAGAATCAAAAATTCGTAGGCTTTGCCATCGGCTTAGTAATGTGTAAGGCAGCGGATATTATGTTCACGTGTCTGCGCGCTGAGTCAGCGATCCGAGGATGCCAATCACTAGGTATTTCCTTATTTTATTGCGTTCATACAAGGATTATCATAAATGTTACATGTTAGATCTTATTGAGTAGTCAAGAGTCCAGCACTTGATATGTACCCTGCAGGTAAGGGTGTAGCAATATTAAAGCTGACTAGGCAGCTCTTGTGGAATCCAAGTCGAGCGATTTTACGTTTATAATTTTATAGGTTCGGTTGATAAAAAAGTCGTCCAGTAGGTAGTATTCTTTTCCCTCAGTATACGTTTTAATGAATTTTCAAAGATGTTGTCCTTTTCCTGGTTTTTAATTTGTTCTGGGAGTTAATATAGTCATGGTTATATTATTAGTTACTTATCCTTAGAAATACGTGAACGTTTTCTTAGTAAATACGTGAAGCCTGAAACGACATGTCGGCTCAAACGCGCGCCGCGAAAACGCTACAAACGAGAATTAAAGCAAATGTCGTTAGAATGCAAATGCATCGCGCCATCTCGCGGCGGCCATTAGCCAGGCTGAGGCCAGAAATATGCTGCGAAATATCACAATCGCTTGTTTACATTTTAAACTGCGTTTAGTTTGTATGAGAACAAGCAAAGAGAATACCAGAGGAACTAATATTTACGTTAGACGCTAATGAGACATCGTCTACTATCGTCAAAGGAGATTGGCAAACATTTAAGAACGTGGGACCCAGACATTTTAATGACATTTTCTGACACCAAAGTCTTAAAGTAAGTATAAGAAATACTTAGTTTTACCATCAAGTGTTATTAAATAACTATTGGTCCGCTCCGAACAGATCTCGCGAGCCTCCAATTACATAAAACAATAAAAGAATATTTGTAATCTTTGACTATCAAAATAGTGCCACGAAATGAAAACCATCTATCTAACTTGGCCTACAGTTTCATTCAAATTACAGGTAACGGCAGTTCATGTTAATTGGATAGTTTTTTAGGGTACAAATTGCAGTTATTTTGGATTTCAGACTTTTGCCTATATTTGTGTCACATATGATACACGTATACCAAATTACAGCACTGTGGGGTCACTGGTGTAATTGTCTGTGAATTTTGTCAAAGTTAGGTTTTTATTATGGCTATTAACTCAAAAACTATAAAGATTACTAAAACTAAAAACTGAGTCTAAATGTACTAATAAAGACCTTTCATTTGACGTCCCACTTGACCTAATAGTCTAATTTTAATTTATTTTACCTCTCTTGAACCCCAATATCTCAACAACCCCACCACATTTTTAAGTCATTTAGTCACACCAAAATTGTGCCATCAGTATACACGGTGTCCTTTAAACCACTGTTTTCTCAGAACAAACGTTGTTCAGACTATGGTCTGCTAATAGGTTATAGCATCAAACAAGAGAATTAAAAAAAAATCAGACCTCAAATAAGTCTAAATTTGTACTAAAACTAGCCGTGACATAAAGTTCATTGGCACGCTAGCCGTAGCGCACCTACTATTATTATTTTTGTGGCGATACGGCGGCATGTTGAAAGGGCGTAACGTTAAAATAGACGTTTTAAGTTCGCAACTTTTTATGTTTTTCAAAGACCGATTTAATTTTTATAACGGGGTTATTTTAGACCATGGTCTGAACAACGCTTGTTCTGGGAATACAACGATTTAAAGGACATCATATATATCAATTTCACGATGAATCGGATCAACGCTTCGAAAATTATCCTCGGACAAACAAACATACATACATACATTGCCAATTTACCCAAGTTGATTTAGAGTTCTCGCTTCGCTCGATCAATAATAAAAAACGTTTTTTTTATATGGTTAAGTGTTGTATTTATTATATTTAGTATATATTATATATTAAATATAATAAAGAGCCGTGGGGCGCCGGCAATGGAATGTTGCCCCTCTGCTCTTGACCGTGGATGCAGTAGGAATCTGCTAAGGGATACCTCCGAAAGATGGGCAGCAGCGTCTTTTCATGTTTTCAATACCTATACTGCGCTCGCCAACCCGCCTGCCAAGCGTGGCGAGTATGGCAACAACCCCCTCATCGATTTACAACATAAAACCAGGCCCCGAGTCCCCGGCGGCCCCGCTAATCCTGGCTACGGTAGGAGTCACGGTAACGGCGGGGCCAGGGGTGCTATGAATCCCCGGGAGACGATCGGCTACCAAACCCTACGACGACCACTGGCCCTGGTAACACACAACATCCGCACTTTGAGGACAGACGAAAAGATTGTTGAGCTGGAAGAAGAAATTAGTAGATTACACTGGGATATTTTGGGGTTATCAGAAGTCCGTAGAGAGGGCGAGGACACGATATCCCTTAAGTCTGATAACCTATTATACTACCGGGAGGGCGACCAACAGTCCCAAGGTGGTGTTGGGTTTCTCGTTCACAAGTCACTCATCAACAACATTATCACCATCGACAGTGTGTCGAGCAGGGTCGCGTACCTGACACTCAGAATATCTAAGCGATATTCGCTGAAGATCGTTCAGGTATATGCGCCGACCTCTTCGGTTCCACTAGAAATGAGATTGATTTCATCTTGACCAACAAGAAACGGATATTCAATGATGTCTCTGTGATTCACAGGGTGAAAACCGGCAGTGATCACCGAATTGTGAGAGCCACATTGAATATGAACGTTAAACTTGAAAAGTCCCGTTTGATGAAATCTACGCTCCGACCCACTCGCGCACATATCCAAAACCTTGAGAGCTTTCAACTCGAACTTGCAAATCGCTTTGACTGTCTAGAAGTAGATGCATCAGTGGACGAGATCAATAACAGGTTCGTAGAAACCGTCCATACGGTGAGGTCCCAATTCTTTAAGACCCTTCGTACCAATAGACCTCAGAAACTCTCTGATGCCACCCTTAACCTCATGGCTGAACGAAGTTCTTTGCGACTGCAGCCTCCCGATGATGCTCAGTCACATAGGCAGCTCAATAGAAAAATTTGGAAATCCTTGCGGCACGATATTCGTACCTTTAATACATCTCGTATTAAAGATACGATAGAGCGGAATAAAGGCTCCAAAGTGTTCGCGAGAGATAATTCTATTGGGCAGAGCCGCATGAGGAAGCTGAAGAGGGAAGATGGCAGCATAACGTCAAGTAAAGCGGAAGTGTTAAGGGAAGTCGAAAGATTCTATGAACGGCTCTACGATTCGGTCACTGTTTGCAGTGCCGCCAACGACCCAAGAGCCAAACTGACCCGATATTATACCGAAGATATTCCGGACATCAGCCTGTATGAGATCAGGATGGCCTTGAAGCAGCTTAAGAACGACAAGGCGCCGGGTGAGGACGGAATCACTTCAGAGCTTCTGAAAGCGGGTGGATCACCGGTACTTAAAGTCCTTCAGAAGCTCTTTAATTCCGCCTTGCTTGAAGGTACGACGCCAAAAGCATGGAACGAGGGCGTGGTGGTTCTGTTCTTTAAGAAAGGGGACAACACCTTGCTTAAGAATTACAGACCCATCTCGCTTTTGAGCCATGTTTATAAGCTGTTTTCGAGGGTCATCGCGAACCGTTTCGAATGCAGGTTTGATGACTTCCAGCCTCCCGAACAAGCCGGGTTCGGTAAAGGCTACAGTACCATAGACCACATACATACGCTGCGGCAAGTCATACAGAAGACCGAAGAGTATAACTTGCTGCTATGTCTCGCGTTTGTGGACTATGAGAAAGCCTTCGATTCGATCGAAACATGGGCAGTGCTTGAGTCTCTCCAACGATGCCGTATTGACTATCGGTACATCGAAGTGTTGAAGTGTTTGTATAAAAACGCCACTATGTTAGTCCGAGTACACGAACAGAGCTTGAAGGCGATTCCCTTAAAAAGAGGCGTAAAACAGGGAGATGTCATCTCTCCGAAACTGTTTACGACCTGGACATTGGAAGATGCCTTCAAGCTTCTGCAATGGAAAGGACTGGGCATATTAACGGCGAATACATCACTCACCTTCGGTTTGCCGACGATATTGTGGTCATGGCAAAGTCGATGGAAGAGCTCGGCACGATGCTCGAAGGCCTCAATCGAGTCTACCAACGGGTAGGACTTAAAATGAACATGGAAAGGACGAAAATCACATCGAATGTCCATGTCGTCCCTGCCCCAGTTATGGTTGAGAACTAGGCTCTTGAAGTTGTCGACGCGTATGTATACCTAGGACAAACAGTCCAATTAGGTAGGTTCAACTTCGAGAAAGAGGTCAATCGTCGAATCCAACTCGGAAGGGCAGCGTTTGGGAAACTTCGCTACGTCTTTTCGTCCAACATACCTCAGTGCCTTAAGACGAAAGTCTTCAATCAGTGTGTGTTACCAGTGATGACATATGGAACCGAGACGTGGTCCTTCACTATTGGCCTTATGAATAAGCTCAGAGTCGCTCAACGAGCTATGGAAAGGGCTATGCTCGGGGTTTCTCTACGGGATCTAATCAGAAATGAGGAGATACGTAGGAGAACTCAAGTCACCGACATAACCCGACGGATTAGCACGTTGAAGTGGCAATGGGCAGGCCATATAGCGCGCAGAACAGATGGCCGATGGGGCCGGAAAGTTATCTAATGGAGTCCACGGACCGGCAAGCGCAGCGTGGGACGTCCACCTACAAGATGGGCAGACGACTTGGTAAGAACCGCAGGTCGGCATTGGATGCAGGCCGCTTCCAACCGCAGTTCCTGGAGATCAATGAGGGAGGCCTTTGTCCAGCTGTGGACGTCCTACGGCTGATATGATGATGATGATGATTATATATTAGTATTTTACTTCACTGTCCTTCGATGTGCACGTACCCACCACTATAATCAAATATCTCTATCTTCAAAGGTTTGCTGGAAGAAAACTCTTATCAAGGCTCGCCTTTGTACATGTCCATTTTGTAAGTTTTATTTTTGTCTGTAAATCTATTAGTGTACAATAAAGAATTAATGAATTTATTTCAGACCAGACAGGAATCCATAATTTTTGTTAGTAAACACACTAAAAAATTTTGCTAAAAATGATTGTTAGTAGGTAAAGTACTCAAAAAGATAAAGTGAACGAGTTTCGTTATTATACATTATATACAAATTATTATTCATAAATTATTATAAATACATAGGTACTTATTTAATCTTCGAGGAGTATTCAATGAAAGGACTAGTTATTTTCCTTTTTAACAGATTTCAAAAAAGGCAAAAGAATGCCAATTTGTCGGATTTTTTTAATTGCAAATGATTAATTAGGTAATTTTTGATTTTAACTATTGTAGTTAAATATAAGAAAAAGGTTTACTAGTTTTTTTTAAATATTAAGGGAAATCTAATGCTCTGCAATGATAACTTATATCTTTATAGTCTATTCTAGAAATCTAAAAAAAACGAGTGTGCTTTAGACCAAAAGACTGAAGTAAAACTTCTTTTTCAAAGTATTAATTTATAAAATTGTTCAATTACAAAATTGTTCACACGTCTGTATGTCGATCAGTCTATTTTCATTCTGGACAGACGCAACTCGCACTCGCGTATTAACGTTTAAAAATATACGAAACGTAACTCTCTCTCCTTCTATCTTAACTAACTTATATCTCCCTCTCAACTTCCGTTCGCACTTTTCGTAACGCATTCACCAGCTTACTCTTCAAGTCAAGCGTGCGTAAAGAAGTTTTACTTTAAAATACGCTACGATGCCGTCAAAAATACGTAATAGGACATTGCCAAAGTAGTTCCTAACTTATGGTAGTAGTATCTGAGTGAGAGGGTTCAGCCTCCGTCACACACAGTGCACGGTAGGTAGCCAACTAGCGCGTGCCGGCGGCGTCGCGCGTCGCTTGCTGATTTATATCTTCCTGCACCCCCCCACCGCACCGCACGCGCGCGGGGCGTGGGCATGTTGTACTAGGATACTCTTTGTTATATTCGCGTTTAGCTTTCTTGCTATTTTCTTATGACGATATAAACCACGCGATTTGTACCACACTTCCCACATCCACATTACATGATTGGCTTGCTAACTTGGCGTGGAATACCTGAATCGCTCTGTCGGTAGCACCATTTAGATATTCCCTCGTACAAGTGCGTACCAATAAATGCGCCTTAGAATGTGTTGAAGCGCCGCAACCACACTGAGGATTCCACGCCAACACTCCAAAAGACTCCAAAAACCGTCCGTGTGTGTGATATCTCAAGTGGATTGCGTGGAGCCCTAAAAATATTAATTTATATATATATAGCGAAAAAAAAATATTTACCGTGCGTGTGATCGACTTTTAACCAGGCTAGAGTTGAATTTATGGTAGGGCAACGATAGTAACAGGTAGGGTAAAAATTCCGTAACCGCCATATTTTTACAAAGAATGGCGAAAAAATCCCAATTTGAGAACCGTGACCCGGGGAATCCCATAGCTTTGGAATACGGGCACAACACTTACACATACTTCAGATACCATCTATGAAGCAGAACAAAGAATTAGTTTATATGTAAATAATGTATGATTGTGACGTAGTCAATTTTTATTTCTATAAACTGTAAAAACAAACTACAAACAAACAAATTATACGGCATAATTACTATCAAATGATGGTATTTGTTAATGTAGGGCATTGATATTTTAATGTAGGGTATTGCCTCACAATGTTCCCCCCTAACTACGGCCATGCGTTTAACTCGCACTCTGCCGGACTCCACATAACGCGGAGTGATGGAGATGGAGTCCTCGTGTATGCCCAGCCTAACACCGTGAGCGCGAACTAACGTATAATTCTTTGCAGAGTGTAGAATGATTGTATGGCGCTTACAACATTATTTTCATAGTAAAAGTTGTTATGGCGAGTACTTTCACCCTCTCGATTTCTTCGAGTGGAATGTTTCTGAGTGCTAAGTTTCTTTTAATTATTATTCATATGTCGATGAGTACATTTACTTAGGCCAGTTAGCAAGCTTCGAAAACAGGCATGACAGGCATGACAAGGAAATCGATCGCCGCATCGAAAATGCCTGGAACTACTGGCCTACTGGTCCATGAAGGCGCACATGAAGGGTGACCTTTCTCTGAGTCTGAAGCGCAAACTCATCGACATGTGTATCCTGCCGGTTCTAACCTACGGTGCGCAAACATGGTCATTGACCGAGCTGCAGAAGTCCAAGCTCAAGATTTGCCAAAGGGCAATGGAACGCAGCGTCCTAGGATTCCGGAGAATCGATCGGGTGAGGAATACCACGCTTCGTTCTTTAACTGGCAATGCCGATGTAGGAGACAACACCGCGAAGCTCAAGTGGCCGGGCACGTAAGTCAAATGCTTCCGGAGAAATGGGCCAATATCATAACACCTTGGGTACCGGAGGATGGACAACGACGTCGGGGTCGGCCGCGAAAGCGTTGGCGCGACAACATCAGCGGATTCAAGAAGGAATGGCCATCTGCCATGGATCGCGATAGGTGGAAGAAGTTGGGGGAGGCCTTTGGCCAGCAGTGCAAAATGTAGGCTAGATAATAAAAAATATCATTGTATTAATATCATTATTAATTATCATTTATTATATTTGGATGCAGACATCCTGACTGAATTTATTTCTTTTTTGTGTTTGTTATAGTAAGTCTCTCAGTTCAGTGTGCCATTGGGATCTGTCTCGGGCAACCTTTCTCTATTCGGGCCCCGCTGTGAGTTTCAACTCGTTTAATACACCTAGTTAAAGAAAATACATAGAAAAAGTTTTGGTAACTTTTCATGTCCCACTGGAGGAATGAACGAAAGGAAAAGAGATAGTCTAATCTGGCATTGTAAATATTCAAACCGCTTGTAATAGAAAACTAATTAAACAAACTCTACCCTTGAAATTCACCTTTACCCAGCGCGTTGCATCTTGCCACTGGGCGAGCCACTTTCTATCGGTAGATGTGATAGATGCCTCAGTTACTCTACAATTCAAGAACATAATATATTTCACTTTAAGTAGACTTAAGAATAGCATTGGTAAATAAATCTAGATAAAACAGTTCCGTCCATACGTCTCGAGTGGGCAATCGGCTGCGATCAATCAAGCAATTAGCGCGTTGTGCAGCAGTCGACATTTATCGACAATCGACATGTCAGAGTATCGAGTACCGCCATGTCGAGTGTCGAGCCGCTCACAGGGTGGGATGTCCTATCGACAGGCTTACGTACCGGTGAAGACGACTGTACACTGGCCACTTTTATATTTACTTATTTTGAGACGACGTTGGGGCCGAAAGAATATGACGATTACTAAGATAAAGTATGTGATCGCGAAGCACACGACAATATATATTTTTTATTATTAATAAATAAATACAATATATAATATTGGATATAGGGAGAAATAAAGAATGGGGGGGGGGGAGACCTTTACCCAGCAGTGGGACACAGTGGGCTAATAATAATGATACAAAAATACTGGATATTTTGTACGGCTCTATCTAGCCTCAAAAAAGCTAGTATCTAGGTACAACGGGTAACAAATATCTGGTAGAATACCGATATATATTTTTAAATACCAGCTCGCTACCTTAGACTCGATAGACCGTAGGCCTTTAGGCTTATAGGTGAGCAATATATGACGTAGACTAAGACCACCGTAAAGTTGCAAGCATATCGATCTTTTACAGAATACATTTTGGGGAATGTGCCCAGGAACTATACGATCTGATCCCGCCATCCCCCTTCCATCAAAGGACAAGCAGGCGCTCAGTTCAGTACCATCCGTACCTAGTTGATATACCACTCATTCGCACACACCGTTTTGTTTTGGTTCTACGTTCTTGATGCGTACCTACAGCTAAGGTATGGAACACTTTGCCGTCGTCTGTTTTTCCTAATGAATACGATTCGGGCCTCTTTAAGGTATGAATGAATAGGTTTCTTCTAGATCTTCGTGCTTCATCTTAGACCACATCATCGACGTCAAAGTCAAAATCTTTTATTCATTAAAATCACAAGGATCACTTTGTAACGTCAATTTTACTGCCTGTTCCTTCGCGACCAAGCCAGGAAAGAAAGGCAAAAACAAGGCTGGTTGTTTTTTTAATGATCCTTTTAGAATACATTACAATACAGAAAATAAATTACGTCTAAATTGTAACATTTTGAACGAGTTGGAGCAATTTCAATCCTAAGCTTCTCTATCATCTAAATAATCCGATATTTTATAGTAGGCTTTTTTATAAAGATTTTGTATAATTGCGTTTTTAAATTTGTTAATTGTCAATTTTTGTACATCACTTGGGAGTTTGTTATAAAAGCGAACACCTTGCTCTTTAAACGATTTACTAACTTTATGGAGTCTGATGGAGAGAAGGGGCAACAGCGAGTTTATCTTTATTTGTAGTATTAAATTATGATTATCGCTATTTTTCTTAAACAAATTAATATTTTTGTGAACATACATCAGATTTTCATAGATGTATTGACAAGGGAATGTCATAATATTTATTTCTTTAAACTTCTTGCGTAATGATTATCTGGGGCCCATATTATAAATTGCACGAACAGCCCTCTTCTGCAGCACAAAAACGGTGTTTATATCTGCAGCACTCCCCCACAGCAGTATACCGTATGACATAATGCTTACCATCAGGTGAGATTGTGGTCAAACGAAGTTCTATCAAATTAAAAAAAAAGAATAAAACCACTTAGACCCGGGACAAATATCTGTAGATGATGCACACATTTTTTCCACGGCGGGAATCGAACCAGAAAACACCTGCGTCTCAGCCGGCTACTGCATCACGGCTTCAAATCTCGTCTGGTCTGTTTTTTTGGGATGGTTTTAATATCATTAGTATAGGTCATAAAATAGTATAGGTACTACGAAGCTGTATCTACATCTGTTAGAGACGAGGGAATCAGCCCTCGTCAGCCGTAAGTATAGTCTCCCTTACTATCTCGTTCACCTGACAGTGACGTACGGCGCGCCAAGAGGCGAGTGACGTCACTCCTAATGCAACAATACACGGAATAGAGGAGCCACTTCGCACGCGACAGAACAGCCTCACGCACCGCACCGGTCTGCGGTAGCGGTAGCGGTAGCGGTGCGGCACCGGCCCGGAGCGCTCGAATCCTCGAATTCGAATCGAACCTACTTTATTACTTCTATCCTAATTAACACAGAGGTGTGCTATGTACCAAACAAATGATTGTCTAAGTCTATCAATGTAGAGTTCGAATCCCAGCCGTATACTTACCAATGGATTTTTCTATTTGAATAATGTATGTGCGCATACTTACACGTGCTCAATACGTTGTAGTAAAACATTTTGAGGGACCCGCGCCCCGCGCCCCGCGCCCCCGCCCCACCCCGCGCGCCGCGGCGCAATTCCTTCTCTATTCAGTATGTCTCTAACTAATGGCTGGTACACACGTAACGATATATCGTAGCGATTAATCTGTGCAGACCGATTTGAGCAGATTTATCGATCGTGTGTATGACAAAGCGTTGCAGATTATCGTTGATCGGTGGCAGTTGCAATTTACATTAAATAAATCGTTGTCGATTGCGTTTGCGCAGTTTTATCGTCGCGTGTGGATGGCGATCGATGCGATTTCGGCAGTACTTCGCGGAACTCGCTTGTGTGCGCACGTGCGTGCGGCGCTCTTGTGAAACATGTCGGAAGAAGAAAGAGGTCCCCGCGAACAACTGCAAGAGTTCATAGAGAGCTACAGAAGCGAAACTTGCCTTTGGATGACCAAATCTAAGGATTACCACGATCGCAACAAAAAAAATGCCGCCTACAACAAGCTAGTCGAAAAATATAAAGCCATTGATCCAAATGCCAACAGGGAGATAATAGTTAAGAAGATTAATAATCTTCGAACAACCTACAAAAAAGAACTAAATAAAATAAAAAAATCGTGCAAATCCGGAGCAGGAACTGACGAGATTTACACTCCTCGCTTATGGTACTTCGAGTTGCTAAGTTTTTTGTACGATCAAGAAGTACCGAGACCATCGAAATCAAATATAGATGAGGATGAGGACGATAATGAGGTAAGCTTTTATTTTTCAAAAATTATTTATTGCTTTATGATTAGAGATGAGATGCAGCGGATTTTCGGCAAGTATTCGGTATCCGGCCTATCCGGCCACAATTTAACTATCCGGCCGAATACCGGATAATGTTATAATACAAAAAAACCGGTTAAGTGCGAGTTTGTCTCGCGCACCGAGGGTTCCGTACAAACTTTCACCAAACTTTATTAAGAAAAGATCTATGTTGGTTTTTCAGAGATAATTTATTATCAAGTGAACCAATTTCGATAATTCTTTTTTTTATTCTCTAGAAGGTACTTTCAGAATACTTCTATATAAATTTAAACCTACTAACTAGACTTTAAACTCCCCCCCCCCCCCCCCCTCTTACCGTCCTTTTTTTATAGAAATAAACAATATATTTTTAAATTTTCCATACACGTGGATTAGCTATATCTATATTCATTCCAAATTTCAAGTTGATAGCACAATTAGTTCCTGAGATATTTCACGTTGTGACAGACAGACAGACAGACAGACGGACAGAGTGGGGAAAAACGTGTGTATGGAACTAAGGAATGCAAAGGAAGAGGCAAAATAATGGTAAATAAATAACAAATTATTATAAAAATAATTATAATTTATTATACACAAATACTAGGTGCAGACCATTTTGCTTGACATTATTGAATGAAATTGTCTTGCCAAGGAACTTTTCCTTCACTTACAAAATACGTCATAAATTGACTTCTTATCTGATTAGCTGTTTGAGGTGCACGGCCTTGTATAGTTCTTTGTAATGGTTCAAGTGTTGACGCTCTTGTTGTGAGTCCTGACATTATCGTACCTTCTTCAAAGTTTTCAATATCGAAACATTCTGAAGAAGCGTATGAAAGCGATGATGACGTCAAATAATTATGCAAAGCACAGGTTGCTCTTACGACTGACCCAATAGTTTCAGGCGACAGGTTCATTTGTGTTCTGTAAATTCTGAACCTTGCCGCTAGTATCCCAAATGCGTTTTCGACAATGCGGCGTGCTCGCGATGTCCGATAATTATATATCTTCTTAATTCTACTGTCTAAGTCATTTTGCCGAAATGGTTTTATCATGTCCTGTCTCAGAGGAAACGCGTCATCAGCTACAAATACATACGGCAGTATTCGTGGACTATCATGCAACCTTTCTGCTGTAGGAATATTTAACGTCTTCCTTTCAAGTTTTTCATAAAATTTCGTATTCAACAATACTCCACCATCAGAAACCCTTCCATTTGTTCCAAAATCAACTAACAGGAATCTGTATTTTGCATCAACGATTGCCAGCAATACCATACTGTGTCTATGTTTATAGTTATAATAAAACGAGCCACTGTTACTTGGAGGCACGATTTCAACGTGCTTACCATCAATGGCACCTAAACAGTGAGGGAAGTTCCACTTCTGCTCGAATTCTCTAGCTATTATTCTCCAATCTTGTTCTGTTTTGGGAAACTGTAACAAAATGAGTACATGATTAGTATTATTTTAGTAACATAATATTTCTTCTATTCTACAGAATCAGTCGACCGCCAGCAACGACCAAGTCACACCGACCCCAAACCGTTCTGACAGCGATCGAGATACACCAACACTGAACTATTCGGACAGCGAACGAGACACACTGACCCCGAACCGTCCTGACAGCGAACAAGACACACCGACCCTGAACCGTCCTGACAGCGAACGAGCTACACCAATCACGAGTCGCAGTCGGCCAAGACCAGGAAGAAATACATTAACCGAAGACGTACTTAAGTCCGTAAATGATCATTTTAAACGGCCCAAACTCCCCGACAATCGTTTTGAGGTTTTTAGAAAAAATGTTGGGATGAAACTACAAGAGTTACCAAAAGAACAGAGAATCATAGCAGAAAAAATAATTAACGAAACTCTGTTCTTGGCTGAAATGGGTAGCTTAACTATGTCACACACTGTAAGAAAAAATTATGACTTTCCCAACACTGGTTTTTCCAGTCAGCCACACACACAAGCCCTTTCCACTCGGCCACACACTCAAAACCTTTTCACTCAGCCACAAACTCAAATCCTTTTCACTCAGCCAAACACTCAAAACCTTTCCACTGGGCCACACACTGAAAGGCAATATGCCTTACAAGCTAACCAACACAGCTTTCAAGAACATGCTGTAGTCCACTATGAATCCTCAAGTGTATCATCAATGGAATCTACATCACCATTACAGCCTGATCAGGATGCACAATCTGATAACACAATTGCTACCTATTTAAGTAATTTTAATTATAATTTGTAAAATGTGACGACACCTAAACAGCATTATTGGTTGTGATACGTCGTGTAAGTTTAATTAATAAATAATTTGATGATTACAGTATTTTTTATGTCTCATGCTTACCTTTAAGTACTCTTTCCATAGAACCTCGTACAAAGCATCACAGGTTTCAGGAATGATTTGACTAAGAGCTTGCGGTGATATTATTGTAGAAAACTTCATACATTCGTAGGAACGTCCTGTAGCTAAAAATTGCAGTGTAGCAGATAATCTTTCATGAGGACTTATTTCTTCTCGCATTACAGTGTCGTGTTTCTTTATTAGTGGAGTAACTAAAGCCAGCAGATTAAAGTATGCTTCTTCATTCATCCTCAAGTAATTATGCCAATCTTTCGGAGCAAATTTCAACTCATTTAATAAGTTGGTATGAGAAAATCGCTTCCTTTTCATGAGCCAGTCTTTACACCACACACTCCGCGCCTTTTTTTTCTTTAAACACATAACCAGGCCTAATATTGCGAGCGCGTCATCATCTTCCATAATGCGTGTTTCTTGCGTGAGATTCTGCGGAGAACTGCCGATCGACGCCGATATCGGAGGCGTGTGGAGGCATTAGGGACGTTCGATTTATCTGCACAGTCTGAAATCGCAACGATATATCGTTAACGTGTGTAGCGGGCATAAGCTGAGAGCATGGTACCGGTGTACATTCAAAAAGGTATGTTTATGCTAATTGTAATGTGTTGTGTTCGTCTATTCATGAAATCGCATGTAATAATAGCCAACACCTATTAAATAAGCACCTAGTATTCATTAAAATTTTGTTGATGAGCCTAATGAAAAATTTAAAATTAAAAATCCTGGCTCACTTCTGGTTTGGTTCAAGCTTTAGTGAACAAGTTCTTTCTAGGTAAGAATGCACCAACTTCGACAGGTCGGGGCCAAGCGCTTCAATATCAATAATAAAAAAACAGGTTAGCGTAGCTGTTACTCGCGCGACTTGGTGTAGGTACTAAACTAGGAAATAGGATAGGAGGTGTGTCGTCGAGCTCCTCATGATGCTGAACACGACCAATGAATAATATCGAAGCGGTCTGCTAGTGACTGTCAAGTAATCTGTGCGATGGAGGTCGCCGGGGACGTGTGCGATGGAGATCGCCGGGGACGTGTCAAGTCTTCGGTTTAGTTCACTTGCTTGAGAGGGATTTGATCTGTGCAGTTTGGAGTGACGGCCTAACGTAATATGTACTAAGACTCTATGTTGTATGAATAAACAAGCTGACTTGCTCTCAATCTAAATGCATGACTATGTATGAGTATCTATGAGTATGTATGTGTGAGCGCATTGCTAAATAGATACGTCTTTAATGAATTACCAAACAAATAATAAAATAGAGGCAGCCGAACCCTTCCAACGACAATACCTACGGTTAGCCTGTTCCATTCAATCTTTATAAGTGTGAGATTTTTATTTAAAATCATGTCATTTTGATTCTGTCACTAGATCATTTCTATAGGTATATTCTTGTACCGGAAGAATCGGTTAATTAGATTTGAAAATAAAAAAGTTTGGACTGTCTGGAGACTAGAACAAGTTCAAATTCTAGTCCGAACTGCTTCTAAACATAACTTGTTACACCCATATTTAGAGAGGATTTAGACCACAGTAAAAAATTTAATACTTTAATAAAAATATTATGCGTAGTAAATGTCAATTAAATTGAATAAATGAATACGGACAAACGAATTATAGTAATTATTCTAGCGGCACGTACCGTACAGATTCTAGCGGCACGTACCGTACAGATTACAGATTACAAGTCATAGTATTCTAGCGGCACGTACCGTACAGATTCTAGCGGCACGTACCGTACAGATTACAGATTACAAGTCATAGTATTCTAGCGGCACGTACCGTACAGATTCTAGCGGCACGTACCGTACAGATTACAGATTACAAGTCATAGTATTCTAGCGGCACGTACCGTACAGATTCTAGCGGCACGTACCGTACAGATTACAGATTACAAGTCATAGTATTCTAGCGGCACGTGCCGTACAGATTCTAGCGGCACGTACCGTACAGATTCTAGCGGCACGTACCGTACAGATTCTAGCGGCACGTACCGTACAGATTACAGATTACAAGTCATAGTATTCTAGCAGCACGTACCGTACAGATTCTAGCGGCACGTACCGTACAGATTACAGATTACAAGTCATAGTATTCTAGCGGCACGTACCGTACAGATTACAGATTACAAGTCATAGTATTCTAGCGGCACGTACCGTACAGATTACAGATTACAAGTCCTAGTATTCTAGCGGCACGTACCATACAGATTACAGATTACAAGTCATAGTATTCTAGCGGCACGTACCGTACAGATTACAAGTCATAGTATTCTAGCGGCACGTACCGTACAAATTAAAGATTACAAGTCATAGTATTCTAGCGGCACGTACCGTACAGATTACAGATTACAAGTCATAGTATTCTAGCGGCACGTACCGTACAGATTACAGATTACAAGTCATAGTATTCTAGCGGCACGTGCCGTACAGATTCTAGCGGCACGTACCGTACAGATTCTAGCGGCACGTACCGTACAGATTCTAGCGGCACGTACCGTACAGATTACAGATTACAAGTCATAGTATTCTAGCAGCACGTACCGTACAGATTCTAGCGGCACGTACCGTACAGATTACAGATTACAAGTCATAGTATTCTAGCGGCACGTACCGTACAGATTACAGATTACAAGTCATAGTATTCTAGCGGCACGTACCGTACAGATTACAGATTACAAGTCCTAGTATTCTAGCGGCACGTACCATACAGATTACAGATTACAAGTCATAGTATTCTAGCGGCACGTACCGTACAGATTACAAGTCATAGTATTCTAGCGGCACGTACCGTACAAATTAAAGATTACAAGTCATAGTATTCTAGCGGCACGTACCGTACAGATTACAGATTACAAGTCATAGTATTCTAGCGGCACGTACCGTACAGATTACAAGTCATAGTATTCTAGCGGCACGTACCGTACAGATTACAGATTACAAGTCGTAGTAATATCAAATCACATTATCACATCATTATAGAGCTCTATTAAACATAATAACACATACTCTTTGTGGGGTTATGCGGGAAACGGCACCTAACTTCTGAATTGTTGAAAACAACATTTTGCTTCATCAGCAGTCAAGTTAAGATAACACTCTGTAATATAACACGCATTCAAACATCACCGAGATGTTTGTTATTTGAGTTCCTCCCTCTCCCTGCACCCCCTTCCCCTGGAGGCGCAAGGCCTATTTTTAAATTTCATCAATACTAAATTTCACATTAAAAGCGATTTGTTCTTGCTTTAGGTAAGGAAGATTTAATGAAATCTTCGCCTAATTAGGAAACATGGAACCCAATTATTATAATACTCTCAAAAAATGTATTTCCAAGAGAATACTAAAACATGTTGTACGATTTCATTAAAGTTTTAGTAATCATTAAAGTGCGGACGCTGTAATGCTATGCTAACGATGTTTTTAATCAAATCAAATCAACGTAGACGGAGCTACGTTGAACGTAGCACTGCTACGTTCAACGTAGCAGTGCAAAGGGGAGCAAAAATGTAGGAATTTAATATGGAAATTGCAAGTTTTCGTATGATGCTCCATGCATGTGTCGGACGTCAGCGCGGAATATACTCGTACTTGCAACCTCTTGTAAGGGCGAGTATCCCAACTAAACTTTATTAGACCAAGTTTAACATACATTTCTGACTCATTTACCTATTTAGTAACTCTGGTTACCGTAAAAGCTTTTCTTCTACTTTCAATAGTGGTACTCCGATCGGATAAGTTTTGGAGCGCGCGTGGAGTTGCGTCAGGTGATGCCCAGGGCTATGCGCCCTGCCCACTACAATTTCAGGTTCCTTATCCTAGTAGCTTAACTTGATTGTAATCCAATTAGGTCAATCAAAGCAACTATCGATATCAATTACCTACAGCTGGCTAACTTAGAAAATGGTTAAGTTATTAGAACGAATGCTTGTCTAAGCACGATATTGAAACAAACGGTTTGTTTTCGCGGGAATACAAGTATTTTAGAGCACATACGTTTGCATTTCCACGTCTCTGGTGAGTAATATACAGGTTGCTTCCAAATACGTTAACCTAACAAGAAGTGATTCAACTTGTTATAAAAATAAAATCTAAATTCAACAGTTTATTGTTTCAAAAATATTGATGTGTTTTATACCGACTTATTTCGAATCATCTGTTTTACAAACCGCAGGTTTGATTTTCAGTTTTGCCTAAACCAACTGATATACCTACAGAACTTATTGATTAAACTTAATTCATATTATATTATATTATCAGACATATCAGTAGGTAATAGAACAAATCATAATATCTTACGATAAAATAAGCAACATAATAAGTTAAAATAAAAGAATCCTCACATAAATTATCAATCAATAAATAATAACTGAACATTTAGACAATATCTGAAAAACGAGTGCGCTTTAGAGCACACGACTGAAGTAAAACTTCTTTATCAAATTATTAATTTATAAAATTGTTCAATTACAAAATTGTCAACACGTCTGTAGATCGATCAGTCTATTTTTATTCTGGACAGAATCAACTCGCACTCGCACATTAACGTTTAAAAATAGACGAAACGTAACTCTCTCTCTTTCTAGTGAAGAAACTAACTTACGAGTATATCTCCTTGTTGAAGTTGAGAACTTCCGATTGCACTTTTCGTAACGCATTCACCAGCTTACTCCCCAAGTCAAGCGTGCATAATAGTACATAATGATATAGTTACATTCAAGCCAGATAAAATTGTTATTTTATTTAAGTTATATTTTTTTGCTTGTAATGTGTAATGTGTGCCGTGATCAAATAAAATAAATAAGATATAAGTGCGGTAAGTTGAAAATTACAGCCGAGGCGATATTGCTAGCCCGAACCGTAAGCGAGGGCTACAAGAAAGCAGAGGCTGTAATTATTAAAGCGCACGTTTTACGACGTTTTATAACATATTTGCGAGGAAATAAATAAAACTCGGACTTTCTTAAACGAATAAATCTTTAATCACTTGTTAAAGCAGTTAGAAAAATTTGAACAATTTTTAAAATTGATTATTACGTTGCCAGTTGGCATTTTAATGTTGTCAAGTTATTATTATTACTAACAATTTCACCAGTCTCTCTCTCACTCTCTTGAGTGAAAGTAGGTGAAACGAGACCACAGAGTTCTGCAGTCGGTGGCGGCGACGGAGGCGGCTGCAGTGGCGGCAACGATGGTGGAATGTACGCGTGTGTGCTCATTTTATTCATAAAATGTTGACCTCTTTTCTGACATAAAAACTCTTTGCTAAGATTTAAAAAAGTACCGTTCGTTTTAGACGGAACATCTTCAAAAACCATACGTTTTAACTTATTAAAAAAAAATTCGTGCGTTTTACATTACAATAACGCACAAGTACATAATAACATACATTACGATATTGAAATTGGTGACATAAGAGACCCTTTACGAGCAAATGTGTTATAAAGAAGTTTTACTTCAATAAATAGTAAATTTGTACCCGGTCTTCCTCCAATTAAAAACAACGCAAATCGGAAAGTCGTAGAAAAAACAATGTTCATGTTAGAAAAGACAATGGCTGCCGTTTGGGTAAACATAATCGTATTACATATCCTGAAGCAGCGAGTAGACCGCGCATTTGTCGGAAGCCGCTAGAGCCTACAAAGGCAGGCTTCGGCTGACGTACGCGAAGCCTTCTTGGAACGCAAACTCTTCAGTGAAGTGTTTCATAAACGGAAAACAAAATATTGTTTTAAGCATCACTTTGAGGTCGGCGCCGCGCGAGCGCCTGCGAGCAAAGCCGAGCTACCCACTGCCCTTATAGACACGAACGGCTAAGCGTATGTCGCACTGCTGCTCGTACCTGCTAAATACACATATTATCTTATGTATGTTGTACGAGCTAATGTTTATATAATCAGCTGCGAAGTCAGATTCATAAAATAACAAATTGAAGTAACATAATCAAATTAGCAAAAAAAAAAACAGAATAAATGAAATCAGCAAGAAATATAAGAATTAGTCTTCAATTAGTCTTCACTTTTATTACAAACTAGCTTCCGCTAGCGGCTTCGCACGTATGAGATTATAATGTTAAATTATATACTAATATAAATATATTGCTGGGTGTTGTTACGTAACTATTGCACTACTCAATTATTATTTAGGTTACTGTTAAGAAAACCTCATTTAAATCCCCTTTTATCCTGTTAAATTATTATGAGTATTATAATGTTCTCGTAAAATCCAGTCCATCCAGAGGTTGTCGAGAAGAGATCGCTTTTAGCGATAAGACCGCCAATTGTACTATTGCGTGTCTAGTTTTAAGTATTTTAATTATGATTTGTTAATTTAAGTGTTGTATACAATAAATCGTTTTCTATCCATCTATCTAATGTTATTAAAGCTAGTAAGAACAAAGTAGGTAAATTCGTTTTGATATTGTATAAATATAGTTATATTTCTTTATTTGGCTATGTGTTGCTATCTAAATTAATACCCGATTATATGATAAATTTATAGTTTGATTTAGTTAATATTTAAAGGTGCATAATGAGCATGTAACATTGTACAGTAATAGAACTGACTACCGGGGTTTGTTTATCCAGCTATATTACGTAGTTCTCAAAGGTGAGACTATAACATTAAATAGTAATAGATATCTTTGGTTTTCTATGTCATTATTGTTGTATCGAATTAATTATGAGTTTACAACTGAGAAAACCTCACTTTTAGGTATATCTTTGAAAGGCTTAACTTATTATAAGTTTGTGTTATGTTAATAAGGAAAGTACCATGCTATTATTTGAAATTGTATAATGATTCCTATAATTAGTCATCTAAATCTATATGTGTTAGTATTTAAATTATTATTAGATTTATGATAAGGTTCGGCTCGTACCTTATGTAATATATAAAGGTAAGTTATGAGAATGTTACATTTTAAAGTAGTAGAGTTGAGTTGAAGTGTTTGCTCTTGCGTCTTGCTACGGAATTGAAAAAGGTGGGGACGTGGCGAATCGACATCTCGAAGTGTCGGTTGGCCACACCACTCTTTTCTAAACTTGCGAACTGGAAGCATCTCCTAAGGTGGATTGTTGTGCCTCTGTATAAATATATATAACTGTTAAGAATTATTCACGTACTGGTTCTGGCTATTTTACTCATTGTTTATATTTAATTAAACTATGTAGATTGATGATATAAAGTGTTTATTTGAACTGTAATTTGGAGATCTTTCCCTATTTAATACATTTCTGATAGGCTTTTGATTAAATATAATTAGTTGTCGAAGTTTTTATATTTTATTTCATACCAAATTGAGTAGGAAGGTAAAATTGTCAACAATAAGTCGCCTTTGTGTTAATCCAAATTATAATCTACGTACATACTGAATTTCATCGAAATCGGTTCAGCCGTTACGACATGATTGAGTAACAAACATCCAAACTTTCGCATTTATAATATTAGTGTGATATAACAAATACATTTGGCCAATTAAACAAATTGTCGTTGAAGCGGCCGGTACAAGTTGCAACACAAAAGGGATGATATTCTCAAACCATATTTGTGTTAGGTATATGAATCCAACGCAGAGTAAAATGCTCTAAGGTAAAGCAGCACCATCCACAAAGGTCACTTCTTAAAATATTTGTGTATTAATGTAAGGTCAAACTCGTTAGCGTCAGAGTTCTCGATTAACATTCAGCTCGCTTGTGCTTGTGCGAACCCCAAATAAAATTCTTGATAAAGTGAATTTTAGGGTGTTAACGAAAATGCTTACGTATTTATTTACTTTTCACATTTGAACTTCATGAACACAGCTTTTGCTAAGTTAGGTAATTTCCAAACATGTTATATCGTAGACATTTATTTTACAACCTTTCAGAGTTTTTGAGACTAATTTACACTTCGAGTTTTTCCAATAACCTGCAAGTAAATTCCGGTGCTCAGGAGCCCATTGTACCTTGTGCATCACTCTCTGTTACTCCATGCTACAGTCCGCATACTGCTAGATACACAAAGTAATGAAACATTATATTACATAGACGACCCTCGTGGTGCAGTGGGCGAATAGCCGGCTGAGACGCAGGAGGTAGCGGGTTCGATTCGCGCCGCGGAACAAATGTGTGCATGATCTACAGATATTTGTTCCGGGTCTGGTTGTTTCTCTATATATTATATGTATGTATTTACAAAAAAAATGTATATAAGTATTCTATCAGTTATCTGGTTCTCATAGTACAACCTCTGCTTAGTTTGGGGCTAGATAGCGCTTTGTGAAATGTCCAGCAATATTTATTTATTTATTACTATTGGTTAATGTGCAAAATAAATCTGGATAAGTATGCAAAGCTTTACGAACTTATTTATGGTATTTATTAGCCCCTTACATCGAAAGGGTTGTCTGGTAGATATCTATTAGATCTCTATTTACTGATAAGACCATAGTCAAAGTCAACATTTCTTATTCATTAAAATGACAAGGATTAGATTAGATTAGAAAATTCTTTATTGCACTAATAAAAAGATACATAGGCGAACTTAATGCTAATTAGCATTTTCTTCCAGCTAACCTTTGTGTAGTGTGGAGAAAGTGGTAGTGCCAGAAAAAGGAAATTTAATCAAACTTTAGCTTAGAAATAAACTTACAAAAATTAAAAATAATAATAATACACATACATAAACGAAATACACAAATATATCTACATAAAGTGCTCAATTTTGTTGGGTATCTTGAAGAGAGATGAAGTATTTAAAGAGTTTGGATTTGAAGATTCCCATAGAGGCGGCCTTGCGGATTTCCACTGGAAGAGATTTCCACAAGCAGATAGCAGTCACAGTGAAAGAGTAAGTGAAGAAAGAAGTTTTATGCTCAGGCGTCTTGAATAACAGATGTTGAGAAGAACGAGAAGGGCGATCAGGTGGAAAAAGAGGAGAAAAACGTTCTTTAAGATAGCAAGGGGACAGAGGATTTTGAAGGATTAAAGAAGACAGAGTATATGAGTATCCCGACGAAACCGGATTTTGAGCCACTTTAACTGTGAGCGGTACTGTGAGATGTGGTCGTACTTTCGTAACCCGTATATATATCTGATGCAGAGGTTTAACAACCGCTCCAGTTTATTAAGTTGCTCCTCAGTAGCGTCGGGATAACACACATCTGTATAATCTAGGATAGGGAGTAGGATAGAATTTACAAGAGTAATTTTAGCTGCAAAAGGAAGGAAATTATGCATGCGCTTTAGAGCGTGCATTGATCCATACATCTTCCTGCTGACTTCAGTAATGTGCTGTTCCCATGATAAGTTCTCAGTGATCACTTTGAAACGTCAATTTTACTGCTTGTTCCTTCGCGACCAAGCCAGGAAAGAAAGGCATGAAACAAGGCTTTAATGATGCTTTTAGAATACATTAATAATAAAGAAAATGAATTACGTCTTGTAACATTTTGAACGAGTTGGAGCAATTTCAATCCCAAGCTTCTTTATACTCATACTCGTTTATTGAAACCGTAGGGACGCAATGGAACACTTGGTTACGTCAATAATAGTACTTACTTAATTACATGCCTTTATCTAAGTAGAGATGCCAGAAACAGACCAGCATTTCATATACATTTACATTTAAGCATATAAATACTGATTATTAATTAAGTAGGTACTTAAGATTATAGCTCCTGTAGCGGGGCATTGTCAAAGAATTGATTGTAATAAGAACCTATTTTGAATTATTAATTGATGCGTATGTCAGTAAGTAACATTATTTATAAATATTGAATTGCATTACTCATAGATTATATAATATTATAAGGAATGTCAAGATATGCATTTTATAATGTCAAATCGTACCTGTAAAAGGGCATTGTCATCTTACCTAAACATAGAATAACAAATAAAATGTATAAACCTAATCCTAACATCACAGAAACAACAATTAAAAACCAAAATAATACGAAAA
Source organism: Philereme vetulata (assembly GCA_918857605.2). Classification (NCBI taxonomy): domain Eukaryota; kingdom Metazoa; phylum Arthropoda; class Insecta; order Lepidoptera; family Geometridae; genus Philereme; species Philereme vetulata. The sequence goes on from OU975425.1 coordinate 312,279, forward strand.
TAATAATAATTTCCTGTGAAATGGAGTCTTCCTTGAGAGTTTCAATCATGCTTTACCTTTGTAGCTTTCCTTAGTTAATACTCATTTTAGTTTTATTTTGTATATGGCATAGTCCATTTCACGCAAATCTTTATCTAATTTATTAAATAGTTTGACTCCATTACAAAGAAAACTCTTTGAAAGTTTAGCTAACCTAATAGTTGGGTGTCGAATGCTGCCACGTGCCTTGTTTGGTAGGAATGGGTAGAATTTAAAGTTGGAAAATCTTGTATATTTTTTTAATAAACAAGAGGCACTGGTAAGTATACGCACTGGTCAGCGTCATTACCCCTAGTTAGGCACGCAGTGCTTAGCTAATAACCTCAACTCTTACACATATATTTTACAAAGTAAATGATAAATTGTCACTGATTAAAATGTAGGATCATATGAAACTATCTGAGGTAGTATGGACCCATAGGTTTGAAGAATCGGCGTTGTATGTGCTTGTTTAGCAGTGACGTCCTATCTTCTATTCTAATATTATAAAGAGAAAAGGTTTGTATTTTTGTGTGTGTGTGTGTTTGTTTGTAATGAATAAAATCAAAAACTACTGTGCCGATTTCAAAAATTCTTTCACCACTGGAAAGCTACATTCACCCTGAGTGACATAGGTTATATTTATTGCTAGAAAAGATTAGGAATCCAGACTAAAACTTAAATAACGTAACCCAAGGTGTAAAAAAGTGCCCTAAAACGTCTTTCGTCGCATGCGCTACGGAAACTATTGACGATAGAACAAAAGTATGTTCTACAATATTATAGAACATATCAGTTTCTACAAATAACTTCGGGATACCATATTACTTAATATTATAAACAGGAAAGATTTGTTTGTTTGTAACGAATAGGCTCCGAAACTACTGGACCGATTTAAAAAATTCTTTCACTGTTGGGAAGCTACACTATCCCCGGGTGGCATAGGCTACTTTATACTTAACTGCGCAGAAGGAGGATAATGTTTTTATTGAAAAACTACGCGTGCGAAGCTGCAGATTGGTCAGCTAGTAGTTAATATAATGACGATGAGATATTAGTTCGGGATGAACTATCCGATATTCCCGAATAGTTCTTGTAAGTCCAAATAAATAATGTTTGTATGGTCTCATAAAGCGTACGGCAAGGGGTAGGCAGGCGGAGAGGAGTCGGCGTCGCCAGTTACAGAGGTGGTCGAGAGCAGTTAGTGTGTGGAGAGTTCTCACTATTTCTTTGAATATTATTCACAAACACTCAGTTTAGTTGTGCGTTTCCACTGTCGTATAGTACGATATTCAGGTTTTATTTTATTGCATTTGTCCTTGGATCCTTAACCACGTTATACCTTTGTAAGGTAAGTCAAACTCGCCGTGAGTGACGGTCCGACCCTTTGCAGCCCTCTACAGCGTTTTACTCCTTAACTATTGGTGCCGTATACTTAACTGAAATTTGGCAAAACGATACCCTTTAGTGACGCCTAGTAAGTTATGAAACGAAAACAATGTTTTTAATAATTTCTGTTTATAGTGTTATCCGAACACTTACGGAAAATTCTAAGATTTTAAACCATCTCAAAAACTTTCAACTGCAATGCATCCTCGTATCAAGAGGAAGGTTGCGGGTTCAAGTCTTGGCTTGAAAGTGTTTGAGATGGTTTTAAAAATCTTAGAATGTTTTTGATGTATGACATTGTAGTTTGATGTTATACCTTTTGATTGTATTGTGTGAATTTGTGTGTGCTATGGTAGCTAATAAATGGCTGTCTATGTCTAATTTCCATAAAAATTATCTTCGTTTTTTGGGGTGATTTTTTATTTATGTACCCCGTCATGTGGGTTATCGTAGTATACCTTTTATATGTATATTAAAATAACTAGTGGTTTGCCCCGAACTGAGATCTCGGGAGTCTCCCAAAACACAAAAAAAATATTCTAAGGGCGACTCGCGCAACGATGTTTAAACGTTTTTAGTGGTTAAATATGATTAAAGGAGTTGTCAAATCATACAAATACATCAAATTTAAACATGCTTAGTTGCTGAATACGTTTAGGAATCGTTGTTTAAGACGTCCTTAATATTTGACTAACAAAATAGTGCCACGAAATGCAAACCAAATTACTTGACCTACAGTTTCATTCAAAATACAAGTAACGGGAGTTCATGTAGATCTTTTGTGAAGTAGAAATTGCAGTTATTCTGGATTTCAGACTTTTACCTATTGTTGTGTCATTAAACCTATACGCATACCAAATTTTAGTACTATGGGGGCACTGGTGTACCCTGTGAATTTTGTAAACATTCAGTTTTTATTATGGCTAATAACTTAAAAACTACACGGTTTAAACTAAAACTAAAAACGGAGTTAAAATGTACTCACAAAGACCTTTCATTAAAGTAGTATTTGATCGGATAGTCTGGTTTTTTTTACCCCTCTTGAACCCCAACATCTCAACAATACCCCACATTTTTAGCTCATTTAGTCACACCAAAATTGTGCTATCACTACCTGCCTATATATACCAAATTTCACGATGATCGGATAAACGTTTTAAAAGTTATCCTCGGACAAACAAACATACATACATACAATGCCGATTTGGCCAAGTTGATTAATGACAGGTTCCTATATCCGTCGGTAACCAGTTACGACTCGTTTCTCCTTGAAAACGTGTCAAAAGTTTGACACTAGTTTGACACTTTTTCAAGGAGAAATGAGTCGTAGTCGGTTACCGACGGATATAGGAACCCGCCATTAGAGATCTCGCTTCGATCGATCAACTAAGATACGTCCGTACTAACTACAGAATCCTTAACTGTGCGTGACCCAACACGCGCTTGACCAATTATTTAATTATTAACAAAAAATGTAAAAGTATCTACTTATCTCTTCATAAAGTTAAAAAGACACAGTTGTCTTGTGATAGATCTGTAGTTAATTAATTGAAATATCCAAGGGGTTAGGTTAGGTTGTCCATTAAAATAACCGATCTATGGTCTGAGCGATGGTTTTACGTCACGATATCGACAGAATATCGTACAACAATGGAGAGAAGAGCCAAGTTTACGCTCCGTAGGCTGTTTTAACGACTGCCCGTCGGCGTCGGCGTCGGGCGTGCACACTCCACGCTCTAATCGCTACAAAACGCGAAAAAACATGTATTTTGTGACGATTTAAATTAAATTACAAAAAATAAGGAGTTCCTGCGTTATTAAAATGTAAATATAAAGAGCGGACTTGTTGATCTGCTAAAGAAAATATGGAACTCCGTACACCTTACGTAATAGATTTAACTGATATTCGGATATTCTTTCGGTTGTAAAGTATTCCCCTGTGACAAACAGACAGGCAGACAGTACCTATAGGCCCAATAAAAGGCCCCACTGGTACTGCTTAAGTATAGGACGAAACCCTTAAAACGCCCTTCCACCAGGATTTGAAGACATTTGTCCGCTCTGAACGTGATTGACTCAGTCAAAATTAATAAACAAATAAAATATATTAATAATGCTGGATATTTCACACAGCGTTATCTAGCCCCAAACTAAGCAAAACTTATACTGTGGGGACCAGATAACTGATTACTTATGTACTTTTTTTTTGTAAATACATAGGGTCTTACCCCCTTGGTTACCCTATAGGTACATATAGAGAAATAACCAGACCGGAACAAATATCTGTAGATTATGCAAACATTTGTTCCACAAACATTAATATAAAGTTACCATGAGAGCTAAAGGCACGAACTCGCTCACCTGCTGTGCGGAGAGAGCTGTGTATCTCGAAAGCGAATCAGAAAGGAGGAGATCCCACAAACCAAGGTCATAGACATAGCCAAGAGGATAAAACAAGCTGAAGTGGAAGTGGGCGGGGCACATAGCTCGAAGAACTTACGGCCGTTGGGGCAGAAATATTGTAGAGTGGAGACCATGCACTGTAAAACGCAGCGCAGGACGGCCCCTACTCCACTCGATGCAAATTTGACCTGATAGTGGTGCATGAGAGCCGTTAGTGCCGCACAAGATTGATCGTTCTGGAAATCTATATAATGTTCAGCAGTGGACGTCCTGTCGCTGATGTGATGATGATGATGATAGCAGATTTGGCTAAACATGGGCCAATTACGTAGCTATCGTCGCAATCAGTTTTAATTTGAAACCGGTAAATTTGGATATACCTACGGTGGAGTAAAATTGTTTAGTTCGTTTATAGACGATACTTACGACCAATAATACTATGTAAATTGGTCGTATTTTTTGCCCACTGTTTGAAACTGTTATAAATTTAATGAATCCAAAGCCTGGTTTCTCAGCGACTAGCGTTCTGTTCATGTTTTTAAGACAAAACGGCCGTGGTCACGAGAGATCACGGCCGATGTAACTTGGCCGAAACGTCGAGGTTAGTCAAAATTATAATTTTGATATAAATCTGTGCGCGAAAAGACCCGTTTTGTCTTAAAAACATGAGTATAGTTAGCGAAAATTTAAAAAGTTCTAGCGTTCTGTTGTTGGACGTATTGAAAATAACTAAGAATAGTTGAAATAGCTTGACGTATAAATTGGACGCAGTTCAGGAAAGAAGGAACGCGTTTAAATGGTATCACATCGGCTTCACGTGATCCGCAAACTAATTAAATAATTGATACATTACTAGTCGCTACAGTGCGCGGCTCGAGCTATGGCACAGCGCGGGCAAGGCATGCCTAACTACACACCTAAAAACCTCTAGGTTATATTATCAACTATCTAAGACTAAGGTCATTTGAATTGAAAATACTTTTCGGTTACTTATAAGAGCTTACCTAACTAGACAAGAAGACGATCTGTTGTTGGTGGGAGCCTTTGGGTGCAGGCCGCACAAGTTCGGTCGCTCTGGACATCAATAGGGAAGGCCTATGTTCAGCTGTGGACGTCCTGCGGCTGATATGATGATTGTAGGGACACACTACATACAGAATAGCTGACTCGCGTAAATCGTACCTAAGTAGATGATCGCTGTTGTATTGTAGTGTGCCCGCGCGAGTCGTCTCTCCCCTCCCCGCTCAATCAGTTCGTACATTTATTTATATATTTATGTAATGGAAAATCAACAGCTATATTAACTTAACAGAAAGCCAATTATAGGTTGTCACGTATAGAAACTTTTTAGCAACACATCTAGGTAAGAACATATTTTGTACCAGTGACTAATACTCAGTGAAACTGTTAACTGAAATATTAATACTTTATTAATTTACTAATTAGTACGTTAAACGATACTACCGTTACCGCCAACAAAAAAGTCTTTGCTCAATCGCTGTCTAGCTGATTTGACACTCGTGCTGAATAAATCGATATCATTGCTACTATACATCATTGTACACTTGTGCTAATATAAATTGGTAATTGGAAGATGCATCTACTCATTACAACCTCCTCATCAAGAAAGGATTAATCAGTACATTAGGGGTTGCATCATTATTATGATAATCACGAATACCCTAAAATGATGATGCGATAGGTATTGAAGCAACCGCGGTGCATCCTCCGTGTATCAGTGGTGCAGTCGCACGCTGCGCTCGATAAATGCAGCGGTCTGCAACAAGACATCCTCCACGAGTTAAGAGTTAATTAAACTTGAATACGTAACGTTCTTTGACTATTTCTTGGTGAGAATATTCTGTAACTGTAAATACGTAAAAGGAGTTGTAGACGGCTGTACAGAGAGATGTGTTAAAGGGATACTCTAACTAGGTTTAGCTGTTACGTAGTTGATTATTATCTGTGGTGTAGTTTAGTTTAAAAGGTTACATTATATACAATATATCAAATAGATTTATGTATTAATATATGTATGTTAGTAACTAAGACCGTGTAATAAGTAGATTAACAATATTTAATTCTTTTCTATTGTTGTTTGTTTTTTCAGTATTATTATAAACTAAAATAAATTAATTCCCTTTGCCCAGCCGTGGGACAGCACACGTTAGAAAAAAAATTAAAATGCAAAATTCTGTGTTAAAAGATCCGAGTTTATATTTATAAGCCTTTATTTGTTACCTTTAACTAATAATAATAAAATATTAATAACAAAACGTTTTTTTTTTAATTTGTTTAAAATACGAAATAAAATAAAATATTCTCATTCTCATCTTTATTACCAAACATACGCCTAAAACCCAAGGTGTGTACATCGGTACAGCTGTGCAGTGCTGGACGGAGGCTCTGCGGTGCGTATGCAGGGCTATAGATGGAGAAGGCTGGTACACCTGCCATCTTCGCACCAGGAAAAACGTGTAAACCGGATTTCGATATTTTTTATATTTATCCCAATTATAATTGAATTCTGTGAATTCAAAATTAAAAACAAAATTTACATGAACACGACTATTTATACGATGCCTATTTACACATGCCAAAATGATTGTTTGTTTAATTATTATCTGTCTGTCTGTCTGAAAGCTTGTCTCGAATAGCCTCCAAACCGGCTCAATGGATTACAATGTAATATTCGTGTAGTTACATTTAGATATTTTGCAGGGTTCAGAAGATATGAATGTAAATATTAATCGAAATATGCGCGAAGCCGGGCTGGTCAGCTAGTGTATAATATGCGTATTACCACGTACGGGTATCCATTATCAAGACTAGCCTTTATTAGATAGGAAATAAAGTCTACATTCTCAATGAAGTACTCTGAATCTTGACTCCAAGTAGAGTAAGTGTACTACTCAAGTAAATATGAAAATGTCTTCCTTATCGAGTGGACTATCGACTTGCATTGTGCGGCCGGGGCGGGCGGAGCCGGGCGCAGATACTATCGGTAATAGCATTCTAATGGGGTTAGCGAGGCCGCTCTCGCGTGCAGGACGAGACACGAACGCACAGCGATTCTAAACAATTCTATTTTTTTGGCGGAGTCCTAATAGAACGCGATCGCGCGTGTAAACAAGGCGATCATCACACGCTCGCCCGATGACAAGAAGTAGGTGTTCTAATAGAACGCGATCGCGCGTGTAAGCGAGGCGATCATCACACGTTCGCCCGATGACAAGAAGTAGGTGTCCTAATAGAACGCGATTGCGCGTGTAAGCGAGGCGATTATCACACGTTCGCCCGATGACAAGAAGTAGGTGTCCTAATAGAACGCGATCGCGTGTATAAGCGAGGCGATCATCACACGTTCGCCCGATGGCAAGAAGTAGGTGTCCTAATAGAACGCGATCGCGCGTGTAAGCGAGGCGATCATCACACGTTCGCCCGATGACAAGAAGTAGGTGTCCTAATAGAACGCTATCGCGTGTATAAGCGAGGTGATCATCATACGTTCGCCCGATGACAAGAAGTAGGTGTCCTAATGGAACGCGATCGCGTGTATAAGCGAGGTGATCATCACACGTTCGCCCGATGACAAGAAATAGGTGTCCTAATAGAACGCGATCGCGGGTATAAGCGAGGCGATCATCACACGTTCGCCCGATGACAAGAAGTAGGTGTCCTAATAGAACGCGATCGCGGGTATAAGCGAGGCGATCATCACACGTTCGTCCGATGACAAGAAGTAGGTGTCCTAATAGAACGCGATCGCGTGTATAAGCGAGGTGATCATCACACGTTCGCCCGATGACAAGAAGTAGGTGTCCTAATTGAACGCGATCGCGGGTATAAGCGAGGCGATCATCACACGTTCGCCCGATGACAAGAAGTAGGTGTCCTAATAGAACGCGATCACGTGTATAAGCGAGGCGATCATCACACGTTCGCCCGATGACAAGAAGTAGGTGTCCTAATAGAACGCGATCACGTGTATAAGCGAGGCGATCATCACACGTTCGCCCGATGACAAGAAGTAGGTGTCCTAATAGAACACATTGTTTGTTTTTCAATTTGATCTAATTTATTACTAGCCTTATATTTTTGTCATGTTATTTCCACCTCAACTCTTCCCATATGATTTCACCATTGCTAGTTTGAAGATAAGATTATTTATCTATATGTGATCTACTATCAGTTTCAATAGTAGCCTTGTTTTAATATTTGTATGAGTTATCGAATATTGATCATAAATGGGCGAAAAGCATACATTTATCAAAAAGGAACCGGTGAATATACAATTATTTAGGTATTTTATTAAAGACCACTGCCAACTATCTATAGATAGCTCGCTCTCTGCTCCAGATCACTATCAGTGGGACGTATTAAAAAGATGAAAAGTGAATCACGACATGTCTCAGATAACTTGCACCAATCGTTAAGTGTACGCTGATACTCAGAACAATCTTTTCGCACTTGCCATTAACCACCAGCTTTTCGACACACACACACACACACACCCTATACACTTACACACACTAAAACATTAGTATTAGAACTATAGTCCTATGATTAGTCGTCAGTTAAACACACTTGTTTAAATTGTGTTTTAATTGCACAAATCGGAATGGAATGTGGTTTTGCCGTGTCGATGTAGGTATATGCTATTCAATTGTTTTCTAATATCGATGGAATACCGGTTCGCTCGGGTTTCACCTTATAATTGATTCGTGTAATGAGTTTATACACGTGGGATTTGGAAAATAATAACTATAATAATTCTGTTCTGTTCTGCCCCCACCCTAGGATTCCCTGTATCCTGTAGATATCAGATGCTACAAGTATCATACTATCACAATACCCACACCTGCTATCTTTTTTTTCGCCTATATGTATAGAGTCGCGTTTTTTTCGCCTATATGTATAGAGTCGCGTTTTTTTCGCCTATATGTATAGAGTCGCGTTTGGCCACGATCTCGCCTGATGGCAATTTTAATTTTAATTATTATTTTCATTAAAACTGCAGAGGAAGCAACATCAGTCCCGCAACGGGTATCGAACCCACAACCCCTTGCGCGATAGTTGATCGCTCGCCCGTTGCACCAAAGAGGTCGTTATTCGTGGAGGCTTGCCTCAGTATCAGTAACTGTGGAAGAGTGCAGAAGTATCGAGGGAGATGAAGTCGTCTCCGAAGTAGACGTCGCTGTGAGGGGCGCCACTCAATCGCACGTGTCGCGGTTTGGTTCGACTCTCGTGTAGCGGAGATACAGTAACTCAACCTATTACAATGCTATAAACATCATCACCATTATATCTGCTGGACGTCCTCTGCTGAACATAGGCCATATGATCTCCATTGACCGATTTGGTGCGTCTCACCCAACGGCTTCCAGCAATCATTATCAGGTCGTCTTTTCACCTAGTGAGGGGCCGTCCTACGCTGCGCTTTCCAGTTCCAGTCTCTACTCGAGAACCTTTCTGCCCCAACGTTCGTCAGTTATTCGACTAATATACTCTGCCCACTGCCATTTCAGCTTGCTAATTATCTGGGCCTTAGCATTTCATATCATTCACTGTGGTTTGATATGTATAAATCAAACTGAGATAAAGATCACGCCGATCGCTTATCAAGCCACAAAAAGATTGTTATTCATTTAAAAATTAGGCTTAGTAATTGCAGCCACAGCTTAGGTTACTGTATGTATGGAAATGAGTTATTTTAATGAGATTTTCAACATACTTGCTCGTAAAGTGAGCCATAGTACATCGTTATTAGGGCCTTAAACCTTAACGAGCAAGTGTGTTGAAAATCTCATTAATATAACTCATTTTCATACATACAGTAACCTAAGCTGTGGCTGCAATTACTAATGCGTAATTTTATTATGCACTAGTGTGTTATAACACACTAGTGCATAATAAAATTAACCCTAGAAAGTTAAGTTAGTACCTAACTGCAAATTATATGCGAGTAAACAGAGCATTTTCAATTTAACCGGGTAATACAGTTTTTGTAACAACAAAGAGGTTTTATGCCGCTGAAAATCCTATTACATTTTTGGAATAAATAAATGTATCCCTAATTAAGACGAAAAACATTTATTATTATCAAATTACTTAAACGAGAAAATTTCGGGAATCAAGGAAGTGACACAACATTACTATTTAAAAATGTATTTATTGCTTTTCGAAGTATTCTCCGCGAAATTTGACACATTTTTCCATACGATGGAACCAATCATTGAAGCAACCATTCCATTCGGAAGTTGGGGTCTCCAACATGGCCGTTTTGTAGGCGTCCACAGCTTCTTCAGGTGATGAAAATCTCTGACCACGCAATTTATTCTTTATTTTAGGGAAAGTATAGAAATCTTTGGGGCTTAGGTCGGGGCTGTACGGCGGATGGTCTAATAATTCTATGTTTACTTGCTCTAAAAACTCTTTTGTTCTGTGCGCGGTGTGAGAACTCGCATTGTCGTGATGGAGGATGATGCGGCGGTTGCAGTTCTCTTTACGGAGTCCAGAAACGACCTGTGGCAAACAAATGCTAGCATACCATTCTGCATTAAACGTTCTTTGTCCCTCAAGAGGAATAGTCGCAACATGACCGGTTTTAGAAACAAACATGGCCAACATTTTTTTTGCAACACCCCGTGAACGAACAATTTTTGTTGGCTTTAACTCGTTTTCGAACACCCAAACTCGTGACTGGTTTTTTGTTTCGGGTTTGTACGCAAATATCCAGGATTCGTCACATGATACGATGTTGTATACATCATTTGAGGATCCTGCGTGGAATCTTTCGAGAGTTCTGACGCACCAAGTAACGCGAGGCACTTTTTGCTCTTCACAGAGCAAATGCGGTATCCACCGGGAAAACATCTTTTTTACACCTAATTGTTCATGCAAGATTATTTGTATTTGACTCATGCCAATGTCTAAAGTTGCCTGAATTTCTCGGTATGTCACATGTCGATCTTCCTCAATCAGCTTACGCACAGTATCAACGTTTTCTTGGGTGATTGCAGTTTTTGGACGACCTTAACGGGGATCATCACTGAGCTTGACACTTCCACATTGAAATTCAGCAAACCAGCGATAAATCACCAAATGCAGAAATCATCCGGTCAACACACTGTTTTTGTGTTAAACCACTTCGAAAGTCATAATAAATCATCGCTCTTGAATTTTCTTGAGTCAATTCCATTTTCTTAACGACTAAACAAGTTTGACAAGACCTTGTGACAAGACCGAGAATATTATTTCAAATAAATAAATGGTATTCGATTTTTAAAACCAAGGAGTTTTCAATTAAATAGATTTAAATATGACAGGAACAGTGGAAATATTCCATTCCCGATACTTTTAGTGCAGCCTATGTAATTCACAATAATTTTTATAAAAATTTGCATTTTATCACTAAAATTATAATTTTGAAGTAGGCTATATGTAATCAATCAACTTACATTTGGCGCGTGCAAAAAACAAAAAACTTGCGCGTCATTTCCCATTTTTTTGTTTGTATCGCATTTGTTGCTGTGTGGTAAAATAATTGTAAAAATGTCAAGTTTTAGTACAGAAAATTACCAATTGATAGATTTAATCCCGCCAGAAATACTAAATGCAGCACAATATGCAAATGAAAGCCTAATAAGGCGCTACAACTAGAAGAGTTGTAGTGCTGGAGATGTGCTCGTACCGTGCCATCGATACAGTGCGGTATCAGTCGCCTCTAAAACGCTTCCCCTGTCGTCGACAGCTCTACTGTCTGATACCACTATAATATTATAATGTGAATGTTTGTTTGTTACTCAATCGTGGCTCCATTTCTTTAAAATTTGGTACAGACATAGGTTGCCATCATCATCAACATAGGCCTCCTCTATATGTTTCCAGAGCAACCTTTGCCAGGGCATCCTACCATCAGGACGTGGGGGGCCGTGTGCGGCTATATTCGACCACCTTTCAGACATGTTTAGCCTTTAAACAATAATATGGTAGAAATGTGTAATGAATGAATGAACGAAAATTCTTTATTATACCTTACAAGCTAGACACAACAGATTTAAAGAAATAAACAAATAAAAGTAAGCATGATGGGCGGTCTTATCGCTTAACAAAGCGATCTCTTCCAGACAACCTTTGGGTGGATAGGATCATTGCTTAATGGAAGATTGGTCGAGGTGTAAAAAGAATAAACTTAATAACAAAAAAAGAAAAATTACTTAACCCTAAATAGTTATATACATACATATGTTGTGTAATGTACGAGGGCTGCTATTTATGTATCCGGAATAAAATAAAATAACTATCATTGACTGTTAAATATGGTTTTATTGCTTTTCAAAATATTTGCCATGATGATCAATGCACTTTTGCATTCGGTGAAACCAGTTTTCATAGCACTTTTTCCAATCGGAAGACGGTATCTCCAAAACATGATTTTTGAATGCTTCAACGGCTTCTTCTCGGGTTGAAAATCGTTGACCACGTAATTTATTCTTCACGGTTGGGAATAAAAAGAAGTCGTTGGGTGCCAAATCAGGGCTATATGGCGGATGACCCGTTAATTCCACCGTTTCACCCTCCAAATATCGGGTCGTTTCACCCGAAGTGTGACAGCTTGCATTGTCGTGATGGAGAATGATTCTGCGTTGTGGATTATTCTTCCTGATTTCTGCAAAGACTTCTGGCAAACAAATGGTCGTGTACCACTCTGAATTAACAGATTTACAATTTTCTAGGGGTACAGTAGCCACGTGTCCATCTATACCAAAAAAACAGGCGACCATTTGCTTCAAAGTGCTTTTCGCACGAGCAACTTTTGTTGGGTTCGGCTCATGTTGGAAGACCCAAACTGTTGACTGTTGCTTAGTTTCGGGGTCATATGCATAAATCCAGGATTCATCACCTGTGTAGATATTATATACAGCTTTTGATGCACCACGATTGTATTTTTTTATCATTTTTTTGCAACAATCGACACGAGCCTGTTTTTGATCTATTGTCAAGTTGTGCGGTATCCAACGCGAACAAACTTTTTTTGCAGCCAAGTGTTCGTGTAATATCTTATGTATACTCGTCATACTAATGCCCAAGATTGCCTCTATCTCTCGATATGTCACATGACGATCTTGCATTATTAGTTTACGCACTGCGTCGATGTTTCGTGGCACAACAACTGATTTAGGCCGACCATCTTTAATTTCGTCCGTGAGCATACGACGTCCACGATTAAACTCACTAAACCAGTGATACACAGTAGTCTTTGATGGTGCTTTATCCCCAAAAGTCGAACTGAGTTGATCGATATACTGCTGTTGAGTTAGACCACGTCGAAAATCATAAAAAATCATCGCACGAAAATTTTGTCGAGATAAATCCATTGTGATAATGACACGCAATTTTTGAAATCGCGCCACACAATGAAAACAATTGACAGACGGACGAAATAACCTGCATTCTACAGCCAAAGAGTTCCATTTTCAAACGTGATAATTTCTTTTTAAATATTATTTATGCAGTGGCCAGTTCCGGATTCTTAAATAGCAGCCTATGTATATGATTGTATGAATGGTTGAAAACACTTTGTTCTACATCACAAAAGAAACAATCAAGAATATTAAATTGACAAAGCCAGAAGTACAGTGGCGGTTTACCTTACTCTTTAAGTTTTCTTGGTTAAGTAATTGTAATTCTATCTATCTATCTATCTTATCTATCAATTGATTATTTCTTCAAAACAAAATTTGGTTTATGTTTTTTACAAACTAAGCAAAGCATGTAGGTACTATGGGAACCAGACAACTAAAACAATTCTTAATATATTTATTAACCTACGCCTAGTTTAAAGATAACATTGCTTTTGTATTGGTGACAAAATAAACGTTTTTGTAATATCTTTATCTATACAGAGTGTTTTTTTTTAACTGTAACAGTACGGCAGCACCCATAAACAGAGGAGATACAGGTGCAGTTTCTTTTAAAACATCAGCTCGTTTTCGAAGAAAAACATTTTGGCATTAAAATTTTCTTGGTCAAGTGTGAGTAGCACATTAGCCTCCTAAGGACCAATGACCTTGTATAAGTACATAAATACGATTATAATTGCAACCTAAGCCAAAAAAAAGTATTTAGTTAATTTACCGACCACTGGCCTCATCCGATGACATAATCAAAATTGCCAAATAAATTCAAAATTACCCCGCTTTTCTCCTATGTTCATTCTGTAACGTGATTGGCTGAATGAATAGACATTAGTAGATTTGACAGTTGAAAGGACCAGCCAATCACAGAATTTTCAATATTTTGAAGCAAGTGACAAAAATGGCTGGTCGACGTAATAGAGGTAAGTTAAATCGTTAATTATCAAATGAATCCATAACTTGAATTACATTTTGGAATTTAAAACGAATGTTAAAATTGGTTCAGAAACGTATTCATATTTTATTTTACGAAAAAAGTAATATTCAATAGTGTAAAAGTTAATGATCAAGTGAGAACAGAAGGATGTTACTTACAAAAACAACTTATTTTTTTTGTACTCAGTTGATGATGATGGTTGTAAATGACTATGTATATTTTCGAATTCTTACTAACCGTTGCATCGTTTGTTTTGTTTTTTTATAATAATACCGAGTCTTATTAGCCTGATTTTATGACAGTAATTTATTAAAACTTGTGTAACGAAGCTATCGGGGTAAAATACTTTTCGTACCACTTGCTCAAAAAAGTGACATTCTATGCCACAAAAATCGAACATAACAATAGTTATTTTTAATCTGTTAAAAACAGGGAAAGAAAATTGTACTGAATTTCATTCATCCTCTAGGGGAGAATGTGATTTAAATTTGGAATACTTATCGAAATTTATACTGAACTACATCTGTGTTTACACCATTGAGTTTGTATATAAAGCATTATACATCTGTTTGAAAAAGGAATACGCATTTATTATGCAGTTATGATTATTAAATAAAATTACGAAAACCGACGAGGCCGTATGAGCTTGATGCCTTACTCCCAAGCGTAGCGAGGGTGTTAAAAACTTAAATCACGAGCGAAGAGAGGGATTTAAGACGAGTCCTGAGTGTAGCGAGGGATTTAAGTTCACCCAAGACTAAGACAGCTTTATCACCGAGGAAAATACTCTACTGTTTGTACCATTTGCGAAAAAATTAACACAATAATAATATGAGATAAACATTTATTAAAAATAATGACAATTAAAAGTAAAAGTTAACATTCGAAACATTGGTCCAATTATTGATAGAGAGAGTTACATTTTTGTTTGGTACATTTATTGTTGATGAGTTGATTTGAGTATTTCTCTGTTCTTGCGTCTGAGGATCTTGCGTTTCATTGTAGATAGTATACGTCGGAGATAGTGGTGGTGGTGCATCGTGAGTTACGCACGAAGATAAGATGCCGGAAGTTGATGATTGTGGCTCTGATGGATTAAGTTTTTTATTTTTGTTAATTTGACTGCTTAAAAATAAACTAAAATAAACTTAACGTTTATATATTTGAAGAAAACAAAAACGCGGCAAATTCCTAGACTAATATTTTTTTGTCGGAAAAGCAAAGGCATCAAGCTCATACGGCCTCGTCGGTTTTCGTAATTTTATTTAATAATCATAACTGCATAATAAATGCGTATTCCTTTTTCAAAAAGATGTATAATGCTTTATATACAAACTCAATGGTGTAAACACAGATGTAGTTCAGTATAAATTTCGGTAAGTATTCCAAATTTAAATCACATTCTCCCCCTAGAGGATGAATGAAATTCAGTACAATTTTCTTTCCCTGTTTTTAATAGATTAAAAATGACTATTGTTATGTTCGCTTTTTGTGGCATAGAATGTCACTTTTTTGAGCAAGTGGTACGAAAAATACTATTATGATCACACTACATTGTTTTTTTTCAGTAATTCGAGATGACAACATTGTCGATTACTTAGGCGACTCTGACTGAGATTTTATACCCAGCGATGAAGACTTGGGAGCTCCTAATCGATACTCAATCCAGATGCCGACATTACCACATCAATAAAAGTCACACCAAGTGATCCACCTGTAATATAAGTTGATGCCTAACCAAAGAAAAGAATTGTTACAGACTCTTTCATGATGAATAAGGCCTAATTTTAACACTAAGTTATTCTTGTTACGCGACTACGTTGATAGAGAAGTATGTTTTTAAGTTTCTTATTAAAAAAGAGTGTAATGTTTTTATTTTCCTAGCACCTAAGAAAAACTGTTTTTGTTTTCCTCAGCCCAGGTTCTAAAGCCTGAAGATTATTAAATTTTAGATTTTTTAACACTTATCTGTTAAAAGTTTATGCCTGATCTCATGTGAATGACCCAAATATATTTTTTCTAGAGATAAATAGTTTTTTTATTATGTTATACTTTTGTGTATCTTATCTTATTATCCAAATTACATGATTCACTTACGCCTGATGTGATCATATCATCACAAGAAAAATAGGTTAATTTTGCAACTATGACTCAATGTGATCACACGAGAACATAATTAATCTCGTTTTTGTTCCCAGAAATCTATTCTTTATGGTACATTTTAGTCAGGAAAAAAAATCATTGGTAAACTTTGACTCTATCACTAAAATTTTGAAGATAATATTTGTGGGCGGTAGCTCTCACAAAGTTTATGTACTCAGATTAGAACAATGGGCGGTAATTTAGTGTAGGGATTTTTAAGCTTAGTCCTTAGGAGGTTAAAATGAATCAAGTTGTTAAAATTTTTTTTGATGCCGATCGATGCAGTTTTTGTAAGGATCATTTTATTGTATCGGATGAAAAAAATCTGAACAGCGGAAGTTAGTCAAATTTGAGAAAAGGTATTCTCATACAACAGGACAAACAAAATTCCTTCTACAAACATTTTGTTAGATTCTAATTGCACATTAAAGAAATATGAATACTGAAGCGATTAAGAAGTTTAGGAACTCCATGCTCTCATGAGTAATTCAAAAACATTTCGTATTTCAGAACAATTTTGAATTTCGAACGTGGTTCTTGCACCTGTCGGACTTTTATATCAGTCATTGCATCATCTTATTTGTCCTATCATGGCATTGTCAAATACGCAAAAAGTAGACTTAATTGAAGCAAACTCCCTTAACCGATGAAACCCAACTAATGCGCTGAAGTGCTATCAGGAACGCTACCCAGACCGCGATTGAGGAAGTACGCTTCAATTAAGTCTACTTTTTGCATATTTGACAATGCCATGATAGGATAGCACCTGTATCTACTCTGGTTATGGGTGCTGCCGTACTGTTACAGTTAAAAAACACTTTGTATATTTTTTTGTAAATACATTCCTATAATAATATAGAGGAACACTTAGAACTGGAACAATATTAAATATTAGTTGATCACGTTAAAATTGTTCGTGGCAGGAATCGAACCCTGCACCGCAGTGGTCGTTATTTAGTTCTAGTAGAAACCACGTAGATAATTATAATTTCGATTCGGGCTAAGGTAGCTGTGTGCTCGCATGTAGAGGAACACGTTACGATCTCCGTATTCCTGGAATATCCTGTACCGACTTGTTATCTCGAATCTGTAATATCGCGTCGGAAATTCGACGCAATCATGAACATAAATGATTTTTTAATTATGGAAAAGCCCTAAGATCCCCGGAGAGCGACTAATTCAAATGGAGGTATTTATTTCTAGTTAATTATTTAAGAGCTCCCCCCCCCCCTTTGCTCCTCGGGGTGTAGCCAGGAGGGATTAGCACGAGACCAGAACAGAAATCTGGGCTGTTTGGAGTTCCGATGTCCTTTGTGATTGTTATTGCAAATGTATTTCAATATTATAGTTTTTTTTAATAATCTTTAGTTTTTCGATTATGATGTATTGTAATGATTGATATTATTGATTGATTTATTAATAGATATTTATTAAATTCATGTAATGTTGTGTATAAAATAATTAATTATAATTGATGACGGTTACTTATTACGATGTTAATAATTATTGTTTAGCGCGCCGCACCGTTACCTGGTGTAAGTACTATGTGAAGGCTACCTATATATTATTATAAATATTTTAACTGTATCAACTTATATACCATGCTTCTAGCAAATAAATTTCATTTAACTTCATTTCAATAATTTTACATAACTAGCGAAACAATCTCGGGATTCCGCATGCCCAATGGGTGTCTAACGAACCAATCTATTTTTGAGTGGTACTAACGCTGAGTGAAAGCGATAATCTGTACATCGCGTCCAGTACTAGAGCGCTCGAGACAAACTTATTATTATTCACATATTTTATCAAAGAAAAATTGTTGTAATCCAACAAATGTTCTTTGGAACGCGACGCGCGACGCGCGACTTCGCAAACTTGTACAATATTAATGTTTTTACAATAATGCGAGTGGATAAATATTTTTCGTCGCGTTCTATTGTCGGGAACACAATGGCGGAGGTTTTTAGAATTGCTCTCGCCTCAGGAACGTCACGCTCTGTGTGAATTTTACGTTTTAAAACTAGAGCTTCAATTTATAAATGCTTTAGCTAGGGTTAGTAGTTTCTGTGCAGTGGTGTATTGCAGGAGCCCGCAGGGAGTTACACGGTGTAAGGTCAGATTATACCTAATAGAAATTAATTTATTCGTTAAGTCACATAATATTTTAATATTTATTTAATTAAATATAATTTGTAACGCCAATTTTACCGCCTGTTCCTCCGCCACCAAGCGTGTGTGTTTACTATTAGGTGTTATGTTATAGGACCCTAGACTAGACAGACACAGAGACAAAAGTTGCTTCTTGCCTGGTTTTTTCCGGGCTTAGGAAATAAATAGGAAATAGGAGTTTCAAAGTGATCTTCGTGATTTTAATGAATAAATGAATATTGACTTTGAGTTTTGAAAGTTTGCAGGTCGGATCGGTAAGCCAGTCATTGATGTGGTTTAATCGCGGACACTTGTAACACATTACTGTTTCATTCTTCATTAATTAATAATTTCATTTATTCATTTCAAGCACATAATAACAATTTTAAATAATATAATTTACAAAGATTTATAATTTAAATAATGACTTGTATGTACATCATAATTACAAACAGGAGCTACACTAAGTCGAGTAGACTTGTGCTGTAGATCCTGTTTTCCTTCGAGTGGGTTCCCAAGTAGTAGCCATAGTCATAGTCTAGTCATTCACTTTTCTTTTCTTTTCTTTTGGTACAATTTATTTACGATTACTTTTATTAATAACAAATTAATTAATTACAGTGGATAACCTATATATATATAGTTTATTATATGTAACATTATTTTTAATTAGTAACATGAGCTTTACATACAATACATAATGTATTATATTTATTATGTTATTGTATTGTTGTATAATTTAGTTGTATAATAATAAATTAATGAGATTTAGAGTATCATCTTAATTTTATAAGTATTAAAGTGCCTACTTGGTTGAGGTGTGTATGTGTGTTTGTGTGTGGGGTTTGTGTGTGTGTTTGTTTATGTGAGTTGGTGTATGGATGTGTAAGTGTAGGTACGTGTGTGTACGGAGTGGCATAGTTTATTGTATTATTTTTAACATGCCTTCTGTTTCTTCATAGCTTAATTTCAATAACCACTTGAACAACGATTTCTTACACTCAGCTTTATTGAGGAGCACTAGTTCTTTGATTTCTTTATTGTGTCGCTATGGTTCTTACATTAGATTTAGTTTTGTCATTGGTTGGATGTTCCACAGCGTTATCGATACTGTTTCATTCATATTGCAATAGATCTCGCGAGCTCAAACAGTGTATTGTGTAAACACAGAGACTCGACTTGACCTTCGGTACAATAAAGTGTAGACAAGTCTATTCTCTGTGCAACGCAAGACCAAGTAGAAACAGTGTACTTTCTGGGAAGCTCGCTCGCGAAATGTCACTAAGATATTGTCTGTTTTTAATATACATGTTCGTTAAACCACAGGCCTAAAAGTAAGCGATGAGATGATGTACTCTAAGTTCATCTAGATACCTAGTGGTTCGCCCGGAACTGAGATCTCGCGAGTCTCCCATAAAAACATAAATATAATTATCCTAATCTTTGGCTATGAAAATAGTGCAACGAAATTAATAACCAAATATCTTGACCTACAGTTTCATGCAAATTACACGTTACAAAATGAACGGGAGTTCATGTCTAGTGGTTACACTTTTTTGGGGTAGAAATTGCAGTTAATCTAGATTTCAGACTTTTTCCTATATTTGTGTTACTAAAGTTAGACGCATATCAAATTTCAGCACTGTGGGGTCACTGGTGTACCCTGTGAATTTTGTCAAAGTTAAATTTTTATTATGGCTAATAACTTAAAAACTACAAAGTTTAAACTTAAAAATAAAAACAGGTTCGAAATGTACTCACAAAAACATTATATTAGACGTGCCTTTTGACCGGATAGTCTCATTTTGATTTTTTTATTTCTCTTGAACCACAATATCTCAGCAACCCCTCACTACCTATGCACCAAATTTAACGATGATCGGATAGACTTCGGAACCACTTCGAAAGTTATCCTCGGACAAACAAACATACATATATAAAAAAAATACATACCATTATATACAACGCCGATTTGCCCAAATTGATTTAGAGATCTCGCTTCGCTTGATCAAGATTATGAATTGGAAAATACAAATTGACAAGGTATGTACCTACCAAGGTCAGCAGATATGCATATGTGTTAAAGTGACTTCGGGAAATAGCCTCAGTCAAAATATCCTTCATCGCATATCACGCCTCTTCAGTATGATCTTCTTTTGTGGGACAATAGTGATTGGATACACAAAAAAAGTGTATCCGATTTTTGTGCCGAGCGCACTTTATAGAACCTTGTAGACCCTTATTCAAAAAATAAAACCAGCCAAGTGCGAGTTGGACTCGCGTACGAAGGGTTCCGTACCATTATCTATAAAAACGACAAAAAAATCATGTCTATTGTATGGGAACCCCCCTTAAATATTTATTTTATTCATTTATTCATGCGCAAACATGGGTAAATATGTATAAAACAGGTGACACATATTACAAACATAGGCTCCAGGCATGTTTTACTATATTAGTTGGCATGCAAATGCAGTTAAACTATAATAATAATAATAAATAAATATTGCTGGACATGTCACACAGCGCTATCCTGCCCCAAACTAAGCAGATCTTATGCTATGGGAATCTATCTACATAGTCTATTAGAAACATTTTTACAATTCAATTTAATTAAGTTCAAAGTTTAAAAATAATAACAATAATGGGGATCAGGAAATAAAATTTAAAAAAAGTATGTAAGTATATAAAAATAAATGTAATATCAATGTCAAAAAAATCGGTCAAATCTCAAAACTTAAATATATTACGCTATTATTGGGTTTGCATGTCTTTGTCCATAAGAAATTCATTTATTGTATAATAGAATCTAATTCTCAAAAATTTAAACAATTCATGCTTGAATTTAGTCAAATTTAATTAAATAGGACAATTTTATTTATTTACCTTATTTGAGGTTGATGCCGATTAAGATAGTCATCTAAATTGTATGAGCGCCCATACAATTCAGAGGACTATCTTAATTGGCGTCAACTATGTATATATGGAGACTCCCTTTAATTTTCAACTTTTTTATTTTATTAATTTTTCCTTTATTTGTGCTGTAGACCTTGCTTTTGCCAAATTTCTTTGAAAATTAAGGTAAATTTTGGTACTTAAAAGTTTTCGCGAAAATCTAAATTTGCCCATTTCTTTTTATCGTGTTGACTCAGGACCTTCATTTTTATACATATATACCTCAGTAGATATCTGGTATAAATTTCAACTTGCTAGGTCCACCCGTTCCTGAGAAAATCGGTGGTGACACACGGACAGACAGACGGACAGACGGACAAGAGGGTGATCTTATAAGGGTTTCTTTTTTACCTTTTGACGTACGGATCCCTAAAAATAATATTTTAACCTTTCCCTGCCTTTACATAAAATTAGCAACCGTGTTCGTCAAAGCAACATCCTGAAATATAAAAAAAAATGTAAAGAATTTCGCACTCGACAGTAAAGGGATAAATCTGACAACAAATAGCACCCTCCGAGCTATAAATTGAATCTAACACACACACACAGCCAAGCTTATTACATGTCTACCCAATTATATATTGAGCTACCACAAGATTTAAAAACTTTATTCTCTCGCATAAGGACACATGTTTTTACACATTAAGCGAATATTTAAATTATAAGGACATTTAATCCAATTTTACTATGTAACTTAACTAATTATTCATTTATATTTTGACATTGTTATTATCTTTTTTTATATCTAATTGCTTTTAATAAAACCATTTAATATATGTAACTATAATATAACATATTGACGATTAATATTTGCAGCCAACACTTGTGGTCGGACATGTAATGGACATATAATTTTATGTTAGACTTATTACTATCACATACATGATCTAGCAAATAAATAAATTTCATATCAATTTAAGATTGTGAAAAAACAGTAGTAGATTGTTTCCTAACTGTACACGTTAAGAAAGTAGAACCAAAATATAAATTTAAATTTAAACACCATTTTCGATGTCGCGTCGCGTCGTCTGTATTGTGATAAGTACTTATTTTTTGCTCGTCTCGAGACAAGATGTCTGGAATAAAATATTCCGATATCTATGAATATAAACGTGAGTCTGCGACCTTTCATTTTAACTTGATTAACGAATCGAAAAGACGCTCTCTTCAGAAAATGCTCAATTGAAGAAAAAGAGATGACGCGACTTTTAGATGCCTTCACCATTCCGAGAGATGTGACGGAATAATATGGGTTGAGTGAGACGAGATCGGAATAATGGTATGAGCCGACGTATCATCAGATGTGAAAGCTCAAAAGCATATAATAAACCGTCAAGTTTGTCGTCTGTTCCTCTTCAACCGAACGGAAAGAATCAGGTACTAACACAGGTAAGAACATGGCTGGTTATTTTGCCGTTTACATGTCTTAAGTATGTACGAGGGGCACAATAAAAGTTTCCGGAATCAATAATAAAATAATACTAATAATGGTAAAAAATGAATTTATTGTTTTTCAAAATATTCTCCCTTTGCGTCAATGCACTTTTTCATACAATTGAACCTATTTTTAACCGTGGTGACGTCAAATACATGTTTTTCATACGCTTCGACAGCCTCTTCTGGTGATGAAAACCGTTGATCGCGTAATTGGTTCTTGATTTTTGGTAACACAGAAAAGTCACACGGTGCTAGGTCAGGACTGTATGCTGAATGACTCATAAGTTGTACGTTTATCGCCTTCAAAAACTCATTTGTCTGTCTGGCCGTGTGGGAACTTGCATTGTCGTGGTGCAAGATGATACGGCGTTTACCGGTTTTTTCACGAAGTTTGTCAGTCATTTCCGGTAAACAAATGATCGTGTACCAGTCACTATTTATGGTACGACGATTTTCTAAAGCAACAATAGCCACGTGTCAAGTCTTATTAAAAAAAGAAGCAATAATCCGTTTCGAGGCACTTTTTAAGCGCGCCACTTTGGTTGATTTCGGCTCATCTCGAAAGATCCATACGCTCGATTGCTGCTTCGTTTTGGGATTATAGCTACAAATCCATGGTTCGTCGCCTGTTACTATGTTCCACACAAAAAAAGAAGCCCCTTCGTTGTATGTGGCAAGCATAGCATGGATCTAAGTGATGCGGTCCGTTTTTTGAGCATCAGTCAAATTGTGTGGGATCCATCGAAAACACCGCTTTCTCACACCCAAATCTATGTGTAGGGTTGACTGTATTTGACTCATGTACAAAGATGTCCGGATCTCATGGTAGGTCACATGCCTGTCTGTTTTGATCATACGGCGCACAGCATCAATGTTTTTGTTGTTCACAGCGATGCACGGGTGACCTTCACAAGTTTCATCATGGAGATTGACACGACGGCATTTAAATTCTGCAAACCAGCTATAAATAGTGGTCTTGCATGGTGATCCTTCAGCAAAAGCAGATTAAAGTCGAACGACGCTCTGCTGAGCTGTCAAATTACACATAAAATTGTAAAAAATCATGCAACGAAAATTTTCCCGAGTTAAATCCATTTTATTGTAATCACGCAATTTTTAAAATGATGCCACAATTTGGAAACAATGGACAATCAGATAAAACTAACTTTATTCTACGGCTAAAGAGTTCTATTTTCAAATATAGTAATAACTTTTTAAATATTATTTATGTAAGTGGCCAATTCCGGAAACTTTTAGTGTGACCTATGTATAAACATTTAAGTCGCGTCCGACGATACGTTTCTTTTTGTGAATAAAGTTGAGAAATAAATAGAAAATAATAATGTCAGAATGTTTGGTGTCATTAGCGTCGTTAGTAACAGCTCACTTCGAGACGGATTCAAACCTTCAATACAATTATACTCGTATAACTGAGTCACGGTTATAGATAATATTACCGTGACTGAGTTCAGTATCGCAGACAGTATTCACTAATTTATTTATATATGTACTGACTAACCCAGAAATACATTTATTGGAAGAACACATTATACAAGTATTGAATTTTTAAAAACAAAGAAAAAACTAAATAAGAAACAATATTTTTTTTCAATTATTGAGGAAAGTCAACGCTTGATCATTAAATAAATAAATAAAAAATTAATATTGCTGGACATTTCACACAGCGCTATCTAGCCCCAAACTAAGCATAGCTTGTACTATGGGAACCAGGTCACTGATAGAATACTTATATACTTTTTTTTTGTAAATACATACTTATAATACATAGAGAAACAACCAGACCCGGAATGATCTGTAGATCATGCAAACATTTGTTCCGCAGCGGGAATCGAACCCGCTACCTCCTGCGTCTCAGCCGGCTATTCGCCCACTGCGCCACGGAGGTCGTCATACCACACCTGATGGTAAGTAATGGTGATCAACTATGTAGAGTGAGACAGATCAACTGCTGCGGATCCCTACGCGACGGAACGCACCGGCTGCGTTGCCGCTGAATCGCAATGCTTATGCGTTGACCGATAATCACCAGCGCTCAGATCACATGACGCTGTCGCTAAACACGATAGAGTTTATTTTATTTTTGTTTGAGTAGACCGTCTGCTCTACAGCGGCTGCGTCTTTCACTCAGCTAGTGTTCGACTTGTCACCAGGCGTTGTTCGAGTGGTCGAGTTCCTTATGAAAGCTCTCCCCCGAGGAAGTACTACCATATACGTAATTTTGCTGCCGAGCAGCATTGCTGTATTTCTGTTTAAAGGGTATGGTTGCTGGTGAAATTACAGGCGCACGAGGCTTTACACCTGTATACATCAAGTTGATGGATGCAGGGCAGTGCGTGACCTACGAGGCAGTACTTTGTTATATGCGATGGTTACCACTTAACATCAGGAGAGCCATATGCTTGTTCCGTAAAAAAAATAATGTTCAATTAGTTAAATCATATATAGAAGCTTCGGTTAGTAAATATGTTAAATCCTATATAGCAGCTTCGGTTAGTATATATGTTAATATATAGAAGCTTCGGTTAGTATATATGTTAAATCATATATAGAAGCTTCGGTTAGTATATATGTTAATATATAGAAGCTTCGGTTAGTATATATGTTAAATCATATATAGAAGCTTCGGTTAGTAAATATGTTAAATCCTATATAGCAGCTTCGGTTAGTATATATGTTAATATATAGAAGCTTCGGTTAGTATATATGTTAAATCATATATAGAAGCTTCGGTTAGTAAATATGTTAAATCCTATATAGCAGCTTCGGTTAGTATATATGTTAATATATAGAAGCTTCGGTTAGTATATATGTTAAATCATATATAGAAGCTTCGGTTAGTAAATATGTTAAATCCTATATAGCAGCTTCGGTTAGTATATATGTTAATATATAGAAGCTTCGGTTAGTATATATGTTAAATCATATATAGAAGCTTCGGTTAGTAAATATGTTAAATCCTATATAGCAGCTTCGGTTAGTATATATGTTAAATCATATATAGAAGCTTCGGTTAGTATATATGTTAAATCATATATAGAAGCTTCGGTTAGTATATATGTTAATATATAGAAGCTTCGGTTAGTATATATGTTAAATCATATATAGAAGCTTCGGTTAGTAAATATGTTAAATCCTATATAGCAGCTTCGGTTAGTATATATGTTAATATATAGAAGCTTCGGTTAGTATATATGTTAAATCATATATAGAAGCTTCGGTTAGTAAATATGTTAAATCCTATATAGCAGCTTCGGTTAGTATATATGTTAATATATAGAAGCTTCGGTTAGTATATATGTTAAATCATATATAGAAGCTTCGGTTAGTAAATATGTTAAATCCTATATAGCAGCTTCGGTTAGTATATATGTTAATATATAGAAGCTTCGGTTAGTATATATGTTAAATCATATATAGAAGCTTCGGTTAGTAAATATGTTAAATCCTATATAGCAGCTTCGGTTAGTATATATGTTAATATATAGAAGCTTCGGTTAGTATATATGTTAAATCATATATAGAAGCTTCGGTTAGTAAATATGTTAAATCCTATATAGCAGCTTCGGTTAGTATATATGTTAATATATAGAAGCTTCGGTTAGTATATATGTTAAATCATATATAGAAGCTTCGGTTAGTAAATATGTTAAATCCTATATAGCAGCTTCGGTTAGTATATATGTTAATATATAGAAGCTTCGGTTAGTATATATGTTAAATCATATATAGAAGCTTCGGTTAGTATATATGTTAAATCATATATAGAAGCTTCGGTTAGTATATATGTTAATATATAGAAGCTTCGGTTAGTATATATGTTAAATCATATATAGAAGCTTCGGTTAGTAAATATGTTAAATCCTATATAGCAGCTTCGGTTAGTATATATGTTAATATATAGAAGCTTCGGTTAGTATATATGTTAAATCATATATAGAAGCTTCGGTTAGTAAATATGTTAAATCCTATATAGCAGCTTCGGTTAGTATATATGTTAATATATAGAAGCTTCGGTTAGTATATATGTTAAATCATATATAGAAGCTTCGGTTAGTATATATGTTAAATCATATATAGAAGCTTCGGTTAGTATATAGGTTAAATCATATATAGAAGCTTCGGTTAGTATATATGTTAAATCATATATAGAAGCTTCGGTTAGTATATATGTTAAATCATATATAGAAGCTTCGGTTAGTATATAGGTTAAATCATATATAGAAGCTTCGGTTAGTATATAGGTTAAATCATATATAGAAGCTTCGGTTAGTATATATGTTAAATCATATATAGAAGCTTCGGTTAGTATATATGTTAAATCATATATAGAAGCTTCGGTTAGTATATATGTTAAATCATATATAGAAGCTTCGGTTAGTATATATGTTAAATCATATATAGAAGCTTCGGTTAGTATATAGGTTAAATCATATATAGAAGCTTCGGTTAGTATATATGTTAAATCATATATAGAAGCTTCGGTTAGTATATAGGTTAAATCATATATAGAAGCTTCGGTTAGTATATAGGTTAAATCATATATAGAAGCTTCGGTTAGTATATATGTTAAATCATATATAGAAGCTTCGGTTAGTATATAGGTTAAATCATATATAGAAGCTTCGGTTAGTATATATGTTAAATCATATATAGAAGCTTCGGTTAGTATATAGGTTAAATCATATATAGAAGCTTCGGTTAGTATATAGGTTAAATCATATAAAGAAGCTTCGGTTAGTATATATGTTAAATCATATATAGAAGCTTCGGTTAGTATATAGGTTAAATCATATATAGAAGCTTCGGTTAGTATATATGTTAAATCATATATAGAAGCTTCGGTTAGTATATATGTTAAATCATATATAGAAGCTTCGGTTAGTATATATGTTAAATCATATATAGAAGCTTCGGTTAGTATATATGTTAAATCATATATAGAAGCTTCGGTTAGTATATATGTTAAATCATATATAGAAGCTTCGGTTAGTATATATGTTAAATCATATATAGAAGCTTCGGTTAGTATATAGGTTAAATCATATATAGAAGCTTCGGTTAGTATATATGTTAAATCATATATAGAAGCTTCGGTTAGTATATATGTTAAATCATATATAGAAGCTTCGGTTAGTATATAGGTTAAATCATATATAGAAGCTTCGGTTAGTATATATGTTAAATCATATATAGAAGCTTCGGTTAGTATATATGTTAAATCATATATAGAAGCTTCGGTTAGTATATAGGTTAAATCATATATAGAAGCTTCGGTTAGTATATATGTTAAATCATATATAGAAGCTTCGGTTAGTATATAGGTTAAATCATATATAGAAGCTTCGGTTAGTATATATGTTAAATCATATATAGAAGCTTCGGTTAGTATATATGTTAAATCATATATAGAAGCTTCGGTTAGTATATAGGTTAAATCATATATAGAAGCTTCGGTTAGTATATATGTTAAATCATATATAGAAGCTTCGGTTAGTATATATGTTAAATCATATATAGAAGCTTCGGTTAGTATATAGGTTAAATCATATATAGAAGCTTCGGTTAGTATATATGTTAAATCATATATAGAAGCTTCGGTTAGTATATATGTTAAATCATATATAGAAGCTTCGGTTAGTATATATGTTAAATCATATATAGAAGCTTCGGTTAGTATATAGGTTAAATCATATATAGAAGCTTCGGTTAGTATATATGTTAAATCATATATAGAAGCTTCGGTTAGTATATAGGTTAAATCATATATAGAAGCTTCGGTTAGTATATAGGTTAAATCATATATAGAAGCTTCGGTTAGTATATATGTTAAATCATATATAGAAGCTTCGGTTAGTATATAGGTTAAATCATATATAGAAG
Source organism: Philereme vetulata (assembly GCA_918857605.2). Lineage (NCBI taxonomy): Eukaryota > Metazoa > Arthropoda > Insecta > Lepidoptera > Geometridae > Philereme > Philereme vetulata. The sequence goes on from OU975425.1 coordinate 341,031, forward strand.
CTTCGGTTAGTATATATGTTAAATCATATATAGAAGCTTCGGTTAGTATATATGTTAAATCATATATAGAAGCTTCGGTTAGTATATATGTTAAATCATATATAGAAGCTTCGGTTAGTATATAGGTTAAATCATATATAGAAGCTTCGGTTAGTATATAGGTTAAATCATATATAGAAGCTTCGGTTAGTATATATGTTAAATCATATATAGAAGCTTCGGTTAGTATATATGTTAAATCATATATAGAAGCTTCGGTTAGTTTATAGGTTAAATCATATATAGAAGCTTCGGTTAGTATATATGTTAAATCATATATAGAAGCTTCGGTTAGTATATAGGTTAAATCATATATAGAAGCTTCGGTTAGTATATATGTTAAATCATATATAGAAGCTTCGGTTAGTATATATGTTAAATCATATATAGAAGCTTCGGTTAGTATATATGTTAAATCATATATAGAAGCTTCGGTTAGTATATAGGTTAAATCATATATAGAAGCTTCGGTTAGTATATAGGTTAAATCATATATAGAAGCTTCGGTTAGTATATATGTTAAATCATATATAGAAGCTTCGGTTAGTATATATGTTAAATCATATATAGAAGCTTCGGTTAGTATATAGGTTAAATCATATATAGAAGCTTCGGTTAGTATATATGTTAAATCATATATAGAAGCTTCGGTTAGTATATAGGTTAAATCATATATAGAAGCTTCGGTTAGTATATATGTTAAATCATATATAGAAGCTTCGGTTAGTATATATGTTAAATCATATATAGAAGCTTCGGTTAGTATATAGGTTAAATCATATATAGAAGCTTCGGTTAGTATATATGTTAAATCATATATAGAAGCTTCGGTTAGTATATATGTTAAATCATATATAGAAGCTTCGGTTAGTATATAGGTTAAATCATATATAGAAGCTTCGGTTAGTATATATGTTAAATCATATATAGAAGCTTCGGTTAGTATATATGTTAAATCATATATAGAAGCTTCGGTTAGTATATAGGTTAAATCATATATAGAAGCTTCGGTTAGTATATAGGTTAAATCATATATAGAAGCTTCGGTTAGTATATATGTTAAATCATATATAGAAGCTTCGGTTAGTATATAGGTTAAATCATATATAGAAGCTTCGGTTAGTATATAGGTTAAATCATATATAGAAGCTTCGGTTAGTATATATGTTAAATCATATATAGAAGCTTCGGTTAGTATATAGGTTAAATCATATATAGAAGCTTCGGTTAGTATATAGGTTAAATCATATATAGAAGCTTCGGTTAGTATATAGGTTAAATCATATATAGAAGCTTCGGTTAGTATATATGTTAAATCATATATAGAAGCTTCGGTTAGTATATATGTTAAATCATATATAGAAGCTTCGGTTAGTATATATGTTAAATCATATATAGAAGCTTCGGTTAGTATATATGTTAAATCATATATAGAAGCTTCGGTTAGTATATATGTTAAATCATATATAGAAGCTTCGGTTAGTATATAGGTTAAATCATATATAGAAGCTTCGGTTAGTATATAGGTTAAATCATATATAGAAGCTTCGGTTAGTATATATGTTAAATCATATATAGAAGCTTCGGTTAGTATATATGTTAAATCATATATAGAAGCTTCGGTTAGTATATATGTTAAATCATATATAGAAGCTTCGGTTAGTATATATGTTAAATCATATATAGAAGCTTCGGTTAGTATATATGTTAAATCATATATAGAAGCTTCGGTTAGTATATAGGTTAAATCATATATAGAAGCTTCGGTTAGTATATATGTTAAATCATATATAGAAGCTTCGGTTAGTATATATGTTAAATCATATATAGAAGCTTCGGTTAGTATATAGGTTAAATCATATATAGAAGCTTCGGTTAGTATATATGTTAAATCATATATAGAAGCTTCGGTTAGTATATATGTTAAATCATATATAGAAGCTTCGGTTAGTATATAGGTTAAATCATATATAGAAGCTTCGGTTAGTATATATGTTAAATCATATATAGAAGCTTCGGTTAGTATATATGTTAAATCATATATAGAAGCTTCGGTTAGTATATAGGTTAAATCATATATAGAAGCTTCGGTTAGTATATATGTTAAATCATATATAGAAGCTTCGGTTAGTATATATGTTAAATCATATATAGAAGCTTCGGTTAGTATATATGTTAAATCATATATAGAAGCTTCGGTTAGTATATATGTTAAATCATATATAGAAGCTTCGGTTAGTATATAGGTTAAATCATATATAGAAGCTTCGGTTAGTATATATGTTAAATCATATATAGAAGCTTCGGTTAGTATATATGTTAAATCATATATAGAAGCTTCGGTTAGTATATAGGTTAAATCATATATAGAAGCTTCGGTTAGTATATATGTTAAATCATATATAGAAGCTTCGGTTAGTATATAGGTTAAATCATATATAGAAGCTTCGGTTAGTATATAGGTTAAATCATATATAGAAGCTTCGGTTAGTATATATGTTAAATCATATATAGAAGCTTCGGTTAGTATATAGGTTAAATCATATATAGAAGCTTCGGTTAGTATATAGGTTAAATCATATATAGAAGCTTCGGTTAGTATATAGGTTAAATCATATATAGAAGCTTCGGTTAGTATATATGTTAAATCATATATAGAAGCTTCGGTTAGTATATATGTTAAATCATATATAGAAGCTTCGGTTAGTATATATGTTAAATCATATATAGAAGCTTCGGTTAGTATATATGTTAAATCATATATAGAAGCTTCGGTTAGTATATATGTTAAATCATATATAGAAGCTTCGGTTAGTATATATGTTAAATCATATATAGAAGCTTCGGTTAGTATATATGTTAAATCATATATAGAAGCTTCGGTTAGTATATATGTTAAATCATATATAGAAGCTTCGGTTAGTATATATGTTAAATCATATATAGAAGCTTCGGTTAGTATATATGTTAAATCATATATAGAAGCTTCGGTTAGTATATATGTTAAATCATATATAGAAGCTTCGGTTAGTATATAGGTTAAATCATATATAGAAGCTTCGGTTAGTATATAGGTTAAAGCATATATAGAAGCTTCGGTTAGTATATAGGTTAAATCATATATAGAAGCTTCGGTTAGTATATATGTTAAATCATATATAGAAGCTTCGGTTAGTATATATGTTAAATCATATATAGAAGCTTCGGTTAGTATATATGTTAAATCATATATAGAAGCTTCGGTTAGTATATATGTTAAATCATATATAGAAGCTTCGGTTAGTATATATGTTAAATCATATATAGAAGCTTCGGTTAGTATATATGTTAAATCATATATAGAAGCTTCGGTTAGTATATATGTTAAATCATATATAGAAGCTTCGGTTAGTATATATGTTAAATCATATATAGAAGCTTCGGTTAGTATATATGTTAAATCATATATAGAAGCTTCGGTTAGTATATAGGTTAAATCATATATAGAAGCTTCGGTTAGTATATAGGTTAAATCATATATAGAAGCTTCGGTTAGTATATAGGTTAAATCATATATAGAAGCTTCGGTTAGTATATATGTTAAATCATATATAGAAGCTTCGGTTAGTATATATGTTAAATCATATATAGAAGCTTCGGTTAGTATATATGTTAAATCATATATAGAAGCTTCGGTTAGTATATATGTTAAATCATATATAGAAGCTTCGGTTAGTATATATGTTAAATCATATATAGAAGCTTCGGTTAGTATATATGTTAAATCATATATAGAAGCTTCGGTTAGTATATATGTTAAATCATATATAGAAGCTTCGGTTAGTATATATGTTAAATCATATATAGAAGCTTCGGTTAGTATATAGGTTAAATCATATATAGAAGCTTCGGTTAGTATATAGGTTAAATCATATATAGAAGCTTCGGTTAGTATATATGTTAAATCATATATAGAAGCTTCGGTTAGTATATATGTTAAATCATATATAGAAGCTTCGGTTAGTATATATGTTAAATCATATATAGAAGCTTCGGTTAGTATATATGTTAAATCATATATAGAAGCTTCGGTTAGTATATATGTTAAATCATATATAGAAGCTTCGGTTAGTATATATGTTAAATCATATATAGAAGCTTCGGTTAGTATATATGTTAAATCATATATAGAAGCTTCGGTTAGTATATATGTTAAATCATATATAGAAGCTTCGGTTAGTTTATAGGTTAAATCATATATAGAAGCTTCGGTTAGTATATATGTTAAATCATATATAGAAGCTTCGGTTAGTATATATGTTAAATCATATATAGAAGCTTCGGTTAGTATATATGTTAAATCATATATAGAAGCTTCGGTTAGTATATATGTTAAATCATATATAGAAGCTTCGGTTAGTATATATGTTAAATCATATATAGAAGCTTCGGTTAGTATATATGTTAAATCATATATAGAAGCTTCGGTTAGTATATATGTTAAATCATATATAGAAGCTTCGGTTAGAATATATGTTAAATCATATATAGAAGCTTCGGTTAGTATATAGGTTAAATCATATATAGAAGCTTCGGTTAGTATATAGGTTAAATCATATATAGAAGCTTCGGTTAGTATATATGTTAAATCATATATAGAAGCTTCGGTTAGTATATATGTTAAATCATATATAGAAGCTTCGGTTAGTATATATGTTAAATCATATATAGAAGCTTCGGTTAGTATATATGTTAAATCATATATAGAAGCTTCGGTTAGTATATATGTTAAATCATATATAGAAGCTTCGGTTAGTATATATGTTAAATCATATATAGAAGCTTCGGTTAGTATATATGTTAAATCATATATAGAAGCTTCGGTTAGTATATATGTTAAATCATATATAGAAGCTTCGGTTAGTATATATGTTAAATCATATATAGAAGCTTCGGTTAGTATATATGTTAAATCATATATAGAAGCTTCGGTTAGTATATATGTTAAATCATATATAGAAGCTTCGGTTAGTATATATGTTAAATCATATATAGAAGCTTCGGTTAGTATATATGTTAAATCATATATAGAAGCTTCGGTTAGTATATATGTTAAATCATATATAGAAGCTTCGGTTAGTATATATGTTAAATCATATATAGAAGCTTCGGTTAGTATATATGTTAAATCATATATAGAAGCTTCGGTTAGTATATAGGTTAAATCATATATAGAAGCTTCGGTTAGTATATATGTTAAATCATATATAGAAGCTTCGGTTAGTATATATGTTAAATCATATATAGAAGCTTCGGTTAGTATATAAATATGTTAAATCAATTTAAGGTAAGTTCATTGAAATCAGAATGCATATGTTCTTGGGTATGATTGTGGTGTAACTAGAGAGTATCTTGAAACTATAAACTGGGGCGTATCTTATTTAGTACCGTGCGCGTGCGCGTGCGCGGTATCTCACAATATAAAGTGGATAAAACGTTTGATATCGTACTGAATAATACATTGGACCATCTAACACTCGTTATGTAACGTAGGCCTTCTACCAGCCATTTCCTAAAACACAAAGTATGTGACAAATTTAGGAATCGGCGATTTACCCCGCAGCCGCCCTTGGGACCGCCATCAACCCTTAAAGGGGTAATTTCACTCCCCATTGAGCGGCGCTCAATGGAAAAAATGAGTCATCACTTTATTTATTTAAGTTATTTGGTTATGAGATTAGGGTACGCGCGAACATTGCTTATTTTGTAAGATTTCCCTACAATGTTATTAGTTTTGATTGAGCAAGTAGATTGACGTCTTGATCGCTTTTAAACTTGATAAAGTAAATTGTGTTTGGTTTAATAGCGTCTCATGGCGGATGCTTTAAAACTCGTATTTTATGCATAGGGTTTGTCTCGGGTGAGATTGAATATTTGCATTGTAAAGGGCTCTCTATCGCCGCGCGATATTGTTCCTGTAAGACATGATCCAATAAATATCGTTCAGGATTTAATCCCCCGGGCACAACACAACTTCAACTATTCAATATCAACTACACAACTGTAACTTCTGAAACTAGCATGAGTGATGAACAACTAGTTATCATCAGTATGAACTGATGATAACTAGTTGTTCATCACTCATGCTCTGGAAGTTAACTCAATAACGGCTCCGTAAATGCGATTTACGGCCCTAAGACCGTAAGTAAATTTAAAAATAGAATAAGTCTCATTGCATTCCTAATAAGCTAAAATGCTATAATGAAATACAACCTCCATGAAAAATCTTTATTTCTATTTATATATAAAAGAGGACATAGTCCGGTAGTAAAAACAAAATGCATAATGCATTACGGAACAGAAATTTTTTTTAGCTACAAACTCGAAAAAGCCTTTTAATTTCCTCGCATCCGTGATGAAAAGTTATGTGTTATCCTCGGGGCGTAAGCTACCAATAGCACCATCGTTTAGCATCCTTGCTGGCATTCGCTAGCTTGTACGCTAACATATTTCAGGTGTAATAGATCTCTTACAGCTTTTGTATAACACTGTACCTACTATTACTAAATTGGTAATTACAATATTTTCTGTTATGAAAGATCAGAAAAATAAACATTAGGTGAGTCAATTGTACAACCACTAATTTTTTTTACCACGTAATTGTACTAGGTACATGTTACATGTAACAAAATGAATTAATGCGATTTAATAATTAAAATACCCAGGACAAACAGTCCAATTAGGTAGATCCAACTTCGAGAAAGAGGTCAATCGTCGAATCCAACTCGGATGGGCAGCGTTTGGGAAACTTCGCAACTTCTTTTCGTCCAACATACCTCAGTGCCTTAAGACGAAAGTCATCAATCAGTGTGTGTTACCAGTGATGACATATGGAATCGAGACGTGGTCCTTCACTATTGGCCTTATGAATAAGCTCAGAGTCGCTCAACGAGCTATGGAGAGGGCTATTCTCGGGGTTTCTCTACGGGATCGAATCAGAAATAAGGAGATACGTAGGAGAACTCATGTCACCGACATAGCCCGACGGATTAGCACGTTGAAGAGGCAATTGGCAGGCCATATAGCGCGCAGAACAGATGGTCGATGGGGCCGGAAAGTTCTCGAATGGAGGCCACAGACCGGCAAGCGCAGCGTAGGACGTCGACCTACAATATGGGCAGACGACTTGGTAAGAACCGCAGGTCGGCGTTGGATGCAGGCCGCTTCCAACCGCAGTTCCTGGATATCAATGAGGGAGGCCTTTGTCCAGCAGTGGACGTCCTACGGCTGATATGATGATGATGATGAATAATTAAAAAATGTTTTGACCTAAATAATGGCCCACCTGATAATTTTAATAAATCGTGGTTATTATCATTTTTTTTAAATAACAACGCAACAACGTGAGTTTAAGGAAAATAGACATGTGTTTGAGACTTTTAATTATTATACCCCCGATGATTATTTTTATTTACCTCAGACAATGAAACAGATTAGGAGCTCATATTAATCATAATATTGCAAATGTTTTTCAATATGGTTGTACTCTAACATCGCCTGGAGATATAATAATCGGTGAGATATCGCACTAAAACTTGGGCACTCTACTCCAGACTCCAGACTATGGCCTTCTAATAAATCTGACGGATACCCGCGATATCTCAGACAACGGCTTTGACAACTACATACGCAACTATTTATCGTTACATTAATTATCTTACAGAAAAATATACACCTTTTACATTATACAATACAAAAGCAACAATACGTTTACGAACAAAAGTAATATACTAAATATTTATAATAAGCCTATTTTCAAATGATTTAACAAAGAACAAAAAGTAAACTTGCAATAAATGTATGTAGTATTAAAGCGATGTAAACAAGCTGCTTGCATATATACATATAATTATACATATATATATATAATTATATACATATGTATACATATAATTATGTAGGCAAACCACAAACCCGTAAATAGAGTTGGTTTCAAAGTTTAACATAACAACAAGGCAGTAACACTCTTCCTTGTCTCGTCTTCGCATCATCCCATACTCTATTCCAAACGTTGAATGTTTAAATCGTAAACGAATCGATTTTATCACTCTAAAAATAACACCGATGCAAAAAATAAAATATGAAATACAATATTTCGTTTCGATAATCGTTCGATGACAATGCAAACTGTAAATAAGGTCGTGAAATGGTTGAATGTATACAATCTACTTCAATCTACTTCTAAATGAAAAGAAAACAAACTTTATTAGATTTCTAGTTCTGATGTAGGTACAATAAAGCTTTATTCTATTCTATTCTTGACAAATAAATACGTGTGACTGGTTGGGATTTTTTTCCCATCGAGTGACACTGTTACTCATTGCTACTTTATTTTTACAAATTATTCCCAACGAGTCACACCCCCTGTAACAGTGTAACACGTAGAAAAAAATAACACTATGACACGTTTTGGTATAAGTCGTTGGGAACCCACCCTTATACTAACTAATGTTACACAAGTTAAAGCAGATTTATCAATCAAAGACGAGGAGTTCGCTCCTCGTGTGGACACCACCGTAATTTTAGGTATAATCCTAGATATAAGCTTGAACGGGGTCCTCACATTGTTATGTTGTCGAAGAGACTTAGTTCTGCGGCAAACGCAGTTTACGCAATTTGTTTTTTATGACTATAAAAATACATCAGAATAAAAGTTCACATGTTAGGATTTTTAAAACAGTCTCTGCACTTTCTACATATATTTGTTTCGGGTCTGAAATGAAATGATTTATTTTGCCGGAAGCGTGGTTGTTTAAAAATATTACATTTAACTTTGATTGATTAGTTTTAAAAATTTCACTTTTAACGCGGCTGGGCTTTAAATAAATATGTATTAAAAACATTTTAAAAAGTATTCTATTATCTGGTTCCCATATGTAGTACAAGCTTTGCTTATTTTGAACTGTATATAAGAGAATATATAAGATGGCGAAATAAAGATAATGATAGATCTTAACTTTTGGCTCTAAGAAGTAGGCAACTGTACACTTAATCTTTAAACTGTAAGTACATGAAATATTACTTATTGCATTTATTAGAATTGGCGCTGAATGAAGTACCGGCATGCGGCAGTCCGGCAGCCCCCGCCTCGTGCATAGCCATTCATCCTCGACACAGTAAATAGTGTCCTCAGCCGAGTCCGGCTAGATTCGGCTTCTGTGCTAGTCTGGGAGTGATGAAGGTAACTTTACACCATCCTGTACCCAAAAATACAGGTCGAAAAGCTGCACAGGTGGCAGTTATAAGAACCGATATATGCAACAAGAAAACCTTTGGAGGAGACTATCCTTAACTTCTTAAGAAAACAGATCTGAATTCACAGATTTTAGAATGTAGGTAAGTACAGTTAGCGAGAAAATGGCCAAAGTTAGGGCTAGTCTCGTAAGAGCGTTTTCTTGTAGCTATATCGTTTATAATAGCTGCCCAAGTGCCCATTATGCTCTACCACGAATTTCCGTGCTATATACGAGGAATGAAGATGTCAAATATAATTAATCCTTTCTGCAACCTTTACCACTATCCTCGTAATATTCAGTTACTGACGCTTAAAATACTTATCACTCAATTAACGGAATATCTTTGCACCGAGAACCATTCAAAACTTGAACTTGTCTCCATTACTGGATTTGTCTTCATGTAAATATTGTAGACAAAAGCAATTAAAAAAATTTGAGAGAAAAAAAAAATAACTAAACTCTGCTAAATTTATAAGTTTTATAATTTATATAAATGATTTGCCTCAAATAACTAATCATTCCATGCCTCTATTTGCCGATGACAGTATTGTTCTGTTTATGAATGATAAAACATACAATTTTCAACTTGACATTAATTCTACTTTGACATCTTTTATTAATTGGTTATCGACTAATAATTTGAATATAAACTTGACTAAAACCTTTCTTATGAATTTTAAGCATAGAAATACTAATCTTGACATTGATATAAACTACCTTGGCACAAAGGTTCATTAAGTAGACATTACAACATTTTTAGGACTTACCATTGATAACAAACTAAACTGGAAAGCACATATTGATAATGTGTGTAAACGATTGAAACAATTTTCATATGCTCTTTTTAAGTTAAGTGAAGTTTCAAATATATCCACATTACTTACTGCCTATCATGGTTACGTATCGTCGATTTTGCGCTATGGAACTATGTTTTGGGGGAACTCGACAGACAATCTCAGAGTTTTTAAAGTTCAAAAAAGCTGTATAAGAGCAATGTGTGGGCTACGTAGACGAGAGACTTGTAAGGATCACTTTTTTAAATTAAAAATACTTACATTTCCAGCAATGTAATACATGAAGTAGCTGTTTTTGTTAAAAACAACCTAGAAGTATTTGAAGCGTTTGCAGTTGGAAGCCGCTTAGAAGGTAATCTGCGAAATGTGTCATGTAAAACGCAGTTGTTACACAATAGTGTGTTCTGTATGGCTCCCACTATATATAACAAAATCCCTAAATCTGTTCGCTTGCTCTCCAATAGTGAATTCAAGGGCAGGTTGAGTGATATTTTGGTGAAAAAAGGATATTATACCGTTAAAGAATTTTTGAATGATCGAAACATTATCGAACATTTATTTTGACAAATACCTATATTGTTTCAATTTCTGTAAATAACTATTGACATCTATCTCCAATTTGACAGTATTATTATTTTATTAATAGGCATATCTAAATTCTTTGACATTTTCAATTAACAATGTGCTTTTTATTTTTATTGTATTCAATTTAGGTATTTTTGTGTATAACTATTATTATACATACATATAACTACTATTATTGTGATTATGACTTCTGACACTTATCTTACATCTTTGACATTTATAATTAATTGTGTATTTGATTTAATTTTACTATATTAATTTATGTGACTATTGTAATGTTTGTACGCCAAAATGGCGAAACCTAGTATAGTTCTTTGTTAAGCTCAACCATCCTATGTACCTAGGTTTACAGACAATAAACGAATTATGAATTATCAAATAGGTCAAGAAGAAAACGCTAATACAGAAACCCACGTTCAGTCCACCTAAACACTATTTTAATCCATCTATCATCTTTTACTCCTAATGTTTTATTACAGACATAAAAACTTACAAAAGGACATGTGCAAAGGCGAGCTTTATTCTTTATTGTCCACAAATAGATTAACAGATAAAAATAACTTACAAAATGGACATGTACAAAGGCGAGCTTAACCCTAATAAGAGTTTTCTTCCAGCAAACCTTTGAAGATAGAGATATTTGATTATAGTGGAGCTTAACCCTAACAAGAGTTTTCTTCCCGCGAACTTTTGAGGATAGAGATAGCTGATTATAGTCGTTTGTACGTGCTCACAAAAGGGCTTAAGCGAGAAAAAATATAAAATATACCCTTCAAATATACCCTTCACACCGAAACAGCAATACGGCTTAGCAGCAAAAATAGGTATGGTGGTGATAAGTACCAGTACCGTTGCAGCACCGGGGAAGTCCCCGAGCGAGCCCTTTCACAAGAAACTTTACTACTCTTGAATATGCCTGTACTATCAACATAACCTTTGTATCGTTCCCGGTACGCGATGAGGTCCAGTCCCCGCAGCGGCGCCGGTGCCTGCCTGAGCGGACTCAATGAAACCCCTAATTAACATTCGTGAGAGATCCGTGTCCGAACTCACGCGAGGACACACGGCCACACATCCCAACTGTTAACATTTATATATTTTGTAGGTAATAATAGTTACAGTACTACATTTCAAGTTGGGCGCCTCGGAAAATGTCGTCTATTATCGGAAATACGGAATACATCAGAATTTATGTACTTCCAAATACGTGCTACCACTTTTGAAGCCGCTTGTGACCGACGAGCCCTAACGAGCCGTGGTATTCGTTGGATAATCGTACTAATTTGGAAACACGGACGTTGCCGAGCCGTCTAACTGAAATCGTAGTACTACCCACGCCACGACTAGCAGAGTGTTAAATACAATTGTGGAGGAATATAGAAACAGAGAAAGTCAAAGAGATGGATGGATTGTGTGATAGTTGTTATGGGTTAAAAATATGAGAATACTGAGATGACGACTGAGAGAGGGGTATGGAAGAAGGAAGTATGTTGTGCCGACTCCATATAATGTGGGATAAGGACAAAGATAATTATGGTATTTTAACGTCTAAATAAATCTAAATTGTTTTTATTTAATAACATATTAAATAAGAACATAAATAGATATTTCAAACTAATAACAATGTTGCGGTAGAATTTTAAACGAAAAAGGTGTAAAATTAAACCACTAGCACTTTCCATCAGGTGACACATGACACAGGCCCGACACATTTTAATAGATATTTATTTCAGATGTCACAAAATCTAATAACAGTCTCAATAAAGAATCTAAACTATGTTAGTAAAATAGTGTTAAAATGAAATTGCAACGAGTTACTTAATAAATAAAAACAAGTATTAAACAAAATGGAGCGAATCATAACTTCATTACTCTCTAAAGACCGGAGCATGAGTCTCTTGTGAAGATTGCGTCAGGTGTCGACACTAGATATCCTGAATGAGGCGAAATTAACTTTATGGAAAAATTGGAGAATAGGTAGGTAAGAAATTGTACTGAAGTTATAAAAAAGTTAAATATATGAAAGGTTTTTTCCAAGTATTTATCCCACCATTATTATAAATACGGGATTTATCACGTACCGTCTTATCGGTGTTTCGACCGACAATGTTTCGGTTCAATTCGAGAACCTTCATCAGGGTGAGTGCGATCCGCTCCGAATAACGTCTCGCCTCGCACTGCGCGCCGCTGCTCTCTGCGCGCGAGTGGACGGGCGGGGTGGTATTTATCCCACGCTGACAAAGTCGTAGAACTCGTGCTCATTTTTGAAATATATGGATATTGGTGGAATAACAAGAAATAATACGACAATAGTATGTCTCAGGGTGAAGGGCGCAGCAATGCCACGTAGGCCAAGTCTTAAGAAGCCAGGTAATGCAATTGTTATAAGCAATGGTAACCGCATAACATCAGGCGGGCCCATGGGCTTGTGACATCACCTAAATGCGAATGTTTGGATGTTTGTTTATTACTTAATCACATCATACCAGCTGAACTGATTTAGATTAAATTTGGTACATAGATAGATTATAACCTGGTATGAAACAGTTCAGTCCTATTTATTGACAAACCACGCGTGTGAAGCCGCGGACAGAAGCTAGTATATTTCTTTTTATTTCCAAAACAACAATATAATAGTTCCGTGTGTTTTCATTTGTATTATGTCGCGGGACAAAGGTCTGGCAGTCCGGATATCCGGCTACCTACAAACCTACAGAATCTGTACATCTGTCTGTATATACATAGTATTGTATGTGTATACAAAGCCAGACTCGGCCAACTGACACAAATGGTGTAGATATTGTTAACATTTTGCCTTTTATCGAAGGAATTTTAGTTTTTTATTGTGCTTGGAAAGAGGACCCAAAAAGCCTGAGTTCAAATTAAAATAACTCAAATTCATTTATCAAGATTCTGTTATAAAATGTTGGTCTTCATTTGACCATTATACATGAGCACACGGAAGTATGAACACCATTCTGAGGACAATAGTGGACAAGTACGCCAGACCTCTCTGCAAATACTACATAGTGGTTCTGTGTAGGTAACCTAACCGCCGTAACCTAACCGTCGTAACCTAACCGCCGTAACCTAACCATCTTAACCTAACCGTCGTAACCTAACCGTCGTAACCTAACCGGCGTAACTCATTGCAATTTAATTTTAACTCTATTTTACTAACATACTTCTTATGATTCTTTATTGATATTGTTATGGATCTTGTGACATCTGAAATAAATATCTAGTAAAATTAGTCAGGCCATAGAAAAATCCATAGAAAAGTAGTACCATAGTAGTCCATAGAAAAATATAAGCAGGAGCATGACAGTTGACATCCTTTATATAGCCATCAAATTCCACAAGGCCGCCTGAAAAGTCGTAAGAGTTTTCAGCGTTCCACGCAGGCCACCAGCGACGACCCATCTGTTGCTAGACGCGCACTATGTAATAACCCCCACCACATGACTTCATTCCCCCTCAAGAACAGCTATCACCAGGGCACTAACTGCTGTGGCCAGTGTGGTACTCCTTAAAAAGGCTTCGCACACAGGTCGGTCGCTGCAGAGTCAATATGTGCAAATGGGAGTTCAGGGATCCCAGACAAACGCAATGCGACTGTGGTGACCCAGCACAGTCAATGAAACACCTGTTAATGCCCCTTGTGCCAAAACACCTGCACAACGGTTGACTTAAAAATGGCTTCTCCTGACGCCATCAATGTAGCCAAGTACCTATCGTAGTAGTGACACGCTAAGAAGAAGAGTCGGGCTCCCTCACCTGATGGAAAGTGCTCGTGGGTTAATTTTACACCTTTTTCGTTCAAGTTTCTACCGCAACATTGTTATTAGTTTGAAATGTCTATTAAGCACCATTATAAACTATATACTAACTAATGTTATATATGCGAAAGGGTGTTGTTTGTTTGTTGCGTTTTCACGTCAACACGGCGAAACCGATTCCCAAGAAATTTTGTATATAGATAGATTATGATCTAGTTTGAGTCATAGGCTACTTTTTATTGACAATCCGATGGTGTGAAGCCGCGGGCAGCAGCTAAAGGTGGAAGATTTAGCTACTCAGATGTCTAGAGGGAGATCCAAGACCACGTGGATAGAGATAGTTTGACATGGCGAGATGCAATGTTTCCGAGAAGGATGTTGTGGTGCGCGCGCACACATCAGCATTATTAGTCATATCATAGATTACCACACATTATCACACACATCATGAAACTCTATCACTATAATACTACAACTAAGCCCCCACCAGTCAAGGATAGAGCGAAGAGGAAGTAAAATCGGCACGATAGCTAAGTGACTCCTCCACCGTGTGGTATGAATAGCCAGGAAGAGAGAGAGAGAGAGAGAGAGAGAGAGAGAGAGAGATGAAAATGAAAGCAGTTGTAGCGCGCTTTCCTGTAAAGAACCTGTTCACTGTAGCCTTAAAAACTAACAAAATTATACTAGTCTGTACAAAGAGACGCCGCCACCAAATCCGTATCCACTCCGTACTCGTACTAACGCTGTCCTCTTAAAAGCCAATAATAATTGTGTTCAAACAGCGATGTTCAATTCGTAGATACAATAGAACAGTATCTATCTAGCGAGTAAGTCGGCGCGGCGCGGCGTGCCTTACATTCCATTCCTCTGATTATTGTGTTGCACTGCATCGCAGCATACGCAGTAGTTAGTGCACGGTCGGCATAGTGCACTGCAAGGCAGTAATACAACTGAGCGTCTTGTTTCAATGAGTGACATCATGTGACGGTTGTTATGGACATTTAGCGGACCAAATCTGCATTTTTGGGTTCCGTACCTCGAAATTAATAAAAGATCACTTCGTTGTCCGTCTTTCTGTCTGTTAAGATTCTTTTTCTCAGGAACGCGTGAAGGTATCCTGTTGAAATTTATATCACTGGTGGTGGTGGTGGTACCTTTGTACCAAATTTGGTATCGATACAATACGATGATCGAATCAACATTTCGAAGGTTATCCTCGGACATCAAACATACATACATACATAGAACGCCAATTTGCCCAAGTTAATTTAGAGATCTCGCTTGTCTCGACCAAAAAAACTTGGGTCTGCCGCATATTTCGACACTCGCAAATAAATCAAAACCGGTTACTTCCCGCTGACCTAGAATCATGAAATTTGGCAAGGAGTGAGGTCTCACAGCACAGGTAAAGGAAAAATTAATTTGTAGTTATATCACATAAAAATACTTTTATAGAACCCTCGATGCGTGAGTCTGATTCGCTTTTCTCTGGTTTTTTGTCTGTTATTTGATGACTCATTATAGCAGGAAATTGACGTAGCCAGTTTAAAACAAATTATTCTTTTTATAAAATTCTTAAATGAGTTAGAAACAAAAGAAGTATATAAGTTAAACTGACCCTCAAAAGAGGCTTTTAGGAATCGGAGGGTTGGACGTGTTGAGTTATAGTTGGAAGATGCTGCACTTGAAATCTCGTAACTTGGAAGCGATTTCTGCTGTGGGTTGGTTCATCACATATACATATTTTCCCGCTCACTATAGAAATCCCGCGAATTGTGTCCGCTCAATGTTACCAAAATACATTGTGTTGAAGTAGTCGGTAGTGAGAGTTGGATTCTACTCTGATTCCCGCACTGACCCACACCATTCTAATCCATTCCACACCAAACGTGTGCTCTGCCTCACAGGAATCTATGCGCAAATGAAAATTCGGTGGGTTATCGTGTTTTCCGTCGATAAACTCGAGTACTCGGAGCGTTTTGCAGTAAACATTAAACGCATTCCCCATGTGCTGAGAATTTGCAAATGCTAAAGAGGCCCCTGGAGAGCCGCCTAGCCGTTTTGAACCCTAGCTGTGCGAACATTATTCATATTGTTATTATACACCAAGCCTCGCGGTAGACGGAGCCGACCAAATAACATATTTCTTCCCTTTTCAATACAATTATGGTTAATTAGCGTTATCGATAGGTACTCGGCGCAACACTAACGGCGCCCGCAAGGGCTGCAAGAGCGAGCGAAACAGCAATAGCATCATCGCTTGTCCCACATTGTATGCCAGGAGCGTTGGCGTTTAGTATAATTCTGAAGTGAGTTTTGTTGTGATTGTTTAGTCATTCCTAAGCGTAGTGGGTCGCTCGCCGACGCCGGCTAGACGGACCGGCGCCGGCGATCTGCGCGCTGTAGTTGGCAAAGTCTGGATGAGAAGAGCCAGTGACACCAGCAGTGGACGGCCTGTGACTTAAAATGATGAATCATTTCTATGGCTCATGCATCATCATCATATATGCTACATACTAAGGCCTACAAAAGCGTGGTCTCTCACTATGAGCCTCATAAGAAGGCTCGCGGTCGCTCAGCGTGCTATGGAGAGGGCTATGCTTGCTGTTTCTCTACGAGATCCAATCAGAAATGAAGAGAGTCGTACACAAACAAAAAAGTCACTGACATACTACAAAGGATTAGCAAGCTGATGGGGCAGGGCACACAGCTCCAAGAAATGACGGCCGTTCGGGCAAAAAAGTTCTCGAGTGGAGATCACGCACTGTAAAGCGCAGCGCAGGCCGGCTCCCACTAGATGGAAAGACTACTTCATAGAGGTTGCTGGGAGCCGTTGGGTGCAGGCCATTCAAGATCGGACGCTCTGGAAATACTACAACAGTTTGTTTTTAGCCGCAATTCTAATCTGGTCCCATACTAAACAATGTAGCCACTATTTTTACTGTGGTGTGTTTCCTTCTGTAGGTAGTCGATAGAAAATATTGAACAACTCGTTGAGGTAATCCGATTTGTCGATACCAATAACTCTATCAATACTTTATTTAGTTCCTCGCTCGAGGCCCTCGCACTAACTGCACAGTAAGCTGTGGCTATACCTTACTAACTGTACTACAAGCTGTGTATAGCTTCTTAATAACTGTTTGGTATGCTGTAACTCGCTTTTATACTAAATGCCTATTCTGTGTCTGATACATAATTCAATTTATATTTTTGATGTTTAGCGAGCTGTCAATATAAGAAGAAAAGTAAAGATTGATGGGATGAGTTGATGAGAGTTAAAGTGCTCAGACTTGAACGTTATTCTACAGAGAATTGAGCTGTAATTCAATCAATCTTTCAATAAAATCAGTGTAATTCGCTTTTTGCTTTTCATAAAACACAAAAATTAATTTATCAGAGTAGGTAAGTAATTAGTATTTGGTATTAGTATGAATAGTATGTTGCGCTAGTTCTCACTGCCTCACAAGCGGAAGCGGTTACAAACGAATAGGTACCGCTCGAGTGTAAATGAAACACTCGATGCCTCACAAGCGGAAGCGGTTACAAACGAAAAGGTACCGCTCGAGTGTAAATGAAACACTCGATGCCTCACAAGCGGAAGCGGTTACAAACGAATAGGTACCGCTCGAGTGTAAATGAAACAATCGATGCCTCACAAGCGGAAGCGGTTACAAACGAATAGGTACCGCTCGAGTGTAAATGAAACAATCGATGCCTCACAAGCGGAAGCGGTTACAAACGAATAGGTACCGCTCGAGTGTAAATGAAACACTCGATGCCTCACAAGCGGAAGCGGTTACAAACGAATAGGTACCGCTCGAGTGTAAATGAAACACTCGATGCCTCACAAGCGGAAGCGGTTACAAACGAATAGGTACCGCTCGAGTGTAAATGAAACACTCGATGCCTCACAAGCGGAAGCGGTTACAAACGAATAGGTACCGCTCGAGTGTAAATGAAACAATCGATGCCTCACAAGCGGAAGCGGTTACAAACGAATAGGTACCGCTCGAGTGTAAATGAAACAATCGATGACTCACAAGCGGAAGCGGTTACAAACGAATAGGTACCGCTCGAGTGTAAATGAAACAATCGATGCCTCACAAGCGGAAGCGGTTACAAACGAATAGGTACCGCTCGAGTGTAAATGAAACAATCGATGCCTCACAAGCGGAAGCGGTTACAAACGAATAGGTACCGCTCGAGTGTAAATGAAACACTCGATGCCTCACAAGCGGAAGCGGTTACAAACGAATAGGTACCGCTCGAGTGTAAATGAAACAATCGATGACTCACAAGCGGGAGCGGTTACAAACGAATAGGTACCGCTCGAGTGTAAATGAAACAATCGATGACTCACAAGCGGGAGCGGTTACAAACGAATAGGTACCGCTCGAGTGTAAATGAAACAATCGATGCCTCACAAGCGGAAGCGGTTACAAACGAATAGGTACCGCTCGAGTGTAAATGAAACAATCGATGCCTCACAAGCGGAAGCGGTTACAAACGAATAGGTACCGCTCGAGTGTAAATGAAACACTCGATGACTCACAAGCGGGAGCGGTTACAAACGAATAGGTACCGCTCGAGTGTAAATGAAACACTCGATGCCTCACAAGCGGAAGCGGTTCCAAACGAATAGGTACCGCTCGAGTGTAAATGAAACACTCGATGCCTCACAAGCGGAAGCGGTTCCAAACGAATAGGTACCGCTCGAGTGTAAATGAAACACTCGATGCCTCACAAGCGGAAGCGGTTACAAACGAATAGGTACCGCTCGAGTGTAAATGAAACACTCGATGCCTCACAAGCGGAAGCGGTTACAAACGAATAGGTACCGCTCGAGTGTAAATGAAACAATCGATATTTGTTCATTTATTATTCAATTACGTCGTAACTGCTGAATTACTTTTGATTATATTTTTTATAAGAAAGAAGAGATGGAGGGATGAGCTCACTAATTTTCGAGTGCATTGGACCACCTTAGCGCTTGAAAGAAGTGTCTGGAAAGAATGGGGGGAGGCTTTTGCCCAGCAGTGGGACACAGTGGGCGGATAATAATAATAATAATAATGTTTTTATCGAGTAAGATTAAATCATAGGCAAATTTTTGTTAACAATCTAACAATGTATGTAAGAATGTTTGTTTGTTTGTTCACAGGGTACAACAATGACCCCACAGTGCTGAAATTTGGTATGCGTGTAGCTTTAGTGACACAGATATAGGCATTAGTCTGAAATCCAGAATAACTGCAATTCCTACCCCAAAAAAAGGGTAACCAACTCCAGTTACCTGTAACTTAAATGAAACTGTAGGTCAAGTTATGGTTGTGCATTTCGTTGCACTATTTTGATAATCAAAGATTAGGTACAAACAATATTTTTTCTTATGGGAGACTCGCGAGATCTCAGTTCGGGGCGAACCACTACACTAGTATATTACTAACTATTACGGCGGTTTATTGCTAAAGAAAGCGATTATGATGATGATGGTAGTGAGAATGAATATTATCATTTCAGAAGTGTATAAAGCAAGGTACTCGTAACGAGTAGTATTCTGGTCACGAGTGAAATCACTGTTTATTTCAATTTGTCCCGTCCCGCCCCGTCCCGCCTCGCCTCGCCCCGCCCCGCCTCGCTCCTAACGTAATAATGTTTGTAGTACTGTCGTCCGCGTGCTAAGCAATGTCGTCCACGTGACTCAGCAATGAGAGATACAACCTTCCGTTACGAGCGACGCGACAGTCCCTTGTAAAGTGCTAATTATGATGTTGAAGACGTTTACATTTTCTCGTTCAAAATGCCACAAAACGTGGCCTCTCTCACTATAGGCCTCATAAGAAGGCTCGAAATCGCTCAGTAGCGAGGTCGCTGGAGTGGGCTATGCTTAGTATTTCTTCAAATGTGGAGGGGATCCCTCAGCTTAGTCAGCTTGATTCACACATAAGAAATTAATGGTCATTAACACTAGCACGGGCTTCCTCACGATGTTTTCCTTCACTTTAAAATTTAATTGTAAATGTGTACTTAACTTTTTCAAGTAGAAAAATTCATTGGCCTAGATTCGAACCTACGACCGAATCACAAGTCGATACTTACCAACCAGTTTATCGCCGTAATTTGTAACATTGTTCTAAAGCCAAAGTAAGTCAGTAAGTCCTAAGTCAAATCTGATTGGATTCACTTACTTATGAAATAAATATGGGCGACAGTACTACAATTACTTCAAATGTCGCCTGCGGCACCGCCCGGGGCGTTTGCGTGGCGAGAGCGTGACGATTGTGTGGCGACTGCGGGTTGTGTGACCACATAACAAGTAACAACGCGTGATGACACGCCGGGAATTGCGCTAACTTTAATAAGTTAAGTTTGGCTTGTCCACACAACTTGCTCTGAATGTGGATTTGTTGACGTCTACAAGTTCTTGTGTTCTCGCATAGTTATTATAGTAATCTTTGCAAATAAAGCAATCTTCTTGAGTCGAGTCTCTCTACCATAGTTCTCGTTATTTTAATTTCGGCTAAGATAAGTTTCTGTTGCATTCCGATCTATAGATCATCTACATCAGGGATTCCCAAAGTGGTCGATGTCGGCCCCTTGGGGACGATATCGGTTTCCTAGGCGTCGACATAAACGAAAACTGGTTTTGGGGGTCGACGAGGTCTAAAAATCGACCCCTATTTAATTAACACAAGTTCTTATTTAAATCTTTCAAGATAGGTAGGTAGGAACTGCATTGTTTACGTTGTGCTACGTGTACTAGGAATAATTAATATTTTTGTAGGAAATAGCATTGTTGTAGTAATGTAAAGTCTCAAGTTCGTACAAGATGAAAAACTCGGCAAGTCAGTGTGGACAAGTTTGTGCAAGATAATGAGTTCGAGCGTACGTCTTTCAGGAGCGTTTTGACTTGCTCTCTATTTGACGCTTACGCGATTATATACGAACGAATTCATGATCAAGTTGCAAGTCCAAACATGTTCCCGATATTTTACTATTTAACGAGCTTGCACTTAGGTTAAAAGTTCATTTGCGTTTTGAATTTCGTTGGAGCTTGAAAGATAATAACTCATATAAGTACTCATTTATTTCAAGAGATTACAAAGTTATAACATAGCTAAAAAGTGATTGAAAAGTATTTACAAAATGCTGAGCTCCCTACGCGAGTTAATAGCGTAACCATACAATATCTGCAGTTTATGAAAAATTAACAGAGTAAGTACCAAACAGTTTTTATCCGGCACAACGCATCAGCATTGCCATACAATGGGGCAATACAACCAGCGTCTTGGGGACGCTGTGTGCATTTCCCCACTGTGTGATAGTGATCAGTTGAGCTATGTGTAGATTGTTTGCAACAGTTTGCAGTTGCCTCAGTTGTTTCAATTGTAAAAAATTACCAGTAAATTTAACAGTTTTTTATTTAGGTAGTTTCTTATTTTTTTACTTGCAGGATTACTGAGAGTTTTATGATGGCGGACACGAAAAAAAAATGCAGACAATACAGTTTGGACTACTTGAAGTTCGGATTTATTGCATCTCCATCAAATCAACACTTGACGATGTGTCTTATATGTGAAAAAGTATTCAGTAACGATACCATGAAGCCTTCAAAAATGGATGACCACTTATCAAGAGTACATGCTGACAAAAAAAGTAAGCCCTTGTCATTTTTTCAAGCACTTAAAGAACAACTAGACTAAAGACCATCCATAAGATCGATGTTTGCGTCATCATCTATTAAAGACGATGATGGTTTACGAGCGTCCTATCTTTACTAATAGCGAAGTCGGGGAAACACCACACAATTGGAGAGCAGCTTATCTTACCAGCCATTGCGGAGGTCCTTAACAATGTATTGCACAAACCCGCACATGATATTTTAAAGAGAATACCTTTGAGCAATAACACCGTTCAGAGACGCATAGACGAGATGGGACGGGATGTGGAAAACATTGTATGCAAGTTCTTACAGACCAACAGATTCTCTCTCCAGTTGGACGAGTCTACATTACCCGGCAATGAAGCTCTGTTGTTAGGATATGTTCGACATATCAAAGATGAAAATATGTGCCAAGAACTGCTTTTTGCTACATATTTAGAGACTGATACCAGAGGAGAATCGATTTTTCAGACCGTGGAACATTTTTTTACTGACAAAGCTATTCCATGGAAAAACATTGTTTCTGTTGCGACTGATGGTGCACCGTCTATGGTTGGTCGTCGTCGTGGTTTTATAACTCACTTAAAGCGACAACTGCCTGATGTACTGGCCATTCACTGCGTCATTCACAGGCAGCATTTAGTAGCAAAAAAGCTGAGTCCTAGATTGCATAAGTCTTTACAATATGTAATAAATGCTATCAACAAGATTCGAAGCTATTCTTTGAACTCTCGGTTATTTGCTCAGCTATGTATGTGAGGAAAACGACGAAGTCTTTACTCGATTACTTCTGCACACTGAAGTTCGCTGGCTATCAAGAGGCTCTTGCTTAGAAAGATTTTCAGGCATTTTTGAATCTGTGTTGGAGTTTTTACAAGAAAGAGATCCGAATTTGAAATAAAACCTGAACAATTGTAAAACAGATATTTATTACTTGACTGATATCTTTGGAATATTCAACAAAATTAATTTGCAGCTGCAGGGTGACGATCTTAACTTGATTAAAACAAAATAATATCGGCCTTCGCGGGTAAACTAATCCTTTATAAACAAAATTTAGGCAGTAAAGAATATTCGCAGTTTCCGCATTTGTCAAAATTACCAGAAATGCTTCAAGATGATGACATTTTATTATATGTCACTCACTTGGACGCATTACATAAGGATTTTACGGAGAGGTTTGAGGATCTTTTAAATTTACAAATTCCTCAATGGATAATAAATACGTACAATACCATAGCCATAGAAGAAGCCAATGTGATAATGCAAGAAGAGTTGATTCCCATCAGCACAGACGAAGAGCTTAAGCAGAAGTTCAACCAAGGCTATCAGAAGTTCTGGTTGCAGCGCAACATTGAAACACAGTATCCTACATTGTGGAACATTGCTGAAAAATACCTTATCGCTTTTCCATCATCATACCTAGTTGAAAAAAGCTTCAGTGTGGTAACAAACATTTTGACGAAACAAAGAAACCGTTTGAAAATCAACGAACGTGGAGATTTAAGGCTACAACTCACAAATATTGAACCGGATGTAGCTAGATTGGTAGATAGTCACCAGGTTCATCCATCACACTGAATGTTTTATTTTCTCTTTGCAAATTAATACTTTTTTAAATATAATTTCCTACCTACTTAAGATTCTTTAAGTACTTAATTTGTAATACTCATTATAAATTAAACTTGATATTTACTGATCTGTATGTCTTTTTATTTTGTTAAATTTTGATGAAGTCAACTTTACTCACTTAACCAAGTGCAAAGTTTTCCAATTGGTACCTTAGTACCTAGGTATTTTGTATCAATAGGAAAAAACGAAAGATAGGCCCCCTTATTCATAATAGTCTGCTAACTAATTTAAAGAATTGCTAATTCTCACTCTGTCTTCTTCTATTGACCTAAGTCAGAATGAAAAAAAACACTCTGTATCAGCTGTTTTAAGTTAGCGGACCATTATGAATAAGGGGGTTGATCTTAAAAGTAGGTAATTTGGCCATGGGGTCTGAGGTAACAGTTCATTTTGGAAAAGGGGTCACTTGTCCAAAATAGTTTGGGGATCCCTGATCTACATCATCTTTCAGTTTCGACAAACGCTGCATTGATAGGCATCGATATTCGATCGAAATTGACTTGAGTTTTTTAGATTTTAATTACAATTCCATTTCGTGCAATCTATAATTTGCGTGAAATAACCTTATAATTGGTTTCAACCACATGTCATGTGATTTGATTGATTCAATGAAATATGAATAAATAAAATGACCCTTATACTGCAGTGGCTTCGTTGCTTCCAAATCAATTTACCTATTTCCAATGGGGTTTGAATATAAAAGTTTGCGAGGTGGTTGTCACTGTACTCTAAGCTGTTAAAAAAGCCAAAAGATTAGGAGTTTTTAAGTCGGTGTACAAAAGACCTGATAAGGGGTGGTGGGAGCCGTTGGACGTTCAGCAGGGGACGTGCTATGACTGATATGATGTCTGATAAGTTGTCTGCGAATGTATTTATCTTTTCTGTTTCTACAGAGGATTCTAGAGATGAACGTTACATGACGAACTGACTTGGGTGTCTGTAAGACACGATTGAAGAGGTTTCATCTAGGCAAACGTGGTCCATCGTATACTGCATCACCGCTTGCCATCAGACCAGAACGTTTTGTAGGTAACCATGTATAATGCAAGTTTAATTCAGGCACCAATAGAAGAGAGTTGTCACAAATATTGTACTTGTAGCTGGGAGTGCGGAGCCCGCTACGCCTGGGTTCTGACGCGGGGTGCAACGCATGACGATAGCGTATTCCACGCTCTGCACACATTTAACGGGGGACTACCTCTACGGCTAACCACTACGGAGGTTGCGGAGTTGGCTCAAATTATACTATTACAAAAATCAAAACAATCATTATCTTTGATGAACGACACACTAAAATATTTTTTTTCTTCTCTCTGGACTTATTTATTTCATAAAGGGACGCCAATAGCTTAAGTATCAATATATAAATTATTTCTGTGGTGAGTAAAAATATAATAAATGAAGATAATTATGTGACTTGGTCAACGTCATTTTGTATACGTCATTTTGTATCATGCTACTTCACTATTTATCCTCCGCTAGCACTGGCAGCGTAGAGTTACGGCTATATACAAAAGCAAATGAAATGAATGTATTTGAATAACCAGCTCTTAGGAGTTAGCGTCATTTATATAGGTAATCAGGACCTAGGTATCAGTCTTTCTTTTTAATTTAGAACTAAATGATGTTGTCGAAAGCCCTAGTTGCAGTGTTCCCCGGCGGGCGGCCTGTTGACGCGACCCACCCGCCCGTTTAATATCCACACGGCGTCTCTCGGTGCATCTATTACTATGTAGATATGTTACTGCGAACGAGTCACAAACAATCTTTACGAGATACTACTTTTACGGAGAAAATGCAAATTTTACGGGCAAATAGTTATGCCGTTGAGTGGAAGCCGTACAAGATAGTGGAGTTGTAGAGTTCACGGGGCTTTACACATGTATACCTAAGTTGATGGATGCAGGGCAGTGCACGTAGGATACCTTTCTAAGATGCGTGACCTACGAGGCTTAATTATAGGCGATGGCAGGTGGGCCATAAAAATATTCTGAAAAAAAAGTTCTATGCCTGATTCGATGATTCATAGGTAGGTACTTAGAACATAATTAATATAGATGTGGAGGAGGAATACATGTTCAGCCGCCCCGCGTAATGTGGGAAAAGGGCAGGAAGAAGAAGAAGAAGGTGCGTGTAACATACATAATTCCAAAGTAATCTGTATAGAGGTAAAACAATTGTATTTACGCGACAAAACATTACTGGTAATTGTAGAAGGCATATTCAAGTACATTTACAAACGAATCTTATTAAAAGTACTCAGTAAAATGAAACATTGATTGCTATCCAGATACTCGTACAATAGAGTATCTGGATAGCATTATATAATTCATCCCATTAATGTTCAGTCTGCTGAACTTTAATGAACGAGTGAATGAATGAATGATCAGTTAATGCGTATTCAGCTTATCAGCGCATTCATCGAGTGTTTACATTTGTAATAATTAGTTTAATTGGTTATGTGATATTGTGCCTAATGGATATTATGTAATCTAATTAATAAATAAATATATATTACTGGACAGTGTAATGTCAGCGATATCTAGCCTCAAACTAAGCAGAGCTTGTATTATGGGAACCAGATAACTGATAGAATACTTAAATACATTTTTTTTGTAAATTATATACATACTTATAATATATAGACAAATATCCAGACACGGAACAAATATCTGTAGATAATGCAACTATTGTTTCCGCGGCCGGAATCGAACCCTCCTGCGTCTCAGCCGGCTATGCGCCTATTGCGCCACGGAGGTCGTCAGTATGCATGTATGCGAGTGGCCAACTGAGATACAGGAGATTGTAGGTTTGATTCTTGTATCATATATCTACTTAGTCTATTATAAACATTTCTAGAATTCAATTTATTTAAGGGCAAAGTTTAAAATTAATAAGAATGAAGATCAGGAAATTAAATTAAAAAAAAAAGTATATAAAAATAAATGTAATGTCAAAAAAAAAATCAGTGAAATCTCTAAAAATTAAATAAATTACGCTATTATTGGGTTTGTATGTCTTTGTCCATAAGAAATTCATTTACAGTATAATAGCATCTAATTCTCAAAAGTTTAAACAAATCAAAGCTTGAATTCAATCAAATGTAATTGTTTTATTCTATTTGGTACTTTATTATATATTTTTGGAGCCATACCGCATACACTTTTATTAAGAAGAGCAGTGTTGCTTTTAACTAGGCACATATGTCCAAATTCGGAAAGTGCCTGCGTACATTGTAATACGATTGAAAGTTTACTGAAAGTAAAAATAACACGAATCGGAGTAGTGGTGGGTCCCAGTAGTAGTAGTGGTAGCGGTTGCGGGTTCGATTCCCGCTACGGTAAAAATGTTTGCATGATCTACAGATGTTTGTTCAGGGGTTGGTCAGGGGTTTTTCCATCTTTCTCTTATAAACACGTGTATCGGTTATCTGGTTTCCATACATTCAGTACAAGCTTTGCTTAGTTTGGGGCTAGATAGCGCGGTTTAAGATGTTCAGTATTATTTATTTAACATGCCGTCTTATTACGATTTCATTGAACTAGAACTGTTTTAATACATTTAAAAACTATTTTAGGTTGTAAATAAACATAAATGTCGATTTATAATAACGTTTCCCGCGCAATAATCACAATCGAATATTGAAATAGCATTGAAAAACCGCAGCTAGATAATAAGTATCGCGCATCGGAATCGGAACCGTACACACCGCACCAGTGATTGCGACCGCGCGCGCGATATTAGCGATAATGCGATTCGCAGTGTGGCCGACTACTATTATCTGGAAACATTACCTACATAAATTATTATTTATTGACTATTTTTGAATTTAATGATTATTGAGCATGCTACGGAGAGAGCTATGCTTGATGACGCAGCCTCCGTCTAGTTAACACGATAGGGATTGTGTACCTATTGCATTTGCAACATTAACTATGTACATGACATAACTATAGCTGGGATGATGTTTGTAATTTTATGATAAAGGTAATTGGTATACCAAATTAGGTAGGTAGGTACTTCCAGTTGATATTACCGCTAGCTACTAATTAGAAACCTATTAGTGTTAAGACGCGAATTAATACCGATTCAGATAATCCCTTGTCGCAAATATTGATTGACAAGCGTTATTAGGCCAGCGTGATTATTGAACACGCAGAACGCTGTTTGCATTGTGCGGTACTGAGTGTTGCTTATTCTTTGGTGTTGTGTGGGACCACCTGAGCCCTGTGAAGCTGTAATGCTAAGAGTGGCTTTTTATCACAGCCCCTGGTCTAAGATTAACCGCAAATCTGTGGAAAAGTTGAAATTGCGTTAAAAGCTAGAAAAAACAACTTTTAAAAGTGTATCCTCTTACATACAAGTACACGATACCTTATTTTATTTATACAACAACATCATGATAAGGATTGTTTGAAAAATTGGTGTTTATTTGTTAATCTTATATTTTTTATATCCCTTATTCCCACTGGTTCAATTGGGGTCTGTGGAACAAAAGTTGTCAATTTTATTTCCAGACTAGTTCTGTGTACATAACTAATGAGATAAAAATTGACACTAGTTACAGAACTGTTTACAGATCTTCAGCACTGAACTAGTGGGAATAAAGGATTTAATCCATTGTGTCCCACTGCTGTAAACATACGGTATCCAAGCGATCGCCGAGGACCGAGGAGGTGAAGCTTCTAGGTTCGTTCATTAAATACGGGAGAAAATAGGGTTTCTTAGAAAAAGTACTTTAAAAAAAAGAAGGGGGCTTTCTTAGAATCATTTATGTAATGAATATTAAACGGTTTTGGAGTTTTTTGTGATAAAGGAGAACGGGCATAAGTGTATGGAAGCTGGTCTACCTTGCAATAAAAATGAGTCATATGTCAATATAAAGGTAATTCTATGTATTTTCATATGTAGAAAGTCGCATTTCTCTAAGTATTGTCCGATCTGAGTTCTACTAAAAATTGAATCTGATAATATTTAGTGCCAAACATTGAATATCGTGGTAATTAAAAAAAACATTTTGTGTAATGTAATGATTTTATTTAAGTTAGGTAAGTAGTAATACAAATAAAAACAACATCTTCTTAAAAAATCAATCGATGAGAATACTGTTAAGGAACAATGCAGGTTGCATTGTTCCTTAACAGTATTCTCATCGATGATGATGATGATGATAATGTTTAATAACATATTGTTTTGATATCATAATTAGAAACCTATTAGTGTTAAGACGCGAATTAATACCGATTCAGATAATCCCTTGTCGCAAATATTGATTGACAAGCGTTATTAGGCCAGCGTGATTATTGAACACACAGAACGCTGTTTGCATTGTGCGGTACTGAGTGTTGCTTATTCTTTGGTGTTGTGTGGGACCACCTGAGCCCTGTGAAGCTGTAATGCTAAGAGTGGCTTTTTATCACAGCCCCTGGTCTAAGATTAACCGCAAATCTGTGGAAAAGTTGAAATTGCGTTAAAAGCTAGAAAAAACAACTTTTAAAAGTGTATCCTCTTACATACAAGTACACGATACCTTATTTTATTTATACAACAACATCATGATAAGGATTGTTTGAAAAATTGGTGTTTATTTGTTAATCTTATATTTTTTATATCCCTTATTCCCACTGGTTCAATTGGGGTCTGTGGGACAAAAGTTGTCAATTTTATTTCCAGACTAGTTCTGTGTACATAACTAATGAGATAAAAATTGACACTAGTTACAGAACTGTTTACAGATCTTCAGCACTGAACTAGTGGGAATAAAGGATTTAATCCATTGTGTCCCACTGCTGTAAACATACGGTATCCAAGCGATCGCCGAGGACCGAGGAGGTGAAGCTTCTAGGTTCGTTCATTAAATACGGGAGAAAATAGGGTTTCTTAGAAAAAGTACTTTAAAAAAAAGAAGGGGGCTTTCTTAGAATCATTTATGTAATGAATATTAAACGGTTTTGGAGTTTTTTTGTGATAAAGGAGAACGGGCATAAGTGTATGGAAGCTGGTCTACCTTGCAATAAAAATGAGTCATATGTCAATATAAAGGTAATTCTATGTATTTTCATATGTAGAAAGTCGCATTTCTCTAAGTATTGTCCGATCTGAGTTCTACTAAAAATTGAATCTGATAATATTTAGTGCCAAACATTGAATATCGTGGTAATTAAAAAAACATTTTGTGTAATGTAATGATTTTATTTAAGTTAGGTAAGTAGTAATACAAATAAAAACAACATCTTCTTAAAAAATCAAAACAATATGTTATTAAACATTATCATCATCATCATCATCGATGAGAATACTGTTAAGGAACAATGCAGGTTCATTGAACCCTTCATGACGGGCATAACCTACGTACCATATAATTGACAGTACATGGGCACAAGTACCTATAGTACGTCGCCCTGTCAAGCAGGTACAATAATATTGTGTAATATTGTTATTAATATTATTGATTAATATATAACAAAAATATTATCTGGCTCGGACATGTCGAGACTGTATACGTCCACGTAATAGCCAAGCCTCTTCGTTGATATCATATTGTGCCAAGTCTTCTAGAGCGTTATCTCTATACGTCTCGATTATATAAAGACCATTTTGTAAGTGCTCGCTACAATATGATCGAGCGAGCTTTAACTGGTAAGTTCCCAAGGCAAAATGTATGACTTGTTCTTCACTAAGCCTTGGGAAGTTTTCTATTTCATTTGCTTCGATTCGGATGAAGTCTGCTCTCCTATAATTCAATCTCTTTGCTTCCACATAATTGTGCAATGTGTTTGGTATGTGTATTTTAGCTCTTATTGAATTCAAAAAGGCTGCTGCGTGTGAACTATCTTCGATGGGGGCGTGGAAGTGGTTTAGAATGGCTGCAGCTATTTTGAAGTCAACAAACATTTTTGGCAACGTTTTATTAAAATAGTTTTGACGCAAAAGTTTAAAATCTCGCTTAAATCTCCCATTTACTACTTCCACCACCCATCGGCACATGGTGACCAAACGAGACTGATTAGCTTGTTCTGTAGTGAGTTGATTTTCTCTTCTGTCTTTAGTTGGTGGCACATGATGTTCGTAGCCACAAGCTTCTATATCCTGCAAACTATCTCTAAATCCTCTGTCTAGGATAAACGCATCATTACGTTCGAGTAACCAATGCAGCGGCTCATCTTCGTTATTCATTATTTCACTCATGATCTGGGCATCGGTTCTGGTAGCGGCAAATGGCCCTTTGACATCTAATATATAGCCGTCCGTGAATACCATTAAAAACGGCTTCAACAAGTTTTGATATTTGTGTAAGCTGTATGACAGCCGTTGAAACAAAAAGTTGGAGCTTTTGTTAATATATATATATATGTACCGTCACATATAATTATGGCTTTGATGTTTTCATCGTTTCCAAATAAAGCCCTTGGAATTGTTAAGTTTCTTTGAAGGATATCATTTCTGGTAATGTGGTCCACACCTAGATGCAGCACAACATAATCGTTGCTCAGACATTCTCGAACTATAGGCAAAAAACGTTCTAGTTTTCGACGAGACATATGAAATAACGTTGCCAGTCTCTCATCAGAGTCTCCAGTTCTAAGTTTTGTTAAATAGATGCCTAATGCAGTTCTAGGCTGGTTACAACGTTCACTTAGTGACGGAGTTTGTTCTAATATAGCTTCGAACTGATCGTAAGTGCGCCCAGTCCATAAGTGCATCTCTTCATTAGACAAGGTGCCTCTGTTTTCGAAGTCGATTCTGGGCTGGTTGTTAGCAGCCATTCTGATCAAGTCACAGAGTGATGTAAACTGAGCGTCATTAAAATCATGTGTCACATTACACATTTGCGGCAGGTTGCTCCATTCATTATTTTGTAAGTGTTCTGTACACACCCTAGCGCTATCAGGAATAAAAAGCTTGCTCTCACAAAATACATTAATTCTTATCGCGTTTGGTATATGATTACGGGTAATATTAGCACAGTTGTTGTAAATACAATGCACCGAAGTGTTCGGTGCCCTCGTGTATTCTTGAGAGTGCAATGTACCAGGCGCTCGCGCCGCTTGCTGTGCAGGTCTATGATCACGCTCAGTCCTCTGCCAACATCGGTGACACAAGCTTCGAGTACTGTCGAACACCACCTGAAAATAATAACAATTAATACTTAAAATAAATAAATCCTATGCCTAACTACTCAATATAATAAAAATAAAAGGTAACTAACCTCCAACACAGCATGTTGTTGTATAAACGCGGCGAATTCTGGTCGTTCCCTTTGCAGGTTATCAGCCAAGATATGCTGCTGGTACCGTCCGCGGTAAAGTCCTCGACGACACATCACACAGTTTCGAAAAACTTCCATTATCGGTAGGCAGTTCAAAAGTCAATAAGTCGAGCCAAAGTTAACACATTAGGGAAAGAAACAGGGTCCAAAAGCAAGCCAGGGTCAGTAAAAACAGAGAAAGAAGTTCAAACACAGCACTATCGTAACAAGACGTGACGTAGCCACTCACTTGATGCGATGCGACTGATTATTGTAGCCGTCCGGCGCGGCGCGTACACAACCGTTCCCCTCCCCCGCGTACGCATCCCTCTCCCCACGGCCCTTACATCGCTCTTCTCCCTTCTCGCTCTTGCTACTGCATTGTATAGGAGCCTTTATGTATGGATATAGTAATCGTGAAACCGTTATTTTATGTTCTTTAAAACAAAAA
The DNA here is from genome assembly GCA_918857605.2 of Philereme vetulata. Lineage (NCBI taxonomy): Eukaryota > Metazoa > Arthropoda > Insecta > Lepidoptera > Geometridae > Philereme > Philereme vetulata. The sequence goes on from OU975425.1 coordinate 373,497, forward strand.
ATGCTGGTGTTTGCATGGCTGTAACTCAAAACGGACAGACTTTTGGGGAAAGTTCCAATAGTATATTTTGATGTACTATTGTATGCCAATTCGAAAATGTGCTGCTCATTTTTATTGGACTGTAGACCAGGATGCCCGTTCTCCTTTATTTATAGATTTTTTTTTCAATAAAGACAGTATAATAAATTAAACACTTTTTAGTTTCCAGCGTTACGGGTCGACAAGGGACCAATTTATTATGGTTAAAGAATATTTATTATCTCAAGAACAATTTCACATATGTACATGTGAAACGTTTTCATAAATAGTAATTATAGTGTTTTGTAATTTCTTTTGTATTGTACACGGCACACACCGCTACTTCATGTACAGCACGAACTACGCCCAAAACTCTGTTTTGTGTCGAGCAGCCCAGACTTACAACAAACATTATTCTGGCTTTGATTTGTTTAATTTATCCAAAAACTTATTGAAATATGAAATCAAAAGGTTACATCGATCCAATTAGGTACCTATAACCCAGGTGATTGATTGGAGCGATGACGCCTTCTCTAATATTTTTCAGCATAACTAATATATTTAATAAGTATGTATTACAATTTCAATTATTTGGACATTTATAAAGCACCACACAATTGCAAAATACATCCACTCACACACCTTCTTACACAAACATACGCACAGTCACACACACACACAAATACACACACAACCGCATCAATATGTTATTTATTACGTAGGCATATGTGCCTGCATAGTGAATGATCATGTTGGTTTGGACATAGGCCCATTTCATAGTTATGAATATAATTCATCATTGGTTGTTGTTGGTTTTTAGGGATCATACAACAAATTTGACACTGTTGTTTATTGTTATTTAAAATGTGTTAAATTAAGTAATCCTACTTTTGGCCTTACTATAAGACATAAAAAAAATGTGTACCATATTTTGTATTACGCTGTTGGATTACAGAAATAAATAAATAAAATAAAATAGTCCTTCGACATTAAGAAAAATAAAAGTAGGGATTCTTAAAACTAAATGCTACCAAACATATTTTTATTGCACGCAAAATTAGTCACACTCAGAACATACCAACGGCAGGCATCGCACGTAAATTAGTCACACTCAGAACATACCAACGGCAGGCATCGCACGTAAATTAGTCACACTCAGAACATACCAACGGCAGGCATCGCACGTAAATTAGTCACACTCAGAACATACCAACGGCAGGCATCGCACGTAAATTAGTCACACTCAGAACATACCAACGGCAGGCATCGCACGTAAATTAGTCACACTCAGAACATACCAACGGCAGGCATCGCACGTAAATTAGTCACACTCAGAACATACCAACGGCAGGCATCGCACGTAAATTAATTTGTCGTGTCAAGGCCGATTTACATCAAAAGAGCGAATGCTCATTCTATCCCCACTCTATCAAATTATTTTAGTGTAAACAGACGTAGAGCATTTTTTCGTTATTTTGTCTGCGTGCCCAAAGACTCTAAGAATGCTCGCTCGCTTGATGTAAACGGTACTAGAGCGTGCGAACAGTTGCTTAGAGCATTCTTGCGTGTTTGATCGTGCTCGATCCCCGGAGCGGTCTCTTTAAAGTGATCTTGTGAATATATACTCATGAGCATTCGTTCGGCTTATCTAAACATCTATCGTGCAAGAATTATAGTTTTTGATTCTCATTTTTGCTCGTTGCTATTTTGGTGTAAATGCTAGGAAGGATCATTCGTTTACACTAAAAGATCGAGAAAGAATGCTCTTCTTCTAGCTCTAGCTCTGTTCATTTGGTTTAAACGCGCCTTCACAGTGTAATCACAAGTAGTTAGTGTTAACTATTTAAAAATGTATATTTGTAATTGTATATGTATATTACATGTAATTGATTTTTGTGTAAGTATGTTATGAATCCGGTTTCTTTACTTCCTTCGGTAGTTTGTTATATATTTGTTAACACTTAAAACCGATTGTTCTCGCACCATTATGTAATCCTTCCATCGAGTAAGGGCCGTTCAGTGTGTGGTCTACAATCGAGAGAAATTCTGCCCCAACGGCCGTCAGCTCAACAACATTTTCATAGCTTTTACAAATATATAATATAATGCCTGACATATTTTGGTAACGTATAATCATGCATGTATTCGTCTCGAATACAAAAGTTTTTAATTAAATGATTTTAATAATTTAATACTATTCATTCACCTTTGCTTGTAAAGTTTCTATGTCACTGTGCTACTATAAAAATAGTTTTAAAGTTTAAAAGAAGAAACTGATAAGCATAACAACCTTGGAACCGTACACTATGTGCAGTCCCTTCGTCGGCGACTAACTACTGGGTATAGGTACCTACGAGTAAGTAAGAGACACAAAAGCGTCGACTGGTTCAAAAAGCGGTCGACCCTAATGTTGTTGCCAATTGTATTTTATGGAAAAGGCGTTTGTATTCAAAGTGGACCCTTATCAACTGAACTCAAATCTAAGCAAAACGCACACTACGGAAAAACTAGACAATACATTGAATAGGCGGGCGGCGGGCGGCGGGGACGCGCTCAGCATCAATATACTTAATACATATTATACTAAAAATTACTTATGAATTTAATTTTAAATTGTAGTGAAAAGAAATATAAGTTTCTATGAGTAATTCCTACACAACAGTAAAGAAGTACTTACAAGGTGAACCATTCTCGTAAAATTCAGTTTAGTTAACTTTAGTGTGCGACTTGTCCTGTCCTTCGAGGAGTATCTATAGGTATAACCTACGGAGTTTTTGGACTAATAAAACAAGATTTGTCTCGGATCCAAGATTTATTCCATAGAAAGAAGAAGAAACGTAGATAATACATATTATATTCCTAGAATTTATTTTGACAGTTCCATAGATTGATTGCTAGAACTTTAATCCTATCAGATCCTTAACAGTTATCAACGAAACTACTGGGACAATCAATACCAAGTAGTTTTAATTTATTTAAATGGAGCTCCATGGAGATGGAACAAGCTGATGTCCCACCTGATGTTAAGCGGTAACCATCGCTTATAGCAGAGAATTGCTTCTTTTATTTTAAGTAGTTCATTTTCACAGTTCATTTAAAAGTATTACTACAACATTGACAAAAACTACAACATTGTTATTAACTATATTTATTACGTATATTTGTTGGATACGTACACTCGCCTACCTAATTTATAATTCCGCGGGATGAACGTAGAAATGACACTCATATTCGTCATTTGTAGTCTAGGATCGGATATTTATTACGTAGCCTATACCGTTGGATCATTCTTTCGTTCTTTTGAACGTAGCGTTGAGTCAACAATCCCGAACGACCTTACACCTAGCGGTGACGGTCACCTGCCCATTAACCACGTCCGAGCTCGTACGCGCCACATTGTCTGGCGTGTCTCGAAACGCCTCGAGCGAGTTTTATATAATATATTGTTTAACTGTACTTGTTAATTACTAGTATAAAGTTAAATTCAGTTTTAAAACCCGTATATCGGTAAGTGTTGAAGAATTCTTTCCACAAAATAATGTAGGTAGGTAGGCGGTTCGCAACGAACTTTTATTTTGTGTAATCATGTTTAACCTTATTTCCTTACAGCTGTTTGCTACTTAGGCACCTCACAGTGTAGGTAGGTATCTAGGTACTTTATCTAGATATCTTACCTATTTATATCTACTCAAATTTAATTTATTCATTTTTATAGTAGCTATTTTTTTGTCATTGCAACTTTCATTTTAGAATAATTCCATTCAACTTTTGTAAACTCTGCTCTGATTGTGGCATTCACACACCACCATTACTTTCCTCATCCATCCTACGCTTACGCTGTGGTGGTCACAATCAGAGGAAGAAGAACCTGGAACCTACTGTGACACCCTCTATGTTACTTTCCAGGGTTCAAAGTTTGAGTTCAAACTGCAGTTCAAAGTCCGGGCTTTACCGCACTCCAGTCCAGAGGTCAAGGTCACCAGTGTTACTATTTATGCACTATTTCTGGGACCTTGCTTGACCTCGGCGACTGCAGCACCAGTGGAGCGAGACTTCCACGGCTCCACGGAATCCGGACCATCCGAGGAGAGTACCCGCATTATTACCCACCGGAAAGCAACCGTAACATCAGTCACCTGGGTATTGAAGAACCGTTGTAATAAATTGTGTATACTGACTTTTGGGTTTCCTATTACCATCCAGAAATAGTCGTACCAATTATAAATAACGGCTGAGTGCGTCTCTGTGCGCGTATTGTTTCTACGGATGGGCCTGAGTGGGCACTCGGCGCCTGTCTCGCACGCTTGTTACTACCCCTACCAACAGCTTCCTACTTCACTTGTACATTTAAGCGAGTTCATCATTTTATTATCCAGTACTTATTTATGGACTACGAGAAGTAGACAAATGTTTATGACTTTAAAGTTCAGCTGTAGACGTCCTGTGGCTGATGATGATGATGTTTATGTTAGTGCTTGTGTTTATTCACTTTTGTAAGCACGGTTGGCTCGTATCACTATTTCCCACATAACTTTATGTTTGTTCCTGACCCGCCCGCGGCTGCGCACGCGGTGTTTACCTCCTTCTGCGCACTCGAGTAAAAAGTAGTTCCAACTAATCCCGGTCACAATCTATCTATATACCAACGGCACATCTAAAGAAGACGTCATAATTTTAACTCCTTACTTTATCCCCCACCCCCCACCCCTTTAGGGATGATTTGGCAATAAAGTTGAAACCCGTATTTCTTTATTTCTTACCAAAAGCCTACATATGAATTTACAGATCCCTAACTTCAGGCGTTATGAATTGCCCATACAAACTTTCACCCTCTATTTCACCCCTTCTAAGATTATTCTTTGAGACACAAGATAGCCTATGTCCTTCTCAAGGACATAATCTATCTCCTTGCCAAATTTCATTACGATCCGTTCAACCGTTTAGTCGTGAAAAGGTAACAAACAAACAAACTTACAAACAGAGTTACTTTCACATTTATAATATTAGTATGGATAAGGTATCCGCGTGCCAAAGCCGCCCACTCACTGAACCCAGAACTTATATTATGTAGGACTTCTATTATACAGGGTGTAATAAAACTGCTTCTGAAACTTCAAATATAAAAGCGCGTTAATGCGCTTTTATATTTGAAGTTTCAGAACCATTATGAAAGCAATATGAAACAGCGGAAAAATACCATTTTTTATTGCTTTCTCATTAAAATTGTTATATTGATTATTGCAAAAATTACACACCAGATCCATATTTATGTAATGTCTATAACAGGGAGGCATTTTATGCAAAGATATTTCTAGCTTTAACAATTCTAGTAGCCACCCTATGGTTTCCACCCTGTATACTTGCTCTATGTAAATGGCAATTTCCTTTTAATATTTATTTATACTGCTATATGTAAGAGACCACCTACGCGACACTCTTTACAGATAAACACACATTATCCGCTTCTACTCGTATCTGCTAATATTGTGATGTATGTTTCACTATTTTTCATCTATAAAGTTCAGTTGAACCAATTGAGATGAAAATATGTTTTGTATACACGGCTACACATCAAGCTATACATTTCCAGTATAAGCTGACCTCGCATTGTGTAGGCTTTTTGTAGAATGAGAGGTCAGCTTATACTGAAAATGTATAGCTTGATGTGTAGCAGTGTGCACAAAAACAACTTTTTAACTGTAATCATTTGCTAATTTATGATTTAATATTTTGTTAAATTGTGTACTGTAAGTACCTGAAGAATTTATAAGATTAACTTTGTGGTATAGATTATACATAAATCATAAGTTAGTTAGGTATAATTAAAACAGAAAATGTTTTTGTGATATTCTGTTGACATTTTATATTTTGTTTATTTGAAACCGGTTAGTGAGTAATTGGACAATTGTTATTGTAATAGATTAATACTAATGTTTATTATTGTGTTTGTAATTGTTGTATCAATAGAATAAATAGTAAACTTATCATAATAGAAATTATGTAATGATCTTATTAAAAACGGAAAGATTGACGGGTGGCGCAGTCACGTGAACGAACGAAACACGAACGAACGACTTCGGTCGAACAAAGGAGGTTCGGTGACTGACGAACGGCCGCCATTCCTCGGCTGAATTTCAACGCGCTTGGTCGTAATTAAAATTAATCTAAAGTTTACAATACAAGTAATTCAAATCAACATTCAGTAAGTATTTTATTTCAGAAGTGGGATTTAGTAAATTCAAGCCCACAAAATTAAGTGGTTAGTGACATCCAGAATGTAAGTACCATCAGAATTATTCGTATTTTTCTTTTTCGTGTTATTGATTTTTCCACGAAACAGATTTTTTTTTCTTTTTGATCTGTAAGCATAAAGATTTCAAAAAGAGCTGTATTTGCCTTAAATAACCAGCACGAGACAGTATTATTATTACTAAGAATACAATTTTGAGGGTGGTTGTGAAAAAAGGTTCACTTCAGTCTATTTTTAGTTTTAATTTACGATTTGATAACAAAATTATTGTCTGTATTAAAAGTTGCGTTCATTTTCTTGGTTAGTTTATCATGGTAATTATTTTTATCAGACTTGCAGTTATTTTTCTGTATAACCTTAAAGACGTAATGATGTTAATTATCGATATTTTCGGCCACGGCTCATTCACACATTAGAAAAATATTCTTATTTTGTCCGTGGATCGTGATTAATATAAATCTTGAAAAGTCATAACAACGTCAAGGAAAATATGAATTGTATTCAGTATTTGGCTTAGTGTTTATTGTAATAATAAATTATCACAATTTATGGATGTGTGTAAAACTTAAAAAAAAACCGTCTTGAAATGTATACATAAAGCCTTATAATATGACACACCGATATAGTCAATGCCAACGGTTCGATAGCTATACTCGGGCAAACATGCATACAATGCAAAATCAACCGAGTTGCCACTGATCTTCACTCGCTTGATTAATTAAATTGAATTGCATTACATTACATTGAAATTGCATTACATTGGATTACATTGCATTAAAGTGCAATTCTTTTACATTGTACGTTATTAAATAATGGTCAGAATTATATTAAAAAATAATGTATGATTTATTGGTTTAAACAATAGTGAATACAAAGGTATCACATCAAATATACCAATTTGTTATATTACCTAGACAAGACAATAATTTATAACTTATAAGTTATACTAAAATGAAAGAATTCTGATTTGTAATTCTTCTTTATTTATTATTCATTGACTTCTATACTGAAAAGTGTAGAAAGTGTAGGTACATTTTCTAATGTAATGAGTTAAATTTAATTGAGACATTGTAGGTGTGTCTAGATTGTAGGTGTTTCAATATAAACTATAATACCATGAATTTTGAGACTTATAGGTGTTCTCATGTACGTTATTACAAGTAAATGTTTTTATTAATATATTGTTACGACAATTCAGTAGAGATCTGTGGGTGGTCTCAATCATTTCTCAACATAAATAAAAATGAAAGTTTTTGATAAATGAGACGTGTAGATGTAATCGATACTAAAAATGTTTTTATGAGATTTAAACATAGACATGTATGTGTGTTCAGTATGAAATACCTAATGGAAAGAAATTGAGACATGTAGATGTTCTTAACTTAAATAAAAATGAAAGTTTTTGATAAAGGAGACGTGTAGATGTAATCGATATTAAACAATGAATTATGAGAAGTTGAGACATGTATGTGTGCTCGGTACAATAAACCCGATGTTAAGTAACTGAGACGTGTAGATGTTCTCGTTATTAAACAATGTGTTATGAGAAGTTGAGACATGTATGTGTGCTCGGTACAATATACCCGATGTAAAGTAATTGAGACGTGTAGAAGTTCTCGTTATTTAACAATGTGTTAAGAGAATTAAGTTGAGACATGTATGTGTGCTCAGTACAATATTCCCAATGTAAAGTAACTGAGACGTGTAGATATTATCGTTATTAAACAATGTATTATGAGAATTAAGTTGAGACATGTATGTGTGCTCAGTACAATATTCCCGATGTAAAGTAACTGAGACGTGTAGATATTATCGTTATTAAACAATGTATTATGAGAATTAAGTTGAGACATGTATGTGTGCTCAGTTCAATATACCCGATGTAAAGTAATTGAGACGTGTAGATGTTCACATTGTTAAACAATGTGTTATGAAAATTAAGTTGAGACATGTATGTATGCTCAGTACAATATACCTAATGGAAAGTAATGGAGACTTGTAGATGTTCTCGTTAATAAACAATGTATCATGAGAATTAAGTTTGAACATGTATGTGTGCTTTGTACAAAATACCCAGTAGAAAGTAATTAAGACATGTTCTCATATAGACCTAACCTAAACCTAACCTTAAACATAACTTTACCTAAAAATTTATTTAAACATGTAGATGTTTTCAATCGGTACAGTTAAGATATCAATTTTATAATGAAAGTTATCATTTATTTATTTATTATATTTATTTGACAAAAATCTACATACAACTAGTAATACATAAATCACTATAAAACCTTAAAGGTTAATTAATATAAGAAAACAAAAAAATAAGTAAAAACATGTATGTGTTTTCGACATTGTTATCATTGATACACGTAGGTGTTAAATTATATTGAGTAATAACATGTATGTGTTTTCGACATTGTTATCATTGATACACGTAGGTGTTAAATTATATTGAGTAATAACATGTATGTGTTTTCGACATTGTTATCATTGATACATGTAGGTGTTGAATTATATTGAGTAAAAACATGTATGTGTTTTCGACATTGTTATCATTGATACACGTAGGTGTTAAATTATATTGAGTAAAAAAATGTATGTGTTTTCGACATTGTTATCATTGATCAGGAAAAACTTTTGCCAGAGTACTCTTAAATCGTCTTATGGAGCTCTCTGAAAGTATATTGCCTGAAACGCAATTTGGGTTTAGACCCAATCGCGGCACATGCGAGGCCATATTCTCTCTTAGACAACTGCAAGAGAAAAGCAGGGAACAGTGTCAACCTCTGTTTCTCTGTTTTGTTGATCTGGAGAAAGCTTTTGACAGTGTACCTCGCGAAGCTTTGTGGATTGTGCTTTCGAAACTTGGTTGCACCGACAAATTTATACGCTTGATAAGACTTCTTCACGACAACATGACTTGTTGCGTAACCGTCAATGGTGAGCAGACAGAGCAATTCCCTGTCACTTGTGGTGTAAAACAAGGCTGTGTATTAGCACCCACTCTTTTTGCTCTGTACTTTTCCGTTGTCGTGAGGGAGACTTTACAAGCCAACACCGAAGGGATCCGCATACGTTTTCGTACAGATGGCAGTATCTTTAACCTGGCTAGGTTAAAAGCGCACACAAAGGTATCGTATGACCTCATTACCGAATTGATGTATGCTGATGACCTATGTTTCGTTGCGGAATCTTCTGAGGGACTCCAGGACTTGATGACTCGGCTTGACGCTGCGTGCTGTAGATTTGGCCTCAAAATTAATATTACAAAGACAGAGGTGATGGCCATGGACACTGTTAACCAAGCTCCACTGAATCTGCAAATCGATGGAAAGCCCATAAAACAGGTCGATACATTCAGATATCTGGGAAGCAGCATAACAACAAAATGCGACCTTGACTCGGAGATCAACAGCAGACTTGGCTCCGCTATGGCTGCTTTTGGTAAACTACGAGTCCAGGTATTTCGCTCCCATAACATCAAATTGAGTACCAAGATTAAGGTGTATATGGCTATTGTACTTCCTAACATCTTGTACTCGTCAGAGACATGGTGCCTGTATCGCAGACACATACGCACGTTAGACAGATTCTATCTGAAATGCCTCCGCGACATTCTTAACATCAAGTGGTCGGATCGGGTCCGTAATACCGATGTTCTACGACGGGCTAATGTCTGTGGCATAGAGGCATATTTGATGCGGCGTCAGCTGCGTTGGTGCGGGCACCTGTCTCGGATGTCTGATGAGCGAAGGGCGAAACGCATTTTCTTCTGTGAACTAGAACATGGTAAGCGGAAACGCGGAGGTCAGTTCCTACGTTTCAAAGACGTACAGAAGAGGCACATGAAGAGGTGTTGTATCGATCCGTCGCGCTGGGAGGCTCTCGCTGAAAAACGACCTGAATGGAGGCGTCATGTTCAGGACAAAGTGTACGAGTTTGAAGAAGAAAGGAGGCAAGAACTAGACTTAAAACGAGATCAGCTTAAAAGTCGACCGCCGGCTAATATCAATTACAACTACATTAATGGCGTCTTAACTTGTGTTCATTGTAACCGGACTTTTAGCGCAAAAATAGGGTACATCAGCCACATACAGGCTAAACATCTAGGCCAATAATCACAAAGTCAAGTCTCTGTAGCCGAAATCGGCTAGGAGGATTATTATTATTATTATTATTATCATTGATACACGTAAGTGTTGAATTATATTGTATTATAAAATAAACTTAAGACAAAGTGGACAATTTTCTTGTTAAATAAAAAAATCAATTAGAATAGTTACATATTAACTGTGGTCCACGGTTTTACCAAATACTTGGTTGCCAACCCTGTCAAAGATACTAAAACCAAACTGAAAAAAAAAACAATTTTGGATAATATATTCAATGATTTAGGAGTTCCTGCAAGATTTTTTTTTCTGATCGTGGGTCGTCATTTACATCATCTCAATTGTAAGATTTTTGTACAGCAAGTGGTATTAAGTACATATTAAATGCGGTGTCCAGTCCACGATCCAATGGACAAGCTGAACGTTTTAACCAAACTCTTTAAAACGCTCTTTCTGCGATGAATTACAATAATGATGAGAGAGATTGAGATAAATAATTAGGTCACATTCAATGAGAAATAAATAAAACAATCAGTTCTACAACTAAAAAAAACACCGTTGGAACTGTTATTTGGCATAAAATTAAATAATGCGTCAGAGAATATATTAAATATTGTAAAAGATGACGAGTTAAATATAACGTTAAGCAGGGAGAATGCTAAGCAGGAAGCTGTAAAGATATTAAAATTTCTCAAGAAAAGCAAAAAGCGTTGTATGATGCTAACAGATTACCGGCTAGAAGTTATGAAGAAGGCAATCTATTATAAATGGTTAAGTCTAATTTTAATAATGATGGCAAGAGTCGGAAAGTTTTATTAAAATTTGTAGGTCCTTATAATTTTACTAAGAAGTTAAGGAATGACAACTATAATAAATCAAACATATCAGGGTTTCAAGCAGCGCGATTGTATAATACCGTTGTTGCTACTGATCGAATGCGTCTATGTATACATGTTGTTGCACTTTTTGTGATGTATTGTATTTATTTTTATTAATTATTGATACTATGAATGTACACTGTGGAAGGTCACAGCAGAATACATTGTAAAGCTAGTATATTATACGTCATCAATGAGTGGAAGTACGCATGATACACTGATTTAGCAGCGCGTACGTCGCTCAACTATATTATGGTTTTAATTGCATAAGCAGTTGACTTAAGTTTATCTACTAGAGTGACCATATGGCTGTTCCATGACAACTTACTATCTATTTTAACTCTTAAAAAATTTACATCATTTATAAAAATAATTGAATTATTAGTAATTGTATTTTGAGCTGGGTCAATACTTTAGCATTGCCCTGTTTAAACCTTATAGTATTAGTCTTATTTATATTTGGTAATGGATTATTTGCTTTAAACCATTCATTGAGATTAAAGAATAACTTATCTAATTTTATTATTTTTCAACCTTTTCTTCATTTTTCTCAGTGACTACGGCTGTTGTATCGTCTACAAAAAATACAATGTCTGTTTCCTTTTCTACGCATATTACCAGGTCATTTATGTATATAATGAATAACAAGGGCCCTAAGATGGACCCTTGTGGTACACCCATTTTAGGTGGTAAAGGTGATAAACGTCTTATAGATCGATGAACGCCGGCTGCACGCACGGAAAAGCATGACTCATTGTCCGCCTAAGCCGAGTGTGCAAGCGAGAGCGCGGAACAAGCAATAGAGAGGCACGATCGGCTTAAGCATTCGGCTTGTGACGCATATATCTCTTTCTTTATCACGTAAAATGGTCGTTCGTGAACCGACTTTACAGACAACAAATTTTCGAAGACTAATTTAGATCTTTTTTATGTACATATGTTTGGTACTTTTGTAGATAGAGTGCTCAAAATTTTTATTTTTGATAGCTATTTTAATACGTTTGTATTAATTTGTAATTGAAACACGAATGTAATGAGTAATTTTAAGTTTGTATGTGAAATAAACAAATATTGTTTGACTTTAAAATTGTAAAAGGTTTTAATCATTGATGTGTATAAGTTGTAATTAGTTAGATAAAAGAAAAGACAAACATAAAATATATATAAAGTAAATATTTTCTACCTTGAATATCTAGCATATTAACGATTGGTGGTTAAGCAGCTTGTTGTAGTTTTCAAATTTAGAGAGAGTGAACTAGGAGGTAGCACTGTTTCAGATGACCGAATGTAATAATTTGCTAATTTATGATTTAATATTTTGTTAAATTGTGTACTGTAAGTACCTGAAGAATTTATAAGATTAACTTTGTGGTATAGATTATACATAAATCATAAGTTAGTTAGGTATAATTAAAACAGAATATGTTTTTGTGATATTCTGTTGACATTTTATATTTTATATTTTGTTTATTTGAAACCGGTTAGTGAGTAATTGGACAATTGTTATTGTAATAGATTAATACTAATGTTTATTATTGTGTTTGTAATTGTTGTATCAATAGAATAAATAGTAAACTTATCATAATAGAAATTATGTAATGATCTTATTAAAAACGGAAAGATTGACGGGTAGCGCAGTCACGTGAACGAACGAAACACGAACGAACGACTTCGGTCGAACAAAGGAGGTTCGGTGACTGACGAACGGCCGCCATTCCTCGGCTGAATTTCAACGCGCTTAGTCGTAATTAAAATTAATCTGAAGTTTACAATACAAGTAATTCAAATCAACATTCAATAAGTATTTTATTTCATAATATAACAAAAATAAGCATTTAAATATATTTATCCGTTTAAGAGCTACAGTGCCAAGGACAAACAAACAGACAAGGCTTCAAACTTCTAACATCTCGTTTGTATAAAGGTTACGTTAACACTGCAGTGATGGATTGCCTTGTTTTTTAAAGGGTTGCAAACCGAAGTGGCAGTGGGTGGGGCACGTAGCTCGAAGAACCCGCGGCCGTTGGGGCAATAGACACCATGCATTGGAAATCATAACGTAGGTTAGCCCCCACTTACTTTTCATTTATTCTTCATGAAAGTTGCTGGGAGCCGTTGGGTGCAGACCGCACCAGAGTGGAGTTCAGCAGTCAGAGTGGACGTATTTTAGTTTTTATATTAATAATAATAAATAATTGATTCAAATAAATAAGTTATCCTACGGCCCATAAGTACCTTAGCCTACCCTACCTTAGCCTATAGTACATCTATCTTATAATATAAAAATGAATCGTAAAATGTGTTGGTAAGCGCATAACTCAACAACGCCTTGACCAATTTGGCCAATTCTTTTTTTGTTGTATTTCTTATTGTCAGGAGAAGGTTTTTATGAAACAAAAAATTAAGGAAATTGCGCGCAAAAAGAAAATTTAAGAATACTTAACCACCATATAAAATTATATATAATCTAACCTTAGCGCTTTTATAATGTAACCTTATGACGTTTGATATAGAATTGACAGAATGCGTGCTGCAAATATCGTCAAAGAGGATGTAAAAAAAATGAATATTATTTGTCGAAGTCATTCATTTTCTGATGGCTGGGGACACCAATTGACAATTCTACCAGGGTGACGTATATAGACGACCCGCGTTATATGCATGTCAAGCCGGTACGAAGTTCGGCGGGACCACTAGTATTATAATAAAACTTATAGTATTTACTACATAAAAACTGCGATTTTGGATGTTAAGATGAAGTTTTTTGATGTTACATTTGTTATTACCGCGTGTAGCTTGTTATTCAGGGACTACGAGTACAAAGCCGTGTGCTAAAGCCTGATAGAGATAAACTTAGAAGCTATAAATAAGGAAGATCTCGGGTCAAGGCAACGACCGAACCTAAGAAAAGGGTAGCTTTGGACACGCTCCTCAAACATTCACAGCCTAGGATCCTTATCTAGGCTTATCTATGCACAAGTTATATTTCAGAATACATTATTAGATACAAATACGAATCACACTAATATTATAAACTTGAAGGTTTGGATGTTTGTTTATTTATTTGTTTGTTTGGTATTCAATCACGTAGTAACGGCTTAACCGATTTCGATAAAATTTGGCATGCACGTAGATTATAGCCTGGATTAACAAATATAAAACTTTGAATGCGCAAACCACGCGTGCGAAGCCGCGGGCAGAAGCTGTATTATAAATGTGAAAGTTTGGATGTTTGTTTGTTACTAAATCAAATCATAACGGCTGAACTAATTTCGATGAAATTTGGTGCGTCAATGGATTTTGAGTCATAATAAAAGTAACCTATATGTCAATCCAAGTCATAATTTATGACTTGGATTGACACATAGGTTACTTTTAACTAACAAACCATGCGTGCGAATCCACGGGCGGGAGCTAGTATAGTAATGATGTGGAGTAGTTGAGCTATCTTGAGATCGTTTTCACGCTACTACATGAGCATGCGCGCGAGCAACACACGCGCTACTCACCTGTTACATAACACCTACAATGTATTTTACAGTGCTTTAACAAAACTAAATCATTTAATTTCATTTGCAACGGTCTTTAAATTATTCAACTGTTTCCTGTCTATTATTAGTATTATTAGGCAACTGTTCTTTTCCTCCAATCGGACGCTATCTAATGCCGTCTACGTAAATAAAAGCGAGGGCGCACATTATACAATGCAATTGTACCAGCCCATTCGCCCGAGCGATTTCAACTGACGTATGACGTCACAGCCCCCGGCCGCACTGACAGATGACGTCAGAACACGTGTTGTCTATCGATAGTGCGTTGTATCGCATCACAGTGCAAACGAGCGTGCACTTTGCACAATATATCAAGAGATGAGTGGTGCAAGTGATATTTTACTTACTCTAAGCAAATGTTTTCTCAAATAAAGCTCAAAATCTTTCCATTTTGGTATTGGAATACTCTGATAACGGTGCAGATGAAAGATAAAAATGTATGTATTTATAACATATAGAACATAGGTAGAATTACAAAGATGTCACAGAAATAAAGAGTTATTGACGTGCAAAATTACACGTCATTTAAACAATTAAGATAAACTACGTAATAATAATAATTGGAATTTGTCCTGTCTCTTTATTTCTCACGTGAAACACTCATACCTCACGAGTAGTTTTACAAAAATATTCAAAAGTTAAGGGAGATCATTTAGTTCCATTTACGCTTTCAGTGTCCTCGCCTAAAGTCTGGCCGCGTCCGTGAGATGCGACCACACATTGATCAGTGTCAAATTGTACAACGGTCTCAAACATTCAAATACACATTCATTTATTGCGTATTATGGGTAGGTATAGGCTGTTTAGTGTAACATAGAATATGTGCAAAAATATTCAGCGTTTTACGCTTACAAAGTCTTACACATAGTGAATACGATATCGCTTGTGCCTTGTCCCACCCCCAGCATGCCGTGACGGCAAACACGTGAGCTCCGATCCTACAGCGATACTTCCTCACCACTGCACACTACACACTACAAACAAGCACTGCCATTTTCTGCAATGTACACTGCCACATAAGCAGAACCGTGCCCGCATTTTTTTATGTTATTTGTGGGGAAACAGGCTTACGGCCCACCTGATAGTAAGCGGTCACCATCGCATATTGACACCGGCAACACCCGGGGTGTTGTCGATGCTCCCACTGTTAGGAGCACGGACTAATGTTCTTATGGTACTATTGTGACGGCATATCCAAGATCGGCTGCTCTGGAACTCTATGGAAGAGGCCTATGTTCCGCATTGGACGTCTATGGCTGATATAATAATGATTGTTAGAGTAATTATATATTTTTTATTGCACTACTAAAATAATACATAGCCGAGCTTACATTAGATAAGATAATTTTTTTATTGCACATCATAAAACCTTACAACTAAAAAGAACACCGTAAAACTATGTGATACAATTGGCGGTCTTATCGCTGAATAGCGATCTCTACCAGACAACCTTTGGATGTAATGGACTATGTGACATTACCTGGGGTGTAATGGTGTACCTAACATACTACATGTACATACTAATACTAATGATATAAAAAATAAAAATAACATAAATGAACTACTACTCATAACAATTTACATAGCTTAATGCTAATTAACATTTTCTTCCAGCCAGCCTTTGCATAGGGTACATTAAGTAGTGCTTCCCAGAAAATACATTAACAAACATAATAATAACTTAAAAACTTTTGTACCATAAATATATTTACAATAATTTTTAATTATAATGCACATTCTGTATGCGCAATACATAAATATATATAAAGTGCTCAATTTTGTTGGCATTTTGAAGAGAGATGTTTATAGTTTGGATTTAAAGATAGTAGCAGTCACAGTGAAAGTGTTAGTGAAGAAATATTTTTTTTTTGCTCAGGCGACTTGAGTAAAAGATGTTGGGAAAAACAAGAAGGACGATCAGGTGAGGAAAAAAGAGAAAAATGTTTTATATGATAGCATAGCATGTAGAGAGAGAGTATATGAGTATCCCGACGAAACCGGATTTTGAGTCATTATAACTGCGAGCGGTACTGTGGGATGTGATTGTACTTGCGTAGCCCGAATACGTACCTAATGCAGAGGTTTAACAACCGTTCCCGTTTATAAAGTTGCTCCTCAATAGCGTCGGGATAGCACACATCTGCGTAATCTAGGATAGATACTAGAATAGAGTTTACAAGACCCATAGGACGTTTCATACGTTTCCAGAGCGACAGATCTTGTGCGGCTCCCAGTAACAGGTCTATCAGGTTGTCTTTCCGTCTACGGAGGGACCGTCCTAAGCTGCGCTTTCCATTGCGTTAGAACATTTCTGCCACAACGGCCGCGAACAATATTTAAACAACCTAGTACCAAGCCTCTTACCGGTCCAAATTTCTTGGCATCCTTATTTTCATAAAAGCAAACCTACATTTTCCTATTTCCTGTAGAGTCAACTCCAAAAACTATTTCAAGCATCTGCTGTTCCAATAGAAATTCACCGAAATACATTTCACATATAGGATTTCATAGAATCTTCACTTATTTGAAAATACAAAGCTATTTAGAGGAAACAACGCGCTAACTATGATGGTGACAATAGAACGCACGGTGTACGCGCAGATAAGTACTCGCATTTACATCGACAGATATAATATAAAATAGGAAGAAGTACGATGGATAATGTGGAAATAATTTTACATTTAATATTGTGATGACAGAATATGATAATTGAATTATAGAATACTAGTTGTCCAATCTGCAGCTTCGCACGCGTAGTTTTCAATAAAAACATTATCCTCCTTCTGCGCACTTGGGTAAAAAGTAGCCTTGTCACCTGGGGATAGTGTAGCTTCCCAACAGTGAAAGAATTTTTGAAATCGCTCCAGTAGTTTCGGAGCCTATTCAATACAAACAAACAAATCTTTCCTCTTTATAATATTAGTATAGATGACTTATTCATAAGTGTGGAAAACACTTTCATAGAACGTAATTAAAGATTCATAAATGAATATCATCCAAAACGCCTTTCGAAATACGACAAGGTATCGCTATCGTAATACTAAAAAATAAAAATACTAAATAAATTTTGCTGG
The DNA here is from genome assembly GCA_918857605.2 of Philereme vetulata. Taxonomy (NCBI): domain Eukaryota; kingdom Metazoa; phylum Arthropoda; class Insecta; order Lepidoptera; family Geometridae; genus Philereme; species Philereme vetulata. The sequence goes on from OU975425.1 coordinate 391,377, forward strand.
ACATTTCACTCAGCGCAATCTAGCTCCAAACTAAGCAGAGCTTGCGCCTATGCCTATTTCGATATACGAGTAGGTAGTGAAATATTGTTTTCGAAAGGAAAATGTTGGACTTAATTATAGTTACGTTATGAGTAGATATATTCTGAAGTATTTTTTAATAGTATTTTTGTTTGAGTAAAAACAACTCTACTAAAGAAAGAACAGCTCTGCGGTGCGCCACCGCTATATGGTAGAAATACCTCCCATTCGCACAAAGCGGTTCTCTTCGACCTTTATTATGCGCACCGCCAATGGGCGGAACGCCTTGCCAGAGTCTGTGTTTCCTGATAGCTACAACCTGGGTATCTTTAAGTCGCGAGTGAATAGGTTTCTTCTAGGCAAGCGTGTACCATCGTAGACTGCATCATTGCTTACCATCAGGCGAGATCGTGGTCAAACGCAAGCCTATAATGTTAAAAAATGGGGCACGAGAGTGATTCTATTAGGGTTCCGTTTTAACAAGGGATGGAACCTTTTATGAGAACCATGTCAAAACAACATAAACATTAAAATTCATACGTTACACGTGCCCATTTTTTTGCGCAACCTGTTAAATATCATTCCGTAGTAATCGCTCTTCGTAATACTTTGGTTGGTTTCGTGTGAAAGCTCTGCTAAATCACATTACTCTCTCACACACACACTCAATCACGCACACACTCCCACACACCCAAACACACACACAAACGCATAATGAAATTAAAAAACAGAATCAATAAAAAATGTTTTTTATTTGTTTTATTTTATTTATAAATTCGTATTTCATATATTCGATTATATTGAATTAACGGTTATACTATTTATAAGGTACACACTGCTACACATCAAGCTATATTTTTCCAGTATAGGCTGACCTCGCATTGTGTAGGCTTTTCGTAGAATGAGAGGTCAGCTTATACTGGAATTTAATGGATTGATGTGCCGTGTGTACAAATAGTTTAGTTAAAAAATTTAAAATTCAAAATATGTAGTAATATTTTTAATCACCTTTCAATCGCCTTGCGATCTATAGAGGCAACATCACCAGCATCGAGAATACATCTAAACTGGAATTTGTCCAGATTTTATTATCAGAAATAGCCTTCGATGATTCTTTAAATTTATACGAAATGCTTTAATTGTGACCAGTTTTAAGCTTTTATATTATTCGAATATTTTGTATGAACAATAATTAAAAATAACAAAAAAGTAATGATGAAATGAGTTCGGTTCGTTAGCGAGTAGCGCGAGGGCATGATGGAGTGCTGCCGGAGGTGAGACACAAACGAACAATAAATACCTGGCTCATTACATACATTAAAATATTTTGTTTGTATATATCTGTCTGTCTGTGACATCTTAGCTATATAAAAGACTAGCTGACCAATCCGCAGCTTCGCACGCGTAGTTTTTCAATAAAACATTATCCTCCTTCTGCGCAGTTAGGTAAAAAGTAGCCTATGTTACTCAGGGTGAATGTAGCTTTCCAGTGAAAGAATTTTCGAAATCGGACCGTTAGTTTTTGAGTTTATTCATTACAAACATACACACAAAAATACAAATCTTTCCTCTTTATAATATTAGTAAATGGGGTATTATAGACGAATCGGCGACGCAATGCCAATAATGTGGTGCCCAGCTTCACACAATGTCCTTGCATGCCCATCCTGCCCTACCACCTGCACGATGGGGCAACTGCTCCGACGCTGCCATTAACGTGGCGGCGGCGGCGTACTGGTCAAAATGGCAATAGTATTGAGACATCGACACGAAAGAAGAAGAAGATATTAGTATAGAAGTATAGATGGACGGGACTTTAATTCAGTTTTAATATTTTAAAAGCTGGTGTTTCGAAGATGGTTTTTAGATAAATTTGCTGAAAAATGGTACGTTATTTTGTTGCTACATATTTAAATCCTAAAAATTAAAATGATTTAATTTTAAATGAAAATTATGGTTGACCTTGCCCGTAACAAATAAAGCCGTCGTGTTACCCAGCTGTTATTATAGCACTGTGTTAAACACGAGGCCTTTCTATTAACTATATTTTCAGGACTATTGCTAAATAATAAAATCTGTTTTTTTAATAAAGAATATTTTTGTACAAAATGCCTTGTTCGTATACCATAATTATACTATGCAAACTGAAGTCAACATGAACCCAATCAGAACAGAGATGAAAGTTAAAGCGATTCGCAAGATCTAGTGTTAGAAAAGGGTTTATATTAGTATTCAAAGTCTGTAAGGGAGAAGGAAACACCTTAGCAGTGTTACTAATAAACTCGCATATTCCTTGGAATACTTACATCTGGTTTTTTATTTAATTATCAGGCTCGTGTTTGACCTCGTACTGATTTACATATTCCCGTCAAATCAGGAGAAAAAACATAGTAAGTTACCTTGTTACCACAAACAAGTGTTACTGTTAGACGGATGTTTTAAAAAATCATGTTTAAACATGTTAAACGCAACACAAGTTTTTATAAATTACTATTATAAAAAAATAACTAATAAAAAAGTGGCACTCCGGAATAAATTGCCGACAAAAGTGAAAATTTGAACCGACGAGAGACACAATTAATTACAATACACCTCTGTATTGTCGGTAACGGTAACGGTAACAGTGTCGCGAGTTTAATGGTTTTTTGCGATCTCAAAAAATGCCCAACGCGCCTAAAGAAGTTTTCACTTTATATACAGAGGTGTCGGTAACGGTAATAGTGTCGCGAATTCAATGGTTTTTTTCTATCTCAAAAAATGTCCAACGCGCCTAAAGAAGTTGTCACTTCAAAAATCCTAAACAAAAATTGGTAAAGATTTTATGAAGCAAGCGTTGTTTAATAAACAGTTGTATAACTTTTTTGTGGTAACAAAGTTATAGTTTAACTATAACAAGAATAACGCTAGTTAATTAGTGGCGCAATAAGACTTTAAATATTGTGGTATATTTGATTTAAAGACAAGTCTTCGAAAGTATTTTAATAATCAAATAAATAAAAACAATACACTTTGTACAGAAAGATATATAATTTATTGTGCTAAATACAATAATAACACCACTACAAGTGTATACGGTTACTAGGTAGGTATAGTATAGTACATAGACACACAGTTACGTATGTTACGTTCACCTTCTTATAAAACAATTTATTATTATAGATTGTTGTGTACTCTCATAGTGAGTTTATATTTACCCTTTATTTCGTTTCCGTATTGTTTACGTTTTTATTTCATTCCCTTTCAGTACATTGTACTTATACGGCACAAAAATGGTGTCGGAGGTCATATCCGCAAAGTCAGCCATACCCCTCTTCAGCAGCAAGTAGAACAACCGGATGCGAGGGTGGATAGGAACCTTAAAGGTCTTCAGATTATCTAGGATCTCCAACACCTGGACATAAGATAAAATATTTGTTTGGGAAGATAAGTTACTGAGTTATTGATTGTTTCCTCAACATCGTCAACGGGATAATATGACGAAATAAACATATTGTACACACGATAAAAATAATTAGGTATCTGACCTAATTACCCCTGATAATCTAAACTGAATGTTACTGGTATAGCCACTTCTAAGAACTACTTAGACATGAAGTTAACCTACAGAGAGATCGTCAATATAACATTAGAAAGGCGACGTCTAATTGCAAATATAAGTATATTTAATCACGGGAACGATGTGTACTGTTCTGATAATCTAAGCATGGCAGCCTCACTACTGCGTCTGCACGGTACGCGAGACCAACCACACCATCCTAAACGTAATCGCCAACAAACTTAATTGTCTTCTGATGTGGAAGCTAACGCAGGACTAAATCGCAATTAGTATTTAAGTATCACTTTTTAAGTCTTGTTAACTTTTTAATTTAAGCTTTTTACTAACAAAATAGATCTATTGATATCTGAGTAAATAAATTATTGTTATTAGTAATTCTTATAAACTCGTTCTGCCAGCCAAAGACGAGCCCGATTCCGCTAGGTTAGATATCCGATTGTTTCCTTGATGGATACCGTGTCGTCCTAGCATTCATATTTTGTTTGAAATAAAAACGCACATAAATTCAAGAATAAAGTGAACCGTATGTTGCCAAATTTATCCAACGTAGTTTACAATACAGCTTAGGGTACATTACGTGATTGGACAGTTCGTCATTGGTATGCACTTTGTTGAAGTCCTTGTCTACGCTGACGATGTGCGTATCGCCCGCACCGCTTTCCTAAAAAATAAACATTATAGATCAACTACTGTTTCACTGTCATAGGTACTGGAATCTGTATATAGCGCCGGCCACGCTGACGGTCTACGATGAACGTTCGTGCTGTATCTCTCTGTATAACTGTATCTGTTGTCTCAAGAAGGACAAACACGACTTAGCCGGCCCATAATCTTTTGAAAATAAGTAATTCAGCACAATTTTATTATCATTTTACCTTGGACACAAGCTCTTCTGGAGATAAATCAAATCAATTCATTTATTGCGAATATGAGGTGATTAGTGATACAGGTTGAGTTCATCCATAATCAGCAAGGTCAATTCAATATAGTCAAATTTGAGTTTGCACACACAATACAATATGGTTGTACGTGACGTCATATCGGGTTGGGTTGGACCCTGGCTAGGTAGTTTATTGATGCAGTTTATTATAGATTATAATGCAACCGAGAGTTAGAATAACGGCAATTGGGTTAAAGGCCCCAAGACCATACACAGAGGAGCCTATAATGAATTCAACTGATTTTAAGGGGCCTGCACCCAACGGCTCCCAGTTACCTTTATTAGGTCGTCTTTAGTCTAGTAAATGGCGTCCAAGAGAGGCTTGTTAGGAATTAAATAAAAAAAATGTATAAAATCTTACTGCAAGGCGAAATGTTGCTACTAAAATAAGCAACTTTATCATTGTGAAGTAAAATCTAAGAAAACTATTTGCAATAAAATAAAACTCATACGCACAGAAACTATAAAATGATTGTATTGATATCGAAGGACATGTTTGTTGCAAGCGTAATAGTTGACTAAACAGACAGGATGGTAAGTGTACGTTTACTCCATCTGTAATCTAACGACCTCCGTGGCGTAGTAACCGAATAGCCGGGTGACAGGCAAGAGATTGCGAGTTTGATCAAGTCAATTTGAGTAAAACAATAATTGTTTTCGTGCTTTTAATTTGTTCGGGGTCTGGCTGTTTTCTGGATATAAGTTTATAAATTATATTATTTATTGTACTATTGTACTATATATATATATATATAGACAGTATATATAAACTATAGTAAAGAAGATAAGCATAACGACAAAATCGACCTACCCTCAACCACTCCCTTAGTATATAATGATTGCATCATTCCTTTTGCACCGGTGGTCTAAAATCTTGGCCTCCTTGTCAATGCTAACCTAAACTGGGTGGCTCAGGTAAAGGAAGTATCCCGTAAATTTTATATATACGAGTATATATGTATATATATATTCAGTGTAAACTCCATGTAACGTCACTCGTTTTAACGACAAACTCTCTAAAGCGTCGAAATCACTAGGCTTTGGTTGGTTTAGCTTGTCTTCCATACAATGATACACTCTGTATAGCATTACACCCACTCTCAATAACGACAACAATTTGTAATAAAAAGTTCTTTTTAAGTTGCCAAATTAGTAAAAACTGCGCAGCTGTGTATATCCTTTTGTCGTTTTATTATCCTAGACCATAATAAACTCGACTGTCGGCATCATACTCACCAAACTTTCTAAGAAATCCGTTCTTTTGTTTACAAAATGGGATTGCTTGCACGTGTAGCTGCAGACTGTTGTTAGTAGAAGTGATGGATTTTATCTATACGTTGTTTTATTCTTAGTAGCAACAGACGTCAGACGAAAATAACAGACTATACGCAATAGCTTTCAAATTAAAACAGATTTTTATTGTAGGTATATTTTAACAAGACAAATCAGAAATAAACGTTTTCTTTTTCTAATACAGATTTTACTTCCCTCCATTTAACGACAACTCTCTATAACGTCAAAATATGCTCAGTCCCTTGAGTGTCGTTATATAGAGTTTACACGGTATATATGTAATGTATATATAATCTATAAAATTATGATGATGATATATATATATATATATACCTAGTCAGGTCATTAATTCTGTCACATGTTTAATATAAAATAATTGAAACAAGTTTATTCATTATGTAACCATTTATATACCAAAATGAACTTAACAAAACATAGATTCTTATGACACTAAAGTTTATTAAAAATGACCTCCGTGATTTTGAATACAGGCCTTCAATCTGCGCGGCCAGTCGTCTATCGCAGCACGAACGAGGTCCATGTTAATATCGGCGGCTGCCTTAATCAAGGATGTCTTGAGTGACTCCAAATTGGGATGAGACTTTGAGCACGCCTTTTCCTCCAAGTGTTGCCATATCTTGTAATCTAACGGATTCAAATCTGGACTGGAGGAGGGCCAGTCTTCGTGCCGGATGAAGTCGATTTCACGCGCCGCCAGCCAGTCTTGTGTGCTCTTCGCTCTATGAGCTGGCGCCGAATCTTGTTGGAATACCCAGTGCCTGTTATTGAACATGGTATGAGAAACAGGTTCCACAAAGTTCGTGAGGACTGTATTTTGATGCACAACTGCATTCGTTTTTACACCTTTCTCACAAAAATGTACCTCTGTTAAGCCCCAATAAGAAACTCCCAACCATACCATGAGCGAGGATGGAAAATGACCTCGTCGGACACGCGGAATACGGTGGCTCGCTTCTTCACTACTGTGTGCGTACACCTTATCATTTTGTTTGTTGTAGCTCTCTTCTACGTTAAAAATTTTTTCATCCGAAAAAAGAATTTCCCGATATTTTTTTCCCGCGTACCGCTTCAACAAAGCGAGGCATCTCTTCAGTCTTATATTAGACGAGCATTCAAACGATGTCCTATTTTATTTCGATATGCCCGAAGCCCTAAGTCTTCATTTGACACCCTTTTCACCGTGGTTCTGCTTAACCCCATCTGAAGGGCCAACAGTTTCTGCTTACGTTTGGGATTTCTTTGAATTCGCGCCTTCACAGCTTTTATCACTGCTGGAGTCCTAACAGACCGAGGGCGACCACTTCTTGACCTGTCATCTACACTAGAGTCTTCATTGTATCGTTTGATGGTGCGTTTAAAAAATTGTAATAAATTTGTAATTATTTATTAATTACATAAAAAAAAACAAACAATCAATCTCAAAACAGTAAAAATTATAATACCTACATTATGCACATTTTGTCATTTCTCTTTTTCATAATTAACTACAGAAATTATATTTATTCTATCCCTGAGTAATTTAATGACAACTGAGATACAGAGTAATACTGTTATAGGTTTTTCTTATAATTGCTTAGATTGTCATTGAATATGTCGATATCTAGTGATTTGGGAAGATAATTATTCGCTCTAAACATACGCGTAAGAGAATTACAACTCAAATAAGTTTTATGTAAAGGTTCTATAAACAGTTTATACTTACACAAGCGAGGGATACCTGGAGCAGAAATTCGGACTCTGGCGCGAAGTTCAGGGCAGTCACTAAAGTCATTCATGCGCTTCTAAAAAAACAACAGATCGTGGTATTTTCGCCTATTGTTAAGTGGTATTATATGGAAATGTTCTAGTCGTTCTTCATAAGACCTCAGCATACGAGATTTGCCAGTACTATATGAGAGGTAGAGAAAACATTTTTTTTGGACTCTTTTTATTCTACACTTATGCACTTCATAGAATGAAGATCAGACTTGAGGGCAGTATTCCAGAATGTTCCTGAACAATGTGTTATATAGTAAAATATAGTTATATAGTAAAAGGGCGTTTAATGAATTTAGTGTTCCTATTTACAAACCCCAACATTTTCATAGACCTTGCTACGATATTGTCTATGTGGACGTTAAAATTTAGTTTACTGTCCATGTACACACCAAGATCCCGCAGACTATCAACTTTTTTTAATAGAATTTCGTTAATTGTAATTTTTTGTTGAGGTGTTCTTATTTCGCGTGAATGTCAATTGAAAGCATTTCTTAACGTTAAAGGACATACGATTTTGCTCACACCATTCAAACATTCTGTCAATATCTTCCTGGAGCAATTTACTGTCTAATTTACTACATATTAGCATTAAAATCTTTAGATCGTCTGCAAACATAAAAGCTTTCGAATTTCTAAAACCTGTTTAACTCCTCTTTTTATTGCAAAAAGTGGACCTAAGGTTTGTACTTTGATAGCCGCTGTACTATTGAGCTAAATTTGTTTGATGGGAAGATATTAGTGACATAGAATATTTATTTCACAAAAAATTCAAAATATATGTACATAATTTCAATAAATAATTATTAGGTAGGTATATTTAATAAAAATTAAGATGATGTGACAAAATTCGCTATTGAGCCTCAGTTGCCTAAACTAGACTGAGCAGCCTGTACGATAGGCAGCTCTGCTGCCCCTGCTTAATATCAAGTAGAGTAAAAATAAAAATACATTAATTTTATATCATCATCATCATATCAGCCGTAGGACGTCCACTGCTGGACAAAGGCCTCCCTCATTGATCTCCAGGAACTGCGGTTGGAAGCGGCCTGCATCCAACGCCGACCTGCGGTTCTTACCAAGTCGTCTGCCCATCTTGTGGGTGGACGTCCTACGCTGCGCTTGCCGGTCCGTGGCCTCCACTCGAGAACCTTTCGGCCCCATCGGCCATCTGTTCTGCGCGCTATATGGCCTGCCCATTGCCACTTCAACGTGCTAATCCGTCGGGCTATGTCGGTGACTTGAGTTCTCCTACGTATCTCCTTATTTCTGATTCGATCTCGTAGAGAAACCCCGAGCATAGCCCTCTCCATAGCTCGTTGAGCGACTCTGAGCTTATTCATAAGGCCAATAGTGAAGGACCACGTCTCGGTTCCATATGTCATCACTGGTAACACACACTGATTGTAGACTTTCGTCTTAAGGCACTGAGGTATGTTGGACGAAAAGACGTTGCGAAGTTTCCCAAACGCTGCCCATCCGAGTTGGATTCGACGATTGACCTCTTTCTCGAAGTTGGACCTACCTAATTGGACTGTTTGTCCTAGGTATACATACGCGTCGACAACTTCAAGAGCCGAGTTCTCAACCATAACTGGGGCAGGGACGACATGGACATTCGACATGATTTTCGTCTTGTCCTTGTTCATTTTAAGTCCTACCCGTTGGGAGACTCGATTGAGGTCTTCGAGCATCGTGCTGAGCTCTTCCATCGACTTTGCCATGACCACAATATCGTCGGCAAACCGAAGGTGAGTCATGTATTCGCCGTTAATATTGATGCCCAGTCCTTTCCATTCCAGAAGCTTGAAGGCATCTTCCAATGCGGTCGTAAACAGTTTCGGAGAAATGACATCTCCCTGTCTTACGCCTCTTTTTAAGGGAATCGCCTTCGAGCTCTGTTCATGTACTCGGACTGACATAGTGGCGTTTTTATACAAACACTTCAACACTTCGATGTACCGATAGTCAATACGGCATCGTTGGAGAGACTCAAGCACTGCCCATGTTTCGATCGAATCGAAGGCTTTCTCATAGTCCACAAACGCGAGACATAGCGGCCGTGGGGCGCCGGCAATAGAATGTTGCCCCTCCGCTCTTGCCCGTGGATGCAGTCTGCTAAGGGATACCTCCGAAAGATGGGCAGCAGCGTCTTTTCGTGTTTCAACACCTATACTGCGCTCGCCAACCCACCTGCCAATCGTGGCGAGTATGGCAACAACCCCTCATGGATTTACAACATAAAACCAGGCCCCGAGTCCCCGGTGGCCCCGCTAATCCTGGCTACGGTAGCAGTCACGGTAACGGCGGGGCCAGGGGTGCTAAGAATCCCCGGGAGACGATCGGCTACCAAACCCTACGACGACCACTGGCCCTGGTAACACACAACATCCGCACTTTGAGGACAGACGAAAAGATTGTTGAGCTGGAAGAAGAAATTAGTAGATTACACTGGGGCATTTTGGGGTTATCAGAAGTCCGTAGAGAGGGCGAGGACACGATATCCCTTAAGTCTGGTAATCTACTATACTACCGGGAGAGCGACCAACAGTCCCAAGGTGGTGTTGGGTTTCTCGTTCACAAGTCACTCATCAACAACATTATCACCATCGACAGTGTGTCGAGCAGGGTCGCGTACCTGACACTCAGAATATCTAAGCGATATTCGCTGAAGGTCGTTCAGGTATATGCGCCGACCTCTTCACACCCAGATGAAGAAGTAGAGTCTATGTATGAGGACATCAGTAGAGCCATACATACGAACAAAACTCACTTTATTGTTGTTATGGGGGACTTCAATGCAAAGCTAGGCATGAGAAGCGATGATAAGTTGAGAGTGGGGCAATTTGGATATGGGCAACGGAACCCCAGAGGACAGAGGCTGGCCGACTTTCTGGAGAAAGAAGGACTCTTTATGATGAATTCTTTTTTCCAGAAGCCGCCTCACAGGAAATGGACCTGGATGAGTCCCAACGGTTCCACGAGAAATGAGATTGATTTCATCTTGACCAACAAGAAACGGATATTCAATGATGTCTCTGTGATTCACAGGGTGAAAACCGGCAGTGATCACCGAATTGTTAGAGCCACATTGAATATGAACGTTAAACTTGAAAGGTCCCGTTTGATGAAATCTACGCTCCGACCCACTCGCGCACATATCCAAAACCTCGAGAGCTTTCAACTCGAACTTGCAAATCGCTTTGACTGTCTAGAAGTAGATGCATCAGTGGACGAGATCAATAACAGGTTCGTAGAAACCGTCCATACGGTGGGGTCCCAGTTCTTTAAGACCCCCCGTACCAATAGACCTCAGAAACTCTCTGATGACACCCTTCACCTCATGGCTGAACGACGTTCTTTGCAACTGCAGTCTCCCGATGATGCTCAGTCACATAGGCAGCTCAATAGAAAGATTTAGAAATCCTTGCGGTACGATATTCGTGCCTTTAATATATCTCGTATTAAAGATACGATAGAGCGGAATAAAGGCTCCAAAGTGTTCGCGAGAGATAATTCTATTGGGCAGAGCCGCATGCCGAAGCTGAAGAGGGAAGATGGCAGCATAACGTCAAGTAAAGCGGAAGTGTTAAGGGAAGTCGAAAGGTTCTATGGACGGCTCTACGATTCGGTCACTAAACCTGTTTGCAGTGCGGCCAACGACCCAAGAGCTTAATTGACCCGACATTATACCGAAGATATTCCGGACATCAGCCTGTATGAGATCAGGATGGCCTTAAAGCAGCTTAAGAACGACAAGGCGCCGGGTGAGGACGGAATCACTTCAGAGCTTCTGAAAGCGGGTGGATCACCGGTACTTAAAGTCCTTCAGAAGCTTTTTAATTCCGCCTTGCTTGAAGGTACGACGCCAAAAGCATGGAACGGGGGCGTGGTGGTTCTGTTCTTCAAGAAAGGTGACAACACCTTGCTTAAGAATTACAGACCCATCTCGCTTTTGAGCCATGTTTATAAGCTGTTTTCGAGGGTCATCGCGAACCGTCTCGAACGCAGGTTTGATGACTTCCAGCCGCCCGAACAAGCCGGGTTCCGTAAAGGCTACAGTACCATAGACCACATACATACGCTGCGGCAAGTCATACAGAAGACCGAAGAGTATAACTTGCCGCTAATTTTATATAAATAAGACCAATTATTATTGTGTATTAAGAAATTATTCAGATAAAATTTTAAATTAGAAGTACCTATATTAATTTAAATTAAATACAATTGTGTCGTATAATATTTGATTTTTGCAATAATTGGAACCTGAATTAGGTCGGTGTTATGATCCGAGTGTGTGCGCATGCGTGTGTCAAGGGTGTGTGTGTGGTTGTTGGGTGTTGTGTGGTGTGAGTGCCTAAGTATTTGTGTGTGCGATCCGTGAGAGAGGGTACGTTGTTGCAAGTATTGTAATTGTGATTGGAATTAGGTTTATTGCACTACTATGTACTTATTTATTTATTATAATACTTTATTGAACCAATTACAAACTACATGTACTTGTGTCATTGGTGGGCTTAATACTAATAGCATTTTCTACCTGCCAACCTCAGAGGTAATAAAAAAGGTTGGCGTGCAAACTTAAAATCAATATTAACTTAATGGTACTTAAAAAAAACAAACAAAAGAAACACAAATTACAATAAACTTTGATTGCAGTAAGAATAAATAAATAAATATTGCTGGACATTTCACTCAGCGCTACCTAGCCCCAAACTAAGCAGAGCTGAGACGCATTTTTTATTGTATATACATACTTATAATATATAGAGAAACAACCAGACGCGGAACACATATCTGTATCATGCAAACATTAGTTCCGCGGCGGGAATCGAACCCGCTACCTTCTTCGTCTCAGTCGGCTATTCGCCCACTGCGCCACAGGGGTCGTCAAAGACTAACGAAGAATGACTTGATGACATTAGGTAGGTGCTCAGTTTCATCGTAGGAATAACTCAAAAGTATTTGTGTGTGGCATCTTTTAAATTCATAAGGCTTGAGATGACACAGATCTTCAACAGAAAGCTTGTTGCGATGCACTGCAGTAACAAAATTTCAAGCATTATTTGTTATTATATTGTTACAAGCTTATGCCTGCGGCTTTGCATGCTTGCTTTTGTAATAGATTAAGAGTAGATGAGTTCCTTGTGAAAGGGTTCGCCCGGGGAAGGGCTACCGCCATACCCATTTCTGACGCCAAGCCGCATTGCTGTGTTTTGGTTTGAAGGGTATCGTTTCCGGTGAAATTACAGGCACATGAGGCTTTACACCTGTATGCCTCAAGTTGATGGACGCAGGGTAGAGCACGTTTCTAAGGTGCGTGACCTACGAGGCAGTAAATTGTTATAGACGATATTTACAATCTAACATCAGGTCGGCCATACGCTTGTTCCATTGCCATGTAGTATAAAAAAGGAAGAATATAGCTTATTGTGTAAATCCAGGTCATAATCAAACAGTACAACGCCCTTTGTCATGTACGACATTGAATGAAAACACGGGTAGGGCTAGTGGCTAGTATTGTTGTATAATAGGTTTTTCAAATTCGTTACTATAGAAAAAAAATATTTTCAGACAAACTTAAAATTAAATCCTAAACAGATCAATGAAAGTGCCTGTAATAAGTCAACAAATCATATTTATTCATCATGTAAGTAGACTGACTAAGCGGTATCGTCGCATAGGTGATACACATTTGATATTTATAAATTGTTTATAGAAAATGTTTCCATTATTGGATAATTATTTCAGCTATGGGTATTAAAACCACTTCTAAAATCTGTAAATACGACTGTGTGTTTTAAATTAATGTCTTACAGTCATTAAAGGTTGTATATCAAATTTCATAAAAAACATTTTAGAAGTTACGACGTGAAAGCGTAACAAACAAATAAACTCCCTTTTGTATTTATAATATTAGTATGATTACTTTCAGTTGATATAGCAAACATCTGGCACCTTGTATGGTCTACTTTCAAAGTGAAGCGTCTTGAGTAGGTGGATAGAATGCTAATGACGTAACAATCGGCTTGTCGAGCCCAGCTTACCTTACAGCAGCGCTTTAGTCTTTCAGTGGAGCCGCCCACTTGAGCACTAGTCCCGTATGGTCCAAGCTGTGACCTACCTAAGCATATTACTTCATTTAAAACGCTTCAAACACCTATGTATTTTGACATTCGAAATAGTCTTATAAAATATTTATTCATCACTCATGCTCTGAAAGTTGGTTATTGTTAAATCGATAATGGCTCCGTGCATGCAATTTATTGCCCTAGGGCTGTATGTGAATTTGAAAATAGAATGAGAGTCATTGCATTCATTATAAGCTAATAAGAAATATAATCTTCATGACAAATCCGTATAATATATAGATAGACTAGCTGACCAATCCGCGGCTTCGCACGCGTGGTTTGCCTATAAAAAGTGTTAATCCAGGTTATGATCTACACTACATATATACCAAATTTAATCGCAATCGGTTTAGCCGTTCCGGCGTGAAAGAGTAACAAACATCCATACATACAAACTTTAGCGTTTATAATATTAGTTGGATATACACATTTATTTCGACACAAGTAACAAATACACAGAAACTACATACAGTTAGAGATGGGTAACCACCTGGGTTAAAATACATGAGTGGGTTAAAACCCAATTATCACCCAAGTCATTCCACCCACTGGGTTGTTTGAGCGGGTGAAAATGAAATAAGTAGTAATTATTAACAATGACGACTAATAAAGTACCTAGGTACCTTTAAACTTCTTTAGCTCCATCTATATGTATGTATATTTATATACAGAGTGTTTTTTTAACTGGGACAGTACGGCAGCACCAATAACCAGAGGAGATACAGGTGCAGTTTCTTTAAAAACATCAGCTCGTTTTTAAAGAAAAACATTTTGGCATTAAAATTTTTTGGGTCAAGCGTGAGTAGCGCCTTAAAATGAATCAAGTTGGTAATTTTTTTATGCCGTTCGATGCAGTTCTGTGTAAGGATCATTTTATTGTATTAGATGAAAAAAATCTGAGCCGCGAAAGTTAGTCAAATTTGATAAAATGTATTCTCATACAACAGGACAAAGCAAAATTCCTCCAACAAACATTTTATTAGTATCTAATTACACAATAAAGAAGTATTAATACTGTAGCGATTAAGACTAAAAACATATGTATAAAATAATGTTTTAAGGAAATGTCAACCTTATTTTGAGGCGCATACAGTAAGTACATAAGTTATTTTCTGCTGCTGACTGCCATCTGTTGTGGAATTGCTGAACTTTTTCGTAAATCGAAGCTGGTATGTTCAAAATAGAAAAGTCGTAAATACCTATATAGAAAAAAAACCAGACCCGGAACAAATATCTGTAGATCATACAAACATTTGTTCCGTGGCGGGAATCAAACCCGCCACCTCCTACGTCTCAGCCGGCTATACGCCCAATGCACCACGGAGGTCGTCAAATTTATTAGTGCAATAAAGAATTTTCTAATTTAATGTAACTCAGACACATGCATTAAGGAATGTTTTTCAACTGGTAATAATGACATATATTTATTCATGTGCATTATTATGTACATCATGATCTTCGCAAAAAAATAGTTTCATTTCTGTAGGTAAATAATAATGATCTTAGTAAGTTTTAGTCAAATATTGAACTAAATTATCCTTAGATTATAGATAACAACACCCTTTTGTATCCTATAACATTTTAATCAAACCCAAAATCGGGTCCAATCGATAATGACAATATTTTGTGTCACCGCACTGGCTGAGTATCTGTAAAAATAACGTTTTAAGGAAATGTCATGTCTATTCTGTTTTCCTATTTTTTATTTGCCAATGGCAAATGCACAAAACCGTGCGACGCCAAGAAAGAAAAATAAAAAGGAAATGTCAATCTTATTTTGAGGAGCATACAGTAAGTACATACGTTATTTTCTGCTGCTGCCTGCCATCTATTGTGGAATTGCTGATCTTTTTCGTAAATCGAAGATGGCAAATTCAAAATACGAAACGTCGTTAATACTTTTTTTATCTATAGCAATTCGCCAAATCAAGCGTGCGTAAAGAAGTTTTACTTAGTAATAAATCGATCTAAATTTAATTCCGACTTTTATTAATTTTTCAGCTATAAGTGTCTATTAGAACGCTACTATTAATTTAATATGCTAATTACGTACCTAGTAGGTACCTACCAAAGTGGTCACCTACCTTATTTTAACTTTGGCATTAAAATAGCCAAACACCCACTTTCACCCAGCAAAATGGGTGAAAATGGGTTAAAATCGGGTTAAAACCCAAATCACCCGGTTATAACCCAAATGGGTAGAATGGGTTTTTACCCATTACCCATCTATGCATACAGTGCATAATTAAAAACAGACAATTAAAAACACGTAAACATAAACAAAAAAAATAAAAATAAAAAGAAAGATACGTACCCGGTCACTATGAGCCCTGTGCCGAAACAGAAGAATGTCTCAGCATTATGCTGAACAATACACTTATTGCTCAGCGCCGGTCGTATATCGTTTATTTCAGGCAACAATGTGCACATACAAAATATAATGACAAGGCCCATAACTATAAATACCTTAAAGACTAACATATGTACATTAAACAATAAACTTAAAAACGAACACTTTTATTTATTTGGGGGATTTTGCTTTGCAGCCGCTTCCCTGTAGCGCCTGTAAACGATGCCGACTGGCCAGAAATCAGGATCAAGTAGCACATTCTTATACTTTGCCAGAATCTGGAGAGTGTAAGTTGAACTTTAAGCTAGTATCCCTACTGGACTCCAGTCGCTAGAGAGACGTTCGAAACGTGTCTGTAATCTGGCCCTGGGTACTCTCCCTCACGAATCGGAGTACATCATCTCCTGAGGTACTTTCATCTATTCGGGAGAGATAAATCTTGACGGTTGGCTCCACTGCATGCAGTGTCGTTGACTCAGTCGGTAGCGTACCTTTCTTCTCCACGAGGGTGATTCCATCCACGTCGACCTTCTGCGGTCTTTCTGCAATGCGAGGTCAGCTTATGCTGGAAATGTATAGCTTCATGTGTAGCCGTGCGTAATCAGCGGCGCATACGCGGATTTTTGATTATGTCAGTATAATGTTGTTGTTGTAATCGCTAGCGCCTGCTCCCGGGAGTGTCAGACTGCGAACTATCTACGTCGATCTAACTCGATGGGGCGTTCGATAGAAGCCGCAACTTCACCTGCGGTAATCACATAATCTAACCTGTCTTGTGCACTTACCAACCATTCTCATTCACTAAACATTAACTCAGAAATTACATTACTATTGTTATTATTAGCCCACTGTGTCCCACTGCTGGGCTAAGCCCCCCCCCAGCCCCCCCGTTTTTACCAGGCACTTCTTTCAGGAGTTAAAATGCTTCAATCCGCTCGGAAATTTGTGAGCACGTCCCTCCATCTCTTCTTAGAACAAAAAACTATATACAATGGACAATGTGTATTGCATATAAACACAATATCTATATTAAAACAGGTCAGTGTCTGTGAGTTCTATGCTGAAAAAGAAGTATGACTCAGCATTAAGGTGATCACACTAATACTAGTGGTTTGCCTCGAACTGAGATCTCGATATCAAAATATCAAAAATATAATATTATTAATTGTTGACGGATAGAATAGTGCCACTAAAAGTTTGTATTTGTTTTTGTGTTTGTTACTCAATCACGTCGTAATGGCTGAACTAATTTCGATGAAATTTGGTGGGTTGATAGACTATGACCGGCATTTAAACGTAGGCTACTTTTTGTTGACAAATAGGGGTGCGAAGCTGCTGGCGAAAGCTAGTTAATCATATAGTTGTATATGTTGTCCGTTATTAAAGGTTGCAAGGAATCACGCTCTCTTTCAATGTTCTAGATTCTAGAACAACGGTTTCCGCAAATTATTACATTCATGATAAAAAGGAGTTCAATAAAAAATCCTAAATTGAACTGTCTGTCTATCAATGTAACATTTATGACTTAAAAGGCATTCTGCCTATATAAGTCATAATGCCAAGCTTACTAAATTTATAATTACAATGGTTATGTTATTTACGCCTAGTATAATATCAAAATGATGTTGGGTGCAGGTCGCTTAAGATCGGTCGCTCTGAGAATGCATGAGGAGGCCTGTGCTCAGCAGTGGACGTCCTATGGCTGATATGATGATGACGATGTTGATTAATAAAAAAATGTAGGTAAAGGTCATTGACCTAAATTAGACTAACCAGCTAAGAACCATTAATACAACAAACGAAATGATAAGAGATTGGGTTCCGTTGGTGTGGAACAGGTCCCGCATAAGATCCAGCTGATAAGGACCCCTTGTCCCATTTTCTGATAAGAAATAAATACGATTCCACGCAATTCTCAGAATTATACTTTTTATTCATAAAATCAAGAACAAAAATATTGTCTTTCACATAAGACCAGGCAGCATCATAACGCCCCGCCCAAAGTATTTTGGTAGATTTGTCACAAGAAGATTTTCTCGGTTACAATAGCCCCTAGCGGTCACACATCCAGGTAGTAATTGCAAGGAACACTGCTTCACGTATCTGCTCTGTTGGGAGCGAAGCAATAATAAATAAAAAATGCTGAAAACATCACAGAACGCTAGATTATTTGTCGTAGTGAACCAGATAACTGATGGAATACTTTTATTATAAATACATGTGTAAGAAACACCAAGACCTGAACAAATATCAGAAGACCATGCAAACATTACTTTATTCATTGCCGGGAATCGAACCCGCAACCTCATACGTCTTAGTCAGTTATTCGTCCACTGCGCTACGGCGGTCGTCGATATCATTATTCAGTATTTTATTGCGTTCTTAAGAAGTAAAATTAATGAAACAAAATGAAATCAATTTATATGCGGCAACACGGACGTTGTAGGACGACGACTTGGTAAGAACCGCAGGTCGGCGTTGGATGCAGGCCGCTTCCAACCGCAGTTCCTGGAGATCAATGAGGGAGGCCTTTGTCCAGCAGTGGACGTCCTACGGCTGATATGATGATGATGATGATGAACACGGTAGAATACTTTGTAATGAAATTTATATGTGAGAAGCACAAGTGTTTGCTGCACGAGCATGTAAATGTATATAAGCAATACCAATAGGTATAACACTGACAAAAATTACACAACTTTGTGTAATGGAACATAACAATGTAAAATGTTATTGACTAGTCAAGAAGCAAGAGTCAAGAGTCGAGAGTCGAGACTAGGCAAGAGTAATACTGTTACAATATAATAGATAGATCTACTAGAATAGAAGCTGATTTAAAATCAAACATTAACATTCACCTAGTCTTTAGATCGCTCGACAGTTCATTTGATTCGTTCAGTTGTATAGGAGTGCTACAATAGCAGCCGGGAGCCACAATAGCTCGTCTATTCAACCAATTACCGATCGACAATGGCCATTCAATTAGCCGCGGCCATACATTCCGATACACTCTACAACGGAACCCAAAACTTACATTTGATATCGAGAACCCTGCGGCATACCCCACTTAAAGTAAAGTTTGTGTGTGGCTTAATCTAGTTTAGGACTTTTTAGTTTAATTTTTTCCATACGTTGTAGAACAATTAACAACTAAATGGAAAGACTAAAAGAAGAAACAAGCATTTAAACTTGTTAAAGTTTTGTATTAAAAATAAAATAAAATAATATACATTTATTTCAAGCAATTATGTAGCTCATATAGGAAAGAGCACACGTATTAGTCTTTCAAACTCCTGCAAACTTTTAACATTAGCAATAACGTTTTATAACTTACACTTTTACCTTTACGTTCCCACTGCTGGGAAGTTCAGTTAGTCTATTTATTAGGCGCTTAAATACATACATTATTTATCAAGGCAACCTTATTATAAATAAATATTTTTTTTTTGCTACCCTATCTCGTCCCACTGCTGGGCAAAGGTCTCCCCCAAGTCCCTCCAAGCATCCCTGTCTGTCCCCACCATCCTCTTTGGAATGTGTCGAAATCGTCCAGCCAATGCTTTCTCGGCCGACCCCGACGTAGCCTTCCGTCTTCAGGCGTCCATGGTGTTGCAATATGGGCCCATTTCTCGGAATGCCGATCTCTTCCCTACATCTGCAATGCCGGTAAGTATGCGCAGCATGGTGTTACGCACTCGGTCGACACGTTTAAAGCCAAGAATGCTGCGCTCCATTGCCCTTTGACAAATCTTGAGCTTTGACTTTTGGGCTTCAGTCAGAGACCATGTCTGCGCACCGTAAGTTAGGATGGGCAGGATACACATGTCGATGAGTTGGCGCTTGAGTGTCAGAGGAAGGTCACCCTTCATGTGCTCCTTCATGGACCAGTAGCTCTTCCAGGCATTCTCGATACGGCGATCGATTTACTTATCTTGCCTGTTTCCGAAGCTAGCTAACTGTCCCAAGTAAATGTACTCATCGACATACTGTATTACCTGTCCATCTACCTCGACCTTACGTTTCGTACTGTTTGAAAAGATCTTCATCTTCGACTGGTTCATTCGAAGCCCAACCTCAAGACTTGCCGCGCTCAGATCTTGGAGCGTTGGTTGCAG
Organism: Philereme vetulata; assembly: GCA_918857605.2. Classification (NCBI taxonomy): domain Eukaryota; kingdom Metazoa; phylum Arthropoda; class Insecta; order Lepidoptera; family Geometridae; genus Philereme; species Philereme vetulata. The sequence goes on from OU975425.1 coordinate 411,556, forward strand.
TTCTAGAGCAGTAGGTGCAATAAGTACTATGTCGTCCGCAAACCGCAAATTTGTCAGGCGTTTGCCTCCGACTTCTCCGAATCTTGACAATTCCCTTTGTGGTCCATGAGTCTGCTAGGGTTTTGAAGATCTCTTCCAAGGTGCTAGTAAAATTTTTGGGAGAAAGCGGGTGTCCTTGCTTCACTCCCTTTTTAATATGAAACAGTGAGCCGATGGAATTGAGTTTTATGTTGGCGGTACTGTTGTGATATATAATTTTAATTAAATCTATATAAGTGATATCTGTTGATTTTCTAATGCTTTGAATATGGCAGAATGCTTTAAACTATCAAAAGCCTTTGTGTAGTCCACAAAGGCTAAATAAAGGGGTTTATGAATTAATTGAAACTTAAGAGGTTCGTACCTAAGTGGTGCCCTTGCGCTAGTTGCCTCATCAAAAAAATAAAATTATAGGGCTGAGCGCCTTCTGCGCTCGCCAATAGCTCGGTTAAGCTGCAACGGCCTCAGAGGCCAACAGCGAGATCAGTCCATTCGAAAAAAGAAAAAAAAAGGTATAATCAGTTTAAAATAAATCGGTTAAGTATGGACACAGGGTGGACCACATTGAATGATTCCGTAGACAGTATGGCTGTCTGTTTATACTGTGATATAGCTAAGGTATTCGTTTTAAAATACAGGTTGGCAAAAGAGTGTCGTCATAAAAAAATTACTTCTTACATCCTTTATCTGAAAATACCCCCCGTGTTTTCCCAGATTTTTTTTGATTTTTTTAATGTTTTGTTTCGAATTTTTTACCGGAATCGTAAAACTTACTTATTATAATTTTTGGTGTGTTTATTTTCGTATTTTTTGTGAATAATTCTTTTATGCCTAAAAAATCAGTTTGCTAAGAGTAAACCAAGCTACAAAAATAATATTTTTATCTCAAATGGCGAATTTATGTTTGAGCGTGTCAAAGTTTGAACTTTCAACAATAAATAAAACGTAAAATTCATAGTTCCTGAGTGATTTTTCGGGATACCTAGGCTTTTATTGATCGATCGAAGCGAGATCTCCAAATCAACTTGGGAAAATCGGCATTGTATGTATGTAAGTATGTATATTTGTCCCAAGGGCGGATCCAGGGGGAGGGTCTTAGGGGTCATGACCCCCTCCCCCCCCCCCCTGGGCTGGGTCCAGGACCTAGGTGGACCACTAATTAAAATTGTTAAACATAATGTTTTATATATATATATATTGTCACAATATATATTTTATGTAAGTACATTCAATATTTAATTAATTTAATTTAATATTTTGGTTCGTAAAATTGATTTTGTTATTTAAATATAGACATTTTAAGTACAGTATGTAAGCACATTAATAAAATACCTACTTTTTACTTGTATCTATTATTTAAAAATTAACTTATAACTTCTTGTGACTTGACTACAACTATGTGACCTCCCCCCCCCCCCCCCCCTTCCCTGGCACCACAGCTGGATCCGCCCTTGGTTTGTCCAAGGATAAATTTCGAAGCGTTTATCCGATCATCGTGAAATTTGACATAAATGTATAATTTATTACCTTATTATAAAATAAGGTTCACGGGGAGTTATTGAATGCTGCACAAAATTGATCGCGTTGGAAGTCTCCCTTAAATTACCAGAGAGACTGATCTTACGCAGCTCTATGGCTAACAGTTTTGCAATACTATTCTGAATCAGCCTGTACATACGGTTAGATTATGTATACACGACTGTCTGTCTGTAACGCTATTGATACCGACACCGACATGTTGAGACGTGTTGAGACATGTTTTTTAAATAGATTAGATAATAGATAGATAGATTCTATAAAATATATCAAAATAACGGCCGAACTTAATGCATCTATAGCTATTTTCCACAAGCTTTTTAATGTATAGACTGATTTAAATCAATTTATTTGATTTGCAAGTTGCCATGAGATTGTGTAGTCAATCAGTTTCTATTGTGGCAAGCCACATCTAAACAAGATACTCTTTGGTTCGTCCAATACAAGCTACGCGATTTGGAAAACTCTGGAAATTTCCTTGAAGTCGGAATCTTGTTATGATGCGAGTATATAAGCTGCAATGCGTACGGAGCTTTTCTTTTGCGCCCGGCTTTTGACCAGTCAACATCTTACAAGTAATCATTCTAATTTACGTGAGTTCGGTCGAACAGACCCAAATCTTGGTGAGTCAATTCTGATCGCTGGTGTCTAGTATTTAGGTGTGTGTCTCTCTTTTGTTGTGTAAATCTAGCTAGCCTTTAGGTTGTACTCTACGTGGAATGTCTTACAGTCTCATCGTATGCAGTGGATCATCAGGCTTTACTGACGGCTGTCTGCTGTATTTCTGCACTCTAGCTGATAAAGCCTACTGTAAACCGCTACGATGCTTTGATGTTTGGGGCTGACGCAGGGAACTCTCGTTTTTCGTCGTAAGACTATTTCACCACGTGTCTATCTGCTCGCTTCTGTCCGAGGGTCTGCCTAAAAAAGAGAGAGAGAGTAATTAAACCCACCCCCATAGCCAGGTGTAAGGCTCTTCTAGCCCTAGCTTCTACTCTATTAATCTATTACTTCCTGTTAGTATTCATAAGCAATAATTGTATTAAATTAAGTACGTATGGTTTTTCTACCTATTTCTCTAAATTAATCTATCTACTGGGTAGCTAGGTAACCTCTGTCTCTACCTATCTACTCATAATCTATCGCACCTGCAGCCACCGGCTTCGCGACACTATCACTCGCCAGAAAACCCGATCAATTTACAAAGTATTCTAGAACATACCGTTACCATAATAACACTTCCCTGTCGCATCTATAAGCAATGCCGGCTGGCCAGAAATCCTTTAAGTAACTTATACCTCTGAGGTAGAAAATACACATATGGCTACCAAGCATATGCGGTTATCGTTGCCTGTAGATCTTTGCTTGTAACACAGAGGTATTGTGTTCTCACGTGACATACACATTCATAACAGCATGCCAGCAAAGATAGTCTCTAGGTACTTCCAGTTTTCGTTGTGATCATGATCCCATACAATATTCCAAACGTTGTATGTTTACAGGGAACGTATCGCACTTATCACTTTAAAAATAACTCCAATGTAAAAACTATAATGTGCGTGTTTCGATTCCAGAACACAACAAGCGAAAGACGGTTTGACAACGGTGAGGCGCGGAGGCGCGGGGGCGCTCTCCCCCCCCCCCCCCCCCGCCCCCCCCCACTGAATAAGTCGTTGCATTACTTTTTTATGTTTTATTTTGTTTTGCTAGCTGTAAAAAGTGTTCGATGTCTAGTACACTAACTAGTGGACAACCTGATAATATGAAAAAGTCGAGGATGCAGCGACGTGTATAATCGTTAATAACTAGATCAACTTTGTTAATGGATCTTCCATATATTTAAAAAGCTCTCTTATTGATACATCACAATATTATCATAACTCATTTGATGAGCATTGAAAATTAATTGCGTATGGTTTAGAAGCCGCCCACTCGTGTAATTATAACTAAATATTCAGATTTGCAAACTAGAATCCAACTTTATTGTTTAAGTGCGATATGTTTATTTATTATTAGATTTGGTTATGTAATCATGTCGTATTTGTAACTGTGAAAGCGAGGGAATTAGTCTGAGTAAATATTTCTACCATCAAGTATAGATTTGAGCCGAGCTGTGACGCCTGATGGAATAAAGGTACTCTGACTTCCGGCTCGAGTTGTGGCTTTGCCCGTGAACTGGTGTATTTTTCAGAATAAAAAAATTACATGTGCGTTTACACATATACGTCTATAATACGTGTATTTTTGCCCCCGTGTCTGATACCTTTACGAAATCCTTTTTAGTTAGTTTTTTATTAAATTATTATAATTATATTAGATAAGTATTCTAAGAAAGGTTTAACGAAGTAATGCCATTTGAGAATTTACGTCAAATTGATAACAAAATATATTAAACAATCAACAAGAAAGAAATAATGTTGTTTTGTTACATGATCTGAGTACTGAGTAATAGATCTGCGGGTATTGTAGTCATAGTCTTGCACCTAACCAATTAAACGATACTTGATTGAGCAAACCGGACTCGCGCTTGACAGATTAATTTTAAAGTTGAAAAGTCACTTCCAGCAACCTATCTCCTGAAAAGCCAAGAAACAAAATGTAACAAGAGAATGTAATGAAAGAGGCCAAGATGCGGCAAAAAGCCAACAATTCAATTAAAACTATGCAGATTCAATGTAAGGAATGGGTACAATGCAAATCCTGTAGCACCCTCTACGAGAGAGCTACGACGCTACGAGAGAGCTACGACGCTACGAAGTGCTACGGCTGTGCCTGGAACGGTATAACCATGCATGGACGAAAAATATATATACTTAGTCAGGTCATAAATTCTGTCACATGTTTAATATAAAATAATTGAAACAAGTTTATTCATTATGTAACCATTTATATACCAAAATAAACTTAACAAAACATAGATTCTTATGACACTAAAGCTTATTCAAAATGACCTCCGTGATTTTGAATACAGCACGAACGAGGTCCTTGTTAATATCGGCGGCTGCCTTAATCAAGGATGTCTTGAGTGACTCCATTGGGATGAGGCTTTGAGCACGCCTTTTCCTCCAAGTGTTGCCATATCTTGTAATGTAATGGATTCAAATCTGGACTGGAGGAGGGCCAGTCTTCGTGCCGGATGAAGTCCATTTCACGCGCCGCCAGTCAGTCTTGTGTGCTCTTCGCTCTATGAGCTGGCGCCGAATCTTGTTGGAATACCCAGTGCCTGTTATTGAACATGGTATGAGAAACAGGTTCCACAAGGTTCGTCAGGACTGTATTTTGATACACAACTGCATTCGTTTTTACACCTTTCTCACAAAAATGTACCTCTGCTAAGCCCCAATAAGAAACTCCCAACCATACCATGAGCGAGGATGGAAAATGACCTCGTTGGACACGCGGAATACGGTTGCTCGCTTTTTCACTACTGTGTGCGTACACCTTATCATTTTGTTTGTTGTAGCTCCCTTCTACGGTAAAAATTTTTTCATCCGAAAAAAGAATTTCCCGATATTTTTTCCCATGTACCGCTTCAACAAAGCGCGGCATCTCTTCAGTCTTAGGTCCATTAGACGAGCATTCAAACGATGTCCTGTTTTATTTCGATATGCCCGAAGCCCTAAGTCTTCATTTGACACCCTTTTCACCGTGGTTCTGCTTAACCCCATCTGAAGGGCCAACAGTTTCTGCTTACGTTTGGGATTTCTTTGAATTCGCGCCTTCACAGCTTTTATCACTGCTGGAGTCCTAACAGACCGAGGGCGACCACTTCTTGACCTGTCATCTACACTAGAGTCTTCATTGTATCGTTTGATGGTGCGATAAACGAATCTTTTGGTTATATTCAAATTTTTCAGTATGTCAAAAATTTGAATTGGCGCGTAACCGCAACGATGCAACGCAAAAACTGCAACACGGTCTTCTTTAAGCATCCACTCCATATTTAAAAATGAGTAAAATTCTAAAAAATATACAGTTTTATTTTCATGGACAATTCGAAATTCGAATTCTATAAACTTTTTTGTGGCCAGCATTCTAAAAGAAAAGTTTTTACTGTGTGACAATACTTATGACCTGACTAGGTATAGACGGAAAAAGAGGGAATACATCTAATTCGAAAATGGCGTTTAAACTAATTAGAAATAGACGTATTCCAAGCAGGCAGTATCGTAAGTAAATAAAAAATTCAAGATATTTCAGATAGATAACATATTTCAGACAAGGACAATCGATAGGATGTTATTTGTGTACACTTAGTACTGTATTAGTTTGAAATTAAACATTGTGTAAGAGTATAGAACACTGTTTTTGAATGGTGATGCAAGATTTTCCTGACATCATAAATGTAAATCCTTTATTGGCCGTAAGTTTTAGCATAAGATATGAATGAATGAATGAATGAATATGTATTTATTTTCAAAAAAGATGGTTTTACAAAGTGCACTTAAATAACTAGTTATAATTCTAGGATACCTAGGGTGTTGTATCTTGTGGGTTTGCACTACAACCATATTATTTATATCAAATGCTTTGGTACCTTGCTCTAACTAAGTTTAAAATAAACTTGTGTTTAGACGCAAAGGATCTCTGCTTTGGCTTGATAGACATAGGATGGGCATGACAATGTAGGTAGGTATGACTGACTACAGATACTATAGGTATAATATAGCCAGACTGAGCCTTATACTATTATGAATATGTACATCAATAAATTGCTTCTTTAGGAGCAAGGAAAAAAAACATCAAGAAAAACTATAGACCAAAAATAATACTTATCAACTAAAACTAAAAATACCTGTTAACCGTACGTCCACAGCACTACCTAAGAGCTGTGGGTTTTGTTCAAAATAAAATAAAATAAAAATGAAATCATGAATCAAATCTATCATCATGATTCGTTATGATATTTGACTACAATTGAGTCTGAAAAATGGAGTCACGCGCATTCTGACATCAAAGACTTAACTTTCTTCCGCATACAGGCGTGTAGAGCTTCGGCGCGCATTTCCGAGCACATGCCAACTCCTACGTAACTAACTCGTAGCTGCACTTTTAGTACACATTGCTCTACTCGCGCCTGTCGGCGCTATTGTGTGGCGTCACACCATCACAAACGCACCGGTCAGAACATTATAAACATATCGATTTACGTATGTTTTGGTGAACTGAATGACATCAGTGCCAACAATTCAATTCAAGTGACCACATATTTCTATTTTAAAGTCCAACTTTTTTTCTTTTTTTTTTATTGACGATAGCCAAGCGCTTGATCACTACCTCGCCTGATGGTAAGGGAAGGTGTGATCGAAGATGGAGCACGCTTGCCCAGAAAGAACTCATTCACTCTGGACTTGAAGACTCCAAGATTATACTGGTTTGGAAAAACATACGCCGGAAGTGAGTATATGAATATACCTATATATATATATATATATATATATATATATATATATAGATTAGAAATTATCTGAAATACCTCAAATCACAGTATCTTTAAGAAATATTTTGTGTCTTAATATATATATATGCAGTGTTCGTAACGGAACCAATCTTAGTTTGGAGCAGTTGTTGGCTAGCGACGTTAGATTTAGATTAGAAATTATCTGAAATACCTCAAATCACAGTATCTTTAAGAAATATTTTGTGTCTTAATATATATATATATATATTAAGGTATTTCAGATAATTTCTAATCTACATCTAACGTCGCTAGCCAACAACTGCTCCAAACTAAGATTGGTTCCGTAACGAACACTGCAAGAACCTACAGATCAGTACAGAAAAATAAAAGGATCTATTTATATGTTTGTATTTTATAAAACCCTGAATAAATGGACAGACTGAGTTTCAGGGTGCTTATGCCATGTGATCAATCACTCTTTGCTGTTAGAGATTACATTAGATAATTCTTTATTGCACTCCATCAAACAAATAATAAACAACAACGTAAATCTATGGATACAATTGGCGGTCTTATCGCTGAATAGCAATCTCCACCGGACAACCTTTGGATGGAATGGACTGTGTGGACATTACCTGGGGTGTAATAGTGTACCTAACAATGTACAATTGTACATACATACTAATGATATAAATATAAAAATTACATAAATGAATGATCATATGTAATAACTACTCATATCAATGTATATTATATACATTGTATAATTTGGACTAAGGCAGGTCGCTAGAGGGCAGGGTGTTAATGAAATCACCGTACTGTTTTATATTTGAGCCTATTTTATTCAAGTCATTACAACAACCTTACCCGGAATGCAAAACGCTTCGATAGCGCGATTCAGGAATCTGCACTTTTTAGCAGCGACATCTACTTCTGATTTTTGAACTACGTACTATAATAATTGACTTTGATCTTCGGAACATACATACTTACTTAGACTTATTTAAGAAACATATTCATCATCATCATCATCATCATCAGCCGGTAGACGTCCACTGCTGAACATAGGCCTCTCCCTTAGATCGCCACAACGAGCGGTTGGTAGCCGTTTGCGCCCAACGGCTCCCCGCGATTCTTACTAGATCGTCGGTCCACCTTGTGGGGGGCCGGCCTACGCTGCGTCTTCCAGTCCGTGTTCTCCACTCGAGAACCTTTCTTCCCCGACGGTTATCGGTTCTACGAGCGATGTGGCCTGCCCATTGCCACTTCAACTTGCTAATTTTGTGAGCTATGTCGGCAACTTTAGTTCTTCTGCGGATTACCTCATTGCGGATTTTGTCACGCAAAGAAACCCCGAGCATAGCCCTCTCCATAGCTCGTTGAGCGACCTTGAGCTTGGTCATGAGGCCATGAGTAAAGGACCACGTTTCAGTGCCATAGGTCATCACTGGCAACACACACTGGTTGAAGACTTTAGTCTTCAGGCTCTGGGGAATTTTGGACGAGAAGATATCGCGAAGTTTCCCGAACGCTGCCCAGCCGAGTTGGATTCTTCGTGCGACCTCTTTGTCGAAGTTGGACTTACCTAATTGGACAGTTTGTCCTAGGTATACATATTCGTCGACAACTTCGAGAGTATCGCCCCCAACAACTACCGGTACGGGCGCAACATGGATATTTGACATGATTTTCGTCTTATCCATGTTCATTTTAAGACCCACCTGTTGGGAGACCCTACTAAAGTCGTCGAGCATGGTACCGAGTTCCTCGAGCGATTCGGCCATAATGACTATATCATCGGCAAAACGAAGGTGAGTGATGTATTCGCCATTGATATTGATGCCAAGTCTGTCCCAGACCAAGAGTTTGAAAACGTCCTCCAATGCGTTCGTGAACAGTTTCGGAGAAATTACGTCTCCCTGTCTCACGCCTCTCTGCAATTGGATTGGTTCCGTACTCTGGTCCTGTAGACGGACTGACATAGTGGCGTTACTATACAAACACTTCAACACTTCGATATACCTATAGTCGATTTGGCATCGCTGAAGAGACTGCAGTACCGCCCAGGTCTCGATTGAATCGAAGGCTTTTTCATAGTCCACAAACGCTAGACATAACGGCCGATTATACTCCTCGGTCTTCTGTATAATCTGGCGTAGCGTGTGGATGTGGTCTATGGTACTAAAGCCTTTTCGGAAACCGGCCTTTGCCGTGTGGTCCCGGTGTAATAATAGGGCCACCCCTTCTCATCCCGCGGGAGCCGTGTGAGCCGGCAAAGGGAGTTGTTCCAGGGAATGGGCAGCAGCATTCTTCTGTATACTAAACACCAACCACTGCGATCACCAAGCCGCCTGCCAAGCGTGGTGATTATGGCAAAACCCCCCTATGACAGACACAACACAGAAACATATTAATTAATAATAAATAGTTACTTATACTGACGATAGAGTGGATCCTAGTGTGGAGTCGGAACTATGTGTCATCATCATCATCATATCAGAAACAAGACGTCCATTGCTGAACAAATCCCTCCCAGATAGATTTCCAGAGGCGCCGATCCTGTGCGACCTGAACCCCACCGCTTCTAGCAACCTTTATCAGGTCGTCCAGCGGAGAGCCAATAATTACTCTGCAATTTACAATGCGTGCTTTCCGCTTTAACCTTTTCTGCCCCAACGACCTTTAGAAGATAACGATCTGAAGTGACAGTGGGCAAGCTATGTGCCCACTGCCGATTCAGCTTACTAAGCCTCTTGAACTATGTTGTTGTTTGGTTTCAATTGTTTTGTCCAATAATTTAAATGTGCTAGGAAACAATTGGAGTAGGCAATAGCATTCCCGAATATAATTCGAGGACAAGTTAATTGTAATACATTTCGTTAATTGCTATTTATATATACGAAATATCGCGCTGCCGTTTAGTGCAGAGAAAATGTTTTTTTTTAGGTTTTTGGAAAAATTATGATATAATTGAGTGTGTCTTCAGTGTTGTGTTGTGTTGTTTGACTTGGTGTATAAACTGAAGTGAAACACACCTTTGCTTTCTAAAACAGCTTATTGTCTGGATTTTCCCCGAAAAAGGCTAATTATTATAATTTGTTTTCACTGACAAATATCAAATATCGAAAAATCACACATCAAATATTGTTCACATTCATGAGGACAATGACTTTCGGGTTAAGTAAGATATATATTCTGGAGCACTTTGATGTATTATGGATTATTTTACTCATCATCATATCAGGCATGGGCCGTCTACTGCTGAACGTAGGCCTCATCTTTTGCCCACGGTATCCCACGGCTGAATATCACTAGAGTGCCAAACAAGTATACAGCCTGAAGGTAATCGCTTGCCGTAGCTTTTAAAGGTTTTTTTTAATATGAACGGCTTCACTCTAACCTTACCACTGAGACATACAAGTGAAATTTCCTCTCATCGGCACCCATACCATGCAAACCAGTATGCAGCATGTGAAGTCACCAATATAATTGATTAATGGCAGCAAATTTAAGTAACATTTCTCATTTGCCAGATTTCTTCCAACAAAATAATTGGAGGAGCGACATAAATCCGCGCCGCGTTCGACGTCCAACTTTAAAACAGACGATAGAAACTTCTCCAGAAGATAAGAATCATCTGAAATAGTTAAAGTAGAAACGAGTCACGTAACTGGAAGATGGCGCAGCGATAAAGCCGCTTATCTGATGGAGCTGGTTGTAGTTTATTGTTTTGAAGTTGATGAGCGGCAAGGATGTGTATTGTTTAGAAACGCCCTACAGTCGTTATTTTTGTTCCTTTTATGTACATTCGGATAAAGAAATAAGCGACTAGATCTTATTAAATTAGCGAATAGACGGTGCCTTAGTTCGTTCGACGCTTGCTGATATTATGAACATTTTTTTATTAAACTTTACAGTAATTTTACTGATTGTTTGATAGGGCAGCACATCCCGACTGATAACTCAACGTCAAGGCTCCCGCCAATTCATTTTTGTGGTATCTGACCAATTAATTAAGTTTTGAATTACCTATTGTGAATATTATCCATTTCATAGAATCTATTCACCTCCCAGTCTACATATGGCCCGTCGTGATTATGTGCACATATTTGTGTCTGAAGTGATTCGTATTCATATCAATACTGACCATTTGCCGCTGAATAGCGATCCTAACGTTTCATATTCACTTCTAAATCATACAAATTCATGCAGTCACCTATTCGGCATTAGCGTCACTTGAATCATCGTGAGATTATCAAATCAAAAACAATAAAAAAATATTTGTCTAGAATTTTATAAACACTACTATGTGTGCTTAATTTGAACTAGAGTATAAGGAACCTAGGTACTTACTTAACTTATCGTCATTTACGCAAGTGTCACTAGCACATTCCGGTGGTAGGTACACAGATAAGAGCTCGTTTATTCCATCGGTTATCGGTTGTTCGGCACATGTATCCAGCCGACTGGCACTGCCACTTCAGCCTGCTTATCCTCAGGGGTATGTAGATGTCCTTAGTTATTTATTTGATATTCTCATTGCGGATTTTATTTTTCAGAGAGCATAGCCCGTTATATAGCTCGCTGCGCAATATCTCCGTAGTATCTCGTTACTTCGAACTTTAGTCAACATTCGATTGCATTACGATTTATAGAAACAACGTTGAATGAATACGATTTCTCTTATCTGCGTGAGCGACTGGTATCTCATCACCATCATCATCATCATCAGCCGGAAGACGTCCACTGCTGGACATAGGCCTCCCCCTTAGATCGCCACAACGAGCGGTTGGTAGCCGTTTGCGCCCAACGGCTCCCCGCGATTCTTACTAGATCGTCGGTCTACCTTGTGGGGGGCCGGCCTACGCTGCGTCTTCCAGTCCGTGGTCTCCACTCTAGAACCTTTTTTCCCCCACGGTTATCGGTTCTACGAGCGATGTGGCCTGCCCATTGCCACTTCAACTTGCTAGTTTTGAGAGCTATGTCGGCAACTTTAGTTCGTCTGCGGATTTCCTCATTGCGGATTTTGTCACGCAAAGAGACCCCGAGCATAGCCCTCTACATAACTCATTGAGCGACTGGTATCTACTGTAACCAATTTTATTTAATTTTTTTATTTAGTTATTATAAAGTTATTTTTATTTATTTCAAATCTTAACTGACATTTTGTTATATAAATATATTTTACAACATTCCCCCTCTAAAAAGCTTATTTTATTCACTGAAAACAGTGAATAAAAAGAACTTTTAATTACTATTTTGGTATTTGAATTTAGAACACACCAATATATTAAATGCGATCTCAACCTTCTTGCTCAAAAAATACTCCATACAAACTCCTTGTGCAAATTACTCCTTGTAATTTGATTGGTCGACATTTTTGACACGGAGTTTAGCATTAGAATAAAAACCGTTTTGTGTTCTTTGCAGTCATTAATAAATTGGCGTTATTTTGAATACTGTAAGTTGTACGAATACAAAGTTTAGGGTTACTTAATAATAAATCAATTGAAAATGCATTCAAGTGATGAAGAAGATGTGTTAACACCTGAGTTTATGAAAGAGAGGGCGGCTGATATAGTAGAAAACTTACCAACAGCTACCCAACAAATCACGGCTGGTTTACATCAAAATCTCTACGATGATGAGTTATCCACATGGAAAATAAAAATTAAGCTTCTGACTCATTTTCAGAGTCACTTTTCCGAACATAATAAGTGCATTTTAATTAATTTAAACTTCCTTTTTTCTTTATTAAATGTATATTTTTGCTTAAATATATCTTTTTCTCGTAGTCATGGTATAAAGTATAGTAGCAACTCTTGAATAAAACGGGTTTATATCGAGGGCCATGAATCACTCGCGTCGCTCAGGATTCTAATACTTGAATCCACCCAAACATGAACCATTAGAATCTTTAACTTGCTCGTGACTCCTCGCTTTAAATCCGTCTTTTATTCACTAGTTACATAATATACTATTGACACAGAAATATTTGCAATGTAAATAATAAATACTGAATACTGCAGCATCATCTTTCAATAACGTCAAATATTGCATATACAAGCAGCGAGATTAGATCGAAACAAAAACAGTTAGATTTAATTTAGTCTTTAGGCAAACGTGGTATTTGCGCGTCTATGTAAGAGTGACAGAAGCTCGCGATGATCGAAGCCACGGTAATGCCGAATAGAAATACCTGACAGAATATATAGTGGGAATGCTTCAATCACAAAATATGCCCAATTTAAACGTGTATATAAATAAGACAACTGCTTCATCTGAATTTACCAGGATTTATCTATAATCTCTTCATATTTTTGTATTTTGAACAGTCAAACGATTGACCACTACCTCGTCTGATGGTAAGTGATGGTGTGGTCCAGGGTAAGGCACGCTTACCAAGAAAGAACCGTTCACTCTGGACTTGAAGACTCTGTGGTTAGAAAAACGGGCAGTTATGTATTAGTTCATAATAATGGCGGGTTCCTATATCCGTCGGTAACCATGCACGACTTGTTTCTCCTTGAAAACATGTAAAAATTTTGAAACTAGTTTGACACTTTTTCAAGAAGAAACTAGTCGTAGCTGTTTATCGCGGGATATAGGAACCCGTCATAAGGCTACATAACCAGCATAGGATATTAAATTGAAATGTCAAGTATAAGTTAGAAACGGAAGCAAGATGACAACGTTTTAGAAATGCCATCGAATTAGAATGCTGTTCTGTTGATGACAAAGTGAGGACACATCGTACGAGTAGAGTTGGGACAATTGTATCGATAAATCTACAATCAGTAATTAGACAGTTGGAATCTTCTACTCTTTTTTTGTGTCAAAACCAAACAATATCGCTACAAAGTTTCGATATAATCTCGATAAATGTCAATACAAGGTCATGAGTACAATATAATGTTCGTGTCGCCTTCATTGGTATGCCCCTTGTCCCCAGGAGACCAAAAAGGTGCGACAGACAGTGCAATGCCGGTGAACACTTGTTATCAAAACAAGACCAGTCAAGTGTGAGTGGGAGTCGCGCACCGAAGGTCACGTACGATCTACCGACATTTATGTTATTTGAGCAGCGACATCTAGTTATGTGACTCAAAAACCAAGTAAACTTTTAAAGCAGATTTCTAAAAAGCTATTCTAAGAAAAGACGTCATTTATTTGCATATATTTCTATAAATCATATAACCCTTGAAATTTACCCTTGACTATAGACCCCCTGACCTTGATGTTTTACTTACAATGGAGGTTATAGTATTATTTATAATTATTTTAAATTTCAAATCAGCGGCTTCAGAAGTTGCTGAGATAATCAGCTGTGACAGATTTTGTAATTTTATTTGTAATTTATTATTTTTTAGTGAATTTTTTACATGTGAATTAAAACGATGTGAACACTGGAATATGCATTAGTAAAATACTGTGTCGCAGTTTCCAGTGCCCGTACATACAACTAAATGAGTTTGACGTTCCTGATTATATGTAGGTATATAATTAACCAATTTACAAAAATTTTATTTAAATAAGAAAACTTAAATAAACTTACATGTATAAACTTATGTAGACGGACGAACAGGCAGACTGACATATGGTCAAAGTAGCAAAAAGGTTCCGGTTTTACCGTTTTGGTACAGAACCCTAAAATATACTAAAATAACTAAAACCTCGAAACACACAATGGATCGCCTTATCCCTTATAGCGATTTCTTCCAGACAACCTTAGGAAAGAGACTTAACTGATTAAGTATAACAATAAATAAATCATTGTAAAATCATCGATAATACCCCATCACTAGTCGTAACCCGTTTACTAACAGGTAGTGCGTCGGAAATCAAACAATCGACATCGCGGTTTGTCATATTTGCTCTCCTGTCCCTTTTCCTCACACCAATCAACGGGATGATAGAGGGCGATAGAAACACAGAAGAAACTGTACAAACTACAGAAGTTTCCCTGAAGACAACGTGAGTCTGTTGCACACGTCCGATATTAGAACATAATGTTAGGACGTGACAGCTAATTTTACTTTGACAACAGATTGACGACTGATAGTTAATGAGTGTTTAAGCAAAACTGGTCCTAATGTCTGCGCAATAATGGCGTTTTGGTATTAATGTAAGGATATGTGGAGTGACGAGGGCAGATTGTGTTAGAAATAGTAATAATTGGTTTTGTCGGTTTGTTGGATAAATAATGTGAGGGGTAATAAGTGGTGATAGAATTGAGTTTCGTATCGTCTTGTGTTATTCCAGTTATACCTACATTCTAGGAAATACACAGATTCACAGTTCAGTGTTAGTACCTATCTTTGTAATAAAGTTTTTTATATTATTCCTTAAGATATTATTCTGGTGTAATAAAGGATGGATAAGATATAAGCAACTGGAAGAGATGTGCCGACTTTCTAGACGCTCCATTAGCTTTACATCACTGATAGTCTAAGAGTAAAATGATTGTAACTGTTCGTTTGGACAGACAGACAGACTGACTAACATGGCGAAACTATAAGGGTTCCTAGTTTGACTAAGGACGTATTCGTTTAATATCAAAAATATATATAAACGAAAGAACCCGTTGGCAAAAGCTATACAACATTCGTAGATATGAAAATATTGATTCTCAACTTTAGAAGCAATAAAAATGTAAAATGGGAAATTCAAATTAAACAGCACGAGTCCGGGGCCGAAGCCTGAGCCCCTAGGAACTCCTCCATATAAGATGTGTGTTTAGGAGCTAATCGCAGCTTATAGGCAGCTTTTTAAGTCAGGTTTACTAAGAAACCGATCGCGATATGACGACCGTTATAAGGCTGCATTTCCTCCAGAAATGTGCTACGTTGCTTAGTTATGGATGTGTGTCAAACCCGCATATCCCGCATCAGCCATCCTATTGGTGAATATTTTCCTCGCTCACCAATTAGCTTCCGCGCACAGCTCTGGAGGAAATTCTCCCGGCTATGACCGGTATTCATCGAAGCAAGCGAAGACTCACCTAATCATAATTATTTATTTGGCAATAACTACATAATGTTGTGAATGGATATTTATGATGTTCACTTATGTTAGATACGCAATGTCCTTTAAATCACTGTTTTCCCAGAACCAACGTTGTTCTACAAAGGGATTATAACATAAAATTAAATATAAAACGAAATGGGTCTTTGAAAAACATAAAAAGTAGCGAACTTAAAACGTCTATTTTAACGTTACGCTCTGGACAGGACGTCTGTCGTTCACCGCTTGAAAGACGCCATATCGCCACAAAATAAATAACAGTAATGAATTTTATGTTAGTTAGTTAGTTTATTAAATAGTTAGTTTTTGAACAAAGTTAGACTTATTTGAGGTCTAGATTTTTTTTATTCTCTTTTTGGACGCTATAAACAGTTAGTAGCCCATTGTCTGAACAACGTTTGTTCTGGGAAAACAGTGATTTAAAGGACACCGTGTAGCAACATATGAGGTAGGTATCTAAGTATAGGTACCTAGTCTTAGTTCCTATATCTACGCACGTTATTGATTCGTTAGGAAAACCGGAACCCTTATAGGATCACTTCGTTGTCCGTTCAGGGACGCGTGGAGTTGTAATTAATATTAAATACTTAGGTAGGTATCAGTGTAGGGCAAAATGTAATCTAACTACTGATTACTAACTACGATTACATTTTGTAGTTAGTAATCATATCAAATAGTAGATTACATAAAATATTCGTATTAAGTAGTTAAAAATTTTGATTACTAACTACAAATTATAGTTGCAATCACGATTACATTTTTTTCAGATTCACATTCATTTATTCCACTTCGATACAACTGTAGGTACACTTGGAAAAGTCAATAAACATTACAATTTCTAAAATACATACGTAACAAGTAAAAATAATATAAAAGTTTTAAATTAAATACAAACACACACAAAAAAGAAACATAGTACAAATAAACAATTTACGTAAAAAAAATACATTAACAATTATGTATTTAGATCATCAGCGAGTGCATCGTTAAGGGTATAATAAGATTTTGTCATTAATAATTGTCTTATCTTTAAACTAAAACAAATAGGATCGCAGTTCCGCAGTTCTTTAGGCAGTTTGTTGTACAACCTTATGCTCATACAAACAAAACTTTTTCCAAGTTTGGCCAGTCTATGTTTTGGAAGGCAAATGTTATTTTTATTTCTTGTATTGCAATTATGAATGTCACATTTCATCTCAAATTTGTTTATGTTTAATTTAACAAACATTAGATTGTGATAGATGTATTCCCCAATCGTGTTAATAATTCCTAGCTCTCTGAATTTTTCCCTACAAGACTCTATATTCTTCATTTGCAATATGGACCTAAAACTCTCTTTTGCAGTATGAAGATTCTATTGGACTGTTAGGCATTTCCCCAGGCTAGAATACCATACACCATAATAGAATGAAAATATAAATAAATAAATAATAAATAAATAAAAGGCATTTATTTACACACACACACACACACACACACACACACACATACCTATTAAGCTAAAAGAAGTAGGTAGGTACAATAATTACTAAATAAAGCTAGGTAGGTACAACAGTAGGCTTAATTCTAAGTAACATTAGTACATTGCATATGTACATGCATAATACATATGCATGATAAATAGTTCTTGCAGTTCTTGTATCACTTATCTGTCTCATGGTCTTTATTGCATATACTGCTGAGTTTAGTCTTCTAACAAGAGTGTCAATATGCTTGTTCCAAATTAATTTATTGTCAATATCTATTCCTAAAAATTGTATGTTGTCAAGACTACTCAAAAAGTGCTTATCAATTATATTTTTAATTAATACATCATTATGTCCATGACCTAAAAAAAAGTTTACAATATTCGTTTTATCTACATTTAGTAATAAATTATTAGCACTAAACCATTTTTTAATATTGAATATAAATGTATCTAGTTTAACACATAAGTCTTTTTTATTTTTGTCACTTACTACTACAGTAGTATCGTCAGCAAAAAGGATCATATCCATCTCATTTTCAAGGCAAACTACAATGTCATTTATGTAGAGTATGAATAGAAGTGGTCCAAGAATAGATCCTTGAGGTACGCCCATTTCTATATTATTTGCTTTTGACTTATGACTTATTACTTTTTGTAACGACTTTTTTTTACACCGTGGGTTATTGAAATAATACATTATTTAAGTTTTAGTAGGGATCCCTGATTATTTCTTGGGCTAAATATAGCCTATGTTACTCAGGGATAATGCAGCATTCTATCCTAAGGTGAAATCATTTTTGAATTCAGTACAGTAGTTTTTGAGTTTATTCGTGACTAACACACAAATCTTTCCTCTATATGTTATTGGTGTAGATAAAAAGACAACACGCGTACGAGTCGTTCATCACGATCACAATGCTTTGCATCGATTTATCAGTTGCTAAAGTGAGAGCGCACTATTGTACTATACACCCGCGCGCACCCCGCAGCCGCCGCCGGCACTGCGCCGGTTGGCTGGCATGGCCACAGAACATAAAAAACAATAGAAGTCGTAAGTAAGCGGGGCCCGCGTAACACCAAGTACGCAGAGTTCCGCGTACTACAAGCTTCGCTCACTTCAGTCGTGTTTCAATTACTGTGGGGTAAACGTACATCAAAAAAAATATAAAAATGTCACATTGTGCCGTTTTGGTGTATAAATATTATAGGCGAACCAAAAATTTAACAAAAGGGGGCATATCCTATCACCGGTAAGTATTATTTTATTGTTTTTTGTTAGTTTTGTTTAAAATGCAAAATCGTCAAACAAAATAGACTGTGAATCATACTCCTTAAGGTAGCGTTTCTCTTAAACCTCAACTTAAACTACTCAATTAGGGATGTGGCCTCAATATACTGATGAATGTGTTATCGATAGCTTTAATTAGTTACCCCCTATTAAAAGGTGTATAAGTTTTAAGGCGTTAATTCCTTGTTGTTTTATTGATGATTTCATTAATGTATTTTAGACCTATGGTGTGAAATAATATAATAACTTCTGTTTTCAGTTTCCCCAAGGCGCAAGACATAAAAAAAATTAAAAAACGTACAATTTATGAGTCATCCAGCATACAGAGTCATGACCTGTCACCGTGTGACTTTTTTCTGTTTCCAAAAATTAAGAACCAATTACCCGATCAACGGTTTTCATCACCAAAAGAGGCTGTCGAAGAGTATGAATAACATGTATTTGATGTCACCACCGGAGGAGTGGCACAAATATTTTCATAATTTGTTCAATCTTATGAAAAAGTGCATTGACGCAAAGGGAGAATATTTTGAGAAATAATAAATTCATTATGGTTTTTGCACCTGTCGGACTTTTATATCAGTTACTTTTATATTAGTTTTTACTTTTTCATCATCTTATTTGTTCTATCATGGCATTGTCAAATACGCAAAAAGTAGACTTAATTGAAGCATACTTCCTTAACTGACGAAGCCCAACTAATGCGCTGAAGTGGTATCAGGAACGCTACCCGGACCGCGATTGAACCATGTTCGAAATTCAAAATTGTGCTGAAATACGAAATGTTTTTAAATTGCTCATGAGAGCATGAAGTTCCTAAACTTCCTAATCGCTACAGTATTAATACTTCTTTAATGTGCAATTAGAATCTAATAAAATGTTTGTAGAAGGAATTTTGTTTGTCATGTTGTATGCGAATACTTTTTATCAAATTTGACTAACTTTCGCAGTTCAGATTATTTTCATCCGATAAAATGAAATGATCCTTACAAAGGACTGCATCAAAAAAAAAATTACCAACTTGATTCATTTTAAGGCGCTAGTCACACTTGACCAAAAAAATTTGAATGCGAAAATGTTTTTCTTCAAAAATGAGCTGATGTTTTAAAAGAAACTGCACCTGCGTCTCCTCTGGTTATGGGTGCTGCCGTACTGTTACAGTTAAAAAAAAACACTCTATATAATATTCCAGTAATATAATATTTTTTTAAGTAAATATTTATGAATTGGATACCTGTGATTATGTTAAGAAAGAAAGAAAAGAAAAGCTTTTTATTTCGACCACCACAAATATAACCTGACGTACTTATTTCGTTACCCGTAGTAGGTAGGTGATAATCGATATCGATACATTCGTCTTGTATGCTCATTGGTACATCACTAAGTGAGTAGCGCTGTTAATTGAGCATGTGAGCAACAGCCAATGCATTATTGATCTTATACTTTGCTGTTAGAGACTATAACAAAAATCGTTAGCGACAGCGCCATCTGTTGTTGAGTGGCTTTGTTTTGTGGGTAATCAAGTAACAGCCATTGCATTATCAGTCTTATTTTTAACTAGCTGTTGCCCGCGACTTCGTACGCGTTACACTTCTAAATGAGTACTTATTTATCACAACATATCACATTAATTTAAGTAATGATGTTCAGATGTGGTTTGTTTATTTGTTACTCAATCACGTCGTAACGGCTTAACCGATTTCTATAAAATTTAGTATGTACGTACCTGAATTAACTTACTACTATAAACCTTCTACTTTTTATCCCATAAATCAAGTAAAAAAATTGCAGCTACATAAACGTCGTCGCGCAGTCCATTCCGTTTACGTTTATTGTTGTCGCCATGGTGAGCCATACAAAATTCTAGCCGCAGTGACCCCAGCCCACTCTCTGAATGTTAGATACAGGCGTAATGATGAGTCAAAAAAAAATTTAGCTGTTACCAGCATCTTCGCGCACGTTGTTCTATGATGTAAATATACATATTTACAGCTAATTTTAAGAGACTCTAGTGAGATTCTACCTAGAGATACCAGGCTGAAAAACTCGGCGGTAGCTGAAAATTTGTTATCCACTCATCATTGCGACCCTATTTATTTTAAGAAGGGTGGGCTGGGAGATGCTGCGCTATCTTAAATTTTTTTCTGATTTATACCTAGTCAGGTCATAAATTCTGTCACATGTTTAATATAAAATAATTGAAACAAGTTTATTCATTATGTAACCATTTATGTACCAAAATGAACTTAACAAAACATAGATTCATATGAAACTAAAGTTTATTCAAAATGACCTCCGTGATTTTGAATACAGGCCTCTCAATCTGCGCGGCCAGTCGTCTATCGCAGCACGAACGAGGTCCATGTCAATATCGGCGGCTGCCTTAATCAAGGATGTCTTGAGTAACTCCAAATTGGGATGAGGTTTTGAGCACGCCTTTACCTCCAAGTGTTGCCATATCTTGTAATCTAACGGATTTAAATCTGGACTGGAGGAGGGCCAGTCTTCGTGCCGGATGAAGTCGATTTCACGCGCCGCCAGCCAGTCTTGTGTGCTCTTCGCTCTATGAGCATGCGCCGAATCTTGTTGGAATACCCAGTGCCTGTTATTGAACATGGTATGAGAAACAGGTTCCACAAGGTTTGTCAGGACTGTATTTTGATACACAACTGCATTCGTTTTTACACCTTTCTCACAAAAATGTACCTCTGTTAAGCCCCAATAAGAAACTCCCAACCATACCATGAGCGAGGATGGAAAATGACCTCGTTGGACACATGGAATACGGTTGCTCGCTTCTTCACTACTGTGTGCGTACACCTTATCATTTTGTTTGTTGTAGCTCTCTTCTACGGTAAAAATTTTTTCATCCGAAAAAAGAATTTCCCGATATTTTTTTCCCGCGTACCGCTTCAACAAAGCGCGGCATTTCTTCGGTCTCAGGTCCATTAGACGAGCATTCAAACGATGCTCTGTTTTTCTTCGATATGCCCGAAGCCCTAAGTCTTCATTTAACATCCTTTTCACCGTGGTTCTGCTTAACCCCATCTGAAGGGCCAACAGTTTCTGCTTACGTTTGGGATTTCTTTGAATTCGCGCCTTCACAGCTTTTATCACTGCTGGAGTCCTAACAGACCGAGGGCGACCACTTCTTGACCTGTCATCTACACTAGAGTTTTCATTGTATCGTTTGATGGTGCGATAAACGAATCTTTTGGTTATATTCAAATTTTTCAGTATGTCAAAAATTTGAATTGGCGCGTAACCGCAACGATGCAACGCAATAACTGCAACACGGTCTTCTTTAAGCGCCCACTCAATATTTAAAAATGAGTAAAATTCTAAAAAATACACATTTTTATTTTCATGAACAATTCGAAAATCGAATTCTATAAACTTTTTTGTGGCCAGCATTCTAAAAGAAAAGTTTTTACTGTGTGACAATACTTATGACCTGACTAGGTAGTATAACCCTATTATTTAATAGGTTATTGTTATTGTTGTGAGTTGGTTAGGAGACGCTGCAGTTTTTACAATATTTTTTGGCTCATCATTGAGACCCTGGGGAGTGGGGACGCTGTGTTGGCTAAAAAAATCTATCAATATTATTACGACCTCATCAAACTTAATGGAATGGGCTGCGGGACGCTGCGAAAGCTGAATATTTTATAGCCCTACTTGTGTGTGACTTGTAGTTTATTGTAGTTAGTTGGTTGGCGGCGACGCTACGTAGCTGCAAACTTTTACTATTCATCATTGCGACCCTACTTATCTTTAAGAAGGTGGGTTCGAGGATGCTGCGGTAGCTACAAATTTTTTGACTTATCACTACTCTTTTCATCTTAAAAATACCCTATTTTAAATAAAGAGAGGGTGAGCCGAGAGACGCTGCGGTAACTGGTTTATTGTATTACTCAATTTTGCCACTCTATCTTATTTAAGGGAGTGGGCAGGGGGACGCTACATTAGCTACATTTTATATCTATCATTGTGCTCATATTTAACTTGAAGAGTATGGGCTTGGAAAAGATGCAGTATCTACAAACTGATTTTGGCTTATCACTGCGACACAAAAAAACTTAAAGAAAGACGACTGCAAGACGCTGCAGTAGCTGTTTTTTTATTATTTAACATTGATACTCTATTTAAATACTTTTAACGCAGCATCCCCCAGTGTTTACTTTTTTTAAAAGTTTTTTTATTACTAACCATTGCAATATTATAAATCTTAAAATGATTGGTTTGGAGAATGCTGCGGTGGTTGGATTATTTTTTATGACTTATTGCTGTGGCCATATCTGATCTATTGTAGTGAATTGGTTGGAGGTCGCTGCGGTAGCTGAAATTATGTATGATTCATCACTGCTACCCTATTTTCATTGAAGAGAGTGTGCTGGCAGATGCTGCGGTAGCTGAATTTTTTTTATGACTCATCATTGCGCTTTTATTTAACATGCAGAAAGTGCGCTAGGGTCACTACGATGGCTCAATTTTGTGTTTCTCACCATTGCGTCAATATTAAATTTAAGTGGATTGCAGGACGCTTACTTAGCTGATTTTTTTTATGAATTTCCTTATTTACGGATTTAGGTGCGAAAATATATCTCTATTTGTACGTATTTATATCTACTGTAACCTTGCCCTGAAGGCGTACCAAAGATTATAAAAACTGTTTAATGAGATAAAAAGTAACATTTTTGTTAACTTTTGCAAAGTTTGAACTCAATCCGTTCAGTAGTTTTGTCTGAAAGGGGTAACAAACTAACGGCGCTATAGTCATAATCTGAATCATCTCACTAATTTTGAACCTGATGTGACAGAACCCGGTAGCATATTTGGATAGTTCATCCTCGTATCAAGAGGAAGGTTGCGGGTTCAAATCCGGCTAGGCTTAAACATTTTTGAGATGGTTTTAAAATCTTGGAATTTTCTGTATATGTTCGAATAACACTTTGAAAATAAAAATACTATTTGAAATAAGCAACGCGACATCTCTTGTCAATAAACTATACTGCAACGTTTGGCATTGAGCAGGTCATAAACTGTATAAGTGTTCCTGTAAATGGAGCTAACGGCGTGACGGAGCCCGAAAGCACAATAGGATAGTGCATTTTCATATCAAGAGGAAGGATGCAGGTTCAAGTCCCGTCTAGGCTTAAAATTGTTTGAGATGTTTTAAAATCTTGCGGTAACAAAGACCAAAATCATTTTCCCATAGAAACTTTGACACACCATTTTTATCCCATACGACTGGAATAATGGAATAAAAAGTAGCATATCTGTTATTCTACGCTATAATTTACGTTTATAACAAATTTCATCAACATTGGTTCAGCCGTTACGACGCTATTGAGTAATAAACAAATAAACGAACATCCAAACTTTCACATTTAGAACATTATTGTGATTCACTCCTGGCTTCATGATCCCTGGTAGTCATTATCAGACGGTGGTATACATTTCGTCATAAATCTTAAACAAAGAATTTAAAAGAACCCAAACATGACCGTTCTACTCTTATTCATGAAGAAATTATGTTGATCACCTGTTGGCTCCATTATCCCGGATTATCAAAACAAACATAAAAAATAATATAATAATTTTATTTATTACGACATATAAAACGATACTATACTCAAGTTTTTCATATCTCATATTTTGACCTTGGGTTCCTGAAAATATTTATTCCATGGGACCTGATTTATCAGATAGAAAGTAGCCTGTTTGTTAATAAATAAATAAATATTAAATAAATATTGCTGGACATTTCACACAGCGCTATCTAGCCCCAAACTAAGCAGAGCTTGTACTATGGGAACCAAATGACTGATAGAATGCTTATATACTTTTTTGTAAATACACACATATAAATACACATAATAATACATAGAAAAACATCCAAACCAGGAACAAATATTTATTAATCATGCACACATTTGTTCCGCGGCAGGAATCGAACCCGCTTTTTTTATTTTTTTTATTTATTTATTTTTAAAAAACATATACTTATAAAATTAATACACTTATAAAACCTTAGTAGGTTTAATTATTGATTAAAACGGGTATTTATAGTCAGCCCGAGACTGTTTTGCAACAGTCATGGTTGCAACACAGCCGAAACGTCGGGATAACAAATAAAAAAAGGTACATACGCAATTAATACCCGTTTTAATCAATAATTATGTACAGTGATCGCGAAAGTTTGAAATATACTTAGTGGGTTTGTCCTAAGTGAAAATTTTAAACTTCCTCCTGCATCTCAGCTGGCTATTCGCCCACTGCGCCACGGAGGTCGTCAGGACTAATCCAGGTTATAATCTACGTAAATACTAAATTTCATCGAAATTGGTTCATTCGTTGCGACGTGATTGAGTAACTAACAAACAAACAAACGATAAGCGATAAAACCGCCTGTTATTAAACATCATCGAGCGCACACGTATATAAGTGGTGTTCTTAAATAAAGTCCCGCAAGCTAAACTGAACTTTAGTCACAATCATCACCGCCCATAGAAAGCACACAGCCAAATAGTAATTATTTATCTATGTATTTTCCATTTTGTTTGTATTTGTTTTGTTTATATGGTGTATACTAAAGTGTTTATTTTATTCTTTCATTCATTCAAATAAATAAACGAACATACAAACGTTCAAATTTATACTATTAGTGTGATTCACTCCTGGCTTCATGATCAGACCCTGGTAGTTATTATAGTTTCGCAAAAACAATTTAATAGAACCCAAACACGATAAATCTACTGTTATACATTAAAGAGTTATGTTGAATCTCTGCTGGATCCATCATCAGACCCTGGTAGACGATATTGTCAAACATCTCACAAAAACAATTTAAAAGAACACACATGACCGTTCTAGTATCCATTAAGGACTTCTGTTGATTTTCTCTTGGCTTCATCATCAGCCCCGGCAGATATAGATAGATAGATAGATAGATAACTCTTTATTGAATTACCACACAAACAGAAATAATAAAAAAAATAAGTACTGGGTTAATAATAAAAAATAATAAAAAAATAAAAATAATAATAAAAAAATAATAAAATAATAAAAAAAATAAGTACTGGGTTAAAATAAATAAGGCAATACAATGGGCGGCCTTATCGCTAAAAGCGATCTCTTCCAGGCAACCTTTGGATGGAGCGAAATTTTTAAAAATTACGGATTGCGGTGTACTTTAGCGGATACATTACATTTACACATAATATATTCTAAGATATAATAATAATATGAAGTTTTAATCCTAATACTTAATATACTTATAAAATAGACTAATATATAGGTATATACATATAGCAAACTATACTAACAGATAAAATAAGTACATAAATAGTAAATAAATAACGCTAGGAAGATGACATCGTCAGGTAATGATGTTTCACCTTCAATTTGAAGACGTGTAAGGACGATGACCGTCTTACTTCTTCGGGCAGAGCATTCCACAGCTGAACAGCCCGGACAGTAAAATAAGCGCTGTAAAAGGAAGTGCTGTGCGAAGGAGTTCTGAGTATCAAGTTTTCTGATGACCTAAGAGTATAGTTATTTGAATAATGGAGAAATTCAAATCTATCTTTCAGATAGTGAGGAGAGAAAGGATTGAAAAGAATAGAATAGAGAAGAGAAAGGATATGCGTATTCCGAAGAAGACGAATCAGAAGCCATTTAAGCTTTGAACGGAAGGGAGACACATGATCATATTTACGGAGGCCAAATATAAATCTAATACAAAAATTTTGTAAACGCTCGAGCTTGTTAAGCTGTTCCTCAGTGAGATCCAGATAACAAGCATCAGCATAGTCTAGTACGGGATGTAAAAGCGATTGTGCAAGCGCAGTCTTGGTGGACGTAGGCAAAAAGTTTCGTAGTCTCCTTAGTGAACCAGCTGACGCAAACAACTTCCAGCTGGTTAGTTCAAGCTGAGCCTTCCATCAAAAGTTGCGGTCAATGATGATACCTAAATTCTTAACGGTTTCGCTGTATGGGATTGCTATTCCATCAAAGACAACTTGTGGGACAGTGGACCAATCAATTTTGCTAAGCGTTCTTGAACTACCTACAATAATGGTTTGCGTTTTGGTAGGATTAACTTTCAAACCGTGGAGCTTGCTCCACTCTGCAATACGGCGTAAATCGCAATTGGTAACGTCAACAGCATCAGCAATATTACTGAGCGTAGCTTGATTATAAATCTGAAGATCGTCTGCGTAGAGGTGAAAAGACGAAGAAAGATTAAGAGAAATAGAGTTTGTGAAGATTGCAAAAAGAAGAGGAGATAAAACGCCACCTTGAGGTACACCAGCAGACGTATTACACCACGAAGAGAGAGACTCCTCGAGTCGAACACGCTGACGGCGCCCGTGCAAGTAATTGAAAAACCAACCAATCACCGCTGGAGATACGTTAAAGGAGCTAAGTATTGCCAGGAGAATATCAAAATCTACGGTGTTGAACGCATTACTGAAATCAAGTAAAGTCAGCATGGACATGGGCATGGAAAATGGGCAACTTACCGTAGTTGCCCATTTTCCATGCCCACTCGTATATCGTCCGTGATTTTGACTAGAGCAGTGACAGTACTGTGGCCTTTACGAAAGCCAGACTGCAGAGGATTAAGGAGACTATAGGAGGAAAAAAAAGAGTTTAATTGATTATGGACCAAGCGTTCGAGAACTTTGGAAAGAAAAGGAAAGATAGAAATCGGGCGATATTCAGAAAAGGATTTGGGATTAGGTTTCTTAGGAAGAGGAATTATTTGGGCTTCCTTCCAAATGGAAGGGAAGGTACCGGTCATTAGGGAGTGGTTCAAGAGATGGCAGAGGGTAGGTAGAATGATATCAAGGATAGGAATAAGCATATTGCGGCTGATACCGTCAAGCCCAACAGCATTGGATGTAATTGACAAAATACTTTTCTTAACGTCAGCAACGGTGATTTGGCTAAATAGAAAAGGAGGATGATCAGGAGTTGGTAACGAAGAGAGAAAATTAATTGAACTGATTTTATCAGCATCAGCAATGTAAGAAGATGAAGAAAAATGTTGATTAAGGGAGTCAATGTTTAAATCGCTAGGAATTGAATCCTGGCGAGATTTATATATAATTAGATAATATTAGATAATATTAGATATTATATGTATTATCGTTATAAATCTCACACAAACAACTTAAAAAGACCCAAACACGACCGTTGTACTGTTATCCTTTAAATACTTCTGTTGATTCCGTTTTGGCTCCATCATCACACCCTGGTATACATTTACCATCATACATCTCACACAAATAATTTAAAAGAACCCAAACATAACCGTTCTACTCTTATCCATTAAGTAAATTTGTTGATCACCTGTTGGCTCCATTATATTTTTGACGACATTTAAAACGACACCACACTCAAATTTTTCATATAAGATGTCTTATTTTGACCTTGGGCTTCCTGAAAATATTTAAATTTAAAACTAACTTTAACTATTTCAAAATACTCTTAAATCTGGCTAAAACGAAAAATGAGATTAGGTTGTCAAACAAAGTGGTCCTGTGCCTTATTTCAGAAAAAAATCTGAAAGCGCTGAAATATCTATTAGTTTATTTTATAAGAGGAATCTACGTACATTTAAAATTTGATCGGTCTACTACTCACGATACCTGAAAACAGACTATTTTTTTATTTTATACTCTTATTTTGGACCCCTTGAAGTGCGAATGTCAAAAAAATCCTTTGTTATTCCACCCGCACACCCTAAAAACAACACACCCTCTATATTTCAAGTCTCTAGGTTCAGCGGTTTAGGCTGTGCGTTAATTTTCAGTCAGTCTGTCAGTCTCGTAACGATAATTTAATATGATGATCGTACTGATGATGATATTGATGGTTAAGAGCGGTCTATTTTTCCTCGTCTTCAGACGCTGGTAGTCAATTGTATCGTGTAACGTCTCGCAGATACAATTTTATAGAACTAAAACACGATACATCCACTGTTATCCATTAAAGAGTTCTGTAGATTCCCTCCTGGCTCCATCATCAAACCCTGGTGGTGTTACCATGATAAAATGTTCATTATTTATCTTTAGAAAGCATTTATGCAAAGTTATACGTTCGTAAATGCAAATGACATTTTTTTAGAACAAACAACAACATCCCTTTTCAACCCTATGGGGTGATTTTCAGATAGAATTACTATCCCATGTTTCATTATGCACTTTGCTTAGTATTTAAGTAAAGTTTTAAGTTTATTAACCCTAGAAATAAGGTTTTGCCATACAAAGTTCAACACCTTTTTCCACCCACCCAGGGGATGAACTTTGAAAATTAAAAAAATATAATTTCTCTTATTTTTGTTGAAGAATATGTTTGCCAAGTTTCAAGTTTATAAACCCAAGAACCACGGTTTTTCATACAACCGTAAAAACCTCTTTTGATCCCTTTAGGGGATGAAGTTCCAAAAATCCGTGCTTAGTGTTCATTTCCACACCACAAAGAACATAGCGTCCAAATTTCAAGTCTCTAGGATCAGCGGTTTGGGCTGTGCGTTGTCTATATGTCAGTCAGTCAGGACAACGATTCTTATATATTAGAAGAAAATAGCGGACGTAATAATAGCGGTCGACATTAATAAAACACTAGATTAAAGGGGAGAGTGAATACTTTTGAGAGCAAATCATGTGTGAGATCAGTTTTAAGTTGAAGTGCTTTTTATTTGTTTTGCGATATGTCAAGTATTTATTGAGTGTTCAAGTATCTATCTTTTAAAAGTTTTAGAGGCTCTTAGATCTCCTTTTTCAAGTTAGTAGACAATTTGATAACTTAGTTCTATATTATCTTTGATTTATTTATAAATCAATATCATTGGAAAATACTTACAAAGGTATAAAGGAACAGGCGGAAAAATCGACGTTCCAAAATTAAACTTGTGATGTTTCAATTTAAACAGCTTAGAACGGTGTCCACTAGATAAAAAGACCACACGATAAAGGTTGCTGGGAGCCGTTGGGTGCAGGCCGCATACAAAATAAAAACTGAGAAGCTACAACATTCACAACATCAGCATTTTTGGACGATATATTCTCGGAATACTCTTAGAGAAAGAATTCGTCCGTGGAAATACTACCAACATATCTTTTTTTATATATATTGCTGGACATTTCACATATCGCTATCTAGCCCCAAACTGAGCAGAGCTTATACTATGGCAACTAGATAACTGATAGAATATTTATATACTTTTTTTTGTAAATACATACTTATAATATATAGAAAAACATCCAGACCCGAAACAAATATCTGTAAATCATGCAAACACTTGTTCCGCGGTGAGAATCAAACCCGCTACCTCCTGCGTCTCAGCCGGCTATTTGCCCACTGCGCCACGGAGGTCGTCTGCCGTCAAGCAGTAAAGGTGACTAATCAATATTGAGCTTTGCTATGCTGCGCTGCATCATGATCATAGGTCCATAGATTACATAGGCCTCCCTCATGGATTTCCAGAGCGACCCATCTTGTGCGGCCTGCACCTAACGGCTCCCAGCAATCTTTATCTGGTCGTTTTACCATCTTGTGCCGGGCATTCCTATGCTTTCAGTGCGTAGTATCCACTCTAGAAATTTTTTTTTATTTATTAGGTTTACCAACAGTTAAACTCAATGATTGCTTAGTTAACATACACGTAGCTATTGTAACAATATGCGACGGCAAATTAAAAATAGTACAATAGGTGGTCACTTCAAGCCAGTGAGTAATTTGATTATCTAGAAAACAAACAAAATCGGGATTTGCACACTTAGCCGGGCCTGCACGACAACCCCCAAACGCACCAAGCAACTAAACACGTTCATAATGTTAAAAATATACGTATATATGTTATTTGACAACTCGCTAAATCTTTCTGCCCCAACGGCCGTCAGTTCTTCGAGCTATGTGCCCCACCCGGTGCCACTACAGCTTGTTAATCCTCTAGGCTATGCCTGTGACCTTGGTACGACCTGTGAACCAATTGTTATGAGCAATTTTTTTTTCAGTATTCAGTATTTTAATGCTTTCATGCAAAATGTTACTTGTCAGATCTTATTGACTAGTCAAGAGTCCCTTCGTAATTATGTTCCCTGAAGGTAAGGGTGTAGCAACATTATAGTTAACTTTGCAGATCTAGTGCAATCCAAGTTGGCCGATTTTACGTTTAGAATTGGTTAGTAAAATCATTATTGTAGATAAGTATCTACATGTTTGGTCATTAAAGAAGTCGTCAAGTGTGAAGTATCTTTTTCCATCAGTATATTTTATAATTTATTTTCAAAGATTGTGTCCTTTTCTTGGGCTTTAATTTGTTCTGGTATTTTGTTATATTTAATCACATATCACCTAATAAAAAATATAGACAAAACTATTGATAGTGTCCCACTCCTAAAGCTGCAGCTGTGATAACGTAGCAAGCCCAGCGCTGGGAGTGGGATTAATACATTAAATGTATTCACGAGGCGACCCGGTGAGTAGGCGTACTACACCTAGTGGTGACGACACGGTGATCAAAACAAGCGGAATATTATTATATTTCCTATGATGTTCTACATTTGACCCCCGATAGCTAATCAGGGTGTTGTGAGTTTGAAGGTTTTGTCTATGCGTGTGTATTTGTGTCTGTAGCATTGTTGAGGATGGATGGATTTCAATGCGGTTTTTATATTTGAAACTAGGAGTTTGGGAAAAGGAGATTAGCAAATTTGGTAGAAATCTGTGCAGTGAGAACAAACACGGAGAAACAATTCTTATGATTTCTGGGCGCATATCTGGTTACAGCGACGACGTGTCATCCGATATAAAGAGATATTTATTAAAATAAACAGTTGCTTACAGTTTTCAACCAAAGCGCAAACTGCCTTATAACTAACATATAAACAAACAAATTAAATATACCCTGAGGGACACATGAATAGAACTAAAACTATTTTTAAATATGTCAACATGTTGGAACTCTTGTAGAAATAGCTGTTGCTTATCTGGAGGTAGTTTTAAAATAATCCTCATTATTACAAACATATTGTTTGTCCTTGACAGAATGAAGTGGACTAGCTCAACCTTTTAGTAGCATATTTCAAATTCCTATTAGTTGTTTTATTTACAAAACCGTATCTTTCATGAATTTAAACGTTCTCTTATAAAGTGTCTTTAGGACGAGGAGCCCGATTGCCGGCGTCTTCTAGAGATCCTTTCAAATCTGCTAACACGTCCCTCGTCACGCCATTACACACTCTCTCCAACGAGCCGTAAGGCTGTCAATCCCGCGGAACGATAAAGATATTCCATGTTTGCTACTTGTACGAGTATAGGCTCGGATAAGAATGTTACTCTATAGAAATGTACGTTTAATTCCAACTATAGATACTGAATTTCACACTTGTGCAGATTATTGAATAGTCACTGTGTTTTTTCCAATATGGACGTTATTTAATATAATAAATATTATATAATTATTTAGACAGCACACAGCACTCGGATTCATTTATAATTATAAAAAAAATGATGTGCTTGTGCGGTCACCTATACGGTTCTTAGGTTATGGAACAACACCAAAGGTACACAAACGACCTTTTTATAAAAAAATAATAATAATTTGTCTGGGGAAGACTTCAGCAGGTGTTCGATATATCTCTCAATAATACGATCAATCGTAGCACTCGTAGCTACTCAATTGTATAAATCAGGAGATTAGGAAAATAAATGGGTCGTTTCGGTAAATTACACGTAAAACTGAAACAGTAAGTGAGATAGAGGGCGCTGGTTTAAAATTTGGTGATGAAGTAAGCTTCCTCTAGCCTTTAGCTTTATTTTTTCTTTCATCTATATCTATCTGCTATAAAGAGGTGGAGCTGAACATAGGAATTACTTTATCATCAATAACAATCAAAATAAATACGAACAAAATGGTGTCAGCGATTCCTCAGTTTCTATTTATTACATTTTATTGATTCCACTCAAAAAATAAAAAAACAAATTAAACCTAAATTTGTGAAATGCGAGTGAAACTCAACACTCGTATTCATTCACCCACAGAGTGAACAAACCAGTGAGTAGATAGAGGCGACGCAGATTAAGACCATGTTTTGCATAGATGGGTTACTAAGAAATCAAATTAATTTTATAATTAAATGTAGAAATGTAGCTTATTACTATAAAAGTTATGAGAGAGAAAGCTGTACAAATGGAACCTTCGAATGTGTGCATGTGTATTTTTTATGGCCTAAAACGTCTCTATTAACGGCCAGAAGTAACGATTTTCACTCCCCTATTAAGGCGGAAAGGAGAAATTATAATTTGCAGTCAGAAGTTCCTCTTTCATCTGCTTTGTAGTTAAACGATACACTCGGACAAACAGAGCGACGAACTTATATACAATAACAGTTTTTCCTGTATCATTATAAATATTGTCAAAGTGATACTTTTGGAATTATTTATTTATTAATGACACTTTATTTTGAATATAACATTTTCACACAGAACCAACAGAAAAGATAAATTCACAGTTTTGTTTAAATTTTGCGTCATTTTCAGGAATAGTTTTTTATTTTGAGGTCACAGTTTTTCTGATGAACATACACATCTGCAGTACCCTTTACTTGAGTGCAGTGTGTTTCGCGTAATTAGTTATGAATCGTGCACTTGACTGGTTTGCGGGTTATCTAATACTCTCACTTACCTTGTAATTACAATGAATTACACAATTAAATCTCTTAGCTGTCAGAACCCACGTCATAATCACTAGATTAAGCCCACGGCGTCAGTTCGGTTGCCAGATGAAATGTTCCCACGCAGCAAATACAAATACATTTATTTACCAAAAAGTTTCACAATAAATTAAAGAGTAGACTTTAGTTGGTAATGGTTCACACATTAGGTGTAGTCGGTCGAAACTTCTAACAGAACGTATCCTCGTGCGTACGATGTTCTAAGCTTTAGTTCTGGTTCTGTTCTGTGCCTTATCGCGGGAAACCGGATTACAAAAACATACGCTTACAGCCCACAATCTATTACTTATACTTACATTAAATACTAAAAATAAAAACTAAATAAAGAGGTAACTTTTTAACATGAATCGAAACCAGTTAGTTTTGGCGCGCCAACGATTTCGCGGCCGACCTCGCCGTCGCTGTCCATCCTCCGGTATCCAAGGTGTTATGATATTGGCCCATTTCTCCGGAAACATTCGACTTACGTGCCCGGCCCAATCCCCCTTGAGCTTCGCGGTTTCGTCTCCCACATTTGCAATGCCAGTTAAAGAATGAAACGTGGTATTCCTCACCAGATCAGTTCTCCGGAATCCTAGGACGCTGCGTTCCATTGCCCTTTGGCAAATCTTGAGCTTGGACTTCTGCAGTTCGGTCAATGACCATGTTTGCGCACCGTAGGTTAGAACCGGCAGGATACACATGTCGATGAGTTTGCGCTTCAGACTCAGAGGAAGGTCACCCTTCATGTGCGCCTTCATGGACCAGTAGCTCTTCCAGGCATTTTCGATGCGGCGATCGATTTCCTTGTCATGCCTGTTTTCGAAGCTTGCTGACTGGCCCAAGTAAATGTACTCATCGACATATATTATTTCCTGCCCATCTATCTCGACCCTAAGTTTCGTGGCATTGGTCATTATTTGCATTTTCGGCCGATTCATTTGCAGTCCAACCCCAAGACTTGCCGCGCTCAGTTCTTGGAGCATTTCTTGTAAGTCATGTGCTGTTTGGGCAAAAAGGAAAATGTCGTCCGCAAAACGCAAGTTAGTTAGGCGCTTGCCATCGATGTTTATGCCCCTTGTAGCCCAAGATAATACTCGTAATACCTCCTCGAGGGTGCTCGTAAACAGAATGGGAGAGAGTGGGTCACCCTGCTTGACTCCTTTCTGTATGTGAAATGCTGGACCAGTGAAGTAGAGTTTTATATTGGCTGCGCTTTGGCGGTAAATGCTATTAAGAAGATCAATGTATGTTTTGTGAACTTGCTGGTTTCTAGTTATTTAAATATTGCTGAGTGCTGCAGGCTATCAAAAGCCTTTGTGTAGTCCACAAATGCAATGTAGAGTGGTTTATCAAATTCTGTTTTATTTTTAATTATCTGGTTTATTGTGTGTAGGTGATCTGTTGTGGAGAAGCCGGGACGAAAACCTTAAAAAAATATAATCATCAATAAAAAATTCTTAATCGACTAATAAATGACGCATTTTTGAGTTACCAAATATCACACTAATATTATAAATGTGAAAGTTTAGATGTTTGTTTATTTATTTGTTTGTTTGTTACTCAATCACGTCGTAACGGCTGAACCGATTTCGATGAAATTTGGTATATAAGTAGATTATAACCTGGATTACCATAAAGGCTACCTTTTATCCCTTTAAATCAGTTCGCATTTTTGTGTTGGTGGTGTTTATTTCTAGGTTACCAACACATTTAGTAGTGTAACGCGTACGGAGTCACGGGCAACAGCAAGTTAAACAATATAAAACTTAATTAAAAATCTCCTATTTTTAAAGTCGGTTAAAAATAACAAAACCCTAAAATAATAGATAGAGTTGATCTCAGCATATTTGAACGGCGATAATAGTGTTGCATACTGTTGTGCCGCGTCACGCAGTTGCATACTGTTGTGCCGCGTCACGCAGTTGCATACTGTTGTGCCGCGTCACCCAGTTGCATACTGTTGTGCCGCGTCACGCAGTTGCATACTGTTGTGCCGCGTCACGCAGTTGCATACTGTTGTGCCGCGTCACGCAGTTGCATACTGTTATTTCATTAACTATTCAGCTGCTAATTTTTATTATAATAATAACAATAAATATGTATATTTTCTCTCGACAAAAGGTTTACAAAAATCACTTATATCTAAGGGTTCTTATGCTGAAGTACACCTGTTTTGCGAAAGACTGGTGCCAAAACCTTTGATACAGGTCACCAGAGCCCCCCCCCCCCCCAGCCCCCCCCCACTCCGCTGGCTAACTTACATGTATTATTATATTCTACAGTGATGCGTACGAGTA
Organism: Philereme vetulata; assembly: GCA_918857605.2. Classification (NCBI taxonomy): domain Eukaryota; kingdom Metazoa; phylum Arthropoda; class Insecta; order Lepidoptera; family Geometridae; genus Philereme; species Philereme vetulata. Next base: position 447,341 of record OU975425.1, read on the forward strand.
CATGCGTGGGTGTGTGTTATGAGGATGTGTAAGGGTGTGTATGTGCTGTGTTTCTGTGTTTGGGTCAGAGTGTGTGCAAACTTTTGGGTTTTTTTTCTAGGTTCATATTTGTAGAATTTAGTAAGGAGTCTTATTTCAAAGGGGTCATAAAACCTCCAGTTTCTTCGTAGTTTAGAGTTTTAAGCCATTCACTTATTACTTTTTTGCATATATATTTAGTAAGGGGGTAAATTGAGAGTAAAATTAAACTTAATATGGGGTTGGTTAAAACGTAGGTTGTGTACAACCACAAATAATTCTACTATTAATGCGAAAGTGAGTTTGTTTGTTACTCTTTCATCGTATTTTTCGTCCTATCGTCGTGACAGCTGAACCGATTTCGATGATATTTATTAATGTATTTGTATAGATAATGACTTAAATTAAGATATAGAGTACTTTTTATTGACAAACCACGCGTGCGAAACCTCGGACGGAAGACAGTTTTAATAAACATAAACCGACCTCCATCCGATTTATACATAGTCATAAATATCACATGACTCATTCTCGTGTTGATTACTTTAAATGATCTCATAGATTTATTACCATAAATCAATTTTGAGTATAGTTTCGTGTTTATAGAAGTAGGAGTAACTGCGTACCTGCACCGGGCTACACCCGGAACAAACATTTGCCTTTAATGCAAACATTTGACGACCTCCATGGTGCAGTGGGCGAATAGCCGGCTGAGACGCAGGAGGTAGCGGGTTCGATGCCCGCTGCAGAACAAATGTTTGTATGATCTACAGATATTTGTTCCGGGTTTGGTTGTTTCTCTATATATTATAAGTATGTATTTACAAAAAAAAATGTATTTAAGTATTCTATCAGGTATCTGTTTCCCATAATACAAGCTCTTAGTTCTTCAGCGCTAGCTTAGTCTCTAGCTTCTTAGTTTGGGGCTAGATAGCGCTGTGTGAAATGTCCAGCAATATTTTTTTTTGTCCAGCAATATTTTATTTGCCCACTACTGGGAATCTAAATTAGCAACTTGTAGGTTTCCAGTCGGCCGCTCGCTCATCCCACCACACTTTTTGTCGATACAGATACATCATATCTTTATTTTATGGCATCACACTAATATTTTAAATGCGAAAGTCTGGATGTTATTTTTTTATTTATTTGTTTGTTTGTTTGTTTGTTTGATATTCAATCATGTCATAACGGCCCAACCGATTTCAATAAAATTTAGTATGTACATACGTAGATTATAACCTGGATTAAAACGTAGGCTACTTTTTTTTCATTAATCAGGTTCCACGAGATAAAAATGGTGTGTCAAGTTAAGTTGCAACAGCGAGTTTAGCTTTATTTCTAGGTTACTTACACACTTAGTAGTGTAACGCGTATGAAGTCTCAGGCAACAGCAAGTTAAAAATAAACAAACAAAAAATAATACTTTTATACAGCATAGGTAGACTGATATCTACTAAATATTTTGCTAAGATAGTATATTTAATTCGGTTCCTGAATGGTCGAGTCAACGCGACGCGACGCGACGATGCCTATCGACGCACAAACGCGTTCACTCGTTAACGCAAGCAGATTAAACAGTCGATCTTTCCAAATAAATTATATTTATATAATTTTCCGTATACGTATGCTTGATTAAACAATTATTTTTAACCCGCTGCCCAAAAAGAGGAGTTTTATAGGTTGACGCCTATGTCTGTCTGTCTCTGGTATCGTAGTTCCAGAACGGATGTACCGATTTGGATGATGTTTTATTTGAAGAAAGCTTTTTTAACTAGGGTGGTTTTTTTAGCTAAGTCAGCTTTTAACCCTAACGCAAAAAGAGGGGGTTTTACATTTATAAAATTCACTTACTAACTTTTTTCATGTATGTTGCGTAATACCCAGACATTTAGACTGAATTATGTTAGGTGTATATGACGTAAACAAAAAGCTACATACTTTCCGTATTCATTCAAACAAATTACGCTCATAAAAGTGCCTATCGGTTTTCGAGTGACGTTTAGTTATAAATTATATCCCTCGATAGGATATCGCTACAGATAATGTACGAGTGCCTTATCGCCCTTCGCGTGACAAATGTCTACTCTTAAATAATAGTCCGCCTTTTTACTCTTTGACATAGTAGAATAATAAATACAGTACTCTAACCCGTGGCAGTAACCATCCCCATTCTATCATCGGACAACTAAACATTTTGACCTCCCATACGCACAAAACGATTCTTTTGCACCTTTATAATGCGCACCAACACTAACATTCTGCGAATAAATGATCTGTATCTTTATCTTTACCACCAAAGTGTGAACGCCTTTCCTGATTATTACAACCTGTGTGTCGTCAAGGTGCGAGTAGGGCTTGCATCATCTGTATGATTTCGGTATCCGAATAATTCGGATAGTAGTGAACTTTAGTAACCGGATATCCGGATATTACGGATAATTCGAATAATTTTGAGTAAAGCGTTAAAATGAAAAAAATGTTATTAAAGTAGCCATAAACAATGTTTAAGTCATCCCAACATTCATCATTAAAATATAAATCACTTTTGACAATAAGGAAACTTGATAGGTATACTTCCTTTAGATCACATTTTCTGTGACTAAAACTAAAGCAATAAGTAAGCAACTTGTCAGTCGTGACTTTCTGAATGTTTTATAATGCGACAAATATTAAAAATAAAGGATACACAGTGTTTTAAATTACGATAACTTTTTAGATACATGTACTTATTGCACAAAATTATGAAATTATGGTTTTGATGTAGTTACGTTTTCATGTTCAAATCGTAATTGTTTGATGAATTTTACTATTCGTTTTATTCGAATTATCCGAATATATTGATCGTCACTATCCGGATAGTAAAATCACAAGGATATCCGAATAATACGGATATTCGGATATCCGAATTGCAAGCCCTAGTCGAGAGTGAACACGTTTCTTTTAGTCAAGCATGATTTATCCTAGACCGCATCATCGCTTACCATCAGGCGAGATAGTGGTCAAACGCGAGCCTATATCATATTTTTTTCACACCACCTGCTCAAAAATGTCAAATTATATATCATGTTCATCTCACCGAAAGCAGGCGATTAAATCCCTACGGCTGAGCCGGGAGTAAAGTTGTACCGAATTTCATTATAATGTGATCACTATGATGATGATTCAATCATAATGTAATTTGAATTTTGAATCTCATCTGTATTAAAATTTGAACCAAAGAGACCCACACAATAAGAACTCATTCGTAAATCGAACTAACCTCTGCACAGAATGCACCAACCTAGATTTGGTTTTTATTGTCTCGCAGAAAGTGTGAAAAGTAGAGTATTCTCCTCGTGGATAAAGCTGTCAGTAAGTAAGTGCACTCAGGATTCTAGTAACTCCCTCGCTTCGCTCGTGAGCTAACTCTAGAATCCTTGGTTACGTTCGGGATTCAATACAGCGCCCGTGATGCAAGACACTGCTTTATCCCCTCGCTTAATAATCTAATCTTATTAAAAAAACTTTGCCGTGTGGTGCCGGTAGTAGAATATTACACCTCCTCTCATGCCCGTGGATGCAGTAATAGCCTGCTAAAGGTAACCTCCGGAAGATGGGCAGCAGCGTCTTTCCGTGTATCAACATCCCGTACTGCGCCCGCCAACCCGCCTGCCAAGCGTGGTGAGTATGGCAACTACCCATCATGGAGATCCATGGAGGCCTGTGTTCAGTAGTGGACGTTTTACGGCTGAAATGATTAAAAAAAACTTAAGGTTACTTCATCGTTTGTTTACCCCAATTCTCGTATTTTGACGTTCGTAAACTTAAATGGGTTCGATCTAAAGTATTCTATATATATATATATATATATATATATATATATATACATATATATTCCACATATTTAGTTTATGTTAAACTTTGCATAAACAAGTGTGTACAAATCTACTCCATAAAGGAAATGCAGGAAAGAATAGTAGATTATTAAACGAGGGGATAAAGCAGTGTCTTGCGGCACGGGCGCTATTTTGAATCCCGAACGCAACAAAGGATTCTAGAGTTAACTCACGAGTGGAGCGAGGGAGTTACTAGAATCCTGAGTGCAGAGAGAGATATAAGCACGCCTAAGATGCAGACAGTTTTATCCGCTAGGAGAATACTCTACTTTTCATACTTTATATTCCAAATCTAGGTTGGTGCATTTTGTGCACAGATTAGTTCAATTTACGAATAAGTTCTTATTGTGTGGGTTTCTTTGGTTCAAATTTTAATACAGATGAGGTTCCAAATTCTAATCACAATATGCCAGCGACGGCATATTTAAATTCAGTACTACTTTACTCCCGGCTCGGTGGATTTAATCACTTGCTTCCCGTGAGGTTTACATGACATATAGTTTGACATTGTCGAGCAGGTGCTGTGTAAAAACGTTTATTTGAAACAGCTACGCAAATTACATAATATTAGGTTGGGGAAAAAGTTTCTACGCATTTTTTAAGAAAATTCAAAACATTTTTTAATATAGTTTATTTACATTTAACTAAAGTATGTAGGTACCATTTTGTTCGATAAATTTTTTTCATCTTGTAGATAGGGACAAGATCCCATTGCTATAGAAATATTGGAACATCTGATCAAAATATTGCGACAAGTAGTTTTGGCAGTCCTCCCGTGATGTTAACCTGACACTGCCTAAAGAATTCTGAAGAGACCGAAACAGGTGGAAATATGAAGGTGCAAGGTCAGGACTATACGGCGGATGCAATAACAACTCCCAACCAAACTCTCTTAATTAATGCTGAGTGGCTAAAGATGTGTGAGGTCTAGCGTTATCATGATGAAAACCCACACCCCTTCTGTTGATTAATTCCGGCCGCTTTCTCTCAACTTCTTGCTTGCTTATCACATCAGTTGTTCAGAGTTCAGAATCGATGACCCTGTCTGGTGGTAACAGCTCATAATGAATTATGCCCTTCCAATCCCACCAAACACACAGCATCACCTTGTTGCGAGTTAACCCGGGTTTCGCCACAGTCTGTGAAGCCTGACCGGCCTTTGACAACGACCTTTTTCACACGTTCTTGTCGTACGTGATCCACTTTTCATAACCAGTTATCATCTTCTTCAAAAATGGTTCGGTTTCATTACGTCGTAATAAAGAATCACAAGTGAGTACACGGTTTATTAGGTTTCTTTCAGTGAGCTCGTGGGGTACCCAAATATCGAGCTTTTTTGTGTACTCAGTTTATTCAATTGTTTTGTGGTTAATTCCCAGTTCTTTAGCTACGTCGTAACTACTGATATGCCAATCTTGCTCCACTTTTTCAAAAATGGCATCATATTTATCCGTAATAGGGCGTACCAGAGCGACGTGCATCTTTGACATCAAAATTTCCGGATTGAAAACGCTTAAACCAAATTTGTGCTACTCTCAGAGCTTTAGGTCCATAAACAGCGCAAATTTTTTTCGCGGCTTGCGTTGTATTTTTACCTTTTTTATAGTAAAATTTTAAAATGTATCGAATTTCTTCATTAGATTCACTCATCTTTACAGTACGAAATCAAATAAAAATGACACATTTTCCTAATTTAAATTTGGAATCATCTTTTTTAAAATTTTGGCCGTGTGGTCCCGGCGTAATAATAGGGCCACAACTTCTCATCCTGCGGGAGCCATGTGAGCCGGCAGAGGGAGTTGTTCCAGGGAATGGGCAGCAGCATTCTTCTGTGTACTAATCACCAACCACTGCGATCACCAAGCCGCCTGCCAAGCGTGGTGATTATGGCAAAATCCCCCCTATGACAGACACAACAGACAAACGGTCCCCAGTCCCCGGCGGCTCCGTCATCCCTGGAAGTGGTAGCAACCAGGGCAGTGGCGGAGCAGGGGGTGCTAAGAATCCCCGGCAGCAATCCAGCTACCACCACCGACGACTGGACCTGGCAACGTACAACACACGAACGCTCAGGGCTGACGAGAAGCTGGAAGAAGAACTGAGCAAGCTACGTTGGGACATCCTAGGATTGTCGGAAGTCCGAAGACAGGGTCAGAACACGATGATTCTTAACTCCTGTAACTTGCTCTTCTACCGGGAGGGAGATCAACTATCCCAGGGTGGTGTCGGGTTTCTCGTCCGCAAGTCCCTCGTTAACAACGTGACAAAAGTCGACAGTGTGTCGAACAGGGTAGCATACCTTATACTCAGAATTACCGAAAGGTATTCGTTGAAGGTCATACAGGTATATGCGCCGACCTCGACACACCCAGACGATGAAGTGGAAGCCATGTATGAGGAGATCTCCGAGGCCATACATACTTCCAAGATTCATTTCACGGTTGTAATGGGGGACTTCAACGCAAAGCTAGGCACAAGAAAAGACGATGAGCTGAGAGTGGGGCCATTTGGATTCGGGCGGTGGAACCGAAGGGACCAGAGACTGGACGACTTCATGGAGAAGGAGGGCCTCTTCATGATGAACTTCTTTTATGAGAAGCGGCCAGCCAGAAAGTGGACGTGGATAAGCCCCGACGGTTTCACTAGAAGTGAGATAGACTTCATAATGACGATCAAGGAGCAAATATTTGATGATGTCTCCGTGATCAGCAGGGTAAAAACCGGGAGCGATCACCGCATTGTTAGATGCACATTGAATATCGATGTTAAGCTTGAAAGGACACGTCTGATGAAGTCTGCGCTTCGTCCAAATCCTGCCCAAATCCAAAACCCCGAGAGCTTTCAGCTAGAACTGCACAATCGCTTCCAGTGCCTAGCCAGCTGCAATGATATTGACGAGATAAACAACGGGTTGGTGGAAACTGTCCAAGCGGTGGGATCTAAGTTATTTAAGGCCCTCCGCCGAACTAAGCACCAGAAACTCTCAGATGAAACCATTAAGCTAATGGAGGACCGGGATGAAATGAGATTGCAGTCTTCAGCTGATATGTCGGCCTACGGTGTGCTTAATAGACGAATCTCAAAATCTCTGCGACACGATCTGCGTACCTTTAATACATCTCGTATTAAGGTCGCAATAGAAAGGAATAAAGGTTCAAAAGTGTTTGCAAAGCATTCGTCTATAGGGCAAAGCCAAATGACTAAGCTGAAGACCGACAGCGGCACTATCATTTCGTCGAAACCGGAGATTCTGAGTGAGGTCGATAAGTTCTATGGACAGATGTTCACCTCAACACAAAACCCCGTTGGTCAGTTGTCTCAGGACACCAGAGCCAAACTAACCCGACACTATACCGAAGATATCCCGGATATCAGCCTGTATGAGATTAGGATCGCTCTGAAACAGCTTAAAAACAACAAGGCACCAGGTGAGAATAGAGTTACGATAGAACTTCTGAGAGCGAGTGGAAAACCGGTACTTCAAGTCCTCCAGAAGTTATTTAACTCCGTCGACCTTGAAGGAACCACGCCAAAAACGTGGGATAAGAACGTGGTGGTGCTTTTCTTTAAAAAAGGTGATACAACCTTATTAAAGAACTACAGGCCCATCTCGCTCTTGAGCCACGTTTACAAGCTGTTTTCGAGAGTGATTACGAACCGTCTCGCACGCAGGTTCGATGACTTCCAGCCTACCGAACAAGCCGGTTTCTGAAAAGGTTTTAGTACCATAGACCACATCTACACGCTACGCCAGATAGAAGACAGAAGACCGAGGAGTATAATCGGCCGTTATGTCTAGCGTTTGTGGACTATGAAAAAGCCTTCGATTCAATCGAGACCTGGGCGGTACTGCAGTCTCTTCAGCGATGCCAAATCGACTATAGGTATATCAAAGTGTTGAAGTGTTTGTATAGTAACGCCACTATGTCAGTCCGTCTACAGGACCAGAGTACGGAACCAATCCAATTGCAAAGAGGCGTGAGACATGGAGACGTAATTTCTCCGAAACTGTTCACGAACGCATTGGAGGACGTTTTCAAACTCTTGGTCTGGGACAGACTTGGCATCAATATCAATGGCGAATACATCACTCACCTCCGTTTTGCCGATGATATAGTCATTATGGCCGAATCGCTCGAGGAACTCGGTACCATGCTCAACGACCTCAGTAGGGTCTCCCAACAGGTGGGTCTTAAAATGAACATGGATAAGACGAAAATCATTTCAAATATCCATGTTGCACCCGTACCGGTAGTTGTTGGGGGCGATACTCTCGAAGTTGTCGACGAATATGTATACCTAGGACAAACTGTCCAATTAGGTAAGTCCAACTTCGACAAAGAGGTCGCACGAAGAATCCAACTCGGCAGCGTTCGGGAATTTCGCGATATCTTCTCGTCCAAAATTCCCCAGAGTCTGAAGACTAAAGTCTGCAACCAGTGTGTGTTGCTAGTGATGACCTTTGGCGCTGAAACGTGGTCCTTTACTCATGGCCTCATGACCAAGCTCAAGGTCGCTCAACGAGCTATGGAGAGGGCTATGCTCGGGGTTTCTTTGCGTGACAAAATCCGCAATGAGGAAATCCGCAGAAAAACTAAAGTTGCCAACATAGCTCTTAAAATTAGCAAGTTGAAGTGGCAATGGGCAGGCCACATCGCTCGTAGAACCGATAACCGTTGGGGAAGATAGGTTCTCGAGTGGAGACCACGGACTGGAAGACGTAGCGTAGACCGGCCCCCCACAAGGTGGACCGACGATCTAGTAAGAATCGCGGGGAATCGTTGGGCACAAACGGCTACCAACCGCTCGTTGTGGCGATCTAAGGGGGAGGCCTATGTTCAGCAGTGGACGTCTACCGGCTGATGATGATGATGATGATGAAAATTTAAACTTTGAATGATACCAAAACCAGCCAGATACAAATAGTATAGCCAAAGAAATTTTATTACAAGTTCATACATGCGAAAAGACTTTTTTCCAAACCTATTATAAAGTACACAAAAATACAATTAGAAAAAAAACAATCCGTATAACTTTTCATCAGCATGTCTCGGGTGAAGGAATGCAATGCCACATAGGCCAGGTCACTGGGAACATGTGAGTCACATTTTACATACATTTTTGTTCCAGGTCCGGGTTTCTATATATTATAAATATGTATTTACAAAAAACCTATATAAGTATACCAACTGTTATCTGGTTCCTTTAGTACAAGCTTTGCTTAGTTTTGGGCTAGATAGCGCTGCGTGAAATGTCCAGTGTTATTTATTTATTTATTCAATTATATGCAGTGGTAAGCACTAGGTGGGACGTGGGCTTGTGTCCTTATCTAATATAAAATACATTGTATGACTGGATAAATTAATAAAAAGTCTTTGTATACCTTTTTAATTACCATTAATTTACAACAAATTAAAATAATATATAATGGGTGATCTTATCGCTTGTGAAGTCTTCCATACAACATTTTGATGGAGAGATGTATACTGGTAGATTGTCTACCTCCGCAGTGATGTTCCCGGACGGCGGGCGGCGGCGGCGTCCGTCGGTAGCGTACCACCGCTGTGTAACTGCGTGCTCGATCCTCTAACTCGGGTTAAGCCAAGACAAGTTTTTGACTAACATCCACCCAACTCGAAAGTTTTAACCTGAAGCAGTTATGTGGAGAGGCGGCAGTTTGACTCTCGGCCACAGGTGTGTTAAAGTACAATGGATGTCAGCAACAGTACAGTCTTGAAATATTTAAAGGTGGCGCAAGCAACGTCTCTATGTTCCGAAATAACTCTCATTTTAGGGCATACCTTCTAATAGCGCTAATAGTAAATACGTACTATTAGGGACTGGAATACGCCATTATTCGTTTGTTGGCTCACGTTTGACTAAAATCTGACTTAATGGCAAGCAATATGTAATCTACGATGGAGCTTACCTAGAAGAAACCAGTTCAATCCCATTTTCACTATAGGATTATAATTATTTTAATTAATTAACTCATTTATTTCAGATATCCATAATTTCTTAACACTGACACAAAATAAAATACATGAACAAAAATAATAATAATAATAAAAACTACACTACTCTAGGTATTTTTGTTTGCCAGTATATGTACCATGCAGCAATGATTCATATACTGGCAATCAAACCTACTTGCAAACACGCATAGGATGCCACTTGAGCTAGCCCGAACCCTGCGCAACAAAGATGTACACCGCTTTCGCATGACTGTATAGAAATAGTCAACTCGCGCAGCGGCAAACATCCCCGAAGCGCTGCAGAATCTAGGCAGCCCCATCAGCACCCTAAACGCATTATTGTATTGAATACGTAGGGCGTTGTACTGTTTAAGCGTGTGATTCACCCACAGGCTGCTCGTGTAGAAGTTCGTACAGTACGCTCGGAAAAGAGTGAGTTTTATTTCACTTGAGCAACGAGCAAACCTGCGGGCTATCATGTTCGCTCTGACAGACAACGCCCTACGCTCTCTCTCCATATCTGTATCATCTTTCAGGTCCAAGGTTACCACGTGTCCGAGATATTTAAATTGTTCCACCCTATTTAGTGGAGTTCCATGCAACTTTATTGGTGGGATGGAGGACAGACGCTTACCTCTGGCCTGAAAGACCATCCATTCACTTTTCTTTATATTATATTTTAAGCCATGTCTATGTACATACGCTTCACAGATACCCAACAGTTTAGTTAGGCCACAGACCGATGCACTCAGCAATACCATGTCATCCGCATAGCTGATGTTGTTGAGGCAAACTCCCTCGATATGGGATCCGACACGGGTACTGCTGAGCTCACCTATCAGCGCATTGATGTATAGGTTGAAGAGCTTCGGTGAGGTCAACCCCCCTTGCCTCACCCCGCACTCCAGCCTGTAAGGCTAGGAAAAAGTACTCGACCATCTCACTACATTCAGCTGGTTTTGATACCAATATTTAAAGATATTATTAACCTCTGGTGGCAGATTGATATCTTTTAACTTCTGCCAGAGAATATCGTAAGAAACCATGTCAAATGCATTTGAGAGGTCGAGGTAACAGGCATAGATGGATGTCTGACTTGTCGTATAGTAACAGGCATAGATGGATGTCCGACGTGTCGTATAGTAACAGGCGTAGATGGATGTCCGACGTGTCGTATAGTAACAGGCATAGATGGATGTCCGACGTGTCGTATAGTAACAGGCATAGATGGATGTCCGACGTGTCGTATAGTAACAGGCATAGATGGATGTCCGACGTGTCGTATAGTAACAGGCATAGATGGATGTCCGACGTGTCGTATAGTAACAGGCATAGATGGATGTCCGACGTGTCGTATAGTAACAGGCATAGATGGATGTCCGACGTGTCGTATAGTATTTGACAGTTTGCTTATACTTTTATACCCAGGTTGTAATTATCAGGAAATAGAGATTTAGGTAACGCGTTCTACCTTGTCGATGCGCGTAATAAATGTAGAAGAAAACTAGCAGCAGCAGATATACGAAGCAACCAGCAACCAGCAACCAGCAACCAGCAACCAGCAACCAGCAACCAGCAACCAGTACAATTGTATATCTAAGTAACAGCAATAAAAATAAATGATTGAAATCAGACACGAACTACCTAAGAGCGTGACTTGGTCTGATGAGTCTGTAGATGGTTTGAATAACTGACGACCGTTCGAACGAAACGGTTCTCAAGTGGAGACCATGCACTGGAAAGCGAAGGAAGACTCCCCCCCCCCCACCAAATAGAAAGACGATCTGATAAATCTGGGAGCCATTGGGTGCAGCCGTACAATATCGGTGATAGTTTATGGGGGAGGCTGATGATTAGCAGTGGAGGTCCTGTGGCTGATCTGTTGATGATAAATACATAAACGATAATGTAGCACAACCTATGCCGCTTCACAGAATAGAAGATGCCACAGTACAGTTTCATAGGTGAATGGCCGCACCTAAACAAGTGAGTAACGGCGCACTCGCTCTGAATATAGATGTGTGAAGTTTCTTCGTAATCACGCGGTCCAACTCCTCCACCGCTTGTTTCCGCTCGCCGAAGAACTACAACGACTTTTGTGTACTTTTATTAAGTAAAAAGTACAAGCCATAGTATCTATCAGTTCAATAAATATATGCGGCCGGTGGCTGCGGCACTAGCTGTGTGAAGGACGCTGCTGCTGTAAAACCTGGTATTATCTTCAAATATCTCGTTTTTTAGGGTTCCGAACCAAAATGGAAAAACGGAACCTTTGTGGTGCGACTTTGGCCGTCTGACCGTCAGACCGTCTGACCGTCTGACCGTCCGACTGTCCGTCTGTTCCTGTGTCTGTCTATCCGTCTGTCACAGCTGATTATCTCATCAACTGCTGAAGCAAAATGAAGTGCGAAATGAAAATTTCAGAATAGGGTTAATATTGTCTGAAAATTGTTAACGGTTTTTTAATGAATATGTTTATTTGCATCCCGGGGGGGGGGGGGGGGTAAAGGGGGCCGCAATAATGTTACTTATTTAAGATGTTTGTGTACCTTTGTATACCATATTTACGGTTTAAGTTTCTATATTTCTCAAAAATTACAATTAATCGCTTCCTGAAGCATACATTTGAAATCGTTTTGATGCAGTGAGCAGTACAAATCATTTTCTAGTTTAAAACAACAGTTATAACAATATTTATATATGACCCATCCCATGGACAAGAGACGACACCAAAATGTTGACACCAGAGTTGGCCACTAGCTTATACTAATTATTTCCTTCGCTTTCGACTTTATAACAAAACTGGTAAATAGGTAAAAACCTATTCACCCAATTCCTTCTTCTGCTTATAAAACGGAACATTTCTGTATTTATCTCGAAAATGTGATTATTTGGAGAATATCTCGATATGTTGCCAATGGAGCTAAATGAATGGCGACTGCTGAATGGTTCTATAAGTAAATAGAATATTACCATCTATAGAACTCGATTCTGTTACCAAACTGAACTAAACCAAAACGCCGTTTGATTTGAAACTAATTTGTATACAACCTGTTTTATTACGAACGACATTAATTTAAAACACACATCCGGAATCGTATTAACAGATTTTAGAGGTTTGTTTAATACCGATAGCTTGAATATTTATCCAGTAATCGATACATTTCCAATAAATGATTATTATCGTAAATAGGCGGCGCCTTTGCGACGTTGCCGCTTAACAGGTGCCTACTTACATGATGAATGAACATGATTTGTTTACCTATTTTATACAGGCTGTTACATTGATATTTAAGCTTGATTTAAAGGAAGTTAAATTTTTTTTTTACTTTCTATGGTAATGAATTTCAAAAAAAAACCTATTTTACAACAATACTTATACTCGTACTACCTTTGTTTTCATTTAATGTCGTACCAAAACACGTAGTTTAGGATGCTCCAAATGATGTATGTCACTCCAAAAAGGATGATTCTTCCCGTGGAATAGAACAACTTTCTAAAGAAATAAAATTTAGTTAAACAATACATTTACTAGATAAATTGTTATCACCTTTTTAGTTTGCCTTTTTTAGTTTATCTGTTTTTTAGATGCGCCTTCTCGCGCCTTCCCTAGAACTTTAAACTTGTAAAATGTTTGAATTAAGGTCTTTCACTTATTGCAACTAAAATCTATTTTAATTTCTATTTTAAATCTTATTTAAATGTAATTCTATGAAAAACCCATTTTTCTGAAAGTCGTAAAATAAACCTTTTTTCCCTCAGTGACTTAAAAACTCCCCTTTTGGTATTCATATTTCGGTGGACCCTGCAGTTCCTCACTGCTGGGCAAGTATCTCTCCTATTATGTTACAGTATTTTCGTGTGTTGCTATATTCCACCAACCTGCCTACAAGGCATAAAAATCAGCGACTAAACAGTTTTTTTAGATAGCTCCCATTGCAATCATCCCTAAGTCACAACATACACAGATGGAACCAATAACTTGCTCCAGAATTCACTTTGAGAAACATAAAAACTAGGGTTGTCAGGTCCTACACTGGACATAAGGGCATTCTTTTTTTCTATCTCATTCACTTGCTCAAAACATGCTTTAAATAGATAAACAAAAAAAATACGAAAACATGGTCAGCTTTCCTGTTTCTATACCCTGGCAGGCTTCATATGTGAAACTATCTACCTGTAACAACTTTGTGTAACACCATGTGAAAACAATACATGTTTTGAGCATTTATTTATTTATTTGATCACGCCACACATTACACATTACAAGCAATAAAAATATAACTTAAATAAAATAACAATTTGATCTGGCTTGAATGTAACTTATGTGCGCACAGAAAAACAGAAATATACTCATCGAGGAAACAAAAGGAAAAGCATGTTGACCTCGCTTAACCCCGGCGATGGGGTAGGTGTATCTATGAAATGTTTTCTCTGTCGAAAGTAGAGTGATTTGGACCTCCGCTAACGCTCATCTGGTACCTAAAACCAGCGACAGCAAACGCGACTGCAATCGGTCGTCAAACGACAATTTGTTTATAGAAACTGGCGCCACTAGGAAAGGGACGGCAACAGATAAGACTATCTATTTATCTATTTATCCAGCCTCCAGCACCCACTGTTGGGTAAAGGCCTCCTCTTTATGTCGCCAGATTAATCGGTTGAGCAACTCTTATCCATTGCTGTCCAACTTCCGTTACGAAATCGTCAGAGCATCGGCCTGGTGGTCTGCCCTGCGGTCGACGTCCATCTCTTGGCCACCACTATGTGACTGCCTTGGTCCACCTGTTTTCATTCCGCCTAGACAAGTGTCCTGCCTATTCGTATACCTGTTTATGACGAAAATTACGAGATAAGATACACGAACGAAACTTGTATGTTGTATTAGAGGCCACTTGGTACTTTGGTTGTGCAAAAAAAAAACATAACACGGTTGTTATACAAATGAGACCTGAATTTAATTGAACCTAAATATAATAAAACGAAATGTAAAGAACAATTTTGAATTATTTAAGTGTAGTTTAGTTTTGAGTACAGAATTGGAAGTATTAACTATCGATAGATATTACCTACAGATAAAGACGGCTGTATGGATAATGCGTTTATCTGAATCAGCTTTCTCATACAAAATAATTTACGTTTATTTAGCGGAGTACCTACAGTTAACGGCCTGGCAGGTGGGCAGGTAGCAGTGAAATAATAGGCACATAAGAATTTAATACCTCTATGTCTCAGGGTGACGGGCGTAATGCAATGCCATGTAGGCCAAGTCTTAGTTGGACGTCACCTGCTCGGTTATGAAACTGTTATAGGCAATAGTAACAGATAAATAATCTATATATATAAAACAAACCCCTTGTTACATAAGCCAAATTGCTTTTGCGTTGCCATCGCTAGTCAGGCCATTCCTTTCACACGTGAAGACCGTACTGTAGGTGTGAAAGGGATCGCCTGACTAGCGATAGCGACAGCAACTTGGCTTAGGTAATAAGGAGGCAGGTTCGTAACACCATTTGTAACTCAAAAAGGGCGGGGCCGATTTTGATGATCTTTGATTTGTTGTATTTGTATTCGCCCCAAATAGCAGAATAACAATTGAAATAACGAAAACCATCACACAAAAAAAGTATATGAAGAATATTCATTTTCTCATACATAGATGCAGCTAATGATGGCCGATTGACAACTGTATATTGGCAGCCTGCGTCATATGCATGTCAAGGCGGTACGAAGTTCGGCGGGTCAACTAGTTACAAATATAATACAGTGGGCGAATAGCCGGCTGAGACGCAGGAGGTTGCGGGTTCGATTCCCGCCGCGGAACAAATGTTTGCACGATCTACAGATATTTGTTCCGGGTTGTTGAGATGTTTCTCTATTCAATCTACATAATATCGATATATATCTAAATATCTAATTACAAAAAAATGTATATAAGTATTCTATTAGTTATCTGGTTCCCATAGTACAAGCTCTGCTTAGTTTGGGGCTAGATAGCGCTGTGTGAAATGTCAAGCATTATTTATTTATTTAATTATTGAATAATGCTGGAAATTTAACACAGCGCCATCTAGCCGAAAACTAAGCAAGGCTTGTACTATGAGAACCAAATATCTGAAAACTTGTCTTACATACTATCACTAACCACCTGTTACTTATCCATATTCGCAATAAATAAATTGATCGATTGATGATTTTTTTGTAAATCCATACTTATTATATATAGTTAAATAACCAGACCCAGAATAAATATCTGTAGATTATGCAAACATTTGTCCAGCGGTGGGAATCGAACCCCACAACCTAGTACTTTTAATGTTGCTTCAACCTAAATAGAATAGTAGCTTATATTTTTATATGTAACTAGTGATCCCGCCGAACTTCGTATCGGCTTGACATGCATAGGTATAACGCGGGCTGTCAATATAAGTCACCCTGGCAGAATTGTCAATTGTCGTCCCCGGCCATCATTATGTATGAGAAAATGAATGACTTCCACAAATAATTCAATACCAAAATCAGCCAAATCGCTCCACCCGTTCTCGAGTTTTAGCGAGACTAACGAACAGCAATTAATTTTTATATATATAGACAATATATCTCGGGATAACTCCTACCAAAGCATCTGTTTCAAACGATATTCATTTTTTTACATCGTCTTTGACGATATTTGCAGCACGCATTCTGTCAATTCTATGTCAAACGTCATAAGGTTACATTATAAAAGCGCTAAGGTTAGATTATAAATAATTTTATATGGTGGTTATGTATTCTTAATTTTTCTAATTTTGCGCGCAATTTTCTTAATTTTTTTTTTCATAAGAACCTTCTCCTGACAATAACAAATACAACAAAAAAAGAATTGGCCAAATTGGTCGAAGCGTTGTTGAGTTATGCGCTTACCAACACATTTTGCGATTCATTTTTATATTATAGATAAATCAAATTCATTGAAATCGGTTCAGCCGTTGCGACGTGATGGAGTAACAAATAAACTTCCAAACGTTCACATTAATAATATTAATGTGGTTCTCCGCTTAAGAGCAACGACGTCACATACAAGACAAATGCTTTAAACTACCAAGCAGTTATAACCCCTTAGCACGGGGTGTTAAAAACAATAAGCTTCTTTTCTATAAAATAAGTAACACATGAGTTGAAGTTAGTGGCAAATCCTCCGTCGTCCGAGACACGTTCTCGGAGACCCGGATGACGAAATCACCTCTGCTAATGCGGAAGGTGAGTCATCTATATCAGACAGAGCAAACACTTCACAGAAACACCGACCTCGCCGGCGAGGTCGACGAGTCCCTTCAGTCGCCGCTTATACGAGGTACAGACATGTACCCGGGCGTTTCTCTCCTATCCCCATCCCGGCAACAGCCCAAGCCGAGGTTCGTACCTAAGTGGTGCCCTTGCGCTAGTTGCCTAAAAAACTTACAGGGCTGAGCGCCATCTGCGCTCGCCAAAAGTTCGGTTAAGCTGTCACGGCCTCAGAGGCCAACAGCGAGATTAGTCCATTCGAAAAAAAAAAAAAAAAAAAAAAATGAAGTTAGTGGCGCGGCGAGTCGCTCCGCCGAGACAACAAGACGTTTCTTATCACGCCCGTTAGACAACAAGCTATACATCTAATGGAGAAGGTAATAATATTTCAAAACTTGTTACTTACAAAGAAGTTTGGCGAAACTGGAATCTAACGTCATTTTAATTATTGAGTAGTAGTTATGTTCTTAAACATGCTTTTCCTTTTGCTTCCTAGATGAGTATATTTCTGTTTTTCTGTGCGCACATAAGTTACGTCTCAAGCCAGATAAAATTGTTATTTTAGTTAAGTTATATTTTCATTACTTGTAATGTGTAATGTGTGCCGTGATCAAATAAAATAAAATAAACGAGATGAAAAACGTTCATGATCTACATCATACTCAATGTAATTCCTCTCTATATTTTTGTATTTATTTATGTCAAAGGTGAGTTATTTTGTGAATTGATCTGGGTTCCACGTTCTTAGAAGTTCGTAATAGAAGTTCGCCACTTTCCTTTTAATTCCTGTTGGATACTTTCGCTGCTTTATACTACGTGTATGTACGTTATGTACGACATTAAATGAAAACACTGGTAGGTTTCATGGCTAGTATTGTTGTAAAATAGGATTTTTCAAATCCATTACCACAGATTTTTTTAGATTTGTAAACAGCCATAATATCAAATCCTAAAATATCAATTAAATAGCTTGTATAAAATAGGTAAACAAATCATATGCATTCATCATGTAAGTAGGTGCTTGTTATACTGACTAAGCAGGATCGTCGCAAAGACGCCGCCGATTTACGTTAAAAATTGTTTAATAAAAATGTATTTATTACTGGATAAATATCCCAGCTACCGGTAATTAACCCACCTCTAAAATCAGTTAATACAATTCCGGATGTGTGTTTTAAATTAATGTCGTACATAACAAAACAGGTTCTATAGGTACATGTAAGCATTTTACTGAGGAGTACCTGAATTTAAATTTATCATCATCATCATCATCAGCCGGAACACGTCCACTGCTGAACATAGGCCTCCCCCTTAGATCGCCACAACGAGCGGTTGGTAGCCGTTTGCGCCCAACGACTCCCCACGATTCTTACTAGATCGTCGGTCCACCTTGTGGGGACCCGGCCTACGCTGCGTCTTCCAGTCCGTGGTCTTCGCTCGAGAACCTTTCTTCCCCAACGGTTATCGGTTCTACGAGCGATGTGGCCTGCCCATTGCCACTTCAACTTGCTAATTTTGAGAGCTATGTCGGCAACTTTAGTTCTTCTGCGGATTTCCTCATTGCGGATTTTATCACGCAAAGAAATCCCGAGCACAGCCCTCTCCATAGCTCGTTGAGCGACCTTGAGCTTGGTCTTTAAATTTATAATTATGACAAATATTTTATTTGTGATTAATTTCATTACTGAATTATATTTAGTCAAATTTATTAAGTATGTCTTAACCAAGTTGAAGGCGAAAGGTCCTTGGTGAAAGGCAAGGTCAATCTCCTTCAACCGACTAGCATCAACGAACAATGCGATGAGAGTGACTGTGACAAAATAACTAAGTCAAGATCGTAGCACGTGGAGGTTCGTGGTCTCTGCCTGCCCCTCCGGTTAGGCAGAGCATACAGGCGTAAATGTATGTATGTATGTATGTATGTTTGTTGAATCTTTATAAAATTGATCATATATAAATATATATCGGAGAATCAAATCCAACTACCGAACGCAAGCGTGGCGTTATTGCGACTCGTGCTTGGATGCGGCCGTCGAAGCCGGTGGGATTCGACAACCGAAACTTGCGCTGAGCGGCCGCCGTGTCTGTTCCTAGTATACGATTCGATTATTACCTACCTTGTGAATATATACATTCTGTTTTGTTCTAATAAACATCGGTGGAGTAATTTGTTGATTGTGGTTATTTCTCGGGGCTGCCATGTTAGAACCCGAGGAAAATGCATGTCCCCTGAGATGACAAAGTGGTGTGTTACAATAAAGCACGCAGATCTCAATCCTGTGCAATAGCGCATGGTTTTAAAACGAATCATCCATAAATTTACCACGTTCATTTTACATTAAGCACTCGCTCGAAGTTCTAGGGCCTTAGTTCTCTAAAGTTTGCTAACATTTCTAAAGAAGTATTTCGTTGAGAATTCCTTGACAGTGGAACTTTGAGAACCACTGGACCTAAATGTTTTATGCGAGTGATACTTTTATTCTTCAAATGCGAGAAAATGCATTTACATTATGAATGAAACTACTAAGAAGTGCTGTTTTTATCTTTTTACGACTGAAATACTGCTTCAATTTATAAGAAGCGCGATATCTGTTATTAAAGAGCAAATAGTGTACCTATGTATGTAAGTGAGTAAGTTATATATTTATATGGGCCGTAGAATTAAGTTTTAAGCTTTTGCACTTTTCTATAGTTGTCTGGAATAAAGATTGATTAATATTACTAACTTCTGCCAGCAGCTTTGCACCTGTTGTTTGTCAACAAAAAGTAGCCTATTTGGTAATCCAAGCTATGAACTAAGTACATACCAAATTTCATCTAAATCGGTTAAACAGTTACGACGTGATTGTGTAACAAACAAATAAACATCCAAACTTTCACAATTTAATTGTTACTAGCCGTTGCCCGCGACTTCGTATGCGTTACGCTACTAAATGTGTAGGTAACCTAGACATAAAACTAAACTCGCTGTTGCAACATGACTTGACACTCCATTTTTATCCCATGGGAACTGATTTATGAAATAAATGGTAGCCTGTGTGGTAATCCAGCTTATAATCTACTTATATACCAAATTTCATCGAAATCGGTTCAGACGTTACGGAGTCATTGAGTGACAAACAAACAAACAAGCATACAAACTTTCGCATTTATAATATTAGTGTGATAGTTGTGATTATTAACTTTTTTATGTTGATGCAACTGTTTTTAACTAATGCAAGGTAAGTAAAGGCCTTTTTTAGCCTCAAAATAAATGAATGAGTACACTTAATACTAAACCACAAGAAAAAAAAACTTAAATAAAAAAGACATAGTCATAAATAAAATGGGCGGTCTTAACAGTTAAAAAGCGATTTCTCCCAAAAAACCTTTGGATGCAGAAAAATTTTGTAACTTTAAAGAAAGTCACTAACCTATTCAACGTGACATTTGCTTCAAGCATCTTCTATAGATACACGGCCAGTGATGATGACGATAATGATAAATACAAGGTATCATTAATGGCTATAAAATTATAAGTTGAGTCAATACAACAATATAATAGTAGTATTTTATAGTGTTATCCGAACATTTAAGAAAATATCCAAGATTTATAATCCATTAAAACTGTACAAGTTTTCTTATAGATGGAGCTAAGGGCGCTTTAGTTAGTAATCTGAATCATCTCAATAATTTCGACCCTGACGTGTCAAGAGCCTGTAGCACAATTGGAAGTGCATCCTCGTATCAAGAGGAAGGTTGCGGCTTTAAGTCCCATCAAGGCTTCAACATTTTAAAGATGGTTTTAAAAAAATTTAGAATATAATAGTAACTGTTAATTAAATAAAACAGATTAATGTTTAAATTCCCATCTTGTAATTTAACCATACTTTATGCAACAAATATTATTTCATTTCACTGTATCTGTTGCTTTTTGAATGATCATCCTTATTATACCAGCCATAAGCTACCACCACACATTTTCAGGATAACCGATCTTGTGCGGCGTGCCCATGAAGCCTCTCAGAACGCTTTATCAGGTCGTCTTTCCATCTAGTCGAGAACCGTCCTAAGATGCGCTTTGCAGCGTGTGCTCTCCACTCGAGAACCTTTCTGCTCCAATGGCCGTCAGCTCTTGGAGCGATGTGGCTCACTCACTGCCATTTCAGCTTAGCTCCATTAGGATATATCGGTGACCTTGGTTTGTCGACGGATTCCCTCATTTCTGATTCGATCTCGTAGAGAATAAAGCACAGCCTTCTCCATAGCTCGCTGAGCTACCTTGTGTTTATGGCACAAGGCCCATAGTGAGAAACTACGTTTCTGTGTGTTTCATTGTTTTTATTTCTAAGTTTCAAAGAAATAGATGACGTTATACTTTGCTATTAGCAAGGTTATTCCAATCATTCAATTATAATACGACTGCTACATTAAAAGTAGGCCAAAAGGTAATTTTCTAATAATGGTACCTCATTATTACAAAATGATTGATGGAAATGAGGAATCGTCGAACAAGAAAACACTAAATAATTAATTTAGTTCTAATAAAACTCTGAAATCAACGAACCTCCTCCCTTTAATTAATTATCCAAACGACCTTCTACGTAAATATCACAATCGTAGACCCTCTACGCCGTAGCGCTACGTCGTAGCGCTACGTCGTAGCGAGAGCTACGAACGTGCAACGAAAGATAATAATAATTGCACAAAGAATAAGAACTCGAAAAGAAAAAAAATGTTGCGTTCTATTGCTGTTATTAAAAAAACATGCCCTAAATAATTATGTAAGTTGGCAAAGATGATATTAATAACTTCTGGAAACTGGTCAACTGTAAACATTTTGGAAGTGTGTAAGTTTAACTCCAGAAGTTTCTACTTCACTTTCCCAGGATTAGATTACAAAGTGTGCATTCTGTTCTCCGCGTTCAGTTTGTGCGTGTTTGATGACACATTTCTAGGAATTAAGCTATTCTATTCTCAAATATCGCTTGCCCAAAGGCAAAGAACGCGTTTAATAACTAGTACTGGCAGTATTTCTGAGGAAAAACAAGATTACGACCAAATTAAATTAAAATTTTATATTTTATACTAAAATACAGGCAATTTATGATAAACACTAACGCAACATTTCGATGCATGAGGTCGTTAGTCGTATAAGCTAATAGTAGTGATCTATTCTTAATCTGTGAGAAGAGAATATCATAAAAAAATAATTTTTATGTTCGGTTGGATTCTGCTTAATGTAAGTTTTAAATCTATTAAATTTACCGCGATAGTTTGAGATACCACGGACAAGCTGATAATTGTTAAGAAAACCACGGACCTCTGGGGCATCTCTGTTAACGTCGCGAAAACATTGATTGACATAATCGCTTCCGAACTAGCTTTACTATTCAACCAGCCGTTGAATATTAAAGCTAGTTCGGGAGCGGGACTTATTGACTGTGGTGTATTCCCTGATTTAGTGAAACACAGTAAGATAACACCACTTTTCAAACCAGTCACTGGTTCTGATCCTGGTACCAATCAATTTAGACCAATCTCAGTATTTTCAATATTTAGTAACATATGTGAAAAACTAATTTTAAATCCACTGCTTAGGCATTTCAATTCTCTAATTTACTGCATCTTAAGTTATTCGGAATTACCAGAGGTCGCTCAACCACTGATTTTTTTTGTACAACTAAGGTGTACCACTGATGCTGGTATTGAGTTAATGTGGCACGTATTTGATGCCCGAGAGAAGTGCCATGACGCTTTAGGTGTTTTTTTGTGATTTGTCCAAGGCATTTGATTGCGTAGATCATGACACATTGATCAGGAAACTACACCATTAAGGCATTAGGATAGTTGTGCTAGACCTTTTCACTTCTTATTTAAGTGGTAGAGTGTAAATAGTTGACGTAAATGGAAAGCATTCTCTGGAGTCTCTGGTTAAAACGGGTGTGTACCACAGGGATCAATTCTGGTACTAGTTTTGTTTTAAGTGTATAATAATCTTCCCCATATTGTAAGGGACGATCATGAGGTTGTATTGTTGCAGATAACACGTCACTTTTATTTATATTAAAGTGACAAAAACCCGATTTTGAAAATGTATACAATGGAATCTCTAAGGTCGTAAAATGGTTCAATGTAAACAATTTTCTCCTAAAAAAAACAAAGTGTATTAGATTTATACTACCTAATGTTACACAAGTTAAAGTTGGCTCTTGTGGACATAATAAGCTTCAATGGGGCCCTCACATTGATAAGTTGTCGAAGAGACTTAGTTCTGCGGCATACGCAGTCAAAAAGATCCGTCTTTTTATAGACGTAGACACAGTTAGACAAGGTTACTTCAGCTACTTTCACAGCATTATGTCATACGATATCCTGCTGTGGGGGAGTGCTGCAGATAAAAACACCGTTTTTGTGCTGCAGAAGAGGGCTTTTCGTGTAATTTATCATATGGGCCCCAGAGAATAATTAATAAATATTTTGACATTCCCTTGTCACTATACATAAATGAAAAACTGATGTATGTTTACAAAAATATTAATTTGTTTAAGAAAAATAACGATTACCATAATTTTAATACTAGAAATAAAGATAAACTTGCTGTTGCCCCTTGTAGACTCCGTAAAGTTGGTAAATCATTTAAAGGGCAAAGCTTTTAGAACAAGCTTTCGAGTGATGCACAAAAATAAACAATTAATAAATTTAATAACGTTTTCAAACAACATCTTTATAAAAAAGCCTACTATTAAATATCAGATTATTTAGATTATAGAGAAGCTTGGGTTTTAAATTGCTCCAATTCGTACAAAAATATTACTATTTAGACGTAATTTATTTTCTTAATTGATGTATTCTAAAAAGATCGTTTAAATAAAGAACCAGCCTTGTTTCTTGCCTTTTTTCCTGGCTTGGTCGCGTAGGGAAAAGCAGTCAAATTGACGTTTCAAAGTGATCCTTGTGATTTTAATGAATAAAAATAATTTGATATTGATTTTGATTTTGACTGTCTACGAATAAATATTTAAGTAACACAAGTAACTTTTGACAGGTAACACTGAACGTATTTTAAAAACTAAGTAGGTACCAAGGATGCAAGGGCATCCAATCTTAGACGCGCATTCCATTAACAAGGAGGAAAAATAAAATAAAAAGTTTATTAAGTACCTTCTGACGAACTCTGGCTCAGTGGGTGAATAGCCAAATGAGACACAGGAGGTGACAGATTCGATTCCCACTCCTCAACAATATGTTTGCATGATCTGCACCTGTTTTGGTTGTAGAGATCCGTTTTTAGCATTTATCCAAATGCTAAAAACGGATCTCTACAACCACCATACAATAGGTACAACCGGAACCCTAAAAATATGTTGAATTTCATTTTTATTCTTATACAAAGTAGTTCAGTGTCATGAATATAACCACAACTTTTGGATTTGAATTAAAAAAATCGAATGATCCTATTTATACTATCATGACGTTCTCTAAAATTACAAATCGCAAGAATGCTACAAGTCAAAACAGTACGTATATCTAAACGCTGTAAATGATAATAAGTAAATATGACTTACCTTATTTTTGATGTGACTTAAATTGTATCAATAATGTAAAAAATAATCGAAATTGTTACGGTGTAAACTTTTTATCAACGTAGAAATATGCGACACAGACGATGCAGTATTGTTCGTAATTAAAATGTTTTTTTTTACTTACCATCTGAGGTTTTCTCGTTAGGCTACGACGACATGCTTCAAGAGAAATGTTACGAGGATTCTACAGGGTAAGGAACGCATCGACAATGCCCCGGGTGTCGCCGGTTTCAATGGGTGACGGTGACCACTTACCATCAGGTGGGCCGTAAGCCTGTTTCCCTACAAATAACATAAAGAAACCTACTTACGAAATTTATGCAAATTACAGCACACAAGTTTTCTCCTATCAATATATTGTGATAAAAATAATTAGACACAAAAGTTGCAAAAGTCATTAAAGTGTCAATATTGAAGAATTTACTCTGGAAGCAAAACTAAACAATTTAACCCGAGAAACCGCGCGCAAACAGATTGCACTCCATTCTGAATTAATTTGATTGCTGTCATCGACATTATTCCATCGATATCGATGAAAAACATCGATAAAAATATTGATAAAATATAGAAAGAGCTCACAGGTGCCAATTTGTTGACAGGTAGAGTTGCTTATCAATGACATTTGGAAACTTGCAGTCGATTCCGAATTAATTGGATTGTCAACTTAGTTGTATGGATTTAAAATAATATCTATTGTCGATTAAAACTTCACTATTAGTGTATTATAAAAAAGATAATGTTATTTTCACTAAAAGCATTTAACAATACGATTTGTGAGTATTTGAGTGTCGTTTTTATTGAAATTTATATTGACTAGTAGTTCGCCCTGAACTGAGACCTCGCGAGTCTGGCGAAACAAAAAATAATAGATATGCATAATATTTTGACTATTAAAATCGCGCCGCGAAATAATAACTATTTGACTTGATCTAGGTTTAATTCAAATTACAAGAAAGGGGGTTCATGTCAATTGTTTTCTTTTTCGGGGTTAAAATTACAGTTATTCTGGTGTTCAGACTTTTTCATATATTTGTGTCATTCAAATTTCAACTCTTTAGGGTCACTGGTGTACCCTGTCACAGTTCATTTTTTATTATGGTTAGTAGCTCAAAAACTACAAGGAATAAACTAAAACTAAAAACGGGGTCGAAATGTACCAATACTCGTAAAGATCTTTCATAAGACGTACTACCGGATTGTCCCATTTTTTTTATCTCTCTTGAACCCTAATATCTCACTAACCCCCCCAAATTTTTAGCTGGTATAGTCACACCAGGATTGTGCTATAACTATCTACCTATATACCAAATTTCACGATGATCGGATCAAACGTTTCGAAGGTTATTTATTAGGTAGTTATTTTAGTTAGTTCGGACAAACATACATACATACAACGCTGATTCGCCCAAGTTGATTTGTAGATCTCGCTTCGCTCGATCAATAACCGACTAGCTAACGCGCACGTGTGGTTTGTTGAATGTTTGGGATTCTCCTCCTCCTAAACGGCTACTGTGATTTTGATGAATTACCTAATTTTTGTCTTTAAGATTCACTTGGATGGTTCAAAAAGTCTGGTCGGAAAAACAGAATTTCGATAACAGTGCCACCTACCGGGTCTCACTATAGCTATCAACCATCCAGTAGATCCCAAAAGAAAAAAAATTTAAATACATTTAAATCGGCCAAGCCGTTTAGGGGGAGGAGAAATACGATCACACGCACAGCGTGTTTTTATTTAAAGAAATGATAACTAAGTTTAATAGTTATAGGATAATAAATGATGCTTTACATAAAATAACATCGAAAAAACTTTATTAATACCATTCCCTCTCTAAAAAGCTTATTTTATTCACTGAAAACTGTGAATAAAAAGAACTTTTAGTCACTATTTTGGTGTTTGTATTTAGAACACACCAATATTTTCGACCTGCATCAAGCATTTTTACTCGATATAAACTCCTTGTGCAAATAACTCGTCGAGAATTGATTGGTCGACATTTTCGACAAGGTGTTTAGCATTAGAACAAAAACTGTTTTGTGTTCTTTGCAGTCATTAGTAAATGGGCGCTAATTCGAATACTGTAAGTTGTACGAATACAAAGTTTAGAGTTAATTAATATTAAATCAATTGAAAATGCATTCAAGTGATGAAGAAGATATGTTATGATGTGCTAATACCTGAGTTTATGAAAGAAAGGGGGGCGGCCGATACAGTAAACTTACCAACAGCTACCCAACAAATAACGCCTGGTTTACATCAAAGTCTCAACGATGAGTTTTGCAAATGGAAAAATGAAAAGCAAGCTTCTGGCACATTTTCAGAGTATGTTTTCCTAACTTATTTTAATGAGCATTTTAATTTATTTAGCCTTCCTTTTTAGGGTTCCATACCCAAAGTATAAAACGGGACACTATTACTAAGACTCCGCTGTCTGTCAGTCTGTCCGTCTATCACCAGGTTGTATCTCATGAACCGTGATAGTTAGACAGTTGAAATTTTCACAGATGATGTATTTCTGTTGCCGCTATAACTCGATATTGATAACGGCAAAAGATAGACGCTTGAAATATTCTCAGAATATTGAGTTAAATATACACTTTAAAAATAAATAATTTAATTAAAACAAATGTTTAAGGGGGGCGTCCATACAACAAACCTGATTTTATTGCCATTTTAATAGATAATGGTACGGAACCCTTCGTGCGCGAGTCCGACTCGCACTTGGCTGGTTTTTTCTTCATAAAACGTCTATTTTCGTTTAAATCTTTCTTTTTCTCGTAGTCATGGTATAAAGTATAGTATGCAACTCTTGAATAAAATGGATTTATATGGAGAGCCATGAATCACTCGCGTCACTCAGGATTCATCTATGGCCCTCGCTTTAAATCCGTCCTATAATTAATAGTTGCATAATATACTATTTTCGGTAAAATAAAGTATTGACCAATATGGTATTTATACGTCATTATTGGTAACTAAATGACGCATATCTCATATATTTAGTCTAACTATATTGTTGAAAATTGCGTGTTTTATTTATCAATGGGTTTTACTTATCATGTGTAGATATTTAAAAACTTATCCTCATAGTTTGATAATGACGTCTCGAATCCATATTCTTTACCGAAGTATACTCTAATCGATGTTATTGTGGCTTCTCTAAGGCTGCCACGCTGTGCAGAGACTCACGAGTGTTCCAAGTGTGTGCGTCAGGTATTGAGGCGTAAATCCGCCTACATGGAGTGCGTCATTTTCAAATCATTAGTCATAAGTACATTTTTTGGTAAAATATTTACATGTCAGCTTCCTAATAAAAATGAGAT
Source organism: Philereme vetulata (assembly GCA_918857605.2). Taxonomy (NCBI): domain Eukaryota; kingdom Metazoa; phylum Arthropoda; class Insecta; order Lepidoptera; family Geometridae; genus Philereme; species Philereme vetulata. Next base: position 475,361 of record OU975425.1, read on the forward strand.
TATCGTTATGATAACTAATGTACTCCGACGATGGCTACTGCTTTTGATATACATAAGTTGTCTTACACAATAACAAAAGTGCTCAATGAAACAAGAAATTCGCTTTATAATGTATCATTGATCTATTTCAAAGATAGGTTAACAGAAGACAAAGGCTGCAAACTTGTAATGCCTCATTCGATCTAGAACCAGGCTAAAAATATATATTTCCAACACTATTCGAAATAATGGAACGATAAATTTCCTTTGAATTTTTGCGGAATCGAACGTGATTTATTTCGATAAACGCTGAAATAACGACCAGGTTATATGCGAAGCCTGATATGTAGCGACTAGTGCCCATTACTGCAAACCTATCAACTCTATTTATTTGGCTTTGAATGGTGAAGTGCTTAGCTTTGAGGCCAAAAGCCTATTTATTAAAGCTATTTTATTAGTAACAAACTCGTTTTTAAAAAGATTAGGTGACAAAATAGGAAAGTGATGACCTCATCGTGTGTATGGCGCTGCTCCACCACAAATACGTTTAGGTAGTCGTAAGGGCTATTTAAGATCCACAGAAGATACCTCAAATAATGCAAGGGATGCATCTGCCTATGTTACACCAGTAGAGGAGCTGCCTCCTGGTCAGCATCTACCTTGGTCAGTTTGGAGGACCCTCAACAGACTATGCACTCAAGTCGGCTGCTGCAGATGTAACCTTAGTAAATGGGGTATGCTAGAAAAATGGGCGACTCAATGTGAATGTGGTACCCAGCCAACGGTGCCTCATGTCCTTGGATGCCCATCGTGCCCAACACCTGCACTACGGGTGAATATCTTGCAAATTTAGTTTCACAACTTGTCGTTTCTTCAAATAATATTTCAGTACTGATATAAAATCAGATAGTGCTTACATGTCATAATATTATCAAACCGAAACCGGATAGTGAAAACGCAAAGTGCCCGGTACTCACTGAGTACCGGGTACTTCGCGTTTTCAAAATTCTTTCTGGTCGAAACGACGTGTGATCTAAGAGAGTGAGAGCTTATGTATTGCCAACGCATGAGCATTGTAATTTAGCGGGGTAATACAGCCAGTGTCTTGGGGCACTTCTGTCTGGTAGTAATTTGAGATATCTGTCAGGGATGGGTCGAAGTTCTGTTCACATTTAGTCATTTATTTTCCTCTTTACACATTTTATATGCACTTAGATATGTCAGACAGTTTGTTGATTATGTAAAATAATTAATTCTTATATACTAACACAGCTTAACATTACTACAGTTAAAGTTAATATCAAATTATTATTACAAATTATATTATTGTTAATCAAAAAAAAAAATTGTATCATACATATAAAAAATTGTTTAAGTAATTACTACTTAGTATCAACTACAAAACTATAGTCATTCAACACAAAAAATGTATTTATCGGACAAAGCCTCGTCAATATTATAATAACTTTTATGTAATAAATGTTTTTTTATACAATTAAAAAATTCAACGTCTGATTTATTTCTAATCTCAATGGGAATTTTATTATACAATTTTATAGATACATACATAAAGCTTTTTAATGTTTTGGCCAGTCTACAACGAGGGGCGACAACATTTTCCTTATTTCTTGTATTATAGCCATGGGATTCGAATTTTGATGTCATATGTTTCAGATTTTCGCGTATGTATACCATATTCTGGTATATATACTCTCCAATCATAGTCATGACGTTCAGTTCTCTGAACCTATCTCTACAGGAGACTCTATATGTAAGGCCTAAAATATACCTAACCGAGCGTTTTTGCAAGATAAAAACCCTTTTTGATTCTGCTGCAGTACCCCAAAACATTACGCCGTAACTCATTATTGAATGAAAGTATGCAAAATAAACATCTCTTGCTGCTCTAGTCTCTCCTAGCTCCCTTATTTTTTTAATAGCATACGTAGCAGAACTTAATTTTTTAGATATTTCTTCCACATGAACTGCCCATGTTAATTTAGAATCTAACCAAATACCTAAAAATTTCATACGGTCAGCAGTTGGTAAGGATAGTTCAACTAGAGCATCTTCAATTAAGGGAGGTGGTAAATTACCAGTGACTCCTAAACAGAATTTAACCACATGAGTTTTGTCAACATTTAGAAGTAAATTATTCACAGAAAACCATTCCTTTAAATCAACTATAACTTTCTTTAGCTTATGACCAAGATCTACATTAGATTTGTCTTTTATCATCAAACTTGTGTCGTCAGCAAATAATATAATGTCAATATCCTTACAAACTACAGAAATGTCATTTACATAATTAATTACAATATTAATTAAATATATTATAAACAACAATGGGCCCAATATAGATCCCTGCGGTACGCCTAGCTCTATTTTATTTTTGCTTGATCTAACACCATTTAGCTCGGTGACTTGTTCTCTATCAGTTAAATAGGATTTAAAAATTTGCAGTTTATTGTTTCTTACACCGTAATGTTCTAACTTTTTAATTAAAATATCATGAGAAACACAATCGAAGGCCTTGGAGAGATCGCAAAAGACTCCATAGGTTTTTTTTGACCCCTCCAGGCCAGCGAGTATATCTAGCATGAGCCTTGAGATAGCATGTCTTGTCGATTTTTTTTTCTGAAAACCAAATTGTCTGTTGTTCAATAAATCATTATCAACTAAAAAAGTAACAAGTTCCTCAGACACATATTTTTCAAATATTTTGCTTATACTAGGGAGCACTGAAACTGGTCGATAATTGTTACAAAGAAACATTTCACCTTTCTTATGGAGCGGTACGACCTTTGCAATTTTCATTTTTTTAGGAAAATTTCCTGTCTCGATACAGTTGTTTATAATGTGCATCAGAGGTGCAGCTATAACAGATTCTAGTTTTTTTAACAAGTAAGGAGTTATGTACCAAATGTCATTAGATTTTTTTAGTTTTAAGGCTCGAATTAGTTTTATAACTCGATTGATATCAATTGGTTTCAGAATAAAATTAAAACTGGAGACTGGAATGTATTTCTTTAAAAATATTAATGCATTTTCCGAAGAACAATTAAGATTACATGTCAAATTACTAGCAATATTTACAAAATAGTTATTAAAATAATTAGCAATGTCAATTTTGTCATAAATAAACCTATTGTTAAAATATCACAATGTATTTTATCACAGATATTTTTACTATTACTACATTCTTTACCTGTCTCTTCCTTAATTATTTTCCAAACGCATTTTATTTTATTTTCTGATTTTTGAATTTTATTTGCAATGTGGATTTGCTTAGCGACAATACATACTTTCTTAAATATTTTACTATAACTACTGACATATGATTTATGGATAGGATTATCAGTAATATTGCTCAAGGCATATAAGTCAAAAAGTCTTTTCCTTGATACGAGAATTCCCTTAGTAGCCCATTCATAAAAATATTTAGGGTTACGTGGACTCATATCAACGACAGGCATGTGCTCATTTACATTATTCAGAAGGTACATAAAATATTCATCGTAATCAAAATACAATGCAGAATTTGACAAATCTCTCAGTAAATTTCCTTTCAAATTATCTAGTCTAAAGTTATTAATCCGTCTTAACTTTATCTTCTGGGGCTTTCCTATTTCTACGTCAAGTCTTATATCTAGAATTTGGGCATAATGATCTGATTTTACACCAGGAAGCACACGTACATTATTGGTTTCCTGTGAGTCTGTAAATATATTGTCTATGCATGATATTGTTGATTTTGTAACCCTAGTATAGTCATAAACTTGCTGAATTAATAGAAAGCTCTCCGTCAAATCTGTCACACTTAAACAGTTATTATTATTACTTAGAAAATTTACGTTAAAATCACCGCACAGTATTACAGTTTTATTGTTATTTGTTGTGACTTTGTCTAGGCACTGTTCAAGTTTATTTAGATATGTATTTAAGTCAGCTGAAGGTGATCTATAAACTACTACTATAATAGCGTCTTTTAATTCTATACATGCTAGTTCACATACAAATTCTACGGACATTTTAGATATATCATTTCTATTTTTGAACTTTAAGTTATTTTTTACCAATATAAGACAACCTCCCTGGTCATGTTTAGTTCTATTAAAAAATGAAGTTTTTTGTAACCTTCTATATTAAACAATGAAAAATTATGTGGTTTTAAAAAAGTCTCGGTCATGCACATCACATCAATTTTTTCATGAGATAAGAAGATACCTAGCATATCAGCCTTTTTGTAAATAACTTGCACATTTTGATGACAAAAAACTATTTTACTACTTCGGGAGTTGCGACGTCTGGAAAATTTGTGTTCCTGATATGACAATCATCTTTGGATAGCATGATTAGATTCTTAGAACAGTCATTTGTGAAGAGAGCTGCAGTAATGTTGCAAGCTATCAAATTATGCAAACGTCGGCCAGTTTTAAGTACGTTTATTTCTACAATTGGTACGTTCTCGTTTAAGGCGGCAATAGCAAATAGTTTGGTATTTAGTTTATATATATTGTTGTTAACGTCTTCCTTAGCTATGTAAGCAATCGTCGTTATTATCATTTTTTTCTTGTGTTTGTTAATATATTTCGCTGTTTCATCTACTTTCTTCAGGTAATCATGTACATCAACTTTTACAGTATTATAATCGCCTATCAAAATTATGGTGTCTTCAATAGTGCCGTCTTGTATGATATTGCAATAATTGTCAAACGGCCTACATGAATTTTGTAGTGCATAATCTTGAGAAAGTTTATTGTTAATTATGTTTGACATATTTCTTCCGTGTACGTCAGAGAACATCATCACTGGTTTTTTGATAATGTTCTTTGGAATTCTATTATGAGTACTAAAAATATAACTTTATCGTACGTAACTTCCCGCTCTCTCAAATCCTTTTCATTTTGTTTTATAATTTCTAGAAAGTTATCTCCTTCTTTTTGTAATGCTATGATTGTATTTTCTCTCTGTATCAATTCTCCGTTCATAATAGAGTTAATTGACGTTAACTCTTGTATTTTTATATTTATTTGTTTATATTTCCTTTTTAGTATCTTCCCATTCTTGATTCTTTTTCTAAAACATTTGTACCCATACTTATTGGTTGATGTGGTTCTTAGCAGTAGTTCACTATATCTTAGTTGTATTTCAATGTTTTCTTGTAATATATCATCTAGTTTTTTTTCTAGTTCCGTAATTTTCAAGCATAGCTCTTGATTCTCCCATTGCTCTTTATCTTTTTTAAGTGTACAAATTTCATTTTTTAATTGTAAATTTATTATTTTAAGCTCAGCTCTTTTTTATTCCTCTTCATAAGCTTTCTTTTTTAAGTTTTGGACTTGTTTACATAAGTTCTCAAACTCTTTAGTATTCATATCCTGTTCATCTATCAAAGTTTTGTTCAATGTTTCCTTTTCTTTCAACCTTTTCTTTAAATTATCTATAGTTGTACAATAATTATTTATAAGACTATTTTTTTCCAGGTCTTCTTTTGTGTCTGGTACCCTTTTGGCCCTAGATCTGGTTATAATATTGTTCATTGTGATATAACTTTCTGATCACTTTTTTTCCTTCTAATTTAAATTTTGTACGTAAACAATAATAAAAAATAATTAAAAGTCAGTCCAAAAAGTATCTTTCGTTTAATATCAGATAAACAAAACAAAAACTTTGTCCAATAAATTTCTTCTCTACACAGATTTGAACTCGCAACCGTTTGTATTGCGGGTGGAGAATATATCAACTTAGCCAGTTGAGCGTTATCTCCAACGTTGAAATTATAAAATGCTTAGCTTACTGTTCGGTATTGTTTACAAAGTTTCAAGGTTAGTGTTCGGTATTGTTTACAAAGTTTCAAGGTTAGTGTCGTGTAGACGATTACTTGCAGTTTTTAATGTTATTGATGAATCATGTCTTCAATTTTGTTCCTTGAGGTATTGGTTATGATTCAATTTTACTTAGTTTTATTGCTCTGGTTGTCTACTTACGGTTTCTTAGTTTATTCTATAAACATGAACATTACATCTCATACTTTCCCACACTTTCTTACAACACTTCTTTGTTTTGCACACTTCTTGTATTGGTATTTGTACAGAGGTAAACTTCACTTTATTTCGTAATTATTTCACAGAGATAACACTCGTACTTGTGAGTTGTACTTTTGTTTTTTATATGAATATCACGGAATGTATAAATTAGCTATCTAAACAATTTTTATTAGTAAATAAACACAGAGCCGATGTTACATCAAAGCGCGCTACTACCCGCATACACATTCGGTTCAACCGAATTTCGGCAGCTTGAACCAAACTTTGGCATTCGGCCGAAATTCGGTTCAGATGCCGAACATTCGGCACGAGAAAAATAATATCTTCTAGCACTATTTTGACTGAAATTTAATAGAATCAGAATAGCATAACTGTAAAATAAAATTATGTCTTTTACTCACTCATGGTCATTTATTTTAGCTAGGAACATTGTAAATGTAAACCTTAAATTAAATCTGTTCTTCTTAACGTATTAGTCTTGAAAATCTCGGCCTAATTAATTAGACATACTATTACAAAAATGAAATAAACTTAGTATTATTCTAACAAACATCTGGATTACAGTTCGTAAATTGAATAAAAAATCACGTTTTTGGTTCACAATCTAAACACTAACTAACTAAAAAGCAATAATTGAAGTAAATGCGTAAACCAATCATGACTTGTCGCTCTCGAGAAAGCGTGCGAAATTGAACGGAAGGAATTTTTCATTTTAACCGAATGTTCGGCCGTAGTTCGGATTCGGTTCAAACAACATTCGGCCCATCTCTAATATCTGTATATCGTTTGAAACGGTCTCTAGCGCTATTGTTTTTCTTGTAGGTATATTATATATTTACTCTATATAAAAAATTAAAAAAAACACTGAACACACAACGGATGATCGCTAAAAGATTTCTTCCAGATTGATTGAATGGAAAAGATCATTTAAAGATAGACATCATTTATATAGCTACCATCATCATTATAATAATATCATCCATAGTACGTCCACTGCTAAACACAGACCTCTATAGATTTCCAAGCGACCGATTTTATGCGGCACCCAATGGCTCCCAGCAACCTTTATTAGGTAGTCTTCCCATCTTATGGGGGGCACTTCTCTGGGTTTTCCAAATAATTAAATACATTTTCAATAACTGAGAATTTGAGATGAAATCATCGATAAGATGCTTCGACATTGGCCCGTCTCTATCTCGAGTGAGGAGTTCGATATCCGGGCGCGATCGCCGCAAGATTTGTTTTATTATTGGGTTGCAGACTCGACTAATGTTGATAGAAGTGTTCCATATCGATGATAGCTGTTACGAACTACATAACTGTAACATTTAAATATACAGAGTTTGCGTTGATACTTGATTATAAAGTTATGCCTAAGCATGTCACAGAATAAGTAATACGATCTATTTCTGCCAGTACCCTTTAGGGGCCTGGGTAAGGCCTCGACACATCGACACAGGTATTTGCCCTAGATTCAACACGTAGGGGCTATTGCCCCTGGGTGTGTGGGTGTCGCCGCAAGAATCCGACGCCGCGGTGAGCGGCCATTACTTATTTGCATTTTTTTAGTTTATTAGGGTTCCGTACCTCAAAAGGTACCCTTTTAAGATCACTCTCTTGTCCGTCTCTCCATCTGTCTGTCTGTGTGTCACCACCGATTTCCTCAGGAAGGTGTGGATCTAGCAAGTTGAAATTTATACCAGATACTTAGGTCTATATGATACTTAGTCAACACACTAAAAAGAAATGGGCAAATTTAGTTTTTTGCGAAAACTTTTAAGTACCAAAAATTTACCTTAATTTTTATTGTTTTTATTTTTGGAATTTTTCCGTTATTTGTGATTTATGACATTGCTTTTAACGTAAATTGACAATTCTAGGTCAACCGGAAGTACCCTATAGGTTTTAGGTCGAAAACCTATATGGTAGTTCCCGTTGACTTAGAATCACGAAATTTTGACAAAAAGCAAGGCAGCACAAATAAAGGAAAAATTCCAATAAATAAAAAAGTTGAAATTTAAAGGGTGTCCCCCCAAATACATACATACATACATACATACATACATACATAAATACATACATACATACATACATACATACTACATACATACATACATAGTTGACGCCAATTAACTTAGTTCTCTGAGTTCTATGGGGGCTCATACAATTTAGAGGACTAGCTTAATCAGCACCAACCTCAAATAAGGTAAATAAATAAAATTGTGCTATTGAATAAAATAAATATTTAAGGGGGGCTCCCATTCAACAGACACGATTGTTAGGCCGTTTTTATAGATAATGGTACGGAACCCTTTGTGCACGAGTCCGACTGCGTTAGAGCGAGTTGAGTTAACTGTCGGTTGAGGAAGCTATCGGGTTGAGGCGGGGCGTTGTCCACTCATGTGGATTCAACATTAATTCACATATATCGCACTTACAGCTAAGTAAAGAGTGTCTGCTCTAACTCCGTCGCGTCCTTATATACTCGTGACTATTAACTTGCTAACAAAATTGGATATATAATATATACTCATTTGTCTAAACTGTAACGTAAACTTGTGACGCAAAATAAACGTTTTTTATTCTATTCAATTCTATTGAATCGACTGTTTATTTCCATAAATTCTGATTGTGATGTCACATAGTATCATGTTACTAATATAATAGGAAATATTTAAATTTATTTTGTTATTTGACTTCGTTTGTCATTTTTAAGGTCACCTTTATTTGGTCACCGATCTAAGGCAAAGTGACCAACACAAATCAATGAAACGGCAATAAAGTAAAATGTTACGAGATAAGTGTTACAAAGCAAAGTGCATATAGATTAGCATCGCATACGAACCATCAATATATCATCACAGGCATTATCAGTACGTTAACCATGCCCTATAATTATTACTAATGACGTGGAGTATCTATAACAATATCGATTTAATCGGTAATTATCGAATGATCGATATCGTCCCGTCTCTAGCAGGAGATAGTTCCGTTATTACATAGACGTAGTTGATTCTAAATAATAATTAATGCATTCTGGGTGCTACTGATACATATTCTATGTCAAAGATGAAGCTTACGATAGTACCTACTACTATTTAAGTAATACCTACAGAATTATATCATCTTCCTCGTATCAGCAATATAACATCCACTGCGGAATGTAGATACGACTTTCCCATAGATTTTTAGAGCGGCCGATCTTGTGTGGCCTGCATCCGCACCCAACTGCTCTCAGCAACCAACAGGCTGTATTTACAACGGCTTACAAAATATACTCATGAGAAAACTTTTACTCCAAAATGATTTAAATATAAATTGAAGTTACATTTTACTTAACTTGTAACTTCTGGCTGCGCTCGAAGACCGGCATCGCTGACGTGGCCATGTCTCCCGTATGCAACCCGATAGGTGGGCCAAGGTCACAAGCATATAGACTCCTAAAGACGGAAAGCGACTCCAAAGAAGGCTTAAAAAGCGCTACAGCAGTGACTTGGACGTCTTCGAAATAGACTGGTGGGATCTGGCTCTAGACCGTGATAAGTGGAAGGAAGAGGGGCAGGCCGTTGACCAGCAGTGGATGGACTAGTAAAAAAACATGTTACTTCCTGCTCCTTATTTACTAACAGGTTTTGGCCAACCGGGTCTATAATGATCATGTATTAATTGGATATTGAGTATTAAGAGTTAGTTGAGTATTAGTCGATCCAAAGGTATCAGGAGTTAGTTGAGTATTAGTCGATCCAAAGGTATCAGGAGTTAGTTGAGTATTAGTCGATCCAAAGGTATCAGGAGTTAATTGAGTATTAGTCAATCCAAAGGTATCAGAAGTTAGTTGAGTATTAGTCGATCCAAAGGTATCAGGAGTTAGTTGAGTATTAGTCGATCCAAAGGTATCAGGAGTTAGTTGAGTATTAGTCGATCCAAAGGTATCAGGTTCTTTATGAAATGAATGAATGTGAAATGAAATATACGGGTTTTTATAATAGTCGGGAGTTGTTTTTGGACTTCTTTTAATTTTTTTGCAATGTAAGTTTAGTCACAAACAAATATTTGGTTTTGTATATGGATACATTATTTAGATTTACAGTATATTGAAATCAAAATTGTCTCTGCCTTAAGTAATAGACAACAATAATTCAATGATGTATTTAATCTGACGTAATTTGATTGCTTCGGCGAATTTAAAGTATAACAAAAAAAATTGTACAGTAGTGACCCTTCTGTACGCACTGTGCCTGTGTAGTCTATGGCATATGCTTGTAAAGGTAATATTGGTTATTCTACGTCCGGCTTACTGCAGTCGTGAGTTTGCACGAATCTGTGGGTTTAATGGAGCGAAGCCGTTCTGGGTGTTTCCTGATTAGTCTGATCCAAACATGGTCTTTACGACTAAGCCACGGTGGCTTAGTTTGCCTGCTTCAGCTAAGAGAGCCAAGCGGCAAAACAAGATCGAGTGAGACTTACTCGCTGGGGGTTCCGCACCTACCTACATTTATTTCAATTGAACAGCGCTATCATGTTATGTAAAGAGCTGCAAGAGACCGGACAAAGTGGAGTCAATTGGAGGCTTTTACCGCCACAGGCAGACCTTACACGATACCACATATCATAAAAAAGAATAGAATTACGTTTTTGTTTATATTGTATATTCCTTTTCATATGTATGTACTTAATTTTATAGTGCAGTGGAAATGAAGTTTTATTTTATTATTTATTATCTAGTTATGTGAGCGGTAAACTCAAAAACAAAGAAAACTTGTCAGACATATTTATGTCAAATCAGGCCTGAGAGGAGGGGGGGGGGCAGTAAAGAGGGGCAGTAAAGAGGGGCAGTAGAGAGGGGCAGTAGAGGGGGTGGGGCTTAGCTTACTAAGCTCTGCACGTATTGACAATGTCTGGCGAGTTGCTGTAGGTGGATACAAAATGTATAGGTACTCAAAATATTATAACAAATTTTTGGTTATTAGAAAATACACGACAATATATTATAATTTTCCTGATTAAAATTCAACCTGTTAACTATATTAGGACAAGATAAACTCTGATGTCTGAGCCCTGTATCGATAATATTACTGTAAGAGACGAGGTTTTTAATTGAAGGAATATTTTGTTAAAATACAGCAGTTTTAAGTAAAACTTGATAAATAAAGCCAGTTTTAACGTACATAATTTCTGATTTTCGCACAAAGCTCAAGTGGCTCTCCATCCGTCTTCGCCGGAATGCACACATACTGTCCCTTTTGTATAACATCCTTTTTAACCCTTCTTCTCCCTTCTATCTTAAGGAGCGTTTTGAATTTCTCCACCAGGCTAATGATCGCAATTTGCGTTCTTCAGATTCCCTCCAACTTAAAACTCCTGTCCATACGACAGAGTTTTATAGTCGATCCTTCACTGTAACAGCCGTACGATTGTGGAACGCCTTGCCCCTCTCTATAAGAACATCCAAGTCTATTAGTAATTTTAAAACAAAAGTGCACACCCATTATATGTCCTTGTGTTGAAGTTGTAGCTGCTTGTTATTTCATCATAACCACTTTTAGAGTTGCTTATTTAAATTAAATTTGTGTTATTACTGGTAATTTAGGTTTATAGTATGTAGATACATATGTTTATAAATTTATATAGATGCACCGCCGTCATGTGTTACATTTTGATCCTGTCCATACAAAGGTTGTCTGGAAGAGATCGTTTTTAGCGATAAGACCGCCCATTGTACTAAATCTATTTGTAAGAATTATGTTCTGTATTTTACTTTGGTGTACAATAAAGAGTTATCTTATCTTATAAATAAATGTAATCGAAATGTCTCGTATGTTTATGCGAGTACTAAGGAAGTCACAAAGTTCTAATAACGACTAACTAGAAGGCGTGATACTAATTTAGAATTGATTTAAAAATTCTTAGTTTTATGGTGCCCTCAGCGACATAAACACAGGTTTATTTTACGCAGTGATTTCACCTCGAAAGTGAGCTCTACTTGTATTGCAATAAAGGCTACAAGCAGGTATTATTTCGGCACCTGTCCATTATGCGAGTCTGCGTGTCTCTGCACTAATTGCATTCCGGTAATTGTGGCGGTCGACTGCGCGCCGGAGGACGTTATGCAGTGGGTCATGTATCTGGGGCAAGACTTTAGGTGAAAATGTTGCTTTACAATCAAGGCCTAGATAACTCACTAATTATCTTTTGAACCCCCAACGCAAGATAGATACATAACGATTTATTCTAACATCACACTTCTTCTTTACATAGTATAAAATGAAGTCGCTTCCGCTGTCTGTTCGCTTAATCAATCTTTTAAACTACTCTACGGATTTTAATGCACTTTTCAGCAATAGATAGAATGATTCAAGAGGAAGGTTTATATGTATAACTAACTTCCGCCAATGGCTTAGCACGCGTTTCTTGTCAACAAAAAGTAGCCTATGTGTTATTCCAGCTTATAATCTATGTACATACCGATATGAAAACCGACGCAAAAATGGCAACTTTGAAGCTTTATATTTCGTCAAAGGACTCTTGTATCTAAACAGTGTTTAGGAAATCTTTCAGTGTTTTAAAAATACCTATTCAACAATATCCCACGTGGTAGCATGCGTAAGTAAAAAAAAATCATACTCAACTTCCATTTAAGGAAGGTACCCTAATAAACTTTTTTTGTTAAATTTATAAAACTTATAATTCAAACTTATAAATTAAAATTTAGGTTAAGTAAATCATCATTAAGCTTTTTGGGCAATTATGTAAAACTTTTTAATAAGCTGCCGGACGAGCTCAAAAACTCAAGTAATAATCTATTAAGAAAATAATTAAAAATTTATTAATACAAATAAGTTACAATAAATAAGTACATGTAATTCTGTGAACTCATTATATTTTGACAATTATTTTCTTTAAATTATAGATTTTTTTTACTGATTGCAGCTATTATAGTTTATCGTAATGACAAGGCTCCTCTACAGCCGCACTTTCTAATGACAAGGCTCCTCTACAGCCGCACTTTCTAATGACAAGGCTCCTCTACAGCTGCACTTTCTAATGACAAGGCTCCTCTACAGCCACACTTTCTAATGACAAGGCTCCTCTACAGCCGCACTTTCTAATGACAAGGCTCCTCTACAGCCGCACTTTCTAATGACAAGGCTCCTCTACAGCCGCACTTTCTAATGACAAGGGTCCTCTACAGCCGCACTTTCTAATGACAAGGGTCCTCTACAGCCGCACTTTCTAATGACAAGGCTCCTCTACAGCCGCATTTTCTAATGACAAGGCTCCTCTACAGCCGCACTTTCTAATGACAAGGCTCCTCTACAGCCGCACTTTCTAATGACAAGGCTCCTCTACAGCCGCACTTTCTAATGACAAGGCTCCTCTACAGCCGCAGTTTCTAATATTATTTTTTTGATATGAAGTACATTATTTACGATTTAGCATTGAGATTGATTGATTGACTTTTTTGAGGTTGTTTTGTTCTGTGTTTTATTTTCATTATTTTAAGTTGACATTCTTTGATATAAAAACTTAATTAGTTTTGATATCTGTCTGTTTGAGCTACTATAATGTTATTTTATTGATACATCCTATTTATTTTGTTGATAAATAAATAAACATGACTTAACTTAGTGTTCTATAATATACCTGCAGTGGAAAATAAATGAAATGAAATCAAGCCAAATTACAGCTTCACATCACTAATATTTTAAGAGTAAAACGGCGGTAAAGACAGAAGAGCGCGGCGAAATTATAAGGGTTCTGAGATCGACTACGGAACCCTACACCCTACGGTACGAGTACATTGACCTTCCTATTTGAAGTACTTAAGTACTCGTCATAAATTTGTCTGTCATAGATAGTCAGTTGCATTAAACGTCTAATTTGTTTCATCGCGATTTTGAATACTAATTCAAAAGTGAATATTTCCTTCTGGTATTGATTCTCTACGCCTTGTCTCATTAACATTGGCTAGATAGCAGGTTTCTTGTCTAAGGCGTACGTTTGGCTACCGAGTACCGGTATAACTTACCACCTCCTTTCCTATTCCCTACCTACCTATTAGGACACTAAACTAAGGTAGTTACTACCTACCAATTTATGTAACAGATTCTGTAACTATGTATCTGTGATTGGGTTCACTATGCTACTACCAAAATGTTTAATGGTTGTTCAGTTGTATAAGATTGTGTAAACTATACAATGTAACTCAAAAGGTGATGAAATATGGAAACGAATAATTTTTCCCAAAATATTTTTATTTTTTTAGAGAAAAAGGATCTTAATGTTTTTGCCTGCCTTTAAACAAGCTGTTTTTCGGGTTAAATACCGTATATTAAACATACATATAAGCAATTTCGTTATGCTATATGCTGCTATATTTAGCTGTGCTTTTAGTTAATGCTAAAATTCATCTAAAACGATGATTTCAAGGACAGATACACAGAGATTTAAAAAAAACTATTACACACTGGACGACATCTGTAACGAACCTTGTTGTATGTAATTTTCTGTTTTCTCTTACTTTATTTTGTGCTTTTCTTTAATGCTATACCGTTTGAAATGTGCTGTGTGTGCTGTGCTAGCAAATAAATATCTGTTTATGTCTATCTTCTTCCAATATGGTATCTATCATCAACCACTTTTAGTCGTAAAATCGGTCAAATTCTATTCCACTAGAACTACCTATTTAATATTGCAACACTCTCTACTTATAGGTTGTTAGTCAATCGATCTTTAATTTTCCATTACTTTAACCTACTTAGTTTAAAAGTGAGTTGACTGTTTACACAGTACTGCCTTGTCTACACAGTCATGAAATAACCAGTGCACATCTGTAGCCCAGGACTCAGGATAGCTCTAGCTACATTCTATGCGTGTTTGCAAATCGATTTATTGCCAGTACCTTTAGGAATCATTGCTGTATAGTACTTTTAAAGGCAAACTACCTACCTACAGGACGACCTCCGTGGCGCAATGGCCGAATAGCCGGCTGAGACGCAGGAGGTAGCAGGTTCGATTCCCGCCGCGAAACAAATGTTTGCATGATCTACAGATATTTGTTCCGGGTCTGGATGTTTTTCTAGATATGATAAGTATGTATTTACAAAAAAAAAGTATATAAGTATTGTATCAGTTAACTGGTTCCCATAGTACAAGCTCTGCTTAGTTTGGAGCTGGATAGCGCTGTGGGACATGTCCAGCAATATTTATTTATTTAAACAAAAATTCTTTACTTAGTGGTCGTTTTAGAATGAGGGATTTTGACGGCCATGTTTTTATAACTGCTAACAGATGGCGTTTTATATGAACGGCAAGTATTTTACGGGACAAAATCGTCTGCAATTATAATAACAATTTATGACCGTATAAATACGTCTCCTATTATTTTTCCGAAGCGCTTGAAGCCAGGCCAAGGCAGTTCATCCAAGACAATCTGCATGCTAATATGAATCAGAGGGCCGTCGTTACCAACTCTTTCCAAGGAAAACCACTTTCACTTCGTAATGGCTGTAGAGCCACGAGACAGACTACTAAACACCGTTAAGTTAATAGTACTAAAGTGATATTTTTCCACAAGTGTAAGCGATCAATAATACCCTCGATTACCTAATATTATGTTGGGTGTACAATATACCGGTTACATCCCAAGTGTAGAAGTGACGCTAAGATAAGAGGTCGAGGATGAGAAAGAGATGCGTAGGACATCTATGGTGAGGTGGATCGACGACATAGTTCAACACGTGGGTCAAACATACGGCTTCACATCAAGCTATATATTACCAGTGTAAGCTGACTTCTCATTGCGGCTATTCCCGCTGGTCCCTTCGCTCTGTCGCCACTGAGGACCAGCAGGAAGAAAAAATCTTATTCATACTTGAAAAGTTTCTTAGTAGCAACTTTCCGCTGGGCCCCAGTGTGGACAAGGCAAGAGGACCACCGGGAGTACTAACCTTCTCATTGTACGGAAAGCCTACACAATGCGAGATTACTCGTAGCTCATACTGGATATGTATAGCTTGATGTGTTGCCGTGCGTACATAGGTGAGACTGGCATCATCTAGATGCATGATTCCTAAGAGAGGCCAATACCCAGCGGAGAGTGAAGTCAGTCTATGGATGATGATGATGATGATGGTAGGAAGATGTCATAGGAATGGGGAGTTCTCCCACTGAGCGACCTTGGTATCGACAGATCTGTCTGAGAATGACTTTATGCTCAGTTCACATCATTTCCATGACCTAGAACACTTTCATTTGCATTTGCAATTGTCGTTCCAATGTATTGTCTTATTGATTCTCTGTAGGTTAGCTTGTTGTCCGAGTAGTTATTTCTTGAGATAAAAGTTCTCTACTCTCCTTTCGTGTGAAGTCTATAATGATCATTATCTATCAATTAGCACCTATTAAACTGTGGAATACAATCAATAATTGAGTATTGATTAATGTCGCTACAGAGGTCTCCAAGTGGCTTAATAACTGTAATACGATCGTTGGTGTTGGCGAACTCACTTTTTCCTGCTGCCTTAATTTGAATTTCGAATCCAAGCCATGCCCCAACTTTAGGAGTCATTACGATCTAATCTACGGCATCGCCTTTTGCGGCAATGCAACGGGAATTGCCAGACATCGAAGATTATTGAATTTGACTGGATTTAATTACGGTTGTGAATCGCGTTACAGCTTTTATTTTATTTTATCCATCTGAGAAAGCTTGCCTGGTACCTGTTCATAAATAAACAAGCTTAAAGCAAGGACCAATTCGTGTGATATCACGTTGGCTGACCGTAAATAGGATACAATAATTGTATTTGGACTATTCATGTTTTGCTATCGACCCCAACTAATAATAAATAAAATAATAATAAATAAATATTTCTGAACATTTAACACAGCGCTATCTAGCCCCAAACTAAGCAGAGCTTGTACTATGGGAACCAGATAACTGGTAGAATACTTATATACTTTTTTTTGTAAATACATACTTATAATACATAGAGAAACAACCAGACCCGGAACAAATAACTGTAGATCATGCAAACATTTGTTCCGCAGCGGGAATCGAACCCGCTACCTCCTGCTTCTCAGCCGGATATTCGCCCACTGCACCACGGAGGTCGTCAAACTAATGCAATCTAACTGCTAATAGCCGACAACAGGGTTGAACAATAGATTGATTGATTGATTGAAAATACTTTATTGCACTTATAAAACTAGTACAAAGGCGAACTTAATGCTAAAGAGCATTCTCTTCCAGATAACCTTTGTGTATTGTAGATAAAGATGTGTAGGTAGTGCACAGGAAAGTGAAATAATGAAAAATTTGCACAGGACTAATAAAATAGCATAGGTACATACTACTTAAATACTTTTTATCATAGACTAAACTATACCAATATTAAATAAAAATACATACATAACTATAGAAGAAGTGATAAGGAAAGATTAAGTTACTCATTTTTAATCGGTGTGACCGAGAAGGTGCCTAGATAATCGTTAATTCTATAGCCACAGCTAACAATCAAAAACTGAATCGCTCGACGATTAAAGACTCGATAATCGAATAACATCGATACCGAAGGGACATCGGTTACTGCTGCGCTTAGACTGGTCCAGTTCTATCAAGAAGGACAGTAGGCAGGAGATCTTTCCTACTGCTCACTGGACTGAAAATACAACATTTTATTTTTGACATAAATGCAGTAGAACTTTTATAATTTTCGCGAACTCATGTTTTAAGACACGAGAGACTGTCTTTCATGAGCACGGCCGATGTAACTTGGCCGAAACGTCGAGGTTAGTTAAAATTATAATTTTGATATAAATCTGTACGCGAAAAGATCGGCTTTGTCTTAAAACATAAGTACAGTATACAGAAATATTCGAAATATGCGTTTCGAGTGGTACCGTAGGGGTTACAGTAGATAAATAGATAGAACAATATACTTTATTTCACACTTAACCCGGCATTTATCACGCCAATTCATTTTAGTATGGTTCTCATTAAAATTGATACATTTCAAAAACCTTATATAATTGAGATTAACAACTGTATGATATTCAAATATCCTGAAGTGTTTACTGACAAGTACCAGCTTGCTACTAGCAGGAAAGTTACTCGCCTATTGTAAACAAGGATTTATCTTTTAACTAGAAATTATTTTACTAAAAGGCTCTTTGTGGAATGAATAATTACAAATCATCTTAAAGTGAGATTGACGTTGATTACCAAAAGTTTCAGAATTATTTTGAAAATTTAATGACCTCTAGATATATTTAGTTTACACCTCGATTACTTTGGTGTCCGATTGAATTATGACGAAGTGTTTTGAATCGTAACGTCAATGTTCTTTGAGCTTAGGCTGTTTTCGATATCTTGGAGGCTTTTCCAATAATATAGATGATTAGACATAGATGCGTGCAGGTCGCACCAGATCGGCGTCTCTGGAAGTCTATGGGGGAGGCTTATGTTCAGCAGTGGACGTCCTGTGGCTGATATAATGATGAATATGATGAGACATAGATGGACATCTATATTCTAATTGAAGATCAGACATCTAATTGAAGATGGTTTATATATAACTAGCTTCTGTCAGCGGCTTCGCACGCTTGTTTCGTCAATATCAAGTAGCCTATGTTTTATTCCAGGCTATAGTCTATCTATATACCAAATTTCATCGAAATCGGTCCAGCCTTTACGACGTAGTTGAGTAACAAACAAACATCAAAACTTTCACTTTTATAATACTAGCTTCCGCCCGCGGCTTCACACGCGTGGTTTATCAATAAAAAGTTGCATATGTGTTAATCCAGGTTATAATCTACGTACATACCAAATTTCATCGAAATCGGTTCAGCCGTTACTACTTGATTGAGTAACAAACAAACATCCAAACTTTTGTATTCATAATATTAGTGAGTGATGATAGTGATATTAGAGTGATTAGTGTGATTGAATATGTTATGAATTTGAAATCACTGTTTTTTCCAGAACAAATGTTGTTCATTGTTTATCAGTTCATAACTCCATTCTAGTGATTACACTGACCAACCACGAACTTATTAATCTGTATACTTATATATAATGCAGCAGTACTTACTACTAGTAGGTACTTGGAAAGCTATTTCTCTGCGATGGAGTCGACAAATGATCGGCGCGAGGCGATAACGCGCCATCACTCTAATCACTACTTTGCCCCAACTATTGAAAACTATACTTACTTGGGTCGTATCAGTATCGTTTTTTTAGGGTACCGTACTTCAAAAGGAAAAAAGGAACCCTTATAGCATCACTTCGTTATCCGTCTGTCAAGACCCTTTTCCTCAGGTACGCGTGGAGGTATAAGTTTTTTATTTAATAAATTAATTTCAAAATTAAATACGTTGGTCTACGGTCCCTTGGAGCTGCACAAAAATCAAGTTTTTAAATGTAAGCAATCGTAAGATACGGCCATGAATGCTGCATATTTTGTCCGCAAATATATCAAAACCTTTTGGGTACTTACCGTTGACTTAGAATCATGAAATTTGGCAAGAAGCAAGGTCTCACAGCATCGTTAATTTAAAGTGATATAAATAAAATATTTTTACGGAACCCTCAGTACACGAGTCAGACTCATGTCAGTCAGTGTACCAGTGTGTAGTAGTCAGTGACCAAAGCGTCAATTATTGGCCCGAAATCTTGTAAAAGTCAAGTTTCAATCTGACGTAAATCAGACTTTGCTAATATGACGTTTTAAGATAATTCGCATGTCTCCTATGAGGACAGATGGTTAACATTATCGTTTAACTCGATTCAGCGTCTGATGTAACCGAGAAGTAATTCTATTCGGAACCCAAAGAAGGTTTTCTTGAGACGGGAAATAGTTGCAAATAAATTTCAAATAATTTGATATGAATTTGGCCGTGTTAAAGCATGTACCTTTGTAGTAATTGTCCGGTTAAAATGCTTCTATGAACCGTTGGGGAAGTAGCCGTGGGGATTTCAAAAACCCACCCTAATTTCGAATTATCTTAGATCAAACATTATTCGTGTAAGGTCAATTGCCCCCTCTCAACATACACAACCCGAACCAACCTTTCTCACACACGCTGATGAAATCGCAGGATAGTTTCTATAACTTTTGATCCGAATGTTCGATCGAGAGTTCTTAGAAGAGAACCGATGGTAAAACTCCGAGGTCGGAGTGTCGTCTGAAAGATTAAGATAAAAAATCCCTCTAGGAGTGATTCTGCCGTGATTATTGTACTGCCCGACGTCGGCGCTCTGTATTGAAGTAACGAGACTATTCAACGAAAGACTTGCTATTTTTGTACCACTTTCGCTATTTATTTACTTGATAACTTTTGCTATGTAGCTTGGGTTATATAGAGAGCTATGCTTGACTTTTATCTATGAGATTGAATCAGGAATGAGAAGTTCCGTAGACAAATTAAATTAAAAATTGAATAATTATTTATTTCAGATGTTACAAGTTCCATATCAATGTTAACTAGTGGCTCGCCCGAACTGAGATCTCGGGAGTCTCCCATAAAAACTAAAATATATTATTCGTAATCTTTGACTATCAAAATAGTGCCACCAAATAAATAACCAACTAACTTGAGCTAACAACTTGACCACTTTCATTCATAGGTATTACAGGTAACGGGAGTTCATGTTATTTGGTTACACCATTTTGGGGTACAAATTTCAGTTATTCTGGATTTCTGACTTTTGCCTATATTTGTGTCACTTAAGCTACACGTACATATACCAAAATACAGCACTGTGGGGTCACTGGTATATCCTGTGTATTTCGTCAAAGTTCTCTTTTTATTATATCTAATAACTCAATAACTACAGATAGTTTACTAACCATAAAAACGGAATCGAAATGTACTAATGTTTCATTTGACTTCCCACTTGACCTAATATTTTCGTTTTAATTTTTTTTGCCCCTCTTGAACCCCAAGGTCTGAACAACTCTCCCATATTTTTTGCTCATTTAGTCACACCAAAATTGTGCTACCTATGTATTAAACTTCATGATGATCAGATCAACGTCACGAAAGATATCATGGGACATACATACATACATACAAAGATTTGCCCAAGTTGATTTGGAGGTTTCGCTTTGCTCGAGCAATAAAGGTTCTTAAAAGTATGTTAGTTAAACATACATACTTAAGTATGTATACGTACATTGAGAATTAACAAGCTGAAGTGGCATTGGGCGGGCATATAGCTCGAGAAAAACTCATGACCGTTGGGGCAGAAAGATTTTCGAGTAGAAACCACATAATCGTCACCACCATCTTCGCCGGAATGCACATATACTGTCCCTTTTGTATTACATCCATTTTAACCCTTCTTCTCCCTTCTATCTTAAGGAGCGTTTTGAGTTTCTCCACCAGGCTAATGATCGCAATTTGCGTTCTTCAGATTCCCTCCAACTTAAAACTCCTGTCCATACGACAGTTTTATAGTCGATCCTTCACTGTAACAGCCGTACGATTGTAGAACGCTTTGCCCCTCTCTATAAGAACATCCAAGTCTATTAGTAATTTTAAAACAAAAGTGCACACCCATTATCTGTCCTTGTGTTGAAGTTGTAGCTGCTTGTTAATTCATCATAACCACTTTTAGGTTTATAGTATGTATTATATACTATAATATATATAAAATATGTAATAGATATGTTTTTAAATTTATATAGATGCACCGCCGTCATGTGTTACATTTTGATCCTGTCCATACAAAGGTTGTCTGGCAGAGATCGCTTTTAGCGATAAGACCGCCCATTGTACTAAATCTATTTGTAAGAATTATGTTCTGTATTTTACTTTGGTGTACAATAAAGAGTTATCTTATCTTATCTTATAATAGGAAAATCGTAGCAGGGTTGGCCCCCTTAGACTCCTCTTATTAGGTATGATGACGTAATAAAAGTTAATGGAAGCCGTTGGGTACAAGTCGCATAGGATCGATCGCTCTGGAAACCTATAAAGAAGGCCTGTACTCAGCAGTGGATGGATGATGAGCATGATCTATGCGGCGCGGTGGGCGAGTAGCTGACTAGACTATAGACTGAAGTTATTGCGGGTCGATTCTTGCTGCAGTTAATATTTATATGATCTGCAAATATCTGCCTTGGGGCAGAAAGCTGCAAATGTTATGATATTTTAGATGGAAGTTAAATATACAGTTCCCAAACATTACGTACAAAAGGTGTTTTTCATTATAATAAAGTACTTATGTATATAAAAAATGTATGCCTATTATGTAAGTATTCTTACAGTTATCGGGTTCCCATATTACAAGCTTTGCTTAATTTGGGGCTAGATAGCGCTGCATGAAATGTTCAGCGTTATTTATTTATTAAAACAATGCTAGTGATATGTGACTAAACATGACTGCAGTGCAGTTATTGGAATGCTTCGTCAAATATACCTACAGTGTGATTGAAAGGTACAAAAAGCATTCGCCAATATTATTCTAGCGATAAAACACACAAGTACAGAATGTACAATCATCATAACAACTTCTTATTTCTAACACCAAGCAATAATTTATTTTATTTTACTACCGTTTCCGTCCGCGACTTTGCACGAGTTGTTTGCCACTAAAAAGTAGCCTATTTTTTAATCTAAATACATAATATACGTATATACCAAATTTCATTGAAGTTGGTTCAACCGTTACGGTGTGATTGAGTAACAAACAAACAAACATCCAAACTTTCGCATTTATAATATTAGTGTGATTTGTTTATTTGTTTAGGTCATGATTGCATTCCAGTTTGAAAGGTTTGAATTGTTATACATAATGCAGACTGCGATGGACCACGCTTGCCTAGAAGAAACCTATTCACTCGCGACTTGAAGCCACCCAGGTGTGAGTGCCGGTGAAATTACCTTTGTCTCAGGGTGATGGGCAATGCACTGCCATGTAGGCCACTGTTTGGGTGCGTTTCCATCAGATACGAGTACGTGCGACGTAGCTTAGCGGTGAGCAAAAAAAAAATCACGATGTGAAAAAAAATCTTTATGATTTTTCACTCCGCGAAATAGTGATGCACCGCCAGTGGTTCTGAAGTAAACTGTGAAATGAAATGATTTATTTTGCCGGAAGCAGGGTTGAATAAAGATTAGTGTTAGATATACTCGTAGTTTTTATTGATTAGTTTCACAAACTTCACCGTACACTCGGCATGCAAAGCAAACAAAAATGATGTTATAAGTGCATTATTATAATAAAATATTATTTAGCCACTTGTGTTGTCGATTGTACTACCAGTACTGCCACGCAATAAATAAAAGTGCGATAAAAAGTTTTAAACATAAAATTGTAGATTAAAAAATGTACAAAATATTCAGAATAGAACTAACAATTTTATTAAAAATCCTGGTTCTAGCTTTAGCAGAAAAAAATGAAGAGATCGCTGCTCTTGAAAAAGAGAAAGTCGAACTATTCAATCAAATCAATAACGCTATAGATGAAAGCGTTAAACTATTGCTAAACAATAACGATTCGGAAGCGATCCAAGGTGTAGATTTCATGATTCAACTCAAAGACCAGCTGAAAGTAATAAATAGCACTGATTTCAAAGATCTAGAACTATTCAACGATACTAGAAGATCTAGATTGGCAGATAAAAGCTTTGGAATGTTTGATATCGGGGGCGTTTTTAAAAAAGCAGAGAATAGGAAAAACGGGGGTGAGAGAAAAGAGAATGAAAAACGAATCCGTCAGAAGCTAGATGAATGGCTACTGCAGAAAGAACTCGAAAAGAAGAAGATATTAGCGGACAAGAACAAAATGAAAATGACTGTTAAAGAGAAGTGCCCAAGGTATCTATAATTTCCCTTTTTCTGGTATTTATGAACTGTTGTCCTAGCTGGAGGACAACACAGCTGAAATTGTTGAGTTTTTCATAAGTCGTAGTATTAGAGTGAAATTTAAAAAAAAAACCTCATTTTATAGACAGACAGAAGGATTCCTTTCTCATCATAATAACTCATTATTATTATGCAAACATTTGCACCGCAGACTCGAACCCGCGACCTATTGCGTCTCTGTTTGCTTTTTTCCCACTGCGTCACCTAGATTATCTTAGATAGTTCAAGAACGCACGACGACATATTAAGCTAAATATTTCCAGAATAGGCTGACCACTCATTCAACGGAAACCCTACACATTGCGAGGTCAGTTTGTACTGGGACTATGTAGCTTGACTAGAAGTCTTTTGAAGGTAAAAAAAATATGGATGTTATATTGTTCACGGTGCTGTCTCGCCGCGCGATGGCGATGGCGCAGATCAGCGTCAATGTTACAAATGTGTTTTATGCTACATTTAGGTGGTAAAGACTTATGGCACAGTAGTAACCATCGCCTCATCAGAGAAATGCCTCTTAAGTCATGCACCTTAGATATGTGCGTCCATCAACTTGAGGCATACAGGTGTAAAGCCTCATGTGCCTGTAGTTTCACCAGCAACCATACCCTTCAAACCGAAACACAGCAATGCTGCTTAGTGACATTTACATATGCTCGTACTACGTTACTTCACGCAGCGTACTCAGATTGTGTCGTTTTTAGGGTTCCGTACCCAAAGGGTAAAACGGGACCCTAATACTAAGACTCCGCTGTCTGTCCGTCTGTCACCAGACTGTATCTCATGAATCGTGATATTTAGATAATTGAAATTTTCACATCAGATGTATTTTTGTTGCCACTGTAACAACAAATACTAAAAACAGAATAAACTAAATATTTAAGGGGGCTCCCATACATCAAACATGATTTTTTGCTCGTTTATGTTTGATATTGATTACGGCAACAGGTAGACGCTTGAAATATTCACAGAATATTTAGTTATATATTCAATTTATAATTAAATTAAGATAAAACAAATATTTAAGGGGGACTCCCATACAACAAATGTGATTTTGTTGCTTGTTTTTATAGATAATGGTACGGAACTCTACGTGCGCGAGTCTGACTCGCACATGGCCGGTTTTTATTTATTCCATTCACACAATTTACCTGTTCATGGACTAGTTTAATTTGACCTGTTAATTTATATACATGTATATTTTTTCAAGATTCGGCCTTGGCGATAGTGGGTCAGCGCATGATCGCAACAAGCAAAACAAACATAAGTCCAAACCAAAATACCCTTGTTGCAGGAAATGCTGTAAGAACTCTTACATGGGTTGTTTGTAGACACTATTTAACTAAAATATTATTTAATTATGTCTATTTTATTTTTGCGCAGGAGACCCGAATCCTCATTAATTAATAAATAAAATACATAAACATGTAGATAAGATCAATTTTATGTTAGAAATCGTCCTGTGTAAGGTTAAAGGAGTTAATTTACATTACATTTTACTAGTACCTGTCTAATATCTAGTAACCACAACATCTAGACGCGGAACAAGTATTTGCAAACATTGACCTGCGAGATTTTTCTACGCTAGGGCAAAAAAATAGTATAATAGCTCTATTTGAGCTGAAATGCTTCATTTCAGGTCCAAATGATTATCTCACCTGAACTGCATATGAACAGTTATTTGCCTATCGGTACAACAAACTAACTTATTTTTATTTTGTGAAATTGATATATCAATAAGTTACTTATTATAATTTATAATTGTATAAGAGTTTTGATGTTCCCTTGAGAAGTTCTGATTGCTTTTTATCTCTACGAATCGTGTTGTGATTGTGACGGAACCAGTTCCGGAAGTAGCGGAAACCGCCATTGATACATTACGTCACTTGAACTATAACATATTGCGTGCAGGAAAATTCATTATTTATGTACCTACTGTGCACCTAATAGTGTTTAGACATATGTAAAATATATATTTTTTACCCTCAAAAGTGATCAATTTTACTTTTGATTCTATTCAAATTATTTTCAATTAGGTAAGATTTATTTCAAAAAGACTTATAGACATATAGACCTAAAAATATCTAATACTAGCTTCCGCGATCGGCTCCGCACGCGTTGTTTGTCAACAAAAAGTTGACTATGTTTGAATCCAGGTCATTACCTATCAACACACCAAATTTCATCGAAATCGGTTCAATTGTTACTCAATGTGATTAAGTAACAATCAAACATCCAAAATTTCGCGTTCACCTATAATATTAGTGTAATGTGATGGGAATCTAAAAAAAAATTATATAGGTACCTATTTATGTACGTAAATATAATAAATATTACTAATCAGAGCTTATACTATGGAAACCAGATAACTGATATAATACTTGTATACTTTTTTTTTGTAAATACATACTTGTCATAATATATAGCAAAACAACCAGACCCGGAACAAATATCTGTAGATCAAGCAAACATTTGTTCCGCGGCGGGAATTGAAACCGCTACCTCCTGCGTCTCAGCCGGTTATTCGCTCACTGCGCCACGGAGGTAGTCATATACATATTTATATACATATTTGTATACATGAGTTATGAGTTTGTAGCCTGGCTGCGTACAATTAAATGATATAAAATGTTAGATGAAGCGCCGCGCCCCAGTCAGCTCTAGCCTTTTGGGAACTCACGAGACACATTGCAATTAATTTCAGCAAACTGTACCCTTATTCTTGTTATTTTAGCTTCAGTTAACTTAGAATAAAATTAAACCGTAGGAAAAACAAATTCAATTTTCAGTAAAATCCCAAGAATCACTTTGAAACGTAAGTTTCACTCTATATCGCATTGCGATCTATAGAAGCAAATGAGATTAGATCTAAAACTATGAATTTGTCATTTTTAAATACATATTAATATAAAGAATATTATTTTTTAAAACGGGTATTTATCGCGTATGTATCTTGTTTATTTGTTATGCCGACGTAATATAAACGAGGACATTTCTAATTCTGAAGATCAAGTGAGGGTAGTTGCTGCAGCTGCTGTCACTTCTCGGCGGTAGCTCCAACTACTCCAGTCCACCCGTGACCACGACTACATAACATTACCGTGCCATGGCTGTTGCAACACAGCCGAAACGTCGGGATAACAAATAAAAAAGGTACGCGATAAATACCCGTTTTAATCAATGTACAGTGATCGCGAAAATTTGAAAAATACTATACCTAGAGAATATTTACATAACTATCTCTTTAAGATCCCCCGCACAATGCAGACGCTCTATATATTGATAGTTTAGTCGATTTTGTAATCGGTCAGGCACCACAACTGTACAAAAATGTATCGTGTTCCACAACGAGTTTATCAGTATATGGAGATGTATGTAAGTGCGCACATTATGACGATTCGGTATCAGCCATAAAATAAGTTTGATAGGCTACCTACAGTTCTCGGCTGCCTTCAGCGCACTATCGGCCGACTGCTCAACTAAACTATCGGCCGATTGAAAGGCTGCAGTCTGCGGGGTTCTAAAATAATAAGATTTTTAAAATCATCGCAAAAATTTCCAGCTGGTCTGGACTTGAACTCACGACCTTTCTCTTGATAAGAGGATGTGATAGCAGTTTTAACCGCGGTATGAATCTAAATAATAATAACCACTCATAAACATTTACATGCACATACCTACTTAATATTCCTTACGGCTGATGCCATGAACAAACTGAAAAAAAAACATTATTAAAGTGTTGAGCCCCGAACAATCGCGCTCTTACAACTCCTGACTCACAATTGACCTTTTAAGATATTAAAGGGAAACGATTCAGAAAGCATTTTCTTTCAGATGTACATACTAGATGGTATTGTAACAAATTACAAAGAAATAATACCATTTACATTTATTATTATATACATGTTTAAAGGGAAATGTTGACATGGTTTGCAGGAAAATCACGTTTTACTTATTACTGGGTTTGGGCCTGAGGCTGTAGGTTAAGTACATATACGCTTTGTATTAGCGTATTATTATTTTATCTTTAAGAAGGCTCAGCAGATTTGAATGTGGTTTGCGAAATGCTGTAAAGATACTGTGTATAGATAGAGGGAATCCGCAAGTTGTCCTCGTAAGATCCTTCTATGATGAGGGTGGTGATAAATAAGGTTTCACACACAAATTGCCATATAAATCCAAACCTAGAAATCACTTTTGTATCCGATAACCAATGTGGTGAAAGACTAGCAATTGTCTAATTTATTTATAGAATTTCGTGAGTGCCTACCCCTTGACCATCGACCCCATTGAGTGGGGATTACTCGTGTAATCTTACGTAACATGACCCAAGCCATACTAGTTCAACGACAATCTGGACTTATTGCATGGTTGAGTTACAGGCGCGGGGAATTAGCATCTTACGTGCAGTGGGGGCCGAGCTGAGGCCTGTGCTCGTCGGTTAAAATACAGTATTGCCCTTGGTTTGGAAGTAGTTTCAATTAGTGGTGTGTCGTTTTCAAATAATGAAACGAAATGTTGAGAGATTTAATGGTAGAATCCCAATTATCCGGATCAAACAACACTAGGGGTATTCAGTATATCGAAAATCCGGATAACCGATTTCAATGCAAATCAAACAATATTTAAATTTTAATAATTTTTTATTATGTAATGGGTTTTATTTAGATAATACGATATATAAAAAACGAGCTAAAACGATAGATAATGAATTATTTAAAGTTTTGGCTGGAAATAACTTGTTATTGTTCTTTGACGTAATGAATCACATCTTTCCTCCCCCCCCCCCCCCCCCCCCCCCCCGCCTACTCCGGTCGTCTGAAAATCTATTGCTAAAAACTCCAGTGCACAGTACTCACTTCTACGACAAATCCTTTACCGTCCGTGCAGTATATCTCTCGCGTTACCAGTAACAATACGGCAAGCCCCATCCCTAGCCATATTTAAATCCAGGGTTAAAAGTTTGTATTTGTCAGAAACGTCGTAGTATCGCACAACTCATTTATATATGTAATCGCATTTATCAGCTTATCTTTATAAAACATATTGTTATATTAAGTATGTATAATAATATGTATTTGTTATATTCTATATGTGTATAAATATATATATTTAATGTAAGTACATATGATCTATTTGTATTAGTATTTATTTATAAAATGTATTATCTAGTTATATTTTTTATTATGGTATTAGACGCACTCTCTTAATAAATAGTTTGACCATAAATGTACACCCCCGACCATTATCTTTGTTATAACAAAATCCTCTCCATCCAAAGGTTGTCTGGAAGAGATCGCTTCTAAGCGATAAGACCGCCCATTGTACTATTTGCTTTATATTTTCTATTTTGTTTGTATTTTTTTTGTTTATACTGTGTACAATAAAGTGTTTTCATTCATTCATTCATTCACCTTTTCATTGCGGCCAAATCCGTGATGCGCTTCAGTTGTAACAACTGTATGGGATCCGATTCGTCCTGTCGTTCAAACCACTTAAAAGCAACATTTAGAGCTTCAAAAGCTTCTGCGTGAGATGGTACTTTACATACATCCCCAGTTTCAGTCTCTTCTTCATCTTCTCTCTCGTTACTGTTCAAATCCTTAATGATTTTTTCATCAGTTAATATTTGGAATCCAGGGTCTTCACTATCGCAGTTCAGTCACTCCTTAATATTCTCTCACCCTTCACCAATGGTAAGAATTTTCATTGCTTCTGTTATTTCTTTAAAATCGTCGTGCGGTTTAATTGAAGAATTAGATAGAGTTAATTTAAATAACTTATTTCATGCCCATTCTAATGTTTGCGATTTCACAAAGTTCCACGTTTCTACTAGCATATAACAACTGTTCTTGTCTCTCACAACTCTTTTAACAACTCTCACTAACTAATGTTTTAAATTAATTTTTTTAAAAAACTTTAACAACGTTTCTATTTCACTTTCATCTGCTGATAAAAGACAATGCAGTAACTGCTTTCTGTATAAACATTTTAAAGTTTCAATGACACTTTGGTCCATAGGTTGCAATAACGATGTTGCGTTAGGGGGCAAAAACTTAACCGTGAACTTCCCATTTTCTAGATTTAGTGTTTCAGCGGAAGGGTGCGTTGGCACATTATCTAATAACAACAATACATCGCCCTCTTTTCCCACGTCCTTTTGAAATTTCTTCACCTCAGGAATAAACGTATTTTTATACCAAGTAAGAAAAATATCCGTATTCATCCACGCTTTTTTTGGTTAGCGTAAGTAAAGGGTATTTTATCATATTTGAAACAGTGCAGATTTATTCATTTACCAATAAGTAGCAGTGGCAATCGATGCGTTCCTTTAGCGTTTGCGCAAACCATAACTGTAACTCTGTCCTTACTTACTTTGTGCCCCAGTGCTGCATTTTCACGACGCGATGCTAATGATCTGCTTGGTAGAGCTATCCAATTAAGACCTGTTTCGTCCGCATTGTGTACAAAATCTAAATCGTATTTTTTTCATCTAGAAATTCTTATAACTCGTTTACAAACGAGTCGGCTGATGCAACACTCGATTGTGACGCAGACAGTTTTTCTCCTTGAATCTCCAGTTCTCGAATTCCATGTCTAGTTTTGAATCTTGCTAACCATCCACAGCTCACCTTGAAAGTAGTATCACCACCAAGTTTTTGATTAAAATCCAATGCTTTTTTACATAACAGAGGCCCAGATATGGGCTGGCCGCATGCTCTCTTTTGTAAGAACCTATAAGATAATATAAGACAACCTTTCAGTTGAATGCTATCAAAGCAAATGAAACAATAACAAACACTATCCCGCAAACAAATGAGAGCGGGAGGTACAGCGTCGGAGGCGGGAATAAACTTGTCGTAACATGTCTCGTTGCGCCGTAAAAACATTTTTAAATTCATCGAAATCTCGACATCATCGACATTTTTAAATCAATGTTCGGATAATCGGGATTCTACTGTGTGTGTCTACTTGTTTTAGTAGGTAACACGCTGCCAATAGGGAGCTGCCAACGCAGCCGGACCTATTCGTAGCAGCGAGCGAACAAACAACGAAGCGTTCATTCATTCGCGTTTCTTAGATGTGGCGATCCGTTGCGATGCCTGCTAAGTAGCGTATTATGTTAGGCGTTGAGAAATTTTGATAGCGAGCGATGGTTGCGAAGCTTGACAACGTAACGTCAACCTATCTGATCTTATTCGCGCCCATCACTAGTTTCAATGGTTTTTTTGTCAGCAACTGGTTACGAAAAATAACTCTTCCAAGCTATTTTTACTACGCATTCTGCTTAACAAAATTATTTCACAACAAGCAAATGTTTTTATTGTTTGTAATGAACTAGCGGTTGCCAGTGGCTTTGCCCGCGTTGATCTAGGGGTGCAAACATATATATAGAAACGTTGACATCCCATTTTTATCCCATGGGAACTGATTTAAGGGATAAAAAGTAGTCTATGTGGTAATTCAGGTTATAATCTATGTCATGCCAAATTTCATCGCAATTAGTTCAGCCGTTTTGACGTGATTGAGTTGCAAACAAATAAACATCCAAACTTTCGCATTTACAATATAAGTGTGATTGTAGTTTTCGAATAAGTACTACCATTGTTTTGTTACATAATAAACATGAATATACTATGATTCCGACTAATAAATTCTGTTTTGAAGGTATTTTCGAGTGTTGCGCCGTTGAAGTTCCAACCTACAGAATGATTGTAGTTTGCGTATACAGGCTCCCTAGAAGTCTTAAAGACTTTGATATATTTTTTGATGCTCTAGATTCTCTTCTCAACAGTCTTTGTTGTAAAGGTTGTAATATGTGGCGATTTTAATCTGAATATGCTTAAAGAGAAAAAAAACAGACTCATTTACTCAACTGTTACTGAGTTATAACTTAAAAATTGCTATTAATGAACCTACTAGACTAATAAGCGGGACATGCATCGACATTCTCGCACATAATATTAAAGGCTGTAAAGTAAAGGTTCTGGAATTTGCTATATCGGATCATACTGCACAATTGCTGACTTGCCCTGTAGTAGAAAATTCTCCACTTAAATACTGGTTTATTGATAAAAGAGATTATAGCAAATAAAATATTCAAAAATTTAGAAATTGCCTAAACTCTCTAAGTTTTCACAAAATTTATAATACCGAGTGTCCAAATTTGGCTTATAATAATGTTTTTGACCTATTTACACTATTTTATCAACAAGCAGAGTTGATAAAATAGTGTAAATAGGTCAATGTCCCGTGATGAAAATCAAAATTAGTTCACACAAGAAACGAAAGTGGATAACTAATGGTTTTAGGACATGTTCCAGGCGCAAACGTGAACTACTGTGGCAATATAGATGAAACCGTACTGATCTAACGACAACCATTTTTAAGACTTACTCCAACCGGCTAAGGCGTATATTAAAACTGACACAGAAATCTCAAAATGATTATTAAATCAAATCAGCATCCAACAAATCTAAAGCTACATGGTCTGATATAAATAGGAGTAATAGCAATATACCTAAATATGAAATAAATAAATTGAATATTGATGCTACTATTATTGATAATCCTCCAGACATTGCACAATTATTTAATGATTATTTTATTGACCAAATTATTCCTCAGTCTGATAGTAGTTATAATAATATGACATCCAATATATCTCAATCCCTATTTATGACACCTACTACTCCCTATGACATTAACCAAATTATACTTTCTTTAAAAAATTGTAGTAGTACTGGCTAGGGTGAAATTAGTACTAAAATATTAAAAAAAACATCAGAATATATTTCGCCAGTTTTAAATCATATCATGAATATCTCTATAATTTCAGAATCATTCCCTGAGAGACTAAAAACAACTATAATAAAACCACTGTTTAAAAAAAATTATCAGTTGAATATGAACTGTTATAGGCCCATTGCGTTTATTCCAGTATGTTCAAAGGTCTTTGAAAAGGTCGTTTATAGAAGTTTAAACGACTTCTTTAAACACAACCACTTGTTTGCTGAAGAGCAGGTAGGGTTTCGTAAGCACATATCTATCAACTTGGCTATCTACAAGTTCCTCCAAAACATAATGAGTCACCTAGATAGGAAAAAGATCGTCTGCGCTATTTATATGGATTTAACAAAGGCTTTTGACTACGTAGATCACAGTATCCTACTACCTAAACTAGACAGTTATGGAGTTAGAGATAATATCCTAAGTCTTATTAGATCTTATCTGAGTAACAGAAAACTAGCCACTCAAATAACTCTCTCCCAATCTGTCCAATCCAAATCTGTCCCAAACTAAGAAAGGAAATAATTTACACGTCTAACTACCATGAGATTAAATATAGAGTACCTCAGGGAAGTGTTTTAGGGCCTCTTCTCTTTATTATTTATATAAATTATATGCCTAAAATTTATATAAATAATTACTTTTCGCTGATGACAGTACTGTAATTTTCACTGAAATTATTAAATGTGACCTAGAATTTTCCATTATGAGTGCTATAGAAACGATAATTAAATGGCTTAAGCAAAATAATTTATGAATTAATTTGGACAAAACTAATCTTATGACATTTTCTAATAAAAATTGTAAGCAATTGGATATTAATGTAAATTACTTAGGACATAATATTAATCAAGTTGAGACCACTAAGTTTTTAGGATTAAATTTAAACTACAATTTAAATTGGAAATCACACGTTGACTCTATATGTAAGACACTTAATCAATTTTACTTAGAAAACTTTCGTGATTGATTTCAATCATTATTATAAATACGTGATTTATCACGTACCGTCTTATCGGTGTTTCGACCGACAATGTTTCGGTTCTATTCGTGAACCTTCATCAGGGTGAGTGCGATCCGCTCCGAATAACGTCTCGCCTCGTACTGCGCGCCGCTGCTCTCTGCGCGCGAGTGGACGGGCGGGGTGGTGGGGATTGGGTCAACGAAAGCACAGTGCGTTGACCCGCTGTGTCATCATCATTATCATCACTGCTGCTCTCTTCTGTAGTTCTTGGTACAGGCAAACACACAACACTAACTATGTCTCTACCAGGTTCACTCACTCTTCTGTCACTTGCATCATGAAGACAAGGCCTCCAGGGCGGCGGTAGAACCCATCCTCTATCCCTGTTAAAGTTCGGCACACGACTTATTTCTATCGCCTCTCGGATCTTGCGAGGAACGAAGAACTTCTCTCTCGCTAAAACCCGGGCCTTGTCGAAACGTATGTAGTGCGTCGAATCAGAATCTAGGAAATGTTCCGCCACTGCAGAACTGTTTGAGTCAACATTCTTCATTGCACGTATATGTTCAGTCAACCTAGTAGATACGTTACGCTTTGTTTCACCAATGTAGCATTTACCGCAGTCACACGGTATCATATATACGCCAGGGACACCCAGAGGGTCTCTGTCCTTCGGCGAACGCAGTAGCTGTCTCAATTGTGTTTGAGGACGGAATATCGTCTTGATGCTGTACTTATGGCGTAACAAGTTTCCGATCTTATCCGTTAATCCTTTCACAAAAGGTAAGTACGCTACTTAAAACGGTAAATAACGGTAAATAGAGTATATAATACCGTGTGACAATTGAACCGAAACATTGTCGGTCGAAACACCTATAAGACGGTACGTGATAAATCCCGTATTTATAATAAAGACTTAATCAATTTTCGCATGCAATGTTCATGCTCCAAAAAATTGTTAATGTGTCTGCTGTGGTAACCGCCGATTATGGATGTAAAAATAATTCCGTACCTTAATACTGATTTTACAGTATTAAGGTACGGAATTATTTTTTGGGGCAACTCCACGCGCAAAAAAACACATATTCGTCTCTCAAAAGAAGTGTATCAGAGCAATATGCAAGTTGCAGAAAACTTACAGCTGTAAGCCCAATTTCACGGAGCTTAAGATTTTGACTCTCCCATGTCTGTATATCTACGAAATCGCTACATTCATTAAAACAAATATGGACCTCTTTATTAACCTTAAGAGTAAACGGTATCATAATAAAATCTGTTTCCCACCTAACAAGACAACCTTGTTTAATCAGAGTGTGATGTGTATGGCTCCACGTATATATAACCACCTACCTGAGTCTGTATTGAGTTCTTCGAGTCTGAATGTGTTCAAGAGAAACTTAAAACTAATACTAATAAAAAAGGTATACTACAACATAAATGAGTTTCTTAGCGATAAATCGCTTGAATAATTTTATTAAATCTGACATTTTATTATTAATTTTCTATTTTAAGGTAAGAGCTGACATGCTGAATATTATAAATAATTTAATCATTATTTGATTTTTTCTAAGTAACTAGTTGTAAGACTGACTTTAATTGCATGCGATAAACGCTGATTATGGACGAACTCAAACTGTGTCACTAATTACCTGTTACTAACCCATATTCGCAATCAATAATTTGATTTATTCCAAAGTGATTACACCTTTTTATTCAATTTCATATATGCTCCCTCCCCCCCCTCTGTATCTCACAGTGTTTGGAGAGACAATTGATTGTATAGGTATTTTTGAATCCTTTTTCGAATAGAAAAAATATATTGTAAAGAATCAAGATAGATACCATCGCTCAATGATACAAATGTAGGGACTTGTCTTATCTTATCTGTACCCTGTGAGGGGCAGAGGGTGTTTACCCCATTACCCTAATTTGGGGTAAT
Source organism: Philereme vetulata (assembly GCA_918857605.2). Classification (NCBI taxonomy): domain Eukaryota; kingdom Metazoa; phylum Arthropoda; class Insecta; order Lepidoptera; family Geometridae; genus Philereme; species Philereme vetulata. Next base: position 510,957 of record OU975425.1, read on the forward strand.
TGGAAAATGAGAGGTCATTGTGGTACAGATGTATCCTAAGCTTTAAATTGACTTAATTTTCTTAGATCTCTTTTAAATGATCTGATTAACGCTTTTGTTATAATATTGAGTGTGTACAATGTTTTCATTTTAATATTTAGGTTAGTATAGTTACACCCGGTACCTCTATAGTTTATTCCGAGCCTTAAGAAGGTACATTCTCATTATTTTTAATAGGCTTTCTAACAACACTAATTACATGATTTTCTAAACAGTTTTTGATTATGAAATATAAATCTTAAAAGTAGCCATTTACGTAATAGTTTGTTGTAGTGGTCAAGCACTTGTAATCACAAATAAAAAAAGTGCAGCACTACCTTTATTCGGTTATAGATGGAATAGACTCCAGATTTCCAGTTTAAGCTGACCTCGCACTGTGTAGGCTTACAGTACAATGAGAGGTCTGCTTATTTACCGAGTGAGCGAAGCATCTCAGTTTCGAGATAAGCCAAAAATGCTTTAGTCCGTCTGTCTGTCTGGCTGTTCTCGCATACAGGTCGCATTTTTCAACCGATTTTGTGGAAGTTGGCACACAAGTTCCTTGATTTATTTAAACTTTTTAGTGGAATACGATTTTTAATAGGTGGGAAAATAAGAAGGAAACCAGGGGAATGAATGAATGAAAACACTTTATTGTACACATTAAGAAAAATAGAAATTACAGACGAAGTAGAAGACACAAAGCAAATAGTACAATGGACAGTCTTATCGCTATGAAGCTATTTCTTCCAGACAGCCTTTGGATGGAGAGGATATAGTAATGTCAAAGATGGTCGGGGGTGCACTTAAGATATGGATGGAGGGAGTGCAAAAAATATCAAAATAAAATATAAATAGACATAAATAAATTATTAAATTACATACCTAAAAATAATATAGAAAATTATGATATACATAATGTTTATAATACATATATTAGTTAAATACGATGAACATACATTAATTCATGTGCGATACTATGACGTTTCTGATAGATAGAAGCTTTTTACCCTATATTGAAATTTAGTTACTGGAAGTTTACCGTAGCGTTATTTATGGACGGATTTCGATCAAATTTGAGAGGCAAAATAAGGACTTCATTCTACACAATATGTAGTGAAAAAAAAAATCCAAAAGGGGAGAGTGGGGGGGGGGGGGGGCGAAGGGTGAGTTTGTTGTAGCGTTATATATGGATGGATTTCAATTTTGGGTTTTTTTTTTAGGAAAATTTATACCTACCTACTAATTTGACTACGCAGTCCTTTTCACCTTCACGAGAGAAACCCGTAGACACCAGATTCCACCTCCTAGAAGCAAGAGAACGCGAGGAATCGCTAAAACTTATACCAACATTTTGCTCAAAAGGTTATTGGAAAATTCAAGCACCTGAAATTCCATCTAAAATTGGACTTTCTTCGTTAATTTTGTTGCGCAAATTACTTTTTGAACTTAGAACGTGAGGTCTCAGGACGCGAGGTCAGGGTTCTGTTCTCACAGAAACACTAGTATTAGAAATACCACCATCCTATGTTACACGTGCCATCCTCAGCTTAGTCAGTCATAATCCGTAGGAACACGTGGTCAATATATACACAGCTAACTAAGCAGCGGGTTTTCTCACGATGTTTTGCCGTTTTGAGCACACTAAATGAGCACGTACGTTTTAACAATACAAAAACGATTGAAGCACTGCTAGGATTCGAATCTATAACTTCCGAATCGGAATTCAGGATACACCCTACTACGCCAATACGACTACACAGCTTCACCATCACTAAATATAGTAATTCCCGAAAAGGGTATTGTCACGGATAGTCTCTAGTTCTCAGCAATCCGAGTGACGTCGATCCGTTAGATTGAACACAGATAAAGAATTGCAAGCTAATCAAATGGACAATGGCGAACGATATCAGCCTATTCGGCGATACTCACAACACGCTCAGTGCCATCCTTATTTCCTACGGGCTAAAGTCGGATTTAGCTTGTAATTGGATCTTTTAAGTATCTAATCTGTATTTATTAACTTAGCTAAATTCAACCTTATTTTAGAAACTTTTAGAGATTACATTCGTTTGGAAATGATTATTGCTGAAACCTGTACTTATAATGCATTTGCCATGTTATAAACTTCGGTTTAAAGAGTTTATTCTCCTATGAACAAATATTTCTGTGAACTGTTCAAATAAAATGAGCTTAAATATAGAACAGTAAGTTTAGGCTAGTGGATTATCTTAAACACTTACGTATCAGTCCTAAAATTCAATGTTAAGATTTCAGTATGTGTGAAAATATGTATACTGTTGGCGTTCCTATCTATACTAATATTATAAAGAGCAAAGATTTGTATTTCTGTGTGTATGTTTGTAATGAATAAACTCAAAAACTACTAATTCGATTTCAAAAATTTTATCGCCATTAGAAAGCTACATTCACCCTGAGTAATATAAGCTACTTTTTACTCAACTGTACAGAAGGAGGGTAATGTTTTTATTGAAAAACTACGCGTGCGAAGCTGCGGATTGGTCAGCTAGTTTGTTAATAAATAAATAAAACTTTACCCAATTCCTGCAACTAAGTAAATATGTTTGGTTGTTGCTGAGAGCCTTCGGGTGCAGAAAAAGATTGGTCGCTCTGGAAGGCTATGAGGAGGCCTGTGTTCAGCAGAGAACGTCCTGCGGCTTAATGATGATGAAGTACTTGGTCTTTTGCGTGTCAATCTCGGCCTTTGGTGGTTCAAAAGCTTAAATTGTACGGCGACGCCTATTACCCTAGTGCTGGGAAAACAGCTGGTTTTATCGTTGACACTATTGCTATATCTTTTGAAGGTGCTAGCTAAACGAGACCGGTCTAGTACGAGCGGGACTCGCGCAACGAAGGTACCGTACTGTTATATCCCTACATTGTATGCAGCTATGCTTACATGGCCATCCGGTAGTACCAATCGTTTTTTATATTATTTGTGGGGAAATAGGCTTACGGCCCACCTGATGGTAAGCGGTCACCGTTGTGTATTGACACCGGCAACTCCCGGGGAATTCATATCATCATATCAGCCACAGGACAACCACTCCTGAACATCTCCCTCATAGATTTCGAGAGCGATCGATGTGGTGCGACATCATCCAACGGCTTCCTGCAAATTTGACTTGGTCGTCTATTCATCTAGGAGGGGCCATCCTAAGCGCTTTTAACCACCTAAGAGATTAAACAAGTAAATGGCCCACCTCACGTTACGTGGTAACCTTTGCTTATAACAAACATAACACCACCAGGACCATGCCAGGGTAGAATGAGACAAGAAACATGGACATTGGAGTGTCCCAGCTGTTTGGAAAATAGGTAAGTAAATTGGTGAACTGAGGTATTACGGAGGTCAGAATGGCATTGCCATTGTGGTTTATAGTGATTTCCCTGTCTCGGCAGCTGATGCCGGGAGAGACCTACGCAATTACACAGAAACATGGACCGAGTGAGATAAAGGCAAATTCTAAACAATGAGTTATTGTTATTATTGTAAATCAAAATACAGTTTATAAGTAAGGCCGTTGCGGCAGAAAAGGTATATTCTCGAAATCCCCACCGGCGCGTAGATGAGATGCCTTGTTACTGGACAGTTATTAATAGATAGATAAATGAATAACAATAAGAAAGGTTTTTGCATAATAACAGCGCCGAGCTGTCGATCGGTGGCGAGGCATAATGCTGAGCTGGAATCCATTTGCTGCAGTAGCACTTACACACCTACTTGCCTCTTTTTAATGTTTCCCTGACTACATTGTAAATTTATTATTTCATTCTATTGTTCCTATGTTTGTTGTATGTAATGTTCTGTTTTCTCTTACTTGTGCTTTCTCTTTGATGTTATGCCTTTTGATTGTATTGTGTGAATTTGTGTGTGTTATGGTAGCAAATAAATGTCAGTGTATGTCTAAATAAATAAATATTGGTAGACATTTCACACAACGCTATCTAGCCCCAAACTAAGCAGAGCTTGTACTATGGGAACCAGATAACTGATAGAATACTTATATACGTTTTTTTAGTAAACACATACTTATAATATATAGAAAAACATCCAAACCCGGACCAAATATTATCTTTATCTACAATACACAAAGGTTATCTGGAAGAGAATGCTCTTTAGCATTAAGTTCGCCTTTGTACTAGTTTTATAAATGCAATAAAGTATTTTCAATCAATCAATCAAATATTTGTAGATCATTCAAACATTTGTTCCGCGGCGGGAATCGAACCCGCTACCTCCTGCGTCTCAGCCGGCTATACGCCCACTGCGCCACGGAGGTCGTCATATAGTCGATAATTCTTTATTGTCACACCAAATTACAATAACTTAACCTAGAAAACATAAAGAGTAATACATGAAGGTGAAATGGGAGGCCTTATTACTTACGCACATATGACACGGGCAATTTATTATCAAACAATTTAATAAAAAAATGCCCGTGATAAAGTAGTTTTTGGTAATGGTTTTACGCACCGATGGGGACGTAGCGGTGGGGATTTGAGTGAAGAATAAACCACAGAAATGTTCCTGAGTGAGACCACGCAAAGGAAAGCGAAGCGTATGGAAAGACCTGATAAATGTTGCGGGAGTCCAAAGCTCAGTAGCTCTGGAAATCTATTGGAAACAGACCAGCATGTACAATCACACAGACAGTTTTTACTTTTTTAATGTAACGGCCTTTGTAAGTGGTTCTTGTCCAGGGTCATCAAGGTTCTATTACACCTTGACCAATCATCCATTTAATAATACTCCTCTCCCTCCAAAAGTTATCTAGAAGAGATCGATTTTTCAGCGATAGAACCGCCCATTATACATTTTCTTGTTTCTCATTATCTTTTATCTACCTTGTAAGGTATTTCATAGAATAATGTTTGATTAAAGACTTTTCCCTTAAACGCCATTCTAACCGATTCTGTGCGATTCGTATCATCTTAGACTCTACGACTTCTATATCGTCCACTCACCGGGTTGTATGCTGTTCTCTTGTCATACTCGTCTCGGCCCCAAGGCTACGAAGAAAAGTGGGACCCTTGCCCCGATACCTCCTGGGCGCACCGGACTCTTCAAGAGCAGACGAAGATCAAATCAAATCAATCAAGAGTGTCGAATCCCTTACCCAGATCCAGAAAAGGTACCTGCAGAAAAATAACGACACTCTCTCTTTCTCTGTTAGGGCCCTTACACTATCTGCCATCAATCAAACTCAATCGGGTCAATTCTTGCCCAACGCCTGTCTGGCAAAACAAATTTAATTTTCGTTCAAAAACCGCAATGTTTTTGATAATTCCGTTTGCTCGGCGGAATGCAAATCGCTCTAATTTCCTTATTCAGCGAATTTCGATTGTTCCATTTTATTGTCGATCGACGAACATCGGAAATTGAGTAATGGGGACAGACGTCGTTGTTTGTGTTTATATCTCGCTGAGTTTAGACTTGGGACAATTTTATAAATACTTAGATAGCTAATAACAATATCACGTTTATTTCTGGCCACAGTATGTGTACATACAAAAATATACATAAATCAAACACTGCCTAAATAATGCTGAACATTCCACACATGTCTATTTAGCCCCAAACTAAGCAGAACTTGTAACTATGGTAACCAGATATTTTTTTTTTGTAAATATTATTGAGTTATAAATTTGTTAATATATTTTTGTAATATATGATACTCATTTTAAATAGAGAAAACTCAGACTAGAAACCAAAACCATGTCATGCAAAAATTTGATCCGCAGCGGGAATCGAACCCGCAACCTCCTTCGTCTCAGCTTCACCATGGAGGTCGTCAAAATGTAAGATGTTCTAGAAGCGTTCGTAGTGCAGCTTGCTCGTATAGCAACAGAAATGCAAACTATGTTTTCGTATCTAGGTTGGCAATGTTGGCATGCTGTTTACATTAACTCAAAATCAAACACACAACTTATTTTATCACTCGTGCTCTAAAAATTGTTCATTTTAAACTCCGTAAATGCGTTTTCGGCCCTAGGGCCGTTAGTCCATTTTAAAATACTGTCATAATAGAGGCTCATTGAATTCATAATAAGCTACAATGAAATACAATCTCATTGCCAAAACCTTATTAATTGTAAAAATGGAAGAGTTTACATTCATAAATGCTACAATTAAATACAACTTCTATAAACAAAAATCATTATTTCTATTTAAAAATGAAAGAAATCAATTTCATAATATGCAATAATGAAATAGAACCTCCGTGACAGATCCTTATTTCTAATAAATGAAAAAGGCCATAGTCTAAAACGACTTTTTTAATTTCCTCGCATTCGCAATGAAAAGTTATATGTTACATTACATCCCTTGTATAACAATGTACTATTCATTTTTAGATCATTTTGAATAATCGCTTGTTCAGTAGTTCTGTAACTACTTGGATAATACGTAAATTGGCCCATTCGTGGCATGACAATGTCAACATCAGGGCATCACCGCAGTCACCGGAATCTCATCAAAAACTACCCTTCGTAGAAATGCTGTCTGTTTTGCCGTCGTTTATTCTATTCTCTTTTAATAAATAAAAACTGAGAGACTGAGACGCAGGAGGTAGCGGGTTTGATTCCCGCTGCGGAACAAATGTTTGCATGATTAACATATATTTGTTCAGGGTCTGGACATTTTTCTATATATTATAAGTATCTATTTAAAAAAAGTATATAAGTATTATATCAGTTATCTGGTTCCCATAGTACAAGCTCTGCTTAGTTTGGGGGTAGATAGCGCTGTGTGGAATGTCCAGTAATACCTATTTATTAATCATAAACTTATCAGTAACAGCGATATATAAAATATAGCGCAATAAGCACACATGCCAGCCGCCACGTCTGAACTGTTTCAACATGTTTCACACCCCTTGGTAGCTACCACGCTCTTCACCTTTACTTCCTTGTCATCTTTCGTTACATGTATTTTGCAAATAAAGATCTGGAAAATGAAATTGAAGACCACCGACTAAATCATTTAGTTATCAAGCCCTCTCAACATGAAGTTCACTTATAAATTATTTGTTTTAAAAATATTAGTCATAAGGATGTTAAATAAAATACTTTTCTATATTTTTTTGAAATAAGTGTAATTTTGTCCAAGTTGAAAGTGTATGTTATTCGTCGTGTAAGTCTTTGTCCGCGTCACGCGTCTGCAGAAAGGAAATGAAAAATTCCGAGACTGAGATGTTTTTATTAACTCACGACTGGTTCTTGTTAAGGTGAAGTGAAGCCGCAGTTTATAAATAAATTGCAATCTATATTATCACACCAATATTATAAATGCGAAAGTTTGGATATTTGTTTATTTATTTGTTTGTTTGTATGCAACCACGTCGTAACGGCAGAACAGATTTCGATGAAATTTGGTATTTACGTAGATTATAACCGATGAACTCATAGGATACTTTTTATAAACAACGCATGCAAAGCCGTTAGCGGAAACTAGTATTATATATTTGAAGAAATTGTTAAAGGTCACATCTATGGTGCACTTAATCCTGAAGAAAATAGAGGTTGGATCTGCAGATTCACTCAGGAAGGTAATGCCTCCTTTATCAGGTCATCTTTCCATGTAAAGAATTTATGAGTTACTAGCTTCCGCCAGCGGCTTCACACGCGTTTTTGTCAAAAAAGTAACGTATGTTTGAATCCAGGTTATAATCTATCAAAACATATCAAATTTTATCAAAATCGGTTAAGCAGTGACTTGCAGTTTCGAAATCACTTAGAAGACAAGGCAAAGTTGGCATCCAGCAAGCTCGACGTGCTCAACAGGGAAAAGCAGTACTTCTGTGCGGGGCAAAGACTGCTTCTCTATAAGGCGCAAGTCCAGCCCCACATGGAGTACTGCTGCCATTTATAGGCAGGACCACCTGGATACCAACCAGGGCTGTTTGACTCTGTTCCAAGACGAGCTGTGAGAATTGTTGACGATTCCTTTCTCACAAGCGGTATTGAGTCTTTAAATCTTAGAAGGGATTTTGCCTCCCTGTGTGTTGGGTTGTGTTCTGAGGAGTTGTTTGATATGGTGCCTGCAGGTTCCTTTTATAATCGCACCACTCGCAATCGGCAGGGATCCATCCACACACCTTGGAGACGATGTGTTCGCGTACCGTGAGATTCCAGAGGAATTTCCCCCTCGCGAACACTTCACTTGTGGAATGGTCTCCCTGCCCAGGGACTACGGTATGGGGTTCTTAAAAAAGGGCGTTTTGAAAATTTTGAAGGGTCTGCAACGCCCCTTTAGTGTTACAAACGTCCATTGGCTACGGTAACCGCTAACCATCCGGCCGTATGCTTGTTTGCTACCTTAGTGGTATAAAAGCCAATACGACGTGATTCAGTAACAAACAAACAAATAAATAAACAAACATCCAAACTTACACATGTTTAATATAAGTGTGACTTGTTGTAAGTGAAGCAAACGTTTATAAACTACGGTAATCGCTTACCACCAGATGGGCAAAACGCTTGTTTGCAAACTTAGTTGGTATACTAAAATTGTAACAATCTTTGCAAAAATCTTCCGACGCAGGTTCGCGTTCAGAAAACGCGCCCTTTACACTCGTGTATTCAATTAAATATTATTTTCGCTTTTTTGCCTGTTCGATTGATCACTTCAGTTTTATTGGAGGGAATATTCCCAGCGCTGTGTGTCATGTGTACACATGTACACACATGTTATGTCTTCATTTGAGTCTTTTACGTAACTGACATGCCTTAACGTCTTGATGAGCATTTTAGATGCACATTTAAATAAAATATAGTTTGTTTACTATGTATGTGATAGACGGCGCTGACTAGTGACGTATGAGCACAAAGTAAATAGGTACAGATGTTAAGATTCGTACGAGCGATAACAGGCCTAGCAGAGATACGCGTGCGCTTACGAGTTTCTCAGATCAAGTCGGTCAAATACCAGCCGCGAGTGCCGCGCTTTAAAATAACTAGTGGTTCGCCCCGAACTGAGATCTCGCGAGTCTCCGATTAAAACAAAAAAATATTATGTGTAATCTTTGACTATCAAAATAGTGCCACGAAATAAATAACCATATTACTTGACCAACAGTTTCATTCAAATTACAGGTAACGGGAGTTCATGTAATGTGGGTATTCTTTTTTGGAGTGCAAATTGCAGTTATTCTGGATTTTAGACTTTTCCCTATATTTGTGTCACTTAAGCTACACGTATACTAAATAACAGCACTGTGGGGTCACTGGTGTACCCTGTGAATTTAATCAAAGTTTTGTTTTTATTATGGCTAATAACTCAAAAACTATAAAGAATTTACGAAAAACAAAAACAGAGTCTAAATTAACTACTGAATACCTTTCATTTGACGTCCCATTTGATCTAATCTTTTCATTTTTTTACCCCTCTTGAACCCCAATATCTCAACAACCCCGCAACATTTTAGCTCATGTAGTCACAACAAAATTGTGCTATCACTACCTACCTATGTATTAAATTTCACGATGATCGGATCAACGCTTCGAAAGTTATCCTCAGACAAACATACATACCTAGTCAGGTCATAAGTATTGTCACACAGTAAAAACTTTTCTTTTAGAATGCTGGCCACAAAAAAGTTTATAGAATTCGAATTTCGAATTGTTCATGAAAATAAAAATGTATATTTTTTAGAATTTTACTCATTTTTAAATATGGAGTGGACGCTTAAAGAAGACCGTGTTGCAGTTATTGCGTTGCATCGTTGCGGTTACGCGCCAATTCAAATTTTTGACAAACTGAAAAATTTGAATATAACCAAAAGATTCGTTTATCGCACCATCAAACGATACAATGAAGACTCTAGTGTCGATGACAGGTCAAGAAGTGGTCGCCCTCGGTCTGTTGGGACTCCAGCAGTGATAAAAGCTGTGAAGGCGCGAATTCAAAGATATCCCAAACGTAAGCAGAAACTGTTGGCCCTTCAGATGGGGTTAAGCAGAACCACGGTGAAAAGGGTGTTAAATGAAGACTTAGGGCTTCGGGCATATCGAAGAAAAACAGGACATCGTTTGAATGCTCGTCTAATGGACCTGAGACTGAAGAGATGCCGCGCTTTGTTGAAGCGGTACGCGGGAAAAAAATATCGGGAAATTCTTTTTTCGGATGAAAAATTTTTTACCGTAGAAGAGAGCTACAACAAACAAAATGATAAGGTGTACGCACACAGTAGTGAAGAAGCGAGCAACCGTATTCCGCGTGTCCAACGAGGTCATTTTCCATCCTCGCTCATGGTATGGTTGGGAGTTTCTTATTGGGGCTTAACAGGGGTACATTTTTGTGAGAAAGGTGTAAAAACGAATGCAGTTGTGTATCAAAATACAGTCCTGACGAACCTTGTGGAACCTGTTTCTCATACCATGTTCAATAACAGGCACTGGGTATTCCAACAAGATTCGGTGCCAGCTCATAGAACGAAGAGTACACAAGACTGGCTGGCGGCGCGTGAAATCGACTTCATCCGGCACGAAGACTGGCCCTCCTCCAGTCCAGATTTTAATCCGTTAGATTACAAGATATGGCAACACTTGGAGGAAAAGGCGTGCTCAAAGCCTCATCCCAATTTGGAGTCACTCAAGACATCCTTGATTAAGGCAGCCGCCGATATTGACATGGACCTCGTTCGTGCTGCGATAGACGACTGGCCGCGCAGATTGAAGGCCTGTATTCAAAATCACGGAGGTAATTTTGAATAAACTTTAGTGTCATAAGAATCTATGTTTTGTTAAGTTCATTTTGGTATATAAATGGTTACATAATAAATAAACTTGTTTCAATTATTTTATATTAAACATGTTACAGAATTTATGACCTGACTAGGTATATACAACGCCGATTTGCCCAAGTTGATTTAGAGATCTCGATCCATAATTTTGTAAGTAACCGTTGAGTCAACGCCGTGACATCGGATCGCTCAGTGAATACTACCGCCTGTATAATGGGGATTGTTCTGAGGAGCTATTTGATCTCATCCCGTCGTCGAGATTTCACCACCGCACTTCTCGACAACGTAATAAAGCTCATCCACATATCATCGACAATTGGGTATCACGCACCACACGCTTCACGCGATCTTTTCTACCCCATACTTGCAAGATGTGGAATGAGCTACATCTGAGGTTTTTCCATTAGGCTACGACATGACACGCTTCAAGATAAATGTAAAGAGGTTTCTACAGTGTAGGGAAGGCATCGACAATATCCCGGGTATTGCCGGTGTCAATAGGCGGCGGTGACCGCTAACCATCAGGTGGGCCGTTTTCCTACCAATAACATAAAAAAAATTTAAACAAAAAAAGATCTTACATAAAATTATTGGCTTTGGCGAGACGAAAATCATGTATTGTGTGACATAGTTTGTAAGGTGATTGTTAATTTACTTGTGTTTTACGTTAAAATGTTCACGTGACAATGAATAAACGTTTTTATTAATTTTTGTTGTGTATATGGTTGTAAAATATTGTAGGTGCCCGCCCAGTGCAATATTGTAGCGCTACACTCCAGCGTACTCATCCGGCTTCATACTTTACTTGTACTTGCTTATATTTATTACTGGCTAATTGAGGCCACTCTGTATATGTAGTATGCATCCAGTTAATCCCTCCATCTCCGCCTGGGCCTACCACGAGGCCGCCGGAATTGGAACCCATTCCGTAGTGGTTGTCGCCCATAATTCATAATTCGTAATAGCCCAGTCCCACTTCAATTTTGCGGATGTCAGAGCCACGTCAGCTACCTGTGTTTTGGAGCGCAGTGTCGAGTTTCTTATACGGTCTGTGAACCTGACTCCGAGGATGTTGCGCTCCATAGCTCGCTGACAAACACCGAGGCGGGTCTTTTGAATATTATTGAGGGACCAAGTTTGTGCACCGTATGTGAGAATGTAGAGAATGCACATGCCCATTAGTTTCCGTTTTAAAGATGGCAGATTTCCTTTCATGTGGTCTTTCATTGAGCCACATACCTATTGGGCCAAACACCTTATACGTAGTCAGGGCATAAATTCTGTCACATGTTTAATATAAAATAATTGAAACAAGTTTATTCATTATGTAACCATTTATATACCAAAATGAACTTAACAAAACATAGATTCTTATGACACTAAAGTTTATTCAAAATGACCTCCGTGATTTTGAATACAGGCCTTCAATCTGCGCGGCCAGTCGTCTATCGCAGCACGAACGAGGTCCATGTCAATATTGGCGGCTGCCTTAATCAAGGATGTCTTGAGTGACTCCAAATTGGGATGAGGCTTTGAGCACGCCTTTTCCTCTAAGTGTTGCCATATCTTGTAATCTAACGGATTCAAATCTGGACTGGAGGAGGGCCAGTCTTCGTGCCGGATGTAGTCGATTTCACGCGCCGCCAGCCAGTCTTGTGTGCTCTTCGCTATATGAGCTGGCGCCGAATCTTGTTGGAATACCCAATACCTGTTATTGAACATGGTATGAGAAACAGGTTCCACAAGGTTCGTCAGGACTGTATTTTGATACACAACTGCATTCGTTTTTACACCTTTCTCACAAAAATGAACCTCTGTTAAGCCCCAATAAGAAACTCCCAACCATACCATGAGCGAGGATGGAAAATGACCTCGTTGGACACGCGGAATACGGTTGCTCGCTTCTTCACTACTGTGTGCGTACACCTTATCATTTTGTTTGTTGTAGCTCTCTTCTAAGGTAAATTTTTTTCATCCGAAAAAAGAATTTCCCGATATTTTTTTCCCGCGTACCGCTTCAACAAAGCACGGCATCTCTTCAGTCTCAGGTCCATTAGACGAGCATTCAATCGATGTCCTGTTTTTCTTCGATATGCCCGAAGCCCTATGTCTTCATTTAACACCCTTTTCACCGTGGTTCTGCTTAACCCCATCTGAAGGGCCAACAGTTTCTGCTTACGTTTGGGATTTCTTTGAATTCGCACCTTCACAGCTTTTATCACTGCTGGAGTCCTAACAGACCGAGAGCGACCACTTCTTGACCTGTCATCTACACTAGAGTCTTTATTGTATCGTTTGATGGTGCGATAAACGAATCTTTTGGTTATATTCAAATTTTTCAGTATGTCAAAAATTTGAATTAGCGCGTAACCGCAACGATGCAACGCAATAACTGCAACACGGTCTTCTTTAAGCGTCCACTCCATATTTAAAAATGAGTAAAATTCTAAAAAGTATACATTTTTATTTTCATGAACAATTCTAAATTCGAATTCTATAAACTTTTTTGTAGCCAGCATTCTAAAAGAAAAATTTTTACTGTGTGACAATACTTATGACCTGACTAGGTATATAGGCTGATAAGAATAACATTTACTTGATCCCTTATCAATCCTTTAGGTACCAATTTCATTTATAAACAAACCGAGTGTTTCTACAACTTTTATCGCCGTCCACGCACAACAAAAAAAAAACGTTTTGTTTTTAATTTATCGTGCTAAATTCAATGGTGGGTTAATACCTTTTGTTTTTAATTTGGGACGCGAGGAGTGTGTCACTTTAGGTTTATTTGCGATGGAAAATGAGCTTTAATGTGATTTTTTAAGATTCACTATCATATGGATTGTAATAGAACTGTGGTTTTATGATTTTCTAAAATTTAAGTTATACCTTGAAGATATTCCTTAACTTTTGAAAAATGAAATTGAACTATGACCATAGTTTTTAATTAAGGATGCAAATAGTTTAATTGCGATGGAAAATGAGCTGTATTACGATCCTATAACATTATTATGTCGACCTCAGTGGCGCAACGGGTGAATAGCCGATTGAGACGCAGCAGGTAGCGGGGTCTATTCCCGCCGTGGAACAAATACTTGCATGATCTACATATATTTGTTCCGGTTATGGATGTTTTTCTGTATATTATAAGTACGTATTTACAAAAAAGTATTTATGTATTCTATCAGTTAGCTTGTTCCCATAATACAAGCTCTGCTTAGTTTGGGGCTAGATAGCGCTGTGTGAAATGTCCAGCAATATTTATTTATTTATTCATTTATAATCGCACTAAACGTAAATATTTTATTTTTACTACTGAATTTAGAAATAGAATGTATCCCTCAAAAGCGTTTCGTGGAATTTGAAAATTGAAATTAAGCTATCAGACGTTGACTATAAGTTCTAATATCACTTGCAGTATTATTTCATACCACAGAATATGTGTGCGTACGCCTATTACCGCTCGTTGTACTAAGCTATAATTCTGTTGCTATTTTGTGTTAATACTGTTAGTTTCGTGCGAGTCTCTCGTCCGAGTGAGTTGTCTGTGCATATATACTATCGTTTATTCTGTGATGCAAGGTCGTTGAGTTTGATTTAATAGGGTACTGCCTCGATAGCAAAGGAGAATGGGCGGGTTTGTACGCTATGTACAGCTTACCACAAATATACTAGGGAAAAGAACAACGCTTGGAATAATTAAGAATAGGGTTTTTATAAATAAATTAATAATGCTGGAAACTTCACGCACCGCTATCTAGCCCTAAACTAAGCAAAGCTTGTACTATGGGAAACATACAACGGAAATAATACTTATATCGTCACTGTACTAAGTGACGTAACCGACATTTTCGAAAATATTACTATAAGTCGTAAGTGTACTTAGGACACTTCGAATGATTTATAATTTTAAGATATGTAGATACGTCAAACATAGATCTAGACATAGGTAGAAGATACAGATACGCCGATTAGACAGATCGGTTTGTCTTCAAAAATAGATAAAAGCAAAATTACAAATGTCAGTTACGCCAAAATGTCGGTTACGTCACTTAGTTAGAACAGCGACGATATATACTTTGTTTTTTTGTAAATACATACTTGTATATGTAGAAAACTACTCAAACCCAGAACAAATATCTGAAGGCCAAACAAACATTTAATCCGCAGCGGGGTACGAACCCGCAACCTCTGAAGTCAAAGTCAAAATCTTTTATTCATTAAAATAACAAGGATTACTTTGAAAGGGGTTATCAGAAGTCCGTAGAGAGGGCGAGGACACGATATCCCTTAAGTCTGGTAACCTACTATACTACCGGGAGGGCGACCAACAGTCCCAAGGTGGTGTTGGGTTTCTCGTTCACAAGTCACTCATCAACAACATTCTCACCATCGACAGTGTGTCGAGCAGGGTCGCGTACCTGACACTCAGAATATCTACGCGATATTCGCTGAAGGTCGTTCAGGTATATGCGCCGACCTCTTCACACCCAGATGAAGAAGTAGAGTCTATGTATGAGGACATCAGTAGAGCCATACATACGAACAAAACTCACTTTATTGTTGTTATGGGGGACTTCAATGCAAAGCTAGGCATGAGAAGCGATGATGAGTTGAGAGTGGGGCAATTTGGATATGGGCAACGGAACCCCAGGGGACAGAGGCTGGCCGATTTTCTGGAGAAAGAAGGACTCTTTATGATGAATTCTTTTTTCCAGAAGCCGCCTCACAGGAAATGGACCTGGATGAGTCCCAACGGTTCCACGAGAAATGAGATTGATTTCATCTTGACCAACAAGAAACGGATATTCAATGATGTCTCTGTGATTCACAGGGTGAAAACCGGCAGTGATCACCGAATTGTTAGAGCCACATTGAATATGAACGTTAAACTTGAAAGGTCCCGTTTGATGAAATCTACGCTCCGACCCACTCGCGCACATATCCAAAACCTCGAGAGCTTTCAACTCGAACTTGCAAATCGCTTTGACTGTCTAGAAGTAGATGCATCAGTGGACGAGATCAATAACAGGTTCGTAGAAACCGTCCATACGGTGGGGTCCCAGTTCTTTAAGACCCCCCGTACCAATAGACCTCAGAAACTCTCTGATGACACCCTTAACCTCATGGCTGAACGACGTTCTTTGCAACTGCAGTCTCCCGATGATGCTCAGTCACATAGGCAGCTCAATAGAAAGATTTGGAAATCCTTGCGGCACGATATTCGTACCTTTAATACATCTCGTATTAAAGATACGATAGAGCGGAATAAAGGCTCCAAAGTGTTCGCGAGAGATAATTCTATTGGGCAGAGCCGCATGACGAAGCTGAAAAGGGAAGATGGCAGCATAACGTCAAGTAAAGCGGAAGTGTTAAGGGAAGTCGAAAGGTTCTATGGACGGCTCTACGATTCGGTCACTAAACCTGTTTGCAGTGCGGCCAACGACCCAAGAGCCAAACTGACCCGACATTATACCGAAGATATTCCGGACATCAGCCTGTATGAGATCAGGATGGCCTTGAAGCAGCTTAAGAACGACAAGGCGCCAGGTGAGGACGGAATCACTTCAGAGCTTCTGAAAGCGGGTGGATCACCGGTACTTAAAGTCCTTCAGAAGCTTTTTAATTCCGCCTTGCTTGAAGGTACGACACCAAAAGCATGGAACGGGGGCGTGGTGGTTCTGTTCTTCAAGAAAGGTGACAACACCTTGCTTAAGAATTACAGACCCATCTCGCTTTTGAGCCATGTTTATAAGCTGTTTTCGAGGGTCATCGCGAACCGTCTCGAACGCAGGTTTGATGACTTCCAGCCTCCCGAACAAGCCGGGTTCCGTAAAGGCTACAGTACCATAGACCACATACATACGCTGCGGCAAGTCATACAGAAGACCGAAGAGTATAACTTGCCGCTATGTCTCGCGTTTGTGGACTATGAGAAAGCCTTCGATTCGATCGAAACATGGGCAGTGCTTGAGTCTCTCCAACGATGCCGTATTGACTATCGGTACATCGAAGTGTTGAAGTGTTTGTATAAAAACGCCACTATGTCAGTCCGAGTACACGAACAGAGCTCGAAGGCGATTCCCTTAAAAAGAGGCGTAAGACAGGGAGATGTCATCTCTCCGAAACTGTTTACGACCGCATTGGAAGATGCCTTCAAGCTTCTGGAATGGAAAGGACTGGGCATCAATATTAACGGCGAATACATCACTCACCTTCGGTTTGCCGACGATATTGTGGTCATGGCAAAGTCGATGGAAGAGCTCAGCACGATGCTCGAAGGCCTCAATCGAGTCTCCCAACGGGTAGGACTTAAAATGAACATGGACAAGACGAAAATCATGTCGAATGTCCATGTCGTCCCTGCCCCAGTTATGGTTGAGAACTCGGCTCTTGAAGTTGTCGACGCGTATGTATACCTAGGACAAACAGTCCAATTAGGTAGGTCCAACTTCGAGAAAGAGGTCAATCGTCGAATCCAACTCGGATGGGCAGCGTTTGGGAAACTTCGCAACGTCTTTTCGTCCAACATACCTCAGTGCCTTAAGACGAAAGTCTACAATCAGTGTGTGTTACCAGTGATGACATATGGAACCGAGACGTGGTCCTTCACTATTGGCCTTATGAATAAGCTCAGAGTCGCTCAACGAGCTATGGAGAGGGCTATGCTCGGGGTTTCTCTACGGGATCGAATCAGAAATGAGGAGATACGTAGGAGAACTCAAGTCACCGACATAGCCCGACGGATTAGCACGTTAAAGTGGCAATGGGCAGGCCATATAGCGCGCAGAACAGATGGCCGATGGGGCCGAAAGGTTCTCGAGTGGAGGCCACGGACCGGCAAGCGCAGCGTAGGACGTCCACCCACAAGATGGGCAGACGACTTGGTAAGAACCGCAGGTCGGCGTTGGATGCAGGCCGCTTCCAACCGCAGTTCCTGGAGATCAATGAGGGAGGCCTTTGTCCAGCAGTGGACGTCCTACGGCTGATATGATGATGATGATGATGACTTTGAAACGTCAATTTTACTGCCTGTTCTTTCGCGACCAAGCTAGGAAATAAAGGCAAGAAAACAAGGTTGGTTGTTTTTTTAATGATCCTTTTAGAATACATAACAATACAGGAAATAAATTAAGTCTAAATTGTAACATTTTGAACGAGTTGGAACAATTTCAATCCCAAGCTTCTCTGTCATCTAAATAATTCGATATTTTATGGTTGGCTTTTTTATAAAGATTTTATTTGCGTTTTTAAGTTTGTTAATTATCAATTTTTGTACATCACTTGGGTCTTATGCCGGCTATTCGCCCACTGCGCCACAGAGGTCGTAATAAATAATGCTAAATAATTGACAGATAACCTAAAAAAGGTTGCTGGAAGCCATTGGGTACAGGTCACATAAGATGGTCGTTCTGGAAAAGGGGAAGCCCATGTTCAGTGGACGTCCAATGACTTATATGATAATGATGACATAAATATATTAGTTTCCACCACTTTCTATAAGTATCTACACAACGTCCAACACCTACTGTTGGCTAAGTACTCCATTCAATGTCGAGCAAGTCCAATTATTGCTGTTCAACTGCCACGAGTTAACTTTTATACCTCATCGAAGAACAAGTATAAGCGACTATTATGTAGTCTATTTATTGATCGAGCTAAGCGAGATCTCCAAATCTACTTGAACAAATCGGCGTTCAATGTGTGTATGTTTGTTTGTCCGAGGATAACTTTTGAAGCGATCACCGTGAAATTTGATACTAGGTAAGTAGTGCTAGCACAATTTTGGTGTGACTAAATGAGCAAAAAAGTTGGGGGATTGTTGAGATATTGGGGGGCAAAAGGGATTAAAAAAAGTGAAAATTAGATTATTAGGTCAAATAGGACGTCTACTGTAAGGTCTTCATTAGTACATTTCGACCCAGTTTTTTATTTTTAGTTTTGTCTGCAGTTTTTAAGTTTATAGCCCTAATAACTAGTGGCTCTACTAGTGGTTTGCCCCGAACTGAGATCTCGCGAGTTTCCCAAAACACAAAAAAATATTCTTAGGGTGACTTGCGCAACGATGCCTAAACGTATTTAGTGGCTAAATATAATTTAAGGAGTTGACAAATCATACAAATACGTAAAATTTAAACATGTTTAGTCGCTAAATACGTTTAGGGATCGTTGTGCAAGCTGACCTTAATCTTTGACTAATATAATAGTGGCACGAAAAGGACCAAATTACTTGAGCTACAGTTTCATTCAAATTACAGGTAACGGGAGTTCATGATTTTGGTTCCTCTTTTTTGCGTTACAAATTTGCAGGTATTTTGGATTTCAGACTTATGCCTATATTTGTGTTACTAAAGCTACACGCATACTAAATTTCAGCAATGTGGGGTCACTGGTGTACCCTGTGAATTTTGTCAAAGTTTAGTTTTTATCATGGCTAATAACTCAAAAACTATAAAGAATTTACGAAAAATAAAAACGTATTCTAAATGTACTTATGAATACCTTTTGACTAGTTAGCCTCATTATTATTTTTTAACCTATCTTGATACCCAATATCTCAATAATCCCCCCACATTTCTAGCTTATTTAGTCACACCAAAATTGTGCCTACCTATGTATTAAACTTCACGATGATCAGATCAACGTTACGAAAGTTACCCTCGGACAAACATACATACATACGTTGATTTAGGGCGGGTCCCTATACCCGTCGGTAACCGACTACGCCTCGTATCTCCTTGAAAAAGTGTCTAACTAGTGTCAAACTTTTGACAGATTATCAAGGAGAAATTAGTTGTAGCTGGTTACTGACGGATATAGAAACCCGCTATTAGAGATCTCGCTTCGTTCGATCAAAAACTGAACTTTGTCCCAATTCACAGGGTCCACCAGTGCCCCACAGAGCTAAAATTATATATGCGTGTAGCTTTAGTGACACAAATATAGGGGAAAGTCTGAAATCCAGAATAACTGCAATTTCTACCCCAAAAAAGATTACTATATACATGAACTCCCGTTACTTGTAATTTGAATAAAACTGTAGGTCAAGTAAAATGGTTACGAATTTCGTGGCACTATTTTGATAGTCAAAAATTACAAATAATATTGTTTATTTTTATGGGAGACTCGCGAGATCTCAGTTCGGGGCGAACAACTAGTTATTTTATGACGCTTGTAAAAGTGGTCAGATTGGTTCAACCTCCTTTATTGAATGTTTTGGTAATAGGGTAGTAAATTGGATTTTTAGAAATACAAAGAAATTATTTTGTTCGCGGGTTAGGAAGCGAACGAGACCCATTGGCCGCATTTACATAGATACCAGGCTGCTAGCAACTACACTCAAACACAATTAACATATTGCCTGAAACACAATTTCCGTAGTATAATTTTTTTTACTAACATATTGTCCCACTGCTGGGCCAAAGGTCTCCCCATCCATCTATCATGGTCTACAGCCAAATCTAACCAATCTGGTTTGAATGCATCCAGGTCGTCTCTCCATCTTTTCTGGGCCTACCACGGCTGCGTCGTCCGTTCGGTATTCACTGGGTGACTAGATTCGCCCATCGTTCTGGATGCATTCGAACCACATTGCCTGTCCAATCCCATTATAAGCGGACGGTCTTAATGCCTACATAGTAAAGTAAAAACGCTAATGTTTCCACCATATGTTGATTTAATACTTCTTGATTACACGATACAGCAATACTCGGTAAATTAAGTCTAGGTGAGAATTATTTTAGGAATCTTAGACAAGGATAAGGCGGAGCCTACGGTTCCATGGACATCCTTTCGCAGCTCTGGATCCAAGTCAAATGCCCCGAGTTTTGCAAGTCGTTGGTCCATCTTTCTTTCCACGGAAACGTACGAACCGTCATTCCATTTTTTTAAAACTCCCGAAAACTACCGGAAATCACAAGTCATTACGACAACACACTAATAGATCTAAATTCTAATTACAAAAATAGGAGTACAAAATATAATCGTTTTACATTTAACTAGTTATGTTTATTAATTTTCAATGAGTTTAAATGCAATAATCACTATAATTTAATTAAAGCTAGCACGGAAACGCACGATGCGCCATCACATTTTGACAGATATCAACCGCAGGAAATAACAAGTCAGTATGACAACCCAAAAATCGATCCAAATTCTCATTACTAAAATAGGAGTACAAAATATATTCATTTTACATTTAATTAATTATTTATATGAATTTTCAAAGAATTTATATGCAAAAATCATTATAATTTCAATAAAGCTAACAATCGGCTATGCCGGTTTTATCTCGTGGGTCGGTATTAATATAAAAATATAAATATATAAAGTTATTTTTTTATTATTTTAATGTCTTCTTTTTTTTACAAAAAAAAATGGATTGACATAGACAAAATAACAATAGCTGTTAGCTATATTTATGCTTATTTTATAAAGAGGAAAGATTTGTATTTTTGTGTGTATGTTTGTAATGAATGAATAAACTCAAAAACTACGGGCCTGATTTCAAAAATTCTTTCACGATTGGAAAGCTACATTCACCCTAAGTAACATAAGCTACTTTTTACCCAACTGGGCAAAGGAGGGTAATGTTTTTATTGAAAAACTACGCGTGCGAAGCTGCGGATTGGTCAGCTAGTGTAATTGTAAACTGAAAATGAATAAGGAGATTTTTAAGTCGGGGGTTTTATAAATTATAATAATGTATACTTGTTTCCTGTGCAAATGTGTTCTAATAAAGGTTCGATTTTTAAAACGTCGAATCCATTGTTTCATTTTGAATGAACTGAACAAAGCAAAGGAATTCCAATTATTATGTTCTTTGATGGCAAAAGAAAATTGTTTAAGGGCCTACTTATTAGAAATATTTGATTAAATTCAAAATGGCGATCTGGTAATATGTTTTTTGGAAGTTAAATATAAGCTCTTGTGGCTTATATTTTTATTTTAAACCCTTGCGTTGGTTATACACACTAAACTGACGAATGTGCAGTCAGCATAATCACAAAAGAGGACTTCCGATCACGTTCATTCGATCGTTCGACCGAGTTGATCCGTGATTCTCGTACGCGCGTGTTTATGTGTACGTCTTGAACTTAACTTCTGTAGCTATCTATTCTGTTAGATAATGCTGACCTATAAATATCTTTTTTTCGACACAAGACTCGTTATTCGAATATTTTTTGATGATTCATATCATATCTTAAAAAATAAAAATAAACGAGTCTGATTCCGTAACACCCAAATAATCTCCGATTACGGAAAACAAAAGTTTTTCCTGCAGCGGGTATCGAACCTGCAACTTCTTGCGTAACAAAGATCGTCACCCCTCTGTTTGCGAGTAGTAACAAAGTAGAGTCATAGAATACGGCTAGTGTAGGTACCACTGCATTGCAGTGTTTGCTAATAATACTAAATTATTCTAATAAGTGAACTAGGTACTAATAGATTAAATAAGAAAGTATGTTTTGAACTAAAATTTTATTTAATGACCTAATTACAATATACCTTATTAGCACATCTTTTAGGAACTGATGAGCATTGGGGCAGAAAACTTCTCAAAAGTCTATTCACTGGAAAGCGCAGCAAAGAACCCCCTCCCCCCCTTACCCCACAAGAGGAAAAGAGGACCTAATAAATGTTGCTTGGAACCGTTGGGTGCAGTGCAGGTCGGTCCATGCCTGGTAATGTCCCCTACAAGATCGACGACCGTAAGAAATGAATGAAAGACCGATGATATAGTCCGGGTGACAGATAAACACTAAATGTCCTAATCTGTGACCTGTGCGATATTTTTCCATGCATTCATTCAATACATTCGCCGGATCCGGAGACGTTTTGTAATTTTTTAACATAGACCGATTTGTTGTCTATTGAAATAGCTGCCATTACAACAAACAGAAATTTGTTCGTGTTGATTAATTTGTTATTGTTTATTAATTTCTGCTACAATATTCAGTAATTTCACAGTTCAACAACAGTTCAGCTCATGAAGCTTCTATTTGCATTGAAACATGTAAAACATATGTACAGTTTGTTTGGTGAATCATGGCCTCTGAAGTTAATGTTATTCGGCGGCGTAGCATGAAATAATCAAACTCATAGTAATTTTCAGTGCGGCAAATTCACACAGACCACAGGAAGCCTCACCGTGATCACACTTATTGTGCATCAAACAGCACTCAAAGCGAGTCATCACTGATCAACAGTTCAGCTCACGAAGCTTCTATTTGCATTGAATCAGGTAAAACATAGTTATGTTTGTTTGGTGAATCATGGCATCTTTAAGTTATTGTTCCTATCTGTTGTTCCACACATTAAGTTTGTCACTCAGTTCAGTGTGCCTCTTGGTGAAGTCCCCTTTTAGCGTTTTCAATTGAGATCTGTTTCAGTCAGTTCTGACAAATGTATATCTTGATAAATTCAATATTATTCCCATTATTTACAAACGTTATAATTTTTCTTATAGATGCAGTCATGGACACCATAAATTTAACAGAGAGCACCATATCTGATCAGCTGGAACATGGAACTGAGACCCAAAATAAACAAGGTGATACGAGTTATTTTGTGAGCTTCAATAGGCAGGATAAAACTGGTACTTAATTAAAAGAGAATATGTTTGTGGACAAAATTTAGTGCAAAATTCTTGGTTTAAGTGTCAATATAAAGATTCTGGGTACAAAGTGTAGCGTAAAGAAAATTGTAAATCTCTTTATTTTCAGACTGTTCAACTCCAAGAAACAGAAAAAAGATATTGATCAGAGATTTAAAATCGTTGACTCTGAAATGCAAGCTTCTAAGCAAGAAGTTTAGAAGAATAAAACGTCAAAGTCAAAGGAATGTTGAATTCAAGACCAGAAGGATAACGCTTACATACTAAAACAAACTGCTGCTACACTCATTGGTGATGCCTCACTAGTGGAAGCCAATTTACAAAGTCTAGAGCACAGACTCCGAGTAGACAGACTTTCAGTTTTTTACAAGATACATTTTGGTGAATGTGCGCAAGATCTTCATGACCTTATCCCTCATTCCCCCTTCCACCACCGTACAAGCAGACGAACCGGGAAATACCACCCATACCTGGTCGGCATACCACCTTGCCGTACCAAACGATTTGCTTCAACTTTTCTTGTAAGCACAAGTGAGGAGTGGAACTCACTTCCGGCGTATATTTTTCCAAACCAGTATAATCTTGGAGTCTTCAAGTCCAGAGTGAATAGGTTCTAGGCAAGCGTGCTCCATCTTCGATCACACCTTCACTTACCATTAGGTGAGGTAGTGGTCAAGCGCTTGGCTATTATCAATAAAAAAAAACAAAACATGATTATGTGCCAAATTTCAAACTCATACTTTTTGAAGTTTCGAAGATATCGTGATGAGCGAGTGTCAGTGGCTTTGTTTTCTATATCTAAGAAATAGAAGATTATGTATTTACTCTATTAATAAAAAATGTACCAATGCAATTTTTATGTTATGATTGAATAAAATAGTTTGACTGCTTTGCTTGTTTTGTTCGTTCTTTGTTTTATTGGTAGTGCAACATAATATGGATGTAGGTAGGTATGTATGTATAATAAAACCTCGTTTGCTGGTAGAATGCGCATGCTGGCAGTTGCCATAAAAGAGTGACCGAAAAGGAAAAAAAAAACACTTGTCAAAATCTATTGTGGCATCGGTCCATTGACTCCTTTACGCTCAAACTCCAATGTACACACGGCTACACATCAAGCTATACAGTTCCAGTATAATCTGACCTCTCATTCTACGAAAAGCCTACACAATGCGAGTTCAGCTTATTCTGGAAATGTATAGCTTGATGTGTAGCCGTGTGTACGTCACATGACCGTCTGTACGTAGTACATCTAAGTGGTATGTGGGTCGGTCCGGAAATCTATGTGGAGGCATTGGAAGTTATATGTCTGAAATGATAATGATGATAGATAAATAAATATACTAATCTAACAAAATGTATTATTCCATTAGTTTTCAATTATGTTATCCAAACATGTAGCTCAAATGCTGAGCTAATTGGAATCAAGCCCACGTCAAACGATAGGTTATTAACAATTAACGAACGCTAAACACGACACGCAAATATTTTGAAACTTGTAGGGTAAACGCCCCTGTTATTGCACTAGTTGCAACTACCTAAAAAAGTATAATATGCGCAATGCCTTGGAGCATGCATCTTAAAATGTTCTAAAAAATCAATAAACATGTTCTGAAGCACTCTATATTAATTTTTAATTTTATCCAAACTATCCATAACATCATGCTCTTTGCCCAAAAGGGTAGGCATCACTGATTTCCACCCAATAAGATCGTGACATACCGCTTTTGATTCATTCGATCTGATCAAATTTTGCATAGAAGTCTCATCACATTTAGTTATGCTGTTTCGTCCTTATTTTGTAAGGAACACAACCTCTTTAATATTCGTAATGTTCTCAAAGGTTATACGGTATTTATGACGCCCTTTCAAAATCTGTCAAACACAGCCTTCTAATTACATTTAGAATATTAAATCATGGATTCATCTATACCACCATTGTCCCTTATTTAATGCTATTACGGGGTATTAAGGCCAAGGAGTTATTAAACCAACTATCAAATGCAATATAGGACTTATTTTGATGGGTGATGGTCGATTTTAGAATAGTTTACCGGTTATTAATATTGGTTATTAATATTGGTAAGCAATATTGCGTAAAACGGTTAGTAAAGGACGATTTCAAAACTATACTTTGAGAGTTTACGAAGAAAACATTTGTGTATTTTTTGATTCATTACTATAATATTGAATGAAATTACCGATTAAACGATGTTCGTTTTTTATTTTATTTTAGCTAGATTTGTAACAGGTTGAAATGTGTGTCACTTTTGATTAGGTATATTGACAATTATATTCATTCAACCTACATTTTTGGAATAAAATGATATGATTTATGTGGTGTCGGTAATGGGGTGCTTCACCCTACCCATACATATTTAGTTGAGTTCTATTCGCAGCGTTATTTGTAACGACCGTTATTTGCAGCCACACCGCGTGCACGCGCTCTAGGGATGGAACACGAACACCAACTTATCGATAAGACTTAAGAACTACTACTCAACATGTGATTATTCCACAACCGAAGAATCGTAAAGCAATACAGGGACAAAGGTAAAATGAGATATGTGATGGAAAATTTATCCAAGTTAAAGTTGCGTTAGGAAGACCCTTTTCTATTACGTACTTACCTATCTGTCAGCATAAAGCAATCCATAACATCGACATACTAGTAATCCACTTCATACATAATGTACTTCACTAATCATTCGCCCCGAACTGAGATCTCCCGAGTCACCCATAAACAAAAATATATTATTCGTATCTTTGACTATCAAAATAATACCACAAAATATATAACCACTTAACTTGACATACAGTTTTATTCAAATTACAGGTAACGGGAGTTCATGCATTTTGGTTACTCTTTTTTGGGGTACACGAATACCAAATTTCAGCATTGTGGGGTCACTGGTGTACCCTGTGAATTTTTGTCAAAGTTTTGTTTTTATTATGGCTAAAAAAACTACAAAGATTAAACTAAAAATAAAAACTGGGTTGAAATGTACTAATGAAGAACTTTCATTTGACGTCCCACTTGACCTGATAGTCTCATATTCATTTTTTTACCCCTCTTGAACCCCAATATCTCAACAACCCCCCAATATTTTTAGCTCACTTAGTCACACCAAAATTGTGCCATCACTACCTACCTATGTTGATACATAGGTAGTGATGACACTTAAAATTTGATAATTTCACGATAATCGGATCAACGCTTCGAAAGTTATCCTCGGACAAACAAGCATACATTCATTTGGAGATCTCGCTTCGCTCGATCAATAAATCTTTGACTAAAAAGTAGTTCCGTGAAAACTTTACAGTTTGATAATTTCACGATAATCGGATCTACGCTTCGAAAGTTATCCTCGGACAAACAAGCATACATTCATTTGGAGATCTCGCTTCGCTCGATCAATAAATCTTTGACTAAAAAGTAGTTCCGTGAAAACTTTACAGTTTGATAATTTCACGATAATCGGATCTACGCTTCGAAAGTTATCCTCGGACAAACAAGCATACATTCATTTGGAGATCTCGCTTCGCTCGATCAATAAATCTTTGACTAAAAAAGTAGTTCCGTGAAAACTTTACAGTTTACCGACGAAATGCAAGAAAAACTTGACGTACAGTTTCATTCAAATTATACAAGTAACGGGAGTTCATGTTAATTGGTTACTCTTTTTTGGGGTATAAATTATAGTTATTCTGGATTTCAGACTTTTCCCTATATTGGTGTCACACTAAATCACCATACATTTTCGGCAGTGCTGGAGGAAACTTTTGGAAAACTTAATTGGAACAGCTATGGCCTAAGAATAAACGGCGAAACCCTATCTAATTTGAGATTCGCGGACGATCTCATATTATTTGCATCAAAACCAATAGAATTGCAAATAATGTTGGGCGAACTAGATAGAGAGAGACGGAATGTAGAGTTGGTCATGAACATGGCAAAAACCAAAATGATGACAAATAACATAGAGGTACCAGTTGAGGTAAATAATAAATCAATTGAGTACACACAGGAATATACATATCTCGGATAAATAGTTTCACCAACAGACCTAATGAAAAAGGAAATAATAGGTTGGGGAAAAAGTCTTTTCGCATTATACTTTGTATGAACTTGTAATAAAATCTCTTTGGCTATACTATTTGTATCTGGCTGGTTTTGGTATCATTCAAAGTTTAAATTTTAAAGAAGATAATTCCAAATTCAAATTAGGAAAATGTGTGATTTTTATTTGTTTTTCGTACTGTAAAGATGAGTGAATCTAATGAAGACATTCGATACATTTTAAAATTTTACTACAAAAAAGGTAAAAATGCAACGCAAGCCGCGAAAAAAATTTGCAATGATTATGGGCCGAGTGCAGTATATGTGAGAGTAGCACAAATTTGGTTAAAGCGTTTTCAATCCGGAAATTTTGATGTCAAAAATACACGTCGCTCTGGTCGCTCTATTACGGATAAAAATTATGCCATTTTTGAAAAAGTGGAGCAAGATCAGTATATCAGTAGTTACGACGTAGCTGAAGAACTGGGAATTGACGACAAAACAGTTTTGGCGCATTTGAAAAAAAACTGGGTACACAAAAAAGCTCGATATTTGGGTACCCAACAAGCTCACTGAAAGAAACCTAATGAACCGTGTACTCATTTGTGATTCTTTATTACGACGTAATGAAACCGAACCATTTTTGAAGAAGCTGATAACTGATGATGAAAAGTGGATTACGTGCGACAAGAACGTGCGAAAAAGGTCGTGGTCAAAGGCCGGTCAGGCTTTACAGATTGTGGCGAATCCCGGGTTAACTCGCAACAAGGTGATGCTGTGTGTGTGTGTGTGTGGGCATTATTCATTATGAGCTGTTACCACCAGGCAGGACTATCGATTCTGAACTCTACTGCGAACAACTGATGCGATTAAAGCAAAAAGTTAAGAAAAAGCGGCCGGAATTAATCAACAGAAGGGGTGAGGTTTTTCATCATGATAACGCTAGACCTCACACATCTTTAGCCACTCAGCAAAAATTAAGAGAGTTTGGCTGGAAGGTGTTAATGCATTTTCCGTATAGTCCTGTCCTTGCACCTTCAGATTTCCACCTGTTTCGGTCTCTTCAGAATTCTTTAGGCAGTGGCAGGTTAACATCCCGAGAGGACTGCCAGAACTACTTGTCGCGGTATTTTGATCAGAAGCACCAAAATTTCTATAGCAATGGGATGATGTTGTAGGTAGGGACCTACAAGATGGCAAAAAGTTATCGAACAAAATGGTACCTACATACTTTAGTTAAATATAAATAAACTATATTAAAAAGAGTTTTGAATTTTCTTACAAAATGCGAAGTAACTTTTTCCTTAACCTAATATGTGACTACTGTAAGGCTCGTAGTTTTTTTAACTAACTTAAACCCCCATATCTTAAAAATGCCCCACATTTTTAGTTCATTTAGTCACACCAGGACTGTGCCATCACTCACTACCTATATACCAAATTTCACGATTATCGGTTCAACGCTTTAAAAGATATCCTCGGACAAATACATATAAATTAATGCAATGCCGATTCGTCCAAAACTTGGAGATCTTGTTTCGCTCGACCAATAATTTTTGCTTAAATCACAGAAATCAGTCGTCTAAAATAATATTTTATCGATAAACAATCTCATCACTATATCATTACAATAATTAAACAGTGATAGCAGAGAGCGGTTCCCCATACCACAACTAACACTATACTTACGGCGCGTATACTAGGTAACACCCAGGCATTACCTAGCCATATCTATTTAGGTAGGAAATTGCAGGGTTTGATGGAATCTACGCCTGAATACCTATTGCAGGAATCTCTGCATGATGTTTAGTTGCAGTTCTGTTATATATGTTTATTGTGTTTATTGTTTTCAAACTTTGAATGTAATAGCAATTTGAGGGCAGATTGTGAGCAACTGGAATCATTACCATCATCTTGCTGCCTTTTTGCACTAAGCATCATGATATTGCCATAAGACGTCCAATGTTAAACATAGGTTTTCCCCATAGATTTCCAGAGTGACCGATCTTGTGCGGCCTGCACCCAACGGCTCCCAGCTTCTTTTGTTTAATTGTCGTCTTTCCATTTAGAGGTGGGCCATCCTTCGCTGAGTTTTCCAGTGCGTAGTCTCCACTCGAGAACCTACTCACTAAGTGTTCTAAGGAAAGAGGCTCTCACTGGGAGGTTAGATACAGAGGTATGCATGTGCTGTCAGAAAGTTTTTCTCTGCAGCGCTCGCCACCGATCACTGTGGTCTTGCTTCACGATCTGTAGTTAACCGTTTTTATAAATGTATTTTTATTATAATGCTTTTTATAAGCTACCTTAAAATGGATAATGTTTATAAGCTACCTTAGAATGGATAATGTTTATAAGCTACCTTTGAATGGATAATGTTTATAAGCTACCTTTGAATGGATAATGTTTATAAGCTACCTTTGAATGGATAATGTTTATAAGCTACCTTTGAATGGATAATGTTTATAAGCTACCTTAGAATGGATAATGTTTATAAGCTACCTTTGAATGGATAATCTTTATAAGCTACCTTTGAATGGATAATGTTTATAAGCTACTTTTGAATGGATAATGTTTATAAGCTACCTTTGAATGGATAATGTTTATAAGCTACCTTAGAATGGATAATGTTTATAAGCTACCTTAGAATGGATAATGTTTATAAGCTACCTTAGAATGGATAATGTTTATAAGCTACCTTTGAATGGATAATGTTTATAAGCTACCTTTGAATGGATAATGTTTATAAGCTACCTTTGAATGGATAATGTTTATAAGCTACCTTAGAATGGATAATGTTTATAAGCTACCTTTGAATGGATAATGTTTATAAGCTACCTTTGAATGGATAATGTTTATAAGCTACCTTTGAATGGATAATGTTTATAAGCTACCTTTGAATGGATAATGTTTATAGGCTACCTTTGAATGGATAATGTTTATAAGCTACCTTAGAATGGATAATGTTTATAAGCTACCTTTGAATGGATAATGTTTATAAGCTACCTTTGAATGGATAATGTTTATAAGCTACCTTTGAATGGATAATGTTTATAAGCTACCTTTGAATGGATAATGTTTATAAGCTACCTTTGAATGGATAATGTTTATAAGCTACCTTAGAATGGATAATGTTTTTTTTATTATACAAGTTGTAAAATAACTAATATGGAACCATGCCATTATTTAACAATTATGATTGTTGTTCCTGTCATAAGCTGACAAATTTTCAATGCAATAGTCATAAGAACGGTTAAAAAATGTGTTAGTAGTATACCAAAAGGTATCTAAAAAGGCTACAGATGCCATTTTGCGACGATACCATTGTCTTAGTGAACCGATTGGTAGAATAATATTGAGTTAAGATTATCGGTTATATTACGAGTATCATAATATCGCGTTAAGGTATTGATCTACTTATTTATTAGAAAAGTGGACTGAGGTATATGGTTACATACATAGTTACATTAACCTTTTACAATAGCGTATGTTACACGTTATTATTAATAGTGGTTCGCCCCGAACTGAGATCTCACGAGGTTCCCAAAACAAAAAAAAATCTTAGGGCTACTCGCACAATGATGCCTAAACGTACTTAGTGGCTAAATATGATTTAAGGAGTTGTCAAATCATACATATAAGTAAAATTTAAACATGTGTAGTCGCTAAATACGTTTAGGGATCGTTGTGCAAGCTGGCCTTAATCTTTTAATAATAAAATAGTTCCACGAAATGCGCAACCAACTACCTTCACTTACAGTTTCATTCTTAGTTTCAGTCAGACAACCTCCGTGGCGCAGTGGGCGAATAGCCGGCTGAAACGCAGGAGGTATCAAACAAATGTTTGCATGATCTACAAATATTTGTTCCGGATCTGGATGTTTTTATATATATATTGTAAGTATGCATTTACAAAAAAAACGTATATAAGTATTCTATCAGTTATCTGGTTCCTTAATACAAGCTCTGCTTAGTTTGGTGCTAGATAGCGTTATGTGAAATGTCCAGCAATATTTATTTATTATTATTTATTTATTTATTCACATTACAATTAACGGGAGTTCATGTATTTTGGTTACTCTTTTTTGTGGTAGAAATTGCAGTTATTCTGGATTTCAGACTTTTCCCTATATTTGTGTTACTAAATCTATACGCATACCAAATTTCAGCACTGTGGGGTCACTGGTGTACCCTGTGAATTTTGCCAAAGTTTAGTTTTTATTAAGGCTAATCACATAAAAAAAACTACAAGGTTTAAACTAAAAATAAAAACGGGGTCCTAAAACAAAGACCTTTTGTTAGACATGCGATTTGACCGGATAGTCCCATTTTGTTTTTGTTACCCCTCTGGAACCCCAATATCTCAACAACCCCCCCCCCCCCCATTATTAGATCATTGAGTCACACCAAAATTGTGCCGTCACTACCTATATACCAAATTTCACGATGATCTGATAAACGCTTCGAAAGTTATCCTCGGACAAACATACATACAACGCTGATTTGGCCAAGTTGATAAAGAGATCTCGCTTCGCTCGATCAATTAACAAACAGACAGATGAAGTTTCTTCAGACTTCAGACTTTTGAACTTATAATATCCTGGATTGTAGTCTTCGTGAAGAAATATATAAATATTGCTGGACACACAGCGCTATCTAGCCCCAAACTAAGTAGAGCTTGTATTATGGGAACCAGATAACTGATAGAATACTCATATTTTTTTTGTATATATGTACATACTTATAATATATAGAAAAATTACCAGACTCGGAACAAATATCTGTAGATCATGCAAACATTTGTTCCGTGGCGGGAATCGAACCCGCTACCTGCTGCGTCTCAGCTGACTATTCGCCTACTGCGCCACGGAGGTCGTCAAAAGAAATAGAATGTTCGTTACCTTACACAACAATCAAGTAAATCCAAAGACGAAGCACTAGTGAAGCTCTATGCATGAAGCCGTCAAATATTCATCACCGCGTGAGCAATTGATTAAGGCAATCGGAACCGAGGCGGCCACTTATCTTGGTTCAACTGCTCTGAGAGGGTGTTCAATTGTTCTAGTACAACCAAATATGCATACTTATTCATACATTTGAAAGTAACTGTCTCTCTGACCGTCGGTATGTTACGTTTTCACGGCTATAACGATTTCGATGAAATTTGGTTAGAGAAAATTGGTATTGCCGGGATTGGGAATTGAGGTACTTTTTACATGACTGTAGAAGGAGGGTGATGTTTTAATTGAGAAAAGACGCGTGCGAAGCCGAGCCGTTAAAGCAAAGGTTCAAATGAGGAGATTCTCCATTTGGCCTGTTAATTACATTAAAAAAGTACAAGTAATCAGTTTATATAAAAGTTTAGAGGCGCTTTGTTTCTCCACCACAATATTATTGATGTAGCTACTCGTATTTATAGTATTATCCGAACACTTACGGAAAATTCTAAGATTTTTAAAGCCATCGCAAACGACGTCCTGTTCCGTCTGGGCTGGAAAGTTTTAGAGATGGTTTTAAAAATATTAGAATGTATTAATTAGTTTACTAGCTGACCCGCCCGCGACTTAGCCCACGTGGTTTTTCAACAAAAACATTAACCTCCTTTTGCGCAGTTGGTTAAAAAGTAACATGTGTCCTAATTCTGGTCATAATCTATCTGTACACCAAATTTCATCGATATTGGTCAAGCCGTTAAATTGAGACAACGTAACGATGTGACAGAGAGACAAAGCGCAGCTTAGGACGGCATAATAAACCACTAGATGGAAAGACGACCTGATAAAGTTTGCTGGGAGCCGTTGGGTGCAGGCTGCACAAGCTCGGTCACTCTGGAAATGTGTGGGGTGTTTGGCAGTGGACGTCCTGTCGATAATATGATGATGATTATTAGGTCACTAATAAAAGATAAACTAGGTAAATTCTAGATGTCTAGTTACAAGCAAAAGGCTGGCTCGGAATGGCAGTAGACATTGCAAAGCTCACAACACGGGCCGTCCGTCCATCTTCGTCATAGTCCCTGTCAGGCCCCCCCACCCTCCCCCGTCCCCCGCCCTCTCCCCTCACTTGCTCTACGGAGATGTAGGTAATACCTTACCGTACCAACACAGTGCTTCAAAAGATGTATATTCGTCTAAAAGGAAGTTATTATAAAAATGTTGAAATGTCTAGCTCCGACAAATATTCCATTCATAATGTTGAGGTTTAGAGTGAGCTACTTTTTGAGGAAAAATAAATAATGAGATCAAATTATATTTGTTGCATGAGATCTGGTTCAGTTACAAGATGACAATTTTAGATTAGGTCCAACACATTTGGCTTGTGTTAAAAACAGATGCTTGGCATCTATTATAAAATAAGCTATGTAAGTTTAAAAACTTCAACCCGACTACGTAATACTTAATGTCATCTGTAAACCAAATGTAGCCCGGACTATCGATAAGAACGAATCGATTGACACCTCATTCATCAAAATCGGATAAGAAATTTAAGTGCAACGGTGGATCATTGACAAATACAAACATACATACAAACCAGGCTGTCAAATTATTTAACACCTTACCGCTACATTTAAAATAGACTGATAATTAAAATCAATTTAAATCCGAATTGAGAAAACTTTGGCTGGTGGGATGCTTCTACTCAATCGATGACTTTGTAAATGATACAATTTATTTGCAGGCTCTAGGATTATTTTGACAGTTACGGAATATTTAATTGATTATAATAATCATTTGACATTTTATACATTACTTATATTTAAAAAAAATTTTTGAATTTATTATATTACTAGCTGTTGCCAGCGGCTTCGCACGCGTGGTTTGTCAATAAAAAGTGCTTATGTGTTAATCCAAGTTATTATCTACGTACATACCAAATTTCATCACAATCGGTTAAGCCGTTCCGGCGTGAAAGAGAAACAAACATCCATACATACAAACTTTCGCGTTTATAATATTAATAAGATTTGCTATTTAGTATCGTAGAAGTTAGTTTAAATAATATTTGTTTTATTATTGTATTTTGTTGTTAGATAAGTTCAAACATGATTTTTATAAATTGTTAGTGAATAAATGAATTAGGAACACATACATCATCTTGGCATTGCCGTAGTAGGGTAAAAATGGCAGCACTAGTTGAGTGAAGTGTGCAGCCGCTGCGCCTTAGCGCCTGCTACAGGATTTTTAGATATTCTTAAAAGCACCATCAGTCCAGCTTAGGTTCCTTTACTATGGCATAATTCTAAGACATTTTACCGCAGATACAGTTAGACAGCTCAATCAAAACCAAATGATAAGACCTATTATTTCCTGGCGTCCAATACGCTTCCGTATGACAATCGAATCTACCCTCATGAAAGTTTAATCAGCAATGCGAGCAGTAAAAACCGCACTAAACTGGTTTCATGACGTATTTTCTATCTGTCTCGCTCACACAAGATTAAAGTTTAATGTGGGATAGAATGTTTTAAGATTGGAGCTTTTTGATTGATGAGTAAAGTTATGTATTAATGTAAAGAGTTAGACCAAACCATTGTTATAGCGTAGTAATAGTTAGTCATCATTATGTATCATGTCAGACGATGGTGACATCGAGAGGGAACGTAGGGCGTTGGCGGTAAGATGCAATATGTTGGCTCATAGATTTGCGCGTTGTACTGCGCCAGTTAAAATTACTCTGTTTAGAGCTTATTGTACCTCTTTTTACACGTGCAGTCTATGGGCCAAATATACGCAGAATTCCTACAATGCCTTACGAATCCAATACAATAACGGTTTCAGGATGTTGTTGGGGCTGCCAAGGTTTATTAGCGCATCAGGGATGTTTGCAGACGCGCGCACCGATGATTTTTACGCGATCATACGCAAAAGAACCGCATCCTTGGTAAGCCGCTTGCGTGGAAGCACCAACAGCTTCCTGACCGTTGTTGCCGGGAACATGAGCTCTTATATCATGAGGCGCTGGATGGCTTTGCTTAAGCCGATCAGATGCCTGGTGTTTCAGTAATGCGCTCATGTTCCAATGTTACCGCATTTATTTTTATGTTGTCTTTTTATATCTTGTCGCTTTTTGTACCTACTAACTATATTTTTTAAGTAAGTTTTTTTCTGTGTTACTAACAAAAGTTATGGATGCATATGGCCTGAAATAAACGTTTTTATTATTTATTATTATTATTATCGTAGCATACACAGGATACCCACTGCTCTGAACATAGGCCTACCCCATAGATTTCCAGAGCGATCTATTGTGCGTCCTGCACCCAACGGCTCCCAGCAACCTTTATCAGGACGTCTTTCCATTTAGTGGAGGGCCGTCCTATGCTGGGCTTTCCAGTGCGTGGTCTGAGCTGTATGCCCTGCCCACTGCCACTTCAGCTTGCCAATCCTTTGTGGTATGTCAGTGGTTCGTCTACGGATCTCGTCATTTCTGATTCGATGTGGTAGAGTGACACCAAGCATAGGCATCTCCATAGCATGTAGCGTGACCTTCAGCCTGCTTATGAGGCCCATAGGCAATACTAAAATACCTAGTGAATAAATACTGAATAATATCTACAAAAACGTTCTACAAAAATTAACTTTGATTTTGTCTTGGTGTCTCTACCTCAAAAAGTAAAGAAACATGAAAAAAGCCGAAAAAATATTATATTGATTAGGAGCATTTTAGGAATAGTGTTCAGAAACACCTCTTGATATCAGATACACAGATATACAGACGTTTTTATATACATAAAAACGTCTGTATATCTGTGTATCTGATCTATTGTTCATGAATAAATACCATATTCGATACTCAATCATTTAATGTATTCCACAAATTCCACACTACCTTATATTTCTATTTAGTCTTATTTTTTAAGTATTCCTTGGTGTACAATAAAGCAATAATCCATTCTATTCTATTCTTGTATACTACAGAACTAGTTACACATAGTTTTACGTTGTTCTTTGTATTATTTTGTGGTGTGCAATATAGAATTATCTAATCTAATCTAATTACAAACGTAGCTTAGTAAAATGTTTTCGGTATAAGTTCAGTGTTTAGTTTATTAGATGCGGAGGAACAGGCTGTAAATTTGACGTTTCAAAGTGACCCTTGTGATTTTACGAATAAATTAATTTAGACTTTTTGACTTATGAGATTATATTATAACTGTGAATCTAAGTATGAATAAATGAAATAAAAATAAATTTAATACTTTAATCATGTCGGATCACACAAATACATTTGTATGGTCGTGAGGCCTGTGCGATTAAACAAGTATTGATAGGTTAACATTATTTATTAGAATCTACCCTTTTACAACCCCTTACAGTTGACTACCCCCGATACCCTACAGTCGGTCAAGCATTCAACAATAAAACAGTCAAACTTACGTAGCTTCTCGTTATTAGGCTTCGCTGAATCCTGGACCCTTTGAGTTGTGTTTCACTGCGAGCAATAATTTTTGGGTAAAAGTCGATTTTATTTTCTTTACATATCTTATCGGTTGAAAATAATAACAGAAGAGCATAAATTATATTATGTTAAAATATGTGAAAATTGTAATATAAATCAATGATATTCTCCTTTCGAACATCATTGATTGATATTGTATTGATATATTGATAACGTCAACAGGTAGACGCTTAAAATATATTTACAGAATATTTAGTTACCTATACAGAGTGTTTTTTTAACTGTAACAATACGGCAGCACCCATAACCAGAGGAGATAAAGGTGCAGTTTTTTTTAAAACATCAGCTCGTTTTTGAAGAAAAACATTTTGGCATTAAAATTTTTTTGGTTAAGTGTGAGTAGCGCCTTAAAATTAATCAAGTTGGTAATTTTTTTTGATGCCGATCGATGCAGTCCTTTGTAAGGATCATTTTATTGTATGGGATGAAAAAAATCTGAATAGCGGAAGTTAGTCAAATTTGATAAAAAGTATTCTCATACAACAGGACAAAAAAAAATTCTTCTACAAACATTTAATTAGATTCTAATTGCACATTAAAGAAGTATTAATACTGTAGCGATTAGGAAGTTTAGGAACTCCGTGCTCTTATGAGCAATTCAAAAACATTTCGTATTTCAGAACAATTTTGAATTTCGAACATGGTTCTTGCACCTGTCGGACTTTTATATCAGTCATTGCATCATCTTATTTGTCCTATCATGGCATTGTCAAATACGCAAAAAGTAGACTTAATTGAAGCATACTTATGTATGCTATTACATAAGCATGTATATATTCACTTTAAAAATAAATAATTATTATAAAATAAAACAAATATTTAAAGGGGGCAGATCGCACTCACCCTGATGAACGTTCACGAATTGAACTGAAACATTGTCGATCGAAACACCGTTAAAATGGTACGTGATAAATCCCGTACATATAACAATTACTTCATAGTTTTCTTTGTAAAGTAACTTTATGCAAAACTAGCTTCTGCCAGCAGCTTCGCACGCGTTGTTTGTCAAGAAAAACCAGCCAAGTGCAAGTCCGATTCGAGCCCGAAGGGTTCCGTATCATCACACTAATATTATAAACGCGAAAGTTAGGATGTTTGTTTGGATGTTTATTTGTTTGTTTATTAATCAATCACGCCAATTTCGATGAAATTTAGTATATATGTAGATTATAACCTGTATTACCACATAGGCTACCATTTAGTCTTACATAAAGTTACTTTACAAAGAAAATTATGAAGTAATTGTTATATGTACGGGATTTATCACGTACCATTTTAACGGTGTTTCGATCGACAATGTTTCGATTCAATTCGTGAACGTTCATCAGGGTGAGTGCGATCTGCTCCGCACTGCAGCTCTTCTCCTACGTTCCCGAATTTAATCGACACATATTCGTTCGAAACACCGATAAAAGGTGTTATAATAATGATGGAAACAAATCAAATAAAACTATCGTTTATATCTATAAAGCACAGATATTACAGGAATGTGGTTACCCGAGAAATCACGAGCGGCCACTAATACCTGTGTACCTAGACGTACATGCGTACCAGCTGGTGTACAATGTAGGTAGAATGTAGTAGTTTGTGGTTTATTGCGGAGGCGTTTCAAAGGTATGTGGGAATAGGTTAGAAATCCTGGAATCTATAGCATACAATATATACGTATCAATAATACTTCAACAGGTTATTTTGCTGCCAACAATAAGTATAGTGACTTATGTAATTTCGGTGACGTCTAATCTTATTATTATGTTACTTTATAATACTTTTCTCTCAAAAATCTAGGCTCAGGGTTTGCCAAAGAGCGAAGGAGCGCAGCAGTTCGGGTGTCAAGAGAATAGACAGGATTCGGAACACCTCGCTGCGCTCAAGTACCGGCATCGCTGACGTCGGTATTAAGGCTGCCAAGTTAAAGTGGGATTGGGCGGGTCATGCAACCGAATAGGTGGGCTAAGGTCGTAACTGGATGCATCCCTGTGGATGGGAAGCGACACCGTGGAAGGCCTGAGAAGCGTTGGCGCGACGATTTGGACGCTTTTTATAGGGACTGGCGGGATTTGGTACAAGATCAAAGTAAGTGGAAAGATGAGGGGGAGGCCTTTGCCCAGCAGTGGCACAGCATAGGCTAGATAACAAAATAATAATGGCTTGAGAACTCCATACCTAAATCATATTTAGTCACTTAGGGCGACTTACGCAACGATGAATAAATGTATTTAGTGTCAAAACTATAAGGAGTTGTCAAATCATATAAATACGTCAAATTTAAATATGTTTAGTCGCTGGACTATTAGCTTATTTAGGCATCGTTCCCCAGGTCGCCCTTACAAATTTAATACAAGCTGACCAATCTGCAGCTTCAATAATACATTGTCCTCCTCTTGTGCAGTTGGGTAAAAAGTAGCCTATGTTACCCGGGGATAGTGTAGCATTCTAATGGTGAAAGAATTTTTGAAATCAGACCCGTAGTTTTTGAGTTTATTCGTTACAAACGTACAAATATTTCTTCTTTATAATATTAGAATAAATTGATTTTGGTATTGTACCCAGAGTGTACATTAATTACCTGTAATCATTAAATACTATTATAAATAATTATAATATTCTTACCAAATAAATTAATTATGATTATTATGTAATTCTGTAGCAAGTTGCATCAAAATAAATCGTTTGTGTTTATGAACTGCCCTTACCATTGTGCGATTTATACACTGACAGGGTTTTTGAGTTTTTGTTTTTGGGTTATTGTAAAGTATGTGTAGATGGAAAAATTTCGTTTCTGCAGTATCTAAGAGAAAATTAACACCACCTTCTTTTGATGGATCTCCAGGGTCCACAGTAACTGTTGAAATCGGTGCTAATTTACCCTCGATGCCTCGAAAAGCAGAAACCGAACATACATATTAATTAAATTTTGGTATACATAAACAATTTTAATTTATGCGTCAGTGTGTCTTATTGTACAAAATTATTGAAGCATAAAAAATAAATGCTAATTAAAACCTGGGTTTTAACCGCATTAATTATTAGGGTTATTACAAAAATCTTAAATTTACCTTCTTTGGGAAGGTTTGAGAAACTTAAAAGGTCTATAATCTTGTGTAAGGTGCCTCGGAATATGTACGGTGACACGGAGAGGTCATTCTACTGGTTTACAAGAACAAAATGTGTACTACTTTAAAAAAAATAGAATTCGATAAATCTTAAAACGAATTGTATCGATTGTTTTTCACTGAAGAAACACTCAGTAAAAAAACTGCTGTTCAGTGACAATGTGAAAAGTGTGTGTTATGCAAAGTGTAAACTGTAATCTACCTGTTATTTATCTACCAACCAAAGCACAACTCGAATTTTTTTCGCATTAACGTTCATTGCATTCGTTGCGGTTCGCTGATGATCTTGTTCTGTTTGCCGAGACAATGGACGACCTGCAGACCATGTTGAATGAGCTTTATAATGCATCTCTTAGAGTGGGCCTTAGGATGAATATGGGCAAGACGAAGGTTATGTCAAGCATTTCTGGATTTTTGGTCCCAAATGTCGTTGTTGGAAGCGAGAAACTAGAAATAGTCAACTCATAAGTTTATCTTGGCTATGTTTTATCTTTTGGCAAGGAGTATCAGATGAAGGAAGTCATCAGGCGTGTTCACCTTGGATGGGCAGCTTTCGGAAAACTAGCTGACATATTAAAATCCACTCGTATTCCACAGTCTTAAAACACGTCTTTATAACCAATGCGTCCTGCCAACTATGACTTATGGTGCAGAGATATGGAGGCTCACGAAGGAGGCTGTGTACAAAATAAGTGTAGCAAAGAGAGCCATGGAGCGTGCCATTCTCGGCATCACACTCTTAGATCAAGTTCTCAATACTGAAATTCGCAAGAAGATTAAAGTACAAGACGTCAGCAAGCGAATATTAGGGCTCAAGTGGAGTTCGGCAGGACACTTGGCCAGACGTAGTGACGACAGGTGGATTAAGGCCCTAACAGAGTGGAGACCGAAACTGATAACCGATAACTGGGCATCGAAATAGGGCACGCCCACCAGCGAGATGGGTCGACGACATCCATAAGACCGTGGGTCGTACGTGGGTCAGACTGGCACAGGATCGGGAAGAATGGCAGAAACAAAGAGAGGCCTATGCCCAGCAGTGGGTCGACACGGGCTGAAAATGGTGGTGGTAGAACGTTCATTGCATAGAAGTATAAATATTTAATACATTACCAGACGAATTAAAAGATTTACTATGATGATTTATGACGTTATTTAAACGCCGAATTAATAAATGGTAATCATCCAAATGGTTTTACACGATTCCGGAATATTTGGCTTATTTGCCCAATTTTTTTTTTTTTAATTGTGCAGAGAACAAAACAACAATA
The DNA here is from genome assembly GCA_918857605.2 of Philereme vetulata. Lineage (NCBI taxonomy): Eukaryota > Metazoa > Arthropoda > Insecta > Lepidoptera > Geometridae > Philereme > Philereme vetulata. The sequence goes on from OU975425.1 coordinate 552,260, forward strand.
TTTTTATCACATGTAATGGACAATAAATTAAAATTTTGAATTATTTTATGTAATTGTTGCACACTAGGACATTATCCGGTAGAATGTTAATTGAGTTTCAGTTGTATAACATTATGTTTTAGATATGACATGCAAAATTGTACTTACTTTCTCCGAATAAATGACCTAGCTAGATCTTTAAATCCGGAGTCGATCTATATGCTCACACCTTGTATGTTGAAGATCAGTCGTATAGTATGTATTGCGCCTACTTTAATTACTGTCCAAAATTCAACTAAGTACTTAATCATTATTATTAACAAATATTTTTCTTGAGATTTTTCTTATAAATGTTTGTGTGTCTATTGAATTACTTACAGCTGGTTTATTGCATTTCTACTGAAAGCATGCAGTAGATTTTATCAAGTGTTTCCTCAGTGTAAAACAATAGATTCAAATTTGTTCTACGACTATCAAACTCGAATTTTGTAAACTCACTGAACAAACATTTTTTATTTAGCGAGGCCAATGCCCCCTTTCGGGTGTATTCGATTCGACGTATTCCGATGTACCCTGTATACTTATGTCAAAAGTATCTAAATAAACTTAAGGGACTGGTCATGATTGGAAAACTTTTGGAAATCCCTGCATTAACAATCTATTACGAAAATGTCCGGAGCAGCGGCAAATATTGGAACTGGAACATTGTATGGAAAATTGGATGTTTCGCACAGATAGTGGCCGCATTACACGAGTAAGTGGATAAATAAATATCTGTTAAATTTACATTTTGTTTACTAAATTTATAAGATAAGACTTTTTATTAGTTCTGTCTGAAGTTTGAATCACTATGAAGTATTTATTTTCTCAATTAATAAATAAATAATGCTGGACATTTCACACGGCGCTATCTAGCCCCAAACTAAGCAAAACTTGTACTATGAAACCAGATAACTGATAGAATGCGTATATACTTTTTTTTTAATACGAGTACATACTTATAGTGAATAGAAAAAACCTAGACCCGGAAGAAACATCTGTAGATCATGCAAACATTTTTACGTGGCGGGAATTGAACCCGCAACTTGCGTCTCAGCCGACTAGTCGCCCACTGCACCACGGAGGTCGTCTAGGACTGAGGATTGGTTGATTATTAACTAAGTGTAAATTTGCTGCTGGAATATATTGGACGCAATATTGAGATTCACTGCATTTACGATTAATAACTCTCTCTCTCTCTCTCTCTCTCTTAGAATAACTCGACTCCTTTATAAATAAGTATCATGTGGGCTGTGCATCGTAGGACATGCTCCTAATGCGCCTCAGATAATGCATTGTTATAGGCGATGATTATCACTCAACATCAAGTGGGCTATATGCTTGTTCCACCTCAATGATGTATTAAAAAAAACCTTTTACGTATATCTAAGATGACACACATTAGATTAGATTAGATTAGAAGATTTATTGATTGCACACCATTAAAAATAAAACAAACAAAAAGAGAATACACAATTAAATCAAAGGTATAGTAGGCGGCCTTATCGCTAAAAGCGATCTCCTTCAGGCAACTTTTGGATGAACAAGATCTATGTGAACAAATGAGGACGGCGGCGTAAATCAAATAATAAATAACAGAACAAGTACCTATATTAATAAAATAATATATATACTTATAATATTTATAAAGTAATTAGATAACCTACTACTGATTAAATTAATAAAAATTACACATTAATATTGTGAGTAGAAAGTACCGTTGGTACAAGGCCTGTATTGAAGCCTCCTAGGCCATCACGGCTCGCGATCTCATACAACAACTTAAGTAAACTACTTAGATCATACCATTTCGTGTCTGAATAACTCTAAAACTTTATATAAGGTTGAAACCGCATAGTTTGTATTTGACGGCTTCACGAGCTTCACTGAAATGGAGGTCGCTTTAACAAATCGATTGCAAAGTTTTGTTGTCAAATATCTATCTTATGCGAAGAATGTCAGACTATTCAAAGTGCTTTAGAATATGTACGTCTACCCTCACCCCACCATAAAGCCCCTACTAGAAGTGGAGAGGTAAAGGGCTGATTTTACATAAACCAGACCGGTCAACACTTTTTTTCTGTACAAATTCCAGAGCGGCCTGCACACAACGGCTCACAGCAACTCTTATCAGGACGTCTTTCCATCTGGTAGGGACCCAAGCTGTGCTTTCAAGTGCGTAGTCTTCACTCAAAATCTTTCTGCCCCAACGGCCGTCAGTTCTTCGTCCTCTTCGCTATGTATGTGACCTTTGTCTACGGATCTACTCATTTCTGTTTCATTCGTTCTCGTAGGGCGTCAGAAACACCTAGCATAGCCCTCTCTAATAGCACACTGAGCGACATTGAGCTTTCTCATGAGGCCTATAGTGAGTGACCACGTTTCTGTGCTATGTCTAAAATATATCAGTATCAAAAAACTAAAGTATTTTGGACTAAATTACGTTACTTAGTTTCCCGAACGCTTCCCAGCTAAGTTAGATTCGTCGGCTGACCACTTTCTTGTGCCTTTATCTCCACTTATAAAAAAAAGAAAGAGCACTTATCCCTTTGCAAGTTCTGTATGAGTTTTAACAAGCGACATGTATTTTAGTGGTAACATATCATTATTTTTACGGTTTTTGAACAGTTTTAATGACGTCCTCAATTCTGTTCTATTTGTAACCGATAGACGAGCTCAACCTTTTTCGTATTATGTACAGTTATTAAAATTCACGCCTGCCTAACTTTTTGGTTTTTAGGAACTACTGAAGTAACTAAGTCTTGGATTTTTTTTTATCCAAATAAACAGGAATCTAATGGGAGGCATAGACCTCACATATGAGAAAAATGTTTGATTTACGTCTTTTCGCAATTCAATTTCGTTTTTAGGGTTCCGTACCTCAAAAGGTAAAAAAGGAACCCTTATAAGATCACTCTCTTGTCGGTCTGTCCATCTGTCTATCCATGTGTCACAAACGATTTTCTCAGGAACGGGTAGACCTAGCAAGTTGAAATTTATACCAGATATCTACTGAGGTATATAGTCCCTAAAAGGTGTATAAAAATCAAGGTCCTGAGTCAACACGATAAGAAGATATGGGCTAATTTAGATTTTCACGAAAACTTGTACCTGTAATTTTCATGAAAAGTATCAAAATTTACTTTATTTTTCAACTTTTTTATTTTTCGAAATTTTCTCTTTACTTGCGCTGTAAGACCTTTTTTTCCTGTAATAATTCAAACGTTTTGTATGTCTAAGGTAAATTCAGAAAAAGAAATTCTAAAGTCTAAAAAGCTGATTTGGAGACAAACCAAATCTTGTGATTGGTTCTTCATCCAAGCTTTGTACTAGTATATTGTTATACGAGGGCCGTAAGCGATATATAACATCTGAGATATTTTGACGTACGATCGAGTAAATGCGAGCGAGGGCTCTAATTAGTCAATGGTATTATTCATCGCTTACACCCGAGTATAACACATAACTTTTCATCACGAATGCAAATTAAAAAAGGCTATTTCATAACAGCCTTTTGCTATAAAAAATGCGTTCCCGGTTTCTACTATTTTATTTATTTTTGTACAACCGGAGTGTGGCTTATTCCATTATTAGGGTTCCATACCCAAAGGGTAAAACGGGACCCTATTACTAAGACTCCGCTGTCTGTCTGTCCGTCTCTCTGTCTGTCCGGTTGTCACCATCTCATGAATCGTGATAGTTAGACAGTTGAAATTTTCACAGATGACGTATTTCAACAAATACTAAAAACAGAATACAATAAATATTTAAGTGGTGCTCCCATACAACAGACATGATTTTTTTGCCGTGTTTACAGATAATGGTACGGAACCCTTCGTGCGCGAGTCCGACTCGCATTTAGCTACTACTGCTACTTGGTCGACCTCTTCTGGCGATAGAAAATGTATCTTGTAGCACCAAACTGTCAGCCAAGCGACGACGAAAGTAAAGCAAAATCATTGCTTTTTTGGTGTGCCTAATAAGTCGTTATCCATTTGGTATTCTCGATATGCCTGAAGAACTGCCAGATCCGATGCATGAAATATCATACGCAGAGTAGCAGTTAATCATAATATCATACGCAGTTTTGGGACATATCTATAATAATAATCTATTGGGGCTTTAACTATCGGATCTAGAGATATTGGTTGAAGCCAACCTGATGGTATAGTATTTACCAATTCTCTGTATCTCCATGCAATTCTCTGTTTTGGTGTGAGGTTCTGTAAAATATCTTCAGTTGTGGAAGGTATTTCTGGTTGAGTCTCCGACATATCACGAGAGTTAACTGAATTTTCTGGTTCCTGATCAGGGACGCCGTCATACTATTCGCTAGGTCCTTCATCGTCATCAGATTCAGGTAGAAAAAACTCCCTTTGGTTTTGGTGAATGACATCTGCGCCAACTCTAGCAGCTAAGGGTGCTGGACGAATTGAATCTCCGTGATAATTATCTTCGTCATCAGATAATAACAACAAGTCAGAAAGATCTCCTTCATCTAATGCTTGTAACGCCTCCGGTGAGAACATATTGGTGTTTTTGCATCAGAAAATATAAGTACACAATATCATAATTAATTTTATATATTTATCTTAGAAACATAATTATCAAAACATTAAAAATATAAACAAATTATATTTTCGTAAAAAAACGTTAACAATGAGAAACAACTCAGTTGAGTCCTGATGGGAACAATTGAGCACAAATATAAAAACCGAGATTACCAATATAAGGTGATAAAAAATACACAAATATTACGTTACACATGACCCCAATAATATTAGATATCCGTTTATATTTTTTCCAGATGATTTCTTGCACTAATTTATATTTTTTTGAAATAAAATAAAGAGCTCACCGGTACAGTTCAAATCACGCACATGCACTGGTCACAACTTGTATAAAAGCGCTAGAATATGCTAAGAGATGGCGTTAGTAGTACTAAATTGAGTAGTTTATAAGTGAACAAATGAATACAACCATTTTCAATCGGAAAGCTTGAGAGTTAAATATTTATTTTTTAAATTATATCTTATGTCTACAATTGTGCTCGCCAGTTTTGAAAGGGTTAAAAAAAGAGTTTGGTTCATTTATGTACCGTAAAGGAGCAATGCGATTTCTAATAAAAAAAACCTTGAAACAAAATACACAAAATACTCTTAATACTAATATATTATGAATATAATAAATATTGTACATATTAGTAAAACAAATAAAAATACCACCAGCTTTTTAACTGCAGAACCAATCACAGCAACGCTGAGACCAAAGCTGGCTTCTCATTGGCTGACAATGTAAGAGGCGTATGCGCTCTTGCGCAGCACAGCCTTTTGTTACGTCATACGATTTTATTAATTTGTTTAGGTGTTTTGAACAACTGTGTCTACAAGAAATGCTAATTAATATGGACTAAAGTTTAAGTAAATTTGTTTGAGAGGCATTTTATGTATTTATTTTTGTCTAGAAGTATTTGAACTACTAAATGCAGCATGAAATATCTTGTTTGCTTATAAATATTTGTTTACTAATGGAATATAGCGATATTTATGTGCTTTGGAATTAATTAATTTGGATTTGTGTTTTTGTCAATTAATTCTATATTATTTGGACTTGGTATTCACGGTTGACATTATATTGTAATTTTTATTTTTTTGGTACATTTTGCATATTGTAAAGTAGATCATGGCAATACTAGATTTATATGTTTTTCTTTTTGGTAGCCATGTGAAGTCGATGCAGGTTAGTGGTGGTGAGTTTGTGCGGACGTGTTTACGTGATCACGCGCTCTAGAAACGGCTAGGGCCGGTAACGCAGGCTCTACGCTGGCTAATCCTTTCAACACGATTATGGTTTCAACAAACGGTTCTTCATAAGAGCCACCCCAGAATCAAAGCTACAATATGAATCATATCGACACGAAGAAGAAGAAGAATTTGTTTGTAATCGTTTAAAAAATAAACCAGTTTGTGTTTTTGAAAGATTCTTTTTAAAAACTTACTTTGCCATTTATTCGTAAAAGTTGTATTCAGGTAAATACTATTTTTAGTGAAGTGTAGATACTTAGCTAACTCTCTGTATTTTTGGTCCTCTTTACTTATATTTTTAATTGTAGCCATTTCCCATATGATTGAGCCGGCGGAGGCGGAGGGGGGGGGGGGGGCGACGGCGGCGGCCACTGCCCCGGGCGATGCGATAATTCCCCAATGCGATGAATATTCATCGCTGCGGACAGGAATCAGAGATTACCGCTTTTTGTGGAAATCTGCATAATCTTTAACTTTCTGAGAGTATGCTGATTGGTTTAATGGGCGGAGGAGCTGGCCTAGTGGAGACTTGGTAGACTCTGTTCGGGGTGTGGGTTCGGTTTCGGTAAATATGCTGTTTTAATTACCTATTTTTTTTACCATCACAAATTCTAGATGCCACGAAATAAGAAAAAGTTAATGTATAATGGGTAGTCTTATCGATAAAGAAAGCGATCTCTTCCAGACAACAGAATAAAAAGCATCATGATAATAGATGATTAAAAACCAGATGTAAGTACAGAGAGCGTCGCTAACTGGTAAGCACCATGCATGTTTAAAGCTTGTAGGTATTAAACACTTGTCGAAGGGCCGGTTGACCGTACTACTGACACATTTCAGTGTCACAAGTTTGGTAGATACACGGTTCAAACACCGACGTAAAGTTGCAAGCCTATCAATCTTTTACAGAATACATTTTTCCTACAAAGTACAAGCAGGCACATGGCTCAGTACCATCCGTACCTGGTGGATTAGAGACCAATTCGCACACACTGTTTTGGTTCTACTTTCTTGATCGGGTTCTTGATGCGAACAGCTAAGGTAACACTTGGCCTTCGTCTGTTTTTCTTAAATAATACAATCCGGGCTTCTTAAAGTAAGAGTGAATAGGTTTTTTCTAGATCTTCGGTCTTCATCTTACACCACATCATCGCTTATCGTCATGTAAGATTGTGGTCAAATGAAGATTCATTTAATATAAAAAACCGGTCACAGATCAAGCTATACAGAATGTACGGGAACTAGTATTTTAAGCCTGAGCGGGGTGATTCCGGTCAAATGAGTTATTTAATCTTTTTATTTTTCAAAATACATTTCTTCGTTTTAGTTGACTTTAATCAGCTGTTTTTTAGACTTTGCGTCAGTCTTAGAACTTACCGTATGCAAACATAATGTTTGACTTCAGGACTTTGACCTCAACAGAAATCAACAGATACAGTGACCAAGTGTTACCTATGAAAATTATTGAATTCACAAAATCAGTATTTTGTTGTTCTCGAAAGTATCAATACTTTATTTATTCAATTAGAACGGCCTTGGCCAATTATACTAAATACAAAATGGAATTATTACAAATAATTAATATATGTCGATGTTACACAATAAAATATTTCATAACAATAAGATCACAATAAATGATAATAATATTAAGCAATAACATTAACAAACTCTCTCACAAAACCTCAAGCACTCCAACATTGTCATCTTCCATCCATCCGCAAGCACATCACATTCAGGGCTTGCGTCCAGGAGGGCATTGAGCGCAGAAAGGGTTCGCGGGATGGGCGAATGAGCGCGCGCGACTGTTCGCCCAAATGACTCCAAGAACAATCTGCCTCCTGCCGCGGCGGTAATTGTTGGGAACAGAACCGCAAGAGCTCTTCGTGGAGATTAGGGGCATCTATCTTCCCGTTAAGAATCTTGAGAATGCTCCTTATTTGGTCATTAGCTCTTCTTACCTCTAAACTATTATACCCTAGGCACCCCAGGAGAAACTTGGTACTTACTTAATACTACTTACTATCCTGGCGCATCAACCCCGAAGCGGGTCTTGGCCTCCGACACTAAAAGACGCCACTGGTCCCTATTCTGCGCCACTTCTTGCCAGTCTGACACTTGAAGAGCGCGAAGGTCTTTCTCCACCTCATCCTTCCAGCGATCTTTCCAGCGAAGGTGTTTCTCCACCTCATCCTCATCCTTCCAGGAGAAACTTACTGGGGTACATAAATGGGTAATACACATACAAACGCTTATAAATGAAGCGAAGAAAAGCCTTTAGATAACTTACTAGTTCTGGTACAACCAGTAGTTAAATTAGTATAAATAAAATCATATAGGTTAAGGTTGCCATAAATCCCCAAGGCCCCGTCGGGATATTTACAATAAGGAGTCCTTTTTTGTATACAGGGTGTAACAGAAATCAGGGAAAAAAATTCTAGGTATGTATTATTATGTCATACACATCTGTATCTCTAGCTAGATGTAAGGAACCTACACACCTGAAAAAAATACCTAAAATAGATGATATATTGTGTAGTGTAGATGATACATAATAGAAAATCTGACCCAAATAGCACAAATAGGAAGAAAAAAAATACATTTAAAATTTACATTAATATAAAAAAGTCGTCTGTTGGCTGCTTGCGCGTCCTGCGCGGAGCGCTCGATTATGTATGTCGGGACCTTTTAGAGCTTGTCGGGACGTCCGTCGGGACACCACTGTTAATAACGGTGACATGTCCCGACGTCCCGACAAGCTCTAAAATGTCCCGACATACATAATCGAGCGCGCCGCGCAGGACGCGCAAGCAGCCAACAGACGACTTTTTTATTTTAATGCACATTTTAAATATATTTTTTCGGGACACCACTGTTAATAACGGTGACATGTCCCTACGTATCGGGACGAATGGCAACCCTAATATAGGTACATGTAGGTAGGTACGCTTTGAACAGGATAATTACAAACACTGTTCAAACAACTTGTAACTTCGACTCTAAGCTTTGATCAATATCAATTATAACTATTGCGTTGAAGTGTGCAGGAATAGTATTTCCATATAATTCAATATGAGCGTTAGCTGATTCATTTAGAATCCGACCAGTGTGGTAATTGGAACTTAATATAACAGCAGAGTACTAGAGTTCCTTGTGCAAGAGCTCCCCCGGAGAACTGCTACCACCGTTACACAATGATTTTAAATCTGTTTTGTCCGAAAAGTGTGTTGATTCGTCGTTATCGCGAGCGACTACACGGCACAACGCAAGTGCGTCACACGTCGCAAGATTTTCGTGTCAGTAAATACTTTTAAGTATTATAATATGTATGTTAGTCACTAAGGTATATATTTATATGGGGCGAAGAATTAAGTTTTAACATCTTGTACTTTTCAATTGCTGCCTGACATAAAGAATTATTACTTAATATGTGTAACTATTTATGTGTAACTAAATCTACCGCCAAGCAGTATTGCTGTGTTTCTGATTGAAGGGTTGCCGGTGAAATCACAGGCACATGAGGCTTTACACCATTATGCCTCAAGTTGATGGACGCAGAGTAGTGCATCGTAGGGCTCGCTCCTAAGGTGCGTGACCTACGATGCAATGCTTTGTTATCGGCTGTGGTGGGCCATAAGCTTGTACCAACTCCAGGTAGTATAAAAACCCAGTGTATGACCATAACTTTAGTAACTAGTGGTTCGGTCTGAACTGAGATCTCGCGAGTCTTCGATTAAAACAAAAAAATATTATTTGTAATCTTTGACTATCAAAATAGTGCCCCGAAAAAATTACCAAATTACTTGACCTACAGTTTCATTCAAATTACAGGTAACGGGAGTTCATGTAATTTGGTTATATTTTGGGGTATAAATTGCAGTTATTCTGGATTTCAGACTTTTCCCTATATTTGTGTCACTTAAGCTACACGCATACTAAATTACAGTACTGTGGGGTCACTGGTGTACCCTGTGAATTTTGTCAAACTTTAATTTTTATTATGGCTCATTATTCAAAAAATATAAAAAATAACAAAAAATAAAAACGAAGTCTAAATAAACTAATGAATACCTTTCATTTTACGTTCCACTCGACCTAATAGCCTCATTTTTATTTTTTACCCCTCTTGAACCCCAATATCTCAACAACCCCCCTAAATTTTTAGCTTGTTTCGTCACACCAAAATTGTGCCATCACTAGCTACCTACTTATCAAATTTCACAATGATCGGATCCATGCTTCGAAAGTTATCCTCGGACAAACAAACATACATGCATGCATACATATAGGTACAACGCCGATTTGCCCAAGTTGATTTAGAGACCTCGCTTTGCTCGATCAACTATTGAAATTTTATCTAATTCAATTCAATATTGTTATAAACTGAAAAAGTTTGCTATTTTGAGCATGTTTATGTATATCTAACTTGTTTTGGTAGATTGACAGCGGTTTTACCTACGTATATAACTAAAAGAAAAAGAAAAACGTTCGTTAGAAAAATCCCCAGACACGGAACAAATATCTGAAGAACATGCAAACACTGATCCACGCCGGTGATCGAACCTGCAACCTTCTGCGTCTCAGCCAGCTGCGGTCACTGTGCCACGAAGTTAGCTATAACAAGACTTCAGTATACACATACTAAGACACGTAATTAGAGCGACCTTGTCCTAGCCGCCATGTTCCGGCATCGGCGTCGTTAAACACAATTTTTACAGTTTGTTTATATTAACTAATATACCTATACTAAATATGTTGGCTGTTGGAGAGGACTATGCTTGATGTTTCTTTACGATTGAATTAGAAATGAAGAGATCCCTGGATAAACCAAGGTCACTGACATATACTCTGGCACTTCGCAAACTGCAGTGGAAGATAGCTCGAAGGACTGACAGCTGTGGATTACCGCTGCTAAGAGATAATTCCACCCATTGTAATATTTGCTTTTTTCAGTTTTGTTTGTAATTTTTATTTGTTCGATATTGTTTTTATATATTCATTCATACCGCATTGAACTTATAACACGTCTTTTTGTATCGTGGGAGTTAACGGCACAGGTGTGTGATCTAAAGTCACCTACGACCCTTTAGAACGAGACGAATATAGTATATCTGTCGCACGCGCACCTGCGATGTCGCGACAGGTGGTGAGAGACCGTTGGGGTAAAAGAGTGGTAAATCATAAAGATAGCGCTGTTAGTATGAACACAGATTAGATAGATTATGTATCCATAGTAATAATAAAGAACCGGATATGGAAAGACGACCTGATAAAGGTTACTGGGAGCCATTGGGTGCAAGCCGCACAAGATCTTTCGTTCTAGAAATGGCCTCCCCCATAGATTCAGTAGTGGACGTCTTTTTGGCTAACTTGCTGGTGATGATGATGATGATGACTGATATTATAAATTCGAAAGTAGCTCTGTCTGTCTGTTTTTCTATAAAACTAAACGGCTGGACGGATTTCTATGAAGTTTGGTATATAGATAGATTATCTAGGTTCGGACACGGCCACTTTTTATCGAACTGCGCAGAAGGCAAACCACGCATGCGAAGCCGCGCACAGAAGTTTGTATCATATAAAACTTACCTAATTATGCTAACTGCACTCTAGAAGCCCAAGATACTACATACATACTTCTTAAAAAATAACTTGGATAATGTTACTTGCCATAAAAAATGTATTTCAAGGATGGTAATAAACATTTTGCTTGTATAAAAGACTTATTTTCGTAGTTTGTGCATAAAAATAGCCTATGTTTCAGTAGATGTTTAATCTATCTATATGTATTAAATTTATTCTAAATCGGTTCAGCCAACAAACAAACATTCAAACTATCGTACATAATTATAAATATTAGTGTGATGCACACTTTATAAAAGAAAAAAAATTGACAAAGGAATAAATGACTCAGGTAAATTTAATCTACTACTAGCAATAATTAAAAAAAATAACTGCTTACGTTTCACACATGATGTGTTCATGCTCTGTAGTTAACTCTACATACTCTAAGCTTAAGGCACAGATGTTAGACGCGTGCGGTCAACTGTAAAAGATAAAAACCTTGGAATATAATCGCTTTTGGATCGGAACTTCTTTATTTTTATACTCTTGGGAATACTGTGTAGTGTTAGACTCTTAAAAACAGTATGTGATAATAATCAGTAAAGAAAAACATTAAAAATAACTCTAGTTATATATTTATTTTTATATATAAGTTTAGCTTCTCTATATACTCTAGTTAACGTGGAACTCTATCACACTAATACAGGTAGTACCAATGCGAAAGTTTGGATGATTGTTTATTTGTTTGTTACTCAATCACATCGTAACGGCTGAGCCGATTTTGATGAAATTTAGTATATACCTACGTAGATTATCATAACCTGCATTTACACATGGGCTACTTTTTATCCCATAAATCAGTTCACATGGGAAAAAAATGGGGTGTCAAGTCAAGTTGCAACAGCGAGTTTAGCTTTATTTCTAGTTTACCTACACATTCAGTGGTGTAACGCGTACGAAGTCGCGAGCAACAGATAAGGCTTATGGAGGAGAGCGTTGATGCCAGCGACATAGTATTCCAATACTGCGCGTATCACCCTTTCATTTTATTTCTGTTTATGATTTAATATTTCAAATAAAGATATTATATTTGATTTGAAAAATTGATCCTTTTAATCAGTTATCATGCAAAAGAGTAGCTTAGGACGGCCATAAATTAAATATGTATCTATATATTAAAAATGTGTGCATAAACAAAGTGCACATACAATTATGTTAATTAGCTTGAGTGTATAAAAAGTATTAGAAATGGAAACTAGATTCACATCGTGAAATAGTTTTATATAACAATTTTGTCAAAAGACTTTAAGGGCGACTTGCGCACCGATGCCTAAACGTATTTAGTGGCTAAACATGATTAAAAAAATTGTCAAATAATTACGTCGAATTTAAAAATGTTTAGCCGCTAAATATGTTTAAGGATCGTTGTGCAAGCCGTAAGTATTTCTGTTAATAAAGAGCTTTAGAAACAGGCGAGGCGTAGGTCGATCTATAGTTAGTTTTGATTGTTTTTAAAGGTCGCCGCACAAACAAGCGTACCACGGCTCAACGGCTAGGTGGAAACACGACCTAATACAGGTGGCTGGGAGCCGTTGGGTGCAAGCTCCATAAGATCGGCTGCTTCGAAAATCTATGGCGGAGATCTGTGCAGCTGTGGACTTCCTGTGGCTGATATGACCTGAGATGACCTCCGTGGCGCTGTGGGCGGAGAGCCGGCTGAGAAGCACGTGGCTGAGGGTTCGATTCCAGCCACGGAAGAAATGTTTCTATGATGTAGGTACCTACAGATAAAATGTATATAAGTATTGTATCAGTTATCTGGTTCCCATAATACAGGCTTGACTTAGTATGGGGCTAGATAGCGCTGTGTGAAATGTTCACCAGTATTTATTTCATCATCATCATCAGCCGGTAGATGTCCACTGCTGAACATAGGCCTCCCCCTTAGATCGCCACAACGAGCGGTTGGCAGCCGTTTGCGCTCAACGGTTCCCCGCGATTCTTACTAGATCGTCGGTCCACCTTGTGGGAGGCCGGCTTACGCTGCGTCTTCCAGTCCGTGGTCTCCACTCGAGAACCTTTCTTCCCCAACGGTTCTACGAGTGATGTGGCCCGCCCATTGCTACTTCAACTTGCTAATTTTGAGAGCTATGTCGGCAACTTTAGTTCTTCTGCGGATTTCCTCATTGCGAATTTTGTCACGCAAAGAAACCCCGAGCATAGCCCTCTCCATAGCTCGTTGAGCGACCTTGAGCTTGGTCATGAGGCCATGAGTAAAGGACCACGTTTCAGTGCCATAGGTCATCACTGGCAACACACACTGGTTGAAGACTTTAGTCTTCAGGCTCTGGGGAATTTTGGACGAGAAGATATCGCGAAGTTTCTCGAGTTGGAACGCTGCCCAGCCGAGTTGGATTCTTCGTGCGACCTCTTTATCGAAGTTGGACTTACCTAATTGGACAGTTTGTCCTAGGTTTCTAGGTGTGGTAGTGTCCTAGGTGTAGTATTTATTTATTACTATATAATTAAAACTTGGTCTACATGGCCTTGCGTTCCGCCTGTTACTCTAAGACATATCTAAAACACATCACACTATTAATATAAATGTGAAAGTTTGTATATTTGTTTGTTTGTTTATTTATTTGTTTGTTTATTACTCAATCACGTCGTAACAGCAAAACCGATCTTGTTGAAATTTGGTATGTACTTAGATTATAACCTGAATTAACACATAGGCTACTTTTTGTCTCATAAATCAGATCCCATGGGACAAAAATGGAGTCTCAGGTCATGTTGTAATAGCGAGTTTGGCTTGATTTCCAGGTTACCTACACATTTAATAGTATAACGCGTACGAAGTCGTGGGCAATAGCTAGTAGAAGCTATAGACATGGCAGGAACTGGAATCGCAGTCGGTAGATTGACAGATCCATTTATCGGCGCATGTTGGCTGTTTGTCCCTTGCTTGATCGACGCGTCGATCTGACACTTTACTCACACAACACACCATTTAAAAACTTTGCTTGCATACTCAAAAGTTTTTAATAAAATAATAGGATAAGAGCCATTGTCTTCCAAATATATCGTTACAGAGCTTTTTTGTTCCTCAGCGCAAAATCAGTTGAGGCCTATGGCTGTCTGTGTGATTGACTGACATCGTGGTTCCCAAACGGATAGACGGACGCAGTTTTTTTTAAATTAAAAGTTAGTTTAACTGAGGTCGTTCTTAGCTTTGTCAATTTTTGACCACATATTTAAAAAGAGAGGATCGCTGGTACTTCTTATTTAATTGTTTTCACTTGTTTGTGTTTGTTTTCACCTTTAAAATTATCTCTCTCTCGCCTCAAAGGTTTGATGGAAGAGAACTCTTGTTAGGGTTACGATTGCCTTTTAAAGTTCCTCTGTTTTTGTACGTATTAATGTACTTTCATGTGTACACCCACTAATATTATAAATGTGAAAGTTTTTATGTTTGTTTATTTGTTTGTTACTCAATCACGTCGTAACGGCTGAACCGAATCCAATGAAATTTTGTGTGTTGATAGATTAAGACCGGGATTCAAAGTAAAGCTAGCTGTTACTGACAAACACCGCGTGCGAAGTCGCGGGTAGAAGTTAGTAATTAATAAATAATTGTTTATTAACAGAGATTTTATTATCTGAAGTAATTTGATGACAACCTGGATGTCTTTAAGTCGTGATAGAAGACTAGGTTTCTTCTAGGCAAGCGTCCATCGTAGGCTGCATCATCGCTCACCGTCAGGAATATTTTATTATAAGAATGAATGAATAATCAGAATAAGCACTCAGGGATAGTGCATCATTCTAACAGTAAACTAATTTACAGAATTGGTTAAGAAATATCTGAGATAACTCTTACAAACTTACCAACATACAAACAATAAACTTAACATACCTATAAAAATCGTAAGATATAAATGTTTTTGAATTAAATTAATATGAATAGCGAAATGTATACAGTGCTTTGTGAGCAATAATCTTTCTATAATAAAATATATACAGTGCGTCCTAAGACTATGCGACATGAAGGAAATATATACAGTGCGTCCCAAGACTATGCGACATGAAGGAAATATATACAGTGCGTCCCAAGACTATGCGACATGAAGGAAATATATACAGTGCGTCCCAAGACTATGCGACATGAAGGAAATATATACAGTGCGTCCCAAGACTATGCGACATGAAGGAAATATATACAGTGCGTCCCAAGACTATGCGAAATGAAGGAAATATATACAGTGCGTCCCAAGACTATGCGACATGAAGGAAATATATACAGTGCGTCCCAAGACTATGCGAAATGAAGGAAATATATACAGTGCGTCCCAAGACTATGCGACATGAAGGAAATATATACAGTGCGTCCCAAGACTATGCGACATGAAGGAAATATATACAGTGCGTCCCAAGACTATGCGACATGAAGGAAATATATACAGTGCGTCCCAAGATTATGCGACATGAAGGAAATATATACAGTGCGTCCCAAGATTATGCGACATGAAGGAAATGTACCTTACGTATTGTAGATAGGATATATTGCAGAAAGAATTTTATTATTTATCTATTTTTTTATTACAAATAGGGGGTGTTTTTTCCCATTTAAGTCGGTTCGATTCCCAGACGAAGCAAGTAATTTTTAGAAAATCTTTTAATGCAGTATTACAAACCTTTAAAAATAAAATAATGTCTCCATTCAGCAAAATATCCTATCTACAATATTTAAGCTACTTTCCTTTATGTTGTCTTGGGACGCTCTGTTTAATAAAAGAGCTAGTGTGGTAAGGACTTAATAATGCGTTGAATAATAAATAAATAAACTTAAATTTTTTTTATTGATATTATTACAACATTTAAGCTATTTTTTTTATAAAAAAACACCTAGACCAGGAAAAAGTATTATATTTATGAAAAAGTATTATAAGTATTATATTTTGACGAACTCCGTGGCGCAGTGGGCGAATAGCCGGCTGAGACTCAGGAGGTAGCGGGTTCGATTCCCACCGCGGAACAAATGTTTGCCTCCAGATTGATCTCCAGATATTTGTTCTGGGTCTGGATTTTTGTTTTTGTTTTTAAAAGGTCTTTATTGAACATAAATGTTTACAGCGTACTACAACTAAACACAATTAAGCATAATAGTATCTTAAACTAGAATAACTCAGCAGACCATATCACCTTTGTAAGTATTTTGATAAAATTAGTATTTATGAGAGTAACACTTTTTAAATCAGTTTTCTTAATTTTATTTAGCCAAAACTTTTCCAAAAGTACTTATTAAAAAAGTTGATATGAGCACTTTGTACAGCGCGCATTTTTAAGTCTGGGTCTCGGTGTTTTTCTATATATTATAAGTATATATTTACAAAAAAAAATATATAGTTTATGTATTATATCAGTTATCTGGTTCCCATAGTACAAGCTCTGCTTAGTTTGGGGCTAGATAGCACTGTGTGAAATGTCCAGCAATATTTATTTATTTACCCGCAACCCGCGACCTCCTGAATGCCAGCCGATTATTCACCCACTGCGTCTACAACGCATAAACAGTTAGTATTTGACAGGTGTGTGAGAGGCGGTTGGATTGACAGATCCATTTGTCGAGCATTGCACTGACATGCCTGTGGCTTATTCACAAACAACACTGAGTGGGAACTTAGCTAGCAGTGATTGCTATTCACTAGGCTGAGATAAGTACGCGTTACTGAGCCTCCATTCGCTTAGTTCTGCCATTGGTAGAGTTTCAAAGGTAGCATTAGCATGCGCTAAGTAACGTTCATTATGCAGGTGGATTTGTAAACAGTCGACACATTTTAGAGCACCGCTCTTCCTATTATCCAGAACAGTTCATAAATTATTTTTTTTTAACTATTTTATTTCTCAGTTCATAGAAAGTACACAAGTACATCAAAACACACAAACAATCACAAGTATTATCGAAACAACGTACTTAAATGCCACAAAATAATATGCTTATAATTATCTGAGAGATACTTTTTTAAAACTTTGTATAGAGAATAGTATAATTTTCTTTCTAAAATGATAAACAGGTAGAAAAACATCCACCGCCGTGTCGGAAATTAGTTATTTCATACCTTATTAAAAGACATCACAGTCTATTTTCTAATGTAGAGCAAGACTACTCTAGTACCGTATAAAACGCAGGAATGTATGATTCCACGTTCAAAATAAATCGTTACGTCATTAAAGCTTTAAGAATTATCGCATGACGAAGCTTTTCACAAAGTTTTCATTCATACGTTCCAATTTATGCCGTTCCATTTTATAACAAACGAAAAATCTTTGAATTTACCAAATTTAACAATATCCAATTCTTCAATTCCATCTAGAAAAAGCTTTGAAAACTGAATAACAGAAATAGGGCATGCCACTCCAGAACTGTCTTCACCGAATTCTGGTGACCTGAAGAGCACGCACACACTCAAGAAACTACCCCCTGTGTGTGTTCACCCACACAAGCCCACCCTCGCCGGGGCTCAGTCAGCAGTGTCGGGTTGTACGCGCGGCCGGACGCTCGCTGCGCGCCTCTTTAAAACGATACGCGCCGTGTTCCGATAAAAAACAGTGGTGGTAAAATTATGTGAAATAGTGCTGTGCGAAGGATCTAAATAAAAGTGTTGGTGCGATTCGGAACGTGACGTCAACGTGAGTTATTATCGCTTTTTTTTCGTTACGGCCTCGATATTCTGCTGGATAGATTGATCATCTTGCTAGATTTATTTTTCATTCCTAATTCAAGTCGCTGACCTCTTGTGATAAGACCTTAATTGAGGCAAAAGTAGTCAATTTATTCATAGCATAATGTCAGATAGCTACTCTATCCACATCAACCAAAGCCACGGATGTGCGTAAGATGTATTTTTGGACATTTACTGCGGAATAATACAATACCTGCTATGTGCTTTATCAAGGTTTTGGTTAAAAGAAAAATACGGAAATATACCTAAAAAAATAGAAAGTTATTTGTAAGCCCATCGGGCATTGCTTACCTGCGACAAAATGACTTGCAACAAATTACAACCCTCAGTTAACTAATACATAAAACAAGCGGGAAAATGGTGATCATCTTACATCAAAGGCATACAGCGTAAGTATTAAGTTAATCTAGGAAATGTGATGACAGTAAATCCTAGCTTTTACGTGATTTCCTTTTCATAGCAGAGAATCACACGATTTTATTTGCTTTGCATTTCTAAGCCACTTCTGTAAACTTTTCCTAGTTCCAGATATGTAAAAAATCTGAGTAATATTTAATTTAATTTGCAATGATACTGTCGACAAACTATAAAACCCCCTGTTTGCTCATACCGACGACTTAACAGTGTGCTCTATCACCAGCACAAGTGACTTTAAGCTCTCCAAGAAGACTTAAATGCTGTGTATGACTGGTGTGTTATTAATCACATGACCCTTATTATTACTAAATGCGTTGTAGTAACATTTGACACCAAGAAAAATAGAATCATATAAATTAAACGAAAATCCACTATAAGAGATCTCGGAATTATAATTATTGATTAAAACGGGTATTTATCGCGTATGTACCTTTTTTATTTGTTATCCCGACGTTTCGGCTGTGTTGCAACAGTCATGGTCTCTGGCTGTCTCGGAATTATGTTCGACGAAAAATTTAAATTCCATGATCATTAAGATTACATTAGAACTAAATGCTCTAAGCTTTTCGGCGTTATAGCAAGATCCTCACAAAAATTTTAAAATCCAAAGAGTATTTTCTGCCTCTACTACTCTCTGGTTCGTAGAATTTATAAAATATAATGCAATGATTTGGTCACTTGTCTATAAAGTCCACATTGACTGCATTCAAATCTAAAGAAATTCTTTACCATCCTGTGTTATAGACGCGGCATACATCGAACTCTCCCAATGTATAAAATTACATAATAGGTTTATAATTTCATGTCATATTAGTTTTATTTATACTTCATTTTGTTTATGTAAATCCATATCTCCCTTCAGTTAGTCTACACATAACTGCTCTAGAATTGGCTTATTGTGTGGTATGCTTTGGGATACAATCTAGGTTTAAAAGTTGTTTATGATATTTTGTATCTGTTTCATTGTGTTCACTCTTTTGTGTGCCATCCCATTAATATTATAAACGCAAAAGTTTGTATGAATGTTTGTTACTCTTTCACGTCGTAACGGTTGAACCGATTTCGATAAAATTTGGTATGTTTGTACATAACCTGGATTAACACATACGTTACTTTTTATTGATAAACCACGCGTGTGAAGCCACTGACGGAAGCTAGTAATAAATAAATTAAAATTATTTCATGCTGTTTGATGAAATTATCTATAAAATTTGAGATGATTAGCGAGAGAGAGTAGAAAGGTGGAGTTGGCAGTTGTACTAAACGCATCTAAGACGAATACGTTATAATACCTGAAAGATTATGTCTATTATTTAAATCATTCACGAAAGTTTTCTAAGTAAGATTATGTCTATCTTGGACAAAAGTATCGTTTGAAAGCTCTACCGAAAAAGATATTCAACGAAGAATTGCTCTAGCGTGGAAGAAGTACTGGGGACTAAACGAAATAATGAAAAATAAAGTTATAAAGACAAATATTAAGAAAAAGTTTTGTTGACATAGCGATGCTTCCATATCTCACGTACCGCTGTCAAACTGTTAACAGATTAAGCTGTTTACCAGAGGAAAATGGAGAGGAGGATATTAGAACTAAAATATCCGATCAAATAAAAAAAATGGATATAGACATAAGAAAATGCATAAGACAGCTAAAATGGCAGTGGGCAGGACAGATCTGTAGATTATAAGACGATAGGTGGACAGAGGAAGGAAAAGAAAATGGAGACAAGGTAGACCAAAAAGAAGATGGAGAGACATTTACACAACGATGTGGACCGGTATGGATGAAGACAGCGAAAGAAAGGGATACACGGAGGAATTTAGGGGAGGCCTACGCCGTGGAGGCGACTATTCCTGAAGAGGTACGAGTAGATAATTAAGGTCTAATTAGTATTATTTATGTAAATAAGAGTAAGTATTTACTTATGTTATGTAATAATCGATAAAAATAAAGGTTTTTTTATTTGTTAAGTTATTTTATTATCAATCGATTTTGATTATTTTAACCTACATATAAAATACTTCAAGTCATAATAATAAACAAAGTTACCTGTAAGCGGTTTTTGTATCTTGCTCAGAGTTATTATTAAACGTAAAAATTTCCATATAAAATGTAACAAAGGAAAAATGAAAGAAAATAAAATCACATCGACTTGTGTTTACTTAGGACTCAAACAAAAAAGGTTGGTAATTAGTAATTCATTCATTAAAACGTTTACGCGGGAAAACTGGCAGAAATAATGACATTTAGAAATAAGAACACATTTATGTTAAAACTCCGAGAGTTGGTTATTGATAGTTCTGTTTTAAAACTAAATCTGTGAACGTTTCATATACTTTTTTGCGCATTTTTATATGCGTCAAAAAGATCTCCTGTGTATCTTGAGAAATATTTAAAGCACGACTGTTTTCTTTTTAATTTCATTTTTAATTTTTCATATGAACGATCTTTCATTGGACTATCTCTGAAGTAATTTTATTTGCTCGTATGGAATCTCACCGTTTGAGTCTTCTACACATTTTCTGTTTTCTAACTGAGGAATGTTTTATTACAAGCTTTTTTATTATATACAAGCTTTTTATTAACTTGCAATGTATGTATGTTTGTGTGTGTGGAATCTTGCAACTGAATTTTAAACCCGGTCCCCTCAACCGACTGAGCTGAAATATGGAATGCAAATGTAACTTCGGTGACAATGCAATAATATGGTACCATGGAGGTGTTCTCATGATGGAGACGAACAACGAAACTTTTGAATAGATTATAGTAGGCTACTAGTGTTTGGGCTCATTTGAATCTGCTTGCGGTTCCGATTATGAGTTTTATAAAAGCTTGTTGTGAGAAAGTAATTTTTCAAAACAAAACTTATTTATTTTTAACTTGCAATGTTTATTCGGGTAGAATCTTGCAACGGAGTTTTAAATCTGTTATCATGAACCAATTGAGCTGAAATTTGGTATACACGCTTATTTTGGATGGCAATGCATGCTAAGCTATGTGACGTCATTTTAATTCTAATATCAGAAAAATCTTCTTCTTGAATCATCCAAGATGGACCCAAGACTAGTTATTTTTTCTGTACTACCACAGAATGGGTATCAAATGAAAGGGCTTGCTGAGGAGAACACGAAAACTAATACGATGTCACATTATTACAATTTTTTGTATAACTAATTTAAGCTAGCTGTTTAATTAGCTTTGTTAGTTTGTTAGTTTACTTCCTACGGAGTTGAAATTTGATATGTTGGTTTAGTTCCGATGACAATGCAGTTTAATGGTAAACATGACCTGATTCTACACCCTGGATTGGCTCCAGACGAAGGAACGCCTCTACGGTCAACACCAGAGACACAACATTTTGTATACGCATTTTGTACATATGATAGTTAAAAGTTTCACCACGACATGACTGCTGCACTCAGGGTTAGCTTCCAAGGAGGAACTCCTCAACGGTCAACAGCACAGACATGAAATTTTGTTTATGTATTTATATTTGGAATAACTTTGGTGACAATGCAATAATATGGTAATAATAAATTTCGCTCCATCCAAAGGTTGCCTGGAAGAGATCGCTTTTAGCGATAAGGCCGCCCATTGTATTGCCTTATTTATTTTAACCCAGTACTTATTTTTTTTATTATTTCTGTTTGTGTGGTAATTCAATAAAGAGTTATCTATCTATCTATGGTAGGGATTGAGGTGGGAGATGGAGACGGATGCTAGACAACGGAACTTACGAATGGATTGTAGTGGGCTACTAGTGTTCGGGCTCATTTGAACCTGCTTGCGATTATGATTATGAATTTTATATAGGCGTGTACTGAAAAAGTAATTTTTTAACAAAAAAACTGATTGATAATTCATTTCCCGAAATGTACAGACGAGTGTACTATTTAAATAAACCACGTGTATGCATCTTGTTTTCAACGGGTTATTTGTAAACCGATCTATAGTGAAATTATTACTTTCCTACAACACAGGTTAATGACAGGTTATGCTTGTAATCAACACCATGGTTATGGCAACCTACATGAAGGAGGTAACGACAGATGATATTGAATATCCTAGCTATACAGCATTTTATTAGAAAAGTGATATTTTATATTTAATTCAAAGGTGTGGTTAGTGGTTTCAGACCACTGCGGTTTGGCGCGAGTGAAGTAATAAATCAGCGCTTATAAGCATTTTCTAGTGAAAATAATTATTCTGTTACATGAGTGTCTAGATAAAAATATCGTACAACAGTTTTTGAATTAAATAATGTTTAAATAATATCTTTACAATTAATTACATAATTAATAATAATAAATAAAATATTTTTTTATAGAATACTTAGACTAATACGCGGCGGCAGAATAAGCGGCCTTATCGCTTCTACTCGCACGTGTACCTAATATAATTACCTAGTTTATGTCTTAGTTCTATTTTATAGTATAGATACCTATTCTAAGGTTTATTTTTATTTGCATGCAGTGTTAACCTGTTTTTGATTGTGCAATTACCTCCAATATGTAATATCAAGTATTAACTGAATGTATGGTTGTAACTATAGTTGGTTGACCTAAATAAATAAAATAAAATAAAAATAAAACAATATTCTATCTTACATGAACAATTAACAACGAAAAAATATTATCGTATTATTCATATTTTTAACCAGTTTGCGTTCTTGTTAGCACAAATTTAGCTCACGTACATAGCTTAGCTCTGAATATACTCTTAATTTAGCTAACGTACATAGCTTAGCTCTGAATATACTCTTAATTTAGCTCACGTACATTACTTAGCACTGAATATGCTCTTAATTTAGGTCACGTACATTACTTAGCACTGAGTATGCTCTTAATTTAGCTCACGTACATTACTTAGCACTGAATATACTCTTAATTTAGCTCACGTACATTACTTAGCACTGAATATGCTCTTAATTTAGCTCACGTACATTACTTAGCACTAAATATACTCTTAATTAAGCTCACGTACATTATTTAGCACTGAATATGCTCTTAATTTAGGTCACGTACATTACTTAGCACTGAATATGCTCTTAATTTAGCTCACGTACATTACTTAGCACTAAATATACTCTTAATTTAGCTCACGTACATTACTTAGCACTGAATATGCTCTTAATTTAGCTCACGTACATTACTTAGCACTGAATATTCTCTTAATTTAGCTCACGTACATTACTTAGCACTGAATATGCTCTTAATTTAGGTCACGTTCATTATTTAGCACTGAATATACTCTTAATCTAGCTCACGTACATTACTTATCTCTAATATACTCTTAATTTAGCTCACGTGCACAATCAAGCACAAAATCAGGGCCATTATTTAGCACATGTGCTATATAAAGCACAGACATTGCATTATTTAGCCCATCGCCGCGGGTGATACATCAGCCCTGGTATCTGGAAATTGACACAAAACGGCGTACCATTATGAATAGCATTACCATAATGTACAAGTTATTTTTGCGATCGCACTTTAGATAAGTGATATAAGTGATATTATTATATTTTTGCTGAATTGAGGGTGGTTTCAGATGAAGGGGGAACAATATTTTGCGTATGACAGCTGACGTTTGAAATTGAATTTGGAATGCGGTACGTAGGTAGGTAGGTATCAATGCTTTACCGTTGTTATGTTACGTGCTGCGTTATCTCAATGGTTGATATTATTTTTTCATTTTGCTCGACTGAGTCCCGCGTCTTGTCGCGTATAATTTCGTATCGTAAGGTAAGGTACCACATCATCATCATTATTATCATATCAGGAATAGGACGTCCATTGCTGAACACAAAGTCAAAATCTTTTATTCATTAAAATCACAAGGAAACAAAGGCACGAAACAAGGCTGGTTGTTTTTTTAATGATCCTTTTACAATACATAACAATACAGGAAATAAATTACGTCTAAATTGTAACATTTTGAATGAGTTTGAGCAATTTAAATCCCAAGCTTCTCTATCATCTAAATAATCCGATATTTTATAGTAGGCTTTTTTATAAAGATTTTGTTTAATTGCGTTTTTAAATTTGTTAATTGTCAATTTTTGTACATCACTTGGGAATTTGTTATAAAAGCGAAACCCTGGTCCGGTAAAAGCGACCGGACTTGTGTGGCCTGTACCCAACGGCTCCCCCCCGTGCTACCCCCCCCTCCCCTCCCACAGTTCTTCGAGCTATGTTCTTATTCTATACAATTTTTAGGAATCTCTTTATTTCTGATTGGATCTCGTGGAGAAACAACATAGTAATAAATAATAATTGTTCATATAGGTAGATGCTACTGCTAATCCAAACTAGATGGAAAGAAGACCAGATAAAGGTTGCTGGGAGTCGTTGGGTGCAGGCCGCATAAGATCTGTTGCTCTGAGAATCTATGGGGGAGGCCTATGTTCAGCAGTGGACGTCCTTTTGCTGGTATGATGATGATGGTAGGTAGTTGTACTTTATTACATAACCTTTTGCCTATATAATAAAGTATGAATGTACATAACTAAATATACCTACAATTGTATAAGACAAGACAAACTAGGTATCCACAGTTACCGCCTGTAGCTATGGCACAATAAAAAACACATTTTGTTAAGTAATTTAGATTACGTCGACTCAGAGCATTTTCTCCGTCGTAGAGTTTCACTAAACTTTATAAATTTATTTTGATTTAAAATATGAATCACGTAATACACACCTAAAATACCAGCCCACACTAAATGCTTTCAGTTAGTTATTTTAACGCTTTTTAACAAGTAGTACCTAGACAAGTTTTAATTTTGTTTATAAAAATTCATAATAATATATAAAATGAGATCCTGAAAATCACGAATTAAATCCAATAATAATTATGGACGATAAAACGTTAACCCGTTTTTATATTAAAATGCGTTGGGTATACATGTCCTCATAGCCTTGGCGAAGCGTGTTAAAATGTCACAGCAAAGGGCGGAAACTGTAGAAAACTTGCGTAGGTACCAATTTCATTGTTCATTCTCGGAACACGAAATTCCCACAATATCTATTAAAATTCACCGAAAAAACTCCAAAAACTCCCAAACGACCTTCCGATACATATTGATGTAAGAATTATACAAACTTGGTATAAAGTTACCAAACCTTCACAACTCTGGACTTTGAGTTTGAAAAATTAATGAGTACCTAATGTACCGTAACATTGGAACTTCTAAAAAAAATATTGAAAGGAAAGTGTCAAGTGTGAGTGTAACACGCCGTGTAGGGTTCCGGAGAGCAATGAACAATTACAGTTATTGATGTGTAACATTACGCTCGGTTTGTGGGAGTGATTTTGAAAAAAAGGGACGGAAATGTGTAACAGGAAACGGGGAAGCGCGCGCTATTTGATTTTACTAATGGGTGCGCGCGGTGGTCAGATGTTACACATCCTATGCGACTACTGTAAGGCGCGAGGTTTTTTTTGTAGAGATTTTTCATTTGAATTTTTAGATGTATATAGTCCATAGTGAGCTCATATTTGCGCCTATTTATCACCTATTTAAAAATATACTGTTTACACGATTACCTAGAACTAAGATAATATAATAATTAAGATTAAATATAATTTTGCATCGTCAATTTACAATTAAACCAGTTCATGAGATTATCAGCGATTGATATTAGATAGTTCTGCTATTTTTTCAATAAATATTAGTTAATAATTGTTATATTAAATTAATAATATTAAACGGGTATTTATCGGAAAACATGATAATTTTTAGATGATTTTAAAAGTATTGTGAGTAATTTAACTTATTATTATATATTATAAATACGGGATTTATCACGTACCGTCTTATCGGTGTTTCGACCGACCATGTTTCGGTTCGGTGAACTTTCATCAGGGTGTGAGTAAGCTTCTTAAAGACGCAATGGAGGAAAATTTTAGACGTAAACATCTCACGGAACCCTAAAAATTGTAAGCTAGAGTTCTGAAGGTTGTAAGTTATTCAAGAATGTAAAGAGTAGGTATTGGAACTATAATTGTGGGGTTCGCAATTATTAAACTGTGTTGTCGGAAGTAATTTTATAAATTTTTATTTTTATTTAAAAGCGTCTTCGTCCCGTATCATAAAGATGCTTATTAACATTATTATAAATACGGGATTTATCACGTACCGTTTTATCGATCTTTTGACCGCTATATTATATTAATATCGTACGTCATACAATCCAATCTAAGATATAAATACTACGTGTTTTGTTATGTGCAACACTATATACGAGTAAAAACATGGGTAGGGTTAATGGCTAGTTTTGTTGTAAAATAGGTTTAAATTTTTAAACCACCTCAATATAACGTCCTAATATATCAATAAAACAGCCTGTATAAAATACTCAAAAAAACATCATCATCTACGTAGGTACCTGTTAAACTGGCTAAGCGGCATCGTCGCTAAGGCGCCGCCGATTCACGTAAAATTTTGTATAATAGAAATTTTCGATTACTGAATAAATATTAAAGCTACCGAAATACCTAAACTGTGCTAATTATTCATATTGTTGAATTTATAAAATTACAATTTTGAAGGTGTTCCAACAACTTTAGACACATAGTTATTATATACTAGCTTCCGCCCGCGGCTTCGCACGTGTAGTTTGCCAATTCAAAGTAGCCTATGTGTTAATCTACGTACAAACCAAATTTCATCGAAATCGGTTAAGCCGTTACGACACGATTGAGTAACAAACGAATATGCCTACCTATAATCACGAACGTCAAACTCATTTAGTTGTATATACGGGAACTGGAAACTGCGACACAGTATTTTACTAATGCAGTTTGCAGTGTTCACATTGTTTTAATCACATCTAAAATAATATTATAAAAAATAAATTACAAATTACTCCAAATTTGGATCGCCTTTGTTCAATAAATAAACCGGCCAAGTGCGAGTCGGATTCACGCACGAAGGGTACTATTATAAAAACGGAAAAAAATCATGGCTGTTGTATGGAAGCCCCCCTTAAATATTAGTTTTATTTTATTTAAATTATTTATTTTTATATTTAATTAAATATTCTGTGAAAATTTCAAGCGTCTACCTGTTGCCGTTATCAATATCGAGCAAAAACAAGCAAAAAAGCACTTTTTTGTATGGGAGCCCCGTTAAATATTGATTTTATTCTGTTTTTAGTATATGTTATTATAGCGGCAACAGAAATAAATCATCTGTGAAAATTTCAACTGTCTAACTATCACAGCCTGGTGACAGACGGACAGACGGACAGACAGACAGACAGACAGCGGAGTCTGAGTAATAGGGTCCCGTTTAACCCTTTAGGTACGGAACCCTAATGAAATAACATACAAACGTTCGCATTAATAATATTAGTGTTATTTAATATCAAACAAAGAACCCATAAATGCAAACTATTACTTTTCATAAAAACTAACTATAGATTTTATTTAAACACACATCGTGTAATGTACACTTGGAAATTATGCTTCTACAAACTGTTATTTCAATATTTAAACACTCAGGGGTTCAGTTACACTATCTGTACTACACCTTTTCTCGGTTAATTAAATAAAAGGTAACATTAATCCACATTGACCGTAATTTAACTTCAACAATAGAACGCATGTAAAAACACCATTTGCCGTCAATATAGTGTTAGTGTCGGTACACGTCATATTAACATCGTCACAATATACACATATACAGAATAACTGATCGTAGCCTGTCAAAGCTCACAGTTATTTTTATTACTCTTAATACAAGGCCACGGCACAAAACAATGGCGTTATAAGTTTAAAACAGTAAAAAAATATGTTATCTAGTTGACTTTCAACAAGTATTTTTATTTCTACTAAACACGGGATATTTACCGTGATTAGTGAGTTTTTGAGTATCCTGATATTTCAAGGCGGTTGCAAGCGCCATGATCACTTCAGTTTACCCGTCATCATAGCGCAGCATGCGTTATGATCACTGCGGTAAAATATCGGGATACTCAAAAACTCACAAATCATGGTAAATATGCCCTTTTTAGGGTTCCGTAGCCAAATGGCAAAAAACAGAACCCTTATGGATTCGTCATGTCTGTCTGTCCGACCGTATGTCACAGCCACTTTTTTCCAAAACTATAAGAACTATACTCCCGAACAAGCCGGGTTCCGTAAAGGCTACAGTACTATAGACCACATACATACGCTGCGGCAAGTCATTCAGAAGACCGAAGAGTATAACTTGCCGCTATGTCTCGCGTTTGTGGACTATGAGAAAGCCTTCGATTCGATCGAAACATGGGCAGTGCTTGAGTCTCTCCAACGATGCCGTATTGACTATCGGTACATCGAAGTGTTGAAGTGTTTGTATAAAAACGCCACTATGTCAGTCCGAGTACACGGAAAGAGCTCGAAGGCGATTCCCTTAAAAAGAGGCTTAAGACAGGGAGATGTAATCTCTCCGAAACTGTTTACGACCTCATTGGAAGATGCCTTCAAGCTTCTGGAATGGAAAGGACTGGGCATCAATATTAACGGCGAATACATCACTCACCTTCGGTTTGCCGACGATATTGTGGTCATGGCAAAGTCGATGGAAGAGCTCAGCACGATGCTCGAAGACCTCAATCGAATCTCCCAACGGGTAGGACTTAAAATGAACATGGACAAGACGAAAATCATGTCGAATGTCCATGTCGTCCCTGCCCCAGTTATGGTTGAGAACTCGGCTCTTGAAGTTGTCGACGCGTATGTATACCTAGGACAAACAGTCCAATTAGGTAGGTCCAACTTCGAGAAAGAGGTCAATCGTCGAATCCAACTCGGATGGGAAGCGTTTGGGAAACTTCGCAACGTCTTTTCGTCCAACATACCTCAGTGTCTTAAGACGAAAGTCTTCAATCAGTGTGTGTTACCAGTGATGACATATGGAACCGAGACGTGGTCCTTCACTATTGGCTTTATGAATAAGCTCAGAGTCGCTCAACGAGCTATGGAGAGGCCTATGCTCGGGGTTTCTCTACGGGATCAAATCAGAAATGAGGAGATACGTAGGAGAACTCATGACATAGCCCGACGGATTAGCACGTTGAAGTGGCAATGGGCAGGCCATATAGCGCGCAGAACAGATGGCCGATGGGGCCGAAAGGTTCTCGAGTGGAGGCCACGGACCGGCAAGCGCAGCGTAGGACGTCCACCCACAAGATGGGCAGACGACTTGGTAAGAACCACAGGTCGGCGTTGGATGCAGGATGCTTCCAACCGCAGTTCCTGGAGATCAATGGGGGAGGCCTTTGTCCAGCAGTGGACGTCCTACGGCTGATATGATGATAAGAACTATACTGTTGTAACTTGGTAAGTAGATGTATTCTGTGAACCGCATTAAGATTTTCACACTAAAATAAAAAAAAAACAATAAAATTTGGGGGTTCCGCATAGTAAGAAAATTTCATTAAACCCATACGTGTGGGAAATCTATGGGTAGGTCTTCAAAAATTATATTGAGATTTTTAATATATTTTTTTCTAAACCGAATAGTTTGCGCGAGAGACACTTCCAAAGTGGTAAAATGTGTCCCCCTTCCCCCCCCCCCCCCCTCCTGTAACTTCTAAAATAAGAGAATGATAAAACTAAAAAGAATATATGATGTACATTACCATGCAAACTTCCACCGAAAATTGGTTTTAACGAGATAAACTACAAGAACTTTTATATTAAGTTACTTGCTGCTACGGAACCCTTCACGGGCGAGTCCGACTCGCACTTGGCCGCTTTTTAGTACAAATAGTGTTCATAACCATGATAGTTTCAAAAGTTATAAAGCATTTTTAATTTTAATAGGTTCCTATAAAAAATTATAAATCGACATTTCTAAATGAGCTCGGTATGAGCTCTGTGGAAAACCTTTGTTTAGCAACTAATATATTATTTTATATTTTGCTATTCGTATTGTTCTGTGTAAGGATGTCGTTGCGTTTGCTACTGTATTCTTGTATACTGTGTTGGTGGTGGTACCCGCACCGCACCGGGTGGACCGCACCGCACGTAATATGCGGTTATACGTGTCAAAGCGTGCTTTGATTGGAATCGTTTCAATTAATAACACTGCAAATTGATTGTATGTATTTTAATAGGGTTTTCTACTAACCCTATACTTAAATATTATTTATTAAATAAATTACAAATTAAAATTATATTAAAGGAAATTAGCAGACATACCATAAACCTTTTACATTGCCATCCTTCTGCACAGTTGGGTATAAAGTAGCCTATGTCATAATCTCGGTTATAATCTATATAAATAGGTAGGTACCAAATTTTATCGAAATCGGTCCAGCCATGAAAACGTTACAGGCAGATAAAATGACAGACTTACTTTCGAATTTATAATATTTGTATGTGTTTAGTTACAGCGGTTAAAACTAGACGGTTAAAAAGTTCAGAATTCTAGAACGCTCTATCGATGCGTTTTAGGAACTACCATAATTGATCAAGTGAAGCGAGAGCTCTCAACTTGAGCAAATCGGCATTGTATGTATGTATGTTGGTTTGTCTGAGAATAACTTTCGAAACGTTTATCGTTTATCCGATTGTCGTAAAATTTGGTATATAGGTAGGTAGTGATGGCACAATTTTGTTGTGACTAAATGAGCTAAAAATGTGAAGGGATTGTTGAGATATTGGGGTTCAAGAGGGGTAAAAAAAAAATTGACTATCCGGTCAAATGACACGTTTAATAAAAGGTCTTTGTAAGTACATTTCTACCCCGTTTTTTTATAGTTTAAACCTGGTTGTATTTAAGTTATTTGCTATAGTAAAAACTGAACATTGACAAAATTCACAGGGTACACCAGTAACCACACAGTGCTAAAATTTGGTATGCGTGTAGCTTTAGTGACACAAATATAGTAAAAAGTCTGAAATCAAGAATAGCTGCAATTTCTACCCCCAAAATCATAACCAATTTAACATGAAATCCCGTAACCTGTAACTTAAATGAAATTGTAGGTCAAGTCTTCTTGGCTATATTTCGTGCCACTATTTTGATAGTCAAAGATTTCAAATAATTTTTTTTTGTTTTCATGGAAGACTAGCGAGATCTCAGTTCTGGGCGAACCACTAGTAATGTTGAGGTGTGTTGAATAAACGATTTATTATTACAGTGCAAGCAAGTTTTTCTTTATTATTTTGAGTGAGTCCCGAGTGAGTGCGTTACGCGAGTGAACATAAATGTCCCTGGTAACGCACTCACTCGGGACACACAAAAAATAATAGTAACACCTGCTAGAATTTATCTATTCAACACACCTCAACCCTATTAAGGTAGTTCCCAAAATGCATCGATAGCGCGTTCTAGGATTCTGCACTTTTTACTAGCGACATCTAGTTTTAGCCGATGTAACTAAACAGTATGGAAGTATTGATTATCCGTAGACTAATCAATCTTGTTATAGCCGTTGTAAATAACCATAATAGTATATTATGATACAAGTGAGCCCGAGCCATAGGCGAGGGCGTAAATCAGCCGAGTGTCTAGCAAGCAAGTTGCTCACGAGTTTCACACGCACTTTTTCAACACACACTTGTGAGGAAAAAAAACAAATCTTCTGTACTAAAACTTGACATTTTTACAATTTTTTACCACAGAGCAACAAAAAAATGCGAAATGAAGCGCAAGTTTTTTTTGCACGCGCCAAATGTAAGGTGATTGATTACATATAGCCATACAGCCTGCTGCAAAATTATAATTTTAGTGATAAAATGCAAATATTTTATAAAAAATATTGTGATTAATAAAAAATTTATAATAATAAATGTTTTTTCGTCTTAATTAGGTATACATTTATTTATTCCAAGAATGTAATAGGATTTTCAGCGCCTAAAAACCTCTTTGTTGTTACAAAAAACTATATTACCCGGTTAAATTGAAAATGCTCTGTTTACTCGCATATATTTTGCAGTTATGCAGTAACTTAACTTATAGGGATAATTAAATTATGCACTTTTGTGTAATATTATTATGCACGTGTGTGTTATAGTTCGGTTTATGGCCCTAAGAACGATATAATAAGGCTCACTTTACGAGCAAGTGTGTTGAAAACAAATTAACCAATCTGGTACTGATTACCTATCAGAAACTACATTAGCTAGTTCTGTGCTAATACCCAGCAAATGACAATAAATGTTAATGGTACATACTACTCGTACACATTACAAACAAAGAAGAGAAGGTCAGGTGATTATATTTTGACATCTTTGTACGTGGCAGTATTGTCTACTAATATTGGCAGTTAGAGGTTGGTAAATAAATGATTTCATTTGAATGGTACTGACAGCTTCACTTGTAGAATGATGATTTCCTAAAAATTTGTTTATTAAAACATATATTTTATCTAAACGACGACCTTGACGACCTCCGTGGCGTAGTGGGCGACTAGCCGGCTGAGATGCAGGAGGTTGCCGGTTCGATTCCCGCCGCGAAGCAAATGTTTGCATGATCTACAGATATTTGTCCCGGGTCTGTTTGTCTATCTAATATAAGTATGTATTTAAAAAAAACATGTATAAGTAAGTATTCTATAACTGGCTACCTTAATAAGCTCTGCTTAGTTGGGGACTAGATAGCGCTGTGTGAAATGTCCAGCAATATTTATTATTATTACAATTATTTTATTAAACACACCACGAGTAATAAAAACTTTTGGAAAATCATTGTTCGACAAGTTTGGATTTCAATCTTTAAATATGCTGGGGGCTACCAGTTAGCGAAGCTCTCGTACAATACATTACTAGTAACTCGCCCCGAACTGAGATCTCGCGAGTCTCCTAAAACACGAAAAAAATATTCCTATTATTTAAATACTCGCGCAACGATGCCTAAACGTATTTTGTAGCTAAATATGATTTAAGGAGTTGTCTAATCATAAAAATTGTAAAATTTAAACACGTTTAGTCGCTAAATACGTTTAACGATCGTTGTGCAAGCCGGCCTTAATCTTTGAGTAATAAAATAGTGGCACGAAATGAAAAACTAGATTAATTGACCTACAGTTTCTCTCAAATTACAGGTAACGGGAGTTCATGTTAATTGGTTTATTTTTTTGGGTTAGAAATTGCAGTAATTCTGGGTTTCAGACTTTTCCTATATTTGTGTCACTAAAGCACACACGCATACCAAATTTCAGCACTGTCGGTTCACTGGTGTACACTGTGAATTTTGTCAAAGTTCAGTTTTATTATGGCTAATAACTTAAAAACTACAATGTTTAAACTAAAAATAAAAACGGGGTCAAAATGTACTCACAAAGACCTTTTATTAAATGTGCCACTTGACCGGATAGTCCCATTTTGTTTTTTTTACCCCTCTTGAACCCCAATATCCCAACACCCCCCCCCCCCCCCCCCCCCCCACACACATTTTTATCTTATTTAGTCACACCAAAATTGTGGCATCACTACCTACCTATATACCAAATTTCACACTGATGTGATAAACGCTTCGAAAGTTATCCTCGGACATACATACATACAACGCCGATTTGCCCAAGTAATGTTACACAACTAAATGTTATTATAGGCACTACCTACTTACTTACTTATATTAGAAGTAGGGATAAGTATTTTCTGAATGTGATGTCACTAATATCTTACAATGATGTAAATGTTTGCTTTTTATTAGGAACAGCTAATTAACACGTCAAAGAAACATTCCGCTTTACTCGGGGGATGCTACTACACAGAGTGTTTTTTTAACTGTAACAGTACGGCAGCACCCATAACCAGAGAAGATACATGTGCAGTTTCTTTTAAAACATCAGCTCGTTTTCGAAGAAAAACATTATGGCATTAAATTTTTTTTGGCCAAGTTTAGGAGCTCCATGCTCTCATGAGCAATTCAAAAACGGGGGATGTTACTACACAGAGTGTTTTTTTAACTGTAACAGTACGGCAGCACCCATAACCAGAGAAGATACATGTGCAGTTTCTTTTAAAACATCAGCTCGTTTTCGAAGAAAAACATTATGGCATTAAATTTTTTTTGGCCAAGTTTAGGAGCTCCATGCTCTCATGAGCAATTAAAAAACGGGGGATGTTACTACACAGAGTGTTTTTTTAACTGTAACAGTACGGCAGCACCCATAATCAGAGAAGATACATGTGCAGTTTCTTTTAAAACATCAGCTCGTTTTCGAAGAAAAACATTATGGCATTAAAATTTTTTTGCCCAAGTTTAGGAGCTCCATGCTCTCATGATCAATTCAAAAACATTTCGTATATCAGAACAATTTTGAATTTCGAACATGGTTCTTGCACCTGTCGGACTTTTATATCAGTCATTGCATCATCTTATTTGTCCTATCATGGCATTGTCAAATATGCAAAAAGTAGACTTAATTGAAGCGTACTTCCTCAATCGCGGTCTGGGTAGCGTTCCTGATAGCACTTCAGCGCATTAGTTGGGCTTCGTCGGTTAAGGGAGTATGCTTACTACTAGATACTAGATTTATTCACAGGAATTGGCCTACAATTTTAATGATACCTCCAATAGCTTAAAATGCAAAATAAACCACGCGTATAAAATAATATACGCGCGTTATAATAAGCAAAGCTGTTTGTTACTTCTCTCATAAGCGTTTAACATTACTATTATCTGCTAGCAGACCAGCCCCGGTTTGGTCTTCAGTTCATAAAAAAATTACAAAAAAAAATACTTTTACTTTTTCCAGATTTTATGAAAATTTTCCAAACAACTCTTCGTTTCCTGAAAACCTTATTCGGACTACAACAATAATTTAAAAAAATGTGCTCACGCCCGTTCTCAAGTGATGTGCATACTGACGTACCTATAGCATTATATTTCATTTATAAAGATGATTGCAAGACACTCTGAGCCGGTCGTCTGCTTTCTATATAACTTGTGGCTTCACGTGAGAGATGCTATAATTACAGATTATAATTGAACTAGGTCAAACATAGTTTAGTGTTTAGCAGCGTTAAGAAAGTGAATGCCCGCAAAGGCAAACGGCAATACAATTCTAACAGACTCGTTTTAAAACGAAAATAGTAAAATTTTGTAAAATAAATAAATATAAAAACATTTTATTTCAGACAACATAACAATCCATATCTAAAACTAACACACACAGAAAATAAAATAAAGTAACATTATAAAAAACACAAGAGGAAAATACTGAACTGAACATGATTTAAAACTAACACAAAGTTGATTTACTTGGAAATATTTCGTGTTTTATTCCTAACATTATTATAAATACGGTATTTATCACTTACCGTACGTCAAAGTTAATGCATGCTTATACAATATAACCTGAACTACTCACCTGTCAGCGGGATTCCATATATCTATAAATCACACTAATATTATAAATACGAAAGTTTGGATGTTTGTTTATTTATTTGTTTGTTACTCAATCACGTCGTAACGGCTGAACTGATTTCGATGAAATTTAGTATGCACGTAGATTATAATCTGGATTACCATATAGGCTACTTTTTATCCCATAAATCAGGTTCCATGTGATAAAAATGAGGTGTCAAGTCAAGTTGCAACGAGTTTAGCTTTATTTCTAGGTTACCTACATTTTAACATACATACAAAGTAAGCGTACAAAGTCGCGGGCAACAGCTAGTGAGATATATATTCTTAGTCTTACGGTATATAAGGCTAAAAAATATCTATTTAAACAGCATTCACAGTTGGGGAGTAGGCCTCTCTGTATTAAATGAAATATATTTTGATAGAAAATTAGTGCAAAGCCGGGGCGGGTCAGCTAGTCACACTAATCACACTAATAATAAAAATTCTAAAGTTGGATGTTTATTTTTTTTTGTTACTCAATCACGTCGTAACCGCTGAACCGATTTTGATGAAATTTGGAATGTACGTATAGATTATAACCTAAGTTAACACATAGGCTACTTTTTGTTGACAAACAACTTGCCTGAAGCCGCCAGAAGCTAGTATTATAACTGCGGAAGTTTGGATGTTGGTTTGTTATTCAATCACGTCATAACGGCTGAACTAATTTCGATGAAATTTGGTGTGTCGATTGATTATGACCTGGATTGACACGTAGGCTACTTTATATTGAAAAACCAAGCGTGCAAAGCCACCGGCGAAAGCTAGTCTTTTATAAGTAGGCATCTGGGTACTATATACTCTCGCGTGCCGTTTTAAAATTCGTGTATCTAAGTCGTAGCGTCAGGCATTCTCTCCCTAGGGGGCAAAATGCATTTTGCTTCCACTACGCGGGCAGCAAATATCTAATATTTTTCAAGTGAAGTGCAAACCTAAAAACTGAATTTAAACTAGTGATGTTCCTTAATGCCCCATTGCCTCGATTTATCAATTGAGGATGATTTATAGTCATCATCATCATCATTTCAATATCAACACGTCCACAACTGAACGTAGGCCTTCTCCATAGATTTCTTACACCCAACGGCTCCCAGCAACCTTTATCAGATCGTCATTCCATCTAGTGGGGGCCGTCGTACGCTGCGCTTTCCAGTGCGTGGTCTCCACTCGAGAACCTTTCTGCTCCAACGGCCATCAGTTCTTCGAGCTATGTGCCCCGCCCTGCCACTTCAGCTTGCTAATCCTTTGTGGTTGACTTTGGTTCGTCTACGAATCTCCTCATTTCCGATTCGATCTCAAGTACAAGAAACAACAACAAGTCCACCAAGTACAATATTCCTCTCCGTTGCACTTTGAGTGACATTGAGCCCTTTTAAGAGGTCTATAGTAATAGTATAGGTATTAATCATTCCCTAGGGCGTCCCCTGCCGAACATAGGTCTCCCCATAGATGTCCAGAGTCTCTTGTTTGGCAGCTAACGGCTCTCAGGTATACAAATCTGTTAACAGTTCTCGGTAATAAAATGAAAAAAAAAACAATGTTTCATATAAATATTCTAAAACTAGGTCAGACAGCGAATAATGGCGAATATCCGTCGGTAACCGACTACGACTCGTATTTCCCTGAAAAAGTGTCAAACTATTGTTAAACTTTTAACACGTTTTCAAGGAGAAACGATAGCTGGTAACCGACGGATATAGAAACCCGCCATAAATAGTTCATAACCATTTTACATTTATTTTTCTAATTATTACTCTTACATATGTTTTGTATATCCTATAGACGTTGTCTGATATAAATGGTTCTATTCTATTCTATTTACGAGTAGGTGATATATAAATCGAAAAAAAATACTTTTTACACTGCTCCATCTAGCCCCAAACTAAGCAAAGCTTGTATTATGGAAATCAAATAACTGATAGACTACTTATATACTTTTATTTGTAAATTATACTTACAATATTAGAGAAATAGCCAGACCCGGAATAAATATCTGCAAACATTTGTTCCGCTGCGGGAATCGAACCCGCAATCTCCAGCACCTCAGCCGGCTATTCGCTCACTGCGCCACGGAGGTCGTCTCAAATTAAAAATACCGTTTCGAATGAAAAACATTTTTCTACGGTCAATAAAATATTTTGTATCGTTTTTTAGAAGTCAGAATCTATTTCCATCAAACTATGCAACATGTATAAATTAAAATATAAAAACCTCCGACAAGTAAAAAGCCCCGTACTACATTTCCATTTTATAGCTGAGATCCCTCCAACAGACAGGATAAGTGCTGATAATCTGCGGATCGGCACGTCACCTCACTCATCACATATACCTAAGAACCACCCCACCTATACAAGCTTTCTATTAGAGATAAGGGCATCCGAATCAGTCCTTCCGTTTCAGAACATAGCCATAAACAAAACAGACAAACATAGCCATATAACTTTAACCTTTTTTATGTTATTAGTGGGGAAACAGGACGGCCCACTTGATGGTAAGCGGTCACCGTCGTCTATTGACACTGGCAACACCCGGGGTATTGTCGATGCGTTCCCTACCCTGTACAAACCTCTTTACATTTCTCTTGAAGCATGCCATGTCGTAGCCTAATGGGAAAACCTCAGATAGTAGCTCATTCCACATCTTGCAAGTATGGGGTAGAAAAGATCGCGTGAAGCGTGTGGTGCGTGATACCCAATTGTCGATGATATGTGGATGAGCTTTATTGGGTTGTCGAGAAGGGGGATGAGATCAAATAGCTCCTCAGAACATTCCCCATTATACAGGCGGTAGAATACACTGAGCGATCCGATGTCACGGCGTTGACTCAGCGGTTCCAGCCTGTCGGCGAGTTTAGGATCGCCGATATCTATTTGCGCTTTTCTGAAGGGAGTCAAAACCAAGCAATTATTGGTACTTTAGAACTCCGTGCCAAAGATGGATAAGATGACACCCCTTTATTAACGTCGGGGATTTAAAACTATCGCAAACTCCAACTTTTAAATCAAAAAACGCTTAATGTATTTCCAATTTTGTTTTAAACCACCTTTTTACCACGGAGGGTAAAATCTAATTCGGTCGGTTTCGGTGTGACACAAATTCTTAAACCCAGATTCGATCGTCGAGTTTCCCTCAATGATATCACAACTAGAAATACATGAATGGATGGCATTGAGGTTATTCGCGTTTCCGATCTCATGTCTTACTCACGCCCGCAATAGCGCTTTTAATTACAAATTCATACTAATGTGTGAGAAATATTTAACATATTCTCGGGCGAGCAACATAGCTCGAAGAACTGACCGTAAGCAAATCAGAACGTTTATTTGCTAGAATAATACATACATTTAGATTTTACATTTTATTGATCTAGATTTTTATCTAGATAGCGTCCATCTAGTGCCGCCTACGGCTTTGCACGCGTGGTTTGTCAATAAAAACATTACCTTCCTTTTGCGCAGTCGAATAAAACGTAGCCTACCTCTCGATGCCGGTCGTAATCTATCTATTTACCAAATTACATCGAAATCTGTGAAGCCGTTTATTCGTGAAAACGTAACAAATAGACAGAATGAGTTACAGGTAAGTATGGATGTAGCTACAAAAGCTAAAATAACTATATAACTAATAAGTATTGTCACACAGTAAAAACTTTTCTTTTAGGATGCTGGCCACAAAAAAGTTTAAAGAATTCGAATTTAGAATTGTTCATGGAAATAAAAATGTATACTTTTTAGAATTTTACTCATTTTTAAATATGGAGTGGACGCTTAAAGTAGACCGTGTTGCAGTTATTGCGTTGCATCGTTGCGGTTACGCGCCAATTCAAATTTTTGACATACTGAAAAATTTTAATATAACCAAAAGATTCGTTTATCGCACCATCAAACGATACAATGAATACTCTAGTGTAGATGACAGGTCAAGAAGTGGTCGCCCTCGGTATGTTAGGACTCCAGCAGTGATAAAAGCTGTGAAGGCGCGAATTCAAAGAAATCCCAAACGTAAGCAGAAACTGTTGGCCCTTCAGATGGGGTTAAGCAGAACCACGATGAAAAGGGTGTTAAATGAAGACTTAGGGCTTCGGGCATATCGAAGAAAAACAGGACATCGTTTGAAAGCTCGTCTAATGGACCTGAGACTGAACAGATGCCGCGCTTTGTTGAAGCGGTACGCGGGAAAAAAATATCGGGAAATTCTTTTTTCGGATGAAAAAATTTTTACTGTAGAAGAGAGCTACAACAAACAAAATGATAAGGTACCGATGAGCAACCGTATTCCGCGTGTCCAACGAGGTCATTTTCCATCCTCGCTCATGGTATGGTTGGGAGTTTCTTATTGGGGCTTAACAGAGGTACATTTTTGTGAGAAAGGTGTAAAAACGAATGCAGTTGTGTATCAAAATACAGTCCTGACGAACCTTGTGTAACCTGTTTCTCATACCATGTTCAATAACAGTCACTGGGTATTTCTACAAGATTCGGCGCCAGCTCATAGAGCGAAGAGCACACAAGACTGGCTGGCGGCGCGTGAAATTGACTTCATCCGGCACGAAGACTGGCCCTCCTCCAGTCCAGATTTGAATCCGTTAGATTACAAGATATGGCAACACTTGGAGGAAAAGGCGTGCTCAAAGCCTCATCCCAATTTGGAGTCACTCAAGACATCCTTGATTAAGGCAGTCGCCGATATTGACATGGACCTCGTTCGTGCTACGATAGACGACTGGCCGTGCAGATTGAAGGCCTGTATTCAAAATCACGGAGGTTATTTTGAATAAACTTTAGTGTTATAAGAATCTATGTTTTGTTAAGTTCATTTTGGTATATAAATGGTTACATAATAAATAAACTTGTTTCAATTATTTTATATTAAACATGTGACAGAATTTATGACCTGACTAGGTAGAAGTACTTCTCCAGTCGCACACTTCATCATATTCCATTAAATTACGTAAACTATCTATTAGTTATTTGAATTACGAAATAAAACATGAATGTGTGTCATATCAAATAAAGAGTAATAAGTTATCAAAGAAAGTAGGCGCCTGATAACAATGCAACTTTTTACCCGAGGTTATTGTGAGAGCAAGAGATACATCATTGAGTAATCTTGAAATATATATTATGTTCTAATTAACTAACCGATTTGAATTGTATAAGTGCGGTAATTAGATAGATAATACTTCATTGAATTACCACAAGTCATAGTCATAAAATCACAAGGATCACGTTGAAACGTCAATTTTACCGCCTATTCGTCCGCTACCAAGCCGTACCAAACATACAGAAAAAATACTAAAATATGTAGTAGTACTAGGTAATTGAAAAAGGTTGCTTTATACAATCAATATTTGGATAACAAACACATTAAATTTTAATTAAATAAAAAAAAATATTGCTGGACATTTCACACAACGCTATCTAGCCCCAAACTAAGCAGAGTTTGTACTATGGGTACCAGATAACTGATATAATACTTATAAACATTTTTTTTTTAATTACATACTTAAAATACAGAAACAACCAGACCCGGAACAAATATCTGTAGATCATGCAAACATTTGTTCCGCGACGGGAATCGAACCCACTACCTCCTGCGTCTCAGCCGGCTATTCGCCCACTGCACCATGGAGGTCGTCAAACTTTAACTTAAAATTAACTTATTTGTTTCGTGTTATAAATCATATTTTGATATTTTCAAATTTATTTTGTATTCAATTACTCTTATTAAGTTATTTTGTGTTTAATTCGTACATTTGCCTGCCTTCTAGTTTAGAACTTAAATGTGCTTAACATAAAGACAAAGACATACTCATGTATTTACCATAATATTTGGGGACCTATCAGTGTTCAATTGATCTGATCATGGACTTTGAAGATACCCCATATAACTCGTCGACAACAAACAGTTCATGTATCGCAGTTACGGTATTGTATTGGAGACGACAGGCAAGATGTGACACGTGTTCTGTTTCTGAGTTTTCAGAGTAAACATTCCGGGTTAACTAGTCGGTTGATAGATTTTTGGAAAATGTTTAATAATATCACCACAGATCACCTCCTGATTTAGTAAAAAGCAGCGAAACTCAATATGTTCGGACTGGTACAGAGAAAATTCAAAAACTCAAACATTCCCGACGTACTGCACTTAGTATTAGAGCAAAGCACTTGACCTAACCTACATTCTGTAGATCCATTTGTACAGTGTACAGCGAAACAGTAAACAAACTAAAAAGTAAAGTAAAGTATAATCTTTATTACAAATAATAAACAATAACATCAATTACAGAAATGGAACGATGTTATATAAGTAATAATACTGTATCGCAGATAGCAACGCCCTCCTCGACAACAAGGTGAATTTGAGTTCCAGCGTTAGGTAAAAGGTTAAACTTGACTAACAAACTTTTTTCCTGATGACACTGACAAGTGTTGGAAGCGCTGTCACTTTACCTCGTGGATTCTTAATCCGATAAAGTTTGCTTGTTAGGAATGAAGATGTATTAAATCTCACATTTTCCGCTAAAATTGAATGATGAAAAAAATTTTGTTTGGAAATTATTTGCGGTAAATACCGGAAATACGTCGACGATGGACGATTACTAGAGAGTCACAGAATCGTCCGTTTAACCATTTTAGCGGAAAATATGAGATTTAATACATCTTCATTCCTAACAAAAACCAAAACGAACGAATCTTTCATGTTGGCATTGCACATATTTTTGTTTGCTGGAAGTGTATATAGATATATATAATATTAATCATTGTACCTATCTATATACACTATATATATATATATATATATATAGTATAGTGTATATAGATAGGTACAATGATTAATATTGGTTGGATTCAAACTCTTCACCATTTAAAAAAAATCCTTAATAAAAAGTATTTACATTTTTATGGTAATTGTCATGCGGTGCGCTGATCACTAGCTCACCTGATGGTAAGTGATGGTGTGATCAAAGATTCTTCACACATAATTTACATGCAAGTATGTTTGTTACATACAATTTTATTATTATTTACTCATTAATTTCAGATTAAAATCCGTAATTAATCAACAACTAACACAAAATTAAATACATGACCAAAAATATGAACACGAGTAAATTGCACCTACTTATACGTCCCGTTATAGCAACGCTAGAGTTGACATACTGTTTAACAATATTATATTGTGCTTCACCCTATCTGTATTTTTAATTTTAATGCAATCACGTTAATGCATATTGCACAGTAATGAGATGTGAAACATTAAAAACTTTATGTGGTTTAGTTTTACGATTTCAGTTTATGGTGAGTTTTTAATAGTATTACATGAGAACACGATTATTTTCAGTTAACCGGGTTCATTTGTGACTGAATATTTCTTGGGCTAGCTTAAATATATAATGGTATACAAAATTTCATTATAATTGGTCCAGCCGTTTAGTCGTCAAAACGTTGTTACGTACAGACGGATATGTAAGATAATGTAAGGATGTAGAAATATGTATTGATGACATACTCGTATTATCTAACTATCCCGATATAAATAATTCCTAACGCCAAAACTACTAAACTGATTTGGCTGAAATTTAGGACATAGGTTGATGATGACTTGGGATAGGACATAGGCTACTTTAGGTGCGGTAAGGTGTACAAAGCCGTGGGCTCTGGACTCTTTCGCACGCGTGGGATCTCAATAAAAAACATTACCCTCCTTCTCCGCAGTTATGTAAAAAATGCTTCAATCCCGGCCATAATCTATTTATAATTGTTATCGAAATCGGTCCAGCAGTTTATTCATGAAATCATAACATACCCACAGACTGATAGAGCTACTTTTGAATTTATAATGTTGGTATGGATGTGAGTGGTTACTACAGATTTATTTTGGGTACGCTACTCACGTGTCAACACACGGTAGACGTATGTACATGACGCCTAATGAAAGCCATGATGTCATCGACGTGCGTTCACATTGTTGCTGATCATACTTTTCTAATTTAAGACTTCAAGGGCCAGATTCAACAGGTTACATCATAACTTTAGTGGCTGGGTTCGATTCCCACTGTGGGATATTTGTTCCGGGTTTCGGGTTGTGTGGTATTGGAATATACATAAATAAATATTGCTGGACATTTCACACAGCGCTATCTACATAGCTCCAAACTAAGCAGAGCTTGTAGTACTATGGGAACTAAATAACTGATAGAACACTAAACTTTTTTTGGTAAATATATACTTATCTATATATATATATACGAACAGCAATTCATTTATATATATATATATATATATATAAATGAATTGCTGTTCGTGAATTGTTAGTCTCGCTAAAACTCGAGAACGGCTGGACGGATTTGACTAATTGTGGTATTGAATTATTAGTGGAAGTCCAGAGAAGGTTCAAAAGGTGAATAAATATAAAAATGCTCGCAATTAAATAAAAAAACAATTTGGGTTTTCCTTTGATGTGTCCCCAGTCGTTGAGAAATCAAATTGAAAGAATAGTTTAAAATGAACGACGACGACGTTTAAAATGAAATGTACCGGCGACGTACATTGGCAGCCCGCGTCATATGCATGTTTTTTTT
Source organism: Philereme vetulata (assembly GCA_918857605.2). Classification (NCBI taxonomy): domain Eukaryota; kingdom Metazoa; phylum Arthropoda; class Insecta; order Lepidoptera; family Geometridae; genus Philereme; species Philereme vetulata. The sequence goes on from OU975425.1 coordinate 596,742, forward strand.
TTGTCTTTGACCACGATCTCGTCTGATGGTAAGCGATGATGCAGTCTACGATGGTACACGCTTGCCTAGAAGAAACCTATTCATTCGCGACTTAAAGATACCCAGGCAGTAGCTATGTCCAGGGGCGGTACGAAGTTCGGCGGGTCAGCTAGTAGTATATAGAAAAACATCCAGGCCTGGAATAAAAATATCTGTAGATCATGCAAACATTTGCTCCGCGGCGGGAATCAAACCCGCTACCTCCTGCGTCTCAGCCGGCGGTTCGCCCGCTGCGCCACGGAGGTCGTCGCATAATATAATAGAAAAATGATTAATTTGGACAGAAACTAAAACTGTACGAATATTATAAATTTGAAAGTATCTCTGATTGAATTAATGTTTGTTATCTTTTCACGACTAAGGTTGGACCGATCTCGATGAAATTATATATATATTACCATATTTTTGACCGGAATCAGGAGATATGCTACTTTTTACCAGACTGCGCAGAAAGAGGGTAATGTTTTTATTGACAATCCACGCGAAGCAGCGGGTGGCAACTAGTATTAGGCACATATTTTTTACGAGTGAAAATGTTAAATAATAAATGTTATTGGAGATTTCGCGTACATATGTACGTAAGTGCCTACTCTCAGCTAATCTACTTACGTTAAAGGTATGGCTTCAGGAAACCAATAGAATTAACGAATGTAATCAAAGAACAAACAAAATAAAAGCAACGTATAAATTAACCTCATTCCTATTCACAAACTTGACCCAAAAATATGAATAAAATTCCAAAAATATCACTCAGCCATCAATTATTCATTAGCAAATTCAACTCGATACATTCGGTGTAAAGTCATTCAGTGCTATCGCAATCAAAAATAGACTTTATGTCAGTGGCGTAGAGAACTTCAATTTATGATGCTATTTTATGACAACCGAAAATAGACTTTGGTCGTGTGAAAATAAGGTGCACCGATAGTTTTAATGCAAATAAATATTTTGAGATCAAAATATTTCCCCGAAATTATTGTGAGCAATATTATTTTGCGTATAGTACAGGATATTACTGAAAAATAACGCATAATGGGTTGTATAAATACCAGATGTTTCAAAATTATGATCAGTGTGTTGCTGCCAACCATCCGAGGATGGTAAACGGCGTTGGTTTTCAGGCGGGGCGAACGCCCGAGGTTCCACCACGAGGTTCACGAACGCCCGTTTAATGGCTCCAAACGGCCTATTTGGCCCTATTTTTCACACGTGTACACACGGCTACAGATCAAGCTATATTTTCCAGTATAAGCTGACCTCTCATTCTACGAAAAGCCCTACACAATGCGAGGTCAGCTTATACTGGAAATGTATAGCTTGATGTGTAGCCGTGTGAACAAATACAAATAGATTATTTTTGTATATTGCCAACGTAGTAATACATCAAAGTACATTGAAAAGCCTTAATATCTAGAATTTATTTGCACTTATTACATAGGTCCTGCTCACCTAACATGTGTAGAATCGCCTCTTCAAATGTTAGGTGAGTGTGGTCCACTAATGCGCCAACGTGGCATTCATCTGGACAAACATATCAGCTGGAGGAGCTAACACCTATCACCCCTAAGATTATCCTTCAGTTTCTAACAGCTGTAGGGCTTAGTGGTGTACTATGAACGCTCTCATGAACTAGATGCGTTTTATACACAAGGGGCGATCACAATAGGCCTCAATGGCCATAGTGATACAAAGCCCCAGAAGCTAAACATATTAATAAATAAATAATTATTATTGCTGGACATTTCACACAGCGCTATCTAGCTCGAAACTATGCAGAGCTTGTACTATGGGAACCAGATAACTGATATAATACTTACATATATACTGTTTTTTTTGTAAATACATACTTATAATATAAAGAAAAACATCCAAACTCGAAACAAATATCTGTAGATCATGAAAACCTTTGTTCCGCGGCGGGAATCGAACCTGCTATCTCTGCGTCACAGCCGGCTATTCGCCAAATGAGCCACGAAGGTCGTCTAAAATAAAAAAAAATAGATCGTACTTAGAAAATGCAAGCGGAAAGGACGATAACTGTGAATTTCGTCGACATAATATTACTTTTTATATGTATTCTAAGCTACAAACAAACTAACTTAAAGGTCCATCTGACCCTACGCCATGTCGGCTTGCACATGGCAACATGCCAGCCATTTAGCTACCATTGATTAGTCACATTTCGGATTTGGGTCAATGTAATGTGAACTTCCTTCGATTGTCATCCATTTTAGATAATCATGTCGTAATATGAAAACTACGGGTTTTAAGCGACTTTAAAAAACCGAGGAGGTGGAATCCTAATAGAAAAAAATAGAATAATTTCAAACAATGTTCATAGGATATAAAAACATAAAAGTAACAATAATCACATATACAAATAACCATATGTCAAATTAAAAACATATAAAAAAAAAATCGGATAAAATTTTAAATTATATTGTAAAATGCAATTGTTAAATACAAATTTATATTAATACAGTAAAGTTACAGTGATTCGTCCCGAACTGAGATCTCGCGAGTCTCTGATAAAAAAAATATTATTTGTAATCTTTGACTATCAAAATAGCGCCACAAAATGCATAACCAGCAAACTTATTCAATAATTGCTTAAACAGAAAAATGTACAAATGGAGGAGAGAATGCCTAACTTTAAACTTGACCTACAGTTTCATTCAAATTACAGGTAATGACTATTCATGTTATTTAGTTACCCTTTTTTAGGGTAGAAATTGCAGTTATTCTGGATATCAGACTTTTCTCTATACAGGTTGTTTGGTAATATACTGACGATATTCAAGTGACGGTTTCAGTGATCATAGAAAAAGACTTCTCGAAACAAATACTACTAGTTATACTATCGAATTTTAAAGAAAAACGACTAGGTTTAGGTGATTAGTTCGATATATTTGTGCCACTTATACGCATTACAAATTTCAGCACTGTGGGGTCACTGGTGCATCCTGTGAATTTTGTCAAAATTAAGTTTATATTATAACTAATAACTTAACAACTATAAGGTTTTAAATAAAAATAAAAACAGGGTTGAAATGTAGTTTTAGTAATACGAACTTGGTTGGGATGAAGACATTTTATTAAACCTGCCACTTAACCGGATAGTCCCATTTTGTTTTTTTACCCCTCTTGAACCGTAATATCTCAACAAACCCCCTCATTTGCAGCTCAATTAGTCTCACCACAATTGTGCCATCACTACCTACCTATATACCAAATTTCACGATGGCCAGATCAACGCTTCGAAAGTTATCCTAAGACAAACAAACATACATATATACAACGCCGATTTGCCCAAGTTGATATGGAGATCTCGTTTCGATCTTAAATACGCCTTAGATCTATAAACTGTTATTTCAGTACATTTGAGTGCTTAAAGAAAACCGCATCCCATCGCCGCCGGCGCCGCACAGAATGCCGCGTAGTTACTACGTGAACTAACTGTTCCACATATAGACCACTGTGCAGTCTCCAGTCAAGGTCGACGCATTCTACCCACGTGGTTTATTACGTCATATCCGATAAGTTTTCCACATCACGGTTCACACATACAAGATTTTAGATAATTAGGCGGCCAAACCCAGTAACGCGAACCAGAGACTGATTGGAATAGTAAAGATTAAATAAACAATGATGTATAATATTTTTAAACACGCGTTATGTTTAGCCTTCAAGAGTTTCTCTGACTTCTTTCATGTGATCCATGGATAATTTATAGATAGTTACGAGCATCTCTTTATTTTTTACTAATTAAAACGGGTATTTATCGCGTTTATACCTTTTTTATTTGTTATCACGACGTTTTGGCTGTGATGCAACAGCCGTGGTCACAGGCAGACATAACAAATAAAAAAGGTAAGGACATATTTTTTTTATTTTTTATTTTATTTGTTCATAAAACAATTAACCAATTGTATTTGAAACTACGTTATACATTAAATTATACTAACTATACATTAAAATTTTAAAAATAATCATCATTAAATACAAAAACAATCAATAAACCGACACAATTCAAAACACAAGTCACATTAAAAATCACAAAAATAGCACTTAGGTTAAAAGTCAAGTTAAAACAAAATGAAAAATGTCATAAATTAATTGAATAAATAAACCATTTTTTCATCAAGCCTAGTCTTAAATATGATTGGATTATCAATAATTTTCATGTCAATGGGGAGAGAGTTGTATAAAATAACTGCTTGATACCGAGAGCCATGCATCACTACATTTAATTTTGGACATAGTGGAGCATCAAGATTTTTCCTTCTTGTGCTCAATCGCGAGAAATACCTGTTATAATCAGTAGTTATGTACAGTGATCGCGAAAGTTTGAAAAATACTATACAACTCTTTATTAAATAACCACACAAACACAAATTATACATAATTATGTACTTATCTACTCTCTATCTGTTGAACTGATTAATATCAAAAAAAATCTTGCACATGTGGTTTAAAATAATTTACTAGAATTTTTTTAATGACAATTACTCAATAATGCTTGTTGCGAATCATCCGTTAATTTACGACAGTTTTTTAGAGTAGGTTAAATGGCCGGAACAATGCCTCATTAAATCTAAACAGTTCGCTAGGGGTAATATTTAGTATTCTATACTTCTAGTATGATTCACTAGCAGCTTATACTTATAGTTTCTCTTTTACAAAGTAAATTAGTAAATTTAATTTGGTTATTATGTTTATGATTACTGTGTAGAATGAATGGTGTAGAAAAAAAATTGGTAGTCTCTCTAAGTGTATCTACTTACCTCTTTTAGCATAGTTCGAATAAACTGATTTTAATTAGATTATTGTAGATTATTTTAATTAATGTTTTTAGCTGAATTATATTAATATTCAAACTTTAGGCAACAATGTGCACATACAAAACTTAAGGATAATGCCCATACCTATAAATACTTTAAAGACTAACATTATGTACATATATCATTATACTAAAAAGTATAAAATTCAATTTAATTTATTTATTTCAGACTAGCGCTATCACAAATCCTACTTCATATCAATTAATATCAATTATAATACAACAACATACAATAAACAATGTAATAAAAAAAATATAAAATACACATAAAAATAACAACCAGAATAATTGGACTATGGAGACACTAAACATGCAGTTTGCGCTCTTATCCAGTATTCTTTGAAGTTACAGTTTAAGTCCAGTCTCCTTTTTTAGGGTTCCGTACCCAAAGGGTCAAACGGGAACCTATTACTAAGACTTCGCTGTCGTTCTGTCTGTCCGTCTGTCACCAGGCTGTATCTCATGAACCGTGATAGTTAGACAGCTGAAGTTTTCAGAGATGATGTATTTTTGTTGCCGCTATAACAACAAATACTAAAAACAGAATAAAATAAATATTTATGGGGGGCTTCCATACAACAAACGTGATTTTTTTTCTCATTTTGGTTCCATATTGATAACGGCAACAGGTAGACGCTTGAAATATTCACAGAATATTTAGTTATATATAAAAATAAATAATTAAATTAATTTTGATGAGGGGGTGATTTTTTTGCCTTTTTTATAGGTAATGGTACGGAACCTTACGTGCGCGAGTCCGACTCGCACCTGGCCTGTTTTATTTTATATTTATCTACTAAATGCCCACAAACACTCAAATTTGAATGAACGAATCAAAATTCTTTATCAGATCTTACAAGCTAGATACAACAAAATGATAAACAAGAAAGTTTACGTTGTAGTTTCTCATAATACATTTTTTACATCATTAACCTGTTTTCAACCAATGATAATAAAAATCAATTTAAACATTTCACTGTGAAGGGGTAACAAGTACCCCAGTTAATCTACAATCAATATACATGAATGAATAATGTCAAAGCCCTTTTAAACATCTCAACTGGCACAGAATTAACAAATCTAAAGCATGTACTTACCCTTTCAGAGGGGAGCGTTGAATACCATTGCGTTAACGAGAATCGCGCAATTACTATAAACGAAAGATTATGCAAATACCTAACTGCTTATTTTAAGTATATTATACTTAAGCTGGTCACATACAGTCGGAGTTCCTTTTCGCATAATCGAATTAATGAATTAATGAATGAAAACACTTTATTATACACATTAAAAAATAGAAATTACAGACACAAAGCAAATAGTACAATGGGCGGTCTTATCGCTTTAAAGCGATTCGAATCGGAGTTTTGAGGCAGCAAATCCTTAGAAAATAAAATAAGTTCAGAATTATGTCATTAATACAACATACAATTTACATCACACAAAATAACGAATATAACGAAACCTCTTTTTATTCCAATTCTACGAAATATAGTCCGTCTACGCTAAAACTGCATAACGAGAGGTTTACTAATTAATTTAGCAATACTTTATGTGTTTTCAACTACTAACTACTAAATAGTTAACAGGAAATAAACGCTGTTAAATGTGGCATGGATATTATTTTCAAAATCAATATTCATTAATATCACGAAAACTATTAAGATTACGTATTTTGTAAGATTTAATTATTCACTTGCGACTTGAAAACCTCTAGGATCTGGATTATAGTTATCAGGAAACACAGACTCAGATACTAAAGAATGAAATAGTTTAATTAGCATTTAAGTTAACGTATGGTGTAAAATATAGATAGATAACACTTTAAAAGTAGTAGAATTCTTACTCGAGAGGGAAGTACATAACTACCACCATACCTATTTCTGCCGAGGCAATTCTTAGTTATAGGTGATGGTTACCTAACATCAGGTGGGCCATAAGCTTGTTCCATCTCAAAGTAGAATAAAAAAAAGCTTAAAGACTAATATCCGGTTACAATGGGCGGCTTTATAATGTTACTTTCCGACGATCTACGAGGCACAGTGGGCGAAGAGCCAGTTGACACGCAGGAGGTTGCGGATTCGATTCCCGCCGCGGAACAAATGTTTGCACGATATGCAGATCCGGGTCTGGTTGTTTCTCTATATATTTTATGTATTCTATCAGTTACCTGGTTCTCGGAGTACAAGTTTTGTTTAGTTTCGGGCTAGATAGTGCTGTGTGAAATGTCCACAATATTTTTTTTTTAATTCTTTATAATACTTATACGTATCTACAATATAATGTTACTGTATATATATGTAGAACTAGCTGACCAATCCGCAGCTTTGCACGCGTAGGATTTCAATAAAAACATTACCCTCCTTCTGTGCAGTTGGGTAAAAAGTAGCCTGTGTCACCCAGGGATAGAGTAGCTTAACAACAGTGCAAGAATTATTTAAATCGGTCTGTAGCTCGGAGCCTATTTAGTACAAACAATTAAACAAATTTTTCCTCTTTATAATATTAGTATAGATAGATTTAATAAATAAAAAAATAGGAAAAGTAGGTACTTAGGAACGGTCCTATCGTAATGCAGACTTAGGGTAGGCGCTTTCTATTGATTAAATTTAATCAAAAATATTACTCTTCATACATTGCACGAATGTTGATATCATTTGATATTGGATACGTATCTAAATATATTATTTAGCTCAAAAACATATGAGATTGAACTCGATCCGTCGCGCTCACGACCTACATGCCTACACCTACACACATTTATTTAAAAAATATCATATGATCTTATGAAAATTATTTAAAAAAAACAATCACCACCACGTATTAGTCTTTAAGTTTTCTAGATTAAGTTATTGTAGTTTTGTGTATACATATATAACTATCTATCTATCTAATGATTTCCTTGCCCAATTGAAATGGGAGCAGCCGTTTAGTGGTGAAAACGTGACAAACAACGTGACACTTTTTAATTTATAATATTGGTATTAGTATCGATAATCGAGGACATGAGCTGTAATCTCACATCTTGTAATATTATACAGTGTAAACAAAATTATAAAACAAAAATATATTATTTTAATTCAAAATGGAAAAGCTGAACGGTCCATTTGGCACTTTGTCAAAACTTCCATCCAATTATCAACACAATTATCTACCTTATTGCAACGGATTAGAGCCGATTCTTACTTAACAATCCCAAAATTAAATTGGACATCGCATAACCACAAATCATAATTCCAATTGAGTTTTATCACTGTGCGTTAAAGTTCAAATTTCTTTGGCAATATTCAAATGTTAGTTTGAAACTACACGTTCGGTTTATGTAGATCGTAATAGCTTGAAATAAAGCTTATTTCCACTTGTAAGTTGTAACGGGTTTGTTTTTGAAGTTAAACATTGGTTCTAGTTAGACACGTGTGGACGTCACTCACATTTAACTGACGGTCGGTTAGCATAGCTCTGATTTGCATCACAAATAATATTTAGGGGGGAAATGAGGCTGTCATACTAAATCTCGTTTTACTAACTACACTAAAGGAAATCCAATAGGTCCGATTTGACGTCAATCATTTTGCGCCGCCGAAATAACTTTGTACGAACGTCATAATATACTATAATAAAAAAACACGTAATCCCAAATAATTATTATGATATATCGATAGATAGATAACAACGCTATATTGGACAACAGACAACCCCTCTAAAAACTATATATTAACAAATAACAAGATACGCGGAAATACAAGTGGCGGTCTTATTTATACAAGCGATCTCTTCCAGACAACCTTTGAATGAAATGGATTTTACAAGAAAGTCAAAGTCAAATTCAAAATCTTTCATTCATTAAAATCACAAGGATCACTTTAAAAGGCGAATTTTACTGCCTGTTCCTTCGCGACCAAGCCAGGAAAGAAAGGCAAGAAAACAAAGCTGGTTGTTTTATTAATGATCCTTTTAGAATACTTAAAAATACAGGTAATAAATTACGTCTAAATTGTAACATTTTGAACAAGTTGGAGCAATTTCAATCCCAAGCTTCTCTATCATCTAAATAATCCGATATTTTATAGTAGGCTTTTTTATAAACATTTTATTTAATTGCATTTTTTAATTTGTTAATTGTCAATTTTTGTACATCACTTGGGAGTTTGTTATATAAGCGAACACCTTGCCCTTTAAACGATTTACTAACTTTACGGAGTCTACAAGGAGCAACAGTGAATTTATCTTTATTTCTAGTATTAAAATTATGATTATCGCTATTTTTCTTAAACAAATTAATACTTTTGTGAACATACATAAGATTTTCATAGATGTATTGACAAGAGAATGTCATAATATTTATTTCTTTAAACTTATTGCGCAATGATTCTCTGGGGCCCATATTATAAATTGCACGAACAGCCCTCTTTTGCAGCACAAAAACGGTGTTTATATCTGCAGCACTCCCCCACAGCAGTATGCCGTATGACATAATGCTGTGGAAGTAGCTGAAGTAAACTAGTCTAGCTGTGTCTGCGTCTGTAAAAAGATGGATATTTTGGACTGCGTATGCTGCAGAACTAAGTCTCTTCGACAACTTATCAATGTGAGGGCCCCATTGAAGCTTATTATTTAGGGTTATACCTAAGAATACGGTGGTGTCCACAAGAGTCAACTCCTCGTCTTTGATTTTTATATCTGCTTTAACTTGTGTAACATTAGGTGGTATAAATCTAATACACTTTGTTTTCTTTTCATTTAGAAGTAGTTTGTTTACATTGAACCATTTTACGACCTTAGAGATTGCATTGTTTACATCGTCAAAATCGGTTTGTCGTCGCTTTTACTAATAAAACACTTTTTATAAACAAATTGAATAACCATACACTGAAACAATACATATAAATAATAATTGACGGGTAAATTATTTTACCAGTCAATTGAATATTCTGATTATTCTGTTATTGCACCAAGTTTTACTTTTTGCTTAGAATAATTATTATAAATACGGGATTCATCACGTACCGTTTATCCCTTAAATCAGTTCCCATGGGAGAAAAATGGGGTGTTTAGTTAAATTGCAACAGAGGGTTTAGCTATTTTTCTAGGTTACCTACACATTTAGAAGTGTAACGCGTACGAAGTCGCGGGCAAATACTAGTTTATAATACGTTTTATTTTATATTGATAAATTACACTCAGAAACACTAGTTAATTTTAGATGAATATTTCGACAGGACGATATTACAATGTTGTATCATTTGGTTTTGTTGTTTGTTGTTGGTATTTAGCCACCTGTCCAATCCGAGCTATTAGATTACCACGAGTGTAGCTGTCATACTTAAATCTCGGTTTACCAACTGATCATAATTAACAACGAGTAGTCCATGTTATCAACCGTACAACCTCCACCGCTGTACGTTTCCAGAGCGACTGATCATAGCCACGAGGATTAGCAAGCTGACGTGGCAGTGGGCAGGGCGCATAGCTCCAACAACTGACGGCCGTTGGGGCAGCAAGGCTCTCGAGTGGAGACCACGCACTGGAAAGCGCAGCGTAGGACGGCCCCACTAGATGGAAATACCACCTGATGAAGTACAAGATGTCACTCTGGAAATCTATAGGGCAGGCCTGTGTTTACCATTGGGCGTCCTGTGGTTGATATGATGATGATGATGAATAAGTAAATTTTTACCTACCGAATACATACAAGTATTTACAAAGTTTTCTGGTTCACGTAGTACAAGCTTTCCTTAGTTTGGGGCTATATAACGCTGTATGAAAGGTCCAGAACTATTAAGTCCTTGAATCAAAATTCTAGTCATAAAACAAACAAATATGTAAACAGACTGTCATAAAATATCGACAAACAACGCTGTTATATACAAGCTGATTCAGGAACTATGGTCCATTCAATAAAATAAACATACATTTAAGTTTTTATTATAATTTGTGTTTTAGGTGAAGGTTATATCTTTATGGTCCGTAGAATAAGATAATTAACATCCTGTAACTATTATATTGTTCCCTGAATCAATTGATTTATTATTATTATTAGTATAAGGGCAGCGCGATGGGAGAACACGTGGCCGGTCCGGATCATCCACATGTATCTTCTTATTTTCTTAATCTTAATTATTCAATAACGGCTTGTTCTGAAATTTTCATCAAGTTATTCCAACGGCTTCACTACAAAATAGTATTTCTACGTATACCTTTTCCCCCATCGCGCTGAGAGCGCGATGGGGGAAAGATGCCTTTGAAGCATGATGCCTGAATCACCTTGTGTTATGTAGTAGGTAATATTTATTGTTCAGGGTATTATTAATATTAATCCTCGAGATAGAAACCAAACAATGTCTGTTTTGTATGAACACGATAACTCTAACTGTTTCGACAATTCTGGCAATAATCGTCGGTGGTGTTCGCACTCGGCGAGTTACTCGGCATACTTACTTGAAAAAGATAGAACAGTCAACTAGGTTTTATCCTGCCATCTAGCATCACATATACTCATTTTGGTGAATGTGCGCAAGATCTTCACGACCTTATCCCTCCTTCCCCCTTCCACCACCGGACAAGCAGACGTACCGAGAAGTACCACCCATACCTGGTCGTTATACCACCTACTACGTGCCGTACTAAATGATTTGCTTCAAATTTTCTTGTTAGCACGAGTAAGGAGTGGACCTCACTTCCGGCGTATGTTTTTCTAAACTAGTATAATCTTGGAGTATTAAGGTCCAGAGTGAATAGGTTCTTTCTAGGCAAGCGTGCTCTCTCTTCAATTACACTTTCACTTACCATCAGGTGAGCGCTCAGCATCAATCATCAATATAAAAAAATACTAATAGTTTTTTAAAGTTTCACAATATTAATTTAATTATGCCATACTTGCTACTGCCATAATAACTTGTGCGTTTGGTGTGTAATATTATAGTTACATATATGTAGGTGCCTAAATAATAATATAAAAATAATTTAAAAAGTCGTTGACATTATTTAAATATAAGTAAAACCATGTGGTTGGTGTGTTTGTGTGTTGTTGTTGGAAATGTTTGATATAAATTTAATCAACCAGGCTATCATGAACTTATAGAATACTTTATCTCTACGGAATAAAAATGAACTTTTGTAGAGATAAAGATTTCTAGAGTGTTAATTCTACTCTGGCAATTTTGTTAACTAATTCTATTTATAGATTAATTACAACTACCTGCCAGAGCACATAGGGCTAATCTCGACCGTAAATAATGGTATTTTAGCACGTTTCTTTCCTTCTCCTTAAATAATTCAACTATGCCAAATCTCACACCCCTCCGTTCGCAATAAGTTTTAACTGGGGTACACAGTTTTCTATTCATGTATTTATAAATAAATTCTGATAGAAAATAAGCCAAGTGCCATCTAACAACGAAAATATTATTTGTATATCTGTCAGTCGACTGGAGCCAGTAACTCGACGATTACAGACTTAGTGAGTGTGAACGAACAAAAACTAGGATATTCCAAGTTTATTTACTCTGTTCAGTTGACATTTTCCAGCCTATAATGTACTTTTGTTGGTACTGTAATTTAATTCCAAAGGAAGTTATGGAAAATTGTTATTGTGTTTATTAACAAGACTTATGAAGTGTGAGTGAGAGTCGCGTGCAGAGGGTTCCGTGTTTTTATACGGGCTGGAATTAGAACAAGCATATCCACCTGATGCTGAGTGGAAACCATCGCATATAACAAAGTACTGCCGCGTAGGTCATTACTAGATTTGTTTTAATTTATTAGTGTCATCTTGTTATTGTGAGTGGTAGACCCAAAAACTAACAAGGCAGATTTCTTCAAAACTCTTCTTGTTTGAGACTTCGTTTTATTTTTCCTGTAATATTTGCATTTATTTCTATCAACCGTGATTATTTCAGATTTTTCGCATTGAAACTTTGGAGATTATAAACAGATACGGTGGTAGTATTTCCCCGGACTAAGTCTTTCGCAGGAAGCTCTACAACCAAGAGTTTCGGGAGCGGTAGAGTTCCTTGTGAAAGGGCTCGCCTGGGAAAGTACTGCAACTGCAACCATACCTATTACTGGTGCCAAGCAGCATGCTATGATTCGGTTTGAAGGGTATGTCGAGCCCTTTCAAATGGAACTCTACTTCTTTAACGACAAGACATGTAATTTTTTATAATAATGATTTCTCTAACCAATTAAAAACGTAAAATCGTCTCGAGATTGGCCAAACATGCTTTTGTCCAGCTGTATGTCTGTCTGTTCTTGCCTACAGGTCGCATTTTTCAACCGATTTTGACGAAAATTGGCACACAAGTTCCATAATTTATTTAAATTTTTTAATCGATCGCGATTTTGGATTGGAGGGAAAATATAGAGGGGTAAAGGGGAGAAGTTTTCTTTAGCGTTATTTATCGACGGATATCAATTATCAATCAAATTTGAGAAGCACTCTAAGGCCTTCATTTTACACAAGATGTTGCGAAAATTGCGATTTTTGGTAAATGTGTACCTATCTATACCAATCAGACTACACAGTCCTCTCCGCCTTTACAAGACGAACCCGTAGACATCAGGTTAGACCTCCTAGGAGCAAGGGAACGCGAGTAATCACTAAAACTCATACCAATATTTTGCAAAATAGGTAATTTTACAAGTCAACAAAGGTAAGGGCTATTGGAAAATTCAAGCAGCTGAAATTCTATTAAAAATTGCACTTTCTTCGTTAATTTTGTTACGCAAATTACTTTTTGGACTTGGAAAGCGAGGTTTACTGTTCTCACTGAACCAGTAGTCTATAATATTGCTACACCCTTACCTACAGGCTTCATGTACTCTACATGTGAAGTACTGGACTCTTGGCTACTCATTAAGATCTGACAAGTAACATTGTAATATATTAATGTACATTATATGAACGCAATAAACTCTACAACTGAACTCTACAACTACTCTTCTGTTTCTCTTCTGAACAACTGTTCTTGATTTTATGTAAATAGGTACAACAAAATACCCAATTACCCAAGATAGGTAGGTATCAAATTCTTGAGTTATATAACCCGCACAACTCACCCTTCACCTTTAGGGTTAACTCACCCTTGAAGGAAACGGCAAACAGTTAATTAAGGCACCTCACTGTTATTGACCCTATTTGATGTAGCTAAAGCCTGATTATAGCCCTAGTAACAGTGGTCTGTACCAGTGTGTGTTACCAGTGAAATGAAATGAAATAAATTTATAAGCACGGTAGAATACATTGTAGTGTTGTTATACAAGTGAGGAGCAAATGTCTTTGCTTGGTGAGCGTGCTAATAATAAATAAATATTGTTGGACCTTTCACACAGCGCTATCTAGCCCCAAAATAAGCAAAACTTGTACTATGGGAACCAGAAAACTGATATAATACCTACTTATATACATTTTTTTTTGTAAATACATACTTATAATATATAGAGTAACAATCAGACCCGGAACAAATATCTGTAGATCATACAAACATATGTTCCGTGGTGGGAATCGAACCCGCTACCTCCTGCATCTCAGCCGGCTATTCGCCCACTGCGCCACGGAGATCGTCAGAATGTATTATAAGTAATAACGTGTTATTAGTGTAGGTGTATGTACATGAATTAGTTAAAGATCTGTATGGAATATTAATTAGGTATGTCGCACAACAATTAAACATTAGGTATGTTAAACAAAATAAAATAACAATTTTAACAAATTAAAAATTAATTTACTGAATAAAAACATTTGTCCATTAACCACTTGAGCAAATTTAGCCTAAATAGATTGTCAGATAACTCCTTGTAACCTTCAGGGAGTTTAATATAGATTTTAATAGCCATAAGGTTATAATTTTGCGGTAGGAATTTCTTGCACAATGGAAGATAGAGCCTATTATTTGTTTGCGTTTGAAGATGACATATAACACAGAAACGTGGTCTCTCACTATTTGCCTCATAAGAAGGCTCTAGGTCAAGGTGCTATGGAGAGGGCTATGTTTGGTATTTCTCTATGAGATCGAATCAGAAATTGGGAGATACGTAGACAGACTTAGGTCACAGACATAGCCAAGAGGATTAGAAAGCTGAAGTGGCGATGGGTAGGGCACATAGCTCGAAGAACTGACTGCCGTTGGGGCAGAAAGTGGAGACTACACACTGGAAAGCGCAGCGTAGGCTGGCCCCCTACTGTGTTTAAACGATGGAAGACTGTTGGATCAGTCCGACCGTTTTTGTAGGATTAAAATTCAAATCGGAGAACGCTATTTTGTAAAATATCAACCTTTGAATCCGTTTCGGAAACGTATTCGATCTAAACCTTACAGATTCTAAACAAATATGCTTTATTCTCTAAGTCAGTTATTGACAGTAAGAAAATTGTATATTTTAAATGTTATTCTAAAGAAACATAAAACTCTTAGCTATGCCCCTGGTATTGTAAAGCGCAGAAGAAAGGACAAAGTTGCTAAGGTTATTGGTAGCAAAACTAGCTTTTCCCGCAACCAGTATTCTATACAATCCGCTCACCTGTACAACATAATTAATAGAAATCTTAATATCTACCCTATGCAATATCATTACTGTAAGAAAATGTTGACAGAATGGATACAGACAAAAAATTACGAAGAGACGGAAGCATTTCTTCAGGTTATGTCATGACTTTTATAATAAAGTACCTAGGTATTAACCTCTATTTTTGATCATATTTATATTAATAAAATTGTTATCATAGTTAAATATTAAAATAACAGTGAAAACTGGACTAGAGGCAGAACATAAACACACACACACATACACCCTACACGCACACACAATTTTACATATACGCACCCGCAACTGACGCATACACACCCGCACGCGTACATACACTTTTATATTTAATATTAATGCATGTCTAATTATTAAGGCAAGTAACTTGTAAAATAAGTATCTGTAACGCTCTTCCATATCCAAGAGTATTTGTATAGACAAATACTCTTGGATATGGAAGAGCGGAGCCTTCTAACACAAGTTTTTATACTTAAAAGAAGGTTCCAACCTTAAAACACTATGTAAAAAACTATCTGTTACAGAAATAAAAACATTTTTTTTTGGATTCGAGCTTTATGGTCAATCCGAAATAGTTTATAAATAGCTTTCTGGACTCGAAATCATATCCGACAAAAACTGTCGAACCGATACAACAGATTTCCGACGTTTAAAATATGATATTGATAGATATCAAATCAAATAACATTTATAACATCAAATAACATAGTACTACATAGGCTGCTATTTAAGAATCCGGAACTGGCCACTGCATAAATAATATTTAAAAAGAAATTATCAAGTTTGAAAATGGAACTCTTTGGCTGTAGAATGCAGGTTATTTCGTCCGTCTGTCAATTGTTTTCATTGTGTGGCGCGATTTCAAAAATTGCGTGTCATTATCACAATGGATTTATCTCGAGAAAATTTTCGTGCGATGATTTTTTATGATTTTCGACGTGGTCTAACTCAACAGCAGTGTATCGATCAACTCAGTTCGACTTTTGGGGATAAAGCACCATCGAAGACTACTGTGTATCACTGGTTTAGTGAGTTTAATCGTGGACGTCGTATGCTCACGGACGAAATTAAAGATGGTCGGCCTAAATCAGTTGTTGTGCCACGAAACATCGACGCAGTGCGTAAACTAGTAATGCAAGATCGTCATGTGACATATCGAGAGATAGAGGCGATCTTGGGCATTAGTATGACGAGTATACATAAGATATTACACGAACACTTGGCTGCAAAAAAAGTTTGTTCGCGTTGGATACCGCACAACTTGACAATAGATCAAAAACAGGCTCGTGTCGATTGGTGCAAAAAAATGATAAAAAAATACAATCGTGGTGCATCAAAAGCTGTATATAATATCTACACAGGTGATGAATCCTGGATTTATGCATATGACCCCGAAACTAAGCAACAGTCAACAGTTTGGGTCTTCCAACATGAGCCGAACCCAACAAAAGTTGCTCGTGCGAAAAGCACTTTGAAGCAAATGGTCGCCTGTTTTTTTGGTATAGATGGACACGTGGCTACTGTACCCCTAGAAAATTGTAATCCAGAGTAGTACACGACCATTTGTTTGCCAGAAGTCTTTGCAGAAATCAGGAAGAATAATCCACAACGCAGAATCATTCTCCATCACGACAATGCAAGCTGTCACACTTCGGGTGAAACGACCCGATATTTGGAGGGTGAAACGGTGGAATTAACGGGTCATCCGCCATATAGCCCTGATTTGGCACCCAACGACTTCTTTTTATTCCCAACCGTGAAGAATAAATTACGTGGTCAACGATTTTCAACCCGAGAAGAAGCCGTTGAGGCATTCAAAAATCATGTTTTGGAGATACCGTCTTCCGATTGGAAAAAGTGCTATGAAAACTGGTTTCACCGAATGCAAAAGTGCATTGATCATCATGGCGAATATTTTGAAAAGCAATAAAACCATATTTAACAGTCAATGATAGTTATTTTATTTTATTCCGGATACATAAATAGCAGCCCTCGTATAGTACCATTGGGTGTTGTCACAAATAAATCAATATAAATAAAATAATATGTTATTGATAGTTTTTTGTTTTTTAATTGTGTGCAATAAAGATATTGTCTTATAGTATTTTATTGATATAGTGTAATCCGACTCTGACGGATAATTCATAAATTTATGAGATGGTTTTAAAAATCCCCAAAGTGTTAGATAACACTAACAATAAAATACTATCAGAACTAAGCAATGCGAGATATCTTGTCAATGCATGTACTGAAGTGCAGCGTTTGTACAACAACTGTAAAAAGTTTTCCTGTAGATGGAGCTAACTACGCTTTGAGTCGTTATCTGAATCATCTCAATTGAGACCCTAATGTGACAATAGCCAGTAGCACAACTGGCAGTGCATCCTAGTTTCAATAGAAAGGTTGCAGGTTCGAGTCCCGTCCGTCTTAAAAGTTTTTGCGATGGTTATAAATATCTTAGAATGATTTTATCCTATATTGTATATAACTAAAAGAAGTCACAAAGACATACATAAAGACTTTTTTCACAGCACTCGTGATTGTACAAAAATACAGTTTTCTCATATCCGCAGTCGCTTGCGGCTGTGAGTCATCGAATCTCAAAATAATACTTAAAAATAGAAACGAAACTCCTGACTTAATTACTTCAATGAGATGTATCTACCAATTTAAGACTATCTAATCAATTGAAGGCGTGTTTTAATACAAATCAAGCAAAATAGTATACGGCCCAGCTGATGGTAAGCGGTTACCAGAGCCTATAGACGTTTGTAACAGCATGCCACCAACAGGTAAAAGAAAAGTCTTATGTAATTTTCCCGCCACCCATACCCTTCAAACCGTGATACAGCAATCCAAGCATTACCATTAGTTTCTGATTAGTTTTGTACGCCTCAGTCATAAATTTTGTCCGATTGAACAACAGGTCAGAATCAGTATAATTATATTAGACTAACTACTTTCGCGCTTGAAAATTTTAAAGTATTGTATTGACTCGCATCTCAAAAAATCTGAGAGTTAAATTATTTTCTCAGCGAGGGCGAATAAAATAAAACACTTGTGTATAACTAACTTGTGTGTAACACTTCTTTATTTAAGTTTAGTTGTTTTAAACATTTTAATAAACCACACTTGTAATTGCATTGCCCCATTTCACATGTTACATTTAGTCATACTGACAAAAGATGAATCTTTGACATATAACTAATGGTTCGCCCCGAACTGAGAACTCACGAGTTTACCAAAACAAAAAAAATATTCATAGGGCGACTCACCCAACGATGCCTAAACGTATTTAGTGGCTAAATATGATTTAAGGAGTTGCCAAAGCATACGATACGTCGCTAAAGACCGTTGTAAATATTGTTGTGCAAGTCGGCCTTAATCTTTGGCTAATAAAATGCTACCATGAAATGCGGAACCAATTTACTTCACCTACAGATTCATTCAAATTACAGTTAACGGGAGTTTATGTTATTTGATTTATCTTTTTTGATTGCAACAATTGTATTGAAATTGCAATTGTTTTGGATTTCAGACTTTTTCCTATATTTGCGTCACTGAAGCTACACGCATACCAAGTTTCAGCACTGTAGAGTCACTGGTGTACCACTGGTGTCAATTTTTACTCACAAAGACATTTTATTAGACATGCCACTTGGCGGGAAAGTCCCATTTTGGTTATTTTTTACCCCTCTTGAACCCCAATATCTTAACCCCCCCCCCCCCCCCACATTTTTAGCTCATCTATTCACAACAAAATTGTGTCACACCTATATACCAAATTAGGTTTAAAAGGTTATCCTCTGACAAACAAACATACATACAACGCCGATTTGCCCAAGCTGATTAAGAGATCCCGCTTCGCTCGATCAATAATCAAATTGAATTGAATACATGGATTTTTTCCCTACTAATTCCTATTTCGAAAACCCTGCCTTAGGTATGTCATTTTTATCTAATATCTAATTTATTGAATGGATTACTGCTTATTTCTTATTCACAAGTCAGTGAAAGTGCATAAGTTATAGTAAATCTAAAAAGTTCCTCGTATTAGATGATAGAGTGGGGGGGAGCAGATTTTTGTTTCGGAGTGTCACTTCTATTAAAGCGTACGTATACAATGTTATAGCACAGTAAAGGAAAGAGTTACTACGACAAAACCAAGATATTAACTCCCTTTGTGTCTCTATAGGGGGATTAAAAAGGGGGATGGAGCGATAATTTGTATACAGCCTGTATACTGCAGGATTAAAAATTTAAAATGTGGACCATTTTCCCGTTAAAAAGGTTTAAAACGGCTGTGAAATAATTTAAGGGTTGGTCATTGGTTTTGGTGAAACATTTTATAATAATGTTAATGTGACAATTTGTGTGAAATAAAATGTCACACCAAAGTATTGCATCTTGCTAACTATCTATACTAATATTATAAAGAGGAAAGATTTGTTTGTTTGTATTGAATAGGCTCCGAAACTACTGGACCGATTTAAAAAACTCTATCACTGTTGGGAAGCTACACTATCCCCGGGTGACATAGGCTACTTTTTTCCCAACTGCGCAGAAGGAGGGTAATGTTTTTATTGAAAAACTACGCGTGCGAAGCTGCGGATTGGTCAGCTAGTATAACATATAAAGATCGCCTTAAAATTCATTGTCCGGGATTCAAACATACAACCTCTGGAACAAATATTTGCACTATACGTATGCAAAGATTCGTTCCAGGTCTGAGTGTTTTGGTGGGGGGTACTATCGCCTGTTATTTATTGAATATTGATGTACTCGTATTAAGTTAGATTATATATTTATTGACAACACCGTACACACAACTGAATTGAGTTGTAACGGCTATCAGCGCTTTAGTTATTAATCTGAATCATCTCACTAATTTCGACCCTAACGTGTCAAGAGCCTCTAGCACAATTGGTAGCGCTTCCTCGTATCAAGAGGAAGGTGACGAGTTCAAGTCCCATCTAGGCTTGAACATGTTTTAAAATCTTGGAATATTGGTATTTTCCGTAAGTGTTCGGCTAACACTATACTATATATAAGTAACTTAGGATCTAAGATTTCACGAACTTAATAAAACTGCCTACAGTTATAGGTACTTTTACATAAAAATAAAAACTATAAGAAACCGCTTCTTATTTTATGGGAACAAAGCCGCGATAAGATGCTATAAAAATAATTACTTCGGAAATTCCAATATCCTGTTGAGACCAATAAACATTATCCTAACTTAGAAAACTTTCGTGATTGATTTCAATCATTATTATAAATACAGGATTTATCACGTACCGTCTTATCGGTGTTTCGACCGACACTGTTTCGGTTCAATTCGTGAACCTTCATCAGGGTGAGTGCGATCCGCTCCGAATAACGTCTCGCCTCGCACTGAGGCAATGATTATCTTAACTCATCTTAATTGTATTCAAAATTTCAATAATATTTCCAATAAATCCTTTCCAATAATATGTAGAATCTATAAATAAATGGAAATAATTTAAATGGCAATTCGCGACACCTTATTATTGTAGCAGCACATATAAATAAAATTCATTAGATAAACAGACTGTCAAACTTTATAAATAACATTGTTTGTTTGTTTGTTTGTTTTAATTCTTTATTGCACAAACAGAAAAATGTACAAATAGAGGACTTATTGCTAAACGCATTGTCTACCAGTCAACCATGCCAGGTAAAAAAACTTAGGTCGTCGTGCATAACTAGGTACTAACAAAAACCATAAACAAATAATACATAAACAAAAGAATGTTTATTAGACATAATGTCGTTTTAAATAATGATTTATGCATACCTACTTATAACGGAGTGCTTCTAAACCTTCCTTCCTTATTTAGCGGTAAGGCTGCCCATTGTAATTATGACAAAAAAATATTTGAGTTGTTTTTTGTAAACTTTTTTAATGGTTTGAATAAAATCATAATCTATATTTAATATGTTTCGTTCGACAATTTAAACATAAAATAGCGATAGAGTCTCTAATTGTGTCGTACTGTACCTTTTCTGGCGCCGTAAATCGTAGTGTGGTTTTCAGGAACGACTTCAGAAAGATATTTCGTTTTTTAACACATTCTTGGTGTTTTTCTTCTATCTTAGCTTTACACAAGTGGCTATCGGTAAAAACACTTCGCTTTGCAATAAACTTGAAATTGTTTAATAACAACTTTTGTTTTATATTAATTTATTTTTTTTCCGCAGACTTTCCACAAGAAACGGATAACTACTTATGCGTTTCAACTAACTAATTATTATAACTAAATATAACTATACACTTTTCATGTAGAACTTTTTATGGTGAATTATTATTTTACCATATTTTATTATGCATTGAAGTTCTATGCAATATAACAGTGAACCTTTAATTGTTAATTATCTACCTGAATGCATGAATCAATGAATTTATAACAAATAAATAACTCATATAAATTATTATTATCTATACTATTATTAAACAGATAAAAGATTTGTATTTTTGTAACGAATAAACTCAAAAACTACTGGTCCTATTTCAAAAATTCCATTAGAGTGCTATATCCCGAAGTAACACAAGCTACTTTTTACCAGAAAGAGAAGCAGAAAGGAGCGTAATGTTTTTATTGACAAACAATGAGAGCAAAGCGGGAGGCAGGTCAGCTAGTTATTAACAAGCTTGACTGAAAAATGTTGAACACGATACGTTCCTTATGATTATAAGATAAATGAATCGAGTGATCTATCCTTCCGTTGCCGGCAATGGACGCCGTGCGTATAAATAGCGATCCAGTCGCCGCCGGCCGCTGGTATTTCTGTTCGCAGAATAGTTATGCGATAATACATACGCGAATGCGAACACGCACGCTTGTTTCAATAACCTAGATTTAGTTACTTTGGTTTTGTATTTGTGATTATGTATGTATGACTATTATTTTACTTAGAAAACTTTCGTGATTGATTTCAATCTTTATTATAAATACGGGATTTATAAACGAGGCGCGACGTTATTCGGAGCGGATCTCACTCACCCTGATGAAGGTTCACGAATTGAACCGAAACATTGTCGATCGAAACACCGATAAGACGGTACGTGATAAATCCCGTATTATGACTATTACTCTATTTGATACTAGCTTCCGCCAGCGACTTTGCACGCGTTGTTTGTAAACAAAAAGTAGCTTATGTTTGAATCCAGGTCATAATCTATCAACACACCAAATTTCATCGTAATCGGTTCAGTTTGAGTAACAAACAAACGAACAAACATCCAAGCTTGGGGTAGTCTCATTTTTTTACCCCCTCCCCCCCCCCCCCCCCCTTCACCCTAATATCTCAACAACTACCTACCGACTACCTACCTATGTACTTAATTTCACGATGATCAGATAAACGCTTCGAAAATTATCCTCGGACAAACAAACATACAAATATACGTAAAATGCCGATTTGCCCTAGTTTATTTGGAGATCTCGCTTCGCTTGATCAATTATAAATAAGAAAGTTATAGTATCTTGTTAGTTTTTAAACTAGTTGTGATGTTATATGTACACTGTAGCAATGAGTGTGGTTGGTATGCACCAAGTTTCACTTTACAACGAGGAATTACATTCAGAAACACTAGATAATTCTGGATCTACTTTTTGACAGGACAATATTACAATATTGTATCATTTGTTTAATGCTTTTCGATGGTAGTATTTTGAAGGATGTCCAAGAGGTACCTAAAAATTTACAAAAGTTATTTCCGTCTGTCTGTCTCTCTGGTTATCTGTTTGTTAAGTTTTTACGACTAAACAGATAGACCGATTTCGATTAATATATGACTTTCTATTTAGAAGTCTGGCAGATATAATGATGATGAGATAAACTGACAAACTTTACACTTCACCTACCTATCTTTTGATACCAAAATCATAATGTGCAATACAATGAATGAAACCTTGAATAGCAGTAAGATTTACAACAAACTCTGCTATTATTTAAAACAGCATGTGAAGTTAATTTTGAATCGTGAGATTCCATTATCCGAAGCATAATGAAAGCGGACTGGCCGCCATTTTGAACAACGTAGAATAATAAATAGATATCTGACCGAATTAGGGTATACTCGTATCTGCTCTACCGTCCGGCTTTTGTGGATTTTCTATGAAGTGATACGGAGCAAGTTCTAGGTATCACTGTGTTAATTGTATGGGGAATGTGAGCCACTATTATTAGCCCAGGTCATGGTAATAATAATACTTAGAACCGTTAATTAACTCAATTCATCACAGTATGATGTTTGTTTATTTAATTATTTGTTAGTTACTCAATCACGTCGTAACGGATTAACACATTGCGATGAAATATGTATGTACGTAGATTATTACCTGGATTAACACATAGGTTACTTTTTACTTTTTAATTACCTATAAATCAGTTCCAATGGGATAAAAATGGGGTGTCAAGTTGCAACAGCGAGTTTAGCTTTATTTCTAGGTTACCTACATATTTAGTAGCGTAACGCGTACGAAGTCTTGGACAATAGCTAGTTTATTATAATTCTACGATACTTGTTACTCTGCTAACATTTTAATGTTGCCTAAGATCTTTGTATTCCATATTTAAGCACATTAATCTATACCAATATTATAACGAGGAAAGATTTGTATTTTTGTATGTTTGTAACGAATAAACTCAAGAACTACTGGTCCTATTTCGAAAATTCTTTCACCATTAGAATGCTACATTATCCCTGCGTAACAAAGGTTACTTCTTACCTAACTACGCAGAAGGAGGGTAATGTACAACAGTACAATAGCGTTTTTTTAACCACAACGCATAAAGAAGATTGCTATGTTATGTTTGTCGCCTATGTCCGTGTGTCTGTCTGTATGTGGCATTATAGTTCCCAAACCGATGGACGAATTCGTACGCGTTTTTTTTAGCGTAGGATTTTTTAACTCATTTACTCTGTCGTGTGAAGAATTTGTTGAATAGATCTTTCACACTATGTACTCATAGTATTCTTTATATAATGCTACCTACCGCCAGCGGTTTCGCACATGTGGTTTATCAAAAAAATGTAGCCTATGTTTGAATCCAGGGCGTAATCTATTAACGCACAAAATTTTATCGAAATCGGCTCAGCCATTCCCACGTCATTGAGTAACACATAAATAAACAAACATCCAAACTAACACATTTATAATATTAGTGTGATAACTGTTGTAATATTAGAATTTAAACTTACGCCAAAATAAATATTTTTGTATTGTGTTGTTTAGTATCTTCTTCGTAATAGTCCTCCCCCCCCCCCCCCCCCCGCATATTGTGGTATACGAGCATACTTTACTGAATTTTAAAAATATTATTAAAATCGAATAGTTGCTGTTTTAGTTTACGAGCAGTAGTCTACCTTTTTTTTATTATTGGTTATAGTCAAGCGCTTGACCACTACCTTACCTGGTGGTAAGTGAAGGTGTGATCGAAGATGGATCACGCTTACATAGAAATAACCTATTCACTCTGGACTTGTAACTCTGCTATTATATTGGTTCGGAAAAACATACGTCGGAAGTGAGTTCCACTCTTCTTGTGCTAACAAGAAAGGTTGAAGCAAATCGTTTGGTACAGCAAGGTGGTATGCCGACCAGGTATGGGTGGTACTTCTCGGTACGTCTGCTTGTCCGGTGGTGGAAGGGGGGAGGGATAAGGCCATGAAGATCTTGCGCACAATTATCAAAACGAATCTTGTACAAAACTGAATGTATGTAACTGTTATGTACGTTGTATGGTTTGTTGAACTGCAAAATTTACATTTAAAATGAACATCAGGTATATATATGCGTACTGATTTAGTACGCATATACTGAACTGACTGTGCGTGGTCCAACACGCGCTTAGCCAAATTATTAATCAGTGGTCTATTTACTAAATTGTAGTAATAACCATTTCACAATGAAATCCTTTCCGACTTTTCACACAGTTAACCCGAAACTTTAATAACACTAACTTTCATAATAGATTTCATTTAATTATTTTAAAACGACCTTTGAAACGTTCTTCGTTTATTAAAGTAAATTAATTCGAATAATTAATAACTCATTTTGAAAGGCGAGGCCATTACGAGATTAATTAGTAGGTACTTGGTTTTTCAAGATATAGATAATTTTGAAGTTTCTGGATATTTAAATAATATATATTCATAAGTAGTTAACCTTATTCGATATTTTGGAATATTAACTTACTCTTGACGACCTCCTTGACGCAGTGGGCAAACATCCAGCTTTAGACAGAGACGGAAGAGTTTGCGGGTTTGATTCCCGCCACGGAACAAATGATTCATCAATAGATATTTCTGGTTCTGGGTGTATTCTATATAAGTATCAGATATCGTGTTTCCAAAGTGCAAGCTTTGCTTAATTTGGGGCTAGATAACGCTGTGTAAAATGTCCAGCATTAATTATTTATCGTATTGTTAGTAGCACCATACAAGGTATTTGTGAATTCGGTTTTTAAAGTTGAATGTAATTTTTTTTAAATCATTGAAGAGAAGAGAGAAGTCAGTAAAAAAAGCAAAACACAAAGTGTTTCTTATAAGCGATTTACTAACTTAAAGTTAGCAAGTGGGAATAGCGACTTTATCTTTATTTCTAGTATTAAAATTACGCAGTTTTTCGTTTAAACCGAACCAAAATAATCTAAACAAATTAATATTTTGTGAAATTTAACTATGCAAAATAACTCTACCGTACTTAAAAAATGTACGATATTAAATGAAAACATGGGTAGTATGTTATGTATTTTACTACTGCCTAGTACTATAGCAAAATATGTTTTTTTGAAATTTTTGAAATAATATACAAATCATATTCATTCATCATGTAAGTAGGTTAAACTGACCTGTTAAACTGAATAAGCGGCAACGTCGCAATGGCGCCGCCGATTTACGTTAAAAAATATTTATTGGAAATATATCGATAACTGGATAAATATTCAAGCTACCGATATTAAACCCAACTTTAAAATTAGATAATAATATTCCGAATGTATGTTTTAAATTAATATCGTACATAACAAAACAGGTTATAAATTTATTTAAACTGATACCTAATAATGTTTATTTTATTTGCTTTCAGACCCCGCTCAAAACGAAAACCGACATGTACTAAACGAATGGTAACAGTAAATTGTATAAGTGAGTGAAACAGTGTAACGAAGCTAGTGCAGTGTGTGATGGTGTGAGTGTTGTGCCAGTGATCGATAAGAGATGGCGCTGAAAACTATTTTGGCGGTCGCCATTTTGTCCCTCGTCGGGTTGCCAGCTGCTGACTGCGAAAGAGGTAAGTTACTAAATTAGACTGACTGATGTTAGTACTAGTGGTTTGCCCCGAACAGAGATCTCGCGAGTATCCCATAAAAACAAAACAAAAAATATTATTTGTACCTAATCTTTGACTATCAAAATAGTGCCACGAAATGTATAACCACCTTACTTGACCTACAGTTTCATTCAAATTACAAGTAACGGGAGTTCATGTAAATTGGTTTCTTTTTTTGGACTAGACATTGCAGTCATTCTGGATTTCAGACTGTTCCCTATGTTTGTGTTACTAAAGCTACACGCATACTACCAAATTTCAGAACTGGGGAGTCACTGGTGTACCCTGTGAATTTTGTCAAAGTTCAGTTATTTTACGGCTAATAACTTAAAAACTACAAGGTTTAAACTAAAAATAAAAACAGGATCAAAATGTACTCACAAAGACCTTTTATTAGACGTTCCACGTAATAGGATAGTCCGATTTTGGTTTTATGAAGTGAAAACTACTTTAGGCGCGTTGGATGTTTTTTGAGATGAGATAAAACCAATGAACTCGCGATACTGTTACCGTTACCGACACCTCTGTATATAAGTATCTAGTAATTTTGAACCCCAATATCTCCACAACGCCCTACAATTTTAACTGATTTACTTAGTCACAACAAAATTGTTCCATCACCTATATACCAAATTTCACGATAATCGAAGAAACGCTTCGAAAGTTATCCTCGGACAAACAAACATACATACATACAACGCCGATTTGCCCAAGTTAATTTAGAGATATTGCTTTGCTCGATCAGTTATCCATAATTACTATTTTTGTGCTATATGGAGATGTAACAAGCTTATGGCCCACCTGATGTTAAGCGGTAACCATTGCTTATAATAGAGAATTGCCTTGCCGCCGGTTAGAACCTCAGAACGCACCTTAGAAATGTGCCCTACGATGCACTGCCAATCAACTTGAGGCATATAGTTAAGCCTCATGTGCCTGTAATTTCACCGGCAACAATACCCTTTAAACCGAAACACAACAATGCGTCAGCTGTAAAATGTTTTTTATTTTCTACGGTTTTTTCTGAGTTGGGGGTTTTTTACCTAATCTAAGCTAACTAGCTCGTGTAACCGCACTGCAGGGCGAAGGCCTCCCTTCCCTTCTCCCATTCTAAACGATCTTGAGATTCCGTTGGCCAGGATATCGAAAAGGTGTCAAGTTCGTCGCGCCATCTCCACTTGGTAGACCACGTGGTCGCGGCTCTTGTGGGGCGGGGCCTACTCAGTTTTTTTAATATTTAGTAAAAATTAACTAGCAAACTCGCTCAGTTTCGGTGGATTTGGGCCCTGAACATTTATACTATTACCTATTATAAATTCGAAAGTAACTATATCGTAAGAAATTATCTATCTATCTATCTATATCTATTTGTTTTACGATTAAACATAAGGACCGACTTCTATGAAATTTTATATACAGATAGATTACGACAGGGATTGAGACATACGCTACTATTTACCCAACTTCTCAAAATATTGTGTTATGTATTATCAAACCACTCGTTTGAAGCGGCGGGCGTTAGCTATTCATTTATAAACAAAGGTTACAACCGAACAGGGTACAGATTTTCAGGCAAGAAATCCAATTAGAATCCTTTGACGTAGTAATCTTTCGGAACTAGAAATTCATTAAAAACTGTCCCTCAACAGACCTCTGTAAACAGAGCTGTAGAGAAGCGTCTATGCGAACGAAAGCGTTATTGCCAAGTGCTCACGTCATTTTACAGAGATTGCATACAAAAATGTATGGTGTAATGACCTTTCGTTGTTATGCAAGCTACTCATTTAAACAAGTCTAAAGTTTAAACTCTTGTCTCTTTATAATATCTATTTCTATAGGGCAAAGAAGTTGTCTTTGACCTAATTCGTCTATCTTTTAATGAGTTATGTTTATTTAAACACCTTTTTAAATATTATTACAAAAAAAAAATATAAAGTACCTAATAATAATAGCTCTTAAAAACAACTAATATAGTTTGTAAGGATAATGTTAAATATTCATTAAATTGAGTTCTATGATTTGATTCAGCTACTTTAAATAACTCACAATTTCACTCTAATAAGATTATTATCTAAGGAAAAACCAATAAACTATATCCGCATTCAGCTTTCAGATTGCGTTAACGCTCTAATAACGTTTGTCTAATGGGACAGATCCATTTCCAAAACATGTCGTGCATGCTGCATACCACAATCCAGAACGGACCTTTACTGACATAGCAAATGAATAGAAAGCCAGTTCACTTTCGTCTCGATTTTGATATTTTTATATATATATATATTTATAGACATATACAATCATTTAATTGCTAAATAATACATTTACAACAGATGAGTGAGATACAAGAGAGAAAGAAAGAAAGATGATACAAAACAAAGGAACATAAGAATAAAAATTAAACAGTACATGCAAAAAAAGAAACAAACATTATAAAATAAATAATTTTAAACATGAGGTAGGTATGTAGTATACCAGACAGAGGGCCTCGACTAGCATTATGTCCACTGGGTTAGCAGTGGACGTAGTTGTTCTGCCGAGACCACTTTATCGAGAAGTGTCATTGAAAATTCGGAGCTAGAGATCACTGTTAGAAACGGAAAATTAAATATATTCAGATTATCATATAAACCTATACAATTTTCAAAATATATACTATTCTAAGTGTACAACGTCATGCTTCAATTACGCACTGTTACAAATAACTACAAGTTTAGAACATCTATATTAAAACATCTTTTTTACTATGTACAGATACTCACTGAACAATTTATGCATATAAATCTTTTTTAATTCCAAATATTAGTAAAAATTACATTATTATGAAAAAGTGAAGACGCAAATAGGCTACTCTGTTTGTACTGAGAAGTTTAGGACCAAAATAATTATAGGTGAGTCATTCAAAAGTGTTTTATTGTTACTCTCATATGAAAGTGTGGGAATTTGTGACTATATTAGCTGGTTTAGCGTCTAGCAGATCAACTAGGTTAATAGCCTTTGTGCAATGTTCTGTACAGTCAATGTTACTACTTTAACAAGTAGTGTTTTCAATATAAACAAGATGTTTCTTTTTATTTGTGTTTTTTTATAGCCATGATGGTTTCAAAAGTTATAATTGAAGTAGTGATCATAATAATAGGCGATTTCTGACTTTAGAGGCTTAAAATGTTGTTTTAATATTATTTATACTAAAAAAGGGATATTTACCATGACTTTGAGTTATTTCTACGCAGTTTCATGCGCCATGATCACGAGTAAAACTAATACAAATCAAAATCAAAATCTTTTTATTCATTAAAATCAGAAGGATCACTATAAAACGTATTTTACTGGCTGTTCCTTCGCGACCAAGCCAGGAAAGATAGGCAAGAAACAAATCTGGTAGTTCCTATAATGATCTTTTTAAAATACATAACAAAATAGTGTTCATAAGCATGCTAATTTCAAAAGTAATATTGTTTAAGATTATTAGTTATTTTAAATTAACTAACAACTAACGCGGCGTGAGCTAGCGCAGTGCGGGCTTGCTTGGGCGACTGTCCCTTTTATGTTGAACAGTAGGCTAATTATTTCTGTTGCTGGCTTTAATTTATCAGTATTTTGGTCGCTTACTCGCAAATAGTTATTTGCTTACCGCCTAGGCTCCGGCCTTTCAAACCCATATAAACATGGTCTGATGTTTAGTTTAATACTCATCAAATCTTACATGTTTTCAAATTTCAAAAATTTAAAACAATATGTATCGTAACACGAAGTAAGTACCTACTATAGGTAAAATTTTATTTGTATAAGTTTTGAGAAGCGTTTTAGCTTAATTAATGTTATAAATATGTTGTTCGTACGTTTGTTCATTCTAGGATTAAATTCACCCTGGAATTGTACTAGTTCATCTGTTATTATCAAATATAGAACTTTTAAAATTGAAATTGAATTAGTTAATTTAAATGTTGTGAACGATAAAGCAATATCTATCTATACTTGAATGAGGAGTTGCGTAATCAGCTTGAAAGAGAATTTAAAGAAATGAGTGATTTCAAGAAACGCCGAAAAAAAACAAACAAACGACGCGAAGGTTGTGAATTCAACGCGCCTATTTTTTTAAAGGTCAAACAATCTTTTATGCCTGTATTAGCAGTTTTATAAAGTCCATCACACACTCTACGATGACTGAATATTCTGGCAATGCCTTTAATAGAGCTGAGTGGAGTCGCCTCGCTAGAGCCGCCACTCAGGAGCCAAGACCTGCCGACCACTCTGTCAAGAGTGCCCGACTAAAAACAAGTACCAGTTTTGGTAGGTTAACAATTATTGACTTACCTAGCTATTTCTTACTAGACTAGTTCTGGATGGTGGCATACAGGGAGTAACCAAAACGAATAAGAGTGTACCGAAACGAAACTAGGTTTAACAGACGAACCCAGTTTGGACGTGGGATGTCAGCTCTTATTATTGTACTCGTTTTTGTGTGTGCGTGGTAGTCGTGTTGGCCTAGTGGAATGTTCCTAGATTCTAAGGTTCTGATTCTAAGGTTGTGGGTTCAAGTCCCGTGAAACAATGCGTTTTTTGTAATTAAAAATAAAATATGTGCATTTCAGTATGCATTTCGTATCAGCCATAGAATGTCCACTGCTGATCATAGGCCCAGATATTCTCAGAGCGACGGATCAAGTGCGGCTTGCACCCAATGGCTGCCACCAACTTTTATCAGGTCGTTCCATCTAGTGGGGGGCCGTCCTACGCTGCGTTCTCCAGTGTGTGGTCTCTACTAGAGAACCTTTCTGCCCCAACGGCCGTCAGTTCTTCGAGATATGTACGCTACCCACAGTCACTTCAGCTTGTGCTTTGTTAGTGATTTTGGTTCGTCGAAGAATTTCCCCATTTCTGATTGGATCTCGTAGAGAAACACCAAGCAAGCAAAAACTTTAGAAACAGACAAAGGTTTTATTTTATATTGCTAGAGGTGTTGAGGTCTCATTTTTCAGGAAAAGGTAAAAAATTTCGAGGATTTTTGTCTCAAACATTCCTTGTAAGAATTTCAACCCTGCGGGTTCAAATACCGCACCACACGCTCCACGCGATCTTTTCTATCTCATACTTGCAATTGAGGAATCAGCTACCATTTTAGGTACGACATGTAGAACGCTTCAAAAAAAAATGTCAAGAGGTTTGTACAGTGTAGGGAACGCATCGACAATACGCCGGGTGTTGCCGGTGTCAATAAGCGACGGTGACCGCTTGCCATTAGGTGGGCCGTAAGCCTGTTTACCCACACATAAACTATATGCTGACACGTAAATTCTGCGACGTGTGAAGCTCTTGCGCTGTGTCGTGTAGTCGCCCGCGAAAACGGCAAAACAACACACTTTCCGGCCAAATTATAATCTAGGTGTCTTCAAGACCAGAGTGAACAGGTTCTTTTTAGGCCACCGTGCTCCATCTTCGACCCACCATCTTAACATCAGATGAGGTAGTGGTCAAGCGCTTTACTATCAACAATACAAATAAACAAAACAAAATGCGTCCATCACGGGACGTATGACGCCCGGCAGATGTGAAACAGCTAAACTGATGGATAATGAAAAAAATAATATTTTAAGAAAAGCGGAAATCTTATCTACGCTATATCCTATGCCGTATGACGGCAGGCAATTATTTATTAGAACTTTTGACTTTTGACAATTATTTATAAACGATATCTTACCCTAAAAAATGTTAATAAAATCAAACTTATCACAGTGATTTTATAAATGTGTAAGTTTGGATGTTTGTTTATTTATTTGTTTGTTTGTTACTCAATCACGTCGTAACGGCCTAACCGAACCGAAATTTGGTATATACGTAGGTACCTGGATTACCACATATGCTACCTTTTATCTCATAAATCAGGTCCTGTGGGATAAATAAGGGGTGACAAGTCAAGTTGCAACAGCGAGTTTAGCTGTATTTCCAGGTTACCTACACATTTAGTTGTGTAACGCGTACGAAGTCGCGGGCAACAGCTAGTATTATATATGTGAAAGTTTGGATGTTTGTTTGTTACTCAATCACGTCGTAACGGCTGAACCGATTTTAATGAAATTTGGCATAAATATATAGATTATGACCTAGATTAATAAACTACTTTTTATTGACACACCACGCGTGCGAAGCCGTGGGCGGAAGTTGGTGGTGAATAAATAAATACTGACTACTGAAATAAAAAACAAAAATAAATTTCTGCTTTTATAAAAACAATATTGCCTTACACCCCAGATATAAAAAAAACAAATAATACAATAGAGGAACTACGGGCTAGCAGACAGATCAACTCAACAAAAAAATTGATACGTGTCTGACTAGAGCTGACTTTATCCGGCTAAAAATTTTAAAATCCGGCTAGTACATAACATACATAGGCTACCTTAGATAGACATAGCCTACTTTTTACCTGCCTGCGCAGAAGGAAGGCAATGTTTTAACAAGAAACTAGCTGATCCGCCCGCGGCTGCGCGTGCGTCGTTTGTCAATAAAAAGTTCTTCTACACAGTCGAATAAAAATAGCCTATGTAATCTCTGTCATAATCTTTATATATACCAAATTTCATCGAAATTGGTTCAGCCATTTAGTCGTGAAAATATAACAAACAGACAGAGAGACAGAGATATTTCGAATTTAAAATAATATATTACGCTAATATTATAAATGCGAATGTATGGTTGTTTGTTTATTTATTTGTTAGTTTCTTTGTTTGTTTGTTTGTTACTCAATCACGTCGTAACAGCTGAACCGATATCGATGAAATTAACTATGTACGCAGATTATAACCTGGATAAACACATATGCTACTTTTTATTCCATAAATCACGTCCCATGGGATAAAAATGAGGTGTAAAGTCAATTTGCAACAGCGAGTTTAGCTTTATTTCTAGGTTACCTACACTATATCTTATGCGCTTTACAAAATAAGTAAAATTACCGATACATCGGCCCTACTCACAGCGACTACCTACTATGCCCATACTGCTTCAGTATTGAGGTATGGAGTCATATTCTGGGGAAACTCTACAAACATAGCAAAGGTATTTATAAGCAGAAAGGATGCATCAGAGCAATGTTTGGTCTTAAACAAAGAGACACCTGTAGGGATGTTTTTAAACAATGTAGATATCGAGATCTATGAAGTAGCAAGTTTTGTGAAAAATAATCTGATTAATTTGATGACTTATCCCACTGGCAGTCGTCGGGAAGGTAGTCTACGTCATCAACCATGCAAGACAGCACTGTTACGTCTTAGTGTGTTGTGTATGGCGCCTATCATGTACATTATGTCCCTTTGTTAATACGTGCCGAGGATAGTTTGATTGCATTTAAAAATTCGCTAACCAAATTGTTAGAGGAAAAAGCATACTACTCAGTTGACGAATTGCTAAATGACAAATTTTAATGATATACAGGCATTCAAATTTGTCATTTGTCATTTTAGTGTAAGTATATAAATTTAAGATTAAATGACATTTTTATTGTACTCGACGACATTTTTTTGTATTTGCTGACATTTTATTGTATTCGGAGATATTTTTTTTTCTTATCTATTGACATTTTTTATCACAATAATCATAATCATGGTTTTAAAGCATTGACATTGTGTAATATTTCATGCTCATAAGCTGATTATGGAGATACTAATTTATGTATATGTATCACCTGTTGCTATGTCACTGTACCCATTTTCGCAAGGAATAAATGAAATGACTTTTAGGAGTGTAATGCGTACGAAGTCGTGGGCAACAGCTGGTATTAAGAAAAAAGGTTAATTAAACCAATTTTAATGGACACTGATATTTTATGTTTGCAACATTATTTAAAATACGATATTTAATTAGCACGCAACACAATTTTTACTAAATTTTTGAACACATTTTGGTAATACCAGCTTTTGGTAATAGCGGTTATTTTAATGATTAAATGAATATTGAATTCTAGCTCAAACCTAGTTTGAGAAGTGACTTTTCAAAAGGGTATATTCGAATAGTAAGTATAATAAGTAATCAGTAAACGTACTACAGATTTCCGTGTAAACATGTTCAGTGTAAAAACCAATCTCCAAATGACAGGGGGAAAACCCAAGAGGGCTAATTTTGCACCATAAATATCCTGTTTAGTTTGGAAAAGGCTTTTTTTAAGTGTAATTTACAGACGATTTACGCGAATACTATGTCTAAATAAATGTAGGAAATTTAGCGTTAACAAGATCTCAGTATAAAAAAGGTAAAATGCAAATGCGGCCTTTTGAAAAGTAACTTTTAATTTAGTTTTCTGGCCTTCTATTTCGCTTCTCTACGGAACAGATACTATTGTAGTTTCGTTGCTATCTTTGCGGTTTTTCTTTTTTCAGTTTTTTCCGAAACGAATTGAATATTGGAAGTACGGAACACCGTACAATGTACGTACGGAATAGATACAGCTTCCGTCCCTGGCATAGGTATAGACTATAGTCAGCGGCATGCGTAGTTTTACGATTTTAAATAAATTTGTTTACGCGAATTGCAAAGGTGTATTTTGAAACGAATGAACGAGAACTTTTGTTATAGGAAAATTAAGATAAAAGCAATTAGAAAACACGAAGGAAAAAGTACAAGATGCGGTCTTGTAGCATCAGAACATTTTTTCCAGACAACCTTTGCAGGGAGAGGATAAAAAATATGTAAATTATAATTATGTTACTTTTATATATTTTAATTTACAAAAAATAATATTAAGAATGTTTTCATTTTACCAGAAGTTTAAATAAATAAATATTATGACATTCCCTTGTCAATACATGTATGTTAATCTGATGTATGTTCACTAAAATATTAATTTGTTTAAGAAAAATAGCAATAATCATAATTTTAATACTAGAAATAAAGATAAACTCGCTGTTGCCACTTGTAGACTCCGTAAAGTTAGTAAATCGTTTAAAGGACAAGTTGTACGCTTTTATTACAAACTCCCAAGTGATGTACAAAAATTGACATTTAACAAATTTAAAAACGTAATTACACAAAAGCTTTATAAAAAAGCCTACTATAATATATTGGATTATTTAGATGATAGAGAAGCTTGGGATTGAAATTGCTCCAACTCATTAAAAAATGTTACAAGTTAGACTCAATTTATTTTCTTTAATGTTATGAATTCTAAAAGAATCATTAAAAAAACAACCAGTCTTGTTTCTTACCTTTCTTTCCTGGCTTGGTCGCGATGGAACAGCCAGTAAAATTGACGTTTCAAAGTGATCCTTGCGATTTTAATGAATAAAAAGATTTTGTTTTGATACTATTAATTTTGTACAAAGTTATCACGGCGTGTAAAATGATAGACGTCAAACCAGACCTATTCGATTTCCATCCATGTAAGTAAATAATGAAAGTCATGAAAAACATTAGGAAAATCAAAATTCGCAAATTCCAAAAGCCAGGTAGGCTGGCTCAATAAATTAAATAAATGTAAACTCCCTTATCTATTATTAAACAGCGGTACGTCCCGAACCAACAGATTTTATCAATGTAATGTTATATTAACGGCGAGAGTAAGCAATTCCGCCCGCCATATTTAAATTATTTCGAATATGGGTCGAGAACGGAGAGTACAATTGCGTAGAAGCACCCCGCGGTACAGTGACAGCGGCCGAATTCATTAATCTAAACACTTTATTGCACACAATAGAGGCAAAAAATATAAATATAAATACACATAGCAAAAAGTACAATGTGTGGTCTTTTTTTTTAAACTTTATAGAACTTCGTTTGACCACAATCTCACCTGATGGTAAGCGATGATGTGGTCTAAGATGAAGCACGAAGATCTAGAAGAAACCTATTCACTCTTACCTTAAAAAGGCCCGGATTGTATTCTTTAGGAAAAACACACGACGCTTAGAAGAGATTTTTTCCACATAACCTTAGAATTGAGACGATTTTTGTCATATTGCAATAATGGAGGGAATGTTGTTCGAATATAGTCACTATCCAACTGAGTGACTGCGAGTCATGAGACAGACCCAAAACTTAATCAAAATGAACAAAGCTATGGATTGTGTTCGAAATAAAATAAAATAAAATCACTCGTTTTAATCAGTTGTTGCGTCATTAGAATATTGTCGCTAATGCGACAAGAGTCGCTTTCTATTTTTTCTTGTCAGTACTGCTTAGTTATGTGTTGTTTTTGACAATTACCAATTATCCTATCAATGCCACAGCTTCAGATCTTGAAATCATGGCAAATATTTTCGTAGTATATAATAATTAAACACAAAATTTTAAATAAAAAAAATTGATTAACACCTGTTTTCCCGAACAAAACTGAATCGAGACTCAAGCATAATTTTTAAACTTCTTTACTGAAAGATAATTTTATTAAAATCAGCCTATCTGTATAATTCTAAGCTTTAGTTTACTTAGTTCTTATAATGTCATAGAAATATTAAAAATAATGACATATCTCCGAAATAAGGACGCTTCTAACTTTTGATTTCTTTGAGTCGGGGTCGAAATGGCGAAAATTCACCACATTTAAATAAAGAACGGGAAGTGTTATACAAGCGAGAGGTCGCGGGTTCAATTCCGGTCGAGGACAAATGTTTTTGTGATATTAAAATTATTTATTCGATTAAGGGTGGGGTCTGGTAGATTTGGTTTTCATTACAGAGTTTAATTATAAGTATTAAGTACTTAATCTTTAGGTATTTAAAACTTAACTATATTAACTTTCTGTTTCCACATTCTGCTTGATTTGTAACTCATTTAAGCTCTTCGTACACGTGTTTATGTCGCAATACAGATCAAAACAGCATTTTTGTAATGTTTACTTCTATGTGGTTGAATGTGTTTTGTGCGTCGAAAAAAATTGAAAATGTAGGTAGCTAAAAGTGTTGGTATAAAAATTGTCACAGCTTTTTAAACTTAATTTGCATTACTTTACACAACCTCTCACGTTCTTTTCAATCCAGTACATCCAAACATTGCCTAGAAGAGATCACCAACTGTACCACCACGCATTAGCCTGTTTTGTAGGTAACGTTATTGTAACCTGTATCAATTCAATTCAATAATAGTATATTATGATACAAGTGAGCTAAGATGCTCATTATACACGAGGCTGTGGTTTACAGCCCGAGCCGTAGGCGATGGCGTAAATCAGCCGAGTATCTAGTGAGCTAGTTGCTCACGATTTTCATACGCACTTTTTCAACACACTTGCGAGGAAAAAACAAATCTTTTGTACTAAAGCTTGACATTTTTATAATTATTTACTACACAGCAACAAATGCAATACAAACAAAGAAATGGGAAATGGCGCGCAAGTTTTTTTGCACGCGCCAAATGTAAGTTGATTGATTACATTATAGCCATATAGCCTACTTCAAAATTATAATTTTAGTTATATAATGCAAATATTTTATTAATAATAATAGTAATTTAAATGTTGAGTTTTAATTTTAATAAATGTGTTTTCGTCTTAAATAAGAATACATTTATTTATTCCAAAAATGTAATAGGATTTTCAGCGCCATAAAACCTCTTTGTTGTTACAAAAACTGTGTTACCCGGTTAAATTGTAAATGCTTTGTTTACTCGCATATAATTTGCAGTTAGGTACTAACTTTACTTTGTAGGGATAATTCTATTATGTACTAGTGTGTTATATTATTACGCACGCGTGCGCTATACCCAACAATGGGTGAAGTCAGGCTGTGGATGATGGTGTATTAAGTCGATATATACCAGTACCGCTTGAGGCCACAATCGGTACTGGCCATCTCGGTGTGAATAGAGCCTAACACGTTGCATGAAGCAACTGCGTGTATGAACACACAGTAACTACATTACGTCGGCCTGTCAGAGTTACAAGTACGTCTACCAGTAAAAGCCTTACTCATTTCCCACGCTTGCAATGGAAAATGAGCTTTTTTGTATTGAGTTAGGAGATAATAAGGCTTGAAACTGTAACCATCCGATATTTGGATTAATCAATAGGCGGGTCCACACAGATCGAACAGCCTCGCGAGGAAACTGTCCCCGAACGAGCGCGGCAGCCTCAGTATCATCGCGAGGCTGCTGCGCGCGGCAAGCTCGAGCCATTTGTTAGTTCGTTCAGTTGAGAGTTAAACAAAACACGCGTGCGTCCAGAGTACGCGCGGCAAACGACTGAGGCGCCTTCGCAAAACAAAAAACCGACACTCGGTGGCTCGGCCGCTCGGTCTCTCGGCCAAAGCAGCACGCGCTTGCCTCGGCTGAGGCACGTCCACACAGACCGAGCTGCTTCGCGCGGCAAATTCCTCGCGAGGCTGTTCGGTCTATAGACCCGCCTAATACTGAATATACTGTTACAATATATATACTGAATGTTGACAAACAATATTTATTAATAACACAGAAAGCGTTATATAAAATATTGTACACGAATCCTCAGACTAACTAAATGTTTAATTCAGGCAACAATAAAAATGTTACATGATACTAAATAACTTTATATATGGCCCATAAAGATAATTATATACCAGAACTTAATGTCTTAACATACATATTTTAGCTAAGTAGGCATTGAAGGTTGTAGAGACAAAGCCTGGTCTATATGATATTTGACGACCTCCGTGGTTCAGTGGGCGGATAGCCAGCTGAGACGTAGGAGGTAGCGGGTTCGATTCCCGCCGCGGAACAAATGTTTGCATGATCTACAGATATTTGTTCCGGGTCTGGTTGTTTCCTTATATATTGTAAGAATGTATTTACAAAAAAAAAATGTATATAAATATTCTATCAGTTACCTGGTTTCCACAGTACAAGCTTTGCTTAGTTTGGGGCTAGATAGCGGGGTGTGAAATGTCCAGCAATATTTTTATTATTTTTCCAGCAATATATGAATGGTATAGACCAGATAACTTTTGAAAGTATACTACTTACTATACTAACTTTAGTGGTTCGCCCCGAACTGAAATCTCGCGAGTATCCCAAAACCAAAAAATATTCTAAGGGCGACTCGCGCAACGATGCCTAAACGTATTTAGTGGCTACACATGATTTAAGGAGTTGTCAAATCATACAAATACGTAAAATTTAAACATGTTTAGTCGCTAAATACGTTGTGCAAGCCGGCCTTATTATTTGAGTAATACAATTGTGCCGCGAAATATTTATTCACTTTCCTTGAACTACAGTATCATTCAAATTACAGTTAACGGGAGTTCATGTATTTTGGTAACTTTTTTTGAGGTAGAAATTGCAGTTATTTTGGATTTCAGACTTTTACCTATATTTGTGTTACTAATAACTCAAAAACTACAAAGAGTTTACGAAAAATAAAAACGGAGTCTAAATGTAATAATGAATACCTTTCATTTCACGTCCCATTTGAGTAGTTAGCCTCATTTTAATTTTTTTTACCCTTCTTGAACCCTAATATCTCATCAACCCCCAACATTTTTAGCTCATTTTTAGTGACACCAAAATTGTGCTATCACTACTTACCTATGTATTAAATTTCACAATGATCGGATCAATGCTTCGAATGTTATCTTTGGACAAACATACATACAACGCCGATTTGCCCAAGTTGATTTAGAGATCTCGCTTCGGTCGATCAACTAGTTATTAATAAATATAAACATACATAATAAAATGTATCTGACTTGTCTGATATTCCACCATGGAGCCACCACGCCAATCTGTCAAAGTCTAGGCATGTGCGTAAACACTAGATATGGGAAACCTATCAAAAATCTGAAATACACGGGTTTGTTTGTTTTAGTATCGTCGTAAAAATGTATATATAGATTTGTTGTTAAATCTGGATATTTCCAGTTATAACCGGATTTCTCTAGTTTGTTTTTGGATGTCCAAATCGATTTCCTTTTACTGTCTGTTATATTTTTATGTTTCAAAGGTTTTGCAGGAAAACCAATGTAAAAACAACCATAGTTGCAGAAAAAATGCTTTTTCCGTTTGAATATGGAAAAAAGCCGAACAGTGTTTGTGTGTTTCTCCTAAAAATATAGGGAAATATATCATTTATTTAGTAAATGTTACTTGACGCCTTAGCTTAGCGTCATCTTAATTTCCGTAATAGAAGAACTTATGATTATTTACTGGAAGACCGCCCATTCTACTTACGTTTATTTTTGTGTATTGTATGCATGATTTTTTTTGGTATGCAATAAAGAATTTTTTATTATATACGTAAGGAACCTTTTTGTGAAGAGAAATATAGTTTATAGAGTACGGTTCGTAAACTAAAACAGACTAGTTCCTATATGAGCTGTATTCTGGCTACGTTTTAGATGCACAAGATAGCAGTTAGGCATGGGAACACATAGACAGACGAAATGGCGAAACTAAAAAGGTTCCTAGTTTGACTACGAAACCCTTAAAGATGGAGGCAGAAAAGCCAAATAAGAACCAGTTTTATAAGCACATGAATTTCAATCGTTTTCCATTCCCATATAATGTTGCCACAAGCCATTTGCAAAGCAAAGCATCGTTTGCAAAATAGGAAAAACATCGGGCCCTCAAAATTACGCGAAACGGAAAGAATTTGCGCAAATTCAATAATAAGAAGGTATATGAATCGACGCGCCCTCGACGACTGCTACGAATTACTTTTCCGCAGCGTCAGCAGAACAAGCGGTAGCCGCCAGATTACTCTGCGGGTGGAATCAGCTAGGAAGGTGGCTGATCTGGTATATGCGTAGGGGTGTTTTTAATAGTCTTTTTTTTGTTTAATTTGTTTTGCTGGATATTTCACACAACGCTTTCTAGCCATAAACTAAGCAGAGCTTGTACTATGGGAATCAGATAACTAATAGAATACTTGTATACTTTTTTATATATAATCGTACTTATAATGATATTTATAATAATAGTATTAGTTTCTATTATAAGTTTCTTTTATTATTATTCGTTTATTATTATTATTATATCGAAAAACATCCAGACCCGGAACAAATATCTGTGGATCATGCAAACATTTGTTCCGCGGCGAGAATCGAACCTGCTACCTCCTGCGTCTCAGCCGGCTATTCGCCCACTGCGCCACGGAGGTCGTGATTTTAGGGGCATATCCAAATAATGCCTTCTATATTTTTGTATTCATAAAATATTTTTACGGGATCTGAATATTATTGGTTTAGACATAGTGAAGAAATCTGTGGACGAACTCCGTGGCGTAGTTGGCGAAAAAGGAGATTGTGGGATCAATTCTTACCGTGCAATAAATGTTTGCATGATCTACAGATATTTGTAAAATAAAGTATATTTGATTGAGCGAAGCGAGATCTCCAAATCAATTTGGGCAAATCGGCGTTGTATGTATGTTTATTGGTCCAAAGGTAAATTTCAAAACGTTGATCCAATCATCTTGAAATTCGATCCATAGGTAGGTAGTGATGGCACAATTATGGTGTGACTAAATGAGCTAAAAATGTTGGGGAATTGTTGAGATATTAGGGCTCAAGAGGGGTAAAAAAATGAAAATGCGACTATTTGCTTAAGTGGGACGTCCCATAAGGTCTTCATTAGTATATTTCAACCCTGTTTTTATTTTTAGTTTAATCCTTGTAGTTTTTGAGTTATTAGCCTTATTAAAAACTGTAGACGAAATTCAAACACACTAATGATCACACTGTGCTGTAATTTGGTATGCGTGTAGTTTAGGTGACACACTTATAGGAAAACGTCTGAAATCCAGATTAACTGCAATTCGTTCCCAAAAAAATTAACCAATCAACATGAATTCCCGTTACATGTAATTTGAATGAAACTGTAGGTAAACTTATTTTTTTTTTTGGCAATATTTTGATAGTCAATTTGATGATTGTCTATTTTGATTACGAATAATATATTTTGTTTATATGTGAGACTCACGGGATCTTATTTCGGGAAAACCACTAGTTATTAAGTTTATAGAATTACTAGAGGTCACGTAGTGCGCGAGCTGCTTG
Source organism: Philereme vetulata (assembly GCA_918857605.2). Taxonomy (NCBI): domain Eukaryota; kingdom Metazoa; phylum Arthropoda; class Insecta; order Lepidoptera; family Geometridae; genus Philereme; species Philereme vetulata. Next base: position 639,473 of record OU975425.1, read on the forward strand.
CAGCTTGCGTGTTTTTCTATTTGTAGAAAAAGAAATTAATGAGGATATCGAAGTGAAAAAAGCAAACATACAGGATATTGAAGAAAAATGCTATCAAAGAGGATATCGATGATGAAAAAGCAATCAAAGAGATTATCAAAGTGGAAGAATCCATCAAAGAGGATATCAAAATGGAAAAAGCAAACAAAGAGGATATCGAAGTAGGAGAAGCAATCAAGGAGGATACCGAAGTTAAAAAAACAATAAAAGAGGATATCGAAGTGGAAGAAGCAATCAAAGAGGAAATCGAAATGGAAAAAGCAAACAAAGAGGATATCAAAGTAGGAGAAGCAATCAAGGAGGATATCAAAGTGGAAGCAACAATCATCAAAGAGGATATCAAAATGGAAAAAGCATTCAAAGAAAATATCCAAGTGGAAAAAACAGTCAAAAAGGATATCAAAGGGAAAGATGCAATCAAAAATAATCTAAGTAGAAAACGCGATTAAAGAGGATATTCAAGTGGATGATGCAATCAAAGAGGTTGTCTAAATGTAAGAAGCAATCAAAGGGGGAAATCCAAGTGGAAGCAGAAATTAAAGAGGGTATCTAAACGGTAGAAGTAATCTAAGAGGCCATCAAAGTGCAAGACGCAATCAAAGACGACATTGAAGTGGAATAAGCAATCAAAGAGGATTTCCAAGTAGAAAACACGATCAAAGATGATAACGAAGTGAAAGAAATAATCTAAAATGATACCTATCGAAGTCGTTAATAACAATAAAAAAACGATTTCACTAAAAATGTGTACTACAAAAGATATGAGCGATTAAAGTTTTTAAAGAAAAATCATAATTTTGTTAAGAAGATATCGTAGTCGAAGAAGCAGTCAACGATGATATCGAAGTGGAAGAATCTATTGAATAAGACATCGAAGTTAATGAAGCAATCGAATAGGATATTAAATTTCAAAAACAATCAAAGAGGATATCTAAGAAGAAAAGGCAATCAAAGAGGTTATCAAAGTGTAAGAATCTATCAAAGAGGATATCAAAATGGAAAAAACAAACAAAGAGGATATCGAAGTAGGAGAAGCAATCAAGGAGGATATCGAAGTTAAAGAAGCAATCAAAGAGGATATCGAAGTGGAAGAATCAATCAAAGAAATAAACATGAAAATTTACTAAGAAAGTTGCCTTATGCCCCTCCAAACACTAAAAAAATATATTTGACGTTTTAAAGTGATCCTTATAGATGTCGCATAAACTTGAAAATTTACTAAGAAAGGTGCCTTACGCCCATGCAAAAACTAAAAAAAAATATTGGACGTTTCAAAGTGATCCTTGCAGATGACGCATATACTTGAAAATTTACTTAGAAAGTTGCTTTACGCCCCTCCAAAAACTAAAAAAAATACTGGACGTTTCAAAGTGATCCTTGTTGATGTCGCATAAACTTGAAAATTTACTAAAAAAAGTTGCCTTATGCCCATGCAAAAACTAAAAAAAAAATATTGGACGTTTCAAAGTGATCCTTGTAGATGTCGCATATACTTGAAAATTTACTAAGAAAAGTGCCTTACGCCCATGCAAAAACTAAAAAAAAATTAACGTTTCAAAGTGATCCTTGTAGATGTCGCATATACTTGAAAATTAACTAATGAAGGTGCCTTACGCCCCTCAAAAACTAAAAAAAAAATAATAATAATCCTCCTAGCCGATTTCGGCTACAGAGACTTGACTTTGTGAATATTGGCCTAGGTGTTTAGCCTGTATGTGGCTGATGTACCCTATTTTTGCGCTAAAAGTCCGGTTACAATGAACACAAGTTAAGGCGCCATTAATGTAGTTGTAATTGATATTAGCCGGCGGTCGACTTTTAAGCTGATCTCGTTTTAAGTCTAGTTCTTGCCTCCTTTCTTCTTCAAACTCGTACACTTTGTCCTGAACATGACGCCTCCATTCAGGTCGTTTTTCAGCGAGAGCCTCCCAGCGCGACGGATCGATACAACACCTCTTCATGTGCCTCTTCTGTACGTCTTTGAAACGTAGGAACTGACCTCCGCGTTTCCGCTTACCATGTTCTAGTTCACAGAAGAAAATGCGTTTCGCCCTTCGCTCATCAGACATCCGAGACAGGTGCCCGCACCAACGCAGCTGACGCCGCATCAAATATGCCTCTATGCCACAGACATTCGTCGTAGAACATCGGTATTACGGACCCGATCCGACCACTTGATGTTAAGAATGTCGCGGAGGCATTTCAGATGGAATCTGTCTAACGTGCGTATGTGTCTGCGATACAGGCACCATGTCTCTGACGAGTACAAGATGTTAGGAAGTACAATAGCCATATACACCTTAATCTTGGTACTCAATTTGATGTTATGGGAGCGAAATACCTGGACTCGTAGTTTACCAAAAGCAGCCATAGCGGAGCCAAGTCTGCTGTTGATCTCCGAGTCAAGGTCGCATTTTGTTGTTATGCTGCTTCCCAGATATCTGAATGTATCGACCTGTTTTATGGGCTTTCCATCGATTTGCAGATTCAGTGGAGCTTGGTTAACAGTGTCCATGGCCATCACCTCTGTCTTTGTAATATTAATTTTGAGGCCAAATCTACAGCACGCAGCGTCAAGCCGAGTCATCAAGTCCTGGAGTCCCTCAGAAGATTCCGCAACGAAACATAGGTCATCAGCATACATCAATTCGGTAATGAGGTCATACGATACCTTTGTGTGCGCTTTTAACCTAGCCAGGTTAAAGATACTGCCATCTGTGCGAAAACGTATGCGGATCCCTTCGGTGTTGGCTTGTAAAGTCTCCCTCACGACAACGGAAAAGTACAGAGCAAAAAGAGTGGGTGCTAATACACAGCCTTGTTTTACACCACAAGTGACAGGGAATTGCTCTGTCTGCTCACCATTGACGGTTACGCAACAAGTCATGTTGTCGTGAAGAAGTCTTATCAAGCGTATAAATTTGTCGGTGCAACCAAGTTTCGAAAGCACAATCCACAAAGCTTCGCGAGGTACACTGTCAAAAGCTTTCTCCAGATCAACAAAACAGAGAAACAGAGGTTGACACTGTTCCCTGCTTTTCTCTTGCAGTTGTCTAAGAGAGAATATGGCCTCGCATGTGCCGCGATTGGGTCTAAACCCAAATTGCGTTTCAGGCAATATACTTTCAGAGAGCTCCATAAGACGATTTAAGAGTACTCTGGCAAAAGTTTTTCCTGGAGTAGACAGAAGTGATATACCCCTATAAGAGTTGCAAACAGATCGATCACCTTTATTTTTATACAAAGAGCAAATTAGTGATACGCCAAAACTAGGAGGAACGAACTCCATTTCCCACATGCGCTGGAAAAATTGCCAAATCTTGTAGTGCAACTCATCTCCGCCATATTTTAATAGTTCTCCTGGTATGTTATCGATGCCGACAGCCTTATTGTTTTTCTGCGCTTTGATGGCGATGATAACTTCCTCAAGAGAAGGAGGCTGATCCAGATCTACGGCTTGTGATAAGGCAGGAAGTGATGCTAAATAGTTTATGTCAGCAGAACGATCCACATTGAGTAAGCTGTTATAGTGTTCTGCCCAGCGAGTAAGAACTTCTCCTTTGCTTACCAGGAGGGTACCTGAAAGTGATTTCAGTGGTACGTTTACTCGATGTGGACTTCCTACTAACTTTTTAATCTCGTTAAAGAAATCGCCGAGTCTATTCGAATCAGCAAGCCACTGAATATAGCGAACCTTGTTCAGCCACCACTCATCTTTTGCGTTTCGAGTTAGTCTCCTTATTTGGCTCGTACTCTCCTTTATTTTTTCAGAAGCAGTTGTCTGATTTCCCTTTCGAAGGAGCTGGCGGTGTTTTTCTAGGGCGACTGTCAATGTATTATCATTTTCGTCAAACCAGTCTTCACAGACACGAGGTTTTTGGCCTAAGATCTCAGTAGCCGCATTGATGGTATTTGTAGTTAACAGTTTCCAGCCCTCGTCTAACTGTTCATCTTCGGGGTGTATGCCTGCTGTAAAGGTATTGACAGCTTCCCTGTAATTTGCCAATATTTCAGCAGACTCTAGCTTTTTCAGATGAAGACAGTTAGGCTTAGCCCTGCGAGGTCTACGGCAAGGGCTAAGACGCAAAAATAGTTTTGTAACAACAAGTCGGTGATCCGACCAACAGTTTGCGCCCCTCATTACTCTCGTTACTTTGACATCCGCTATATCCCGTTGACGGACTATAGCATAATCAATAAGATGCCAATGCTTGGACCTTGGGTGCATCCAGGTAGTTTTGTATTTATTTGGGAGTCTAAACATGGTATTGGTAATACCCAGATGAAATTGGGAACAGAGGCTTAGTAACAGTTGCCCATTACTGTTCATGTTACCAATGCCATGTCGCCCTATCACCCGAGGCCAAGCTTCAAAATCACGTCCGACGCGAGCATTAAAGTCGCCAAGAAGCAAAACTTTCTCACAGCGCCGGATTTTAGTCAGCACTTCTGACACTTCCTCATAAAATTTGTCCTTGACGTCATCACTTTTGTCGAGTGTTGGCGAATATACGCTGATAACATTTAAGTATTTATTGTTTCGAAGATGGAAACGTAAGGACATGACACGATCAGAGATAGCAACTGGATGTTCTTCCAACTTAGAGGCTAAAGTAGTTTTAATAGCAAAGCCTACTCCTGACCGTCTAGGCTCAGAAGCTGGTGTGCCTTTCCAGAAGAAAGTGTACCCACCACCACGTTCAACAAGCTCACCTTCGTCAGCTAGATGTGTTTCGCTGAGAGCGGCTATGTCGACGTCATAGCGTTTGAGCTCGCGAGCCACAATGGCGGTTTTACGTTCTGGGCAGAGGTTGTTGGGTCGGTCTAAAAGAGTACGTACATTCCACGCACCAAAAGTCATATTCATCTGCATGTTTTTAGATTTATTCTTATTGCGAGGAATGAGCGTTTGTTTGGGGCACCTTTTCTAGCCCCCTCCCCGGCTGAGCGAGGAAAGCAGTGCCTCTCTAAATAAAGCTGCTTTGTCTCAAAGAGTGCTGCCGAACCACACTGTCACCCCGATGCAGTGCTAGAGCGACCACTCTCCTCTCCTTAGGCCACCCGTGTCCAGGTATTAGACCAAGCCCAGGACTTTTTTAAACTCGGAATGACAAAGCCAAGTCAGATGCGCAGGATATATTAAGTTGCATAAGTGTGCGCGCCGTACACAGATGCACCCTCTCCTCCTTACTCCCCTTGACCCAGTGGAACGGAGAACCGCTACGACTGGAAGGGAACAGGACGCAGTATCTGGCAACGATAAAAACTCCTATCGCTACCTTCAGGCCTTCTACAGTTGCCTGGTTGCCTCGCCACTTGAGGTGGATTGCGTTGACGCCGAAGCAACGAGCACTAGCACGGGGAGTGACCGTGCCGACTCGAGGGCCGAAACACGCCGTTGCTACAACAAAGTGTTTCGGCACTCGAGCCCCCCTCTACCAGCCTAGGTTCCTAAGGTGTGGCCGCTGCATGCTATAGCGGCGACCACTAACGACGATCGAATGCGTGCCGCGCGATCTGAGGAGCCTTTTATAGGCGAAAAAAAAATATTGGAAGTTTCAAAGTGATCCTTATAGATGTCGCATAAACTTGAAAATTTACTAAGAAAGGTGCCTTACGCCCATCCAAAAACTAAAAAAAAATATTGGACGTTTGAAAGTGATCCTTGTAGATGTCGCATATATGTACTTGAAAATTTACTAAGAAAGTGGCCTTATGCCCCTCCATAAACTAAAAAAAAATATTGGACGTTTCAAAGTGATCTTTGTAGATGTCGCATAAACTTGAAAATTTACTAAGAAAGTTGCCTTACGCCCATCCAAAAACTAAAAAAAAAAATATTGGACGTTTCAAAGTGATCCTTGTGGATATCGCATATACATGAAAATTTAATAAGAAAGTTGCCTTATGCCCCTTGAAAATCTAAAAAAAACATGGGACGTCTCAAAATGTTGATTATTAAAGTCGCATAAACATGAAAATTTACTGAGCAAGTTGCCTTATGCCCCTCCAAAATTAAAAAAAAATGAACGTCAAAAATGATGATGGTGATGGATGTCGAATAAACTTGAAAATTTAGTAATCTCATGCCCCTCCACCAATAAATAAAATTACAGTAAAATTAACTTATAGTATCCACAAGCCGTTTGGCTTCTTACAAAAACAGTAAGAAAGTTACGGCAAACGAAATATACGGTGTACGGTATTTGCACAAAAATATTTTGTACGTGACAAATTTATTTTTGTATGAAAGACGATTTTTTTTATTAGATCCGGATATAAAAAAATGTCCTGAGCAACATTAGTTTCGGCGCAAATGCTCTAAGACTTGTACTTTCCGAGATACGAGGTGGATAGGAGCGAATGGGGGGCAAAAGGGGAACTTTAGGATTTATTCCCAATTCACAGAAACTCCCTCTATACGATCATACCAAACATTTCTACTCTACGAGGGGGCATCTGGGAGAACAATTATGTCAATGAGTGAGTGGTAATCGAGCTGTATATATAATAATATTTAAGACATTGCCAAGTCGGTAAAATAATAGGTTCTCACTTGAGCTCTTTCAACCAATCAAATACAATTTAATTTATCATATTCTACGTACTCTCCTACCTATGTATATGTATTTCCTGTGTTTCTTTATATAATTTATCTTTATAATAATTTATAATTGTTATATAAGTAGGTATGTTTGTTCAAAAAGATGTATATTATTTCTTTCCCCTTTTCTTTCTAATTAAACCAGATTTCATGCAATAAATATAATTTAATTTCAAACTAATTAGTCAAACTAGTTAGTGGATAAGGTTGTTTTCTTGTTGTCATAATATAGTTAAGGTACGATACCACGTAAGCTAAGGTAATAGAAAAAACGGAATTGTAATATATAAAAACATCCCTAATTAGTTTCACCTTCTTTGCTGACCCTACATTGGCCCACCTATGGATATTGTAAAGTAAAATTGGGTAGTCATTCTATAAATTGCATTTGACCTCCCCTCCCCAAACACCCCCCTCTCAAACGCCCCTCTCCCAGCCCTGGCTTATATTAAATATAGCAATATTCAGCGTAAGGCCATTATGGGCCATGTTATAATAATTTAAATATGGCCTACGGAATTGCTTATTTAGCACACCCCATTTATATTGAATCATTTTAGTTAAATTGGGTCATCGTTCCCGTGTTTACTTTTGGGTTTGAACCAGCCGACAGTGACCCCACAACACTTGGAACAAATATTTGCAAGTTGTGCACACACTATTCATCATCATCATACCAGCCATCTGATGTCTACGCCACCCTTCTTCTTAATCTTGTCACTCTTCCATCTGGATATTAGGATTACCAGGCGACCCAGTTTAGCTAGACTCTACCAGGTGATGTGACGTCTTGTACAACCATATTGCATTGTGAGTTGGCTGGTTAGGCGTGTCAGGCCAACCATAATCATTATAAAATAAATAATAACAAGTGTGCTTTAGACCACACGACTGAAGTAAAACTTCTTTTTTCAAAATATTAATTTATAAAATTATTCAATTAAAAAAATGTACATACGTCTGTAGGTCGTTCAGTCTATGTTTATTCTGGACAGACGCAACTCGCACTCGCACACGTTTAAAATATACGAAACGTAACTCTCTCTCTTTCTATCTTCACTAACTTATATCTCCCTCTCAACTTCCGTTCGCACTTTTCGTAACGCATTCACCAGCTTACTCTCCAAGTCAAGCGTGCGTAAAGAAGTATTACTTCAAAAATAAATACTGCTGGACATTTTACACAGCGCTATCTAGCCCCAAACTAAGCAGAGCTTGTAAGTACTATGGGAAGCAGATAACTGATAGAATACTTATACATATATTTTTTTAATTATATACTTATAATACATATAGATAAACAACCAGACCCCCAGACCAGACAATCATTATATTTATTTACTGGTTGGATGATCGGGTCGTGACGTCATATTGTGTGGTCTAGCCAATCTGAGTCGTCTGTTAATGCTTGAGGCCCGCATACGGATCATTACATACAATTGCAGTACAAATATTTCTTGGCTGATTCTTGAGGTGGTTGCAGAAGAACAGACGTTAAATTAAGGAGTTAAAATAATCCTTGTAAATTTATTTGCGTATTTGCATGTTCTCAACGACGTAGAAAAACATCAACTACTTTTATGTGATACAACTACAAATTAAGGATTTAAAGATTTTATTTTTCCATTACTTGTACTGGTGTTGCTTCTTGTATTCGGTATTCATTTATTCACTACTTCATAATATCGGCATGCCTAAAATATATTACAAATGTCAGTGAACTATAGAATAAATAAAAATAATTAAATTACAACTGAGCAGAGAAGCTGAGAGCTAAGCTAGCTAAACTATGAGGTTACAGCAGATACTACTCACGCAAAAAAAATATCTTGTCAAATTTCATGCAACGAGAACTACCCGGTTTTAATTTTGTTGCGCGCTAAATATGTGTCAAAAATGACCGTATTATTTGATTGCTTTGAATTAGGAGCTTGATTTTACAGATTTACAGCTCCAAGGTACCGTAGACTTTCGTATTTGATATTATTTGATACGTATATTAATTTCAACAGTTTCTCTTTGAGTTAAAGAACCCTAAAAAGTATGGAGATATGACCTGGATGCATTCAAACCAGTTTGGTCAGAATTGTATATTTATAGTGTTATTCGACCACTTACGGAAAATTCCAAGATTTTTTAAACCATATAAGTTTTCAAGACACTTGGTTTCATACTATTTGAAACAAGAAACGCGACATCTCTTGTCAATTTACTAAACTGGATCGTTTAACATTGAACAGGCAAAAAACAGTATAAGTTTTCTTGTAGATGGAACTAACGGCGCTTTAGTCGTAATCTGAATCATCTCACCAATTTCGACCTTGACGTGACAAGACAAGGTTTAGACATAATGAAGCAATCTTTGGACGAACTCCGTAACGTAGTTGGCGAAAATGGAGATTGTGGGATCAATTCTTACCTAAATACTTCTACAATACTTACCTTGACGTGACTAGACAAGTTTTAGACATAATGAAGAAATCTGTGGACGAACTCCGTGGCGTAGTTGGCGAAAATGGAGATTGTGGGATCAATTCTTACCTAAATACTTCTACAATACTTACCTTGACGTGACAAGACAAGGTTTAGACATAATGAAGCAATCTGTGGACGAACTCCGTGGCGTAGTTGGCGAAAATGGAGATTGTGGGATCAATTCTTACCTAAATACTTCTACAATACTTACCTTGGCGTGACTAGACAAGTTTTAGACATAATGAAGAAATCTGTGGACGAACTCCGTGGCGTAGTTGGCGAAAATGGAGATTGTGGGATCAATTCTTACCTAAATACTTCTACAATACTTACCTTGACGTGACAAGACAAGGTTTAGACATAATGAAGCAATCTGTGGACGAACTCCGTAACGTAGTTGGCGAAAATGGAGATTGTGGGATCAATTCTTACCTAAATACTTCTACAATACTTACCTTGACGTGACAAGACAAGTTTTAGACATAATGAAGAAATCTGTGGACGAACTCCGTGGCGTAGTTGGCGAAAATGGAGATTGTGGGATCAATTCTTACCTAAATACTTCTACAATACTTACCTTGACGTGACAAGACAAGGTTTAGACAATGAAGAAATCTGTGGACGAACTCCGTGGCGTAGTTGGCGAAAATGGATTTGTGGGATCAACTCTTACCTAAATACTTCTACAATACTTACCTTGACGTGAACAAGAGCCTGTAGCACAATTGGCAGTGCATCCTCGTATCAAGAGGAAGGTTGCGGTTCACGTCCCGTCTAGGCTTGAAAACTTTTGAAATGGTTTAAAAATCTTGGTCAGAATTGGTCAAGGACCGCGATGGATAATCTTTGTCAAGCATTAAGACAGAAAATAACGTATTCGGCGTTTCTCTTTACATTTTTACTAAACAAACCATTAAATGTTCTCTTATTTACCTAAATCTCGTTTCAATTTAGTTATAAAGTCCAACTATTTCAGTTGGGGGTGAACGCTGCGGTTGTTTTGACCCTTAGCAAAAGGTTCCGTTCAGTTTTAGATTTTCCTGAATTTGAAGTATTCTAGAAATCTGTAGAGTGTTTTGCTTTTTGATGAAGCTTAATTAAAATTGAACAGTGTTCTGTTCTTAAATTAATGATGGTAGAGAAATTAAGAGGCATTTATGTCAAAACAATATTATAACAAATATAAATTACAATTTTAAAAACCCTGACACATTACGTTTAAAGAAACTTTATTCTCAAAAAAAAATTATGCATTCACTTAATATGAGAACTTAAAAAAACTAAATAGGTATTTAAAACTATGACAGTATGCGAGCGCATTAGATTAACAATAAAATTAAAGAGGTACATTATACGTGTTTGTTTCCTTCAATCTTTGTATGGAGTGGGTAGCTCTAACAAAAACACACCACTACGTACTGCGATGACATTTCGGTACCAGCGGAGTGTAGTGAGCGAGTTTACATACAAGGATCGGCAACAACTAGATGCGACAACGCCGTTTAACTATGAATTAATTTAGAGTTTATGAATTTTGGTTGGCCAAATGTATTTTAAGTAATATTTGAAATTAGGTATATAAGGTTTTACATTCTTTTATATTGTTTGGAAGTTTGTCATATATTTCATTAAAAACCAGAAATAAATTTAAATTATACTGCTGAGATCCTTGATAAATATATTTTGGGTTTTAGGCACAGGGTTTTAATACTAGTCTAAAAACCTTTCAATGTCATCATTTAAAATTGAGTACTTTACAGCGTAAACGTAGTGCTTTATATCCTATTGTTACTATGCATCTCTTAAATGTACAATGACTAGGGAAGGTATACCACGAATACTTAAGCTAATTGAATATTACAAAAACCACACAGAAGCGTCGACTACGCACTTTGCCAATAAACCCTGCACAAAAAGAAGGTTTTCCTCAGGAACATGTCCCGCAGTAAACCAATCCAACAGTGTAGTTGCTAGGGTTGTATATATCTGAATCAACTCCGATAATCTCGATCTATTCCAGAATTGTTTCGGGAAAAATAAGAATGACTCAAGACTTCTGAATCGGAATTTTCACAGGAAAAATATTCAGCGAATCCTTTTTTTATCTTGTTTTAGCGTCTTGTCGAAGCGACGTGTGATCAGAGAGCTGGCGTTTATCTGGGTAAACGCATAAGCATTGCAATACAGCGGGGCAACGCAGCCAGTGTGTAGGGACACTTTTGCCTGGTAGTGATCTGGAGCAGCTTTTGTGTATTTTCGATAGATATACGTAAATAATAACTAAGTATATTTTTGTCTTTTAATAACACTCCAGACCGTCTAACCACCAAATCACACCGGTAGTAAGTTGCCACTACGAATTCCCAACTGGCCACCAGTGATCAAATAACATGATAGTACTCCCATATCAAACTATCACTTCACCCTTGATGGGCAAAGATTAATATCTTTCTTTGTCAAATGTTGGTCAAACTGTTAGTATAGATAGGTCAAAGGCTTTTTTGTTTAATTTTCGGAGTGGTACATGTGGCATCACTAGGGCTCCGGTTCGCGTAAATCTGCCGGGACGGGAGTCGGGGCCGACCACGTCGCTTGTTTAGGAAGGTCTGCTGATAAATATTGATTAAAGAACCGCCTTTGTTTAGCTTTCTTATTAAAAATGCCTCATATTGCTGAGTTTTATACTCTTCTGTTCAATGTAGGTCAAATATTGACCGCAATTCTATCATCAAACTAATATAAATATATTTTGCCCGAAGAGTTTTAAAATAAACATTGTGTATGTATGTGATCTCGGATCAATTATCAATTATCACCTATTATGAACCCTATTGGGCACAACAATATTATGGAGAAAGGAGGACGTCATTGTTCTTGTTAGGTAGTACGTATATTTATTTTGAAATGTAAACATTCACATCTAAATAAAACTACCGCCATTTCTTTTGAAGATGTATTTGCCCAGATGAATGGTACGTTTGCGCATTAGTGGAGTACACTCGCCTAACAGATGTAGAGGCGATTCTGCCGCCTCATTACAGAATCTGCAGGTATGTTTATCGCATAGCCTTAGCTTGAATTGAACATGGCTCAGGGCCCAGCCATGATCTATTTGCCCAGCTCGCGCAAGCTCGTCAGCACTTTCGTAACCAACGATAACTGATGAATGCGTCAATGATCATAAGCGTGTCATGGACATCATCATCATCCACAGCTCGACTGCACCCACTGCTGGGTATAGGTCTCCTCAAGTTTGTGCCATCCCCAACCATCCTGAACTAGATTCACTCACTGACGGCCCGCGACTTTAACGATGTCGTCCAGCCATCATGCTGCCGGACGTCCCACTCTACTATACCCGCTCCTCGGCCACCATTCTGTCGCTACCCTGCTCTACCTGCCATCACCACGTCTTGCCAAGTGTCCCGCCCAGAACCATAACTGGATTGCCAACGCTTATAAAAGCGTGTACTTGAAGCCAATTCCCGCGAATCTTAGCAAAATTAGAGCATACAAATACGAATATATTTTTCTACAAAACCCTAGTTGTAACACTTGTACATTGTATTGTGTTGGAAGGTTATCGTTATGTTCCACAGTACCTATAAAGCAGTGGTGCCCGGAATGTGGTCGTTTTGGATTGAAAGTAATGGCCCTGAAGCAATCCAGTAGGCTATGTTTAAAGGGTGCACTGTGTGTGAAGAGTAACTGGCTATGAGGGTAGGATTTGCCTTATATTTATAAAAAAAAACAGAATTAATACAATCAGTAAGCAATCTACTTAACGGGATATTTCAAGGAACCGGTATTCCAGTAATCCAGGTTAATAATCATTGTTGTAATAAAATGTTGTAACCGGGAACAAACATCATTATGTATATTTATTTCATAACTAATCGCATACCATTTGAGTTTATGGGAAAAGTGATAAAAATGGTTACGATGAAAGAAGTAAAAGCAATAACACAGTTAAGTTAGTAGTGGCAAGGAGGCAAAGCAAGTGGTACAACTTATGGAAATATAATAGATTGGATTTGACAGGTCTCGTAAATACAGTGACTTTTGAGTAAACATACGTCAAATCTAAGCTTTTGTATTAACTGAACACTACACATGGAAATCTAATAATCTAGTCTAATCGGCAGAAGATCAACGTTGTGCTTATTTATCCAAACACAACATCATGCTGAGTCGGACGGATACCATGTCGTGACGTCATTACGTGTATACCATTGAGAGACACGCTATGGAATTTAACGATAGTTTTAATATTTTTTTTATACTATTGGAGATGGAAGAAGCCTATGTCCCACCTGATGTTAAGTGGTAACCATCGCCTATAACAAAGTATTGGCTCGTAAGTCACGCTCCTTAGAAATGTGCCCTACTATGCACTTCCCTGCGTCCATCAACTTGAGGCACACAGAGTGTAAAGCCACATGTGGCTAGGGTTACCATATCTCAGGATTTGTCCTGAGATTTCAGGATTTTGGACTCTTCCCAGGATTGCGGTTGGATTTTGCAAATCTCATGAAATCTCAAGATTTTTAAGAATTTTCAATAAAATACAGCTTACATTTTAAAGATTTCTTTAGTAAAAAGTTTAATAAATACTATAAATAACCTTCCTTTGCTAATAATTTTACAATTAAAATCAATACTTATTCATCCAAGTAGGTACCTATTTAATCAGATTTATCAAACCTAATATGTGAAGATACCTTTTTAAGGGTGAGCGAGATCCGCAGCAGTGTATAAAAACGACAATAATACGAATTTTTAAAATTGTCAAGTACGTTTGAGAGAAAATCCTCAAAATTTAAAAAATCTCAGGATTTCTCAATGGAAATCAGGCTTTATCTCCGGACTTTTGATTTTTTATCTGGTAACCATACATGTGCCTGTAATTACACCGGCCAAACCGAATGCTGCTTGGCGGCAGCAATAGGTATGGTTGTAGCACTTCCCCGGGCGAGCCCTTTCACAACAAACTCTACTACTCTCAAAATGTTCATATGTTGTATGTTATATTTCATGTGTTTTTACTTTCTTTTTGTATTTCAACAGAACCAACTGTTATAACATTGGAATATCATCTTGTCGAAATATTGACCCAGGGTTAACTAGTGTAACTAGCGTAATTTTTCAATATAAAGTAAAACTTGTTGCTTATATAATTAAACTCATTGTTGTAGTGTATGGATAACACATAATGTTTATTTGCCGTTATTGGGTTGGTTTTCCGATTTTTTGTGCGTACAATGTTATCACGGCATGCAGAGTAATAGACGTCAAATCGGACTTATAAGATCTCCTAACGTAGTAACCTTGATACAGTTCATCCCATTGCTATCATCGATCACCCAACAATAGAATTTAACCTCTATTGTTCATAACAATGGCATTGAATTTTCAGCTTACAGTAGCTTTGTATCGCCCAATATTTGGAAATTGTGAGGGAATTTACGGGAAATACGAAAGAAAATGGAATTACAAACCCAAACCGGTAAAGGAAAACATGGCCAGGAATCTGCTTTTTAACGTTAGGAGATGGGCCCACTTGATGTCAAAAAAGTACAGTCAGTAAAATATATAATACTAGCTGACTGGCCCGCGACTTTGCACGTATGGTTTTTCAACTAACTCATTACCCTCCTGCGTTAATCGAAATTATAATCTTTCTGTCTCTATGTCGGTTTGTTACGTTAACACGACTAAAACGCTTTACCGATTTCAATGAAATTTGGTATATACATAGATTATGACATAGATTACTTTTTACCCAACTACGCAGAATGAGGAAAATGTTTTTTATAGATAAAACACGCGTGCGAAGCCGTGGGCGGGTCGAAATCGGCCGCAGACTAAACAGCTGGACCATCGAAAAAGGTCTGGCCGTTTAGTCATGAAAAGACAACAAACAGACAGAGAGACAGAGCTTTTTTAATATATATAATATTAGTAGGGAGAATAATACAATACTACTATAATCTATATCTATACTAATATTATAAAGAGAAAAGAGTTGTATTTTTGTGTGTATGTTTGTAATGAATAAACTCAAAACTGTGCCGATTTCAAAAATTCTGACACCATTGGAAAGCTACGTTCACCTAGAGTGACATAAGCTATATTTTTTGCTAGAACAGATTATAAATCTTTACTAAAACTTAAGTAACGTAACCTAAGGGTTAAAAAAGTGCCCTAAATCGTCTTTCGTCGCATGCGCTGCGGAAACTATTGATGATAGAACAAAAGTATGTTCTACAGTATTAAAGAACTTATCAATATCTACAAAAAACTTCGTAATTTTATAAAAAGGAAAGATTTGTTTGTTTGTATTGAATAGGCTCTGAAACTACTGGACCGATTTAAAAAAAATCTTTCACTGTTGGGAAGCTACACTATCTCCGGGTGACACAGGCTACTTTTTATCCAACTGCGGAGAAGGATGGTAAAGTTTTCATTACAAAACTACGCGTTGGAAGCTGCGGATTGGTCAGCTTGTACTTTATATAAATGACCATTTTACCAATAGTTCCTCTGAGCCAATTTCAAAATCTGATCTAAAAATAAGTATTTGTACCCCGGTATCACCACCATTCCCTAAACCACCCCTTCCATCAATCTCTCCCGGATTAAAAGCTTCTATAAGGGCTGCAATAAATACCACTTTACTATTGAGTGTTTTCGATTACTATTTCTTGCTTTCTATAGCTGTCTGAGGGTCCTGCTCGGAGAAAGGATTTTGTATAGAGCTTCAATGTATGCTCAGATGGGTATGAACGATCCTAATACAAAGAAAACAGGGAGAATTAGTACGTGGCAGAATTTTTAAAAACAATTTTGTATTCTGCCTCTAAGCTATCATTTAAATCTGTATTTCTATGCAATATTTAATGTACTCACATATATTTTATAAGTACTGTAACAATTTTAATTAAATAAAGAAATATAAGTGAAACGAGATATGTGTTTTAATACATATAATTTTGGATATAAGAAAAGTCGGTAAAGCGGGTAGGATCGTTACGTTAATTCCTTATACATGCGGAAAGTCAACAGAGGTTGACGATAAACAACTTGGTCTACCGATGGTACACACTTAGATTATAGATTACAATATGATATGTTACAATGAGGTTGGTACGAAAAGGCGTTGGCTAGAAGAGCACAGAAATCTTGAGGCTTATGGCCTATAGTGCAGCAATACACCACGTGTTGAGTAAACCTAGTACAATAGATATAATTTAGTATAATAAAGTGGGGTTGGTACAAAAAGGCGTCGGCTAGAAGAGCACAGGGTCCTGAGGCTTATGGTCTATAGCGCAGGAATTACAATGTGTTGAGCACACCTCGTACAATAGATATAATTTAGTATAATAAAGTGGGCGCCATCTGACGAGAGCATCAGAAAAGAGAGAAAATGTTTGTGGGGTTCAACCCGGATAGAATTATGGATTAGATACACCTCGTGTTATTTTTCGTCGACCGTTCCTGGCGTCTGCTAGGATCGAAGAAGCGGGCTTGAGCTGTGGCGGTAGGCTTCGTGGGAAGGCGTGGTCCCGGTGTGCGTCAAGGTAGCTAACAGGATGGCTGACGACCAAGCTTGTGGCGGTAGGCTTCGTGGGAAGGCGTGGTCCCGGAGTGCGTCAAAGCAGCCAGCAGGGTGGCTGACGACCAACCATGTTTCTCGACGGCTCAGATGATAGGTTTGACGGGTGTCAGGTGTAGATACGGAGAAGTAGGAAGAAAACCAGAAGCGAAGACCGAAAGCGACTTCAAGACTTACTAGTACTGTAGGACCGAATTTA
Source organism: Philereme vetulata (assembly GCA_918857605.2). NCBI lineage: Eukaryota > Metazoa > Arthropoda > Insecta > Lepidoptera > Geometridae > Philereme > Philereme vetulata. The sequence continues at coordinate 656,405 of OU975425.1, forward strand.
CAATAAAAGTATCAGGGATACACTGTCCAGCAAACTTAGAGATTAATTCTGTAGGACGTTGGTTAGAAGTTCTCACTGACGTGTCCAGGTGTGGAAAAGAGATCGAGAAAGATCGACTCTGCCCTTATACAGGTGAGCACGTTAACCCTCTTTTAATAATTAGTAAAAACGCGATTCTTCCGAGACATTCTAGAACTTGGTGATGCAATAAATTTTTGGTGATGCCATAAAAGAAAATTTAACGCATCCAGCGTCACTCAAGACAAAATATTGTTTCTTTATTTTGCATTAGTCAAAGACAATATTTGAATGAGGTATTACTATTATTTAAGATTTGTATTTTGTTAGAATTATTCTAAGAAGCAAAGGATTATTTAACTTAAGTTTACAAGAATGTTAATTACTGATAATTAAAATCGATTATCAATCAAGAAAAAAAATATAGTCTGTTTCTTTGAGATCACGTGCAACGCCATCTGCCGTAAACATGGCGAACTATGATCAGAACACTCTTGGATTTCAGTGTATTGGAAAACGAGGTTATCAAGTGTTTGTGCAGTTAGTACGCCGCCATGTCGCTAGATGTCGTGGTATGTAGTGTTTTATAAGTGCAGCGTTATGTTAAATCGAAGTGTAACGTGTCGTGAAATCGTACACGTTACAGTACCATGTTTTGCTGTCAATGGTATTTATTATAGATTTATTTTCTTTTATATAAATCTTAAAATAATTACATTAAAAAAACGACTGTGCTTTAGACCAAACGACTGAAGTAAAACTTCTTTTTAAAATATTATTTTTTATAAAATTGTTCAAGAACGAAATGAAATTATGAAAAATAATCAAGAAATCACAAGCAACGCTATCAAATTCGCAAACAAACTACTAAATGAGATATATATATATATATATATCTCATGATCACTGGCTATGAGAAGAAGAGATAAAGAAAATATGCGCGCGCACTGCTCTCTCTTGCTCCTACAGTAAGATACAGACAATAGTCATGCACTCTGTCTTAGATATACGAAACGTAACTGACTGTGAGAGAACGAGAGAAAGAAAATGTGTATTCGCACCTCTCTCTCTTGCCCCTACAATAATATACGAAACGATACTCTCCCTCTTTCTATCTTCACTAACATATATCTCACTCTCAACTTCACGAACACACTTTTCGTAACGCTCTCGCTACGCATTTACCAGCTTACTCCCCTAGTAAAGCGCGCGTAAAGAAGTTTTACTTCAAAAATGAAATACTGTTTAGCTTATAACTATTTTGACTTTAGATCCACTCCCTTCCCCTTACGTAACGTCTTTAATGTTTATTTTTACTCCAATATCCCATAACATTAAGGGATAAGAGCGATTCCGATATCTCGTAGATATGGGGGACAACAAGAACGGCTGCGGGGGCTAAAAGAAAGACGTACTATCAGGGTGATTTAGTAGACCGAAAGCTGGTTGCATGGCCGTTTAACGGATCAACTAGGTTAACGTTTAGTTCGGTCAATAGTTGGATGGATGATCGGAGGGAGGGGGTAGGGGAGGGAATAATTACCTTAAATCGTACCTACGTATTTAATACTTAATCGTATCGTGTTGTACTTATACCTACATTGGAAGCGACATTCATTCATTCTTTGACGTTCTCACATCTTGTAGACATAAATCACAGAAACAGTTCATCTAAAACTGAGCAGATAGATAGGTACTAGAGACGTACCATTGAGTAGGTCATTAACGCGAACGATAATGTACGGATAGATCCATCTTGGAGAGGAAACGTGGAGGGCTTCCTTCTAAATAGGGAGGGGACATTGTCGATGAAATTGCATAAAGTTGTAATTATAAATAATATAGCTCACGACTAGATTAATCGCCATGATGGACATCCTCGTATCTTTTACTCAGTATGCAGACCCGCGAAGGTATCACATAAGGGTAATATAAAGTTATCGATAAAAATCCAATAATATTCACACGTGCAAGATGTTTCGTCGATAAAGTTTTAAAGTACTTAATGAATACCAGAAAATAATTTTAATAAATAAATTACAAAGGATTTTTTAATATATATTATATTTAAGATTTCGTGTTATTTAAAAATATAACTGCTATCCTTGATATAAATAAATAAATAAATATTGCTGGACATTTCGCTCAGCGCTATCTAGCCCCAAACTAAGCAGAGCTTGTACTATGGGAACCAGATAACTGATAGAATACTTATATACTTTTTTTGTAAATGAGATGAGAACAACAATGAATGATAGAAGTATCGATAAAAAGCTTTATATTTTGTTCTTAAGCAATTGATAACTGCTTAATTTTGCTAAGAAATACATTCTTTTTTTATATGCAAGATAAGGCAGTATTTCAAATTGAACCTAGCCCCGTCAATTTTAAATAAAACTGTCTGGAATTTGACTAGTCAATAAGATCTGACATGTCTTTTTCCAATAATTTAACCTTTGTGTAACCGCAATAAAAATAATAAATAGTGAATAATAAAATCCTGAGAAACCATTTCATTAAATGGATCATTTAAATGGATAATTTAATAACTAAAAAGTAATTTTCTAGAGCATTTAAGATGCGTTCTTCAAGGAAATCTTAATCTAGAAATCCTAGAGTTTCAAGATTTGAAGATAATGAGTTTAAGTCGCGTTCTACTTTGTAAAGCGTCTTTACATAATTTCCACTTCTCGCAAATGCTCAAACGAAATTGTGTAATTTCGTTTCAAAATGTTGATTGGATGCAACGTTCTCACAGTGTAAATACTTACAATGTTAATATAAATACTATGACAATCAAAGAAAAGTTCGCGTCACTACAAGTGTAATTAAATAGCCGAATGTCACGTCTTGACTCTCACACCAGAATTTTCCTTAACGTGGGTTTCAGGAAACGTACCCAGACTCGGACAATATTTTCCGGTTATGCAAACATTTCATTCCACAACAGGATTTAAACCCGTAACTGCTTGCGTCTCAGTCGGTTACTAGTTCAGCGCGCCACAAAAATCACACTTTAGTCACACGTTACGTACTCGTCAAAATACAGATAAAAGTAAAATTTTTAAATCAATATTTTCTGCAAATTTGTACGATATTTCATCGATATATTTTTCTCTAATTAATTTTATTGATAATTTTATCGATAAAAATAATACTAATAATAAATACGGCACATCCTTACCAGCTAAACGTTTCGCCTCGCATTGATTCTCGGAATTTATTTCATTTGTAAGATTCGATTGAGCTCATGTTTGTGTTTCGGTGATTAACTTATACTGAGTTAACTTTTGATGGAGTTATAGCCTTTATTCTTTGTTCCTAAAGGTTCAAGCTTGTAAGCAAATAAATTAACTCGTATGCCTTCAAAGAGTTTTCTTTATGCTTTAAGTTTGTATAAAAGTTTTTGTCAATTTCGATGAAATAGGTCTACTTTGGAGAACGATTGTGAATACTAAATTATTTAAACAAGTTAAGTTGATTTTGTTACTTATATTGCTACATTTGGAACACATATGTAAAACTTATTTGTGTCGAAATTATGCATGGTGGTCACATTTTTATTCTATTTGTCGATCTTGAGGACTCGTAATAAACTTATTTTTTATCCCACTAGTTGACCTGCCCCGGATTCGCACGGATTTCAAAATAAAATATAGCCTATACCTACCTAATAACCTAATAATACCTAACCTAAACTAAATAATCCTTATTTATCATTAAGAGTAAAAGTTTTTGTGCTTTATTATATTTATCATCATCATTATCAACCTGTACTAGTCCATTGCTGGATGTGGGTCTCTCAGTGCAATCGTCAGCCCTTCGCATCCAATCCTGATAGATAGCGCTGTGCGAATGACCTGCAATATTTAATGAATTTCTAAGCTACAGCAACAGATAGGCAAGCATATTCCCTCCGGCTAGATGGAGAAACGATTTGCGTATAATATTATAGCAAAATTGTGTCTTATTTGTACCAAAACCGTGTATTTCCTGTTACGGTATCCTTTCCCCTGAACTAAAAAACAAATTCTTCAAAACACCGCCATCATCCGTATATCAAGAGCTTTCATAAAACACATCCATCATCCCTTAAAACAAAACGTCTATATTTCTTTCTATAGTATACATTGCTGGCTATGAGAGTAAAGAGTTGTGTTGAGAACCGAACAGCAATGTATGTGAAGAGTGGAATGGTTCGTTGTGAGGGACGCTGTGTCGTGAAATCGCTGCGTTTTGTATACGATAATGCCTCTTAGACAGCTTCTTGGGACAGATTTACACTGTTGTGTAACAATCTCAAAAAATACATTTTTTATGATAGTCGTGTAAAAAATGACACTTGGAAAACAATACATTATTGATAATTAATTTATATAAATGTTACAATAGTAGCGTGGTGGATGAGCTTAAATCTAAGAGGTCGGGGGTTTGATTCCAAACAGGATGTGTGTGGCTTTGGAGTGTTTTTTTTCGTAACGTACTTACAGTTCGGTAGCCTTATTACCTAAGCCAAATTGCTGTCGCATCGCTATCGCTAGTCAGGCCATCCCTTTCACACATACAGTACGTACCTCACGTGTGAAAGGGATAGCCTGACTAGCGATAGCGACACGACAGCAATTTGGCTTAGGGAATAAGGGGGCCGGCCCTGCTTGGCACGGGTAGTCAATTGGTGGGTAATACTATTTTTTATCAGAATATAATATTCTATAGCATTCAGAGTGTAAGTTTATCTGTATGAGAGAACAATATTACACTTATGTGTACAGATTGTACAACGTATTTTTAGAGTCAGTTCTGTAGTTTCTGAAAATACCCCCTACAAACAAACTTACAAATGTCTCCTTATATTGTTAGTGTTTATGTAACTAAAACTTGATCCTAACACATTTCTGGGCCAGTACTTTTAGAAAGGCTCTAGAAGTAGCATTACCAACTGAAACCATTGGTAGCATTCATCATCCACAGCCTGACTTCCCCCATTGTTGGGTATAGACCTCCCCAAGTTTGTGCCATCCACCACGATCTTGCACTAGTCTCACCCACTGACGGCCTGCGACCTTTATGATGTCGTCCACCCATCTCGCTGCCGGACCTCCTACCCTTCTATACCCGCTCCTCGGCCACCATTCAGTTGCTGCCCTGCTCCACCTGTCATCACCACATCGAGCCCAAATCCCAACCTTCGTTCGTCTACGGATCTTAGACATAGACATGGACATAGACAGACATTTATTTGCTACCATAGCACACACAAATTCACACAATACAATCAAAAGGTATAACATCAAAGAGAAAGCACAAGTAAGAGAAAACAGAAAATTACATTCAACAAACATAGGAACAATAGAATGAAATAATAAATTTACAATGTAGTCAGGGAAACATTAAAAAGAGGCAAGTAGGTGTGTATGTGGTACTGCAGCAAATGGGTTCCAGCTCAGCATTATGCCTCGCCACCGATCGACGGCTCGGCGCTGTTATTCTGCAGAAACCTTTTTACGTCTTCTACGTTTTTTACGATCTTGACGTTTGGAACTCGATCTAACAGTCTGATGCTGAGCATGGTACGCTCCATGGCTCTCTGTGCAACTCCTAACCTGTACACAGCCTACTGCGTGAGCGTCCAAGTCTCGGCACCGTAGGTCCTGGTGGGCAGAACATATCGACCAAAGCGGATCTTCATGCACTGTGGAGTTTTAGGCGACTTAAGGCTGTCGTCTAGCTTGCCGGATCCATTTAGAGGACTTCTTCTGCTGATGCTCTTTACCAAACGATAGAATATGTCCGTTTCTATCGTTTGATAGCGTTAATAAAAAATAACTAAGAATATCTCTCGCTGGGTTGGTGTTATAAATAAGCAGACAAATCTGTGACTTGCCATTATCACCTTCTTGGTGGCAAAATAAAATTTCAAAGAAATGTTCGGTTTATCAGATTACACAACGGTGAGACTGTCAACTCACCCCTCGTTGCGCCGTTAACTTTGCTATACATCTCTGTGTAAATGTTATCGCTTTATACTCTTATTTGCGAAATAAACTTTAGCGCTGTGGTGAGCACTTTAGAATGAGTCCTTTTATCCAAAGAAAGTATTGTAAAGGTATATTCAAAATTCAGGACACTTGCCCAGACTTGGTTATGGCAGGTGGTATAAGCCCCTGGCAGAGTGGTGGCCAAGCGAGAGTAATAGATGCCGTGGCAGACCTTCAACCAGCCGTAGTAAGAGCTAGATGCAACAGCCTAGTATATGAGGTGGCAGTGGGCTAACATTAAAGCTGCCAATGCTCATTTAAAAATCATTTATTTTTATTTGTTATTTTTATACGTAAGAGAGACGTAAGAAGTTATACTTCTTTGGTGGGAAAAAACAATATAATATAATTTGCGCACCACTTAGATATCTTCAGACCGTAAATACCTACTAACTTCATGGTGTGTTACATCGCCGCGAAAAAACGACATGCTTAAAATACACTGATCTGTTTCTCCTAACGCGCCAAAAGAAATATAACTTCAAAAACTTAGTGAGATGTCATACAAAAGACATTAAAATTAGTTAGTTATCAATCTTCTCAGATAAGTGTCTACCTAGTGTAGTAGGTGGCTACTTCCTGTGTAATAACGTGAAGATATCTCGACATTACGCGATGTCGTTTATCGCTTTTGTGCGTGACCCTAGCCGGTCTGATTTGGCCATTTTTTATGGATACTTATTGGATAATAAAATGGTTTATTCTTTCGTATTTTTAGAAGAAGTAAACAAAATGAGGAAATAATAAATAAATAAATATTGCTGGACATTTTACACAGCACTATCTAGCCCCAAACTAAGCAGAGCTTGTACTATGAGAACCAGATAACTGATAGAATACATAAATACTTTTTTTTTGTAAACACATATTTAAAATATATAGAGAAACAACCAGACCCGGAACAAATATCTGTAGATCATGCAAACATTTGTTCTGAGGCGGGAATCGAACCCGCTACCTCCTGCGTTTCAGCCGGCTATTTGCCCACTGCGCCACGGAACTGGTGAATAACTGTAGACTACTAGCCTAGCCACCCCCCGCGGTTTTGCACGCGTGGATTGTCCATAAAAATATAGCCCTCCTTCAACACAGTTGGACCTATGCCCCAATCCTAGTCTTAATCATTTTGTATACCAAATTTAGTTTGGGTCCAGCCATGAAAACGTAACAAACAGACAGACAGAGAGACAAAGAAACGGAATCTTTATAATATTAGTGTGGATTCATGTTTAAATTCGAATAGGGATTCAAATCGGACAGAGCTTAGATAAAAACAAAAAGGGAAGATACGGTACGCACTTACATTGCTAATAGTGAAACTAGGCCCTGCTGCACTACATAAATAATCCCACGCACACGTGTACAATATTATATTATGATACAAGTGAGCTAAGTTGCTCTACACGAGGCTGTGGTTTGCAGCCCGAGCCGCATGCGAGGGTGTAAATCAGCCGAGTGTCTTAGTTGCTCACGAGTTTCATACGCACTTTTTCAACACACTTGCGAAGAAAAAACAAATATGTATTTGCATAAATAGTTTAATTATTAAAACAATTGATGAATGTATAATTTTCAAAACAATATTGGATTGTTTTTGATGGCGATTTCACAGTTTGTCTTACATTGGTACTTGCCACTTCTTTAGTATCTTCATTTACTTCTTGTGTAAATGTCGGCGACAAAGGTAAATCATACAAATCACTGGAAGGAGAAGGCACCAAATAACTCATTCTATGAGATGTACATGGTTGTGGGTTACAGTACGTTTTGATATCAACACAATGTTTGAGCTTAAGGGGGCACCGGAGGGACAATCGCCCATACAACACGTACTACCAAGATCATTTCTAATTGGAGCATATTTCTACCTTAATAAGGTATTATTTTAATTTTAATAGTATTTATCTAGGTTCCCAACCATATATTAGATCAAAATACTTACCTAAAATGAAATATAAGCGTATCGCATTCTGCATGTTTTTACGTCATAAAAGACCTGTTTTCAACCTAATTGTTTCGTATGTAAAAACAACAACATCTTACGTATCCTAGTCATGTGAACATAGATTATATCGTCTAGTTACAGAATAACAACACAATGAGAAAAATACAACAAGTTTTCAGTCATCATTTTTGGTATTACGGAACACGGTCAAAATCTAATTAAATTTAGAATCGTTCTACTGCTATCACTGTCGCTCTGCGTGGCTAAACTTCGTCACTAAACAGGGATAGCGATATTCAGGCCGAAGTTTTTGACGTGGCCGAATTGAAGTTGCGCTCAGTGTTCGCCGGCACGTTAACCATGCTTCTTAACATGGAATAGATGCAACACAGGGAGCTGGGTTTGTATGTATTGGCGAGTTCAGAGAAATACGCCAAAACACATTTTCAGAAAATGACTGGCTTTTTTTTCAAAGAAAATTATTTCTCCATTGTACGAAACTATCGTAAGCAGATAAGTACTTCGCTCTAGATTTTGCAGGTATTGGGCTTTCATTTGCATTTTGTGCTGTATTTAGTATTTCTGGCGGGGTTAATTCTGTCAATAGTTAATCTTCTGTGCTAAAACTTGTCATTTTTACAATTATTTACCACACAGCAACAAATGCGATACAAACAAAAAAATGGGAAATGGCGCGCTTTTTTTCCACTAAAGTTTTTTTCCCACGCGCCAAATGTAAGTTGGTTGATTACATACAGCCATACAACCTAATTCAAAATTATAATTTTAGTGATAAATTGCAAATATTTTATAACAAATTATTGTGAATTATAAGTAATTTGATAACAATAAATGTTTTTCGTCTTAATTAGGGATACATTTATTTATTCCAAAAATGTAATAGGATTTTCAACGCTATAAAACCTCTTTTTTGTTGCAAAAACTGTATTACCCGGTTAAATTGAAAATGCTCTGTTTACTCGCATATAATTTGCAGGTAGGTACTAACTTAACTTTGTAGGGATAATTCTATTATGCACTAGTGTGTTATATTATTACGCACGCGTGTGTTATATAATAGTTCGGTTTAAGGCCCTAATAACGATGTACTATGGCTCACTTTACGAGCAAGTGTGTTGAAAAGTAAGTTACATCACGTTATTACGTGGAGTGTCAATCCGGTGAGCGAGACAGAGCGAAGAGCCTATGTTTAGTGCAAGCAAGAGAAAATCAAGTGTCAATTGCGGCGCCGAGTCGCCGTAGTACCAGCACACGATTGTGACTGAAGCGAAATTGTGTGCATGAACCTAATTCCCTATTATTTATTTAAGGGACAGAGAAATTATTCAAAGTATTGTATGTACTTAATAATCCACATATATATGAAAGTGAGTTTTTTTATTTGTTTGTTACGCTTTCACGTCGTAACGGCTTATCGGATTCCGATGAAATTTGTTACATAATGTATGTACACACGGCTACACATCAAGCTATATATTTCCAGTATAAGCTGAACTCTCATTCTGCGAAAAGCTTACACGATGCGAGGTCAGCTTGTACTGGAAATTATACGTGTAGCCGTGTGTACCAAATTGTACCAAATCACCTAGATTGAGACAAAGGTTAATTATTGACAAACCATGCGTGTGATGCCACGTGCGGAAGCTAGTATCAAATATAGGGTACATAAAGTACCATCATCACACTTGTACTAAACATGTCACAAAACATAATGAGGAAAGTTGGGACGTGTTAAAACATGTCCAAATTCTGTATTCACGTCGCACGCGATATGAAACCTTCAAATAGGTTGTAAGGTACGAGACAGGGTGTCCTAAAATAACGAAACTAGGAATGATTCCATAAAAAAATGTTTTTTTTTAAATCATTAAAGAAAATCTATACAAAAAAATTTTAACCGAAGTCCGTCGTACCAATTTTTTATATGTATGTTATTATGTGATATATATATCATATTTAGAGCATCAGATGATATAAATATAAGCTTGCGTAACGAGCCATTTTCAATTCAACTCAATATATTTTATTGTAAAGAAGAAAGGTAGAATGTTGTGCAGCTCAAGTGTCTCTAAGCACCGAGACAAACCTAAAGTGCTTAATGTATTACTAATACATACTAATGTATGTACTTCACTTTTTAGAAGTAAAAAAAAATTGCGTTTATGTAATTTGACCTTAAAACCCGAAAAAATAAATTGGACCACCCTGTAAAGGTTGGAATTGTAACATTACCCTCGTAGGGTGCAGGTTCATGCCCCGGCTCAGCAGACTGAGACAATTTGGTTTGATTGAGTGTAATCTCTTATGTTAGGGGAGAGTTGAAAATACATTGATGTTTCTTTGCAAGTAACAGTTCCAAGAACTGACGGCCGTTGGGGCAGAAAGGTTCTTGAGTGGAGACTACGCACTGAAAACCGCAGCGTAGGACGGTCCCCACTAGATGGAACGACTACCTGATAAGGGTTGCTGGGAGCCGTTGGGTGCAGGCCGCACAAAATCGGTTTTTGGAAATCTACGGATGTCCTATGGCTGATATTATCTCTTTCATTATGAAATCATTATTAGTATGGTTGAACGTGAGTTCCTACTTACGGGACAACTACCGTCGCATAATTATCTCTCGTAGGTGTTAGAGGCAAGACTAAAATATAAAGTTTCTGAGATATTTTGTGAATAAAGCATATTAATACAATATCTAAAACAAGGCAGCTCAGTACATTAAGTACGCGATATTCTCTAAATTACTTTCCGCGTTCAGACCGCGTTCCCTTGGGACTCTACTATTTGCTAACGTTATAAATATTAATGCAAAAAAATATTATCTTTATTATGATAATCGTTAGATGCGAATTATCATTCTGTTCATATTATTATTTAAAAACGTTTTAAATGTATGTTCTATCTCTTAGTAATTTCTGTGACTGTCTCGAACTTATAAATGTCTATTATTATTGTTAATTTTGTTTCACTATTTTAATGAAATTAATTATGTTTAACTGCGTTAGGTGTGGTTGCCTTCTCAGAGTGAGCACAGGGAGCGCGTCTATTGCATTTTATTTCAATGTAAGTCTGTGTATTACTCATTGGAAATCCTTAATAAATAAATAAATCATGGTATAGTTCTTAATTTTGTAAATGCGCGCTGAATAGGTCGAAGATGTTGGAAATCTTATATCCTGTAAAAGAGCCTCGAAATTCACTCCGCGTGACCATGTATTAGCAACGCACTCCGCAACGGAAAGAGTTACACAATCGACTTGTACATCATCGTAGATTGAGGTGTTGAATGTAAAAGATTAGCTAACCTTAAAAACAATAAGTTCTCGATGTAAGTTTTGAAATTATGATTGTTATTAACACTATTTGTGCTAAAAACGGGATATTTACCATGATTTGTGAGATTTAGACACGCAAAGACTTCAGTTTACCCGTGATCATGGCGCATGCAACTGCGTCGAAATATCCCGATACTAAAAAACTCACAAATCATGGTAAATATCCCGTTTTTAGTACAAATAGTAAGTTGTCGTATGAAAAGTTGTGCCGGATGACAATTTACAAAACGTTCTTAAATCACTTGTTTCAGGTAATGGCGAGCAATTACGAGAAAGAACTTGAGCGCTCAAGACGCATTTTTTTTACCACCCGGGGATGGAACAAGTCTATGGCCCATTTGATGCTATGTGGTAACCGGTAGCCATCGCTTATAACAAACTACGCAGGTGTAAAGCCTCAAGTGCCTGTAGTTGGGGAGGTTTTACGCGAAAACAAAAATACGGTAGTGTAGCCATACAATTCACCCACATCAATTTTATGAAATATATCTAGAGTTTCTTTCAATAAACATTCCCGAAGTTATTACCTATAATTAGCGATTGCAATGCGTGCGACAGTAATCGGTTGCAAAACGTCAATTTGCACATAGAAATTGGTGCTGGTCAAAGGAAACGGCAACAGACAGATTTATTTTCCCATATTAAATTTGACGTTTAGCGACCGATTGCTATCGAGTTGCTGTCACTGGTTTCAGGAAATAACCCCGCGGATATGGATATTTTATTTCCTTGAATGAGTAATAGAGTTCTCGACAGCATCTCACATCAGCTTGCAACCGATAGTAAACAATGAGGGGCGGATAAAGAGATTAAACTCGCAGTAACGTGTCGAAATGAATCATTGCAGATAGCTAGGGGGAGAGTCAGCGTGTTTTATGCCGGAGAGAGATCTTTGTACGATACGACACGAATCCAAAGTTACGATACCTTATGCCAACGATACAATCCAAAACAAGCATGTTCCATCGCGTTAGTATTCCATAGTATTTTCATTTCTTTATTTTCTTGATGACAGCTCCTGTGAAAACTTGAACGAGCGTCATTTTTACATTATGTATGCAATATAAAAATGAATCGCAAAATGTGTTGGTAAGCGCATAACTCAACAACGCCGGGACCAATTTAACTAATTCTTTTTTTGTTGTATTTCTTATTGTCAGGAGAGGGTTCTTATGAAAGAAAAAAATAAGAAAATCGGGCGCAAAATTAGAAAATTTAAGAATACTTAACCACCATATAAAATTATTTATAATCTAACCTTAGCGCTTTTATAATGTAACCTTATGACGTTTGATATTGAATTGACAGAATACGTGCTGCAAATATCGTCAAAGAAGATGTATAAAAAATAAATATCATTTGAAACAGCTGCTTCGGTAGGAGCTATCCCGAGATATATTATCTATATATATAAAAATTAATTGCTGTTCGTTAGTCTCGCTAAAACTCCAGAACGGGTGGAGCGATTTGGCTCTAATTTTGGTATTGAATTAGTTGTGGAAGTCATTCATTTTCTCATACATAATGATGGCCGGGGACGACAATTGGCAATTCTACCAGGGTGACTTATATTGACAGCCCACGTTATACCTATGCTTGTCAAGCCGATACGAAGTTCGGCGGGAGCACTAGTAATTTATAAAAATATGACGCTTACGTATGTACAAGGTTATACTAGAGTCGGAAAAACTGATAGGGATGGAGCTATCGACACTATATAACACGATAACAGAATCGATATTTTTTTATAAAATGTAAGAAACTAAACTACTACCGGATACTTTTGTACAGCCGTGTTTGTACAACACGGAGGAACACAAAATACACAACGTAACGTATGGATAATGGGAAAAAACTCAGCGAACAGAAATGTAGTGACTAGCACGACCGTCTTGTTGCGAGTGACAGATTAAAACAAACACAAAATGGCGGTGGGCCATTAAGTGTTCCCACCTTGAAAAAATATATTTGAATATTTTTGTTGTGTTTGTCTTTGTTCAAAATATAATAAATATATGTGATCGATATCATTACTTATTTGGTCACAACACTACAAGTATCAAATTAGAACTGTCATTGAGAAAATAAAGAAATGGAAATACTATAGTAAGCGGCGACGGGCTTGCAGCCTGCCACGTAAATACTTTACTTCTATGAAAAACGTGGGCATGTTGGACTTGCCTCTCACTAACACTTGTGGAATATCCTCACTGCTCTGCGTACTAAGTAAGAGATTTGAGGATGTCCTGCATGGGGATTGTATGCTATAGCTAGTTACTCTACCTACCATATCTTGTGCTATTAGAAGATGATTTAAAACAAAAAAGTTTTTTTTTATTATTTAAGCTTTTACAAAGCAATCTGTGAAACGACTTTTCTATTTAATATATTCCGTAACAATTTCAAAATCGTGTCTGAACTTTTAAAACAATAAAATAACTAACTTGACGTCCGTGGCGCAGTGGGCGAATAGCCGGCTGAGACGCAGGAGGTAGCGGGTTCGATTCCCGCTGCGGAACAAATGTTTGCGTGATCTACAGATATATTGTTCCGGGTTATGTTTTTCTATATAAGTATTCTATCAGTTAACTGGTTCCTATGGTACAAGCTCTGCTTAGTTTGGGGGAGATAGCTCTGTGTGAAATGTCCAGTTTAACTTAAAATATATTCAAAGAAAAAATATCTTATCATAGATTTATGGAAAATACTTTATTGCATATATACTTAAAACTCGTACAAATGCGAACATAATGCTAAAGAGGATTCTCTTCCACGTAACCTTTGACTATTGTAGATAAAGACTTCATTATAATAACGTACAATACAATCATCAAATAAATCAATAAATATTGTAACGATAAGACAGTACATTACATTTTATACTTTGGAACTTGGTTTTTAAAGTTTGTAAACACTTACATGTGTTTGTATTTTTGAAGATACACTTCTTTTGGCGCGTTTGGAAAAAAAATATGAGAGTAAAATTTTCACTTCGACCCCCAAAAAAGCGACATGTTGAAGTTAGCTGATAACGGTCTCTCAAGTTTCCGTGAAAACTCATAACTATATTTATTAATGTGTCATTCCTTTTATAAACAAAGAGTTGCGACAGACGGGATACGGGGGGATGAAATCTTTAGCAATTTTTGTTCTTTTACGCCAAAGAAGTGTAACTTTATAAGTACACACACACGTTTTTGAAGTGAAAATTTCTTTAGGCGCGTTGGGCATTTATTGATATGGGAAAAACCATTGAACTCGCGACACTGTTACCATTACCTACACCAGTGTATATAAGTATTGTTCAAGTTTTCACTTCTGTTGGCACTCCCAGAGTGCCACTATTTTTTTTTCTTAAATTTATTATAATGGTGTACAATAACGTGTTTTCATTCATTGCATAAGAAGCTAGATATAAGGAAGGACGACCTATAAAATCGCACACCGTCGTGTAGTATAAAAGGCCCAGTACTAATAGGTGCCCCTAGTGTAGGACAACCTCGTTATAAGAAGGCTCTGACCATAATCGATTGACGAATCGGAACGATGATGGCGAGCACTAAACACGATGATAAAATACAGCTTTAGCAGACTCTTTAAATAAAATTTTTATAAGATTTATTTATTTTCTGACATAAAGGTAAGTATGGTCTACGATGCCATGCCACAGACGGATGACACCCCTCTTTTTATGTAAAATCTAGCTATTTATCAAATTTCGTCGAAATCGGTCGAGCCATTTAGTCGTAAAAACGTATCAAAGAGACAGACTTTCATAGTACCTATTTACAAATCAAAATTCTATCACTTTTGAAACTATCATGGCTATGTACACTATTTTCACTAAAAGAGCGATAGTTACTATGATTTGTGAGTTTTAGAGCATTGTTTCAAAGTAAGTTAAATCTATAAGTTAGGTGAATGCGGTCATGCACTGCCTTTGTGCCAGTTCCGATGGAAGTTGCACCGCACTTGCTGCTGCGTACTACCAAAATATATTTAATGTTTAAATAATTTCTTGATAAAATATTATGCAGGTACAATACAATGATACCTACCTTAAAATAACTATTGCATTGTTCTACTTACTGCACTACCCCTCAATTAGATGTTTGTTAATATGTTAAAAATGCTGTTGAGTATTTTATTAGTGATTGTATTTGTGTTTGTATTTATTTTTGTTTTATATTGTACATTCCAAACGGATAAACTGTGAAAGTTTTGTACCTTATATTAAGATCTTATATTGTACAACAGTAAAACAATTAAATAAAATAAACAATAAAATTTTATATCTACGATTTTTAAAACCATCTCAAAAATTGATATATTATATTTTATATAAAAAATTATTTGTACAGTGCATCCTCGCACCAACAGGAAGGTTGCGGGTTCAAGTCCCGTCTAGGCTTAAAATTTTTGAGATGGTTTTAATAATCTTGGAATTTTCCGTATGTGTTCGGATAACAATAAAAAATAAATATATTGTTTAAATTATTTCTGATTCTGATATTTAAAAATCTACTTGTCTTGTTAATCTGCCTAGGCAATATACTTTTGGTCGCACTGGTAACTGCTGTTTTAAACCTACAAAATATATTTTATAATGTTTATCTACAAACTCTTAAAATTAAATAAACAAACAAACGCAAGTTTCTTGTCTTGAAACCAGCGCTGAACAATACATTTGTTAACATAATACTAAGCCGTACCTCTGTTTCGGCACAAGGCTAACAGTGACTGGGTAGGTAGGTATATATTTTTTTTATTAAGTTAACGTGTTTTTCACTGTCTGTATTTAATTATCCACCGCATGTAGTTTCTGTAATTGTAACTTGTGTCCAAAAAAATGTTTTTTTCTATCTATCTAAATAAACAATCTCCTTTTTGCAAAAACACAGTGTTTTGTTAATACGCGGCTGGAACTAGCTCGGAGTGTCGCGTGCACTTTTCCGACGTCATATTTTCCGCGGACGCACTAAACTAAATGATATTACTTATTTTTCAAAGAGGAGGATATTTTCCCTCTCCTATGAGAGGGAAAATATTGTCCTACCAGACAACCTTTGGAAGGCTTTTAAGTTTTAAGGAATACGCCCATATCCAAGATGGGATCACGAAAGGGCCATCATGTCGATAATAATGATGATTGTTAACATAGTGTACGTGTTTCAGAGATTTTATAGCAATATTGAGTAGGCGATATTTAGATCTTACGCTTACCATCAGGTGAGATTGTTGTCAAACGAAGATATATCCAGTTTAAAAAACAATCGTAGATCTATTCACAATAAAAAAAAGTTTAAAATAATCCATAAATTGAATCGTCATTGACGATTCAATTTCATGATATTTTGGTTGTCTGTACAACATTTTATTAAGCGACGACGACCACCACTTGTATCGCATAGCTATTTTGACGTGATAACGTCTTATAAATCGATAAACGCTGCGCCGGCTGCACGCATAAAAAAGTCTCACGTTCCTCCTGAGCCGAGAGTGCAAGCGATAAAAAGGCACAATCGGCCTAAGCGTTCAGCTTGCGACGCATCTATCTCTCTTCCATTCGTTATCACGTAAAATTTTCGTCCAGAAACCAACTTTACAGACAACCATTTTTTTATACTACTAAGGTAGCAAACAAGCATACGGCCCACCTGATGGTAAATGGTTACTGTAGTCTATGTACGCTTGTAACACCAAAGGTATTACTAGCGCGTTGCTGACCCTTTATAACTTTCAAAACTCCCTTTATGAAGAACCCCAACCGAACCGCTGCGGTGGTTAACACGTTAAATTCAAATTCATATATCGCATAATATGGGTATTAGGTACCTACTAGGTGTTTAGTGTCACATAGTTATCTCCAGCAGTGTTTTACGCAATAATGTCAAAATGTGTTACCAACATAGGTTTTTTTTTATATACATTATAGGCTTGAGTTTGACCACGATCATGCCTGATGGTAAGCGATGATGCAGTCTACGATGGAACACGCTTGCCTAGGTTTTGCTTCGAATCCAGTCGTTTCGTTTTTGGTCACACAGTGTGATTTCGAACATTCCTATTCGTGGGTAGAATACATTGAAACTTTATAATTAATAATGACATCTCCGTACATGTTTTTTAATACTATTTAGAAGTGGAATAAGAATATGGCTCACCTGATGTTAAGTGGTAACTAACTTGGTTGTCATGCAATAAATAGATATTTTTTGACAGCTTTCTGCGCCATCCTGAACATCGCTGCAGACTTCTTGGCGAGTGTAATGGGTGAAAATAAATAATTGCCGTACAACGTGATTGATAAACAAATAGACAAACTTTCATTTAATGTGATTTGAGTTTAGCGAAGAATTGATTTTAATGTTTAATCGTCTCATATGGGTTATGTTGAGTGTTTTAACGAAAACATTGTTTCAATAAATGGATGAATCCATTTCAATGAAATTATTTTAATTTGAAAGTTTTTAATGATAATTCTTTTCTAAGTTTGGTGAAAAATGTATGAGTATGTATGAGTATGCTAAAATTCCCTTTTTGTCTTGAGCTACTAGGATTTGCATTGTAGTTTTTTACCTATACAGAACTTGACAAAGCTACTTTATAGCATGCCTGAACTACACCCTGGCTATATGCAGCGGCCTTCGTTTGCCAAGACGTGACCTAATTTACAAGAAACAAAGCGATTTACTACCCTTCCATTCCAAAATATATCTTACGACCCACTAAATAGGATTCAAAAGAAACGCACGATAAAGTCGTCTACGTAAACGACATGACCGATACGAGACGTTTTCATCCAAAAACTAACCTTTACCCTTACGATTTAGGATACATTTTACAGTTTACCATTTTTAGGACGGATAATCGTTCGATTAAATAAAATTAGACCCTATCCAATGGTCTTAAAGTTGCTGGTTCAATCTCAACCCTTCGTTTCAATCATTGCGTATAAAATTCGGTGTAGGATATCTAGGTTTATTTTGTTTGGTTGAGATGAACAATATAATGGTATTTTTTCAGTCTTCACTGGGAATCCTAAATTGGATTATTTAAGAAGGTTTTTAACCTGTTGGATAAGTGTAGTGAGGATGGCTAACCCTTAATATTATTTTTTTCTCTTCTTATTTGTTGTGTTTTGTAGTAGTTATGTACTTGATACTTCTTTGAGAGTAGGCTTGAGGACGAATATGTCCAAGACAAAGGTGCTGTGGAATGTCTCTGGCATCACAAATCCTGTGGTAACAGTAAAGATAGAGATAATTTTATTCGCAGAAAGTTAGTTGGTACAATTTTACACTGGTCATTCAAGCTCTTAACATTCTACCAGATAGTGTCCTGGTGTGCAAAAATTACATATAATTTAATTAAAATTTAAAATTAACTATCCCTACACAATATAAAAATGTCAATAAAATAAAATAAAATAATGTCATGTCTAGTACCTACTTATAGTTAAAATATTTCGCAATAGTGTAAAAACATTTTGATGACAACCATTTATTAACTCGGCGTTTAAATAATGTCAAAGTTAAATCTTTTAATTCGTCTGGTAATTTATTAAATATTTTTACTGCCATGCAATAAGCGTTACTATTAAAAAATGTCGAGTTGTGCTTTGGTAGATAGATTCTATTTTTATGTCTAGTGTGTCTGGCTAACACTGCTTCATGTCTTGCAAAATAGCTAGGAAACTGTTTTACAAAAATATATATTTCTCTGATGTACATGCACGGCAAAGGTAGTACTCTTGTTTTTTTAAACAGAGGCTTACAGCTGTCTAAGAAACAGGCTCCGCAGACCGCTCGGATACATTTCTTTTGTATTTTAAAGGCTCTAAGTAGATCCACTGAGTTACCCCATAATGGTAAGCCATAATGTAAAACAGAAGACACATAACCATGATATGCAGCTAGAGACGCTTTGTGAGAGACGGTTTTTTTGGCTCTTTTTAACGCATAAACATATCTATTTAATTTATTGCAGACCTGATCAATATGTGGGTTCCAATTTAGATGCTGATCAACTCGAATACCTAGGAATACTGCCGTCTCTACGCTTTCTATGTCCGTTGACTGATATTTAATGTTTAACTTAGGGGGCTCAGTTTCGAATTTGAATCCGTTTTGTTTTATTTATATTTATCATTAATTTTATTATATTTAACCATGTTACTATACACTATACTTATACACCAACAGTGGGAAATGGAAAGCTGGAGATGGTTGACCAGTATATTTATCTTGGACTTATTCTATCCTTTGGTAAAGAACATCAACAAAAGGAGATATCTAAAAGGATCCAATTGGGATGGGCCACAGTCGGAAAGCTGAACAACATATTTAAGTCGCCTAAAACTCCACAGAGTCTGAAGACTCGCCTATTTAGCCAATATGTTCTGCCCACCATGAATTACGGTGCCGAGACATGGACGCTCACGCAGGGAGGCTGTGTACAGGTTAGGAGTTGCACTGAGAGCCATGGAGCATACCATGCTCGGCATCAAATTCTTAGATCGAGTTCTAAACGTCGATATCCGTAGAACAACGAAGGTTCATGACGTTGGGAATCGAGTTATGGAGCTCAAATGGTCTTAGGCGGGACACTTGGCAAGGCTTGGTGATGACAGGTGAAGCAGGATAGCGACTTAATGGTGGCCGAGGAATCTCTGTAGATGGGTAGGACGTCCGGCAGCAAGATGAGTGGACGACATCGTTAGAGTCGCGGGCTGTCAATGGGTGAGACTAGCGCAGAATCGTGGCGGATGGCACAAAACTGGGGAGGCCTTTACCCAGCAGTAGGTAAAGTCGGGATGTGGATGTCGATGATGATGATGTACTCAAACATAATTAATAGAAATGTGTGCAAAGATTACGAAAGTCAAAGGCAGTTTCTATCTATAACAGTTTTTTTCTGAAATCTACCTAAAAAGTTAACGTGGTTTCTGGGTCATATAGCTAGATGGCACTGTTAAATTAGCTTTAAACATTAAAATCTATATTATTTTGATTATAATGACTGTTTCATAATCACTGTTGACATTTTTATTTTCAGTATTTTTTGTTACACTTTTCATGCTGTAAAGTAGACCATGGCTGAACCCGATTCATACCTTTTTGTCATCATTTTATTACCTACATATGTTTCGCAAAATAAAATATTATGAATTATTATAGGGTTCGATTCCCGCCGCGGAACAAATGTTTGCACGATATACAGATATTTGTTTCGGGTCTGGTGGTTTCTCTATATGAGTACATATATTATAGGAAATGTAAGTATGTATTAAAAAAAAAAGTATTTAAGTATTCTATCAGTTATCTGGTTCCCATAGTATAAGCTTTGTTTAATTTGGGGCTAGATAGGCCAGTGTGAAATGTTCAGCATTATTTATTTACTTATTATGAACCCTTGGTGCGTGAGACTTACTCGTACTTGACCAGTCACGCTAAAGAGCCCGCTGGATCCCACTGCTGGGCAAAGGCCTCCCTTCTCTTCATCCGTTGATCCCGGTGTAGGGCTTCTGTCGACCAGTTCGCACTGTGCGCGTCAAGTTTTAACTCAGCCCTCGTATAATAATGAAAGCATAGTTCTCACTGATCCGATAACGTACAGTCACGTACAAAACATATTACTTATACGATGTACGTTTTATCGATATCTGAAGTATTGGGGGCACGTGAGCCTCTTAACTTTTTATTGGCCTTTTTATAAGTAAAATATTTTGACGTGTCGTTTGGAGAATGGTTTTCGATAATGGTTGATATAGAAATTAGGAGAACTTGAATGAAAAAATAAAATTCAAAATCATTTTTATTCATTAAAATCACAAGGATCTCTATGAAACGTCAATTTTACTGTCTGTTTCTGACAAATAAAAGTCACAGACGTAGTACAGAGTTGAAGCTCATACCTTGCTGATGGCTGTTGGGGCAGAAATGTTCTCGAATCACTGTAAGGCGAGACGTAGGACGGCCCCGACTATTTGGAAAGACGACCTAATAAAGGTAAGATTGGTCACTCTGAATAACTATGGGTGGCATTATATTGGTATTTGTAGGGGCGAAGGGGGGATCCACGCTCTATTCACCACTAGCTTCCGCCCGCGGCTTCACACGCGTGCTTTGGTACTAAAAGTAGCCTAATTCTCAATCCAGCCTTAGTAGTAGTCCTTTATTCTTTATTGTACCCAAATAAATTACAGACAAATACAGCTAACAAAATGGACATTTTTAAAAGGCGAGCTTAACTCTATTATGAGTTTTGTCCCAGAAAACCTTTGAAGATAGAGATAGTTGAGTATAGTGGTGGGTATGACCACTAAGACCACACAGAAACCATTGGTGTAAAATACTACTAAATAACTACAGTCACTACAGGTAGTCTAGAGTTAGTACAGGTAATCAACATGTCCCTTTAGAAACGTTTATCTCTATGGAAGAATATATAAATAAAAAATATTGGACATTTCCCACAGTGCTATCTAGCCCCAAATTAAGCAAAGCTATGGAACAGATGACTAATACGAAAGATATGTATTTTTTGTAAATACCTAGTCAGGTCATAAATTCTGTCACATGTTTAATATAAGAAAAGAAAGAAAGAAAAGAAAAATATTTTATTTAGCAACAAAGCACACCTTATGACCTATATGTTTAAAGCAGATAATTTTTAAATTAACTTATTGTTGAGAGAGCTTAATAACTAAACGGTTTAGTCGGTGGTCTTCACACTAGGCCAAGCCTGTATCGCGAAGACCTTGAAATTCTTATTTAGATTATTCAGTTGTTTACACCTCGGACTAATAAATTAAATTAATAATGTTTGAAATATATATATAAAACAGTTTAAAATAGCAATTGAAAACCTATATACCAATATAACCTAAATTTATAATGCATATTTAAATATATGTACATACAACTTCTAATAAAGAATTGAATATAAATATGTATATAATATATTTAAATATATATAAGTAATATACTGTAAATGCATTGGATAAATATTTGGGACTTTTAGGTTGTAACACTCAGAACAGTCTCAGTATCATCGTACGTCAGAGTAGTTAGCCACTTTTGTATTAATTGTTTTCCTTGTCTTACAGATTTATTTTTTAGATCGCAAAATTTTAAAACATTATTATAAACACATGCTCTTACATTCTGACCAAAACGTTGCGCAAAGGATGTATTGATTGGCGGAGTAGGAATTTTAAAGACTCGTTTGCTTATCAGCGCCAAGTAATTTTCTGATGAAAGTAAATGCTTATGCGCTGATACCGATGTTTTTAAGATAAAAAGTTGCTGGATACTTAGAACACCACTTTCTTTGTACAATTCTGTAGTTGGATATCTATAAGGTTTCATAAGCATGACTTTGAGTACGGAGCGTTGCGCTCGTTTGACTTGAATCAGGCAAGTTTTAGCGGCACTTCCCCAACACGTGATGCAATATGATATAAGGGACTGGCACATCGCAAGATATACGGTTTGGAGCAGTTCCCTGCTTGCGACGTTTCGTAAATTGTGCATTATATTTATTACTTTTCTAACACGTGCCGATAGACCCTCAATATGTTTTTTAAAGTTTAGTTTTTCGTCTATAAAAATGCCCAAGTATTTAATAAAATTTGTTCTATTTATACAATCACAACTACAACAGGAGTTGTCAAAACAGGCAAAATTGTGTATTTTAATATTCAGATTTTTTATCGGAGGAGCAGAAGGAAGCAAGTTAAAGTTAAAATAAATTAAATTTTAAGTCTTATGGAAGCACTTTGTTTTTTGAAATAATTGAAACAAGTTTATTCATTATGTGACCATTTATATACCAAAATGAATTTAACAAAACATAGATTCTTATGACACCAAAGTTTATTCAAAATGACCTCCGTGATTTTGAATACAGGCCTTCAATCTGCGCGGCCAGTCGTCTATCGCAGCACGAACGAGGTCCATGTCAATATCGGCGGCTGCCTTAATCAAGAATGTCTTGAGTGACTCCTAATTGGGATGAGGCTTTGAGCACCCTTTTCCTCCAAGTGTTGCTATATCTTGTAATCTAACGGATTCAAATCTGGACTGGAGGAGGGCCAGTCTTCGTGCCGGATGAAGTCGATTTCACGCGCCGCCAGCCAGTCTTGTGTGCTCTTCGCTCTATGAGCTGGCGCCGAATCTTGTTGGAATACCCAGTGCCTGTTATTAAACATGGTATGAGAAACAGGTTCCACAAGGTTCGTCAGGACTGTATTTTGATACACAACTGCATTCGTTTTTACACCTTTCTCACAAAAATGTACCTCTGTTAAGCCCCAATAAGAAACTCCAAACCATACCATGAGCGAGGATGGAAAATGACCTCGTTGAACACGCGGAATACGGTTGCTCGCTTCTTCACTACTGTGTGCGTACACCTTATAATTTTTTTTGTTGTAGCTTTCTTCTACGGTAAAAATTTTTTCATCCGAAAAAAGAATTACCCGATATTTTTTTCCCGCGTACCGCTTCAACAAAGCGCGGCATCTCTTCAGTCTCAGGTCCATTAGACGAGCATTCAAACGATGTCCGGTTTTTCTTCGATATGCCCGAAGCCCTAAGTCTTTATTTAACACCCTTTTCACCGTGGTTCTGCTTAACCCTATCTGAAGGGCCAACAGTTTCTGCTTACGTTTGGGATTTCTTTGAATTCGCGCTTTCACAGCTTTTACCACTGCTGGAGTCCTAACAGAACGAAGGCGACCACTTCTTGACCTGTCATCTACACTAGAGTCTTCATTGTATCGTTTGATGATGCGATAAACGAATCTTTTGGTTATATTAAAATTTTTCAGTATGTCAAAAATTTGAATTGGCGCGTAGCCGCAACGATGCAACGCAATAACTGCAACACGGTTTTCTTTAAGCGTCTACTCCATATTTAAAAATGAGTAAAATTCTAAAAAGTATACATTTTTATTTTCATGAACAATTCGAAATTCGAATTCAGTATTTTTTTTTGTGGCCAGCATTCTAAAAGAAAAGTTTTTACTGTGTGACAATACTTATGACCTGACTAGGTTCGTACTTATAATTTATAGAGAAGCTCCCGGAACAATATTTGTAGTTCATGCAAACATTTGTTCAGCGGAATCGTACCCGCAACCTATGTGGATTAGCGTAGTTCTAGCGTAGAGAGTAGAAACACGAGCGTAGAAATGTTTCTATTCTGGATGCTAAAATATCATTTCACTCTAGTACTCTGTACTGTAAAGCTTATCTCAGGCAGTCGTTATACTACACACAGATGGCCTTCACGCCCTCATGCGCAAAAAAATGGCATGGCTGATGAGCAGAGTTTGGGACAGTCGCAACAGCATCCTGAGGACGGTGGCTGAGTGCTGCACATCTCCGCTCTGGAAGTGTCTTGCGCAAAGGGTGATTAATGAGGGAAATAATTTCCTCAGCTAGTCACCCGGGCACAAAAAGTTGTTTTCTGTTTTCACCTATTGCCTATTTTATTCTTGTTTATTTAGTTGTTCATTGTTGTTGTTTTTATTTCTAAGATATGGACTGTATTTGTCTGCAATAAAATATTTTTATTTTATTTATTTAATATAGCCCGACGGGTCATAATAAATTATTTACCGCATCCAAATTGATCCAGCCGTGATCGGTTTATTCGTAAAAACGTTACATACACGCAGTTAAAGAGAGAGACAGTTACTTTCCAAAATAAAATACTGTATGGATTATTTATTTATTTAAATTATTATTTAATTAGTTTTTGATTATTTATTAAAATGAGCACCTACTATGTAAAAACCCACAATAGTAGTAGGACCCAAGAAGTCATTTTCTTTAAAACGTGGTTCTTAAAGATCATTTTGAATCAATATTTTATAAATCATTTTTGTAGTTAATTTCTTAGTTACGTGTAAATTGTTTTATTTTTGAAGTAGGTACAACATGCATGAACATGCATGCGTGATTTGGAGAGTAAGCTGGTGAATGCGTTAAGAAAAGTGCGAACGGAAGTTGAGAGGGAGATATAGGTTAGTGAAGATAGAAAGAGAGAGAGTTACGTTTCGTATATTACTGTAGGAGCAAGAGAGGGAGGTAGAGAGAGTGTAGAGCGCACATTTTCTTTCTCCTTTCCTCTCATAGCCAGTGCATGTCATCTCATCTCAGTCAGTAGTTCGTTAAATTATTTTTCGTAATTTCTTTTTTGTTCTTGAACAATGTTATAAATTAATATTTTGAAAATGTAGTTTTACCTCAGTCGTGTGTTCTAAATCACACTCGTCTTTTTAGCTTAAAACATCGTGACTTTTCATAAGAAAACGATCTATATTTATTTAAACTTATCGTAAAATGCGTTCATTTAAATCTACATATACTGTATTTCCTTCATATAAGGTTGATATTCCCTTGATTTTTGTATAACTTTATTGATACCGGAATATAGACCTAGGGTATTAGAAAATACGGTTTTAGATTTTTTTAGTAAAGTTGTAGAATAGTATCACAGTTTGTGGGAAAAATTGCTATTGTTTTTCATACTCTCTGCCTTAGGTTCATTTCAGTTCATTGAACTAATGATTCTTGAGTTTTTGCGAGTGTACATGTACAATCGCCGTCAAAAGTAGCTTTAGAATTGAATTAATGAAAATATGACACACAAGCAAACAGACATACACAAAAACACAACGTCAATACCGCAAGTACAATGAGCGGTCTTATCGTTTAAAAGCGACTTTTCCAGACAATCTTGC
The DNA here is from genome assembly GCA_918857605.2 of Philereme vetulata. NCBI lineage: Eukaryota > Metazoa > Arthropoda > Insecta > Lepidoptera > Geometridae > Philereme > Philereme vetulata. The sequence continues at coordinate 682,517 of OU975425.1, forward strand.
CTTATTATCATGATAATAACAGTTTTAAAATCATTTTAATTGAAAATGCAATTATACACTGGACGGATAAAAAGTTAAATAAATAACATGATTAACAATATTGTGAATTTCTAGAATTGAAAACCCTGATAGCACATTTACACTCAGCCGCTGCCGCTGCTCCTGCCACTGCCGGACATATTGCCGCAAATACTGCTGCGGCAGTATAGACGCGAATGAGTGTTCACACTCAGCTTTCATACTTCTTTATTGAACGACGCGCAACAATGGCTGACGTCGAGGTTGTTGCGGCGACAGCATTATATCTGCGCAGTTTAAGTAATTATACAATATAAGCAAGTGAGCGAGAATGCTGAATGTAAACACTCACTCTCGCTCGCACTGCCAGTCCTTTGACTTTTGCGCGAAAAACCGACAATCGAGGGAGCGGTGGGCAATGGCAGCGGCATGAGCAGTGACAGCGCGAGTGACCTATTTACATTCTCGCGCTGGCTAATTCCCTGCCCACTTCCTTGTCCAATAGGGCTGAGTGTAAATGCGGTATGAGATTCATAGACAGAGTAAAGTTACTGACATAGCCCAGAGGAGTAGCAAGCTGAAGTGGCAGAGAGCGGAGCACAAAGCTCGAAATACTCTCGGCCATTGAGGCAGAAAGGTTCTCGAGTGGAGACCACACATTGGGCAGCGCAGCGTAGGACGGTTTTCCACTGAATGCAAATACCTGATAGAGGTTGCTTAGAGCTGTCGGGTGCACGCCGTAATCTATCGGGGAGGCCTGTGTTCGGCGTCCTATGACTGACATGATGATGGTGCGACTTCACACTTTGAGAATGTTGAGAATCCAGTCCGGGATGCTACAGCGGCTGCGACCTTTACCCAGCTAAGTGCTGCAAACTTTCTACCAGGGACTGTGTGATACATCTTCAAATCAGGCCTCTGTAGTATGCTATATATCTGATGGTTTATCGTTATACCTTTTTTATACATTCTTACTGTATTGCGTATGGTATGGTAGCAGATAGATGCCTGTCTATGGCTAATGCTGATAGTGAGTGCACCAATTAAGCATGGCCAACGAAGTGTGACGTATGCCATGGGAAAAGTCTGCGGGGTGTACATTTATTGATGTTATGTGAGAAAAGGTTTTATGTAACTGATTGGATAATAACTAGTGATTCTCACGGTGATTCTAGATAAGAGTGTAAAAACATTGTCGATAATATCCAACTTAGATGTTCGTTGGTAGAAAGATAACTCTTTACTGTAATATACACCAAATTGACAGTTATTTAACTGTGGTAGTCGATTCGACTTATGTGGCCTACCAACTAAGAATACTTGAGAATAGTAGAGTTCCTTATAAGCGATTGTTACCACTTCTTAACATTAGGTGGACTATAGGCTTGTTCCATCTCCAAATCGTATAAAAAACCTGCCCCTCAAAATGCTATGTAAATAAACATAGGACATAAAAAAATATCAATTTTTTAAATGCTTTTATTAACCTAGGGCTATAACATAAACATGAAACGGCATGATTTTTTCAATCTTGTTGATTACTAGTTTTTTTTATCATAGAACATGATAGATAGATAGATAGATAATTTCTTTATTGCACACCATTAAAAATAAAACAAACAAAAGAGAATACAAAATTAAATCAAAGGTACAATGGGCGGCCTTATCGCTAAAAGCGATCTCTTCCAGGCAACCTTTGGATGGACATGAAACATGGCGCAATCAAAACCAGTAGCAGGAAATGAAATAAGTAATTAAAATTATACAAAAACAAATGTCTATGTCAAAAATTCACTTATAACGATATCGGCTCCCTTTTCAGCCAGAGCTTGTACAGTGAATCCAATATTCCCAGACGGAAGGTAAGGCATAATACTAGCATCAATGACCTTAAGATTCTCTGTTCCCATGACGTTTAACTTGTTGTTAACCACTTTTCCCAAAGCGCAAGTACCACTGTAATGCCACATGGTCGCAGACATTTCCTTGATGTAGCATTTCATATACTCTAAACTAAATTTAGTTGTATCTTTACAAAAGTCGAGATCGATAAACTTAGCCCCTAACGCTTTAAAAGCGTCACTATTTAGAAGTGGCTCAACATACTGCACCATTAATTCCGCAAAAGTGTCCAAATCAGTACCGTTGCTAAGATATCCCATGATGATAGTAGCTGGATCGGTAATGTGTTTTGAGGTTATTTGGACTTTGCCCCTTGAAACGGGATGTAAAAGATTAGGTATAGCCAACATTACGTCACCCTCTGTATTTTTTTGGTACCATGTATCACAGATCGAATAAAGGAATTTAAAACCATAAGCGGTTAGTTGTAGCAACCCAGTTGAATTTGCAGAGAAATATAACATAATAGTTTGTAGGTCGGGCTGGTGTTGGGTCCTGTTGAGAGCATCGTATGATGCTATCATTGGCACTGGAAACATTTGTGGGTCTAGTATCGGTGATGCTGCAGCATTTGCTACAGACATGGCAAAAGGGGCCGATACGTGATCCATTAAGTTATTGCCAACCTCCGGGTTGTCTTTGACTACATCGATGTCTAATTCGGATAGTACAGTTTTGTCTCCGACTCCAGAAACCATGAGTAGTTGGGGAGATTTGAACGCTCCAGCCGAAAGAATAACTGTAGACGCTGATACATTGTACGTCGAACCAGCATGCGTGAACTGTACTCCTGTTGCCTTTGTACCATCGAAAAGGACCTTAGTAACTTCAGCGTTGGTTATAAATGTTACGTTATGATTCTTTATTTTGCTCACGTAGCCCACGTTGCCACACTGTCTTATGTTTTCACCGATAGCTAACAAAGGAAAGTCAACGCCTAAGCCATCTGAGTAGCTCTGATAGGATAGGCCCAATTCCACGTGACCAGCGATCAGCCCATCCATTACCGAGCTCTCCTGTCTCTGCAGTATAACTGGACCGTTTGTTCCGATCCAGCTGCCGTTCTGCGCTAGAATACCTTTATCTGTTATTTTTGTTCCTTTGCTGAAGTACTTCACCATTTCGGAGTAACCCCATGAGTTATCGTTAGCGGCTGCGGCCCAATGAACGAAGTCTTCTCTGTTGGGTGGTACTCTTATCATGTGCTCAATGGCGCCGCTTCCACCGACCATCTTGCCGCTGGTGGCGCCACCTTCAGGCTGTGTGTTTTGGTTGGCGTAGTGATCGTTGTACATCGTGTAGTTGTAGTCGTAGTGTGAACTGGGTAACATGGTGAAGTAGCCAGCATACTGAAAATTGTACATGAAAATTTGGACTTTCATACTAATATTGTTCATTCAAAAGTAACTGTGTCTCTTAGTCCGTCTGTCATTTACCTTTTTAAGACTAAACTGTTGGAGCGATTGGTAGAAGGGCGGTAATGTTTTTATTAACAAACCACTTGCTGGGAAACCGCGAGGTAAGGTTGTCTGTATAAATATCTGGATCCCTTAACTACGTACCAATTATAATTAAAAATACGGGTCGAAATGTCCTCACAAACACATGTTATTAGACATGCCATTTTACCGAATAGTCCCATTTTAGACATGGACATAGACAGACATTTATTTGCTACCATAACACACACAAATTCACACAATACAATCAAAAGGTATAACATCAAAGAGAAAGCACAAGAGAACACAGAAAATACAACAAACATAGAAACAATAGAATGAAATAATAAATTTACAATGTAGTCAGGGAAAAATTAAAAAGAGGCAAGTAGGTGTGTATGTGCTACTGCAGCAAATGGGTTCCAGCTCAGCATTATGCCTCGCCACCGATCGACAGCTCGGCGCTGTTATTCTGCAGAAACCTTTTTTAAGCAAGTCATTAGAACTCGTAAGAACGAATGTGTTGTGTTTTTGGTGTTTTTTACCCCACTTGAGCCCCAATATCTCAACAACCCCCCAAAATTTTTAGCTCTTTTAGTAACTACAAAATTGTGCCATCACTACCCACCTATATACTACATTTCACGATTATCGGATAAACGCTTCGAAGGTTATCCTCGGACGAACAAAAATAGGTACACGCGGCTACACATCAAACTATACATTTCCAGTATAAGCTGACCTCGCATTGTGTAGGCTTTTCGTAGAATGAAAAGTCAGCTTACACTGGAAATGTATAGTTTGATGTGTAGCCGTGTGTACATACATACATAAAACACCGATTTGCCGAAGTTGATGTAGAAATTCTGGAAACTATTGAACGTTAGTTTTGGAACCTTGTTTGTTTGGTGCTATTTATTCTAATCGAGACTGGTCTTGGTTATCATCTGTACGGCGTTAATCTATTGCGCGTTGGCGCCTAATACATTTGAATCAACGATGGGTTTTGTGAATACTTACATATGACTCAAAAGGAGGGCATCCCCCTGCCTCGACGACTAACACCTTTGTTGTAGTAAGTTCAGCAAGTCTATAGGCAATTATGGATCCGGCGGTGCCTGAGCCCACTATGATGTGCGTGTACGGACTATTGCTCACTGAAAATACAAGTAAAATTAAGTATTGGAATATTGTAAAACGTAAAGATTTTTTATTCATAAATTGCGCACCTTACTACTTCATTACGTCAAAGCCAATCAATCTGTACTTATTGGAGTCTTGAAATGTCAACTTTAAGAACATGCGGGTGAAAGGGCGCCTAGTTTAAGATTTGAATATCAAATGTTATTATGCATCAAAGTATTAACTGACTGACGCATATCCTAAACCACTGATCCTCCCTGAGACTTGTAAAGGGTAAGTTCCTTAAAGTTCATAGACACACACTAAGAAGAAGAAACGGATTTTACGAAATTCATCCCCTTAAGTGTTGAAACGAGGGCTTTAATAATATTATTAATCATTTATTTCTATCAACTTATTAGGATCATAGATACCTATGTAAGGTTTATGTGTATATGAATGAACACCCCGTAGTCCTTGGGTTTAGAAACCTGAAAGTTGGCATACATATTTTTGTAAGTGAAAAGAGGTGTTGGATTTTCTATGGCAAATTTTATTTATTTAATTAATAAATCTAAAACTTTGCATCAAAATAAAATATGGGAAAGAATGACTACTTAGTAATTCTTTCTAATAATCACCCCCCAGGGTTGAAAAAGGTAGTAAATTTTAAAACATTGTTAAATGGGTTTAATTAGCATGTACAGTTTTCAAGCTAAATAATACAACAATATATCATGGCTTGACCACCAGGCTCTGATGATGGAGCCAGGAGGGAAACTACAAAACTCCATAATATAACAGTGGAAGAATCCTGTTTGGGTTTTTTTAATTTGTTTTTGCGAGATACTTTTAATATTATAATGACTGGTGGTGGGTCTGGTAATGGAGCTAGGTAAAAATTTATAAAATTATTTGATGGATAATAGTAGAAGGATTGTGTTTGGATTCTTTTGAATTGTTTTTGCAAAACGCTTAACGATATAATTGACTACCAGAGTCTGAAGACGGCGAAGATGGACTGTTCTTACTGGATACCAGTAGAAGAGTTGTGTTCTTTGATAACACGCAATTGTAGACACACATTACAGAGTACTATTTTAAACCTGCAATCCAAATTTTCATCTACTGTTTGTACAAGATAAATAGTTGTACGCGCACGAAGTCGCGGCGGATACATCTAATCCCTTATAACATAGAGATAATGAATTGGAAGAATTAGAAAATTGACTTTTATGTAATTAATTGAAACTACAATCATAAACGAATTATTGTAAGCAAGGGTTTGGTCTAGGATACTCATTTTTAGTTAGGATAGGTTTAGTGCACCAGCGGGGCTTATAAATAGATATGAATATGGATACTTACAGACAGTGTCGATGGTGGGAACGGGAGGGCAAAGATACGTGCCGAAGGGGAGATATGACTGCAGAGATACTAACACCGCTTGCAGCAGCTGAAGCGCCGCCACAGCAGTCGCGGAGTAGCCTGACATTTCTGTGTGATGCAAGAATCATGTTACTTCATGGGTTACCTTATAAAATAATAATAATAAATTAATATATTTTTTTATCGGATGTGTGTCATCCCGCTGCTCGGCAAAGGTCTCCCACACTGTGTCTTCTAGGACTTTTGCTAGCGTGCCAAATCCCACCAATCTGTCTCGAAGGCATCGAATTCATCACGCCAGCGTCTACTAGGCCTTCCTCGGAGCCGTCGCCCGTCTTCAGGCACCCATTGCCTGACGATAGTTGCCCATATGTCCGGGTGCATTTGTCTTACGTGGCTAGCCCAATCCCATTTTAACCTGGCAGCCTTATTTCCTGCATCAGCAATGCCGGCCTTTAAACGCAATATTATATAAAATTGGGTGTATTTAGTTTTTATGTAATTTTATCAGATAATAATTATTCATATTAAAATAAAATTATTCGATTACTTATAAATAGTTTACATAGAGTTAGGTATCTCCTTATAAGCAAACAATATGTTTGTATTAGAAGACACCGTTCTTCTATAGCCATGCCAGTAACATACTATAAGCGTACCTACCTACAATACATATCAGTAAAATTCTGTTTAACGGCTGTAAAGGGTCGGACGGACAGATGAACTGATTATTATGGTGAAACTATAATAAAGATAAGTTTCATATATAACCTCTTAAATTATACACGAGAGAATATACACGAAATTATTTCACGCAAAGAAGTTACGGTAATGTAGCGATACTACCCACCCCCATTTTTTCATTTGAGGAACGTAATTCCAAACATAAGTAAAATAATTATTAATTAAAACGGGTATTTATCGCGTATGTACCTTGTTCATTTGTGATCCCGACGTTTCGGCTGTGTTGCAACAGTCATGGTCTCGGGTTGACTGGAGTATTTGGAGCTACCGTCGAGAAGTGTGGGTCGAAAAGCTACCCTCACTTGGTCTTCAGAATTAGAAATATCCTCGTTCATATTACGACACACTATACTAACCATATCTATGCACTGAGACGAATGATCACGACGCGCACACGTAGCAATAACCAGGTTCCAGGACGCTGAGAGTCTTATATGTCGGGATAATAACTAAACAAAGAACAGACGCGATAAATACCCGTTTTAATCAATAATTATGTACAGTGATCGCGAAAGTTTGAAAAATACTAATAAGTAAGATGCAATTGTACTGACTACTGAACACTTCACTGTAGGTGGTCTCAAACGCGCATCAATCATTATTTATTTATAAGTTAGTTTATAGTGAGTTTTATTTTAGTGTTACATTGTTTCTGCGTGGTAATTACAATAAAGAGTTATCTTATCTTATTTTATTTTTATATGTAAAAAGCGATAATTAAATTGGGTGTATTTAGGTTTCGTGTAGTTTTATCAGATTTAAATAAGAAAATTGCTTTATGGATTATAAACAGATTCCTCTTCTTCTTACCGCGTACAGTTCTACGTTTTAATTTATACTACAACACAATGGTTCATAGTATAAACATATTAATTACAAACTTATTTTTTTCTTCTTGAAAAAGTGTTGATAAATCTCTTATGATTTCATAATAAAATACATATTAATCCGTACCTACGTAAATATATAACATCCCCAATATAAATAGACAAATGTAAGACCGAATGTGCTAAGTTTTTTGTGGCAATTGATAAACGATTGAAAAATATATATAATAATGTATAATACTTTTAAAATGTACCCTTATTCCAATAGCCAGAGTTCGTACAAAAAAAATAATATAGTATATATTTATGTATTAATTTGCTATTTCTTACTGATTACTTCTTTGCGCTGCTGGAGACTGAAGATGGTGTTACCTATAAATGGTTCCGTATTTATACCATTTCCTATTGTAAACATTTAACTATGATAATTAATATAAAATGCGTTAAATGAGAACTCTTTTCAATTTGTCATATATAAAAACTTATTAAAAATTTACACCTGTCTGAATTAATTATCATTATAATATTCCTACTCATTGCATGTCAATCTGCATGTCTGTCTGTAAAAGATCATTAAAAAATACAACCAGCCTTGTTTCTTGTCTTTCTTTCCTAGCTTGGTCGCGAAGGAACAGGCAGTAAAATTGACGTTTCATAATGATCCTTGTGATTTTAATTAATAAACGATTTTGACTTTAACTTTGACTGTGAAATAAATTAATTGATCGAACAAAGCGAGATCTCTACATCAACTTGGGAAAATCGGCGTTTTATGTATGTATGTACCTATGTTTGTTTGTCCGAGGATAACCTTCGAAGCGTTTATCCGATAATCGCGAAATTTGGTAGGTAGTGAGGGCACAATTATGTAGTGACTAAATGAACTAAATATATTGGGGGGTTGTCAAGATATTGGGGCTCAAGAGGGGTAAAAAAACCCATAACGGGACTATCCGGTTAAAGGGCATGTCTAATAACATGTCTTTGTGAGGACACTTCGACCACGTGGTTTTTACTTTTAATTAAAACTTTGAAGTTTTTAAGTTATTAGCCATAATAAAATCTGAACTTTGACAAAATTCACATGGTACACCAGTGACCCCACAGTGATGAAATTTGGTATGCGTGTAAGCTACACGCATTTAGTAACAAAAATATAGGGATAAGTCTGAAATCCAGAATAACTGCGATTTCTACCCCAAAAAAACAATTTCCAATTAACATGAACTGTCGTTACCTGTTATTTGAATGAAACTGTAGGTCAAATAGTTTGGTTATTTACTTCGTGGCACTAATTTGATAGTTAAAGATTACAAATAATATTTTTTGTTCTTATGTGAGACTGGCAATATCTCAGTTCGGGGCGAACAACTAGTTAATTAAATATAATTGAAATGCACTAACAATACTATATTAATACCAACACATAATTGAGAACTAGTGGTCGGCCCCGACGCGACGCGACGCGATATCTATCAATAACTTAACTTTTGACCCCTCGCTGTTACCATAATATTGCATTGTCGTCGGAATTGCATACATTTGCAAAGAAGCTATAAAGCACATTACATGTCGCAAGTTCTTATTCGGGGAAATGTAAGTGGTTTTACTGGTATAAACCATGACTCATGTAGACGTGAGCGAAGCCGTTTGCAATAGCTTAGCAAATCGTATTAAGTCATCATCATCATCATCATCATCATATCAGCCGTAGGACGTCCACTGCTGGACAAAGGCCTCCCTCATTGATCTCCAGGAACTGCGGTTGGAAGCGGCCTGCATCCAACGCCGACCTGCGGTTCTTACCAAGTCGTCTGCCCATCTTGTGGGTGGACGTCCTACGCTGCGCTTGCCGGTCCGTGGCCTCCACTCGAGAACCTTTCGGCCCCATCGGCCATCTGTTCTGCGCGCTATATGGCCTGCCCATTGCCACTTCAACGTGCTAATCCGTCGGGCTATGTCGGTGACTTGAGTTCTCCTACGTATCTCCTCATTTCTGATTCGATCCCGTAGAGAAACCCCGAGCATAGCCCTCTCCATAGCTCGTTGAGCGACTCTGAGCTTATTCATAAGGCCAATAGTGAAGGACCACGTCTCGGTTCCATATGTCATCACTGGTAACACACACTGATTGTAGACTTTCGTCTTAAGGCACTGAGGTATGTTGGACGAAAAGACGTTGCGAAGTTTCCCAAACGCTGCCCATCCGAGTTGGATTCGACGATTGACCTCTTTCTCGAAGTTGGACCTACCTAATTGGACTGTTTGTCCTAGGTATACATACGCGTCGACAACTTCAAGAGCCGAGTTCTCAACCATAACTGGGGCAGGGACGACATGGACATTCGACATGATTTTCGTCTTGTCCATGTTCATTTTAAGTCCTACCCGTTGGGAGACTCGATTGAGGCCTTCGAGCATCGTGCTGAGCTCTTCCATCGACTTTGCCATGACCACAATATCGTCGGCAAACCGAAGGTGAGTGATGTATTCGCCGTTAATATTGATGCCCAGTCCTTTCCATTCCAGAAGCTTGAAGGCATCTTCCAATGCGGTCGTAAACAGTTTCGGAGAAATGACATCTCTCTGTCTTACGCCTCTTTTTAAGGGAATCGCCTTCGAGCTCTGTTAATGTACTCGGACTGACATAGTGGCGTTTTTATACAAACACTTCAACACTTCGATGTACCGATAGTCAATACGGCATCGTTGGAGAGACTCAAGCACTGCCCATGTTTCGATCGAATCGAAGGCTTTCTCATAGTCCACAAACGCGAGACATAGCGGCAAGTTATACTCTTCGGTCTTCTGTATGACTTGCCGCAGCGTATGTATGTGGTCTATGGTACTGTAGCCTTTACGGAACCCGGCTTGTTCGGGAGGCTGGAAGTCATCAAACCTGCGTTCGAGACGGTTCGCGATGACCCTCGAAAACAGCTTATAAACATGGCTCAAAAGCGAGATGGGTCTGTAATTCTTAAGCAAGGTGTTGTCACCTTTCTTGAAGAACAGAACCACCACGCCCCCGTTCCATGCTTTTGGCGTCGTACCTTCAAGCAAGGCGGAATTAAAAAACTTCTGAAGGACTTTAAGTACCGGTGATCCACCCGCTTTCAGAAGCTCTGAAGTGATTCCGTCCTCACTCGGCGCCTTGTCGTTCTTAAGCTGCTTTAAGGCCATCCTGATCTCATATAGGCTGATGTCCGGAATATCTTCGGTATAATGTCGGGTCAGTTTGGCTCTTGGGTCGTTGGCCGCACTGCAAACAGGTTAAGTGACCGAATCGTAGAGCCGTCCATAGAACCTTTCGACTTCCCTTAACACTTCCGCTTTACTTGACGTTATGCTGCCATCTTCCCTCTTCAGCTTCGTCATGCGGCTCTGCCCAATAGAATTATCTCTCGTAATATTATCGTATTAAGTATTAATAACTAAATAAATATTGTTGGACATTTCACACAGCGCTATCTAGCCCCAAACTACACAGAGCTATGGGAACCAGATGACTAAAATAATTTTATTTTATAAATATATAATTGTAATATAATTAATAGCAAACATCCAGACCTGGAACAAATATCTGTAGATCATGCAAACATTTGCTCCGCAGAGGGAATCAAACCCGCTACATCCTGCGTCTCAGTCGGCTATTCGCCCACTGCGCCGCAGTATTATAATGTGTATGTCAGGCACTAAGTGATTCAGGGCGTTGTGTGTCCTCCTATATGGACTCACTTCATCCGGTGTTTTGCTCCAGCATGTGCGTACACCGATACATAATTTTTACATAATTTTAATTTAACTTTTCTTCAACCTATGTCATCTCACTGCTGGGCATAGGTCTCCCCCACTGTCTTCCAGGACTTTCGCTCGCGTGCCAAATTCCATCAATCTGTCTCGAAGGCATCGAGATCGTCACGCCAGCGTCTACTAGGCCTTCCTCGGCACCGTCGCCCGTCTTCAGGCACCTGCTGTGTGACGATCGTTGCCCATCTGTCCAGGTGCATTCGTCTTACATGGCCCGCCCAATCCCATTTTAGGCTGGCAGCCTTATTTCCTGCATCAGCAATGCCGGTCTTTAAACGCAGCGTGGTGTTACGGATTCTGTCAATCCTCTTTACTCCGCACTACACGCTGCGCTCCATTGCTCTTTGGCAAGCCTTGAGTTTGGATTTTTGAGCCTCGGTTAATGACCACATTTGGGAACCATAGGTAAGGATGGGCAGTATACACATGTCGACGAGTTTGCGCTTTAGTGACATAGGAAGGTTTCCCTTCATCAGCTCTTTCATGGACCAGTAGTTCTTCCAGGTGTTCTCGATCCGGCGATCAATCTCCTTATCTTGCCTGTTTCTGAAAGAAACTAACTGGCCCAAGTAGATATACTCATCGACGCAGTGTACAGCTTGCCCATCAACCTCGATCTTGTGTTTGGTGGAGTTCTTCATAATTTGTCTTTAACCGATTCATCGATAATCCAACCTCCAGGCTTGCGATGCTTAGTTCTTGGAGCATGCTTTGCAACTCAGGTGCAGTTGGTGCAGGTGCAGTTTTAATTTATATATATTTTTTAATAATAGTTAAAATTGATTTAATTTGTTTAATTGTACATAATTTAACTTAATTTGTTTTTGTGTTTAATTTAATTTGATATAATTTATTGTGATTGTGGTTATGGATTATTATTGTCTGAAATAAATGAATACAATACTAATTAATGAATACAATACTAATAAAAAATATAATACTAAGGTATATATTTATATGGGCCGTAGAATTAAGTTTTAACATCTTGTACTTTTCTATTGTTGAATAAAGATTTACTTTTATATTAATAGCTGGTTTCATATAAAAAAAAACATCTGTTGTAATGTCAATTACGCTACTATTTGTCGCTAACAGCGGGATAGACAGATTTACTTTCGAATTTATAATATTAGTATAAATATGTTAATTCACTAGAGCAGTAAATGACGGAAGGAGTCTATATTAGTAGCATCTGAGCCAATATGCAATAATATTATATTGATTCAGATGCTACCTTCATTTCAAGAAAGAAAGAATAGCCATGTAATTTGCAATTGCAGGTCGAGTATGAGTTTGAAGGCAAGCCGTATGCGAGGCATATATAGAGTTTTTCTCAAAATAATGCAGGGAAATAAAACATACTTATTATATTAATTTAATTAATATTAAAAGTTACATTAGTCATATTGGGGCAATTACTAAAAGAAAATATTATTGATTTCCCCGGTACATTTATTTTTGTTTGTTGTACTTCTGATGAGGTTTGCAGGTGGGCAGGTAATTCAATTTTTACACCTAAATCGATCATGGTCTCTGACGGTCAAAAGTTCTGTGACTGGGCAACAGTGGGAATACGTAAAAGCAGAAAAAAATTGTATGATCTTTATGCTGAAAAACAATATAATTTTAATGAGGAGTTTAAAGAGCATGTTAAAAATAGTATTTTAATTATAGTGTTATCCGAACACATACGGAAAATTCCAAGATTTTTAAAAATCATGTAAAAAAATATTCAAAGATTTTTAAAAATGTTTGTCGTGAAGCAAAAGCACATCATTTAAGTTCTAAAATCAAAAATAGTCAAAACAAAGTAAAAGCCACTTGTAAAATAATCAACAGCGAGACTGGAAGAGTCACAACTAATAACAATAAGTTTAATTTGAAAATTGACAATGCCACGATCAACCAGGATGGTGATGTAGTTAATGCGTTCGAATACTTTTTACCGATATTGCAGTCTCTACCACAAAATCCTTAAACTCCTCTCCTATAATTGTAGAGCCATTGTTAAAATAAAACTTAGAGGAATGCAAAACACAATTCAAATTTAATTATGTAAATAGTGATGACATTATAGAAGCTTTCAAACTGATAAATGTTAAGAAAACCACGGACCTCTGTGGCATCTCTGTTAGCGTCGTGAAAACATTGATTAACATAATTGCTCCCGAACTAGCTTTAATAATCAACGAGTGTATTGACCGTGGTGTATTCCCTGATTTAATGAAACACAGTAAAATAACTCCACTTTTCAAACCAGGCACTAGTTTTGAACCTAGTAATTTTAGACAGATCTCAGTAGTTCCGACATTCAGTAAAATGTTTGAAAAACTAATTTTAAATCAACTGCTTGGACATTTCAATTCTCATAATTTACTGCATCATAAACAATTCGGATTTACCAGGGTTCGCTCAACCACTGATGCTGACATTGAGTTATTATCGCACGTATTTGATGCCTGGGAGAAGTCTCATGACGCTTTAGGTGTTTTTTGTGATTCATTGATCAGGAAACTACACCATTATGGCATTAGTAACGTTGCTCTAGACTTTCTCACTTCTTATGTTAGTGGCAGAGTGCAAATAGTTGACGTGAATGGGAAGCGTTCTCCGGGGTCCCTGGTTAAAATGGGTGTACCACAGGGATCAATTCTGGGACCATTTTTTATTTTTAGTATATATTAATGATCTTCCTAATCTTGTAAGGGATGATCATGAGGTTGTATTGTTGCAGGTTCAATGTAAACAATCTACTGCTAAATGAAAAAAACAATGTGTATTAGATTTATACTACCTAATGTTACACAAGTTAAAGCAGATACAAAAATGAAAGACGAGGAGTTGGCTCTTGTGGACACCCCCATATTCTTAGGTATAACCCTAGATAACAAGATTCAATGGGGCCCTCACATTGATAAGTTGTCGAAGAGACTTAGTTCAGCGGCATACGCAGTCAAAAAGATCCGTCATTTTACAGACGTAGACACAGTTAGACTAGTTTACTTCAGCTATTTCCACAGCATTATGTCATACAGTATACTGCTGTGGGGGAGTGCTGCAGATATAAACACCGTTTTTGTGTTGCAGAAGAGGGCTGTTCGTGCAATTTATAATATGGGCCCCAGAGAATCATTACGCAATAAGTTTAAAGAAATAAATATTATGACATTCCCTTTTCAATATATCTATGAAAATCTGATGTATGTTCAAAAACATATTAATTTGTTTAAAAAAATAGAATAATTTTTGTAGTAATTGTAGAATATTAATTTGTTAAAAGAAAAATAGCGAGAATCATAATTTTATATATTATATTTAGGTATGTAATTTAATAATTTATTTATAGAGTCTATTTATATATTATTTAGTTATTAGTTGCACTCCCTTCATCCATAACCCCCGACCATCTTTGACATTACTATATCCTCTCCATCCAAAGGTTGTCTGGAATCAATCGCTTCAAAGCGATAAGACCGCCCATTGTACTATTTGCTTTGTGTCTTCTATTTTGTCTGTAATTTCTATTTTTTAATGTGTACAATAAAGTGTTTTCATTCATTCATAGATTCCTCAGTCTTGAACGAAAGTTACAAAAAAGTCCCAACTTGCTTTTTGAATATGAAATATTCATAAATGAATACACTGACTTAGGACATGGGTACTATATTGATATAAACTCTTTAGATTTTTAAAACGAACCTATTTATTTCATGATCCATAATGCTGACATTAACGAAAATAGCATTATTATAAAAACACGCGTAACTTTCGATGCTTCTATGCAAACTGATAAAAAAATTACAAAATTCAAAAATTATTTATTTAGACTAATGAACTCGATATATACAAACATGAAAATATACAAACTTAAACGTTGACAACTGCAAAAGTTACATGAAACTGAGTAACATACCACCGTCCTTCTCCTTAACATCGAGATAGGTTCACCATTTTGCGCGACAACAACAGCGGTATGGGAGATAGAGTTAGGGGAGGGATGTTGAACGGAGGGGAGTATTATTACTTATTATTTACTTATATATATAATATATGTATACAATATTATTATTTTAAATGACAATATTGTTAATAAATTAAAATGAGTTTTTTTAGGAGGAAGGTTTTTAAGAGGTCTTCGGTTTCCTCAAACGATAGAGCTTGAAGCAAAGTGGAGAATTTTTGTTTGCATTTGTTGTGTGTCAAAGGATGTATGTTCAGAACTCTATTTCTATTATTGTACAGGGAGAAAGAAAGAAAGAAAGAAATATATTTATTGTGACCATAAATGTTACATAGATGAGATGTGTCCCTGTTTTCCAGATAAGCGTAAGCTGTGGCCTAGAAAACAGTTCTCTCCTGAATGACATGATATAAATATTACAGTCTACTAGTACATGAACGAAATTACAAGCAAAGAAATGTGATGTTGGAAAGCTCACATGATTGCATGAATGCTAAGCATCAGTGTTTAAGTGAGTGAAAGCGTTGGTTGTGTGTGTGAGTATGTGGGTGCCTTGTGTGTGTGCGTGTTTGCATGTGGGTGGGTTTGTTTGTGTATGCGTGTGTGTATGTGTATGAGTGTGTGTATGTTCAAGCTTATATAAGTAAGTCTTCTATACCGGCATAATCATACGTGTCTAACCATTGCGTTAATATGCCTTTTAATTGGTGATTATTACATTTAGATATATTCAATTTAGAATTAAGCTTTGTATAATCGAGATGCGTTATAGTTATATTGTCTACGAACTAGAGAACAAATCAAATTGGGAATAGGGTAACGTTTAATTCTTCTTTCGGGTAAATTTAAAGTTGGAACCATGAAGCGGTGATATCTGCAAATGCACTGAAATATATATAATTTACGAATACTAAGGACTCAAATTTTTTTATACAAGATATTTGTAGTATATCTGTATGTCATGTACATCATTACATCACCTTACACCTTACTTACATCAGAAGCTTAAGTAGTTGTAGTGTCTACTAGCAATAGCGGTTCTGTGTCGCTCTATCTTGCAGACTCTGTCAAGCGACGTCTTGTGGTCGGATAATTTACAACAAACGGTAATTTGGAGTGCTTTCGTAAGACTGTCGCAAGGACAAATAGCTGCATCACTGTCAGAACCCCACAAATTGAGTACAGCATGAGAGTTGGGAACCATCTGGGTTTCGAGGTCATCACCTTCAGATAAGACTTAGAGGTGATTGTGCTACTGGTTTCGACGAAATCCGCCCAAAACTTATACAAAATGCTGCTCATATTCTGACCCCAGTAATCGCATATATATGTAACTTAAGTTTCTATACTGGTGTTTTTCCGTTTTACTCCGTAATAACGTCTCGACTCGCACTGCGCGCCGCTGCTCTCTGCGCGCGAGTAAACGGGCGGGGTGGTGGGGATTGGGTCAACGAAAGCACAGTGCGTTGACCCGCTGTGTCATCATCATTATCATCACTGCTGCTCTCTTCTGTAGTTCTTGGTACAGGCAAACACATAACACTATGTCTCTACCAGGTTCACTCACTCTTCTGTCACTTGCATCATGAAGACATGGCCTCCAGGCTGGCGATAGAACCCATCATCTGTCCCTGTTAAAGTTTGGCACACGACTTATTTCTATCGCCTCTCGGATCTTGCAAGGAACGAAGAACTTCTCTCTCTCTCTAAAACCCGAGCCTTGTCGAAACGTATGTAGTGCGTCGAATTAGAATCTAGGGAATGTTTCGCCACTGCAGAACTGTTTGAGTCGACATTCTTCATTGCACGTATGTGTTCAGTCAACCTAGTAGATACGTTACGTTTTGTTTCACCAATGTAGCATTTACCGCAGTCACACGGTATCATATATACGCCAGGGGTCTCTGTCCTTCGGCGAACGCAGCAGCTGTCTCAATTGTGTTTGAGGACGGAATATCGTCTTGATGCTGTACTTATGGCGTAATAAGTTTCCCATCTTATCCGTTAATCCTTTCACAAAAGGTAAGTACGCTACTGCTCTACTTACCGTTGTTATGCGTGATCTTGTGGATGTGTCCGCAATTCGACAGCTCTGTCTCCATCCGTAGCCGTTTTGCTCCAGCACTCCTTTTATGTGTGAGAGCTCGCGGTTCACGTACTGAGAGGCACATAGCCTTAGTGCTCTATTAATCAGAGTACGCGGTACCGAGGCTAAGTGAGCTGGATGGTGGTGCGAGTCAGCTCTAAGATACCAGTGTGTGTGTGTTGGCTTACGGTATACTGTATGTGTAAGTCATCCTGTCTGTTCTCGTATTACCAACACGTCCAGGAACGGTAGGCATTCATCTTTTTCCAGCTCTACCATGAAGGATATCTTAGAATGTTTACAATTGAGATAGCTAAGTAAGGTATCTATGCTATCTCTTCGTACTATTGCGAACACATCATCTACATACCGCCACCAGTATCTCGGTCTACAGGGTACGCTATCTAGTACCGTCCTCTCCAACCACTCCATAAATATATTGGCCACTACTGGAGCTATTGGTGATCCCATTGCTACACCCTCCAATAGTATGTAATAATCACCCCGCCATACAAAGTAACCACTTGTTAATAGATACTCAATTACCTTCATGCATCCGATAGGTGTTGATGAACCTTGTAACAGCTCCTGTATAATGGTTATTGTGTCCGTTATCGGTACATTGGTAAACAGTGACGCAATCTGGAGCGGATCACACTCACCCTGATGAAGGTTCACGAATTGAACCGAAACATTGTCGGTCGAAACACCGATAGAACGGTACGTGATAAATCCCGTATTTATAATAAGGGAAGTCATTGTTGTCAATGGTATAGTATGTAACCAAGTTGTTTGAATAAAGATTTATTATAATTATTATTTTGCACTATTTCACACGTTTTGTTAGTTCGACTGGGCTATCTTCACTTCAACAGAACAGTATAAAAACTCCGAAGTTTGAATCTTTTGATATTTGGCGAGTTTTAAGTGGTTCCTGTTGTTTTCAATTAATGGTTAAGATAACACTTGCACGTTCACTTTATACTATTAAATCATTATTTAAATAATTTTTGTTTGAAATTGTCTACATTATGTATTTTATTTCAATAAAATTACTCAGAGTCGATGTTTACATGACGGCAGCGCCATCTCTCATGTAAAGATTTGGATTATAAAGGTTCAAAAATTAAAAAAAAAACATACAGAAAGCCACATCCTAAATCTAATTTAACGTTGCTTGGGTACAGTTTATCGATATATAAAATAAAATAAACAAATCAACAACTATGACTTGAATACAGGTTACATATCGGTAAGTCAAAAATACAAAGTCGTCTGTGGTATATAATACCACACGAACATTAGGAAGTAAAGATACGCTTACATTTGCAAAAATACATTAATTTCCCATTGAGATGTAATTTGCTGAACCAATGGAGACATTTGTGGCGAGGATTCCTCCTTTTTTGAAGTCGGTTAAAAACCAAAACAGTTTAAATAATTTTCCCAATAGCCCAAGAATATTAATCAAACGAGGGCGAGTATCTGGGAATGAGAGATAGTCAGCTATAAACTTGTATATACCTTTATTATGGCACCCTAAAACTTTTCTTAAAACCTAACTTTGTATGTAACTTTGTAATGTGACAATTCTCTATGTCGCGTTACATCCTTCATTACACCAGACACAAACTATTCTTTAATACGATATCACTATTGCACCCATATATATGCCACGACATCTAGCGGTATGGCGGCGTACTCACTGACCAAACACTCGATTCACAAACATCGATATACAAGCCTCTTTCAACGCAGTTCGCCAAGTCTACCGCAGATGGCGTTGCATACTCCTTGTAGAAATCAACACTTACTTTCATGGATAGATAATCAAATTTTATTTATTTATATCAGCTTTATTTATCAAATTAAATAATCCTTTTCTTATTTAAAAAAAAACAAAATAGAAATAAAATCTTAAATAATAAATGTAAAAATTCAATCAGTGTCTATGACGGATAAAGGCTGAATAGAAAAGTTGTCTTTGCCTAAAGTGACGCAAGAGATGTGTCAAAGTTTTTAGTCTATGGTATCACCAAAAGGTTATTGCATCATCTATTTCTAGAACGTTTTGGAAAGATTATTCGTTTTTAATTTTTTATAAGGTCGGTAGTTTTACTTTGGCTATAAAAGGAGAGTTTCGTCCGTAATCAGCCTCTTTTACCTACCTGGATTCAACTGAAAAACTTCTAATCTACAAGCTACAAAAGTACTTTGGACAATACTTCCTTGCCCTTTTGATCGTGATATCGGATCAATTCCAAGTCGCGAATTCTTTGACGGTCTCTCCGATTACCGTGGACCTTTACACCTGACGCCCCCGTCGAAGTTTATTCACTAGAGTCATCGAGAAGCGTGGTGTTTTCTCAGTCGCCCCGTAGCTGAAACACTCGTTCACAAGTCGACCGCCACGAGCCTGTTCTCCAGACGACCTGCTCCCTGCCTCGATAGACGCAAAGAACCACGCCTGCGCAGCTCAAAACCCACTACACCACTCCGAAGCAGACTCCAGGGACGTTCGGCGAAAATACCACCAGGTGCCTCTAATCCAGTATCTTATCCGGGTTGAACCCCTTCTAACTTCATTCTTTTTTTTCTGACGCTAATGTCAGATGGCGCCCAATTCTTTAATTTAACTGAACTGCTGTATCCAACTGCTCAAACATTCTGTGATTGCTGCACTGTAGGCCCTAAGCCGTGGAATTCTGAGCTCTTCAAGCCAGCGTCAGGCTGTACTACCCTCGCTACATTATATTCTATTCATAATCTGTAAATCTAAAATCTAAATTCTATAAAATTGTAATCTCTAGCCTTAAGCCTTAATCTAAGAAATAGATACACCGTGAACCAAGTCATTTTTGATATAATCTCTGTTTATCTTGCCACATGTATAGGAAATAGTACCTAAGTACCTACACGCTCTACCGACTCTCTAGTTCCTTCTATTATATGTATTAAAAGCATAACTTAGTTTTATTTTATCTTATTACCCTAATTAAATGTTACAACTTGAGGAGTTTGGTATAGTACCTTGTATAAGAGCTCGCCTGGGAGATTGCTACCAACATACCTAATTCTACTGCCAAGCAGCATTGCTACGTTTCAGTATAAAGAGTATGGTTGCTGGTGAAAGTACAGGCACATGAGTATAGATAGATAGGCGTAGGGCAGTGCATCGTAGAGCTCGTTTCCAAGGTGCGTGACCCACGAGATAATACTTTGTTATATATATATAGATAAGACTTATAAGTGATTGTTATCACGTCTTAACATTGAGTGGACCATAGGCTTGTTCCATCTCCAAATCGTATAAAAAAACCTGCCCTAAAAATGCTATGTAAATAAATGTAGGACATAAAAAAATATCAATTTTTTAAATGCTTTTATTAACGTAGGTGTATAACATCAACATGAAAAGGAATGATTTTTTCCATCTTGTCGCTTTACTAGTTTTTTTAATCATAGATTCTATTTAAAACCTTAATTTTTATTACATTATTATAGAAACAAGGCGCAATGAAACCCAGTAGCGCGAAAAAAAATAATTAAAATTAAACATAAACAAAATGTCTATGCCAAAAATTCACTTATAACAATATCGGCTCCCTTTTCAGCCAGAGCTTGTACAGTGAATCCAATATTCCCAGACGGAAGGTAAGGCATAATACTAGCATCAATGACCTTAAGATTCTCTGTTCCCATGACGTTTAACTTGTTGTTAACCACTTTTCCCAAAGCGCAAGTACCACTGTAATGCCACATGGTCGCAGACATTTTCTTGATGTAGCATTTCATATACTCTAAACTAAATTTAGTTGTATCCTTACAAAAGTCGAGATCGATAAACTTAGCCCCTAAAGCTTTAAAAGCGTCACTATTTAGAAGTGGTTCAACATACTGCACCATTAATTCCGCAAAAGTGTCCAAATCAGTACCGTTGCTAAGATATCCCATGTTGATAGTAGCTTGATCGGCAATGTGTTTTGAGGTTATTTGGACTTTGCCCCTTGAAACGGGATGTAAGAGATTAGGTATAGCCAACATTACGTCACCCTCTGTATTTTTTTGGTACCATGTATCACAGATCGAATACAGGAATTTAAAACCATAAGCGGTTAGTTGTAGCAACCCAGTTGAATTTGCAGAGAAATATAACATAATAGTTTGTAGGTCAGGCTGGTGTTGGCTCCTGTTGAGAGCATCGTATGATGCTATCATTGGCACTGGAAACATGTGTGGGTCTAGTATCGATGATGCTGTGGCATTTGCTACAGACATGGCAAAAGGGGCCGATACGTGATCCATTAGGTTATTGCCAACCTCCGGGTTGTCTTTGACTACATCGATGTCTAATTCGGATAGTACAGTTTTGTCTCCGACTCCAGAAACCATGAGTAGTTGAGGAGATTTGAACGCTCCAGCCGAAAGAATAACTGTAGACGCTGATACATTGTACGTCGAACCTGCATGCGTGAACTGTACTCCTGTTGCCTTTGTACCATCGAATAGGACCTTAGTAACTTCAGCGTTGGTTATAAATGTTACGTTATGATTCTTCATTTTGCTCACGTAGCCCACGTTGCCACACTGTCTTATGTTCTGACCGACAGCTACCAAAGGCAAGTCAACGCCTAAGCCATCTGAGTAGCTCTGATAGGATAGGCCCAATTCCACGTGGCCAGCGATCGGCCCATCCATTACCGAGCTCTCCTGTCTCTGCAGTATAACTGGACCGTTTGTTCCGATCCAGCTGCCATTCTGCGCTAGAATATCTTTATCTGATATCGTTGTTCCTTTGCCGAAGTACTTCACCATTTCGGAGTAACCCCATGAGTTATCGTTAGCGGCTGCGGCCCAATGAACGAAGTCTTCTCTGTTGGGTGGTACTCTTATCATGTGCTCAATGGCGCCGCTTCCTCCGACCATCTTGCCGCTGGTGGCGCCACCTTCAGGCTGTGTGTTTTGGTTGGCGTAGTGATCGTTGAACATCGTGTAGTTGTAGTCATAGTGTGACCTGGGCAACATGGTGAAGTAGCCAGCAAGCTGAAAATTGGACTTACATGAGAATTTGGACATCCATACTGTATATTAGTCATCCATACTAATATTGTTTATTCGGAAGTAACTATGCCTTTTAGTAGTCTGTCTGTTACGTTTTTAAGACTTAACTATTGGAGCGATTGGTAAAAGAAAGGTGATGTTTTTATTAAGAAACCACGTGTTGGGAAACCGCGGGGTAAAGCTTGTCTGTATAAATATCTGGATCCCTTAACTTAGTACCAGTGTTGTGTTCAACATGGGTTGCACAGTACAATTTGTGCACCCTTAGTTAAGTTAAGCGACTTAATAGCTCTTTGTGACTATGTCCTAATTTAGCTTCCCAAACACTTCATATTTTTGTCAACGTCTGTAGACGAGGTGGGGGAGTAGCTAACTGAGATTCAGCGGGGCAAATCTTCGCATAATCAGTAAATATTTGTTCCTGGTCTGCACACCATTGAACGTTTAGTTACAGAATCAACGATGGGTTTTGTGAATACTTACATATGACTCAAAAGGAGGGCATCCTCCTGCCTCGACGACTAACACCTTTGTTGTAGTAAGTTCAGCAAGTCTATAGGCAATTATGGATCCGGCGGTGCCTGAACCCACTATGATATGCGTGTACGGACTATTGCTCACTGAAAATACAAGTAAAATTGAGTATTGGAATATTGTAAAACGTTAAGATTTTTCATTCATAAATTGCGCACCTTACTACTTCATTACGTCGAAGCCAATCAATATGTACTCATGAAGTCTTGAAATGTCAACTTTAAGAAGGTGCGAGTGAAATGGCGCCTAGTTTTAGATTTGAATATCAAATATTATTATGAATCAAAGTATTTACTGACTGACGCTGAGGATCAGTAGTTAAGGATATCTAAACCACTGATCCTCTCTGGGACTTGTAAAGGGATCCTTAATGTTCGTAGTCACACTCTTAGAAGAAGAAACGGATTTTACGAAATTCTTTCCCTAAGGTGTTGAAACAAGGGGTTTAATAATATTAATAATCATTTATTTCGATCAACTTATTAGGATTATAGATACCTATGTAAGGTTTATGTGTATATGAATGAACACCCCGTAGTCCTTGGGTTTAGAAACTTGAAAGTTGGCATACATATTTTGGTGGGTGAAAAGAGGCGTTGGACTTTTTAGGGCAAAAACTATTCATTTGACTAATAAACGTAAAACTTTATATAAAAATGAAATATGGGAAAGAATTACTTAGTAATTAACTTAGTACTTAAGAACTACTTAGTAATTATTTCTGATAATCACTCCCTAGGGTTGAAAAGTGTAGTAAATTTTAAAACATTATTAAATGGGTTTAAATAGCATGTACACTTTTCAAGCTAAATAATACAAAATTATATCAGGGCTTGACCACCAGGCCCTGATGATGGAGCCAGGAGAGAATCTACAAAACTCCATAATATAACAGTGGAAGAATCCTGTTTGGGTTCTTTTAATTTGTTTTTGCGAGATTCTTTTAATATTATAATAGCTACAAGGGTCTGGTAATGGAGCCCGGTAGGAATTTATTTGACGGATAATAGTAAAAGGATTATGTTTGGATTTTTTTAATTGTTTTTGCCAAACGCTTAACGATATAATTGTTTACCAGAGTCTGAAGACGGCGAAGATGGACTGTTTTTACTGGATACAATAAACTGGATAACAATAGAAGAGTTGTGTTATTTGATAACACGCAATTGTAGACACACATCACAGAGCACCATTTTAAACCTGTAGTTCAAATCTTCATCTACTGTTTGTACACGTTTAGTAGTTCTACGCCAATGAAGTTGCGGCAGATACTCTAGTCCTTCCTAAAGAAGATAACAAATTGGAACAACTAAAAATTAACTTTTATGTAACTAATAGAAACTACAATCATAAACGAATTATTGTAAGCAACGGTTTGCTCTAGGATAGTTAGTACGGTAGTACTCCAGCGGGGCTTATAAATAGATATAAATATGAATACTTACGGACAGTGTCGATGGTGGGAACGGGAGGGCAAAGATACGTGCCGATGGCGAGATAAGACTGCAGCGATACTAACACCGCTTGCACCAGCTGAAGCGCCGCCACAGCAGTCGCGGAGTAGCCTGACATTTCTGTGTGATGCAAGAAGCATGTTACTATACAAGTTACCATAAAAGATAATAATTATAATTTTTTTTTTAATAAATAGACAAAATAAAATTGTATATTTCGGTAACTTATAAACAGTTCACTTAGGGTTAGGTATCTCTATATGTATTAGAAGATACCGCTCTTCTAAAGCCATGCCAGTAACATTCTA
Organism: Philereme vetulata; assembly: GCA_918857605.2. Taxonomy (NCBI): domain Eukaryota; kingdom Metazoa; phylum Arthropoda; class Insecta; order Lepidoptera; family Geometridae; genus Philereme; species Philereme vetulata. The sequence continues at coordinate 707,169 of OU975425.1, forward strand.
TAAGCGTATCTACCTACAATACATATCTGTAAATATCTATTTAACGGCTGTAATGGGTCGGACGGACAGATGAACTGACTGACATGGCGAAACTATAATAAAAATGAGTTTCATAATATCTATTCTCTTAAATTATACATGATGGTCCATGAGATAAGTTTTCCCGCAAAGAAGTTACAGTAGAGTAGTGATACTACCTACCCCGATTTTTATCCTTTTGAGGAACGTAACTCCAAAAATAACTGAGATGCAACAGTACTGACTACTGTACTACTGCTGTGCACTGTACTGTGAGTACACTTCACTATAGATAAAAGAGCTTCAATAATTATTTTAACATATGTTAGTTTATAGTGAGCTTTATTTTGTATTGTTTCTGTGTGGTAATTACAATAAAGAGCTATCTTATCTTATTTTTATATCTAGAAAGGTCTAATAAAATTGTTTATTTTTTAAATTGGATAGGTCTTCGTTTGACCACAATCTCACCTGATGGTAAGAGTAGATAAAGCACGAAGATCTAGAAGAAACCTATTCATTCTTACGTTTAAAAGACCCGGATTGTATTCTTTAGGAAAAACAGATGACAATAAAGTGTTCCATGCCTTAGCTGTACGTATCAAAAATTAGAACCAAAACGGTGTGTGCGAATGGGTGGTATATCAACTAGGTGCGGATGGTACCGAGCCGAGCGCCTGCTTGTCCTTTGATGGAAGGGAGATGGCGGGATCAAGTCGTATAGTTCTTGGGCATATTCCCCAAAATGTATTCTGTAAAAGATCGACAGGTTTGCAACTTTACAGCGGTGTTCGAGACTTTGGGTCTTAGTCTCCGCCATATATTGCTCACCTATAAGCCTAAAAGCCCTACATTCTATCGAGTCTAAGGTAGCGAGCTGGTATTTGGCCAAACCATCTCAAAGGTGGCAGCAGTACTCCATACCATTATGGTTATATAATGGTGTATTTAGGTTAGGTTTTGTGTAATTTTAAGAGATTTGAATAAGAAAATCGCTTTACGGATTATAAACTGATTCGTCTTCTTCTTAGCGGGTGAAGAGTTCTACGTTGTAATTTGTATTACAACACAATGGTTCGTGGTATAAACACTTTAATATCAAACTTATTTTTTTCTTTGTTAAAAAAATGTTGAAAATTCTCTATGGTTTCATAATATAATACATATTGAACGATGATTTTTAAAAACATCTCTAAAGTTTCAAGCCTAGACGGGACTATGTGTTCGGATAACACTATAAATAAAAATACTATATTGAACGATGCCCCACATTATAGGGTATCTAGTGTACCTACGTATATAAATAACATCCCCGATAAAAAAATACAAATGTAAGACCAAATGTGCCAAGTTTTAGTGTCAATTGATAAACTATTGAAATATATAAAAAAATATATTTCAATAATATATATAAAAAATGCCGTAAAATTTGCCGTGTGGTCCCGGCGTTGCCGTGTGGTCCCGGTGTAATAATAAGGCTACCCCTTCTCATCCCGCGGGAGCCGTGTGAGCCGGCAAAGAGAGTTGTTCCAGGGAATGGGCAGCAGCATTCTTCTGTGTACTAATCACCAACCACTGCGATCACCAAGCCGCCTGCCAAGCGTGGTGATTATGACAAAATCCCCCCTATGATAGACACAACAGACAAACGGCCCCCAGTCCCCGGCGGCTCCGTCATCCCTGGAAGTGGTAGCAACTAGGGCAGTGGCGGAGCAGGGGGTGCTAAGAATCCCCGGCAACTATCCAGCTACCACCACCGACGACTGGACCTGGCAACGTACAACACACGAACGCTCAGGGCTGACGAGAAGATTGTCGAGCTGGAAGAAGAACAGAGCAAGCTACGTTGAGACATCCTAGGATTGTCGGAAGTCCGAAGACAGGGTCAGAACACGATGATTCTTAACTCCTGTAACTTGCTCTTCTACCGGGAGGGAGATCAACTATCCCAGGGTGGTGTCGGGTTTCTCGTCCGCAAGTCCCTCGTTAACAACGTGACAAAAGTCGACAGTGTGTCGAACAGGGTAGCATATATACTCAGAATTACCGAAAGGTATTCGCCGCTGCAGGTCATACAGGTATATGCGCCGACCTCGACACACCCAGACGATGAAGTGGAAGCCATGTATGAGGAGATCTTCGAGGCCATACATACTTCCAAGACTCATTTCATGGTTGTAATGAGGGACTTCAACGCAAAGCTAGGCACAAGGAAAGAAGATGAGCTGAGAGTGGGGCCATTTGGATTCGGGCGGCGGAACCGAAGGGCCCAGAAACTGGCCGACTTCATGGAGAAGGAGGGCCTTTTGATGATGAACTCCTTCAATGAGAAGCGCCCAGCCAGAAAGTGGACGTGGATAAGCCCCGACGGTTTTACTAGAAATGAGATAGACTTCATTATGATGACCAAGAAGCAAATATTTGATGATGTCTCCGTGATCAGCAGGGTGAAAACCGGGAGCGATCACCGCATTGTTAGAGGCACATTGAGTATCGATATTAAGCTTGAAAGGGCATGTCTGATGAAGTCTGCGCTCCGTCCAAATCCTGCCCAAATCCAAAACCCCGAGAGCTTTCAGCTAGAACTGTACAATCGCTTCCAGTGCCTAGCCAGCTGCAATGACATTGACGAGATAAACAACGGGCTGGTGGAAACTATCCAAGCGGTGGGATCTAAGTTTTTTAAGGCCCCCCGCCGAACTAAGCACCAGAAACTCTCAGATGAAACTATTAAGCTAATGGAGGACCGGGATGAAATGAGATTGCAGTCTTCAGCTGATATGTCGGCCTACGGCGTGCTTAATAGACGAATCTCGAAATCTATGCGACACGATCTGCGTACTTTTAATACATCTCGTATTAAGGTCGCAATAGAAAGGAACAAAGGTTCAAAAGTGTTTGCAAAGCATTCGTCTATAGGGCAAAGCCAAATGACTAAGCTGAAAACCGACAGCGCACTATCATTTCGTGGAAACCGGAGATTCTGAGAGAAGTTGAAAAGTTCTATGGACAGATGTATACCTCAACACAACACCCCGTTAGTCAGTTGGCTCAGGAGACCAGAGCCAAACTAACCCGACACTATACCGAAGACATCCCGGACATCAGCCTGTACGAGATTAGGATCGCTCTGAAACAGCTTAAAAACAACAAGGCACCAGGTGAGGATGGAGTTACGACAGAACTTCTGAGAGCAGGTGGAAAACCGGTACTTCAAGTCCTCCAGAAGTTATTTAACTCCGTCGTCCTTGAAGGAACCACGCCAAAAGCGAGGGATAGGAGCGTGGTTGTGCTTTTCTTTAAAAAAGGTGATAAAACCTTATTAAATAACTACAGGCCCATCTCGCTCTTGAGCCACGTTTACAAGCTGTTTTCGAGAGTGATTACGAACCGTCTTGCACACAGGTTCAATGACTTCCAGCCTCCCGAACAAGCCGGTTTCCGAAAAGGCTTTAGTACTATAGACCACATCCACACGCTACGCGAGATTATACAGAAGACCGAGGAGTATAATCGGTCGTTATGTCTAGCGTTTGTGGACTATGAAAAAGCCTTCGATTCAATCGAGACATGGGCGGTACTGCAGTCTCTTCATTGATGCCAAACCAACTATAGGTATATCGAAGTGTTGAAGTGTTTGTATAGTAACGCCACTATGTCAGTCCGTCTACAGGACCAGAGTACGGAACCAATCCAATTGCAGAGAGGCGTGAGACAGGGAGACGTAATTTCTGCGAAACTGTTCACGAACGCATTGGAGGACGTTTTCAAACCCTTGGTCTGGGACAGACTTGGCATCAATATCAATGGCGAATACATCACTCACCTTCGTTTTGCCGATGATATAGTCATTATGGCCGAATCGCTCGAGGAACTCGGTACCATGCTCAGCGACCTCAGTAGGGTCTCCCAAAAGGTGGGTCTTAAAATGAACATGGATAAGACGAAAATCATGTCAAATATCCATGTTACACCCGTACCGGTAGTTGTTGGGGGCGATACTCTCGAAGTTGTCGACGAATATGTATACCTAGGACAAACTGTCCAATTAGGTAAGTCCAACTTCGACAAAGAGATCACACGAAGAATCCAACTCGACTGGGCAGCGTTCGGGAAACTTCGCGATATCTTCTCGTCCAAAATTACCCAGAGCCTGATGACTAAAGTCTTCAACCAGTGTGTGTTACCAGTGACCTATGGCACTGAAACGTGGTCTTTTACTCATGGCCTCATGAACAAGCTCAAGGTCGCTCAACGAGCTATGGAGAGGGCTGTGCTGGGGGTTTCTTTGCGTGACAAAATCTGCAATGAGGAAATCCGCAGAAGAACCAAAGTTGCCGACATAGCTCTCAAAATTAGCAAGTTGAAGTGGCAATGGGCAGGCCACATCGCTCGTAGAACCGATAACCGTTGGGGAAAAAAGGTTCTCGAGTGGAGACCACGGACTGGAAGACGCAGCGTAGGCCGGCCCCCCACAAGGTGGACCGACGATCTAGTAAGAATCGCGGGGAACCGATGGGCGCAAACGGCTACCAACCGCTCGTTGTGGCGATCTAAGGGGGAGGCCTATGTCCAGCAGTGGACGTCTCCCGGCTGATGATGATGATGATGATATAAAAAATACTTGTACAGAATAGGTACTTTTATTCCAATATTTTCTTATAAGTATAAAAAAATATTAATGTATATAATTATATTAACTAATAATATAATAACAATAATACATATATATCTATATAATACGAGTATATATTTATGTATTATTTTGTTATTTCTTACCGATTACTTCTTCGCGCTGCTTGTGGTTAAAGATGGTATTGCCTTTATTTGGTTCCGTATTTATATCCTTTTTAAATGTAAACTGTTTTAAATCCTAATGATAATTAACATAATATGCGTGTTTAGTTATAACATTCGTAATATGCGAAATCTTTTCAATTTGTCTAATAACAAAAACTAATTAAAAATTGACACCTGTCTCAATTAATTAACATTAAAATATTCATTATCATATAAATTACAAACGTATTTACTATTGAATTTTAGTTCTAAGGCCCGAAATATACATTATATTTAATTTATTCAATAACAATTTTACAATAGAATCTCCATACGACTACTACGTGAATCGGCGCCCAGCGTCGCGTCGTAGCAGGTAAAAATCGTGTAACTTCACGATAACATAACGAAAACGTTTGTCTTAGGTTTGCAGTGTATATTGTTATTCCTTTTTTTTTAAACTAACTTATTTATTTTAGTGGTGGTAGAGCTTTTGTGAAAGGGCTCGAGGAAGTGGGCACCACCGCCTTACCTTCATCTGCCGCCAAATAGCAGTACTTGTGCTGGTGTGTTCCGGTTAGATGGTAATGGTATGTTCCTGTAATTACTGACACATAGGCATAACAGCTTAGTCCTATAGTATGGCAACGTATCCACATCAAGGCAACATAATAGCTTGTTTTGAATTCTATGTGGATATCCATGGGCTGCAGTACCTACCCACTTAACATCTGGTGGACTGCATACTCGTTTGCCATATCATCATCATCAGCCGGAAGACGTCCGCTGCTGAACATAGGCCTCTCCCTTAGATCGCCACAACGAGCGGTTGGTAGCCGTTTGCACCCAACGGCTCCCCGCGATTCTTACTAGATCGTCGGTCCACCTTGTGGGGGGCCGGCCTACGCTGCGTCTTCCAGTCCGTGGTCTCCACTCGAGAACCTTTCTTCCCCAACGGTTATCGGTTCTACGAGCGATGTGGCCTGCCCATTGCCACTTCAACTTGCTAATTTTGAGAGCTATGTCGACAACTTTAGTTCTTCTGCGGATTTCCTCATTGCGGATTTTGTCACGCAAAGAAACCCCGAGCATAGCCCTCTCCATAGCTCGTTGAGCGACCTTGAGCTTGGTCATGAGGCCATGAGTAAAGGACCACGTTTCAGTGCCATAGGTCATCACTGGCAACACACACTTGTTGAAGACTTTAGTCTTCAGGCTCTGGGGAATTTTGGACGAGAAGATATCGCGAAGTTTCCCGAACGCTGCCCAGCCGAGTTGGATTCTTCGTGCGACCTCTTTGTCGAAGTTGGACTTACCTAATTGGACAGTTTGTCCTAGGTATACATGTATACATGTTTGCCATATAAGTAGTATAAAAAAAAAACATAAAAAAATATAGGATTTTAGGTAAGATAAATGTATATATATTATAATTATTGTGTTAGGCATTTATTATTATTTTCTTAATTGGTTATTTAGAGTCTGTATTTATAGTTTCTGTATGTCTTATTTTTTTTGTAGCTTTGAAATACCATTTCTCCTATGTCACGCCTTACCTTCTTTTAGCACGACCAGGATGACTGGTAGATAATGCTATTAGCATTAAGTGCTCCTAGCACTATTCTATTTTGTGCGAAAGTATTAAATAGATAAAATAACACAAGGGAAGAATCCACGACCCGACACGTCGTGCCAACGTGGTTATGTGCTTTGGCCCTAGGGTAGGTTCATAATAAAATTGGCATAACATTGTATAGAAAACGCACAGAACAGTAAATGCATGTTTTTTCGAGGCAGGTCGTCAATATCCATCTCATATACCTGCTATAAAAATGTATGGCACACTTCTAAAACGAGTAGAACAGATTAAGTACCTGGATAACCTCCGACCTGAATGACGATGCAGATAGAGAGAGAGAGCGTAAGGCATCTGTAAGAGCGAACATGATCACCCGAAGGTTTTCTCGTTACTCCACAAATGTAAAACCTGCCTTTTCCGAGCGTCCTGTACCAGCTTCTACACGAGCAGCCTGTGGGAGTTACGCGCAAAAACAGTACAAATCCTTACGCGTGCGGTACAATAATACGTTCAGGGTGCCGGTGGGGCTTCCCTGCTTCTGCAGCGCGTCGGGGATGTTCGGCGACGCGAGAGTGGATTGCTTCTGCACCACATCCCCAGGGCGCAAATTCCTGGGTGACAGAATTCGGGCCAGCTCCAAAGGCATAATACTGAGCGCGTTCGGGAACAGGTTCGACTGCGAATATCTGAACCATTACTGTATTATTTATTCCACTAATTATGGTTAATTGTCTAAGTGAGTTAGTTATACAGTAATGATGCACACAACACCTGATTTAAATGGTTTTGATATTTTTGTCAAAATGTGTTTAGGGGATTTTTTTATTTAACATTATTTTGACATACATACTTCTCCTATAGATTGGCATACTTGTGAGATAATAATTGTTTTAAATAGATACATAGCTAATATACAAATAATTATGATGTTTATTTTATTACTTCCGCTATGAGATCATCAGACCAGCGATCCGGTCGTAATCTTATCTTATCTTTTTAACTATAATCTACTAACATAATACTGTAAATTTGTGTTATATGACATGATCTTAAGTTGATTAAAATAAATAAATCAATTCAATATAATTGAAATACACTCAAAGTACATTGTGATTACCAACACTTACATGAGAACTATACGAGTAGTGGGCGGCCCCGACGCGATGTCTTACTTTTCACTCCTCGCTGTTACCATAATATTGCATTGTCGACGGAATTGCATACATTTTCAAAGAGGCTATAATGCACATACATGTCGCAAGTTTCTATCCTGGGAAATGTAAGAGATTTTACTGGTGTAAGCCATGACTCATGTAGACGTGAACGAAGCCGTGGGCAATAGCTCAGCAAATAGTTTTAAGTAGTAATATAATAAGTATTGCTGAATATTTCACACAGCGCTATCTAGCCCCAAACCAAGCAGAGCTTGTATCTACTATGGAAACCAGATCACTGATAGGAAACTTATATACATTTTATTTTGTAAATACATACCTATAATTTAAAGCAATATATCCAGACCCGGAACAAATATCTATAGATCATACAAACATTTGTTCCACAGCGGGAATCGAATCCGCTACCTCCTGCGTCTCAGCCGGCTATTCGCCCACTCTGCCCAAGTATTATAATAAGTATATATGTATATGAGACCTAAGCTTAGGTATATATTGATATGGGCCGTAGAATTAAATTTTAACATCTTGTACTTTTCTAGTGTTGTCTGAAGTAAATATTATTATTATTATAGCTGGTTTCAAATAAAAAAAAACATCTGTCGTGATGTAGATTACGCTACTATTCGTCGCTTACAGCGGGACAGACAGAGCTACTTTCCAATTTATAATATTAGTGTGAATTTGTTAATTCTTAGAGCAGAAAATGAGGGAAGTGAGTCATTTTAAGTAGCATCTGAACCAATATAAGGGAATAATATATTTATTCATCAGTTAAAATATTTGGTTATGGCAAGCATTTTGTCAAAATAACTGATGACATTGGATCACAAAGGAAATATACAAAAATACTTCATATACCTATACTTAGGTTTTATTGGCTTTCGTAGGCTTTCGTATTGGTGATTTATATTCGAGAGTGCGGCTCGGTGTAGCATATGCGGTCAAAACGCTTCACTCCGAGAATGCTATTGAACCTTGAAGGAAAACCTTGAGAATTACAGAATATTAGCGCTTATCATTATTATTCGCTTCTTTCGTGTCAATGGCTGTTTAAGTTCTGAACTTTACTAGTCCAATAGACAACAACTTCAACACCCCTCTCTGTTACCTGGTACAAGTCTTCTCGTGTGCAGAAAGGATATGAGAACAGGTGGGGCATTGTTTGTAAGGTGGCCCCGCAGTGGGAATGGCTTCGAAATGGGTTACCAATTACCATTTTAGCTCACAGTATTTACCTAGTTTTCTTTTGTTTTTCGTCTCTACTATTTCATGGTCTCTGTTTGTCTTTTCTCTGTTTCAAAATGTAATTGTATTATTGTGCTGATGTAGTGAAAATATTGTCAATGTCGATTGAGTTTATACATTTGAATATTGGTTGAAGATCAGACATCATATGTTACAACAGGAAATATAATGTACAGAAAATAATAAGTAACATTTTAAAAAATATAATCGCGTTCAAATAATCTTCAAAATCACTTGACGTGGTAAATAACTATTCAGCCATGTGTCGTGCGTGTGCCATATGCCTATCTGATCTAATTTTATACATTATATGGCTTGCGTTTGGCCACGATCTCGCCTGATGGTAAACGATGGTGGATACGACGGATAACGTTTGAAGAAAACTATTTATTCGCGACTTGAAGACACCCGGGTTGTAGTTATTAGGAAACACAGACTCAGTTAAAGCTTTCCACTCTTTGGCGGTGCGCATAATAAAGATCGAAGAGAACCGCTTTCTGCGTATGGGAGGTATTTAAACCATATAGCGGTGACGCACCGCAGAGCGTCTGATTGTCCGATGATAGAATGGAGATGGAAGGATAAGTTTCGACTCTCCAAAATGTACTAGATAAAAAACCGAGAGGCTTGCAACCTTGAGTCGATGCTCCAGCTGTGGAGCTTTGCATCAACTAGCTCATCGTTGCCTTTGAGTTTTTGGCTCTTCTCTCAATTGATTTTTTTCATCATTTTCAGCATCAGATCTTGACTAAATTTATTAATGGACCACCCTTGAGGTACCCCCTTTTTAAGAAAAAATAATCATTGAAATCGGACAATGTGTTTTAAAAAACTATCGCTAAACATACAGGCTGCCGGTCCTCTACCCAAGATTAGAACTAACAACTTGCTACAAGTAGGTTAATGTAGAGATTTGGAATAAATAGGTTCAATAATGAAGAATAATACAGGAAGCCACATCGTGAATCTAATTTAACTTTGTTTGGGTATAGTTTATCGATGTTTAAAATAAAAGCAAGAAATCAATAAACATGACTTGAATAAAAGTTACATATCGTTATGTCAAAAATACAAAGTCGTCTGTGGTTTGCACCGCACGAACATTAGGAAGTCAAGAGACGCTTACATTCGCAAAAAGACATTGATTTCCCATTGAGATGTAATTTGTGGAACCAATCGAGACATTTGTGGGGAAATGATTTATTTTCAAGGATATTCGAAGATTAGAGTTGGGTGATAGGTGTAGGTAGCTACTTAGATGTTAGATACCAGCAGTTTATTACACCCACGCACGAGTGGAACTGATGATATTTATCATCATCATCATCGTCTTTAACTTTACTGTCTTTAATGTTTAACTCCTTAAGAATTATAATTCCATTCAGAAACGTTAATACACTTTTCCCACACGCTTACGGATGTTGTATAAACTAAACCTAACTTTATCATTTAAAAACCACCCTTATTACAACGTGTTAAAGTATTATTTTGCAACAACATTATCAGGTCTTTGACCTAATATATTTCCTATAGTTGTACTAAATTCATCTTTATTGTAATGCACGTTAGGTATGTTTTGTATAGATATATATTGATCTGCTATGTTGTTGACTTGCCATACAAAACCACCCTTAACCGTAGGAGATAAGGTTTAATTTACGGGGGAATATTGTAGCGAATGACTCGTGAGAATCTTATTGTTTAGATAATTACATGAGACAGCTTATGAGAGTAGAACTAGGTCACTCTAGACACAGTGTAAATATGTTGCTTTAAATCATTGTAATGGCATACATAGCTTATTTCTTAGAGCTTGGGAAAGCCCAGCTAAAACTTCCCAAAATACAAATAAAATATTGTTAGACATTTCAAACATCGCTATCTAGCTCCGAATTAAGCCAAGCTTGTGCACACGGCTACACATCAAGCTATACACTTCCAGTATAAGCTGACCTCTCATTCTACGGAAAGTCTACACAATGCGAGGTCAGCTTATACTGGAACAATTCTTAATGTGTAGCCGTGTGTACCATAGGCACTAGAAAACTGATAAAATATTTACTTATACTTTACTTTTGTAAATACATACTCTTAATTAAATAGAATCAATTAGTCGTAAAATACTTTACCCATACTTCGCGAAAAAACCAAAGATGCCAAATGACATAATCCACAATAAAGTTACTAATCTGAATATGACTCTGTTTCTGTCTATCTGTTTGATACGTTTTCACGACTTAACCGATTTCGATAAAATTTGGTAAATAAATAGATTATGATTTTAATTGAGACAAAAGCTACTTTTTATTGACAAACCACGCCTACAAAGCTGCAGGCGGAAGCTTGTATATTAACATAGATAAAAAGAATTAATTCAGCTTTTTCAAAGTCTTTTGCAAAGAAAGTGGATAATTTCTAGTTACCTCCCGAGGACGTAATCTAATTTGCCTGATAATGTAATACGAGTCTTTATATTTACCCCACAGTGAAGTAAAAGAGGTTAGGTAAGTGCAAAATCATAATAATTAAGGCTGCGGTTACTACTTATTACAAGAGTAGTACAGTTCCTTGTGAAAGGGCTCGCCCGCGGACGTACTACCACCATACTTATTTCTGCCGCCAAGCAGCATTGCTGTGTTTACTACTTATTACAAGAGTAGTAGAGTTCCTTGTGAAAGGGCTCGCTCGCGGACGTACTACCACCATACTTATTTCTGCCGCCAAGCAGCATTGCTGTGTTTACTACTTATTACAAGAGTAGTAGAGTTCCTCGTGAAAGGGCTCGCTCGCGGACGTACTACCACCATATATATTTCTGCCACCAAGCAGCATTGCTGTGTTTACTACTTATTACAAGAGTAGTAGAGTTCCTTGTAAAAAGGCTCGCCCGCGGACGTACTACCACCATACTTATTTCTGCCGCCAAGCAGCATTGCTGTGTTTACTACTTATTACAAGAGTAGTAGAGTTCCTTGTGAAAGGGCTCGCCCGCGGACGTACTACCACCATACTTATTTCTGCCGCCAAGCAGCATTGCTGTGTTTACTACTTATTACAAGAGTAGTAGAGTTCCTTGTGAAAGGGCTCGCTCGCGGACGTACTACCACCATACTTATTTCTGCCGCCAAGCAGCATTGCTGTGTTTACTACTTATTACAAGAGTAGTAGAGTTCCTTGTGAAAGGGCTCGCTCGCGGACGTACTACCACCATATATATTTCTGCCACCAAGCAGCATTGCTGTGTTTACTACTTATTACAAGAGTAGTAGAGTTCCTTGTAAAAAGGCTCGCCCGCGGACGTACTACCACCATACTTATTTCTGCCGCCAAGCAGCATTGCTGTGTTTACTACTTATTACAAGAGTAGTAGAGTTCCTTGTGAAAGGGCTCGCCCGCGGACGTACTACCACCATACTTATTTCTGCCGCCAAGCAGCATTGCTGTGTTTACTACTTATTACAAGAGTAGTAGAGTTTCTTGTGAAAAGGCTCGCCCGCGGACGTACTACCACCATACTTATTTCTGCCGCCAAGCAGCATTGCTGTGTTTACTACTTATTACAAGAGTAGTAGAGTTCCTTGTGAAAGGGCTCGCCCGCGGACGTACTACCACCATACTTATTTCTGCCGCCAAGCAGCATTGCTGTGTTTACTACTTATTACAAGAGTAGTAGAGTTCCTTGTGAAAGGGCTCGCCCGCGGACGTACTACCACCATACTTATTTCTGCCGCCAAGCAGCATTGCTGTGTTTACTACTTATTACAAGAGTAGTAGAGTTCCTTGTGAAAGGGCTCGCTCGCGGACGTACTACCACCATACTTATTTCTGCCACCAAGCAGCATTGCTGTGTTTACTACTTATTACAAGAGTAGTAGAGTTCCTTGTGAAAGGGCTCGCCCGCAGACGTACTACCACCATACTTATTTCTGCCGCCAAGCAGCGTTGCTGTGTTTACTACTTATTACAAGAGTAGTAGAGTTCCTTGTGAAAGGGCTCGCTCGCGGACGTACTACCACCATACATATTTCTGCCGCCAAGCAGCATTGCTGTGTTTACTACTTATTACAAGAGTAGTAGAGTTCCTTGTGAAAGGGCTCGCCCGCGGACGTACTACCACCATACTTATTTCTGCCGCCAAGCAGCATTGCTGTGTTTACTACTTATTACAAGAGTAGTAGAGTTCCTTGTGAAAGGGCTCGCTCGCGGACGTACTACCACCATACTTATTTCTGCCGCCAAGCAGCATTGCTGTGTTTACTACTTATTACAAGAGTAGTAGAGTTCCTTGTGAAAGGGCTCGCTCGCGGACGTACTACCACCATACTTATTTCTGCCGCCAAGCAGCATTGCTGTGTTTACTACTTATTACAAGAGTAGTAGAGTTCCTTGTGAAAGGGCTCGCCCGCGGACGTACTACCACCATACTTATTTCTGCCGCCAAGCAGCATTGCTGTGTTTACTACTTATTACAAGAGTAGTAGAGTTCCTTGTGAAAGGGCTCGCCCGCGGACGTACTACCACCATACTTATTTCTGCCGCCAAGCAGCATTGCTGTGTTTACTACTTATTACAAGAGTAGTAGAGTTCCTTGTGAAAGGGCTCGCCCGCGGACGTACTACCACCATACTTATTTCTGCCGCCAAGCAGCATTGCTTTGTTTACTACTTATTACAAGATTAGTAGAGTTCCTTGTGAAAGGGCTCGCCCGCGGACGTACTACCACCATACTTATTTCTGCCGCCAAGCAGCATTGCTGTGTTTACTACTTATTACAAGAGTAGTAGAGTTCCTTGTGAAAGGGCTCGCCCGCGGACGTACTACCACCATACTTATTTCTGCCGCCAAGCAGCATTGCTGTGTTTACTACTTATTACAAGAGTAGTAGAGTTCCTTGTGAAAGGGCTCGCCCGCGGACGTACTACCACCATACTTATTTCTGCCGCCAAGCAGCATTGCTGTGTTTACTACTTATTACAAGAGTAGTAGAGTTCCTTGTGAAAGGGCTCGCTCGCGGACGTACTACCACCATACTTATTTCTGCCGCCAAGCAGCGTTGCTGTGTGTACTACTTATTACAAGAGTAGTAGAGTTTCTTGTGAAAGGGCTCGCTCGCGGACGTACTACCACCATACTTATTTCTGCCGCCAAGCAGCATTGCTGTGTTTACTACTTATTACAAGAGTAGTAGAGTTCCTTGTGAAAGGGCTCGCCCGCGGACGTACTACCACCATACTTATTTCTGCCGCCAAGCAGCATTGCTGTGTTTACTACTTATTACAAGAGTAGTAGAGTTCCTTGTGAAAGGGCTCGCCCGCGGACGTACTACCACCATACTTATTTCTGCCGCCAAGCAGCATTGCTGTGTTTACTACTTATTACAAGAGTAGTAGAGTTCCTTGTGAAAGGGCTCGCTCGCGGACGTACTACCACCATACTTATTTCTGCCGCCAAGCAGCATTGCTGTGTTTAGATTTGAAGGGTGTAGTTGCCGCAAGGCAGCTCGTAGGGCACGTGGCTATTGTGTGACCTACGAGGTAATACTTTGCTGTATAAATACTATTTAATATCAGGTGGGCCATATGCTTGTTAAAGCTTCAGGTTGTATTAAAAAAAAAACTTACTAGCTGACTCGCCGAACTTCGTACCGCCTTGACTTGCATATGACGCGGGCTTTCAATGTACGTCACCGGTAGAATTGCCAATTGAGAAAATGAGTTTTCATCATCATTTTTTGTTTGCGTGAATTTTTCCAATATTTATTTAGTTATTCTGACAAATCCAACAAATCAAAGATCATTAAAATCGGTCCAACAGTTATTGAGTTATAAATGGTGTAACTAACCCAACTTTGTTATATACATATAGATTTTAGTGTTATATTGTGTCTGTGTGGTAATAAATGACAAAGAAAATGATGTGGTCTGACTGGTTGTATTCTGTTTTGTGTGCTTTAAGAATAAAATAAAAATAAATAAATAAATTAAAATATCCTACATATATTATCCTACTCTGGAAACCAGATAAATAATAGAATACAAATCTATCGATCACTTGAACAATCGATCTATCGATCGTGCAAATATTTGAACTCGCAACCTTCTGCGTCTCAGCCAGCTTTTTACCCACATGAGTCATTTTCTATTTTTTTTAAATAATGTTAAGTCGTAATCTCTACTTTGGTATCGTTTTGAAACAGTCCTACTACACGTTTATATAAACGAGTACAGAAGAGTTCCCAATTTGCACTTCTTTCTGTGCAGTGGCTAGACTTTTATGCTAAAAGCGACCTCTTATAAGCAATTTTTGAAGTAGTGATTTGGAGCAGTTGAGCTATCTATAGATCGTTTGCAACGGTCTTTAGATGATACAACTGTGTCTTCTGTATTTTATTGCAAATAATTGTATAAACTATCAAATAAATGTTTTTGAATGGACGGGATATACAAGTAACAAAACTTTTCTTTATTTTCAGGTAATATTTGATTCCAGTCATACGTTGTAGTTGCTGGGATTTGAACCTGTGCTTTTAGAATCTTGTGGAAGGTTGGTATTTGCTGCGCCGCGAGAGAAGCAATTGAAAAAGTCACATTTATATCAATTAAAATACAATCTGCTGCTCCAATTTCAATATAGGATTACTTTTGATTTATTACTTCTCATGCGCTCTGGATTCAATTATTCAAATTGATTTCAAAGCTTTTTTCGTGCGTATTTAAATCTATACAATAAATTAATTGTTGCCTGCTGCCGAGACAATCTAGCCAAGTGGGGCTACGTCGATCCATTCCGGAGCCAGTGCCACTGCGGGGCCATGTCCTCTCTGCCCAACCAGCTGCATACGAGAAGACTTGTACCAGGCAACAGAGAGGGGTGTGAAAGTTGCTCTTTATTCGGCTGATAAAGTTTAGAAGTGAAACAGCCATTGACACAAAAGAAAAAGAAGGTTATTTCGTCGTTTTTCTATGTAATGCGGGGCATTCCCACGCTGCGCTTTCCAGTGTGTGGCCTCTCGAGAACCTTTCTGCCCTAACTGCCGTCAGTTCTTCGAACTACGTGCCCTGTCTTGTGCATCTTGCACCTAATGGCTCCCAGAAACCTCTATCAGATCGTTTTTCTATGTAGTGCGGGGCAGTCCCACGCTGCGCTTTCCAGTGTCTGGCCTCTCGAGAACTTTTCTGCCCCAACTGCTGTCAGTTCTTCGAGCTACGTGCCCTGTCTTTGTGGTATGTGGGTGACTTTTGTTCGTCTACGAATCTCCTCATTTCTGATTCGATCCCGAGAAACACTAAGCATAGTCCTCTCCATAGGCCACCTTAGATATTATAGAGCGACCTTGATATAGTAAGAAAATATAAAAAGGGTATATATAACTTTATAGAATCTGTACTAATATTATAAAGAGGAAAGATTTGTTTGTTTGTTTGTATTGAATAGGCTCCGAAACTACTAGACCTATTTAAAAAATTCTTTCCCTGTTGGGAAGCTATTACAAGATCCTCGGGTGGCATAGGCTACTTTTTACGTAACTGCGCAGAAGGAAGGTAATGTTTTTATTGAATACTAACTGACCAATCCGCAGCTCTGCACACGTAGTAAATTTTAGCATACGAAATTTCGGCACTTTTAAGTCACTGGTGTATCTTGTGAATTTTGTCAAAGTTAAGTTTTTATTTAGGCTAATAACTTAAAAGCTACAATTTTTAAGCTTAAAATAAAAACGGGGTCGAAATTTACTTACTAAGACCTTTTATTATACGTGCCACTTGACCAGTCTTATTTTTTTAACTCTCTTGAACCCCAATACCTCAACAACCCCCCCGAATCTTTGGTTCATTTAATCAAAAAAAATGTATTATCACTACCTAACTATATACCAAATTTCGCAATGATCAGATAAACGCTTCAAAAGTTATCCTTGGACAAACAAACATACTTGATACATACAACGCCCATTTGCCCAAGTTGATTTGGAGATCTCGCTTCGCTCAATCAATAAATCTAATAGCTACTGTTTGCGACGCATCTTAACTTTCCAGCCTAAATAAAACATCTTACACATTACAACGTACCTATACATAAAATGCGGCAGAAATGAGCTGTAACTCCGTAACAAGCCTGGTTGTGTAGATAAACCTTTACGTCCTGATGAAGTTATGCCTTTATGTAGCTGTGCTCAGCGATAACACCGCTTTTTGTTACTGGTAATTTGATATACTAAATTTATTATTATTTACACACTAGCTAGCTTGCCCCGGCTTCGCACAGATTTCAAAATAACTTATAGTTTAAAATGTTCCATCAAAGAGTGGAACGCCTTGCCAGAGTCTGTGTTTCGTGATAGCTACAACCTGGGTGTCTTTAAGTCGCGAGTGAATAGGTTTCTTCAAGGCAAGCGTGAACCATTGTAGACTGCATCATCGCTTACCATCAGGCAAGATTGTGGTCAAACGCAAGTATAAAAAAAAAGTTATTGAGTTCATACAAAAATTCAAAAGAAAAATGAAGTCAGTTTTTTCCCTGAATTTTCAAATTTTCGGGCTATTTATCAAATTTTTCTTTCATAAATTACGGTATAAAAAAATACAAAATCGGTCTAGCCGTTCTCAAGTAATGCGCTTGCCAGCGTACAACATTTTAAATTGTATTTGTATAGGTTAGATTTTTTTTCTCATTGTACAGAACTTTGTTTGACCACAATCTCACCTGATGGTAAGCGATGATGTGGTCTAAGATGAAGCACGAAGATCAAAGAGAAACCTATTTACTCTTACCTTAAAGCGGCCCGGATTGTATTCTTTAGGAAAAACAGACAACGGTAAAGTGTTCCATAATAAAATAAATAAATAAATATTGCTGGACAATTCACACAACGCTATCTAGCCCCAAACTAAGCAGAGCTTGTATTAAATAAATATTGCTGGACAATTCACACAACGCTATCTAGCCCCAAACTAAGCAGAGCTTGTATTATGGGAACCAGATAACTGATAGAATACTTATATACTTTTTTTTGTAAATACATACTTATAATATGTAGATAAACAACCATGCCTCAGCTGTACGCATCAAGAACGTACAACCAAAACGGTGTGTGCGATGGGTGGTATATCAACTAGGTACGGATGGTACCGAGCCGTGCGCCTGCTTGTCCTTTGATAGAAGGGAATAGCGGGATCAGATTGTATAGTTCCTGGGCACATTCCCTGAAATGTATTCTGTAAAAGATCAAAAGGCTTGCAACTCTACGGCGGTGTTCTAGACTTTGGGTCTTAGTCTTCGCCATATATTGCTCACCTGTAAGCCTAAAAGCCCTACGTTCTATCGAGTCTAAGGTAGCGAGCTGGTATTTGGCCGAACCATCCCAAAGGCCGGAAAGTTCTCGAATGGAGGCCATGGACCAGCAAGCGCAGCGTAGGACGTCCACCTACAAGATGGGAAGACGATTTGGTAAGAACCGCAGGTCGGCGTTGGATGCAGGCCGCTTCCAACCGCAGTTCCTGGAGATCAATGAGGGAAGCCTTTGTCCAGCAGTGGACGTCCTACGGCTGATATGATGATGATGATCCCAAAGGTGGCAGCAGTACTCCATACCAGACCCAACTTGAGCTTTGTAAAGACTAAGAAGCTGTCCTGGTGTGAAGTATCTCCTGACCTTGTTGAGGATGCCCAGATTCATGGCAGCTGTTTTAGCTTTAGACTCAATGTATAAGCTAAAGTTGAGAGTAGGCGTGAGCGAAACCCCAAGAAGCTCGAGGTGACCTTTTACAGATACTGGTACATCTCGGAAAATGGGAACATGAGGAAACTGACTCTTTTTCGCTGAGAAGCTTCAAAAACGCAAGCGTGTCTCACGCTTGCGTTTTTGAAGCTTTGAATTTGACGAGACTGGCATCTTCCCAGTCAGAGTTGTCAGTGCACATTCATTTTTTGTGCTTAATTTTAGCATTCGCCCTGCGTTCTCTTTTATATACATTTTAACAGTCCTAACTCTCAAAAAAAATTAGTATTTTAAGTAATCGCTCATGAAATTATTATTAATCTCAAAAAATATTACATATGAAGTTGCCCCAACGGTGCCCAAACTTGGTCATTGACAGAATCTCAAAAGTCAAGGTTTGCCAAAGAGCCATGGAACCAATGTTTTTAAAACCCCCTCAAAAATGTTCAAGCCTTGACGGACTTGAACTCTCAACCTTCCTTTTGATACGAGGATGAACTACCTTGAAAATTATGAAAATTTTAGAGATGGTTTTTAAAATTATTTGGTATTCTGGCCAAAGAAATCTCAAAATCGCATAGAATGAAAAAAAGAGAAAGGAAACCTTTGCCCTACAGTCACACGGGCTAGTTAGATTAGACTAAAAAAGGGATACAAATTTTTCTCTTCTCGTATTTTATTTACATATAGATGCTCTTTGTAATGATATACTTCAAAATATGAAAAAGCTTTAACTACAACGGTTAACTTTTACGATGCCTAAAATTAACCTACTCGTGTAACACCTAAAGCGAGTTGCCAAAAACATTATACATTATTTACTCCTTAAGGCTGGATACATACAAGGAAAATATCGTGCTGTGGAACATTTTGAAGTGCGATTTCTTTGTTTGTAAATTTTATTAAAGGAAAGTATTATGTTGAACTAGCTTCCGCCAGTGGCTTAGAACGCGTTGATTATCAATAATAGTCATATTAATAATAATCATTATACGTCAACATATTATTTTTTACGTACATATAGTTATAAATAAAATGAATAAAAATAGTGTATGTTTGAATCCAACTCGTAATCTATCAACACACCAAATTTTATCGAAATCGGTTAAGCGGTTACGAACATCCAAACAGTCACATTTATAATATTACTAGCTTCCGCCAGCGGCTTCACTCTCGTGGATTGTCATTAAAAGTAGCATAATGTGTTATTCCACGTTATAAACGTGTGGTATAAACATACCAAATTTAACCAAAATTATACTAAAAAACGACGTGAAAGGAGTCAGTTGGATAGTGGGATAGTGTGATTTTATTCCCACTGTTGGGCAAAGGACTGGCTCACTGCAGCAGGAGACAGTAAAAACTTGGAATAGGGGTGAAAAGTCCTTACCCTAGTGGACCCGTCAGTTAACCCGTCCCCCAGTGGAGCAATACATCAGGAGGTCCGTCAGTTGTGTGTCTACATGTTTAATATACAAAAAAATACAGCTTAAAAATATACAATAAAAACTTTTGGGCATATTATATCTCTTGGTACTCGCATTTTTCGAAAAGTCTATAAATGTGTAATTTTTTTTAACTTTATACCCTTCAAGCAAAAATAGACTTATATAAACTTAGTATGAGCCTTACTTTAAAAGCGATCTCTTCCAGACAACCCTAAGAAGAAGAGGTTCTTAAAATGAGACATTTGATGTTTTCTAGCAAAGAAAATCGAAACAGTTGTACAGTGAAACATTTGTTCCGCGGCAAGAATCGAGCACGCAACCTGCTTTCTTAATCATCACCATTTCCTCCACGGCAAACATCTCACGTGTAAAAACACCCTTACAGTTTTATACTCATTAAGTTTATTGTTACTGGCAATCGTGTAGCCGTGCCCTATTTCGGGACACATAACTTTTATGTAACAAGTACAGTCAGCTAAGTAACGTATTGATAGTGGCCAACTCTAGTGTCTGAGTTACATTCAATTAGAAAATTCTTTATTGCACTAATAAATTTGACGACCTCCGTGGCGCAGTGGGCGAATAGCCGGCTGAGACGCAGGAGGTGGCGGGTTTGATTCCCGCCACGGAACAAATGTTTGTATGATCTACAGATATTTGTTCCGAGTCTGGTTTTTTCTATATATTATAAGACTTTATTTACAAAAAAAACGTATACATACATATAAGTATTCTATCAGTTATCTGGTTTCCATCGTATAAGCTCTGCTTAGTTTGGGCCTAGATAGCCCTGTGTAAAATGTACAGCAATATTTATATATAAACTAATACATAGGCGAACTTAATGCTAATTAGCATTTTCTTCCAGCTAACCTTTGTGTAGTAAACCGTTTAATGAACCCATATGACTACCAACGTCCATGCTACGATAACCGCTTTCCATCAGGTAAGACGTACGCTGGTTTGTTTATAGAAAGAAAGAAAGAAAGAAAGAAAAATATTTATTTTGTGTCCATTTTTACACTCTACGAATACAACAATTATACTTATACCTAATACAAGACTACAAAATAGGTCGTCACTCAGCGTAACTGTAAACTGTGTAACACTGTAACATATAGTTACTGTAGCGCTGGTATTATGTGACGCCTTTAGTGCGTGTGAGCAGCAGAAAATAGAAACACGCGTTTACAATATTAATTAACATATGAAAGTATACAAGATTCACAAAAAACAAAAAATCTAAATTTAAATAAATATTTTTACACAATAACTACTAAACATTGCACATACCTAACTTATAAAACCAGACAATTTATGAAATCAAAACTAAACAATAAATATAACAGTAAAATAAACAACAAATTTCTGCAAATAATAAAATATTAAATATTTTGTGGAATTATTAATTTAACATACAGAACAAAAGTAACCTTTGCAACTAAATCAAACTAAATGTAGGCCCAGAACGACTACCTGTTGATGGAGTAATTTGTGAAAGCAGTAGAATTTTCTTGAGTGAAATTTTAAAAAAGTAAACCGATTTTGCGTTTCAAACTGGTGGTGGTAGATTATTCCAGCATTTCGTGGCAGCATATCGGAAGCTACCACGAAAAGCAGTCGTTCTGTGGCGTGGACAGATTAAACGAGTGGCAAACCGTACGTGACGGTTAGAGAATTCAAGCTTGTCATACAGGTATGAAGGCTGCTGATTTATAACAATACCAAAAAGCATAGTCGCGAAGTGTAAATAACGTCGTGATGACATATTTATCATACCGTGTGAACATATGTATGGCGATATGTGAGCCCGCCGCGGAACTGGAAATCAAAAACGCACACATGCGTTTTGAATTCGCTGTGCTAATTTTCTTGTACGGGCCAGCAGACACTCACCGAATACGTTGTCAACATAATTTAGCTTGGACAGAATGAGCGACTCGCACAATAAAATACGAAGGTCAGTGCTCAGGAACTCCCGTACTCTATACAAAACTGATAGCCTGTAGAAACAATTACGAACTGTTTGCTGCATGTATTTTTCAAAGTGTAGCTCGCTATCCATGAGAAGACCCAGATTACGTGCTTCAGTAACGCGTTCGATCAAATCTCCCTTGATATGTACCTTGGGGTCTTGAGAATGGATTTTATCTATATTATGTTTGGATCCAAGGACAAGGAATTTTGATTTTGTTGGATTTAATACTAAGCCATTAACCTCACTCCATTCTACAATACGATCCAAATCCTCATCCAATCTACTGATTGCCACCTCCATCTCATCAGGCTTGAACGAGACATATAACTGGAGGTCGTCAGCGTAAAGGTGGTATTTACAGTTTAGAATAGTTGAGGTAATATCTGCACAGTATAGGACAAAAAGAATTGGGCCAAGAATAGATCCCTGAGGAACTCCACGAGCTCTACGAGCTCGACGAACTCTACGAGCTTTATCATGCTGAATCCCACTGCTGGCCAGAGTCCTCTTTTGCTTTCGCCCATTTAGCCCAGGGAGGGATAGATAAGATTATGTACATCACAAAATAATACAAATAAAAAGAAAAAAGTAAATCTATGGATACAATTGGCGGTCTTATCGCTAAATAGCGATATTTACCAGACAAGCTGGCTTGGTCGCGAAGGAACAGGCAGTAAAATTGACGTTTCAAAGTAATCCTTGTGGTTATAATGAATAAAATATTTTGACTTTGACTTTGACGACCTTTAGATGGAATGAACATTACCTGGAGGGGTAATGTGGTGACAAAATAAAACGCCTCTAAAATATGGATGTAGTTTCTTAGATATCAGCTACGCATCTTAGTTGTGTACGCGCAGAACATTGCTCAATATCTATTATAAATTCAAAAGTAACACTGTCTGTCTGTTTGTAACGTTTTCAAGAATGGCTGGGCCGATTTCGGTTAAACGTATTAAAGAAAACTTATAACCGGGATTGAGATTTAGGCTGCGCAGGCGTAAATGTCTCGCAAAAACTCGAAAATGGCTCGACCGATTTGAATATTTAATTTATTGTGTTTGTAATTTTCAGAACAAGGTTTGGATGAAAGAAAATTTTGAAAAGTTCCCTGGAAAATTTTAAAATTCTGGAAATACTGAAAGTGCTTTTTTCTATTGGATTTTAGTATGAATTAAATACCATTAGGCTATATTTTATTTAGGAAGCCGTGGCGCGTCAACTAGCGATGAACGCTTATGTCATTGAGTGTTTAACATAATACTAATGTAAATGTTAAGTAAATACTTTCTGTATATCATTAGTTATAATGAGAAAGGTGTTTTGCAAGTTCTGTATTTTAATGATATACTTATGATAAGGATTACACATACGAGTAGTACACTTGTACAAATTGAGAAGATGTTGTGTCATATTGCTTAGTTACAAAGAAGAGAGCACAATTTAATGTAAACCACAAGAAATTAAACATCATTATCAACAACAACTTTATTTAAACGCCGAATTAATAAATGGTTATCATCAAAATGTATTTATACTATTGCGGAATATTTTAATTTTAAGTAGGTACTAGACATGACATTATTTTATTTTATTGACATTTTTATATTGTGTAGGAATAGTTAATTTTAAATTTTAATTAAATTATATGTAATATTTGCACACCAGGACACTATCTGGTAGAATGTTAAGAGCTTGAATTGTACATTAAGACCAGTGTAAAATTGTACCAACTAACTTTCTGCGAATAAATTAATTATCTTTTATCTTTTTTCAAAATAAATACTTATATTATAACGAAATACCGCGTGTATGGAGAGGTGTGGAAACTAAGTCTAGGCAAGCGAAGTGTAGAACGCCCTCCGGTTAGATGGAGTGCGGATTTGCGTGCTGTGGCTGGCAAGAATTGGATGAGAAGAGCTGAGGATCGGACTCAATGCCGCACCCTGGGAGAAACCTACCTCCAGCAGTGGACTGTTATAGGTTGATGATAATAGCGAAGTACAATAGGCGATATTATCGCTTTGAGGGATCTCTTACAGACAACCTTTGGATAGTATGGATTTACAGTTAGTTAGCTAGTAGCAAATTTTGTAATATTCCCATATTTTGGTTGTCTGGAAGAAATCGCTCCAAATCGATAAGACCGGCCATTGTACTTGTGCTTTTTATTAGAGTTTGCTTCTTTTGTGGTGTGGGGTATCCAATAAAGTATTTTTCATAAATATATCAATGAAGAGTTATCTATTTATTTAAAATAAGAAAAAAAATTGAATACAACAACTTCATATCTCAAAAATTACAGACCAATCGGCTCGATAATGGGTTCAAATCCCGTCTGGTTTGTAATTTTTACGATATGGTGATGATAACGACGATGAAGTTAATTTAGAGATAACCAGGATAAGTTAGCTTAAAGCCCTAAGACTTCAAATAAACTAATGATAAATCTATGTTCTGTTAGTTTGAAAAGAAACGAAGTTAAAACTTGTTATCACTAAAAAGTAAACAACTTACAAAGCTACACAAGACTTTTCGAACAAAAACAAACGTATCCTTCTCCATACAGTTTTTATTCGTAACACGAATAAAATTCCTTTAAAACATTTCAAAGAGAAACCCACAAAGGTCCTTTGGGTGCAATTTTGTGACGGAAAGCAGTGTCCTACCCAATCCATTTTATGGTGACCCCTCGTGTCCGACATTGCACACTGACTTACGGAAGACAGAACCGCCGCTTACGTGTCAATTTAAACTGGACGTATCTTGACTATCCGGTTTATTTAGAACTCAGAACTGTGTTGTTTCTTGGGGCGGTGAGGTTCAGCTATATCTGGTTATGTCAAATCTCAGATTTGTACGTGGTAAAGGTCGACCTTAAAGCATGTTATTGCAGTTATATTTCTTTGTAAGTGTGTCGTTTGTGTGATTTTTTTGTTTTATATTGTGGGGTGTAAATCTGCGTAATTTCGTCATCTGAGCCAAGTTTCGTGAAGTTTTTATTTTTTATTTTATCTGTGGTCGGGGCCTGTCATTAGGTGCGGTGTGGTTGTAACAAAAGTTTTGAGTTTTGTTTGGATTATAAGTTCTAACTATTGCTACATATTTAATATAAAAAGATGGTTGTGTGGTTTTCATAGTGAATAAATGAAAATGAATGAAAACACTTTGCTGTACACACACAAAAAAATATAAAAATTACAGACAAAATAAAAGACACAAAGCAAATAGTACAATGGGCGGTCTTATCGCTTCGAAGCGATTGGTATTAGCAACGTGATTGGTATTTATTTATCATTATCTCATTAAAACCCTTACTCTGTATATTATGTCCGCGTGAATTGCACTAGGGGTAGTTAGAAGCATGTCCTAAGGACACATTGATCTGGTTAATGCGAAACAATACCAATTAAAAACATTTTGTTCAAATCTCAAATGCGAGCCTAAAACTATTATTGTTTTCTATAAAATAAATATTGCTGGACATTTCACACAGCGCTATCTAGCCCCAAACTAAGCATAGCTTGTACTATGTGAACCAGATAACTGATAGAATACTCATATACATTTTTTTAAATATATACTTATAATATAGGAAACAACCAGACCCGGAACAAATATCTGTAGATCATGCAAATATTTGTTCCGCGGCGGGAATCGAACCCGCTACCTCCTGCGTCTCAGCCAGCTATTCGCCCAATGCACCACGGAGGTCGTCACTAAATAAAAAAAAGTATATAAATAGTTTTAGTTTTATTGGGAGACCGCCATTTATTTTGTTAAATAATTAAATAACACGATATATATGTACTTAACTTTAAAAAATAAAACTCGACTACGTTGATGGTATTATGTCACCCAGGCCTTAACGAATCGATTGGCACCTCATTCATTAAAATCTGATGAGTAATTGAGGTGCTACCGTGGAAAATAAGTAACTACATACAAACAAGTATACATATATACAAAATATGACGAGGGCGAGAAATTGCAAATAAATGCAATTTTATATTAACATAATTAATTATTATAAACAATAAAAAGTTATACAGTTTCATGTCAAATAATACTAGGTAGGTATGTCAAATGGTCAATTTAAGATCCAAAAGTGACACGACGCCCGGTGCGGCGGGGCGCAGGGCACGGGGTGTTCACGTTTTGCCTCAGCTCAACGTGATGGTGCATTCCACGTGTCGCTCTAATTCTGCAAGCTAGCAATTCCTAGGTAGCTCCAATGTCTAACATACATAAGACTGCTAAAAACATAACTCTCCATGTAAAGTATAAAATTAACTCATAAAAAATGTAAAGATATTGCAAAAATAGTTGTTTACTCGAGGAGAGAGGAGAGACTCTAAATAGTCGGTTCGGTTTAAATAATTTATTACTGACTAGCTGACCAATCCGCAGCTTCGCACGCGTAGTTTTTCATTAAAACATTACCCTCCTTCTGCGCAGTTGGGTAAAAAGTAGCCTGTGTCACCCGGGGATAGTGTAGCTTCCTAACAGTGAAAGATTTTTTAAATCGGTCAGTAGTTTCGGAGCATATTCAATACAAACAAACAAACAAGTCTTTCCTTTTTATAGTATTAGTATAGATTCATTTCAGATTAAAATTCCATCCAAAATTATAAAACGCTAACACACAATATTCATAACTCATTCATATAAAAGTTTGTTTAGAACAACAGTTCTTATGAGAACAGCACAGTTCACCAAGTCAGTTTCAGAACGTAGAGTGAAAGACCCGTCAAAAAACTAGCAACACAACCTGTTACTAAGCCGGAACAGTTTTCTACAAAACACCGAAGGGCCGAAACGCGTAGATAACACCCCAGTTTTATTATGAAGCCATAACCCCTCATAAGCGTGTGCCGCTGCTTTATGATACAGTTTATGTGTGCGCAAACATATAAAGAATTATCTTTTACGGTTCAGCGGATTTCGTGTCATTTATTTTTGGAATGTTTGTGGTTTATAATGGAGAAAACAATTTATTTATTTAGATTTTTATATTTAAGTTCCTGTTTGTTGTTTTTGTCTATACCTACGAACATAGCTTATAAGTTAAAAATGTGTACTGTATTTTGTATTACGCTGTTGGATTACGGAAATAAATAAATAAGAAATACAACATACAGAAGACCGAAGAGTATAACTTGCCGCTATGTCTCGCGTTTGTGGACTATGAGAAAGCCTTCGATTCGATCGAAACATGGGCAGTGCTTGAGTCTCTCCAACGATGCCGTATTGACTATCAGTACATCGAAGTGTTGAAGTGTTTGTATAAAAACGCCACTATGTCAGTCCGAGTACATGAACAGAGCTCGAAGGCGATTCCCTTAAAACGAGGCGTAAGACAGGGAGATGTTATCTCTCCGAAACTGTTTACGATCGCATTGGAAGATGCCTTCAAGCTTCTGGAATAGAAAGGACTGGGCATCAATATTAAAGGCGAATACATCACTCACCTTCGGTTTGCCGACGATATTGTGGTCATGGCAAAGTCGATGGAAGAGCTCAGCACGATGCTCGAAGGCCTCAATCGAGTCTCCCAACGGGTAGGACTTAAAATGAACATGGACAAGACGAAAATCATGTCGAATGTCCATGTCGTCCCTGCCTCAGTTATGGTTGAGAACTCGGCTCTTGAAGTTGTCGACGCGTATGTATACCTAGGACAAACAGTCCAATTAGGTAGGTCCAACTTCGAGAAAGAGGTCAATCGTCGAATCCAACTCGGATGGGCAGCGTTTGGGAAACTTCGCAACGTCTTTTCGTCCAACATACCTCAGTGCCTTAAGACGAAAGTCTACAATCAGTGTGTGTTACCAGTGATGACATATGGAACCGAGACGTGGTCCTTCACTATTGGCCTTATGAATAAGCTCAGAGTCGCTCAACGAGCTATGGAGAGGGCTATGCTCGGGGTTTCTCTACGGGATCGAATCAGAAATGAGGAGATACGTAGGAGAATTAAAGTCACCGACATAGCCCGACGGATTAGCACGTTGAAGTGGCAATGGGCAGGCCATATAGCGCGCAGAACAGATGGCCGATGGGGCCGAAAGGTTCTCGAGTGGAGGCCACGGACCGGCAAGCGCAGCGTAGGACGTCCACCCACAAGATGGGCAGACGACTTGGTAAGGACTGCAGGTCGGCGTTGGATGCAGGCCGCTTCCAACCGCAGTTCCTGGAGATCAATGAGGGAGGCCTTTGTCCAGCAGAGGACGTCCTACGGCTGATATGATGATGATGATGATG
Organism: Philereme vetulata; assembly: GCA_918857605.2. Lineage (NCBI taxonomy): Eukaryota > Metazoa > Arthropoda > Insecta > Lepidoptera > Geometridae > Philereme > Philereme vetulata. The sequence continues at coordinate 735,376 of OU975425.1, forward strand.
AAGAAATACAACAAAAAAAAAAGTTTACTATTAGCGTGTCTGAAATAAAGTCTATTTATTTTGTTTTAATTTAATTATTATTTATTTGACGGAGAACCAACACGGACGCATTCATAATATATTGTAAAAAATATTAAAAATAAACATAAATAATGCTAGACATTTCACACAACGCTATCTAGCCCCAAACGAAGCAAAGCTGGTACTGTGGGAGCCAGATAACTGATAGAATATATTATAAAATATATTGTAAAATACATACCTCTATAGTTTTGGACGACCTCCGTGGTGCAGTGGGCGAATAGCCGGCTGAGACACAGGTTGTAGCGGGTTATATTCCTGCCGCAAAACAAATGTTTACATGATCTACAGATATTTTTTCCCGGTTATATTGTTTGTCTATATATTTATTATAAATATGTATTAACAAACAAACATGTATGTAAGTATTCTATCAGTTATCTGGGTCCCATAGCTCTGCTTAGTTTGGGGCTAGATAGCGCTGTGTAAAATGTCTAGAAATATTTATTTATCTATAAATTATATAGAGAAACCTCCGGACTCGAAACTTTATGTAGATCGTGCGAACATAAATTACGTTTCACAGCGGGAATCAAACGCACCCACTGCGCCACTGAGGTCGTCGTCATAATAATTAAAATATTATAAGTACTAAACTCCAGACAGGTATTTATATGTACTGTTTAAATAGCTGATAAATAAATATATTGAAATTGAAATGTAAGGGAAGACGTCTCGTAGTTTCCCGGACGCCCCCCAGTCTAGTTGGATTCGTTGATTGACCTCTCTCTTGAAGGAGCACCTGCCTAACTGGACTGTTTGTCCTTTATTGGCTGTATAAACTTTCTCTTCGTTTTAGAAGCTTAAATTAAAGTTGCTTGTCTGTCCTCAAATTTTGCAGTTAAATTTTATGCCAGTTTCCCCCAACCGATTGAGCTGAAACTTGGAATAGGTAGATTGTATAACTTCTGTGATAAATGCAATAATATGAGAGCGGAGGCGGATGCTAGAGAACGGATTTCCATTTGTCATACACGCTGACGGAGTCAGATTAACTTAGATTAGATAATATTTTATTGCACACCACAAACAACGAAACAATTATAAGTAACAGTTTAAATGAATGTATACAATTGGCATTCTAATCGCTAAGTAGCGATCTCTACCAGACAACCTTTGGATGGAATGGATCACATGAGTTTTACCTAAGGTACCAATGGTGTATCTACCACATACATATGTACATACATACTTTAATAGTATATTATGATACAAGTGAGCTAAGTTGCTCATTATACACGAGGCTGTGGGTTGCAGCCCGAGCCGTAGGCGAGGGTGTAAATCAGCCGAGTGTCTAGTGAGCAAGTTGCTCACGAGTTTCATACGCACTTGCGAGGAAAAAACAAACATGTATCGCATAAATCATTTAATTATTTACCACTCAGCAACAAATGCAATGCGACAAACAAAAAATGAGAAATGGTTCGCAAGTTTTTTTTTGCACGCGCCAAATGTAAGGTGCTCGATTACATAATATAGCCATCTTTAAAATTATAATTTTAGTAATAAACTGCAAATATTTTATAAAAAAATATTGTGAATTATAAATAATTTAATAATAATAAAGGTTTTTTGTCTTAATTAGGGATACATTTATTTATTCCAACAATGTAATAGGATTTTCAGCGGCATAAAACCTCTTTGTTGTTACAAAAACTGTATTACCCGGTTAAGTTGAAAATGCTCTGTTTACTCAAATATAATTTGCAGTTAGGTACTAAGTTTGTCCAGATAATTACGGATAATTCTATTATGCACTAGTGTGTTATAGTTCGGTTTATGGCCCTAAGAACGATGTAATAAGGCTCACTTTACGAGCAAGTGTGTTGAAAAATATACTATACAATAATATATCTACGATAGACGACATTACGTTTACAGTAGATACAGTCGCAGTACAAGTCGCCGGTTACGGACAGTTTTGTACTAAAACAAGACCGAAGTAAAAACAAAAATGGACCGACCGACAATAAGGTCAAGTACGAGTAAGACTCGCGCACCGTAGGTTCCGTACATTCCTTAATTTAAGTTAATTTAGCAGCACTATCTAGTTTTGTTACTCAGAAACCAAGTAAACTTTTAAGGTAGATTTATAAAAAAAACTAGCTTTCGCCAGCGGCTTCGCACGCGTTGTTTGCCAACAAAAATTAGCCTATGTTTGAATCCAAGTCAAATTCTATCAACACACCAAATTTCATCGGAATCGGTTCAGCCATTACGACGTGATTGGGTAACAAATCAACAAACATTCAAATTTTCACATTTATTATATTAGTGTAACTGTTCTAGATAAAACCTTGATTATATTTGTACTGTAATCTTTGCTTAAAGATATATCAATCATATTAATTTAAGATTATTGTCTATGCAAACTTCGGAGATATGAGGGGAATGTATTGTTTTCGTCATTTTTCATAATAACTCCAAAACTTTACACAATAAAACAATATAAGAAATGGTTCTGGAATGTGCAAATTGAGTTCTTTTATATGATACTCCACGTGAAAAAGTGACGCTATTTTGAAATGTTGACCACCATCGCCCAAATGATAAAGGTCAACATTTCAATAAGTGCTCATTTGGCAATCGTAATAAAATATTAAAGATTTGTTATATCACTTGATATTTTAAATATATCAATTCAACAGTTTCAATAGTTGCTGAGATAATCAGTTGTATTTAACAGACGGACGGACGGACAGACAGAGAGACGGACGGACAGACGGACAGAGAGACGGACGGACGGACAGAAAGAGAGACGGACGAACGGACAGACAGAGAGACGGACGGACGGACAGACAGAGAGACGGACGGACGGACAGACAGAGAGACGGACGGACGGACAGACAGAGAGACGGACGGACGGACAGACAGAGAGACGGACGGACGGACAGACAGAGAGACGGACGGACGGACGGACAGAGAGACGGACGGACGGACAGACAGAGAGACGGACGGACGGACAGACAGAGAGATGGACGGACGGACAGACAGAGAGACGCCGCACCTGAGGAATTCCGTTTTTTACCATTTAGATACGGGACCCTAAAAAAAAAAAACATTTTGTTATCATTCAAAATATATGATTTTCAAATCCCTTTTATACCATAATAGTTATCACACGTACACTATTATTAAGTTCTAAAATGAACCTAATGACATATTCACTATCTTTCTAGTAAAACGTAATGACACCGTTTAACAACGGCTGAATACTAAAAACCTCATGAAAAACGACACTGTAATTTAGACTAATGACAGAGATACCCTTTTATCGACTGCCACACCCCTTCTATTACCTTGTAGGAAAGAATTATGACACATGTCATAAGTTAGTCACATTAAATTGCAGTATTATTCTGACTGCTGAGAAAGTTTTTAAATAAATGAGAAATATTGCTGGACATTTTACAGAGCGCTATCTAGCCCCAAACTAAGCAGAGCTTGTATTATGGGATGCAGATAGCTGATAGAATACTTATATACTTTTTTTGTAAATACATACCTATAATATTATATAGAAAAACGTCCAGACCCGGAACAAATATCTGTAGATCATGCAAACATTTGTTCCACGGTGGGCATCGAACCCGCTACCTCCTGAGTCTCAGCCGACTATCCGCCCACTGCGCCACGGAGGTCGTTATTGGCCACGTTCTCCTCTGTTGTAAATATATTATACGTAGCAATGATGCAGTCTACGATGTATGATATAATTAATATGACTTCTTGAATTATTCATTTGAAGACTTAAATTGTGAATTGGTTATATTGCGTTCTAATATTGTTGCGGCACGTATATTTGATTTGCATTACCTACAAATATTTGTTCCGGGATGTGTGTTGTGTACTAAGGAACATGTAGCTCTCGATGCCCATGTTTTATATTTGCGCTCACAAATTTAGTTCTGTGTAGAAAATTTGATTTAGTCTGGATGTTTTTCTTTATTCTACGTGTTTTGTTACGTGGTAGAGAATTATCGCAGAGTTAAGAACCTCCTCTTTTTTTTAAGTCGGTAGAAAGGTATGTCTATATCAAAGATAGATAAGTAAAATTGCAATGAAAAGAGGTACCAGAATCTTTCTCCGAAGACATTTTAAATTGTAAGCCTAACAACTCCTATTCAACTCCCTTCGTTACAATCATTGTGACTTAGAATTCAATTAAATTCTTCCGCGAGTTTCACGTTTTTAACTAGAAATATCACAAAGTTAATATGAAAGTTAGAAGTTTTTCTGTAGAATTATAAACTGTCTGTAAAAATAATTAACGATCCTCGCGCGGTTTCTAACTGAAAATTGTCGGAGGTAAGTAATGACTCGTGGTTAAATACGTGGAAATAAATATGATATAAGTTTAAATATTACTGGACATCTCAGACAGCGCTATCTTGCCCCAAACTAAGAAGAGCTTGTAATATGGAAACCTGCCAGATAATATAATACTTATACATAGTATGTTATTCTTTTTTTTAAATACATTCTTATAATATATAGAAAAACACCCAGACCCAGAGCAAATATCTGTAGATCATGCAAACATTTGTTCCGCGGCCGCGGCGTAAATCGAACCCGCTACTGGGATATACAAAGGCTTCTGATTTTGAGGTTTGGTTCCGAATTCAGGAAGTGAACATTTGCAACAACACAACAGTCATCATCATAATCATCATATCAGCCGTAGGACGTCCACTGCTGGACAAAGGCCTCCCTCATTGATCTCCAGGAACTGAGGTTGGAAGCGGCCTGCATCCAACGCCGACCTGCGGTTCTTACCAAGTCGTCTGCCCATCTTGTAGGTGGACGTCCTACGCTGCGCTTGCCGGTCCGTGGCCTCCATTCGAGAACTTTCCGTCGCCATCGGCCATCTGTTCTGCGCGCTATATGGCCTGCCCATTGCCACTTAAACGTGCTAATCCGTCGGGCTATGTCGGTGACTTGAGTTCTCCTACGTATCTCCTCATTTCTGATTCGATCCTGTAGAGAAACCTCGAGCATAGCCCTCTCCATAGCTCGTTGAGCGACTCTGAGCTTATTCATAAGATCATAAGGCCAATAGTGAAGGACCACGTCTCGGTTCATATTTCAAGGATTTCTAAATTGTTCTATTGAGCGGCCTATGTGACTGCGCATCATCGGGAGACTGCATTCGCAAAGAACGTCGTTCAGCCATGATGTTAAGGGTGACATCAGAGAGTTTCTGAGGTCTATTGGTACGGGGGGGTCTTAATCACACAACAGTCACATAACAGTAATTGTATTGAAAAGAAAACAATCATGTTTATTGAGGAGCGCCGCGCCGTGGCGCAAATAGTTAGTCTGAAATAAATTGAATAATTAATTTGGTACAATTAAACACGTACTTTAATCTAAATAGCATTACTAAATATATTAAATCTAAATATTATTACATTTTTGATATTTATATAGTAATTTAGACCATTTTTAATTGTTATTTTTAATACTTTATATGTTTCATTTCTTTTTTATTTTAGTTTTTATTTTGCGAATTAACTTAATTTATAATGATAATAATAATAATCTAATCATAATATAGTTTAATCATAACATTTATAATTTAATTTAATTAATTTAATTTAAATTTAATTTTTTGTATGTAAGTTAAGGTGTAATATTTAGTTGTTAACTATGGATCTCTTAGTCCGAAATAAATGAGTTAAAAATAATAATAAAAAAAATAGCTGTCTGAGACGCAGGAGGTTGCGGGTTCGATTCCCGCCGCGGAACAAATGTTTGCATGATCTACAGATATTTGTTCCGGATCTAGTTGTTTCTCTACCTTCACTTTACATGTAAGAAACATCACAACCTACGAAACCTTGAACAGCAACAGGCAAAAAGACCATCTTCGATCAATAACATCTAAGACAGCTATGTTTAATAAGAGTGTGTTTTGTATGGGAGTGAAGATATATAATAAGCTTCCTATTAATATAAAATCGATACACAGTTCCCATATATATAAGATAAAGCTAAAAATTACCTGACCTAACGAGCTTAATATACAATCAATGAATATTTAAATAATACAAAATGACATTTTAGACTAGTTAAAATTTTACTGTAATTATATCACAAGTGAGTGCTGACATTATATTACTCGTTTTTACTTCTTAGGATGCAGGCCGCTTCCAACCTCAGTTCCTGGAGATCAATGAGAGAGGTCTTTGTCCAACAGTGGACGTCCTACGGCTGATATGATGATATGATAATGATGATATGACATGTAATTTGCACGCCACTGTGGCTGAATATGGTGAAACCATAAATTTTGTAAAATCTGTATAATTTTACCCATGTTTTAGAAAATAAAATTTTTAACTTTATCTCTCTAAATTGTAAGTATATGTTTACAAAAAAAAACAGAAGTACATATACTATCAGTTATCTGGTTCCCATAGTACAAACTTTGCTTAGCTTGGGGCTAGATAGCACTCTGTAAAATGTCCAGCATTATTTATTTACCTAATGGTTGGCCCTGTCTTCAACAGGCCTTAGCGTATACTAGCGTTATATGATTTGCCCACGAACCACCTTCTCCACGGTATCGCTAAAGTTTGCATTTCGCAGATAATTTGTGAGATTATTATCTAAAAGGTATATAAGAGTACGTGGTTCCCCGAGGTTCAAAGTCCAAGTGTAATACTCAGTTGTAATATTGCTCGTTCAGCTACAGTTTCAAATAATGTGAGTAAAACTTATGTTAGAACTATTAAGCTTACAGTCCACTAGAGTGTGGACTGCAAGCAGATAACTACAAGTACTGTAGCTACACGATAATGCCTTCTGAGAAATTATAAGCTGTGGGTTCAATACCCGTTGTGGAACTGTGCCTGCGTGGATTATAAAAGAATGAATTTGTAACTAGTGGAACTAGATACAAAGACTATATCATAAAGATTGCTAGGAGTCGTTGTGGGCTGGCCGCTCAAGATCTGTTGTTCTCGAATCTATGGGCAAGACATTATGTTCAGAAGTGGGTCTCCTTTGGTTGATTATGATATAATATTAACATACTAATATTATAAACGTGAAAGTATGGATGTGTGTTTATTTGTTTGTTACTCAATAATGTCGTAATGGCTGAACTGATTTCGATGAAATTTGGTATATAGATAGACTATAACCTGCATTAAAACATGGACTAATTATTATTGTCAAAACACGCCTGCGAAGCTGCTGGCGGAAGCTAGTGATGTAATAAAACATTAATAGAGACTAAAATTCTTCGAATAAACGAACGCACGTGTTCGTTTTGTCCGTTAGTGCTAATGGACTAGAACCTTTATTTCCCAGTTGCGATATCGCCACGTTGGTGTTTTAGTAATTGTTCGCATTGATCTTTTCGCAGAGTCGGGTAAAAATGTTTGATGTGAGGGATGAAAGGGGACGGGTTAGGGTTGTAATAATGTTGGGTTAGTATATACCGTATACCATAAGTCTGCTTGACGGTGGAATTTGTAGTTTTCAAATATTCATTTATTCATTCCAAGATTCATTCATCTATCCAGCCCCCAGCATCCACTGTAATTGTTATAATGCTTACTAACTATAAAAATAAATAAACCAAACAGTATTTTTTTCTTTCGCGCTAGTCTTGATTTGTGTGTTTAGTCTTGATTTATTTGTAACTAGCTATTGCCCGCGATTTCATACGTGTTACACTACTAAATGTGTAGCTAACTTAGAAATAAAGCTAAACTCGTTGTTGCACCTTCATACCCTATTATTATTCCATGGGACCTGATTTATGGGATGAAAAGTAGCCTGATGATGATAATGTGGATAAATTACGTCTTAAATTCAAATTCAAGTAGCAATACATTATTCAAGTGAATAAAGACTAATTAAACAGTGACAAATTTCTTATTTATAAAAATGATTATTGATGTTTCCAGCAACAACTTGTTATCGTACCGCTATGCGGAGTTATCGCAAGTGACCTATATTATTTGCATACCTTTCAGAGTGTTAGGAACTAATCCACAGATTATGCGGGAATCGAAATGTATACAGTAATGAAACCTGTACGTATAAAAGGTTTTCAGTCGTCATCGTTTTGAAAAACCAGCCAAGTGCGAGTCGGACTTGCGCACGAAGTGTTCCGTATTATTATCTATAAAAACGGAAAAAAAATACACGGGAGCCCCCCCTTAAGTATTTGTTAAAATTGTAAACATTTGTTTATTTTTAAAGTGAATATACATATAAATATTCTGTGAATATTTCAAGCGTCTACCTGTTGCTGTTATCAATATCGAGCTATAACGAGCAAAAAAATCACGATTGTTATATGGGAGCCCCTCATAAATATTTATTTTATTCTGTTTTTAGTATTTGTTGATATAGCTGCAACAAAAACACATCATCTGTGGAAATTTCAACTGTAACTATCACGGTTCATGAGATACAGCCTGGTGACAAAAAGACAGATAGACAGCGGTGCCTCAGTAATACGGTGCCGTTTTACCCTTTGGGTACGGAACCCTAAAAACTCACGTTACTAACTAAATAGTTTCTTGTGTGATTAGTTTTATCCTGTAGTATGCGCTTACAATAAAACAATTTTACTAGTGCTTCACCCCGAACTGCGATCTCTCGAGTCTCCCAAAAAACAAAAAAATATATAATTCATAATTCTTACTACTCAAATGACGTTGGATGCAGGCCGCTTCTAACCGCAGTTCCTGGAGATCTATGAGCGAGGCCTTTGTCCAGCAGTGGACGTCCTACGGCTGATTTGATGATGATGATGACTACTCAAATAGTACCACAAAATGAATAACCATTTAACTTGACCTACAGTTTCATTCAAATACCAAGTAACGTGAGTTCATGTAAATTGGTAATCTTTTTAGGGGTACAAATTGCAGTTATACGGATTTTCTGACTTTTCTCTATATTTGTGTTACTTAAGCTACACGAATACCAAATTTCAGCACTGTGGGGTCACTGGTGTACCCTGTGAATTTCAGCACTGTGGGGTCACTGGTGTACCCTGTGAATTTCAGCACTGTGGGGTCACTGGTGTACCCTGTAAATTTCAGCACTGTGGGGTCACTGGTGTACCCTGTGAATTTCAGCACTGTGGGGTCACTGGTGTACCCTGTGAATTTAAGCACTGTGGGGTTACTGGTGTACCCTGTGAATTTCAGCACAGTGGGGTCACTGGTGTACCCTGTATTTCTTCGAAGTACAGCTTTTATTATGGCTCATAAACTACAAAGATTTAACTATAAATAAAAATGAGGCCGAAATGTACTAATAAAGAACTTTCAATAAACGTACCGTTTGACAGGATAGACCTATTTTGTTTTTTTTTAACCTTCTTGAACACCAATATCTCCAACAACCCCCTCCCCCCCGCATTTTTGCTCACTTTAGTCACCCCTGGATTATGCCAACAATAACCTATAGGTATATCAAACTTCACGATGATCCTGTCAACGCTTCGAAAGTTATCCTTGAACAAACAAACATACATACATACAAACACACATACATACATACAACGCTGATTTGCCCAAGTTGATTTGGAAATCTCGCTGCGTTCGATCAAATATGATCTAGAGTTGTCAATAAAATATCTCAAAAGTCAAAAGTTTTTAATTAGTGTGTGTGATGATATATGGTATACAAACGTGGCTTGATAAAAAGGCTCAAGGTCGCTCATCGTGCTATGAAGAGGGCTATGCTTGGTGTTTCTCTACGACATAAAATCAAAATGAAAAAAAAATCATGGACGAACCAAACTCACCGACATAGCACACAGGATAGCAAACTGAAGGTTGAAGCACATATGATAGCTCGAGGAACTGACGGCCGTGGAGGCAGAAAGGTTCTTGCCCCATGCTAGATGGAAAGACTTCCTGATATAGGTTGCTGGGAGTCATTACGTGCAGGCCGGACAAGATAGGTCTCGCTGGAAGTCTATGAGGTAGGCCTATGTACAGCATTAGACCTGCTATAGCTGATAAAATGAGTTTATTTGATTCCACAAAGTCCGTTACTACTTCGCTCAATACTGCCCTTTCTATGGGTGTCTGGCATACCGCCCGTTAACCTGAGACATGCAGGATCCAATCCTAACAATTTAACGACTATGATTGTTGTTTCTGCCTTGTTCTCACCATATTTTAATGTTGTTGTCATAGCAACGGCGGTCATTGAAAAAATATTGTATTAGCAGAATACCAAACGGTATATACAGTGGCGATTTTACGACGATACTATTGTTATAGTGAAGCGATTGGGGCCCGATGTCTCGTGTACTTGTAATTTCACCTGTATACCATACCCGTCAAAGTGGAACACAGCAATGCGAGCACTACTGCTTCTGGGCAGAAATAGGTAGTATTATTTTCCCGGCCGAGATCTTTCACAAAAAGTTACAAAAATTATAACAGATATTATTATATTTACGTCTTATTCGTAGACTTATTTTAATGTACTACTTATCTATATTCTGATAATGGCTGAAAAAATCGTTTTAAGCGATATGACCGTCCATCTTGCAATAATGTTGTTTTTAATTTTTAAGTGTTTTGTATTTTATTCTAGAACTAGCTACCACCCGCGGCTTCGCAGACGTGGTTTGTGAATAAAAAGTAGTTTTTATTTAACCCAGGTCGCAATATATCTATATACCAAATTTCATCACAATCGGTTCAGCCGTTATGACGTGATTGAGTAACAAACAAACAAATAACCTTTCGCATTTACAATATGTGTGATTAGTGTTAAGTATAATAATATATCTATCTCTGTTATGGTAGTACAGGTCTCCTCATAAAACCAGCTTAGCTTTGCGTTTCTCAATACTTAAAAGTTCAGCTGCATCACCAAAACATTATGCCGCAAATGTTGTCTTAATTCGAGCTGGCGTCCTCAAATCTGAAGCTCACGAGCCGTGAAGATAAACAAAGTATAATCCAGCAACAATTTGCACAAAGTCTTCATTTAAATTTACAGGACGAGGCCTTTTCTTGAGTACAGCTTTAGGAAGAATAGCTGGTTTAGATATATTTTTTAACATTGTATCTTATCGCTGATACTCCAGAAAATCTTTGGATGAATTAGATTTCGCTTTAGTTATTGTTCACTAAAAGTCTGTTGCAATGCGGTCTTTTAAATAAATAAATCTGCTGTATATTTCACACAGTGTCATGTAGCCCCTAACGTAGATAAAGGAAATGTCTCAGATTATTAAGCTGTCGTCATCAGCCTGGTCGTTCTTGTCTTAGTTATGAAGAGAGGTTGGTTAAATTTAATGTTCTAACTTTGGAAATTCGTCGCACATTCTTCGATTTAATATATTTGTATAAATTATTTGTACTCCCTAATCGATTCCCCAGCATTATTGTCGCAAATCTCCTTCAATACTAAGTTTAGTGCTCGTAGATGTAATTGAACTAATATTTTTGCTTTATTTACTTATAAAAACAATATTTCTTATTATAATCCATTAACAAGAACATCTCGGCAGTACAATGAGTTAGCAAAGGCGAATATAGAGCTGGATATCATTAACCCTAAGCTGTATAAATTTGTCACACAACTCAAAGACGTCCTCTATTTTAACCGGGATACAGACGCTCATAATAGCGTCGTGCGCTTCCAAGTCGGTTGATAATATATTTAGGTATTTGATATATTTTGCACGTGTTTGTTTTTTTGTTTTAATTATTGTTTATTAGTTTTTTTCTTCTGATTCTCAGTTTTGTGTCTATTCATTTTAATTATTTAGTAGTAGTTATGTTCTTAAAGATGCTTTTTCTTTTGTTTCCTAGATGAGTATATTACTGTTTTTCTGTGCGCACATAAGTAACGTTTCAAGCCAGATAAAATTGTTATATTAGTTAAGTCATATTTTTTTGCTTGTAATGTGTAATGTGTGCCTTATAAAATAAAAAATAAAAAAAAAAATGATAAAATACTTATTTACATATTTTTTTGTAAACTTAAGGGGGAATGAGCTGGCCACGTTGCTCGAATGCACTCCGAGTTATGGGCCCATATTGCAACACCATAGACGCCTGACGCCGGAAGGCGATGTCAGGGTCGGCCGAGAAAGCATTGGCGGGACGATTTCGACAACTTCCAAAGAGGATGGTGGGAGATAGCGACCGATAGAGATGTTTGGAGTGACTTGGGGGAGACCTTTGCCCAGCAGTGGGGCGAGATAGGTTAAGGAAAAAAAATATACTTATAATAGTAGAAGAATACCCAAACCCGGAACAAAAACCACAGAAGATTAGAATTGAATAATTATTTATTTGGCACACACAAAATGACACAACAAAAAATTTTACAAACAGTAGGTACAATTGAATCTATTAAGACAGGTTGACATATCCATCGAGTTCGAGTTCAAATATTTGTAGATGCACACATTTGTTCCGCAGCAGGAATTGAACCCGCAACCTTCTGCGTCTCAGCCGGCTATTCGCCCACTGCGCTGCAAAGGTCGTGTTATATTTTGTCCAGTCACTTTAGTAAAGTTACCCAGCTATTTCTCGCTATCCTGTGACCAAGTCGTAACTTGGTATCGTAAAAAGGTCCAAAATTAAGACTCAGCCTTGAACGCAAGTTATTAGTTCGATCCTACTTTTACGACAACCTGACGTTCACAATGAAATATACATATTTTTCTGGTAATTATAACTGAATTGGTTGAATTGATTATTGTAGTCATCTTTTTTTAATAAACGACCTTCAGTTTGAACAAGCTTATGGGCCCACCTGATGTAAGTGGGCATTGTCTATAACAAAGTATTGCCTCGTAGGTCACGCACCTTAGACACGTGCCCTACGATGCACTGCTCTGCGTCCATCAAACTAAGGCGTACAGGTGTCAAGTCTGTAATTTCAGCGGAAACTGCCATATTAAAACCAAAACATAGCAATGCTGCTTCGCGGCAGAAATAGGTATGATGGTAGAACTTCCCCAGGCGAGCCCTTTCACAAGAAACTCTACTAGGTAAGAGTAGGTAGTGATTTAAAGAGTTAAATCAGCTATCAGTTAGTCTGCTAGTAATAGCCAGCTAGTTGGCGAATAAATTTCAATATGTATAAGAACACAGACAAAGTGTGTGATTTACTTTTTCATTCGGATGTTATTCTAAAAGTTGCTAGAAATTTCTATATCTGCGGGTATTTCCGGCATTATTTTAGCTAGTTTTAAAGAAAACTAATTAAAAGTTTATAGTACTTCTGGCTTTAAGTCCAACAGCCACTAAACCATTGGCCCACCTAACTCTAATTTTACAAACTACCACGATATAAAATAAGTTACTGGTAGCCGTTGGGTGCAGTCTGTATACGATGTATTGGAGAGACCTATGTTTAGCAGTGAACGTCCATTAGTTGATAAAATGATTTCTTTTTGTATTTTTACCTTTTATGAACAAAAATTGTTGCAAAATTATAAAACCTCTTCCCGTACTAAATTAAGATTATTGTATAATAAATTTTACGATAAAACTTAAATAAATCTTGATTTCGGACTTCGAATCTCATGAACTTTCAATCCACAATCCATTTCAGAATTTAAAATACACATAATTAACAAAAAATAATAAAAATTATAAACAAAGTCTAAACCTCTTCCCGTACTAAATGAAGCTTATTTCATAATATATTTTACAATAAAACTATGCAAAATCTTCGTAACACGTCGAATAGACCAGAGGCCCATTAAAACATGAAGCTTTAAAAATTCTGGTCGAAGCAACGTGTTATCCGAGAGCTGGCGCAACTGAGTCAACATATAAGAATTTCAATTTAGCGGGGCAACGCAGCCAGTGTCTTAGCACCACTTTCGTAGGCGTCTGGAGCAGTCCAGATCGTTTACGAAGATATTTAGATGACTCATTTATATTATAAATCTGACTGTGTGCATGTGTATGTATCTCTCTGTCTGTGGCATCCTAGTTTCCAAATAGAAGGGCCTATTCGGATGCGGTTTTGTTTAATAAAAAGCTTCTTATTCTGGGGGTGGTTCTTAGCTAAGTCAATTTTTAACCCCAACGCAAAACGAGTGAATCGGGGATTATTTTTTTTTTTTTAATTAACTTGTTTAAAAAGTTATGTATTGCTTGGTATTAAAATCTATACAAATTAAATATACCTAACTAACATAGCTGTATATGGTTTTAAGAATTGCTTTAGTAGATAGCTAGCTTTAGTTTAGTTCTTATTTAGTGCTAAAGTTTGAATTAAAGTTTTCGGAATTGCAGTGAGCATTCAAAATATTTTCCGAGTTTATTTGGAACATGATTTGGTGCATGGAAAAGTTGTAAGCTTTTTCAAATATTGGAAACAAATGATGCAAATTGCAATGTTTTTATCGTAAATACCACGTACGATAGTTAAGACCAATTCCATTTGACGGTTGTCAATTTAAATCAAATTTATATATACTCTGTTCAACTATTTATTTTCAAATGAGATTATAACAGCTGTGGATCCAAGCGTAAAATGAATCCGTTCGTAAATCATCCTCATACTTAAAGCGAATTATTGGTCAAAACCGGTCAAAATCATCAATCAAAATATCAAAATCATAATATCAAAATCGGTCTAGCCGGTTAGTCGTGAAAACGTAACAAACAAACAAACAGTATGGACATTATTTTACATTTTTAAATACCGTCGTTTGGTAAGTAAGTAGTCACTTACGTTCATCATAGGTTTATAAGGTCAACACGGGAGCGATAGCTATGACCGCATTTTCTACAAGTAAAATGTTCCTGCAAGGAAGAGAAGCATGTTCTTACTGCCTAAATATCCGTCTAAAATACAAATGATTGGATTCGTCAACAAAAAACATTAGACTGACAGCGCGTCGATTTAATTCAATCTTTTACTCATTCACTCCGGTCATTCGTTCATTTGTTCTGACAGGTGGGCCACGGGGGATTAGAATCCATTTGTTACATTGTAAGGTAGGTACTTACTTTTTAGGGGGTTTATGGATGTTCTATGTCCTTTGAGTGATTATGGTGTTTAGTGTAATTAATTAGGGGACTTTTTTGTGTACAAATGTTCTGTGCAAATTTTATTCTCAATTTAATTTTTTATGGGTGGACATTTTATACATCTACTAATACTCTTCTCCATACAAAGGTTATCTGGAGGAGATTTCTTTATTTACAAAATAAGAAATAAATTCATCCGTACTTTACCATTTTGATGATAAAACTCATACTTTGCCAATAAAAATGCTAAAACTGTAACGGATTCTATCAAACTTTTAATATTAAGTCAAGCCTCTGTCATCGTTGAATTAGTATGGACACTTGTGAGAAGGGACTGAGACTGTATACACATCTAACAAAAGCTAAGCTACATACATGCCGGGTTAGAAACTTACAAATAAAAACCGGCCAAGTGCGAGTCGGACTCGTGCACGAAGGGTTCCGTACCATTATCTATAAAATCGGCAAAAAATCACGTTTGTTGTATGGGAGCCCCCCTTTAATATTTGTTTTATATTAATTTACTTATTTATTTTTGAAATGAACATATAATTAAACACTGTGAATATTTCAAGCGCCTACCTGTTGCCGTTATCAATATCGAGCTAAAACGAGCAAAAAACACGTTTGTTGTTTTGGAGCCCCCCTCAAATATTTATTATATTTTGTTTTTAGTATTTGTTGTTATAGCGGCAACAGAAATACATCATTTGTGAAAATTTCAACTGTCTAACTATCACGGTTCATGAGATACAGCCTGGTGACAGATGGACAGATAGACAGACAGCGGAGCCTTATTAGTAATAGGGTGCCGTTTTACCCTTTGGGTACGGAACCCCAAAAAGGGTAACCAGTGGACATTCTCAAGTCGTATAAAGCAGGATGCTTTGAGTTCAGAGACCGGACCGGACTGACAGGAGACAGATACCGCTATTTGAATGTAGGTATCGCATGCGATTGGTTCATTATTTGATGAAGGGTAACCTTCCTCTTTCGCTCAAGCGAAAGTTGACGTATGCATCCTCCCCGTTCTAACTTATGGTGCGCAGACCTTATCTTTACCTATATGAACACCAACATAGATAAACATTATCACATGCTAATGAATCAATTTATATTTAGACTACCTAAATGTTACTATAATTACAGATGAAGACTACATTAACTAATTTATTAAGCGAGTAACATAAAAAACTAAAAAAAACACAAAATACACCGAAATAAATTAATGACACAAAACGTAATTACTAA
This sequence comes from Philereme vetulata, assembly GCA_918857605.2. Taxonomy (NCBI): domain Eukaryota; kingdom Metazoa; phylum Arthropoda; class Insecta; order Lepidoptera; family Geometridae; genus Philereme; species Philereme vetulata. The sequence goes on from OU975425.1 coordinate 751,707, forward strand.
ATCATAATCCTTTTATACTAAAATAATAACTATAGTTATAATTAATTAATTAATTAAATAAGATAAGTCAATGTTTCAAAGTTTACTGTTTATTTAAAATTGGTTTTAGCTTTCTCACTTGTCCAATTGGTCAGATTTAGATAGTCAATGGTGCATGGTGTCCCAGATTTGATTATGATCCCCCTAATTTAAACAAGTTAAACCTTGACGCTCTGGGCAGTTTGCAAGGAACAGAAAAATATATGGATATATATGGAAATATATGAAATATATGGCAAACCAGGTACATCGAGCATGCCATTCACTAACTTAAACAGAAACACGGCGTCGAGCATACGTCTTCGGTCCGCAAGTGTGGAGATCCCAAAATGTTTCACCTATCCTCGTAGCTCAAAAGTACTTTTCCCAAACGACAGGAACATTGTAAGATGCCACAGGAAGCGTTTTTGTATGCGTTGACCAACATCCAAAAGTATAAACTCAAGGTTTGCCAACTTGCGATGGAGTGCAGCATTCTCGGATTCAAGCGTATTCCGCATACGCAACACCGAGCTGCGCTCTCGAACACACGTCGTAGTTGTAACTACAAAAGCCGCCAAACTCAAGTAGGACAGGGCTGGTCACTTATACTGTGTGTCGGGTGATCAGTGGGCTAAGCTCACAACCAAATAGAACCCGACACAGCCCGAAGACTACGCGGTAGACCAAAGAAAAGACCGCCAACAGACACCGATGGCGCAGCATAATCAAAGAAAAAATCACCTATGGAGGTCACGACCCTGAGCATTAAGGATTACGACTCGAAGAGAGAGAGAGAGTTCGTCTTGAACACCGACGTATTATGACGTCTGTATGTCTGTCTGTGTGTCTGTATGTGGCATCGTAGCTCCCCAATCTCCCAAACGGATGAATCAATTAAGGCGCGGTTTTTTTTAATACAAAGCTAGTTTAACGGGAGTAGTTCTTAGCTATGATCAGGTCAAGGCCGCCGTCCGAAGTTATCAGTACTTTTCATACTTGGTGAAGGGTTTTAAGCTGTAAAATGAAAATTTAGGATTTTAGTGTTGTGAGTTTTTTTAATTTATAGGTATGTCATGATGTAGGAATAGCATTCCATTTGTAAGAGGTTACAAGATTTTTAAAATCATCTCAAAAATTTCAAGCCTAGACGGGACTTGAACCCGCGACCTTCCTCTTGATACGAGGAGGTTACAAAGCCATCGCTTTTCAATATTTTAAGAAAATGGCATATTTTTGATATTTATAAAGTAATGAAGTTTTCAATATTTAGCTAAAACGACTTCCAAACATTGATAATATCTTCACTTACCAGCAGTAAGCACTTGACTAAAAGATGAATAAAAACATAACTACCACCCGTCTTGGTAAGACTTGAACAGAATCGGTTTATGGCGGGTCCCTTTGTCCATCGGTAATCAACTACAACTCGTATCTTCTTGAAAAAGTGTCAAACTAGTGTCAATCTTTTGACAGGTTTTCAAGGAGAAACGAGTCGTAGCTGGTTACCGACGGACGGTCTCCATTTGCACGATAAAAGTATCTCTACTGCTTGTAATATCTATATTGTTCTGTGTTTTTGAGAAGGGACAAGGGGTGAGCCACCCCTAATAAGCCAAGTTAATTGAAATTGGCAGGGTGGATAATTTTTAGAATAATAATTTAAGGTCGTCGGAAGTGGTAGATGGCCAGATTTGATTTTATTGCTACTTAGTCAAATTAGAATGGCTACTTACATGCACTTAGCTGTGTTTTCCTCCGTTATTTTGTAAAATGTATCTTATGTCTGTCGGTGGCTTTACTTGATATGAAGAAAAGTTTTTGAAGCAAAACTTCTTTACGCACGCTTGACTTGGGGAGTAAGCTGGTGAATGCGTCACGAAAAGTGCGAACGGAAGTTGAGAGGGTGATATAAGTTAGTGAAGATAGAAAGAGAGAGAGTTACGTTTCGTATATTACTGTAGAAGCAAGAGAGAGAGAGGAGCGTGCGTACATTTTTTTTTCTCTCTTCCTTTCATAGCCAGTGCATGAAATATAAATCTCAGTCAGTAGTTCGTTTGATTATTTTACATAATTTAATTTCGTTCTTGAACAATTTTATAAATTAATATTTTGAAAAAGAAGTTTTACTTCAGTCATATGGTCTAAAGTACACTCGTTTTTTTATTAAGGCTAGTCAACGTTATTGTTTAAAATATTGACTAAAAAGATGTTACCTACAAATTAGTTTTCACTGATTTTCTCACTCAAAATCGGTTTTGACCGGTTATGAGTTTTGACTGTGACAGATACATTGTTTGATCTAACAGAAAGATGACGCTGCCTGTACAAATCGGCATTATTATCATATCATCATATCAATCATAAGACTTCCACTACTGAACATAGGCCTCCCCCATAGATTTCCAGAGCGACCGAACTTGTGCAGGATGCTCCCAACAGCTCCCCAACAGGTCGTAATTCCATCTAGTGGGGAGTCTAGTGTGTGGTCTCCACTTTAGAACCCTTCTGCTCCAACGGTCGAGCATTGAGCTATGTGCCCCGCCCACTGCCACTTCAGCTTGCTGATCCTCTTGGCTATAAATGTCTATGAAGTTAAAATTACGGCAATAAGTACATGATCGAAGTTTCATCCAATCAGACAGCCTGGTCAGTTTCTGTGCGTAATTTGGCCAATATTCCGCCTCATTTGAATTCATATCATGTTTCTTCCACTCTTCATAAAATAAAATTACAAACGCAATCCAAACTACGCTCTACACCTTACATAATATGGTAGAAATTTGTATGAATTTACAATTGTAAATTTCAACCCAAAACGACTGACCTAATTTTCTTGAATTGCACTTAAAAGGGTTAATTGTTCCAAAAATGTTGCCAAATGGACACATTAAAGGGAAAAATGAGATTACAGACATTAATGGAACACAGTAATTGTCTAAAACAGTGTCTACTGAGACATTTTGTACTAACTGCTACAAACATTTGTAGTTATTTATCTACTGTTTTCTTTATTTACTGTGCATTTTAAATCGTTGTGAATAAGGTGCTTTGGTATACGTATGTTAACCAGAAATGGGGTCAATGTCCTCAAGAGGGCAATGTTTGTCGTTATATTGACCAAATCAGCTGGTTATAGTGACAGTTTATCAGCTGTTGTGATGATGACTTCAAGTCAAACATTTCATATACGTTTAAAGTTCTTGGCAATTAGCAGTCTAAAAAACTGGTGATTTGAAGGCAAACTAAAACATTTAAGAAGTATATTAAAAAATTAATTGGAGATAACGTTTATTTAGTACAACATAGTAAATAGATCAGTAGGTCTAATGGCGGGTTCCTATATCCGTCGGTAACCGACTACAATTCGTATCTTCTTGAAAAAGTGTCAAACTTTTGACACGTTTTCAAGGAGATACGAGTCGTAGCTGGTTACCAATTGATAAAGGTACCCGCCATTAGTCTATAAACTCTTTACCATGCGTATTTTGTCATGTGTGACTACTAGCTACCGTCTGCAGCTTTGCACGCGTGGTTTGTCATTAAAACATTACCCTTCTTCTGCGCAGTCACGTTAAAAGTATCATTACCATCATATCAGCCAAAGAATGTCCACTGCTTAACATACATAGGCCTTCCCATAGATTTTCAGAGCGACTGATCTTTTACGCTCTGCACCCAACGGCTCCCAGCAACCTGTATCAGATCATCTTTCCGAAAAGTAATCTATTTCCCATTCCCGGTCTTAATCTATCTGTATACCAAATATCATCGAAATCGATGCAGCCGTCGTAACAAAAAGAGACTTATACTAAAGATACTTTCGAATTTATAATATTAGTATAACTCGTAGGTACGTAGGTAACGCATGTTGTCAGTGTATCGAAATTCAACAATACTTTTTTTTCCTTAAGTTTGCATTCACCTCGCCTTCTCCCTATAAACTAATTAACCTTAACTTAACTATGTTTAACCTAACTTTAACTATGCTAAACCTCACACTCCTGCGTGCGCGTAATAAGTTTAAAAAGACCCTATTTAAAAAATGGGTTCTAGTTTTCCCTTTGCACGTAAAACGCCTGCAAAAGCTATCCTCACCTAGAAGCGCAAACCTGGTCGCTAAAAAATCGTCAAAAGTCCTCCCTTGGGGTATGCCAACGTGCAATGGAGTGTAGTATCCTGGGCGTGAAAATCACGGACTGAATCAGGAACTCGGTTATACGCTCCCGAACACAGGTAGCCGCTCAAAAAGCTGGAAGACTCAAGTGGGACTAGGCTGGACTCGTGTGCCGTATGTCAGACACAATGTATGCGAAAACCACCACAGAATGGGTCCCAAACAACGGATGATGTCCACGTGGAAGGCCCAGGCCAAAGCGGCGGGATGAGCTACCTCAAGTCGGGAGTCCTACCTCAAGGATTGGCCCTTACTCGCGAACAACAGAGACGAGTGGAACGAGGAAAGGGAGGCCTTTGCCCTGCAGTGGGACACCACAGGCTTATAATAATAATAGTTTTCCCTTCACGTGTGTAATGTATAGATCTGATGTTCAAAATTGCTTAAAGAAGAATTCTTATTTGCAACATTTAAAAAATAAATACAAGCACTTGAATAAATATCTGAATCATTTAAAAGTCCATTATTATTTCTGTACAGAATAAATAGCTTTTACATAGTAATATCCAAAATAAATTACGCCACCACAAACCGTAACCAATAATAATAACCCAACCATTCCTCATAAGTTAAAATAATCCGTAATGGCTGAAATAATCAGTAAACAGTTGAAATAATCCGTAAATAACATCTATCACCGGATTGGTGCCGTTGATTGGCACGGTTTAGCGGTCGTGCTAATTGTGCGTATATTTGTACTTTGAATAAATTCACTGTTACGCAAATCCCGGGGTATTGTACCGTCGTCCTGGGAAACAGCTGGTTCTATCAGCCATCACTTTTTTTCGCTTTTTTTATTCTACATGGAGATTGAACAAGCTAATGCCCCACCTGATGTTAAGTGGTAACTATTGCCTGTAACAGAGAATTGTCTCCTAGGTCACGCACCTTAGAAGTGTACCCTACAATGCACTGCCTTGCATCCGTCAACTTGAGGCATACAGGTGTAAAGCCTCATGTGCCTTTTTTATTTTTTTATACTAGTTATATGGCAAACGAACATGCAGTCCACCAGATGTGAAGTGGCTACTGCAGCCCATGGATATCCACATAGAATTCAAAACAAGCTATTATGTTGTCTTGATCTCTATGTGGATACGTTGCCATACTATATGACTTAGCTGGTATGCCTATGTGCCAGTAATTACAGTAACATACCATTACCATCTAACCGGAACACAACAGCACAAGTACTGCTATTTCACCGGCAACCATACCCTTCAAACCAAAACCCAGCAATGCTGCTTGGTGGCAGAAATGGTGGTAGTTTTTCCCCAGGCGAGCCCTTTCATGACTAACTTTAATATGTTTCGTTTTGGGCTAATCAGCCCAAAAAAAAACATATTGAAGTTAGTCTCGGAAGTTTTTAGAGTTTGTATCTCAAGAAGAACCCATATAGGATCACTTCATTGTCCGTCTGTCTGTCTGTCAAGACCGTGCTTCTCAAGAACTCTTGGAGATATGAAGTTGAAATTAATACCATATACGAAAGTTTTTTTTCTACTTATGTCATTCCGCTGCTGGGCAAAGGTCTCTCCCACTGTCTTCCAGAACTTTTGCTCGCGTGCCAAATCCCACCAATCTGTCTCGAAGGCATCGAGATTGTCACGCCCGCGTCTACTAGGCCTTCCTCGGCGCCGTCGCCCGTCTTCAGGCACCCACTGCGTGACGATCGTTGCCCATCTGTCAGGGTACATTCGTCTTATATGGCCCATGTTCTTACGTATGTATATGATCCTTTAAATCTGTAAAACAATCAAGCTTCTAAGTCAATGCAATCAAAAAATACGGCCATTCAGGCCGCATATGTTGCACACAAATAAATCAAAGCTTATAAGGTACTTCCACGGACTTGTCCATGGGTACTTCCCGTTGGCCTAGAACCATACCATTTGGTAAGAAGCAAGGTAAAGTAGATACGACATAAGCTACATTCTCTGTTATTCTACACGTCTGCAGAATCATGGCTGGCAATAAAGACAATTTCATTATTTCATAACTAAGAATAAGGATAACTTGAAACCTTTTTCATATTTTATATTTTTTCATTTTGACGACCTCCGTGGCGCAGTGGGCGAATAGCCGGCTGAGACGCAGGAGGTCGCGGGTTCGATTCCCGCCGCGGAACAAATGTTTGCATGATTTACAGATATTTGTTCTGGGTCTGGATGTTTTTCTATATATTATAAGTAAGTATTTACGAAAAAAAAAAGTATATAAGTATTCTATCAGTTATCTGGTTCCCATAATACAAGCTCTGCTTAGTTTGGGCCTAGATAGCGCTGTGTGAAATGTCCAGCAATATTTATTTATTTATATTTATTGATTTAAAATTATAATTTAGCCATTGGATTCTAGAAAGTAACCAAGCAACAACATTTACATTCAACAGTACCTACCGATAGCCATGTTTTTCGTTGTTTAAAAATCACAAATATCATTAAAGTCATCGCACGCAAAAAGTGAGCAAGCTGGTCTATTGCCACTGTGCACTAGTGATGACAGCTCGCAAATATTGTGATGGGAGCGATATTTCGCGGTCACAATGATTGTTCATCCGTAATTAATATACGGATTACAGTTTATTGTGCTGTTTGTGCATCACTATTTTTATCATTCATTTATAGGTCAATGAAATCGTAAACCAATAGTGGATGAAATTGGCATTTTATCAAAAAAAAAAAACAAAAAATAATACTGTATCACAATAATATTAAATATGTGAAAGTTTGGATGTTTGTTGATGTATTTGTTTGTTACTAAATCACGTAGTAACGGCTGAACCGATTTCATTGAAATTTGGTATGTACACACGGCTACACATCTAGCTATACATTTTTAGTATAAGCTGACCTCTCATTCGACGAAAAGCCTACACAATGCGAGGTCAGCTTATACTGGAAATCTAATGTTTGATGTACGTAGACTATAACTAGGATTAACACATAGGCTGACACTGACTAACCACGTGTGCGAAGCCGCTGGCGGAAGCTAGTATCATGATACAAAAACTTAAAGCACAAATTGGTTGCAAAAAGGACTCGACTCAGCGTCTGCAGGAGACGTTAGAACCTGCGGAGGTCATCCTTTGAGACCAAACCGTTTAGAACCAAATAAGACAAATAAATATATAATAAATACATAGCGGACGTGATATTTAAGGACATACAAAATAAAACTTTTTTTTATCTAGTCTTTGCTGGAAGGCGTAAGAAGCGTTGGCACGACAATTTGGACACTTTTTATAGGGACTTGCGGGATTTGGTACAGGATCGAGATAAGGAGGAGGTTTTACCCAGCAGTAGGACAGCATAAGCTTGATAAAAAAACTTAAAAATATCTATTTATTTTTTGTATAAAAATTATTATCTGTCTTTCCATCTTTTAAAGGGCCATCCTACGCTGCGCTTTCCAGTGTGTGGCCTCCCGAGAACCTTTCTGCCCCAACGGCCGTCAGTTCTTCGAGCTATGTGCCCTGCCCGCTGCCACTTCAGCTTGCTAATCCTTTGTGCTATGTCTAAGAAATTAGTCTAGGTGACTAATTTCTTAAAAGTTTAGTCTATAAAATGAGAATATGTCAATGGCATTAAGCATAAGCTATAAGAGTTTGTTTACATTGATATCAAGTTGATATCAAGTGTAACAGTTGATTCTGTAATGAATAAAAACCAAAACAAATAAAAAAAAATTTGATCCGACCTTGCAGAGAAACACCAAGGATAACCCTTTCCATAGCACGCTGAGCGACCTTGAGCCTTCTTATATGAGGCAAATAGTGAGTGACCACGTTTCTGTGCCTTATGTCACCAATATAAATAACAATTTATCCAATTGACATTATAATATTTTTCAAGAAATATTATGTAATCCATACAGAAATTATAAGTTCGAAAGTAAGTGTGTCTCTCTGTCTGTTTGTGACGTTTTTACGACTACGGCTGAACTGATTTCGATAAACTTTGGAATACAGATAGATTATGACCGGGGTTGGGACATAGGCTACTTTTTGTCCGACTGCGCAGAAGAATGGTAAGGTTTTTATTGTTAAACCACGCATGCAAAACTGCCGGCGGGTCCACTAGCGGTTTATAAACATACTCGTATCGAGTGTTATGTATGACATAATATTATTTACTCAAATGTATTGAATATGAATAAATATTAAAAATGTTTCGAGAAATTTTCTGAACTTAACAATTCTCTGAACTACAAAAATACCAAATACTTTATTTTGTTGACTTCAGTGATTGGTGACGCTGAGACGCGAGTGGAAGCGGGTTTGATTCCCGGACTTATGTTTGCCTGTAAAATATTTATACGTGTACTGCAAATATTTGCAGTTACTTGTAGTTCCTGATAGCCACTATACTGGGAAACTTAGATTTCAGTCAGTTATAATAGTTTATTACATGTTTCAGTTAGAGCGATTTATATATTACAAGCTGCCCGCGACTTTTAAAGCGTCGTTTTTCAATAAAAAATAAAAAGCTTATAAATAAATAAATATTTCACACAATGGAATCTAGCCCCAAACTAAAAAAAATAAAAAACTTAATATCTTTTTATTTATTAAATATCATAAGGATTAATTTGGCACGTAAATTTTACTGCCTGTTCCTTCGCGACCAAGCCAGGAAAGAAAGGCAAGAAACTAGGCTGGTTGTTTTTTTAATGATCCTATTGTAATATTTATCAATAAAAAAAAATTACGTCTAAATTGTAACAATATTGAATAGTTGGAGCAATCTAAGCAGAGCTTGCTAGGAAAACCAGTTAACTGATAGAAAACGTATGTCCTCTTTTTATAAGTACGTACATAGAATATATAGCAAAAAATCCAGACCCGTAACAAATATCTGTAGATCATGCAAACATTTGTTTGCATGATCTACAATTCATTGAGCATTCTTGAAAAAGTTGTGCATCGCCAGCTTTCATCTTTTCTCCATAGTAACAATCTTCTTAGTCCGTTTCAGTCAGGCTTTCGCCCTGTACACAGTACCTGCACTGCCCTTATTAAAATTACAGATGACATCAGGCTTGCAATTGACAACCGTAAACTCACTCTTCTTTCCCTGTTAGACTTTAGTAACGCGTTCAACTGTGTGGATCACGATATTTTGCTGGCCGTCTTACGCTCTATTCTCTATTCTCTTCTATTATTTCTCAGTCTTCTTTAACTTGGTCAGGCTCATATTTTTGCGGACGTGAGCAATGTGTTCGAATTAATGATCTGTCCTCTGACTGGTGTAAAATCGAAGCAGGTGTACCTCAAGGAGGCGTTCTTTCACCTTTCCTTTTCTCTATTTTTATCAACACTCTGGTATCGGTAATACATCACACATCCTATCACCTATATGCCGATGATGTCCAGTTATATCTCAGTTGCAATCCCGATGAAATTCTATTTGGAATTGAAAAGCTCACTAACGATCTAAGCGCTGTCTATGACTGGACACAAAAATTTGGGCTACTTATTAATCCCAACAAGACGTAGGTGATAATAATTGGTGGTAACAGACAGATTGTCAAGATTAATCATAATACTCTTCCTCCGGTTAAATATAATAAAATTCCACTGCAGGAGGTTAAGAACTTGGCCCTATTCATTACTCATAATTTGTCATGGGACCATCATATTACCCAGATTAGTAGGAGGATGTATGGTACTATGCATACTCTGAAACGCTTAAAAAATTTCTTGCCCCAATCTACGAGGACCACACTGGTTAATGCGTTACTCTTACCCATCCTAGATTATGCAGCTGTATGTTATACAGATTCTACGGAAGAGCAACTGAACAGGTTGGAGCGTCTATCTCTGTATTCGATATATCTACGGCCTACGAAAATATGACCGTGTTTCGGTATTTCGTCAGCAGTTAAAATGGCTTGACATCAGAGCTCGTCGAGATGCCCACATGCTATCCTTCCTGTTTAGTATTCTTCGCAACCCACTATCTCCCAGCTACCTCAGAGAGTGATTTATGTTTGTATCAACTGAGGACAGAGCTGTGCGATCGTCTCGTCGTTTCCAATTGATTACTCCACAGCATAACACGGCTACTTACTCTGACTCTTACACCATAACCGCTACTCGTCTCTGGAATAATATGCCACCAAATTATTTCGAGGCTACTTCAGTGGAAGCATTCAGATTGAAAATCTATAGGCACTTTCTCGGTCAAACCGACCAAAAATGAGCAACTTAATCATTCCTTATCACTTCTTCTATTGTTATGTATGTATGTACTCGTATTTTTATTTGATAATGGTATAGTTTAGTATATAATATAAAGTATTTAAGTAGTATGTACCTATGCTATTTTTATTAGTCCTTAGTTTAAATTTTTCTTTAGTTCCCTTTCCTGTGCACTACCTACACATCTTTACCTACAATACACAAAGGTTATCTGGCAGAGAATGCTCTTTAGCATTAAGTTCGCCTTTGTACTAGTTTTATAAGTGCAATAAAGTATTTTCAATCAATCAATCAATTTGTTCCGCGGCGGGAATCGAACCCGGAGGTCGTTATGTAGCAATGTAGGTCATAATCTATCGAATCACAGTATTTCCAGAATAAAAGTTGTTCAGCTCATAGTCTTCTACCGGTTTATAAAATCAAAAACATTATTTAAAAAAACAACGAGTGTGCTTTAGACCACACGACTGAAGTAAAACTTCTTTTTCTAAATATTAATTCATAAAATGTTCAAGAACTAAATGAAATTTGAAAAATAATCAAACGAACTACTGACTAAGATATATATATATATATAGAACGAGGAAGAAAGAAAGAAAATGTGTGCGCGCACCTCTCTCTCTTGCTGCTAAAGTAATATATGAAACGTAACTCTCTCTCTTTCTATCTTCACTAACTTATATCTCCCTCTCAACATCCATTCGCACTTTTCGTAACGCATTCACCAGCTTACTCCCCAAGTCTAGCGTGCGTAAAGAAGTTTTACTTCAAAAACAACTTCTCCGTGTATTATCAAATCTCATCAAAAACGGTCTTGCCGTTTAGTATAAACGTAACACACAGCCAGACTTACTTTGAATGTATAAGAGAGTAGATTTCAAATTATCAAGATTAAAGCAACGTTAGACGTTGCTCTCTTATACTCTCTTCAACTCAAAAAACCAGACAAACGACAAACAAAATCTAATTTCCGTAAACAAGACGAATGTCCGAAAAATTACGTTAACTCCGTAAAATGTCTAATCAGCTTAATCCAATTATCCTCACTTCTTCAATAAGAAAAAGTCAAAAAAGTCGAAAAACTGTTCCCAGCTGAATTATCTAATCCTAAACCTAACAAAATGAAAGAAGTTTAATAAATTATCCGATGTCACGTCCCTTCCCTACTTTACCTAATTCAAACCAATTTCAACTCTATTTGTACTGCACATAAAGCCCAAACTCTCTTGCAATAACTCACAAACAAATCAACATACGAAAATCTTCTTTATTTTTACAAAGCAAAAGTTGAGAATCATTTGCATCATATCATTGACACTGGGTAATCAAAACAGGGTTGCGCGAGCAATAGGACCTTTTTCGACTCAAATGATCTTCCGATTGATTTAGTATTTTCAGTTTTATTTGTTAGATATTAAGGTGCAGTTTGGAGTGAGAGGTTTGCTTGTAATTTATCACTGGATAGAACTGATATCCAAGGACTGAAGAAAGGTATCAATTATTTTCTTTGTTGAAGAATTTTCTGTTCTTTGCAAGTATACACAAGACAACCTTCTTTCCGCGACTTCGCACGTGTTTGATACAAAAAATAGTCTGCCTTAATTCACGTCATAATCTATCTATAAACCATATTTCATTAAAATTGCTCCAGCCAGGTGTGAAAACGTGACAAATAGAAAAAGAGCAAAAATTACTTTCGAAGTTATAATTATAAGTTTTGATGTTTTTATTGTATTGTATTAATCTGTCGGATATCACAACCATACGAAACTAAGCTGGCATAACCCTGGATGGGCTGAAAGTATTATGGTAGGTAGTAGGTACATAGTTGATTTAGTTGGAAAAAGTTGTCAGACCATGTTATATACTACAGTCGATTTTAAGTACGTAACTCTAAAAATAGCATCGATATTATTTAGCTTACTTCATAATATATACCAAAATTTCATGTTTAACATTGTTTTAATTAGCACTAACCTATATTATTTTCAATACCACGTCATGTCTGGTAAAAATTAAGGAGCTTGACTCGCGCGTAGCAGGCTCTATGATTGATTACGTGCAACGTCGACCCTACGATTTACTACGCGCGTTGTAGACTCTACGTTTGGCTGCGCGCGTTGTAGACCCTACGATGGGCTACGCGCGTTGCAGACTCTACGATTGGCTACGCGCGTTGTAGGCTCTATAATTGGCTACGTGCGTTGTCTGCTCTGCGATTGGCTACGCACGTTGCAGACTCTACGATTGGGTACGCGCGTTGTAGGCTCTACGATTGGCTACGCGCGTTGTAGGCTCTACGACTGTCTATGCGCGTTGTAGGCTCTACAATTGGCTACGTACGTTGTAGACTCTACGATTGGCTACGCGCGTTGTCTGCTCTACGATTGGCTACGCGCGTTGAAGGCTCTGCAATTGGCTACGCGCGTTGCAGACTCTACGATTGGCTACGCGCGTTGTCGGCTCTACGATTAGCTATGCGCCTTGTTAGACTCTACGGTTGGCTACGCGCATTGTTGGCTCTACAATTGTTTATGCGCATTGTAGACTCTACGATCTCTACGGCTACGCGTGTACGATTACGCGTAGCCAACCGTAACAATGCTTGGCCACGCGCATAACGGAACTAGACTACTACACGCTTATAGGAGAAACACTACAAACTGTATAAGACCTTTAGATACGTATTATTTCAAATGATTGATTTATATTGCATCGTTAATATTTTTTTAAGAAAAAAGCAGGTAGTTTTAAAAGTACCAAGCAAATCTATGGGGAAAATTGTTCAGCTAACTTTTAGCGTGTCAAAGCGTGTAAACGAAACCATTTTCACTAAAGTCACCAAATTTTCATTGTTTATGACACAAACACCGAAAATTAGTATTAATTGTCGCTTACAAAAATTACCCCTATTAATCTAATACACGATTTTGAACCTTATTTTCTGCAAACCAAGAGTATGTTTCTTATGAGTGGTTTATAAGAAAAGTTCGACTAGTTCGTAGAATGAGTAAAATTGAATTTCAACTCAAATATTGAGGTGTTTAATCACATTTTCCATTACAAAAGTCACGCGAATATTTGTATATTTTTCTAATGAACTATATTCTGTAGGCATAAGATTGTTTTTCCTTTGAAGTTTGTAAATAAAAGTTTTTAATTGATTTCTAGCGTGTTAGCAATCATTAGTGTCCTGCAATTGTAGGCTTGTAACTGATTTACCTCTTGAGTCTTATTTTCAATGGCAAAGAGTTGTAATTCAAGATAATTTTATAATTGTTTAGACGAATGGTTATCATTAGGAGTTTTGTTATCATAAAGCCACGGTTTACCACTTAAGCTATAACGTAAACAATAATTCATAAAAAAACATGCAAAGTGCGAATCAGACTCGCGCATGAAGGGTTCCGTACCGTTATCTATAAAAACGAGCAAAAAAAAATTACGTTTGTTGTATGGAAGCCCCCCTTAAAATATATTTTATCTTAAGTATATGTTTTTATAGCGGCAACAGAAATATATCATCTGTGAAAATTTCAATTGTCTTACTATCACGGTACATGAGATACAGCCTGGTGACAGACGGACAGACAGACAGCGGGGTCTTAGTAATAGAATCCTGTTTTAGCCTTTGGGCACGGAACCCTAAAAACATGTTTTTTTTAGAATACTAATAGGATATTACCTATGTTTATACAAAATTTGATGAAGATTGCATCAACGCTTCGAAAATTATCTTCAGACAAACAAACATACATACATACTTACAACGCCGAGTCGTTCAAGATGTATAACTTATAATACATAACCATGGACTTCATTAGACTCCCCAGAGCGAGTTTTTTCACAAATAGCACTGCTACCTACTCTATGAATATAATATGAAGGTGTTTTAACCAAACTGCTCAAACTACAAGGAAATGTTTGTCAGGTTTGTTTCGTACGCTAATGGTATATTTCATTTGTTTCAGGTAAAGCTGGATATGACGTCATAACTCACAAACTACTCAAAAGTGGGCTGCAAATAAGCCATTATTTTTTTGGCTTGGCAATTCTGACGCGGCGCCAAGAAATAGTATTTATAGAGGTTATTTACATAATTAGTTTTTATTTCTTAATAGGGTACTTTGTCTTGTAAATTTACTGGGATTTTTTAACGTAGATTTTTTCTGAAATCTTCTAGTAAGTGGTTGCTTCTTGGTCTTATTCATTATCTATCATGTATCGTTAGAGCCCGTGTCGACCCACTGCTGGGCAACGCTGCTGCTTAACATAAACCATCTGCTTTGCTCGCTGCGTCGCGTCTTCACTATTCCATGTTCACACTATTCCATATTTTTATCTATTTTCTGGCACTACCGTTTAATGCACTACAGAAAGGTTAGCTACAAGAAAATGCTAACTAGCATTAAGTTTGCCTACGTATTATTTTATTAGTGCAATAAAGAGTTTTCTAATTTAATCTAATGTACTCCACGAAGATGTACGACGTGGTGGGATATGAAGAAGGCTAATGCACAGTTAAGGGTCGAGCAGTTGGAACTGTTGCATGTTCCAACTGCAGATCTACTTTTACAAAGGATGAGTTATGTACGAAAACTGTGTGTTGTTTTGTCGTTTTCGCGGGCGAATACACAGCACAGCGCAAGTGCGTCACACGTCACAGACTTTACGTGTCAATAAATAGTTTTATGTATTAAGCTCTCACTTCAGATCAATAATATGTACGTAAGTCACTAAGGTATATATTTATATGGGCCGTAGAATTAAGTTTTAACATCGTATACTTTTCTACTGTTGTCTGACATAAAGATTTATTATTATAAACCATAAGTCCTGATCCTGTGTCAGCCTGAACCACGTACGGCCCCCGGTCTTATCGATGTCAACCCATCTCGCTGGTGGAACTCCCTATTTCTGTGACCAGTACTCGTACTCCACTTTGTAGGTGCCTTAGTCCAGCTATCGTCAATACGTCTGCCCAATTCCACTTGAGCCCCAATATCCGCTTACTGATGTCTTGGACTTTAGTCCGCTTGCGTATTTCCGTATTGGGGAGTAAATCTAAGAGTATGATGCCGAGCGTGTCGTACTTCAAGGCTCTCTGTGCCACACTAATTTAATGCACATCCTCCTTTGTGAGCCTGATGTTAAGTGGTAACCATCGCCTATAACAAAACATTGCCTCGCAGGACTCGCACATATAGAATGTGCACTACAATGCACTACTCTGCGACCATCAACTTGAGGCATACGTGTTTAAAGCCTCAGACCACAAAATAGATAGATACAGAAGTTAGTTACGCAGCGATTCTGATTTTAATAACATACGGGTGAAACGCTAGAATATTCTACATTATTCTACGACCAAATATACAACAATGTTGATAAGAACATGTAATTACTCGCAAGTTAAAATTTATCTGAAAATTATCACAAGTAAATTCACAACCGGCTAATTAATTATGTTACACAAAACATGATTAACGTGCACAAAGTGCGGCACTCGCAGCTGGCGTTCGACTGACTTGATCTGAGATCCTCGTACGCTCGTTGGACCTAACTTATTTTCTGTACTTAATTATCTATTTTGTGCTCGCGTGCCTGTTTTTCACTGGTCCGTCTGCCGTTAGTTCCTTCGAATTATTTCTAGTAAGTTTTGTAAGAAAATTCTCTACACAAGTTATAATATTTTACGTATTCTCTCCGCCTCGTCCATTAATCATACATTGTCAAAACTTTCGACAACCCGGATCAAAAGGAAAGAGGCATAACTCCCTATGCCCGGAATACACGAGGCTAGTTTTGAAGCTACGATAGCACCAATGCTAGTAAGCTAAGCACTATCCAGCACTTTCGGAGACTAGTCCACAGTAAACAGATTTTTCTAGGCAAGCGTACTCCATCTTCGAGCATACCATATCTAACTATCTGGTATCAGTCCACATTAGTCCACTGCTGGATATAGGCCTCTCCCAATACACGCCACTGAGCCCGGTATTCGGCTCTTCTCATCCAATTTCTGTCCGCTACCTTTCTTATGTCATCGCTCCACCTAGCCGGAGGGCGCCCAACACTACGTTTGCCAAGACGCGGTCTCCACTCAAAAACTCGTTTACTCCAACGTTTGTAGGGTTCCCGGCATATATGTCCAGTCCACTGCCAATTCAGTTTGCTAATTCGCTGGGCTATGTCGGTGACCTTGGTTCTCTGTCAAATAATCTCGTTACGGAGTTTATCCTTCAGAGAAATTCCAAGCATAGCTTGTTCCATAGCTCGCTGCGCAACCTTTAATTCGAGGACTAGTCCTACAGTGAGCGTCCACGTCTCGGCACTGTAGATCATTACAAATAGGACGCACTGACTTTAGTCTTGAGGCTTTACTATCGCGAATAGAAGAAAACCTTGTTTTTTATATCATTTGTGGGGAAACAAGCTTACGGCCCACCTGATGGTAAGCGGTCACCGTTGCCTATTGACACCGGCAACACCCGGGGTATTTTCGATGATGAATGAATTTCTCTTCACGAATGTTATCGTTAGGGTAAATTCTTCCAAGCATTATCACACCTTTGAACCTGTATTGTGAAGAGCTGGTGTCTGTTAGAGGTTTAATAAATCACCAGGCCGCCTCTCCGCATGGAGTCTCAAATGTCACAAAGTTTAATCATACAAAAATGACTAGTTTGAACATGTTTAATCGATAAATACGTTTAGGGATTGTTTCACAAGCCGCCTTAAGTTTTTATTTCATAACTTACTAGTTAGTCGTCACCAAAATATATCATTCTGCCACAGCTTTACACTGATTGTCTACGAGTAAAATAGCTGGACGGACAAATGAAAAAAGCGATACTCTAGGGGTTCCTAGTCGGACTACAGAATCCTGAAACTAGCCTCGTGTGTCCCGGACACAACTGCTGGAAGGGGGTTATGATTTATACCATTTATTCTAAAGATGTTTTCTTTAGATGTTTTCCTTAGAATTGTCTGGAGCTACTTTATTAATGTATGAGTCCGAATGGTTGACTATTGAAGGTTTTGAAGTTTCAAATCAATAGGGTCAAGCAAAGTTTTCAAATAACCTTCGTGGAGTTATGTTTAGTTAGGTCAAGTTGGGTCTCCACTGGATGGACGTCAGACGTCCTGATAAAGATTTACCTTATTACTACAAAAAAAAATAAACACTGTTTAACGCGTGTTTAAAAAAATCTTTAACCATTTCAGCTTAGGATCGCGGATGTTTAACTTTTAGACCTTGGTTGTCGCATAAGATCGATCGCTCTAATAATCTATGTGGGAGACCTGTTAGAATGAAGATAACAAAATTGTTTAAATGTGAATGAGGTAGATCTATAGGAGTATCTATAGTTCTGCAATTTGATAAATTAAACTTCAATAATAATCGTTCTATATATTCCTGTTGATGCAGATTGGGCGAGTGATAGTCTGGATCGAAAGTCATATCACTGGTATCTAAATAAAACAATCCATCCACAGTGCCGTTCTTCATTTTGTTTAGATCATTGCTGTTAAAATGTGCTGTCTGTGCCATAGCTCTGTTCTACTTGCTACAGCAGGTGCTGTCAGCATAAAATGTGCTACTAAATATTGAGCTTGTACACTCCATTCGTCGACGCTGCTGTGGCTACTCATTCTTCATTCTGTATCATATTACATCATATGTTCTTATGGCCGATATGATGATGATGATTGGGTACGAATGGATTATTAACCCATATTTTATAATTTATTTTAACTAGCTAACCCGCCCACGTCTTAGCACGAGTGGTTTGACTATAAAAATATTACCCTCCTTCTGCGCAGTCGAGTTAAAAGTAGCCTATGTCTCAACCGCTGTCATAATCTATATGTTAGGTTGGGGAAAAAGTTTCTTCGCATTTTTTAAGAAAATTCAAAACATTTTTAGTATAGTTTATTTACATTTATTTAAAGTAAATAGGTACCATTTTGTTCGATAACTTTTTGCCATCCTGTAGGTAGGGACATGATCCCATTGCTATAGAAATTTTGGGGCTTCTGATCAAAATACCGCGACAAGTAGTTTTGGCAGTCCTCTCGTGATGTTAACCTGACACTGCCCAAAGAATTTTGAAGAGACCGAAACAGTTGGAAATCTGAAGGTCCAAGGTCAGGACTATACGGCGGATGCATTAACACCTCCCAGCCAAACTCTCTTAATTTTTGCTGAGTGGCTAAAGATGTGTGAGGTCTAGCGTTATCATGATGTAAAACCACACCCCTTCTGTTGATTAATTCCGGCCGCTTTCTCTCAACTTCTTGCTTTAATCTCATCAGTTGTTCTCAGTAGAGTTCAGAATCGATGGTCCTGCCTGGTGGTAACAGCTCATAATGAATAATGCCCTTCCAATCCCACCACACACCCAGCATCACCTTGTTGCGAGTTAACCCGGGTTTCGCCACAGTCTGTGAAGCCTGATCGGCCTTTGACCACGACCTTTTTCGCACGTTCTTGTCGTACGTGATCCACTTTTCATCACCAGTTATCAACTTCTTAAAAAATGGTTCGGTTTCATTACGTCGTAATAAAGAATCACACATGAGTACACGGTTCATTAGGTTTCTTTCAGTGAGCTCGTGGGGTACCCAAATATCGAGCTTTTTTGTGTACCCAGTTTTTTTCAAATGCGCCAAAACTGTTTTGTGGTCAATTCCCATTTCTTCAGCTACGTCGTAACTACTGATATGTCGATCTTGCTCCACTTTTTCAAAAATTGCATCAATTTTATCCGTAATAGGGCGACCAGAGCGACGTGCAACTTTGACATCAAAATTTCCGGATTGAAAACGCTTAAACCAAATTTGTTCTACTCTCACAGACACTGCACTAGGTCCATAAACATCGCAAATTTTTTTCGCGGCCTGTGTTGCATTTTTACCATTTTTGTAGTTAAATTTTAAAATGTGTCGAATTTCTTCATTAGATTTACTCATCTTTACAGTACGAAATAAAATAAAAATCACACATTTTCCTAATTTGAATTTGGAATAACCTTCATTAAAATTTAAATTTTGAATGATACCAAAACCAGCCAGATACAAATAGTATAGCCAAAGAGATTTTATTACAAGTTCATACATACTATAATGCGAAAAGACTTTTTCCCCAACCTATTATATACCAAATTTTATCGAAATTGGTCCAACCGATTAGTCGTGAAAATGTACCAAACAGAGAGAGAGAGAGACAAAATTACTTTTGAATTTATAATAATCCATATTTATAGGTATACAGTTTTTTACAAGATTCATTTTGGTGAATGTGCGCAAAATCTTCCTGACCTTATCCCTCCTTCCCCCTTCCACTACCAGACAAGCAGACGCACCGAGAACTACCACTCATACCTGGTCGGCATATTACCTTGCCGTACCAAACGATTTGTTTCAACTTTTCTTGTTAGCACAAGTAAGGAGTGTAACTCACTTGTGCGTATGTTTTTCCGAACCAGTATAATCTCGGAGCCTGCATCTCCAGAGTGAATAGGTTCTTTTTAGGCAAGCGTGCTCCATCTTCGATCACACATTCACTTACCATCAGGTGAGGCAATGGTCAAGCGCTTGGCCATCATCAATAAGAAAAAATATTAGTACCTAAGGATTTATTTATTTAATTATTAGATTAGAACGGATTAACCAATTAAACAAACTACTACTGTCCTACTATTTCCAGAGTGGAACCCAACGGCTCCCAACAGCCTTTATTAGTTAATCCTTTTATCTAGTGTAGGGCCGTCCGTTCTACTATTTAATTATTATGATTTCTCCATTGAATTTATCTGTCAAGTGGCATTTACTAGTGATTGATAGAACCCCATGACAAGTGAAACTGAAGCCCACTGTCTACTAAAGCCTTAAGCTTACACTGTCATTCTGGTATTTTTGAGAAATTGATCAGCGCACCAGTTTTGAAAGGTTTTTTAAAACTAATCTCAATAGAAATTTATTATGACAACCTTGGCGTAGTGAATAGCCGGCTGCGATTCACAAGGTTCGATTCCCGCCGCATATTTTTTTGCATTATCTTCAGATATTTGTTCTGGGTTTGTGTTTCTCTATCAATATTATATGTACCTACATGATTATCAAAAAAAAAGTATTCTATTTAGTTGTTTCGTTTCCGTAGTACAAGCTTTTCTTATCTTTGGGCGAGATAGCACAGTGTAAATTGTCCAGCAATATTTATTTATTATTATTATGACTATAGTATATAATACTAGTGTATTTAATATAATAAGTCGACGTAAGCAATCTTTTATACCACCTTTCTACTCGTCACTTGTATAATCGAGTGACGACGTCACTAATACGATTTTAACGATTTTACGAGTGTCGTTTACATTTTTGACACAGTGGCGTGTTAGATGAATGTCTTTGTCTGATAGGAGCTGCAAGTTGAAGTGGCCAATCACTAACTAATTTTTTTTACCTGTCACGGATGAAGGAGAAGAAAGGTTCTCGATCACGCACTGGAAAACACAGCGTAGGACAACTAGATAGAATGAAGACCTGTTAAACGTTGCTGGGGGCTGTTGGGTGTAGGTCGAACAAGATCAGTCGATCTGGAAATCTATGAGGGAGGCCTTTGTTTGGCAGTGACGTCTTTTTGCTAAAATGGTAATGATGATGTACTGACTAGTTATAAGCTAAAAATCTTAGTTATAAGCTGTTACATGCTATGCACGTGTATTTAGCTTTACTTTGTATCTAACTGTATGCGTATCAATCCACTGCGGTACAGCCACGTTGCGTACGGATGCGTAGCTAGATGACGTCACGAAATCGCATGTGGCCTGCTCGGATGAGTCGCCCAAGCAGCTCAACGCAGCGCACGCTATATAGCGGGACACATGGCGTAGCGGGGCGCCGTGTTTTACAAAGCGTATGAACTTAAACTGACTGACGTGTACACGGCCGGCCCGTAGGCGTGGGTAAATATCCGTGTGCCATATGTACTCCAGTGGAAAGCTAGACACACGCTGACAAACAAATTAACCCACGCAGCTAACGTGCGCAGCCCCTGCGTGCACATCATACGAAGCAATGGAACCGCGGCTTTAGTTGGTTGGAACCTGTGAGGTGCAATTGTTTTTTTTTATTTTGATCACAATCTCACCTGATGGTAAGTGATGATGTGGTCTAAAACGAAGCACGAAGATCTTGAAGAAACCTATTCACTCTTACCTTAAAGAGGCCCGGATTGTATTCTATAAGAAAAACAGACGACGGCAAAGTATTCCAAACCTTCGTTGTACGCATCAAGAACGTAGAACCAAAACGGTGTGTGCGAATGGGTGGTATATCAACTAGGTACGGATGGTACTGAGCCGTGCGCCTGCTTGTCCTTTGATGGAGGGAGATGGCAGGATCAGATTGTATAGTTCCTGGGCACATCCCCAAAAGACAGTGACGAAGGGTGTTTTAGACAGTGTTGGCGAGATATAAGTTAATGCAGTCATCGCATCCTAAAAAAATGGTTTATGTTCAATAGTAGACGTCCTATGGTTGATATGATGTTGTCATGTTTTCCTTTCCAATAAAATAATAACGGGAAATCTATAATCTAACATTCTGACAAATTTAGGACGGAATCACTGAAACATAAAATATTTACATGCAATATTGTACACACAGACAGTTGTTTTGACAAGGGTTGACTTGGAAAGTTTGACAGAACCCATCTTAATGCGCATTATAATGAAATATTGGCAATATCATTGAACATAAGGTGTAGAATGTGGTAGGTATTGGATAGTCCGACTGGTTGGTCCAACAGGAAAATAAATCCTTGAGGTCAAACTACTTACATAATAAAGAAAAAACCTAACGACCTACTAATGCATACTGAAATGATATTTATTGCATGGAATCTGGTTATAACCAGATGTCCATTTTAGTTTAGGTCAAACACATTTAAAGTGAAGCATGGAACTTAAATATAGTTAGTTTATAAAAGCAATTAGGTATATTTTTTGATATAATCCTGTAATATGATTTGCTCATTAATTAGTTAATAAGACTGCCTGACAATTTAATTAATTATCAACCAATTTCATTAAATGATGCGAATTCGCAATCCATTCACTTAAAACACGTCAATAATCATGAATTACACTTCGAGCCACGAAAAGTATACACGTTCTGAATTAAATCGTGAATAATTTAAACTGCGAGCGTAACGTGCGTATGAAATGCCTGTAGCACTTTATATCCGGTGCAATGTAAAATGAACTTTATTGCGCAGATATTAGAATCATAAAAATCGTTAATTATTGGAAGCCGCTCTGTCGGCAAGTATAAACAGGACTAAAATTATTGTTATACTCTAGGAAACTTAAAAGTATAGCCGCTGCGTTTTGTACTGGTCAAGGTATTTGTTTGATTTCGTTTAAATTAATAATATGGTTATATATAAGGGTGGTAGAGCTTTTGTGAACGAGCTCGAGGAAGTGGGCTCCACCGCCTTACCTTTATCTACCGCCAAATAGCAGTACTTGTGCTGCCGTATTCCGGTTAGATGGTAATGGTATGTTCCTGTAATTACTGGCACATAGGCATAACAGCTAAGTCCTATAGTATGACAACGTATTCACATAGAGATCAAGATAACATAATACCTTTTTTTTAATTCTATGTAGATATCCATGGGCTGCAGTAGCCACTTAACATCTGGGTGACTGCATGCTTGTTTGCCATATAAGTTGTATAAAAAAAAATTTATTATACACATTACTGGAGTCACAAACTAGTTTCTTTAATACATATTTAAATATAATTACGTAAAAAATGATGACCTGCACCGGGATCTTAACATAGAGGTCGTCAACAAAATTATAAAAAAAAATCAGAAGCTCATCACCATGTGAAAGTTGAGGCTATCCAGCTCCTTGACAACACAGACATAGTGAGAAGACTTTAGAAAACTAAGCCTTTTGAGTTAGTGTAGTGTAAAATAATAATAAATAAGTAATAAAGTAGTAAAAGTGTTAGTGCTACCTATAAAAAACACATGTACTTACAAAGTATCTTCCCCTTAACTAAAAACACATGTACTTACAAAGTATCTTCCCCTTAACTAAAAACACATGTACTTACAAAGTATCTTCCCCTTAACTAAAAACACATTTACTTACAAAGTATCTTCCCCATAACTTAAAACATATGTACTTACAAAGTATCTTCCCCTTAACTAAAAACACATTTACTTACAAAGTATCTTCCCCATAACTAAAAACATATGTACTTACAAAGTATCTTCCCCTTAACTAAAAACACATGTACTTACAAAGTATCTTCCCCTTAACTAAAGACACATGTACTTACAAAGTATCTTCCCCTTAACTAAAAACACATGTACTTACAAAGTATCTTCCCCTTAACTAAAAACACATGTACTTACAAAGTATCTTCCCCTTAACTAAAAACACATTTACTTACAAAGTATCTTCCCCATAACTTAAAACATATGTACTTACAAAGTATCTTCCCCTTAACTAAAAACACATTTACTTACAAAGTATCTTCCCCATAACTAAAAACATATGTACTTACAAAGTATCTTCCCCTTAACTAAAAACACATGTACTTACAAAGTATCTTCCCCTTAACTAAAAACACATGTACTTACAAAGTATCTTCCCCTTAACTAAAAACACATTTACTTACAAAGTATCTTCCCCTTAACTAAAAACACATGTACTTACAAAGTATCTTCCCCTTAACTAAAAACACATGTACTTACAAAGTATCTTCCCCTTAACTAAAAACACATGTACTTACAAAGTATCTTCCCCTTAACTAAAAACACATGTACTTACAAAGTATCTTCCCCTTAACTAAAAACAGTAAGAAAAATGCTATTGGATACATTCTTATTTTATGTTATACTAAAAAACTAGGACATGATTAAATTAGTCATTAGCCTATACATGGATAAATTGTAATAATATTACTAGAGTGTAATTAAATTGTACACTAGGAATTACTAAAAAATCAATATAATTCAAAATAAATCCAAACTGGTAGGTATATCACGTCTTAGCGAACTACCTCCGAGTCTGATGATATTTATCATGGGAATTAATAAAGCCTTGACCATATTACTTTCTTTCAGTACAATTAAACTATGATTTACGATAAAGTCTACTTATATAATCTGTGGATGGAGTTTTTAAATCCGATGCTTTTGTGTATTTAATGTGCATTATGAGAATTTAATTCCGTACAGTTATTTTGGCCTGCAGTGTACTTTGAATGATTATTTTGATTGCAAGGTAGTCGAATGCCGAATCAACGAAATTCTTGATGAGTTGAAAGTATTGAGTAAATTTTGCGCGTGAAATTACAAAGGCAAATTTGATTGTATAGAATGTGTTCCAGAAATGTTGGAATAAGGTTAAATCAAACGATTTACTCGTAGCTCCAGATCATTGCCCGGTGGAAGTGTTTTCCAGGACACTGGCTGCATTGCTCCACTGAACCTCAATGCTTATGCGTGAACCCAAATAAGCACCAGCTTTTGAATCACATGTCGCCCATATATAATTGAGTCATTTGAAAGTATTAGAACCTTCATCGTCCATTGAAAGGCTGTTTTCTAGACCAAGATCTAGAGCTTCATCCATAATTTTTTTAACTAACCTACGTTGTCTATATCCGTTCTTGGCTCCATTCTCTCATAATACAGAAAAAAACTACGTCGGTATCTTTAACAGTTTTTTTTATAAATCTGCATCAAAAGTATTATGATCCGTGACTTTACCGCTCATATAACTAGATGGCGCTGCATATTTAACATACGCCTCGGCAGGCAAGTCTCATTCGCACTTGACCAGTCTGGTCTTTATCATTTATCATTACTAGTATTTACCTACTTACTTTTTAAAAGGTTATTTTCCTTATTATGTGAATGATGTGACAATAACAATGTAATTTTCTATTATAGTATTCTTGATTTTGACATAATGTTTAATTGTTAATTTATAATTTTAGGTATACAGTCTGTCATCGCATTCACGACATTAATTTTAAACACATATGCAGAATCGTATTAACTGATTTTAGAGAAAGGTTGGACCGGTAGCTTAAATATTTATCAAGTAATCGATACATTTGCAATAAACAATTTTTGACGTAAATCGGCGGCGCCTTTGCGACGTTGCCGCTTAGTCAGTTTAACAGGCACCTACTTACATGATGAATGATTTGTTATCCTATTTTATATAGGCTGTTTCATTGATATTTTAGAACTTGAAATTAAGGTGGATTAAAAATTTTAAGAATTCCATTGTAATGAATAATAAAATAAAACTATTTTACAACCACTACCCGTGTTTTAAATTAATGTCGTAAATGCGGTGACATGCAGTATATATTTTTTTGTCATATCTACCTAATTAATGTTATATGCAAATATTTATTTTTAACTAATTTATGTACAAACACAAAGTTCCAATTGTTGTCAGTGTTATACCTATTGTTACCTATACCCCATTTGAATGCTCGCGAAGCAAAGACATGTGCTCCTCACCTAATACTGCAATGCAATGTTTTTAGCAAATAAATTTGGTTTATGTAATTTTAAAATTATTTAATTTCACCTCAAATAAGCTGGCACAACAACTCACAAAGCCTTCATAAAAGAAGCGACTGAAAAGAAAAGATGTCATGCTACCTGGTGACCGAAAAGAATGAAGAGTGAGATATACACTGCCGGCCAAAAGTTTGAGACCACCTACATCAAAGTAGGAAAATGAAATAAAACTCAAAATACAAAGCAAGAGGTTTAATTATGAATTAAAATACTTATTTCCTAATACACATACATTATGAAGAAAACAAAAAAATCAAGAAAAATCAACCATTTACTTTAAAAATGTCGCTCATATTTTATACAGATTTTTCGTCGAAAAACCCTCCCTTGCATTTTATTACTACTTTCACTATTCTTGGCATACGAGCAATCAATTTGTCGATTGTATCTTGTGATATATTGTTCCAGCTTTCTTGTAAAGCCTTCCACATGTCTTCTTGCGAAGTGGGATAACAACTGCGCACATTTCTATCAAGCTCTTCCCACAAAAGCTCAATCGGGTTGAGATCCGGACTCTGAGGGGGCCACACCATGTTTTTTAAAACCCCTTCTGTTTCTTTGTGTTCTAAATAACCCCTGCATAATTTTGAACTATGTTTTGGGTCATTATCTTGTTGGAAAAAAAATCCATCTCCAATTATTCTTGAACCAGACGTAATGGCATTTTGCTGTAGTATTCGTTTATATTGCTCCTTTTTCACGATTCCTTCGACTCGTACCAAATCTCCGGTTCCATGGCCCGAGAAGCATCCCCAGACCATAATGGAACCACCACCAAACCACCACCATGCTTGACTGTTGGCACCACACAGTCTGGCATCATCTTTTCCTCGACGTTACGTCGAACAAAAATTCGTCGTTTTGAACCAAATATTTCAAATTTGGATTCATCTGACCAAAGAACTTGTTTAAAGTCTTCTTCAGTCCAGTCTCGATGGGTAAGGGCCCACTGCATCCGTTTCTTTTTGTTTTGTGGCCTTAGTAGTGGTTTTCGAACGGCGACGCGACCAAATAACTTAGCATCTCTCAAACGTCTTTTTACTGTAGTCAATGATACAGGTTCTGATCGGGATTTGTTCACTTCTACGCGGATTTCTGGTGCTGTTAGGCGTCTATTCCGCTTGCTGGTAGTGACGATGAAGTGATCCTCGCGAGAAGTGGTAGTTCTCGGCCTTCCCGAACGCGAACGATCTTGATTACTGCCAGTCTCCTTGTATCGGGTTATTGTGTTATGAACACAAGTCTTCGACAACTTAAGTTGAGAGGCAATCGCACGTTCAGATTTGCTTTCGCCGTATAAAACAACTATGGCAGAGCGAGTTTCACTGCTAATTTCGCGAACTTTTCCCATTTTAAGATGTCTTCACTGTAACAACGACGAGCTCAGACTAATAAGGTAGAAAATAATTTACTCCATAAAAACTTAGGTACTAAATATGTTTTAGGAAGCTAACATAATCCCTGATATCGGTTAACGCGAAACAAACCCAAAACAATAAGTAATGAGCAGATCATAAAAATATTACAATGACTCTACCACCTGGTCCTTGCGCGGCGCTCATTGATGTTTTGAAACAATAGACCTTTTTAGGATGATAACTTAAACAACAACATAAATAATGACTCTTAGAAATTCTTTAATAATAATAGAATACGCAGGTGTTCAAATTAGCTCATTATCATATGTGTACTTTGAAATATTTTGTTGGTGACAAAGATTTTTACAGTGGTCTCAAACTTTTGGCCGGCAGTGTAGGCGTGCACCCTGCCCGACATAAAACCCACAAACAATTTGCTCATTGTTGTAAAACTGATCGCAGATAATACTCGGAAAAAAAGTAATTTCATTTTCTTAAGTCCAACTGTGGGAAACATCATAAAGAGCGGAGAAAATCAATTATACCTAACCTTATCTATCACCGAAGTAGGCCGCACTTATTATAATAGTTTGTGTAGGCTTTTACCGTCTTACTGGTACTACTGGTTTACGATTTACCTACTACTCGAAGTAGACGTGAGATTCACCATCACAACAGTATAAGACATCTACTGGTGAAGATAACGCATTCTCACTAGATATTTATCAAAAAATATTGTATACACATAAAACCAAGACTAGTTTCCTTTGCATTGTACATCTCTACTAATATTATAAACTCCTAGGCTCCGAAACTACTGGACGATTTAAAAAATTCATTCACTGTTGGGAAGTTACACTATTCCCGGGTGACATAGACTACTTTTCACCCAACTGCGCAAAAGGAGGGTAATGTATTAATGAAAAACTGCGCGTGCAAAACTGCGGATTGGTCAGCTAGTTAGAAATAAAAATAAACTGCACATCCCCAAACTTCGGTTAGACTAAATAAATAATTAAATAATGGGGAATTCTGTGCGATTTTACTATAAACTCTCGAACGCTTCTAATTCGTAGATTTAAACGGTATAAAAAATATAATCTTATAAAGAAAGCGTAGTACATTTTATCTGACTATATTGTTGATAAAACCCCGCGGGCCGATGTCGCTCAGCCTCTCGACACCTGATATTATTTCCATTTTGCTATTTCAGTTCACTTATTCTTTTGTTTTCAACTTTTTGTATTATACTTTCTTTTATTTTTTAACAGACTTTAAAACAAGGAGGAGGTTCCTAATTAACTGTATGTTTTTTTATGTATGTATGATACGGGATTACTCGAATTCGAGAAATTCTTTTTTTGTTTAAAAACTTCCCAGGTGGTCACCAAGTCAGGATCTGATGATGGGATTCCAAAAAAATCGAGGGCAACCTTCAGATTTTATAGGGACGCATAATTTGTTTTATATTATTTTTGTAACGATATACATTTAGATTGGTCACATAGAAATTTCATCAAAATCGGTTAAGTCGTTTCGTTTTTTCTTTATTCTGAAGCCGGTTATATTTTTGTTAAAAAGTTACTTGTTTATTATTCCTATCGTTATATTTTGTAACCCTATGCCTTTATCAGTTCGTCTTTTTTATTGTTTATACTTTATGTTTTACTTTCCATGTAAAGAAGTTTTTAAAATAGTCAGGGGAAGCCAAATACGAGTGCACATGGTAGCTAGTTTTAATAAGGAAAGAGCAACGAAATTAGTCGCTGAATTAAATTATGTAATTACGTCGCCTTTTGTATTATTTCTGCGAGAAACTGTGGATGTTGCGCGTTCTGAGTGAAGGTCTGAGGTGGCAGTGGGCGGGGCACGTAGCTCGAGGTAATGACGGCCGTTGGGGTAGGAAGGTTCTAGAGTGGAGATCACGAACTGGAAAGCCTGATTAAGGTTGCTGGGAACCGTTGGGTGGATAGCCCATGTGTGATGATAATGGTGTTTGTAAGTTTCGGAATAAAGAATTATTTTGAATTGAAAACATTTGCCTAATGCAGCCCATCTCAATTGGATCCGCTTAGAGATGGGCCATGGAACGTACCATGCTTGGCATCAGACTGTTAGATCGAGTTCCAAACGTCGAGATTCGTAGACGAACGAAGGTTCATGACGTTGGGATTCTAGTTATGGATCTCAAATGGTCTTGGGCGGGACACTTGGCTAGACGTGGTGATGGCAGATGGAGCAGGACAGTGACTGAATGGTGGCCGAGGAGCGGGTATAGAAGGGTAGGACGACCAGCAGCGAGATGGGTGGACGACATCATCGACGACGGTTGTGGGCCGTCAGTGGGTGAGACTAGCGCAGGATCGTGGTGGATGGCACAAACTTGGGGAGGCCTATACCCAACAATGGGTGAAGTCAGGCTGTGGATGATGATGATGATGAAAACATCTAAATGAATTCGCTTCACATAAAACATAGCTTATCGTCAATTTTGACTAAATATTTATTACAAACTAAACATTACAGTATTTAAATAGAATAGAATTTAAGTAATCTATCAGTTATCCGGTTCCCATAGTACAAGCTCTGCTTAGTTTGGGGCTAGATAGCTCTGTGTGAAATGTCCAGCAATATTTATTTATTGATTTATACAATATAAGGTATAATAGGCGGTCTTATGAAGGGGGTGTGAATTTAAAATCCAAATCGTTAAGAGACATAGCTTGCATTATTTGTCACACCAACAAAGATATCAGTGTAAAATGTCCTGATATAATACTACAATATCCATACTAATATTATAAATGCAAAATGACTCTTATTGTTTCTTAGTTTGTTTGTTTGTTACCTTTTCACGCCTAAACGGCTGAACGAATCGTAATGAAATTTGGCAAGGAGATCCTCGAGACGAAGTAGGCTTTCTTTTGTCTCAAAAATAATATTGAAAGGGGTGAAATAGGGCTTGAAAGTTTGTATGGGCAAACAATAATTCTTTAAGTTAGGGATCTGAAAATCCATATTAAGAAATCATAAAGAAATACGAGTTTCAACTTTTTTGCAAAATGGGGGGGATACAGTGGCATTCTTTAGATGCACTCCCTATGTACTATTGGTATATTGATAGATTGTTACCGGTATTGGGATATAGGGTAATTTTTTACCTGACTGCACAGAAGGAGGGCAATGTTTTTATTGACAAACCATACGTGTGAAGCCGCGGGCGGGTCATCTAGTTACCGATATAAATATAGGATATAATGTTAGGTAGTATGGACCATTAAGTGCCTTCTTGTCTTTAATAAGAATATTAATATCTGAAAACGAGGATATTACATCACTTTAACTGGTAACACCTGTTACAGATTACGAAGCGGAAGTGGGGACTCAACTTAGGCTGTATATTACACCTACGGGTAACGATGCTAAACTTAGTCATAACTTAAGTTTAGCAACATGTGGTTTATAGACCGTGGCCGAGGGTGCTGTACCAAACCCTATCCTATTATCTTTTACGCAGGCTCCTAAAGTAATCATTTATAAGAAAAAAAAAATAAACTCTTGGCTTATTGAGCAACTCTTAGGTAAACAACTATGATAAGCTCTGAACTCATTGACTGTTTGTCATATTATTGTCCGATAGATTGTATTTTTTTTCTACTGGAGATGGAACAAGCGTATGGCCCACCTGATGTTAAGTGTTAACCATCGTTTAATCAAAGTATTACCTCGTAGGTCACGCATCCTAGAAAGGTACCCCACGATGCACTACTCTGCGTCCATCAACTTGATGTGTAAAGTCTTAAAATTTTGTATTAGTGAATTTATAGTAATTTATATTAAATAGTTATTTTATTTTATTTTATTTTAACTGTAATAAGTACTAATTGTACAAAAAAATATTTATTTAAAGTTATTATTATCAATAAATGACTATTATGGCTATTTATAATACCTTTTTATAACAAACTAGCTTCCGCCTGTGGTTTCGTTTGCGTATTTAGCGAATGAAAAGTAGGCTATGAGTCAATCCAGGTCATTATATATCAAACTTCATTGAAATTGGTTCCGCCGTTATGACGTGATTGTGTAAAAAACAAACATCCAAATTTACGCATTCACAATATTAGTGTATTTATATTATCTGTAGATCATGCAAACTTTTATTCCGGGGGCGGGAATATAACCCACAACCTCCTGCGACTCGAGCTATTCGCCCACAGCGCCAATGAAGTCATCCGTAAAAATAAATTCTGTGTATTGCTTGCCGATTATTTGTTTTTTTTTTAAATAAATTTTTGCTATTTTATATTAACTCATCTGCTAACCGTACTAATTCTTATCTAACTGTCGAATTTTACAACTTATCTAATATTCCGATTGCACCAACGTTCACCAAACATTTGAATATCTTTCCATGGTTATTTAATTCACGGTAATGGAATACCCATCCAATATTCTGATTACATCAATTCTCACCAATAAGTAATATGATAAATAAT
Source organism: Philereme vetulata (assembly GCA_918857605.2). NCBI lineage: Eukaryota > Metazoa > Arthropoda > Insecta > Lepidoptera > Geometridae > Philereme > Philereme vetulata. The sequence continues at coordinate 783,592 of OU975425.1, forward strand.
ATATTTTCACAGAAGTATAACATACATGCTATTCACAGGACAGTATATGAACATTAAATGATCATTATATCCCACCTTAGGTATAAACCTGTGTTGTGGGAAGGTAATCTCTTTCGTCCGTTTTTATACAGTATGAGTAAAATAATCAATAGATTGTGATTGTGTTTTGTACAAAACACCGGGTAAGTATAAACCTGCACTTAATCATAATAATTTAATATAATTGGTTTTTACCTTTTTAAATGATTTTTTGTATGTAATTAATTTGTGTAATAATTTGTGGTTGTGTATTTAAAAAAAATATTGTTCTTAATCTGAAATTAATGAGTTAATAATATACGAAATAAACTTTTTTTGTGGTAACAAGCTTAGTTTTCTTCCTGCGACTATTTTTATTTGCAACATTTGAGGCTCACGCTATGTTCTGACTATATCAATATGTTATCACGGCGCCGCCACCGACGTTATCAAAAAATGGAGAAGATTCTCAATTCATCGGTTATGTCTAAAATTATCGGATTTAAATTATGACTTTTTCTTAGAAAGGTATAAATCTGGTGAAGATCTGATAATGGAATCCATGAGAAAATTAATAAACACATCTTAGCAAAAGCATCTGGTTGACTTAAAATAAAATGAAGATAAATAAGCCGTTTATTCAGATTTTACAATTTCTGAAACTTATGTACAATGGTAATTATTAATTGTTACCATCTGTGTGTATCTGCAATTTGTTATTCTTTTCCATAGTTTGCCTGCCGCATTTTCAATGTCGTCTTTCCAACGTTTGTGTTGTCATCCTTTACTTCTTTTCCCATTTCTTGGGTACCAAACTGTAACTCTCTTACTCCACTAGTCAACACCTCTTTGTGTGTGTCCTGCCCATCTCCATTTTAGTGATTTTGTTTTAGTTAACACGTCAAACACCTTGGTCTCGCTCCGTATGTCTGCGTTCCGCTTTCGGTCTCTCCTCCTGATACCCAACATGCTTCACTCCATCGCGTGTTGGCTGACCGAAAGCTTACGAAATTGTGTGTTCGTGAGGGCCCAAGTTAGACATCCGTATGTAAGTACAGGCAGAATACAGGACTGGTAAAGTTTCCGTTTCAGCTTGATACCGAGCTTGACATCAGACTTCTGGTCGACTTACGGCCGAATAATTCTTTAACACTGTAGGGGCCGAGCGATGCTTAGGCAAGCAGAGTTGTAAAGGAATACAGTCGCAGCGCTCGGCCCGGCGGTCACCTCCCGGCACGTGTAATTCTTGTATTGACTTGTATACTGTATGAATAGACGAAGGACTGAATTTTTACTTTGCATTTTAATTTAATTGAGAATCCATCTGGTAACTGCAACTTGGCCATTCTAATATTAATATTGATTCAACAGTAACCTAAAACTCAACATTTAACATAGAACTCAACAAACACGTCAACCGTTTTTGATGATTTTCTGTAGTCGGTTATATTTTTGAAATAAATAAACAAATTAAATAAATAATTATTTTCGGTATAACACACAACTAACTAATGAATTAGTACATAAATATCTAGTGGCAGGCTATTATATCCGATCGGCAATCGATAACGACTAGTATTCATTCCGATCCCAGTGTCATATGTCTACAAACCTTTACTAATGGCGTTTCAACTTGTACTAAACACTTTATCTTTCTACGTTTAATTTTATTTACAACCTTAGAAGATCCACTTTATTATCTACTAATTATTATTTTCCTGGATTTTTTTGAATTTCGGTGTTCTAGAGCTCACCAAATCTGCTGACGGTACCCCCGACACTTGATTTATGTCTCAGGGGGCGCGCGCAGCAACTACCGCCATTTGTCACGGGTCGGATCGGTTTTTATGCAAACCGTACTTTGAGTGATTACCGCCCATAAATGTATTTGAGGTCTGACATGGCTATGTGCCTTCAGTGACCTTGCGTTTGGTGTCAGAGTTAACTTATTTAGGGGGGGGGGGGGGGGGGGTGTTGACTTGTTCAATTTACAGTTTACAGCCGCTATGGTGGCTCCTTCACCGTTTATGCGGTAAAAATTTGGAATGACCTTCCTCATGAAATTTGCGCTAGCTCATCACTCAACATTTCCGAATGGAAAATTAAAGAGTATCTTTCTCTGTAATTTTATATTATTATAGGTATATAATAATATTCCATATAATTTATTTATTATAATTTTAATATTATATCATACTTTAGGTATAGTTCATATTACTTTCGCCACAGTCGGGTATATATATATACCTTTAAAATTATCTCTCTCACTAGCCTCAAAGGTTTGTTGGAAGAAAACTCTTCTTAGAGTTAAGCTCGCCTTTGCACATGACCTCTATTTCAGTATTTTTAAATGTATTTTCTTTTGTGCAAAAAAGAATAAAGACAGTTTAAATAAAATCATATATTTTCTCGTATCTGAACAAATGGATTTGCAGTATTTTGCCAGTAAGTAGTAAGTTCATAATGAGTATTCGAATTTGATGTCGTATTTTTAGGTGATCTTAAACTCTCTGTTATGGCTTGATGAATAATTTTAAGACGCCATCTGAAGCATGAAACGCTCAGTTGATAATACCTCTAGCGGTCACCCGTCCAAGTCTTGAATGCGCGGAAAGTGGCTTAAAACTTAGGTATTGTGTCAGGAATGACTAAGCGTAACTTACTATTTAACTGAGATACATATACATATATTCAATGGGTCGGTAGCTCCGGAAATGTGTAGGGGAGGCCTATGCTTGGCAGTGGACGTCCTTTAGTTGATATGGTGATGTTATATAGTTACCTATATACAATGGACGACTCTTAAAACTATGACAATGATGAAGCATATCTATTTAGTCAGCCAGTCGAATCGACCGGTTCTAAATCAGGGCAAGTTAGCCAGAGCCTAAGCACACATTGACCTCAAGTAAACTTATCTTTATCTTATCTTAGGATTAAGCACAGTGACTCAACGGCGCGGAAAATTAGAAGTTAATTAATTAATTTGAGGGAATACATTTGGGATAACGGAAACGGTAGTCTAGTTTCAGATACGGAGTGAAGATTACTAATGCTATTATTAAAAATACGGTATTTATCACGTACCGTTTTATCGGTGTTACGACCGACAGTGTTTTGAGTGCGAGGCGAGACGCAGTGCGGATGGCACTCACTCTGATGAAGGTTACCGAATTGAACAGAAACATTTTTATAAATAAATTATGCTGGACATTTCACACAGCTAAAATAAGCAAAGCTTGTTAGTATGGGAACCAGTTATCTGATAGAATATCTACTTTTCATATATATACTTTTCAACCGATTTCAAAAAAGGAGAAAGTCCCCAATTCGACTGTATTTTTTTATGTTTGTTACCTCAGAACTTTCAACTGGATGAACCTATTTTGATGATTATTTTTTTATTTGAAAGCTGGTGCTTCCTGTGTAGTGACATTTCCATTTGGTCCAGTTCTAACAACGGCATCTATGAGAAAACCATATAAGTCTTAAATTTGTTTAATTTGCTTGTTAGCTCAGAACTCTGTTATACATAAAACTATTTAAAAAATTAGTTTTTTATTTGAAAGGATATATGCTTTTAGATTAATCCCATGGAAAATTCATCAAAATTGGTAGAGTAGTTTGGTTTCTTCTGTTATCTATAGGTTATATATTTGTTAAAAAGTTACTTGTTTTGTAATACAAACTTTAGATTGCTTTTAGATTAATCCCATGGAAAATTCATCAAAATTGGTAGAGTAGTTTGGTTTCTTCTGTTATCTATAGGTTATATATTTGTTAAAAAGTTACTTGTTTTGTAATACAAACTTATAAAATACACAAACACCCAGACCCGGAACAAATATATGTAGATATCGCAAACATTTCACCGGTGGGAATTAAACCCGCAACCTCCTGCGTTTCAGATGGCTATCCGTCCACTGCGTCACGGAGGTCGTCATCATCATCTTATACAGTTTAGATGATCGCTCGCTGGTACAAGCGTCCTCTCTCAAACGTCACTCTAATCGATATCTTGCTATTCGCATCCACGACTTGCACTCTGCGCTCTCTATCAAAGTGAAAGTCAAAGTCTAAGCAAAAAATTATTTACTTTCTTAAACTCATATTTCTATGGTCTATGATTGATTGTTTTTAAACAAATAATTTGTAAAACAATTTGTTTATAATGTATTAACTATTGTTTATGTAATTTTTGGGAATAAATGGCTAATAATAATAAATATTATAAATATTGCTGTACACTTAACACAGCGCTATCTTGCCCCAAACTAAGCAGAGCTTTTACAATGGGAACCAGATAACTGATAGAATACGTATATATATATATATATATATATATATATATATATATATATATTGTAAATACATACTTATAATACATAGAGAAACAACCAGACCCGGAACAAATATCTGTAGATCATGCAAACATTTGTTCCGCAGCGGGCATCGAACCCGCTACCTCCTGCGTCTCAGCCGGCTATTCGCCCACTGCACCACGGAGGCCGTCCTAATAATCAAGATAATATTATATCGTCAATAATAATGAATGATTGAACAAATATGATATTTTTCTAATTTATTCATTACAGAATCAACGGCACTTGATATCAATGTAAACAAGCAACAGATTCTTATTTTATAGACATCATTTTTAAGAAACTAGTAAACATTAGTCTTTAAGGAATTTAAAACTATAGGGCTGGGATAATGAAATATTTAAATAATGATTTAAATGGGAATGAAAATATTTTTTTTATTTGTTATCCCGTTATGGCCGTGTGGTCCCGGCGTAATAATAGGGCCACTCCTTCTCATCCCGCGGGAGCCGTGAGAGCCGGCAAAGGGAGTTGTTCCAAGGAATGGGCAGCAGCATTCTTCAGTGTACTAATCACCAACCACTGCGATCACCAAGCCGCTTGCCAAGCGTGGTGATTATGGCAACCCTTTTCTTTCTGAGAGATTCTGAGAGAGGTCAAAAAGTTCTATGTACAGATGTACACCTCAACACAAAACCCCGTTGGTCAGTTGGCTCAGGCCAAAGCCAAACTAACCCGACACTATACCGAAGACATCCCGGACATCAGCCTGTACGAGATTAGGATCTCTCTGAAACAGCTTAAAACAACAAGGCACTAGGTGAGGATAGAGTTACGACAGAACTTTTGAGAGCGGGTGGAAAACCGGTACTTCAAGTCCTCCAGAAGTTATTTAACTTCGTCGTCCTTGAAGGAACCACGCCAAAAGCGTGGGATAGGAGCGTGGTTGTGCTTTTCTTTAAAAAAGGTGATAAAACCTTATTAAAGAACTACAGGCCCATATCGCTCTTGAGCCACCTTTACAAGCTGTTTTCGAGAGTGATTACGAACCGTCTCGCACACAGGTTCGATGACTTCCAGCCTCCCGAACAAGCCGGTTTCCGAAAAGGCTTTAGTACCATAGACCACATCCACACGCTATGCCAGATTATCCAGAAGACCGAGGAGTATAATCTATGGGATCCAGGAGTATATGTCTAGCGTTTGTGGACTATGAAAAAGCCTTTGATTCAATCAAGACCAGTCTCTTCAGCAATGCCAAATCGACTATAGATATATCGAAGTGTTGAAGTGTTTGTATAGTAACGCCACTATGTCAGCCCGTCTACAGGACCAGAGTACGGAACCAATCCATTTGTAGAGAGGCGTGAGACAGGGAGACGTAATTTCTCCGCAACTGTTCACGAACACATTGGAGGATGTTTTCAAACTCTTGGTCTGGGACGGACTTGGTATCAATATCAATGGCGAATACATCACTCACCTTCGTTTTGCCGATGATATAGTCATTATGGCCGAATCGCTCGAGGAACTCGGTACCATGCTCAACGACCTCAGTAGGGTCTCCCAACAGGTGGGTCTTAAAATGAACATGGATAAGACGAAAATCATGTCAAATATCTATGTTGCACCCGTACCGGTAGTTGTTGGGGGCGATACTCTCGAAGTTGTCGACAAATATGTATACCTAGGACAAACTGTCCAATTAGGTAAGTCCAACTTCGACGAAGAATCCAACTCGACTGGGCAGCGTTCGGGAAACTTCGCGATATCTTCTCGTTCAAAATTCCCCAGAGCCTGAAGACTAAAGTCTTCAACCAGTTTGTGTTGCCAGTGATGACCTATAGCACTGAAACGTGGTCCTTTACTCATGACCTCATGAACAAGCTCAAGGTCACTCAACGAGCTATGGAGAGGGCTGTGCTCGGGGTTTCTTTGCGTGACAAAATCCGCAATGAGGAAATCCGCAGAAGAACCAAAGTTGCCGACATAGCTTTCAAAAATTAGCAAGTTGAAGTGGCAATGGGCAGGCCACATCGCTCGTAAAACCGATAACCGTTGGGGAAGAAAGGTTCTCGAGTGGCGACCACGGACTGGAAGACGCAGCGTAGACCGGCCCCCCACAAGGTGGACCGACGATCTAGTAAGAATCGCGGGGAGCCGTTGGGCGCAAATGGCTACCCACCGCTCGTTGTGGCGATCTAAGGGGGAGGCCTATGTTCAGCAGCGGACGTCTCCCGGCTGATGATGATGATGATGATTTGTTATCCCGACGTTTCGACTTTGTTGTAACAGCCGTAGTTGCAATCATCGTCAGGCTCGCAATACATACCCGTTTAAATCAGTAATTAATTATGTACAATGATCGTAAAAGTTTGAAAAATACTAACGAAATATTTGTAGCGGAAATCAAACTCACCTCGCCATAGATCCTTTATTATTTAAATTGTTATAGGTACGTTTACGTAGCGTAAAACGCTTCAATTTCGGCGACGTTTATACAGGTTGTCCGTAATTTACGGCGGTATACAGGTGTAGTGATTTGTAGCCACCCCATTGGATGTAGATCAAAGTTTCGAAGCGAAACGTACCTGTGCCCCTACTTTCACTCCTCGCTAAAAGCCTATGTCTTTCACTACTTTTTATACATAAAAAATAATAGTATGTAGAATAAATGAATATTATATACTAATTCGAGTAAAATTTTCGCAGGAGGTAGCGGGTTCGATTCCCGCTGTGGAACAAATGTTTGCATGATCTACAGATATTTGTTCCGGGTCTGGTTGTTTCTCTATGTATTATAAGTATGTATGTACAAAAAAAGGTATATCAGTATTCTATCAGATATCTGGTTCCCATAGTACAAGCTCTGCTTAGTTTAGGGCTAGATAGCGCTGTGTGAAATGTTCAGAAATATTTATTTAGTTTATTTAATTATTACATACAAAAATAATGTTTTGTTTTAACCTTAAATGTAGGTTACCATCCTGCCGTACGCGCCGTACGCGCCGTACGCGTCCTGTAGACCGGTCGAGTACATTGATCGGCCGGGGTCATTAACTGAACGGGGCATTGAACGAGTGGGGACGTTGAAGGGCTTGTAGTAACTTTATAGTAATCTGTGGCATCGCTCAATACGCTACTTGTCTAATATTTCATCGAGTCGCATTTTATAGATTTTTTTAGTGATTTTAATAACTAGTGGTTCGCCCTGAACTGCGATCTCGCGAGTCCCCGTAAAAACAAAAAAAAATAGTATTCGTAATCTTTGACTATCAAAATAGTGCCACGAAATGAAAACCTACTAGGTATTTGACCTACAGTTTCATTCAAATTACAGATGACGGGAGTTCATGTTATTTGGTTACCTGTTTTTGGGGTAGAAATTGCAGTTATTCTGTATTTCAGACTTTTGCCTATATTTGTGTCACTAATTCTACAGGCGTACCAAATTTCAGCACTGTGGGGTCACTGGTGTACCCTGTGAATTTCGTCAAAGTTCATTGTTACTTGCTAATAACTTTAAAACCACAAAATTTAAACTCGAAATGTACACATAAAGACCTTTCATTAGACGTGCTATTTGAAAGGATAGTTTCATTTTGTTCTTTTTTTACCCCTCTTGAACCCCAATATCTCAACAAGTCATTCTCATCAAGTCAGCTCATTTAGTCACATCAGAATTTTGTCACCTATATACTCAATTTCACGATGATCGGATCATCGCTTCGAAAGTTATCCTCGGACAAACAAACATACATACATACATATAACGCCAATTTGCCCAAGTTGATTTGGAGATCTTGTTCGCTCGATCAATTATCAGGTTGTCTTTCCATCTTGTCCTAGCTGTATCATCTTTGTATATGTGAATCGAAAACTACTAGTATCCTCACAGGAATTCCCTTGGGTACTTGGTGAAGGGGGGGGGGGGGGGGGGGGGGGGGGGGGGGTCCCGTTAGTTTTTCCGCGGTTAGTTTTAAGGACATTCTAAGCCATCTGGGAATTTAAACTTTAGATTGATAGACACAGGTGTAAGGGGAATTGTTTTATCTTTAGAACTAGCTGACCCTCTAAAGGTTACCTAGAAGATATAAAGTCACCCATTGTATTGCCTTTTTATTAACTTGCAACGTATGTATATTTGTCCGGGTGGAATCTTGCAACTGAATTTTAAACCCGTTCCCCTCAACTGATTGAGCTGAAATTTGGAATATATTACGTAACTTCGGTGACTTCGGTACAATGGCGCAGTGGACGTATAACTGGCTGAGACGCAGGAGGTATCGGGTTCGATTCCCGCCGCAGAACAAATGTTTGCATGATCTACAAATATTTGTTCCGGGTCTGGATGTTTTTCTATACATTGTAAGTATGTATTTACAAAAAAAGAAGTGTATTAAGTATCCTATCAGTTTTCTGGTTTGAATAGTACAAGCTCTGGTTAGTTTGGACCTAGTTGTCCGTCCACCAATATTATATTATTATTATATGGTACCATGGAGGGTGGTCTCATGATAGAGACGGATGCTAGACAACAGAACTTCTGAATGGATTATAGCAGGCTACTAAACGTGTTTGGGCTCATTTGAATCTACTAGCTGACCTGCCCTCGGCTTCGCATGCGTGATTTGTTAAATATTGATTGTCGTATCTTCTGAACCCTGCAAAGCTAGAACATACGCCAAAACTTATGTTAATATATGTTTTAATCCCTAAAATTTTTATTAAAATCTGTTGAGCCGTTTTGGAGCCCATTCAAGATAAACTTTCAAATGGACAGGCAGACAAAAATTCTAAAACGGTCATTTACAATAAAATATCGTTTATTAGTCGTTTTTAAATCACAGAGACATACTTCAATTTTATTATTGGTATATACTTACATATTTGAACTATTTGGGGTCAAGATCCTGGGTCCATGGAGTACCGGGGCCCATCGCGTTTTCAAAATTATTTATGGGAGTCGAAATGACGTGTGATCCGAAAGCTGGCGCTTATCTGGGTCATTGCGCAATGCAACCAGTGTCTTGGGGACACTTCCGGCTGGTAGTGATCTTGAGCAGTTGAGCTATCCACAGATCGTTTGCAGCGGTCTTTAGATGATTCAACTGTTTTTTCCTGTATTTTAGTCATATAATAGTGAATATTTAATGGTATTATACTTCATTACTTTACTTAAAGAAAGAAAGAAAATACATTTATTTGCAGACACAACAAAACAAAGACATACACAGTAACAGAAATAATACAACAGTAGGAGTAACAATATAATAAACACAAATAGAAAAAATAAAATATACATAGGCAGTTAGTACGTCCAGGTTATGAGCGTCCGCAAAATAGGATACTTAGGTACTAGGTTAATAAATATTACCAATTTCCATAAATAGTTTTTTTTATGTTATATGTGGGAAAACAGGCTTACGGCCCACCTGATGGTAAGCGGTCACTGTCGCCTATTGACACCGGCAACACCCGGGGTGTTGTCGATGCGTTCCCTACACTGTAGTAACCTCTTTACATTTCTCTTAAAGCGTGCCATGTCGTAGCCTAATGGGAAAACCTCAGATGGTAACTCATTCCACATCTTGCAAGTATGGGGTAGAAAAGATCGCGTTAAGCGTGTGGTGCGTGATACCCAATTGTCGTTGATATGTGGATGAGCTTTATTACGTTGTCGAGAAGTGCGGTGGTAAAATCTTGACGATGGGATAAGATCGAATAGCTCCTCAGAACATTCCCCATTATACAGGTGGTAGAATACACTGAGCGATCCGATATCACGGCGTTGACTCAGCGGTTCCAGCCTGTCGGCGAGTTTGGGATCACCGATGATTCTAATGGCTCTTCTCTGAAGGGAGTCGAAACGAAGCAATTGGTACTTTGGAGCTCCGTGCTAAAGATGGGAACAGTATTCTACGTGCGGCCGAACTTGCGCTTAGCGAATAGTTTAAATAAAAATAAAAATTAAATAAAAATATTACAATTACAATCGCAAAAATCCATAAATAATAATGAATTACATTATTAAGCACACAATAGGAAACAGAAATAGAAGAAAATAAACCATCTTCGCGCTGAGAGTGACGAACCTGTTGTTCAATCATTCTCAACTCGAAGCACGTCCGATACGGTTTAAAGATGAAGGAGAAGAGAGATGAAAGATTCAATTATTTGCATTGAATACATGAGTTACAGTAGTACGAGTAGGTAATCTATACTTTTACTTTAATATTACTAATGGTTCGGCCCGAACTGAAATCTCGCTATTCTCCCATAACCAAAAAATATTTTTAGGGCGACTCACAACGATCGATGCCTTAACATATTTAGTGGCTAAATGTGTTATAAGGAGTTGTCAAATCATATAAATACGTACAATTTAAACATGTTTAGTCGCTAAATATGTTAAGGGATCGTTGTGCAAGCCGGCCTTAATAATCGACTACTTAATAAACTAGTGCCACGAAAATAAATCCAAATTACTTGACCTACAGTTTCATTCAAATTACAGGTAACGGGAGTTCATGTAAGTGGTTATTATTTTTTGGGGTAAAAATTGCAGTTTTTCTCGATTTCAGACTTTTCCATATATTTGTGTCACTAAAGCTACACACACGCATAGTAAATTTCAGCACTGAGGAGTCACTGGTGTAGGTACCTACCCTGTGAATTTTGTTCAGTTTTTATTATGGCTAATAACATAAAAACTACCAATATTAAAATAATCCAGGCCAATCAGCATGCAAAATAAATTACAAAAATTGAATTAATGAATGAATGAAATACTCTTTATTGCACATCAACCAAAATACAGTAATAATGGAAATAAACAATTAATAAAGGTACAATGGGCGGTCTTATCGCTAAAAGCGATATCTTCCAGACAACCTTTGGATGAACAGGAAAATTATACATTCAGAAAGAATTCTTTATAAATAAATTAAAATATTTCAAGTCATTGTAATTTGTCTGTTAAATATAGTGTGTCTATGCTAACTTTAAGAGTTTTTTTTTAAGTTATCATTTAAAATTATAAAATTGGACTATTTCTACCGTAATATGTTTGTTTTTTTGTCTATTTGTTTATTTTAATTTTTACTTACTTACTCATAATATTTATTTATTGTTTTAATTTATATTGATAGTACGTAATTTAATTTATTGCGATTATGAATTTTTATTATCTGAAATAAATGAATATAATACAATATTTCTAAAATATATTTGGGTAGGTGATTGAATATCCTATATTATTGCCATATTTTCAGGATGCTGTTGTTACTGTCCCGCGCTCTGCGCATTAGGGATGCAGTTTTCTTGTGTAAGATGACTTCGAAACCATCCATTTGATATTCTGCTAACATCCCTGACGCACTGCAGAAGGTTAGGTTAACGTTGACAAGATATAAGAGAAGATCTACATTCTAAGATTTCACAATCGGAAGTCATCAGTTACCTCTCTGTATATCAAAAAGTGTTTACAAAATGAGGTTAAAAACTCCACACATTAAACCTTTTCATGAACAGTCGAGTGCCACTGTTATCGCGACTTCCTGTGCGGATGTTTTGTGCATGTCTGTACTGCTACGGACTTTCATTTGTATGGAGTTTTTGTTTATTGAATACATCCTGTATCTAAACTAAGACCGGTTAAGTATGAGTTAAACTTGCACACCGAGGGTTCCGTACCTAAATGTATTAATTTCAATTGGAATTAGATATGACGATGATGATAACATTTCATATGAGCTTTCTCATTTTAGTTATATTCAAAAACTGTTTTTACGAAAATGACGGCACTTGAAAACTAAGAGCTCTCAGGGTCTCAGGACTCTTCAGAAAATCCACAATAACAATATTACCAACTGCAATAATGCTATTCCTTTGAAGCCTCACAACTTGCACAGATCTTTGAATCTTATTTCAAAGCTGATACATTTCATAATTGCTTGCAATATTTCAAGCGAAGAAAGATCCACCCTGCAAACTGTTATAAGCTTTATATCTGAGGCGTAAAGCACAGTATTGCTTGTGAATTTATTAGCGTAGAAAATCATACTTTACCCCTCATTTCTACGATTGGAGCTGCACTACGAACAATCCTTAACACAATAGTCTTGGAATTGTGAATTCTATTACGTAGGTGTTTAAGCGCAATATCGTTTGCAGCGCGAATTTGTAAACGTTTTGTTAGCATTTTGAATTTCAAATTTTGTGTAGTGCTTTTATGACGTCATTTTGAATTTTGTAAAACGGTCCTAAGGGATTGAGTTTCGAAGCTTTTGCACTTGGATTTGCACGCGTATATTAAATTCTTGAAAATAAAATATATTGTTCTGCGGATGAATATTAAACAATTGCAACATGGTGTCGCATTCGCGATGAAATGTTATACAATGTGCTATACTCGAGTATAAACGCACAATAATAACTACGACTTGTGCCCTCGCGCGCATTCGCACGCTCGTATGCCATTATAAAAAAGGCACGCGACAAAACCCGTTTCAATCACTAATTAAATAAATATTGCTGGACATTTCACACAGCGCTATCTAGCCCCCAACCAATTATGCATAGTGATCGCAAAGCTTGAAAAATATTAATGGTGATTCTCTGAATAAAAACGCATGGCCAAGATCCTAAGCTCGGAACAAGTAACACATATTTATTTACATGTGGGTGGGTTGTATCTCGTACAAGTAACAACGGTCCCTTTTATTGAGGTCCGTTGAACACGATTTACGGAACAAATTTTTATTTACTTCTAGGAAATGTTTGTTTTTTTTATTTTCGACCTCAGTGGGCAGTGGGTGAGTAGTCTGAAACGTAGGAGTTTGTGGGTTCGATCCCCGCCACGGAACAAATGTTGGCTTGATCTAGAGATGTTTGTTTTGTGTCTGGGTGTTTTCTTTATAACAAATTAAAAAAATAATAATAATTATCAAAAATAATGTACGTATACTGTCTGTCACCGCATTCACGACATTAATTTAAAACACATGCAGAACCGTATTAACTGATTTTTGAGGTGGGTTTAATACCGGTAGCTTGAACATTTATCCAGTAATCGATACGTTTCCAATAAACAATTTTTAACTTAAATCAGCGGCGCCTTTGCGTCGTTATCATTTAGTCAGTTTAACAGGTACCTACTTAAAAGATAAATTAATATGATTTGGTTACCTATTTTGTACAGGCTGTTTCATTGATATTTTATTACTTAAAATTAAGGTAGAAAGAAAATAAAAAAATGAAGGTAATTAATTTGAAAGAAAAAAACTATTTTACAACAAATACTATTATTAATGATTTAAATTTATGTCGTAAATACGGTGACACGCAGTATAAGTATTCTATTCAGTTTTCTAGTTCGCATAGTACAAGCTTTGCTTAGTTTGGGGCTAGATAGCGCTCTGTAAAATGTCCAGCATTATTTATTATATTCCAGCAATAAGCCTCGTCTACTTCAGCTTGCTAATATTATTTTGATGTTTTCCCTCACTGCTTTTAGTACACAAATATATTTACGAGTACAAATATCCATTATTCAGGTAAAATTTGAACTCGCATCCTCAGGCTTAGAAGCTGAGGTACTCCCTACTAAGCCAACACAACTCTGTGTAGCCAGATGCAAAAAGTGACCACAGGCATTATTTTATCTATTTTTTGAGCCTTGATAGTTTACGTGTGTCAACAATGGTCGCCAGCTTTCATATATTTTAATGTAATTTATCAGATGAGATGTAATTTTGGAATTGGAATAGTATGCGTAATATTTAGGATACAGGGTTGCTATTTCAACCACCATCATCATCATATCAGTCACAAGACGTCCACTGCTGAACATATCCTTCATCGAATTCCAGAGCGGCCGATTTTTTTAACAATAACAAGATTATTAAATAACTTCCGCCAGCGGCTTCGCACGCGTTGTTTGTCATCAAAAAGTAGGCTATGTTTTAATCCGGTTATAATCTACATACATACCGAATTTCATCGTAATCGGTTGAGCCTTTACGCCGTGATTGAGTAACAAACAAATATCCAACTTTCGCATTTATAATATTAGTGGGATCAAATATTGCTAGACATGTAACACCGCACTATTTAGTCCCAAACTAAGAACAGCTTGTATAATGGAAACCAGATAAGTGATAGAGTACGTAAATACATACTTTTTTGTTATATATATAAAAACCCGTTACTTCCTATTTCTCAGCCGGCTATTCATCCACTGCGCCACGGAAGTCGTAAAATAAAATTAAAATCAAATCATTTAATTTTCAATTAAGTGAAAATGAGCATCGGTTGTTATTATATCGGTTATTTTGCTAGTTATATTAATCACTAGCTTTCGCCCACAGCTTTGCACGCATCGTTTGTCAATAAAAAGTAGCCTGTGTTAATCCAGGTTTTAATCAACTTACATACCAAATTTAATCGAAATCGGTTCAGCCGTTTCGACGTGATTGAGTGACAATAATATTAAAAATGCGAAAGTTTGGATGTTTGTTTATTTATTTGTTTGTTTATTTGTTACTCAACCACGTCAAACCGATTCTGATGAAATTTGGTATGTACGTAGATAATAATCTGGATTAACACATATGCTACTTTTTTATCCCATAAATTAGTTCCCATAAGATAAAAATGGGATATCAAAGTTTCAATGTGTACTTATGCATCCTAGAACAACGCGAGCGAAGCCGCTCGCAACACCTAATATAGATTATATTTTATATAAGTTTTTTTTTTATATTATAGTTGTTTTTTAAGATGAGATATTGGCACAAACTCATGTCCTCTCTCAGGTTACGTCCAACTAAAATTGCATTGTGAGATACGAAGTCTCATGTGCCTGTTATTTCACGGGCACCTGCGAGGGGCACACTTAAAGTTTCCGGAATCAATAATAAAAAAATACTATTAATGGTCTAAAAGGAATTTATTGATTCTCAAAATAATTTGCCTTTTGGTCAATGCACTTTTTCATACGATTGAACCAATTTTATGTCTCGCACCAAATAAGAATACCCGTCGTTGTATCTGGCAAGCATACCATGGCACCAAATGATGCGGTCCATTTTTGAGCATCAATCAAACTGTGTGGGATCCATCGAGAACACAGCTTTCTCACACCCAAATGTTTGTGTAGGATTGACTGTATTTGACTCATGCCTATGTTCAAAAATGTCCGGATCTCATGGTAGGTCACATGCCTGTCTGTTTCGATCATACGCACAGCATCAATGTTTTTGTTGTTCACAGCGGTGCACCTTCATGAATTTCATCATGGAGATTGAAAAGACCGCGTTTGAATTCTGCAAACCAGCTATAAATAGTCGTCTTGCATGGTGCTCTTTCGCCAAAAGCAGATTGAAGCCGAACGACGCTCTGCTGAGCTGTCAAATTACACTTAAAATCGTAAAAAATCATGCAACGAAAATTTTCCCGAGTTAAATCCATTTCATTGTAATCACGCAATTTTTAAAATGACGCCACAATGTGAAAACAATTGACAATCAGATGAAACAAATTTTATTCTACGGCTTAAGAGTTCCATTTTCAAATGTAGTAATAACTTTTTAAATATTGATTATGTAAGTGGCCAATTTTGGAAACTTTTATTGTGACCTGTGTGTGCTCTTCAAGCCGGTACTTTATTTTATAACGTAAGCTAGTCGCTCCCTTGTCGTTCGGCCAGGCCGTCGCTTTCGCACCTATAGTGAGTATCTTACGTGTGCAACAGCGACAACGACTGACGTAATTAGAGTACGGAATTAGGCTTTAAAACTAGAGTTGCACATAAATGAACCCACTTCATTTTCGGTAATAACTTATGCACAAAATATATTAAATTAAAATATATTATTTTTTTTATTCATTATTTACAGCATCAACAGCACTTGTTATCAATAAAATGATAGTTTGATAATTTTATAACCTCATAAATAATAATGAATGTTGAGTTATTAGGTTAGTTAAATGTATTTTTGATAATTTTATTGTAAACTGTCAACCCTAGTCATATGCGGTTGTAACCACTTTTAACTAGTTTCGTCCACTCTCGAACCGCCGCTGAAAATACTGGATAATGCTGAAAATTCTGAAATTGTGGAGTACTTACAATGTTGTGTACTACGTTGTTAATAACTTCAATTTTGTCGGATTACTTTGTGTGGTGTGATTTTGTCGGAACCATGTTGATATTACTTTAAAATTGATGCAATGAAATCTGTCCTACATAATAGTTTATTTTTTATTTTTGGCTTAATAAAATTACACAGATCGATCTTGGGCGGCACCCAACGGCTCCCAGCAACTGTGCAAACAGTATTTACTTTAAATATATTCATTTTGATGTTGGAATAATACAATTGTGAAAACAATATAAAATAAATTCAGTATAATGTTAAATTCAACATATCCCTCGCCAACTGTTTCTGCGCATACCGTCAGGCGAGGTTGTGGACAAACGCCATTTATTTATTAAATAAAACTTTATCAATATTTTTAGATGGAACCGTCAGCTTAACGTAGTTTCCAAAGCCAGAAAGCGTTCATGTGCAAATGGCACTAGCGGTCACCCATCCAAGTAGCGATCGTACGGAACGTCGCATAACTAATTGAAGAAATAAGAATGAAATAACGGAATACGTACAGAAAATTAATTATAATAATTGTTTTATTGATTTAAAAAAATTAAAAACACTTCTCATTAATCGTATTTGTAGAAATTATCACAACGTTCTGCGGTACGAATATAACTTTGCGAGCATCGATAAAACATTATTTTAACCATTATATTTATAACGCTTAGGTTCAAAATACAACATCTTTTTTATTCTTACCCAAGATTCCAAAAGTAACCGATACCACCTGTCATGTCAACTATTGAAATCCTAAACATAAACCACTTACCTAACTAAAATCCTGACCTCTCAGCTTTACAAAAATAAACCTTATCTTAAACCACTAAGGATCAGATCAAGGGTCTGTATAGTTTGGAATTGTGGAAAATTATACAAAGCTAAGTTAAGGCAATATAGAGCTTATTTTGAAAAGGATAAGGGTGGATAATCTGAGGAAATGTGATAGGTGAAGCCTATCGAGTGGTATACTCATGGGAGAATGCGCTCCCATTGTTTTTTTGACCTATATCCGTTAGTATCGATTTCTATAGAAAATAGTAATTTTTTGACTATGAAAAAGATTTATATTATTTTAACTATATTTATTTATTTTTAATGTAAATAACGAAGAAAAATCGTTCGGGCTGCTCTTGTCACCAAAGCTTGCTAAATGAAAAATCTGAAATTAATTAGATGGATACTTTGTTAATGATATTTATTTATTTTACAAGGGAAACAGACAAACCAATAATTCTCAGACAAATAGAAGATTATATATATAGTCCAATTAACTTGTCATCTATTATAAAAAAGGGACTCCCACCAAGCTCATACTACTAATCTGTAAACGGCACTTAAAAGTAAGAGTTTTTATGTAATGACCATTAAAATATTTGATAAAATAACAAGGGAGATAAGAGACCTAATAAACAATTCAAGACAAAGCTGTACGGGTGGCTAGTTTAGAGAATTACCGAATAAATAATTCAAGACAAAGCTGTACGGGTGGCTAGTTGAGATAATTACCGAATAAACAATTCAAGACAAAGCTGTACGGGTGGCTAGTTGAGAGAATTACCGAATAAATAATTCAAGACAAAGCTGTACGGGTGGCTAGTTGAGAGAATTACCGAATAAACAATTCAAGACAAAGCTGTACGGGTGGCTATTTTAGAGAATTATCGAATAAATAATTCAAGACAAAGCTGTACGAGTGGCTAGTTGAGAGAATTACCGAATAAACAATTCAAGACAAAGCTGTATGGGTGGCTAGTTGAGATAATTACCGAATAAACAATTCAAGACAAAGCTGTACGGGTGGCTAGTTGAGAGAATTAACGAATAAACAATTCAAGACAAAGCTGTACGGGTGGCTAATTGAGAGAATTACCGAATAAACAATTCAAGACAAAGCTGTACGGGTGGCTAGTTGAGATAATTACCGAATAAACAATTCAAGACAAAGCTGTACGGGTGGCTAGTTGAGAGAATTACCGAATAAACAATTCAAGACAAAGCTGTACGGGTGGCTAGTTGAGAGAATTACCGAATAAACAATTCAAGACAAAGCTGTACGGGTGGCTAATTGAGAGAATTACCGAATAAACAATTCAAGACAAAGTTGTACGGGTGGCTAGTTGAGAGAATTACCAAATAAACAATTTAAGACAAAGTTGTACGGGTGGCTAGTTGAGAGAATTACCGAATAAACAATTCAAGACAAAGCTGTACGGGTGACTAGTTGAGAGAATTACCGAATAAACAATTCAAGACAAAGTTGTACGGGTGGCTAGTTTAGAGAATTACCGAATAAACAATTCAAGACAAAGCTGTACGGGTGACTAGTTGAGAGAATTACCGAATAAACAATTCAAGACAAAGCTGTTGACAAACGTTTCTATACGGTTAATGATTTCTTTGACATGAAATTCTGACATACTAATATTAATATCATGGTCTATATAATTTTTTTATTGATTATTTTACGGTCTTTACGATGCTTGATGATATTACTGATTGATTTTTATTAATTTGAAGAATTCTTATGTATAACTGAATTAATTTTATGTAACTGTAATTTGCCCGCTGTTTATTTAAGTATTTCACATACTTCACTGATTAACAGCGGGCAAATTACCTACAACCTACATATATAGCTGTAACAACTTATACACCATGCTTCTGGCAAATAAATTTCATTTAATTTCATGAAGTTTTCACTGATTTAGTACTTATATTACGAATAAATATAAGCAGAGATAAAAGGAAAAATAAAACGAAGTCACTATACTACACTGGTTTACATATGATGGCACTGCTAAATTAAAATAAATATAGGTACGGAACCCTCGGTGTGCGAGTTCCATTCTAACCTGACTGGTCTTGTTTTAAGTTTGCATGTTTTTTAGGGTTAAGTAAAGTATTTATCATTCTTTTATCCGGTAGTTTAATACTTTTCGCCCTCAGAGAAAAGGTCTGTACATTTTGTATTAAAACCGTGTCTAAGGTTGTGCACACAAAGGTCAGCGGAGTTCGTAGTGGGTGCTTTCCGAAGGTCCCCAACGGAGCGTGACAACAATATCCATATTAATGCGATCCGTGGGAACCTACCTTAGAGCGGCCTTACACGGCCATTCAAGAAGTTCTTCGCAATACAGGAGAGCAAAAAGGGACGGGGGTTTTTTTTAATCAGGGCCTATGTAAATGGCGTGTTTTAAACGCGCAGACGAAACACGTTTCACGAACGCGCGTTTATGGTGCCGTAGATTCCCAAAAAATCATAGGTAGTAAACGCCGAGTTATGAATCATGAAGTTGAAGTTGAAAAAGAAGTGAGAATGAATCGAAAAGTTATGAATGAGTTATGACGACCTCCGTGGCGTTGTGGGCGAATAGCCGGCTGAGACGCAGGAGGTAGTTTTGATTACCGCCGCGGAACCAATGTTTGCTTGATCTACAGATATTTGTTCCGGGTCTGGTTGTTTTTCTATAATATAATAAGTATGTATTTACAAAAAAAAGTATATATAGTATTCTATCAGTTATCTGGTTCCCATAGTACAAGCTCTGCTTAGTTTGAGGCTAGATAGCGCTGTGTGAAATGCCCAGCAATATTTATTTATTTATAATCGCGTTTGCAGCGCGTTAGCGTGCGTCGTTGACGCGTCGATTACGCGTTTAAAATACGCCCTTTGCATAGGCCATAAATTAAAGTTAACTAGCGGTTCGCCCCGACCTGAGATCTTGCGTGTCTCCCATAAAACAAACAAATATTATTTGTAGTCTTTGACTATCAAAATAGTCCTACAAAATGCACAAACAACTAAGTTGACAAACAGATTCATTCAAATTACAGGTCATGGGAGTTCATGTAAATTGTTTTTTTTGGGCAGAAATTGCAGTTATTCTGGATTTTAGACTTTTCCCTATATTTGTGTCACTAAAGCTACACGCATACCAAATTTCAGCACTGTGGGGTCACTGGTGTACCCTGTGAATTTTATCAAAGTTCAGTTTTTATTATGGCGAATAACTTAAAAACTACAAGGTTTATTTATTTATTTAAAGATACACCAACAGTACACATATTTTATCTCCTTATAGCTAGTTACCAGATTTATGGCGATAGTCATAAACACTATTCTGATACGTGCACCAATTACAGGTGTAATTAATTAATACAACATTCGCCAACGACGGTGAAAATATAATTGATTTTTTACATATTCTACTACTGTATTTGTGATTTTTTTTATACTGTAATTTAAGGTTCAAATTAAAAATAAAAACTGGGCCTAAGACTCACAAAGATCTTTTATTAAACGTGCCACTTGACCGGATAGTCCCATTTTGTTTATTTTTTACCCCTTTTGAACCCCAATATCTCAACAACCCCCTGACATTTTTTGCTCATTTAGTCACACCAAAATTGTGCCATCACTACCAATCTGTATACCAAATTTCTTAATGATCGGATAAACGCTTCGAAAGTTATCCTCGGACAAACAAACATACATACATCTAGCGCCAATTTGCCCAAGTTGATTTTGAGATCTCGCTTCGCTCGATTTTAATTAGTTCCGGGTTACACGAGGCTAGTATTTCAAGCTAGGATAGCAAGCTTTGTTTTTACTGAACTAGTTTATTTTTTAAGCTAGTGTGAAAGCTTATAAGCTAGCGTCGCAAGCTAAGATACTTTAGTAGGATGCGTCCTTTTTTGTAAGTAAGAAACGCCTCCATCACCAATTTTACAATCCTAGATTAGACTGGAAATGTAAAGTAAATATAATAATATGCTGATAGCAAAACCTGGCATAGTTCTCAAACATCAAATTTTTGTTGAGTTTTCAAATACCAAATAATTATTTTTAAATTAAATGAATTGCAATGAAAAAGAAAATATTTATTTGACACTAAAATACAATAGTGAAATACAATCATATATCTTTGGCTTGGTCCAAAAAAGTAGGTAGGCAACAATAAGTACACAAAAATAGAAATTCAATAAATATAGTTCACCTTAACCTACCTTAACTATGTACCTATTTTTCATTACATAGCCTAAAAACATAAGATATTTAAGTAACTTGTGGTAAACGGTGCTGGTGTCGCAATTATCCTTCATAAACTGTATAACTTGGTTATATTTTTTTGTGTTACTGTTTGTGTACCCGGATAAATAAAAAAAACCTTTAAATTACAAGCAATAGTGGATGATTTGTGAGCTAAGAAGTACCCTAATGAGTTAATAAATTACACATGGTCTATGTATATTTCAAAGTATTCAAAGTATTTCAAAGTAAGTATGTATGTAGTTAAGTAAATTAAGTAAACATTTGAACAAACATTTCATTACAACCCACACGCTCCATTTAATCCAAAGGTATTCTGTTAAAGATCGCTACTTAGCTATAAGATCGCCAATTGTATACATTCATTAAAATTTTGTTCATTTATTTTTGAAGTAAAACTTCTTTACGCACGCTTGACTTGGGGAGTAAGCTGGTGAATGCGTTACGAAAAGTGCGAACAGAACTTGAGATGGAGATTTAAGTTAGTGGAGATAGAAAGAGAGAGAGTTACGTTTCGTATATTTTTAAACGTTAATGCGCGAGTACGAGTTGTGTCTGTCCAGAATGAACATAGACTGACTGACCTACAGACGTGTGGACAATTTTGTAATTGAACAATTTTATAAATTTATATTTTGAAAAATAAGTTTGCTTCAAACGTGGTGTCTAAAGCACACTCGTTTTTTTATTGTTTATCGTGTGCAATAAAGTTATCTATCTAATGCGGTAATGTATTTAAAAGAATACTCTGAATACGTCTAGCGTAAAGGTTATAGAACGAAACATTGTTTTTAAGTATGAATAATCTTTCTCCCACAGTCACCTTGGATGCATTCCCACGAGTCGCTTTTATATGAATTCAGTCGACACGCTTCGCTTGTGTTCTTAACACTCAACTCGAGATAAATTAGCGGTGCTTAGCCCGTGCTTACACTTAGCACTCAAACGACAAAACTTGGCAGACTATAATGAATATATATAACTAGCTTCGTTTGCGTGGTTAATCAATAAGAGTAGCTTTACTTAGAAAACTTTTGTGATTGATTTAAATCATTATAAATACGGGATTTATCACGTACCGTCTTATCGGTCTGCTCCGAATAACGTCTCGCCTCGCACGAGTGCTTTTATTTAATAATGATTAAAAGTAGCTATTGTTTCAGTCTAGGTAATAATCTAGGTAATATCTATATACCATATTTCATCGAAATCTGTTTAGGTACAACGTGAAACCGTAATAAACGAACACATCACTAAATAAAATAATACACGATAGCAGAAATAGGCTGATGGTATAGCAAGCATATATGATTCAGGTCGTACCTGAATGAGACTAACACCCAATTGTGAGAAAATTCGGGATGTTGATGATGACGACAAGAACTGAACAAATATAAGAAAAAAACACGTTATTATCATATGTAGCTTACTGTAGTTCTAAGGCAAATTTAGATGACAAGAATCTTGTTTATTAAAAATTATAACTCAATAAATATGAGATCGATAATACAATGGTCCCTGATAATTAAATTCGACATTGCATGCGTAAAACGCTAAATATGGCTGAACTATGTAACACTAAGCACCTTGTACATACTCATATTACGGAATAAATAGATTTGTATTTGTATAACCAACAGCCATTTTGCTAAAAACGATTTCTTCCGGGCAATCTTTGGATAGATAGAGATATATAGAGAGTTCGAAAGTAAAGTCCACTGCGCTACAGAGTTTGTCTAAATAAATGTTGCATTCTATCATACAAACTTGAAATTGCGGGTATATAAAGTAATCGTTGGATAGAAAGGAGGTGCTGTGCGCACTGAAGCGAGATTCCCTCACGCGGTTAAAATGTCGTGGCGGTTAACTTTATTTATATAATACGACACGACTTTTGAGATTTACTATATTGTAGGGTGCGTTTCCACAAGAGATGTGCGAGGAAGCTAAGCGATGAGCGAGGAAAACATCCAATAATAGAATAGCTGTGCTAGGCGAGCCTAGGTAAATGAAGTGATCCCATTAGTGATTTTTCTGTTCTTACACATCTCTGGTGGAAACGCAGCCTTATTGTGGGAAATTAAATTGGGGACTGGACTCAAGCCATATAACAAAATCATTCATGATTGATGTTTATCATTCATTTTTAGGGTTCCGTACCTCAAAGGAAAAAAGGAACCCTTATAGGATCACTTCATTTCTGTTCTTCACTTCTGTCAGACAAAAGACAGACAACAAAGTGCGTCTTTTTATTATTATTAAAAGTACGGTAAAAGACCTCAGATTCGATGTCCGGAGCGATCGTCTGTTAGTACTTTTAGGATCGTATCGTGAAGTGTAAAAGTGTTCGAAGGAGAGCGCATCGGAGCGTAAATCCTGCGCGTCCTGCCAGTATCAAGGGCAACGGTTACACGTCATTGTATGTGTCTCGTGAGACAATATCCGTTAGGTTTTTTTTTATAATATGGATTTGGCCCACATAGACAAATAAATCGAAAAAATCACTAATAAAATTACAAATAGTATTTTTATTTATAGTGTTATCCGAACACATACTGAAAATTCCAAGATTTTTAAAATCATCTCAAAAATTTCAAGCCTAGACGGGACTTGAACCCGCAACCTTCCTCTTGATACGAGGATGCACTATCCAACTGTGCTGTGCTACCAGGCAATTAACGTCTAGGTCGAAATTAGTGAAATGATTCAGAATTACGACTAAAGCGCCGTTAGCTCCATCTACAGGAAAACTTATATAGTTCTTTGTACCTGCTCAATGCCAAACGTTGCAGTTCAGTACATTGACAAGAGATGTTTTTAAAAATCTTGGAATTTTCCGTATGTGTTCGGATAACACTATAAATAAAAATACTATTTGAAATAAGCAACGCGACATCTCTTGTCAATGTACTGAACTGCAACATTTGACATTGAGCAGGTACAAAGAACTATATAAGTTTTCCTGTAGATGGAGCTAACGGCGCTTTAGTCGTAATTCTGAATCATCTCACTAATTTCGACCTAGACGTTAATTGCCTGGTAGCACAGCACAGTTGGATAGTGCATCCTCGTATCAAGAGGAAGGTTGCGGGTTCAAGTCCCGTCTAGGCTTGAAATTTTTGAGATGATTTTAAAAATCTTGGAATAAAATTACATTTCATAAAAATGAAAATGATGAGTAATTAGATATTTATGAATGAAAGTGAGCAATTTTAATAATTTTTCGGAAATAATAAGGTGTAAGTATTTTATTCGTAATGTTTAGACATATCTGCTGATCAGTTATCTACTAAATGTCAAATAATTGTTTATATAGTATTCCTGTGGAAATCCATCTTACAAATTTAAAGTTTCGTTTCTTGAGCGAGAAAATAGTTGATAGCTAAGCGCTTGCTCGCCGGCGGTGAGATAAGTACCTTAAACATTAAGTGTAGGCGCACACTAGGCGACACGCAACAGCGACAGCTCGGCGACTAGACGCGACGACAAGCTGCAGCCGACAATTTTCATATATTTTGTTCAAAGCTTCGCACACTTGGCGTCAGAGTCGCGGTGTCGCAACGACAAGCTAGGAGAATCGCGCGCGCTCGCTACTTATCGCCACGTTTAGTCACGCTGTGCACGTGCACACACGACGATAGTCGCGCGACCGCGCACTGCGTCAGTCTCGCTGTGAGCGCTGAGAAAGGTGCACGTGTTTATTTTATTGAGAATCTCAACATGGATTCGGTCGACGTTGATGTGTTCATTACCTTGCGCCCTTGCATTCGCAACATAAGCACCAAGGCAAGTGCAACTAGAGCCTTCATATTCACTCACAAGATGAACATCACGGCCGTCTCTCTCGAATACTCTACTACAAATGATCGCTTCCTGCACGACGTCTGTCGTAACAACTGGTCGCCGACGCAAGCGACAGCTCCGCGTCTAGTCGCGGCGACATGACGCCAGGTGCAAACGACAACGCCGCGTCTTGTCGCGGAGACTAGACGCGGTGACAAGTCGCCCAGTTTGCAATGGCCCTAAATGGAGACTTGATAAATGAACCCGCCAGTGGAATTGGCACCCGCGCGCCTCGCCCATACGCGCAGGATACTCGCGTCAATGCGCACCAAGTGGGTTTATTCACTGTGACGTGTTTGGGGTAGCAGACACCCCAATATAATGTTACGAGTAAAATAGTCAATTTAAGTAATTAAAGCCTTCGATAAACGGTACACAAACTGAATCTTAGCGCTAACACAACAAAACTCCGCATTATATAGACAGATAATCATTTATTCACTACACACAATATACAATACAGATACATTTTAAGACAGAAAAAACAAAAAAAAATAATTAAATAGTATATACTTACGTAAAACATACACAAAAAAAGGCAGAACTTGGTAGATACTGTGTGCTACAGCAGTAAATGGGACTCGACGGTAAGCGCTGTTATTCTGTCGAGACCGCTCCATTTAGCCACTAGACCTAGACACTAGACCACTAGCCACTAAACTTTATTATAAGTTAGAGCCCTGACTCGACACTGTTGACTTAACAAGCACATTTACCAGCTAGGGCTTTGCGATACACAAACCTGCAGATTCTGTTATGAGGCGGTAGAATCGCCTCAACATCTGTTACGCGAGTGTGCTCTGCTAATGCGCAAACGTAGCATTCATCTGGGCAAACACATCCTCAGCCCGGAGGAGCTAACAGCTATCACCCCTAAAAATATCCTTCAGTTTCTAACAGCTGTAGGGCTTAGTGGTGTATTATGAACGCCGCCGTGAATTAGATGCGTATATACACAAGTGGTGATCACAATGGGCCTCGATGGCCGTAGTGATTGATACAGAAGCTCCTAAAGCTAATAAAATAATAGAATAAGATATCACTACAATAGGAGTAAGATATGTACATTATTACGGTGCGGGTGTAACCAAGTTTTAGTATCGGAGGGGCGGGGGGAGAGGGAAGAAAAATGTAAAAAAAATAACAGAAAGTTGATTCCTAAACCTAATTTTCATCCCCCCATCTCGGAAAGAATATTTTTGATCTTCGATATACGAGTGCAAAACCCGTTTTTATCCGCTACAGGATAAAGTAAATTGAATTTAGAACGTTGTGTGCACTAAGTTTGTGAATTCAAAACATCAAAACCTATTTACTTCTACCTTCATGGTGCAGAATTTATCATACAACCTTTTTTAATTTGGTAAAAACTCAGACTCGGAAACTTCTTCGTGTATTACTTTTTGCATTCAGTCATTTCCTCGCTGAGGTGGGATGTAAGTTACGTGTTGCACTCGTGTGCAAAGATTTTTCACCTCGTGCTCTTTTGATTCCCTCGCTAACGCTCAGGATTCTAATGAATCACTCGCTGCGCTCGTGATTCAATTTTAGAATCTTTCGCTTGCACGGTCATCAAAATTGAGCACGCGGTTATAAAGCAACTTTGCACTCTTGTACAAAAAATAACTAATATTAAACCTAATACAAGGCCACATCGGCAAGAAATAAGAATGTTTTCATAAAATATTAATGTCATAATTGATACTCCTCGTCTCTCCTTATGTCAGTATAATAATATTTTCGTACCACTTGCTCAAAAAAGTGACATTTTATGCCACAAAAAGCGAACATAACAATAGTCATTTTTAATCTTTTAAAAACAGGGAAAGACAATTGTACTAAATTTCATTCATCCTCTAGGGGGAGAATGTGATTTAAATTTGGAATACTTACCGAAATTTATACTGAACTACATCTGTGTTTACACCATTGAGTTTGTATATAAAGCATTATAAATCTTTTTGAAAAAGGAATACGCATTTATTATGCAGTTATGATTATTAAATAAAATTACGAAAACCGACGAGGCCGTATGAGCTTGATGCCTTTGCTTTTCCGACAAAAAAATATTAGTCTAGGAATTTGCCGCGTTTTTGTTTTCTTCAAATACATAAACGTTAAGTTTATTTTAATTTATTTTTATAAATAAGTTAATGTTCTAAAAATACGTTACGATGGTAAATCAAAGCGACAGTGACATATTATTATTGTGTTAACTTTTTTGCAAATGGTACGAAAAGTAGAGTATTTTCCTCGGTGATAAAGCTGTCTTAGTCTTGGGTGAACTTAAATCCCTTGCTACACTCAGGACTCGTCTTAAATCCCTCGCTTCGCTCGTGATTTAAGTTTTTAACACCCTCGCTACGCTCGGGAGTAAACCTCAGGGAGTCCTTCGTTACGCTCGCGATTTAAATCGTCACACGCGACAGAAGACACTGCTTTATCCCCTTGGTTAATAATCTAATTGATTAAAACAATTATTTATTTTATTTTATTTTTATTTTATTTAAATATTATCAATAACGATTGAATGAAGACAAATTAATGTTTCTTTGTCTCTATTATTCGCAAAGATACATTCATACTTATTATTATATATTTGAAAGTCAGGTTTTTCAGATTTATTTTTGTCCCCTTAATTATAACATTGGTTGTTACAGGCATGTTATTTTTACATTATAAAACTTATAATAATTACATTAAAATAATATAATTAAAAACCATGTCAACTAAAAATTATCATGATAATACCTATAATTATAAATAATGTCATAACAAAATATTAAAAACAAAACAGATAGGTCGGTAGGTCGATTTACAGATACATAAAACAAAACTGTTGGTTCCTAATTAAAACGGTATTTCAAAAGCAAATTATAATAAAATATTTTTTTATATGGTGGAATATGTAAAATAATTGCGTCAAAGGAATATTCTATCAAATTAAAATTCATAAATTCATTTAAAAAATAAAAAGCATGTCTTTCAAAAAACCATTTGATTTTTTATTAAATATCTTAAATATACCTATATTCTAAATTTACAAGTTTTGTGGGCAGTTTATTGTACATTAGTAACTTATTATATTCTCCGTGCTTTTTAACTTTAGCTAGTCTTACTTTTGGTTAAAAGTAAATCTGTCTTTCTGTCTGCTTGTTACGTTTTAACGAATAAACAGCTGGACCGATTTCATTTAATTGACTAATCACGCGTGTGAAGCCGTGAGCGCAAACTTGTGTAAGATTCTACTTTTCTTTTGTTTATTTTCGTTTTTGTCTATACTATTTTATTGTATCTTTTTTCTGTCGTTTCTTTGTTTCAAAATGTAATTACTTGATACTGCTACTTCGAAACTAACTCGATAACTGGCTACCAATTAATAGGACATTGCTATAAAAGTGAACAATAAGAGAGTCTAAGCACTGTGTGATGTAGACATATCAGCAGTAATTCTGGTTGTCTATAAACATAACAAATAAATAAGTATTGTATAACAATGTATTGTAAATAAATAGTCAAATTTTTTTTCTTAAAAACTTGACGCGCAGAGAGATCTTTTAGAATACAATCATATTTCAGGGGATATTTTTTTCAAGCTTGTAGCAACAATACTTCGATTTGAACCACAAAACATTTAAACATTACTGTTATAATCCTAATAATGTTGTATACCTAGTCAGGTCATAAACTCTGTCACATGTTTAATATAAAATAATTGAAACAAGTTTATTCATTTTGTCACAATTTATATACCAAAATGAACTTAACAAAACATAGATTCTTATGACACTAAAGTTTATTCGAAATGACCTCCGTGATTTTGAATACAGGCCTTCAATCTGCGCGGCCAGTCGTCTATCGCAGCAAGAACGAGGTCCATGTCAATATTGGCGGCTGCCTTAATCAAGGATGTCTTGAGTGACTCCAAATTGGGATGAGGCTTTGAGCACGCCTTTTCCTCCAAGTTTTGCCATATCTTGTAATCTAACGGATTCAAATCTGGACAGGAGGAGGGCCAGTCTTCGTGCCGGATGAAGTCGATTTCACGCGCCGCCAGCCAGTCTTGTGTGCTCTTCGCTCTATGAGCTGGCGCCGAATCTTCTTGGAATACCCAGTGCCTGTTATTGAACATGGTATGAGAAACAGGTTCCACAAGGTTCGTCAGGACTGTATTTTGATACACAACTGCATTCGTTTTTACACCTTTCTCACAAAAATGTACCTCTGTTAAGCCCCAATAAGAAACTCCCAACCATACCATGAGCGAGGATGGAAAATGACCTCGTTGGACACGCGAAATACGGTTGCTCGCTTACTCACTACTGTGTGCGTACACCTTATCATTTTGTTTGTTGTAGCTGTCTTCTACGGTAAAAATTTTTTCGTCCGAAAAAAGAATTTCTCGATATTTTTTTCCCGCGTACCGCTTCAACAAAGCGCGTCATCTCTTCAGTCTCAGATCCATTAGACGAACATTTAAACGATGTCCTGTTTTTCTTCGATATGCCTGAAGCCCTAAGTCTTCATTTAACACCCTTTTCACCGTGGTTCTGCTTAACCCCATCTGAAGGGCCAACAGTTTCTGCTTACGTTTGGGATTTCTTTGAATTCGCGCCTTCACAGCTTTTATCACTGCTGGAGTCCTAAGAGACCGATGGCGACCACTTCTTGACCTGTCATCTACACTAGAGTCTTCATTGTATAGTTTGATGGTGCGATAAACGAATCTTTTGGTTATATTCAAATTTTTCAGTATGTCAAAAATTTGAATTGGCGCGTAACCGCAACGATGCAACGCAATAACTGCAACACGGTCTTCTTTAAGCGTCCACTCCATATTTAAAAATGTGTAAAATTCTAAAAAGTATACATTTTTATTTTCGTGAACAATTCGAAATTCGAATTCTATAAAATTTTTTGTGGCCAGCATTCTAAAAGAAAAGTTTTCACTGTGTGACAATACTTATGACCTGACTAGGTATTTAGTGCTTTCTAGTGATTACACCACGTTCAGTGTAAAACATTGCGAAAATAAACACTATTTACTCACTTTTTAATATGACTTTACGCATTATTTGAGCTCTAATGTGAAACGTTAAGTGGTCACCAAAACTGCTTCGTCATTACAATAATAAAGTAAGCTTAGTAATTGGTACGAAATGTCAGTGTAATATTATTTTAATATTGCTTAAAGAGATTAAGGTTGGCCCCATGGCTAATAATGGATTTGGTTTATCAGAAATTATAAGAAACATACCACGTAGGAGCCGTACCATGCTCGGCATCAGACTGTTAGATCGAGTTCCAAACGTCGAGATCCGTAGACGAACGAAAGTTCATGACGTTGGGATGCGAGTTATGGAGTTCAAATGGTCTTGAGCGGGACACTTGGCTAGACGTGGTGATAACTGATGGAGCAGGACAGTTACTGAATGGTGGCCGAGGAGCGGGTATAGAAGGGTAGGACGATCAGCAGCGAGATGGGTGGACGACATCGTTAAGGTCGCGGGCCGTCAGTGGGTGAGACTAGCGCAGGATCATGGTGGATGGCACTAACTTGGGGAGGCCTATAACCAACAATGGGTAAAGTCAGGCTGTGGATGATGATGATTATTTTAAAGAAACATTTAGAAAGGCCACTTTATTCCTCTGAAAATTACTCAAATCAGATATTTCCATAAAACACATAACATCTACCTATGTATGTACCTACTTTTCACAGAACCGACACCTGTTTATCATTCAGCATTACGGACTTGAATCGTGGAACTTCGCTTTCACGAAATTGAAAACAACTTGAAGGAACTCAGAATGTTTACGAGTTGTCTACTTTACAACTTGTTTTACAATTTACAACTTTCATGATAAATCTATTGAGTTGCTGTAATGGGGTTAATTGTATGAAAGGGTCATTTCGGTACATCCATCCGTTGTTTAACCAGTTAAATGTAAGTTTTATAAAGGAAAATTACTTTTAATTATATTTTTTACCCTTAAATAAGTATGAACGATTAGTTAATAGCAAACCAAGTGAATTGCCCATTTAATAAGTTTTTTTGTTGAAAATCCACTTTTTCAAACAAGCTTTTATAAAATTCATAATCGCAACCGCAAGCAGATTCAAATGAGCTCAAACACTAGTAGCCAACTATAATCTATTCAGAAGCTCCGGTGTCTAGCATCCGTCTCCATCATGAGACCACCCTCCACGGTACCATGTTATTCCATTGTCATCGAAGTTACATATGTATTCCAAATTTCAGCTTTATCGGTTTGAGGGGAACGGATTTAAAATTCAGTTGCAAGATTCCACCCATTCAAACATACATACATTGTAAGTTAGTAAAAAGCTTGTAAAACAAACATGTATGACGGAATGAACAACAAGAAGCTATTATGTATTATAGAGTAAGCACGTTAAAATTTCCTTCAAGTACAAAATTTCCTTTTAAATCGTGTCTGTGTGGTTCAAAAACTGTGACAGCCAGCAGTTCTAACACAAACAAGTTGACGAATTAGATTAAAAAATACTTTAATGCAGTAATAAAATAATACATACATTAGCATTTTCTTCCAAGTTGACGCATTAGTTCGGCAAAATCGATAACAATGGAATTTCTCAAATTATGGACTATTTTAGGTCAAGCGATTTCAACGATTTTGTCGAATTTAAACGTGAATTACTTTAATTAATTATTTATTAAAATATCATATCTTATCATATCACCAATTCGAATTAAAAACAACTCAAATTCCTTGCGATAGAGTGTAAAGAAACCCAGTAGTTAATCTCCTTAGCTTCTTATTCACTTTCGGAGTCGATCGTAATGTTTTCACGCTCTGGTGGCTCTGAAACGGAATACGCAGATAGGCTTCACAAAAGCTACAGTGTAAGAAAACCAAGAGTGCAGAACAATATTGTAAACTTTTATTTTTAAGAGCTGTGGATTTTGTTGATAAATAAATAAAATAAAATAAAAACATGGTTTTAGACAGCTCTGGCATAGTAGTAGTAGTTATTCGGGGAATACACTACCACTAATACACTAGTGGTTCTGAACTGAAATCTTGCGAGTCTTCCCTGGTTTTCTTTATTATTAAATTTTGCCTATAAATACCTAGTCAGGTCATAAGTATTGTCACACAGTAAAAACTTTTCTTTTAGAATGCTGGCCACAAAAAAGTTTATAGAATTCAAATTTCGATTTATTCATGAAAATAAAAATGTATACTTTTTAGAATTTTACTCATTTTTAAATATGGAGTGGACGCTTAAAGAAGACCGTGTTACAGTTTTTGCGTTGCATCGTTGCGGTTACGCGCCAATTCAAATTTTTGACATACTGAAAAATTGGAATATAACCAAAAGATTTGTTTATCGCACCATCAAACGATACAATGAAGACTCTACTGTAGATGACAGGTCAAGAAGTGGTCGCCATCGGTCTCTTAGGACTCCAGCAGTGATAAAAGCTGTGAAGGCGCGAATTCAAAGAAATCCCAAACGTAAGCAGAAACTGTTGGCCCTTCAGATGGGGTTAAGCAGAACCACGGTGAAAAGGGTGTTAAATGAAGACTTAGGGCTTCGAGCATATCGAAGAAAAACAGGACATCGTTTGAATGCTCGTCTAATAGACCTGAGACTGAAGAGATGCCGCGCTTTGTTGAAGCGGTACGCGGGAAAAAAATATCGGGAAATTCTTATTTCGGATGAAAAAAATTTTACCGTAGAAGAGAGCTACAACAAACAAAATGATAAGTTGTACGCACACAGTAGTGAAGAAGCGAGCAACCGTATTCCGCGTATCCAACGAGGTCATTTTCCATCCTCGCTCATGGTATGGTTGGGAGTTTCTTATTGGGGCTTAACAGAGGTACATTTTTGTGAGAAAGGTGTAAAAACGAATGCAGTTGTGTATCAAAATACAGTACTGACGAACCTTGTGGAACCTGTTTCTCATACCATGTTCAATAACAGGCACTGGGTATTCCAACAAGATTCGGCGCCAGCTCATAGAGCGAAGAGCACACAAGACTGGCTAGCGGCGCGTGAAATCGACTTCATCCGGCACGAAGACTGGCCCTCCTCCAGTCCAGATTTGAATCCGTTAGATTACAAGATATGGCAACACTTGGAGGAAAAGGCGTGCTCAAAGCATCATCCCAATTTGGAGTCACTCAAGACATCCTTGATTAAGGCAGCCGCCGATATTGACATGGACCTCGTTCGTGCTGCGATAGACGACTGGCCGCGCAGATTGAAGGCCTGTATTCAAAATCACGGAGGTCATTTCGAATAAACTTTAGTGTCATAAGAATCTATGTTTTGGTAAGTTCATTTTGGTGTATAAATGGTTACGTAATGAATACACTTGTTTCAATTATTTTATATTAAACATGTGACAGAATTTATGACCTGACTAGGTATATAACCAAGTTACTTGACCTACAGTTTCATTCAAATTACCGGTAATGGGAGTTCATGTCGTTTGGTTATCTTTTTTAAGGTAGAAATTGCAGTTATTCTAGATTTCAGACTTTTCCATATATTTGTGATACTAAAGCTATACGCATACTAAATATCAGCACTGTGAGGTAACTGGTGTACCCTGTGGATTTCAGCAAAGTTCCGTTTTTATTATGGCCATTAACTTAAAAAACTACAAAGTTTAAACTATTATTTAACTTATTATATACTTATTATAGTCAGGTCAGTTGAAAACTTCATCGTAAAAGGCAGACAAATAAAGTTACATATCGCAAAAAGTGCATATAATCTAAATCCAACCATTAATTAGACAGGACAGTTTTGATGACAGGATTAATTAATTGACAGGATAGTCTCATTTTGTTTTTTTACCCCTCTTGAAGCTCATTTAGTCACACCAGGATTGTGCTATCACTACCTACCTATATACCAAATATCACGATGATCGAATAGACGCTTAAGTAGTTATCCTAGGACAAACAAACTAACATACACACAACGCCGATTTTCCCAAGTTGTGACACTGTATTTGGGTTTGGAGGGTATGGATGCTGGTGAAATTTCGGGTACATGAGACATTACATTGAATTGGCTATGTGAGTGACCTGTGATGTAATTGTTATAGTAACCGATTAAAACTAAGGTTTTAAAAAAATACTGCCATACTACATAAATATCATATCACTTACTTATACAAATCTCGGAATTTTTGCAACACAATTTTTTTTTCTTAAATTGCTTGTCGTGATTTTTTATAGGATGTGTATGTCTAGAATTAGATTTCCAACGATGATGATGATAGTAGAACAGTTTCGTTATATCAATAGAAAAGTCATAAATATCATTTCGTCGATTGATACGACAAATTAATCTTACCAAAATATTTTCTATTATCTCGTGTTTAATTTATTTTAATACCATTAACTTCATATATCCAGAATACTAGACAGGATAATAAATTGAATATGAAATTCACAAAATCCTCTTACGTCGTAACTTTCTTCATTTCAATTTTCAGTTTTAATGAAGAAACAAGCAATTCTACTGCAATTATTGCAACTGTGGCCTCTTACAACTGTGAAATTGAATTGCCACAATCGTTCACAAAGCACATTAACATCCGTATCTTATGAGATTACGTATTTTATGTGTTCTAGTATATTTAAATGTCTGCGCATAGATTATTAAAATATCACTGAGAAATTACAGGCACAAAGGGCGACTTTATCGCTAAATCTAAACTTTTACAGGTAACCTGTGGAAGGATAATGATCTGTATAATATTACATCGAGCGAAGCGAGATCTCTAAATTAACTTGGGCAAATCGGCGTTGTATGTATGCATGTTTGTTTGTCCGAGGATAACTTTCGAAGCGTTTATCCGATTATCGTGAAATTTGATATATAGGTAGGTAGCGATGGCACAACTTTGGTGTGACTAATTGAGCTAAAATTTTGGGAGGGTTGTTGAGATATTAGGGTTCAATAGGGGCAGAAAAAACTAAAATGGGACTATACGCTCAAATGGCATGTTTAATAAAAGGTCTCAAAATATAGCATCTTCATCGTATGTGACGCACTTAATCAAACTTCTGGTTTATTGATTTCTGTTTTGCATTTGTGTATGCATAAAAGGTATTTGTGGTTGTCACAAACAAACACTTAATTCTTTCTTTCTAAAAGAACTCGTTATTAAACTAATTTGTTTACAGATCCTATCCTTCAACAGGATGCTTTTTTGAAGTGAAAACTTCTTTAGGCACGTTGCCGTTTTTTCAAATAGGAAAAAACCATTGACACTGTTCCTGACGATCCAAAAAATACACTCGTAATTGTTCAATTTTTCACTTCTGTCGGCACTCCTGGAGCGCCACTATTTTTTTTTCACTAAATTCCTGCATTCGACCACGATCTCGCCAGTAAAAGTGTAGGTAAAAGTCGCCAGAAATAGGTTCCGACTCAGCATTTGGTTTTTGGGTTCAACACAGCAAGTTAACACAGCGCTGGTCTTCCGTTCGAATCTTTAAGAGGTAGACACTGAAATCAGCTAACATTTTAAATATAAAAAACATTAATTACAAATCGGATCTTGAAATAAACAAATAAATTATCTTCAACGACACTGAATACTCTGAATAACAACTTACAACCAAAATAATCACTAATCACGTTTAACGCTACAATTAACAAGTTGTAGGTACTCATACTTTAGATACCGAAATAAATTGAATTTTACTAAATTTTGTGCATAATAAGGTTGAAATTGGCCATAAAGCATGAGAAATAGTTAAGTGCACCTTGCAGGGTGTTTCTTTGATAAAATTATAATATGTCTACCTATTTCTATTTCCTATTTATACCTAGTAAAAGAAGAACATAATTTTCACTTTCCTACATAAATAAGACCTTTATCAAGCGTATAATTTTATCTTTATTTCTGCTTACAAGCATTAATTCTTTTGGAACCTCGTCTGTATTAAAATTTGAACCAAAGAGACCCACACAATAAGAACTTATTCGTAAATCGAACTAACCTCTGCACAGAATGCACCAACCTAGATTTGGTTTTTATTGTCTCGCAGAAAGTGTGAAAAGTAGAGTATTAATCTCGTGGATAAAGCTGTCTGCATCTTCGGCGTGCTTATATCCCTTTCTGCAATCAGGATTCTAGTAACTCCCTCGCTCTGCTCGTGTGTTTAGCATCCTTCGTTGCGTTCGGGATTCAATATAGCGCCCGTCATGCAAAACACTGCTTTATCCCCTCGTTTATTTATCCTACTATTACATGTCTAAATTACATGTGAAACAGTTGAATCATCTTAAGACCCTTGCATACGATCTATAGATAGCTCAACTGCTCCAGATCACTACCAGGCGGAAGTGTCCCCAAGACACTGGCTGCATTGCTCTGCTTATTTAATTGATTATTGCTATTATGTAATGTTATTTATTTACTAATATATTTTTGTGTGTTACCGAATATTCTTATTAGTGTATTATTGTAATTAATTTATTTCGTGTAATTAGCTTAGGCCCTTCTAGTTCTAGTTACAACCTGTAAAGGAATGCAATTATTAAGGCAGAGGTAGCTGTTATACAAACAATTGTGTTTGTATGTTTTGTTCTAGAAAACACATTTTTTATTACATATACAAAGTCGAAAATAAAGCATATTTTTAACAATGTGGCAAAATAACATAATTGATTCGCAATTAAAGCCTCACCTGAAATCTAAAAATGGCGACGGGTTTTTATTTTTCTTGAGTCTTGAAATTGTAAAACCCACTTGGCTTATAATAGAGGCTGGGTTATAAGCACCCTTGGGTTGAGACCCACTGAATGGAAAGGGCTCTTTGGACCCAGCACAGATATTACGGGTTAAAATGGGCGCCATTTTTTTTCGAAATTTGGATTGTCAAGTTAATTGGAGGGCCGATCGTTGTGTTCAATATTCGTATTGTTTTTTGTATTGTTCTAAAAATGTGAAGTTATTTTGTTGCGGCGATATTTTTTTAATATTAAACTTGTTTGTATATCTACTTATCATCATCATCATAGCAGCCATAGGACGTCGACTATAGATTTTCAGAGCAACTGATCTTGTGCGGCCTGCACCCAACGGCTTCCAGCAACCTTTATCAGCTCGTCTTTCCATCTAGTGGGGAGCCGTCCTACGCTGCGCTTTCCAGTGCGCGGTCTCCACTCTAGAACCTTTCTGCCCCAACGGTTGTACTGACGACCAATATGATAACTGTATCGTAGTTCATATTATTTGATGGAGAGAGCGAAGCGTCTCAGTTTCAAGATTGACCAAAAATGCTTTTGTCCGGCTGTCTGTTCCCGCCTATAGGTAACATTTTTCAACCGATTTTGACGCAAATTGGCACACAAGTTCCTTGATTTTTTTAATTCATTGCGATTTTGATTGGGGGGAAAATAAAAGGGGGGAAAGATGGGAAGTTTGCTGTACATAGCGTCATTTATCAACGGATTTCAATCAACTTTGAGAGGCACACTAAAAACTTCATTCTACACAACACGTTGTGAAAAAAATCCAAAAGGGGGGAGTTGATGAGGGGGAAGGGGGGGGGGAGTTTGCTGAAGTGTTATATATGGACGGGTTTCACTTTTTACATTTTTATTTCGGATAATGTTCACCTATCTATACCAATCAGAATACGCAGTCCTCTCTGTCTTCACCAGACGAACCCGTAGACACCAGATTCAACCTCCAAAGAGCAAGAGAACACGAGGAGGTCTACTGTTCTCTCAGAACCACTAGTTTACTCATTAGTTCATGATATGTGTACAAAGCATATATGTGTTCTTAGTACTCATAGGTAAAATGTTCATGACATGAGCGCCGCTTGGACACTACAATGATTGTTATTTAACTAACTTAAGATAGTAGATTATTTTCTAAACATTAGCAATACTTACCTAAAAGTTATTAGTTTCATTAACAGTTAAGTTATAATTTTTTTTATATATATTATAGGCTTGCGTTTGACCACGATCTTGCCTGATGGTAAGCGATGATGCAGTCTACGATGGTACACGCTTGCCTAGAAGAAACCTATTCACTCGCGACTTAAAGATACCCAGGTTGTAGCTATCTGGAAACACAGACTCTGGCAAGTCGTTCCACTCTTTGGCGGTGTAAAGGTCGAAGAGAACAGCTTTGTGCGAATTGGAGGTATTTCTACCATATAGCGGTGGCGCACCGCAGAGCGTCTGGTTGTCCGTTGATAGAAAGGAGATGGTGGGATCAGGTTGAAAAGTTCCGCCGCACACTCCCCGAAATGTACTCAGTAAAAAACCGAGAGGCTAGCAACCTTTCGTCGATGCTCCAGGCTGAGGAGCCTTCCATCAACGGTCATAAAAATCAAACATAGTGGTATGCAAACGGTAAATCGCGGTCAATTATTCGAGCTATGTAACCCGCTCTTTGCCACTTCACCTTGCTAATCTTTTTCGCTTTGCCTTTGACCTTGGTTTGTCTAAACATCTGCATATTTACGTATGACCAAAACACTGAATCAAAACATTGTGAGGAAGCCCACGGTCTGGCTAGTTCTTCGCGT
Source organism: Philereme vetulata (assembly GCA_918857605.2). Lineage (NCBI taxonomy): Eukaryota > Metazoa > Arthropoda > Insecta > Lepidoptera > Geometridae > Philereme > Philereme vetulata. The sequence goes on from OU975425.1 coordinate 822,555, forward strand.
GTTGACCATAACTTTCATATTGATTAAGCATCCGTAAATGTAGAGTTACATTCACATGTACCACATTTTGAATGAATGAATGAAAAATATTTATTACAAGCTATACACAACAGATATAAAAATAACAAGAAAATAAATGAATATAAGCATAATGGGCAGTCTCATCGCTTAATAAAGCGATCTCTTCCAGACAACCTTTAATAAAGAGGATCATTGCTTAATGGAAGATTGGTCGAGGTGTAAAAAGAATAAACTTATTAATAGAAAAAGCAACATTACTTAACCTTATATACCTACATACATATTAGGTACATAAATCATTGTAAATAAATAAATATCATATATAAAATAAATTACGACTCTAGAGTCGACTAATAAACGTCTCTTCATGGAGATAAAAGTTTTTGAGTCTAGCTTTAAATACGGAAGGTGCGGGGGATTTCCTAATGGAGACCGGGAAGGGGTTCCATAATCGTATAATATTAATTTTGTTGTCGCGTTCAACTGTGTCGCGAACTGATAAAACTAGTTTAATGCGTAAGTTTGTTTTTTATACGTTCGTCGTTGACCAAAGCTTGCCTGATGGTAAGCGGTGCAGGGTGATGCAGTCTAAGCTGGATCATGATTGCCTAGAAGAAACATGCTCAATCGTATATATTATATTATCTAAGAAGAAATTATTAACTTTTTATATGTATAACACACATATTTTTACATATATATTTCAAAAATACCTTCCAATTTACAAACGGAAAGACTAACTTTCCAAACTTATAAGCAAACACCACTTTTAAATTCCCAAAACATGCAATTAAAAATTACGCAAACTTTATGAGTAGTGAAAATGGGTTCATTTTTCGCTGAAAAGCCTTTTTTTCAATAGGCGGGGTGAAACTTAGCTATTCAGGTAGGAACCACTTTAGCCCCTCGACGTCGACGGGTACCACGGCCGGTATTGTGACTGGAGGAGATTTAAATCTTGTATGACCTCTGATGAAACGAGTGGTTGAGGAGTGTGCTTGAAAAAAGATATGTATTTTACGAAGTTGAATGATTTGGAAATGTTAAAAACTTGTGACATTTCTGTGTCCAGTAGCATAGCAATAATATGGTAAATATAATATATATTTATTAATATAATAGGGTTATTCGAGTATATCATTGGGTTTGTTATAGTTTATCGTAGTTTTTTTTGCAATTAAACAGGGACTAGCAGATTATTTCAACCACTCATTGTATCGATAAAAACCTTTTTTTTGACACGTTCGATACATGAGACAGTCTGTTCTTTTACTAGAACTACAGATGATTCAACTACAAAATATTCATTGTAGATATTTCATCGACCAAACACTAGGGCAATAATTGACTGGCGCGATACTTATGAGTAGTAGATTTCCTTGTGAAAGGGCTCGCCCAACTAAGTGCTACCACCATAACTATTTCTGCCGCCAAGCAGCATTGCTGTGTTTCAGTTTCAAAGGTATGGTTGCCGTCGAAAATAAAAGCCACATGAGGCTTTACAACTGTTTGTCTCAAGTTGATAATCGCAGGGCAGTGCGTAGTTAGTGAACGTATCTAAGGTACATGAACTACAAGGGTGTACTTTGATATAGGCGATGTTTACTACATAACATCAAGTGAGACATATGCTTGTTCCTTAACCAGGTAGTAAAAAAAATACTTAACCGCAAGGCAACTCCACTCGTACCCCTAACCCCTCAGTGGTTAATGCGTACTATTGTGGGATGATTATTTGCACCCCAAGAGGGTACATTTTTTATTTGTTTTGGATTTCATTGCGATGAATTGTGGCCTTTGTTTTTGATTGCGAGGTTCTGCTGGGTGTTGTAATAGGGTGATTGGTTTTGCCCTATAGGGGAGAAAAAATATAAAATATATGGAGGAATTGAGAAATACTCTTTTGTTTGTTGTCGGTGTAAAAGGTGCCTATATAGCCGACATATATGTAATACAATAGTTCATTTGCTATGATATACAAAATTACAATAAAAGTTAAATTTATGTTAGTCAATTGTATTTGTAAGTATTTATTTAACAACATCTAATATTTAAATTCCAAAAAGTCATTAGGTCTGTTTTATGAGTTTTGTTCCAGATTTGGAAAAACATACATGTTAGTTAGACATAATAAAGATAGTTTCATGTTTCAGTGTGTTAAAAATTGCGTACAACCAAACTTAGTTTCCGTTAAATTATTTATTAATATCCAACCCCTAATATGGACAAGAACATATATTTTTTTTTTAACCTATACTTTCCCACTGCTGGGAAAAGATCTCCCCCTGTTCCTCTACATCCGACCGAAAATTTAAAAAAAAACAAATTCAAATACATTTTAGTTAACCAGAAACTTGAACAATAAGTATAAATAAATATTGCTGGACATTTCACACAGCGCTATCTAGCCCCAAACTAAGCAGAGCTTCTACTATGGGAACCAGATAACTGATAGAACACTTATGTATATACATAGGTACTTTGTTTTGTAAATACATACTTATAATATAAGTGTAGACTTAAGTTGCTAATGGTCCCCGCATAACCGTAACTAACAGAATCGTTTCATTATTTTACTATAGATACCTTAGTTAGTTTTTCATCAATTTTTTTTTGTTTAGTACTTCCCCTGCAATCACACTTAATATTGCTTCTCAACCCTGCGAGTGCTCACAACAAAGACACAGACGGCTATAGAATGGGGTACAAATGACCGTAACGAGCCTATCGAGTATTTATGGCAGACTATTCATAGCAGTGGTCATTCAGACCGAGCTTGACTTTAGGGGGATAACAGCTAGCTCACTCAAAATAGCAATTGGTCAAGCAAGACTGACTATATTGTGAACAAAAAATTATTTGATTATTTTTATTTTAATATGCTAACCAACACTTATAGGACAATCCTTAGCAAAGAAAAGACTTATTTTTCGTCCAATTTTTGTCAATTTTACGGAATATTTGGATTTTAAAATCTCCATAAAATCTATCATTATTATATTTTTCTTTATACGATTTAGAGATTGAACAAGCATATAGCCCACCTGATGTTAAGTGGTAGCCTGCCTCGTAGATCACGCATCTGAAAAACGCCCGGCAATGCACTGTCCTGCGTTCATCAACTTGAGGCATAAGGTGTAAAGCCTCATTTGACTGTTATTTCACCGGCAATCATAGCCTACAAACTGAAACACAGCGAAGCTGCTTGGCGGTAGAAATAGGTATGGAAAATAATTAAGAACAAATAGCAAAACAAAAAATTCTAACAAAAGTTTACAAAACAAAACTACTTTTAGGGCTACTGCCAACCACCTCCATAAATTATCGCCCGTTTTGAGGCTAGTTTACATTAAAAAACCGGTATAAATATAAATTAATGGTACAAAAACTTTTTAAAATAAAGCTTTAATTAATAGCCCTAACATGAAGAAAATACACTTTAAATTAAATAAAAGCAATCAACTTAGTATTACACAATTTATTGAATGATGTAAAAGCTTGTCACGAGTTATGAAATATAACTACTTTTAGGGCTACTGCCAACCACCTCCATGAATTATTGCCCCTTTTGAGGGTGGTTTACTTAAAAAGGTAAACATAATTAATGTTTTTAATAACAAGCTTTTATTTAATTGCAACAAGAAGAAACAAACTTTAAATTAAATCAAACCAATGAACTTTGTACATGTATTATACAATTAAATAAATGATATAAATCATTGTCGCGAGATTTGCATATTTTAAAGGCAGTATTTTCTTTCATAGAATTACTTTTAATAAGTATGTCAAGCAAGACTAGTTAGTACATAGGTAAATCTCGCGACAAGCTTTTTTTATCATTTAATCAATTGTATAATTATATGTACTCAATTGATTGGTTTGATTTAATTAAAAGTTCATTTTCTTCTTTTTAGGGCAATTTAACAAAAGCTTGTTTTTAAAAAGTTTATTACCATTCATTTATTATTTATTTTGTAGTTGTGATTGGAAATGTTTAAAATTAAGCTCTTAATAACTTCATAAAACCAGAAAAACATCCTCTGCTAAAATTCAAGTCCCGCCATATTGGATTTACAGAAAATACAGAAATGTTCAGTACACTATGTTTGTAGATAAAAAGTGTATTAAAAATAGTTGTAGACAATTTAACATCATATTTAATTCTTTGGCAAACATTTGATTTACCAGCCTAATTCTGATTGTAGCCAGCACCTATAAACCATTAGGAAACTTCACTGAAGCAAATCCTAGGATTTCATTAGGTCACCAAGACATGCTCCAAAGTTACTTTTTAACTATCAAATGTGTTGGAAGACTATTACATATACATATATGTTTTCAGTTATACAATGCAATATTATTATCAGATAGAGCACACTAGACAACTTTTGTTTGCAGTATCCAGTACAAATATTAGTAGGTAATAGCTTTAGCGTTATTACAGAAGTCTCATTCACCAATTGAGGCCAATATAGCTTTACCATATTGTCATATTAAATGAGGTCCTTATATTGCATCCTAATCTATATAACAGCATTCATAATTTGGCATACTAATTTCCATAATGTTCCATAATATGAGCTATTTTGGAAGTAAATACAATATAAATGCATGAAGTTAATGTTGATATTATATACATAGTTGAAAGAGTACAGTCTGAAGGAATCGAATTTGCTACAGATCAGTTGCAGATATAACAAGGTTTCTTTAAACTAAACCATTTTACTAGGTAACCCAATGCAGTGCACAATGCTGACAAGTTATTTACACTTTTAATATGTTGGATCAGTGATCCTCACACTAGGCCTAGCCTGTATCGTGAGGACCAAGCTAAGCAATTTACAATAATATACTTAATTGCAAAAACGGACTGAAGTTTTAATGCTTTAAATAAGAAATTACAAAAAAGCCTGATGAAGTCCCTAGTTACATTTTAAATTATAAATATGGTGTACTTACATAAAAATGATTTTAGGATAATAATATATATTTATTTAAAATAGAATATATTGATATATAAAAAAAGAAAAAAAAGAAAGTAAACTAAAATATAGTACTTATAAATAAATAAATGTAGGCAGTATACCATAATGTTAGTTAATGTGTTTGAGGATTTCTTCAGAATATATGTATGTTTGCATTGATAACCAGCTAGTTATAACGGCTTTGGCTTCTCGTATGGATTTACCGTTAATATCACAGATTATTTATTATATACATCTTGGATAGTCCCATATATTTTGGATATAATGTGACGTTGTATTAGTTTTCGTGTTTACCACAGCAAGCCCTTTTATTTGATGCACATAATGTGGTAGTTCAGAAAAAACAACTAGTCCGCCATCTTGGATGATCCACCATATTTGAATTAGAATGACGTAACATAGCTAAGCATGCATTGTCATCCAAAATAAGCGTGTATACCAAATTTCAGCTCAATCGGTTAAAGATAACTGGTTTAAAATTCAGTTGCAATATTCCCCCCGGACAAACATACATACATTGCAAGTTAAATAAAAGCTTGTAAAACAACGAAAGTAACACTCTTAAAACATTTACAGTCTAATTATAGAGTGCGCTAGCTGCCCTAAAACCGAGCACATGAGGAGTTGTCCTCTCCATACGATTGAAAAGGGTTGAGCGAGTGGCGTTAATGACTACTTCACCATTTTTGGGTTATGTTTGTTTAGGATTAACTTTTTTCACCACTGCTTATATCTGGCTTAGTAGGCCGATTGCAGACGACCGACAAAAATTGGACTGATCATAGTCGGCTGATTGAGTAGTTTAACACAATAGACCGCTGTGGCACAGTGGGTGGAATAGCTGGCTGAGAAAAAGTAGGTTGTGGGTTCAACTCCCTCTGCGGGAAAAATGTTTGCAATGTCTACATATCTTTGTTCTGGGTTTGGATATTTTTCTATAGCCGGCTGAGACGCCGGAGGTACCGGGTTCGATTCCCGCTGCGGAACAAATGTTTCCAAGATCTACAGATATTTGTTCCGGTTCTGGTTGTTTCTCTATATATTATATGTACGTATTTAAATAAAAATATATAAATATTCTATCAGTTATCTGGTTCCCATTGTACAAGCTCTGCTTAGTTTGGGGCTAGATAGCGCTATGTGAAATGTCCAGCAATATTTATATATTATAAGTAATTGAGTATTCTATCAGTTATCTGGTTCCTATAGTAAGTACACTCAAAAACTTATTTAAACTCCACCTTTAAGTTCGCCCCGAACTGAGATCTCGCGAGTCAAAACAAAAAAAAATATTCTTAGGGCGACTCGCGCAACGATGCCTAAACGTATTTAGTGGCTAAATATGATTTAAGAAGTTGCCAAATACGTAAAATTTAAACATTGTAAGTCGTTAAATACGTTTAAGGATCGTTGTGCAAGCCGGCCTTAATCTTGGACTAATAAAACAGTGCCACGAAAAGTAACCAATCAACTAGACCTACAGTTACATTCTAATTACAGGTAAGCGGAGTTCCTGTAATTGGATTCTCTTTTTTGGGGTATAAATTGCATTATTTTGGATTTTAGACTTTTGCCTATATTTCTGTTACTAAGGCTACATGTATACCAAATTTCAGCACTGTGGGGTCACTGGTGTACCCTGTGAATTTTGTCAAAGTTTAGTTTTTATTATGGCTAATAACTTAAAAACTATAAAGTTTAAAATAAAAATGGGGTCGAAATGTACTCACAAAGACCTTTTATTAGACATACCATTTAATCGAATAGTCCCATATTATTATTTTTTACGCCTCTTGATCCTGATATCTCAATAACCACCCCACATTTTTAGCTTATTTAGACACACCAATTTATGTCATCACATACACATATAGCAAATTTCACGATAATCGGATACCCGCTTCGAAAAGTATCCTCGGACAAACAAACATACATACATACAACACTGATTTGCCCAAGTTGACTTAGAGATCTCGCTTCGCTCGATTAACAAGCATTGCTTAGTTTGGGGCTAGATACCTAAACCTTAAAATAAGAACTTATACTTCTTTGGAGTGAATCAATAATATATGTAATTTTCGGACCACTTGGATAACTTCAGACCTGAAAACTAACTTCATAGCGTTACATAACATATAACATGCTGAAATGACACTCTGGTCGGTTTCTCCTAACGTGTCAAAATAGAACTTCAAAGTAGAACCTTAAAAAAATATTCAAATTTTGAATACGCCTTATAAAAAGTAAAGGAAGCCACACGATGAATCCTTTATTATCGTGCACCAGGTATCCTGAACACGGATTCCTTCCGTTTCCGGCGACATACCGGAATAGCCTGAATACTTTCAGTGTATCCTCGCTACTATACCAGGAGATCGCAGCCGAAAACTCTACGTATTCGCGTACTGGTATAAAAACATAATTTTATTGATAAATATTTAAAAAATAAGTATTTCTCCAGACCGATTTTCAAACTCTAATTAAAATTTAAGTCATCCCGATGGTCGACCGTTAAACAGTGAAATAAATATATTTGCCTTAGCAATTCATAATCATCTTGGATAATTATCTCAGCCCAGAATCAACGCCATCTAATACGCACCTTAACTAAATTTAACTAATCATAGATATTTCAATAATAAATTTGAATTACAAATAAAAGAAGTATTTGTAAAAAAAACGGTTCGCAGATTTCATTTATTTTACCCAACATTAATACTTCTTATTCTCTCATATTTATAATTTAAAATTTAGGGTGAGGAAATAACTGAACTAACATACCGCGTTGGAGTATATCTTGCCAATAGATAATAATCCATCATCATCATCTTATCAGCCACAGGACGTACACTGCTGAATACAAGCCTCCTTCATATATGTATACCACCTACTCGCACACACCGTTTTGGTTCTACGTTCATGATGCGTACAGCAAGGTATGAAACACTTTACGGTCGTCTGTTTTTCTTAAAGAATACAGTCCGGGCTTCTTAAAGGTAAGAATAAATAGGTTTCTTCTAGATCTTCATGGTTCATCTAAGACTACATGATCGCTTACCATCATGTGAGACTGTGGTCAAATGAAGATTTATCCAGTTTACAAAATAAACCAGAGTGACTGATCTTATGCTGCCTGCACCCAACGGCTCCCAGCAACCTTTGTCAAGTCGCCTTTCTACCTAGTGGAAAAAATATTTTTACAATAAATATTTAATTGCGATGGAACTATGTTTTAAATAGTTATAATATACATCTGATATAAATGTTATATCTCATAGTAGATATGCCAGCGCTCATTAAACATGACGCGTACACTACACACTTTTTGTCACTATGTATCTTTTAGCTTACGCCTAGTTTTAAGGTTTCATACTATTTCTGTGTAAATTGATGACAAAATATATTTTTTTATCATTATCTTTTTTCCGTTTTCACCCTGCTTAATACTCGACAAGTTAGTGTTTCTTACACACCTCTCCCGGTCTAGTATTCACCTCGCTTCAAGGAAAACATGTTATCTTTAGAAGCAGCGTCTGAAGTTTCCAGTAAAAATATTCCTCGTATAGTTCTGATGTTGTTTGCGAAACTTGAATATTTTATGAAAATTTAATACAGAACTCAAAAAGTATTGTAGATCTTTGAATATTTTAGAATATATTTAGGTTTGTAAACGCACAGTATTAACCACTTAAACTTATTTTTTATCAAAATAAACTATAGACATAGGACATACCAAACATATTTGCTACCATAGCACGCACAAATGAACACAATACATTAATAAAACCGGCCAAGTGCGAGTCGGACTCGCGCACTAAGGATTTCGTACCATTATCTATAAAAACGGCAAAAAATTACGTTTGTTGTATGGGAGCCCTCTTAAATATTTGTTTTATTTTAATGTAATTATTTATTTTTAAAGTGAATATATAACTAAATATTCTGTGAATACTTCAAGCGTCTATCCGTTTCCGTTATCAATATCGAGCTAAAACGAGCAAATAAATCACGTTTGTTGTATGGGAGCCCCCCTTAAATATTTATTTTATTCTGTTTTTAGTAAGTACTTGTTGTTATAGCGGCAAATGAAAAACATCATCTGTGAAAATTTCAACTGTTAGATAATATATCGCGGTTCATGAGATACAGCCTGGTGACAGACGGACAGACAGACAGACAGCGGAGCCTCAGTAATAGGGTCCCGTTTTACCCTTTGGGTACGAAACCCTAAGAAGGTATAACATTAAAGAAAAACATAAAATAAGAGAAAATAGAAAATTACCAATAGATAGCACGAAGAGACCGAGTAGTCTATTAGTGACAGAATCGGTTCAACAGTTTCTCAGATGACTCTTTTCAGACTTGCAAACAACAAACTTTACATCACACTAATATTATAAATGCGTAAGTTTGGATGTTTGTTTATTTGTTTATTACTCAATCACGTCATAACAGCACCGAAATCGGTCGCATCAAACCGATTTCGATGAAATTTAGTATGTACTGGATTAGCACTTAGGCTACTTTTACCCCATAAATCAGGACCTATGGGATAAAAATGGGGTGTCAAGTCAAGTTGCACCAGCGAGTTTAGCTTCATTTCTTGGTTACCTGCGCGTTTAGTAGTGTAACGCGTACGAAGTCGCGAGCAACAGGCAGTCTTTATAATATTAGTTTAAAAAACCAATGGTACGCGTGATGTCTTTGGTGCTGGAAACGTCCATAGGCTATGAGATAACCACTTACCATCTGGTGCACAGTATCGTTTTTTTATCACTAATATTAGAAGAGCGAAGGAACAGGCAGTAAAATTGTCGTTTCAAGTGATCCTTGTGATTTTAATGAATGAAAGATTTTGACTTTGACTTTGTGCCATCCACCACGATCCTGCGCTAGTCTCACCTACTGACGGCCCACGACCTTCACGACGTCGTCCACCCATCTCGTTGCTGGACGAGTTGCTACCTTTCTTTAACCGCTCCTCGGCCACCATTTAGTCACTGCCCTGCTCCATCTGTCATTACCACGTGTATCCAAGTGACCCGCCCAAGTCCGAAATACCCATTTAGAGGGTTTTTAATAAAATATATCGAAATAAATAACGCCACGGGAAGCTCTGGGCGATTTATAAAAGGAACATTGAAAACGGGCTACATAAATCAACTCTGAATACTACCTTTTGTACAATCAATCTTCTATTGAAGATCTAGACCATATTCCTTTAGTTGGGATTAGAGGTGCGCGATAAAGTTGTGGCCGAAAATTCGGGCTATTCGCAATAGTTTTGGTTATTCCGCTATAACCGGTAATACGTCCAGTCGCGAAAACCAACAGAAAATGTTATTTATTAGATATTTTCAAGTTTAATATATAAAAAAATCTCGTGTCACAGTTTAAGTGGTCGCACTCCTCCGAAACGGGTCGAACGATGTTAATGATTTTTTTAGTAATTTTCACCCTCCTAACCCGCCTCCCTCCCCCTCCAAATTTTTATAGTGATTTTTATATGAACTATATCTATATAATTTGATCGTCGATCATTGACGTGAAGTCATTTACATGAAGTGTCGCTGTCAGTTTTATCTAGATTATAATCCGAAATTGCCACGTAAACCGTGTGACGGCGGCGGGTCAGCTAGTTATTGTATCAATGTTCATGTTTTCAAAAATACACTCCTTCATTATTTATAGTTTTAAATTATGTAATTGCATTAAAACACCATATGTAATTGATAATTAATACAATTATCTAAATTAAGATAACATTACCTTCGTAAACGGTTTGCCAATAAACGAATTATTTGATGAATGCTTGCAATATTCAACAATATTCAAAAATGATCACTGTTTAAACTCTCAGTTTTAACCAAAACCGAACCTTTAGGTTTATATACAAAAGATTTATAGCAACTCTACTTTAGTTTGATGGAATTGGCTAAATATTTATCTGCGGATATCTTCGTTTGCTTACGATAGATGGCGCTGAGCAATAAAGCATTATTCTTCCTGATAAATGGATTGAGTATTTTGGTATTAACAGAGGAAAGATATTTTTTTAGATTCATATATTTCTTTGGGCGTAGCAGAGCACAAAATAATAATAAAAGAGTCTGATATTTTTTTAAAACATGTCATCATATACCCATTTTCTTTTGGGTATAATTTATTGGATGTTTTGGGCTTTAATAAAATTTTAGTTTTAAATAAAGTCGAATCAATTTTTTTTTGTTTTCTTCTTGTTAGTTCAACTAATAAGCCTATCTATCTATACGATACAAATATATTTTTATTCTACTAATTTTGACATCTTGCTAGCTTAGTTTAGTGTAATACAGTTACATTTATTTGATAAATTGCTAATAAATAAAATGCTAATGATAACATATGATAACTAAACAAAACATTTCTTGTTATTTTTGTAGGTGTTGTGTTTAGCTTGTAGGTATAATAAAGAATTTTTATTCATGCAACATTTCAATTAGATGCATTATGCTTACCACGAATGTCTAGTGCTTTCTTTGTTGGACTTCTAAATAAATTAATATCTAAAACTCGATTATGTAATTATTATTTAGTCCCAAAATCACGTAAACCCAAAATAACAAAAATTATGGTGGCCCTTACTTTTTAACTATCATCGTCATCAACATCATCATCATAAACCCTCCATCATAGATTTCCAGAGCGACTGATCTTGTGCAGCCTGCACCCAATGGCTCCCAGTAACCTTTATCAGGTCGTATTTCCATCTACGGGGGCCGTCCTACGCTGCGCTTACCAGTGCGTGGTCTCCACTCTAGAACCTTTCTGCCCCAACGGCCGTCAGTGCTTCAAACTATGCGCCCACTGCCATATCAGCTTGCTAATCCGCTGTGCTATGTCGGTAACTTTAGTTGATCTACGAACGTATTTGTGTCGTATTTTAAGTATACTTTTACAGATTGTACTGAACTGGTAATTCTCTCATCAAAAGATAAAATATTTGTATTTAAACTCACAATATCATTTAAATCTCGCAATTTTAAAGCCTTTTTAAACCCATCCATTACTCACGCAAACTTGCGCACATGTGCACGGACGAGGACACTCACACGGGCGCAAAAGAGCACTTGTGCCTTTCATAAGGATCTCGGGGTTTCATTTCTGCAATTCTGAAGTTTTGTATATTTGCAAGAAGTCTATGTATCTTGGCTTTCATTTTTGCATGTTAGGAAAATGGAGCAGTATGCAGCCTGAGGGAACGCGTCTTGGTCAGCTGAGAAAGCGTTGGCGGGATGATCTAGATGCCTTTGAGGTGTAGCCAGGTTTTAGTATCCAGGGGGGGGGGGGGGGGGGGTTGGCGATGAAAAAAATTGCAGAAGGTTGATTGGCGGTCATAAAGCATATTGGCAAGCGGTATAAATTATAATGTATCGTCATTGCATTTATTATTTTGAATATTGCGCGAGGGTAGGGGGGGGGGGGGGGGGTCTGGCTATGCCTGTTTGGGAGGAAACTAAGATCAGAGATAATTGAATGGACTTGAGGAAGATCTTTGTCCAACGATTGGACGATATAAGATTACTAATATAATAAATTCGAAAGTTACTCTGTACATAAGGTACTTTTTACCCGACTGCGCAGAGGGTAATGATTTTATTGACAAACTATGCGTACGTGATAAAAGTTGCTTGAAGTCGATGGGGACTGGCTGCTTAAGATCGGTCGCCCTGGAATCAATGAGACAGGCAGTGGACGTCCTGATGATGACGAAGTGGAAGTTTCATGATATCACGTCTGCAGCCCTGTGATTTTAATTCCACAACATCAAAGCCCCCATAGAAATTCATATAGCTTTTAAACTGAACGAAATTATTTCATGTGATATCAAAACGACTACGTACACGATTTAAAGAGACATTTTGTTTTATCAATGTAGGCTTCATTATAAGGATTATTCCGAGCATAAAGCACGAAATGCGAAGAGGGCTTTTTGAACATTATTATGCCACTAATATTATAAATGCGAATGTTTAGATGTTTGTTTGTAACTCAATCACGTCGTAACGACTGAACCAATTTTGATGAAATTTTGTGTATACCTTGATTAACACAGGCTACTTTTTACCCCTTAAATCAGGTCCCATGGGATAAAAATGGGTGTCTGGTTTCAACAGCGAGTATAGCTTTATTTCTAGTTTACCTATACATTTAGTAGTACGCGTACGAAGTCGCGGGCAACAGCTAGTTTTGTATACAAATAAATATGTACTTGTTGTCTGGTTTTGTATATCACACTGATTTTTCAAAGGTAAGGGTTTTCAAGGTATTTTCAGCCCGTTACATCCCACTGATGGTCAAATGCGATCCCCATATGCAGTCACTTCCATCAACCATTATGTAGATTACATTTGCTTCACACAAAACGTCTCAATTAATGTTAAACTAAATACATTTTCTGAGACTTACTCGGAACCAGCTCCAGACTGAGTCCCACGTTCGTAGACATTCGACAACCTTCAAGCCCGCCGTCCTACTCTGCGCTTTGCAGTGCGTGGTCTCCCCTTAGCTTAGTTATGTGCCCTGCCCACTACGACTTCAGCTTGCTAATCCTTTGTGCTATGTAGTCGACTTTGTTTGTCTACGGATCTCCTCATTTCTGATTTTTTCTCGTAGATAAACAGCAAGCATAGTCCTCTCCATATCACACTGAGCGACCTCGAGCCTTCTTATGAGGTCCATTGTGACATACTCTGAGACTCAAAGAATTCTCCATAAAAAAATAAACAATGCTCAATCTCAGAATCCTCGCCGTACGCGCATTGAACTGGATACAAAGTTATATCTTCATGTATTTGTAATATAATTTAATAAATGTTATAAAAATATAACAGAAAGTAAAATTAAAAGTCAATACATTAATGAATATTAAAATCAAATTATACACGAGCTTCTACAAATGGATGAATACTCCGACCCACGTTCTAATTTGAATGCAAAATGGTACATTTAAATTCAGATACGTGCAAAACGTTCTGTCTAGTTACCGATTGTTAATCTGGTACATTAATGAATCATTCGACATTCAAATTCATTTATTTCTTACAAGTGTTATATAAGGGTGTCAGCTGCCCGGGGCGGAAAAAAATTTTGCCGCCCTCTTATTTAGGTATTTCAATGTAATAGTAGTAATGTAATAAACAGTAATTCTAAAGAAATTTTCGGCAAGAACAGGCATTATTATTGTGTATTGTTCAGTTTACATATAAAAATATGTTTATAATAATATAAAAATCAAATTTATTACTAAAATTCTTACACGTGTGCCACTTATATTGATATAACAGGTATAAAACACTTATTATACCTTGACGATCATCAAGGTTAAGTTATTAGCGATTTGAATATAATACGCAAAATGACTTTCAAGTAGAACTACAACGATACTGTTAATATTTATATTGAAAATCAATATACTTCTTAGAATTAAAAACAGAACTTAATTCGGTAACTAAAATTTTATGCCTACTTTTTTAAGAGCAATGTCTTTTGTGGCACTATCAATGTCTATAGCATCACACACATCTTGCTTAATAGACAAAATAACTAGATTTGTTAGCCTTAAAGTACGCATTGTTGGTTTTAAATAAGTTTTGATCAATTTCAATTTGAAAAACTTCTCTCACTGCTAGCATTGTATAAGTTACAAAAATATGAAATAGTTCAAATATATACAAGACATTAATATTATTTTTTGTGAAGTTTTGCCGCCCGGGGCGGGGCGTCCCTGCCGCCCCTACTACGCTACGCTACTGGACTGGATTGTTACATAAAGTTCCAAGCGTTGATTATTCTGACCGAACTGTGAGATTGCAATGGCAATTTGAGAAGGCGTTAGCCTGAAAAACAAGCAACATGCACATAAATACACGTTAAACTTAAGTCACATTAATGCAAACTTTAATCCCACTAATATTATAAATGAGAAAGTTTGCATGTTTGTTTGTTTGTTACAAAACCACATCGTAACGGCTAAATCCATTTCAATGAAACTTTGTATATACGTAGATTATAACCTAGATTAACGCATAGGCTACTTTTTATAGACAAACAACGCGTGCAAAGCCGCTGGCGGTAGCTAGTAATAAATAAATCAGTAAAACGTCACTCGCCTACATAATCAAACTAGGATTCGGATCTCGCTCTTCCTCTTTTAGCACAACACTCAGACCAGAAATAAATATTTATATATAAAAAAAATATATTAATAATAAATAAATCCCACAACCCAATTGACGACCTCCGTGGTGCAGTGGGCGAATAGCCGGCTGAGACGCAGGAGGTAGCGGGTTCAATTCCCGCCGTGGAACAAATGTTTGCATGATCTATATATTTGTTCCGGGTCTGGTTGTTTCTCTATATATTATAAGTATGTATTTACAAAAAAAATGTATATAAGTATTCTATCAGTTATCTGGTTCCCATAGTACAACCTATGCTCAGTTTGGGGCTAGATAGCGCTGTGTGGAATGTCCAGCAATATTTATTATTATTAAAGTTAGTTACACGTCTACCTCGCCATGTTAGTCATGACAATATACTTTTACTAGGAAGACTACATGTATCATCGTCATAATCAACATCAGATTAATCACGTTCTGTGGCAGATAATCTATCTGCCGCAGGACGTCCACTGCAGAACATATGCCTCCCTCATATATGTCTACAGCGATCTTATGCGTCCTGCAGCCAACGGCTCCTAGCAGCCTTTATCAGGTCCTTTTTCCATTTAGTGGAGGCCGTCCTACGCTGCGCTTTCCAGTGCGTGGTCTCCACTTTAGAACCTTTCTGCCTCAACGGCCGTCTGTTCTTCGAGCTATGTGCCCTTCTCACTGCCAATTCAGCTTGCTAATCTTTTGTGATATGTCGTTGACTTTGTTTCGTATTCGAATCTCCTAATTTTTTATTAGATCTTCAATGTGCCAAGGTACTAGCTGATAACTGTACATGCACAGTGTTCAGAACTATTATTGTAACAATTGTCGATATTATTTTTTCACCTGTTCTCATTGTATGCTTTTTGTTACAGGTATGGCGTGAATTGAAATGAAATACATATAAATGGAAGGAGGTAAATAAATGTAACATATAATATAAATATTGATACATGTGTAAAATCTTTAAATATTTACAAAAGTCTAAATTTTCCTCGATTTTTACCTAAATAAACATACCTATAGTTAAATTAATTCTGTAAAAATACCTTTCTTAAGTTTTTATTTGTACCTATACACTATTCTACAAATACAATAGCAGATTATTAAACGAAGGGACAAAACAGCGTCTTGGGTCACGGGCGCTAAAGCGAATCCCGAACGTAACGAAGGATTCTAGAGTTAACTCACGAGGGGAACCAGGGAGTTACTGGAATCCTCAGTGCAGAGAGGGATATAAGCACGCCCAAGATGTAGACAGCTTTATCCACGAGGAGAATACTCTACTTTTCACACTTTCTGCGAGACAATAAAAACCAAATCTAGGTTGGTGCATTCTGTGCAGAGGTTAGTTCGATTTACGATATAGCGCCCGTGACGTAAGAAACTGCTTTATCCCCTCGTTTAATAATTTACTATTATTTTCCTTTTAGAATACATAACAATACAGTTAATAAATTACGTCTAAATTGTAACATTTTGAACGAGTTGGAACAATTTCAATCCCAAACTTCTCTATCATCTAAATTAACCGATATTTTATAGTAGGCTTTTTTTTTGTAAAATTGCGTTTTTAAATTTATTAATAGTCAATTTTTGTACATCACTTGGGAGTTTGTTATAAAAGCGAGTTTATAGCATAGTTTTCTCAAAGCGATCGATCGTACCCCAACGGCTCCCACCAACCAAAATCACTTTTTTCCATCTAGCGGAGGCCGACCCACGCTACGTTTTCCCGTCCATTTTAAATTGAACAAAAAATCTGGAAATGGATACCTCGTCAGACATTCTGGGAAAACAATGGAATCCATATAAATGAGGATCACTCGGTTGTGCCGAAACCCATTGATTTAGGCTTTTTGTTAGTTCATTGTTTTGGGAATGTAGCGAGCTGGTTTATTATATGCTGGGTTTTGGGGTTCCGTAGTCATAACTGATTTGATAGGTTTAATGTAAGAATACTATTTTTATCACTTTTTTTATATTGCTGGACATTTCACATAGCGCTATCTAGCCCCAAATTAAGCAGAGCTTGTACTATGGGAACCAGATAACTGATGTAATATTAAATACATATTTAATTTTTTTTAAATAAATACTTACGATATACATAGACTGCGATACGATACTACTTACAATATATTATATTTACGTTGTTCTTTGTTATTTGTATTGTTTTTAGATGTGCAATAAAGAATTGTTTTATCTAATCTACTTATAATATATAGAAAAACATCCAGACCCACGGAACAAATATCTGTAGATCATGAAAACTTGTTCTATAGTGGGAATCGAACCCACTACTTCCTGGGACTCTAGGCTAGTCACCTACTGTGCCACGGCGGTCATCACTTGCCGATTAGGATGGCTGACAGACAATCAACCTTCTGTTATTTTTCATATTTTTTTTCGTTTTATTTTCTTAAACACCTGGATTAACACATAGGCTACTTTTTGTTCACAAAAACGCATACGAAGGCGTTGGTGAAAGCTAGTCCATAATATACAAAAATCATACCTACTAAGATATGATTTTTTTTGTTTTTTAATTTAAGATACTGACATTGTTAAATAAATAACTATTGAAAAGAGAAATAAATATTTTGACATTCCCTTGTCAATACATCTATGAAAATCTGATGTATGTTCACAAAAATAATAATTTGTTTAAGAAAAATAGCGATAATCATAATTTTAATACTAGAAATAAAGATAATCTCGCTGTTGCCCCTTGAGACTTCATAAAGTTAGTAAATCGTTTAAAGGGCAAGGTGTTCGCTTTCATAACAAAATCCCAAGTGATGTAAAAAATTGACATTTAACAAATTTAAAAACGCAATTAAACAAAATCTTTATAAAAAAAGCCTACTATAAAATATCTGATTATTTAGATGATAGAGAAGCTTGGGATTGAAATTGCTCCAACTCGTTCAAAATGTTACAATTTAGACGTAATCTATTTTCTGTATTATAATGTATTCTAAAAGGATCATTAAAAAAACAACCAGCCTTGTTTTCTTGCCTTTCTTTCCTGGCTAGGACGCAAAGGAACAGGCAGTAAAAATTGACCTTTCAAAGTGATCCATGTGATTTTAATGAATAAAAGATTTTGACTTTGACTTTGACAAATATTAGCACGTCTGCATGCAAGTCGAATACATTGACAAGCGTAGATTTTAGATATTTTAATGTAGTTTGAGTATTGTAAAGTTTGAATGCGCATCTTACAAACGCAGTTAGTACTCAGAGTTTACGGTTGAATCCGCTAATAATAAGTTTTGTGTGTTCTAGGAAATAAAATTGTATTTGTAATAATTTTAAAAAGAAAACATTCTAATTTAATGGCCAAAGTAAATAAAAGAAGTGTATCAAAAATTTGTTATATAACATGCTTAAATGACTCTAAGAAAAGGGTTGTATAAAATATGAAAGTACGTTTAAAACAAAAGAGACGATGAATTTAAAACAACGCTTCACAAATTCACGACTCATTAAACAACAAAAGCCGTCAAAGTATTCAAAGTAAACTCAAAGTCGAGGCTAACACGTGTGTAATTGAATGTTGCCATCAAAATTTAAATTAAAACAGGAGTTGCCAGAGTAAAAACAATAAACAGGGCCATCGCAAGCGAGGTATGAACTCCAGAACAAGGGTACGTATAAGTTAATTTAATTAGATGTTGATAATCGAACTATTTTTCCTATAAATTCAAATTCGATTAAAAGTAATAGCTACGAATGTCATCCATCCTTGGACAGTTCGTTATACAAACGTAGTCGCAGATACCAGCAAAGTTGCTTTTGCAGCAAAAAATTGTGATCATTTTGAAGGTAATTTTTACGGAGTTTTTAAAAACAGTGGCAATAATGCATTTATACAATTTGTTATTAACATATTTTTTATCATATAATAAGTAACAAAAAGAAGTTAAAAAAACGATACAAATACGCAAAAACCTAGATTTAAAAAAAAATTCAAAGAAAAATATATTGTAAACATCAATAGATAATACAGTTGGCGACTCTGTCAGTAAAGAGATACACATATTTACAAAATACACGTAATTTTTTGAAACATACAAGAGTTTTGACGTTTGGTAGAACTAAATGAAAGGTTTGTAAGAGCTCTCTCTCGTAGTCAAACGCTAGCCTCTAATTAAAACAAAGAAAAGCTATCTAAGCACCAGTTGATGCCTTCCTGGCCAATTCGGCACAATGACTGTAGACACTGGACATAAATAAATAAAAAAATTATAATTAAATTAAAATAAATATATAAATAATAAATAGGGCTTTTTACATAGCGCTATCTAGCCCCTAAACTAAGCAGAGCTTGTACTATGGGGACCAGATAACTGAATGAACACTTATATCCATTTTTTTTTGTAAATACATACTTACATTATATAGAAAAACATCCAGACCCGGAATAAATATCTGTAGATCATGCAAACATTTGTTCCGCGGCGGGAATTGAACCCGCTACCTCCTGGGTCTCAGTCATGCATGGGTTAACTCTGAGCGGCAAGATGTTGTCCTTTGCCCATTTGCTGCCCTATTAAGTTGCTCGCATACCTTATTGGTGAAGGGATTACTACTCTAAGGGCTGTCTGTAATACGATTGTCTCATTATTTCTATCGCTTCAGCTCTCATTGTTAAAAATTATCATATTTTATTTATGAATATTGTCGTACATAATGAACTTAGAAATAAATTAAACTTAGTCAAATAATATTATTAGAGACATTAAATAGACGACTACATATTTTTGTAATTAAACGTAATTTTATTCGGACCTACGTAGTAACATTAATCATACTAAAAAACTAAGAAACTGTAAAGATGTGAAAAGATTGATTCTCTGCCAACAACAACTAAATAAAATAAAATTGAAATCATAAATCAACTTGTGTATGTTTCTTTTTAAATATAAATATGTAAATAAATAAATTTTCTGTACATTTCACACCGCGCTATCAAGCCCCAAACTATGCATAGCTTGTACTATGGGAACCAGATAACTGATAGAATGCTTATATACATTTTTTGTAAATACATACTTGCAATATATAGAGAAAGAACCAGACCCGGATCAAATATCTGTAGATCATGTAAACATTTGTTCCGCGGCGGGAATCGAACCCGCTACCTCCTTCATCTCAGCCGGCTAATCGCTTACTGCACCACGGATGTCGTCATATGTATTGTTATTACCGAGATTATCAAATCTGTATGTGTGTGTGTGTGTCCAAGACACAGAATAGGAGAGCTTATTAGTTTGTGGTTTATTTTAATGACATTTTGTTTGAAAGGTAAAAAAAACTCTTCCAAACTAACGAAATAATAAATAAAGTGCACCAAAAGTCCATTCCTATCCAATCAAAACTTAAATCCTTTACCAAAGTACAGCTGCAGTACATACAGCTTATTCTGTGGTACCAACTTCAATACCCATAAACTGATCGAAGATTCGAGAACAAAAACTTTCTTTCTATGCATACAAAGTGTTCAGAATTTGTTGTGCTCAAGGTTTAACTGCTTTTGATTATGATGAAAAACGGTTTTCTGTAAAATTAACATCTTTGTGAGTTTTTCTGTCTTCGCTTTTTGATAATCATACCAAGTACTTACTTTCAACCACCTGTATAAATAAGAAATAGTATAGGCCCAGGAATGCTTCCTTGTAGTACTCTGTATAATGTTTGTTTAAAAACGCTTATTTTGTTTGCGACGATATAAACTTTTGTAGGCTGCGGTAATAGCTATTACCATTAGGTGGGCTGTAAGCCTATTTGCCATCTTAGGTATATAAAAATAATGGGCACATTGATTATAGCCTTTCCTGTTGATTAAACTAGGACGGAAAGGTTTTTTTTATACTACTATTAGATGGAGGAAGCATATGGCCCATCTCATGTTAAGTGGAAAACATCGCCTATAGAAAAGTTTAGCCCCGTAGGTCACGCACCCTATGATGCACTGCCGTGCGTTCATCAACTTAAGGCTTCATACAGGTGTAAAGCCTGTGCCTGGGATTACACCGACAACCATACCCTTCAAAACAAAACACATCAATGCTGCTTGGCGGGAGAAATAGATGTGGTATTAGTACTTACCCGGGCGAGCCCTTTCACAAGGAACTCTATCTATAACCCTATTGATCGTTGTCACATTATCAATATTCTCTGTTGTGAAGTTCCCTGTAAAACCGCAATAAAAATAAATGTCATTGGATATTACATAACATGTTTCACGCAGGGCTAGGTACAAACACCGTGAAACTAGCATTTAAAACAAAACATTAAACTCTAAAGTACCATTCACACGTTTCCAACGATCACGTAACGAACAAGCAAAAACGTTGGAATAAAATATGTTCCACTAACACGAACTAGAATCATGAATTTAGATTTTAAAAGCCTCTGTCACTCCACTTTATAACCCATAGTGCAAGAAAAGAAATAAAGAAAGTGATAGATCTGTAGAACACCGAGAAGAGTAGTTTGAAGGATATGGTTCCCGGTGAAGTTACAGGCACATGAGACTTTACCTGTATGCCTCAAGTTGATGAACATAGGGCATTTCATCATAGGGCACGTTTCTAAAACCTACGAGGCAATTCTCTGTTATAGGCGATGGTTACCACTTAACATCAGGTGGCCAATATGTTTGTGCCATCTCCAGATATATAAAAAAACTACCTAATACCTTCTTTGCGGTTTTCTGCCGGACGCCCATCTCTGGACTTAAATAAGGGCCTCGATACAATGGTCTTTGCTCTGACTTCAACTCGTAGAGGCGACTGACCCTGGGGCATTGGGTGTTGGCACAGAGTTGCAGTCATGCGCTTTCATGCTATGTACCAGATGAATTACCTAAATATATTAATGAGTGAATATTGGTCGCATATGTGGACAGATTACTACCTAAAAATACCTACTACATTAAAAATGCACAGCTCGGGTCCGAATGTAATGGCAGTAAATATATATAATAAAATACCAGATCAAATTAAAGTCCAAGAAAAGAATAGCATCTTTAAAAATAGATTATAATAACAATAGAAAAGACTTACTACACACTAGATGACTTTTTTAAACAACACGACATGTGAACAATTTTCTACATTGAGTATTTCACTAATCAATTGATAACGTAAAATCGGCCAACTCGGATTCCACTAGACCTGCCTAGTAACCTATAATATTACTACACGTTACCTACAGGGTACATAATGAAGTGCTGGACTCTTGACTAGTCAATAAGATCTTGTAACTTTGTAATATGTTAATCCACTTTGTATGAACCCATTATTATACTGAGTACTGAGTAACGTGGTCCTGAGTCTAAAAGTCTTACATATGTGTGATGCTAATGCCACACCGCACAATGAATTGTGTGGCTTGGATTTAAGCAACGTTACTACTTTATGTATGATCCCTAATGCCCTTCACAACTCACCGCTTCCGCATTCGGAGTGCTTTGTAAGATATCGGTCCCCGCATTTAATACAAATTTACTTACTTTGAGTCATTCCATTTTGCTCCAAGGCATTGCGTTTGAGTAAACGAAGTGTTTTTCTTTGTATACAACCCAGTTTATTCGGCTGGTGGCCAATTATGTGGTGTTTCCCTTCTGTGGTCTCCAAAGTCCGTCCCCATGTAAACTAAACTGCAATTTTCATAAATAAAATGACCAAACTACGCTTCGGTAATTATTTTCAAATAAATGTAAGTCATCTTCTTTTTCTTTTTCTGTCACTGCGTTAGGCGCGGTCGACTCTCCTGATTCTTGTGCACCAGGACATTCTATCTAAATGGGTTTTTTTAAAAGGTTGGCTATACTACTCCAGCAAGTGACCGGCCTCGACTCCGTTTCCTCCCCGGCAGGTCTATTGCCCTCTTCAATGTGTGATCACTGTCCCTGTGCAACACATTATCATACCACGGGAGGCGGCTTTCGCTGCATTCTTTGGGAATGATTCCCAAAACAAGTCAGGTGACTTTGAAGCTTCCTCGGACCTAATCATTCCGTATTTTGTCCAGTCTGGTCAGCTACTTCATCTCCGCAGTATGTACCTTTGTGTGTGGGTTTGTTTAACTGCGGCCTTGTAAACCTTACCTTTGGTTGTAATAGTCATACGTTGATCACACAGAACTCCGGTTAGACTTCTCCACTTTTGCCAGGACATGCTTATTCTGGGTGTGGCATCTGCGTTTACGCTGGCATCTTGACTGATCATGGAGCCGAGATATTTAAATTGTGTAACTTTATTTGGATATTGAACTATAAAAACCCTAAAGGCGAGTACACATTAGGAGCTCAGCGTTGCGGTCGGCGCGCGTTAGTAGCTTACATACAGCGCGCTTAGCACGGGCGTTTAATGAGCATTACCAAGGTATCCATACTACTGGCTCAGTTCGGAAATGGACGTCGAAGCGATTGATTGTGTGTGGCTCCTATACCGTCGCTATAAGACGACGGCAGAGGCAAAGATAATTTTGGGTGCATCCAATATTCTGAACTGTCTTTACAATCACTGAATACCTCAACTATCTCCTCCCAATTACTTTTTTTAGTGTTTTTTTTTATAAACAGGACTTTTCATGTCCCATATAGCTGGTCGCTTTTGAATTTCATCGTTAAAAAGAATCTGTATCGAAGTGCTCGACCTCCATTTTGATGTCACCCTACACGAAAGCGCGCGATCAAATGTCCGGCAAAATAGCGGTGCATGTATTTATAAACGCGCAGCTATCGCCCGTGCAACGCGCATTCGGACTTGATTCGGACTAAAATCTGACAGCGCGCGTCTGACGTGCGCTTGAGCAAAAGCGCACGCTTGCATGTACACCCTCAACCGACCTCTTGATGCTTAAAACGCGCGTTACCAAAGCGCGCGTTTCAAAACGTCTAATGTGTACTCGCTCTAAGACCACCAATAAAGTTACACTCCATGTGTGAAAATGAATATAAGCCATCACGAGCCAATATTAAGCTTCAATTTTCAATGTTTGCTCGCATTGTATAGATTCGTACAAAATACTCACAGAGTGAAACTTTTGGATATTTTTCTTTGTTATATTTTTTTCGCTTTGTGATGGCGGACATTTTTGTTTAGAATTAAAATAACTTTTGTACAAATGTTCAATATAAATGTTTGAAATGTCAGCGTAGTTTTCAAAGCGCTTAGAGAAAAATTGTTAAAAGGCCGGTATTTTTCGTGGAAACGCGAATGAAAATGTGGCTTGTTCCATTTTGGTGACTAAATATTTCACATCATAAGATAAAATAGAGAGAATCCCAAGGCACCATAAAAGGTACTTTATTAAATAAAAATAAAACAGAATACATTTATTTCGTACTACACGACTGCGCACGCGTGGTTTCTCAATAAAAGTTAGCCTATTTTTTATTGTTATAATTCATCTATTTACTTCCGGTTCTGGCTGTTTTAGTATATATTTTAAGTATATATCTACAAAACAAAGTATGTGAGTAATAGTTATCCGTCTCCCATAGTACAATCCTTGCTTAGTTTGGGGCTAGATAGCGTTGTGGGAAATGTTCAGCATTATTTATATAATTATACGGCCCGTATAAATATAAACCTTAGTGACTAACATAACATTATAATATCTAAAACTATTTGCTGACACGTAAAGTTTGCGACGTGTGATGCACTTGCGCTGTGTTGTGTAGTCGCGCGCGAAAATGACGAAACAACAGACTTGTCAGACAAGAATCTTCCTTTGATATTTAAGTAACTCAGTGGGATCTTATGAAAAGTACAATGATCCTCACAGTAGATAGTAGTAGCAGCATTAGTAAAGTCACTACTCCACAGTCTACTCTCTACTCTCTAATGTACAGTGATCTAGAGCGAAATGTCTCAGATATGAAATGCTCAATAATTATTCAGGCCATGCCCACTTCATAAACACAGACGCATCAAAAATATCCCAAAGTTGTTTACATAATGCCCGAACACGTTTCGCTCATTTATATCCAAAGCCTTCCAATATCCTAACTAAACACCACTTAGGATAACGTACAAAATTAATACATAAAAACTACGTGAATCATAAAAAAGAGCTACATCTGAAATTCAAGCTGGCGGCTATTATCAAAATAATGTTGAACTCTAAGTTCAATGGCATAAGATTGAAGACAATTAGTCGGTGCTTCATACTTTTCTATTTCGATCCCTATGGCTATCGAAATAAGGTTAAGAAAGAGCACTTTAGTCGTCAGGGTTGTCAAAAATATTACATGTTATTGTATTTTTGTTGGAAGGTGTTTTGGTATTTGTACACGTCCCGTTTGTAAAGAGGAAAATGAAGGAAATAAATTGAGTAACACTTTTTGAAAACGACCAGATAATTTTAGACGTTCATCGTATGCTTTGGGGATAATGGAACTGTTGTATAATATAAATTTAAGTCGCGAGTGAATAGGTTTCTTCGAGGCAAGCGTCATCTACATATATATACTATATACTGCATCACAGGAAACACCTTTGATGGTTAAAGATATTTAGTAAGATATGATAGATAGATAGATAATTTCTTTATTGCACACCATTAAAAATAAAACAAACAAAAGATAATACAAAATTAAATCAAAGGTACAATGGGCGGCCTTATCGCTAAAAGCGATCTCTTCCATATAATGATAATTGTTATTTCCCAGAACATAGTAAATACAACAATAAGTATAAACACATTTATGTTCTACCCTAGTTAGACATACAATTGTTTAAATGTAACACAAAATAATGAAATAAAACAATTGATTTTGGCTGTTATTGACTTATTTTTAAATGCTTTTTATTAACTTTCAATATATGTTTGATCGGGTGGAATCTTGCAACTGCATTTAAACCCGTTCCCCTTAACCGATTGAGCTGAAATATGGAATGCATATGTAACTTCAGAGACGATGCAATAATATGGTACCATGGAGGTGGTCTCATGATGGAGGCGGATGCTAGACAACGGAACTTCTGAATGGATTATAGTAGGCTACTAGTGTTTAGGCTCATTTGAATCTGCTTGCGGTTCCGATTATGAATTATATAAAAGCTTGTTTTGAACAATTAAGTAATTTGTCAACAATAAACTTATTTGGGTCATACATTACTTTAATGCTTTAAAATATACGCAAAGACCTCATTACGACTACAAAAGTCGCAAAACACCTTCATGGCCTACATGGCGTCAAATATTATTTGGACGAGGAAAAACATTAGATTTAGCTACGATTGCGAGCTTATTGTGGCGCTCAGCAGCCGGCATATCGGATGTCATGTTGATGGAGTATGTGTCAATAATTTGAGTTATGCTGATGATATGGAGCTGCAGAGCGCCTCGGTCTGTGGATTGAGAAAGCTGGTGAGGACGTGTGAAGAATACGCCACTGGTCATGGGTTAAAATATAACCCTAAAAAGAGTCAATTCATGGTCTTTGAGGCCGGTACGAAACGTCTTGAAAGTGTCCCAACCGTAAGTCTTAATGGGATTCTCTTAAACAGAGTATATAAATTTAAATATCTTGGGCACGTTGTCACTACCGACCTCAAAGACAATGAAGACATCGAATGGGAGCGGAGGGCGCTGTCCGTGCGTGCGAACATGATTGCTCGCAGGTTTTCACGTGTTCAGAGGGGGTTTAGCTGACTTTATTTCGGGCGTCTTGTACCTCTCTGTACTCATGCAGCCCACAGGCTTTAGTAGTATAGTCGGCATGCTCATGCAGCCCGAAGTATACTCGGGCGACGTACAGCGCACTCCGCGTCCAGTATAACAATGCACTCAGGGCGATGCTGGGGCTGCCCTGCTACTGCAGTTCATCAGGGATGTTCACGGCGTTGCGGGTCGACTGCTTCCATATCGTCATGCGCAAGCGAGCCGCGTCCCTGGTGCACAGGCTGCGGGCCAGCGCCAACACGGTCTTCGCAATGATAGCCGGCAGAGTAGACTGCCCGTACACTTGACATTGCAGTCGCAGGCGTGGCAAAATGTTGTATGAACTCATGGTTCACGGTGAGCTCACTGTTCACGGCCCAAATGACCCTACCTTAGTGCATTACCAAGGTAAACATGAACCATCGACACCTGATCTTTTGCTAACCAAGAATATTTATAATATTGAGGAAATTAGAACAATACATGCCCTTTCTTAAAATCACTTACCTGTGCTTGTTCGAGTTGCCATCAACATACATTGCAAACCAATTCGTAAGCTTAACTACGCGAAAGCTAACTGGAATCAGTATCGTAGTTTCTTGACTAGCAACATTTCCCTATCTAGCCAGTTCTATGGGTCAGAAGATGAGATCGAATCCGCTATTTCACAGCTTCAAGACACAATCATTGTAGCTAGGGACCTTAGTATACCGACCTCTACCCTCAAGCCTTGGGAATGCGCATTACCAAGATGTATTAAAAGAAAAATCAAAGATAAAAACAAACTACGTCGTTACTCTAGTAAAGAAACAGATGCTACCATTCGTAAAGTCTTGCATCACGAAGTAAAGCAAATCCAATTACAAATCAATACTGCATTAAAATCACACGGCGATGACCAATGGAACCGTAAATTGAGCAAGGTTGACAATCCAGGATTTGATCTCTGGCGTATAGCTAAAGGACTGAAAGCCACTTCTTCCTTCACCATTCCTCCACTCAAGACTAGCAACGGTACCAAGAGTACGAACATAGAAGAGCAGTGTGATATATTAGCTAGCTCATTCTCTGATAATATGCTATTGACCCATAATAGGGATAGTGATGAACAGCTCGCTGTTGAAACTTCCATAAACTCACTGAACAATCTTCCAGCTGATAGTTTCAAAATAACGCTAGTTCACCCTGCTGAAGTCAAAAAATGCATAAGTAACCTTAAAATACGCAAAGCACCTGGCCCAGATCAAATCTCAAATCACCTAATCAAAAATCTTCCCCAAAAGTGTATTGTGATGCTTACTAAAATATTTAATGCCTGTTTTTTACTTAACTATTTCCCAACTGTGTGGAAAATAGCTAAAGTTATAGCCATTCATAAGCTCGGCAAAGACCCAACTGATCCATCTGGTTACCGCCCAATTAGCCTTTTGCCATGTCTAGGTAAGTTGTTTGAAAAAATGATATCCCGCCGCCTTTGTCGTTCCTCTGAAACAATACTTATAAATGAACAATTCGGATTCCGTGAATCACATTCAACGGTTCAGCAATAGGCTAGAGTAGCAGAGTCTGTCTCTCATAGCCTTAACATGAACGAGTCAACCGGAATGTTTCTTCTTGACATCGAAAAAGCATTTGATACAGTGTGGCATCAAGCTCTTGTCCACAAACTATTAAAACAAGATGTCCCCATACCATTGATTAAAATCATCACATCCTACCTTGAGCACCGCTCATTTCGGGTTCACATAGGTAGCTCCCAGTCGGTGTCGATGCTAGTCCCAGCTGGCGTGCCTCAAGGCTCAATACTTGGACCCCAGTTGTTTTTATTATATCTTAATGATATTCCAATCCAAACACGTACTAATCTGGCCTGTTTTGCTGACGATACAGCCTCGTTCACTTCCTCAAAAGACATTGACCTAATTATCTCTCGTCTTCAAATGTCATTAGACCTATTATCTTCTTACTTTGACAAGTGGAAATTAAAGAAAAATGCCTCCAAAACAGAAGCAATTTTGTTTACCAGGCATCGTACACTTCCTGCCTGCACCCTCAAAGTAGGAGGCTATGAAATTCCATGAAGCCTTTCTGTCAAAAACCTTGGAGTCGTCTTAGACAATAAACTCAATTGGAGTGAAAATACGTTGAAACTGCGACTTAAAGGTACAAAAGCACTAAATTCATTGAGCCCTATACTCAATAGAAGCTCGTGCCTTAGTAACACCACTAAATTAAACATTTATAGCACCTTAGTACGTCCCTGTATAACTTACGCCTGTCCAGTTTGGAGCAGTACCTGCCCAACCAATATAAATAAACTTCAAGTGGTCCAAAACAAAGCTTTAAAATACGCCTTTAACACTCCTTTCTGTACCAATCTGCAATCATTACATAAAACAATTAATTTCCCCACTTTATACGAATTTATATACAAATCATCTAGAAAATTTTATTTACACAGTGATACACGCAGCAAAAATAAACATATTCAAAATATCTGTAAAACTCGCAAAAAAACTTACCTTACATCGACAAGTACAATCGATACAAATTACCCCATCACTTGTTTCTTGAGTGCGATGAATAGACGTGTGCAATGGCCCAAGCAGGCGCACGCGCACGCTTCGCCTAATGCGCGCGCTGTTTTCGACCTTGTTATCTCGGGATATAGGCCGATAGCA
Source organism: Philereme vetulata (assembly GCA_918857605.2). Taxonomy (NCBI): domain Eukaryota; kingdom Metazoa; phylum Arthropoda; class Insecta; order Lepidoptera; family Geometridae; genus Philereme; species Philereme vetulata. The sequence goes on from OU975425.1 coordinate 852,123, forward strand.
GCGTGCGCGGCGCGTGCTGGCGCGGCGCGGGCTTGCTTGGACGACTGCCCCTTTTATGTTGAACAGTAGGCTAATTGTTTCTGTTGCTGGCTTTAATTTGTCGGTAGTTTGGTCATCCGCTCGCTAATAGTTATTTGCAAGTAATAGTTTAGCGACAATATTTATTTGTACCGCTTAGGCTTCGGCATTTCAAACCCATATAAGATCTGATGTTTAATGTAATGCTCATCAAAGCTTACATGTGTTTAAATGTTTATATATAAAATTCTAAAACTACAATAGTTATGTATCGTAATACGAAATAAGTACCTACTTTAGGTATAATTTTATTGTACAAGTTTTGAGAAGCGCTTTAGCTTAATTAACGTTGTAAATTATGTTTGTTAATTCTAGGATTTCATTCACACTGGAATTGTACTAGCTAAGCTTTTATAATCTAATAAAGAACTTTTAAAATTGAAGTCACAGGCATGCTCTCAAAAATCCTGTTCAGTATAAACCTTAGCTTACCTATTGTGTTGTGCGCTTCCCTATACGAGCTACATAGTTGCTTGAAATAAATGTATTGTATTTTATTTTTATGTAATCTCTTAAATGTTTTGTAAAAAAACCGCATTAAAATCAATATATCCAATAAAGAACCACATACCTGAACTTATGATACCTACTCTTTGCGTCGAGGGTAAAAAGTGTTGAAAACTAACAAATAATAAAACTAGGATAACCCTCGATAAGCTTCATTTCACACTTCCATTATATCCGCTTTTATAAAATACTTTATTACCTTTGCATACACAAAGATATTATAGATGTGAAACTCCTACTTTTCCCATTTACTTCTTTCATCATATAAACTCTTAGCTGTTAGTTTCTCGAACTCATTAATAATGGAGCGTGATCACACTGCCTTAAACCAGTGAAAGAAAGATTATAATAAAGGAATATTTAATAAGCTATTGATATGCCATTGGGTCGCATAAGATCGGTCACTCTATAAATCAATGGGGAAGGAGACCCATCTTCAGCAGTGTATGTCATGTGGATGATGATGACAATATAAAGCGGTTTTTTATTGTTTTTATAGTTTTATTTCGGTGTTGAAATCAACAATTAGATTGGGTACTTTGTGATTCGGAGTTCATCATTTAGTCACATAAGTTTCCAAAAAAATATTTATATCTAACTAGTTGCATGCCCGCGATTTTGTCCGCAATTTTGGGGATCTCGACAACAGCTCCACCTACCGGATTCAATTTTCATTCTAAACCATTCAGTGATCCATTCAAACACACACAAAAAACATCAAAATCGGTTTAGCCGTTTTTGTGTTTTAGGGAGACTGACGCACGTCAATTGATTTTTATATAATTATAAAGAAGATAAGCAGAACATTAACAGACTTTGCGGAGTTCAAAAGATGCATAGGCTTAGCACAAGCAAGAAATGTTTGAGATTGTCAAGTTTGTCACGTGACTTTTCACAAAATCGTAATGCGTCATAACATAAGAGCTTGTGAAAGAGTTTCGCTTCTATAATGGGTATTGGTTTTTATTTTATGACTTTCTCTGCAAGTTATAGCTAGCGTAATGACGCGTTAAACTTTTTTGAGGAACCCTAAAGTGGCGTTATGCGAATCTTATCTTTATTACTATTGAGATAAGGCCGGTATTGAAATACCATGATGTGCTAAATAAAGTATAACAGAATAATATAATACACGTTGTTTGGTTTATCGAAAGTTGAGTGTTAAATTCTTTGACCTATTTATATAACCCAGTCGGGTAACAAGGCGTTTGGTAGCACGTGTTAAGGCTCGAGGTCGCACAGCGTGCTATTCAAATTCCTTTACACTTAAATATAACTTTACAGCATTCATCTAATACAATATATCTGCAACTATTGCAAGCAAAAAAATACAAATTATAAATCTACTAGCTACCGCTAGCGGCTTCGCACGCGTTGTTTGTCAATAAAAAGTAGCCTATGTGTAAATCGAGGTTATAATATACGTACGTAACAAATTTCATCAAAATCAGTTTAGCGGTTACAACGTGATTGAGTACAATTAAACGTCCAAACTTTCACATTTATAATACTACTAGCTGTTGCCCGCGATTTCGTACACGTTACACTACTAAATGTGTAGGTAACCTAGAAATAAAGCTAAAATCGTTGTTGCAACTTCACTTGACACCCCATTTTTATCCCATGTAACCTTATTTATGGGATAAAAGGTAGTGTATGTGGTAATCCTGGTTATAATTTACGTATATACCAAATTTCATCGAAATCGGTTTAGCCGTTATGACGTGATTGTGTAACAAACAAACAAATATCCAAACTTTCGTGTTTACATATATTATTATTGTGATTGGTGTGATATAATATTAGCTACTGATAGCTATTGATGTTTCTGTACGTGGTGGAACCGGAAATGACGTATTCAGTACATAGATTAAAGTCGCTGACATAGCCTAGAAGATTACCAACCTGAAGTGGCAGTGGGCAGGGCATATAAATGATTGATTGATTGCCATATCTCGAAGAATTGACAAACGTTGGGGCAGAAATGTTCTCAAGTGGATGATGCACTGGAAAGCACAGTGTAGGATCCTACTAGATTGAAAAGTGATCTATTATAAGTGGTTTGGGAGCCGTTACGTACCGCACAAGTTTATTTCTCTGAAAATATATGTGTGGGAAAATATATATGCCTGTGTTTATCGGTGCGCGTCTTACTGATATGATGATGAAAATGAAATTGTACGTTAGTATGAAAATAAAATATAATGTACATGAAAACGATACAAAAAAATTCGTTATAATACAAACGGTTTTGCAACTTAACGTTTATAACATACTTTTGGCAAGAACCTGTTTTCTACAGTTATGCCTGTTCGTTATAGTCCAAGAACCACAGACTTTTTTCAGACGAAATTCTATTTGTACTATGTATTTTAGTGCCTTTTCAATCAGCATAACTTTAAAGTTGTTGATGTACCGAGTTACTCGTTGCTGCTATATAAGATTTGTTTTTCCTTTTTAAATTTTTTTTTTAACTTGCAATGTATGTATGTTTGTCCGGGTGGAATCTTGCAACTGAATTTTAAATCAGTTATCTTTAACCGATTGAGCTGAAAATACACGCAAGTTATAGAAAATACACGTGGTATATACGCTTATTTTGGATGCCAATGCATGCTTAGCAATGTGACGTGATTCTGATTACAATATGGCGGATTATCCAAGATGACGGACTAGTTATTTTTTCTGCACTACCACAGTATGGGTATCAAATGAAAGGACCTGCTGAGGAGAACACGAAAACTAATACACCGTCACATCAAATCCAAAATATGGGGGACCATCCAAGATGTTTTCTATAAATCCAATATGGCGAGACCTCCAAGATGGCACAGGACGTTTTCTGGTGTTCTGAAGTCATTAACAGCTGATTTTTTTTATTATAAAAAGGAAAGTTTGTTGTTTGTAAATCTGGTCCTAGATGATATCCAAGCAAGGTCTGATGATGAAGCCGGAAGGTGGCCTTGAGAACTATTTAATACAATTACGCTAATAATGTTTGCATTCATTTGAATCTGCTTGCGGTTCTGATTATGAATTTTAAAAAAAATAGTTTTTAAAAAATAATTTTTCAACAAAAAAACTTATGCACTGAAATGTTTGAAATTGTCCTGTTTTTAAGTTCGACACAACTCATATAACATGTATTGTTTTTAATTTGATTTCATATATATATATTATATATATATATATGGTTTTATAAATGTGGTCATTCAATAAAGCAGCGATAAAGCAATTTTCTTAAATTCCAAATCACACTAATATTATAAATGTGAAAGTTTGAATGTTTGTTTGTTTGTTACTCAATCACGTCGTAACGGCTGCACCGATTTCTATGAAATTTGGTATATACGTAGATTTAATCTGGACCACCACATAGGCTACCTATAATCCCATAAATTAGTTCCAAGGAGATAAAAATGGGATGTCAAGTCAAGTTGCAACAACGAGTTTAGCTTTATTTCTAGACTAGCTGGTCAATCCGCAGCTTTGCACGCGTAGTTTTTCAATAAAAACATTACCCTCCTTCTGCGCAGTTGGGTAAAAAGTAGCCTATGTTATTATCATTCTAATAGTGAGAGAATTTTAGAAATTGGACCTGAAGTTTCAGAGCTTATTCAATACAAACAAACAAATCTTTCCTCTTTTTATTATTACGAAGTTTTTTGTATGTTCTTTAATATTGTAGAAGAACATACTTTTGTTCTATCATCAATAGTATCCGCAGCGCATGCGACGAAACACGTTTTGGGACACTTTTTTACACCTTGGGTTACGTGACTTAGGTTTTAGTAAGGATTTCTAATCCTTTTTAGCAATAAATACAACTTATGTCACTCAAGGTGAATGTAGCTTTCCAATGGTGAAAGAGTTTTTGAAATCAACACAGTAGTTTTTGAGTTTATTCATTACAAACATACACACAAAAATACAAATCTTTCCTCTTTATAATATTATTATAGAAGTTTAGACTAGTATAGATTATCTACACATTTAGGAGTGTAACACGTACGAAGTTGCAACAGCTAGTAACAAAATAAAAAATTGACACTCGTTTTGCTATATTAAAAAAAAATTGACACTCGTTTTGCTATATAAGAAAAAAAATGACACTCGTTTTGCTATATTAGAAAAAAAATTGACACTCGTTATGCTATATTAGAAAAAAAATTGACACTCGTTTTGCTATATTAGAAAAAAATTGACACTCGTTTTGCTATATTAGAAAAAAGAGGGCCGGCATTTTCTTAATTTATTTTACAAAGTTAATCCAAAGGACTAACTGCTATGACGTTATCAAATGAAATTCATAAAAAATGCGGGAAAATAAACAAAGACGTAATAAAGGTTGGTGGGAGCGGTTAGGTGGCCGGTAGTTCAGTATAGGACGTACGCCGGTATGATGATAGTATAAAACCAAATACATCATAGGCGAAGATTATAAGCTTATTCGTGATTGTTCATCATGGCGATATCGATTAAATTTGTAAAAACATGTTTTTCAATAGGCTTACTGAAAAACACCATCTCCTGACCTATTTATTTTGTAGGTTATGACGTCTGTTCGGCATTATAAATTGTTGCTTTTAGTCAAATTAAATTCTGTACGGAAATATGAGCGAGACAGTTATAATCAGAGCTTTAGGATAGAAAGAGAGGGATTCTTACCAACCTTTTACATTAGTGCGGTTATAATCTATCTAAAAATTGGAATGTTTTTATCAGATTTTAAATTATATATGAAATGAACATGTAACATATAACCATAACGGAATTTAAACCTGCAACAAATAAAATAAAGAATGCTGGACATTTTACAGAGAACAGCGGCGCTATCTAGCCCCAAACTAAGTAAAATTTGTACAAGGGAACTGTTTATCTGATAGAATACTTAAATACTTTTTTTGTAAATGCATACTTAAAATATATAAACAAACAACCAGACATAGAACAAATATCTGTAGATCTTGCAGGCATTTGCAATTAAATTTAATAATACATTCGCTAAACCTTGTGTAAAAGCCTTCTTACCTAAAAATGTTTGTTTATAGCCGAAATGATGTCTTTTAATATCACCCGTATAGCAGTAACGGGTGTTTATTTAATATCATTCTGTATAGCTATATATAGAGTGTTTAATTTCGTGTTGCTACGGAACATTTGTTTCATGATGGGTTTTTATTTGGTAAGAGTACTGTTGGAAATGAAATGTTTTGTATGAGAATGTTGTACCTATCGTTTTTTTACAACATCAAAGTATTTGAAGAAAGTCGTCAGACACGCAAAGAGAGACCTAAGCCCTCGTATACATACACGTCAACTCTGTTGTCATACTTGTGACAGGATATATAAACAAAGTTCGGATTAGCAAGCGAACAAAGTTAGGATTAGTAATAATAACTTAGGTTAATCAAATTAGTTTAGATATTATTTTAGTTGTATTTATTTTGGTATAGTTTTGTTAAATATTAATTTTAAAACATTTATAGTTAGGGGCGCCGTCGTCGAAACAAGTATATATCTTAACAAGTATATATACGGTGCAGGTCAACTCTGTTGCCATACTTATGACAGTATATAATATACATACCTGTTAGAATACTTGTCACCTTGACCACTACGTCACCTGATGGTAAGTAAAGGTGTGATCGAAGATGGAGCACGCTTGCCTAGAAAGAACCTATTCACACTGGACTTGAAGACGCCGAGATTATACGATTTTTTACAGATAAATTACTGAAAGTTTCTAATTGCTATAATATAGGGAATTGTGTGTTAGGTGATAGGACTATGTAGGTGACCGTTAGGAGTTATTAGATAAGTTCGAGATTAATTTAAAACATGGAATCGTTTTTGAATCAGCAATACTTCTTTTGGCGCGTCTGGAAAAAATATGAGTAGTTTTTTACGATGCGCGCGCACACCGACAGCTAAACAGCGACATGTTGAAGTTAGCTGATCTGTCTCTCAAGTTTCGACTCATAACTATATTTATTAATTTATCATTCATTTTACAAACAGAGGTGTGGCATGCGGGATGAAATCATTAGCTATTTTTGTTCTGTTGCACCAAAGAAGTACGTATATAAGTATACACATTTTTTTTTATTAATGCGATTCGAGAAAGTAAATTGACAGCGCCTTTGCGACGATGGCGCCTAGTCAGTTTAACAGGTACCTACTTAAATGATGATTAAATATAATTAAGTTACCTAATTTAATCAGGTTGTTTCATTTATATTTTAGACCTTGACTTGTTGACTTGTTTAAAATTTTGTATGATAACTAGCTATTGCCCGCGACTTCGTACGCGTTACACTACTAAATGTGTACTAATTCATCATAATAATTATTTTAATTCACATTAATTTATGTGATGTTCATTGAGGATATGTGTTTATGTATTTGTTTGTTACTCAATCAAGTCAGAATGGCTGAACCGATTTCGATGAAATTTCGTATATATGTAGAATTTAATCTGGATTAACACATATGCTACTTTTTATTCAATAAATCAGCTAAAAAAATTGCAGCTACATAAGCGTCTTGCAGTCCACTCCCTTTATGCCATATTGTCGCAATGGTGAGCCATACAAACGCTAGCCGTAGTGACCACAGCCAACTCTCTGCATGTTAGATATAGGCGCAATGATGAGTCATAAAAAAAATCTTAGCTGTTACCAGTGGTTTCACGTACGTTGTTCTATGGTGTAAAAATACATACCTACAGCTAATTTTAAGAAACTCTAGTGAGACTCTACCTAAAAAAAGCAGGCTAAAAAACTCAGCAGTAGCTAAAAATTTGTTATCACTCATCCTTGCGACCCTGTTTATCTTAGAGAGGCTAGGCTGGAAGATGCTGCGCTTTCTCCAATTTATTTGACTTATCATTTCAACCCAATCGTTAGATAGGTTATTGTTATTGATGTGAGTTAGTCAGGGGACGATACAGTTTTAACAATCTTCTATGGTACTGGGGAGTGAGGACGCTGTGTTGTCTGCAGACTTTTATCACTTATCATTGCGATGCCTTCAAACTTAAAGGCAATGGGCTGCCGGACGCTGTGGTAGGTGCAAATTTTGTAGCCCTACCTAACTTGTAGTGGGTTGAGTGGGGCACGATTCGTTTTTTATGACTTTTTATTTTAATGAGGGTGGTCTAGGGAATGCTGCGCTAGCCGATTAATTTTAATGACTAATAATTTTTACGACCCAATTTTTCTTATAAAGATTGGGCTGGTGGATGCTGCGTCAGCTGAATTTTCATGACTCATCGTTGCTGCCTCTTGTGAATTATAGTTAGTTGGTTGTGGATGACGCTGCGTAGCTGCAAATTTTTACTACTCATCATTGTGACCCTACTTATCTTAAAGAGGGTGGGCTCGGGGATGCTGTGGTAGAAGCTAAATTTTTGACTCATCATTTACCCTATTCATCTTAAAAAACCCTAATTAAAAATACCTTACTTATAGTTATAGAGAAAGAGACAATGCGGTAGTTATTTTTTTTTACTTAACATTGCGACTCTTTTTAACTTAAGGGAGTGGGCTAAGGGACTCTACGTCAGCTGCATTTTTATTGCTATCATTGTACCTATATAATTCGAAGAGTATGGGCTCGAAAAAGCTGCAGTAGCTGGTATTTTTTTATTGTTCGTCCTTGAGACCCTATTTATATATAAGAGAGTATACTGGGGGATTCTGAGGTAGCAGTTTATTTTATGACTAATCATTGCAACATTATAAATCTTAAAATGATTGGGTTTAAAATCATTAAAATAATTCATCTACCGCAGCATCCTCCAGCTGCGGTAGCTGGATAATTTTTATGATTCATTGTTGCGGCCCTATCTGACTTGTAGTGAGTTTGTTGGAGGATGCTGTGATAGCTGAATTGTGTATGATTTATAACTGCGACCTTATTTTCATTAAAGAGTGTGCTGGCAGATATTGCGGTAGCTGGTTTTTTTATGACTCATAATTGCGCCTTTAACTAACATGTAGGCAGTGGACTGAGGTCACTACGATCGATGGCTGAATTTCGTATGGCTCACCATTGCGATTATACTAAATTTAAGTGCAGGACACTTATGGGGCAAATTTTTTTTTATAAATTTACCTAACCTCTTTTTTTAAGAATATGTCTTTATTTCTACGTACATGGGGCACACTAAAAGTTTTGCACTTCCAGCTAATCGGAACTATTTAAATTTCGAATGTTATATTTTTTGTAACGTTGCAACTTTCTTAGTAAAAAAATATGGTGGGAAATCATTTGCCAATTGTTTTTTATCACACATCAAAGTACTACGTACGCAACCAAAATGGGATTAAGTATAAAAGATTTTAGAGCGATGATTTTTTATGATTTTAAAAGTTCTCTCTCTCCGCAAGACTGTTCCGCTCGTCTTCAAAATGCTTTTGGGAGAGAAGCACCTTGTTTGAGCACCGTAATGCGATTATTTGCTGAACTTGAAAGAGGTCAGGTTTCTTTACATGACGAATTTCGTGAAGGGCGGCCTTCAACTGCCGTCTACGAAAATAATGTGGCTACTGTTAAGCGGCTTATTAAATAAAACCCGCGGAGACAATTCGAGGACTATTAGGGATAGAAATGAGCCAAATTCAGAAAATTTTACACGATGAATTGAAAGTTCGGAAACTTTGTTGTCGTTGGATCCCTCATGAACTGACAGCGGAGCAGAAGCGGGCTCGCGTGGAATGGTGCTCACTGATGCTACTGAAGTACGACCACATACATTCTAATGCTGTTTATGACATTGTCACAGGAGACGAAACTTGGATTTATTGTTTTGAACCCGAAAAAGATAGCAATCTTGTAAATGGGTGTTTGAAAATGAGAGCAGGCCAACAAAAGTGAGGCAGGCGAGAAACGTTTGTAAAAAAATGATCGCATTTTTTTTCTCAGCTACGGGTCCCATCTGCACAATTCCACTTGAAGATCAAAAGAGTGTTAATGCCGAGTGGTATTCTACCATTTGCTACCCAGGGTCTTAGAAAAAGTTCGCGAAAGACGACCAAAAAGCCGCGTTCTCCTACATCATGACAACGCTTCTTCACACACTGCCAACAAAACAAAGTCATTTTAGCTTCCGAAAAAGTACAACTCGTCACCCATCCTGCACATAGCCCCGACCTAGCACCCAGTGATTTGTGTTTTTTCCCCAAAATCAAAGAGTTGATGAGAGGTTTCACTTTTACCAACTCCGCAGAGGCAGTGGTAGCGTTCAATCAGCACGTAGAAAACATGCCTTCAGATCTGTGGTCCTCCTGTTTTAATAAATGGTTCGATCGCATAAAAAAATGTTTAAAATGTAAAGGAGGGTATTTTGAAAAGCAATAAACATAATATTTTGGTTACAACATGTTGTTTTTCTAAGTTACGCAAAACTTTTAGTGTGACCTGTGGTGAGGACTTACTACATACTTACTATATCGAAAAACATCCAGACCCTGAACTGACCTGTAAATCATGCAAACATTTGTTACGCAGCGGGAATCGAACCCGCTACCTCCTGAATGTTTGCCAGCTGTTCGCCCACTGCGCCACGGAGGTCATCAACTAAACTTTTGCAAAGTTTGAACTCAATCCGTTCAGTAGTTTGGTCGTGAAGGGGTAACAAAGACCAAAATAATTTTCCTATAGAAACTTTGACACCCCATTTTTATTCCATGGGACCTGATTTATAAGATAGAAAGTAGCCTGTTTGTTAATAAATAAATAAACAATAAATAAATAAATATTTGCTGAACATTTCACACAACGCTATCTAGCCCTAATCTAAGCAGAGCTTGTACTATGGGAAACAGATAACTGATATAATACATAAATACTTTTTTGTAAATACACACTTAAACACACATAGAAAAACATCGAGACCCGGAACAAAATTTGTAGATCATTACAACACAATTATTCCGCAGCGGGAATCGAACCCACCACCTCCTGCGTCTCAGCTGGCTATTCGCTCACTGCGCTATGGAGGTCGTCAGGACTAATGCAGGTTATAATCTACGTAAATACTAAATTTTATCGAAATTGGTTTAGTCATTACGACGTGATTGAGTAACTAACAAACAAACAAACGATAAGCGATAAGACCGCTTGTTATAAGAATTTTTTAAACATCATCGAGCGCACATGTATATCAGTGGTGTTCTTAAATAAAGTCCCGCAAGCTAAACTGTACCTTAGACACAATCATCACCGCCGATATAAAGCACACAGCCAAATAGTAATTATTTATCTATGTATTTTCTATATTGTTTGTATATTTTTTGTTGAAAGACTAAAATAAAAACTTTAATATACAACATATAGTTGTATATTAAAGTTTTTATTTTAGTCTTTCATTCATTCAAACAAATAAACAAACATACAAACTTTAAAATTTATACTATTAGTGTGATTCACTCCTGGCTTCATGATCAGACCCTGGTAGTCATTAAAGTCTCGCAAAAACAATTTAATAGAATCCAAACACGATAAATCTACTGTTATGCATTAAAAAGTTCTGTTGAATCCCTGCTGGTTCCATCATCAGACCCTGATAGACGACATCGTCAAACATCTCACAAAAACAATTTAAAAGAGCACACACACGACCGCTCTATTAACCGTTATCCATTAAGGACTTCTGTTGATTTCTTCTAGGCTGCATCAACAGCCCCAGCAGACATTTTATGTATTATCGTTATAAATCTCACACAAACAACTTAAAAGGACACAAACACGACCGTTGTACTGTTATCCATTAAAAACTTCTGTTGATTCCCTCCTGGCTCTATCATCACACTCTGGTATACATTTACCATCATACATCTCACACAAATAATTTAAAAGAACCTAAACATAATAAGTTCTACTCTTATCCATTAAGGAATTCTGTTGATCACCTGTTGGCTCCATTTTATTTTTGACGACTTTTGAAACGACACCATACGCAAACTTTTCATATAACTTTTCATATTTTGACCTTGGGGTTCCTGAAAATATTTAAATTTAAAACTAACTATAACTATTTCAAAATACCCTTAAATCTGGCTAAAACAAAAAATGAGATTAAGTTGTCAAAGTTGTCCTGTGTTTTTTTCAGGAATTTTTCTGGAAGCGCTGAACTATCTATTAGTTTATTTAGGAATGTACATTTAAAATTTGATCGGTTTACTACTAACAATGCCTGAAAAACCGACTAAATTTGTTTTATTTTATAGTCTTATTTTGGAAACGTTGGGGTGCGAATGTCAAAAAAATCCTTTCTTAGTCCACCCGTACACCCTAAAATGAACACACCATCTATATTCAAGTCTCTAGGATCAGCGGTTTAGGCTGTGCGTTGATTTTCAGTCAGTCTGTCAGTCTCGTAATGGTTATTTAATACTCTGATGATATTGATGGTTAAGAGCGGTCTATTTCCCCGTCTTCAGACGCTGGTAGTCAATTGTATCATGAAACGTCTCGCAGAAACAATTTTATAGAACTAAACACGATACATCTAATGTTATTCATTAAAGATTTCTGTAGATTCCCTCCTGGCTTCATCATCAGACCGTGGTGATCTTACCATTATAAAATGTTTGATTAGTTACCTATAAAAAGCATTTATGCAAAGTTATACGTTCGTAAATGCAAATGACATTGTTTTAGAACAAACTTCAACATCCCATTTTCAACCCTATGGGGTGATTTTCAGATAGAATTACTATCCCATGTTTCATTATACACCTTGCTTAGTATGTAAGTAAAGTTTTAAGTCTACCCTAGAAATAATGTTTTGCCATACAAAGTTCAACACCTTTTTTCACCCTCCCAGGGGATGAATTTTGAAAAATAAAACAATACCATTTCTCTTATTTTTGTTGTAGAATATGTTCGCTAAGTTTCAAGTTTAAAAACCTAAGAACAACGGTTTTTCATACAACCGTAAAAACCTTTTTTAACCCCCTTAGGGGATGAACTTCCAAAAATCCGTTCTTATTGTTCACTTTCACATTACAAAGAATATACCATCCAAATTTCAAGTCTCTAGGACCAGCGGTTAGGGCTGTGCGTTGTCTATATATTATGTCAGTCAGTCAGGACAACGGTTCTTATATATTAAATAGAAGAAGAAGATAAATGAATTTGAAAAATACCTATTTTACAACAATACTAGATATTATAGCTGTTTTAGTCACTCAATTTCAATCAAATTCATAGTAATATTGGAATATATTCATGCAAATAAATGTATCTGTAGCTTAGTAACGTAACGTTTGTTGTGTTTCTCAAATTCTGTTTTTTAATTTAACCAATTAAACCACGTCTTCGAGCGGCTAAAAAACATAGACACTAAAAGTAGGTCTCTTACTTTAATACCTACCAAATTTCTTCCGTTTACTTCATACTATAAAACGTAGCAGAGTAAGTTCCGGAATCAGATTCTTTCATATTCAGCGGAACTGTGAGTTTTCAATAAACTTGAATAAGGTTCACGAACTCAGAGAGATGGTTCTAATATTCGGTTGGAAGTTTTCGCTGCATCTCTTGAAAAATTTTACTTTTTTGAGATTCACAGTTTTTTAAAGTGTTCTATCGTATTTTTTTTGATACACTGGCTATTTTTCTCGTTGTGGTTTATGTATGTTGTATAAGGAGTTAAAACAGACCGCCTTAGAACGAGCCAGTGGAATTGTATCAGTTGGATCGACAAGAGCGGAGATCTTAACCGCTGACTTGTGGAGCGGATACTGTGGTATCCAACGTAAAAAACCGTTGCTTGCGGAGCGGATACTAGTATGCCATCCACAAGATGGCTGACCAAAAAAAAGTACAAAGTCATGTTTATAAAATAAAAAGCAAAGCTTTTGGTATATTTGGTCTGTACATTTAATAGTCAAACCCCTTTCAACGAACACGAAAAACACACTTAATAAGGTCGTAAAACAAGTATATTGGGCGGTATTATCACTAGAGAAAGCGATCTCTTCTAGATAACCTTGGATGGAGACTTTAATAGTTCAGCAGATATCGTCTAAACTCTGTTTCGAGGTTTTTTACTTAAAACTTCTTAATTTAACTATAGAGACTCATTTTAACTATAGAGACTTCTTTATTAACCTACTTCAAGCTTTTTTATATCTGCTAGAAAAACGTCTATTAGCTATTAGATTCCTTTTGATAGAATTTATCTCGGCGCAACAAATTTTCTTCTCAAATATCTCTATTTGGAGCCCGTAAGTTACCTGATGCTAAATTAAAGGACCGATTCCCAGGAGTTTCTATCAAGGAAATTTCTAAAATTCAATCACAGGTTATATAGGATAACTGGTTAAATAACAAACTTTTAAGCACATAAAAATCTGGAAAACGGCAGCCTTATTACGTACCCTGGTCACTGTAACCGGGTCAGCTCGTGAAATATGCCCTGTAGGTGTAACTTTTTTTAACACATTTTTATTTGCACATGCTTCTTTTTTTATATTAAACTTGTAGACACAAAAGCAGACGGGCCTCCTGATGTTAGGTGGTCACCGCCGCCTATAAACTCCTGCAGCACTCGTGGTACTGCAGTCGCGTTGCCTAGCACTTAATACCCTATTTACACCTCTCTTGAAGGCGTTCATTTTGAAGCCACCGGAAAAACCTCCGGAGGAAGGTCATTCCACATCTTGCAGGTGCGTGGAAGAAACGAGCGGATGAAACGCACCGTGTGAGACTTACACGCATCTACAATATGTGGGTGAGCTCGTTGCCGGTTGCGGGAGGTTCGATGGTAGAAGTGGGAAGCAGGTTTTTTTTACAATAAAATATTTTTTTTGTTATCTTATTTTAAATTTATTGAAAAATATTTTCTACTTTTTGATTCCGTTATCTACAAAACCATGTTTTTCAGTTTTTTAAACTATTATTTATTTTTATTCTACGTTGATATGGTAACCAATGGCTCGTAGGTCACCTTATAAACGTGCCCTACGATGGACTACCCTGCGTCCTTCAACTTGAGGAATACAGGTGTAAAGCCTCATGTATCCTGTAATTCCACCGGAAACCATACCCTTTATACCGAAACATTTCAATGCTGTGTGGCGGCAATGAAACTTGTGAAAGGGTCGGTCTGGCCAAACGACAGGCAGGCGACAAGAACTGGCTTACGTAATAAGGGTACTGGGCGTCACTGTAAGCCAATTTTACTCAATTTAGAGTGAAAAGTAGAGATTTTTGTCTAATATATTTAAATGCAGAAGTAGATTTCTTTAAAACTCAGAATTATCGAATGTTATCTTGCATTTATAACGAATCTAATCTTTTCCAAATCAAGTTGAATGTGCATTTATTTACGTATTTATAATCTATGTGCATTATGTATAATAGTTTATTGCTTTTAAACCCCATACTTATACTATAAATTCCAAAGTAACTCTGTGTCTGTTTATTACGATTTCACGACTAAACGACTTAACTGATTTCCATGAAATTTGGTACATAACTAAATTATAATTACTATTAAAAGTGAAACTTTAAAAATAAATATGGAGGATGAATCACATGCATGATAACAACGCAACAAAATACTGGTTATTATAGTATATATATGTATGAATTTATGATATAACTACTTACCTTTTTGTGTTTTTACACGTTGTTTTGTTCGTATTTTTAGTTTAATTTAGACTGTCTATTTATAAATTCTTTTTGATATAAAGTAAATCCGAATTATTTTCTAAATTATAAATTTGACAATTAAGAAACTATTTCAGGCAAAGTGAATCTGCACTTTCTTAATGCTAGAAAAGGTTTATCTATGTCCGGCCCCATCTCACAAAATATTCACATGAATATAATAGTAATTAATTTCTACGAAATATAGCCGGCAATTTCCATCTAGTGTGAGTGAACCAGCTGATTTTTCCAAGCTGTGGTCACAGTTTACCAAGAAAGGTAACTTTAGGAAATCACAAAGTTTTAATCGATCCAGGATTGGAAGCCAATAACTTATCCAGGACTCGAATCAAAGGATAGAACTTAAAGTTACGGACTGAAAGAAAAACATACGAGTACATAGAAGGTAATAAGATCTCTTAGAAAAGTGAATCTACTTGTTAAATATTAACTTTTAATAATATTTATAATGTCACTAAGGCTTAGGCTCTTGTATCATGAAAGTGTTTGGACAACTTTCTGATAAAACAAAACAGGAACAAATGTTTGAATGATCTACAGATATTTGTTCCGGGCCTCGATGTTTTTTATATAAGAATGAATTAAATACTCTTTATTGCACACCAAACAAGTATACAGTAACAAAGGAAATAAATATCGTTACAACAGTCGGTATTATCGATAAATGCTATCTCTTCCAGACAACCTTTCAATGGACAGGATGACCGAAAATCAAAAGACGGTGATGTAAGAGTACCTTTAATAAATATAAACATAACCCATAACATAAAATATATCTGTTGATTATCACACTAAACACACTAATATTATAAAAGCGAAAGTTTGGATGTTTGTTTGTTATTCAATCACCCCATAACGACTGAACTGATTTCGATGAAATTCAGTATATAAATAGGTTTTAACCTGCATTACCACATAGGCTACCATTTATCCCATTAATCAGTTTCCGAGGGATAATAATTTCGTGTCAAGTCAAGTTGCTACAGCGAGTTTAGCTTTATTTCTAGGTTCTCGGTCATTTAGTAGTGTAACGCATACGAAGTCGCGGGCAACAGCTCGTTAATAATAAAATTGTTGACAAATATAAAAGAATAACAGCACGAATCATTGCTCTCAGGAATTGGGTAGGTGCAATTATATAGTGGTATAGTGGTAACACATTAGACGGCGATTTGTAACTATAACATCTTTCAAAAACATCTGTATCCTAACATCCCATTTGGATTTGCAACTTCTATTTCAAAATAATTTATAACTAGGTAAACATTTTTGCTATTGATATTTTTTTTTTCATTAAAAATAAAATAGATATACTTAAAAAACCTTAGTAGGTTTGTCCTTACTGCTATGCGTTATGACTGATTTGTCACTGCTATGAATAATTCTTATGAAAAGTGTGATTTCTTTTAAAGTAAATTGTGTAAAAAATATGGAAAATATTTTTAATCAAAATCTTTAATATGGCAACTTTATAAACTGGACAGAAATCCACTGAAATATTCTACTGTCCTATTTCACCGCAGCATATTTTAGAGAACTTTACGATTGCGCCGTAAATAAACACAAACTCTGCTAAATGAGCTACTAAATATACTCCTGCATTCTGCAAAGATTTGTTTACACTTTGCTAGTAACTGACCAATATGAAGATAGTAACTGGAATAACTCCGCGCTTGGGCAATGGATCATGCGGCTTTATGATAAGTATAGCTGTTAGAATAAATAACAAATTAAATTATAATCTGCGAAGATAATTTCACCTAATCGACCTCTTGATATCCTTAAACAGAAAGATTGCAGGTTTTATTCTGGGTTCGGGTGTTGCGGTACGCAGGTACTTGCATCTACTATCTACTTTATCTCATATTGAATCCTGTAAGGACTTAATATGATTATTGGCTAAATGTTTATGGTTAGTATGAAATCATCATCGTAAATCACTTACATTTTTTTTTGTCGTGAAAACCTAAAATATGTATGTACAAGTAATAGTGTTGTTACAAATTAACTCGTTATTAAAATTAAAAAAAAACACAATAGTTCATTTAGATAAATTAATAATGCATTAATTATACAGGGTGCCGACGTAAAAAGGAGCATTATTCGAACATAATATTGTACTGGGTTCTTAAAAACTACAGGAAGTCATCCTTAATCCATATCAGATAGAACATCAACTCTCATCATTATCATCATCATATCAGCCGTAGGACGTCTACTGCTAGACAAAGGCCTCCCTCATTGATTTCCAGGAACTGAGGTTGGAAGCGGCCTGCATCCAACGCCGACCTGTGGTTCTTACCAAGTCGTCTGCCCATCTTGTAGGTGGACGTCATATGCTGCGCAACTTAAATTGTCATAATACTTTAGAAGGTCACCAGTAATATAGACACTCTTGTGCATTACTGCACTGCATATGTCATTTAGTCACGAGTTGATTTAGATATAACAAAAGTAGGTAAACAGTACTGATTACAATTTATCGTTCATATTTTATGTTGTAAATTTCATTCCAGTAGGTTTATTAGTTATCTGGTGCCCATGGTATAAGCTCTGCTTAGTTTAGTACTAGATATCATTGTGTGACATGTCCAGCAATATTGATTATTATTTACCTATAATACGTGGCCTGTATAATTGTGTTAAGAACTGTACTGTCCATTTCCACTCGTTCATTCACTAGCAACGTGTAAATACGGCCCAAAACCTGCTCTGCTTGCTCTCACAGTAACTGCAAAATATACTGAAGCACTATGCTAAGTCTCGAGTATGGACTTGGGTCTCTCAGAAGATCTTCTCATCTTAGTTAAAAACAAGCCACGTAACTACACTGCTCTAAAAATAGCCTTAAAGAATTCTTGATTAATTTTATATATTTTGAAATGTTTGTACGCTGATAACATCGAACTTTGTTCCTAGATTTACAAAAAATTGTTAAATTGCGAATTATGTCATAACATTGGTAATTGTAAGTGAAATAAAAAAAATACTCGCACAAGTAAATTACATTAACCTACAAATATTCATATTTTATAAAATAAATGATTTTTTATAATATTTTACGTGATAAATCCCGTATTTATAATAATGATTTTACTATATTTACTTAATGTTAGGTATATGCTCACTTTTTGCATATAAGAAAGCATGTGTTGTGTTGTAAGTACGTTAGGCCCGCAGAGTAAACACCATAAGTGACGGAATTTTGAACCCAAGATGTCCATTAGCAGTCGAGGTAGGACCAATATGGCTTGAAAACATGTTTAAGAATGTTAATATGGTATGTTACTGCCCCAAATAGTGGCATACATAGTCCATTTTTAGGGTTCCGTACCCAAAGGGTAAAACAGCACCCTAATATTAAGACTCCGCTGTCTGTCCGTATGTCACCAGGCTGTATCTCATGAACCGTGATAGTTAGACAGTTAAAATTTTCACAGATGATGTTTTTCTGTTGCCGCTGTAGGGGGGCTCTCATTCAATAAACGTGGTTTTTATGCAGTTTTTATATATATTGTACAGAACCCTTCGTACGTGAGTCCGACTCGCACTTGGCCGGTTTTTATTTTCCGTACATATTCTTAACCCAGTTCTGGGATTCTTTTTGTCTTGAGTTTACTTGGTTAAGCTTTCTTCTTGTTCCTCATTTAAGGAAGAAATTGAAGAAAAATATGTACCACGCGGGCTTTATATGTATATCGGGCGAATAGCCGACTGAGACGCAGGAGGTTGCGGGTTCGATTCCTGCTGTGGGATAAGTGTTTGTATGGTCTACAGACATTTTTTTCCGGATTTTGATATTTTTCTCTATATTCTAAGTAGAGTGTTTATAAAAAAATGTATCTACCTATATACTACTCTATAAGGTTATCTGGTTCCATATTACAAGTTTTGCTTAGTTTGGGGATAGATAGCACTGTGTGAGATGTCCAGCATTATTTATTTATTTTACTATTCTAAACGCGAAATATTGTTTTACGCCTTTATTATATAAATCTGAACTCCATGCATATTACTGTTTAACAAAAATACAGACAACAGTAAAAGTAACCACTATCTGTCTTAGCTCGTCGTAAAGCAGACTGTGTTACTTTAATGCTGTTCTGTACAAAGTAACGGCCATCACTCTGTTTTTATTGGCCGGTTGACGTTGTCTCTACGTTAATGTACTGATGAGATTTTTTCGTTCACACAACAAATAGCTATACTTTTCTTAAAAAGAGGAAAGAAAGCGCTAACTAAGTAGCTATAGGGAGTTGCACTATTCTTGTACTAATGTTATAAGTAGAAGGAAATGGTTTGGTTCGACGTCGTGGTGGAACGTCGACCACCCACATCCTAACATAAATACGAATGCACGGCAACCCATCAAGATATAGTATCATACAATGGACGGTCTTATAGTTTTGAAGTAATTTGTTTCAGACAACTTTTGAATGAAAATGATTTTATTATAACTACGATAAATGGTTGGTGGTTTATGTCTAAACTATGTATGAAGAGAGTGCGTCTTGTACCTAAATACAAATATAGGTCATATGTATAATACATAAAAAAAATTACGATAACTTTGGAAAAGAGATTGGCTTATACTGGCAAATTCTTGCTTCATGTGCAGCCGTGTGTACTTAATCTCAAACGATAAATCCTAACAGAGTCTACGACGTAGCAGGCCTACGATGTAGTAGCTCTACGCCGTAGAGGGTCTACGACACAAAAACAAATTACCACTAAGCCGAATATAATCCAGTTCCAAATGTAATCTATCTCTCCATAAAAAGTAATATGAAATGTCATAAATCATACCCTTTGAATGGAAACGTCGATTCATAGATAATAATTTTATTGCGCTGTCATTTCGAAGATCTCTTGTTTTTTTACTTATGAAAGGGATAAATTAGAACGGATATGTTAACGGCGTAATATTGAGATCAAAAGCTAACATTGCTACATATAAAAGATGAAAACGAACCAGCCGTGGGTTGAACGTAATCTAAATTTCTTTTTTCCTTGCCTATTTAGTCCCACAGTTGGGCAAACCTTCCACTTCTCCCAATTCCTTCCACTTCTCTCACTCCATCTTTTTGAAAAAAGTTCAAATTATCCAAGTGTTTTTTCGGCCCACCTTGGCTTTATTTTCCGTCAGTGGGGGGGGGGGGGGGGGGGGGGTTCCAACCCTAACTGAAACACGCACATTGCCATATATCAAAGTGCTATTCTCTTCGTATCGTACTCTATCGTAAAGTGAGTATAGACTACAACATTTACTTGTAACAGAACAACGAGCCGCTCTGTGATATGTTCTAGTGTATCATCCTAAACGTCGAGCACGACGTTTCGCCTCTTTGTTACAGCCTATTGTTCAAACCAATGAGCATATTGGTAAGCACTTCGTCGAGCGTATTGGTGTAACATTTTGTCGAGCCTTTGCACAAGCCATTTCAAAGAAAAATGAAAGCAAGGTACAACGAAATATTGGTAAATGCACACTCGCTGTGAGCATTTACCCTCGTCATATAGATAACTCACTTCCACAGTAGAGGTATACATTTCGGCTTGGCTTCCGCGTCGCAGAGGAAGTGATTCGGTTCGCACGCGGGCGGAGTGCGGACGCAGTGCAGCCCGCACCCGCATACGCCGTCCGCCCCGCACGCTGCCGCGTCCGCACCACACGCGCCGCCGTTGAAGCACGGGTGATCGCGAACAACCTGCATTCAAGTTACATTTTTAAATAAATAGACATATTTTGGGAAGGGCTCCACCCATAGCCCAAAATATTATAATCTGTATTTATTATTATATTTATATTAACATAACAACGCCGAGCATTCCCACGAACGTTACATTACATGGAAATGCTGGAGAAAATGTTGTAGTCTATACTCACCTGTAGACTGCATCATCGCGCGCCATCAAGCGAGATTATGCTCAAACGCTAGTCTATAATGTATATAAAAAAAACAAATATTTAAACAAAAAATCAATTGTGTATCTGCTAGAATACACAAAAAATACATTGAAAGGTTATGCTTGTATATGTAATCAAACTGCATGCAAGCGTGCTAATATTTGTATCTAAATAAATATTATTAAAACATTCAAGCTTGTTGCACGCACGGAGGAATGTGAGATTTGGCATTGTTTATATATATTATACTAGCTGTTGCTAGTATAGCCACGCGGCTTCGCACGCGTGGTTTGCCAATAAAAAGTAGCCTTTAAGTTAATCCAGGCTATGATCTACATACATACCAAATATCATCGCAATCGGTTCAGCCGTTCCGGCGTGAAAGAGTAACAAACATCCATACATACAAACTTTCGCGTTTATAATAAAAGTAGGATAGGATGTTTTTTTTGATAATAATAATAATCCTCCTAGCCGATTTCGGCTACAGAGACTTGACTTTGTGATTATTGGCC
The DNA here is from genome assembly GCA_918857605.2 of Philereme vetulata. Taxonomy (NCBI): domain Eukaryota; kingdom Metazoa; phylum Arthropoda; class Insecta; order Lepidoptera; family Geometridae; genus Philereme; species Philereme vetulata. Next base: position 873,813 of record OU975425.1, read on the forward strand.
TAGGTGTTTAGCCTGTATGTGGCTGATGTACCCTATTTTTGCGCTAAAAGTCCGGTTACAATGAACACAAGTTAAGGCGCCATTAATGTAGTTGTAATTGATATTAGCCGGCGGTCGACTTTTAAGCTGATCTCGTTTTAAGTCTAGTTCTTGCCTCCTTTCTTCTTCAAACTCGTACACTTTGTCCTGAACATGACGCCTCCATTCAGGTCGTTTTTCAGCGAGAGCCTCCCAGCGCGACGGATCGATACAACACCTCTTCATGTGCCTCTTCTGTACGTCTTTGAAACGTAGGAACTGACCTCCGCGTTTCCGCTTACCATGTTCTAGTTCACAGAAGAAAATGCGTTTCGCCCGTCGCTCATCAGACATCCGAGACAGGTGCCCGCACCAACGCAGCTGACGCCGCATCAAATATGCCTCTATGCCACAGACATTAGCCCGTCGTAGAACATCGGTATTACGGACCCGATCCGACCACTTGATGTTAATAATGTCGCGGAGGCATTTCAGATGGAATCTGTCTAACGTGCGTATGTGTCTGCGATACAGGCACCATGTCTCTGACGAGTACAAGATGTTAGGAAGTACAATAGCCATATACACCTTAATCTTGGTACTCAATTTGATGTTATGGGAGCGAAATACCTGGACTCGTAGTTTACCAAAAGCAGCCATAGCGGAGCCAAGTCTGCTGTTGATCTCCGAGTCAAGGTCGCATTTTGTTGTTATGCTGCTTCCCAGATATCTGAATGTATCGACCTGTTTTATGGGCTTTCCATCGATTTGCAGATTCAGTGGAGCTTGGTTAACAGTGTCCATGGCCATCACCTCTGTCTTTGTAATATTAATTTTGAGGCCAAATCTACAGCACGCAGCGTCAAGTCGAGTCATCAAGTCCTGGAGTCCCTCAGAAGATTCCGCAACGAAACATAGGTCATCAGCATACATCAATTCGGTAATGAGGTCATACGATACCTTTGTGTGCGCTTTTAACCTAGCCAGGTTAAAGATACTGCCATCTGTGCGAAAACGTATGCGGATCCCTTCGGTGTTGGCTTGTAAAGTCTCCCTCACGACAACGGAAAAGTACAGAGCAAAAAGAGTGGGTGCTAATACACAGCCTTGTTTTACACCACAAGTGACAGGGAATTGCTCTGTCTGCTCACCATTGACGGTTACGCAACAAGTCATGTTGTCGTGAAGAAGTCTTATCAAGCGTATAAATTTGTCGGTGCAACCAAGTTTCGAAAGCACAATCCACAAAGCTTCGCGAGGAACACTGTCAAAAGCTTTCTCCAGATCAACAAAACAGAGAAACAGAGGTTGACACTGTTCCCTGCTTTTCTCTTGCAGTTGTCTAAGAGAGAATATGGCCTCGCATGTGCCGCGATTGGGTCTAAACCCAAATTGCGTTTCAGGCAATATACTTTCAGAGAGCTCCATAAGACGATTTAAGAGTACTCTGGCAAAAGTTTTTCCTGGAGTAGACAGAAGTGATATACCCCTATAAGAGTTGCAAACAGATCGATCACCTTTATTTTTATACAAAGAGCAAATTAGTGATACGCCAAAACTAGGAGGAACGAACTCCATTTCCCACATGCGCTGGAAAAATTGCCAAATCTTGTAGTGCAACTCATCTCCGCCATATTTTAATAGTTCTCCTGGTATGTTATCGATGCCGACAGCCTTATTGTTTTTCTGCGCTTTGATGGCGATGATAACTTCCTCAAGAGAAGGAGGCTGATCCAGATCTACGGCTTGTGGTAAGGCAGGAAGTGATGCTAAATAGTTTATGTCAGCAGAACGATCCACATTGAGTAAGCTGTTATAGTGTTCTGCCCAGCGAGTAAGAACTTCTCCTTTGCTTACCAGGAGGGTACCTGAAAGTGATTTCAGTGGTACGTTTACTCGATGTGGACTTCCTACTAACTTTTTAATCTCGTTAAAGAAATCGCCGAGTCTATTCGAATCAGCAAGCCACTGAATATAGCGAACCTTGTTCAGCCACCACTCATCTTTTGCGTTTCGAGTTAGTCTCCTTATTTGGCTCGTACTCTCCTTTATTTTTTCAGAAGCAGTTGTCTGATTTCCCTTTCGAAGGAGCTGGCGGTGTTTTTCTAGGGCGACTGTCAATGTATTATCATTTTCGTCAAACCAGTCTTCACAGACACGAGGTTTTTGGCCTAAGATCTCAGTAGCCGCATTGATGGTATTTGTAGTTAACAGTTTCCAGCCCTCGTCTAACTGTTCATCTTCGGGGTGTATGCCTGCTGTAAAGGTATTGACAGCTTCCCTGTAATTTGCCAATATTTCAGCAGACTCTAGCTTTTTCAGATGAAGACAGTTAGGCTTAGCCCTGCGAGGTCTACGGCAAGGGCTAAGACGCAAAAATAGTTTTGTAACAACAAGTCGGTGATCCGACCAACAGTTTGCGCCCCTCATTACTCTCGTTACTTTGACATCCGCTATATCCCGTTGACGGACTATAGCATAATCAATAAGATGCCAATGCTTGGACCTTGGGTGCATCCAGGTAGTTTTGTATTTATTTGGGAGTCTAAACATGGTATTGGTAATACCCAGATGAAATTGGGAACAGAGGCTTAGTAACAGTTGCCCATTACTGTTCATGTTACCAATGCCATGTCGCCCTATCACCCGAGGCCAAGCTTCAAAATCACGTCCGACGCGAGCATTAAAGTCGCCAAGAAGCAAAACTTTCTCACAGCGCCGGATTTTAGTCAGCACTTCTGACACTTCCTCATAAAATTTGTCCTTGACGTCATCACTTTTGTCGAGTGTTGGCGAATATACGCTGATAACATTTAAGTATTTATTGTTTCGAAGATGGAAACGTAAGGACATGACACGATCAGAGATAGCAACTGGATGTTCTTCCAACTTAGAGGCTAAAGTAGTTTTAATAGCAAAGCCTACTCCTGACCGTCTAGGCTCAGAAGCTGGTGTGCCTTTCCAGAAGAAAGTGTACCCACCACCACGTTCAACAAGCTCACCTTCGTCAGCTAGATGTGTTTCGCTGAGAGCGGCTATGTCGACGTCATAGCGTTTGAGCTCGCGAGCCACAATGGCGGTTTTACGTTCTGGGCAGAGGTTGTTGGGTCGGTCTAAAAGAGTACGTACATTCCACGCACCAAAAGTCATATTCATCTGCATGTTTTTAGATTTATTCTTATTGCGAGGAATGAGCGTTTGTTTGGGGCACCTTTTCTAGCCCCCTCCCCGGCTGAGCGAGGAAAGCAGTGCCTCTCTAAATAAAGCTGCTTTGTCTCAAAGAGTGCTGCCGAACCACACTGTCACCCCGATGCAGTGCTAGAGCGACCACTCTCCTCTCCTTAGGCCACCCGTGTCCAGGTATTAGACCAAGCCCAGGACTTTTTTAAACTCGGAATGACAAAGCCAAGTCAGATGCGCAGGATATATTAAGTTGCATAAGTGTGCGCGCCGTACACAGATGCACCCTCTCCTCCTTACTCCCCTTGACCCAGTGGAACGGAGAACCGCTACGACTGGAAGGGAACAGGACGCAGTATCTGGCAACGATAAAAACTCCTATCGCTACCTTCAGGCCTTCTACAGTTGCCTGGTTGCCTCGCCACTTGAGGTGGATTGCGTTGACGCCGAAGCAACGAGCACTAGCACGGGGAGTGACCGTGCCGACTCGAGGGCCGAAACACGCCGTTGCTACAACAAAGTGTTTCGGCACTCGAGCCCCCCTCTACCAGCCTAGGTTCCTAAGGTGTGGCCGCTGCATGCTATAGCGGCGACCACTAACGACGATCGAATGCGTGCCGCGCGATCTGAGGAGCCTTTTATAGGCGATGTTGCCTCGACCACTAACGACGATCGAATCTTCGTATATTCAACGGGCAGCGTAACGACGCCCCAGAGACGTCCGCACTGTACGACGGCTCGAACACGACCTGTTTTTTTTGTCTGTCTGGTTTTTTTGATATCTTTTATATATATATATATAGTAGGTTATGTGCAGAAAGAGCATGAATGTCAAAATTAAGCTTAAAAATAATAATAATTATGGTCTAATGTCGATCACTGTGCGCTGTTATCGTTTATATTAATCATTGATTAAGTTATAATCACTGAGCGCGGCTTTAAAACCACGTTTCATAATCAAAGCCCTTGTACCAAAATAATTACAGTTTTCAAGCCGAATTACAAACAAAGTATTTATAATATTCGGTATCCCGGTTCAAAGAGATTTAAACTTTGATCTGTTTGTCTGTTTGTCCCGGATTATTTGGTTGTGCTAATATTATGGCGCCATCTGTAGCTATCGTTCTACTTATTAAAACTTTGGCTTAAGGTGCGTTTCCACTAGAGCTGTGTCCCCAAACGCTGGTGCGCGGGGAATAATGATATTATATTAAATTCTAATTCTATTGATCCAGAATTTTTCACACAAAAAGTTAATAGGTACGAAATTGTATTAATTTATGTAGGTATTTAATATAACAATGAACACTTGCTCCCACACTAGGATTCCATGTGCTAGGGTAGCTAGGCTCTGCACAAAAAAAGAGAAACATAAAAGGAATACACTTAACTTTTTTTTATCTAACCTCACAGCCTCAAACTTAATAATAATAATTAATAATAACTAGGAACCTAAGTTATCATGTAGATTAATAAAAAGTCTATAGAATTGCTTCATTAGCACATCCTTGTTCTCGCACAGTTCTGGTGAAAACGCACCCTTAAGATTTTCATCAAAGCGGAGGAGATGATTGCGATTAACCAATAGTAAATAACACTATGTAGATAACCTATTACGATTATACGTGATTCTATTAGCTGAATTTACATATAACTCTTCTCCGCTTTGGTAAAAAGATCCTTATGAATTTGCTTGGGGGAAAAAAGGTTAGTTTTGTATAAAGCGTTAAACATTGTCATAACGGTAACTATTTTTAGTTTGGTTTATAAAAAAGCGTTGAACGTGTTATAGCGGTAACTAGATTTAACTAGATCCTTAAGCAATCATCATCATCATCATATCAGTCGTAGGACGTCTACTGCTGGACATAGACCTAACTCATTGATCTCAAAAAATAGCCTATGTTAGCCTATGTTTGTCAAACAAAAATTAGCCTATGCGTAGCATATGCCTACGAACATACCATTTCATTGAAATCGGTGCAGCCGGTACGACGTGATTGAGTAACATATAAACTAATAAATTAACAAAAATCCAAACTTTTGAATATATAATATTAGTGTGAACAGACCACCACATACTCCTTTTTTGTGACATGATATTGTCAGCTAAGGTGGTTCTATACCAATACAAACGTTCAGTGTCAATTCACTAGATACCTAATCAGCACAAATGTCTAACCATATGCGTATCAAATTACTTACGTTTATTGTCGCAAAATCAATAAAATTACACACTTTCATTCATAAAAATTTAAGTATTCGGCACTTATTCGAAATGTCATCAAAACTGATTGTTTCGAATTATTATGCTTTTGCCGATTTTGAATGTTCCGAGTGTAAGTTTTCATTACGTTTGTATAATTTTATTTGTATTCCATTGACACATATCCATGAAATTAATCCATTGACATTTTTAATAATTGACCTTAATATTCGTATTAGGTATAATAAATATATTGTTAATAATGCATGCTTGTGCGCCGATTGACAAGGATCTGGACTTAATGTTTATTTTGTCATCTGCTGTTATGTGAAACCCATAATAACATTGAATTAATAAATTAATTAAATTGTATAGTGTGTATTTTTATTGATGTTGTGGCAATAATAAGACAATACTAATTTATAACGTATATGTTTAGACATTTCTGCTGTTCAGTTATCTAGTTAATGGCATCTGGACGTTTGTATAAGAATCGAAACATCATAAGATTCATAAATATCACGATATTATTCAATTTCCTGTGACTTATCTAAACAATATAAAAAACGTAAGCGCTAAAAACATTATAGGAACAACTTGAGTAAAATTGAAAAGTGTCACTTGAAACCGGCTTCAACCGGTCATAACTTGCGCAGTCCGCTCTAAAGTTATACTGTAAATGTAATAGTCTTGCACTGTAAAGTTTTACTTGCACATTTTATACTAAAATCTTAATATTTTTTTAACATAAACTAAAGAACATATCAGCTGCATCCCATTGCCACTAAATATATCAACTCAACGTACTTTATCCACTGCGTACTTGGCGTAGTGGGCGAATAACCGGCTGAGACGCTGGAGGTTGCGGGTTCGATTCACTCCATTGGAAAAAAATGTTTGCATGATCTACAAATGTTTTTTTCTCCGTCTGGTTGTTTACCTATATATTATAAGTATGTATTTACAACAAAAAAAACGTACATAATTTTGCTTTCAGTTACCATAGTACTTTGCTATGTTTGGGGCTGGAGGGCGCTGTGTGAAATGTCCAGCATTATTTATTTATTTAATTACCAACAAATGTCAATCTGGTGGAGAAGGACCAACGTTTCAACAACCTCTTGGTACTAGCGATGTGTACCCCGTTACAGATATGGCTCTGGGACTCATTTCTTCAAACTGGCTCTAATGAGTATTTTCTGTCAAATAAAATAAGTGGCTCATTTGCATCTGGATTTCGACAACTGGCTCTTACTCCTACGCCGTGCGGATACACAGTAAAAGATAGAGAGATATATAAGACTGGTAGATAATTTGTTTGTTTGAAAAAGAAGCACATCATTTTTCAGAACTTAATACAGTCTGGTTCAATGCTGCGTTTGCTTCACATGTACGTCAGGGCTGAAAGATACTCGTAGAAATGAAACGTTTCAGTGATTCGATCTTAGGCCAGATCCAGATAAAGATGAGACAATCTCAACCAAGAGTCATTTTGGTCACCCTCATTGGACTGGTACTGATTATAAAGGGCTACATAAAAAGAAACACTTTCGGATTAATCTCAGGTCGCAATTTAATCAAATTACTACTAAACCTATACAACAAATCCAAAACACTTCGATAGTGCGATTCAGGAAACGATAATTTTTACCATCTAGTTTAGTTTTTGGAATTACATATAACAACAATTATCTATTATTGACTTTGATATATAAACAAAAGATAAGATAAGATAATAAAAAAAAATTAAAAAAAATTTATAAAGGACCAACTAGTTTTTTTCTCCGTTCGGTAAGTTAAAGAACAATTTACTGGCGCTTGTGTTATCTAATTACTACAATCCGGGTCTTTTAAAGCAAGAGTAAATATTTTACTTAGAAAACTTTCATGATTGTTTTCAATCGTTAGTGTAAATACTGGATTCACGTACCGTCTTATCGGTCTATCGACCGACAATGTTTCGGTTCAATTCTTGAACCTTCATCAGGGTGAGTGCGATCCGCTCCGAATAACGTCTCGCCTCGCACTGCGCACCGCTGCCCTCTGCGTGCGAGTAGACGGGCGCGATGATGGGGATTGACCCAGCGTGTTGACTGGCTGCGTTATCATCATTATCATCACTGATGCTCTCTTCGGTAGTTCTCGGTATAGGCAAACATACAACACCAGCTAGTATGTCTCTACCAGGTTCACTCATTCCTCTGTCGCTTGCATCATGAAGACATTACCTCCAGGCTGACGGTAGAACCAATCCTCTATCTATGTTAAAGCTTGGTACACGACTTATTTCTATCGCCTCTCGGATCTTTCGAGGAACAAAGAACTTCTCTCTCGCTAAGACCCGGGCCTTGTCTAACTATAAGGGTATCTAGTCCGACTACGAAACCCTAAAAATCATAATAGCTTTATCTTCCAACTACTGGTTATCAATTTAGAACCTAAATTAAGCGAGTATATGGTGCTTTTTTCATTAAAAGTAGACAAAAAGTGAGTCGGGCTAACACTGTAAAAGTTGGAGTTCTCTAATTGCGAATGTTGTTCCGTATTTGATAAAACTTTCTATTTCGCAAAGCACAATGCTTTGACGGTGAAATGAGTTGATTGGGTAGACTTGTCGAAAAAAGCTACATATTTTCTATGGTTGAGGTAGTTAAAGTTATTGACAGTACAAACATTATTACAAATCCCTGCCATGTTTAAACCAATTTTACCAGCGCCAGCGGCCAAGTAAGTGAATCAGTTTACAGTCATTATTAATCATTAAAATGACAAGGATAACTTTGAATCATCAATTTTATCGTATAAAATTTTATGTTATAAACCGCCACCAAGCCAAAATAATCGGAATAACAAATAAAAAAGATACATACGCGATAAATACCCATTTTAATTAGTTAATATACGCAAACAATCAGAGAAGACACTATAAATATTATTTATTATCTTTCTTACAAAACACAACAATATCAGCAAATTTGACATAATAATGTCTGTCGAGAGGTTTAGCGACCTCGGGCCACGGGTTTCATCATCAGTCAATAAAAATAAATGCTGCAGATATAAGCACCGTTTTGTGCTGCAGAAGAGGGATGTTTGTGCAATTTATAATATGGGCCCCACAGAATCATTACGCAATAAGTTTAAAAAAATAAATATTAAGACATTCCCTTGTCAATACATCTATGAAAATCTGATGTATTATGTTGGGGAAAAAGCTTCTTCGCATTTTTTAAGAAAATTCAATACATTTTTTAATATAGTTTATTTACATTTAACTAAAGTATGTACGAGTAGGTACCATTTTATTCAATAACTTTTTACCATCTTGTAGGTAGGGATATGATCCCATTGCTATAGAAATTTTGGGGCTTCTGATCAAAATACCGTGACAAGTAGTTTTGGCAGTCCTCTCGTGATGTTAACCTGACACTGCCTAAAGAATTCTGAAGAGACCGAAACATGTGGAAATCTGCAGCAGCAAGGTCAGGACTATACGGCGAATGCATTAACATCTCCCAGCCAAACTCTCTTAAACTCTCTTAACTTAAAGAATCACAAATGAGTACACGGTTCATTAGGTTTCTTTCAGTGAGTTCGTGGGGTACCCAAATATCGAGCTTTTTTGTGTACCCAGTTTTTTTCAAATGCGCCAAAACTGTTTTGTGGTTAATTCCCAGTTCTTCAGCTACGTCGTAACTGCTGATATGCCGATCTTGCTTCTTTTTTTCAAAAATGGCATCAATTTTATCCGTAATAGGGCGACCAGAGCGACGTGCATCTTTGACATAAGAATTTCCGGATTGAAAACGCTTAAACCAAATTTGTGCTACTCTTACAGACACTGCACTAGGTCCATAAACATCGCAAATTTATTTCGTGGCTTGTGTTGCAGTTTTACCTTTTTTGTAGTAAAATTTTAAAATGTATCGAATTTCTTCATTAGATTCACTCATCTTTACAGTACGAAAAACAAATAAATATCACACATTATCCTAATTTGGAATTATCTTCTTTAAAATTTTAACTTTGAATGATACCAAAACCAGCCAGATACAAATAGTATAGCCAAAGAGGTTGTATTACAAGTTCATATATATTATAATGTGAAAAGCCTTTTTCCCCAACCTATTATGTTCACAAAAATATTAAATTGTTTATGAAAAATAGCGATAATCATAATTTTAATACTAAAAATATAGATAAACTCGATGTTGCCATTTGTAAACACCACTAAGTTAGTAAATCATTTAAAGGGCAAGGTGTACGCTTTTATAACAAACTCCCAATAGAAATACAAATATTGACAATTAACAAATTTAAAAACGTAATTAATCAAAACCTAAAAAAAGCCTACTTTTTGTTAACGGATTATTTATATGATAGAAAAGCTTGTGATTGAAATTGCTCCAACTCGTTCAATAATGTCACAATTTAGACGTAATTTATTTTCATTAAGTTATGTATTCTAAACGGATCATTATAAAGAACAACCAGGTTTGTTTCTTGCCTTTCTTTCCTGGCTTGGTCGCGAAGGAACAGGTAGTAAAATTGACATTTCAAAATGATCCTTGTGACTTTAATAAATAAAAAGATTTTGATTTGATTTGATTTGCAAGACGTTCCGTCTCATAATTGAGACACGACGCTTCTGCATTATATTCTCACTTTCGCCTAGGAATCACCTCGTCCTTGTCTTAACTTTGCTTCGTCCTCGCCTCGTCTTCTCCACGTCCTTGCCTCATTCTCACCTTACGTCTGCTCTGTCTGGCCTTAGTTTAGAAAAGAACAGCATGTTCAGGCACCAAAGGTTTACGAGTACAAGTGATATATAAACACGACTCCTCGATTGGGGCGAAGGGGGGCAATAAATTCTACCTCGCGACTGATTTGCGAGTTTCCGTCGATGTGGTGGATGCTGAGTGATAAGCGGTAGCGATTTGTTAAGATCAGCCTCAAATGATGTGACCACAAAATGACTTGGACCGTATTCATGTGGGTCCAACAGGACCATTATGATAATGATGAAGCATTTCCAATTTTGTAATCATTAGTAATTTCCACATATTGTCGATATGTGGAAATTACTAATTATTACAAAATTGCAAATGCTTCATCATTATACATTGAAGATTGTTATTACTTAGACATACTTAAAAACCGCTACAAATTTAAAACCTTAATACATTAATAAATAAAGTTAATATCCCGTACAAGTTACGTACAATTATAACTAATCATTTTTTAGTACCAATAAACAAAGTATTTAATTTATTCGATCTTTTTTGTTTAAATAAAAATAAAGCTTACTTGCACTATTTGAACAGAAAAATATAATATCATTTATTTAAAAAAATATTATAGTATTCTCATATGTAGATTATTATATTATTAATTATTATTGTAAAAACGCACAGTTCTAATACAGCAGCTATACCATTTATATCAATTGCACAAATTTGATCGCTGTCGCTCATCAGTAGCACCACACCCTTACCCACTAAGGGCTTGGTTAATTGAAGAATTATAGCTACCCTCTAACATTACTGCTACAAATTCTATAATACCACGCAAGCAATTATAATCCTTATTTCTTTAACATCAAAACCTATATTAAGGATGTAGAAAAACTCGTTAGTGTTTATTCCGACTAAGGTTATAGTGTCGTTAAGAAATAGGTATTGAAAGGTGGGATTAAATAGTTTTTGGAATAGAGTTCTTTACAAAAGGAAGAAAACTCTACAGATAAGATAACTCTTTATTGTACACCAAAATTAAATACGAAACATAATTCTTAGAAATAGATTTAGTAGCTAGGGCGGTCTTATCGCTAAAAGCGATATCATCCAGACAACCATTGTATGGACAGGATTATAATGTAACACACGACGGCGGTGCATCTATATTAATTTAAAAACACATCTACATACCATAAACCTAAAAAACTAGTAATAACACAATTTTAATATAAAATTTAGCAACTATAAAAATGATTATGATGAATTAACAAGCAGTTACAACTTCAACACAAGGACAGATAATGGGTGTGCACTTTTGTTTTAAAATTACTAATAGACTTGGATGTTCTTATAGAGAGGGGCAAAGCGTTCCACAATCGTACGGCTGTACGATAGGAGAATACAGATGGAGAATGTACGGGCCCTAAACGGAAATTATCCTAAATACTGAAGTAACGACCTCCGTGGTTTAGTGGGCGAATAGCCGGCAAGACGCAGTAGATTGCTGGTTCGATTCCCGCCGCTGAACAAATGTTTCGATCTACAGATACAACGGAACAAGTTCCGGATATGGTTGTTTCTCTGTTCAGAGCACGCCCCGTAAGTATAATTTAATACAAACTGGCATTGTCCACGCTAACCGCACAGTCACCATGTATTTACAAAAAATAATATATATTAGTATCCTATCAGTTATCTGGTTCCCATGGTACAAGCTTTGCTTAGTTTGGGGCTAGATGTCGAAGATTTTAAAAAAAGGAATTTAACTGAACGGAAGAGTGAATAGGTTCTTTCTAGGCAAGTGTGCTCCATCTTCGACCACACCATCACTTCACCTTACCATCAGGTAAGGTAGTGGTCAAGCGCTTAGCTATCTATATATATAAAAACCAGCCAAGTGCGAGTCGGACTCGCATACGAAGGGTTCCGTATCTATAAAAACGGCAAGAAAATCACATTTATTGTATGGGAGCCTTAAATAATTGTTTTATTTTAAATTAATTATTTATTTTTAAAGTGAATGTATATCTAAATATTCTGTTAATATTTCAAGCGGCTATCTGTTGCCGTTATTAATATCGAGCTAAAACGAGTAAATAATCACGTTTGTTGTATGGGATCCCCCCTAAAATATTTATTGTATTCCGTTTTTAGTACTTGTTGTTATAGCGGTAACAGAAATACATCATCTGTCTAACTATCACGGTTCATGAGATACAGCCTGGTGATAGACGGACAAACAGACAGACAGCGGGGCCTCAGTAATAAGGTGCCGTTTTACCCTTTGGGTACGGAACCCTAAAAATGAATTCCTGTTTCCCTTGGTCACGCCAGCATTTGAGAACGACTGTACCGATTTCATTCTTTTTTTTTAAGTTTTCTAATACATTGCAAAAGGTTCTTACTGAAAAAAAAGTTAAAAAAATTGCTAAGAAAATTGGATAATTCCAGAAAACTTAACAACTATTTTAGCTTTGCGAGTTTGATGAATGTAAAAAAAAAATTAAACAAAAGCTTTTTCTTAAGTTATTTGTCGTTTTTATACGACTTGGAGATAGAGCAATCATATGCCACACCTGATGTTAAGTGGAAACCATCACCTAAAAAAAAGTTTTACCTCGTAAGTCACGCTTTTTTTATGTTATTTGTGGGGAAACAGGCTTACGGCCCTGATGGTAAGCGGTCACCGTCGCCTATTGACACCGGCAATACCCGGGGTATTGTCGATGCGTTCCCTACACTGTACAAACCTCTTTACATTTCTCTTCAAGCGTGTCTTGTCGTAGCCTAATGGGAAAACCTCAGATGGTAGCTCATTCGACATCTTGCAAGTATGGGGTAGAAAAGATCGCGTGAAGCGTGTGGTGCGCGATACCCAATTGTCGATGATATGTGGATGAGCTTTATTACGTTGTCGAGAAGTGCGGTGGAAGGTGCAGTGCGGTCACATACCTTAAAATCGTGCCTACGATGCACTGCCCTGCGTCTATCAACCTGAGGCATACAGGTTTAAAGTCTCATGTGCCTGTAATTTCACCGGCAACCATACCCTTTAAGCCAAGTAGATTCTCAGCCATGAAACGAATCTCCAAATATGTAAAAAAGTTAAATAGACGTCTAAACATCCCTAAACGATTGAACTCGTAAAGTCGTCGAATAATTTTTCTTTAAATTTAGATTTGTTCTTGGATAAGGCTATCTGCATTACTTGATAGCACTAGGTTATATTACTTAATAAAATAATCTCATATTTTTAAATAAGACGACGAAGATTCAAATATTCAAACAATCATAACTTTTCTTATTAAATTCCAACAAATGTAACTCAAAAAGATATAACCACATTTTCTTTCCATTTCAAAAATAGATAAGAATTACATAGACGCTGTCTCCCACAGGGCTCAAGAAACGTAAATAAAGGTTGACAATCAAAATGTTATTCTAAAAGAGCCCAGGCCTGCAGTACAAGGTAAGATAAAAACTTACCTACGGTTAAAAAAGTTATTTTCTTGAATGGGTATAAATTGCTTATTTTTACCCTAATGTGTAGAAAGAGGTTATTATTTTTGGGGTATATGTATTTATGTATAAACATATGTATGTTTACATGTGTGGCAGTATAAAATAATCCAGATGTTTCGACAGTGTTGCCACAACTCCAATCTGCCCGCGGCCACGACTGGAGTACTCTATACCTATATGTTATGTACTGTGATCGTGTTGAAAAATACTATTTATTACAAACAACAAACTTTACTACTAAAATACGGCAGTTTCTCTATTTTCGAATGGAGACTACTACTAGTGCGTAGTCTCGATTCGAGAACCTTTCAACCCCGACGGCCGTCAGTTCTTCGAGCTATGTGCTCTGCCCCCTTCCACTTCAACTTGCTATTTCAGTGACTTTGGTTCGTCTACTGATCCGATCTCGTAGAGAAACTCCAAGCATAGCCCTCTACATAGCGCATTGAGCGACTGCGAGCCTTCTTATGAGGCCCATAGTTAGAGACTACGTTTCAGTACCATATAATGCATCTGGTAACATATTGATTAAAGTCTTTCGTTTTAAGACACTGACGCTTATTTAAGACGTAAGCGTAGTTTCACGAACGCTGCCCAGCCAAGTTGTATTCATCGACAGACTTCTCTCTCGAAGTCGGAGCTACCTAACTGGACTGTTGAGATTAGAGCTCCCAACTGATACCGGGGTGGACGCAACATGGACATTTGACATGAATTTCGTCTTATCCACGTTCATGTTAAGGCCTATCTGTTGGGAGACTATCGAGATCATCAAGCGTCTTTGCCAAAGTCACTGATTTAACAGCCACTTCTGCTTGCTAAATATTTCAGCATATTTATCCATTTGGTTGAAGGGTCCATCCGTGTGTATTACAAAGGCCACAGATAACAAACGTTCTTTGTACACTCTGTAGCTTATTCAACATTTATACTGAAGCATTTAATATCTAGCAGTTAATTTTATAATGGACCTCATTCCTTTGTGAGATTGTGTTGAAATCAGAAAGTATAAATTTCATTTGCAATTAAAAGTTCTTTGTTAATCATAAATGCAAATAAATGGTTGAAAAACACAATTTATTAGCTACTTGCATCAGCATTATCATCAACATATCAGATATGGAACGTATACTGTTGAACATGGGAAGTTTTCCATAGATTTCTGGAGCAGCCGATCTTTTGCGGCGCATCCTACTCTCCAAGCAACCTTAATTAGTTAGTCTTTCCTTCTAGTGGGGTGGTGTCTTTCTTTTCTGTACGGTGTCTTCAAGAACTTTTCTGTTCTAATAAAAAACTTGCGTAGGACTTATGTATCTACAAGTATTTTAGCTTTAGCAAAAGTTTTTCTGTTCAGTTTTTCATGCAAGATGTGGAATGAGCTACCATCTGAGGTTTTTACATTAGGCTACGACATGGCACGCTTCAAGAAAAATGTAAAGAGGTTTCTACAGTGTAGGAAAGGCATCGACAATACCCCGGGTGTTGCTGGTGTCAATAGGCGACGGTGACTGCTTACCATCAGGTGGGCCGTAAGCCTGTTTCCCCACAAAAAACATATAAAAAAAGTTTACAGCATTGATATAAAGAGTTTACTAATAGAATCGGTTTAATGACGAAAAGTTTTGTAGATGATCAAAATGGTCACATTTTTCAAGTTCCTTAAGTTTTCTATACGCTGAAGAATTTGCTTGATCACTAGTGCGATATTTGGTTTGATTGGCCTTCCTAAGAACTTAGTAAACTATGAAATTCAATGACCTCTAGTTGATTGACCTAATTGATGCTCATTTGTGTGGTTTGACATTACTACTATAATTTTTTGAAAGTAACGATACACTTACGTGGTTTTAAAAAAACTAAGTTATATTAAATATCAGCTTAAACAGTTTAAACCCTGTAAGCAGTTTAAACCTACCAGATGCTGCTTTACTCAAAGTTTATAGAGCAATGAAATTTTTAATGTTCTAGAAGAGTATCCAATAGCTTAATATAATTCTATTAGCTTAGCTTCCGTTGTTTTACTGGTCTTTTTGTCGTGGAAACCTAAGAATAGTTACCGATATTAAATCTAGATTAATTCAAGTTTTCAATTAATCTTGATGCCTGAAATCCAGAGAGCTGATGATAGATTTGGAGAAGGGCTTTCGTGCCACTTGAAATCACAATTAAAATAAAATGTCTATGTAGTAATTCAATCTGGGCTAGAGATTTATTTTGCTACTGCGCAGTATGAAAATTTGTGCTTTAGTCAACTTTGATCATGTTAATTGCTAACAATAAATAAAAACTTTTGAATCGCAACTGATTGCGAAGGTTATCAGGTCAACAACCTTTATCAGGTCGTCTTTCCATCTAGTGGATGGCCGTCTTACGCTGAGCTTTCCAGTGCATCTCCACTCGAGAACCTTTGTGCCCCAACGGCCTTAAGTTCTTCGAGATGTGTGCGCCGCCTACTGCCACTTCAACTTGCTAATCTTCTGTGCTATGTCAATGATTTAGGTTTAAATAATTAATTTAAAAACATATTTGTTTTAAAAATGTTCTCCAAAGATTTACTTAGCATTAAGAATCTGTATGATACAATATATTCATCCACTGTTGGTGCTGACTGTACACAAAGACCTTTATAAGCTGCAGTGTACATAAAGGCCTTAAAAGCCTACGCTTAAAGTGGTTATCCTTTTTTATCTAGGTTTAGTTTTAGGGTTCCGTAAGTACCAGATAAAATCAAAACCTCCTCTTAATTGATGGATAGAAAACTCTTTATTGTTACATATTACAAAACTAAGACAAGCACGCGGTGGAAGACTGGTGACCTTATCGCTTGAAACGATATATTCAAGGCAACCGTTTTGAAAGGACTGGAATTAAAAGATGTTCCTTTAACTCTTTCTTTATGGGGTTCTAAGGGGATTTTCTAAGGGGTTGAAATATATTAAAAAATGGCGCTGGGTGCACTTTCTAGCCTTTTTTACATATATAATACCTTAACCTTACTTTGTTATTTTCTATTGCATGATGTATTACGGACAATGTTATGTATATATAACTTTATTTACTAGTCAATTTTTTTTATTTAATGTAGGCTAGCGTTTGACCACGATCTCGCCTGATGGCGCGCGATGATGCCGTCTACGATGGTACACGCTTGCCTAGAAGAAACCTATTCACTCGCAACTTGAAGACCGCTAGGTTGTAGTTATTAGGAAACAGAATCAGGCAAGGCTTCCCACTCCTTGACGGTGCGCATAATAAAGGTGGAAGAGTACCGCTTTGTGCGTATGGGCGATATATGATAAAATAAAATAATAAATATAATGCAAATAAAGTAATCACAGGTATTTTTCGCACTACGGAACCTGCAAAACTGTAGTTCTTACTCTGACTTAACTGGCTTTATTTTTTTCCAATATGGCGGCTGCATAAAGTACAGCACTCGAGTGGAATTTGCATCTTAGAAACTTTGCAGACGTATTTTAAGAATTTTATATAGTTTTAAGTTGAGTGGACGAATGTAAGGTAGCAAGTTTTTAAGTGTTGTATTGAATTTAGAATATTGTGTTTTGAAAAGCATTTCAGATTCAATTTGAAACAACAATACTTTTTGTAATATATTGCTTTGTATTATGCTAAAATATTTTGTTTTATTACTTATTCTCTTCTTAATTTAAATCCAGTCTATCCGACAGTTGTCTAGAAGAGATCGATTTTAGAGATAAGACCGCCAATTGTACCATCACGTCTCTTATTATACGTATTAGGATTTGTTAATTTAACAGTGGTATACACAATGAAGCGTTTTCTCTTCTATTCTATTCTCGAGTCATTCACTCATTCATCTTGATTAAATTGGTACTTTGTTATAGGCGATGGTTACCACTATTAGATGTGCCATATGCTTGATCCATTTGTAGGTCGTATAAAAAATATGAAAAAAGTCGCATGTGCCTGGTTAAAACCCTCTTTAAAAAATTAAGAAATATCCTAATGCGCCGTAACAAATAAAAACTTATCTGTATTTTAATATAGTTAAAATTACATTAAATAAATTAAATAAAACTTATAACATTCCAGCATTATATTAAACATAATCTAATTTGAAGCACTTGCTTAATCTTTAAACAGATAATTAAACACTTGCTTAAAATAACCCGCGGAGATTAATTAAGGGAATTTTGTCACGTCTACTTCTAATGTAGGGGCACTTAAAAGTGCCACAGTAAAGATGATACAGAAGGCTTACTATAACTTATAAACACATATACAATTAAAAAGTTTAAACTGGCAAGACATGTTAGTCTAGAGTGTAATGTGCTAAAACTACAATTGATATCTGGCAATTTAAGCACATTTCAGGCAATAAATATAATTTTATTTAATTTCATAGAGAAGCCATCTTAAAGAGCATCGGATGTACGTAGTTTAGAATGGGTTGAGTGCGAATGGCATAAATACACGATTATAGGCACTTGAAAAGCAGCGGGTCGACATGGGCTGAAAATAATAAAAAAAAATGTTCATAAAATTAGGTAATTTGAAATGTGCTAGATATGAACAGGGACAGTTATAAAAATAGAGCCTTTTTTTATAAATTATAGGCCAGCGTTTGACCACGATCTCGCCTGATTGTGAGTGATGATGCAGTCTACGATGGTACACACTTGCCTAGAAGAAACCTATTCACTCGCGACTTGAAGACCCCTAGGTTGCAGTTATCAGGAAACGCAGACTCAGGCAAGGCGTTCCGCTCCTTGGCGGTGCGCATAATAAAGGTAGAAGAGAACCGCTTTGTGCGAATGAGAGGTATGTCTACCATGTAGCGGTGGCGCATCGCGGAGCGTCTGGTTGTCCGATGATAGAATTGGGATGATGGAATCAGGTTGAAAAGCTCCGCAGCACACTCTCCGAAATGTATTCGATAAAAAACCCGAGAGGCTTGCAACCTTTCGACAATGCTCGAGGCTGTGGAGCCTTGCATTTGCTAACTCATCGTTGCAAATGAGCTTCTTGGCTCTTCTTTTAATTTAATCTAAAGCCTCTAGCTAGTATTTCTTTGATCCGACCCAGAGGTGAGAATAGTACTCCAGACATGATCGGACTTGTGCTTGGTATAAGTTGAGCAACTGTTTAAGTTGGATTTCAAAAAAGATTAGATAGATTGAGGGATATGAAAGAAGAAAACAAATCAACGACAATTCACTATCAAAGGTACAATTAAGGTATGCAGGTTTCGTATAAGATTGTTAGTATCCAAATAAAAAAAACAAAAGCAATCCTATTTAAATGTTTTATAGTTATAGGTTTTAGCTCACACATACTATAACTGTATTTTATTTGCTATAAAACATGAAAACTATTTACAATAATTATCTTAAAATTTAGCGATCTTCGATCATAATTGTTATGAAACGAGTATTTAACGATTATTTTTCTTTTGTATTTTTAATCCCAACGTAACGATTGTTTCAAAAGGTACGTTAGTTAGTAGGTGGTAGGGATGGTTTAGGCTAACCCTTGACACGCTACTTACATTCCGACATACCCATACCTATACACATTCCTTTACATATAATTGTACCCATACCTATACCTACTTACCTACACCTATATCTGCACCTGTACCTTTATCCATATCTATTCCCATACCATACCCATACCTACTATACCCGAACTCAAACATATATTATTAGCAAAATTTCTACCCTAGGACACCCGCTGAGCATGGACCTCCCCTACAGATTACTATATTATACCTAAACCTAAGCCTACATTTTCACGTACATCTATAACTACTCCTGTACTTATTTATACCCTATACTTTAAACCTATATCTATACATTTTACCTGTCTAACTTAATTAAGTGCCCACTTATGTAATATAAGCCTCTTATTTGGACACATTTAATTTATGTTTATTAATCATGATCTGTGAGTTTTTTTTTCTGCTTTTAGTACAAATAAATTTCTTAACCATGTAAGTTTTAAAAGTTACATTTATGTATGCCTAAAATAGAGACACTAAACTCCACAACACAGGTTATCCTAGTGTGGAGTTTAGAGAACCATCCTAATATCTGACTTCATCCTAGTATGTAGCACGCTGTACGAGTATTGGCGAGACAAAATGTCAGATAGTGGGTACATGTACATATTCCTGACACCCACGACACAGGGAATCCTAGTGTGGGTTCAGGACTGTGTGCCTGTGAGCCTGAGGCCCGACGTGCTACCTACTAATATTTTATTATGATGATTTTATGTAAGTTAAGTTTTTTTACTCATTATTTGTTTCAATAAAGATTTTTTGTATTTGTATTTGTATTTTGTAAAAGAAGAAGGATTTCTAACTACATTTTATATTGTTGACTTTTAAGACTAACAAAGTCAGTCAGAATAAAACAATATGCGCTATTAAAACATCAAAGTGTCAAAACTTTACTTGGCATCTGTCATAACAAACTCAAAACTCGGGAGTTGTCCTACTCCACTTCATTACACTTGGTCTGTAAGAGGCCTTCATTTCGGCCGCCATTGCCGATGTCACCGTCAGGGCCACTTGTAAAAAGGCCTTACAGGCGCTCCGGCTTGGATACAGGATGCTTCAATTGTTGAAGTACGAAAAAACATTAATTGGGTTGAAAAGTAAAAATTTAATACTGAAATAATAAAATAACAAGAACTTTTGAACTAAAATATTAGAATTTCATTTTGATTAAATTTCTATCGGATCAATCTGAAAGTATATCATTCAAATAATAAAGAATTTTCTAAATCGCTTTATAAATGACAGAGTTCTGAGGTACACATTAAAAGAAATAAAATCACCTTGAGAACCTCCTTCTTTTTTTGAAGTAGGTAGAGAAAGGTTTAAAGGTTTAAAAAAACCTATTATTCTTCGTTTAGAAGAAAATATTTAAAGGTATAAATGTAATATTAACAAGAACCTAATAAATTCATACATCAATAAATGTTTGCATGATCTACAAATATTTGTTCCGGGGCTGAATGTTTTTCTATATATTATAAGTATGTATTTACAAAAAAAAAAGGTATATAAGTATTCTATCAGCTATCTGATACCCAGTACTATCTGGTATTGGAGAAGTACAAGCTCTGCTTAGTTTGGGGCTAGATAGTGCTGTGTGAAATGTCCATCAACATTTATGTATTTTTTATTTATCTATATGTATATTTGTACTGTAAATAATTAAATACAGTGTTTACGGATTCGCTCTCGTCTCTCGTCAACGTTCTTGGGTATGTAGTAAACTGAGAAATAAAAAAAATGTTGATTAAAATGATTTGTCTCAGTGCAACCTTATTACATTTCATACGCTCTAAAATTCATAATAATTTAATTTAACGCCACGAAAGAGCACTTAAACCAGCCTTAAATTGGCACTAACCGTTCACTTAAATTGGTGAACCGACATTCTCAACCAGTTACGTCCCCCAAGACCAGAGCACTTACGCACAAAGCACGATACAGGCTCTAAACCAAACTTGCCCTAAAGGGGGGCAATTTACCAAAGAAACCTCTCAGGGGAGACTAGGTTTGGTTAGGTCAGAACATCCACAGTCAACATACTGCCAATTCTTATTGACCTTACTCAACTTTCGACCGCTAATTGCATTTAAAGGTTTTTATTGCTAAATATTTTTTTATGTGTAACTTCTTTCTTCTCGGTTTGTGGGAGTGATTTTGGCAAAAGGGACGGAAATGTATAACAAGAAACCGGGGAAGCGCGCGCTATTTGATATGACCGGGGCGCGCGCGGTGGTCAGATGTAACACATCATATGCGACTACTGTAAGGCTCGTAGCCTTTTAGGGTTCCGTACCCAAAGGGTAACACGGCACCCTATTAATAAAGCTCCGCTGGCTGTTGTATGTCTGTCCGTCTGTCACCAGACTGTATCTCATAAACCGTGATAGTTGGACAGTTGAAATTTTCATAGATGATGCCGCTATAACAACAATTACTAAACACTGATTAAATTAAATATATAAGGGGGCTCCCATACAACAAACATGATTTTTTTGCTCCTTTTAGCTCGATATTGATAACGGCAACAGGTAGACACTTGAAATATTCAAAAGAAAGAATATTTCGTTATATATTCAATTTAAAAATAATTAACTAAATTAAAATAAAACAAATATTTAAGGGGGGCTCCCATATAACAGACGTGATTTTTTTGCCGTTTTCATAGATAATGGAACAGAACCCTTCGTTCGCGAGTCCGACTCGCGCTTGGCCGGTTTTGTTGTTTATTTATTATTTACTACCTACTATTGTTTTTAATACTCAAGTTACTGTTCTAAAATAAATATAATTTTAAAACTGTCTAATTAGTAAGAAATACAAGGCTTTTTATTTTATTTATTTTTTATTGTTGCATTTAGAGAATAGATCGTGACTTTAATATTACTTAATTTTTTCACAAGAATGTGTTTATATATTTCTGTTACTAAAGAAATCAAAAATATGTATGAAATACATGAAGCAAGATCAGGTTCTAACGTTTAAAAACTGGAGAAAATACCCAATAAGTGATGATTATATTGAATTAACCATTCAATTCATGTTGCCAGTTTTTTGGGCACCTTAACTGCAGATGGAGACTTAGCAGTTATAGTGTTGTTATATAGCAGTTGTAATGCAGTTGTTTACTTATAGTTTTTTGTTAATTTAGGTTTAGTTATTTGATTTAATTGTAGCTTTTATATTTAATCTGTTTGATACTATTTTGCATATTACATTCAAGTTCATATATTTATTTATCAAATAAAAACTGGGGAAGTTTATGATTAATAAATATTTTACTTATTAGTTAACCATACAGTTTTTAAAAACTGCTTTGAGTCAATTGTATCACATAGATTTACTTTGTTCTATGTGCAATAATGGATCCCACTAATATTAAAAACGCGAAAGTTTGTATGGATGTTTGTCACTCTTTGACGTCATAACGGCTGAATGGATTTCAATGAAATTTGATATATACTTACATTATAACCTAGATTAACACATCGGCTACTTTTTAAAAACTTTTTTACGCATGCTTGACTTTGAAGGTAAGCTGGTGAATGCGTTACGAAAAGTGCGAACGGAAGTTGAGAGGGAGATATAAGCTAGTGAAAATAGAATGAGAGAGTTACTTTTTTCGTATATTTTTAAACGTCTATCCAGAACGAACATATACTGACTGACCTACAGACGTGTGGACAATTTTGTAATTGAACAATTTTATAACATTAATATTATGAACATGAAGTTTTACTTCAGTCGTGTGGTCTAAAGCACACTCGTTTAATTATGTTTTTGTTGACAAACCAGTCAGTCCAGCGAAGCCGCTGGCGGAAGTTAGTTATCTATATTTTTATCTATGAGCGAACGATTACTCTATCTCGATTAAAAATATTCATGATTTATTGCGAATTTTTCCAAAAATTAAAGTATTTTTGCGTTAATATTTTGAAAATACGTTTAATAAGTTCAATTAGAAAGATAGTTATGTAGGAAATGTCACAAAACATTTGGGTTTCATTGAATATTGAGTTATATGTATTTTTGTAAAATAACCCCTAAAGGGGCCCTTATTTAAACAACCTGTAGGTAACTACACGTCAAACTGTGCCCTGGTACGTGTTTCAAAGACGTACATTAGCTGAGAGGGCTTTTCATGTTTTAGGTACAATCTGCTCGCGATTAGTCAGTCACGATATTATAAAGACCAATTTTACATATAAATAATGCTGGACATTTCACACTATCTAGCCCCAAATTAAGTAAAGCTTGTACTATGGGAACCAGATAACTAAAAGAACACTTGTATGTGCTTTTTTTGTAAATATATGCATATAATATATATAAAAATACCCAAACCCGGAACAAGTATCTGTAGACAATGCAAACATTTTTCCCGCAGCAGGAATTAAAGTCGCTACATCCTGCGTCTCAGCCGGCAATCCGCCCACTGCGCCCCTGAGGTCGTCAATCATAACGTGGTATCAAGTTAAAAGTATAAATATCAGGGTTTAAAGAACATAAATTGTTGATTGATTTTCGTCGCTGACTGTACTTCTTTGTGTAAGTGACACCTCGTGAAGGCATTTTGACTTTTGGGTTTCAATAGGTTTTTAATCTGATGTGTGTATGCTATACTCATATTGGATAAAACCTTTTTTTGATTCAGTGTAAAATGCTTTGTTCAAAAGAAAATTAAATAAATATGCTAGATTGTTACAAGAGAGGTCTTGAATCTACAAACTAATTCTACCAAAAAAAAGTACATTCAGGTAACTATTAAATAGTTACAGGATAGGAAAGAACTTATTTTACAGCCCATAAACATATACCTTAGTCTAAAATACATATTATATTAATTTACATAATTACTTAAACATATGTCTAATATCATATGCTTATGTTTAATTCCCAGAGAAGTATCAAACTGTAGTGGCAATGTGTGGGATACATAGCTCGAAGAACTGGCGGCCGTTGGGGCATAGGTGTTTTTGGAGACCACGTTTTGGAATAAACTAAAAAATACATAAAATATTGCTATGCGCCGTTGAGCGCACAAGATCGGTCGATATGGAAACTCATAAGGCAAGAATATTTTTAGCAGTGACCCACCCCATGACTGCTATGATCATGATGGTGATAATTGACAAAGCCAGTTACAAATACAGCCTGTATATAGCATGGTAAGCTAAAGTAAACCAAGGGTATGAAACTAGTGTATACAGCCGACTTTGTCCGTGTATAATCCCTCAGTTTAACGGTTTAGCTGTGTGGAAGCGTTTTAGGATGCCCTACTTTCTAAAGATAGGTTAGCTGGAAGAGATTGCTTTTGTAGTAATTATCCACTTAAAAGGAAGGTTGTTGGTTGCTAAGGGTGATTTTGTAGTTACAATTTTTAAGGATTTTTCATATAACAGTGATCTAATGATTTCATTATACATACGCAGTTACCTGTGCGTATATAATAAAAAAACAGAGTGTGCTTTAGACCACACGACTGAAAAAAAACTTCTTTTTCAAAATATTAATTCATAAAATTTTCAAGTACAAAATTGTCCACACGTCTGTAGGCCGATCAGTCTATGTTCATTCTGGACAGACGCAACTCGCACTCGCACATTAACGTTTAAAAATATACGAAACGCAACTCTCTCTTTCTATCTTCACTCACTTATATCTCCCTCTCAAGTCCCGTTCGCACTTTTCGTTGCTCACTCCCCAAGTCAAGCGTGCGTAAAGAAGTTTTACTTCAAAAAATAATATTACATAATGCAGGATATCTTACACAGCGCTATCTAGCCCTATACTAAGCAAAGCTTGTACTATGGTAACCAGATAACTGATATAATACTTACGTCATTTTCTGTAAATACGTACTTAATCAAACAGAAAAGAGAGAAACTACCACACCCAAAACAAATATCTGTAGATCATGCAAACATTGGTTCCGCAGCGGGATTTGAACCCGCAACCTCCCGCTTCTCAGTCAGCTATTCGTCCACTGCGTCACGGTGGCCGTAGAAAATAATGTTAATTACCTCACGATAGGCATCCTCAAATGGGGCCGGAAGGTTCTCGAGTGGAGGCCACGGACCGGCAAGCGCAGCGTAGGACGTCCAACTACAAGATGGGCAGACGACTTGGTAAGAACCGCAGGTCGGCGTTGGATGCAGGCCGCTTCCAACCGCAGTTCCTGGAGATCAATGAGGGGGGCCTTTGTCCAGCAGTGGACGTCCTACGGCTGATATCATGATGAGGCATCCTCAGGTTACGACCAACTAAAACTTAGACTTGGCACTACTTTGCACCCATCAATTTGCGATATGGGGACTTTCGTGGTGGTATACAGAAACAATCGTATTAACAATAAATTATATAACTCATCAATTAAATATGTACGGCCCGTAGAGAATAAACCATAACCTAACATACATAATATATTAAGAACTTAAAATAAAATTATTTGCCCTTAAATACTGCACTTGTAATGATTCGTAAAAAGTCTATAGCAATAAACAATTAAACCAAATAGGCATAATATTATCAAAAATAACAAATAAAATAAAATTAACAAATAAAATAAAAAAAATAAATCAAATTAAAATGTCAGATTATGCATATTAAGTTTTGACATTAGATTAGATTGAATTGAACAATAGTATCATAATGAAAATTAAAAGTATAAAATAAAATGTAAGTTAAATTGTGTCCATCATAATTTAACTTACATTTTTTATTGCACACCAAATAAAAATAAAGTAACAAAAGAAATAAACAATAAATAACGGTACATTGGGCGGTATTAACGCTAAAAGATACCTCTTCCAGACAACTTTTGGATGGTCAGGATAATTGAAAATCAAAAGACGGTAGTGTAAGAGTAACTTTAACATACATAAACAGAACGCATAAAATAAAATGGAATAATTTGCCTGTAATTTTTGCCAATATATTAATGAGAGAGAGGTGCTAAAAAGTGTTGAAAAAAACTTAATAAATAGTGATTCGCCCCAACTGAGATCTCGCGAGTCTCCCATAAAAACAAAAATGTATTATTCCTATTTTTTGACTATAAAAATAGTGCAACGAAATAAATAACCATATACTTGAGTTCCATTCAAATTACAGATAACGAGAGTTCATGTTTGGTTAATTTTTTTTGGTGTACAAATTGCAGTTATTCTGGATTTCAGACTTATGCCTATATTTGTGTCACTTTTAAGCTACACGCATACCAAATTACAGCACTGTGGGATCACTGGTGTACCCTGTGAATTTCGTCAAAAATCAGTTTTTATTAGGGCTATTAAATACTCAGAACTCCTTCGCACAGCACTTCCTTTTACAGCGCTTCTTTTACTGTCCAGGCTGTTCAGCTGTGGAATGCTCTGCCCGAAGAAGTAAGACGGTCATCGTCCTTACACGTCTTCAAATTGAAGGTGAAACATCATTACCTGACGATGTCATCTTCCTAGCGTTATTTATTTACTATTTATGTACTTATTTTATCTGTTAGTATAGTTTGCTATATGTATATACCTATATATTAGTCTATTTTATAAGTATATTAAGTATTAGGATTAAAACTTCATATTATTATTATATCTTAGAATATATTATGTGTAAATGTAATGTATCCGCTAAAGTACACCGCACTCCGTAATTTTTAAAAATTTCGCTCCATCCAAAGGTTGCCTGGAAGAGATCGCTTTTAGCGATAAGGCCGCCCATTGTATTGCCTTATTTATTTTAACCCAGTACTTATTTTTTTATTATTTCTGTTTGTGTGGTAATTCAATAAAGAGTTATCTATCTATCTATCTAAATAACTCAAAAACTTCAAAGACTGTAAGTGTTAAAAATAAAAATAGATTCTAAATGTACTAATAAATACCTTTCATTTGCGTCATATTTGACCTAATAGTCTCATTTAATTTTTTTTACCCCTCTTGAACTATAAAATCTTTTTTTTTTAATAATGATAGCCAAGCGCTTGACCACTACCTCACCTTATGGTAAGTGAAGGTGTGATCGAAGATGGAGCACGCTGGCCTAGAAAGAACCTATACACTCTGGACTTGAAGACTCCAAGATTATACTGGTTTGGAAAAACATACGCCGAAAGTGAGTTCCACTCCTCACTTGTGCTAACAAGAAAAGTTGAAGCAAATCGTTTGGTACGGCAAGGTGGTATGCCGACCAGGTATGGGTGGTACTTCTCGGTTCGTCTGCTTGTCCGGTGGTGGAAGGGGGAAGGAGGGACCTCCCCCCACATTTTTAGCTTATGAAGTCACACCGAAATTGTGCCATCACTACCTACCTATGTATCAAATTTCACAATGATCGGACCAACGCTTCGAAAGTTATCCTCGGACAAATAAACATACAAATACATACTTACAAACGATTTGCCCAGGTTGATTTGGAGATTAAAATTTATTAATAAATTTTATTAAAAATATATGTAATATTTAAGTGATAATGTATATGTAATATTATAGAGCATAATAATAACATTTGTTAAGGGTAGTTAAAATAAATGGTGGCAAAAACATATACGGTACTTCCCTGAACGAACTACTTCTACGCTATAACGCATATATAAATACATAACGATTAAACAACGAATTGTATAGTTAAACCATCTAATGCATCACAATGCAGTTTTTTATGTGCAAGCTTAGTAATCCCGATATCGATATAGTTTGAAGGTAACCTTATAAGTTTGAAACATCGAACAGAAGATAATGTTATTTTCAAATTACCGTTTTATCCAAATCCAGAAAATAGGATCAGGGATTAAATGACAAGGGACTTTTATTATCTTGTTCTTTGAGTTATATCAAAACTGGTCAAGTCTAGCAAGCTTTAAATTAAATTCTAGGACCAAATGAGCTAGAAATCTCTTCTCAAACAATTTAAAGAACGCACATATTCTAAACATCTAATAAATAGTAACAGGAACTACGTGCTGAACCGCCGAAAACTACGCTCAGACGCTTCCAGTAGAAGTAACTCTAGGCTTTATTAAATTTCAGAGCACTTGCTATGCAATGTTAGGCGGGTTGAGTACTAACTTATAGACTACAACAGCAGTTAAGTAGAGAATACTTTAGTCGAAATTTTCAGATTTAAAATTTTTTGCAACAAGTTGCTTAAGAATATTGCTTTAGTTGGCCTTTGGCCGATTATATTGATTTATCATTCCGGAGTCAATACTATGGCGACTTCCGCAACGGTACCTAGACGTATTTAGTAACTAAAAACGATTTAAAGATTTGTCAAATCATAGAAATACGTCTAACTTAAACATGTTTAGTCTCTAATAACGTTGGCGCGACGACATCAATGGAATCGAGAAGGATTGGTAGGAATCTGCCAAAGATCGCGATAGGTGGAAGGAATTAAGGGAGGCCTTGCCCAGAAAATATAGGCTAGCTAAAAGAAAGTCGCTAAATACGTTTCAGGAGCATTGTGCAAGTCGGCCTTGGTGACGGAGTTAAGTATTCAGGACAACACTATAGTTGAATTTTGTACGATTTCGAAATGTCACAAAATGTTAAATACAACGTTTTCAGGTAATAGAGAATTAAAATGTACGTAAAATGTATGTCTAAATTACATAACAGGAAAATTTGGTTAAACTTTGTCAAACTTTTTATTTTAACAAACATTCTCATAACATAACCTGCTCATAAAATATGTATTTAGGAGAACACATTTAGTCGGACTCTGTGTGATTTTTTGTGTATTGTCTAAGTTATGTATCTTTAGTATGATGGTTAGAATTATATATTTTATAATCAATCAATTTTTTTGTGAATAAAGTTCAGAAACCTAGATTACTAGAGTCGAAATCACAATACACAGATTTTTTGTCATTTTATCGAATTGTTTCTGACAATTTCTGGCCATTGTAAGTTCCTCTGCCAACAGTAAATGCAGCGCTTCTGTACGATTCCTTTGGGTTTCGAACTGAAATGTTGTTATGCTAGAAATATGAGTCAGTTTCAGTTTGTAACAGCATTTATCGACAGAAATGTGGTACCTTTTGAACATTGCAAGGCTCATTAAGCTGAATATCAGCTTTAGTACAATCATAGTACAGAATATGGTTATATTTAACGAAATCTTTGTTATTATCAAGGCTGAATTCAATGAACAATATCAATCATTATTATAAATACGGGATTTATCACGTACCGTCTTATCGATGTTTCGACCGACAATGTTTCAGTACATACCCTAGACTCTGATTCGACGCACTACATGCGTTTCGACAAGGCCCGGGTTTTTGCGAGAGAGAAGTTCTTCGTTCCTCGCAAGATCCGATAGGCGATAGAAATAAGTCGAGTGCCGAACTTTAACAGTTATAGAGGATGGGTTCTACCGCCAGCCTGGAGGCCATGTCTTCATGATGCAAGTGACAGAAGAGTGAGTGAACCTGGTAGAGACATAGTTAGTGTTGTGTGTTTGCCTGTACCAAGAACTACCGAAGAGAGCAGAAGTGATGATAATGATGATGACACAGCCGGTCAACGCGCTGTGATTTCGTTGGCCCAATCCCCGCCACCCCGCCCGTCCGCTCGCGCGCAGAGGGCAGCGGCGCGCAGTGCGAGGCGAGACGTTATTCGGAGCGGATCGCACTCACCCTGATGAAGGTTCACGAATTGAACCGAAACATATTCGGTCGAAACATCGATAAGACGGTACGTGATAAATCCCGTATTTATAATAATGATTGAAATTAATCACTAAAGTTTTCTAAGTAAAAAAGAAAAATATCAAATTACGAAAAGTGGAAAAGTAAACTAACAAGAAATAATGCTTGACATTAGCATAGCACTATCTAAAACCAAACGAACTAAAACTTATGTTTTTTTGTGAATTTGAGAACTTACCGCACTTGCATTGCTATTGCAATTTCTTGATCTTCGAAACCAATACTAAACTACTCTTAGCTTACTCATTGTTTATTTATTTAACCCTCCCTTACCGCTAGTTAAGTTCCTCTAACTTGAATAAACTAATTACTAACTTCCCGTTTGCTCAGCGAAATGATATTAAGGAGTAATTTAATAACAGTTATGAGGTTTTGAAGCCTTCAGATGCAACTGACTCTATTTTTTACTTTAAAACTAAAAGAATCTATGAATTAGTGGCTGTAATAGTCGAGCTCCTTGTGAAAAAGCTCGTCCGGGGAATTACACACAGCTACACTTCAAGATATACATTTAGATTATAAACTGGTCTTGAATCTGTATGGTGTAGTCCGTATCTTGATGTGTAGCTGTATGTACCATATTAATTTCTGCCGTCAAGCAGTAATGTGAGCATTGGATGTGTTACATATTAATGTAAGTTTTAGAGTGATGGGCGCAATGTCAAAGTTGGACGTGACCTGTGAGGTCATGCAGTTGTTAAGCCGGTCAAATACGGTTGGAATTCCGTACAAAATAGTAAAAAAAGGCGATCGGAAAATTACGAACGTGTGTGATAAGGTCCCAGATAATGTATGGATTTGCTGCCTTCGAAATTCCGATTCGATATTCTGAAACGGAACTGTATGTGAGCGGCGATATAGGCAGTGGTTATCGGTTATGGTGAAATCATGGGATTGTTCCGATATCGTAAGTTAAAATCAATGTAATGTATCATCATCATCATATCAGCCGCAGGACGTCCGCTGCTGGACAAAGGCCTCCCTCATTGATCTCCAGGAACTGCGGTTGTAAGCGGCCTGCATCCAACGCCGACCTGCGGTTCTTACCAAGTCGTCTACCCATCTTGTAGGTGGACGTCCTACGCTGCGCTTGCCAGTCCGTGGCCTCCATTCGAGAACCTTCCGGCCCCATCGGCCATCTGATCTGCGCGCTATATGGCCTGCCCATTGCCACTTCAACGTGCTAATCCGTCGGGCTATGTCAGTGACTTGAGTTCTCCTACGTATCTCGAATGTATCAAGTAAATTATATTCTTTAACCGCGTCGCAGAAGCGCGCTCGAATATGTATGGCGCACTCACACCTCACCACGCTGTATGCATGAATCAATGAAAACAATAAACAAAAAATTACAAACAAAACAGAAAACACAAAGCAAATAGTACAACGGGCAGTCTTATCGCTTAGAAGCGATCTCTTCCATATATGCTGTATGGAAGCGAATAATTTTCTTAACAGAAATCAAATTGCTGGTTTAGGTATGAAAGGTATGGTGGCCGGTGAAATTACAAGCACATGAGGCTTTACTCATGCATTCCTCGAGTTGATGACCGCAGGGCAGTGCATCGTAGGGCATTGAGGTGCGTGGCGCACGAGATATTACTTTCATTATTATAAATACGGGATTTATCACGTACCGTCTTATCGGTGTTTCGACCGACAATGTTTCGGTTCAATTCGTGAACCTTCATCAGGGTGAGTGCGATCCGCTCCGAATAACGTCTCGCCTCGCACTGCGCGCCGCTGCTCTCTGCACGCGAGTGGACGGGCGGGGTGGTGGGGATTGGGTCAACGAAAGCACAGTGCGTTGACCCGCTGTGTCATCATCATTATCACCACTGCTGCTCTTCTCTGTAGTTCTTGGCACAGGCAAACACACAACACTAATTATGTCTCTACCAGGTTCACTCACTCTTCTGTCACTTGCATCATGAAGACATGGCCCCCAGGCCGGCGGTAGAACCCATCCAGATATTACTTTGTTTTAGGCGATTGTAACCACTTAACATCAGCTAGGGCATGAGCTTGTTCCAACTCCAGGTCGCATAAAAAAAGTATCTTGAGTGTTAGCCTGGTTCTTGACCGTCACAATGAATGAGTCTTAGCTCTAAGTCTAGATTATCTATCTCCTACCTAGATAGGTAGGAGATAGATAAGTTTCTCGAGTGTCCATTTCAAATGCAGAATAGATATTCTGCATTTGAAATGGACACTCGAGAAGCGTAATCAAACGTTAGTCCACTTACATACATTACGAGTGATCGGTAACAGTGGGTGAACGCTGAGCGAACCTATTCAGGACCAATTACAGAACTATATAGTTATTTATTTATTTATGTAACTAGAATGACCATGGTTAATTAAACTAATGAGAATATTTACAATTCATGTCTTAATGACAGTATTTGGCTCCTCTCCATTGATCTTATGACCTCCGCCAATAGTCTGACTTTTGACAATAGATTTAGACAGTCTTATTGGCTGTATCTGAAGGCCAATTCCCGTAATTTTTACTAATATAAAAATAAATCTAAAGTAACTCTGTCTCTCTGTCTGTCTGTTTGCATGAATGAATGAAAACACTTTATTGTACACCACAAAAGAAACAAACAAAAATAAAAACTCCCAAAGCAACAAGCACAATGGGCGGTCTTATCGCTCATTGATATGTTTTCAAGACTAAATGGTTAGACCGATTTTAAAGAAATTACGTTCATAGATAGATAAGTTGGTGTACTGAGACATAGGCTACTTTTAATTGATACACCGTGCGAGTGAAGCCACAGGCGGATGCTACTAAAACATAAAATACTTTGTAAAACTAGTGTTTACGCGAGCCAGGTGGCATGCAGTGCACGTAGTGTTAGCTAGAATACTGTGGTTCTACTAGTCTAGGTATCCTGGGCCCAATTCGATAGGTACAACTATAAAACTTCGTAGTGCTTTTCTACGTTTCTACAGATTATAGTTCTGTTTTACTATAGAACACTGTAGATTCATAAAATAGCTAGGTTGGTGTTGTCTTATTTTAACTCTTATGCCAATATACTCTACTTTCTTGACGACCTCCGTGGCGCATTGGGCGAATAGCCAGCTGAGACGCAGGAGGTAGCGGGTTCGATTCCCGCCGCGGAACAAATGTTTGCATGAGATCTACAGATAGTTGTTCCGGGTCTGGATGTTTTACTATATATAAGTATGTATTTACAAAAAAAGTACCTATATAAGTATTCTATCAGTTATCTGGTTCCCATAGTACAAGCTCTGCTTAGTTTGGGGCTAGATAGCGCTGTGTGAAATGTCCAGCAATATTTATTATTTATTTATTTATTCTTCAAACCTACTAAATTCCTTAAAAATTATATTGTGTTTTTAATAATTCTCTCTATGTAAAATAAATCTTAAAATTTATGCCTATAAAAAGTTATTGGCATAAAAGAGTTTGTTTACATTGATATCAAGTGCTGTTAATTCTGTAATGATTAAAAAAATAGATTATCAATATTTTTTCAGCACTCATGCTCTGAAAGTTGGTAATTGTAAACTCGATATCTGCTCCGTACATTTACTTTCGGCCCTAGGGCCGAAAGTAAATGTAAAAAAAGAATGAGGCTCATTGCATTCATAATAAGCTTGAATAAAATATATTATTTAAATTTAAAAAAAAAATAGGTCACATTCATATATGACAAATCCTTATTTCTAGGCGATATTCTAGTAGTAAAAAAAACAGGAAAATTTTTAACAGCAAAAATAAATAAGGCAAATTTTATTTTCAGCAAAAAACTGTTTTAAAAAGAATTTCTTAATTTCCTGGTATTCGCGATGCAAAGTTATGTGGAAGTTCTCTGGTGTAAGCGATCAATAAAACTCTCAATTGTCTTCCTCGCTCGAATACGCTCTCTCGTAAGCCAAAACACCTCGGGTGTACGACCGCTTACAGCCCTTGTCTAATAATATACTATTATCACCTCTACTACGCGCATGTTCAATTATAATGCTTGGAATTGCCTCTGACTACCCCCTAGTAGCTCTGAACTGGGTTCGACATCTGAAGCAAATCTGGAATATATACCATGATTTGTGAATTGAGTGTCCGATTACTATGTTTCTTTGTGTTTTTGAGTTTAATCATGACAATTTCAAATGTCCTCGTAACAACTCCTTATATTTCTTCTCTCTGGCCTGCACCAGGTAAATAATAATATGAATGTCATCATGTGCAATTTATTTTTCGCTATAGGTATTAAAAGCATATATACCTTAGCAATAGACGATGCAACCCAAACACTAGATAAGAATTTAACATTTCTAAAGCTATTGAACAGAATAGCTTACAAGAGGTTTGCCAAATGGGACTCTTACTGGAAGTAGCCAAATTACCTCAAAAAATCATCAATTATTACCCGAATGCGCAGAAGGAGAGTCATGTTTTGAGGGTGACCCCTCCTTCACATTCCACATTCCGATTTAGTTTTTTTTAAATACTAAATAGGAATGCATGGTTACTAATTTTATTTTGTCTTATATTGTATGTTTTTTAAGTATAACTGATTTATCACAATACCCAATGTTCCAATGTGTAGACTCCATAAAGTAAATAAATCATATTAAGGGCAAGGTGTTCGCTTTTATAACAAACTCCCAAGTGATGTACAAAAACTGACAATTAACAAATGTAAAAACGCAAATAAACAAAATCTTTATAAAAAAGCCTACTATAAAATATCGGATTATTTAGATGATAGAGAAGCTTGGGATGAAAATTGCTCCAACTCGTTAAAAATGTTACAATTTAGACGATATTTATTACCTGTTATTATGTATTCTGAAAGGATCATTAAAAAAACATCCAGCCTTGTTTACTTGCCTTTCTTTCCTACCTTGGTCGCGAAGGAACAGGTAGTAAAATTGATGTTTCAAAGTGATCCTTGTGATTTTAATGAATAAAAGATTTTGACTTTGACATTGACCCATTATTAAAATTATATTCTTATAATCAATCGTTCCATGGATTATTGTGTTCCAGGGACGCTGGTAGGATTTCCCGTCACGCTAGCGTTAATGATATCATACGCCGGGATTTTTGCAGCGTCAACGTTCCAGCCGTTCTCGAACCGAACGGTCTGATACGTGACGATCTTAGGTTTAATTCTGTAAGGTGACGATGGTAAGCAGCCTGACGGTACCTTGGGAGAAGGGTAGGCTTTTGGAGTGGGAGGCCACGTGCGTCGATACCCTTGCGTCATCTCATCTGTCTGGTACAGCAGTTGGAGCCGGTGCGGCGGCAAATTCAGCCGAAGATCTCAAGCGGCGCAAATATGGAAGTCTCGACAGAGCTTACGTATTTGAGGCATTTGGGGTCGTCACTCTGAGTCCATGGGGTACCGGGGCCAATCGCGTTTTTAAAATTATTTCTGGGCGTCTGGTCGAAGTGACGTGTGATCCAAGAGCTGGCGCTTATCTGGATCAACGCATAAGCATTGCAATTCAGTGGGGTAGTGCAGTTAGTGTTTTGCGGACACTTCCGGCTGGTCCGCCTGGCAGTGATCTAGAGCAGTTGAGCCATCTATAGATCGTTTGCATCGGTCTTTAGATGATTCAACTGTTTCTCCTGTAAGTAATATAGTCTTGTTAATAATTTTATATAATTTCTGTTAATAAAAAAAAATAATATCATAACTATATCTAATACAATAATTAATTATAATTTGTCACCTGTTTTTATACATATTTACCCATGTTTGCGAATGAATAAATAAATTATGAATTACCGTTATGCAACCGTGCTTTCGGATTTTTTTTTTAATTTTTTCAAAAATTACAAATTATACAAAACAAAATAATAGATATCAATTCAAAATAATTATGAATTAAGTTAAACATCAAAATATAAACGTAATTATATATGTCTATATATATATTAAACAAAGTCGGGTTTGTTACACCATTTATAACTCAAGAATGGCTTGACTGATTTCTATGAAATTTGGTATATAGATAGATTATGATCGGGATTAAAACACAGACTACGTTTTACCCGACTGCGTTAAAGTAGAGTAATACTTTTATGGAAAAACCTCGCCTGCGAAGCCGCGTGCAGGTCAGCTGGTAAATTATAGCAATGTCTAAAATTACTACTCTTCCTTTTTATATAGACTTCGGCCAATGAATTCAATGGGTAACTTTTAAAATAGCCGACACAATAGTTCCCGAAACTCGATCTAAAATTCTGTAACCTTTTACCCGCGAAGCCTACAAACAAGTGCCTAAAAATAAAAGGCGTCGGTCACGTCCAACTGTCAATTAGAGGAAGTGCAATCGAGTCGAGTCCAAATCGAGTGTGACAGAGTGACAGACGATATAGTTCTCGTTTGTTTTAATTGTGGTTCTAAAAGTTAGCGAGTTTTCGAAATATCTAATCAAAAATAGTGGTTATTTGGTTCGATGAGCCAAAAGCTGCGAGTTCGATCCCTGTGGCAGGTGATATAATTTTTGCACCTTAAAATTTTTTATATAGTGTTTGAAATGACTTGGGTTGAGACCTTTGAGCTGCATGGTAGTTAAAACATACTTTTAGAGTTTTACATATTTTTTTTTTTGAATTTTTCCTATTATTAGATGTATTAATAATAACCATCTAAATAGTTTTTTTCTTTCTGTAAATAAATAAAAGTAAACCATTATTTTATGAAGCCTAGGATGTCAACTGCTGAACTAGGTCAGGCCTCACATCCCCCATAGATTTTCACAGTGACAGGTCTTGTGCGGGCACCCAAAGGATCCCAGCAACTCATCAAATCCTCGTTCCATCTAGTGGGAGCCTTACTATGCTACGCTTTCCAGTGGACTCCAATCGAAAATAAAATCCGCCCCCTCATAAAATAAAGTATACATAAAAATAAATATTCTTATCTAATAACAAAAATTACATAAAAATACCATGTCCCCATAACCTTCCCATAAAACGAGCCAATTCCTCACAATAACAAACGTACATACATACAGTCTGTGGCCGTATACATCACTAGTCTCGCATCGCGAGCAATCTTTGTGAGAAATGGACCTCTTCTAGATCTCTCAAGGGCCCTTGTCACAGACAAAATTATACAGCTGTGTCATCGATAGCTGTGGTCAGGGTGTGGGTTCGATCCTCAGCACGGAATAGATACTTTTTGCAAGGAAACATATTATTGTAAGTTGTTTTTTGTAAGAAGAAAATTAATATAATATCTTTGTGTGTAATCAGTTTCTTTATCATTATAATAAATAAGGGATTTATCACGTACCGTTTTATCTGTGTTTTGACGGACAATGTTTCGGTTCCATTCGTGAAACTTCACCAGGGTGAGTGCGATCCTCTCCGAACCGCGTCTCGCCTCGCGATAAATCCCATATTTATAATAATGATTGATATAAATCGCGAAAGTTTCCTAAGTTTTTGATGTGTAACATTTTTTCCTCTCGGTTTGTGAGAGTGATTTTGGCAAAAGGGATGAAAAAGTGTAACAGGAAACCGGGGAAGCGCTATGACCAATGAGCGCGCGCAGTGGTCAGATGTTTTTCACTACGAGACTGTATTATGGCCTCTTTCATTTAACAGAAATAAGAATTTGTCATGGAGGTTGTATTTCATCATAGCATATTATGAATACAATGAGCCTAATTCTATTTTTAGGGCTCCATACCCAAAGGGTAAAACGGCACCCTATTACTGAAGCTCCGCTGTCTGTCTGTCTGTCTGTCCGTCTGTCACCAGGCTGTATCTCATGAACCATGATAGACAGTTGAAATTTACACAGATGATGTATTTTTGTTGCCGCTATATTAAGAAATACTAAAAACAGAATAAAATAAATATATTTAAGAGGGCTCCCATACAACATACGTGATTTTTTTGCCCTTTTTCTGTATAATGGTTCGGAACCCTTCGTGCGCGAGTCCGACTCGCACTTGGCCGGTTTTTTATATAAAAATATCTCTTTGTAGATGGCGAGCGTTCTGCCATCTCTTCCAGAATCTTTGTAATCAATCACTAGTGTTCCGAAACAATAAGTTAGTTTTGTTAAAGTAAAAATTCAATTACATTTTCACCTTCGTTGGCGAATGTTTTGTTCGCCTGTGATTGGTGCACGTGTCAGAAATGTGTTTATGCGTATCGTACTATTACTGGTAATTAGCTATTAACTGATACAATAGTTGTACTGTGGGTGTATCTTTAAATAAACAAAAAACTAGAGCTATAAAAAAGTCGCTCTGGAAATTTCTTTGGGAGGCCTATTCGCTGGATGATCGTGGAGGAACCAATATGCTAGAAGATGACCCGAGTGAGCCAACTGTTTAGCCTCTGCTGCAACTGAGTGGTGATTTGTCGATTTTTTCGTCGCATTTCTGTCGCCCGCGGTCTGAGTATGCTATAACTTACGGCCCGTAGTAAACCACACTGTAATCGTTATGTTCTAAGATGTGATTTAACTGGAGATTTGTGGCACTTTTTTTCATCTCTTTGAGGTAATTCAGCTGAGATATTAAAAGAAAATAAAAGGATTTGACCCTAAAAATCTTACAAGTAGCCAAATTTAACGGGATAAAATTTATGCATGACCTGAAAATATTTGGTATTCTCCAAACAGCATGACCAGAACAGAGACGTCCAGCTAAAAACAAAAATAACGACATAATCCAGACTCAAACCACATTATTCACCCCACTCATTATACGAAATAGTTCCACCATAATCCGTTAGATGTCACTAAAACAAACTTGCTCTCACCCTATTATCCATAACTTTGGCTAACATAAGCACAA
Organism: Philereme vetulata; assembly: GCA_918857605.2. Taxonomy (NCBI): domain Eukaryota; kingdom Metazoa; phylum Arthropoda; class Insecta; order Lepidoptera; family Geometridae; genus Philereme; species Philereme vetulata. Next base: position 912,536 of record OU975425.1, read on the forward strand.
CTTAGTTCAAACGGCGAACTTAAAACATACTTGGACTTAACCCCCTTGGATTTGCATAATGTAGCCGCCCGTGGCATAAATTAAGTAATGATACTAGAGTATAGATGTGAAATTCTACTCTGAAATGGAGTATATTAGTGGTTCCCCCCGAACTGAGATCTCGCGAGGCTCCCATAAAAACAAACAAATGTTATTTGTAATCTTTGACTATCAAAATAGCGCCACGAAATGCATAAACAAATTACTTGACCTACAGTTTCATTCAAATTACAGGTAACGCGAGTTCATGTAAATTGGATCCTATTTTTGGGGTAGAAATTACAGTTTTCCCTATATTCGTGTCACTAAAGCTACACGCATAGTAAATCTCAGCACTGAGGGGTCACTGTACACCAGTCCTACCTATCCTGTGAATTTTGTCAAAATTCATTTTTTATTATGGCTAATAACTTAAAAAATACAAGGTTTAAACTATAAATAAAAACTGGCACAACATTTACTCACAAATCTCTTTTATTAAACGTGCCATTTGACCTGATAGTCTCATTTTGTTTTTTTTTACCCTTGTTGAACCCCACTATCACAACGACCCCACTGCTTTTTTCAGCTCATTAGTCACACCAAAATTGTGCCATCACTATCTACCTCTATTTTATTAGACGTACACACGGCTACACATCAAGCTACAAATCTCCAGTATAAGCTGACCTCGCATTGTCTAGGCTTTTCGTAGAATAAGAAGTCAGCTTATACGGGAAAGTATAGCATGATGTGTAGCCGTGTGTACCATTTGACCGGATAGTCTCTATTTGTTTTTTTTACCCCTCTTAAACCCCAATATTTTTAGCTCATTTAGTCACACCAAAGTTATGCCATCACTACCTACCTTTAAACCAAATTTCACGATGATTAGATAAACGTTTCGAAAGTTATCCAGAATATACAAAGAAAAGTAAAGTAAGTACAATTAAGTAAAGTAAAGTCACAAACAAACTTTTGGGGGTAGAAATTATAGTTATTCTGGATTTCAGACTTTTCCCTATATTTTTGTCACTAAAGCTATACGTATACCAAATTTCAGCACAGTGGGGTCACTGGTGTACCCTGTGAATTTTGACAAAATTCAGTTTTTATTATGGCTAATCACTTAAAAACTACAAGATTTAAACTAAAACTAAAAATGGGTCAAAATTTGCTTACCTTTTATTAAACGCGCCACTTGACCGGATAGTTTTAATTAGTATTTTTTACCCCTCTTGAACCCCAATACCTCAACAACGCTCCCACATTTTTAGTTCATTGAGTTACACCAAAATTGTGCCATCACTACCAACCTATAAACCAAATTTCATGATTATCGGATAAACGCTTCGAAAGTTATCCTCGGACAAACAAACGTACATACATACAACGCCGATTTGCCCAAGTTGATGTAATGATCTCGCTTCACTCGATCAATTAAATACTTTTTTGCTTTTTACTTAGAACACTTTCGTGATTTATATCAATCATTATTATAAATACGGGATTTATCATATTGATATTGAGTGCGAGGTGGCTCGGAGTGGATCGCACTCACCTGACCTTAACAGGATAGGTAATAAGTTTCATATCTATGCGTACTAAGAATGATATTCTATAACGTAGGCGCTCGGCAAAATATAATTTGCGATGCTTGCGAGATTTACATGTGGTTAATGGGAACTTGACTAAGAATATTAGTGGGTTCAAGTTAGTAATAACAGGTCTTGTTTTTACAATAGATACTAGATTTTGACGGTGACTTCGCTTGCATGGATCTTAAACGTATTTTAGGTTTATTTCATTACAAAATTGTAAATCTTTGAACGAAGAACTTCACGAATTTTCACTAAATATAGGCACACTAACAGAATGATAGATAGGCAAAGACTTTAATGGTAGATTATTAAACGAGGGGATAAAGCAGTGTCTTGCGTCATGGGTGCTTTATTGAATCCCGAACGTAACACAGGATTCTAACACACGAGCGGAGCGAGGGAGTTACTAGAATCCTGAGTGCAGAGAGGGATATAAGCACGCCCAAGATGCAGCCAGTTTTATCCACAAGAAGAATACTCTACTTTCCACGGTTTCTACTAGACATTATAAATCCAATCTAGGTTGGTGCATTTTGTGCAGAGCTTAGTTCGATTTACGAATAAGTTCTTATTATGTGGGTCTTTTTGGTTCAAATTTTAATTCAGATGAGGTTCCAAATTCAAATTACATTATGCTCGCACGGGCATAATGTGATGAAATTCAGTATAACTTTACTCCCGACACAGCCGTAGGGATGTAATCACCTGCTTTCTGTGAGGTTTACATGCCATATATTTTGACATTGTTGAGCAGGTGGTGTAAAAATGTAATTTATATATTTGATATCTCTTTTGTGCGTAGGGGGATAATAATAGGTAAACGTACACATGATATAATAATTTATCCTAGGTATTCGTTATTTCATTGTAATCCCTACATCACTTCACAACTTTGAATGGTATCATGTCCGGAACAAGTTTATTTTATAAACTTTTCGTCCCGCTATAGTTTTCATAGTTGTTTAGTTTATTTTAGTGTGTTTGTAACTAGCTAACTAAACAGTTAGCGTCAATGCTTAAATTATTTTTTAACATTGTAAAATTTTTTGTTATAAATACCAATAACATATGTTTTAGAAGTGTAGGAAAATTAACAGCTAGGTAAGGTAAAGGTATTTGAGTAGATAATAAACAACGATAAATGCTACTTATGATAAGAAGGCCGATTAAAAGTTTCCCGCAATTGAGTTAAGTAATATATAAACAGGTAGACGACACCGATATAGAGAAAATAAATTAAATAGAGAAAATAAGAATATTAATACAAACACAGACTTAATATGTGCAAATGGGGATTCAGGGACTCTAACTTAACGTAGTGCGACAGCGGTGATCCCGCGCAGTCAATGCAGCACTTGCTAATGTGCCCTTTGTGCCCGAACACCTGCACGATGAAGGACCTAATAACCGCCTCACCTAATGCTATTGTTGTGCCCAAACACCTGTACAACATAGTATAAATGAACACGTAGAACTCTTGACACGCTAAGAAGAATACAAACACACACATACACGACATCGGTTAAGTGCTTAATCTATCATCATCACACTTCACACTAATATTATAAATGCGAAAGTTTGAGTGTTTGTTTGTCAATTTACTTGTTCTCAGTCACGTTGTAACAGCTGAACCGATTTCTATGAAATTTAGTATGTACGTAGATTATAACCTGGATTAACACATAGGCTACATTTTATCCCATTATTCAGGTCTCATGAGATAAAATGGGGTGACGAGTCAAGTTGTAACAGCGAAGTTAGCTACACATACATACACAGGTTTCTAGGTTATATACACATTTAGTAGTGTAACGCGTACGATGTCGCGGGCAATAGGCAATTGCCTTACAGACGTTAGAAATGTGCCCTGCTTCTATCAACTTGAAGAATACAGGTGTAAAGCCTCATGTAATTTCAAACCGAAACACAGCAATGCTGCTTGGCGGCAGAAATAGGTGGTCAAAATAGTGGTGGTGGAATAGGTATGGTATTGGTGAGATAAGTCAAATTCGACTATTTCGCTATTTTCCCGGTTTCCTTTCCTAAGTTCCTAATTAATGTAATTAAGTGCATTGATGTATTAATATATATTAATAATTACACAATTTATTACAATAAGGTGCATCTGGAACAAAATAAAATAAAATTATTCGTACTATGTACAATTAATTATTTATTTATTCGCAGAAAAAGGGTGTATAAGTAGTATATACTTATGATTCACTAATATACCCAGAGTGGTAAGTAAATACATAATCTAAATTACATAATCGAAATAATCAAATCATTTGAATAGTAAAAAAAAAATTAGCACTGATAGTCAATAAAGAATTCATCGGCCTCTAGTAACTTGAAGCACTCTGACCCATTTTTGACTAAACACATCAAAGTATAATAATTATTATTATTATCAGCCCGTAGAGTTCCTCTGCTGGGCAAAGGCCTCCCTTCCCTCTTTCAACGAATCCCGGTTATTGGCTAATCTTTCTGGTATGCATCCAGTTCATCCCTCCATCTCCGCCTGAGCCTACCACGAGGCTGCCGGAGTTAGAACCCATTCCGTAGTGGTCTTCGCCCATAGTTCCTCTGGCATACGACAAAAGTGTCCAGCCCAGTCCCACTTCAATTTTGCGGATGTCAATGTACACATTTGTCATTTTTAATTTGGTATCACACAACTATGACACATGTACCGGGGGCAATCGCGTTTTCTAAATTATATCTGGGCGTCTGGTCGAAGCGACGTGTGGTCCGAGAGCTGGTGCTTATCTGGGTCAACGCATAAGCATTGCAATTTAGCGCTATGCAGCCAGTGTCTTGGGGACACTTCCGCCTGGTAGTGTCTGGAGCAGTTGAGCTATCTATAGATTGTTTGCAACTTACTTTAGATTATTCAACTGTTTCTTCTGTATTTTAAACTTTGCCCCCCCCCCCCCCCCCGCCCATGCGCCCAAAAAAAACTATGAGATATATCAATAAAATAAACATTTGTTAAATGTAATGTAAGACTGGTATGATTTATAATTCCTGCGTTTCTTGGAATACGAACGAACCACAAACTGTAAACCTGATTGTGCCATAGCAACCACTAACTGTACCGCAAATATTACAAATACGACAAATTCTATTGGATTATAACTATATACAAATTCCAAATTAATTTCCATGCTCAAATGCACTTCCGTAGGATTACTTACAACCCGTTTATAACTCTATGCGATTGAGTTAATATCTCATTTAGGCTTAGTTGGGGCACAGTGTAAAAAAGAACAGCTTGGTTATTTTTATACGGCCATTAGCGCATAAGGCGCAGCGTTCGATGGCCCCCACTAGATGGAAGGATGACTTGATGGGAGGTTGCTAGGAGCCGCACAAATCGCTTACTCTGGAATTCTAATTCTACGGGGGAGGCCTATGTTCAGCAGTGGACGTCCTGCGACTAATAATGACGACGATGATGATGCCTCAACTTGTGTATACCTCAAGTTAATAGATCCAGGGCAGTGCATCATAGGACACGTTCCTAAGGTGCGTGATTTACGACTTCTACGAGGCAATACTTTGTTATGGGCCATATAATATATGTTTGTTCCAAATCGAAGTCGTAGTCGTTTTTTATGGTAACTGATCGGAAAAAGCCTTGCTGCTGTTGTTCACCTAGCCGCTGGATCAGTCCAGTCCACGGAATAGTTCTTTTTGTGACTACTGCCCTGAAACGTCTACACGGTGCCGTTTGAATCTTAATACTTTTGTTATTTGTTTAATATTTAAAACGGGTATTTATCGCGTATGTACCTTTTTTTATTTGTTATCTCGACGTTTCGGCTATGTTGCAACAGTCATGGTCTCGGGTTGACGAACCGTCGGGATAACAAATAAAAAAGGTACATACGCGATAAATACCCGTTTTAATCAATAATTATGTTCAGTGATCGCGAAAGTTTGAAAAAAACTATATATAAGTAGTATAAAAATTTGGTTAAAGTTATTTGTAAGAATGTAAGTTTGTAAGGAGTAAGCGTCAGAAAATACTGTACTGATTCTGAAAATAGTTTCAATAATAGAAATATAATTTATCCCTGGGTGCTAAACTATATATATTTTTTATAAATCCTAGCGAAGCCAGGTCGTTTCAGCTAGTGAAGAAATACATTTTTGTATCATGCACAGACTAGAATTAATATGGCTTACAAATTGCCAAAAACTTTGACCTTTATAATGAAGAACTATTTACATTATTTTATCAATAAACCTCACAAACAAAATAGTAGGATAATAAGTTTTATAGTAAGTATGCCGGCTGTTATAATCTAGATCTGTGTCATTATAGATTAGGTTTCTGAATTAGAAAAAAGTACATATCAGTTAAAAATATTACATAAGTTGTACAGTGAGTGTACCAGCTGATAAGATCTAGAGCTGTGTCAGAATAGATTAAGTTTCCTGGATTAGAAAAGGATTGCGAATGCATTTCTCGTTATGAAACCTTAGAAATTATTTTACAGAGGAAAATTAAATCTGTTTTCAAGAAATACTGCAGATGGAATGAAAACTGAGCTCTGCGGCATAGTGAGTACATAGCCGACTGAGATGCAAGAGGTCGCGAGTTCGATTCCTACTGCACAAAATGTTTGCATTATCAATACATATTTATTTTGGTTTGCGTGTTTTATACGTAGGTTTATATTTTTCAATAAACAAATGTACATAAAAGCAAGTATTCTATCAGATATTTGGTTTCTGAAGTACAAACTATGCTTAGTGTGGGGCTGGATAACACTGTTTCAAATGTCCAGAATTATTTATATAAACAGAATTCAAATAACGTTTCGAATTTACTTATGCTCCTAGGGCCCTAATTCGTATTAACACATCAGATATCGAGCTAACAATGACCAATTTTCGGTACATAAGTGATGAAAATACATTCACAATAGATGAGATATAAGAAAGTAGAGTTCCTTGTGAAAGAGCTCGCTCGTGGAAGTATTACCATTATAATGGTAGTAGGTATACCTACTTCTGCTGCCGAGTAGCATTGGTATGTTTCTGTATGAAGGGTATGGTTGCCGGTGAAATTAGTCATATGAGGTTTTAGACCTGTATGCCTAAAGTTAATGGATGCAGGGCAGTGCAACGTAGTGCACATTTGTATCGTGGCCTACGAGGCAGCTCTTTGCTTTAGGCGATGGTTACCACTTATAGCAGGTGTGAGCTTGTACCATTTCAATGTAGCGTAAAAAAAAAAGATGACACCTAATTGTAAAAAAACGTAAAAAACTTGCTTTGTTTCTTCGATTTCCTATAACATACAATCACAAAACACAGAATATATCGTATCATCTTTCAAGATGGCCGCTGTGTTTGACAAATCGCTGAGAAAATAGTCTATTACTGAGCTAGAGGGCGCCACTGGAACCATCACTCACTGAAATGTGAGTGGGGTTCAAGAATATACGAATATGGATGTGGCGTTATCCTTAAAGAAGTAGCTAAAAAACTGAGCTGACATACCTATTTCTGCCGCCAAGCAGCATTACTGTATCTTTGTTTGAAGAGTATGGTTGCCGGTGGAATTACAGGCACAAAAGGCTTTACACCTATATACTGTTATACCTACCTAGATTTATTTAGTACTTGTTGTACCTACCTACTTCTGTTAGCTTAATAGGTGTGTGTGTAAATAAATGCCTTTTATTTATTTATATGCCTCAAGTTAATGGACGCAAGTCAGTGCATCGGGCATGTTCTTAAGGCGCTTGACCGGTTTCCCATAGTACAAGCTTTGCATAATTTGAGGCTAGACGGCGCTTTGTGAAATGTCCAGCATTATTTCTTTATTTATCATACCAGCTCCATACTTCTTCACTTCTTGTACTGACCGGGATCACAATCGTAACTGGATAGGATAACCGTCAAATGAAAAGGGATAGCCATATATTACTGGTACTATTGTCGTGAGGCAGAAGAATCACCTTTCAAGTAAAGTCAGAATTTATTGTTACTCTTCTTTCTAGTTATCTTTGAAATATTGGATTTACCTATAAGGTTTCCAATTTCTTTGTGATATATTTTTAGCTGTCTTCAACCTCCGTCTCTCTACCTTATTCTGCTCCTGTAGGCCTAGCACAGTAACTGTAGAGAAGAATTTAGTCACGAGTTATTTTTCGGAACATAGAAGACACTTGTCGACCGTCTCGATTACGGCGATTGCGAGAGTGAACGGGAAGAAACGTTGTCGACACATCCTCGGCAGTAGTCTACAACGCCGAGCACGATAGCTATCATTTTCTCTATCTTTGATATTTAAAGATAGACAACTTTCTTCTGAAATTGTCTAGGTCTTGCGATGCCTAGACAACACTGTATTCTCAAGTTGTCTCTTTTGTACTCTTTTCAATCGCGTGCTTGCCAACATATTTTGGTAAGATATATAATAAATTATATATACAACGTACGTTGCTATATACAGAGTATCCTTCTCTTGTCTAGGAAAAAAAAACTTATTGAGTCTGCTCGGGGCAAAGTCAATTTGAGAAGAATCGATAAAGAATGGAATAGAATAACGCTTGATTGTACATCATACTCAATTTTATAAAATTATATATTAAAACAAATAACAATACACGCAGAAATACAAGTGGCGGTCCGAGTCTTGTCGTTTCTTCGAAGAGTAGACAAGGAAATCGCTGTGCTAGCCCTGTTGATGTGTCACATCTATAGCCATATTTATAAATTAAATGAATGAATAGAATAAAAATATTTTATAAAGCGTCTTCGCGCTGAGAGTAACCAACTACCAACCTAGGTTTGATCATTCTCAATACGAAGAACTTTTCATACCGGAGAAGTAAATCTGTGATATATGGTTTTTGGTAAGCAATTTTCTTAAATATGCAATTTTCTTGTGTGGGATGGCTACGACGAAACTGACCGTTTATAGCGTTGTGTGTGGCCTTGTTGATGTCATCCTTTGTACATGTGGTAGGACACAGGAGACAATAGCGCATGTGAGACAGACAGACAATAGACTGAATGAGAGTTCCGCAGACGCATTCGGCCTGGGAGGAGTCACGCACTCTCCAATTGCAGAATTTTTTTGCAGCGGCTGAATTGGATCCGGAGATTGTTCTTTTTTTTTCTTCAATGGCTGTTTGATATTTATTTGTATTTAGCAACTTTCACCTCTCTGTTACCTGGTACAAGTTCTCTCGTGTGCAGGTGGGTAGAAATTTCTGGAGTCTGTTGATCAACTGCCAGTCTGGCCACGGCAGATAAAAAAGACGAAGCGGTACTCTTCCACCTTTATTATGCGCACCGCCAAGGAGTGGAACGCCTTGCCTGAGTATGTGGTTTCCTGATAACTACAACCTAGGGGTCTTCAAGTCGCTGTGAATAGGTTTATTCTAAATAGGCAAGCGTGTTTCATCGTAGACTGCATCATCGCTTACCATCGGGCGAGACGATCAGCAGCGAGATTAGCAAACGACCAAGCATACCTACAACACTCAAAACAAGATCAAATAATATTATTTTAATAATCATTTCATCTCTAAACATACTGGGCCTTACCACAAAAAAGTTAAAAAACCCCGTAATCACTGTTTTAAAAAATGAAGTGTGGCTGTGTCATGGACACGGTGTATGGTACGTGAATACGTGAACGTAATAGGTAATTTTTTTACCATATATAACACTGTAACTATTTTACACTAATGTTTCATGTATGAAATCAATAGATTTTGACGAGAACTATCGATTAAAACAAATGAACGTCGTAGCTTCTGCGATTCAAAATTTATACTAAATGGAAATCTCGAGACGCAGCAAAATGACCTCAAAATGGCGCTTCCCCGTCCACCGCGCGCGGTTGGAAAATTGGTTAGGAGTTTTTTTTATACACGCGTTAAATAGTGTTTAACTTTTATTGTGGCACACACACACACACTAACACACAGGTAAGCCATATGCTTGTTCCATCTCCATCTCTCTGTTTTGTTTCTAGTATTTCGTTATGACATCTATAAAACAGAGCCGGGTAAGTTACACCATTTATAACTCAAGAACGGCTGAACCGATTTGGATGATCTTTGATTTGTTGGATTTGCCTCCGCCCCGAATAGAATAAATATTAAAATATCGGAAAAATACAAGCAAAAAAAAATTATTAATAACATTATTCTAATACATAGATGTAGCTAATGATAGCCGATTGACAAAAGATTAGCAGCCCGCGTCATATGCATTTCAAGGCATATTCTAAGTTCGGCGGGTCAGCTAGTTATTAATAATTATAAGTTTTAGTTGACATTAATCTTGGTTATTATTATTTGCTTGAATTGACCGGTGTGAAGTTCTTGGCCAGATTTTGGCTGCTAACTTCACACCGGTCTTGAATTGCACTTTCATTTAATAATTATAAGTATCTGTCAGTGCAACTGTATGCAATCTATTTATTTTAATTAGGAAATCGGTGTTTACTTAGAATTATAAAACATAGTAAAAATTGACCTGCCTGTAACAACTAATGTTATAAAAATAACTCTGAAATCAGGTGGTATTAAAATAAACACCCTCCCACATCAACGTATAATAAATAAAGCTCTTTTTTGCGGACTCCTGCTAATGGTCTAAAGGGGAGGAGAATGGTGGAAAGGGGCAGGGGAATGATGTAATAGATTTTTTTTATCTGCAAGTTGATAAAGATGAGGAAGTGTGGTGAGATTGATAGATTGGGTATAATGTAACATATTATTATTATTTACTAGCTTCCCCCAGCGACTTCGCATGCATGGTTTGTCAACAAAAAGTAGACTACGTGTTAATCCAGGCTGAAATCTACCATCGAAATCGGTTCAGCCATTAATATGTGAAAGAGTAACAAACATTCACATATACATCCATACAAACTTTCGGTTTATAATATTAGTGGGATTAATTTGGAAGAGTAACGTATCTCATACATTTAAATTGACGACCATCGTGGCGCAGTGGGCGAATAGCCGTCTGAGACGCAGGAGGTAGCGGGTTCGATACCCATCGCAGAACAAATTTTTTCATGATCTACAGATATTTGTTCCAAATCTGAATGTTTCTCTATATAACAGCTGAATTTTTAAGATGCTTTAATAATTATACTGCTTTTTGAGGCAAGGTGAATCCAACAAATCAAAGATCATACAAATCGGTCCAGTTATTTTTGAGTTATAAATGGTGTAACTAAGCCGACTTTCTTCTTTATATTATTTATATATAAAATTCTCGTGTCACAGTTTTCGTTAACATACTCCTCCGAAACGGCTTGACCGATTTTGATGAAATTTTTTGTGCTTATCTGGTATCTATGAGAATCGGCCAACATCTATTTTTCATCCCCCTAAATGTTAGGGGTAGTCCACCCCTAAATTTTTATTTTTATTTTTTAGACAAAATTTTTAATTTCTATTTTTTTATGATACAACATACAAAAATACATACAATCCTCAATTTTTACCTTTCTACGATCAACCCTTATTTTTTAATAGCAATTATTTATATGGCAAAACAACGTTTGCCGGGTCAGCTAGTATTATTTATATTAATAAGTATGTAAACATTTAAGTAGGACTGGGGAGGACACGTTTGTCGTATGCCAGAGGAAATATGGGCGAAAACCACTACGAAATGGGATCCATAGGGGCAGCGGCCGCGTGGTAGGCCCAGCCAGAAATGAATGGATGAACTGGATGTATACCATAAAGAGTGGCCCCAATTAGCCAGTAACGGGGATTCATGAAAGAGGGAAGGGAGGCCTGCAGTGAGACTCTACGGGCTGATGATAATAATAATAAATTATAAGTATGTATTTAAAAACCCAGAGTAGCTATGTCTCCTGCGTGTCAGCTATACGGCCACTGCGCCACCGAGTCGTTAGATCTAAAGGCGACAGTATATTATGCACTGTTTACTAATAATTAATCTCCTAATTTATCTATAAACAGAAACATCAATCATCAAAGTTGAAATCGTTTCAGGAAATTTAAAATTTTCACTTACGTCTTTCGCCAACTTTGAAACAACTCGTATTAATCAAAAATACAGCTGTCTCTCTCTATTTATTAAGGATTGGGGACGTATTAAGGGCTTGAAAATAGGGGGCTATGATCTTGTTTATTTTTAAACACTAATTCTTTTGGGATTGGGCGGGTCATGACTCCCGCATGCAACCAAATAGGTGGGCAAAGGTCGTAACTAGATGGATCCCTTTGGATGGAAAGCGACACCGTGGGATGCTTAAGAAGCGGTTGCGCGATGATTTGGACGCTTTTTATAAGGACTGGCGGGATTTGGTACAAGATCGAGAAAAGTGGAGAGATGAGGGGGAAGCCTTTGCCCAGCAGTAGGACAGTACGGACTAGTTAAAAAAAACTTTTTTTTATCTTCTTCCACTTATCACGGTCTAGAGCCAGGTCCCGCCAGTCTCTTTGGAAGACGTCCAAGTCATCGCTCTAGCGCTTTTTAGACCTTCCTCGGCGTCGCTTTCCGTCTTTAGGAGTCCCTAGGATTGTGACCTTGGCCCACCTATCGGGTTGCATATGCGAGACATGTCCAGCACCCATCCAGTCTCATTTCAGCTTTGCAGCCTTGATGCCTACGTGAGCGATGCCGGTCTAAATTTTATCAAAATAAAATAAAAACATTCAGGGATATTATTAAACCTATTCGGAAATAGATAGATAGAAAGATGATAATGTATTTATAGCACACCATTAACATCAAACAAAAGAAAGAAAATACACTTCTAAATGGGCGACCTCATCGCTAAAAGCGACATATATATATAAATGCATTTAAAAGTCAGTACTTTCATTAAAATATGGTTAGGTATACAAGATTTAAAAAAAAATGTATAACTTCAGGAAACAGAAATACGAAACCAGTTATTTCGATTTAAAAACCAAACTACTAAACCGATTTTGACGAAATTTCAAAAACAACAATCTGAAAGTATATTTTTTCAAATAAAAATATAATTATTCAAATCGGTTGATAAATGACGGAGATAAAAAATCCTATTAGGACGTTCATTGCTAAAGATATTCTCCTCCATACATTTACAGTATGCGACAGAATCCTTTACTAAGTCATCTTTTCATCTTAACTTTATTGCACCACAGGAACATCTTCCTCCGGACACGACCTTCCGTGGCCAGTTTGGATCCATGCACCGGCTCTGAACCCAAGTCGGCCGGTGCAGGAAGAATCTGTGTAGATGAGGGATGCGGGACCCTACAATAACTGGTTGCGGCTGCGGGGAACCCATTCATTCATACCTGTCCTCTATGCCCTACCACCTGCACAAAGGCGCCTTAAACTTAGCCACTGATAATGCAATACAAGTGCCTAATTTTTATTCATCCTTACAGTGATTGATAAGTGAATCGTTGACTCGAAGAAGAAGAGTCTTGCAGGGGCCGTCCTACACTGCGGTCTCCTATGCGAGGTTTCCAATCTAGAACCTCTCTGCCCCAACGACCAGTTCTTATAGGTACCTATGAGCTGTTGGGTGTTAACTACATCCTCAAAAAACTTTTAATTAGGAGGGACTAGAGTTCAAAACCCTCTTCCCCCCTTAAGCCCTACCACCTCGCGTAAAAGATGCTAACTCCAGATTTATGTTGGTAGATTAGCACGAATTAAAAAGTTCAGAACTCGTTTGTGTTGTGGAAGTGAAACACTTCGTGTTTTGGGTAAAAGTGGTTTTGTGTGTTTACGGATTGGTGGGTTGGTCATTTATTCAGCATATAGCTATAAAATAAACTAGTGGTTCGCCCGAAACTGAGATCTAGCGAGTATCCCAAAACACAAAAAAAATTCTTAGGGCGACTCGCGCAACGATGCCTAAACATTTTAGTGGCTAAATAAGATTTAACGAGTGGTCAAATCATAACGAAATGAACAACCAAATAACTTAACCTACAGTCTCATTCAAATTATAGGTAACGGGAGTTCATGTTAATTGGTCGATTGTTTTGGGGTAAAAATTGCAGTTATTCTGGATTTCAGACTTTTCTTATATGTGTGTCACTAAAGCTCCACTCATACCAAATTTCAGCACTGTTGGGTGACTCAACTAGCCCCCCTTTCCTTCCATTTTTGCTCATTTAGTCACACCAAAATTGTGCATCACTACCTACCTATATACTTCGAAAGTTATCCTCGGAAAAAAAACATACATACACATACATACATACAACGCCGATTTGCCCAGTTAATATAGAGATCTCGCTTCGCTCGATCAATAACATATTACGTTGGACCTAGTTGCGAGAGCCAATACTACATCGTTATGCAAGATCTGAAAGCGATCAATTACGCCTTAGATATTTTGGCGTACGAGCGAGCGAATGCGATCGAGAACGTTAAGAGTTCGAGGTTGTTAACATTAGCTTACATCGCAAATGAGAGGTTTTTTTATACTGATGGTAGAGCTTTTGTGAACAAACTCGAGGAAGTGGGCACCACCGCCTTACCTTTATCTGCCGCCAAATAGTAGTTCTTGTGCTGCTGTGTTCCGGTTAGATGGTAATGGTATGTTCCTGTAATTACTGGCACATAGGCACAACAGCTTAGTCCTATAGTATGGCAACGTATCCACATAGAGATCAAGACAATATAATAGCTTGTTTTGAATTCTATGTGGATATTCATGGGCTGCAGAAGCCATTTAACATCTGGTGGACTGCATGCTCATTTGCCATATAAATAGTATAAAAAAAAATACTACCTTAGATGGAACAAGCATATATCCCACCTGACATTAAGTGGTAACCATCACTTACAGCAGAGTACTGCCTCGTAGGTCACGCACCTTAAAAACGCGCCCTACGATGAACTACGAACACAGGAAACTCTGCTTCTTTTATATCAAAAAAGTCATATTAATACATTTTCACATCACCTGCTCGACAATTCTAAATTATATGTCATGTAAACTTCACCGAAAGCTGGTGATTAAATTCCTACGGCTAAGCAGGGAGTAGAGTTTTACTGAAATCCATTAATTTGAATTTGGAACCATAACTGTATTAAAATTTTAACCAAAGAGTATTAACACAATAAGAACTTATTCGTTAATCGAACCAACCTCTGCACAGAATGCACCAACCTAGATTAAGTTTTTATTGTCTCGCAGAAAGCGTGAAAATTAGAGTATTCTCCTCATGGATAAAGTTGTCTGCATCTTGGGCGTGCACTCTCTCTTTCTGCACTCAGGATTCTAGTAACTCCCTCGCTCCGCTCGTGAGTTAACTCTAGAATCCATCGTTACGTTCGGGCTACAATATAGCGCCCGTGGCGCAACACACTGCTTTATGACGACCTCCGTGGCGCAGTGGGCGAATAGCCGGCTGAGACTCAGGAGGTAGCGTGTTCGATTCCCGCTGCGGAACAAAAGTTTGCATGGTCTGCAGATATTTGTTCCGGGTCTGGGTGTTTTTCTATATATTATAAGTATGTATTTACAAAAAAAAATTGTATGTAAGTATTCTTTCAGTTATCTGGTTCCCATAGTACAAGCTCTGCTTAATTTAGGGCTAGATAGCGCCGTGTGAAATGTCCAGGAATATGAATGTTTCTATATTTATATTATCCCCTCGTTTAATAATCCACTATTACACTATCTAGTTTAGTTTGGTTCCGTACAATAAAAATGAATCTGGTTATGTATTTTATAGTAAGAATTGCTAAAAGTGGCCTTATAACTTACATTTTTATCATCCACAAACATGCTTAACACACAAATCTCTAATATTAATATACAGTCATTTTTCATGTAATTCGTGTGACGTCATCATCGTTAGAGCGATAATATGACGTCACAGCTGATGTTATACCGTTGTGAACGTCCTGAGATATTAATATTGGTGGATGACTTAGTGGGATATTTTTCTATAATAATATGCATTTTTTTGAGTTTTGCTCAAACGTAATCTCCGAGCAAAGTTGAATGTATCGGCACCTATTTAACTTTAAATATAAAATAAACTGTAGTACCCTATGTACTTTGACGCCACGGAAGACGACCTCCGTGGCAGAGTGGGCGAATAGCTGGCTGAGACGCAGGAGGTAACGGGTTCGCGATTCCCGCCGCGGAACAAATGTTTGCAGGATCTGCAGATATTTGTTTCGGGGTCTGGATGTTTTTCTATCTATACTAATATTAAAAAGAGGAAAGATTTGTTTGTTTGATTGTATTGAATAGGCTCCGAAACTATTAGACCGATTTAAAAAAATCTTTCACTGTTGGGAAGCTACACCATCCCCGGGTGACATAGGCTACTTTTTACCCAACTACGCAGAAGGAGGGTAATGTTTTTATTGAAAAACTACGCGTGCGAAGCTGCGGATTGGTCAGCTGGTTTATTATAAGTAGATACGTATTACCAAATAAAAATATTAAAGTTTTCTATCAGTTGTGTGGTTCCCATAGTACAAGCTCTGCTTAGTGTGGGGCTAGATAGCGCTGTGTGAAATGTCCAGCAGTATTTATTACTTCAATCCGATAAACTGATTTTAAATCCCAGATGCAAAAAGAGGGGTCTTATAACTCTGATGCCTTTGTCTTCATCTGTTTGTCTGTCAGTTCGTCTCGCTGTCTGTGGCATCGTAGTCCCAAACGGATAAAACGATTCGCATGCGTTTTTAAAAAAATGCTAGTTTACTGTTGTCAAAGGTTTTTTAATTATTCGTGTATAGGTTTATATCGAAATCAAAAGTGGATTTTTACCTCGAGATTCTTCAAAGAAAGACATTACCTACATTATTGAGAGTCGTAAACAAACCTTCTTCTCGCGCGGTCAATAACTTCTTTCAGTATATTTCATATTTCTAAGCACCTTGTACAATCGCAGATAGAACAAACCTTCTAAATTTAAATTTACATTGCACATTAAATTTACTACCAATTTCAGCTAACAGATGGCGCTCAATCACTATCCAATAAACAGACTATCCGATACTTTCCAATAATTTATTTCCCTGCACTATTATCCATTAAATACGAGCTGGTGCAGAAATAGGTGAGCAACTGACGTGATCAATACACCTGCGCACTAAAAACAAGAGAAGAAACAACTAAACACATTTTTTTGTGACGCACAATTTTTCCGTGTGTCAAAGCGTGAATTTTTGGCAGCTTCTAATAAAAATTCTGGTAAAATCTATGCTTGTGACTTGATTAAGTTTTGAGCTTAGTTAAATACGGACGTTAGTGAATTCCAAAAAACGAACAGAAACGTTATCAACGCACAAAAAGAAGACAAAATATGTACTTACACGATTGAGGAGATATCCTTGCCGTGGGTATAGTATGGTACCGTGATCTGTACTGAGTGGGAGAGAAGTGTCCAAGACTCCCAAAAAATACAATCTTATTGTTTAGCATTAATTTTGTAATCGGACCATATCACTAATCGAGTGCAGACTGACTAATTGACCTCTATTTTTGTGAATAAAAAAGGTATTTTTCATACATTTTACATTGTAATTGAAAAGTTGTTACTTTGGAAATAATGATGATAAAGTTCATGCGACGCTTATAATATGTAACTAAGATTATCAATCACGTACGTAATAAAGGTTATTATGATAATTTTATAATTTGATCAGCTACTTCTGATAAACTGTACAACACTAGCGAATTTGTAAATAGAACGTCCGCCATGATTAATTCGATATTTGAACTGAAATATTGGACGCATCAGTAGAATGTGACATAGTGTAACATAATATACAGTGGTACAACTATGTTAGGTAGGAACCAATTAGTAGCTGTCCGAACTTGTCTCATGGGGTTATGCTGACCCAAATATAAATTCAATGTGGTAGAAACATACGTGAATTAATAATTTAAATGACCCTTCACTATTGGTTTATAATTGCTTTATTAAAACTTCATGTAGAAGTTAGGTAAATCACCTTTTCTATAACGATTTCTCTAGATCAAAGTCAAAAAAGTCAAAGTCAAAATCTTTTAATCATTAAAATCACAAGGATTACTTTGAAACGTCAATTTTACTGCCTATTCCTTCGCGACCAAGCCAGGAAAGAAAGGCAAGAAACAAGGTTGGTTGTTTTTTTTATTGATCATTTTAGAATACATTACAATACAGAAAATAAATTACGTCTATATTGTAACATTTTGAACAAGTTGGAATAATTTCAATCCCAAGCTTCTCTATCATCTAAATAGTCCGATATTTTATAGTAGGCTTTTCTATAAAGATTTTGTTTAACTGCGTTTTTAAATTAGTTAATTGTCAATTTTTGTACATCACTTGGGAGTTTGTTATAAAAGTGAAATCCTTGCCCTTTAAACGATTTACTAACTTTATGGAGTCTACAAGGGGCAACAGCGAGTTTATCTTTATTTCTAGTATTAAAATATCACTATTTATCTTAAACAAATTAATATTTTTGTGAACATACATCAGATTTTTATAGATGTATTGACAAAGGAATGTCATAATATTTATTTCTTTTAACTTATTGCGTAAGATTCGTTGATTCGTAAGATGCGTTAGATTCTAGATCAACTGGTCTTAAATAGGTAAAAAACTTCAACCTGACTCTTTAATATAATTATATTTATTTAAATTACAAAGCTGGAGTGATAATGATAAAGAAGCGATGAAAGAGTGTTAAAATCTAGTATGCTTAATCAATATTTTAAACCTCAATGTCAATCAATGTCATGTAAATCTCACCGAAAGCAGGTGAATAAATATCTACGGTTGAGCCGGGAGTAAAGTTATACTCGAATTTGGAACGTCATCTGTATTAAAATTTGAATCAAAGAGACAGAGACAGAACTTATTCTTAACTACTAACTAACCTACCTAACTAACTAACCTCTGCACAGAATGCAACAACCTAGATTTGGTTTTTATTGTCTCGCAGAAAATTTGAAAAGTAGAGTATTCTTTTCGTGGGTAAAGCTGTCTGCATCTTGGGCGTGCTTATATCCCTCTCTGCACTCAGGATTCTAGTAACTCCCTCGCTCCGCTCGTAAGTTAACTCTAGAATCATTCGTTACGTTCGGGATTCAATATAGCGTCCATGACGTAGCACACTTATTATCCCCTGGTTTAATTGTCTACTATTAGTGTCAGTTAGGATTTAGGACACCAATTGGCAACAGTACGAGTATGTTTGATCGCCAGTTCGAACGAACAAAGTTCGCGCGAACTAGCGATAATCGCGCAATTGCAACGTAGCCTTAGAATTAAACAAAACAATGGTGGCGATTCTGATGTTTACGCTGACTAACTAAAATTGTGTAAAATACGAATGGTCTTATTTTGTTTACACTAAAGATCAAATTAGAATGACATTTAAAGTGGCATTTCTAAAAATTAAGTAATTTTTTACTAAGTTGGCGTGTTAGCGGGCTAGTTTTAATCAACACCAATTTGACTGCTGACTAAAACTAACCCAAAACACGCTATCTTAGTAAAAAATACTGAATTTTAGAATTGTCACTTTAAATGTCATTCTAATTTTATCTTTAGAGTAAACAAAATAAGACCGTTCGTATTTTACACAATTTTAGTTAGTCAGCGTAAACAACAAAATCGCCACCAATGTTGATGTTTTTCTGGTATTGTCATTCTGTGTACCTACCTGTTTAGAGTCAGTGGAGAGCTAATTATCGATACTTTTTAGGATCACACGGATTGTGTATTTGCCGTAATAAACTATTTGATAAAGTCGATAAAAAATCTACCTATTAAAGTTTGCTTGTAAGATCGGTTGCACAGGACACATATGGGGAAGGCCTGTACCAGTTGTGAACGTCCTTAGAATAGGATCTTTTTTAAACTTCAATTTTACCGCCTATTTTTCATTTGATGGGTTAAAAATACAATACAAATTATTTCAGTTATACGTTTTGTATAACTCACAATTAATTCAAAATTATAAAGTAATTATTGTGGTCAGTTATGAAATTTAATTTAATCAGTAATCGTTTATTAAAATCAGTTATTTCCATTTCAAGAGATGGATAATTTTAATCAGTTGTAATTGATAAATTGTTTTTGTTATTGTTAAAACGTAAGCAATTATACATTGGCTTTATGTTTTACTAGCTGTTGCTTGCCGTTTTGCACGCGTTGTTTATAAATCAAAAGTAAAATATGTTTAATCTAGATCTTTTTTGGTTACTCTTTTTCTAGCCCAATACTAAGCAAAGCTGGTGAGTCAGTTAACTGACAGAATACTTAAAAACATAATTAAAAAGTACAAAAGATAGTTTAAGAGGAAAGAAACACACCAGAATACGGGGAATAATATGTATATTTATATAGAATAAAAAACTTTAAATTTTACGTCACAAGTGTATATTTAGATAGTACATTACACAGTTTAAACAAATGAGTATAAATTATAGGCAATTTTGTGAGCAAAAACGGTCATCACTCAGCGTTGTGCTATAGTATTATATTTATACCACTATAGCGCTGGTCTTCCATAGTGCTATTTTTATGTGTGCAGGGCAGCAGCTGTGTTAATAGAACTTTTTAATTTTTCACGAACTATACTCATGTTTTTAAGACAAAACGTTTTGTCTTAAAAACTTTGTTAATAATTATCGACTGTAAGTATATTAAAACACAAATTCAGTCTATATATTAATGCTAGATTTAAATAAAAAAACGTTTTATCGATAAAACACGCCCCATCCCTACGATTATAAGTACTTTATACGCAGTGCTGTTTGCTCCTCAATTAAGCCCGGGATAAACAAACAAACAGACAAAAATTGTAATGTATGGAAAGGGCCGAAGTGTAAATTCTATTGAGAATTCTGTTTTCACAGTGAAGGAAATCGCAAGGCAGGTCCAGATTATTGGTGGAAACTTAAGATAGGGAACGGAAAGCTACTAGAATCAGTATTGATATCATCAACATATTATCCACAGGAGGATAAATTCTCCCTCCTATTTTTAGAACGATAGATTTTCTGCGGTCTGCACCCAATGGCTCCCAACAACCTGTATTATCTCGTCTGCATATTTATTCTAACATAATTTCTCTAGACGATCCACACGACAACTAAAGCTTGCGCAAAGAATTTGTACAAACAAGTTTGCGCAAACGACACATGCAGACTTCAAGTTTTAATATAATAACTTCAAACGTAGAGGTCTGCACGTTCCGTTTGCTCAATTTTTGGAGGTTTGTACCTCAAACAGAAAAAACGGAACCACTTTATTGTCAGTCTATCTATTTTACCTTTTTTTCTCAAAAACGCGTTTAGCTATCAAGTTGAAATTAATCTCAAATATTATGGTCTACGGTCCCTTGGAACTGTAAAAAAGTTTTAAGCTACATCAAGCTTCTACATCAAAGCAAAAATTGAGCCATTTATGCCGCATATATTATATTTACATTTGCACATATAATAATAATAATTGCTGGAAATTTCTCACAGCGCTTTCTAGCCTCAAACTAATCAAAGCTTGAACTATTTTCAAAACTGAGGTCTACAAACTATACTTAGCGGCTTCTTTAGAGTAAACATTGTATTTCCTTTCGATATTTATTGTAAAAGTATATATGTATATATTTTATATTTATTTATGTAAGTATAAGTGGGTATATTTTAGATTTAGGTATTTATTTATTTTTATCCTACATAAATAGGTATTTATTGTAACACCGCCTCCTCACACGTCTTTTCAGTCCAGTTCATCCAAAGGTTGCCTGGAAGAGATCGCTTTGAGCGATAAGGCCGCCCATTGTACCACCATGTAATAGTCTTTAAGTTTTCTAGGGTAAGTTATTTTAATTTGGTGTAACAATAAAAAATTATCTATCTATCTATCTATCTATGGGAACCAGATAACTGATAATTATATACTTTTTTTCTAATCAAGACTTATTGTACTTCCCATTAAAACCATGCTATTTAGCAAGAACCGAAGTGAAGAAAATCATCAAATAATAATTGTGCATCATCATTATCATATCAGCCGCAGGACGTCCACTGCTGAACATCGGCCTCCCCCATAGATTTCCAGAGCGTCTGATTTTGTGCGGCCTGCACCCAACGGCTCCCAGCAACCTTTACCTTCCACCATAACCATTAATTTGTAGTTAATTAACATCACACTAATATTATAAATGCGAAAGTTTGGGTGTTTGTTTGTTTGTTCCTCAATCACGTCGTAACGGCTGAACCGATTTTGATGAAATATAGTGTGTACGTAGATTATAACCTGGGTTACAATATTTTTTTGGTTTTTATTTTTAGCCCATAAATTAGGTCCCATGCGATAAAACTGGGGTGTCAAGTCAAGTTCCAACGGCGAGTTTAGCTTTATTTCTAGGTTACGTACACATTACGTATGCGTACGAAGTCGCGGGCAACAGCTAGTAAATAATATACTTTTATGAAATCCTCGGTGCACGATTTAGATTGCACAAGTCCGGTTTTATTTCTATTTGCGCAAGCTTAAACTGTGTCGTGTGGACCGGCTATAACGTAGAAAAGTAAAAACTTTTGTTCGACTTTATTCACCCAGATTTGAAAAGACAAAACTCTGCGACCTTAAAGTTATCGAAAATGTTGCCGCCACATAAATCGTACGCCAATTACACTTACTTTATACGCAAACTTTTGGAAAATATTTCTTTTTTATTGCTTAAGTTTAAAGGTGGATGTGTTATTTACTGCGAGATTTGGACCCTTGTAAGTTGCGACGAGTTTTATTGCCGTAAAAAGTGTAATGGTCTTGCTAAACACGGTGAGACCAAGGTACCGATATCATTTAAATAACGTTAGTTTTAACAAAATCACGTAGTTTGTTTAAAAATAGTAAAAACTGAAGCTTTACGGTGCAACTCGGTACATTCATCACAGCTTATTATCTCAAAAACCACTGAAGCTATCGACTTCGTTAATTGATAAAGTTATAAATAAAACGTGGCCACTTTTATAGTAAGTCAAAATAAATAAAAAAATCTTTCATTTTAATTGCCAAAAAAGTCAGTGTCTGGAGTCATAATTAAAAAATCATTAGGTCAAATATGATAGTCATTTTGTACAGTTTTCTTATGTACAACGTAAAATATACCTACTTTTAAATATTTTTTTACTTTAAACATAATATTTTATTTATAAATATTTTCACACAAAACAGAATAATGCTAGGAGGACTTCATGCTAATAGCATTTTCTACCAGTCATCCTGGTCGTGCTAAAAGAAGGTAAGACGTGACACAGGAAAAATGGTATTTCAAAGCTACAAAAAATAAAGAAATACATAATCTATAAATACAGACCCTTAATAACTAAATAAGAAAATAATAATAAGTTCCTAACATAATAACTATAATATATAATTATCTAAACACAGTTATAATATAATATATATAATATAAGTTAAAAAAATAATAATGATTCAATAGAAAGTACATTGCAAACCTAAGTCAAACGCAATGATGATGGCTAAATTATCTTAATCTTCTCAAGGAAGCGCTGACGCACCAATCTCTTAAACGACTCTCGTATTTCAGCCTTTTTAATGTTTAATTTTAACACCGTTATTACAGGACAAAATCTTACTAATATTATAAACGCGAAAGTTTGTATGTATGGATGTATGGATGTTTGTTACTCTTTCACGCCGGAACGCCTGAACCGATTGCGATGAAATTTAGTATGTACGTAGATCATAATCTAGATTAACACATAGGTTACTTTTTATTGGAAAACTACGCGTGCGAAGCCGCTGGCAACAGCTAGTATATACAAATTTTTTTTTTAATGCTAAATGGTGATGGAACAAGCTTGTGGCCCACCTGATGTTAAGTGGTAACCATCGCCTAAAACAGAGAACTGCCTCGTAGATCACGTACCTTAGAAATATGCCCCACTATGCCCTGCCCTGTGTCCATTAAATTGAGGCATATAGTAAAGCCTCATGTGCCTGTAATTTCACCGGCAACCATACCCTTCAAACCGAAACACAGCAATGTTGCTTGGCGGCAGAAATAGGTATGGTGGTATACATGGTATATGGTATTATACAATTCGCGTTTGGTCCGCACTCGCCACGCTCTCTTACAGCACCATGTAGCAAGACCTTTACTCATATAAATTTATTTTATTACCGTTACAACTTGCCCTCGAGTTACTTTACTTAATAACAGTCTTCTAATGTCACTATTTTGGAGTTATACATGAAAGTAAGTTGACGTATTATCCATACTAATATTATAAATATGAAAGTAACTCAGTTTGTTTGTTAGTTTGTTACCTTTTTACGAATAAACGGCTGAACAGATTATAATGAAATTGTGCAAAGAGATAGATTATATCCTCTAGACGGACATTGGCTAAAAAATAATCTTGAAGGGGTGAAATAGAGATTGTAAGTTGGTCCCTTAAGTTAGGGGTCTGAAATGAATGAAAGAATATAAGAAATAAAAATAATATGTGTTTCAACGTTTTTACAAAATCAACCTTAAGGGTGGGGGGGGGGGGGGAGGGGGGGGGGATAAATTAAGGTGTTAAAACTATGAACTATGAGGTATTCTTTAGATTACCAAATTTGAGCTCTGTGGGGTCTCTGGTGTACCCTGTGAATTTTGTCAAATTTAAGTTTTTATAATGGCTAATAACTTAAAAACTAGTTAAAACTAATAATAAAAACGGGGTCAAAATGTACTCACAAAGACCTTTTATTAGACGTGCCATTTGACCGGATAGTCCCCTTTAGGTTTTTTTTACCCTTCTTGAACCCCAATATCTCAACAGCTAAAAATGTAGAGGGCCACATTTTTAGCTCATTTAGTCACACCAAAATTGTGCCATTACTACCTACCTATATACCAAATTTCACGATGATCGGATAAACGCTTCGAAAGTTATCCTGGGACAAACAAACATACGTACATATAACGCCGATTTGCCCAAGTTGATTTGGAGATCTCGCTTCGCTCGATCAATAATTGGTGGTCTTATCGCTATGTAGCGATATATACCAAACAACAGTTTTAGAAGCATACAATAGAATAATTATTTATTGTACACCAGGAATATTTAAAAAAAACTAATTTATGTTAAATATAGTACAATGGGTGGCCTTATCGCTGAAAGCGATTTCTTCCGGGCAACCTTTCAGTATAGGTTGTATATAAATAATAGTAACTAGTTGATTAGCCCGCGTCTTCGCACGCGTGGTTTGTCAATAAAAATATTACCCTTATTCTGCGCAGTTGGGTAACAAGTAGTCTATATTCCAATCCCGGTCATAATCTATTTATATATAAATATTGATCGACATCGATGGAGTCAATTAGTCATGATTTCGTGTTAGATATACCAAAATATCTAACAACTTCGTTAAGTGTAATAATTCACTTAAACTCATTTGTGAAAACTTAAAACTAAATTACACAGAAACGGATTGAATAATTTTAACCGTAATACGACAAAAGTGATCCGCCGAAAATGATTAAACTTTGTCAATTCGAAATAATTAAAATAATTCGTACTGATGGTGTAAAGTTTTGCAAGTTATCTTCGTTTTGTTTTTGCCGATGGAAACGTTTCGGACTACAAGCTACCGGATTATAATTCTATAGCATATTTTATTTTACGGTTAACATAACCTTGAATTTGTTTTAAGAATTAGTAATTCACTTACAAACAAACTTAAAAAATAACATAATACTAGTATTTTTCATACTTTCGCGTTCACTGTACCTACATATTTACTGATTTAAACCGGTGTTTATAGCGTACGTACTTTTTTTATTTGTTAACCCGACGTTTTGACTCTGTTGCATCAGCCTACGACCACATCGCGACCACATACATATAAATACCTGTTTATATCACTAATAACGTAATACTAATTAATCATACAGAGTTAATTTATACTACATTGTGCTATTAAGTATGTTAAAAAAAGTCGAGAAAAATAACAATCACAACAAACAAAACAAAAATAAACTTGTTAACTTTGTGATAGATGATAAGCAAGTAGCTGTTGGCGTACATAGCTCGGAGAACTGACGGCGTTTGATACAGAATGGTCCTCGACTGGTGAGTGGAGACACTGGAAAACGCAGCATTGGACCGATTGAGTACCTATTGAGAACCTAAGAAGCTAATGTTCAGCAGTGGATGTTCTCATCATCATATCATAAACATGAGCCTCCCATATTAGATTTCCAGAGTGACTGATCCCAAACGGCTTACACCCAACGGCTCCCAGGTCGTCTTTCCATCTAGTGATTTTACGAGCAAACATACTTTGATTTTTATGTTTTGTCAAAACCTCTTTACATTAAAATTAGTACGTTGATAAAAATATTCCGATCGGATAAAAACCAGATTCTTATAGTCCACGGGTCACAAGACTACAATTTAAATTATTTTGAGAAATGGATAAACTAATTACTTTCGTATCTTTTTGCATCCGAAATATGATCAAGGGCGGAAGTTTTACCTTGTTCATTATAATTATCAAGTTAAATTCAGAAAGTATGTCAAAGAGGACACTTTAGAATTAAAGGTTAATTACAAATAAATATAAATATTACGGGATTAAGTACCAGATCGAGAAAAGTAGAGAGATGGCTTTTGCCCAGAAGTGAGACAGCATAGGCTAGATAAAAAAATGACAGTTTCTTACTCAAAAATATTCCAACGAGATTTTTTTTTATAATTCAGGACATTTCACACAGCGCTATCTAGTTCCAAACTAAGCAGAGCTTGTACTATGGGAACCAGATAACTGATAGAATACTTATAAATTTTTTTTTTGTAAATACATACTTATAATACATAGAAAAACATCTAGACCCAGAACAAATATTTGTAGATCATGCAAACATTTGTTCCGCGGCGGGAATCGAACCCACTACCCCCTGCGTCTCAGCCAGCTATACGCCCACTGCACCACGGAGATCGTCAAATATGATAATAATATATATAATAAATATATATATATATATATATATATATATATATATATATATATATATATATATATATATGTATATATATATATTTATAAATAATAAATATGATTATAATATTGATTGAAATCAAGCACGAAAGTATTCACGAAGTAGAATTATTTTTTGTATTTGGTAGGTATGATAATAGTTTGTATAGTATTTTTCACCCTCCTACCTTTTTTAAACGCGATTTTAGTATTTTTGTATGAAAATTATCCATATAATTTAACTGTCGTACATTGACGCGAAGTCATTTACATGAAGTGTCGCGTCACTTTGACAAGATTGTTTTATATAGTTTTTATACCGAAGTTCAAACGGGGACGGGAAATTTTAAGCGTGCGAAGCCGCGGGAGGGTCAGCTAGTATTATAGAAAAATACCCAAACTCAGAACAAATTATTATTACAAATCATCTTGGAACAAAATAATATCTGTAGAGCATGTAAACATTTGGCAGTGGGAACCGAACCCACAACCTCCTGCGTCTCAGCTGACTCTTCGTCCACTGTGCCACGGAGGTCGTCGAAATTGGTTCCGAAAATCTTCATTAAAGTTTCAGCAAGGCTGTGGAATTCTTTTTTGTACACAAATATATTACAGACAAAAACAGCTTTAAAAATGGTCACACACAAAGGATTTTTCAGTGTGATTGCAAATAATACCGGTATCATTACCGGTATTTTGTACCGGCTGAGTAATGTGGAAAAGCCTTAAATATTTAATATCTGATTTCATTTCATCTCACTGCAATATTTACGAGCGGACGCCGCACTGTAGGTTTAAAACTGAAAAGTAGGTTAATATTTTCGGAGTTAAAATAGTGTTGGGACAAAAAGAGCTAAAGAAACCACTCAGTACTCATCATATCAGTTAAAGGACATCCACTGCTGAACATAGGCCTGTCCCATACATTTCCAGAGTGATCGATCTAGTACGGCCAGCACCCAACGGCTCCCACCAACTTTTATCATCCCAAACCTATAATAAAACTTTTAAGCACCTTGTTTTGTGCAAAAACTAATGTATACATTACGGTTTGGTATAAAGAACTGTCATTTCAAAGAATTTTAAAGACACCGACAGTTTATAAAATGAATCGTTTTCTTTTAAACTTGACATTAAAAAAAGGATTACGTAGTCACACACTGGACATTAAACCAAATTGAAACTTTAATGGTAATTTGCAAGTTTCAATAGATATTGCTCAGCCTCTCAGCTAACATTTATGTAAATTTTGCATTATCTACACATAATCTTTAACTAATTTATCAATTTGTTTTATATATGTTCTGACTTTATTTATTTTATTACATAATATAATATTTAGAATTGTTTTACTATATATGATTATATTTTGACACATAGTATTCGCACTTGACAACACAATACTCTCAAGGTCTAGTGGCTAAATGGAGTGGTCTCGACAGAATATCAGCGCTTAGCATTACGGCGGCCATAATGCTGAGTTGAGTCCCATTTACTGCTGCAGCACATAGTATCTACCAAGTTCTCCCTTATTTTTGTTTATGTTTTACGTATATACTGTTTAATTGTTTTTTTTTATTTCCTCTGTCTTAAAATGTAACTGTATTGTATATTGTGTGCCAATGTAGTGAATAAATGATTGTCTATGTCTAAATTGTATTTTGCAATTAATTTATATTACTTTATTTACATATTTTCTGTATCGTTTGTTATATAATATTGCAAAAGGGTCAACAAAAAACGAACCTTGTTTCTTGCCTGACTTGACCTGACACTCAACTATCTATGAAAGAACGAAAATAAAAAAATGGTCATTCTGCTAAACACAAATAACAATACAAAAAAAATCAGATCAACAATTAAATAACATAGGAATTCGTTATTTAGCATCAAGTCCATCTACCATGGCGGAATTTTCTCGCCATGCCTTCAATAGAACTGAATAGAGACGCATCGCTAGAGCTGATAATCAAGAGCTCGAATAAGAAAAAAAAAATAAGTACCCGCCACAAAAGTTCCATTTCAGCATTTTACTGTGTCACAGCAAGGTAACACAGCGCTGGTCTTCCATCACTGAAGTTTTGTTTGGTTCTGATTCATTCGTATGTTTCAATCTCTGACTAGTTCAACTCTAGTTCCGACTCAAATGAATAGAAACCCTGACTCGGTAGCATTCGGTCGTATTTCCGTTCTGATAAAATATTGGGTTCAATTTCAGTAGTTTCGTTCCGTTCAAATCGTAACGTCTTATTTCATTTTATTTTAGGCCGGTTATTGTTATAATTTAGTTTGTAGTTGTGACTTTTTAAATACATTCTAGATTTACGTTTGTCTACGATCTCGCTTGATGGTAAGCGTAAGTTTACGATGGACCGCGTTTGGCTAAAAATAAACAGGTTCCCTCGTGACTTGAATACCTTCCAGGTTGTAAATAAAATGCAATACGTCCACTTCCCCATAGATATACATTCCCCATAGATTTCTAGAGCCACCTATTTTGTGCGGCCTGCACTCAACGGCTCCCACCAATCTTTACTTAGAAAACTTTCGTGATTGGTTTCAAGTATTATTATAAATTCGGGATTTATCATGTACCGTCTTATCGGTGTTACGACCGAAAATGTTTCGGTTCAATTCGTGAACCTTTATCGTGAACCGCCGCGCACAGTAAGATAAGTCTCTAAGATAAGTACTCACACCGATAAGACGGTGCGTGATAAATCCTGTATTTATAATAATGCTCCCAGCAACCTTTGCCAAGTCTTCCCATCTAGTGCGGGCCCATCCTACGCTGCGCATTCCAGTGCGTGGTCTCCACTCTAGAACTTTTCTGCCCCAACGGCCGAGTTCTTCGAGCTATGTGCCCCGCCAAAACATGCCACCAGCCGCTGTATAACTCTTCGGATTTATTTTTGTAGATATATTTTTACAAATTTTTTGGATGCCAACATTACGAAATATAAGAAACCGCGTGGATGAAAAAGGTTTTCCTCAAAACAAAAGCAACGCGAACAAATGAAGCCAAACGTTTCCGAAGTCCGCCAAAAAGTATTATTATACGCAACATTACACTTTTACCGCAACATAAATTTTCGGGCGATTCTCGAAGTTCCTGGCGAATGAGTCGAGTTAATGATTTGTCGGTTATGAAGTGGTTTCTGCTTATTGATGAGTAAATCTAGAAATGTAGAAACTTACAATAATACCTACTTTCTTATAGAATCATTGTTTTTTTGGCATTGGGCAAAAATAAGATATAACAAACGAGATTGTATCAGGCATTCGACATTTTTATTTACATCCCGAAGCCTTATTATTCACCACAACGGCGCCGATCAGCGCGAGTTTTGCAGATAAACTGATAAACGAACACTGACTACGTCCATATTTTTTTACTTCCATGCATTTTATACTTGCCCATACGAACTTAACGCCCCTCTCCCCCTCAGCTTCTTGGAGATTAACGTGTAAAATGATCCTTATGACCGCAATGAATAAAGATTCCGACCTCTGATGCAATTAATTAAAAAAAAACTAGCAATTTAAAACCAACTATTTTCGTAAACTTTTCAAATTACTAACTAATTAGCAAAATTGTCATTTTGTGTCGCCTAGTCCAATGCTTGTTTATTAGCGCTCTCATTTATAAATAAAGTTGTTTATAAACGAACTCGTTATAAACTCGAGTAAGCATACAAGTTGTAATGAACAGACGAGACACGCTCAACTTTTCTAATATAAAACTTTAGGGTTGTGTGCATACGATTATGACAATTTTTCTCTTGTGTGGATATTAGTTGCAATTTTGTATCTCATATTATGATAACTCGAAATTTGAGAGAATATTGAATTAAGATACTTTATAACGATATATTCTACCACCTCCGTGGCGCAGTGGGCGAACAACCGGCTGAGACGCAGGAGGAAGCGGATTCGATTCCCGCCGCGGAACAAATGTTTGCATGCTCTACAGATATTTGTTCCGGGTCTGGTTGTTTTTCTATATATTATAAGTATGTATTTACAAAAAAAATGTATATAAGTATTCTATAAGTTATCTGGTTCCCATAGTACAAGCTCTGCTTAGTTTAGGGCTAGATAGCGCTGTGTGAAATGTCCAGCAGTATTTATGATTTTTTATATAAAGTATCTTAATTCTATGTTCCCTCAAATCGCTGATTATGATCACTTGTTCCTATATTTTCAATATTAACTTTGTAATTAATATATTTTAAGGTACAAGCTAATTACAACGTGAAGCGTAAACAAGATTATTAATTTTCTCTATCCTTACTAATAATAAAGATGCGAAAGTAACTCTGTCTGTCTGTCGCGCTTTCACGCCATACTACTGAACCGATTTAAATGAAATTTAGTACACAGATAGTCTGGAGCCTGAAAAAGGACTAATTTTTAATGCGAAAAAAGGGTTGTAAAGTGTTGTAAGGAGGGGGGGGGGGGATGAAAATTTGTATGGGAGTATCATCATTTTTAGAGCTACAAGCTTGAAACTTATTTTTTAGGCTGTTGATTCGATATATATAAACATGACATTCAAAGTTTGGTTTAAGTTTTACCCTCAAGGGTGTAAAATAACAATAGGGAATAGGGGATGAAAGTTTGTATGGAAATATGTAAGGTTTATATGAA
Organism: Philereme vetulata; assembly: GCA_918857605.2. Lineage (NCBI taxonomy): Eukaryota > Metazoa > Arthropoda > Insecta > Lepidoptera > Geometridae > Philereme > Philereme vetulata. The sequence continues at coordinate 943,809 of OU975425.1, forward strand.
TGTTTTATAAGTTTGCGACAAGAGACAAAACATTAGAGCTATTCTGATGTAACATTTACGGAGTCCATACAAAATGTGAAAGTAAAGATAACGCGAGTAAGAAACTTGCCAAGCACCGCGCCGTACACAATGAGCGCTGTGCACCGTATAAATAATTTAATAAGCTCTTTGCAATGAAACACTCCAAATAGTTCATTATAGTATTTATACGTATGTGTCTTATTCCCAAAATACTAAGGCTAAATAATTAAAAATGCTACCCAAAGGCACGCGGATGAAGTCGCCGGAACAGCTAGTAGAAAATAATTCTGAAGTCACGTTTGAAACTTACAATAAACCCGTGGTTTTCGATATATTATAATATAGGGGATGGAGAAGCATTGCATAGTTAACTATATTTATACTAGCTGTTGCCCGCGACTTCGTACGCGTTACACCACTACATGTATAGGTAACCTAGAAATAAAGCTAAGCTCGCTGTTGCAACTTGACTTGACACCTCATTTTTATCCCATGGGACCTGTCTGATTTATGGAATAAAAAGTAGCCTATGCGTCAATTCAGCTTGTAATCTACATATTAAATTTCATCGAAATCGGTACAGTTATTACGAGATGATTGAGTAACAAATATCCAAACTTTTGTATTATAATATTAGTGTGATGACGCAGCTATGTATCTTTATGGGTATAATTAAGTTTGACACAGTATTTTAAACCCCCTCCCGAACTAGTAAAAAACTGTGATTCTGGTGGCAGTAGCTTCATCAATCATGAGTTGAATAATGTCGAGCTAAGTTGGAGCACTTATTTAAAAAAAACACTTAAAGTCCTGCGTCGGTCCGGTATGTAGGGCATGGAAGCTCTTCTTATGCAGCGACAGCTTAGGTGGTGCGGACACGTCTTCCGCATGGATGACCAGCGTCTACCCAAAGCGGTATTTTATTCTGAGATGGCAGAGGGTAAGCCTAAGCACGGTGGTCAGCATCTGCGTTTTAAGGACGTGTTCAAGAGACATCTAAATGCCTGCGATATTGACCCTGCAAGTTGGGAGGAGCTCGCTTCACACAGCTCGTCCTGGCGCTCTACCATCTATAATAACATTAAAACTTTTGAAGAAAACCGACTTCATACACTCGATATAAAGCGCCAAATATGTAAAGAAAAACTTAAGCCTTCTTAGCTAACTTATAACGCAGCAGGCCAACTCTATTGTGACACTTGTGATAGGATTTTTAAAACTAAGTTTGGTCTAACAAGCCACATTAGGGCTCACACTAGAATTTAAATATGAACGCAGTATAATTAAATTAATTGTAATTTTTATGCATTTAATTGCATTTTCTTTAAATTTAAATAGTTAGGGTCGCCGTCATCGAAATCGCTGATGAATCGAAGATATATATAAATAGATAATAGATATTATACAGTGGATTATTTAAGTATTGTTTATTAATTGGATTATAAAATACATGTATTGCTAACTAGTGGCTCATAATTAAAATGTATACATAAATTAAATAAATATTGCTGGACATTTCACACAGCGCTATCTAGCCCCAAACTAAGCAGAGCTTGTATTATGGGAACCAGATAACTGATAGAATACTTATATTCATTTTTTTTTGTAAATACATACTTATAATATATAGAGAAACTACCAGACCCGGTACAAATATCTGTAGGTTATGCAAACATTTGTTCCGCGGCGGGAATCGAACCCGCTACCTTCTCCGTCTCAGCCGGCTATTCGCCCACTGCACCACGGAGGTCGTCAAATGTGTCCAAATAAGAGGATTATTTTACCGAGGTGGGCACTTAATTAAATTAGACAAGTAAAATATATAGGTGTAGGTATAAGGTATAAGACATTTGTACAGAGGTAGGTTTATATATACGTGAAAATGTAGGCAGGCATAGGTTTAGGCATATTATAATCTGTGGGAGAGGTCCATGCTCAGCGGGTTATTAACAGCAATCGATTTGCATGAAATAATACGGCCACATAAAAATACATCCACATTTTCATGTGACTAATACCGCGCAAGTTAATTTAAAATACTATACGCGCAATATGTTTTCCGCGTTTTTCACGTTTTCCGCGCCGTAGAGGCTCAATCTACTACACATGCTATATTCTGCTTTTTAGGCCATTATTAAATGAAAGTTACAAAGGGCGGCCTTAACGCTAAAACCAATAAGGACAGCAGCTACATAGCCGTTTTTAGTGTACTTGAAATAAAACTTGATTTTCTTTTGTTTTTCTATTATATTTATTCCAAAAGTTAAGGCAAGTAACGAATGCGTCTTGTACCTATAAAGATTCTTGGAAACGATAAGCAAGCTGAAGTATCAGTGGGTGGGGCACACACTTCGAAGAACTGACGGCCGTTTGGGCATAAGGCTTCTCGAGTGGAGAACCACGCACTGAAAGCCCGGCGTAGAACGGCGCGGTTGTAAGGCATTTTGACATTTTTGACGTAAAAAACAGAAGTGAATGTCGTAAGACAAAGTTGAATCGAAAACTAACGTCTAACGTCGAAGCAATATGATCCTTGCGATTTTAACGATACATAATTATTGACTTTATCTTTGAAGCTTTCCCTTTGCGATAGATTGGTTCATTATTTACAAATTCATTGAAATCGAAACTTTTTAATAAGAACCCTTAAAAATATTATCTCAGAATCTTCACTCTCCATTATTGCACGATAAAATAAATTTATCTTCTGATAACGAGATCATAAGCTTTTATTTAACACTAAATTAAGATAATAGGATCAGTCTTGATATTATTAATGAACAGAACCTTTTTCGAGAGTTAATGTTGTTGAAAAGTGGAGGGAAAAACGTTTTTCTAGAACGATTTTTAAGTTCAAACTGCCGCCCACGTATTCGCACGCGTGGTTTGTCATTAAAACAACACTCTCCTTCTGCGTAGACCTAAAAGTAGCCTATATCAAAGGTTGTCTGGATGAGATCGCTTTTAGCGATAAGACCGCCAATTGTACAATCGCGTGTCTAGTTTTAAGTGTTTTAAATATGATTTGTTAATTTAAGTGTGGTAAATAATAAAACGTTTTCTATCTTTCTATCTCTCCATCCCAGTTATAATCAATCTGTATACCAAATTGCATCAAAATCGGTTAAGCCGTGAAAACGAAACGACGGACAGAGAGCCAGACAGAATGAATAAATGCATGAACACACTTTATTGTACACCACAAAATAAAACAATCAAAAATAAAAATTTACAAAGCAACAAGTACAATAGGAGATCTTATCGCTTAGAAGTGACTTCTTCCAGACAACCTTTGGACAGAGTTACTTTCGAAATTATAATATAAGTATGGATAAATATAGGTAAATAAAAAAAACCTAGACAACAAAAGATATACAGAAATGAAAAACAAATAAATGAAAGCAGAATCGGCGGTCTTAAAGCTAAGCAAAGCAATCTTCTCCAGACAACCTTTCCATGGATAGGATCATTGTGTAATTACTATTGCAATGATTATAATATTTTTAATATCATCTTTCATGACTGTAGAATATAATACAATAGAAAACGCTTTATTGTTTGTTTATAATGGTGAAACTATTGAATTTTGTAACATGTGTATAATTTTACTCATGTTTTGGTAAATAAATATATCCTTTACTTTATCTACAAAGGAGGGTAGCTTTACGAGTTTAAATAATAAGAGGAAATTACTCTGTACCCAGATGCATTCATACGAAAATGCATATTATTTCCTACAGAAAATATTTAACCAGTCTTTTAACCCGGACTAAAGTAGGCTGTTAAGTGTCTAATTTATTCTGTCTCTGGCATTTATTATACAAAAAAAATAGTAAGCTTCACTATTAGTAGCATAATCCTAATATTATGGCACAGGAGCCAGTGTGTGCTTGCTAATACAAAATAAGGGTGTGATCTTGGTGAAAAAATATGTCATTCAATAAAAAAAATACCGGCCAAGTGCGAGTCAGACTCGCACACGAAGGGTTCCGTGCCATTATCTATTAAAACGGCAAAAAAATAATGTCTCGTACCGTCTTATCGGTGTTTCGACCGACAATGTTTCGGTTCAATTCGTGAACCTTCATCAGGGTGAGTGCGATCCGCTCCGAATAACGTCTCGCCTCGCACTTGTCGGTCGAAACACCGATAAGACGGTACGTGATAAATCCCGTATTTATAATAATGATTGAAATCAATCACGAAAGTTTTCTAAGTAAAATAATGTCTGTTGTATTGGAGCCCCACTTAAATATATATTTCATTCAATAGCACAAATTTATTTATTTACCTTATTTGAGGTTGGTGCCGATTAAGCTAGTCCTCTATACTGTATGAGCGCCCATATAACTCAAAGGACTATCTTAATTGGCGTCAACTATGTATGTATGGGGACACCCTTCAATTTTCAACTTATTTTTTTTCTGGAATTTTTCCTTTATTTGTGCTGAAAGGCCTTGCTTTTTGCCAAATTTCGTGATTGTAGGTCAACGAGAACTACCATATAGATTTTCAACCCAAAACCTATAGGGTACTTCCGGTTGACCTAGAATTGTCAATTTTGGTTAAAAGCAAGGTCTTACAGCACAAGTAAAAGGAAAATTCCGAAAAATTAACAAGCAGAAAATTGGAGTAAATTTCCGCGTAAATCTAAATTTACCCATAACTTTTTATCGTGTTGATTCAGGACCTTGATTTTTATACACCTAGGTCCACCCATTCCTGAGAAAATCGGTGGTGACATACAAACAGATGGACAGACGGACGAGAGAGTGATCTTATAAAGGTTCATTTTTTACCTATTGAGGTACGGAACCCTAAACAAATGAAATCGAAGACCAAGCGAAAGAAGCATTGAAAGAGGCAGACGAAAATTAAGTTTTAAAAAAATATATATGTAGTTCACGGCCGTATGATCGACATTCTATCTCTTACTCAGTCAGTCCGCAGATCAGTGATGATATCCCACAAGCGGATATTCAGAAGAAATTCCATTTTTTGCAAGAAGCTAAAAAAAAGTTTAAATATCTGAAAACAATCTCTCAGTTAAAATTCTTCATCATACTATCAGCCATGGAACGTTTCTTGCTGAACATACTCGTAGACCTCCATATATTTCCAGAGCGACGTAATTAAACCAAATCTTTATAAAAAAGATAATATAAAAATATATCGGATTATTTAGATGATAGAGAAGCTTGGGATTGAGATTGTTCCAAGTCGTTCAACAAGGTTACAATTTAGACGTATTTTTTATTTTTATGTATTATAAACGCAACCTTTTTTCTTGCCCTTTTTTGGCATGGTAGCGAAGGAAGAGGCCGTAAAATAAATGTTTCAAAGTGATCCTTGTGATTTCAATGAATAAAAAAGACCGATCATTGTATTTTGAATTTATTTTCGAGCCCCACCAATGTCATTGCGGTGGCAACGTAGATCGTTTGGGTCACCATGGTCTGTCTTGCCGCCGCAGTGCTGGTCGACTCTCACGCCACGCCACCCTGAAGACGTCATCCGTCGCGCGTCTGTCACTGTCAACGTGCCGGCTCTACTCGAGCCGAACGGTATTTCACGAGACGATGGCAAGAGGCCTGATGGTTTGACATTAATTCCGTGGAGTCGTGGGATGTCGCTGGTATGGGATGCAACTTGTGTTGACACACTGGCGCCCTCTCACCTTCATAGTACTTCTCGGGTGGCTGGTGCGGCAGCAGAGGCTGCGGACAACCTCAAACGGAGGAAACATGATTTCCTGGGAGATCAATACATATTTCTTCCGTTTGGGATCGAAACTATGGGTCCTTGGGGCTCGAGTGCCCAAAAATTTATTAAAGAGCTGTCCAGACGGCTCATAGACACCACAGGTGACCAAAGAGCTGGAATTTACCTCTGCCAACGGATCAGCCTAGCCATTCAAAGAGGTAATGTTGCCAGTTTTTTGGGCACCTTACCTGCAGAGACTTAAATACAGTTTTTTATTTATAGGTTTAATTTAAATGTATATTTATTTATTTGATTTAATTGTATTTTTTATAGTTAATCTGTTTGATACTATTTTGCATATTTTCGTGTATAATATTTTCTTTTTATATTTTTATTAATATTTATGCCTGAGTGAAATAATAATAGCCATTAAAATCGCTCTCGCCCTCACCAAGCCCACCGTCTAAACCTAAGTCGCTACATAGAAACAGCTGGTAATTCTGTTGGAAGAAAAATGCGCTATAATCTCAGTTCTCTGAAAACACCGGCTTGTGCAAAAACTCTCGTGAGCGAAATTTCCTGAAAAACTTTGAATTTCTTTAAAACGGCACTCGGAATTTAAATTAGAAACTGCAGTTTTAAACATTTCAATGTGCATTTTTGTGATATTATCATTTTAATGAATATAAATATTGTAAGCGGTCTTGTTATCGCACTTGTTGGCGCGATTAGCGAGAAGCGAGTTGAGCTAAGAACTAGTAAGCGAGCCATGAGAAGCGAGTATGTAGTTATGAGCGAGTGGCGAGTGCGATAGACAATTACTCGCACCGATCGCAGTAGAATGAATCAGTATAATTACTGCCAATCACTTGCTGGTAAGTGTATGTACCAAGCAAATCTCTCAGCAAGAGTTCTGACCATCAAATGAGCGTTACTTAGCCTTTTGAGCCTTTTCTTTGATGGCTCATGTAGTTGCGACAAACTAGTGGAAAGACAGTTCTCACCGACGGTAGGTTAATTCAATTCATTTATTAAATTTTCAGATGTCATAAATCCATATTTATTAGTAAAAAACGTAATTTAAACACGTCACATGGGTAATTACAAAGTATAGGCACAATTAAACAAAATTCATTAAATACCTATGTTTTCGTCTCAAAATTCCATTTTCATATTCCAATTATACATATCTATGCAAAAAATTCCATCTCCTGCCCTTGGTTAAGCGGCGCGAAATAGCTGATTTGTCGTTTTTATTAAAAAGAACCTCGATTGTCATAAACTGTCCTGACTTGTTAAATAAAATTAGAATTAATGTTCCATTTAAACAAACTAGGTTCATTCCTCCTATAGATTTACCCATCGTTGGAACAAATTACAGGCAAAACTCATTTTTGTGGCGAGCAAGTGACAATTTTAATAAGCTGTGTAAGCGCACGGACTGTGACCTTTTCTGCATGAGCGTCAGTTCGATTCGACAGCGGTTGAATCGTGAATTCTTTATTGGTTAATAATAGTATATTTAATATAATAATAGTATAGGTATACTCATTCTTCATTGGATTTGTAATATGAGCTGTCGAATGGTTGTTCACATTTTTCTGTTTCTATAATAATTTTGTATAAACGTGAAAACCTGTAATTGGCTATATGTATACAATCTGTTATTTGTATAAGTTTATCAGCTGTTGGTTTTCCTACAAATAAATACATAAATAAACAAAATTCAAATAATAACAATAAAAGTTTAAGTTTAAAGGGGCACAGGAGGGAAAATCACCCATACAACACGTACTACCACGATCATTTCTAATTGGAGCATATTTCTACCTTAATAAAATATTATTTTAATTTGAATAGTATTTATCTAGGTTCCCAACCATATATTAGATCAAAATACTTACTTAAAATAAAATAGAATCGTATCGCATTCTGCATGTTTTTACGTCATAAAAGACCTGTTTTCAACCTAATTGTTTTGTATTAAAAACAACAACATCTTACGTATCCTAGTCATGGGAACATAGATTATATCGTCTAGTTACAGAATAACAACACAATGAGAAAAATACAACAAGTTTTCAGTCATCATTTTTGGTATTACGGAACATAGTCAAAATCTAATCAAATTTAGAATCGTTCTATTGATATCACTGTCGCTCTGCGTGGCTAAACTTCGTCACTAAACAGGGATAGCGATATTCAGCCCGAAGTTTTTGACGCTGCCGAATTGAAGTAGCGCTCGGGGTTCGCCGGCGCGTTAAGTCCCTCACTCAAGTCCTGATCCAGTAGTCTCTCACAAAGACTATTCGATCAGAACCCGATTGAAGGACTTCATAATCGGTGAGTTTAAACAACATGAGTTGAACTATTAATATTATGTACCAGGATTTTTCAACTTTTCGCGATGACTGTACATATTACATACGCGATAAATACCCGTTTAAATCAGTAATTAATTTTTGGTCTATATTATTGATACGGAATTCATTGTACGTTTCTTGAGCGAGAAAACAGTATACTTATAACAGCACCGTTATAAATATTACTGACCCACCTCTATTGCAACAAGCAAAAAAAAAATATCATTAAATTCCCGCCGCATAAAAACTCGTAATCAATTTAAATTTTACAGCTAAGATCTCTTCACAAACTAAAAATATAACTGCGCCCTCGGTAAGTAAACATCATAACACTTAACTAAAAACCATCGCCGATGAATCACAAATCTTGTACAGACAACTGTATCTAAAGCGGTGTAATCGTTTTGAAGATGTATGGGAACATTCATTTTTTGCACACATAAACCACCTCCCATCTTACTTCTCTAACCTAACTTAATTTTTCAGTTCTATTATGAGAAAAATATAAATATTTGACCACCTCCGTATTGGCTCCTTTGGCAATCAAAATGAAAATATTTAATTGGCAAAGGCGCTAAAATAGTATAAGTAAGTAGTTAGTAGTCACTCCCCAACTCATCTGTCTTCTAGAACACGCGTTCCATCTACCTGCGTTAAACAATCAAACTAACAAATGAATCTCTTTCCAGAACATGCATCAGTAATAGTTGGCTCCACCGCCCGCCTCCGCTGCCGCATAGATGGCGCCTCGTGTGGAGAGATGCACTCCATCAAGTGGTACAAGGCTGATGCCAGGGTTTATGTGTACTCCGCGCCCAGGACTGGAAGCCATGCCATCAACCGACCTGAAGGCGATATGATGGACAGGTTAGTGCATTTTAAACTTAATCTGTTAAGGCGTAGGTAACTTTAAGGAATTACCCATTATCTTTGCAACGTTCTTAAACCGTGAAAATCAATAGTGGTATCTAAATTGATGCCGATTTTAAGAAATTCCGTGTCTACCGGTTTTTTTAATAATGTTAGATTTTTTTTTCAATTATATATTAATTTTTTAATTTTATTAATGTGATTAGGTAGGCTAACTGATAGAATCCATCCGACGGAGCTGCGCTCAAGTACACATATTTGAGGTCGAAACATAAGCTAAAGTGAGATTGGGCTGGTCACCTCTATCAATCATAATAATAAATTGTTATTCCAGGTGCACGATATTAAAACTTAATTTTAATACGTATACAGAGTGTTTTTTTTAACTGTAACAGTACGGCAGCACCCACAACCAGAGGAGATACCGGTGCAGTTTCTTTTAAAACATCAGCTCGTTTTCGAAGAAAAACATGTTGGCATTAAACATTTTTTGGTTAAGTGTGAGTAGCGCCTTGAAATGAATCAAGTTGGTATTTTTTTTTTTCATGCCGCCTTTTTTCAGTCCTTTGTAAGAATCATTTTATTGTTTCGGATGAAAAAAATCTGAAAAGCGGAAGTTAGTCAAATTTGATAAAAAGTATTCTCATACAACAGGACAAACAAAATTCCTTCTACAAACATTTTATTAGATTCTAATTGCACATTAAAGAAGTGTTAATACTGTAGCGATTAAGAAGTTTAGGAATTCCATGCTCTCGTGAGCAATTCAAAAACATTTCGTATTTCAGAACAAATTTGAATTTCGAACATGGTTCTTGCACCTGTCGGACTTTTATATCAGTCATTGCATCATCTTATTTGTCCTATCGTGGCATTGTCAAATACGCAAAAAGTAGATTTAGTTAAAGCATACTTCCTTAATCGCGGTCTGGGTAGCGTTCCTGATACCACTTCAGTGCATTAGTTGGGCTTCGTCGGTTAAGGAAGTATGCTTCAATCAAGTCTACTTTTTGCGTATTTGACAATACCATGATAGGACAAATAAGATAATGCAATGACTGATATAAAAGTCCGACAGGTGCAAGAACCATGTTCGAAATTCAAATTTGTTCTGAAATACGAAATGTTTTTGAATTGCTCATGAGAGCATAGAGTTCCTAAACTTCTTAATCGCTACAGTATTAATATTTCTTTAATGTGCAATTAGAATATAATAAAATGTTTGTAGAAGGAATTTTGTAAGTCCTGTTGTATGAGAATACATTAAATCAAATCTGACTAACTTTAAAAAATTTTACCAACTTGATTCATTTGAAAGCGCTACTCACACTTAATCAAAAAATGTTTAATGCCAACATGTTTTTCTTCGAAAACGAGCTGGTGTTTTAAAAGAAACTGCACCTGTATCTCCTCTGGTTATAGGTGCTGCCGTACTGGCCCAGTTAAAAAAAAACACTGTCTATTGTGAGTTCTACGTAGTGCAACATCATTCCAAGACGCTACGGACATAAGAACTACTTTAGTTAATAAAACTATTTGCTGACACGTAAAGTCTGTCTAATGCGAAGTGAGCTGTGGGCAAAGGTATCTGCCGAGTGGTGCCCTGCGCCAGCGAGAAGGCGACGTGTCTAAGACGGAGATGGTGAATGAATTGGATAAGTTTCTGATAGGCTAAGCGGACGTGGTATTTGGAACAAGATCGTGGTATTTGGAGGGAGTGGGTGAAAGCCTTTGCCCAGCAGTGGAACACAAATCGCTAAAAATAGAAAATAATAGGCAGGCAGGTTTTAATGGAAATGTAAACTGACGCAAATACTGTACCTACGATTAATAGATTCGCCAAAAATTTGTAACCCGTTTTTTATTTAAAAATATTGATATCACTTTAGAAACATTTTATACGATTATTGGGATATTTACCATAGATTGTGAGATTTTGAGCATTCTGCTGTTTACCCCATAATTATGGTGGCTGCAAGTATTGGAAATAGAATACTCAAAAACTCACAAATCATGGTAGGTAAACATCCCGTTTTTTGATATTTTATAAAGAACTCTATTTAGAGAGGGTCCTAGTACCATTGCATTTAGCTTTTCAGGGTACAAGTTACATTAGGGTTCTTTTAAGAACTAATGTAGAATATGTATAAGTATGTATATAAAAAAAAGTATTTATGTATTGTATCAGTTATCTGGTTCCCATAGTACAAGCTCTGCTTAGTTTGGGGCTAGATAGAGCTGTGTTAAATGTCCAGAAATATTTATTTTATTTATTATTATTAATGAGGAATTTATAATATTAATTAGTACTTCGCTCCCCCTTTATATATTAGTATAGCCTATTGTACTCATATCACCGGGGTTGATGGCACTTTTATTTCCAACCACCCTGTCACCGGGCCTGAATCCGAGGAGCGTCTGCTGATAAGGCGATTACACAAAAAAGTGCCATCGGGCCCGATGAACAGATCACCGGGGCCAATGGCACTTTTTCCCATCCGACCCGGTACCGGGAACTAATCCATAAATTACTAAAGGAATATTTGATTTGGTAAGGTTATCTCAGTCACCAAACCTTACACAACACCTCACCTCTATTGCCCATAACCATGTACATTATTGTCAACCAGATAACAATCAAAGCCTTCACCAGCCTATTATTATCCTACGACAATCCCGGTGTCTTTCCACAGACCATATACATATCAAAGGATTTCTAATACAGCCCACTATCTATCCAATTACAATGGATACCGGTACAAATTGTCGGGACACAGTACCGGTTTAGATTAATACCGGTACAGCTACTGCTGTAGATTAATAGCACTGTTGTGCGGTAATGGCACAGTATAAATGAGCAGAGTGACAGCTTAGATACTACCAATTTACAATTACTTTAAAAAGTTGTTCATTCATGTTTTTCATTAACACTGACTTATATCTGATATCTTTACTAGCTGACCCGGCGAACTTCGTACCACCTTGACATGCGTATGACGCGGGCTGCCAATTTACGTCACTCAGGTAGAATTGTCAATTGGCCATAATTAGCTGCATCTATGTATGAGAAAATAATTTTTCTTCATAATTTCTTTTTGCTTGAATTTTTCCGATATTTTAATAGTTATTTTGCTGGGCGGAGACAAATCCAACAAATCAAGGATCATCAGAATCGGTCTAGCCATTCTTTAGTTATAAATGTTGTAACTAACCCAACTTAGTTTTATATATTATATAGTTTTCTAATTCCTTAGTAGTTCGAAATAATTTACATAGTTTAAAAGTGATTCTTACCTGATTCTTCTAAACTTGGTTACATAGCCACAGGCGTATTATTATGGGACAAATCAAATTATACCTTAAACTCAATGTTATTAATAGTATTGGTCTTATTAATATGTAATACTAGCTGCCTCCCTTGGCTTCGCACGCATGCTTTGTCAATAAAAACATTACCCTCCTACAGCGCAGTCAGATCAAAAGTAGTTTATGTCTCAATCCCGGTTCTATTTTACCTGTATACCAAATTTCATCGAAATCAGTCCAAACAAACAGACAAACAGAAGAACAGAGTTACTTACGAATTTTTAACAAGTAGTATACATAAATCATAAAAAAACTATTTTTTATATTGTTAAGCCGTATATATTTATCACAAAAATGTATGTATATCCTGGTAGTGATTTTATAAGATTAGATGGAGACATGAGCCCATGAACTTATTTTGATACTTTATAAAGCTTGTCCTCTGTAAGCTAATATACTGTGTCACTGTCGCAACGATTAAGTCATGTGTAAGAGATAGCGTTAGTTTTCCGGGACTAATCTTTAAAATGGTTGCTATTTATCCCCAGGGTAACAGTTCTGTACAAGACCTGAAGTAAAATGATAAGGGAATGGGGAAACTTACGGGAATATTTTTGAATTCAGTTCATTAAATACGGCTCAACTAATCTTCCATTTTTGATGGATCTCTTTACCCAAATTTTAGCTCAGCTGTTGTGATGATGATCATCAACAGAATATTATTTTAGTCATTTTTAATTTTTAAACATTAATATTGTAGGTATACATATCTTTCAAAAACAAATAATAAGCACTTGTATTTCATTACATTATTGTACCTTTTTCCGATCAAAGCCAACCCACTTGAAACCTTTATTCATACAATCTTACAAAATACTCCACGAAAGAAGCAAAAATCAGATCAAAACGATTGTAAAAGAAAACCCACGAGCAGAAATCATTCCAGCGGAGAATTTGAAGCGTCGTCAAAATATTCATCTAATTCTGTATGTACGATCCGCTTTCGCCCAATTACGATTCAATGGCCGATCGACTATCCGGCCCAGCTCGGGAAAACAGCTACATCACTCCGTCCATTCTACTATTTGTTTGTCTATTCAATTTTGTTTATATATTTTTTTATTTATATGTTGTACAATAAAGTGTTTTTATTCATTTATTCGTTCATCATGACACTCAATTCTGTTTTTGGGGCCAACCTTTTTTTTTATAAACTATGGGCTCGTGTTTAACAAAAAAATAAGCGATCCAATCTAAATAACCTTGAGTCTTTCTAGCTCAACCGTATAGGTGGAAACTGACAATTTAAAATGATTCTTGTAGGCTTTAATAACGTATACTGGGCCTGGTAATGCATTTTGGAAATGCAACTACCTGAATGTGTCTAGCACTGTACTGACAAGATTTAGTTTACCACTCAGGTGTAGAGTAGTATTAGGTAAGATATTAATTCATTAAAATACTTGTAGATAACAAGTTACAAGTAAGATAACAATTAGATTTAGTATATTAGGTTAGGCTACGCATACATCATAGCCTCGCGTTTGACGACGATCTTACCTGATGGTAAGCGTTAATGCAGTCTACAATGGATCACACTTGTCTAAAATAAATCTACCTTGAAAATCACAAAACAACAATATTTAATAACAATTACGCTCAGAATGTATGCATTATTAGTGAACTAGCCATATAGTTTTTAGCTACATCATCCGTCCTAACTTCCAAATTGCCTCGACTTCTGAACGTCGCAATTTTACAGAGTACCCGAATTTTACCGGGACCGGTATTACCGGTACTAGAGACTGTAACTTAATACCGGTATTGACATTAACTGAATTTCACAGGTATTTTGTAACTTTTCTCTCAACATCAGTAATTTACTGGCTTTCAATTTTTACTATTTGTCAACCTCAAAATTCGGAGAACTGATACGAGTTTTGGGCAGAACGGTTCTCGAGTAGACACTAAGCACTGGAAATCGCAGCGTATCTCTCAGCTCTAACAAAACCAGTTGTTATACCTCCTGGAGGTGGATCAAATAAGTACACCTAATGTTAAGTGGTAACCATCACCGTTAACAAACCATTGCACCTTTAAAACGTGTCCTACGACGCACTGCTCTGCATCTTCCGCAATAACCATCTACGGCTGATATAACAATGTAAATGGTATGTGTGTGTGTGTGCGTCAGTGTGTGTGCATACTGTTTGAAATAAAACTTATTTACGCACGATTGACTTGGGGAGTAAGGTGGTGAATGCGTTATGAAAAGTGCGAACGGAAGTTAAGAGGGAGATATAAGTTAGTGAAGATAGAAAGAGAGAGAGTTACGTTTCCTATATTCTTTAACGGTAATATGCGAGTGCGAGTTGCGTCTGTGTGATTTTTTATGTGGTCAAAAGTCAATAATAGTTTATAGGTACTCAATACTTTAATTGTATTCCACAATGTAATAACAAGTGGTAATTGATAGGTACATGCTCATTATGGACCCTGTTGGGCACCACAATATCATGGAGAGAGGAGGACGTCATTGTTCTTGTTAGGTTATATTCATTTTAAAAAGAAAACATTCAAATCTAATGTCAATGTAGTTAGTAGGTAAGCATTCGAAAATTTGTCATTAAAATATTTGTTTATTGTTATTCATTAAAATCACAAGGATCACTTTGAAACTTCACGGTGGACCAAAGAGTTCGAAGTTAGCGCTGTTGGTCTGTTTGTTAGGTTTTAACCTAAACGGAAGTTTGCCTAGAAGAAACCTATTCACTCGTGACTTGAAGACCCCTAGGTTGTAGTTATCAGGAAACACAGAGTCAGGCAAGACGTTCCACTCCTTGGCGATGCGCATAATAAAGGTGGAAGAGTACCGCTTTGTGCGTATGGGAGGTATGTCTACCATGTAGCGGTGGCGCAATCGCGGAGCGTCTGGTTGTTCGATGATAGAATGGGGATGGTGGGATCAGGTTGAAGAGCTCCGCAGCACACTCTCCAAAATGTATCTGATACAAAACCGAGAGACTTGCACCTTGCTCGACGATGCTCGAGGCTGTGGTGCCTTGCATCTGCTAACTCGTCATTGCAAATGAGCTTCTTGGCTCTTCTCTTAATTGTATCTGGAGCTAATTGAATCTAGCTGGTACTTCGCTGATGCGTCCTAGATTGTAAATCTGTCTCTCAGTCATACTTTGTCACGACTAAACGGCGTAATCGATTTCGATGAAATTTGGTATACAGATAGATTGTGACCGGGATTGTGACAAAGGTTACTTGTTACCCGACTACGCCTACAATACCGACTACAATAGAGTAATGTTTTTAATAAAAACATTACTCTTTTTATTAGGGTTCCGCACCCAAAGGGTAAAACAGCACCCTATTACTGAGGCTCCGCTGTCTATCTGTCTGTCCGTCTGTCACCAGGCTGTATTTCATGAACCGTGATAGTTAGACAGTTGAAAATTTCACAATGATGTATTTTTGTTGCCGCTATAACAACAAATACATACATTACAAATAAAATACATATTTAAAGGGTACATATTTAAATACATTTTTACTTTATAATTTATGCATATCATATTTATTATCCCAAACAAGAAACGTGATTGTTTTGCTCGTTTTAGATCGATATTGATAACGGCAACAGGTAGACGCTTGAAATATTCACAGAATATTTAGTTATATATTCACTTTAAAAATAAATAATTAAAATATAATAAAACAAATATTTAAGGGGGCTCCCATACAACAAACGTGATTTATTTGCCGTTTTTATAGATAATGGTACGGAACCCTTTGTGCGCGAGTCCGACTCGCATTTGGTCGGTTTTATTGTCAAACCACGTATGCGAAGCCGCGTGCGGAATGTAGCTTAAGATAACTGCATCACACCGAATGTACGGAATTATTTGAACTTGGCTAATTAGCAGTTAGAACTTGGTTTTAACTGTTATGGAGACAAAAATAGATTACACAGATGGTATTATTTTACAGTGAGTTTTAGACATTAGGGTAATGTCCTTATAAGCGGCTATGGGATTAAAATCTGTTACGAACGATTTATGAAAATTCTTTAGTACACCATAAAAAATTACAATCAAAATAAAAGACAAAGGAAATGGTACAATGATCTTATCGCTTTGAAGCAATTTCTTCCTCACAATTATTAAATGGAGAGGATTTTTGTTAGAGCGTTCATTGAACTAGGTACTTATACGTAGACGTTATCACCACAGTAGGTACTGTGATGGATGTGAATGATATGTTATTGGACGAGTCAGAAAATTAAAATTTTAAAAATGGAACACCAAGTGTCTATTTTCCTTTGTCCGGCTTGCACAATGATCCGCTAAGACGTATTTAGTGATTAATCATGTTTAAATTTCAACGAACATATTTCTCGAACGAACTACAATAGCTTTTCTATGTCTAGTGATTCTTATGTAAGTGATAATTATTATCTTTTGGAGAATAAATGTTTATTAAACCTAAATTTGACGTATTCGTATGATTTAACAACTCTTTAAATCATATTTAGCACCTAAATACGTTTAGGTATCATTACGCAAGTGGCTTAAAGTCTAACTAACGTATTTAAAACACCAATGTTACGTAATGAGCATGGCAACAAGGGACGTGACCGTCCTAGTCACCGCTAAGCCGGTCAAGGCTTCGCGCGAGAGCAAGCGCTACGTTCGGCACACTCACTTCTTCTCGGACGGTTGGAGCGTGCGGTCGTGTTATGTGCATTCAGTTTAATTACTGGTCGATCGTAGTGCGTTCTTGTAATTATTTCCACGGAATACTATTGTTTTGTTGAGATTATTTGTGATTATCATGCAACACAGCATGTCCGCGCCGAGACAGGGGTTCCTCGCTTGGTGTTTGGAATAACGAAGTCCTCGGAATATACATTATTTTCGTATATTCAACTTATATAATAATAAGGTACAGATTTTTGCGTGCGTATGTGGTGTAGGTAATGGATAAGAGTTTCTGCCTGATTATGACAGTAGTCAGAGATTTTTGTTTGAATGACGTTTTACGTTTCGTTCTTCGAGCCAAAACGTTGAATTTATAAATAAACAGGAATATAAACAAAAATATTCCTGAACCGGGTCATTATCGCATATTTATTCCTGTATATTAAAAACTAGCTGATCAATCTGCAGCTTGGCACGCGTAGTTTTTCAATAATAACATTACCCTCCTTCTGCGCAGTTGGGTAAAAAGTAGCCTATATTACTCAGAGATAATGTAGCAATCGAAGGGTGAAAGAATTTTTGAAATTGAATCTTTAGTTTTTGAGTTCATTCGTTACAAACATACAAAAATACAAATATTTCCTTAATAAAATTGATTGAGCAAAGCGAGATCTCTAAATCAACTTGGGCAAATCGGCGTTGTACGTATGTTTGTATGTTTGTTTGTCCGAGGAGACTTTTTAAAGCGTTTATCCGATCATCGTGAAATTTGGTATATAGGTAGCGATAGCACAATTTTGGCGTGACTAAATGAGCTAAAAATGCGGGTGGGGGGAGGGGGGTTGAGATATTGGGGTTCATGAGGGGTAAATATAAACAAAAATGGGACTATTCAGTCAAATGGCACGTCTAATAAAAGGTATTCATGAGTTCTTTTCACCCCGTTTTAATTTTTAGTTTAAATCTCGAAGTTTTTAGTTATTAGCCATAATACAAACTGAACTTTGACAAAATTCATAGGGTAAACCAGTGTCTCCACAGTGCTGAAATTTGGTATGCGTGTAGCTTTAGTGACACAAATATATGGAAAAGTCTGAAATTCAGAATAATTGCAATTTCTAGCCCAAAACAGAAAACCTTTTTACATGAACGCCCGTTACCTGTTATTTGAATGAAACTGTAGGTCAAGTTAGTTATTATTTCGTGGCACTATTTTGATAGTCAATGATAACAAATAATAATTTTTCGTTGATATGGGAGACTCGCGAGATCTCAGTTCGGAGCGAACCACTTAGTATCAGTATAGAATAATTAATTCATAAATATTTATACAGATTTAGGAAGGTAAAAGGTAGGAGAATTATAACAGACATGTTTTCCAAGAATCGGCAATCTATACCAATATTATAAAGAGGAAAGATTTGTTTGTATTGAATAGGCTTCGAAACTACAGGACGGATTTAAAAAAAATATTTCACTGTTTGGAAGCTACACTATCCCCGGGTTACATAGGTTACTTTTTACCCAACTGCGCAGAAGGAGGGTAACGTTTTTATTGAAAAACTACGCGTGCGAAGCTGCGGATTGGTCAGCTAGTTTGTTAAATAAATCAACATGATCATTGTTGAAAGAGCTTTTAAATCCACGTAATAAAATCATTCCTATTTTTGTTAATGAGATAATAATGATTTGGGACATCTTATAGCATCGCAGTACAATAACTCGGAATGCAGGAATTATTAAAGTTAGCTCATTAGCTCGAGTAATGAGCAGTTAAAACTTCCAACTGCTATGTTGGAAGACATAGAGGAAAATAGATAGTTTTTACGCAATTTTAAAAGGGAGGGTAATTTTTGGTCCTGGATTTATTTTGGAGATTACAAATGACGATATACATTTATTAACAGAAGGATTATACAACTATTGATCGAGCGAAGCGATATCTCCAAATCAACTTGGGCAAAGTGGCGTTGTATTTATGTATGTATGTTTGTTTGTCCGAGGATAACTTTCAAAGCGATCATCCGTTCATCGTGGAATTTAGTGTATTAAAAATGTGCGGGGGGTTGTCGAGATATTGGGGTTCAAGAGGGGTTAATATAACACCACAATACATGAACCCCCGTTACTTGTAATTTTATTGAAAATGTAGGTCAAGTTAATTAGTTTGTATTTCATGGCACTATTTTATTAGTCAAAGATTATGAATAATATATTTTTTTGGTTTCGTGAGACTCGCGAAATCTTAGTTCGGGGTGAACCACTTATTTACAAGACTATAAAATACAGAAGAAACATATAGATAGCTCAACTGCTCCAGATCACTACCTGGTGGAAGTGTCCCCAAGAGACTGGCAGTATTGCTCCGCTGAAAAAACGGAATTTCAAAAGAAAATCTTATATTTCTGATTAGAAATAGATTATTCAAAAACTGATATTGTAGGTACGTGATGGCATAGTCGGATGTACCCCGACATCCGATTCGGAAGTTGTTGGTTCAAACCTCGGCCAATGGATTTTCTACTCGAAAAAATTATATACGCATATGATCGGGAGATAATTAAAAAGTTCAGTAAAAAGTATATCCAAAGAAATATTCCGATTTCACTCTGACTACCCCATTATTCGATATCCTCATCTTTATCTTAAAATGAAGTCCCTTCCGCTATCTCGCTTAAATCTTTTCAATTACTCAACGGGTTTTAATGCAGTTTTCAGCAATAGATAAAGTGATTCAAGAGAAACCTTCATATGTGTAATACTTACACACATAGTAACTGCGAAAGTAACTGTTTGTTTGTTAGTTTGTTTGTTACCTTTTCATAACTAAACGGCTGAACGAATCGTAATGAAATTTGTCAAGGAGATAGAAAATATCATGGGAAGGAGATAGGCTACTGTTGATCCGAGTGCGCAAAAGTAGGGTAATGTTTTATTGAAATACCACGCATTCGAAACCGTGGGCGGGTCAACTAGTTAGACATAAAAAAAGAAAGAAAAAATACACAAACAACTAAACGTCAGGATAATGGGCGCTCTTGTCGCTTATCGCTTTACACCTTGCCTGAGTCTGTGTTTCCTGATAATTACAACCTTAGTCTTCAATTCACGAGTGAACAGGTTTCTCATGATCCAACGTAGACTGCATCATCGCGCGCCATCAAGCGAGATCGTGGTTAAACGAACGTCCAAATTGTATTTAAAAATAAGCGATTACTTCAAGATAATCTTAGAAGAAAAAAATAAAGAAAACGACGCGTGAAAAACATAATACATTATTTAATATTATTTATGGAAATATCGTATGTATTTATGTATTTTTATTTTTTATAAAAAAAAATACTTACTGAAATTTTGTGCTAGTTTTAAGTATTAAGTTCAAGTGTTAATGTATGGATTGTATTTTTATCTAAAACTAGTTGTATGCCTGCGTCTTCTTCAATTTTCTGGATCTCGAGAACAGCGCCGCCTACCGTCCAAAAGTCATTCTCCAGAAACCCATTCAAAAACACACTCAAAAAAAATAATCAAAATCAGTCAAGCCGTTTTTGAGTTTTAGCAAGACTAACGAATAGCAATTGATTATTATAAAAAATTATAATTAGCATCAAATCAAAATATAAAAAACACATGTACATACATATTAAAATCTTTACTAAAATTTAAGCCAACTGTGGGTAACCGAAAATTTTTACGTTAATTGCTAGGATTAGAGTTGCAAACTGTAAGTTTAGTTTAACTGCCAAGTGCCGTAATACTCTTAACGGGTAACTGGTAATGTTTTAAGTAGTTTTCAGTTTACGTGACTACTGCCGGTGGGGTTATAGGTTTTAACACTCAAGTTACAGAAATATACAGGTTTTTTATATCGTCCTGGGATGGAAAAAGCATATAGCCCATCTGATGTTGAATGGCGATGTTCTTTGACGGCCTCCGTATCGCAGTGGGCGAACAGCCATCTGAGACGCAGGAGGTTGCAGGTTCGATTCCTACCACGGAACAAATGTTTGTATGATCTACGTCTATGTGTTTTGGTTCTGGTTGTTTCTCTATATATGTATTATAATGATGATTTACAAAATAAGTATATATCTATTCTATCAGTTATTTGGTTCCGATAGTACAGGCTCTGCTTAGGTTGGGACTTTATAGCGCTATGTGAAATGTCCAGCAATTTTAATATGTTGTTATTAGCTACGTTTTAACTAGCTATAGAAACGCAAATAAAGTCAGAGACAATAGCTAGGTATTCAGAGGTGCTAACGTCTAGTTTCACCACCCAATTACATCGACAGACGCGTAGACGGCGCAATATTGTACGTGATGTGATTACAAACAGTGAAACAGACCTTTTTATTAGTAGAATTGAAATTCGTTAGGCAATGGATATTTCTTAGTTATCTAGTAATAGGTAATTTAAGGTAATACAAGTAAAATCATCATCACTATCATCATTCTCAGCCCGTGTCGACCCACTGCTGGGCATATGCCTCTTTTTGTTTCTGCCATTCTTCCCAATTCTGTGCCAGTCTGAACCACGTACGACCTACGGTCTTATTGATGTCGTCAACCCATCTCGCTGGTGGACGTCCCCTATATCGATGCCCAGTTCTCGGCCTGTACTCTGTTAGTGCCTTAGTCCACCTGTCGTCACTACGTCTGGCCAAATGTCCTGCCCAAATCCACTTGAGCCCCAATATTCGCTTGCTGACGTCTTGTACTTTAGTCTGCTTGCAAATTTCGGTATTGAGAACTCGATCTAAAGCTCTGTACCTACATTCGATATTACTCGATAGTGTTACTCTAAAACGAATAAAAATCAATGTGTGGACCGCAAAACCTACAACTCGAAGAATCACATCGAGCCGGCTCGATGGAATTAAATAAATGTAATTTCCTTCGCACCTACTCGAAGACAGCCGTCGAGCTAGACTCGGGCGTGCGTACGTGTCCAAACTTGTCGAGCGACTCGAGCGTCAGTCCGCCATTGTTGAGCATAGTTAAAATACGTGTTTATTTAGAAATGGATTTAAGAGTCTAAAGGGTTTATTGAGAATTTTATAAACTTATATAGACATTGCAATTGTTTATGGAAGATCAAGTCAAAAGATAATTAATCAAGAATTTCGAGACTTGCTAAATGCAGCTACTGTTTCCGTTGTTATACAGACATCTTTTAGTTCGAACGGTTCAGTGAATACTGAACGTCGCCCCGCTCGATAAGTATAATGCTGAATGTGTGTACGTAGAGCACGAACCGTAGTTAATATTCGACGTGTTTGCTCGTAAAGCAAGACCGAAGAGAAGTATGTGAGTACCCAGCATAGAGTGTGATGCCGAGCTAGGCGTGCTCCGTGGCTCTCTGTGCTACACTTATTTTGTGCACAGCCTCCTTCGTGAGCCTCCATGTTTCGGCACCATAAGTCAGGACATATTGGTTACAGACACGTGTTTTAAAACATTGTGGAATACGTGAGGAAAGTAAAATTTACAAAATTTAAAATACCATCTCTTCTTTTTGAGTTGGGGGTTAAAACTGTCATAGTTAAGAACCGCCCTACTGAAACTAAATTTATTTTGCTTATTTCGAAATTTTGATCATGTTTTTCCAATACCTTCATAACTAATTCATAATTTAACGTAAACCTAAGAGTAGTGTTTCTTGTGAAAGGGCTCACCCGGGAAAGTAGCACCATACCTATTTTTTCTGTCTAACTGTCTGATCTCGCGAGTCTGCGATTAAAACAAAAAAATATTATTTGTAATCACGAAATAAATAACCAATTAACTTGACCTAAAGATTCATTCAAATTACAGGTAACGGGAGTTCATGCAATTTAGTTTTTTTTGGGGTACAAATTACAGTTATTCGGGATTTCAGACATTTGCCCATATTTATGCCATTAAAGCTACACGCATACCAAATTACAGCTTTGTGGGGTCACTAGTGTACCCTGTGAATTTTGTCAAAGTTCAGGTTTTATTATGGCTAATAACTCAAAAACTAAGAACACTACTAAAAATAAAAAAGGAGTCTAAATGTACTCATGATTTCACGTCCTTCTTGACGTATGAGACTCATTTTCATTTTTTTACTCCTCTTGAACCCCAATATCTTAACTATCCCCCAACATTTTCAGCTCATTTAGTCACACCAAAATTGTGCTATCACTATCTACTTATGTATCAAATTTCACGATGATCGGATCAACGCTTCGAAAGTTATCTTCGGACAAACAAATATACATACATACATACAGACTTATATACATACATACATACAACGGTGATTTGCCCAAGTTGATTTAGAGATCTAGCTTCCATCGATCAATTATTTTTTAAAAATAATACAAAATTAAAAATTAATGGATCTGATAGATTGGGTTAGGTTAGGTTACTGGAGTACTTGGAGCTACCGTCGAGTAGTGATGGCAGCTGCAGCAACGACCCTCACTTGGTCTTCAGAATTAGAAATGTCCTCGTTCGACACACTACACTAACCGTATCTACGCACTGAGACGACCGATCACGACGCGCACACCTAGCAATTACAGGGTTCCAGGACGCTGAGAGTGTATAACCATCTTTTTTTGACGACATCCGTGGCGCAGTGGGTGAATAGCCGGCTGAGACGCAGTAGGTAACGGGTTCGATTCTCACCGCGGAACAAATGTTTGCATAATCTTCAGATATTTGTTCCGGGTCTGGATGTTTTTCTATGTATTATAAATTAATAAGTATGTATTTACAAAAAAAATTGTTTTTTTTGTATTCTATCGGTTATCTGGTTCCCATAGTACAAGCTTTGTTTAGTTTGAGGCTAGATAGCGCTGTGTGAAATGTCCAGAAATATTTACTTATTTATTATCTCTCCGATTGAAATTTTCTGGTGATGTATTGCAACTCATTCGGGATAACAGATAAAAAAAGTACAACGCGATAAATACCCGTTTTATTCAGTAATTATGTACAGTGATCGCGAAAGTTTGATAAAAGATATGATAACGACGCACAGTCTGGAAGACACCTAAAGTGCAAACAAGCTTTGGTAAACGATCGTACAACTACTTAGGACCCCTCATCTATAGCAGAATAAACAAGGAACTGACACTGCTGACATACACTAGGAAAAAATGTAGAAAACTCTCGATAGCATGGCTTATAACACAAAATTATAACGATACAGAAAAAATATTGATAACCCCAACATGAACGTAAAAGTTAGTAAAAATATTGCTTTTTACATGAATCATCCCATTTGTCCTCACATACAAAATACGCACAGATCTATATTTTGTCACATCCAAGCAGGCTCTAGTGTACAGGTCGAAAGACGTAGATTAATACACACAAATACACACATATATATAAACTCACCCCCCTCACATAATAAACACATGCTCAAACATGCCTTCTCAACCACACACAACACAAGACACGATCACACTCATACACCCGCAAACTATCACCATCACTCACACTTTAACCGTTTCATACAAAAACACACTTACATTTATATCATCTAGATGTACCATTGCTGAACGGAAGAGAACTTATCTCCACAACATAGGTGTGGAGGTAAGTGCACTACAAAATTTTCACCCATGTGTATATCACGTATTTTAAGTTTTATACCTTTTTTTTTGTTTTTATACCTTTTTTATACCTTGTTTTGTACACATGTGTTATATATATTTTGAATAAATAAATTATTAAATTATTAATGATTATTTTTGACATTACTATCATGCCGTTTTAAAGCGTAAAAAGATTATTGATATTATTACATATTTTTAAAATAATAATAATTATAGGTATTACCGTTGTAATTTTTATTTATATTAATTTTCATAAATTGTACGTTAATTTCATTAGTAATGTAATGTAAAATTATGTTTTTTTATATTAAGTAAGGGTAAGTAACTCTGTTACGCAGCGTGTTATGGGTAAAGAGAATGTTAGGGAATCTCGCTGATTGAAAGTCCATTTATATATTTATATATGTATTCAGGTATCACACTTACTGCTTATTGTTTTACACTGTTTTTAAAGCTAATTCACACGTTATTCTATTTTTAATAATTAACTTTAAGGAGACACTGTTGTGCCGTATTTACCGCCGATTGAGAGAGAGCGAGACAGCGAGTGTGTTCGCATGAAATGGATGCTAATATTTATATAATAATTAACACACAGAATCCGCAATACCACATTGCGCGCGGTTTCCGGCATCGCAGATGTTGGCGACAAGACTGCCAGGCTGAAGTGGGACTGGGCGGGTCACGTCAGTCGTATGGTCACAAACAAATGGGCAACAGTCGTCACAGAATGGATGCCTGCAGATGGGCGTCGAAGCCGGGGCAGGCCGAGGAAGCGTTGGCGTGACGACCTCGATGCATTCCGAGATGGCTGATGGGACGTGGCGAGTGATCGTGAGATGTGGAGGAACAGGGGGGAGACCTTTAGTGATGAATTTCAATCATTATTATAAATACGGGATTTAACACGTACCGTCTTATAGGTGTTTCGACCGACAATGTTTCGGTTCTATTCGTAAACCTTCTCTTCACGAATTGAACCGAAACATTGTCGGTCGAAACACCGATAAGACGATACGTGATAAATTCCGTATTTATAATAATGAGGGGGGAGACCTTTGGCAAGCAGTGGGAAAATATAGTTTAAAACAAAAAAAAATAAAGTATGATAAATAATTCTGAAATCTTATAGATTATATTATATTCCAAATTGAACAAAACTAAAATAACAAGGAAGAATATCGAATCATAAAATTATTTCAATAATTCCCTTTGAACAAAATTTATACATTTTCGCTTGAATCGAATAAAATAAAAGCCCTATTTAAAATGCTTCCAACCGCTCAAGTGTTCGTAAAACTGTATTTCACAAAAGCGTGATATTCTGACATACTACTAGCACTACGCAGAGCCCGCGGTTTCACTCGCTTTATTTTATTGAGACAACTTAATTTCGAACTTAGACTTTCACGATTTCTGATCAATAGGAATTTCAATAGGTATATTCCTGATTCCAAAAATGCGAAAAGATCATTAAAAAAATAAACGTAGGACATAAATAAGTTAACTGAACCTTAGGGTATGACATGTTCAAAATCCTATTTATTGATCGTGCGAGGCGAGATCTCCAAATCAATTTGGACAAATCGGTGTTGTATGTATGTATGTTTGTTTGTCCGAGGATAACTTTCGAAGCGTTGATCCGATCATCATGAAATTTGATACTTAGGTAGGTGGGCAAAATTCTGTTGTGACTAAATGGACTAAAAATGTTTGAAGGTTGAAGAGATATTGCAGTTCAAGAAAGGTAAAAAAAATGAAAATGAGACTATTAGGTCAAATGGGACGACAAATGAAAGGTCTTTATTAGTACATTTTGATCCCGTTTTTATTTTTAGTAGAGTGTAACCAGACTGCAAATTTGGAGGTTGTGGGTACAAAACCCGCACCATACGTGTACAAAACGATGAAGAAAAACATAGTAAGAAAACCCGCATGTATTAGAACCAAAAATAGTAAGACTATACTATCGTGTTAGTATTCCAATGATGGCAATAAGCAGTGATGTGATTTTATTATGTTACGTAAGTGGTTACCATCGCTTACAACAAAGTATAGCTTCATAGGTCGCGCATCTTACAAACGAGTCCTATGATGCACTGCGTCCATCAACTTAAGGCCAACAGGTGTAAAGCCTCATGTGCCTGTTGTTTCACCAGCAACCACACCCTTCAAACCGAAACACAGCAATGCTGTGTGGCGGCAGGAATAGATATGGTGGTAGTACTTCCCCTGGCGAGCCCTTTCAAGGAACTCTTACCAACCCGTCACGTAAATGCTTAATGTTTACTTAATGCTGCAAAAAGTTTACATGTATCAAACGTAATGTTTGGTCTTGCCTCTGACTGCTCCCTTGTGGGATATCTTCAAGGTTCTCCGTAGTCAAGTGAAGTAAAGGAAAAGACATTTATTTAGAACAACAGTACAATACAGACTGCACAAAAGGTAATAAAGTAGAATAAAATAATGAAAAAGACTTTAAAAATAACATTATGAAAAATGGTAGGTAGGTACCTATAGAAATACAGAAAGACAGATATACGAGTAGACAGAACAGAATTAGAAACGGTCATTATAGGCAGGTACCTAACAAGAGCTACATAAATACGTGGCCGCTAAAAGGTTGTGTACTGTGGTGTCCCAAAAAGGATCAGTCTCAGCTTTTTGTTGGTCCACGCTTAGGCACTAAGTACAGACCAATGCGACCAGACCAATGCGACCAAACCAGAGAGAGACACCGAAGAAACATGAAAACAGAGGCATTAGTAAAATACATACATATAAAGTATCTACGTATAAATAATTTGATTAAATATAATAAATAAATAAAGGACGAAATTAAGGAAGGAAATATTAAGAAAAAAACAGACAGAGACCAATCAAAAACAGGTTGACGACCATCTATGAAGAGTATAGAGCAGAATACAAACCCACCAATACTCGAACGAGTAAGAGATCTGAAGAATGTCCTTAATGATGCTTAATACAGTCCTGATCTATAAATTATTATATTAGGTAGGGCCTGGCTTACTTAGCCTGACTTCCACAACGATCCCTAAATGTATTAAGCAAATAAACATGTTTAAATTTGACTTGTATGATTTGACAACTCTCTTAAACATATTTAGGTACTAGATACGATTAGGCATCGTTGCAAAAGTCGCCCTTAGTGTTCGTTATATTATGCTGTCAAAAATGGACAAACAAACAAACAAAATATATTATATAAGGCTAGGACGCATTGGGGTGGTGTATTGCCTCCTTATTAGAAAGGAAATGTACTCTTGAAAATTTAATGCATTCAAAGGGACGGGTGAACAGAAATATCAAGCTCTTGTAAAAGAAAATTTTAATATAAGGTTAAATATAGACTAAAAACTATAAATGTCTGGAAAATGATGATGGAAATGAATGAAAAAAACCCTTTATTGTACACCATATAAGCAACAAATACAAAAATAGGCTCTTAGACGCGATTTCTTCCATACGACTTTTGGATGGAGAGGAATTTTGTAATCTACACCAGTGTTCCGCAAAATTTTTGTGTTCAAGGAACACTTACGAAATCGGGCAATTTCCGAGGTACACCATAAATAAAAAAACAACATTAATCATATAACTTTATCGTTTATTCTTAAGTTTTAATCAATTCAGAAACGTACACCTAATTTTAAAGCATAAGTTGTACATGAGAAACATGAGCTTGTTTCATTGAGCGATCCAAATTTGTAGTAATCGTTGACTGAGCTGCATTTCAGTCCGTCTTTACCTAAAGTATTTTTGTATGTTTGTAACGAAAAAACTCAAAAACTACAGATCCAATTTCAAAAATTCTTTCACCATTAGAATGCTACATTTTCCTTAAGTAACATAGGCTATGTTTTACCTAACAGCGCAGAAGGAGGGTAATGTTTTTATTGAAAAACTACGCGTGCGATGCTGTGGATTGGTCAGTTTGTAATACAATAATAAAGAGTGTCTGGGGGAGGGGTGGGGGAGGGGGGTTATTAACAAAACAAAAACTATATATTTTAGGAGAGCGCAGATACTACAATGATGTAATAGGTCAGGGAGAAAGTATTTTCGATTTTTGTTTGTACTAAATTGCGATTATAGCTCATGTGGCACCCAAATATCGAGATTGTCATATCCAGGCTTTTACAAATAGGTACATCAAAACTGTTTTGTGGTCAATGCCCAGTTTTACAGCTATATCTCGATTTTTTTTAGATGTATTGACTTCATCTGTAACAGGGCGGCTAGAGAGAACTGCAAATTGCATGACGGCAGACGTCTAAAGTGCGCTAAATTGATCGTTATTACAAAAGAGTTTATAATATTATTAAATTCTGACAAACTAGTTATAATCTCATTCAAGCCAGGTTTAGCCTTAGGTCTATAAAATAATGCTAATTTTAACTTGACATCCTATTTACAAAGGCACTGATTTTTATTATAGGGTGAATGTTGTTAATTATTAACTGACAGTTTCTGGGATGGAATTTTACACACTTTATCAGATTTCACATTTGTGACAGTTTTTATTTCTGTGACATTTTTGTCTAATGGCGTTGTGAATAAAGCTTAGTAAATCTACTATTTTCGTTAAGTGGAAATGTCTAGACAGCTTTT
The DNA here is from genome assembly GCA_918857605.2 of Philereme vetulata. Taxonomy (NCBI): domain Eukaryota; kingdom Metazoa; phylum Arthropoda; class Insecta; order Lepidoptera; family Geometridae; genus Philereme; species Philereme vetulata. The sequence goes on from OU975425.1 coordinate 973,011, forward strand.
TATCAAAGTTTAGAAAAAACAGATTAGGAATTACAAAATAGTTTCATTATCATCATCAGTATTAGCTATAAGACGTCCACTGCTAAAAATAGGTCTCTACCATAGATTTCTAGAGCGACTAACCTTGTGCACCCAGCGGCTCCCAACAGTTTTTATTACGTCGTCTGGTCATCTCTCTGCGACGCAGTGGGCGTTTAGCCAGCTGAGACGCAGGAGGTAGCGGGTTTGATTCCCACCGCGGAACAAATGTTTGCATGATTTACAGATATTTGTTCAGGGTCTGGATGTTTTTTTATATATTTTAAGTATATATTTACAAAAAAAAGTGAATAAGTATTCTATCAGTTATCTGGTTCCCATTGTACAAGCTTTCCTTAGTTTGGGGCTAGATAGCGCTGTGTGAAATGTCCAGCAGTATTTTTTTTCTTTATTTATCGAATCAGAAGTCATTTTTTTCCTATATCACAACTGAATGGATTCCCACAGACGGATAGCGATGCCGGGATAAGGGAGGTCTAAGAAGCGCTGGCTCGACGACTTGGATGTCTTCCGAAGGGATTGGCAGGATAAGTGGATTATGATTAGTGGAAGGAAGAGAGGGTGGCCTGTGGGTCAGCAGGGGCTAGTAAAAAAAATACCTGACGACACAAGTCCATAACCTACGTAATGGAAAACGGTAACCACCGCCTATAAAAATGCATCACGGATTACCTCCAACTAAGTCATGGCCTACATGGCATTGCGCCCATCTTAAGACAAACAAGTAGACAAAAGACATGCAGGTGAAAAATGCCATGTAAAATTTCAGATAGTCGCAATAGGAACTTTTATTCTCTTATATCTTCTGTGAGTGCTACATTCACCCTAAATCCTTTTTTCTAGATTAAATTGAAAGGATTGTCCGGGATTACGTGTACTGTTGGAACTAATTCCTATTACTTTGATTGGCTATCGTCTATCTTTGATTAATTAAAACTCGGTTTATTTTGAGGTTAATTGGATTAAAAAGGGGGATTAAGATGGTAAGCTGTTACCGTAGAAAGAAGGAAAAAAGAAAAAAGTTTTTATTTGTTAAATAGAAGGTACAAAAAAAAAAATACAAGAAATATTAAAAAAAATCGTTATCGTTACACTCAATAGAGCGTATATACGTTTCTAACACCGAACGAGGCTGAGGTCAAACGCGTGGCTATAATCTAATTTAAAGAGCCCGCTGGATCCCCCTGCTGGGCAAATACCTCCCTGTCTTTCTTCCATTCATCCCGGTCTAGGGCTTCTGTCGAGCAGTTCGCACTATGCGCGTCAAGTTCGTCCCACCATCTCCGCCTGGGCCGGCCACGCGGTCTTGCGTGGCCCGCCTTTATAATTTAACAAATAAGCATTACATGGGATGAAAGTGAAAATGGAGTATGTCAGGATCGTAGCAAGTGGAGATCCGTGGTCTCTGCCTGAGGGATAAAGGCGTGCCAGTATGTATGTATGTAATAACTAAATGGTGTTCGTTTGTAAGCGCATCACTTGAGAACGGCTGGACCAGTTTACCAGTTTTTTAATGTTCGTATTAGTCCGAATAAAATTTAAAGCGCTTTAGAGATGACGAAAATTATGCTATTATGTTATACTACGTGTTTTGTTATATAGGACATTAAATGAAAACACGGGAAGGGCTAGTAAGTATTGTTGTAAAATAGGTATTTTTCAAATTCATTACAATACTCCGTGGCCTCAATTCGATAACTTTTCGGCCCCATCGACCATCTGTTCTGCGCGCTATATGGCCTGCCCATTGCCACTTCAACGTGCTAATCCGTCGGGCTATGTCGGTGACTTGAGTTCTCCTACGTATCTCCTCATTTCTGATTCGATCCCGTAGAGAAACCCCGAGCATAGCCCTTTCCATAGCTCGTTGAGCGACTCTGAGCTTATTCATAAGGCCAATAGTGAAGGACCACGTCTCGGTTCCATATGTCATCACTGGTAACACACACTGATTGAAAACTTTCGTCTTAAGGCACTGAGGTATGTTGGACGAAAAGACGTTGCGAAGTTTCCCAAATGCTGCCCATCCGAGTTGGATTCAACTACGATATTATCGAATGGAGGCCACGGACCGGCAAGCGCAGCGTAGGATGTCCACCTACAAGATGGGCAGACGACTTGGTAAGAACAGCAGGTCGGCGTTGGATGCAGGCCGCTTCCAACCGCGGTTCCTGGAGATCAATGAGGGTGGCATTTGTCCAGCAGTGGACGTCCTACGGCTGATATGATGATGATGATGATTATAATAGTAAGTTTTAAGTAACTGACTAAGCGGCGTCGTCGCAATGGCGCCGCTGATTTACGTTAAACATCGTGTATTAGAATTATATCGATTATTGGATAAATATTCAAGCTTATCAACCACCGGTATCAAACCTACCTCTAAAATCAGTTAATACGATTTCGTATGTGTGTTTTAAATTAATGTCGTGGATAACAAAACAGATTGTATACAAATATCGCTCGGCATACATGAAAATATATATGTTTCGCCGTGTGTGATGGTCCATTAGATCCATCGTGCGTGACGCGCTTTAGAAAGAAGAATGGTAAAAGTTGCTCTGGAACTTCTTGAAAATCTGAAAGTGCTTTTTTTCTATGGAATTATTGTATGAACTCACGACCATAGATAGGCTGTATTTTATTTAGAGATTCATGCGAAGAAGTGGTCGTTTGGTTTATAAAATACAATGAAAGCTTCAGTTGGAAGGACTTGGAGGACTTTTGACTAGCAGATAGACGAGATAGGTTCATTAAAAAAACAAGTATGCTTTAGACCACACGAAAGAAGTAAAAATTCTTTTTCAAAATATTAATTTAGAAAATTGTTCAATTACAAAATTGTCCACATGTCTGTAGGTCGATCAGTCTATGTTCATTCTGGACAGACGCAACTCGCACATTAACATTTAAAAATATACGAAACGTAACTCTCTCTCATTCACTAACTCATATCCCCCTCTCAACTTCTGTTCTCAGTTTTCATAACGTATTCACCACCCAAGTGAAGCGTGCGTAAAGAAGTTTTACTTCAAAAAACGTGTGTGCGTACATATGTACGCACGTAAGAAGCTATAGGTACTTCTTTGTCGTAACAGAACAAAAATAGCTAAAGATTTCATCCCGTATGCCACACCTCTTTGTTTGTAGCTAACTTCTAGTGGCTGTCGGTGTGCGAGCGTATGAGACAGTTATCAGCTAACTTCATCATGTCGCTTTTAGGCTGTCGGAGTGCGCACGCAAGAGACAGTTAACAGCTAACTTCATCATGTCGCTTTTTGGCTGTCGGTGTGCGCGCGCATGAGACAGTTATCAGCTAACTTCATACTGTCACTTTTCGGCTGTCGATGTGCGCGCGCAAGAGACGGTTATCAGCTAACTTCATACTGTCGCTTTTTGGCTTTCGATGTGCGCGCGCAAGAGACGGTTATCAGCTAATTTCATACTGTCGCTTTTTGGCTGTCGATGTGCGCGCGTAAGAGACGGTTATCAGCTAACTTCATACTGTCGCTTTTTGGTTGTCGATGTGCGCGCGCAAGAGATGGTTATCAGCTAACTTCATAATGTCGCTATTTAGATTTCGGTATGTGTGCGCATCGTAAAAAATTTACTCTCTAATTTTTTCCAAACGCGCCAAAAGAAGTTTTTTTTTTATACATTGTAGGCTAACTAACTATTAAGTATAACTTTAAAAAGGCTTCAGTTACTATATATTAATATTATAACATTGAAATCAGGATATACATAATAAAAGCCATCTCATTGTTATTCTATTAGCTCTACTTTGCCAACCAATTCCGAACGTTATTACTTCGTTTTAAAGTTAATTTTACGAAATCATGTTACTATCATTTTATTCTAAATAGTCGTAAGTCTAGACGGGTTATGTGTGTACTATAAAATGTATAACACTGAAAATAAACTCTTGCCGTAAGCGTTAGGTTATTAGGGTTCCTTACTTTAGACGTATTTTATTTTCATTGTTGTTATGTATCCTAAATTGATCATTAAAACGAACAACCAGCCTTGTTTCTTGCCTTTATTTCCTGGCTTGGTCGCGAAGGAACAGGCAGTAAAGTAGACTTTTCCAAGTGATCCTTGTGACTTTAATGATTAAAAAAAATTAAGATTTTGATTTTTGTAGCTAGAAACTCTTATAGTTTCACCATGTGTAGTTTCACCATGTAAAGCTGTCCGTCTGTACGAACTGTTACACCAGTTTTATTAATAGACTAGTGCTGTAAAGACCGCTGGAGATGGTAGGACAAGCTAAACGCCTTTGAGAGCGACTGGAATACGGTGGTATTGGACCGTTGCGAAGGGCGGACATGGGGGGAGGTCTTTGTCCAACAATGGAACAAAATGGGCTAATAGTAGTATTAGTGTTGTAAATCTGAAATTTTTCATGAGTATACCTCCCCCCTTCACCCCTCTTCCAGCAAAATTGCTTTTTAGTGTACCTAAAAAGTATCCACAACAGCAGTATATACTCGGAACTATAGTTATAAGAAAAATAATCAAAACTGAATAGACTCTACTAGTTTACAAGCAATAGTCGACTAACTTATATCTACGGACTACGGAACCCATCACTGTTTGGTCCGCCCCGCGCTTAACCCATTATTTTTTGTTTCTTTTTGAAGTAAAACTTCTTTACGTACGCTTAACTTGGGGAGTAATCTGGTAAATGCGTTACGAAAAGTGCGAACGGAAGTTGAGAGGGAGATATAAGTTAGTGAAGATAGAAAGAGAGAGAGACGTTTCGTATATTTTTAAAAGTTAATGTGCGAGTGCGAATTGCGTCTGTCCAGAATGGATATAGTCTGATTGACCTACAGACGTGTGGACAATTTTATAATTAGTATTTTGAAAAATAAGTTTTACTTCAGTCGTGTGGTCTAAAGCACACTCGTTTTTTAAAGTGTTTTTCTTTTTCCCGATAAATAAGCTAAAAAAGATCCGAAAAAAGCACATGACTACGTCAAAAGCACATGACTACGTCAAAAGCACATGACTACGTCAAAAGCACATGACTACGTCAAAAGCACATGACTACATCAAAAGCACATGACTACGTCAAAAGCACATGACTACGTCAAAAGCACATGACTACGTCAAAAGCACATGACTACGTCAAAAGCACATGACTACGTCAAAAGCACATGACTACGTCAAAAGCACATGACTACGTCAAAAGCACATGACTACGTCAAAAGCACATGACTACGTCATAATCTTTTAATCCCTTTTGTTTCTATAATTACCTTTATGTTAAACTAATCTGGAAAATTACGATCTAAAATATCAAACAAAAGACAGGCATTTTTGAGAAAGAAAAATATAATCCCACATTTTGCAGCCAACAAATAGAATTCCCTATAATTTATATGCGAATCCGCTCTGCACTCGCAAAAGAAGCAATGTAACTAACAATTGTCATCTTATTTAACAAACAAAATTACAGGCGACTTTTCAGGCGCTTTTTTCAGACATTTTTAGTTTGCAATATACCTTTAGGCGAAGTCTTAGTTGACATAACCTATAAGGTAATTCATTCGTATGCAGTAAGCTTGTATGAGATACTAGTAACCGCTTCAAATCAGTTGGGTCGGCATCTCATCTTATAAACAAGATTGGTCAAGCACAAGTAGGACTCGCGCACCGAAGGTCCGAACTTATATCAAGGTTAAGACAAATATCTAAAAACTGTTCTAGATATAGACGTTGTTATATTTTTCCTAGTAATTATAGTAATTACTAGTATCTAGTGCGAGGCGAGACGTTATTCGGAGCGGATCGCACTCACCCTGATGAAGGTTCACAAATTGAACCGAAACTTTGTCGGTCGAAACACCGATAAGACGGTACGTGATAAATCCCGTATTTATAATAATGACTAATACTAGTATCCAATTGCTAGATATTCAAGCAATGATTCTAGTAATTACTAGTATCCCATTGATAGATATTCAAGCAATGATTCTAGTAATTACTAGTATCCCATTGATAGATATTCAAGCAATGATTCTAGTAATTACAAGTATCCTATTGATAGATATTTAAGCAATTATTACAGGAAAATTATAACAACGCATCTATCTAGAACAGTTTTTAGATATCTGTCTTAGCCTGGATATAGGTTACCCTCGTTGCACGAGTCCTACTTGTGCTTGACCAATCTTGTTTAAAAGATAAAATGCCGACCCAACTGATTTATCTTATCTTATCTTTATCGGCTTGTCATCTTTACTTGAATATCTATCAATCATATTAATTATAGATTTAACATTGCGCAAATATAAACAAAACATGATTTTGGAATATGTACTCGTAAATCAATCTCTTGTATACCCGACTTGACCTAGTATCCCTATTTAAAATTTTGACTCCCACCATTTCCACCTCAATTGGAAATGGTGGAAACGATACAGACGAACCAAAGTTATTAAAATTGCACAAAGGATCAGCAACTGAACTGGCTCATAGCTCGAAGAACTGACGGCTGTTGAGGCAGAAGGTTCTCGAGTCAAGAGCACGCACTGGAAAGCGCAGCGTAGAACGGCCCCCACTAGATGGAAAGACGACTTGATAAAAATTGCTGGGAGCCGTTGGGTGCAATCCACACATGCTTAGCAGCCTATTTTCCTGTGGCTGAAATGATAATGATGATAAGAAAATTTTACAGTCCAGAAATAAACAATTCTATAGAAGTGCGAGGCGAGACGTTATTCGGAGCGGATCGCACTCACCCTGATGAAGGTTCACGAACTGAACCGAAACATTGTCGGTCGAAACACCGATAAGACGGTACGTGATAAATCCCGTATTTATAATAATACTTTTATAGAATTTCAAAGATAATATTACTCATCAACAAAAATGCATCCTAATTCTTGTCTCAAAGCCCAATTTCCTCACAATATTTTCTTATAGGTTTTTATGTGTTTTTAAATAGTATTAAACTGAAAATTCAGCCTTAATTTACGGAAAAGAGGTAAAAAAAATTGAAAAATTATCAAAAGAATAGCAAAATAAAGAACGCTCTTATGCGAACTGCGCAACCATTTTTCATTTTCTCGCGAACAATAAACAAATGGAAATAAATATATGTCGTGTTAGTGCATTAGTATCATTAGCTGGAAGACGTTCGGTGGCATTTTAGTTTAAAGGATGTAGTGTGACGGTGGAATTAAAGGCATTTGAGACTCTTTAGGGTTCCGTAGTCGAATCCTTATAGTTTCGCCATGTCCGTCTGGCTGTCTGTATATCTTAATAATGAATACAATTTTTTTATTGTGCAATTAATCATCATCATTAAATCAGGACGAGTGCAGAACATACGCCTTCCCATAGATTTCCAGAGCGACTGATTTCTTTGAGCAATTTCTCTGCCCTACTTCAGCTTGCTAATCTTTTGTGCTATGTTGGTGACTTTGATTTATATACTTCCTAATCTCCTTATATGTGATTGGATCTCGTAGAGAAACACCATAGCATAGCCCTCTTCATAGCACGTTGAGCGACCGCGACCCTTGCTGTTTTTTTATGTATATATTTTTTTTAAATTCATTATTTTTATTTTAATATATTTGCATACTATCTAGCTAGATGGTAAAAAAGTAACGCTGTATAACATCGATATTTTTGTACCTATATTCGAACATTTTTTTTTTATAATAATAAATAAATATTACTGGACATATCACACCGCGCTATCTAGCCCCGAACTAAGCAGAGCTTGTACTACTATGGGAACCAAATTAATTTTGGAATACTTATATACATTTTTTACATTTTTTTTTGTAAATACATACTTATAATATTTAGAAAAACAACCAAACCCGAAATAAATATCTGTAGATCATGTAAACATTTATTCCACGGCGGGAATCAAACCCGCAACCTCCTGCGTCTCAGCGGGCTATTCGCCCACTGCACCACGGAGGTCGTTAATATAACTACAAAATAAACGATCAAACGGACTGGGTTAAATTTTGATCTATATAAAGGTCAGTCAGTCAATGATAAAAATGACGATTTTTGGGACTTTATTATCTAAATAATCGTTTCAGGTGTATTTATGAAATTTAAAGCACATATGTATCTCGCAAGTCTCAATATATGAGCCAAAATTGACATGTTTATGTGAAATAGTTTTTGAGTTCAAAAGTAGTCGGTGGTCAAAAGTGGCTCTAAATGGTTCGCGTAATGTTAGACACGGTGCTGCTCGCCAGTTCTGTTAGCGTGAACTTGGCTTGACACGCTACCGCGTATCTGGATACAAGAAATATCGAATTATTTATGCAAAACACATAATACAATTTCCCTCTAATTTCCCGATATTGGTTACCCATACCGTATCGCCCGTATTTATTCACAGCCCACCAAACAGTCCAATAAATACAAACATAGATTGCCTGAAATCGGTACCCAAATAAACTGATGCGATACCGGTTTAATAATACCGGTACAGTACCGGTATTCAGAACCGGTACTTTATAATATTTATGAGGTCATAAACTGAGAAATAAAAATGCCATTTATGCAGTTTTTATGCATTATATCCAACGTCTAGTTAGGGTTCCATGAGCGAATAAAGGAACCGTTTTATGGTTCATAAAGTATATGGAAAGCTGCAGTTTTGATGTATATTCTCTAATATGATGGCGGGTGGTGAACGCATTATCTCAAATTGAGTATAACTTGAAACAACAAATAAAATTATAAGTTGGTATTTAGCGCAAAATACATATTTAACACTTCCATGCTCTGTTTACTACATTCTTTGATTTTTACCTGATTTTCATGTTTTTTCCTTTGTTTAAATGGATATTTTTTAGATTTTCCTTATAAAAATTGGCATGCCTGTGTAGTAGAACGAGTTGGATCCATTTATGTAGAATTTCAAGAACTTTGTAACCATTATTTGAAGCAAACTAATTTGATCGATGGAAAATATGATAGATGGTGCTGTGTGAAATGTTCAGCATTATTTATTTATTTTATTGGCGAGCAGGAATGCGGAGTGTCGCACAGGACAGATATAGATGGAGAGACTTGGGGGAGACCTTTGCCCAACAGTAGGACAATATAGGTTGAACAAAAAAAAATTGGATGGAATGTGGTTTAATCACAAGATGTCAATTTAAGTTTATGTCCAACACATTTCGCTTCAGCTAAGATAGTAGAGGCTTATAATAAATAGATATCGCTGGACATGTCACACAACGCTATCTAGCCCCAAACTAAGCAGAGCTTGTACTATGGGAACCAGATATCTGATAGAATACATTATATACTTTTTTTTGTAAATACATACTTATAATATATAGAGAAACAACCAGACCCGAAATAAATATCTGTAGATCATGCAAACATTTGTTCCGCAGATACCCGCAGAACCCGCTATACCATTTCCAGGAAACAAAGATGTATTCTCGAGATGCACTCTTGACGGCCTCCGTGGCGCAGTGGGCGTATATCCGGCTGAGACGCAGGAGGTTGCGGGTTCGATTTCAGCCGCGGAACAAACGTATGCATTATCTACAGATATTTGTTCTGGGTCTGGATGTTTATCAATATATTAAAAGTATGTATTTAAAAAAAATGGAAAGACGAACTCGACTCGTATATGGAAGACGGAGTACACACGCGCATGGTAGAGTGGAGTGGAAGGAAGGAAGGGAGGCCATTGCTCTGTAGTAGGACAGTACAGGCTCCAAATAATAATAATAATAAATTTACAAAAAAGTATATAAGTATTGTATCTGTATCTGATTCCCATAGTACAAGCTCTGCTTAGTTTGAGGCTAGATATCGCTGTGTTTAATGTCCAGCAATATTTATATAATCGAGTAGGGAAATGGCAGTGACTGTAAAGTATATTGGCGGAAATGATGTTAATGCTGAAATGTTGTAATTAAGCAAGTAATTACAATTCAATTACAGTTTATCATCTTACTGATTGCTTCCAATTAATGTCAACTGAAGCACTAATAGGAATGTAATCTATACTACGTGTTTTGTTAATACGACATTAAATGAAAACACGGGTAGTGCTAATAGCTTAGTATTGATGTAAAATAGGTTTTTTTTAAGCTCATTATTTAAAAAAAATATTTTGATACAATCTTAATATCAATTCATATACTATCATTGAAACAGCCTGTATAAAAAAGGTGAGGTAAAGGTAAGGTGAGGCCAAATCATATTCAATCATTATGTAAGTAGGTACCTGTTATATTGACTATGCGGCATCGTCGCAAAGGCGCCGCCGATTTACGTTAAAAATTGTTTATTAGACATTGTATTGATTACTGGATGAATACAGTGCCGGATTAAGGTAACTTGATGCTCTAAGCAATCTTCCCCTGTGGCCCCCCCCTATCCTTAAGTAAACAATGCCGTTGAGAAAGGTTGCTGGGAGCCGTTGGGCTGCATAAGATCAGTGGCTGTGTTCAGCAGTGGACATACGTGGCTGATATAATGATAGTATTTCTATTTTTATGATGGTATCCGAACACATACGGAAAACTCCAAGATTTTAAAACCATCTCAAAAATTATAAGCTTCGATAGGACTTGAACCCGCAACCTTCCACTTGATACGAGGATGCACTATCTAATAGTGCTACCGGGCTAATTTTGACCCTGACGTGACATAGCCCAGTAGCACAATTGGATAGTTAGTGCATTATCATATCAAGAGGAAGGTTGTGGGTTCAAGTCCCGTCTAGGCTTAAAATTTTTGAAATCTAAATCAAAATCATTTTTTTATTTCATCAAGACTTACAGAGCTGACAATGCTGTTTATGATACAGTGCTAGCTCACAAATTTGGCTGTCAACAAACATTGCTTACAGAGAGCCTCAAGCTAAGCTTAAAGAATAAGCTTGTGTTTTGAGGCTCAGAGTACGAATATAACTACAAAAACCACAAGCTACATAATTGCTCGAACAGCAATATTATTGAGAAAATATATATATATATATATGTATATATATATATATATATTCTCAATAATATTGCTGTTCGAGCAATTATGTAGCTTGTCATGCTGATGAGCAATCATGAGCAAATGAGATGAAAGATGATTTTAAAATCTTGCTATGATGATGACGACAGGCTACGTCCTACTAAGACTTGGCCTACATGGCATTGCATTGCGACTTTCACCTTGAGACATACAGAAAAGTCTTGTGTGTCAATATATTTAATACTTATTAAATTACTTAATTTAATAATAATAGCTGTTTAATTTAATAATTTGTAGCTGTTGGTATTTGAATAAAATAATATAAAAAAAATATGATCAATACATTTAATTTATTTAATTTAAATCATAAAATCGTGTCTGATTAGATTGTGAATAGTCTTTTACATGTATGTTTTTAAATAAAAAAATCTATTCTATTCTGAAAAAGTAACTAAATAATAATAATAATGCATCTTTAAGGAAACTTTATACTGAACTCTCAATTAAACCAACCAACTCTTAAAGTCCCTGCACGAAAATGTCTCCAGTAGTAATATCCAATAAATTCACGGCACATTAACTGCCGTTTTTACAAGAGTCAGGTGTGTTACCAATTATACTGCACGAGATTACTGCACGGACTATTTTAAACTGTGCTAAGAAAAGCGGAGAAATAACAATGGAAAGAAAATAAGAATTTTTTGAAAACCTCCATAGCGGAGTGGGCGATTAGCCGGCTGAGATGCAGGAGCTTGCGGGTTAGATTCCCGCAGCGGAAATGTTTGCATGATCTACAGATGCAGTTCCCCGTCTGTGTTTCTCTATTTGTTTAAGAAAAATATTTATGTATCCTATTAACTGGTTCCCATAGTACAAGGTTTGCTTAGGGCTAATTAGCGCTGTGTGAAATGTCCTGCTTTTTTTAATTTAAAACTGTGGTTAGTAAAATAACTGCTAATAAATTGAAAGTATTCAATACTTTTTAACACAGCAGTGGTCACAGTTATAATTAGTTGTCCGCTTGATAGAAATGATCGAGTTTTCTAAGCAATTTTTCAATACCGTTCGAAGTAATATTCTCCAATTAGAGAAATCCATTATAGTTAATCAAACCTTGTTTATCGTCTTAACGTAATATTCCACGTTATTAATAGCATTTAAAAATCGATTTAACTGTTAATTTTTATGTAATACTAGCTGTTGCCCGCGACTTCGTACGCGTTATACTACTAAATCTGAAGGTAACCTAGAAATAAAGCTAAACTCGCTGTTGCAATAGTATTTTTCAAAGTAGTAGTAATTTTTCGCTGTTGCAACTTGACTTGACACCCCATTATTATCCCATGGGACTTTATTTATTTGATAAAAGGTAAGCTATGTGGTAATCCAGGTTATATTGGTGGACATTTCACACAGCGCTATCTAGCCCCAAACTAAGCAGAGCTTGCACTTTGGGAACCAGATAACTGACAGAATACTTACCTATATATATTTATAATCTACGTATATACGCGGTATATACCAAATTTCATCAAAATCGGTTAAGCCGTTCACAGCGTGATTGAGTAACAAACAAACAAACACCCAAACTTCGCATTTATATTATTAGTGTGATTAGCGGACCCGGCGAACTTCGTACCGCCTTGATATGACGGAGACTGCCAATGTACGGCGCCAGTAGAATTGCCAATTGACTATATGTATGAGAAAATTAATTTTTATCATAATTTCTCTTTGTGTGATTTTTATACGATATTTTAATAGTTAATCTGCTATTCGGGGCGGAGACAAATCCGCGCCGACCGACGCGCCACCCGACGCTTGACTTGGGGAGTAAGTAGGTGAATGCGTGACGAGAGCGTTACGAAAAGTGATTGGACGAAGCAAACGGTAGTTGAAAGGGAGATATAAATTAGTGAAGATAGAAAAGGAGCGAGTTACGTTTTTACATTACTGTAGGGGAAAGAGAGAGAGGTGCAAGTACACATTTACTTTTTCTCTTTCTCTCATAGCCAGTTACGTTTCATATATCTAAGACATAGTGCAAGCCTATTGTCTGTATCACACTGTAGGAGCAAGAGAAAGCAGTGCGCGCGCACATTTTCTTACTCTATTCCTCTCATAGCCAGTGCATAAAACATAATTCTATATATCTCAGTCAGTAGTTCGTTTGCGAGTTTGCTAGCGTTATGCGAACGGTGATTTCTTGATCATTTTTCGTAATTTCATTTCGTTCTTGAACAATTTTATAAATTAATATTTGGAAAAAGAAGTTTTACTTCAGTGTTTGTGTGGTCTAAAGCACACTTGTTGTGTATAAAAACATACAATTCATTTCTTTATGTGAACTTGCAAAGGAGATTATACCTTGTTAAAAATCAACACTGTCTTCATCTTCATTCCCTCGATTCCCAACAACAGGCATAAAATAATATTAACTCCGTGGCGCAGTGGGTGAATAGCTGAGACGCAGGAGGTAGTGGGTTCGATTCCTGCCGCGGAACAAATGTTTGCAAGATTTGTTCTGGGTCTAAATATTTTTCTATATATTTTATGTATATTTTTACAAAAAAGTAGAAGTATTCAGTTAGTTATCTGGTTCCCATAATATAAGCTCTGTTTAGTTTGGGGCTTGATAGCGCTGTGTGAAATGTCCAACAATATTTATTATTTATTTAAATAAAGAGAACTCTAGTCGATAGCTACTGTGCTAGGCCAGCTTAAAGGTTAATAACAAATGTGCACTACTTTGTTTCTTAAATCTTAACCCCCAAATCGCTCACTCAATTACAAGTTGATTAGTCAGAAACCAGTACAAACGTACCAGTATCAGCAATAACTCACGGTAAATCCCCTCTGTATCTGAATCGGGCCATTACAGTCGCGATGGTTCGACTTTGATTTGTATTGGTAGTTACCGTTTTTAGGTTAATACCTCGAATTTCGGGTACTTTTTTGAACACAGGTGGTTTATGTACCGCATTCCCGGATAGAACGCCGGTATTGAAATGGATTTCCCGGTAAAGCACTGTAATGCTGTTATGGGATGTTGGACGAAGCTTGAATGAAATGGAACTAATGTTCTAGTATGTATTGCAATGACCGTACTTAGGCACAATTGTTGGCACAAACTAAAATTACATGAGTGACAGTCATTTTCTGTTCGTATGAAAGATAAAATTATAACTTTTGTGCTTTAAAATCTAAATTAAGTAAAACAGACCTTGTTCCGGTGCCAATGCTGCAGATATAAACACCGTTTTTGTGCTGCAGAAGAGGGCTGTTCGTGCAATTTATAATATGGGCCCCAGAGAGTCATTGCGCAATAAGTTTAAAGAAATAAATATTATGACATTCCCTTGTCAATACATCTATGAAAATCTTATGTATGTTCACAAAAATATTAATTTGTTTAAGAAAAATAGCGATAATCATAATTTTAATACTAGAAATAACGATCGCTGTTGCCCCTTGTAGACTCCGTAAAGTTAGTAAATCGTTTAAAGGGTAAGGTGTTTGCTTTTATAACAAACTCCCAAGTGATGTACAAAAATGACAATATACAAATTTAAAAACGCAATTAAACAAAATCTTTATATAAAAGCCTACTATAAAATATCGGATTACTTAGATGATAGAGAAGCTTGGGATTGAAATTGTTCCAACTCGTTCAAAATGTTACAATTTAGACGTAATTTATTACCTGTATTGTTTAGTATTCTAAAAGGATCATTAAAAAATACAACCAGCCTTGTTTTCTTGCCTTTCTTTCCTGGCTTGGTCGCGAAGGAACAGGCAGTAAAATTGACGTTTCAAAGTGATCCTTGTGATTTTAATGAATAAAAGATTTTGACTTTGAATGTACTGAACAACTTTGACACCAGGCTCTTGAGCAATTAGGTTCGCTTTGTATAAAAATGTAGGCGGATCAATCCACTGTAAGCCACGGCAACACTACATATGTGGGGCTTGATGACGTCATCAAGACACACGCAGTCTGCTCGGATGCGTTTTATAAGCGGTAAACGTTTCACAAAGCATATGAATGAGCTGAATGAGCTAAAACTGACGTGTTAACGGCTAGCTCATGGGCTATGCTCAATACAAATATACTCGTACAAATGGACTCACGCAGCTAGCACTTTTAATACATCGTGCCGATAAACGCTAGTCAGCAATAAAGACGTGACTTTGGTTTGTCTACAAATCTCCTCATTTTTGATTCGATCTCAATCAATTAATCAAATTTTTGATTGCGAATATGGGTTAGTAACAGGTGGTTAGTGATACAGTTTGAGTTCGTCCATAATCAACGTTTAGCGCATGCAGTTTTAGTCAGCGCTACAACATAGAAAAAAAATTTAATAAATTAAATTTTAAACAACATTCAACGTGTTTTTAAGACAAAACGGGTCTTTTCGTGCACAAATTTATATCAAAATTATAAATTTTGACTAACCTCGACCTAAGAGTCGCTCGTGACCACGGCCGATGTAACTTGGCCGAAACGTCGAAAAAAGTAACATTCAACATGTCAACTCGCTCAAAATATACATAATAAAATGACAGATTTAATAAAATTATTCAAGGGATTTATTGCTAAGAAACTCATATATGTTGTAGTATGCCTTTTGTATTAATATTAGTTTCAAATTTCTCTTGAACACATTCTGACTAGAAGAACCCAATACAGACTCAGGTAGGTGCTTATTTATAGGTACGTGTAGCCATAAAAATCACACTCTGATTAAACAAGGCGGTCTTAATAGGTGGGAAACAAAGTTTATTGTGATGTCGTTTACTCTTATGGTTTATAAAGAGAAGAGAAGAGACCTAATATCTCTATGAGTTATTACGCTGAGTGGAGACTTCCCATGCAGCCTATAGTGATAAGAAACACACACTGTTCAAAGTCTTTATTCTTCAGAAAATTGAGATATTATCTACGAGAGGACATAACGTAGTTTTCCGAATGCTTCCCAGGCGAAATGGATTTGTCTGACCTCTTTATTGAAGATGTGAAGCAATGCACAAATCTGTTTGGAACCATTTAAGGGAGGCGTATATTGAAGTTGACACGATAAAATGAATTTAACGCAATCCACTAAATAGCATCATTATTTTGTAATATTCTACAAAATACAATTTCTCCGATATCCGAGTTTATTCAGTTCATATTTGCAGTTCGAACGGCGATATCAGGCAATATTGCATTGTATCTGTATTTGCAGAGAAAGCAATATGTCATTGTCAATATGTACCGACTATTTTATGAATTGATGGAAAAAGTTGGAAAATAATGTTTCCTAGCTTTAATCTTACTGAAATATGTATATATGTAGGGGTTATATCTTTTTATTTTTAATCAATCTATAATGTCCTGCTGCTGGACAAAGGTCTCCCCCAAGTCCTTCCATCTGTTTCTATTCTGTGCGATACACCACCACTCCTTCGACTCCTGCTCGAAGGAGTGGTGGTGTATCGCACATCGTATCGTGTTGATTGTCTCGTTATTACTTAAAATTCAAAATAAAATATAATTTAGATAATTTAAATTTATCATAGTTACTATTCTTGTTATTATATATTTGTAATCGTATCGATAATCGATACTTTTAAATTGTCTGTTTAACATTAAATTAACTTTAGTCTTTCTTTAACTTAACTTCTCTTTTAATCTAAATATTGAACTCTTTATTTGTTAAGGTTTATGGAGGAGGGCGTTAATGCTGTTTCATTTTGTTTATGTGCGCTGTTTTGTGTAACAAATAAAGACATTTGATTTGATTTTTTATTTGATTCTGTGCGATACACCACCACTCCTTCAAGCAGGAGTGGTGATCGTCTCGCCAACGCTTTCTTGGCCGACCCCGACCGCGTCTTCCATCACGCCTTCAGGTTGTCGCTAGATTAGCCCACCCATCGGAGTGCATTCTGCTAATGCGTCCCGCCCAGTCCCATATGTTTTAACTAATTGGGTAAATATTTATCTTCAAGATACGAGTTATGAGCGGAACGCCTTGCCAGAGTCTGTGTTTCCAGATAGCTACAGCTGGGGTATCTTTAAGTCGCGAGTGAATAAGTTTCTTTTAGGTAAGCGTGTACCATCGTGGACTGCATCATCGCTTACCATCAGGCAAGATCGTGGTCAAACGCAAGCCTATAATTTATAAAAAAAAAGATACATTTATTTCGGTCCGTAGGTATTTAAATTAAATAGAGCTAGATAGTATGTGGAGTTCCTTGTGAAAGGGCTCGCCCCTGTGGGGAAGTTACACCAGTATCCCTATTCCTGCTGCCATGCAGCATTGCCGTGTTTCGGTTTAAAGGTTGCGGGTGAAATTACAGACACATGAGGCTTTACACCAGTATGCTTAAATTTGATGGACAATGCATCAAAGGGCACGTTTCTAAGGTGTGTGACCTACGAGGCAATACTTTGTTATTATTATAAGCGATGGATACCACTTAACATCAGGTGGGCCATAAATAAGCTTGTTACATGAATCCTACGATACAGGAAAATCTAGTGTGTGGACTTGAGTAATACCAAAATAGAGTTTAAGAAGACTCGTACTGTAAAGTTACGCAACTCGTAAAGCGGAATAATCTCTCGATAATCAAATTCACACAATTACACTGAATAGGAAGATTGTATAATATATGTGGATCAAAGAGTTTAGATTAAAAGACGAAATTGTTGCATTGGAGCTTGTAAAAAAAGTGGCACTCCGGGAGTGGCACTCCGGGAGTGCCGACAGAAGTGAACACTTGAACAATTACGTGTGTATTTTTTGAATCGTCAGAAAATACGTTTTGTATCGTCAGGAACGGTGTCGGTAACGGTACCAGTGTCGCGAGTTCAATGGTTTTTTCCCATCTCAAAAAAGCCCAACGCTAAAGAAATTTTCACTTCAAAACTGCCAATATGTACTACTCAAAATAAACAATATCCTTAATAAAGTAACTAATTATTACGAAGTTATATTGTGTGTTTTCTGTGTAAAAAAACATTATCCTCTTTTGCAGTCAGGTAACAATAATCGGGCAGAATGCACATCCCTTCCAACACGAGACAAAATGATAGGTTTATCTCAAACATATAGTGAATTACGCCAACAATTTACGCACGTACAATTCTTGATCTGTTTCGTAAATACTATTTGCAACAGTTTCTTTTGTCTAAAATACAAACATTTTATCCTTTTGTAAGTAAATAATATCCGTGACCTAAAACAGATAGCTAGAGTTGACTCTCACACATCGTCGAAAAGTTGACTATTGATAAATATATTTCGCAAGAAACCGTTATGCAACCTGCACCTATGGCTCCCAGCAATCTAGACCATCGTCGAAAGGTTGTTTTTTAAAGTGAAAACTTCTTTAGGCGCGTTGGGCATTTTTGGGATTTTTTCTTTTATTCGAGTTTTCACTTCTGTCGGCGAACCTTTTCAATTTGATCCCACTATGAGGATGGACATACCTCAGATACGCACAAAGCGGTACTCTTCCACTTTTATAATGCGCACAGCCAAAGAGCGGAACGCCTTGCCTGAGTCTGTGTTTCCTGATAACCTTGGGGTGTTCAAGTCGCGAGTTTCTTCTAGGCAAGCGTGTTCCATCCAGGTCATATAACAAATTTAATTAAAATCTTGACGTTTAGTCGTGAAAACTTGTCAAACATACAGAAAGATATAAAATTATAAAAATACTATAAAATTGATAGGTAATAAATATCCGTATTCCGTATTCCAAACGCATATTTCCGTCTTAACCTAAGCACCTGGGCGACTCTAGCAACCACCCGGGTACGCCAGCCGACCGGAAAATACCGGTTTTAACCTGAAATGTCCGGTTGAAACCGGCTCACGCTAGAATGGATGCGCTCTGCTAATAGCAATGCACGCTGTATTGTATCACACTGCTAAGTAACTTGTGTTGATTAGTAAACTTGAATTTACCCCTTATTTAATTGGGAATCCACATTTATTCATAGTATTAATATATAAGTTTACATGGGTCGATGTTATAGTCAAAACCACAGGTCGTACTTGAGTCAGAACAGCTCAAGATATAGGAATATGGCAACAACGAAAAAAGGTTTATGCCCAACACTGGGATGAGAAGGGCTGACAATGCTGATGATGATGATGTAAACATAAGTATGATTAAGAAGATACATAATCATATTAGCAGTGGGAGGTCAACTGAAACGCTGGGCAT
The DNA here is from genome assembly GCA_918857605.2 of Philereme vetulata. Taxonomy (NCBI): domain Eukaryota; kingdom Metazoa; phylum Arthropoda; class Insecta; order Lepidoptera; family Geometridae; genus Philereme; species Philereme vetulata. Next base: position 992,247 of record OU975425.1, read on the forward strand.
AATGAATGAGCAAATAAGTGTAGTTTTTCGTCTAGAGGATTAATAAACTGAAGTAGCAATAGGTGGGGCATATAGCTCAAAGAACTGATGGCCGTTGGGGCAGAAAGGAAAAGCGCAGCGTAGAACCACCGTCATTAGATGGAAAGACGACCTGATAAAGATTACAGGTAACGGTTAGGTACAGACCGCACAAGATATGTCTCTTTATAGATATATGGGGGAGACCTATGTTCACCAGGACATCCTATGGCTGATTTTATAGGACTTAGATATAGAACAAGCCTATGAAACCAGCTTATGTTAAAATCACGCACCTTAGAAACATGCCCTCGGATTCACTGCCCTGTGTCCATCAACTTGAGGCATACAGGTAAGCCACATGTGCCTGTATTTTCACCGGCAACCATACCCTTCAAACCTAGATATAGAAATGTTGCTTTGGCGGCAGAAATAAGTATGGTGGTAGTACTTGTCCGGGCGAGCTGTTTCACAACGAACTCTACTACTCTTGATGATAATGATGACAAAATAAAATAAATAAAAATGTTTTGTCTAAGTAGGCCAACGGAACAGTCAAAGGTTAAAAGAACCTGAAAATAAATCTATTTCCCGATAAAAAGCCATCCACATCGATTCAGTTTCCACATGTCTGCTTCGAGACGAGCCCTGATTCCAACAAGAACAAAACTAGTATAGAATACTGGTTTTACTTGGCATCTGCTCAAAATTTCGTACTTGGATTAGCGGATGTAATATTATGTAATATTTACAAAGTCTATTACATTCATAGGTTGTCTGGTATAGATTGATTTGTAAATTGTTTTGTAATTTGTAAATAAATTTCTTTGGTATGATATCCCACTTGACCTATTAAATCAATTTTGAAATTTGAATCTTCACCATTTTGGCTCTATTGGTCATCCAAAATTTTTTTACTTGCAATAGAGATAGATGTATAGATAGGTAAATATAGCATTTATTTGTAATATCGAACACACTTATGATTATGGTGTAGCCGTTTTGCGTATCTTACGCCTTCGAAATGGCTTTTTGCAGCCCATACAATAACTCCTGGAAAATCTATATAACAATATAGGAATTAGGGATGCGCCCATTAACCTTCGATATCCTTTGAAACGGTCTGGAATGTTCCTTTCACGCACTTTCAGTGATTCACCAAGAGTCGCGGTAAATTAGCAACACCACGTGAAGTTACAAGCCTTTTGTAGAACACAATTTAAGTAAGTAAGTAACAGTATTATTGTTTCTGTTCGTCAGTGTAATATCAAGATAAGTTTGGAAAAACTAAAAAAAGAGATAAATGACGGTCAGTATTTATTCATTATACAATTAATTACTTTATTAATTAATTTATTTTTTTATAAATTAAACTGTCCCACTGCAGGGCATTGGCTTCCCTTCTTCCTTCCACTCCACTCTATCATGCGCGTGTGTAGTCCAGTCTTCCATATAGGAATCGAGTTCGTCTTTCCATCGGCGTCGCGGTCTACTGCGTGTTAGTTTTCTGTCTTTTGGAATTCAATCGGTGGTGGATTTTGCCCATAACTCCTCCGAGATGCGGTAGACATGGTCCGCCCAGCCCCAATTTAACTTGCGTACTTGGTGCCCAACGTCAGTGAATTGTGTTTGGTAGCGCATTTCACTGTTTCCAATGCGGTCTATTAATTCGATTAGGATCTAGGATACTTCGCTCCATGGCTCGCTGACAACCCCCGAGTTTGGACTTTTTTAGATCCGTCAAAGACCAGGTTTGAGTGCCATAGGTAAGGATGGCACTCAAACCTGGTCTTTCGAGAATGCACGCGTCCATGAGCTTACGTTTGAGTGTAAGTGGAAGGTTATCGTTCTTCATGTTTTTCATGATCCAATAGCCCTTCCAGGCGTTTTCTGTTCATTTTGTAACTTCAACATCTTGCCTGGTCTGGAAGGATACTATTACGCCTAGGTAAAGTCAGTATTATTTATAAATTTTACAAATGTCAAGCCATTAAGTTCAGAAGTTACTGAGATGACGATTACTTGTGACAGATGGACGGACAAAATAGTACCATAAGCAGTATTAAAAATACGGGTTTATCACGTACCGTTAAATTGGTGATTCAACCGACATTGTTTCGGTTCAAGTCGTGAACCTTCATCACACCATCCGTTCCGGTTTTACCATATTGGTACAGAACCCTAAAACATACGATATGAACAGGTTTCTATTAGGCAAGGGTGCTTCATCGTAGGCTGCTCACTTACCATCAGGTGAGATCGTATCAAACGCCTATCCATATAAAAAAATAACAGTCTGTCTTTCTGAATGAATTGAAATAAAAACGCCGGAGTATTCTGAACGCTATTTAATTATTCAAATGCAAATACAGGCAACACAGTGTACTGAGGATAAACATAATTTAAACTCTTACAGTGAAACTTGTTTTTACGACTCTCAGATCTTGTCGACTGCCAAAAGAGAGTTGTCTGGTTAATCGGCAGTATATATGAAATCATCTCCGCCGCGATAATAAAATCAAGAAAATAATCTGACACAGGCTCGTGATTGTCTTTTGTTGAAAAGCAATCCCTACGATTCACGAGCTATATGTGTCAACACACAAATGTATAAGGCTTAAATTATAATGTTGCCATTATAAAAAAAGACATTATTGACTGACAATTTCAAAAATATCAGGACAGAATGAATGAAAACACATTATTGTACACCACAAAAGAAACAAACCTATAAATATAAAATCACAAAGTAACACGGACAATGAGCGGTCTTATCGCTTAGAAGTGATTTCTTTCAAACAACCATTTTAATGGAGAGGATTTTTGTCATATTACAACAATGGAGGGTGGTGTATAAAACTGACTGTCTGTTTGATACGTTTTCACGATATATTCATAAATATACAACTAAAAAAAACTATTTTAGAATATATTGACCCCCTTTATATTTTCTTTTGTGTTACCTGTGAACCTTTTTTTTATTTTTTGACCCCACCATTCCGTTTTTATCATTTTTGTACGGAATCCTAGTGCGGAGTCAGGAGTACCTGTGTAACTGTTGGCTGCTATTATATGGTCTTACTTGGCAGTTGTCCAAAATCTAGTTCGAGGATTGGTGCTCTAATGGTATTTGATTTCAAAGCTGCTTGGATTTTTTTGCAAAGGTTGTATATTTATATTACCTATTTACCTATATAGTTTTTAATGTTCTCATAAATTATTTTTGAGAAAAAAGTTTCTTTACCCTTGAGGTTGAGAATACAAATCTAAGGTCGAATAACGTCACGGCGTTACGGTATACAAGTCGGTCTTACCCCAACTGCGCGCGTTAGATGTTTCACACAAAAATAAAAGACATAGTCACAACTACAATGGGTGCTTTCTTCCAGATAACCTTTGGATGGAGAGGATTTTTTTCGTGGCGAATAAATGTGGTTATTTTCCAATGGGAAAATTTCTAAAGCATAAAAGTTCACGTTAGTCTGATCCGGAAAATTTGAGTTAATTCAAACAAAACGCCAGTTAACCCAACAAAACAAATGCCAAACTATTTTCAATTACAAAATCAAAAAGTGCCCAAAACAATCAAAAATAGACAACCAACTTTCCACTCGCCACTTGAACTACGAATTTCGAAACACAGGTATCACGCCGGTACGAAGCGGACGGTACTAATTGACCACTTCACGAATACCGGTACAAATACCGGTAAATTTAGAATTCACGGGTTAATTGCAGTGGACGGCGCGAGTATTCGCTAGAAAATGTCGGTTTAATTTAGTTAGGGACGTGACATTTTATCGACAGCGTTTTGCGGTTCTCCGAGATTTAGTACTAAAATTGGATATTATGCAATTACTTGTTATACTGTTGATTTATGCTTGATTAAATAATGTTATCGAGTCAGAAATGAGGAGATTTGTAGAGAAACTAAAGTCACTGACATAGAACAGTTTAGCAGTTTAGCTTGCAGAATTAGCAAGCTGAAGTATATTAAGAATAGGCACAATATGTACATATCTATCATCATCATCATCCACAGCCCATAAGTGCCCACTGCTGGGAGTAGGCCTATATCTGTCGCATGAAATGAATTCCCATCTATTTAATACAATAACACTGTTCTAAACCCTTAATAATCACCTACTTACAATTTTATGGTCTAAATTTATTAAAAATTGAACTCTCTGTATCCTCAACTGAAATATTTTACGTTGCTTCTTAGTCAGCGTATATGCACTCTTAGTACAGCCGCACTCCATGCACTCTTGTGCCGCCGCGGAGCACCAAGACTCCACATATACATAAATAAGGTAAGATAAGATGACGTTAATTTGCTAATCAACAGCCTTCTTGCGGATCGCTCAACTTATTAATTAACCTCCTGCATTTCATCTAACTATTTACTAGTGACCGACCGAAATTTCGGTTTCGGCCAGTTTCTACCAAGAAATCTAGTTACGGCCTTAGTTTCGGTTTTGGCCAAAAAGTAGCCGAAACTCTTTCATGAATATTCGTGCGAACTTCGCAGCTAACTCGTTCTCGTCCGCCGCGCCGCCGGCTCAGGTCGCTGCTGTCCATCGTTATGCCAATGGAGCTGAGGTTGTGTTTTGCACATACATTATTTTAAGTAAGGTTTCTTATGTTTTTACTTGTACTTCTGCTATGATTTATTATATATTTTATTTCAGTAGCAATTATTAGTTATTGAACTTCATTCTGTTGAGTTTTATATTTAAGCGATAACTAAAATACATTATATTCTATTTAGATTTTACTTTGATTTGCGTGTTCATAGGTAATTGTTGTTGGATTATATATTGCATCCTTATTTTAACATTTTTTACCACCCAAACGATTAAACGATTTTATTTGTATATGCAAATAAATGTGTGAAAAATTCACTAGATTCAAGTATACAATAAAATTTTTACATATGTTTAAGTAAGTTTCGGTTTCGGCTGAAACTGAGAGCAAGGCCGAGGGTTCGGTTTCGGTTTCGGCTGAAAAACCTATTTCGGTCGGACACTACTATTTACACACTGCACCACGGAGTTCATCGAGACCTTGCTACTTTTATATTTTAAGGTTTTACATCTATTATTCACACATAATATGAAAAAATCGGTCAAGTGTGAATCGGACTCGCGCACGAAGGGTTCCGTACCATTATCTATATAAACAGCAAAAATATCACGTTTGTTGTATGGGAGCCTCTCTTAAATATTTGTTTTATTTTAATTTAATTATTTACTTTTAAAGTGAATATATAACTAAATATTCTGTGAATATTTCAAGCGTCTATTTGTAGCCATTATCAATATCGAGATAAAACGAGAAAAAAAACCCGTTTGTTGTATCGGAGCCCCCCTTAAATATATATTTTATTTTGTTTTAGTACTTGTTGTTATAGCGGCCACAGAAATACATCATTTGTAAAAATTCAACTGTTTAAATATCACGGTTCATGAGATACAGCCTGGTGACAGTCGGACAGACAGACAGACAATGGAGCCTTAGTAATAGGGTGCCGTTTTACCCTCTGGGTACGGAACCCTAAAAATTATAATTTTTATCAATAAACAGACTTACAACACGTGCACCTACAATAAATGTTTGTCCGCATTACACAAAGATTAACTGGAAGAGAATGCTATCTAGCATTAAGTTCGCCTGTGAACAGATTATTTTTATTTTATTTTAATATAAGGATTTTTTATTAATTCAATGTTCAGACTTCTTTTTCTATTTAATTTTACACTGGAATTCTTAGTCAAGATAGGGGTACGAAAGAAAAATTGCCAGAAAATAGTGTGAAAAATTTCTTTGGTTGTAAACGATGAATGTTAATTTCAAAGTGACACTGTGAGTGAATGATATAAATAATTGATGTACATTTCACACAGCGCTATCTAGCCCCAAACTAAACAGAGCTTGTACTATGGGAACCAGATAAATAATATAATACTTTTACACGTTTTTTTTGTAAATACCTACTACTTTAAATACATACTTTTTGAAAAACATCCAGACCTGAATGAATGATATGAATAATATACAACATGAAAATTATTTGTGTAAAAACTGTTCGGCTAGCTAGGGGATTCTACTAGTTAATGTTTATGAAATACTAGCTTCCGTCAGCAGCTTCGCACGCGTTTGTTGTCAACAAAAAGTAGCCCAGTTATAATCTACGCACATATCAAATTTCATCAAAAACTGTTCAGCCGTTACGACGTGATTGAGTAACAAACAAATAAACAAACATGCAAACTTTTGGATTTATAATATTAGTGTGACAAACATGATTTAACGGTGAAGTAAGTGAAATATCTATCTCTATCAACTTACTTACTTCTAGCAATTAAATTTTATGTGATTTCAACATTTAGCCTCTAGGTGAATACTGAAGTGTTAAAATTCACGGAACTCACTTGGACGGCAATATTTATAGTACCATGTAATAACGCCAAGATATCAATACGAGCCGTTTGAATACGGAAAGAGGTCTACAATCCTGCGAGAGGTTATTTGTTTAGAGGTTCTGTTTTAAGTGACAGGTGGAAGCGTTTATATGGGCGAAAATCTAAAAATTCGGTTCTAAAACAAAAACATTTGTTTTAGAGTTATCATCAATATTTCAAAATCAAGAATACCAGTCATATTATTTATGACTCTATAAGTCTAACTCCTAATAAGTTTAAGAAAATAATTATCATGACATTGAAAATAACAGAATTATCACACTCTCTAATCACAGTAGCCACAAACAAGAACTGAACTAATATGAACGTATGTATGTAATATGTACTAAAATATATTTGTACTATTAGTTCTAAATAAATGATTTTTTTGAATTTTGAATATGGTTCCTATAGTACAAGCTCTGCTTTGTTCGGGACTAGATCACGCTGTGTGAAATGTCCAGCTATTCGCCCACTGCGCCACGGAGGTCGTGGATGCATTGCATTGCATCCATCAGCCTAAGACGTACCTGTTAATCATACTGTAATGTATGGTCAATAAATTAGCGCTATGAAGAACTAATCTGAAACCAAATGATACTCGTACAACATAGTATACACGGTGTCCTTTAAATCACTGTTTTTCCAGAACAAACGTTGTTCAGACCACGGTCTACTAACGGATTATAGCATCAAATTAAAAAACAAAATGAAATCGATCTTTGAAAAACATAAAAAGTTGCAAACTTAGAACGTCTATTTTAACGTTACGCCCTACAACATAGAGCACTGACCGGTAGCCATTAGGTACCTATCTAACTAAGGAATAGTTAATACGCTACGGCTAGCGTACCCCTGAACTTTATGTCACGGTTAGTTTTTGAACAAAGTTAGACTTATTTGAGAAGCTCTAGATTTTTTTTATTTTCTTAATTGATGCTATGATTATTAGACTATAGTCTGAGCAACTTTTGTTCTGGGAAAACAGTGATTTAACGAACACCGTTTATAGTCAAAGTCATATCAAAATGTTGATCCAGGATTTACTAATTAATTAAAAGTAACTGATTAAATAAGTCATTTTATTTAAAATTTTAAATTAAATGTATATTTAGTTGTTTTTAATTATACTGTCTCACTGCTGGGCAAAGGCCCTCATCTTTCTCTCCTCTCTATAATTTTTTTTTATTTTTGAAATTAAGTATGAGTGTAATTTTAATTTCAAGTAAATCTTCTAAATTCCTTTAAAATCATATTGCATTTTTAATAATTCTCTCTAGGTGACATATTTCTTAAAAATAATTGTATATAAAATGAAAATCTGTTATCGACATTAAGCATTAGCTATAAGAGTTTGCTTACATCGATATCATGTGCTGTTGTTTTTTTGATGAAAGAATAAAAAAACCATGGTACTTATTAACTAGTGGTTCGCTCCGAACTGAGATCTCGCGAGTCTCTCATCAAATCCAAAAAAAAATATTAGTAATCGTTGACTATCAAAATAGTGCCATGAAATGCACAACCAACTTGACCTACAGTTTCATTTAAAATACAGGTAACAGGAGTTCATGTTATTAGTTCGTTACTTTTTTTAGGGTAGAAATTGCAATTATTCTGGACTTCAGACTTTTCCCTATATTTGTTTCACCTACAAGCATACCCAATTTCAGAACTGTGAGGTCACTGGTGTACCCTGTGAATTTTGTCAAAGGTCTATTTTTATTTTATTTATTTGGGAAGATAAACAGTCATACATTATGAAGTAGAACATAGTGCTAATAGTTGCATGAATAAATGCATGACCGACGACATCATCCACAGATTAAATTTAATTAGATATTCATTTAATTATGGCTAATAACTCAAAAACTACAAAGTTTAAAAAATAAAATAAAATGGCGTCCAAATGTATTTTTATATAATTCATAATTCATTTATTCATAAACAATTTCTAAAATCGTGTTTGAACTGATATTTGCTTACAACTAACAACAAAATACAATAATAAAACAAATATTATTTCAACCAACTACCGCAATACCAAATAGCTAATAATACAATAAATTAAAAAAAAAATTCTAAATATAAATCATGTCTAAAATGTCAAAAATAATAATTAATTAAAACTTCCATAAATGTCAAAGTGATCCAGCCATTAAATTGTATAACGAACAAAGTCATCGATTGAGTAGAAGCATCCCTCCAGCAAAAGTTTTCTCAATTCTGATTTAAATTTATTTAAGTTATCAGTCTCTTTTAAATGTAACGGTAAGGTGTTAAATAATCTTACATCCTGGTACCTGCTGCAGTGTTTGGCTATGTTTAACCTAGGGCAGAAAGGTGCAACAAGATCCTTTCTTCTAGTCCCTAATCGAACGGACCTTTGTTCTGCAGATTCATATTTATATCCTTGTTTAATAACGTCAGTCAGGCGAACCAATATATAAATACTAGGTACTGTAATATTTAGGTCATTAAATGGTTCTCTACAAGATATCCACGGAGGTAAGCGTAGCGTAGCGTATACTTTTTATTAGACGTCATATTTGACCTTATCGACTCATTTCGATTTTACCTGTTGAGCCCTATCTTAGCAATCCCCAAACATTTTTAGCTCACCTACCTCTATACCAAATTTCACGATGATCGGATCAACGCTTCGAAAGTTATTCTCGGACAAACAAACATACTTAAATACAACGCCGATTTGCCCAAGTTGATTTGGAGATCTCGGTTCGCTCGATCAATAATACTCATTGTTAGAAAGTATGGATAACAAAATAATTGTTTGGCATTTTGACTTGATTTTTTAGTATTACCGATCTATGAATATATTTAACAAAATCATCAGAAAAACTGCAAGTATATAACTCAGACCATACTAGAATTTATTTAGGCATTCGCCCTAGGGTGACAATAAACAGGACACCCTGACCAAACGTTTGGGCAACGCGGGACGCATAAACGAGTTGTTAAAAGCTTTTACTATTTATACTATATTTTACCCGCGGATTGGGGCGTGGTAATACATGACCTACTTTTGATCTGGTCGTCCTTTATATATGAATAAAATATTGGGGGGACAAAACCGATTATAAAATTGTAAAAATGTAATATTTTAAAAAGGCGGGGCAACATAAAAAAATGTTTTTAACACATTTATTAAAACGAGTAATTTTTGTGACATTTCAAGTTTTCGTTGATTTATTTCTTTAGTAAAAAGTAATATAGAATAGTTGTATTTCATTATTATTAATATACAGAATAATAAAGTATTCTTACCACACCTAGTTTACAGAATAAACTCTTCATAGTTCTCTATATATTGAATATCCCCAGACATGTACATAACGCCCTTATCATATTATTTTTTGTAATTTGTGGGGAAACAGGCGGGTGAAATGCAATGCCAATATGCCATATTATATGCAATATTTATATGGAAGAAGGGTCTTCCTCGACGTTTTTGCTCAAACTTAAATATGTTTAGTTGCTAATTACGTTTAGCGATTGTTATGCAAGCCGGGCTTAAAAATAATAATAGTTATATCTTGTTACCACAAAAAAGTTAAACAACTGTTTAACGCGTGTTTAAAAACTTCTTACCTATTTGTGGGTTTTTTAAACACGAGCTAAACAGTGTTTAACTTTTTTGTGGTACAACCATAATGTTTATTTCAAGCAACGTGTACATATTCAGAAATATCAATGGTCCATAACTATAAATATCTAACAGACTAACCATACTTAGGAAATATTAAACTACTTATCAATAACAGTGGAGGGTTTTCTCTGCATTGGAGCCTGAATATAGCGATATATATATATTAATAATAAGACTTAATGTTCGACGTCGAACCGAAATACTCACAAAAAGTCAAACGGATTGTTCTATTGTACTTGCTTATAGAACATAAACGTGTATCAGCACCATTAGGCTGCCTTTTTATGTGCTAAGCTTTCTATGGTGTTTCAAACCGACTAATAGATTTATAGTTAAAACGTTTATTTTTCTCAAAAGAAATTTACATTTCACTTTAAATAAAAATTAAATAAATATTGGTGGACATTTCACACATCGCTGTCACGCCACAAACAAACCAGAGCTATGGGAACCAGATAACGGATAGAATACTTTATAAACTTTTTTTTTTAAGAAAATATTCAGACTCGGAACATATATCTGTAGATCATGCAAATATTTGTTCTGCGGCAGAACTCGAACCCGCTACCTCCTGTGTCTCAGCCAGCTAAACGCCGACTACGCCACGGAGTCGTCAAGAATAATAATAAGATAATAATTTAAACTTAAGTAATTTTGTGCTTCAAAACAGTAAAACAAATTTAAATAGTGGCTGATTCTCAAAAAATAACAAACAAGAATTACATAAACATTTTACGATTTGTTTATCTTAGCTTAAATCTGGTGGAAAAAGAATATAGTAAGCTATAATAATACTCGTTGAAGCTAAAAATGCGAGTAATTTAGCTAGCATCACACATCTATACATCTATATAGCTTTGGTGGACATAGACACAAAGATTCGCTTAGCTTTGACTTAGCTTACCGCTTAGCTACCTCGTTCATCTCTGGTGGAAAAGGGCTTAACAAAGCTAAGTTTTAATAATACTCGTTGAAGCTACAAGGATGCGAGTAACTTAACATTACACATCAATCTATGCCACTTGCCTTTTGGGTCTAAATAGATACATAGTTTCGTTCATCACTAGTGGAAAAGCACCCTTAGTTAGACGTATCCTTTGAGGTAATGCTTTGAGTATTTGTCGCTATATATCTATGTATTTATCATTAATTAATATGTTTCATATATATGTCTAAGAATCTATATAGGTAAAGAAAGGGGTAAGTTACACCATTTATAACTTAAGAACGGCTTGACCGATTTTTATGATGTTTAATTTGTTGGATTTGGCTCCGTCCTGAATAGCAGAATAACTAGTATAACATCGGAAAAAGTCACGAGAAAAGAATTTCAGTAATTAAGAAAATTTACTTTCTCATATTAAATGCCGCTAATGATGGCCGATTGAAAATTCTACCGGCGACGTAGATTGGCAGCACGCGTCATATGCATGTCAAGGCGGTACGAAGTTCAGCGGGTCAGCTAGTGTATAATATATAAAAATTGTTATGAGTTGCTAATATTAAGGTTCATTTTTTTTATTTTTATATCGTTATATATATGTATGTACATGTAGTATGTTAGGTACACTAATACACCCCAGGTAATGTCCACACAGCCCATTTTATCCAAAGGGTTTCTGGTAGAGATTGCTATTTAGCGATAAAACCACCTTGTGTATCCATAAATGTACGTTGTTATTTATTATTTGTATTTGTTTCATGATGAACAATTAAGTGTTATCTAATCTAATTAGATGCAATTTTAATAATCAGGAATAATCGGTTACCATAAGGTACGCTATCGGTGTTTTCCTTACATAATAAAATTACAAACTCATTCAACAAACAGATTCTAATAAAGGTGTCTAATATTAACTTTTTCCAATCAATCCACAAAAACCTTGTTCGATCGCGCCCGGGGCGAAACCTTTTCAATCCCTAGTTAATAAAACTTGATAAGTTATTTAACGTGTAAGACTTCGTTTTATAAAAAACAGTGACCATTACTTAACGTCTGTGAAATAGCAGTATCTCGCTTCAAATAGTTGACGGACAATAGGCAACAAATATCCTAGAAAACGTATCGCGAGACACGATGTGCGACATAAATAAATTAATACATATTGTTGGACATTTCACACAGCGCTATCTAGCCCCAAACTAAGCAGAGCTGGTACTATGGGAACCAGATAACTGATAGAATACAACATTTTTTTTTACATGGCTAGGTCTAGGCAGCAGGGCTAGGCATAGGTACTTTAAGAATGGCGACACAAGATGAGTGATCTTGTGTCGCCATTCATATAGTACTGTTACGCCGAGGCTGTTACAGAATAAGTAATAGTGTGATTTTCTCGAAGTTATACCTACTGTGTCACAGAATAGGTAATACTTGGTATGGACTACGTTTTTACCTACCGTTGCACAGAATAATAAATAGTAGACGAGTGGAATGCCTTTCTAGTTGCTATCGGAACGTACTCGAACTAATAATTTTCTAGTAACTGTGTGTAGTATAAATAGGGCGTGGAGAGGCCCGAAATAGTCAGTCTTGATTTGGCAATACGTGCGAACATTTCGGTGACTTTTAGTGGTTTATTGTGCGATAGTGTTATGAATTAGTGTGTTGTTATTAAGATCGTGTATTTTGCATTTTAGTGTTGAATAAACGTTAGATTGATTTTCATTGTTTTATTCCGAACCCTCAGCTCGTAACAATACCTAATAACAAGTGAGATACAAAATGTCTCACGATGTCGCACGATGTCCAGCCACATCGCACGACATGTCCTGCGAAACGTCTCTCGGGGCATTTGTCCTCTAGTGAATATGAGTAGAATTTAATTTATTTATTCGGCGTATACAAGGTTTTAGCTGTTAGAATGTAGATGAAGGCGGCAATGGTCGTTTATTAGATGTATCTTGCCACAGAGTGCTGGTATTACTTTTAATTTATTTTACGATCATCAAATGACGTTCAACGCTTTTGAGAAGATTAATGCTGTAAAATAAGTAGGCTCTGTATGCATTGAGTTCATTCCTCGGGGAGAGATCTGATATCTGCGTATGAAGATATATAGGTGTTATTTATGCAGCGTCTAACCGACTTTCGAATATGAGGTTATTGTGTTCTGGCCTAGATATGAAATCCCATGAACGCCACCTTCCTATATAAAACTGTAAATCCAGTCCATCTCAAGGTTGTCTGGAAGAGATCGCTCATAGTGATAAGACCGCCGATTTTACTTTACGTTATTATGAATTAAGCTATGGATATCAGTATGTAAAGAGGTTTCTGCTGTGTAGGGAACGCATCGACAATACCCCGGGTGTCGCCGGTGTCAATAGGCGACGGTGACCGCTTACCATCGCCTGTTCCTAGGCGCCTGGCCTGTTTCCTCACAAATAACATAAATAAAAACTAAAAAGTTTTTTTACATAAATATCTAAACACACGAACTGCGATAAAATTAAATTCATTTATTTTAGTTGTCGAATATCCGTATTAGTTAGTAAAAAAACTTTTTGAGAAATTGTCTTTCTTCATGATTTTACTACATGGAGGGGGTTAGTGACGCTCTCTTAAGTACTTATATGGTATCTAATCTTAACATTGTATATCTATTTTCTCAAAACCCAGCTGACCCACAAACTGTATTGTCTAGTCACGTACCGTTTTTATGTACTTCCGGTCAGGCAGTAACGAAAACCGTAAATATATATATGTCGCTGTTTATGTGCCCTACTCTACCTTTATTGGTCGGCCAATGTCGACCGAGTTTGATCTTATTTTTTTGGGTCAGACTGTTGCCTATAAAATTTTAGGGTCACCTGATATAAGTCTATAAAGAAGGGCATAAGAATAGATAACAAAAACATTTGCTTTTTCATGTTATTATATTATTTTAAATAATTATCAATCAGAAAATAAGTTAAAAAACAGTTTTGAGTCATTTTCTATCAAGAAAGTTCTAAATTTTGTTCGATCTTTTTAAATACAAGTAATAAAAAGTAACTTAAGGAGTTTATATAGAAACATACCTACAGGTTAGATATGAGCAAATTGCTTAAATTTTAACAAGGTTTGTATTAGTATTTTTATTTTAATAGTGTTAGGTATCCGAACACATATGGAAATATCCAAGATTCTTCAAACCGTCTCAAAAATTTAAAGCCTAGACGGAACTTCAACCCGCAACCTTCCTCTTGATACGAGGACGCACTATCCAATCGTGCTACCAGGCCATGTCACGTCAGGGTTGAAATTGGTGAGATGATTCAGATCACGACTAAAGCGCCGTTAGCTCCATCTACAGGAAAACTTTTACAGTTTTTGAGCTGCTCAATGCCAAACGATGCAGTTTAGTACATTGCTAAGAGATGTCGCGTTGCTAATTTCAAATAGTATTTTTATAGTGATATGCGAACACGTACGGAAAATTCCAAGATTTTTAAAAAGATCTCAACTTTTTTTAATAATATATATATTAGATAGTGCATCCTCGTAAAAGAAAGGTTGCGGGTTCAAGTCCCGTCTAGGCTTGACATTTTTGAGATTGTTTTAAAAATCAAGGTATGTATTGTTATATTCTATGGCAATTTGGAAATAGCAAAATGTTGTTAATTAGGCATTTTTATATACATTATTTTTCGTGAAAAAAAAGTTAAACTTTGTAACATAGTATCAGGGCGTGGTTAATGGACTGGTAGCATCTAATAACCTTGATGGGACTAAGATGTTTTTAAAAGAACTGAAAGTAGCTTTAAATTCAAATCAAAGCTGGCCTACCATGTCTTAGTTTGGTTTATTTTATCATCGCACCCCTCGCCATCGGCAGGTAATCCATCCACACACCTTGAAGACGACGTGGTCCAGAGAAATTTACTCCCGCGAACACTTCGCTTGTGGAATGGTCTCCCTGCCGAGGTTTTCCCCAGAGGTACGAGGTTCTTTGAAAAAGGCGTTTTGAAAATTTTAAAGGGTCGGTAACACGCGAGTAATACCTATGGTGTTACAAGCGTCTATAGGCTACAGTAACCGCTTACCATCAGGTGGGCCGTATACTTGGTTGCTACTTTAGTGGAATAAAAAAAATAGAGACAAGAGAAGGGCTCTGTTAAAGTCAGTCAAGCGGCATTACAAAGAAATTACTTGAAAGATTCAACTTGGAAAATTATAAACCACGGCTGGAGACTATTAGTAAGACCATCGGTATGCGATTAGATAACTGATGCTATGAAGTACTGGATGCTCTTCAGCATGACTTGTTAAAGAGAGAATATGTTAGAGGTTTTGCACCTCTTTACTTTATTAAGTTTTTAATTGATCTAATCTATGTCAATTTGATAAAAAATCAAAATGATGTTGTTGTTATACGTGTTATGAGGCGATTTTTTATGAGAAAACCTGTATTTTTCTTTAATTTCTGCTACAATACCGCTACGCCGTAGGGCATTTGTTAAGCGTCGCCTACGCCGTAGCACATCAAATAATAACAACTCAGACTATGAAGCCCGTCGTAGCGCTTTTGCTACGAAATCATTTGCATAATATTATACTATCTACCTCCCGTGGCTTCGCACGTGTGAATTATCAAAATAGTAGCCTATGTCTCAATCCAGGTCTTAATCTATCCAAATAATTAGATTCCCTAATGATTAACCAAAATACGTATAACAAAATATTACATGACAACCAACCTTTCTTATACAATTTATTTCTAAATCATGTTATTTCAAATATGATTCATTTTACAAACAACGATTCTAATACAGCTTATTTTAAAAACCTCTAATTTCAGCAATGTTTTTTTCACAAAGAATCACATTACAAGTATCTATTTCGTAATATTTGTAAATTTCACTTTTTCTCCAACCCTCTGGACTCTAGGTGGGCTCCCGCTAGAGGCTCTTACGCCACACTTAAACTTCGCTCTGCTACGGAGGTTGCCGGCTCGCTTCGCTCGCCACCTCCCCTCTACACTTCACTTGGCCTCGTATGACTTGCTTCACTCAGGACTCCCGCGAGCTTCTGGCTCCCGCGCTCTTTATATACACTCTAGGGGTGTCACGCACAAGACCACGTGGGGTCGGGGTGCCCCGTGTCGATTCTGTCACGGCATGCAAAATGACTGATTGATGATGATTGTATTGAACCTATTACATTATCCTTAGTATAATAAATACATATTGCTGAACATTTCACGCAGCGCTATCTAGCCCCAAACTAAGCAAAGCTTGTACTATGGGAACCAGATAAGAGATAGAATACTTACATACATTTTTTTTGTAAATACATACTTAAAATCTAAAGAAAAATACCTAAACCCGGAACAAATACTAACATTTATCACGTATCGGATATCAAACCCGCAGCCTCCTGCGTCTCTGCTGCAATATATACATATGTATGTATATATTGTAAATATTTTTTTTATCCGGATATCCCACAAACTGAAGCCTAGTTAGAATGGCTGAAAGCTAACAGAACGATTGCACAGCTCTAGATCCATCCGTAGTTAATTGGATTCAAGTCTAGCATTGCTTTTTCTGTCGTTACAGCGATACGTATTGTCGAACAAATGTCCGAATGGAGTAAATAGATTTTATAGGCTACGACACGACATTAAAATAAAACTGGCCAAATGCAAGTCGGACTCGCGCACGAAGGGTTCCGGAACATTATCTATAAAAACAGCAAAAAAATCACGTTTGTTGTATGGGAGCCCCCCTTAAATATTTATTTTATTCTGTTAAAAAAAATCTGTTTTTATGTTATTCGTAATATTTGATTGTTTTGTTTATCTTCATTTTGTTTGCTTTGTACCTTTGATTTAAGTAATTGTACATACGATAGGACCGACATGTATTTTTGTAAGGTATAATAAATTGGAATAAAAAAAATTATTTGTTGTTATAGCGGCAACAGAAATACATCCTCTGTGAAAATTTCAGCAGTCCATCTGTCGGTTTATGAGACTGGTGACATCCGGACATACAGACAGATAGAGAGACAGCGGAGCTTTAGTAATAGGGTGCCAAAATGCAACTTACTATTAAATACATCAATCGATTATCACACCACTCTCTCCGGTCCTGTGTGCCAAGCGCATCCATTGCCTTCCCGCAACTCGCGCGATGTCGTCCGACCATCTGGCTGGTGGTCTGCCAACAGGTCTGCACCCTTCTCGCGGCCACTGTATGTCACACAACTGTATGTCAAATATAAAATAAATAATTCCTAAACAATGGCAACAACTTAAAATAATAAAAATTGAAAATACTTTATTGCACTTAAATTTAAAAAAGGTGAACTCAATGCTAGAAATCATTATCTTCCAGATAACCTTTGTGTGTTGTGGATAAAACTGTTTAGGTAGTGTACAGAAAAGGAATATTTGCACAGGACTAATACAAATAGCATTTCGTAGGTTCAATCCTGACCTAAGAGGTTATTAGGTGCTTCATCTAAGACCACATCGTCGCTTACCATCAAGTGAGATTGTGGTGAAACGAAGACCTATACATGTTAAAAAAAACATACCACATATATAAACCTACTTAAATATATATCTATAAATACTATCTTTATCTATACTTCTATACTAAAATTATAAAGAGGAAAGATTTGTATTTTTGTGTGTATGTTTGTAATTAATAAGCTCAAAAACTATTGTGCCGATTTCAAAAATGCTTACACAATTGGAAAGTTACATTCACCCTTAATGACATAGACTATAATAATTACTAGAAAAGATTCGGAATCTTTACTAAAACTTGAGTAACGGAACCCAAGGTGTAAAAAAGGGCCCTAAAACGTATTTCGACGCATGCGCTGCGGAAACTATTGATGATAGAACAAAAGTATGTTCTACTATATTAAAGAACATATCAATATCTACAACAAACTTTGTAATATTATAAAGAGGAAAGATTTGTTTGTTTGTTTGTATTGAATAGGCTCCGAAACTACTGGACCGATTCAAAAATTCTTTCATTGTTAGGAAGCTACACTATCTCCGGGTGACACAGGCTACTTTTTACCCAACTGCGAAGAAGGAGGGTAATGTTTTTTATAAAAAACTACGCGTGCAAAGCTGCGGATTGGTTAGCTAGTACTTAATATAATGGACTAAACCAGACCAATAGATTGAACATCGTTGAATGTAAACAGCCGTGGTCAGTAAAGAAGTTTAAATTCTTTATGTAGCCTTTCAGCGCTTCGTGTTTACGAGTCTCGCTCTAGATATTTATGTTTTTGTTGGGGTAATGTACATTTTAAAGGAATATTTAAGCGCTGGAAGGAGAATACTACCGGAAAAAAGTATCCCTATTACACCTTTATATTTCTGCAGGTTTTTCTGGTTGTTGATACGAGTTTTTTGATGCAATGCTTAAGATTATTGTATTTTTCGCGTATTTCTCTATGCTAGGAAGCATGGGGGCACAATAACGACTAATTTTGATGTTATGATATTACTTTTTAAACTAAACTTACAATCGTCATCAACATCAGCCGAAGGGCGGGCCACTACTGAATATAGTCTTTCACAGATTTTATACAATAGTTAATAATTTGTATAGGAGCCGTCAAAACTTATATTGTTTCACTCTCTTAAACGCTTTGATGTGGTCTTAACCAAATTTTTTATCTTATTCTAGTATTATCATAGAAGGTCTTATAAGTGGTGGCGCGATGATATGGACGCCTTTTTTAGAGACTGGCGGGATTTAGTACAAGGTTGAGAAAAGTGGAGAGATGAGGGGAGGCCTTTGCCCAGCAGTGGAACAGCATAGGCTAGATAAAAAAATTCTAGTATTTGCTAAATCGTTATAAATAAATCAATATTGCTGGCCATTTCAGACAGTGCTAACTATCCCCAAACTAAGCAAAGATTGTACTATGGGAACTAGATAACTGATAGAATACTTGTCTTGTCTTTTATGCTTTTTTTTTAATATATGCAATATATAGTTTTTTGGAGTTTTAGTGGAGCAAATCATACGGGCTGAAAGTAAATCCAACGAAAACTCAAGTGATTGTTATAGGAAGCTTGCGGATGATTACACAAATCGATTGGCTTGATTTACCTGAAGTGAAATTTGACGGTACATCAATAGAAGTTAGCAAGGTAGTCAAGAACCTGGGGGTACTCATGGATCGTCAGTTATCTTGGGGACCACAACTAGCAGCGGTAAGCCGAAAGACCTTTGCTGCAGCTGCCTCTCTTAAACGGCTGCGAAACTTCCTTCCGACTTTCACCGAAATTGCACTTGCACAGACATTGCTGCATCCCATTCTCGATTACGCTGACGCCAGCTATCTTGATTTAACTGAAGACCAACTCAACAAGCTTGAGCGTCTCCAGAATTTCTCTATTAGATTCATATTTGGCTTGCGCAAGTTCGACCACATTTCTGAGTATCGCCACAGACTTAAGTGGTTACCCATCCGCCTTCGCCGGAATGCGCATATCCTTTCCCTCCTTTACAGCCTCCTTTTCAACCCTTCTACTCCGTCCTACCTCAAAGAACGCTTTGACTTTCTTCACCTTTCCAACTCTCGATCCTTACGTTCCTCTAAAACCCTTCAATTAAAAACTCCCCACCATACCTCAGTATTTTATAGTACCTCTTTTACTCTGCAGGCTACCAGACTCTGGAATGCCCTACCTGTCTCAATTCGTCATGCAAAATCTCTCCCTATCTTTAAAAACATGGTCAGACAACACTTTCTGTCATCCATCGCTCACTAGGCCATTTATTTATTTATACATTTTTATAATTTATGTATGTAGGTATGACAATATATAAATATATATTTTATTATCCTAATATTAATATTTATGTAATTTTATGATTATATTATTTAATATAATTAAGCATTTTATTTTATATTAACTATATTTTTTATAAATTGTAATATATGCTTGTTTTTTAAAAAAAAAAACTGATTCTAATAAAAAATCTTATGCCGCCGTCCTTATTTGTTCATATAGATCCTGTCCATCCAAAGGTTGCCTGGAAGAGATCGCTTTTAGCGATAAGGCCGCCCATTGTACCTATGATTTAAAATTGTATTTTCTTTTATATGTTTGTATTTAATGGTGTGCAATAAAGAAATTATCTAATCTAATCTAGGCGTATAGAGAAGCAACCAAACCTGGAACAAATATGTGTTGATCGTGCAAACATCTGTTCGAGGTGGGAATCGAACTCACAACCTTTTGCTTCTCAGCTGGCTATTCACCCACTGCACCACGGAGGTCGTTAAAGGTAATCAATAATGTTGGTAACACAACCATTTCACACCCACATCACTAAAAATCAATCAGCCAACTAATTCTCAAACTTTCCTCATTAAACAATATCGACACTTGTTAAAGTAGAATGGCAACTGCTAAGCCGACTTCGATTGAGTTCTGCGATATAGTTCTCGATTACGTGAGACGATCACGGCACGAGGTGTTACCTTCATCATCATCATTACATTCATTATATCAGCCAAAGGACGTCCACTGATTAACATAATATCTTCATCAGCTTCTTGGTATCACATTAACTCCGACTCTCAATTTCGGCTTCTACATTGAGTCAAAAGCCCAGTTGGCTGCTAAAAAGCTTGGTATACTCGCAAAGGTGAGGCACTACTTCACACCGGGACAGTTGCTCAACTTGTACCAAGCACACGTCCGATCGTTTTTGGAGTACTATTCTCACCTCTGGGACGGATCAGCGAAGTACCAACTTGAAGCTCTGTAATCAATTGAGAAGAGCAATTGATCAAAAGATCAATTGATGCAAGGCTGCTCAGCCTGGAGCATCGACGAAAGGTTGCTAGCCTCTCGGTTTTTTATCGAATACATTTCGGGGAGTGTGTAGCGAAACTTTTCAACCTGATCCCACCATCTCCATTCTATCAACGGACAACCAGACGCTCTGCGGTGCGCCACCGCTTTATGGTAGAAATACATCCCATTCGGAACGCCTTGCCAGAGTCTATGTTTCCTGATAGCTACAACCTGGGTATCTTTAAGTCGCGAGTGAATAGGTTTCTTTTATACAAGCGTGTACCATTGTAGACTTCATCATCGCTTAAAAAAAAACATAAACCTCATCATAGATTTCCAGAGCGACTGATCCTGTGCAGCCTGCATCCATCGGCTACCAGTAACCCTTATCTCCATCTAGTGGGTGTTACCGAATAGTTTAGGTTTCTTATAAGAAAGCCTTATATCCTATCCTACTAATATTATAAACGCGAAAGTTTGTATGTATGGATGTTTGTTACTCTTTCACGTCGGAACGGCTGAACCGATTGCGATGAAATTCTGTATAAAAGTAGTTTATGACTTGGATTAACACATGGGCTACTTTTTATTGACAAACAATGCGAGCGAAGCCGCTGGTGGCAGCTAGTGAATTCATAAGAGAAAAAACAAAAGTAACAGATGCACTACACTACGCACTTAAGTTAAAATGGCGGTGGGCGGGACATATAGCCCGATATCAGGATGATAGGTGGACCATAAGAGCGACGAGATGGGTTGGACCCAGCGGCAAAAGAAGACTAGGTCGACCAAGAAAAAGATGGACTAACGACATCACTGAAATTGCCGGGAATCAGTGGATAACAACAGCAAAAGATAGAGAGACATGGAGTAAATAGGAGGAGGCCTAACAGCATAACACGGCTACTTACTCTGACTCTTACATCAGAACCGCTACTCGTCTCTGGAATAATATGCCACCAAACTATGGAATAATATGCTACTCCAGTGGAAGCATTCAGATTGAGAATTTATAGGCATCTTCTCGGTTAAACCGACCAAAAATGAGCAATTTAATCTTTCCTTATCACTTCTTCTATTGTTAAGTATGTATTTTTATTTGATATTGGTATAGTTTAGCATTCAGATTGAGAATTTATAGGCATCTTCTCGGTTAAACCGACCAAAAATGAGCAATTTAATCTTTCCTTATCACTTCTTCTATTGTTAAGTATGTATTTTTATTTGATATTGGTATAGTTTAGTCGCACATATAATGTATTTAAGTAGGTTTATTTATATATTATGTACCCATATTATGCTATTTGTATTAGTCCTGTACACATTTTCATTAATTCCCTTTCCTGTGCACAACCTACACATCTCTATCTACAATACACAAAGGTACAAGAGAATACTCTTTAGCATTAAGTTAGCCTTTGTACTAGTTTTCTAAGTGCAATAAAGAATTTTCAATCAATCAATCAGGCCTATACCCAAAGAAGGATTCCTTATCATACTTAATATATTACAACCTTAAAAAAACATAGAGTAAAGGAAATAAAGAAGGCTTTAATAAAAATAACAATTTGAAAGCTTATCCTAGCGTGGTAATACCATCATTGGAGAACCAGCGACTAGTTGCCGGTGCAGTACAGAACTTCAGACTAAGGCACACTTACTAAGCCGCCTACTGTGCCCTTATTGCACCCTGAGGGATACTTGTACCGTCACAAATAATGCTATTGCAGTGACCGAGTATTGACAAAACCACATTTGATATATAAAATATTATGAACCACATAGACACGAAGAAGAATTGATTGCCTGATTGCTTACCATTAGGTGAGATCGTGGTTAAATGAGAGAGAGGTATTATTTTGAAAAAAAAACGAATTCAATGTAATGTTGTGAATAAAGATGAAGGCATTTTAATTAATCTATTTGGCGACAAGTATTTTGCAGTAGAAATTCTCACGAAATTAAAAATACCAACTAATTTTCCACAATACTTATAATTCTGTCCCAAAAGTAATATGAATATGTTTTAGTAATATTTTAAGTAACGTTTTATTTGGTTTTAATCAAAGCTTTTCCACTAACTTGTGAGGCAAAAATAATGATGTCATCATTACGATGATCAAAACATCACGAGGGAACAAATTACTCGGTTTCGTCTCCAAAATGACTGATTGTTGCCTGGCTTGGTTGTAGAGGAACAGGCGGTAAAATTGACGTACCAAAATGATTCTTGTGTTTTTAATGAGTATTATTGTTTTTTCTATATTATAACTGTGAGGAAATATGTAGACTAAAAGTAGCGACTAGCCTTTCATTTGTCACACAGTTAGGTGCTAACTGGATTTACTTTCTCTAACCACCATAATATTTTACCGAAACAATCTCTACATCTTTGGGACAAGGTTCGAAATAACCTGGCGCTAGCTACACTGGTTACCTGTCAGGCAATTATAAACACTATTACGTTGGTAAACAGCATTAAATCGCTTGCCAAACTTCGTTCCCCGCATACAAAGGAAATTCCTTACTGTGTGAACTCCCAATAATCCGAACTGACCAAAAACTTCTCCACGTTCAGATTACTTAGTAGGTGAGTGGTACTAAGGGAACTCGAATTGAAGCAAAACTAAGTTTTGGTAAAATGAAATTTTTATCAATACATTATAATTGGGAACTAGCATTTGATTATGACTTCGCTCGCGGAGCCGTCAAATACTTGTCCTATGCGTCCTAATTCGTCATACATACTATAACAAATAAATGACTCATGTTGTCCTGTTACCACGATCAGTATTTTTCCCCATATCAACCTACTTGTAGCCTTTACCTTGCGCGGATGAAACTCGTAAAGCTGCCATTTTATCGTTACCTACCATATTTTTTTATGTACAATAATGAAAAAATAAAACTGGCCAAGTGCGAGTCGGACTCGCGCACGAAGGGTTCCGTACCATTATCTATAAAAACTGCAAGTAAATCAATCAAATCAAAAAACGTCTGTTGTACGGGAGCTCCACTTATATATTTATTTTATTCAATAGCACAATTTTATTTATTTTCCTTATTTGAGGTTGGTGCCGATTAAGCTAGGCCTCTAAATTGTATGAGCGCCCATACAACTCAGAGGGCTCGTTTAATTGGCGTCAACTATGTATGAGGACACCCTTTAATTTTCAACTTTTTTTTTAATTTTTCCTTTATTTGTGCTGCGTTACTTTTTGCTAAATTTCGTGATTCTAGATCAACGGGAACTACCATATAGGTGTTCGACCCAGAATCTATTAGGTAATTCCGGTTGTTCTAGAATTGTCAATGTTGGTTAAGAGCAAGATATTTTAGCACATGTAAAGGGAAAATTCCGAAAAAGAAAATTGTTAAAAATTAAGGTAAATGTTTGGTATTTGTTTTCACGAAAATCTAAATTTGCCCATGTCTTGACACAGGACCTTAATTTTTATACACCTAATAGGGACTATAGACAGTATATGGTATAAATATTTAACTTGCTAGGTCCACCCGTTCCTGAGAAAATCGGTGGTAACACACGGACAGACGGACAAGAGAGTGATCTTATAAGGGTTTCTTTTTTACCTTTTGAATTACGGAACCCTAAAAATAGGCGTGTTACAGTTATCTTATTGTTACGAGCTGAGGGTTCTGGATAAAATAATGAAAATCAATCCAACCAAAATTAACACTTTTATTCAACAGTAAAACGTTAAATACACGATCTTAATCACAAAGATTCACAACACACTAAATCACACCACTGTTACACAATAAACCACTAAAAGTCACCGAAATGTTCGCACGTATCGCCAAATCAAGACTGACTTTTTGGGCCTCTCCACACCCTATTTATACCACACACAGTTACTAGAAACATAGTAGAACGTTCGAGAACATTCCGATAGCAACTAGAAAAGCATTCCACATGTCTACTATTAATTATTCTGTGCAAGTGTAGATAAGAACAGTAGCAGGTAACTATCATACCTAGTATTTCCTATTCTGTGGCACAGTAGGTATTAATAACTTCGACAAACCGACTATTACTTATTCTGTAACAGCCTCGGCGTAACATTATGTTGGAACTGATGGTAGCGCCCTCTGTAGTGAGAGCGAGTCAATCTGGCATTGTGTCCGAGTTGGGAATTCACGTAATACACAGATTGAATTACGTGCCCGCTGTATTGTAATGTGACCGACTTTACTTATACTAACTTATTTACTTGTTCAGGAAAATAAAGGAACCTGAGAATATGTGGCCGGTGGACGATACTTCACTCGAATTGTATACTGATGAAAAGTTTAATCTTGTCCTATTTGTTACACACGCAATCTTATTTTACCTTTTCCCATTTAGTCACATGTTGTTCTATCATGTCTCATTTTAACATTATACACCCTATGTAATTTTGTCTTTTTCTTAAAAATATTATTTTATCTCAACTCGACAATAATTTGGTGTACATTCAGATATGTCATATATATGTTTAGATGGTCATTCCATATATGCCGAATTCGATTTTTTTAGAAGAGCATTTTTGACATTTGAAACTATTTTTCTTTTTGAAGACCTCCGTGGCGCAGTGGTCGAATAGCCGGCTGAGACGCAGGAGGTAGCGGGTTCGATTCCCGCCGCGAAACAAATGTTTACATGATCTACAGATATTTGTTCCGAGTCTGGACGTTGTGCTATATTATATCAGTTATCTGGTGACCATAGTACAATATTTGCTTAGTTTGTGACTAGATAGCGCTGTATAAAATGTCCAGCGAGTATATTTAAATTTTATTTTATTAAAAAAAAACATGTATATTTTGGTGTGTTCTCATATACTAATAATTTTATATGATTTACTAATAACAATATTTTTCTCTTTTCAGGTAATAAAATCCAAAGTAATTGCTGTAAATTTTAAATTGCGAAAGTAACAAGTAAGTAAAACTTTTAAAATGTCCTTTAGCCTTGAGAAGAAAAATCCAAAACCTAATTTAAAAATTCCCAAAATTCCGGGCGGAATTCTTAAAATTTAATTCGGCGCTCTCTTATCGCGAAACTGATAAGAGGCTTAATTAAGTTGGGGACTTTTATTAAATCCCACGGAACTCCGTTTGTTATTTCCTTTTCGATGAATTTAGAATTTAATTTTGTTGCAGAGAAAAGTATTAATTGGGTGAAACTTGAAAAACAATATATAAGCCTTGTAGTTATGTAAATTTGCTGCAGTAGCACATACACACCTACTTGCCTCTTTTTAATTTTTCCTTGACTATACTATAAATTTATTATTTCATTCTATTGTTCCTATGTTTGTTGTATGTAATTTTCTGTTTTCTCTTACTTGTGCTTTCTCCTTGATGTTATACCTTTTGATTGTATTGTGTGAATTTGTGTGTGCTATGGTAGCAAATAAATGTATGTCTAAGTCTATGTCTAAATTATGTTGTTTTGCGAAAACTATTTAGTAAGTACATAGAAATTCAATTGCTTATTTTTATTAAAATCAGTATTATAATTTTTTTTATTGGTTAAAGTACATCTCGGCCTTACTTTACTAAATACTTAACTCCATAGAAAGGCTTTATAGAAGCAATCTCTTTATTTGACGATAAGTCCGCCCATCTATAATATAAAAATGAATCGCAAAATGTGTTGGTAAGCGCATAACTCAACAACGCCTGGACAAATTTGCCAAATCTTTTTTTGTTGTATTTCTTATTGTCAGGAGAAGGCTCTTATGAAAGAAAAAATTAAGAAAATTGCGCGCAAAATTAGAAAATTTAAGAATACTTAACCACCATATAAAATTATTTATAATCTAACCTTAGCGCTTTTATAATGTAACCTTATGACGTTTGAGATAGAATTGACAGAATGCGTGCTGCAAATATCGTCAAAGAGGATGTAAAAAAATGAATATTGTTTGAAACAGATGTTTCGGTAGGAGTTATCTCGAGATATATTGTCTATATATACATATATAAAAATTAATTGCTGTTCGTTAGTCTCGCTAAAACTCGAGAACGGGTGGAGCGATTTGGCTAATTTTAGTATTGAATTATTTGTGGAAGTCATTCATTTTCTCATACATAATGATGGCCGGGGACAACAATTGACAATTCTACCAGGGTGACTTATATTGACAGCCCGCGTTATACCTATGCATGCCAAGCCGATACGAAGTTCGGCGGGAGCACTAGTTAAACATAAATATAACCTAAAACTATACAACTGTTTATAGGCAAATGTATAGCAACACAATTAAGCGATAACGTAAGACTAACAGTATTGTTCGAAGGTTACTCTTTTAGTAATTTGTAGTAAATTTTCAGTGGAATCATAGTCATAATGCCGTTAGAGCCGTTTTAGAGTTCTTCCCAATATGAACCAGATTGATTTGAATATTTCAAAACCATTTGCTTCATTTATGTTATTTTGTACAGATTCGGAACCTTCGGTTCGCGAGTCCTGCTCGAACTTAACCGGTCTTGTTTTTAGCCGGGTAGCAAACCGCTGACGAATCATTTTCCATACACTTATCTTATACGAGCTACATGGATATCAGTACACAAAAGAGTAATTTGATGACCTATATAAACATACGCACATATACGGCTAATTTTAATATCATAAGCACACATCCACATCAATATGCTAAGAATGACGTCACAAAATTACATCTACCCCCATTTAACCAACTTTAATCGCAACCATAAAGGGGAACGTGACTCCGAAAACAATGTTACACCGAAATTTCTCACTCAATTATGTATCTTATCTCGTTGTAATAAGATCTTAATAGCCGCATAAGTTAACTTTGCTAAATACAATAGCGAACTTGCATAACCGGTATACATTGACCTCTTTACCTTGCTCTGTAGTTGAATTTCCCATAGAGTTTGAAGATTTGTGTGGAGTGTCGCAGTCCTGGTTAGACTGGTTGAGTGAGGCAGAGTAGATTGATATAGACCATAATAAAATGACTTTTATACAATACACGTTATATTAGTTCGGAAATGCGTGTGGGAAGGAAAGTCGTACGTGTGCATATTGATCATGTACACAGAATAGGTACAGAAGGTCACCTTGATGTTCATTTTACCCACGCTTGACCATAGCGCCAAGGCCTACACCACTTACACACAGGAATGAGCAATATTTGAATTACTTGTAACTAAAATACGTAATTGAAATACAAATACGTATTTTGTATTTGTTATGCAATTACTTCGTAAAAATGTAATTTGTAATTGGTATTTCAAATACCTAACGCTGAGGTGTTTTGTAGTTAGTATTTCAAATACTTATGGCTTTAAAATACAACTGCACATAAATGCATTTAGCGATCTTAATAATGTTGCGTTCTACAGGAAATAGCGCTCGATAGTTTACGTAATATTCGTAACCAAAAAGGCGACCGCTAAATATGTCAAGCTTTAAAGTTGGCAACATTGCATCCGTACTTGTACGTCAATTTGTCATACACGACTTCAAAATATTTTGTTTTTCGTATTTTTAATACGTGCGAGATAGTATTTTGTAATTTCTATTGTAATTAACGCAAATCATGTATTTTGTTCAACTCTGTTTACATAACAACTTTCATAAAACGTTTTTGTTTTCTATGCCACATAAACATTTAAGCCTAAATTTTTACAAGTAAATTCACAATCCGCTAACAAATTATTTCACACAAAACATTATTCACATCCGAGATAGTAGAACAGCACGCGTCAATGCGTGCACCTGTTATCGCATATCAAAGAAACTGGCCTTCTGTACCCATTTATTTTGTGTCATGTACTTACTGATTCTGACGTGTTATATTTTTGGTGTATTCTTTATTAAGTTACAAGATTTCGCCCACGGCTTCGCACGCCTGTATTGTCAATAAAAATATATATACAGGTAGGTAAGGTAGGGTGGATTTATTACGTGATATGGCACCAATATTATAAATGCAAATTTTAGGTGTTTGTTTATTTATTTGTTTGTTTGTTACTCAATCACGTGGTAACGGATTAACCTAAATCTATGAATTTTAGTATGTACGTAGATTATAGCCTGGATTAACACAGACTACTTTTTATCCCATAAATCACGTCCCATGGGATAAAAATGCAGTTTCAAGTTTCTATTTAAAAATGATTTTGGTCTTCGATACCACTTTATGCCGAAACTACTGAACGGATTGAACTTTGCAAAATTTAGTTCTAGAACTAGAATTAGGCTTTAAGCTACTTGTTATCTCTTAAATCACTTCCCATGAGTTAAGAAAGAGTTGTCAAAGTTTGAGCTGTATGTATTTTAAAACCCAAGAACAACGCGGGCGATGCCGCTGGCAACAGCTAGTATCATTATAAGGGAGTGACGTTGGTGTGACTATTTTTAAGATAAATTGTATTCATTCCTGTTGTATGGTAAAACTTATAACATGGAATTAAAAAAAAATAATGTGTAAGCTTTTTTTATATTACCTGGAGATAGATCAAGCGTATGGCAAACCTGATGTTAAGTAGTAATCATCGCCTTTAACAAAGTATTGCCTCGTAGGACACGCACCTATAGATACGTGCCCTTAGATTTCTTAGATTTATTTATTTCACCTTAATTATAACATTGGTTGTTACAGGCATGTCAATTTTTACATTTTAAAACTTATAATATTTAAAATAAAATAATATATTTAAAGATCATGTCCTACGATGCACTGCTCAGCGTCCATCAACTTGAGGCAGGTGTAAAGCCTCATGCGCCTGTAATTTCATCGGCAAACATACCCTTCAAACCGAAACACGGAAATTGTGCTTGGCGGCAGAAATAGCTGTAGCACTTCCCCGGTCGAGCTTACACAAGGAACTATAGTACTATAGAAAATACATCGGCTACTTTAACGTAACCGTTTTAGATCTGTTTTTATTTTCTTGTAATTTCAATAACAACTAGTTGACTCTTGCCGGCTTCTCGTGGGTGGTATTGATACTTTTGGTTTTTGGATATTTCGTATGGATTTTTTATTGATTCAGTTAAATGGAACTACGATAATTTTCCGTGATGAAATAGCTTTAGTGCGTTTTCAGAATGCAAGTATCAAATTTCATTGAAATGGGTTCAGCAATGAAATGAATTTTATAATAGAGGTACATTTTGATTTGTATATTAAGACGATATACAAATTTAATTTCGGTGCCGATTGGGCGGAGCATCCGGATATGTAAGAAAGTGACAGTGCTATTTACTTGCTTAGGTGAAGAACGAGACAAACATGTATCATAGCCGCGTCGCATTGTCGCAGGAGTTAATGACGTAAGTGACAAAAGATAAAACCTCGAATTGCAAGAGAACCAACAAAAGAAAAAAAATGCTTTTCCATTAATTTAGGTACCATAATTACCTACACAACTATGTAAAAAATACTTTACATCATTTCTAGAGCCGGAAATTGAATGATATTAGTGTTTTAGAAGAGCCGATTTTGACAAATAATTGTATCGAGAAAAGTTTCACCAATTGCGTTTCTGACTTTCATTTATGTAGTTTAAATCCTCAAGTAAATATTGCTCAAATATGAAATCAGTACTATTTTTAGTTATTAAATACGACAATTACTTAGCGGCTCAAATTTTTTTACGTATCGCCTTAATTCAAAAATATGTATCAACCGTTATGTTCTAACAAACAAGTTATTTTCCTTCATATTCTAATAACATTTCTCCGAACAAAATAGTTACCAAATAACTTTTCCCCAACCAAATCATGCCATCAAATAAATCAAATTCCAAATTATCGAATTGAACCCGCACCTTCATATCCACAATAAGATAACTGACAATAACTCACGGAGGATTTACATAGAGTTTTCGTAAGTATAGGTTGATTTATTCCCCGTCTACCCTTTCAAGCGCGGTGCGGTATAATGTAGAGGAGTTAGCGATTCGTAGATATGACTGGCAAATGATAATGTCTATTTGACAATGTCTATCATTCTTCTCGTCATGTCAAAAGGGATATAAAGAAATCTCAGGTAAAATTCAATTTGTTTTTGATGCGTAACATATTTCCTCTCGGTTTGTGGGAGTGATTTTAGCAAAAGGGACGGAAATGTGTGACAGGAAATCGCGCGCCATTTGATTTGATCCATGAGCGTGCGTGGTGGTCAGACGTTACACATCATATGCGACTAATGTAAGGCTCGTATTTTTTTTGTGATATATTTCAAAGATATATTTCGTTCGTGATCAATATTATCATTACGGGATTGATTGCGTACCGTTATATCGTTGTTGACGAGTGACAGTCCGAGGTGAGACAGTGCGGAGTGTATTACATTCACCCAAATGATGGTTCAGGAATTGAACCGAAACATTTCGATCTTAATTCCGATAAACGGTACATACGTAATCAATTCCGTATTTATATTTATGTATTTTTAAGAGATTATTTGCCTGAATATAATAAAATTGATGTTGTATTTGTAAAGTTGTATAATTTACTATAGCTGAATGGCTTATCGTCACATTATTTAAATATTTCTATATGTTTCGTAATTTTTAAAATATTACTCTACGTTGTAAGACTATATTGCTGACAGGTGATGCTGTTTCTATTGTAATCAATATTATCTCACATTGACTAAGTTAAAATTACATAAAATAGTCAATATATATTTTTAATTTATTACAAACTGATCAAAACTCGCAAGCTTTTAACTTAAACCATTCCCACACTGTGACAGGCGTTTTAGCAGAATCAAAGATTTTTTATATTTTCCATCCGACCCACTTCACCCCTCTCTCCCCTATTCTAGATTTATGTTACGTTAAATAATTGGTTTTAAGATTTTTCTTCTCTTGCCAAGAACTTTTTATTCGAGATCTCGTAGTGTGGTTTTGAGAATTGATTTGTAGCTTCGATATAGTCAAAATGTATTCGCATTCGTATAGTTATTTTTTATTTGGAAGTGTTTAGCGAAAAGGCGACCTCTGTGGAGTATAACGCCGCCTTCTCTGAAGTTTTTTCAATACAGTCCATCCAAAGGTTGCCTGGAAGAGATAGTATTAGTCTTTAAGTTTTCTAAGTTAAATAATTGTAATTTGGTGTAATTATCTAACTAGTAATATCTAACTAGTGACCCCGAACTGAGATCTCGCGAGTCTCAAACACATAAAAAAATATTATTATATTCTATAAAAGAAAATACACTATTCATGAATGATATGTAGAATGGGAAGTCATATCGCTAAAATGCATCCACAGTTTACAAACTTATTCTGTATCACTTTTATTTTACACATTCCCAATCGGATAAGAGCACTCGTACGCGCAAAAGTAAGAAATCAGCTTATAATTTATTCAACGGCTGACACTGTCGCTTAGTATGAGAAAGAAAACGCGAAATTGTGAGTTATAGCGTTGTGTGCGTAGGTAGCCGACACGCGAAGTATGCTTCGAACATAAATTTCATTTGCGACTACTTGAAACCTTCGTACTTGTAACAAAATGTTATTTGTTATCTTTCTGAGAAACATGTAGAAAACGAAATTCTAATTTTGATGCCTTACTTCGTTTGATGGCTGTTCGAGGCAAGGACATTCAATATTAAGTATTATATTTTGTTAAATCATATTTTGTCATTATTTAACATTATATAAATATCCAATAATGGTAGAACATAAATGTCCTTACTGATGTACTTACTATCATCATATCATTTTTGTTGTAAATACATACATACTTATAATACATAGAGAAACAACCAGACCTGGAACAAATATCTGAAGATCATGCAAACATTTGTTCCGCGGCGGGAATCGAAACCGCTACCTCCTACGTCTCAGCCGGCTATTTGCCTACTGCACCACGAAGGTCGTCAAACGTTATCATATCATAACTCAAAGGTTTTTGTGTAGGAAAGCATAGGAAAGCACAGCATAAGGAGACCCCTACTAGATGAAAAAACGAACTCATAAAGGTGGTTGGTTGCAAGCCGCACAAGATCGGTGGTCGACGTCTTTACTTTATAATGATGATGATGTATTTCATCACGTAGAGATGGCAAAAAACCTGTCTAACCTTTTTTTAATTTTAAAACCCTCTCAAAAATTTTCAAGCCTAGACAGGATTTGAAACCGCAACCTATCTCTTGATACGAGGACGCACTATTCAAATGTGCTACCGGGCTCTGTCACGTCAAGATCGAAATTAGAGAGATGATTCGGATTACGACTAAAGCGCTGTTAGGCTTGAAAACTTTAAAATCTTTGAATTTTCTATATGTGTATAACGGATAACACTATAAAAATACTTTTTTTAGGGTTCCGTACGTAAAGGGTAAAACGGCACCCTATTATTGAGGCTCCGCTGTCTGTCTGTCTATATGTCCGTTTGTCACCAGGCTGTATCTCATAAACCGTGATAGTGAGACAGTTGAAATTTTCACAGATGATGTATTTCTGTTGCCGCTATAACAACAAACTCGCACTTGGCCGGTTTTTTTTTTATTCGTATCTGATTATCCAGTTAGACATTTTTTGTTGTCAGGTTATGTCAAAAAAATCAAAAGCTATTTCTAGATTTTAGAAAATAGATAGATAGATAGATATATGCATTTATTTCGACACAAGTTACAAACACACAGAAAATATGGTTTATTTTTGGAAGAGGGAGGAGAAACAACGGTAGAATGTTGCAAAAACTGTTTTGGAATTTGAATATTTGAATAAATATAACGATGGAACTTCTGAACACTTTGCAAAATGCATATTTTTAGTTTACTTCGTTTACTTAAGATTTTAAGTAGTAAAATTCTGCACTGACGTTTTTGGCTTAGCGAGCGTAAGGCTGTAATGTGGGAGGTGTGGGTTTGACTCTCGCTGCGATACATATACAAATGCGTCACTGAAATAAACAAACAAACAAAATTGATTTGTTAAAATATAGCAAAGACTTCAGTTTACCCGTGATCATGGCGCAAGAAACTGCATCGAAATATCGATATACTTAAAAACTCACAATACATAGGGGAGGCCTATATTCTATGGCCTAAAAGTGGACGACCTATGGCTGTGTTGATGATGATAATAATGAATATTTCCTAAACCTTGACCTAATTAAAGTTCCAAAGTTGCTAATCTCAATAATCTTAGCCAAAACTTTCTTAAACCTCAAAACAAACTTAATCCATATTTCTGGAGAAGATTTGGCAGCTTAAGCAAAGCCATATTTGCTTTAAAAACCGCGTATTCTCTCACAAAAACTGAGTATTTTGTTTTAGGCTAAGATACCACTTTAAATAACCTTACAACACAGTACCGGACTGAATCATTGTGGGGAAAAGAGCATATTTTTAATGAAAATTCTATGGGTGATGTGATGACGCTCTTTTAGAACCTTACGCCTTCGGTAGCTCTTAAGAGCTCATAAGGTAGCCCTGGAGGAAATTTTGGATAAAAGGAATGTCCGCCCTGACCTCTTAAATCCGGGAACAGCTTTGATGATGGTCCTTTTATGTGCACTCTTCGCCAATTTACCAGGGTCGCGGTATTTTTCGCGTTACCACATAAAGTTTGAGGTCTTTGGTAAAACAGTTTATTAGTATAAAAACAGTGGAATTCAGTGTTTGCGGTTTAAGGAATGTTTTATGGCGGATTGAGCGGGTTTCTCAGTGATCGCGAACAAAGATCAATAATTCAGACCAGCTCGCGCGGTAGTGCGTAATTGTCTACCGCCTTCTCAACAGCGCCATCGGCGAGTTACGGGTGCACGATAAAAGGAACGGTTTTGTGGATACAAAGGTCCAAGAAAGAGTTACTTTATACAGTAAATAGATGGCGTTACCAATGGGATTTAATTAGTCCTTAGCTAAGTGCTAGTACCTACCTACCATTTTGCTACTTAAGTTGTTTAATTATGTGATAAATCATGAGTCATTTATTAATTGCTGATAATATGTAACAAAATGTCTGTCCATTATTTTCTTATATTTTAACTCGTCTCTTCGTTACCTACCTTTATCAATGTTCTACTGTTTGTGCTGTTATAGAATAGAATATATTTATTTGTTGTGTGCCAAATAAATAATTTATCTATCACTTTACTTATTCATGACCTAGTTTCCCTATTTTGTACCCATCACTTTTGATTTATTATCGAAGTCCCTACCGCAAACTACTTTAATAAGGGCATTTTTTTAATTAAATTATTTATGAAATAAATTGCACGTGTAAAAGCATGTATGTTCGTAGTAATTGTCTAGTTACTGACTAACTTTACTGTGGCTACGTACCAGTGGGGACGTAGCGGTAGGGATTTTGATAATCTTAGAGTCTTCAAGTTCAGAGTGAACTGGTTATTTATATGCAAGCGTGCTCCATCTACGATAACACCATCACTTACCGTAGTGGTCAATCGCTTGACAATCATAATTTTTTTAAAGAATATTTGTAGTAATTCCCCAAGTAGAAGCCTCCACGCACTGATAGGGTAGCGGTAGGGATTTCGAAAATAAACATCACTTTTCACGCCGCAACTCATCAGGTAGTTTACCTCCAGCTAACTTCTTGCCTACAACAAAACCCTGAGTATTTGGTTAAAAAATGTTAAGACAGAGGGCACACACGGTATTCTTAAGGAGATAATCCGTAGATAAAGCGGTCTATTTATTTTGTGGGGCCGGGAGGCGGCGTGTTGGTTTAGCCGAATGTGGGGTGATATGTTTGGGGGGTGTTTAGTTTGTTTTGTCAACAGTTATCTATGTGTACTTGTAGTTAAAGCTAGTTTAGTGTCTGTATATAAATTATAGAACACCATAAAGGTTGAAATTATACTTTTGATCTTCAAGTTGATCAAGAGAGTCACACAGCGCTACCTAGCCCCAAACTAAGCAGAGCTTGTACTATGGGAACCAGATAACTGATAGAATACTTATATATATCATATATTTTGTTTGTAAATACTTACTTATCATATATAGAAAAATATACAGACCCGGAACAAATATCTGTTGATCATGCAATCATTTATTCCGTGGCGGGAATCGACCTCGCTACCTCTTGCGTCTCAGCCGACTATTCGGCAACTGCACCACGGACAGGATGATTTTCCTCAAAAAAACACTCGATGATATTAAAAACACAGATCGTGGTAAATATCCCATTTTCAGTCCAAATAGGATAATATTCGTTCAGTTTAAGTTATTTGTTATACCTCACTTGTATTTATTTTGGTAATTGATAACACTTAGGGTACTGCTCTAAACTACTTAGTTAGTATAACTTTAGTCAAGAAAATAAGAATAATATCTGGGACAAAGCGCCCTATATTTCAAGCGCATAACTCCGCTTATTTCTTGGCCACAGTAGGTTAATCTCGCCCGCCGAGCTTGATAAGTGCGCGTCTCCAAACCGAGAGAAAATCCTTAAAAATTACGTGTCCGTGTCGACACCCGACGGTTTTGTCGTATCAACGCGGGGAAATGAAATTTTTGCGGTGGACTATTTTTAGGGTTTCGTAGTTATTTTTAATTAAAGAAAACCAGTAGGGTTTAGATATAAATTATTTAATCTAGGAAACGAAGACTAATACCTAATGCAAGTGTTACCATGGCTGTCTCTGATTTTCGCGCAAAGCTCAAGTGACTCTCCGTTCGTATTCGCCGGAATGCACACATACTGTCTCTTTCGCCTAATATCCTTTTTAACCTTTCTTCTACCTTTAATCATAAGAAGCGTTTTGAATTTCCACCAGGCTAATGATCGCAATTTTCCTTCTTCAGATTCCCTCCAACTTAAAACTCCTGTCCATACGACAGAGGTGTATGGTCGATCCTCCACTGTAACAGCCATACGATTCTGGAACGCTTTGCCCTTCTCTATAAGAACATCCAAGTCTATTAGTAATTTTAAAACAAAAGTGCACATCTGTACCTGTGTTGAAGGTGTAACTGTTTGTTAATTCATCATAACCAATGAAATTTGTCTTATTATTATTATTTTAGGTTTATAGTATGTAGGTATACTTTTATTATTATACATTATGTAGATCCACCGCCGTCATGCCATTATTGTCCTGACCATACAAAGGTTGTCTGAAAGAGATCGCTTTTAGCAATAAGACGACCCATTGTACTACATCTATTTGTAAAAAAATTCTGTATATCTTTTGATGTATAATAAACAATTATCGTATCTTATCTCAATACACGGTGGTACAATGGGCGGCCTTATCGCTTAAAGTGATCTCTTCTAGGCAACCTTTGGATTTGGTTTAGGAGTCTGTTAGTTTCAAAGTGTTTTTTTTTGGTATCAAAACGTATATGTTTTTTAAAGTTACATTTAATGCACTAGGTACAGTTTTTAAGGTTATACTTCTTTTGGCCCCATAGAAGAAACAGTGAGTGTATTTTCAGCATGTAACGGAAGTCAGGCGTGTCGACGTAACACATCATAAAGTATATTAGGCATGCGCAAACGCCTTTATTGACAGAAAGAATATACGATTGATTACAATAAAACACAAAAGAAACAGTTTAATCATCTAAAGAACGTTGCAAACAATCTATAGATAGCTCAACTGCTCCAGATCACTACCAGGCGGAAGTGCCCCAAGACACTGGCTGCATTGCCCTGCTGAATCGCTTATGCGTTGACCGAGCACCAGCTCCCGGATCACACGTCGCTTTGACCAGACGCCCTGAAAGAATTTTGAAAACGCGATGGGTCCCGATACCCCGTGGAGCCAGGGTCTAGACCCCAAATGGCTCATATGCGTAAGCTCTGTCGAGACTTCCATACTTGCGCTGCTTAAGACTTTCGGCTGAAATTGCCGAACCTACTGGCCCCAACTACTATATCAGACAGCCGAGATGGCTGAGAAGGGTATCGACACACATGGCGTCCCACACCAGAGCCCTACCCTTCTCCTAAGGTACAAGAGTCATACCGTTGGCCTCTTACCGTCTCGTAACGTATCAGACCGTTCGGTTTGAGAACGGCTGGAACGGCAACGCTGCAAAAAGCCCGGCGTATGATATCATTAAGGCTAGTGTGACGTGAAATCCGACCGGCGGCCCTGGAACACGATAATCCATGGTGACGAAGCTATCCGACTATGAAGTTAGTTATTCAGATCTGAAGTTATCCACGGCGAGCGCAAAAACCATATTATATTATACTTATTCACGCCAATGGAGCGTACAAGATTACACACTTTTTTTGAACATGAACGAAAGTGAACTGGCGTATAATATTTTCTAGCATTAAGTCTGTATACTGTATGTAATACTGTGCCATAAAAAAACTCCCTATCTATCGGAAAATACCGCCAGTAGTGTCTTCTGGACTCTTCCGCTTCACAATCTATAGATCGTGTGCAACAGTTTTAGATCACTCAGCGGTTCGTTAAGTAAAATTAGATAATATAAATACATGCATATTTTTTACTTTGAATAATTGTATTTACTTATAATCACTCAGTGTAAGTCTTAAAACTACGGAACCCTGCAACAACGCGTAATGAACACTCTCTTGTCGGAGGTTTTTGAGGTTTTTGCGTAGAGGGGCCGAGTTTTAATAAACGGTCATTAGTTTAGGCGACGGCTGGATTTGATTTATAGAAGAAATTACATCATTTTTTGTCAAGTCGCTAGATTTTCTTCTTCTAGTGACCTCCGAAGCGGTGTAACGGACGCAAGTGCGTGTTCGATTCCCGTTGGGCTTAAAGTTTCTATGAAAATGTTGTAAATTATTTCTCGTAAGTGATTAACTGCTAAAGGTTAATTTAGCTAAGAAGAACTGATGGCCGTTGGGGCAGAAAAGCTCTCAAAAAGAAAAAAAGCAGTGTAGGACGGCCTGATAAAGGATATTATAAAATAAAATATAGCATACTTTATTGCACCCCAAAAAACAAAACAATTGCTTAAGAAATATATGTTATACAAATGGTGGTCTTATTGCTATATAGCGATCTCTACCAGGCAACCTTTGGATGGAATGAACTGTGTGGATATTATCCGAAGTGTAATGGTGTACCTACTGCATACATACTTAGATTAATACAATAAAAATATATATTACAACTATCTTTCGCCCGCAGCTTTGCACGCGTGATTTGCCCATTTAAAGTAGCCTATATATTAATCCAGGTTAAATTATACGTACATACCAAATTTCATCGAAATCGGTTTAGCCGTTACGACGTGATTGAGTAACAAACAAATAAATAAATAAACATCCAAACTTTTGTATCGCATTTATAATTATATTTTAAAAACATACAAATATTTTTATTTACCAAATCAGAATTAACATGTATGTACATACAAAATGAGCTCCGCACTAGGTGTAACACCTGTATCGCGGATGCCCTGTATAGATTTGCAGAAGTTAAACATATTAAATGCGAAACCAAACCGAGTAAGTATACATTTTGACTATTAAGAGAACAGAGAAACAAAAACAAATTTAAGTTAAATAAAGATAAAACTAACTAAAAATAAACTAAACACTATTGTCCTTATGACAAAGCTCAGAGTCGCTCAACGAACTATGGAGGGGGCTATGCTCGGGGTTTCTCTACGGGATCGAATCAGAAATGAGGAGATACGTAGGAGAACTCAAGTCACCGACATAGCCCGACGGATTAGCACGTTGAAGTGGCAATGGGCAGGCCATATAGCGCGCAGAACAGATAGCCTATGGGGCCGAAAAGTTTTCGAATGGAGGCCACGGAGGGACGTCCACCTACAAGATAGGCAGACGACTTGGTAAGAACCGCATGTCGGCGTTGGATGCAGGCCGCTTCCAACCGCAGTTCCTGGAGATCAATGAGGGAGGCCTTTGTCCAGCAGTGGACGTCGTACGGCTGATATGATGATGATGATGAAAGATAAAACATAAGCAATAATATTACATTACATACAACACTTTGATAGATTGATTAATTATCCTTTATAATAGATACATCGATAGAGCACGTTTCTTACCTTTAATACCACATTTTCATACCTTCATTCGAAGATATAGGAAGGAATACATTAATTTTACTAGGCAGTGCCTAGTATCGAATATTGACATCATCGGATGCATGGAGCTATTCATTTAATTGTGTTGGAATTTCACTTGGGAAGTTTATTTAATAATCTATATTATTGTTATCAAGAAACATAAATTATAAATACTTGAATATTTAGCGACGAATAGTTAAATACTCAGCATACGTTCACAGATAGAGAGTTACCTGGTACATCTGCTGCTATACATGTTATATATACCAGTGGAATGTTCATAGTTG
Source organism: Philereme vetulata (assembly GCA_918857605.2). NCBI lineage: Eukaryota > Metazoa > Arthropoda > Insecta > Lepidoptera > Geometridae > Philereme > Philereme vetulata. Next base: position 1,032,462 of record OU975425.1, read on the forward strand.
TGTTAACTAGTAGTGATAGATTTATTTCATCAAAACAACAGATGTAGTATTTGTTATTGTGATAAGTATGTATTTTGTATACTTTAGTCTACACTTATATGTTATGTAAACTTTAAGTAAATAATAGAATAGAATAGTACACCAACAGAATTAAAAATACAAAAAAATACACAAAAATGAAGGTAAGCACAATGGGCGGTCTTATCGCTGAAAGCGATCTCTTCCAGACAACCTTTGGATGGACAGGACAAAACAAAATCAAAAAGACGGCGGTGTATCTATGTTCATAAACCTACATAAACTACCTATACCTACCTACTTACTAATAAACTAAAAATATATACAAATATAATAATATATATATATATATACAACAAAGGAGATAAACATAACGATAAACTAGCAAAGCGTAGACAGATAAAGGTAATGGTTGTATACCTTAGCTTTAAAGATAGGAAGAGATTTTGATGATCTGATAGAGAAAGGTAAAGCGTTCCACAGCAGCACAGCTTCAACTGTAAAGGGGTCGCCATAAAATTATAAATGTATTTGTATTTATTTGTATTTCTATGGTTTGGTTAGAATGTAATAAAAGTAGTGTTTTTTTTATTAAGGCTACCCTTGATCAAGATTTACGTGAGGTCTAAACCGGACTCAGTCGTAGCATCATACTCAGCTGAGTACCAAACCGTCTCCGCACAGAGTTTTTAAGTCCATTAGTGCTTATGTTAGATTTTGTTGTGGTTCGCTTCCGAACCGACGAAGGAGGTTCTCAATCTTTTTTTTATGTTTCCCGTTACTCGAAGACGTCTGGGCCAACTCGAGAAATTCTTTTTTGTTTAAAAGGATATACTTTCCAGGTGGTCCCATTGACACCAAGTGAGGATAACATGATGGGATCAAAAAAAACTAGAGCAACTCTCAAATTTTATAGAGACGCATAATTGCTTATGTTTTTACCTCAGAACTTCGTCATTTATCAACCGATTTGGAAAATTCTTTTTTTATTTGAAATGATACTTTCATATTGATCTCACAAAATTTTCATCAAAATCAGTTCGGTAGTGGTTAAGTCGGTTATGTATTTGTTAAAAAGTTACTTGTTCTTTTTACTATATGGTTTTTTAATAAAATGTTTTATTTATTTCTTTAACTGATAGCCAACGCAGTGCATTCAATAAATGGACAGCCTGTAAAAGAGTTATCATAGTAGGAGGAGGAGTGTACAGGTATCCTGAGTATATCCTATGATACTGGGAGGATTTAGGTGCCGGTTGCACAAGATCATTTCTTCTGGAAATCAAAGGGGGAGGTTTATGTTCTGCAGTGGACGTCTTATAGCTGATGATGACGATAAAACATTGTGCACGTTTATAAATCAAATACCTACAATAAATGTGTGTCCGCATTACACAAAGATTAACTGGAAGAGAATGCTATCAAGCATTAAGTTCGCCTGTGAACAGATTATTTTCAAATTTTGCAATAAAGCATTTTCATTCATTCATTAATTTTGGCGACCTCTGTGGCGCAGTGGGCGAATAAACGTCTGAGACGCAGGAGGTAGCGGGTTCCGGGTCTGGATGTTTTTCTATATATTTTATGTATGTATTTACAAAATAAAAAGTATATAAATATTCTATCTGTTACCTTGTTCCCATAGTACAAGCTCTGCTTAGTTTGGGGCTGTGTGAAATATCCACCAATATTTATATATGAACGAATGAAAATTCTTATTATACCTTACAAGCTAAACACAACAGATATATAAATAAAAAAAAACAAATAAATGTAAGCATAATGGGCAGTTATCACTTAACAAAGCAAGTTTGAGATTAGATATAAGGAAACCAAACACGGCACAAAAGGGTTAAAACAAAAGGCTTACTGTTAAAAGGCAAAATTCAATTTTGATCCGACAATAAAAGTTCGGTTTATAGGTCACCGTATAATGCCTAGTTTAGTGCCGCACTTAAACACGAGACCCTGCTTATTTTTAGAACAAAGGTCCGGCCCAAACTATAGAATTCTACTTATCCATACTTCCATATCCATAACCTTCATCATACGAACCACAGGACGTCCACTGTTGAACATAGGCCTCCTCCTCCATCCTTATCTTATTATCATTATTTATTATAAATTTGTATTACTAACATAGATATAAACAAATGTAGTACTAACCATATATGGACATAATTACGACTGAATTAAATTATATTGAGTTGAATTGAATAGATCTTTAGAGCGACCGATCTTGTGCAGCCTGCACCCAACGGCTTCCAGGAACCTTTTTGAGGGCGCACTTCGCTGCTCTTTCCTTAAGTTCAATATATTATCCATATTGGTAATTGTTGTGCAAGTTGAAATAATAAAAGCTTATACAACCCATTTTGTTAAATACGCCATTAATTTTAAACACACATCCGGTATCCTATTAACTACCGGTAGCTTGAATAAGAGGTTGGGGAAAATACTTTTTGCATTATAGTATGTATGAACTTGTAATAAAATCTCTTTGGCTATACTATTTGTATCTGGTTGGTTTTGGTATCATTCAAAGTTTAAATTTTAATGAAGATAATTCCAAATTCAAATTAGGAAAATGTGTGATTTTTATTTGATTTTCGTACTGTAAAGATGAGTGAATCTAATGAAGAAATTCGATACATTTTAAAATTTTATTAAAAAAAAGGTAAAAATGCAACGCAAGCCGCGAAAAAAATTTGCAATGTTTATGAACCTAGTGCAATGTCTGTGAGAGTAGCACAAATTTGATTTAAGCGTTTTCAATCCGGAAATTTTGATGTCATGGATGCACATCGCTCTGGTCGCCCTATTACGGATAAAATTGATGCCATTTTTGAAAAAGTGGTGCAATATCGGTATATCAGTAGTTACGACGTAGCCGAAAAACTGGAAATTGACCATAAACAGTTTTGGCGCATTTAAAAAAAACTGGGTACACAAAAAAGCTCGATATTTGGGTACCTCACGATCTCACTGAAAGAAACCTAATGAACCGTGTACTCATTTGTGATTCTTTATTATGACGTAATGAAACCGAACCAATTTTGAAGAAACTGATAACTAGTGATGAAAAGTGGATCACGTACGACAAGAACGTGCGAAAAAGGTCGTGGTCAAAGGCCGGTCAGGCTTCACAGACTGTGGCGAAACTCGGGTTAACTCGCAACAAGGTGATGCTGTGTGTATGGTGGGATTGGAAGGGCGTGTGGTTTTTCATCATGATAACGCTAGACCTCACACATCTTTAGCAACTCTGCAAAAATTAAGAGAGTTTGGCTAGGAGGTGTTAATGCATCAGCCGTATAGTCCTGACCTTGCACCTTCAGATTTCTACCTGTTTCGGTCTCTTCAGAATTCTTTAGGCAGTGTCAGGTTAACATTACATTACTTGTCGCGGTATTTTGGTCAGAAGCCCCAAAATTTCTATAGCAATAGGATCATGTCTCTACCTACAAGATGGCAAAAAGTTATCGAACAAAATGGTACCTACATACTTTAGTTAAATGTAAATAAACTATATTAAAAAGAGTTTTGAATTTTCTTTAAACATGCGAAGAAACTTTTTCCCCAACCTAATATTTATGCAGTAATCGATACATTCAAATAAACAATTTCTAACGTAAATCGGCGGTGCTTTTGCGACGATGCCGCTTAGTCGGTTTAACAGATGCTTACACTACTTACACTATGTATGTATGTACTATGTATGATGTTTAACACTACTTAAACGATGCGTGAATATGATTTGTTTACTTATTTTAAACAGCCTGTTTTATTGATATTTTAGAATATTAAATCCCACCCATGTTTTCATTTAATGTCGCACATAACAAAACACGTCGTGTGTGTGAAATATCTAGCATTATTTATTTATTCTTTCCCAAACGATCAGATGATGTTGTCAGACATAAGCGATTTTCGGTAGTTATTATGTTATAATTATGACAATAGGGATTTAATTTGACGCGTACAAAGTCGCAGGTAAACAGCTCGCTTAAAATAAATTAATGTACTTTTATTTTTGAAAGTATTAATTATCTGTCACTTACGAGAAAACCTTAGATTTGCCTATTTATTTTAAAACTATGGCATAATTTTATGAATTATCTATAAATATGTTACTGATTTAAACGGATATTTATCCCGTATGTACCTTATTTTTTTATTTGCTATCCTGATGTTTCGTCTGTGTTGCAATAGCCGTGGTTGCAGACTGGAGTACTCGGAGCAACCGTCGAGAAATGATCATTGGATTGAACTTCATGATTCTAAGCTTCTCTCTCGTGAAAGCTATTACTCGTTCGTGAAACGATTGAAATCAAGAAATTTCCAAATTTCAATCGTGAAGATGGCTATAACAATAGTCCACCTAGTCCACCTAACCGTTTTCCGCTACGGTGACTGTGCTTATGCTTTAAATAGAGCTTGGGTGTTTTGCCCTTATGTGGCTTGTATGTATCCATTTTTGGCGCTAAATGTTTTAGCGCAAATAGCGCACGTCAGAATGCCATTATTGAAGTTGTAAGATATATTGGCAGACGGTCTATTCTTGAGTTGGTCACGTTTGGTATCTAGTTCGCGCCTTCTTTCGTCTTCAAAAGCATATACCTTATCTTGGACAAGTCGCCTCCATTCAAGCCGCATTTCAGCGGTAGATTCCCATGAAGAAGGTTCAATACAGCATCTTTTCATGTGTCTCTTCTGAACATCTTTAAAACGAAGGAACTGGCCACCGCTTTTTTCGCTTACCATGTTCAAGTTCTGAGAAGAAGATGCGTTTTGCCTTCCTCTCTTCAGACATCCGAGACAGATGCCCGCACCAACGCAGGTGATGCCGCATCAGATATGCTTCTATCCCGCTGACATTAGCTCGTCTCAGAACATCGGTGTTGCGAATCCGATCCGACCATTTTATGTTCATAATATCGCGAAGGCATTTCAGATGGAATCTGTCAAGCGTGCGTATGTGTCTGCGATACAGGCACCATATCTCTGATGAATACAGAATATTAGGAAGAACAATCGCCATGTATACCTGTATTTTGGTACCGAGTTTAATATTGTGGGAGTGAAACACCCTGGCTCGGAGTTTTCCAAAAGCAGCCATAGGAGACCTAATCCTGCTGTTGATCTCAGAGTCAAGAAGATAGACTATAGAAGAAGGCTATAGACTCTCAGCGTCCTGAAACCCGGTGATTACTAAGTGTTGGCGTCGTGATCGGTCGTATCAGTGCGTAGATACGCTTTGTATAGTGTGTTGTAATATGAATGAGGAAATTTATAATTCTGAAGACCAAGCGAGGATAGTTGCTGCAGCTGCCATCACTTCTCGATGGTAGCTATAAGTACTCCAGTCTACCCGTAACCACGATTATTGCAACACACTCGAAACATCGAAATAACAAAATTAAATAAAAAAGGTACATACGTGTTAAATACCCATTTGAATCAGTATTACATACAGTGATCATGAAAATTTGAAAAATAATTTATAGATATTTTCACTAAAATGGAATATTTACAATTTTTTTGTGATTTGTTAAGTTTTCTGATACTACGGCACAGTTGCATGCGCCATGATAACGGATAGTCTAAACTCTTTGCACCCAACAGCTCCCAGCAAACTAAAATATTCCAATAATTTCGATACTTTAAAAAAATGTTAGATTTCATCCCACCCAATTGCCTTTTATGACATCCATTTTTTCCATAAAAAAACGCCATGTTTCGTATTTTACACCAAACCATTACTTTTATTACAACTCAGGCCGCCATTTTGACGATGATCCATAAATTCCTTAAAGCGCAATATCTTGAAGTGTCGTGATCATTCAAATTGAGTGTAAACATGAAATAACGCCAAAGAATAAATAATAATGTTACGTACCGAAGAATCACTTCATATGGCCGAATCACACATGCGAGTTGCGAGCGTGTACCAGCGAGGCGATCTATGATCGTGCTCGCCGCGTTCACTCGCGTCGTTAAGCTTCAGCCATTTTGTAGAAACTATTGTAACTTAAAACACGGTTCATAACATCCAAAGTTTGTCTAGTAGAGATCGCTACCTAGCGATAAGACTGCCAATTGTATAATTTCATTTAAATATTATTAATTTTGTTTTGTTGTGTGTAATATGGTGTGCAACAAAATATTTTTGATCGAGCGAAGCGAGGCAGCTTTTGCAAATCGGCGTTGTTTGTATGTATGTATGTTGGTTTGTCTGAGGATAACTTTCAAAGCGTTGATTCGATCATCGAGAAATTTGGTATACAGTATAGTATATAGTAATGGTAGTGATGACACATTTCTGGTGTGACTAAATGAACTAAAAATGTTGGGGCGTTGTTGAGATATCGGGATTCAAGAGGGGTAAAAAAAACAAAATGGGACTATCCGGTCACGTGGCATATCTAATGAAAGATGTTTGTGAATACATTTCGACCCCGTTTTTATTCTGAGTTAATTTTTGGTAGTTTTTAAGTTATTAGCCATAATAAAAACGGAGCTATGATGAAATTCACAGGGTACACCCCTCTGTGCACCACCCCAGTGCTGAAGTTTTGTATTCGTTTAGTTTTAGTGACACAGATATAGGGAAAAGTCTGAAATCCGGAATGACTGCAATTTATACCCCAAAAAACAATAACTAGTGAATAAACTCCCATGTCTCTGTAATTTGAATGAAACTGTAGGTCAAGTTATTTGGTTATGCATTTTGTGACACTATTTTGTTAGTCAAAGATTACAAATAATACTTTTTTCGTTTTTATGTGAGTGAACCACTACTCTACCTATCTATAACTGGATGACCCTACCGACGGGTGATTTTTCATTTAAAATATAACCCTTCTTCTGAAGAAGAAAAGAAGTCTATGCCCCAATAATAGTCATACTTTATCTGATTACCAATTTTCATTTAAATTAGTCCCGACGTAACAAACAGACGGAGAGAGAGAGACAGAGTTACTTTCGAATATATCATATTAGTATGTATTTACGTATTGTATCAATGAAATGTGTAGGTATGTCGCGAGCACGTTTACAAATCATCTCGCTAGAAACTTGCTCGCGATTCTCTAGTATATTAACGCTCTTAGTAAAAGAGCTTCTGTGTAAAAATTAGTCCGGAGAAGTACTAACACTGTACCTATATCTGCCCCGAGTAGTAATCCTCGCTCGCATTGCCGTGTTTCTATTTAAAGGGTATGTGACATTACGACTTTTAAACTGGATGTATTAGGATGACAATGCAATGCCATGTAGGCCAAGTTTAACATGTAACCTGTAAATAAGTGTTATTATTTTAGGCAGAGGCAACCAAAAACAATCCATAAAAAAATATATAAAAGTGACTGAATCGCCCCTGTTTGAAGTTCCAAATCACACGGTATTAATACAATCTTAAGCTATTGGAATAAGGTTCATTTTTCATTGAAATATATCCTCAAGTGACATAAGCAAATGACATAGGCCTCTAAGGGAAATAGGACATGAAACCTTATGCCCTTCATAAACATTGTATTACGGATGGCTGTAATATTTTGGATGCTGTTTAGAATTAAACGAATAACTTTACCCTTAGGCGTAGAATGCCTAGTTGTTCATAAAATCAAAATAGTTAACTTAGCCTTGCCATAAGTCTCACCTGCCGAGGATTCCGTACTCAGCTAGATTTATTTATATATATATATATATATATATATATATATATATATAACAACGCCATCTAGTTTTGTGAGCGGTAAACTTACCAAAGAAGCAAATAAGCAATGACGATAACTTTCGAAGCGTTTATCCGATCTTCGTGAAATTTGATATATAGGTGGAGGTGGTTAGAATTGTGTAAATGATAGTGATGGACCAATTTTGGGGCGACTAAATGAGCTGAAAATAGTGCGGGGGTTATTGAGATAGTGGTTGTTGAGATATTGGGGTTTAAGAAGGGTAAAAAAATGAGACTATACGGCCAAGTAGCACGTTTAATAAAAAGGATTTGTGAGTACATTTTGACTCCGTTCTCATATTTAGTTTAAACCTTGTAAGATAATAACCATAATAAAAACTTAATTTTGACAAAATCCACCAGCGATCTCACAGTTCTGAAATTTGGTAGCTTTAGTGACACAAATATAGGCAAAAGACAAAATTTCTGAATAACTGCAATTTCTACCCCAAAAAAGAGTTACCAAATAACACGAACTCCCGTTACCTGTAATTTGCATGAAACTGTCGGTCAAGTTGTTTAGTTATGCATTTCTTAGCACTATATGGATAGTCAAAAATTACAAAATAATATTTTTTTGTTTTATGGGAGACTCGCGAGTTCGCAGTTCGGCGAACCACTAGTACAAATTTTAATTAATTTATTCAAAGAAGGGAAGTGTCAATTTCACGTCCTAATACCGTGAGACGTGTATTGGAATTGATTTATGAACGTGAATGATACCGGTGGTAATCACATTATTGAATTTATTAAAAGAAAATGAGAAAGAGGGTATATCGATATACCTTCCAATACCTTTTTTTTGGCGTCGCACTCCAATAACCTTTTACTCAAAGACTAGTTTACCAATGTTAACTCGGCATTTGCCAACTTTGATGTCCATAAAAACTCATACGAAATACCTACCTAACTAAAGCCAGACCATCTTAAGTCTTCTGGAAATAAGAACACAAAAATATGTTCAAGAAATTTGTGCAAAATCAAAACAACAGTCTAATTAGGACTTAAAGATACCCTAATTAGACAACAGTTTTAGGGTCCTTTTGTAAAATTGAAGAGGCTTTCTACACGAACCGAAAGACATTTCACTCGAACCGGAAGTCCTAAGGGCACCTATAATTCTCGTTATGCGATTCGAGAAGCTGACGTGAGGTGTTGTTCGTTTACGTGACTGTCGTCTTGTCAGGAGTTGCGCACTGAAATTTGTATTGCTAGCACCCAAAAGACACATTCGCAGTATCCCAAACTAGTATTTTTTTATATACCCTTTGCCGTTAACTTGAAAGATTATGAGTTGTGCACTTTACTCCGACCGGGAAAAGTTGAAGATTGTGCAGTTAATTGCATAATCTTCAACTTTTTCCCGGTTTTAATGCGGGATTTGTACCCATAACTCTTGGATCGCAGCTGGCTACTTGAACACGACGTCACAGAGGTCCATTTCTTAAAATTCTCTGACAGTTCGGGCTTTCTTGACGAGGTACAATTAACACATTACTGCCCACTGTTGTCCCTTACTAACGGTTCTTTAGAACATAACAAAGCGAGCATAAAGACATTTAAAAAAATAAAAGATTACACTCAACTACCTACACTTAAAAGTCATTTAGTGGTGCGCATCTCGAGTAAATAACACATAAGGTAACGTGAACCAACTCACAGTAAGTTTCCGAATCGGCTGACAGAAAAGGCTTCAACCCATAATCAGTTTGCTTTAGGACAAGGGACTTTAGATCTTAATAAGATACTTTGAAGTCACGAATCTACCGGCCGTTCGGTTCTGAGCATTCTATAACTGACATTAGGGTTCAGTTTTGAGTGACCTCTCAGCAATCTAGACTCAGATTAGAGCGTAGAATAAGGAATAGTTGAGTCCTTAGGCTTAGAAGTTTCACTAGGACGCAAATATTATACGACAAAAAAATACGTTTGCGTTTCCTTTGGAATGAACTTTAATTGAATTCAGCCACATTTTTATATACTACCTATATGGCAAACGAGCATGCAGTCCACCAGATGTTAAGTGGCTACTGCAGCCCATGGATATCCACATAGAATTCAAAACAAGCTATTATGTTGTCTTGATCTTTATGTGGATACGTTGCCATACTATAGGACTTAGCTGTTATGCCTATGTGCCAGTAATTACAGGAACATACCATTACCATCTAACCGGAACATAGCAGCACAAGTACTGTTATTCGGCGGCAGATAAAGGTAAGGCGGTGGTGCCCACTTCCTCGAGCCCGTTCACAAAAGCTCTACCACCAACATAGGTTAAAAATTATAACAAACAAGCTTTCGCACGCGTGGTTAGCCCAACTTTATCGAAATCGGTGCATCCGTTTAGTCGGGAAAACGTTACAAACATAGAGATAAATACATACGGATTTAACATATTAAAATTGGAAATTATTGATCGAGCAAAGCGAGATCTCCAAATCAACTTGTGCAAATCGGCGTTGTAAATGTATGATGTATGTATGTATGTATGTTTGTTTGTGACTTTACTTTACTTAATTGTACTTACTTTACTTTACTTTGTATGTTTTGGATAACTTTCGAAGCGTTTATCTAATCATCGTGAAATTTGGTTTAAAGGTAGGTAGTGATGGCACAATTTTGGTGCGACTAAATGAGCTAAAAATATTGGGGTTCAAGAGGGGTAAAAAAACAAATAGAGACTATCCGGTCAAGTGGTACACACGGCTACACATCAAGCTATACTTTCCAGTATAAGCTGAACTCTCATTCTACGAAAAGCCTACACAATGCGAGGTCAGCTCATACTGGAGATTTGTAGCTTGATGTGTAGCCGTGTGTACGTCTAATAAAATAGAGGTAGATAGTGATGGCACAATTTTGGTGTGACTAATGAGCTGAAAAAAGCAGTGGGGTTGTTGAGATAGTGGGGTTCAACAAGGGTAAAAAAAACAAAATGAGACTATCAGGTCAAATCGCACGTTTAATAAAAGAGATTTGTGAGTAAATGTTGACCCAGTTTTTATTTTTAGTTTAACCCTTGTATTTTTTAAGTTATTAGCCAAAATAAAAACTGAACTTTGACAAAATTCACAGGATAGGTACACCAGTGACCCCTCAGTGCTGAGATTTACTATGCGTGTAGCTTTAGTGACACGAATATAGGGAAAACTTTAGTTTCTACCTCAAAAATAGGATCCAATTGACATGAACTCGCGTTACTTGTAATTTGAATGAAACTGTAGGTCAAGTGATGTGGTTAATTATTTCGTGGCATTATTTTGGATAGTCAGAGATTACAAATAATATTTTGTTGTTTTTATGGGAAACTCGCGAGATCTCAGTTCGGGGCGAACCACTAGTTATTATTAATTTTATTGATCATTTTTGTTATAAAGAAGTTGAAACTAGACAGCCCTTACTTTTAAACTTACATCAAACTGCTAATCCAAATAAATAAAAATGAAATGGTGCTCGTTGGTAACATGGTAAGCGCATCACTTGGCTGAACAGATTTCACAATGTTTTTTTTTTATATTTGTAATGTAGGCTGGTTACCCAAATTATTTAAACAAATAAATATAGAAAAATAATCAATAATAATGTGGAAAAATGAATATTGTGAGATACCTAGTGAATGTGAATTATTTTGTAAAAAGTATTGTCTATTGTTTATGTAATTTAAGGAATAAATGGTTTATAGGTAAATAAATATATATATAAGAACGTGGGTTAATGATGATGATGATTTGTAATAGTACAAATATTTTTAACACAAAAATTAGAAACATGCTCGTAAAATTGGAAAATTCAGGAAAAACTGAAAATGCTTTTTTCCATAGGAATTTTGTATGAACTACACCTACAGACTATATTTTGTTTTAAATACCGTGCGAAGCCAGGGCGTGTGTGCTAGTATCACCTTAAAATCATCACAATAAAGCACATTTTCTATTGAAACATGATTCTAAGTGACATAGGTTTTATACTGAGATTTTAACATGTCTTTACAGGCTGGCTTGAAGACAAATGTCGGGGTTTCAGCCATTCTTCATCTCTCATAATGTTTGCAAGAGATAAGGGTACGCAGACTAAGCAATTTGGTTTTATAGACCTACCACCGTAAGTCTGTAAAACATAAAGTTAGATTTTAGGTCAATAATAAATTTACCGTATTTTTTTAGGGTTCCAAACCAAAATGGTAAAAACGGAACCAAGAAAATAAACATTAAAACACTTCTTCTTTCGTGTCGATGACTAGTTAAGTCAATTTATGAAGTAAAAACTTCTATAAGCCCATTGAGTAATTTGTTGAGATGAGGAAAAAACCATTAAACTCGCGACACTGTTACCGTTACCGACACCTATGTATATGAAGTGAAAACTTTAGGCGCGTTCGGCATTTTTTGAGATGGGAAAATACCATTGAACTAGCGACCCTGTTACCGTTACCATTACCGACACCTCTGTATATAAGTATCTCGTAATTGTTCAGTTTTAACTTCTGTCGGCACTCCCGGAGTGCCATTTTTTTAGCCATAGAATGTTGCTAATAGCGCATAGTTCAATGAACTGACAATCTCATACTTTATCTGACTCAAGTAGTTTATCCACGACTTTCCTCTTTCATGTTTTATACTGTGCCTTCGATGATTGTTCTTATAAGATAAGATAACGTTTATTTGCTAGAACATAATCTATATACATCATACTATCTATACATCAGTAGGACTTGGATTTTAAGCTAAGCAACCCGAGACCATGACTATTGCAACACTGCCGAAACGTCGGGCTAACAAATAAAAAAGGTACATACGCGATAAATACCCGTTTTAATCAATAATTAAGCTAAGCATATTTATGTTCTACCCTAGTAAACAAAATTTTCAAAGTAAATACAATATAATTAAATAAAAGCAATTGAATACAGAATAAATTAGATAATATCAACAATAATGTCAAAATATGATTTATAATACGACGAAATATACTAATAATTAAAATTACATTTCCTGTAATCATTCATTCAGACATTCATTCCCTGTAATCATTCATTCAGACATTCATTCCCTGTGATCTTAGTGTTGATTTAATGAATAAACTAAAGAGATCATCTGATTAGACATACCTTGCTTACCATCAGGTGAGATTGTGTAAAACAAAGATCTATTCATGTTGATAAAAATAAACCAATTAACTTTAAGTTTAAAGAAATAAATAATATGACATTCCCTTGTCAATATATCCATGAAAGTCTGATGTATGATCACAAAAACATTAATTAATTCATAATCGTAATAATCATAATTTTAGTACTAAAAATTAAGATAAACTAGCTGTTGTCATAAGTTATGAAATCGTTTAAAGAGCAAGGTGTACGCTTTTATAACAAACTCCTAAGAGATGTACAAAAATGGACACTTAGCAAATTTAAAAACGAAATTCAACAAAATCTTTAAAAATGCCTAGTATCCGATTATATAGATGATACAGAAGCATTGGATCGAAATTGTTCCATCTCGGTCAAAAATGTCACAATTCTTGCCTTTCTTTTTTGACTTAGTCGCGATGGGTCAATATAATTGACATTTCATAGTGATCCTTGTAATATTAATGAATAAAACATTTAGATTTAAACTGATTGGAATAAGAAAAAAATAATGTGGCTTCTTTACGTAGTAAAAGTTTTCTATGGTGTTACTACAAGAAATGTGGAAAAAAAAACTCAGATGCTCTATTTTTATGTATAATTCTTTGAGTTATGAAGAGTTATCTTGGACGGACTTTATACCTCTGAATGTTTGAATTAAAGGGATATGACCTAAAATTTGATAGGCCTAACATGTAATCGTAAAACGTTTTTGATATTCTTTTTATGTTATGTAGGTATTTCTTAAGTAATTTTTGTAATCCAAGCTAATATTTTAAAGTACATTATTGCAAAGGCCGGGAAATAGGCAATGAGGATCAGTAATGTTATAGAAAATTCAATATAACTAGTATCCACGTTATTCTTTAAGTCATATAAATGATACATCTTTTTGAATTATCAAAATCGGACCATTATTTACGAAGATATTAGGTAGTAAACTTATGCCGTTCCTCCCGCTAAAAATCAATGTGCGCGGGTGCGTGTGACGTCACTACGACGGAACCGAGCGCAAGCGGCACTCTTAGGGCGTAGAAGCCACGCGTTTGTGTTTCGCGTTTGACATTTGTCAATTTTTTTACTTATAGAGTTGTTAGAGTATAAGTGAGTGTGTAAAAAACGTACAAAATATGAGTACTAATAAAATAGAACCTGGTTTTGTGCAAGCTCAATCAGATAACCTTCTAAAAGTGGATTTTTTCATGGTATTTGATTACCTAGGTAATCATTCTAAGTTCACGAGCGCTGAAATCCGTGGTTGGAAACTACAAAGGTAAGGGGTGCTGCTTATTTATCTACGTACATAGGTGCTTATAAGTAGTCTTTAGATCTACGCTATTAGGTAAAGTACCTACAATGTTAAGTATAGGTACAGGGATGCATTCAGAACGTTTGAGGTAAGTGTAAAAAGAATTAATGTAAACTTAAACTTTTTAAACTTATGAATAAAATAATTAAATTCATAGTTATAGCTTTATTCGTGTTCGTAGTATCTTATAAACGAACGTTGTTTTCGTTGTTGTAAATCTTTTCGCGGATGATTTAACCAACTTTCGCTTTATACCTACAGTGCATGGTACTCTGCACTTACTGATCATTATTATTACTATCTCGGCCATTGTTACAAATAAATAATTCGGTATGTACTTACTTAGGATGGGTTAAATATAAATAACTAGTGGTTCGCCCCGAACTGAGATCTCCCGAGTCTCCCATAAAAACAAAACAATATTATTCGTAATCTTTGACGATCGAAATAGTGCCACGAAATGCATAACCAATGTACTTGACCTACAGTTTCATTCATATTACAGGTAACGGGAGTTCATGTTATCTGGTTATACTGTTTTGGGGTAGAAATTGCAGTTATTCTGAATTTCAGTCTTTTGCCTATATTTGTGTAACTAAAGCTACACTCATACAAAATTTCAGCACTGTGGGGTCACTGGTGTAACCTGTGAATTTCGTCAAAATTCAGTTTCTATTATGGTTAATAACTTAATATTATATTTGACCGGATAGTCCCAATTTGTTTTTTTTTTATTTTTCTTGAGCCTCAATATCTCAACAACCCCCGCTCATTTTTAGCTCATTGAATCACAACAAAATTGTGCCATCACTACCTACCTATATAGCAAATTTCACGATGATCGGATAAACGCTTTGAAAGTTATCCTCGGACAAACAAACAAACATACATACATACACACAACGCCGATTTGCCCAAGTTGATTTGGAGATCTCGCGTAGTTCGATCAATAATTTGATTTTTAATTCATTATTAATGTTTGCATGATCTACAGATATTTGTTCCGGGTCTGGTTGTTTCTCTATGTATTATAAGTATGTATTTACAAAAAAAAAGTACATAAGTATTCTATCAGTTATCTGGTTCCCATAGTACAAGCTATGCTTAGTTTTGGGCTAGATAGCGCTGTGTGAAATGTCCAGCAATATTTTTATTTATTTATTTATATTATCATATGTTTTTACTTATATATATTTTTATTCAGTTTTATTTACTTATTAAAGATCTGCTCGTGAAACCTATGGAGATGATGCTGTAGGATTTGTCCAAGTCCAGAGGTCGGGACATGTTTGTACAGTAAAAGCAAAAATAACGCCTGAACATAGAATAAAAAGTAAGGTCTATTGCTGCACATTTACATGTGATAAAAAGAGGAGACGGTTTTGAACGTGGAATGTCTAGACTGGCTTTTTTATCATCTCGTTTTACAACAGAATACCATTTAATACGAAGTTATGGGTCTTTTGGCACGATAAAAAATAGTTTTTCTGGTGTTTTAATAGAAGTGTTTGTACATTACGGCACTATATAATATTAATATATAGTTAAAAAGGTGGATTAGACACAAATCAGATCCTTAGTTTCTTTTAAAGTCACAACTAACCAACAAAACACTGCGCGCTATATCGCTGCCAACGGCTAACTGGCGGCGACCATCCCAGTGACGTCACAGCTACCGCGGCGGCCGTTCAGTGAACTTCGCTAATAATTTGGTCATAACTTCGTTAATTTTTGTAGTAGAACAAAAAAATTTGCACTATAGGTATATGTTAAGGATTTCTTAGCTCTGTAAATCTGCATTCTCAACTAAAAACGTTACGGATCCTCATTGCAGGTCAAGTTCTTTCTCTATATATTTAAAGCATGTATTTACAAAAAAAAAGTATATAAGTATTCTATCAGTTATCTGGTTCCCATAGTACAAGCTCTGCTTAATTTGGGGCTAGATAGCGCTGTGTGAAATGTCCAGAAATATTTATTATTTATTTATTTATTATTAAGTATGAGTTTGAATGTCTATCATAGGAGGGGTTTTGCCATAATCACCACGCTTGGCAGGCGGCTTGGTGATCGCAGTGGTTGGTGATTGGTACTCAGAAGAATGCTGCTGCCCATTCCCTGGAACATCTCCCTTTGCCGGCTCACACGGCTCCCGCGGGATGAGTAGGCGAGGAATTCACTAATACGGGATAGGCAATTGCCATTTCCACCGAGGCATATATAGTGCTTTTCTTAATATAATGCAGGGAAATAAAACATAGGTACTTTTTTATAATATACATTTAATTTATTGATATTAAAAGTAGTTAAACGTTCATAATTTTCAGGTTAATGCCGTTTTTAACATGAACTGTACATTTCAGTATGGAATAAATTGCCCATAATGTAGATGGCTTTTTAGTTTTAGCAATCCCATTAAAATACACCAAAAATACCGTTGGGGAGAAAATGTTCACTTGTTTCTCTTGTTTCTAACTCATAAAATTTTCATGTACTTTTATGTATTTTTCTTTTGATTTCTCTGGAAGCAGGTTTTCCATTGCCAATTTGGCTTTTGATCTTAAATCTCTATTTCAATCTCTGAACCGTTGGAACTCATTTTAATTGTTAAATATATACTGATTATTATGTAACTAACAAATCAAGACGAATTTTCAGCTTTGCCGTCAATTTTTTATTTATCATCTGTGCCAAAAGGCAAACGCATTTATGGCTATACAGCCACGTAAACGCATTTTTTACTAAGCAAAGAGACTTACGAGATACGACTTACGAGATGCCGAGAATGATAAAAGAGATCCAATCAAGAGTATTTAATAACCCCAGCACGCCGTTTCATACAACATTGCTGGAGCGTTGTAAAGCTCCAAATTTAAAAAACACTCCTGCAATGGATTTGGTTTTCTTTGTCCGTAAATTCGATACTACGGGTGTTCTTTTTTCTAAAATAATGAAAATATTTCTATGCATGTTTGACAAAAAATATTTTACATACTTACGTTTGATTTGTTTGGCCGAGTTCGGTATCAACGTCGGCCGAAAACGGATTTGGTGTATCCAAGGCTTAGGAACGTGTCTGCAGTACCACTAGAGCTGCAGGTTTTTATAGGTGACGGTAATTACTTAACATCATCTAACTTGCCGTGTGGTCCCGGCGTAATAATAGGGCCACCCCTTCTCATCCCGCGGGAGCCGTGTGAGCCGGCAAAGGGAGTTGTTCCAGGGAATGGGCAGCAGCATTCTTCTGTGTACTAAACACCAACCACTGCGATCACCAAGCCACCTGCCAAGCGTGGTGATTATGGCAAAACCCCCCCTATGACAGACACAACAGACAAACGGCCCCCAGTCCCCGGCGGCTCCGTCATCCCTGGAAGTGGTAGCAACCAGGGCAGTGGCGGAGCAGGGGGTGCAAAGAATCCACGGCAGCGATCCAGCTACCACCACCGACGACTAGACCTGGCAACGTACAACACACGAACGCTCAGTGCTGACGAGAAGATTGTCGAGCTGGAAGAAGAACTGAGCAAGCTACGTTGGGACATCCTAGGATTGTCGGAAGTCCGAAGACAGGGTCAGGACACGATGATCCTTAACTCCGGTAACTTGCTCTTCTACCGGGAGGGAGATCAACTATCCCAGGGAGGTGTCGGGTTTCTCGTCCGCAAGTCCCTCGTTAACAACGTGACAAAAGTCGACAGTGTGTCGAATAGGGTAGCATACCTTATACTCAGAATTACCGAAAGGTATTTCTTGAAGGTCATACAGGTATATGCGCCGACCTCGACACACCCAGACGATGAAGTGGAAGCCATGTATGAGGAGATCTCCGAGGCCATACATACTTCCAAGACTCATTTCACGGTTGTAATGGGGGACTTCAACGCAAAGCTAGGCACAAGGAAAGACGATGAGCTGAGAGTGGGGCCATTTGGATTCGGGTGGCGAAACCGAAGGGGCCAGAGAGTGGCCGACTTCATGGAGAAGGAGGGCCTCTTCATGATAAACTCCTTCTATGAGAAGCGGCCAGCCAGAAAGTGGACGTGGATAAGCCCCGACGGTTTCACTAGAAATGAGATAGACTTCATTATGACGACCAAGAAGCAAATATTTGATGATGTCTCTGATCAGCAGGGTGAAAACCGGGAGCGATCACCGCATTGTTAGAAGCACATTGAATATCGATGTTAAGCTTGAAAGGGCACGTCTGATGAAGTCTGCGTCCGAAGCTAATGGAGGACCGGGATGAAATGAGATTGCAGTCTTCAGCTGATATGTCGGTATACGGCGTGCTTAATAGACGAATCTCGACATCTGTGCGACACGATCTGCGTACCTTTAATACATCTCGTATTAAGGTCGCAATAGAAAGAAACAAAGTTTCAAAAGTGTTTGCAAAGCATTCGTCTATAGGGCAAAGCCAAATGACTAAGCTGAAGACCGACAGCGGCACTATCATTTCATCGAAACCGGAAATTCTGAGAGAGGTCGAAAAGTTCTATGGACAGATGTACACCTCAACACAAAACCCCGTTGGTCAGTTGGCTCAGGACACCAGAGCTAAACTAACCCAACACTATACCGAAGACATCCCGGATATCAGCCTGTACGAGATTAGGATCGCTCTGAAACAGCTTAAAAACAACAAGGCACCAGGTGAGGATGAAGTAAAGACAGAACTTCTGAGAGCGGGTGGAAAACCGGTACTTCAAGACCTCCAGAAGTTATTTAACTCCGTCGTCCTCGAAGGAACCACGCCTTAAAAAAGGTGATAAAACCTTGTTAAAGAATTACAGGCCCATCTCGCTCTTGACCCACGTTTACAAGCTGTTTTCGAGAGTGATTACGAACCGTCTCGCACGCAGGTTCGATGAC
Organism: Philereme vetulata; assembly: GCA_918857605.2. Taxonomy (NCBI): domain Eukaryota; kingdom Metazoa; phylum Arthropoda; class Insecta; order Lepidoptera; family Geometridae; genus Philereme; species Philereme vetulata. The sequence continues at coordinate 1,051,533 of OU975425.1, forward strand.
TTCCAGCCTCCCGAATAAGCCGGTTTCCGAAAAGGCTTTAGTACCATAGACCACATCCACACGCTACGCCAGATTATACAGAAGACCGAGGAGTATAATCGGCCGTTATGTCTAGCGTTTATGGACTATGAAAAAGCCTTCGATTCAATCGAGCCCTGGGCGGTACTGCAGTCTCTTCAGCGATGCCAAATTGACTATAGGTATATCGAAGTGTTGAAGTGTTTGTATAGTAACGCCACTATGTCAGTCCGTCTACAGGACCAGAGTACGGAACCAATCCAATTGCAGAGAGGCGTGAGACATGGAGACGTAATTTCTCCGAAACTGTTCACGAACGCATTGGAGGACGTTTTCAAACTCTTGGTCTGGGGCAGACTTGGCATCAATATCAATGGTAAATATATCACTCACCTTCGTTCTGCCGATGATATAGTCATTATGGCCAAATCGCTCGAGGAACTCGGTACCATGCTCAACGACCTCAGTAGGGTCTCCCAACAGGTGGGTCTTAAAATTAACATGGATAAGACGAAAATCATGTCAAATATCCATGTTGCGCCCGTACCGGTAGTTGTTGGGGGCGATACTCTCGAAGTTGTCGACGAATATGTAAACCTAGGACAAACTGTCCAATTAGGTAAGTCCAACTTCGACAAAGAGGTCGCACGAAGAATCCAACTCGGCTGGGCAGCGTTCGGGAAACTTCGCGATATCTTCTGGTCCAAAATTCCCCAGAGCCTTGCCAGTGATGACCTATGGCACTGAAACGTGGTCCTTTACTCATGGCCTCATGACCAAGCTCAAGGTCGCTCAACGAGCTATGGAGAGGGCTATGCTCGGGGTTTCTTTGCGTGACAAAATCCGCAATGAGGAAATCCGAAGAAGAACTAAAGTTGCCGACATAGCTCTCAAAATTAGCAAGTTGAAGTGGCAATGGGCAGGCCACATCGCTCGTAGAACCGATAACCGTTGGGGAAGAAAGGTTCTCGAGTGGAGACCACGGACTGGAAGACGCAGCGTAGGCCGGGCCCCCCACAAGGTGGACCGACGATCTAGTAAGAATCGCGGGGAGCCGTTGGGCGCAAACGGCTACCAACCGCTCGTTGTGGCGATCTAAGGGGGAGGCCTATGTTCAGCAGTGGACGTCTACCGGCTGATGATGATGATGATCATCATCTAACTTAGAGTGAGGGGAATAAGATCTGCATTGACGTCTTGCATTGGGGTGCATTGTGCATTACCCCCCTTCTAACATGACTCCAGCCATCCCAGCTCCTACAAGTAACGGAGCAGGATTTTGGGTTGATGGATGCAGCTTTCCAAGATCCCCGTGGTGGTGTTAGCGAATAAGAATTCGATGAGCTGCTGCAGACCCGTCATCAGTCTGATATCGTTCGTGGCCGTACAGTGAAGCATCCCGTGATCCACCGTCTCTTCTTATTGAAGACATGCGCGACAAAGCCCACTGTCCCCGGTCCCGGTTTTCAAGAGGTGATGGTTAAGTTCGCAGTATCCTGTGATGATTCCTACCATCATCCTTAGATCCTGGCGTATCATTTATAACAGGGTATTTGTTGTTTTTCGATTCTTTGCAGGGATCGTTGGCTTTGTTTGCTTGCAGTCGGCTCTGCGTACCCAGACTTTCTGGTGCTCCTTTTTGGAGTTCATCCTCATTCCATTTTTGATTTCCGCCGTTGACATTATCATCACCAACAGGGGACGGTTATGTGTCTACAAGTTTAAAAAAGCGGCCAAGTGCGAGTCGGACTAGCGCAGGAAGGGTTCCGTACCATTATCTATAAAAATCAAACAAATCACGTTTGTTGTATGGGTGCCCCCTATAAAGGTTTGTTTTATTTTAATTTAATTATTAATTTTTAAAGTGAATATATAACTAAATATTCTGTAAACATTTCAAGCATCTACCTGTTTCCGTTATCAATATTGAGCTATAACGAACAAAAAAATCACGTTTGTTGTATGGAAGCCCCACTTAAATATTTATTTTATAGTATTTGTTGTTATAGCGGCAACAGAAATACATTATCTGTGAAAATTTGAACTGTCTTACTATCACGGTGCATGATATACAGCCTGGTGACAGACGGACAGACAGACAGACAAACAGCGGAGCCTTAGTTATAGGGTGCCGTTTTACCCTTGGGGTACGGAACCCTAAAAAGGCCATAAGAGTTATGGTGACTTGTGCAACGATACCTAAACGTATTTAGAGGTTTAATATGATTTAAGGAGTTGTCAAATCATACAAATACGTCAATAACTAAATACGTTTAGGGATCGTTGTGCAAGCCGAAGTTAGAACCATCATCATCATATAAGCCGTAGGACGTCCACTGCTGGACAAAGGCCTCCCTCATTGATCTCCAGGAACTACAGTTGGAAACGGCTTGCATCCAACGCCGACCTGCGGTTCTTACCAAGTCGTCTGCCCATCTTGTAGATGGACGTCCTACGCTGCACTTGCCGGTCCGTGGCCTCCATTCGAGAACTTTCCGGCCCGGACTTAGAGTAAATTTTCATATAAATAATATTATTTTTTATAATTTATGGATTCTTAATTATCTGAAATTAATTAATGAAATACAATAGCTCACGACTATATTCATCCCCATGATGGACATCTTCGGATTTCTCACTAGTACGCAGACCCGTGAATATATCCTACAAGAGATATATCAGAAGCAAATCTAAACATTACGTATGATAGAACGTAAATTTTAATGTTCCTACAATTTCAAGTAAAAATATACGTGTTTTTATCTCGTTCTTCGTTCTGTATTTCGTATTTTGTTCCGAACTACGGAACTCTGAAAGTATAAAACGTATTAATGGAATAATCTAAAATCACGTCCGTGCTCTAATGGGGTTGTGTTGTAAATGTTTTTTATGTCCTCGAGCACCGGACCGTGACTAGAGAGGAGATAAATATCCGGAATCTCGGAAGATCGGGAATGATTTACCGGGAACATCGACAGGGCTCTTTGGGTGGCTTGTATCTATCAGTGGTCTTCTAACGTCTGAGAATGCAGAACGTTATTACAACCTATTCCGGAGCCAGTGCCACTGCGGGGCCACCACACAAACAATGGTCTACCTGCTCAAATGTCCTATATGTCCAACCACCTGCACACGGAATGACTTGTATCAGGCAACAGAGAGGGATGTTGAAGTTGCTCTCTATTGGACTAATCAAATTTAAAAGGCAAATAGCGAATAAACACGAAAGAAGAAGAACGGTATTGAGAAGATCCCGATAAATTAAAATAAAAATATCTACAAATGAACATGTGAAGCTTACAGAAGCGTGTAAATTACACATTTAAAAAATCCCCGATGTAGCAAAATCTCGTAATACATTTTTATTTTAAATCTGACAAAAACTTTGATAATTTTCGGATCGGCCAACTTGATCTTCATCACAGATAGCTAAGAACTACCCCAGTTGTATTAGCTTTCTATTGAAAAAAACCGCGTCCAAATCGGTCGGTCTATCCTTTTGAGAACTACGATACTAAAGAAAGACAACCAAACTTATAATACCTTTTTTTCGTCGGGGCGTTTGAGTTTTGAGTAAGTAATTAGGCATTAAAACAAAAAATACATAAACAAATATTCTAGCATATTCTAGAAATTCTTCACAAGTAGAGATCCGTGGTCCCTATCTACCCCACCCGAAAAAAGTATGACTGTATGTATGACCCATTAAAAACCGGTAAGTCCCAGCTCTAGTCGAAACTGCAAAAGTAAAATACTAGCTACGAACGTGAAAAATAAAACGGCCTGGTCATTACTATAGTGGCGTAAAATGGACTGTTTTGCGTGCATCCTGTATACTTTATAAACTGAGGAATTTATATCTACCAACTGAAGAAGAGTTTTCAAAACTTTTGTTATATATTTCAATCATTATGCGCAGAAGACTTTTAATACCTTGCGCGTACAAAACAATATTGCGTTCAGGGCGTTGTTGGGCTGCCGCGCTTCCTTAGCGCATTGGGCATAAATAAATTAACCAGATAACTGATATAATACTTATGTACATAAAATACTTTTTTTAATACATACTTACGATATAAATACTACGATACGATACTACTTACAATATTTTTAGAATCAGAGATCTAGGAGAATAAAAAAAAAAAAACAAAGTGTTAACCTAATCGTTAACAGACCATTTAAATCAATACAAAACTAAATTAATCACATAAAAACCAAATTAGAACCTGACACATTCAAAATGAGCTGATTACACATAAAACGATAAAGCACAAAATAACTTACGTGACCTTTATACAAAAACAACCTAATTTGACTGTCCTTAGCTGTTACACTGTCGAGCGACACAAACAAACTGACCGCGAACAACGTTTCGCACGGTATTTATAGATTGTTTGCTTGAGCAAAAGTCACTGGGTGGATAAGTTGCTAACACGGCCTCTCCTGACTAAAGGTCGTCCTCGGTCTGATCCATGTGGTACTGCCAGAACTCGTAGTGGTCTACGATGACGGCTCGGTCTCTGGTTCAGGGTCCAACGAGTACACGGAGGGACCTGTACAGGATCCATGTGCACGAGGACCTGTTGGACTAACCTCTGGTTCACTTGTATCTTCATCTGAAATGAGAACTATGTTTAGAGAGTGTCAGGTTACACGTATTGGCTCACACACTTTTCTGGCATCATCATTCAATTAATTCATACATCAACTCATAAAATTTCATTCATCCACCAACTCACACCATCTCTTTCATCACATCAGTCATCATCACCTACGGAGACGTCTCTCCAATACTCATTTTGTTTTGAGAACAAGATCTTGTTTTTCTTGCTCGATTCTTCAATCCGGTGTGACTCCGTAGTGGATTCGGCTCTGCGAACGTTAGCATCAGGTGTGGTATGTTCCATCTGTAACATGACGCGACGAACGCGTCTGCCCGACTATGCGACTAGCGCAGACACAGGCAAGTCCGACTATGCGACTAGCACATATACGGAGCACCCGACTAAGCGAAAAACGCAAACACAGGTGAAACCGACTATGCTTATAAAGCAGATACGGTAAGTCCGACTATGCTTATAAAGCAGATACGGTTATTCCGACTATGCTTGTAAAGCAGATAAGTCCGGTAAGTCAGATGCGATGGACGCAGATACGGATCACCCTACTAAGCGATAAACGCTGACACAGGTGAGACCGACTATGCTTATAAAGCAGATACGGTCGCTAGGCTGCCTCAGCTTTTGTGGCTGGGCTGCCACAGACCACTGGGCCACCTCAGCTCCTGTAGCTCGGTCGCCGTAGACGTGGTCACTGGGCCGCCTCAGCCCCTGTAGCTCGGCCGCCACAGACGTGGTCACTGGACTGCCTCATCTCCTGTGGCTCGGCCGCCGCAGACGTGGACACTGGACCGCCTCAGTTCCTGTGGCTCGGCCGCCGCAGACTTGGTTACTGGGCCGCCTCATCTGCTGTGGCTTGGCTGCCGCAGTTAGACCCGTTCGGCCGCCTCAGCTCCCTTGGCTGGACTGCCTCAGATGGTAGTCTCACGGTTGGCACGGACACCGTGCCGTTGGTACTGTTGGTAGTCGAGTAACCAAAGAACTCCACCTGTAACATAAAACAAAGGCAGACAAACGCACACCATAGCTTCAGTTCATAACAGTCACATCTTTATGACAACAGTGTCGAATCAAATACAGATTTGATAACACCTCATTGACCTCAAAACCTCTAAAAGGGTGTCGGTGGCGACTAACATGGGGATCTTGCTTACCTTGATGTAATTTTTCGTAGAATGTGCGATACGGTCAGTTTTAGTATGATACTTAATCTTAGGAAAGTTTGTCATCAAATCCACATATAATTTCATCCAAGTCCAAAAACTGACGTATAAGTTCAACATTGCGAGAAACAGGGTGTGTTACCAAACAATTGACAATAATTTATCGCTCGGCCTAACCTGTCAACGACAAAACTATCGCTCTCTTTTCGTAGAACAAACCAATAATTTTTTTTTTAGGTTATCAGTAGTACACCTGTTTGCAATTATGAACACTGGTTATGTCTAGTCTGGGGCCGCATGTGAAACATTTATTTTCAAACCGATCAACTTCCCGTTTTGGCTATATTAGCAGATAATAAACGAATAACCAGGCTACGTCCAGGCTTGACATAACTTGACAAAAATAACAACAAGTTTTCAGTAGTTAGGCGCACGAACTTGTACGGCATCACTGTATGCTTGCGCCGCGAATGAAACGTTATCACGCCTAGCTGAGCCGACATTACTAGGATGTAACAAGAATGTTTGCGATACGCTCGCATTGTTCCCTTCAATAGCACTCAACTGCGCCATTATTGAGCACATCACTAGCCCAAAAAAAACATGCCCGATGGCGAGTGAGGTTGATGCCTGATGGTGTCGACGCGATTTGCAACAAGAACGCTTTGCTACACAGCGCGGCGACTCTCCTCTCCAGATATACATAACAAGATCATCGTGGCATAACAATGTAAACCACTACACAGCTATATGAACGTGAGTTATTTTGAGAACAGTGTCTTGATCAATCCCGGTCTTTACTTTTCGGTATGTTATTAGTAACAGACGTTACGTAAATAACAGTTGTACAAAACAAGGTGATTTTTTCAATGTGCGGGTAGTTTCAACTTGTCTGCTCAAAACTTGTGGGCTTTGTGGCATTTTATCCCACTTCTGATTTTAGAATCAGAGATCTAATAGAATAAAAAAAAATAAAACAAAGTGTTAATCTAATCGTTAACAGACCATTTCAATCAATACAAAACTAAATTAATCACAAAAAAACTAAATTAGAACCTCACACATTCAAAATGATCTGATTACACATAAAACGATAAAGCACAAAATAACTCACGTGACCTTTATACGAAAACAACCTAATTTGACTGTCCTTAGCTGTAACACTGTCGAGCGACACAAACAAACTGACCGCGATTTTTTTTTTTTTTTTCGAATGGACTTATTGCTGTTGGCCTCTGAGGCCGTTGCAGCTTAACCGAGCTTTTGGCGAGCGCAGAAGGCGCTCAGCCCCATAATTTTATTTTTGATGAGGCAACTAGCGCAAAGGCACCACTTAGGTACGAACCTCGGCTTGGGCTGTTGCCGGGACGGGGATAGGAGAGAAACGCCCGGGTACGTGCTTGTACCTCGTGTAGGCGGCGACTAATGGGACTCGTCGACCTCGCCGGCGAGGTCGGTGTAAACAGACCGCGAACAACGTTTCGCACGGTATTTATAGATTGGTTGCATGCTGAGCAAAAGTCACTGGGTGGAGAAGTTGCTAACAATATATTATAAAAGTCAAAGCCACAATCTTTTATTTATTAAAATCACAAGGATCACTTTGAAACCTCAATTTTACTGCCTGTTCCTTCGCGACTAAGCTAGGAAAGAAAGGCAAGAAACAAGACTGGTTGTTTTTTTAATGATCCTTTTAGAATACATAACAATACAGGAAATAAATTACGTCTAAATTGTAACATTTTGAACGAGTTAGAGCAATTTCAATCCCAAGCTTCTCTATCATCTAAATATTCAGATATTTTATAGTAGGCTTCTTTATAAATCATCATCATCATCATCCACGGCATGACTTCACCCATTGTTGGGTATAGGCCTCCCCAAGTTTGTGCCATCCACCACGATCCTGCGCTAGTCTCACCCACTGACGGCCCGCGACCTTTGCGATGTCGTCCACCCATCTCGCTGCTGGTCTTCCTGCCCTTCTATACCCGCTCCTCGGCCACCATTCAGTCACTGTCCTGCTCCACCTGTCACCACCACGTCTAGCCAAGTGTCCCGCCCAAGACCATTTGAGCTCCATAACTAGAATCCCAACGTCATGAACCTTTTTTATAAAGATTTTCTTTAATTACGTTTTTAAATTTGTTAATTGTCAATTTTTGTACATCACTTGGGAGTTTGTTATAAAAGCGAACACCTTGCCCTTTAAACGATTTACTAACTTTATGGAGTCAACAAGTAACAACAGTGAGTTTATCTTTATTTCTCGTATTAAAATTATGATTATCGCTATTTTTCCTAAATAAAATAATATTTTTGTGGACATACATCAGATTTTTATACATGTATTGACAAGGGAATGTCATAATATTTATTTCATTAAACTTATTGCGTAATGGTTTTCTGTGGCTCATAATATAAATTGCACGAACAGCCCTCTTCTGCAGCACACAAACGGATTTTACGTTGTTCTTTGTTATTTGTTTTTTGTTGTGCAAAAAAGAATTGTCTTATATAATCTACTTTTAATATTTAGAAAAACATCTAGACTCGGAACCAATACCTGTAGATCATGCGAAACATTTGTTCCGCGGTGGGAATAGAACCCATCTCAGTCGGTTATTTGCCCACTGCGAAATGTTAGGAGCTGGAATGTTTGTGCAGGCGCGAGTACACGTGTTCACAGCAATATTGCGCAAGAGAACAGCGTCCCTGATGCTGTGGGTGCTTGCTGCCCTAACAGCTTCCTGAAACACATTGCAGGGAGGCTGGATTTCACTGTCCCATCATGGAACACTGGTAGAGAGCACACACTCTGCATGTTTAGTGTCTCCATAGTCCAATGACTACCTGGTAGTTATTCATATGTTTAATTGTAGGTTAACACTGCATGCAAACTAAATTAAAACTAAGATTAACTATACCTTTGCATGTAACTAAAACATTAACTAGACAATTATATTAGATACACATGCGAACCCAATAAGTGTTGTGTCTTGCTACTGGCAAATGCACAAAACACGCCAAAAAAGTGGCACTACAGGAGTGTTGACTAGCGTCCGACTGAGGTATCAGCGCCCCCCGCCCCGCCCCGCCCCGCGTAAATACACAAACGCGCGATACAAACCGTCAAATAGTAAAATAGTTATCGACAATTTAATTTCTTTTTATCATTTGTACCCCAGGGTACGGTTCTAAGGTTAAGGATCTGTCTGCAAATCACACTCTTTCTTTCACTCCTGAACAATTATTATTCCCATCTGATGGGGGGTCTGCTTTTGTTGTTTTCTCTTTACACTTCGCTCTATCCAACGCAAGGTCTTGGGAAACACTACAGTGGTCTTGATTGATCACGTCTGTCCCCTTCATTTTTCGTCTTCCTTTTCGCCTGGACCCGGAAATGTTTAGCTGCAAATCAGCATATAGGTAAAAAATATTACCTTTGTCTGAATTTATGGACTTATAACTTTGGTCATACTTTTCAAGAACCGATTTCGATAAAATTTGGTGTGTTGATAAATTATGATCAAGGTTTAAATATAAGCTACTTTTTTGACAAACAACTCGTGCGAAGCCGCTGGCGGAAGCTAGTTTGTGTGAAAAATTTAGCGCTCAATGTTTGTGTATTCAAAATTTAAAAGCCGACTACACTACATATACTTATATAGAGAGGTGTCGGTAACGGTAACAGTGTTGCGAGTTCAACGGTTTTTTCCCATCTCAAAAAATGCCCAAAGCACCTAAAGTAGTTTTTACTTCAAAAAAAATAGTGTTGTGTCAAATCATCACCTACTTTCGCTTTCTAAGGATTTTAACAATAATAACCAAACAACCTTTAGAAAATGCGATGTTATACTTGCGCACTGTGGGTTCCGTAATATGCTAACAATTGTGCTAATACATGCAGGTTTATGGATCGTCATCATGTATTGTCACATCTATCTGTGAAAATGTGAACTGGCTTCTTGTCTCCTAACCGTTAGTGAATTAGATAGAACCGTGTAACACATAGATTGTATACTAAGTAACAGAGTCAGGTCCCTTAGAACCCTTCGGATACGGAACCCTAAAAAAATCAGTGGGCTGATTTTTTAGTTCATACTTTTATATTTCTTCTCACTTTATTGATTTCTTTGACTAAAAAACTTCCTGCTTACTCGTAATGCCAGATGTTGTTCCGATGTTTTTGTAACAAAAGGCGCTTTGACTTTCTTTAAGTTTCTTCAAAATATGGGTAATTGGTGAACAAAGGAAGAAAACTGCGCCTTCTTTTCTATTAACCCTTGGTCACTACAAGCAAAATTCACCGGTATGGTGGCAAGGCTTCGCTCTTGGCGTCTGTACATATGTACATATATAATTTAACTAATCAGTGAGATCTGATTTAAATTGTGTAAGTTCTCGTCCAAGTAACGGCGCAACTTGTTTAAATTTACAGAAAAAACATCAATATCCTTGTAGGATAGTTGCTACCAATGAGTGCAGTGCGGAGCTGAGAGACAAGTGATGCAATCGGTTGGCGAGGCATTCTGCGTGGAGCTTTAGACTGAAACCTTTGCAGTAGTTGAGGAGAATCTGTTTGCGAATTCAAAACTTTATACAGAAATGTGAGATCTAGCTGCGTTCTACGTTTTTCCAGAGACGATATTTTAAAATGCTTTAACCTCTCTGCATAGGATACCTATTGTTTTGCAATATTTGCAGTGTAGCCAAGATGCCCCAGAAAACGTTTTTGTATCCGCTCAATCCTCAGTTAATGGGTTGCGTAGTGGGGTATTCACACAACAGGACAGTATTCCAGTATGCTTCGGACCAAAGTGTTGTATATTTAATAGTATTTTGGTAAGAGGTTTTCTAACATGTTTCTTATGATGAATTCTAAAATTTTAGATGCTCTCTTAATAATGTTTTAGGTATGGGGGATATATATCAATTTATTGTCTTAAGTTACCCCTAGGTCTTTTTTATTATCCAATTCTTGTTATGGTTACCTATGTTATAGTTGGATTTAAATACATTTCGCCTTCGTATAAATTTGGTGAAAAAGCATTTGACTATGTACCTGCCTTGTATTTAATTATGGGTTAGTGCTAGTCTGATTTAACGTATTGAATTGAGTTATTATAAAACGGGATTTATAACGTACCGTTTTATCAGTGTAACTCTCATGGAAGTCTCGTCAGTGCTTACGTATTTGAACCATTAGGGGTCGAAACCCTAGGTTCATGACTCTGTGTTTTCAAAATTCTTTTTCGTCTGGCCGAAGCGACGTGTGATCCGAGAGCTGGCGCATAACTGGGTCAACGCATTGCAATTCAGCGCTATGCAGCCAGTATCTTGGGAACACTTCCGCCTGTTAGTGATCGGGAACAGTTGAGCTATCTATAGATCGTTTGCTAACGGTCTTTAGATGATTTTATTTATAATGATTAATTTTGTATGTGTTTAAAAATATGTAAATAATTTATATTATTTCTGTTAATAGATATACTTAAGATATAAAAAAATGTATTACTTTTTTTTACCTAAACAACGAAACACAGATGTTTCTAAGAAAAGTTAAGACGAATTTTCCAAAAGATATCGAATTTTACATTTTCGTAAACAAGGGCCATGTTTTTTACTTTTTCTTTGAACAATGTCTGTTGAATCTGAGTTACAATGGATAATTAATATTTATATAAGTTTTCCTAAAAAAGATTTTATATAAAAAAATAAATAATAAGTAAGTTGAAACAAAACAACTCAAACAGTGCCATCATCATCATGATATCAGCCAAATATATTAATGCTAAGGCTTTCTGGCCACTCTAGTTGTTATCTATGATTACTACTTGTCAAACCACCTTTGGAACAGTGCTCTCAATAAAGTTAAGAGTTTTTCTTCTTTCGGGTCAATAGCTTACAACGTATTTAATTCGCTATTTTTCATATTAGGGTTGAGTAGAACCTGCCCACGTCCACTGCATTCACGGTAGCCTTAGTGCAGGTCGTAGGGCACAAAGGACAGTTAAGCAGGTGGGGCATAGTCTGGATGTAGTACCCACAATCACAGCTGGTTAGCGAAGGGTCTCGTATTTCCCATCTACAGAGAATTAAATGTTAAATTACTACTGTTAAATGTGTAAAACTAGGTTTTAATATGAAACTCTTCCTTGGAACAAATTAGCCCATCAACATCCAGGCAAACACATTGTGGTCCTTCGAGCCGAAGAAAAGGTCATCCAATGCTGAACATAGGCCTCCCCCATTGATTTCCAGAGCGACCGATCTTTCTTGTGCGGCCTGCACCCAACGGCTCCCAGCAACCTTTATCAGGACTTCATTCCATCTAGTGTTAAAGTTTACAATCAAATAATTTTTTTTTTTTTTTTTTATTTGATAGGAAATACTTTCATATTGGTCTCATAGAAATTTCATCAAAATCAGTTCAGTAGTATGGCTAAGATGGTTATATTTTTGTTAAAAAGTTACTTGTATAATGTAGTGTTGTTTGGGAAAATAAATATGTTTATACTATGTCGACACAATTCAGTGCCACCAAGTTACATAACTTAAATGCAGTAATATAACGAACACTTCTACCAAGTCTACACGATCGCCGACTGTAGTATTTAATTCAGGGATGGACTAAAGACTTATTTGGGGCTGTCATTACTAGGGCATTTTACTGAAATTCAGTGCAAGGACAAATTTCTACTCTATTTGTATTGGCTGATTGATAGATAGATAATTCTTTATTGTTACAATAAATTAAAATAACTTAACCTAGAAAACTTAACTACTAATACATGGTGGTACAATGGGCTGCCTTATCGCTAAAAGCGATCTCTTCCAGGCAACCTTTGGATGGACTGGATTGAAAAAACGTGTGAGGAGGCAGTGTTACAATAAATACCTATTTATGTAGGAATAAAATAAATAAATACCTAAACCTTAAATATACTTACATAAATAAATATAAAATATATATACCTAGTCAGGTCATAAATTCTGTCACATGTTTAATATAAAATAATTGAAACAAGTTTATTCATTATATACCAAAATGAACTTAACAAAACATAGATTCTTATGACACTAAAGTTTATTCCGAATGACCTCCGTGATTTTGAATACAGGCCTTCAATCTGCGCGGCCAGTCGTCTATCTCAGCACGAACGAGGTCCATGTCAATATCGGCGGCTGCCTTAATCAAGGATGTCTTGAGTGACTCCAAATTGGGATGAGGCTTTGAGCACGCCTTTTCCTCCAAGTGTTGCCATATCTTGTAATCTAACGGATTCAAATCTGGACTGGAGGAAGGCCAGTCTTCGTGCCGGATGAAGTCGATTTCACGCGCCGCCAGCCAGTCTTGTGTGCTCTTCGCTCTATGAGCTGGCGCCGAATCTTGTTGGAATACCCAGTGCCTGTTATTGAACATGGTATGAGAAACAGGTTCCACAAGGTTCGTCAGGACTGTATTTTGATACACAACTGCATTCGTTTTTACACCTTTCTCACAAAAATGTATCTCTGTTTAGCCCCAATAAGAAACTCCCAACCATACCATGAGCGAGGATGGAAAATCACCTCGTTGGACACGCGGAATACGGTTGCTCGCTTCTTCACTACTGTGTGCGTACACCTTATCATTTTGTTAGTTGTAGCTCTTTTCTACGGAAAATTTTTCATACAATAAAAGAATTACCCGATATTTTTTTCCCGCGTACCGCTTCAACAAAGCGCGGCCACTCTTCAGTCTCAGGTCTATTAGACGAGCATTCAAACGATGTCCTGTTTTTCTTCGATATGCCCGAAGCCCTAAGTCTTCATTTAACACCCTTTTCACCGTGGTTCTGCTTAACCCCATCTGAAGGGCCAGCAGTTTGTGCTTACGTTTGGTATTTCTTTGAATTCGCGCCTTCGCAGCTTTTATCACTGCTGGAGTCCTAACAGACAGAAGGCGACCACTTCTTGACCTGTCATCTACACTAGAGTCTTCATTTTATCGTTTGATGCTGCGATAAACGAATCTTTTGGTTATATTCAAGTTTTTCAGTATGTCAAAAATTTTAATTGGCGCGTAACCGCAACGATGCAACGCAATAACTGCAACACGGTATTCTTTAAGCGTCCACTCCATATTTAAAAATGAGTAAAATTCTAAAAAGTATACATTTTTATTTTCATAAACAATTCGAAATTCGAATTCTATAGTTTTTTTTGTGGCCAGCATTCTAAAAGAAAAGTTTTTACTGTGTGACAATACTTATGGCCTGACAAGGTATATACTTTTACAATAAATATCGCAAGGAAATACAATGTTTACTCTAGAGAAGCCGCTAAGTATACTTTGCAGACCTCATTTTTAAAAATAGGTAAAGATTTAGCATGATATGATGGCTGATATGATGATGGTAAAATGTTGACTTACTAAGTGTTCGTTTAGTTGGGCCACAACCACACAACAGCGACAAAAATGTGGCCATAAAGCTAGTGTGAATGGGAACCATAAAGTGCGTGAAGTTTCGTTGTGGCCGTGGTATGGCCATAATGTTGTCGATATTGACCACAAGTTCGCGACACTGTTGAAAGTGACAAAAAATGTTTCGTGACCATGAAACTACGTTTTCATACGAGTTTTTTGGCCGGCTACATTTTTGTCACTATCGTTGACGCCTTTCTGAATGGTTAAATCAGAACACAAAAACTGGATGTGTTTCACTCAGGCAGTGACTGTAACTGGCTGGAGATTGCTAAAAAACGCAAGTAAGTAAAGGAAATGGGAAGAACCAAAAAAAGACATCAAAAGTGATAAAAAATGAGGTGTTGCTGGGTCATTGACACGGCCGTGTGTTGTACTTGAATACGTGTACGTAACAGGTAATATTGTATATTTAAAATATAAAATACGCTATTATAAGTATGTTATAATCATGTTTGAACACTTAGAGTCCTTCGGGTCTAAATGGAAATCTCGAAACGCAGCAAGATTACCTCAAAAAGACGGCGCTTCGCCCTACACCGCGAGCGATGCGTCACAGTCCTCATTTAGCGTAACAATTTATTTGATCCTCTAACCTATCTAGTAGTGTAATACAATCTTGGATGGAGATGATAGGTAGGTATGTAGCTGCAATACCAAACTGTATCCCCCGACTTTGTTATCATTGGAATTGCTTATTACTATAGAAGCAATTTTAAAAACGTATTTACGTCATTAATAGCCCCTCTTAAAGCCTGAGTAGGTCCCTTCCCACTAAATATATAGGTAAGACGTCTGCGGTTCGTTACAAACTGTCCTGTCGGGGTAACTGATGGCCGTGGTCGAGTCTGAGACAAATGTAGTGCAGTCTCGCTCGCACTCATACACTTGTATAGTGCTATCTCACTTGCACTAATATTTCATAGAATAATTTCAAGTTGTTGGCGAGTTTACAGTATTCTACTATGATTGAAGTTTTTTTTTGCTATTTGGATTTATTGCAAAGAGGAAACTGCCAAAAATAAACCCTTTTATTTATTTATTAAACTCAAATAAACTCGTTATTGTCCCATCATCAATACTTTTAAAGATTTATATATTATCTTTGTTATAAAGATAGTTCCTTGATCAATATTTAAATGGATTTTTCACCACACATAAGTTGTTTAACTCGATAACGGCTCCGTAAATGCGATTTAAAGTTGTAGTACTCGTATAAGCATTTTATATAGATACTAGCTGACCCGCTCGCGGCTTCGCATGCGTGGTACTTCAATAAAAATATTACCCTCCTTTTGCGCACTCGGCTTTCTCCTCTCCTTCTCAATCTCCTTGGCAAATTTCATTATGATCCGTTCAGCCGTTTAGTTATGAAAAGGTTAGGTAACAAACAAACAGTTACTTTCGCAGTTACTATGTATGTATTATACATATAAACCTTCCACTTGAATCGCATTAAAATCCGCTGAGTAGTTTAAAAGATCTAAGCGAACAGACAGCCGAAGCGACTTCATTTTATACTATGTAAGAAGAAGAAAAAGATACCAAGATACGACTGATATTAAAAGA
Source organism: Philereme vetulata (assembly GCA_918857605.2). NCBI lineage: Eukaryota > Metazoa > Arthropoda > Insecta > Lepidoptera > Geometridae > Philereme > Philereme vetulata. The sequence continues at coordinate 1,067,372 of OU975425.1, forward strand.
GGCAAGATTTGTATTTTTGTATGATTGTAACGAATAATCTCAAAAACTACTGGTCCGATTTCAAAAATTCTTTCACCATTAGAGTGCTACAATATTCCTAAGTAACATAAGCAACGTTTTACTCAACTGTGCAGAAGGAGGGTGATGTTTTTATTGAAAAACTACGCGTACAACGTTGCGGATTGGTCAGCTAGTTAAGTATAAATCAATCGATATATAATATAAAATGCATATTCCAAATTATAATACAATTATTATTGTTATTTTAAGAAACGTCGGGATTTAATGTGACACGCCTTTTAGCATTAAGGGATAATAAATCTTAACAATGTTAACATTGAGTGTATTTTACACTGAAAGCCAACAAAAGCATAAAATATAACTTTCTGGAGTCACAATATCTAAACAATACAGCTTCAAGCTTGTACACAGGACAGCTAAAGTTGTGCTAATGCATGCTATTGTACTCCACACACAATAATGGCGAACTTTACTGCACTAGCCTTTGTGTATCAATGATACCTTTATTTAGAAAAGAGGATAAAATGTAGGTTGCTTTAATACTTTTCTACACGTTGGCCTAGTTGGCCTAGTGGGATAAACCTGGACTTTTAATCCGGATCACATTTCTAATTGGATAAAAAATGTTGTTAGAATTTTCACAAACAGCTATCTAACCCCAAACCAAAAAAAACTTGTACCTACAACTAGAACCCAAGAACTGATAGAATACTGAAATACTTATTTTAAAATACATACTTAAATTATTAAATAAAACAAACAGACGCTCTATTTAAATATATATACTACATACGCCAGCAGCTTCGCACGCATGGTATGTCAATAAAAACATTACTCTTTTGCGCAGTCAAGTACCTAAAAAGTATCCTATTCCCTTATCCTGGCCATAATCTATCTGTATACCAAATTTCGCCTAAATCGGTCTAGTCGATTAGTCGAAAAAACGCAACAAACACACAGTAACCTTCGAATTTATAATATTAGTATGGATACTAGCTTCCGCCCTCGGCATTAAATAAATAAATAAATAGTTGACTGGACATTTCACACAGCGCTATCTAGCCTCAATCTAAGCAAATTTTGTACTATGGGAACCAGATAACTGATAGAATACTTCCTGCATCTCAGCCAGCTATTCTCCCGCTTTAGCACACAATCCGTTGTTTGTCTAAAAGAACAGCAGTAACTAAGAAATAACTAGTAGCACGATAAAATATTTAACTTTATATGAGTTATTAAACATTTACCTTCGCCACAGCTACCATAAAACAGTAACATAACTCCATAAGGATCTATAAAGTACTCATAAACTTAGTAAAACTTCTTTATTGAGCATCTACTTCAAAACACGGCTCATATTAAGCGTAGCTGGGTCACTATAATATAATTCTGTAAAACTCAGTAAGTTGCAGCGCCACGGCTGCTTTGCCGCGTCAGTTTTTAAACGTGTAGTATTACATAACGTAGATTCCATTTAGTTTAAGCTCAGTGCTATGTTCATTAATTAAAAAATATACGGAAATGTAATTTAAATATTAATGAATAAATTTATCTAAAACAGCGGTCAAGTTTGAGTCGGACTTGCCCATGACGGGTTCCGTAGCAGCAAGTAACATAATATAAAAGTTCTTGTAGTTCGTTCAAACCAATTTTCGGTGGAAGTTTGCACACACATTTTACGACTTTGGAAGTGTCTCTCGCGTAAACTATTCGGTTTAGGAAAACATGGTGTTAGAAACTTCAATATCATTTTTGAAGACGTAACCATACATACCCCACACGTATGGGTTTGATGAAAAAATAAATTTTTGAGTTTCAGTTCTAAAAATGGGGAACTCCCAAAATTTATTATTTTTTTTCTTATTTTGTGTGAATATCTTAATGCAGTTCACAGAATACATCTACTGAAAATAGTGGCTGTGACATTCGGACGGACAGACAGACAGACATGACGAATCCTTAAGGATTCCGATTTTAGCCATTTGGCTACGGAACCCTAAAAAGTGGGTGACACGCGAGGTATGTAAGAGTTTCAAAGTCAACGTTTTTTTTTTTCTTTTTTTTTATATACAACTTATATGGCAAACGAGCATGCAGTCCACCAGATGTTAAGTGGGTACTGCAGCCCATGGATATCCACATAGAATTCAAAACAAGCTATTATGTTGTCTTGATGTCTATGTGGATACGTTGCCATACTATAGGACTTAGCTGGTATGCCTATGTGCCAGTAATTACAGGAACATACCATTACCATCTAACCGGAACACAGCAGCACAAGTACTGCTATTCGGCGGCAGATAAAGGTAAGGCGGTGGCGCCCACTTCCTCGAGCCCGTTCACAGAAGGTCTACCACCAGTAGCCAACGTGTAATATTATTATATTGTAATATTTATTATCAGCCATTTGTGTCCCACTGCTGGGCAAAGACCCCCCCCCCCCCCCCTCATTCCTTATAATGGTAATATAATTGCAATGCGGTATTTATTTTGAGTTACCAAATCTCGGGTGTAAAATAGATCGTTGACAGCCCTTGTATAACAACGTACCTACTATAAATTACGAATTTGATGCTATAGAGCGGTAGTAGACCATATTCTGAACAAAGTTTATTCCTAAATAAGTTTTTTATTGAAAAAATACGTCTTCAAGAGATGCTTTTATAAAACTCATGTTCAAAACTGCAAGCAGATTCAAATGAGCCCAAACACTAGTAGCCCACTACAATCCATATGTTACATATGTATTCCAAATTTATTAAATGCGTACACAAAATTTAGTGTCTGTGCTGTTGACCGTTGAGGATTTCATTCTTCAAAGTCAACGCTAAGTGCAGCAGCCATGTCATGGTTGAACTTAGAACAGACTATCATAATTAAATGCGTACAAAAAATTTCGTGTCTGTGCTATTGACCGTTGAGTTCCTTAGTCTGGAGCCAATCCAGGGTGTAAAATCAGATCATGCATACCATAAAAGCGCATTATCTTTGGTATTAAATTACCATGTCAAATTTCAACTCCGTAAGATAAGAGAAAATGGTTCTAATTCCGCCCGCAAGATTTGACCTAAACCAACTAACTAACAAACAAACATGCCAAGCTAAATAAAAGCTTGTTAAACAATGATTTCAATTCCATCGTGTATTGGAATGGAAACAAGCGGCAGTAAAATAAGCTGTAAACAAAATTAGCAAGCTCGAAGATGATATAAACCTAGGATTTTATGAACGCTTTTAAGACACGTCTCAGCTCGATACATAAACATCAAGCCAATAAAAACTCATACAGTTTCCATTATATATAACTTAGTAAATAATTTATGTACACACTCCAAGTTTTATAAAACTTTAACGTTATAAGAACAAGATATTTATTACTATTTGTTAGTTTTTTTTGTTTCGATATTTATAAAATACTAGTGGACCCGCCGAACTTCGTACCGCCTTGACATGCATATAACGCGGGCTGTCAATATACGTCACCCTGGTAGAATTGTCAATTGTTGTCCCCGGCCATCCTTATGTATGAGAAAATGAATGACTTCCACAAATAATTCAAAACCAAAATTAGCCAAATCGCTCCACCCGTTCTCGAGTTTTAGCTAGACTAACGAACAGCAATTCATTTTTATATATTTAGACAATATCTCGGGATAACTCCGACCGAAGCATCTGTTTTAAACGATATTCATTTTTTTTACATCCTTTTTGACGATATTTGCAGCACGCATTCTGTCAATTCTATGTCATACGTCATAAGGTTACATTATAAAAGCGCTAAAGTTATATTATAAATAATTTTATATGGTGGTTAAATATTCTTAAATTTTCTAATTTTGCGCGCAATTTTCTTTCATAAGAACCTTCACCTGACAATAAGAAATGCGAACAATGAATACAACAAAAAAAGAATTAGCGAAATCGGTCCAGTCGTTCACGCGTGATGGCGTGACTAAGTGAAATAGGGATTCATTTTTATATATAGAGACTAGCTGACCCGCCGAACTTCGTACCGCCTTGACATGCATAGTCATATGCAATTGTAGAATTGTCAATCGGCCATGATTAGCTACATAAAAATATATGAAAAAAATATGAGAAAAATATTTTTTTTCATTATTTTTTTGCGTGACACTTCAATATATTAATAGTTATTCTGGTATTCGGGGCGAAGACAAAACCAACAAATCAAATACCACCAAAATCGGTCCAGCCATTTTTGAGTTCCAAATGGTGTAACTAACCCGACTTGGTTTTAAAGTAAAGTAGTTACACTACAAGAGTTATTAATTGTGTAAAACTACTCCCTCAACCATCCGAGGGGTATGTGTACGTAGTTATTGGATAGTAACTCCGGTTAGTTATTTGATAGTTAGTCTAGCTCGCCATTAAAACTGAACTATAAAACCGAGGTAAAAACTACGGGCTGTGTCGGCTGACTATTACACTGTAATATATTAGAATTCAAATATTTTTACTCACTAATGCTCTGAAAGTTGGTCATTGTTAGCTCCTACCTGATGCGTAAATGTGATTTACGCCCCTGGGCCGCAAGCAAAATTAAAATCTTTTTATTAATTAAAATCACAAGGATAACTTTGAAATGTTAATTTTACTACCTGTTTCTTCGCGACCAAGCCAATAAAGAGAGGCAAGAAACAAGGCTGGTTGTTTATTTTAATTATCCTTTTCCAATAAAATATAGTAGATATTAACCAAGGGGATAAAGCAGTGTCTTCTGTCGCGGGTGACGATTTAAATCGCGAGCATAACGAAGGACTCGAGGTTTACTCCCGAGCGTAGCGAGGGTGTTAAAAAACTTAAATCACGAGCGAAGCGAGGGATTTAAGACGAGTCCTGAGTGTACCGAGGGATTTAAGTTCACCCAAGACTAAGACAGCTTTATCACCGACGAAAATACTCTACTTTTCATACCATTTGCGAAAAAATTAACACAATAATAATATGAGATAAGCATTTATTAAAAATAATGATAAATAAAAGTATAAGTTAATATTCGAAACATTGGTCCAATTATTTATAGAGAGAGTTACATTTTTGTTTGGTACATTTATTGTTGATGAGTTGATTTGAGTATTGCTCTGTTCTTGCGTCTGAGGAACTTGCGTTTATGTATTTGAAGAAAACAAAAACGCGGCAAATTCCTAGACTAATATTTTTTTGTCGGAAAAGCAAAGGCATGAAGCTCATACGGCCTCGTCGGTTTTTGTAATTTTATTTAATAATCATAACTGCATAATAAATAAGTATTCCTTTTTCAAAACGATGTATAATGCTTTATATACAAACTCAATGGTGTAAACACAGATGTAGTTCAGTATAAATTTCGGTAAGTATTCCAAATTTAAATCACATTCTCACCCTAGAGGATGAATGAAATTCAGTACAATTTTCTTTCCCTGTTTTTAACAGATTAAAAATTACTATTGTTATGTTCGCTTTTTGTGGCATAGAATGTCACTATTTTGAGCAAGTGGTACGATAAATAAATTTCGTCTGAATTGTAACATTTATGACTGATTTGGAGCAATTTCAATGTCAAGCTTCTCTATCATCTAAATATTCAGATATGTTTAAAGCAAATTTGAAAATAGAATGAGGCTCATTGCATTCATACTAAAATGAAATGTTACCTCCGTGACAAATCCTTATTTCTATTTATATAAGAGGCATTTAACAATGGTTAATAGTGAAAAAACAGTGGATGAAATAAAAAAAACGCAGCGTGTTTTACTTGTATGCTCACTATATTCAATGAGAAGTGAATTAAGTAAACGTTGATGTTGATAAGTCACCCGTAAGACAATAGTCCGTCGTATCAAAGTTTATACGCCCTCATTCGGGCTAAAATGAAATAAAATAAAATTTTAATATTAATTAATTTATTAATTCAGACAAATAGTAATTTTAGAAGTCCATTGGTGCTAGTAGGTATATAAACTTATCAAAGTTAGTACTCGTTATAAGTACTCGTAACATCACATGCATTTTTGTGAATAAAAATATTGATACAAACATTGAGAAGCAAGAGGCTAGCGTGGTAGGGGCATGTCATGCGCAGTAAAGAAAATCATGTGAAAGAGTGTTAGATATGAGTGCGGATGGATATAAAAGTAGAGGAAAGAAGAAGAAGAGATGGACGGACTGTGTGAAGAATGATATGGGTAGGAGGGAAGTGACAACGGAGATGACGGCTGATAAAAAGATGTGGAGGAGGAATACATGTTGTGCCGACTCCGCGTAATGCGAGAGAAGGGCATGAAGAAGAAGAAGACTTGCATTTTTGTTGCAACTTTAATTCGCATTCCGACCATTGGGTCGGAACTCAGGTAACTCAGTAACTCAGGCAACTCAGGCATTAGACAAGTATAAGAATTAAATAAGTAGTAACAGTAAACAATTTGTGGTTCTCGTTACGTTACACGTTCAGTGTAAACGTTCAGTGTAAACGTGGTCTCCTATTAAAACTGAGGCTAGAACAATAAACGCGCTTGTAAAACTCCACATCACTCCGCTCCGCTATTGCCGCAATACACGCTTAATTCTGCGAGTAACTTATTTACAACTCGGAAATAGTTGACATTTTTTTATTACGTTCACTGCAGAACGTAATGAAACTTAACTCTTTTTTACTTGATATTAGTTTAGGTGCCTAAATAGTAATATGTGCATGGAGACATTGCATTTTATTCACATGCAGACAGGTGGCGTTTCAGGACATCCTTGTAGCGCAGAAACTGTCCCCCCGGCTTGCACATTCCCTGGGCGAGCTCAGAGAAGAAAGCCAGTTTAGGGAGCCTCGAGTCGTTCATACGCACAAAATGTCACACCATCTGAGTTGACCTTTTATAAGCAAAGATTCCGTGGCTGTCAACCCAGTGCAGCGAAAAATCTCTGAGTTTGAGACACGATATTGCCACTTTATACGAAGGATTGACCTCAAACACTTCATAATGAAGACGTCGAAGCGTTTTATACCACCTTTGTAAATGCACCATGTCTCATTGGTCAATATGGGAAGTATAATTGCTTTATAGACGTTCATTTTGGTGTGTAGACGTAAGTCGTGGGAGGCCCAAACTCATTTGCTTAGTTTACCAAATAATGCAGCAGCCTTCGCTATACGAGAGGAAATCTCGGTAACTAGGCGGTTGTCATTACGAACGATACTTCCAAAGTAACCAGTTCCAAGAATATCGTAACTTCCTTGAGAGGTTTCCCACAAAATGCGCGGTCGCGGATCGGCAGTTTCACCTCCGACGGCTTCATAACCTGTGTTTTTAAAATGCTTATAATCAGTTCAAATCTGTGGCACGATTCGTCTAAGCAGTTAATATAGTTTTGCAGACTAGTGATACTATCGGACGGCATCAGCGTATGAAACATGCAGGACAGAGATTTTCCGCGGCATACGCCCCTCAGGGAAGCGAGAGATTCCGAGAGGGACATTACACATTCAGTGTTATCTGCTCATGATAGGATTGGTATCAGTCTCTCATCACAGCGGCAAAATACATGGCAAACAGTGTAGGAGCAATCACTTAACCTTGTTTAACGCCGCTGGTAACCGAAAACTGTTACCTGAAGTCATCATCGTGTTGAACCCTGGCCATTATTCTTTCGTGGAAATCCCATTTGAGGTTCACGAGCTTCTCTGAACAGCCCGCTTTCCTGAGGACAGTTTAAAGTGCTTCTCTTGGTACACGATAGAATGCCTTCTCGAGGTCAACAAGACACATGTACAGTGGATGGTGTTTTTCTAGACTCTTTTCCTGTAGTTGCTTTACCACGAAGATGGACCATCCCCCTGCTCGGTCTGAACCGGCATTGGACTTTGGGGAGAATATATTCCGCAAAGGTTCTCAGTTAATAATGTGAGCTAAGACTGTTCCAGCTGCATTAAGTAGGGCAATGCTCCTGAAAGAGCAAATGTGAAGGCTGGGAAGAGCTCGCACAACGACGACCTGAACGGCACAGGTCCGTCCACCGTGCAGTATGAGGCCGTTCGTCACGAAAACCTAGATGCTAAGCGCCAATCCCAGAAAACAAAGCAAATGCCCTAACAATTACACCTACAACTCTTCTGGTCAACTGCATTGTATAAGGTTGGGGAAAAAGTTTCTTCACATTTTTTAAGAAAATTCAAAACATTTTTAATATAGTTTATTTACATTTAACTAAAGTATGTAGGTACCATTTTGTTCGATATCTTTTTGCCATGTTGTAGGTACGGACATGACCCCATTGCTATATACATTTTGGGGCTTTTGATCAAAATACCGCTACGAGTAGTTTTGGCAGTCCTCTCGTGATGTTAACCTGACGCTGCCTACAGAATTCTGAAGAGACCGAAACAGGTGGAAATCTGAAGGTGCAAGGTTCAGACTATACGGCGGATGCATTAGCACCTCCCAGACAAACTCTCTTAATTTTTTCTGAGTGGATAAAGATGTGTGAAGTCTAGCGTTATCATAATGAAAAGCCACACCCCTTCTGTTGATTAATTCCGGCCGCTTTCTTGCTTTAATCTCATCAGTTGTTCACAGTAGAATTCAAAACCGATGGTCCTGCCTGGTGGTAACAGCTCATAATGAATAATGTCGTTCCAATCCCATCACACACACAGCATCACCTTGTTGCGAGTTAAACCGGGTTTCACCACAGTCTGTGAAGCCTAACCGGCATTTGACCATGACCTTTTTCGCACGTTCTTGTTGTATGTGATCTACTTTTCATCACCAGTTATCAGCTTCTTCAAAAATATTTCGGTTTCATTACGTCGTAATAAAGAATCACAAATGAGTACACGGTTCATTAGGTGGGGTACCCAAATATCGAGCTTTTTTGTGTACCAAGTTTTTTCAAATGCGCCAAAACTGTTTTGTGGTCCATTCCCAGTTCTTCAGCTACGTCGTAACTACTGATATGCCGATCTTGCTCCACTTTTTAAAATGCCATCAATTTTATCCGTATATCCGTAATAGGGCGACCAGAGCGACGTGCATCTTTGACATCAAAATTTCAGGATTGAAAACGCTTAAACCAAATTTATGCTGCTCTCACAGACATTGCACTAGGTCCATAAACATCGCAATTTCACGGCTTGCGTTGCATTTTTACCTTTTTTGTAGTAAAATTTTAAAATGTATCGGATTTTTTCATTAGATTAACTCATATTTACAATACGAAAAACGAATAAAAATCACACATTTTCTTAATTTGAATTTGGAGTTATCTTCTTTAAAATTTAAACTTTGAATGATACCAAAAGCAGCCAGATACAAATAGTATAGCCAAAGAGATTTTATTACAAGTCCATACATACTATAATGCGAAAAGACTTTTTCCCTAACCTATTATATCGTGTGACAGAGTATTTAAGACTTAATTTGGGTTTGCCAGTCTTATTCGCGCCGATGACAGATCATAGGTAATAGTGAATGGTTTGCCTGCGACGGACGTGTCGCGGAGGACTATACAGGGTGTTTGGTAATATATTGACGACATTTAAGTGACTGTTTCTCAAAACATAAAGAAAGACTTCTCGAAAAAAAAAACTACTAGTTATTGTATAAAATTTTTAAGAAAATCGACAAGTTTAGTTGATTAATTCGATATAAAACTTAATGCCTACTCTTGCATCCAAAAATAAAGACCGATTTGATATCTCTTTCGGAAATGGCTGCGGGTTTTGGGTTAGAAAGGGACAACAATAGATATCTCGAGACGTCACCAATACAGTATCTGTTGCTAGAGAGCAAGCATGGAAAAATGACAAGATGGCAAAATGCATATCTTGACAGTCTATACAATATAATCAATGACTAATGCAATTCAATATTTATAATTGCTGTTACTGACATACGCAGCAATTTAGAATTAAAATTAGGTATTAAAATCAATTCTTTGACAATGCCCCTCTACAGTAGCTATAATCTTAAGTACCTACATACTTATTATTCAGTATTAAGATGTTTAAATGTATATGTAATACTTTTCTGTTTCTGGCACCTCCAAAATGATGGTGTAATGAGCTACTTAGATAAAGACATGTAATTAATTATATAATTATTATTAGAGTAACCAAGTGTCCACCCACAAGATGGGCAGACGACTTGGTAAGAACCGCAGGTCGGCGTTGGATGCAGGCCTCTTCCAACCGCACTTCCTGGAGATCAATGAGGGAGGCCTTTGTCTAGCAGTGGACGTCCTACGGCTGATATGATGATGATGATGATGAACCAAGTGTTCTATTGTGTCCCTACGGTTTGAATAAATGAGTATGTGTATGAAGCATAAGCAAAAGCACATCATAAGTTTAATAAAGTGTTTGGTTTTACGAAAATAAATTTCAAAATTTTATGGTAAACATTTCACAATTTTTTTATTATGCTCATCTAATTAACCCTTTTAATTTTTGTGTGTATATTATCAAACATCCTATATATGTTGTAATAAGTGCATAATAGTACAAGGTATTACTAGAACCGCTACTCAAAAGCCAAGACCTGATATAACCACGACGACTCTGCCAAGAGTGCCCGACTAAGAAGAGAATAAGAAGAGATAAGCAGATAATATTATTGTGTTGTAGTGGCTCATGTTTTAAACCAAAATGTTTTGTACTAAACATCTATTGTAAAACAAACATGAAACAATAAATATCTATAACTACGACAAAATGATTTTCATTAAAAAAAATTTTATTCCAATCTTAAATCTTTACAGATATTGCTGTTGTTTTATTATATTTTCTTCTTTTAATACATATATTTCAAAACACTTTTTACCTGAGCTCATGGCTTTCAGCTTTTTCTCCATGATCTATAGCCATTCTAGAATAAAACTCACTCTGTATAGCTGATAACAGATACATTTCTTATATATAACTTCTTAGATTATGTCACTTAAAGAAAGCTATAATGAAAAAAGAAATATTTCAAAAGTGTTTAAATATATACACTTTACTTCAACGACAGAATTCGTTCGAAGCGAAAATCATTTTACAAAACCAATAGCAGATGAAAGCCACAGAGCGAATTAAAAAGAACTCTCTAGAAATGACAGCTAAAAAAAATTTGATAAGCTTGAGCTTGGTCAAGTTTTTTCTAGGGTTCCGTAACTACTGACTCCACATGTGTCCAAATAAAAAGCAGCATTGACGTTGTTAGATTAGATTAGTTTGTTACTCAATCACGTCGCTTAACCGATTTGGATGAATTGGTATATACGTAGATTATAACCTGAATTAACATATAGGCTTTTTGTCGCATAAATCGGATCACATGGGATAATAATGGGATGTCAAAGTTTATATATGTATTTTTGGACACCCGGACACTGCGGGCGAAGCCGCTGGCAACAACTAGTTAATGAACAAATTAAAGAAAATACACTTTTAAAACATAGGTACAAACTCACAACTATAAACACGATCTCATTTTTATAGAGTTTAGGAGTATGAAAACACTCTTATTTTTGTGTATTAGTGAGTGAGCTCATAGCCTGTTGAGACGCAGGAGATAGCGGGTTAGATTCCCACAACAAAAGTTTTTTTTATGATCTACAGACATTTTGTTCTGGGTTTGGGTGTTTTTCTTTTGGTATGAATATATTACAAGTATGTATTTACAAAACAAAAAGTATTTAAGTATTCGATCAGTTATCTGGTTATCATAGTACAAGCTCTGCTTAGTTCGGGGCTAGATAGCGCTGTGTGAAATGTCCAGCAATATAATTTATTTATTTGCTTCAATATTCTGTACAAGATACTCGTACTTCAAGGAATAATATGTAAGCAGTAATGTTACTTGAACTACGGAACCCTAAAACAAAAAAGACTCGATAATTAAAATGGCCGCCGAGAACTGCAGTTGTCGTGTACAAATTAACTGCTGTCCGAAGGAATCTGTTTTTTTTATTTGTGTTCAGGTGCGACTTGTATCGAATATTGCACTGGTAATAGCATTTGTTCTTGTTATTTTGCAAGTTCTGTTTTTGAAACTGGTTTTTCTAGGTTTCTGATTCATATTTCTATTTTCTTGTGATTCATCCCTATTAATTTTTATAAGTTTAGAACCTTCTTTTATGTATAAAATTCCACTGTTGGAGATTCTCACTTTTTCATTATTTCGGTTTTTTCGATAATGTATATACAAACAAATATTAAAAAGTATTTAACAGATACCAATCTAAGTTAAGTCAATTATGATAATTTAATTAAAATAACCGTAGGTTAAGTTAAATTAATGGAGGCAAAAAATAAATTAATGTTTATTATGTATCTAGAAAATCAATTCACTGACATAGCATGCATAGGATTAGCAAGCTGAAGTGTCAGCGGGGCACATAGCTCGAAGAACTAACAGCCGTTGGGGAAAGGATTTTGAGACCAATTTTTGCGAATTGCAGCTCCCACTTATTGTTGAGCTAAAAATTTTTTCATCTCATTAATTACAAAAACAACTTCAGAGAAGAGGACTTGGAGTACACATCTACTTGGTAGTGATCTGGAGCAGCTGAGCTATCCATAGATCGTCTGCAACGGTCTTTAGATGATTTTCTTCTTTATAATCTTGTAGTTATTTGTATATTCTTTCTGTTCATAAATGTATTACTTTAGATTCTAACAAAATCAACACGTCACAATCTTACAGACCCCTTAATGGGTGGACAGTGAGTTTGCGAGAAAATCCCTGAAACAATTAAAAGACCGCCTCTAACAGATTGATGGCCAATTTGGAAGGTTAGCTGGTAAAAAGAAATACTATTAAAAATAAACTAGTTTTGTTTGGAATTTATGAGTCGTTGTAAGGGTTTTAGTGTTTAGTCTAGTGGCTTTATGATCATCATGGTATCAACCATAGACGTCCATCAATTGGTGATCATAGGTCCCATAGATATCCAAAACGACGTCTTGTGGGGTCTGCAACCAACGGCTGCCATTTTTTTCCATCCGGGGACCGTCTTACACCGCGCGATCCAGTACCTGGTCTCCACTGAAGAACCGATATGTACCCTCAGTTCTTTGCCCACTCAGCTTAGAGCAGCTTGCAGTAGAGTTCTTTGTAAAAGGGCTCGTCCGGTGAAGTACTACTACCATATCTATTTCCGCCGCCAAGCAGAATCGATGTTTCGGATTGAAGGGTGTGGTTGGCGCTGAAATCACAGGCACATGAACCTATACACATGTATGCCTCAAGTTGGTGGAAGCATAGCAGTACATAAATCAAATTCAAAAATAAATTTATTTATTAAAATCAGAAGGATCCCTTTGAAATAACAATTTTACTGTCTGTTCTTTCGCGACCAAGCCAGGAAAGGCAAGAAACAAGGCTGGTTGTTTTTTAATGATCCTTTTAGAATACATAACAATAACGAAAATAAATTACGTTTAAATTGTAACATTTTTGAACGAGCTGGAGCAATTTCAATCCCAAGCTTCTCTATCATCTAAATAATCCGATATTTTATAGTAGGCTTTTTTATAAAGATTTTGTTTAATTACATATTTAAATTTGTTAATTGTCAATTTTGTACATGACTTGGGAGTGTATTATCGTACATCGTAGGGCACGTGTCTAAGATGCGTGACTTACGAGGCAATACTTAGTTATACATAGATATATGGTTACCACATAGTATCAGTGGGCCATAAGCTTGTTCCATATCCAAGTATGATAAAAAAGTGGCACTCCGGGAGTGCCGACAGAAGTGAAAACTTAAACAATTACCTATGTATTTTTTTATCGTCCGGAAGTTTTTTTTGTGGTCAGGAACGGTGTGGGTAACGGTAACAGTGTCACGAGTTCAATGGTTTTTTCCCATCTCAAAAAATGCCCAACGCACCTATAGAGTTCACCTAAGTTTGCATTCAAAAAAAATTTGGATGTTACAAAATGATCCTAATGGATGTTGCATAAACAATAAAATTTACTAAGTTGTCTTATGCCCCTCCAACAACAAAAAAAAATTTGGATGTTGCAAAATGACACCAACTAAAAAAAATCAAAATATATACAGAGGTGTCGGTAGCAATGTCGCGAGTTCAATGGTTTTTTCCCATCTCAAATTATATACAGAGGTGTCGGTAACAGTGTCGCGAGTGCAATGGTTTTTTTCCCATCTCAAAAATGCCCAACGCGCCTAAAGAAGTTTTCACTTCAAAAAGCTCTGGGCTATATCAGTGACTTTGGTTTGTCAACATTATCATCTATTTCTGATTTGATTTCGTACAGCATACGATTCTACAACTTACCTTTATACTTTTCGCGTCGGATGTATATTAAAGCAATATGTATAAAAATTTGAGCCGGCTAACTAAATGTCGTGTTCAATAACGAAAAATGGTACTAATTTCATATTTAAGCAAAATGACTTAAGGATTTAAACTACATAAATGAAAGTCAGAAACGCAATTGGTGAAACTTTTCTCGATACAATTATTTGTCAAAATCGGCTCTTCTAAAACACTAATATCGTTCATTCTCCGACTCTAGAAAAGATTTAAAGATTTTTTTAACATAGTTATGTAGGTAATTATGATACCTAAATTGATGGAAAATCATTTTTTTTTAATTTGTTAGTAATCATGCAAAATTTTATCTTATGCCACTTACGTCATTTACTCATTTACTCAGCGACAATTCGACGCTGCTATGATACATGTTTGTCTCGTTCTCCACCTAAGCAAGTAAATAGCACTGTCACTTTTTTGAATTTCGGGATGCTCCGCCCAATCGTCACCGAAATTCAATTTGTATATCGTCTTAAAAAGAACCTTCTTCTGTACGTAACACCACCATCATCATAATGACAGATATGAATAAGATGATGAGATCGTTAGATACTTAAAATTTTGGTAACAAACTTTTAAACTATTCCTCCATAACAGAATCGAACAACGTCATAATCAAAAACAATCTATTAAACAGTAACCGTAACCGCTCAACCATCCCAAACAAGGCATAATAGTCTGTCTACAATGAAGTGGCCAGTCTGTTAGATTGATAGCTCTGTGGAACGGCTTAATTGGGTTCCGCTAAGTGTTTTCCGAATTGTGGATTTTGTGGATCCCCGTTCAAGTGGTTCTGATTTAACGGGTGTACGGATCACACAGATTGGTTTTAGTCTTTGCCAATCAATAGTTTAACTTGATTTTGGACAAATAACACTAAATGCTGACTGGAACTTTATTATTACAGGGTTCAAAAAGAAAAAAACGGAACACTTAAAGGATCACTTTGTTGTCCGTCTGTATAATTGTCTATCAATATCCTTTATCTCGAGAACCCGTGGAGGTATCGAGTTCAAATTAAAACCATGTACTCAAGCCTACAGTCCCTTGAAGTTGTGAAAAAAACAAACTTCTACGTTAACGTAAAAAAAGAGACGGCCGTTTATGCCGCAATAACGTATATTTCGACACTCTCAATGATTTTAGAAAGTATAGGGTACTTTCCGTTCACCTAGAACTATAAAATTTATAAAAAAATAATATCGTCTTATATTACAAGTGCAGAAAAAAATCTGACACGATACATTTGTAATTAAATCATAAAAAAATACATTTTTTATTGATCGAGCGAAGCGAGATCTCTAAATCAACTTGGGTAAATCGGCGTTGTATGTATGTATGTATGTTTGTTTGTCCGAGGCTAACTTTCGAAGCGTTGGTCCGATCATCGTGAAATTTGAAATATAGATAGGTAATGATGGCACAATTTTGGTGTGACTAAATGAGTTAGAAATGTTCGGGAGATATTGGTATTGAAGAGGGGTAAATGAAAATGGGACTATGAGGTCAAATGGGACGTCAAATGAAAGGTCTTTATTAGTACATTTAGACTCCGTTTTTATTTTTGTAGTCTTATAGTTTTTGAGTTATTATTAGAGTAAAAAAAAAGTTGTATGTCTAATAAAAGGTCTTTGTGAATCCTAATATTTTTAAACTAGCGACTCGCCCCGGCTTTGCACGAGTGCAATGCTGATACTTAATATACTACAGAATGTCTTTATATACAACGTTCACAGCATTTTGTCATTAGATAATATAAACATGTTTTCTTTAGAGTTTACTCCTAAAAGAGCACAATTTATAAGCCTCGTTTTTTAGCTTAAGAGATGCTCAGCACGACCAAAATTATTGGGGAGTTGACCGATACTGACATTTAAAACTGACTAGCAGGAATATAAATGACCTGGGAAACTACTTTTAACACGAGTAGAAACCTTCTGGCAAAAAGAAATCTTTAAAATAGACAAAAATAGTATAACGAGAAAGTCGTCTAACTCATTATTTTCTTGTCCTCAGGATATCAATATCACACGAGCCCAATGCCACCTTCGCAGAACTGGTCATCAGTTCAGCAAGAGCTGAAGATGAAGGGGTATACCGCTGCGAGATCACCTATCTCCAAGTGGGAGAGGATTGCAACACTGTTCAGGTCACGGACTTCCATACATACAGTAAGTGCTAGATTTATTTTATCACTTCTTTTCCTGTCCTGACCTCCTGGTACATTGGAGGTCTTGATTATTAGGTATAAGTCATGCCAAATTTTATGGCCGGCCTAGCTAACCATCCTAATAGTTTTTTTTAGGTTAAGGAGTATCGTTTGACCACACACAACAGTGATGGTGTGGTCGAAGAAGGTTATTTCTAGTCAAGTAAACCACGCTTGTAACTGTTTCCTGTAGACTACAAGACTTCGAGATTTTACTTAGAAAACTTTCGTGATTTATTTAAATCATTATAAATACGTTGACGCGATCCCCACCCCCGCGCCCGTCTACTCGCACGCACAGGGCTGTGGCGGGTAGTGCGAGGCGAGACGCAGTGCGTAGCAGATCGCATTCACCCTGATGAAGGTTCACGAATGGAAGCGAAACATTGTCGGTCGAAACACCGAAAAAACGGTACTTCTTTAAGATTGTATTGGTTGCTAGCTGACCAATCCGCAGCTTCGTATGCGCAGTTTTTCAATAACAACATTACCCTCTGCGCAGTTGGGTAAAAAGTAGCCTATGTCACCCCGGGGATAGTGTAGCTTCCTAATAATGAAAGATTTTTTTAAATCGGTCTTGTAGTTTCGGAGCCTATTCAATACAAACAAACAAATCTTTCCTCTTTATAATATTAGTATAGATTGAAAAACATGAAAGCCAATAAGATAAGCAAGTCCTTCTGAAATAAACAGTCTTGTTTTTATAGGGGTAACTAAGACCGATATAAATCTAGTCACCGTCAATATCGTCACCTTTGTAAGAAAAAAAATTATCAAACAAATTACTTCTGAAGTGTCTAAGCTGTTGGTAGTTTGTAATGATCTGATCGATAGGTAGGTGCTTCTTCTATCATGTCACTAATAAGCAAAACTAGGTTAGAGTAGTACTTTGCCATTTCAATAGCGTTGGACGTGGCTTTATTGAGGTCGTTCCTTGTGCAAGTTGTGCTGGGCACAAGACATAGGAGAGCAGATGAGACATGGACTGAATGGATGCTCCATTATTCGCATATCTGTATATTCCATTCTTGTATATCCCACTTACAGAGGCTTTCGATACATTAAGATCGATAGGTAGTCAATTGCTTTTACGTAAGCACAAAATAGTTTAAAAAATCTAAGTCATTTATGATATGCATGTATTAAATATGACCCTTGTAAAATAATCTCAGTAATAAAATATCATCATCATTGTCTCTCTTCGTTATCGCCATTCGCCTCTGTCCTGCGCTGTTCTAACCCACATACGACCTGCGATTATAAATGTTTTCGACCCATTTTGCCGGTGGATGACCTGTGTTCCTGGTTCCATCTCGAGGCCACTACTCAGTCAGCACCCTGCTGATCCTGTCATCACCGCGCCTAGACACATGTCTTGCCTGACTGCATTTGAGTACCAAAATAAATATATAGAAGTATTTTACTTAAAGTTGAAATGGGCAAGATACCACTTCCTATAAAGTGATGAATGCCTGGTATTTTAATATCTTTAAAGTCCTAATTATGTAGGTCTATGGTAGCGCCAACCCATAAGGCCAGTTATCAGTCTCATACAGTAAACTATTTGACCGAACGGCGACAGAAGGTTATGGAGGTTAAGAGAAGGTTATTATGATAGATAGCTTAAACTAGTTTCCTATAAATGTTCAAAATTATTTATATTTTTTTAGCATTTTTATTGTTTTGCAATCTGCCCATCAGGGCATTGAACTACGCGCTGGGCATGTATGGAATAAGCCCAGTCGCACTTCCATCTTCCATTTATGTGCTATATGAGGTCATGTCTGTCCTCTTTAATCTACTAAGGGTTGTTGTATGTTATTATAATTTAATACTTTTTTGCACAAAAATACACATGAAATGTAAAAAAGGTGGGCTTAATGCTAATAGCATTTTTCTTTTACATCGGTTATAAGAAAAACGAAAAGTTTTACCGCCACAAATAAATGAGTACTTAACTGGTAATTTAATGTAGCCCTGATTTTGAGGTATCCATACTTTAATTCAAAAGTAACTTTGTTTCTCTGTATGCCTGTCTATCTGTTTGTTACGTTTTTACGTCATATTTTAAATATAGATAGATTAAAACTGGAACAAATAAGCTACAACTATACCCAACTGCGCAGAAGAAAGGTAAATGTTTCTATTGACAAACCACGCGTGCGAAGCCTCAGGCAGAAGCTTGTAGGTTGTAACTACAGGCACATGAGGCTTTACACCTTAAGTTGATTGACGCAAGGTAGTGTATCGTAGGGCACGTTTCTAAGGAGCGTGACCTACGAGACAATACTTTGTTATAGGCGATGGTTACCACTCATCAGGTGGGCCATACGCTTGTTCCATCTCAAGGTCGTATAAAAAATGCCAAACTTTATAGCTGGTAGAGTAAGAAACTTGTCGTCTGATTGTTGACAAAGCGTTTTATTTTACAGGCTTTTATTTAACTTGCAATGTATGTATGTTTGTCCGGGTGGAATCTTGCAACTGAATTTTAAATCAATCAATCGATCAAATCGATCGATCAATCTTTAACCGATTGAGCTGAAATTTGGTACACACGCATAATTTGGATGACAATGCATGTTTAGTTATCTGACGTCATTCTAATTCCAATATGGCGGATCATCCAAAATTGCGGACTAGTTATTTTTTGTTCACTACTACAGTATGGGTATCAAATGAAAGGGGCTTGCTGAGGAGAATACGAAAACTAATACAACGTCACATAAATCCAACATATGGGAGATCATCCAATTTGTATGCTATAAATCAAATATGGCGGGACCTCTAAGATGGCACAGGATGTTTTCTGGTTTTTTGATGTCATTAACAGCTGAATTTTAACAAACGTATGCATTGGTCGACTTCATACTTTGACTTGTGTAATTTGGCGAAATAGGCGTCAACAGCATTGGTTTGCAACCTATCTAGGAGTAGGATATTGCTATAAAGCCCAATATGGAAGCGGCCAAAACGCCTATACTTTGTGCTAACAATTTAAATTTTGATAGGTTTGCTTCCACGGCGTGCCGTGTGTGCATTTGGGCTTATTTGAATCTGATTACGAATTTTAAAAAAAAGCTTTTATAAGCTTTTTGAAAAAGTAATTTGTGCGTAAAAAACTTATTAATCGTATTACGACAGATGCCAAAATTAATTAATTTCAATATGAATGTTCACTAATATCTTATTTACGAAAATATATCTTGGAACAAAGATCAAAGACACAAATGATCGCATTTTGACAATAAACATACTTTTACAATTGTATTTGTATCAAATGTTGAAATTTGGGCGACAATACGAAAGATTTTCCAATTTACATTCAAAGGAAAATTTTGATGAAAAGGTAAAGGAAAATACTTCAATAATATTATATTAGGCCCTCCGTTTATATCAGGGTCACTTTGTACCTATTTACGAAGGGTATTTACTCAATTGTAAGTAATTTACATTTCATTGTACAGTTGCGCTTGTATTATCATAAATGGTAATGTAAACACATAAATGGGATTAAAAACAAAAATAATATCGAACAGCATAAGGCTGGTCAAAGTTTGGTAAGTTTTTATAAACATAAATTTTACTAGTCCTTCGACGTCGACGTCATAAAATAGAAATCTAAATTTCAGTTCAGTTTCAGTAAAAACAAATTTCTACAAAGAATTATAAACTGCAGTAACATTATTAATCGAACGAAGCGAGGTCTTCCGTTTTTAGTTATAGTTTAAACCTTGTAGTTGTTATGTGATTATCCATAAGAAAAACTGAACTTTAACAAAATTCACTGCGTAAACCAGTGACCCTACAGAGCTGAAATTTGGTATGCGTGTAGTTTTAGTGACACAAATATAGAAAAGAGTCCAGAACAACTGTTAATATCCAGAACAACAGCGGTACTCTTTCACCTTTATTATGCGCACCGCCAAAGAGTGGAACGCCTTGTCTGAGTATGTGTTTCCTCGCGAGTGAATAGGTTTCTTTTAGGCAAGCGTGTACCATCGTAGACTGAATCATTGCTTACCATCAGGCGAGATTGTGGTCAAATGCTAGCCTATAATTTAAAATAATAAATCAACCCAAAATACAAACTCCTGTTACCTGTAATTAAATAAATAAATAAAATAAATATTGTTGGACATTTCACACAGCGCTATCTAGCCCCAAACTAAGCAGATCTTGTATTATGGGAACCAGATAACTGATAGAATACTTATATAAGTTTTTTTTTTGTAAATACATACTTACAATATATAGGGAAACAACCAGACCCGGAACAAATATTTGTAGATCATGCAAACATTTGTTCTGCGGCGGGAATCGAAACCCCTACCTAATTAGAATGAAACTGTAGGTCAAGTGTGTTGGTTAAGATTTCGGAGCACTATTTTGACAGTAAAAGATTACAAATAGTATTTTTTTGTTTTTATGAGAGACTCGCGAGATCTCAGTTCTAATATTACCCACTTCTACCACTAGTATTTATTTAATTATAGCTTTAGAAACTTAAATAATTAAGAGAATGATGTTTTATATCTAATGCGACCATAAAAAAATATTGTTGAAAGTGATGTGTGTCCTGCATCCGTTTTCGAATGAAACGAAAAACGCGAACAACATAACTTGATTTGTTATTATTACCTACTTCGGCCATTGAGGCTGACTTATTATCATTATATTGAGTGACAATGATTACCCTTTCATTAGCAAGTTGTAGTGGATGAGAGTAGTATATAGCTCGAATTACTGATGGCCGATGGGACAGAAAGGTTCGCGAAAACAAGCACTGGAATGCGCAGCGTGGGTCGGCGCCCAGTAACGCAATCTTAACTTAAAAGATACTGGGAGCCGTTGTGTAACGCATACGGTAGCTCACTCTAAGAGATGCCTCTGTTCAGCAGTGGACCTCTTAGTTGGTATGAGGATGAACAAATCTTTTTACAGAGTTATTCGGTCCTAAAGGCCTCAACGGAAGCCAAGCGCAGGTTCTAACGTCCTGCAGACAATGAGTTGAGACCTTATTGCAACCAATTTTTATTTAACACCTAGCTTTAAGTTTTATGTATATACAATATGTTTTGTTATGTACGACATTAATTTAAAACACACATCCGGGATCATATTAACTGATTCTAGAGGTGGGTTTATTACTGGTAGCTTGAATAAATAATTATCCAGCAATCGACACATTTCTAATAAACAATTTTTAACATAAATCGGCGGCGCCTTTGCTACGATACCGCTTAGTCAGTTTAACAGGTACCTACTTACACGATGAATTAATATGATTTGTTTACCTTTTTTATGCAGTTTGTTTCATTGATATTTTAGGACTTGATATTAAGGTTTTCTATGGTAATTAATTTGAAAAAATCTTTTTCACAACAATACCAGCCATTAGCCCTACGCGTGTTTCTATTTAGTGTCGTAAATAACAAAAACGTAGTATACGTATTATGTTGATATACTGTATTGATTATATTATATATTGATTTGATTTTATTTTAATCTAATAACTAGCTGTTGCCCGCGACTTCATACGCGTTACACTACTAGATGTGTAGATTACCTAGGAATAAAACTAAACTCGCTGTTGCAACTTGACTTGAGATCCTATTTTTATCCCATGGGACCTGATTTAGGGGATAAAATGTGTTATTTCAGGTTATAATCTACGCACATATTAAATTTCATCGAAATCAGTTTAACCGTTACGACGTCATTTAGTAACAAATAAATAAACAAACATCCAAACTTTCGCATTTATAATATTAGTGTGATATTCTCTAATAATCAGATTTCGTATTGCACCCGTGGTGTACATTAGTATGTAAATTGTTAAAATACTTTGGACAATTAATCGAGTGGGATCGAGTAAGTTCGTCAAACCGAACCAGATTTAAATTGGCTTCGTTATTCGATTAATCTGTAGTGTTTAGGAAAGGGGAGACTGGTACAGATGGCTGATTGATTAAAAGAGGAGATGTAATTTAAAATGGCTTGCTGAGTTTATATCAAGGTTATATTTTAGGGGGATATTTTATTGGTATGTAATTTAGAAAGCTATTGTTATTTTCACACTAATGGTATATTTATATTATGCCCACTCAGGTGCGTACAATAAGTTTGTACAGCTTTCATATTTGTTCACTTATAGAAGATTCTTATTACCAATACACTATTTATGTCAAATATAACTCTACTAGCTGACCCGCTCCCGGCTTTGCACGCCTGAAATTTCTCGCTCCCGTGGGAACTTCGGGATAAAAACTATATAAAACAGTCTTGTCAAAGTGACGCTTTATGCAAATGACTTCACGTCAATGAACGACGGTTAAATTATATGGATATTGTTCATACAAAAATACTAAAATCACGATTAAATAATGGAGGGTGGGGGTAGGAGCGTCAAAAATATTTTATGACCTATTATTTTTATACCCACGAAATATAAAAAAATCACTAAAATCAGTCAACTTGTTTCGGAGGAGTGCGATTACAAAAACCGTGACACGAGATTTTTATGTATTAGATTAGACAAATGTCTATGTGTTCATGATTTACTAACTTTAGGGAGCCTTATTACGTACTATTATTATTATCGCTCTTTTTTTTTAAATATTAGTCATTTTGTAAACATACATCAGGTTTTCATAGGTCGTTTCTTTTCATAAAAAATATGGTAAATCGAATATTCTAAAGACAACTCAGTCCTTTATATGCCAGTTTACAACATTGTCGTCGGGGGCAGAACTGGTAATTTTGCCCCAAATGAGGTCAGCAATAAAAAAATCCTATCTCAGCTTTATCTGAACGATGTAGAGTAGAAAGTGGGTTTTTTGCTTGGAAAAATGTTTGGTGTAGTTTTTGTGCCTCTGGCTATGTTTGACCTGAGTACAATATGAGACCTTTTTTAGGGTTCAGTGAGACATTTTTAGGGTTTTTTATACGTCTTTGAGATAGAACAAGCTTATGGCCCACCTGATGTTAAGTGGTAGTCATCGCCTATAACAAAGTAGTGTCTCATGCACTGCTCTGCGTCCATCAAACAGATGTAAAGTCTCATGTTCCTGTAATTTCACCGGCAACCATCTTCAAACCAAAATAGCAATGCTGTTTGGCAGCAAAAATACGTATAGTAGTCTTCCTACCCTTAAAAATTGTACGGCATACCTTACTAATAAACGCGATCGAAAAGTAAACGTGAGTATGTTGTGTTGATTAACAAAAATAAAGCTGAAGTGGTTTCGTTAAATAGATAAACTATATATTTATTGTAAACCAGACACAAAAATGCGAATCTACATTACCAATCAGCTATATAAATGGGCGAGTCCAATGAAACTTTAGATATTAAATACATAAATACTTTGTTCAGCGCACTAGATTAACTCGACAAAGACGCAAATTTTAAACATCTAAGATAAAGATAAATAATTAGGATAAAACACAAATTGAATAAGCTGTGTAATTCAGGGGCGTTGACTAGAAGCCTCAAAGGACATTCCCTGTAAGCCTTGAAAGACATCTTTAAAGCAAAAAGCGGTTTTTAATCCAACTTCTCTTTGAGCGAAAGTTTTTGATGCCTGTGCCTTCGAGCAGTAAGTTTGTTTACCGTTTACGATATTACATAAATATCCAACACTTTATTAACAAAAAGACGACAAGTATTTTATTGTAAATTATTTCTGTAAATACATGCTACGATAACAACAAAACAAAAAGACTGTAAAAGTATGTATACGTTGGATGATGTCGCGGGTCATGCATTTATTTAGCTACCTACTAGCACTATGTTTAACTTCATAACGTATGACGGTTTGTCTTCCCAATAAATCAAATAAAAAAAAACAAATATAAACCAGTGTGCTTTAAACCACACGAGTGAAGTAAAACTTCTTTTTCAAAATATTAATATAAAAAATTATTCAAGAACGAAATAAAATTACGAAAAATAATAAACGAAAAAACGAACTACTGACTGAGATATACTATGTATACATATTTCATGCACTGGCTATGAGAGTAAAAGAGAAAGAAAATGTGCGCGCGCACCTATCTCTCTTGCTCCTACAGTAATATACTAAACGTAATTCTCTCTCTTTCCATCTTCACTACATTATATCTCCCTCTAAACTACCGTTCGCACTTTTCGTAACGCATTCGTCAGCTTACTCCCCAAGTCAAGCGTGCGTAAAGAAGTTTTACTTCAAAAAATGGCACTCCGGGAGTATCGACAGAAGTGAAAAATTTAGCGATCAATGTTTGGGTATTCAAAATTGAACAGCAGACTTACACTACAGATACTTATATACAGAGTTGTCGGTAACAGTAATAGTGTCGCGAGTTCAATGGTGTTTTCCCTTTTCAAAAAATGCCCAATGCGCCTAATTAAGTTTTTACTTCAAAATATATATAATTATATAACAACAGAACCAATAAACAATTATTTAAAATACTAAACTACAGAATAAACAGTTGAATCATCTAAAGACCGTTGCAAACGATCTATAGAGGGGAAGAGAAAACTTTCTATCAGCACGCACTGAGATGTGAGAGATTTGGCATTATTAAAGTTTTTAAGGTGAAGTAGGGGCGAAAGAACAATTTATTTTGAATAACGTTTGAAATTCGACTACTTTGACGACCCCACTCCAAATCGGCCACTCCAAAGCAGGCGGAAGACACTGGCTGCATTGCCCCGCTGAATTACACACCAATCATATAAATGCGAAATTTGGATCTTTATTTGTTTGTTACTCAGTCACGTCGTAACGGCTGAACCGATTTCGATGAAATTTGGTATATAGATAGATTATAACCGGGCAACTTTTTATTGACAAACTACGCATGCGAAGCCGCAGTCGCAAGCTAGTCATGAATAGGTTTCTTACAAAAATAAAAGTAGGTAAGTTAAGTTAAGTTATAGAAGGTAGGAAGTTATGTTACTTATTATTTTTTTATATTGTCTAAGTCTAATTACAAAATATTGTGGCAGATGGATGCCTGAGATAGGTTGAGGAAAACCTATATTACAGAGCACCAATGAAATTAGTCTTTAAAAAAGGCATTTTTATATATATTTTTCATTAGAAAAAGTAATAATAATCGGTCATTATGCCTAAGAACCAATTTTAAGTATCGTATCGTTAACTCTAAAAATTGTCGCTAAACTCTCTAACTGAAAATATTAGTCCGAGAATGCCAAAAGTAATGGTTGTATTCAGACTGAATTATACGGTCGCTATTTAAACGTATTTAAGCTAGACGAGATTATTTAAGACCTGTATAAAATAAAAAGATTGGTAAGCTGAAGTGGCAGTAGGAAGCGATAGAACTGACGACGAGTGGAGACCACGCACTGGATGCGCTGCGTAGGACAGCCCACCAATTGAAATGTTAAAAAGACAACCTGATAAAGGTTGCTGGGAGCCTTTCGGTACAGGCGGCACAAGGTTGGTCGCTCTAGAAATCTATGGGGGAGGGCTATACTGCCCTCCGATAGCTAAACCATCGCTAAGCCACAAAACCAAGTTTTGAGATATGAACAAAAAACGCAGGAGTTTTTTGAAAGTGATGCCATTTAACTTTTATTCGTCGTATCAAAAACTTTGAATTATCAAAAGATAGCTCTTTTAATTAACGGTCTAATAGTAAATATCTCGATTTTGTATGACTAGTTTTAAAAGGAGTAAATTGTATTTAGGAGTTTTAGCTTTGAAATTTTACTATTAAATACTCTACAAAAATATCGCTAAGTACACCCTAGCGATATTTTAGCGTAGGACTTATACATTAATTGTGACCTGTTTTTTATGTAATAAAATTTTGTGTTTTTCCTACACAAAAAGTCGCTAAGCGCATTTAACGTTATTATAGTTCAGTATTGATTTGAGTTTTTGACATCTTTCCTTAGCTACAATGACGCTAATGTTGTTAAATGTTGTTATAGACTAGCTTTTTCACATTAGCGTGTTATTGTTTGATTTCAAAAGCATTTTATATAAAAAATACTATACTTAAAGAATGCTAAGCTTAAAACCTTTAACGATAACATTGTTAGTTATGTATTTAGTTATGTATATAGTTTAGTTATGTATTTGTAGTCGACTTATTGAAGAGAGATACGAAAAATACGCTACCAACAAAACAAAAGAAACAACATAAAATAGGATGTACATGCCTGAAATGATAATTATGGCGATTTTATGTATCTGTAGCACACCGCACACAGTTATACCTTCACTAATTTCTTTCTACCCAAAGGTTAGCTGGAAGAGATGGCTCTCTGCGAAAAGGTCGCCCATTGTATTGCCTTTTTAATATTATTTTAGTGTTATATTGTTACCGTGTGGTAATTACAATAGAGTTGTCTTATCTTATTTTATGATGATAAAAAACAATATCTAAATTTCCTCTTAATAAAAATCGTTTATTGTATTTTAAATGTGAAAACTTGTGTGGTATTTTATGTTTAAAAATAAATACATGGTAATTTGGCAGGTTAGTAATTTAATAAATTATGACTGATATAGAATCTCACCTTGTGTTTAGTTACATACACCCAACATTCACCAGTAAAATACCAGCACAATACTTATACCACATAATTAACATGGCTAAAAATGGAAATCAAACCCGCTCAATCACGAGTTTAAGTCAGCTACTTATCTTCGCCTTTTTTAGATTCAGATTAAAAACAAAAATAAATAAAATAATAAATAGTGCTGGATATTTTACACAGCGGTATCTACTGTAGGTGCTAAGGGAACCAGATAACTGACAGAATACTTATATACTTTTCTAATCGTAATTATGTCTTAGCATAAAATATAGGCAACTTTTTATCCAGGTAAAATATGTATCAATTCGAAAAATATTAATGAACACCCCAAAAACTGTATATCTAGATATTGGGGTATCGCTTTACAAATGAAAACCAAATTACAAGCTCACATTTGACACTGTCATTAGAGCTGCGTAATCAAAAGGATGTAGATCTTTGATGTAGCCGGCTTGCCGCCTCGAGCTACGAGTAACTGTATAGTTAGTTAAGTAAATTGGTGGTTAGTTTATTGGTTTATTGAGGTGAGGCTGATGTAATCATCTTAATTAAATTAAATATAATTAATTTGAGGTTTTAAGTAAGTTTGAGAGAGAACATTTTAAAAAATACATGTAAAAATATAATCAACATATTTACCGTAATTTGTAAACACTTATAAATTTACTGTACCTGTGTAACCTGTATGGGGGGATGCTGGTTCCTAGTAGTGGGATACTGATGGCTCAATCTTTTATGTATATAAAAAATCAGCTTCCGTATGTCCGCAAAACTCGAAGAGTAGTCGATGGATTGACTTGACATTTTAACACAACCTTGCATTTCTATATAACAGTGTTTTTGATCGAGCCAAGCGATATCTCTAAGTCAACTTGGGCAAATCGGCGTTGTATATATGTATGTATGTTTGTCTGAGGATAACTTTCGAAGTGGTTATCCGATCATCGTGAAATTGTGTATATATGCAGTGATGGCACAATTTTGGTGTGACTAAATGAGCTAAAAATGTGGGGAGGTTGTTGAGATACTGGGGTTCAAGAGGGGTAAAAATAATCAAAATGGGAATATCCAATCAAATGCCATGTCTAATAAAAGGTCTTTGTGAGTACATTTCAACTCCATTTTTATTTTTAGTTTATACTTTGTCGTTTTTAAGTTATTAGCCATAATATAAACTGAACTTTGACAAAATTCTCAGGGTACACCAGTGACCCCACTATGCTGAAATTTGGTTTGCGTGTAGCTTTAATAACACAAATATAGGCAAAAGTCAAAGTTTGAACTCCCGTTACCTGTAATTTGAATAAAACTGTAGGTCAAGTTAATTGGTTGCTATTCGTTGCACTACATATTGTATTAGTCAAAGATTGTCAAACGTATTTAGCGACTAAACATGTTTAAATTTTACGTACGTATTTGTATGATTTGACAACTCCTTAAATTATATTTAGCCATTAAATACGTTTAGGCCTTGTTGCGCGAGACTCCCTAAGAATATTTTTGTGTTTTGGGAGACTCGCGAGACCTGAGTTCGGGGCGAACCACTAGTTTAGATACTTTTATTTCCGAAGCTCCCATAGAAATGGGAAATTCCAAGCGTGCGAAGCCGTGGGCGTGTTAGCTAATATAATTATTGATATCTATGTAAAAAAACATTATTTAAAAACTCTGTTTTTTATTTTTTCCTTGTCCCTCGACAACGTATACGTTGAAAAAACACAATACAAATAATAATTATGAAGATTAACGTAAAAAAATAATAAACATCATCACTGCATAGAATAATTAAGTAAAGTCCTCTTTTACGTCCGTTTGTCTGTCCGGTCTAATCTAAATTAAAATTAGAATACTTAACAGATATTTAATACAGGTGTATACAAATTAAGTAAGTAAAAAATACTCATAATATACAGAACCCACGCAACCACTCGCACTTGCCTTATTTCAAGCTTGTTGTGACCTTACTGGATACAATGACAGACAAACAAATATGTACTGTAATTTAGCTGTATTTATCTACATAAATAACTACGTTATACAAGCAAATTATAATTTAATGTTGCTTTCAAATAAATAGACGAATAAGATGGATCACTTTCTTTTATGAAACATTTCGAAAGATTGATAAAGCTAAGCAACCCGACGTGTAAAACGAATATGTATTTAATTATTATTATTATTTTATCTAGCCTACATTTTCCCACTGCTGGCCAAAGGCCTCCCCCAACTCCTTCCACCAATTGCGATCCTTGGCAGATTCCCACCATTCCTTCTCGAATCCGCTGGTGTCGTCGCGCCAACGCTTTCGCGGCCGACCCCGACGTCGCTGGAGGAGGAGGAATTATTATTATAAATACGGGATTTATCACGTACCGTTTTATCGGTGTTTCGACCGACAATGTTTCGGTTCAATTCGTAAACCTTCATCTGGGTGAGTGCGATTCGCTCCGAACAACGTCTCGCCTCGCACTACGCGCCGCTGCCCTCTGCGCGCAAGTATACGGGTGCAGTGGTGGGGGTTGCGTTAACGGTGGCCCATCGTGTTGAAAGGCTGCATAATAATCATTATCATCACTGCTGGTCTCTTCGGTAGTTCTCGGTACAGGCAATCACACAAAACTAACCTGTCTCTACAATTTATTAATTAATGCTTTATTGATCGAGCGAAGTGATATCTCCAAATCAACTTGGACAAATCGACGTTGTATGTATGTATGTTTGATTGTCCGACGATAACTTTCGACGATATAGGTAGGTAGTAATGGCACAATTTTGGTGTGACTAAATGAGATAAAATGTGGGGGGGGGGGGGGTTGTTGAGATATTGGGGCTGAAGAGGAGTAAAATAAAACAAAGTGGGACGTTTGATGAAAGGTCTTCGTAAGTACATTTCGACCCCGTTTTTATTATTAGTTTATACTCGTTAGTGTTTATGTTATTAGCCATAATAAAACTGCACTTTGAAAAAATTATCAGGGTTCACCAGTGATCCTACAGTGCTGAAACTTGGTATGCGTGTAGCTTTCATCACATTTCTACACCAAAAAAGAATAGCCAAATTACCTGCCGTTACCTGTAATTAGAATGAAACTGTGGGTCAAGTAAATTGGTTACGCATTTCGTGGCACTATTTTGATAGTCAAATATAACAAAAAAAAATTGTTTTATGTGAGACTCGCGAGATCTTGGGGTTGTTGTTGTTTTTGTTCGGGGCGAACCACTGATTTATTCAGGTAATAATACTCAAATTCTATTCCCACATTACCCACATTACGCGGGATCGGCACAACATGTATTTTTCTTCCATACCTCTCTATCAGAAGTCATCTCCGTTGCCACTTCTTTCTTACCCATATCATTCTTCACACAGTCCATCCATCTCTTCTTCGGCCATCCTCTACTTTTATATACATCCATATTCATATATAATACTCTTTTAAGCACCTAATTTTCTTCCCTCCGCATGACATTCCCATACCACACTAGCCTATACTCCTCAATTACATACACAGCTAAGATATATTACAATAAATATATAGAAAATGTTAAGGAATAAGTAATAATACGAACCAACACGAACAATATTTGAATGAATGAAAAAGAGCCCTTTCCGCACACATTCTATAAGCACATGTCATGTTCTAAGGATTTTCGATATTTGCCAATGGGTGACGTTATTTTGTTATGTAATAACCATTAGTGTTTAATTTACCATAATTAAATATTAAAAAACTTAATATTTAATTATGGCCTAATTAAATATTAAGTTTTTCTAATATCGGTTAGAAGACACAGTGATTTTCCATCCTTTTCGATCTTATATGTGACATATCTCTGTCTCCCTCCCACCTGTTGTGGCTAGTCAAGATGGTAGAACAAGTGCCTGTGTTGTGAATTGTTCTGTGCTAAAAAATATCTCATCCTCATCCACAGCTTGACTTCACCCATTGTTGGGTATAGGCCTCCCCAAGTTTGTGCCAGCCACCACGATCCTGCGCTAGTCTCACCCACTGACGGCCCACGACCTTTACGATGTCGTCCACCCATCTCGCTGCTGGTCGTCCTACCCTTCTATACCCGCTCATTGGCCACCATTCAGTCACTGTCCTGCACCATGTGTCATCACCACGTCTAGCCAAGTGTCCCGCCCAAGACTATTTGAGCTCCATAACTCGAATCCCAACGTCCAAAAATATCTAATTAAAAAGAACTGCTGTAAAATCCGATCAGAAAAGTGTTAGAAAAGGATTTGCGATATTAGCTAAAGTTTCCTGAAACGAATGCATCGGTGCAAGTTAGGTCCCGATTTATCCTTTTCCTGCCCATCGCTGTGTCTTATTATAGAAAATATTATTATCTAAGTATCTGATCATAACATAACAAGCCCGCGCGCGATCAATTATAATAAGAAATACAACCATCTCACAATAAAATGTAAAGTTGGTTATAGAGCAGTTGAATTGTAAAAACTAAAATATGCTTGTTATCTATAAAAAATCACTTCAACATGATACCACATAAATAATTTCTAGTCGCAAAGCTTCGCAATTTCAAAAACTAAGAAGTTCAACACATTTTTATTCGTAAAGGGAAGGAAGTAACATCGCTTTAAACTAGGGAAGTGTGTAACGGCCAAGTTTAAATATCTACTAACATATTTTCAAAAATGAAGCAGTGTCTGTTTGTGCATTCAACAACCGCAGAACGATTGCCTAATTTAATGTTTATCACCTTTACTGTAGTTTATACACCCCGGCGTCAAAGGCGAAGCTGTACTCTTTGAACTTTTGAGTCAACAGCGTGGTAAAATTTGCCTATTTTTGGGGTAAAATTCAGATTGTTCTTGAAATTAAAAATGACATAACTTTCAATTTATTTGATGCAGATGTTATTTAAATATTTCGACTTTAATTTCTATGTCGGAATACGCTTTTTATGGATCTGACAGGGTTTTTTTTACATATTGTATAGAGAAACATCCAGACCCGGAACAAGTATCTAAAGATTGTTTAATCATTTGTTCCATGGCTGGAATCGAACCCGCAACCTCTGAGTCTCAGCCGGCTATATGTCCACTGCGCCACGGAGGTCGAAGTTCTGAGGGAAGGATTTGATTTTTTCAAGCCTTCTAGCAGACATATAAATGTTTATTTATATTTAAATTAGTAGATGATAAAAAAGCATATTCAGTTACTTCATAAACAATGTCAAAAAATCGTTTAGGTAAATAAATGATAATCAAAAAAAGAACACAAATCAACAATAACAAAATCAATAAAAGAGATAAAGTTTGTAAGTTTGTTTGTTTGGATGTAGGGGGCTATCTCCGTAACTACTAACCCAATTCTGTAAACTATTTTACTAATAGATAGCTACAATAGCCCTGAGTTCTATAGGCTATATTTTATTTTGATAAAACTCCGCGCGAAGCCGGAGTAAGTCAACTAGTTTCTGATAATCAATTAAAAACTTAGCTAGTTACCACAAAAAAATTAAACAACTGGTTAACGCGTTTTTAAAATATCCCATATAACAATTGGTCAGGATTTTTTTAAACACGAGTTAAATAGATGTTTTCTTTTTTGTGTTAACAAGATTAGGTTTGAAATAAAACATTAACCAGACAGTTGTAATTTAAGTAATTTGAACTTCAGCTTCGATTTGTCTTTTTCACATTAATAATATTTTACTAGATTTTATATTCACAAAGGAAGGATACGTCATATAATTCACGAGAAAAAATCGCGCTTACACGCGCGATTACCACCTAGTACATTGCTTGTTTTGTACGCTCAGGAAGTTCAGAGTACGGATGTGGGAGTACAATGGATGTGATACATTGCGCTTTGCACGATAACGCTAAAGTGATCTACGTTATTGTGAAGGAGATTTATGTTTTATTGCTGTTATAAATAAAAATCAAATTGGAGTAGCAAGACAAGTTAATAAATAAATCAATAATGCTGCACATTTCACACAGCGCTATCTAGCCCTAAACAAAGCGAAGCTTGTACTATAGGAACCAGATATTTTTTTTTTGTAAATATGTACATACTTGTATTAAAGAAACAACCAGAGCCGGAACAATATATGTAGATCATGGAAACATTTGTCCCGCGACGGAAATCGAACCCGCAACCTCTTGCGTCTCAGACGGCTATTCGCCCACTGCGCCACAAAGGTCATCAAATAACATAGAGCATCCAAATCTATAAACAAAATTAAATTGTACTGCTCACCTGCTGGTAAGCAGTACCGCTTGTAACACTAAAGGTAAATCGTGCGTTACCAACCCTTTAAACATTTTAAACACCCCTTTTTGAAAGACCCTAGAAGTACGAGTAATTCCTAAAAATTAATGTTTGGTAACTTAAACCTATGCCATGCTTAGCTATACAACCTGTTTTTTATGTACGACATTAATCTAAAACACTCATCCAAAATCGTATTATCTGATTTTAGAGGTAGGTTTAATACCGATATCGTGAATATTTAACCAGTAATCGATACATTTCCAATAATTAATTTCAACGTAAATCAGTAGCGGCTATGCGACGTTGCCGCTTAGTCAGTATAACAGGTACCTACTTACATGATGCATGAATATTATTTGTTTACCTATTTTATACAGGCTGATCCATTGATATTTTTAGGACATTACATTAAGGTTGTTTGAAATTTTATAAATTTCTAGAGATAAAACCTATTTTACAACTATACTAGCCATTAGCCCCGTGTGTTTATATAATGGCGTACATAAAAAACACGTAGTATATATACACCCGAGTTGCTAAGCTAATATTGACAATCAATACTTTGTTTCTAACTTTTCAAACAAGAAATAACAGACGCTACAAAGTGTCCTAACATCCTCCAAAAATAATGAAATGCAATTTAACGGTAGTACCGGTAAAACAAAAGTAGCGAAATGAAACATAAGGCAAGATGGTGGATATTGACGACACCTGCCTCGCAAATTACAATTACAAATGTCGTTTTAGCAATACATGTGGTGTAGGAGAAGATGCGCTATGGAAGCGATGCTGGGATTTAAAACTGAAACTGGTAAGAAAAAACCACTGTTATTTATCTGAATAGCAAATTCATTCAACATCCTTGACATATGAAACCCGTGATAAATTTACATTTGACAGCTGAGATCTCTTTACCAAAAAATATTGATAACAGCGCCCTCTAGCGAGTTATCACCATAACATCTATCTAAGAACTATAGTAGAAGAATTACAAACCTTCTTATCTAAATAACCTTATATATTAACCGGTCAAACCGTTTTGGAGATAAATGGGAACAATCATTGTTTGCGCACACATCCTATCAATCTAAAAGCATTCATCTACGACGAATTTCTTGGCGTGAAAATTTTTCTCGTGAACCATAAATTACAATTTAAGAGAATATAAATGAAACTCACCTTTTTTGGGTTCCGAAGTCGAGCTCGGACGGAACCCCTATAGTTTCACCGTGTCCGTCTATCTATCCTAGTATGAAAGCCTTTATAAAGAAGTTTACACTTAAAAATTAACTACCTAAGTTTGAATCAGAAAGACAAATATGTTTATCAATTTAAAAAAAAGTTGTCTTATATTCTGAATTTGCAGTGTAAATTCAAGAGTTTTTGTAATATTATTATCATTCAATATAACCTAACCGACCCGCCGCTTCGCGATTTGTCAATAAAAACTTATCACCCTTTTTCTGCGCGGTCAGATAAAAAGTAACCTATGCCCCAATCCTGATCAAAATCTATCTATACACCAAATTTCATCAAAATCGGTTAAGCCGTATAGTCGTGCAAACGTAACAAACAGATAGAGAGACATAGTTACGAGTACTTTCGAATTTGTAATATTAGTATAGATATTGGTAGCGATAGCGAGACTTAACTAGACAACAATCCGAATCGAACCTTAGGGTGAATATCAGAAATAATATAACGATACAATAATTGCGTCTGCGAATAAAATTACCGTGGACCTATCCAAGACTTCGTGTTCTTATTCTGAAACATTCCCTTTGATTTGTTTCTTCTGGTTATTATCACAATAGATATTGTACAGAAGTTCATACCGAATTTGATTTAACTATGCTTGAGCGTAGCACTAGAGCTGGCACCTACAATAATATATAACCAAATCAGTTTGGGGTCAGCAGAATACCAGCGTTAAGTAGGTACGCTTTTAACCTACCTACTTGGCACATGCTGAGCTGGCGCCATTTTGGCGCGACTATTTTTGGTATATATTTGGTATACACTATATTTGGTAGCTGAAAGTTGCGTGGGGTGTTCCTGTTATCTAAGTATTTACATTAGTAGAATTTCTTGACTTCTGGCACTGTTGTCTTATTTTATGTACAAATTAACGTATTCATCCAAAGACTAGGTATCCCTAAACTTCTGGCGGATTACGTTAATACCATCATAATGTATTATATGTATGTCATATTTATGTAATGTTATTGTGTTTCTTGTGTATGTTATGTCGTGTCAAATATATGTTATCATTTCATTTCAAATCTACAAAGACTTGATAAAATCGTTTGTTCATTGTCAGGTATACATTTTAATGTAAATATACCCACTATCCCAATAAATAACCTTCGCGGTGCAGTGGGCGAATAGCAGACTGAGACGCAGGAGATAGCAGGTTCGATTCTCGCCGCGAAACAAATGCTTGCATGAACTGCAGATGTTTGTTCAGGGTCTGAATGTTTTTCTACATATTAAAATAAATAAAAAAAGAAAAAAAAATTGCTGGACATTTCACACAGCGCTATCTAGCCCCAAACTAAGCTGAGCTTGTGCTATGGGTACCAGATAACTGATAGAATACATATATACATTTTTTTGTAAATACATACTTATAATATATAGGGAAACAACCAGACCCGGAACAAATATTTGTAAATCATGCAAACATTTCTTCCGCGGCGGGAATCGAACCCGCTACCTCCTGCGTCTCAGTCGGCTATTCGCCCACTGCACTACGGAGGCCATCATTATATGTATATTAAAAGTATGTATAAGTAGTATAGTATATTATAAGTTTGTATTTACGAAAAAAAAAGCATATAAGTATTCTGTCAGTTATCTGGTTCCCATAGTACTTAGTTTGGGACTAGATAGTGCTGTGTGAAATGTCCAGCAATATATTTATGTTAATGCGAAAGTTTGAATGCTTGTTCCTTCCTTCACGCAAAATACTGAACTGATTTGGCCGAAATTTGGAACATAGGTTCCTACTTTTAATCACATAATTCAGTTGCCGTGAGATTTAAATACATGCGAAGCCGAGGGGTAGCAGCTAGTGACAAATAAATTCACACCAGCTAACAAAAAAATATTTAACAAAAAACATGAGTTACGTGTCGCCAAAACGAGGCACACGTGGCTGGCGTTCGACCGACTTGATCTGAGATTCTCGGACGCGTGCCTCAATGTGCGCCTGTAACTGTACTCAACTTTTGTAACTACATATCTATTTTGTGTTGTTATTCTAAAGGTTAGGGAAGGGGGGGGGGGGGGGGTTAAGGTAAGGTAAGGCCTATGAAAGGTGATTGAACACCGCAGTGTTAATATTACTTGGCGGCAGAACAGGTACGGTGATAGTAATTCCCCGGACGATCACAAAGAACTCTACATATTTGTATGTGGTTTGGCCTTGGTGACTGATCGTTAAAGAACTAGTGTGGAGAAAGGACTCTGGGTCTCAGAAGGCTTTATAAACGTAAATTGAGTACGATATTACGTTGGTATAATTCTCGCTACATTGTCGCGTGAGACACATTTGTCGTATTAAATATTCTATGTTTTAGCATAGAAGGGGTACTGTGAAATGAAAACTGTTAAAGAACTCAGCTATTTTTTCTTGTTTCTAGAGTTCAGTATCTCAAAAGGAAAAAAACGGAACCTGTATAGGATCACTTTGTTGTCCGTCTGTCTGTCTGTCTGTCAAGACACTTTGTCTCGGGAACGCGTGGAGGTATGTAGGTATCGAGTTGAAATTAAAACAATAAACTCAAGTGTACAGTCCCTTCTAAGTTATCGTAAAAAAAGATACGGTGGTTTATGCCGCTAAAAGCGTATATTTCGACAATTTCAAGGGAATCAAAATTTAAAGGGTACATTCCGTTCACCTAGAACTATGAAATTAGGCAAGTAATATTGTTTTATACTACAATTACAAGGAAAAATCTAAAAACTACATTTGTGATTAAATAATTTTATATATAGTCGTTATATAACATATCAATCATCGAAACTGTCGGTACAAATTTGTACAGAACCCTCGGTGGGCGGGAACTCCGGTTTCCGATATCCGGTTTTTTTCATACTTCTGTGATGAAACTTATTTTTAATTTTACATTACATAGTATACATAGCTTTATTACATATTATTTACTTAAACATATTGTAAGCAATAACATACATATAAAATGTTACTGCCAAGCAGCGTTGCTGTGTTTCGGTTTGAAGGGTATGGTTGCCGGTGAAATTACAGGCTCATGAGGCTTTACACTTGTATGCCTCAAGGCCGCAGATCAGTGTATCGTAGGGCACGTTCGTGCGTGTGTGTCCTACAAGGCAATATTTTTTAAATGCGATGGATACCTCCTCTGTTCCAAAGTGCAACCAACTACGAATTTAGTCAACTAGATTAGATTTGTAGTATATGTAAATTCCTATTTGTTTTTACTAACAAAATGGTCTATGTTGTCTGAAATAAATTTTGATTTGATTTTGATAACATCTAACATCAAGTAGACCATATAATGCTAGATCCATCTCCAGGAAGTATAAAAATAAAAGTTTCAAAATGCGACGCGTATTTGAAAAAAAATTTGGCGGATCGAGGACTACGCCCAAAGTTTTTAACAGTTTCGCAGTCTTCTTCTTAGAAGTAGCTCTCTTAGCAGAGTGGTCGTGGTCGTCATGTCAGGGTTGTGGCGCGCTTCTGGCACATTCATTTAAAGGAACATCTATGGCAGCCTTTAAAAGATCCGTCCATCTCATACACAGTCTGCCACACGTTTTCTTACTGTCAACTTTCCCCTGCACCACCAAGCGTTCAATGAGAGCTCCGCACGTCGCACCCACGCGTGAGGGTGCGAGATTGTACCGTGGAACAGAGACGCTGCTTGATGCCGAGTTCTTGAAGTTCACAGTTTCACAGTACCCCCTCTAAATCTTGCAACGCACAGAATAGGATCCTAACATGCACTTTTGCACCTTCTACAAGACTATTGCAGTAAATTCTACTAATGTGTGACAAGATGGTATGTAAATTGCACTTACCATTGCAATTCTAGTAAGATGCATTGTTTCTGCTCAGCCTTTTGCTAGTATCCTTTTATACAATGTACGTGCCAGCTTTTCTTACAGATTTTTCCATTGTCATTTATAAATAAATGAATAATGCTGATAGAATACTTATACAACCTATTTTGTTATGTACTCCATTAATTTAAAACACACATACGGATCTATATTAACTGATTTTAGAGGTAGAATTAATACCAATAACTTGAATATTTTCCAGAAATCGATACATTTCTAATAAACAATTTTTAACGTAAATCGGCGGAGCCATTGCGACGATGCCGCTTAGTCAGTTTAACTGCTGCGTAATTGCTGTGTTTCGGTTTGAAGTGTATGGTTGCTGGTGAAATTACAGGCACATGATGCTTTATGTTGACGGACGCAGTGCATCATAAGGCACGTTCCTAAGGTTCGTGACCTTCATCAGGTAGGCTGGAAGTTGCTATAGTTGTTTAGTCCTAAAAAACTAATAAAACAGCTTGTATAAATTGGTAAACAAATTCACATTCGTCATGTAAGTAAGTACCTACTTACAAATTCACATTCGTCATGTAAGTAAGTACCTACTTACATGACGAATGTGAATTCGTTTACCAATTTATACAAGCTGTTTTATTAGTTTTTTAGGACTAAACAACTATAGCAACTTACAGCCTACCTGATGAAGGTCACGAACCTTAGGAACGTGCCTTACGATGCACTGCG
The DNA here is from genome assembly GCA_918857605.2 of Philereme vetulata. NCBI lineage: Eukaryota > Metazoa > Arthropoda > Insecta > Lepidoptera > Geometridae > Philereme > Philereme vetulata. The sequence continues at coordinate 1,106,527 of OU975425.1, forward strand.
TCCGTCTACATAAAGCATCATGTGCCTGTAATTTCACCAGCAACCATACACTTCAAACCGAAACACAGCAATGCTCTGCTGGTAGCAGAATTAGGTATGGTAGTACTTCCCCAGGCGAGCCATACCGCATTGGATGCAGAAGATGAACCATAACGTCCACTTCAGAACATAGGTTCAGAACAGGACGATCTAAGACTAATATTATGACGATGAAACTCACTCTAAGTTACCCAACTCTACTCTAAGTTCTCTAAGTTATACAACCAGTGGAATGACAGTACTTGTATCTCTAACGAGCACGCGTTAGGTACAAGGTGATGTAGAATTATAGACCGTTATGCAGGTACAGGGTGACGTGTAATCACCGGCCCTTCGGGTTATGGCGTCATCGCGCTGCGGTGGAGGAATTTCATGGCACATTACTTGCTAGTGTTGGGACACTGTGATAGAATTGTCAATGACAGATTTGGGTGCAGGCTGCACGCGATCGGTTGCTCTGCAAATCTGGGGGAGGCCTATGCTCATCAGCGAACGCCCTTTGGTTGATGTAATGTTGATGATGATGGCTTAGTCTCCTATATTGATGGGATGATTAGGTTTTATAGGTTTGGGTGACTAACGACCGAACTATATACTGTATTCATCTCTGGTTTTGCCTAACGATGACCTCCGCAGCGTAGTAGGCGAATAGCTGGCTGAGAAGCAGAGGGTAGCGGGCTCTATTCCCGCCGTGGAACAAATGTTTTATGATCTACAGATATCCGTTCTGGGTCTGGATGTATTTCTATACATTGTAAGTAGGTATGTATTTACAAAAAAAACAGTATATAAGTATTCTATTAGTTATCTGGTTCCGATAGTACAAGCTCTGCTTAGTCTGTTTTGTACACAGTTGCTTATCTCTAGTAGTGGTTCGTCCCGAACTGAGATCTCGCGAGTCTCACATAAAAACAAAAAAAAAATATTTTTATTCTTTGACTATCAAAATAGTGCCACTAAATTAAACCAAAATACTTGACCTGCAGTTTCATTCAAATTACGGGTTACGTGAGTTCATTTAATTGGTTTGATTTTTTGGGGGTAGAAATTGCAGTTATTCTGGATTTCAGACTTATCCCTATATTTGAGTCACTAAAACTACACGCATACCAAATTTCAGCACTGTGGGGTTACCGGTGTACTCTGGTAATTTTGACAAATTTCAGTTTTTATTATTCAAAAAAACTTAAAAACTACAAGGTTTAAACTAAAAACAAAAACGGAGTCGAAATGTACTCATGAAGACCTTTCATTAAACGTAGTGGCACATTATGTGGCACCGGATAGTCCCTTTTTGCGTTGTTTTACCCCTCTTGAACCCCAATATCTAAACAACGCCGTCACATTTATAACTCATTTAGTCACTCCAGAATTGTGCCATCATTGCTTACCTATACACCAAATTTTACGATGATAATCCACGCTTTGAAAGTTATCCTTGGACAAATAAACACATAGATAATACATACAACGCCGATTTGCCTAGGTTGATTTGGAGATCTCGCTTCGCTCGATCGCCGTTAGAAAACAGCCCTGAGAACTCAAGTTTTTAGTCCTAGAACAAACTGACAGTGACAGTTGCAAGCACATCACTAGTGAATGGAAAAGGTCTGCTCATTTCACGTGACATTACTCGAGTTGACCCGCACGATGGCCGCTCCATCACTTAGGCTTACGACTAAGGCATGCGCTGAAGCGATTTGAGATTTTGCATTTCAAATCGCTTTAGTGATGCATGCTTCTTGCATTTAATTTAAAAAAATCTTTATAGTAAAATATTCTCATAAACCCATAAAGGAGAAAAGATGAGTGGCATTTAATCTTGTTTATGTTGTAATTAATAAAAAGAGAAAAAAAACGGTGTATTAGCTGTATGAGAGACCGTCTCCACAGTTTTCACATGCTCATCTAACCTCCAGCACTCGGCTTTCTCTGTCTGTCATTGTTTTCGTCTCGTGAAATCCAGTCCATACAAAGGTCGTTTGGGAAGCGATCGCTTTATGTGATAAGACCACCACTTGTATTTCCACATTTCCACGTGTCTAGTTACTTAGTTTAATATATTTTGTAATATTTAAGTGATGTGGTGTTATAGCGAAATTTCGTTAAGATAAAAAAAAATAAGTATTGAACAAAATAACATACATAATCTAATAAGGCTCTGTTTCCTATGCAGTTTTCATTATGTTGTACGGCACATTGCCTTTCTAGTTTCCTTCAAATCAAATCAATATAAAATTAAAACTTTACGTGTTAGTGAGCGATATGACCCCCGCTACCGCCTATACCTCGCACTACACCCCTCATAATCGCTACAATCGTACAGGATGGCCGCTCCGTGTACCGTTTCACAAAAACGGCCATTTGATCGGTAAATCACTTCGCGAAGTCTTTTGAGGGCTATTGCCTTGGTCATTGGGGCTATTCAGGTGAGCTTTGTGGGGTTTTTGGGATTAACAACAGATTTTGAGTAAAAACTTATGCTTAAAAAAATAAATGCTGCTAAGAAACTGGCGGGAACCACCCACAGTATTAGTCGTTCTTTTATTTCTCATTTTTAACCAACTTCAAAAAAGGAGGCGGTTCTCAATTCGACTGTTTTTATGTAGGTTCCCCAATTATTTGAAGAAGGCTGAACCGATTCAAGAAACTCTTTTTTTATTTAAAAGGGTTATACTTCCCAGGTGGTCCCATTTGCACCAAGTCAGGATCTAATGATGGGATCCCATAAGAATCGAGGACAACCATAAAATTTTATATTACCTCAGAACTCCATCATTTATCAACCGATTTAGAAAATTATATTTTTTATTTGAAAGCATATACTTTCATATTGTTCTCATAAAAAAACACATCAAAATCAGTTCAGTAGTTTAAGTCGGTTATATTTTTGTTAAAAAGTTACTTGTTAGTTAACAGTTTTGTCTTTCACTGTACTTTCACTTACTAAGAAACCGGGCGAGTTGACGAGTAGCGTGTATTTTTTAAATGACTATCTCGCCTGACCGGGCGAGTTTTAAGCGGACGAGTTGACGATTGACTCCTAGTTTAGAATTTAGCCGATTTCCAAATTCAAATTTCAAAACAAAACTATTTTAGATAGATATATCGATAGATAAACTCATTATTGTACACCAAACAAAATTAAATTAAAAAGAAATACACAAACGTAAAGATAAGTAGATACAATGGGCACAAAATAAACGTCTGGAAGTGATCGCTTTTAGCGATAAGACCGCTCATTGCACTGTTATTTATTGTATATTTTCTTTGTTACTGTATTTTTGATCGTGCGAAGCGAGATCTCTAAATCAACTTGGGCAAATCGGCGTTGTATGTACATACTCATATGTTGTATGTTTGTTTGTCCTGGGATAACTTTCGAAGCGTTAATCCGATCATCGTGAAATTTAATGCATAGGTGGCACAATTTTGGTGTGACTAAAGGAGCTAAAAATGTTTGGGGGTTGTTGAGATATTGGGGTTCAAAAGGGGTAAAAAAAAATAAGACTATTAGGTCAAATGGAACGTCAAATGAAAGGTCTTCACTAGTAAATTTCGACTTCGTTTTTATTTTTAGTTTTTTTTAGTTAGTACCCATAATAAAAGCTAAACTTTGTCGAAATTCACAGGGTACACCAGTGACCCCACGGTGCTGTAATTTGGTATACGTGTAGCTTTAGTGACACAAATATAGGCAAAAGTCTGAAATTCAAAATAACTGCAATTTCTATCCCAAAAAATATAACCATATACCATGAACTCCCGTTACCTGTAATTTGAATAGAACTGTAGGTCAAGTAAAGTGTATATTATTTCGTCGCTGTTCTGACTAAGTGACGTAACCGACATTTTAGAAAATATTGCTAACAGTCGTAAGTGTACTTATGACACTTCGAATGATTTATAATTTTAAGATATGTAGATACGTCAAACTTACGTCTAGACATAAGTAGAAGATACAGATACGCCGATTAGACAGATCGGTTCGTCTTTAAAAATAGATTACAAATGAAGTAACATTACAAATGTCAGTTACGCCAAAATGTCGGTTACGTCACTTAGTCAGAACAGCGACGTATTTTGATAGTTAATGATTATGAATCATATATTTGTTGTTTTTATGAGAGACTCACGAGATTTCAGTTCAGAGCGAACCACTAGTTATTTGGTGAGCAATAAAGAGTATATCTATCTATCTATCTTACATACATTTATTTGTTTCTCATTCTGTTGTATCTAGCTTATAAAGTTTAAATATAATTTTTACTCATTTCATAGCCTTATTTACAGCAAGTTAAAGTTCATTTCACAATACCCAGCTTACCCGTAAGTACCGCAAGACTTGAACTGGAAAATAGTTTTATTTGAAATATAAGAACAATTGAACAAAGCACTTTCAATTTAGTTACTGTTGTTCAACGGAGGAAGAAATGAAGTTGTTAAGATTATTTTTTATTCAATGAAATTGTTTTATAAGCTTTTTAGTGCCGTGGTAGCCCTGGGTGGGTACCCAGAGCTACCACGGCACTAAAAATCGATTAGAAAGTTGTGGGTTCAAATCCCGGCCGGATTTCTACTCATAAAACTTATTATTGCATTTACTACATATATTTTATTAGATAAAGATCACAAATAAATAAAATAACGCTGATCATTTCACACGGCGCTATCTAGCCCCAAACTAAGTCAAGCTTGTATTACGGGAACCATATCAGTGATACAATACTTCTATAGGTACCTACACAGTACACTTAAATTATAAAACGATTTAAAAACAAATAACAAATACACGCAGATATACAAGTAGCGGTCTAAATGCTAAAAGCTACTTAGCCAACTTAGGTTTTTTTATGTTAATGTATACTTATAATATACAGAAAAACACCCAGACCCGGAACAAATAACATCAACAATTAACGAATTATAGCTGTTGCCCGCGACTTCGTACACGTTATACCACTAAATGTGTAGGTATCCTAGAAATAAAGCTAAACTCGCTGCTGCAACTTGACTTGACACCCCTTTTTTATCCCATGGGACTTGATTTATGGGATAAAATGTTGCTTATGTGTTAATCTAGTTTATAAACTACTTACATACTAAATTTCATCGAAATCGGTTCAGCCGTTACGACGTAATCGAGTAACAAACAAATAAATAAATAAACAAACATCCAAACTTTCGCATTTCTATACTAATAATATAAAGAGGAAAGATTTGTATTTTTGTGTGTATGTTTGTAACGAGTAAACTCAAAAACTACTAGTCCGGTTTCAAAAATTATTTCACCATTATAATACTACATTATCCCTTAGTAGTATAGACTACTCTTTACCCGACTGCGCAGAAGGAGGTTAATGTTTTTATTGGCAAACCATGCGTGCGAAGCCGGAGGCAGGTCAGCTAGTATATTAAAAGAGTGATAAAATATATGTACATCAAACGTTACAAAACGTCATACAAACGTTTGTTCCGCTACGGGAATCGAACTCGCAACCTCCTTTGTCTCAGCCGGCTCTTTGCGCACGGCACGGTGGTCGTATAAAAACAAATATTTTTTTGTTTTTATAGGTGACTTAGTAGACTCGCGAGATCTCAGTTCGGGGTGAACCACTAATTATTCAGTGGTACCAATTGAATTAGATTAATATATGATTTCGTAGGATCGTGTTTGCTTAGTGGCTGAGCGCAATACCGTACCATACCTTTGTCCGTTCACGCTAAGTCTGCACAACGCTGCGTCGTCTGCTCAATACCATCATAACTTGTAATAGGCGGGTGAGTCTCGATGAGAAGAATAGAGGATCGGGCACAGTGGCGTCCAAAAAAACTAAATATTAATTTTTAATCATTAAAATTACGAGGATCACTTTGAAACGGCAATTTACTGCCTGTTCCTTCGCAACCAAGCCCGGAAATAAAGGCAAGAAACAAGGCTGGTTGTTTTCTGTAATGATCAGAATACATAACAACCACCGTTTTTTTATTTTGTTTATCCGGTCCACTCAAAGGTTGTCCGGAAGAGATCGCTTTTAGCGATAAGACCGCCCATTATACCTGTATTTATTATTTATTTCCATTAATACTATATTTTTGTTTGGTTTGCAATAAAGAGTATTTCATTTATTCATAACAATAAAGCAAAAAAAAATTGCGTCTAAATTGTAACATTTTTGAACGAGTTGAAGCAAATTTAATCCCATGTTTCTCTATCATCTAAATAATCCGACATTTTATAGTAGGCTTTTTACTAGATTTTGTTTAATTACGTTTTTAATATCATTTGGGAGTTTGTTATAAAAACATACACCGCAGGAGATACCTTTGTCCAGCAGTAGTTGCCCCAACTAGATGGAATGACGAGGTTTCATGCTATTTACTTTATATTTAGTTCTACCATCTCTTTTCTATGACAGGTGATGACAAGTGGAGCAGGGTACTGACTGAGTGGTGGCCCCTTGATGGAACCAAGAACGCAGGTCGTCCACAGGCAAGATAGGTCGACGACATTATAAAAATAGCAGATCGTACATACAACCTGCCCTACGCTGTTCTAACCCACATGGGTCAATACAGTGAAGGACAGAGGTGAATGGCGACAACGAAGAGAGGCATTAGCCTAGCAGTTGGATGAGAAGGGCTGTCGATGATATTGATGATGATCTCCTTTCCATCAAAAGACAAGCAGGCGTACAGCTCAGTACCATCCATACCTCGTTAATATACCTCCCATTCGCACTCACCGTTTTGGTTCTACGTTTTTAATGCGTACAGCTGAGGTTTGGAAGATACTTACGACCGTTTTACCTGAAGAGTACAATCCTGGCTTCTTTATGGTAAGAGTGAAGAGGTGTCTTCTAGACCTTCGTGCTTACCAGCAAGATTGTGGTCGAGCGAAGATCTATTGTTGTAAAAATTTATTAATAAAATTTAGTACGCGTTTTCTACACCGTCTTACAAAAATACTTTTAACTAAGTATACGTAGTCCTACGCTGCGCTTGAGTTCCACTCTAACTTAATTCTCAGCAACAAATAGTTCTCAAAGTTTATTGTTTCATTTTTTTGTGAGTGCTTGGAGTGTTTTTTATCGTATAGGTCCGCGTATTACAAAAAATATTAAAAACTACCATTTCCCCCGTTATGCCGACTTAGAATAGGCATGCGATAGCAGCAAGATACTGTTGATTAGTCTGTGGCAGGCATGTGCCACGGATATGACGTATTTACATCCGGAATTATGCTAAGTTCCAGCTTTGAATGTAGTTTGGGTAAGAAATGAGAGTGCAATTTTCGGGCAAGAATTTCGCTGGGAATTATTCAAAGCATAGCCAATGGGGTAAAGAGTTTCTTGTTATAAATTATGATGAGAGTATAAATGGGAAGAGCGAGAATACTTGAGTTTAAAATTATAAAAAAGTATCATAGAAGAAAAGTTTTTAGTCACTGCAAGAGTTTTTGTAAAAGAAAATCTTTTTTTATGCATCTATTGATTCATCTATATTCTATTTGATTATGAAATCTGATATATTTCGCTGAACAAAAATCAGTTCTTCGTGGTGAAAATCCAGTTCATTAGTAGCTGTGGCAGACAGGTCTTCGAGTGGAGATCATGCACTGGAAGTGCAGCAGTGACTCGCCACTAGATGGAAACATGACCCAATAAAAGATGCTGGGAGCCGTTGGGCACAAGATTGGTGGATTGGAAATCTATTGGGGAGGATTTATGTTCAATATTGGACCTCCTACGACTGATATGATAATGATATTAATTCAATCTTTATATCGAAAAGTTAAACAAATAAATCACTACATACTCGTAGTTTAAAATAAAGTCGCTTCCCACTGTCTGTCCCTATGTATAGGTACTTAGATCTTTAAAACAACGCAACGGATTTTGATGCGATTTTTTTTAATATATATAGTAATTCAAGAGGAAGTTTTAAATGTCTAATACATGCTTATTATAGTTGAGAAACACTGATAATTTTAGAGGTTTCTAATGTTATGTCGTAAATACTCATAATATTCTTTTAAAATATTCTTTTAAGAGTAACCTCTAAAAAAATGTTTGTATTATCTAATTATAAAAAAAGCTGTGAACGTTGTATATAAAGATATTCTGTAGTATATTTAGTATCAGCATTCCACCCGTGCGAAGCCGGGGCGGTTCGCTAGTGTTAGTATTATGCACGGTCTTTTCACTAAAAAATAATCTTTTCCAGACAACCTTTGGATAAACAGGATCTTTCTTTATTTGACTGAGGTGTTAAACTGAATAGGCCCTACCCGCAGCCACTTCAGCTTACCAATTCTCTTGGCCATGTCTGACCTTGGTTTCTCCACGAATCTTCTCATTTCTGATTAGATCTCGTAGAGAAATACCAAGCATAGCCCTCTCTATAGCTGATAACCGTAATTATAACATGTGGTTTAATCTGAAACTCCGAACATGTCAGCTAAAAACATGTTGAAACAACATCACTAACACGTAATAAGCTGAGTTTTAAGCAAACACAGTGAAAACTCGAAATCGCCGGATTTCAGTTAAAATCGAACCGAAAACTAACAATAGTTTTAAAATAAATAGAACATTTGGCTCCAATTTTGCTGTTTTGCGGAAAATGAGGTACAGAATGTTTCGTTTTTAATCCAATATAAAAGAGGTTGTTCAAAGTTTGAAGTCGTATTTAATGCGTATTGGCATCATAGATTTTAAGCGATTTAACTTCTGGTTGTTTAGCCTAATAAACTTTGATATCGGGGTACACACTACCCAATCATACTTATTTTATGACATTACTATTTTCATATTAGCCATACGAATAGAAGAAATACATAAAAAAACTAATTTATGCTAAATAATTTACAACGGGCGGCCTTATCACTGAAAGCGATTTCTTCCAGGCACCCTTTGGATGGAAAGTAATGAGCGAAGCAGTAATGGATAGCGGTACACAGAGTATAATTACAAATAAAGAGAAATAAAAAATAATATCTAATAACAAATACCTAAAGATAGATTAATATACCCAACTAATAATCAAGAATCTTTAAAACGGGGACAATTCAAATATATAATAAATAAATAGGTAACTCAAATGACAAGAAAGCTAGGCATTAAGGTAATGCTGCTTTAATCTCAGCTTAAAAGAGTTCTTAGTAACTACTTGCTTACAACAAAAATACGGTTCAATGTAAACATTTGAATCGAAAACTATAATTAATAGAAAGTTATAATTAGAGATACAGATTAAACACTATTATTTATTTACGAAAATTATAGGGGGGGGGGGGGGGGGGGGGCAATCGCGCTAATTTTTAATGTGAAACTCACGTTGGAACTCACGTTGGTTTGACTCATGTCATTTTTTTTATACTACTTATATGGCAAACAAGCATGCAGTCCAACAGATATTAAGTGGCTACTGCAGCCCATGGATATCCACATAGAATTCAAAACAAGCTATTATGTTGTCTTGATCTCTATGTGGATACGTTGCCATACTATAGGCCTTAGCTGTTATGCTTATATGCAAGTAACTACAGGAACATACCATTACCATCTAACTGGAACACGGCAGCACAAGTACTGCTATTTGGCGGCAGTAAAGGTAAGGCGGTGGTGACCACTTCCTCGAGCTCGTTCACAGAAGCTCTACCACCAGTAAAATGTCATGTCATGTGTTTTTATTGCCATAGCTGTATGAGGAAGCTTAGTGGTGAGCGAGGTAAAAATTCACCAATAGCTGCGGTGTGCGAGCCTAGGCAAATTAAGCAATCCTATTGTTGATTATTTTCCTCGATCATTGAACACCTATCTTGAAGGCGTTATGTTGAATGCCACCGGCAAAACTTTGGGGACAAGGTAATTCCATCATCAAAATCATGACAAGCAGGCGTACGGCTCAGTACCATCCATACCTAGTTAATATACCACCCATTAGCACTCACTGTTTTGGTACTACGTTCTTGATGCGTACAGCTAAGGTAAGAACATTTAACCTTCCTCGGTTTTTCCTAAAAATTACATCCAAGCCTTTTTGACGACCTCCGTGGCGCAGTGGGCGGATAGCCGACTGAGACGCAGGAGGTAGCGGGTTCGATTCCCGCTGCGGAACAAATGCTTGCATGATCTACAGATATTTGTTTCGGGTCTGGATGTTTTTCTATAATTATAAGTATGTATTTACAAAAAAATGTATATAAGTATTATATCAGTTACCTGGTTCCCATAGTACAAGCTCTGTTTAGTTTGGGGGTAGATAGCGCTGTGTGAAATGTCCAGTAAAATTTGTTTATTAGCTATTATTATTTATTTTAAGGTAACAGTGATCAAATCAAATCAAAAATCAAAATGTCTTTATTTAGTACATAAACAGCGTACAGAAACAATATGAAAACGGTGATACCTGCAGGAGTAAAATATACTGTGTCGCAGGCATCAACGCCCGCCTCCATAAACCTTAACAAATAATGAGTTCAATATTTAGACTAAGAGAGAAGCTAAGTTAACGAAAGACTAAAGTTAATTTAATGTTAAACAGACAATTTAAAAGAATCGAGTCTCGATACGATTTACAAATATATAATAACAAGAATAGTAACTATGATAAATTTGAATTATCTAAATTATATGTTATTTTGAATTTTAAGTAGGTAATAACAGAGTAGATTACATGTTGTGTGTGCAGTGTGTAAGAATGTAAGGATGTGTAAGTGTATGGAAAAAGTGTGTGAATAGGTATATTCTAGAATCTAGATATTCGTGCTTCATCTTAGACCACATCATCGCTTAGCATCAGGTGAGATTGTGGTCAGACTAAGATCTATGTACCAAGTAAAAAAAAACACGTCTTCCTGATGCATGACAGAAACTTTACGGTGAGAGGCATCGTAAGAGACTTCTACTCATTTAATGTGGTCATCTCGTTGGTATTTGACGTATTGACGTATCCAAGTGATCCTTGTGATTTTTATGAATTAATAAATTTTGATGTTGAGTAGTAGAGGGCATTATGTATTAATCCAAACAGCTCTTTATTTCTTCGTGAAAAATATTGTTCACTCCAAAATCACATTTTATTTTTACGGAAATGTGATTCCTTCCTGATTCCGCGCTCTATACTCTACCTATAGATTCCGTTACATAATGTTTGGACGCTACCATTGGATGCAAGCCAGCGGTATATTTGGTAAATAAAGGCTTTTATTAAAAATACTTATAAATAATAGCAAACAGACCTATAAGTACCAGCATAGTCCTGACCATCAGACAACTACAAATATTTAATACGCACTATGAGTTCCTCTCTTCTTAAGGAATGAGGACATCTGTAGAGAAACCAAAGTCACAGACATAGCCAGGAGGAAGCGGAAGTGGCAGTGGGCGGGGCACATAGAAGAACTGATGGCCGTTGGGGCAGAAAGGTTCTATTAGAGACCGCGCACTGGAAAGCACAGCGTAAGACGGCCTGGGGGGCCGTCTTACGCTGTGCTTTCAAGTGCTAGATGAAAAGACGACCTGATAAAGGTTCTTGGTAGCCGTTGAGTGCAGGCCGCACAAGATGGCTCACTCTGGAAGTCTATGGGAAGGCCTATGCTTAGCAGTGGACGTCCTGTTGCTGATATGATCATGATGACTCTAAATTTCCGTATTTAGCTAGTAAACAGGTTTAAATTTGACATATTCGTATAATTTGAAAACTCTTTTTAACATTATTATTTAGGCATTTAGTTAAATGTTACGTTTGTGTAAGGTAAAGTTCTAGAGAAGGCGCAAAGTCTAAGATACAAATGATTAAAAAGTTCAAAGAACTAATACTGAAAAATAAAAATGTGTAAATAAATATATATTTTTTTAAGAAAAGTTAAGTTTCAAGGAGTCGTCCCGTTCAGGCTTAAAATAGTAGTTCTGGAACACCCTGTATAGTTTGTAGAGTTATCTTGAATATCCTAAAGGCACATAAAGATGTATGGCTTATCACCGCATAATCACTTAACATTAGCAAAAACTTTTCCGTATTTAGCTACACTTAGCCCACTTCCTAAAATTAATATCTCATATGAAACGTGTCCGCGACGTACATTTGGCAAGTGCCCAGCAGTGGCCCAGTGGCTTTTTCCAACTGCAGATAATCACAGTATTCTTCTGAATAAATCTTGGCAAGCCTTGTATCTTTGCTTTTGAAAGGTCTTTGTTTCCCTCCTTCGGTAATCGGGCAAAAATATATATTATCTACAAGATGAAATAAGGGGAAAGATGGGTTATCCCTTGACACTACTGCTTGGCACTATCGTTGGTGCCATTGGAGAATTTAATTTCGAGGATCGTATTTTGCATATCCCTTTGTTTATTATTATTTAGATTCAAAGTTAGATTACTGTATATTATAAACTAATTAGTATAGCACTGAACTTAAACCAAATCGAATCTACACACCCGGTTTTCACAAATCACAAATCAGTTGACACAGAGTTTAACTTAACACTCTTGTCAAACCAAATCGAGTTTCTCGAAGGTTTAATATAAAAAAAATTACGAACCAAAGGATCATCTTTTGATTGTCAAACTAGTGTTAATCTCATAGGGTCAGGTGTGACAATCATTCATTCTTGCATGTCATAAATTTGCTTATGTCAATGTCCACATGTAAATTTTAGATTTTTGTCGGGAATCAAATGTGGAATTTGAATGAGTATTAATATAATTTTATTTTTATTTTATTTATTAGGTTTACTAACAGTTAAACACATGATTGCTTACAAAAAAAACTTTACTACATGTGTAACCAATAACAGGCAAACACAACAAGCTCAGTAATCTGACACTTTAGTTAGGTAAACTAAAAATTTTTATCGTTTTTATTCGAAAAAACAAAAATGACCAGAAAGTATGCAGCAAGACACTATTATACTCCCCCTTAACATTTATTTAACCCCTTAGATTGGCATGGAAACGCCTTTAAGCCACCAAAACATCTTTCGATTGTGCCTATTCAAATAGTATTTTTATTTTGTTATCCGAACACATAGGTACGGATAATTCCAAGATTATTAAAACCATCTCAAAAATTTCAAGCCTAGACGGAGCTTGAACCCTCAACGATACGAGGAGCCTAGCTCTTGTGCCTATTTATGTGTTCTATTGTAAGTTTCAGTTCTGTTGTAAACAGTCACTAAAAACTCCTTTAAATGATGTCCATGATTATTAATTTTGCATCACATATTGCCTGCACCAGCAGGTGAAAACAATCATTTTCTGTTCCGGTATAATTATAATTCTGCTGTAACCACCGCCTGGATCATATTAATAGATTAGGGCCTTAATTCACACTGCAGACACTATTTATTATTCGACATGTTGCATGCGTCATGATCACGGGTAAACTCGTAATTACCCGTGATCATGGCGCATGCAACTGCGCCGAAATATCGGGATGCCATGATCACGGGTAAGCTCGTGATTATCCGTGATCATGGCGCATGCAACTGCGCCGAAATATCGGGATACTCAAATACTCACAAATCATGGCAAATATCCCTTTTTTAGTATAAATAGTGTTCATAACCATGCTAGTTTTAAAAACCTAAGCGGTAATCTACAGTAACTTGGAATGCCCCAGTGGCGTAAAAAAAATATTGTCAATAGTATTTGTTGTAGGGCGCTGATAGAGCTACTCCTTAATGTAGGTAAATGGCTTTTTGGAGTAATCAAGGGGATAATCATATATACCTAGTCAGGTCATAAGTATTGTCACACAGTTAAAACTTTTCTTTTAGAATGCTGGCCACAAAAAAGTTTATAGAATTCGAATTTGGAATTGTTCACGAAAATAAAAATGTATACTTTTTAGAATTTTACTTATTTTTAAATATGGAGTGGACGCTTAAAGAAGACCGTGTTGCAGTTATTGCGTTGCATTGTTGCGGTTACGCGCCAATTCAAATTTTTGAGATACTGAAAAATTTGAATATAACCAAAAGATTCGTTTATCGCACCATCAAACGAAACAATGAAAACTCTAGTGTAGATGACAGGTCAAGAAGTGGTCTCCCTCGGTCTGTTAGGACTCCAGCAGCGATAAAAGCTGTGAAGGCGCGAATTCAAAGAAATCCCAAACGTAAGCAGAAACTGTTGGCCCTTCAGATGGGGTTAAGCAGAACCACGGTAAAAAGGGTGTTAAATGAAGACTTATCTAGACTATATCGAAAAAAAACAGGACATCGTTTGAATGCTCGTCTAATGGACCTGAGACTGAAGAGATGCTGCGCTTTGTTGAAGCGGTACGCGGGAAAAAAATATCGGGAAATTCTTTTTTCGGATGAAAAAATGTTTACCGTAGAAGAGAGCTACAACAAACAAAATGATAAGGTATACGCACACAGTAGCGAAGAAGCGAGCAACCGTATTCCACGTGTCCAACGAGGTCATTTTCCATCCTCGCTCATGGTATGGTTGGGAGTTTCGTATTGGGGCTTAACAGAGGTACATTTTTGTGAGAAAAGTGTAAAAACGAATGCAGTTGTGTATCAAAATACAGTCCTGATGAACCTTGTAGAACCTGTTTCTCATACCATGTTCAATAACAGGCACTGGGCATTCCAACAAGATTCGGCGCCAGCTCATAGAGCGAAGAGCACACTGGCTGGCGGCGCGTTAAATCGACTTCATCCGGCACGAAGACTGGCCCTCCTCCAGTCTAGATTTGAATACGTTAGATTACAAGATATGGCAACACTTCGAGGAAAAGGCGTGCTCAAAGCCTCATCCCAATTTGGAGTCACTCAAGACATCCTTGATTAAGGCAGCCGCCGATATTGACATGGACCTCGTTCGTGCTGCGATAGACGACAAGCCGCGCAGATTGAAGGCCTGTATTCAAAATCACGGAGGTCATTTTGAATAAACTTTAGTGTCATAAGAATCTATGTTTTGTTAAGTTCATTTTGGTATATAAATGGTTACATAATGAATAAACTTGTTTCAATTATTTTATATTAAACATGTGACAGAATTTATGACCTGACTAGGTATATTATTATTTTAGAAAAGTACGTTCATAAATGTATACCTACAATTGAATAAACTGGACACACCTTTAATTTACTCACTTCTTTATTTATTTTGTTCTTCACTGCTGCCACTACCTTTGCTTCTGGTTTCAGCTGAAAATCAGCGTTGGGTGCAGAACGCCATTTTGGTATGCAGACACATGAGTCGAACTGTCTTATTAGATTCAATTGTACCTACTGTTCCTTATAATTGTTTCATGTGTAATTTTGTGTGTAACAAATAAATGTTTGTTCTATTTTATTCTATTCTAAACCAACACCTGCTTAAAGTCCTGCACGGGCTACCTATCCTCTTGGCCAACCCTGACATATACCATTCTTTTGTTCAGTGTATATATGAATTATACAAGATAGAGCACATTGACTCCGCTACAATCAGATAAAATACTTCAACACACATCCGCATTCGACACTGAACCAACAATACAAAATCTCAAGTCTCTAGTGATGTACTGCTATCGATAAATCCAGCACTATCTTGGCCTATCGCCACCGACTAATGTGTGGGGAATGTTTATCGAAATTTCGCCGTAAAATATCGATACTTGGCGCTGGAAGGGGAAATTTATTTGTCGCAGTAAAGATTAAGATCAGCTGTTTTGGGTGCGGTTTCGAGCTGAGTTATTGAGTTTTAGGGGTATGTTTTGTAGGCTTTAATGGAGGGTAATAATTAATTGGTTGTACAGACGTTGTACAGATTAAAAGGGTTAGGAAATTGAAATGGATTTTATTTTGTATAACTGAAAGCCAGTAATCGTAATGAAGTTTGGTATAATGCCTGTCAATGCAATGTTTAATGTAATGGAAATTTGATATGTCCTCTGTAGATCTTAATGCGATATAAATTTGAGAGCAGTTAAATTACGATTGGGGTGCATTATCTTCATCATAGTTTTCATCCCGTGTTGACCCACTGCTGGGCATAGGCCTCTCTTTGTTTCATCCATTCTTCCCGATCGTTTGCTAGTCTGTATCACGGACTTATTGATGTCGTCGACCCATCTCGCTGGTGGACGTCACCTATGTCGATGCCCAGTTCTCGGCCTCCAGTCTGTTAGTGCCTTAGTCCACCTGTCGTCACTGCGTCTGGTCAAGTGTCCTGCTCAACTTCACTTGAGCCTTAATATTTGCTTGCTGACGTCTTGTACTTTAGTCTGCTTGTGAATTTCGGTACTGAGAACTCGATCTAAGAGTTTAATGCCGAGCATGGCGCGCTCCATGGCTCTCTGTGCTACACTTATTTTCTGCACAGCCTCCTTCGTGAGCCTCCATGTATCGACACTATAAGTCATAGTTGGACCCATTGATTATAGAGAATTTATTGATTTCCATTGTAGACTGCATCAACTTTTTACCATCGTGGCCAAAGGTAAGCAAGCATTACTTTAACATTATTTGATAAAATAACAGTAAAAAAAACCTGTTATGTTATCAATTAAACTTATTATTTAATATGAACTGGTAATCTTTACATTTAATGAGTGAATAAAGATAACAATTATATTTATATATTTAAGGATCAAAATAATAGAAAATATATTCACAATACAAAAACACTTTTTACACAAGTTATCTAAAGATCGATTAACAGATAATTCAGCTATAAATAACAATATATTAAATTTTGCGCTTTATATTACGTGGTCTTCACTCGAGAACCTTTCTGCCCCAACGGCCATCAGAAGAAGAACGGACGGCTCCCTACTAGATGGAAAGACGACCTGATAAAGATTGCTGTGAGCCGTTGGGTGCAGGGCGCAAATGATCAGTCGTTCTTATAATCTATGTGGAAGGCCAATTTTCAGCAGTGGATGTCAGATGGCTCGTTTAAAAATAATTACACTCTGAGTGCTAATTTCGCAACTGAGCAACGCTATCCAACGGATAAAAAATATATACATCTTTTGTTTTCACATGAAAACAGTTAAAGTGAGAATGATTTTTATCCGTCAATTATAGATACTCCAAGGTTGTGATATACGACTAAAGTAGTTATTCTTGTAAGAAGCATAAAATTTTACATATTCACAAGTTAAATTCAAAGTATTTTATAATCAATCACACAACACGCAATCGTTCTATCATTCCATTCCCAATCATTCAAAACTTTTAGCCATCAACCAAACAAATAGAGAAATAAAATCACTGCTCCACAAATTTATGTGACAGTTCCCAGCCACACAACAATACGATAAAATCTTTCGATGTTTTAACAAACTATCGATAAATTTCTTTCACACCACTAGGCAAACACGTCAGTTGCACGCTGATGCATCGGTTCGTAACTTTTGAAGATGGAGGATTTTTGTGGAAACTCTCGGGGTGTTGAGAGGTTGAATAACCCTACTTTTTAGTCTGTGGTCGGGTAAAGCACATTTTAAGCGAAGAACGCTGTTTGTTCTTGTATCTTTGCAATGATGGAGGACCTCCGTGGCATCGTTAGCGAAGAGCCGGCTGATATGCAAGAGGTAGCGGGTTCAATTCCCGTCGCGGGACAGATGCTTGTATCTACAGATGTTTGTTCTGGGATTCGATGTTTTTCTATTTAATATACGCATAGATATACATAAAAAAATGTATACATGTGTTGCATCAGTTAACTGGTTCCCCTAACACAAGCTTCAAATTCAAATTCATTTATTTTACTTATATATAACATTACAGAATAACCTAATACTACTACATCTAAAACTATCTAAAACTACTACAAGAAAGAAGTACAAATTAAAATAATACATTCATTTTCGAACATACTTATATTTTTTTGGGTACATATTAAAAATAATAGGTAAGTACATTAAATTTAAAAAGGTCACACAAAAAAAAAACACGACAAATATTACAAATACAAATAGGAGCTTCAATAAGTTTGGGGCTAGATAACGCTGTGTAAAATGTGTAACAATATTTATAATTTATTATGTTTATAGTTATAATTTCGCCATGTTTGTCTATCTGTTACAGCTGCTTTAAACGTAGACTATTATCTGCAGGCAGAAACGCATGTTAATGCAATTCGGTAGCGCCTAGAAATATATGTAATTACGTGCCTCCCTAATGAGTAAGATAAGAGTGTTTTTATTAAAAATAATAGATGTTTTCAGCGATAAGACCGCGTGTATTTCTGCGTGCCTGGTAATTTTTTTTTATATTTTTTGATAATTTATGTGTATCTACTGTAAATAAAAGCGTTTTCTATCTATCTTTTCAAAATTCTTATGTTTTCTGAATCATTATCAATACAGAAATATGTGCTAATCCATTTTTTCCACAGCTATATCTCAAAATCAGAAAAGTTTTAATTAATGTTAGAATTGCCCAGAGATGACGAGATGAGGCTTAAAGCACGTCACACACGACAAAGATGGTTTAATACGTATAAGTTATCTATCTTCTAATATTTAAAAATCTCGTGTCGCGGTGTTTGTGGTCGCACTCCTCCGAAATGGGTAAACCGATTTTAATGTTTTTTTTTGTATATTTGGTTGGTATGAGAATAGGTCGTAAAGTATTTTTCAACTTCCTACCCTACCCCCACATTTATTGAAAAAATTTATAATTTTTGTACGAACAATATCAATATAATTTAACCGTCGTTCATTGACGTGAAGTCACTTACATGAAATGTCGCGTCAAAGTCAAAATCTTTTATTTATTAAAATCACAAGGATCACTTTGAAACGTCAATTTTACTGCCTGTTCCATCGCGACCAAGTCAGGAAAGAAAGGCAAGAAACCAAGGCTGGTTGTTTTCTAATTATCCTTTTAGAATACATAACAATACAGGAAATAGATTACATCTAAATTGTAACGTTTTGAACGAGTTGGAGCAATTTCAATCCCAAGCTTCTCTATCATCTAAATAATTCAATATTTTATAGTAGGTTTTTTTTAAATCACGTCACTTTGACAAGAGTGCTTTGTATAGTTTTCAACCAGAAGTTCCTACGGGAACGGGAAATTTCAAGCGTTCGAAGCCGCGGGCGGGTCAACAGTATTAGTAGCAGTAGTATAGTATTATGATAAAATACCGTTTGCCATTCAATCCATGGGTTATCACACACGGCGAAGATAAAATATATTTTCATCTTACATTAAATTGTATGGCGAGCGATTTTTTATCTATACCATATAATAATACAAAGAGGAAAGATTTGTATTTTTATATGTTTATAACAAATAAACTCAAAAACTACTGATCCGATTTCAAAAATATTTTACTATTAGAATGCTACATTATCCCTGAGCAACATAAGTTATATTATAACTAGAAAAAAATAGGGATATCTACTAAAACTTTAATAATAAGATAAGATACGATAAGATAACTCTTTATTGTACACCAAAGTAAAATACAGAACATAATTCCAACAAATAGATTTAGTACAATGGGCCGTCTTATCGCTAAAAGCGATCTCTTTCAGACAACCTTTGTATGGACAGGATCAAAATGTAACACATGACGGCGGTGCATCTATATAAATTTAAAACATATCTACATACCATAAACCTAAATTACCAATAATAACACAAATTTAATTTAAATAAGCAACTCTAAAAGTGGTTATGATGAAATAACAAGCAGCTATAACTTCAACACAAAGACAGATAATGGGTGTGCACTTTTGTTTTAAAATTATTAATAGACTTGGATGTTCTTATAGAGAGGGGCAAAGCGTTCCACAATCGTACGGCTGTTACAGTGAAGGATCGACTATAAAACTTTGTCGTATGGACAGGAGTTTTAAGTTGGAGAGATTCTGAAGAACGCAAATTGCGATAATTAGCCTGGTGGAGAAACTCAAAACGCTTAACCTAAGGTGTAAAAAATTTGCCATAAAAATGTTTAAAAATAAATGTCCACGCGTGCGAAGCCGGGTCGGGACGCTTATTATAGCAACTTTAACTAATTACTCATTTTAACGGATCTTTATCGCGTATTTATCTTTTTTATTTGATACTCCATGTTTCGACATTGTTGCAACAGCCGTGGTCGCTGGCAGCGTCTTTATCGCCACAAATGACGTGATTTAAACTGATAACACCCTCGTATTGCATCGGTTCTGATGGTTAAATATGACGTTGGAAGTTCAATGTGGTTGGAAGGTTGCATCGTTAACCACCACTCGAGGTCTCGTTATTTATGAAAATGATTTCGATTCAGACCCATCGCTACCCGTTTACCAAGTTCCAAAGACATTTACATATTACGACCCTAAAACACAGATAATAAATTCATCATCATATACGACCTCCGTGCCGCAGTGGGCGAATACCCGTCTGCGACGCAGGAGGCTGCCGGTTTGATTTCCACCGCGGTACAAAAATTGTATGATCTGCAGATATTTGTTTCTGGTTGTTTCTAATAAATTTACAAAAAAAGTAACATTGTACAAGCTTTGCTTAGTTTGGTGCTAGATGGCGTTGTGTGAAGAGTGTACAGCATTATGTATTATATAAGTCATACTAGGTACGTCTACTGCTAAGCATGCCTTCTCTCATAGGTTTCTAGATGTACTTACCGACCAGTAGTGTCACCATGGATCTAGCGATGGAATTGCTAGGACCAAGCGACTTCGATAGAACTAAATAGATTATTGTAGAGTACAAGGATTATTGTGCCGTTTTTTTTTCATTAATGAATGGAAGTTATGGATATAAAATTACAAATACCAATATTTACAACTAATTTATTTAAGATTTATAATATATCAATATTTATTTATTCATTAAAATCACAAGGATCACTTTGAAACGTCAATTTTATCGCCTGTTCCTTCGCGACCAAGCCAGGAAGAATTGCTACCGCCTACTTACTATGTTTGCGTACTTACTTTTGGCAAAAGGTTGTAGACGGTAATTTGGGTGGGTAGGGCGGTTGTAATGAGGGTTATTCATTTTCAATTTATTAAGAAAAAACTAGTTCCAATGAACGTGTAATAGATGGCGCTATCTGGGGATGCGCATCCAAAAAATATGTTTTCTAAGTTAAAATCTCAAAGATACAATATCAAAATTGGTCTAAAACAATTTCACTTCCCCAGATAAACAAACATAAATGTTTATTTTTTATTTGAAGTTACTCGAAAAGTAATGTAAACATGGCAATTGACATTTACTATTCACTTTCCTCTGATAATCAGAGCATGACAGAGCAACGCCATCTGTTAGCAGTTTTAATATAATTGGACGACCTCCGTAGCGCAGGGGCGAAAAGTCGGCTTGGACGCAGAAGGTAGTGGGTTAGATTCCCTCCGCGGAACAAATGTTTGCATGATCTACAGATATTTGTTCTGGGTCTGAATGTTTTTCTATATATTATTAGTATGTATTTACAAAAAAAGTATATAAGTATTCTATCAGTTAACTGTTTCCCATAATACAAGCTCTGTTTTGTTTGGGGCTAGATAGCGCTGTGTAAAATGTCCAGCAATATTTATTTATTTATAAAAACATGGCCGTTATAAACCCTTATTGTGTTACTTATAATTATGTTTAGGTAAAGATGACGGGTCTTTAAGTACGTATTTAACTAAATTGTAGCGACTCGAGCGTCTCTAAGCACCGAGACCAACCTCTAGGGATTTACAGTTTTAAGTAATACTGTTAGTATGTAACTATTTGTCAGTTAAATAAATCACACTTCCCACTGATATTATAAATGTGGAAGTTTGGATGTTTGTTTATTTATTTGTTTGATTGTTTGTTACTCAATCACGTCGTTACGGCTGGACCAACTTCGATAAAATTTGGTATGTTTGTAGATTTTAATCTGGATTACCACATATGCTACCTTTAATTCCATAAATCAGCTTCCATGGGATAAAAATGGGGTGTCACGTCAAGTTGCAACAGCGAGTTTAGCTTTATTTCTAGGTTACCTTCATATTTAGTAGTGTAACGCGTACGAAGTCGCGGGCAACAGCTAGTACAAAATATACAAAAATACTGTGAAAAACCCCCGTATCATATCGTGGAACTAGCGTATGGAACTACTGAGACCACGCGAACCTTGTGCAGCCTTCACGTATCCCAGCCCATTTATCAGATCGTCTTTACATCTAGTGGAAGGCATCTATTCAACCTAATCCCACCATTTTCATTCTACCATTGGACAACCAGACGCTCTGCGGTGCGCCACCGCTATATGGTAGAAATACCTCCCATTCGCACAAAGCGGTTTTCTTCGACCTTTATTATGCGCACCGCCAAGGAGTGGAACGCCTGTGTTTCCTGATAACTACAACCTAGGTGTCTTCAAGTTGCGAGTGAATATGTTTCTTCTAGGCAAGTGTGATCCATTGTAGCCTGCATCATGCCTATAATGTATAAAAAAGGGCTCCACTTGAGAACTATTGTGGTGTCCGATCTTGCAGATTTAAAATCGTATCGGATTAAATAAACACCTCCCTATCTTATAACGAGATGCCTACACTTAAGTTTTCAAAGCGAGCCGATGCATAATTACTTGCAGGCTGCATTTTAAGGCACTATTGAAGTTCCAAGTTGCTTCAGTTAGCGCAAACTTAAGTTTGGAACGTATTGATTGAGGACAGCTAACAAATTCAACAGATATGCAAGCTATTTCAATTCAACCCTATTTGGTTTGAGCTTCTCTTGGTTCTCAATATTATGCTTGAATAGAGCAGAATTACGTTTGAACATATTAGTCAGTTAGAATAATATAGAGAAGCTAGCTTTGTCAATAAAATTATAGGTATAAGTACTGTCTCAATCCTGAAATTAAATGAAAAAAACTAGTGGTTCACTCCGAACTAAGATCTTGCGAGTCTGCCGTAAAAACAAAAAAATAATATTTGTAATCACTTATGAATATCAAAATAGTGCCACCAAGACATACTTAACCAATTAACTTGACCTACAATTTCCTTCAAATTACAGGTAACGGGAGTTGATATTAATCGGTAAATTTTTTTGGGGTTGGAATAAAGTTATTCTGGATTTCAGACTTTTCTTTATATTTGTGTCACTAAAGCTACACGCATACCAAATTTCAGCACTGTGGAGTACTGGTGTACCCTGTGAATTTTGTCAAAGTTCAGTTTTTATTCTGGCTAATAACTTAAAAACTGCAAAGTTTAAACTAAAAATAAAAACGGAGTCGAAATGTACCCACAAAGACCTTTTGTTAGACGTACCATTTGACCGGATAGCCCCATTTTGGCTTTTTTTTACCCGTCTTGAGCCCCACACAATAATTGTGCCATCATTACCTACCTATTTACCAAATTTAACGATGATCGGATGATCGGATCGCTTCCTCGGAAGTTATCCTCGGACAAACAAACATACATACATACATACATACCACGCCGATTTTTTTTTCAAGTTGATTTGGAGATCTCGCTTCGCTTGATCAATGAATATAAATAATATTTATTGCATGAATTTAACATTATATCAATTTTAGTTTAGATCCAACACATTTCGCTTAAGCTGAGCATGCAACCTAAACTATATTAATTACATTGTCATATAGAAATACGAATGAGAAATGAGGAGATACGTAAGAGAACTCAAGTCACCGACATAGCCCGACGGATTAGCACGTTGAAGTGGCAATGGGCAGGCCATATAGCGCGCAGAACGGCCGATGGGGCCGGAAACTTCTCAAGTGGAGACAACGGACCGGCAAGCGCAGCGTAGGACGTCCACCTACAAGATGGGCAGACGACTTGGTAAGAACCGCAGGTCGGCGTTGGATGCAAGCCGCTTCCAACCGCAGTTCCTGAAGATCAATGAGGGAAGCCTTTGTCCAGCAGTGGACGTCTTACGGCTGATATGATGATGATGATAGAAATACAGTATAAGAATGTATATAAGTATTATTATACCGCAAGTTGTCATAGTTTTATAAGAATTTTATATCATAATTACTTATTTAAACGGGTATTTTCTGCGTATGTACCTTTTTTATTTGTAATCCCGACGTTTAAAAACTTTAAAAAGGTACATACGCGATAAATACCCGTTTTAATCAGTAATTATGTACAGTGATCGCGAAAGTTTGTAAAATACTATTTAGTTATTAAAAAAACTCATTTAAGTCATAATAATAACCTATAACTATCCGAATATACAATTAAATGTAAAACTTTTGTATCGGTAGGCTTGTTGGTTTGTAATATGATTTTATATTTTTGTTGTCATATGGTAGCAATTTCTTGTCATAATAGTGTTTTTGCTGGTGACGCAACGAAGCGATTTGGAAAGCGAGATTTGAACCTGCGCTCCTCATCTTTTGTCCTCATAAATTGATTCAAATGTTGACTATAATATTTATCTTTATATCAAATTTCATTGAAATCGGTCCAGTCGTTTTGTCGTGAAAAAATAACAAACAGTGTTACTTACGGATTGTGTAGCTTTCAGTGAAAGTATTTTCAGAATCGGTTGAGTAGTTTCTAAGACTACCCCAACAAACAAACAAACATACAAACCAACAAAATTTACTTCTATAAATAATATTAGATAGTTTGACAAATGTCTAAGAACGTGAAACCCAGAAGGTTCTAAACAACAAAGCCAGTGCTGTGTTCCGGTTTGAAGGATATGGGCGCCGATGATATCACGGGCATCATGATCATATCCTCTATACGTCCACTGCTGAACGTAGGCCTCCTCCATAGATTTCCAGAGCAGCCAATCTCGTGCAGCTTGCACCCAACGGCTCCCAGCAACTTTTATCTGGACGTTTTTCTATTTAGTAGAGGGTCGACCTGCGCCGCGCTCTGCCGCTTACACATAAATGGCTATTTCTAAATTTCAAATATAAAGAACCATATTTATATACGGAATACATGACTAATAAATACATTTTGTGAAACTGAAATCACAAAACGAATTTAATAGTATACAGCGTGTTCGAGTGGTTAGCGCTGATATCGTTGCATTTGAATACAGGATGATGTTATGATGACTAGATGTGGCTTGAGCGTGGTTGGCCGAAGTTGGCCAATGTTGATCATACATCTACTAATGGATTCTATTTATACTAAAAACGGGATATTTACCATGATCTGTGAGTATTTGAGTATCCTGATATTTCGGCGCAGTTGCATGCGCCATGATTACGGGTAAACTATCATCATATCATCATCATATATCATGGCAAATATCCCGTTTTTAGTATAAATAGTGTTCATAACCATGATAGTTTCAAAAGTTGTACAAATGGATTATTCTTTAAATCGTTCCCTGCGTCCGCACTGTGGCAGAAGAAAAAGGTTTTTTTAACCCACACTGGGATTATGCGTATCGTGTTGCTGCACCAATTTCGATGAAATTTGGAATGTAGGTACTTAGATTATAACAAATATGCTACTTTTTATTAACAAACCATGCGTACGAAGCCGCGGGCGGAAGCTAGTTAGTTTAATACATTATAGGCACGCTTTTGACCACAATCTCACCTGATGGTAAGCCTATAAGAAACCTTTTCAATTGCGACATGAAGATCCCTAGTTGTAGTAACAGGAAACACAGACTCAGCATGATGATCAGTTGTACACTGTTGCCTTTATGCCTCAATTAGATGGACGCAAGACAGTGTGTCGTAGGACACGTTTCTAAGGTGTGACCTATGAGGCATAACTGTGTTGTAGGTGATGGTTACCACTCAACATCAGGTGGGCCAAATGCTTGCTCCATCAACAGATAACATAAAAAAAATACTGTTTCGATAGTAAAATGATGCCAGTTAGCGTCGCTAACCGGTAAACCCCAGCATGTTTAAAAATTCAAAAGATTTTATACACGCGATATGTGATAAAAACATTTTGAAAGTCATCCTACTTCAAGTTTTTATTTTAATCTTTAAACAAGGATACTAGTAGGCCACTTCAATAATTGCAGTATTTCTGTGTCACTAGGTTAAATGCACCAGTTGTCGCCCAAACTCTGATTATGTTCAGATTATTCTGCTTTAATTAGGTTGATGTTCCGTGCTTTTACTATTATTTCGGCAATTTAGCCCATTTTCAGGATTGTTTATGTGTACACTAGCATTTGCCTTCGGTTTCCCTTGCGGTGCACTTGGGTAAAAAGTAAGAACATAAGATAGTACGCTGTAAACATGCGAGCTGCATGCTAATGATGATGATGAAGGATTTAAAAATTCAAATTGATATATAAGACTAGCACAAAATTACGGAGAGGTTGATTTCTATATATATGTATATATATATATATCTTGTTATATATTATGAGCCTGTATTTAAAAAAAAATGGTTGTCTGTAAAGTAGGCTTACGGACGATAATTGTACGTGATAACGAGTGGAAAAGAGAGAGAGTGATAGATGCGTAAGAAGCCGAACACTTAGGTCGATCGTGCCTCTCTATCGCTTGTTCCGCGTTCTCGCTTGCACGCTTGGCTCAGGCGGAACGTGACAATTTTTCGTGCGTGCAGCCAGCGTTCATCGATTTATAAGATGGTATCACGTCAAAAGTAAATAACTATTCTTCTTAGTTTGAGGCTAGATAGCATTGTGTGAAATGTCCAGCAATATTTATTTATTTATTAGTATCGGGCTGTCAATATTGTTAATGATGAAAATCTAAAATTATAATGTCAACTGCACTACCAAAATGTTTGATACAGAACTAGGCCAATTAGAACAACGTTTGCTCTACTCTTTGCCGGGATGGTTATTCTAAACTCTAGTGCTTTTCGAATGACAAATATTTCATTTTAACACTGGGTTGTTATGATATTATCGATAAATTGAAGGAATTTGTCGTTCGTAAGGGAAAAGTAAAATTTAAATTGTAAACTTGCATTGTATAATTATTACTATTATTATTTGTAAAACTTTCGCGATCACTGTACATAATTACCGATTTAAACGGGTATTTATCGCGTAATTATCTTTTTTATTTGTTATCGCAATATTATGACTGTGTTGCAACAACCTTGGTCGCAGGCAGACACAACACACACATAAAATGGTACATACGCGATAAATACCCGTTTGAATCAGTATTTTTTTTTCTTTAAGTCCTATGTCCATGTCTATTATTATTATACGTTTTATGTTATTTTTGGCGGAACTTACGGCCAACTTTACGGTAATGATAAAAAAATACAATTACAATTTGTACTGCAATGGAAAGAAAGGTTGCAGGTTCAACTCCCGTTCAGTTCGTTAATTTGGGATGATTTTAATATTTAAAAATACGTTTTTGCCTGACTACCAAAGGAGGTTTATAAACCTAATTTAAGTAATCCTTACTAATATTATAAATTCAAAAGTTACTCTGTCTTTCTGTCTGTATGTTTGTTATGGTTTCACGAATAAGCAGCTTCTCCCCAGATCTGCACAGCCAGGATTCGAACTTACAACCTCCTAACTCTGTAATTCATCCGACTAGGCCACCACCGGTTGGCGATTTTTAGCGACATTTACTCCACTTTAGCCCAATAAATTTACATCTAAATTGATTAAATCTCCGACAGACGAGAAAATATAATTTTTCACGAAATGGTATAAGATAGGGGCTGAAATTATCGTCTCTACGCGACAACCTAATTTAAGGACAAGGTTATAATTTCAGCCCAAATTAGTTTTTAAATTTACGAGTTGAAATAAAATACGTACGATTTATAAGACTCCTTATTGATATCATAAAATTTTGGGAATTGCGTTTGGAAGTCCAATCACGGTTATAGGGGCATTTAAGTACTTGTAGGAGATTGGTCGTAATGTTTTTATTGTTCAAATAATTGAGGAAAGTTTTCATCCCACCGCTGGGCATAGGCCTCTCTTCGGTGTCGCCATTCGCCTCTGTCCTGCGCTGTTCTAACCAACATACGACCTGCGATTTTTATTATGTCGTCGACCCATCTTTCCGGCTGACGACCTGCGACCACTGAGTCTCCCTGCTCCACCTGTCATCACCGCACCTGGCCACATGTCCTGCCCAACTCCATTTGAGCCCCAATATATGATTGCTTGAGAGAAGTTTTACGTGAAAAAAGATAAAGATGTCCTGCCGAGACTCGAACCTATGACCAACAGTGAGGTCAGAAACCAATACTGGTTTTTAGGATTCCATATCCAACGTATCAAATTCATATTTAAAATGGATTTGTTCATATTAATTACAAATGATAATTTTGAAAGGTTAATTTAATCGCCTGTTCCCCCGTGAGTGCCAACAGACGTAGACAACCTATCTGTCTGTTTGTCACAGAGATTTATCTCGGCAGCCGTAGGTAAAAGGGTTAGCGAAAGACTAGTTTCGTGGTCTATATATCGTCAATTTTACTTAGAAAACTTTTGGTGATTGATTTCAATCGTTATTATAAATACGGGATTTATCACGTACCGTCTTATCGGTGGTTCGACCAACTATGTTTCGGTTCAATTCATGAACCTTCATCAGGGTGACGTTATTCGGAGCAGATCGTACTCACCCTGATGAAGGTTCACGAATTGAACCGAAATATTGTCGGTCGAAACACCGATAAGATGGTACATGATAAATCCCGTATTTATAATAATGATATATCTCGTCAAGTTTCATAACTCTATTTGACGAGGTTCAGATAGATAGATAACTCTATAGTGAATTATCACACAAACAGAAATAATACAAAAATAAGTACTAGGCTAGAATTATAAAGACAATACAATGGATGGTCTTATCTTTGAAAGTGATATCATTCAGATAACCTTTGGATTACTATTATATCACTCTTTAGATTAAAAATTCAAATACCAAATTATAAAATAGATACTTATAGGTACTACTTATTGCATACGTACATTATCAAACTATCGATGACCTCCGTAGCGCAGTGGGTGAATATCCAGACGCAGGAGCTTGCGAGTTCTATTCCCGTCGCAAAACAAATGTAAGCATGATCTATAGATACTTCTTCCGCGTCTGCGGGAGTTTATTAACTACTAAAATACAATAAAAATTTCCAAAAAAAAAAATTGTTAGGTAAGCATATCATTTATCTGGTTCCCTTATTGCAAGTTTGATTTGTTTGGGGCTAGATAGCGCTATGTGAAATGTCCAGCACTATATATTTATCTGAAGAAATATCCAAAAACAGCTAGATTAGCTAACAACCTTTTTATGGCCAGGAAAGGATAAAATTAACATTAAGGATAACATGGCAATTTATAGTTTTGAGAAAATTAAAAATTAAGTTAAATTAAATAAAAAAAACAATTATCAACATTTCTTTTTCAATTGATAGACTCAAACCCTCCAACAGTTATAAAGAGGGTTATGTTGTTTAATCATCCGGTCTAACAAAATCCAACCTTAAAACGTACATAATAAACGAGATATTACTTAAACGTAACGCGGATAAACCCACAAACGGAAATGATAATAAGCAATTAATTACTTAGAGGGTCAAAAGTAACATTAGAGTACATGATATAGAACACATGATCTTTAAGAGTAAAAATATACGAGATCTAACTCGAGTATGAACCGTGTACAAAAAAATCTAAACCCGAAACTAGAATGTTAAGCTTTTCAACCAAAACCTATTTTAATTTCTACAAGATCGTTGCGAGATTTGATTTAGGACAAAATATGATTTAAGAAGTTGTCAAATCATACAAATACGTCAAACTTAAACATGTTTTGTCGCTAATTACGTTTAGGGATCGTTGTGCATGCTTAAATGATAGCTTTCTTTACTACAAGACTTATTTTTGTTGATGAGTACTTTCATCCCTTAATGTTTTATGGAAGAATTTTCTAACTAAACTCTTACAAGTAAAAAAATCTAATAAAAATATTAACTTCTATAATATAAATCTAAAATTTACAAATAATAGATTAAAACTGATTTTTTTTAATAAAGTCCTTGTAAAAATACATTTTAAACGGAACATCTCTAAAACTAAAGTTATCAGTTTGTGATTCCTCAATTCAGAACTTTAAATAAACTTGTAATACAAACTGTCTTAGGATAATACTAATTTTAGTGGAGGACGGCCACAGTCCACTTAATGAAAACTGAAGTTTGAAAGCTATGAACGATTTAACCGCTAAGCTAAAGAATATGAGGCCTTTTTATAATAATTTATCATAGCACATGAGTATACACATTTAAACAACATCCCTCTCACCCTTACGTTCTTTAGATGCGTACCTACTAAATTCCTAAAAAAATATGTATGTATGTGTAAAAATATGTAATGTGTTGTATGTATGTATGTATGTTTGTCCGAGTATAACTTTTGAAGAGTTTATTCGATCATCGTGAAATTTGGTATATAGGTAGTAACGACACAATTTTGGTGTCACTAAATGAGCTAAAAATGTGGGGAGCGTTGTTCAGATCAACACTCCTGTGTTCAAGAGGGGTAAGAAAAACAAAATGGAACTATCCGGTCATTTTGCACGTCTATTAAAAGGTATTTGTGAATACATTTCGAGACAGCTTTTATTTTTAGTTTTAATTCTGTAGTTTTTATGTTATTAGCCGTAATAAAAACTGATATATGACAAAATTCACAGCGTACACCAGTGACCCCACAGTGCTGAAATTTAGCATGCGTGTAGTTTTAGTTACACAAATATAGGAAAAAGTCTGAAATTCAAAACAACTGCAATTTATACAACAAAAATAATTAATCAAATTACATGAACTCCCGTTACTTGTATTTTGTATGAAACTGTAGGCCAAGTTATATGGTCTTCATTTCGCGGCACTTTTTTGATAGTCAAGGATTCCAAATAATACATATTTTTTGTTATTAAAGGAGACTCATGAGTCGCGAGATCTCAGTTCGGGATACTAGTTTATTGTGTTTTTATAACTCTTTCTAAGTGTCTAATTTCTTAAAAGTGATGTACATATATAAAACGAGAATCTGTTATTGGCATTAAGCATTAGCTATAATAGTTTGTCTAAATTGATATCAAGCGCTGTTAATTCTGCGCTTGTCAGCGACTTTTTACTTATTGTTTTCACTTTCGGTCAGTGTTCACATGACCACACAGAAGCGGCATCTCGAGGCGTCAACCATGTGCAGCGAGTTTATATAAAACTGACCAATACGCAGCTTCGCACGCGTAGTTTTTCAATAAAAACATGACCCTCCTTCTGTGCAGTTGGTTAAAAAATAGCCTATGTCACTCAAGGTGAATGTAGCTTTCCAATAGTGAAAGAATTTTTGAAATCACCACAGTAGTTTTTGAGTTTACAAACATACACACAACAATACAAAAATACAAATCTTTATTCTTTACAATATTAGTATAGATGTATGAAAGTGGAGCTCGCAGCTCAGTTTTGTTTTATGATATTTTTTGGGTAACAGGCTTACGGCTCACCTGATGGTAAGCGGTCACCGTTGCCTATTGACACCGGTGACACCCGGGGTATTGTCGGTGCGTTCCCTACCCTGCAGACACCTCTTCACATTTCTCTTGAAGCTTACCATGTAGCGGGAAAACCTTTTATGGTAGCTAATTCCACATCTTGCAAGTATAGGGACTGCGTTTTGTGGCTGTGTTGCGGGGCTCGTCTGCGGTGACGCTAGACGTTCCTGTGAGGGATTGCAATAAGCCGCTTTACATGGAATTGTGCTGCCACCTCGTTAAAGCAATTAGTACAATGCCGGGGCAAGTCAGTTAGTTTTTAGTAAAAAATAACTTTATTACCGCTTGTTTTCGGTCCACACTGGTAGTGTGAAGATGTTTCTTGTAATGCTATTGCTACGAACTACCCAAACTCAATATTACAGAGTTTAATTATACGAACTCAAACTGTTGAGTAAGATTATGATTTGAAACTTTTCGCTAAGAAAACTCTAAACTTGTTTTTGAAGTGAAAACTTCTTTAGGCACGTTGAGCAAAGTGAAAACTGCCTATACAACCTAGCAATTTTTGAGATGGGAAAAAACCATTGAACACTGTTACCGACATTCGTCCCTGCTGACTACTGACACTGACTGTTACTGACACCTCTGTATATAAGTATCTGTAGTGTAGTCTGCTTTTATTTAATTTTTCACTTGTTTTGACACTCCTGGAGTGCCATTTTTTTATATTTATTTTATACAAATAAATACATTATAACCTTAATATCTTTGTTTTTTTTATCTAATATCTTTGACTAATAAAATAGTTCCACGAAATGTACAATAAAATAACTTAACCTACAGTTTCATTCAAATTACAAGTAATGGTAGTTCATGTTAATTGTTTTCTGTTTTGGGGTAGAAATTGCAGTTATTCTGAATTTAAGACTTTTCCCTATATTTGTGTCACTAAAGCTACACGAATACCAAATAACAGCACTGTGGGGTTACTGGAGTACCCTGTGAATTTCGGCTAAGTTCAGTTTTTATTATAGCTAATAACTCAAAAACTACATGCGTATTTGACAATGCCATGATAGGACAAATAAGATGCTGCAATGACTGATATAAAAGTCCGACAGATGCAAGAACCATGTTCGAAATTCAAAGCTTTTCTGAAATAAGAAATGTTTTCTAATTACTCATGAGAGCATGGAGTTCCTTAACTTCTTAATCGCTACAGTATTAATACTTCTTTAATGTGCAATTAGAATTTAATAAAAAGATTGTTGCGGGAATTTTGCTTTGTCCTGTTGTATGAGAATACATTTTATCAAATTTGACTAACTTTCGCTGCTCAGATTTTTTTCATCCAGTACAATACAATGATCCTTACAAAGGACTGCATCGACCGGCATTAGAAAAAGTTTGAACTTGATTCATTTTAAGGCGCTACTCACGCTTGACCAAAAAAAAATTTATTGCCAAAATCTTTTTCTTCGATAATGAGCTGATGTTTTAAAAGAAACTGCACCTGTATCTCCTATGGTTATGGGTGCTGCCGTACTGCTCCAGTTAAAAAAAATTGTATAAAGACATATAGACTGTATTATGTTTAGTATCAGCATTGCACCCGTGCTAAGCCGGGGCGGGTCGCTAGTGGATAAATAAATGAATAAGTTGCTTGCGCAAAGAAATCGTTGACGTGTGTGTGCATCATAAGTCAACATCCATAGTTTGGTTCTTTCGTAGTAGAAAAAAGGAATTGGATAGAATAGGTATGTTAATATGCGATGGATAAAACCCTTCGAAACTCAGACAAAAACAAGTACATATATGGAAAAAAATAAAAAAAAAACTTCCATAAAAATATACTTAAAAAGAATGCCACAAAATCCTGTTTAGGTAAATCCCGTAATAAATCAAGTTTATAATAATACCTACATTAAATTATATCCGACCCATATCATCCTCTGACAAGTCAGCACCTAATTATTAAACATACTTCGTAACCTTTCGTAGACCCCTCTACGGCGTAACCCCTCTACGGCGTAGGCTCCTCTACGGCCTCTCTACGACTAAATTACACTTATGATTAAAGAGTTAATGTACTACAAATTCTTTTACAAGTTTAAAAAATATGCATTAATTAAACTTATTAATATTATATGCGGCCCTAATCGATCTCTGTTTTTTAATTTTTTTTATTAATTAAAAATTTGAGCAGAAATCGTTAACCAAACTAGCTGTTGCCAGCGACTTCAGATACGTAACACTACTAAATGTGTAGGTAACTTAGAAATAAAGCTAAACTCACTTACAATTGACTTGACACCCCATTTTTATCGGTTTTATCTGATTTATGGGATCAATGTTAGCTTATGTGGTAATCCAGATTATAATCTACGTACATACTAAATTTCATTGTGATCGGTTGAGCCGTTACGATATGATTGAGTAACTGAAAAACAAACAAATATATTATTAAACAAACATCCAAACTTTCGCATTTATAATATTAGTGTGATGTCATCTTTTATTTTTTTATTAAAATATTTATGACGAGTGTCAAAATAACAATACTGTCAAATACGTCAGATCGGGTCATTTTTCTAATACTACTCTATATACTATGAGTCACTCAAAATTTTCGGTAATTTGCCTTCACCTCGCTCAAATTGCGTCATTTTCCATAAACTATCCAATGTAAGCGGCCATAAACAAAGCCGAGTGCTAAAGCTAGTTACACACAATCTCAGTAAACTTTACAAGGCTGTATGTTCACTGTTCAAGTATGTAATTTACAACAACAGCTCGTTGGCTGTGAGCCTGCATCTAAAACACATGGAATAGGGCTGGGGTGTGGCTGGACAGTGGGGATTCGGTTTTAGAGGTAGGCCGAAATTTTAAGTAAAAATTTTGCAATGACCGAATTATTGCTTCGTTTATAATTGGTTGTCGTTATGTTAATCCGCCTGCACCTAATGTCCAGTATAAGCTTTTACTACGCCATTAATACCTTGCAAATCTTGTCCATAAGTATTTTTTTAAACATTAATAAGCTTTGGATTTTATAGATATTTTATGAGAATTTATTACATATTTTTTGGAAAAGCTACTTATCGTCACTTCCCAAATAAACACTTACTATAAATACACCTAAATACTTTTACAAAATAAATACCTACGTCATAATACGTTAAATTGTTTTATAAAATAAAGTAAAATTTTAATAAGTATATATATTCACATCCTAGCAAAACGTTTTAGTTTAACGTTTCACTAGCTGACCAGCCCGGCTTTGCGTGTGTTGTAATCAAAATCAATAATAGTACTCCACTTCTACTATTGTTAAGTATGTTTTTTTTATATAGGCATGGTTTAGTCTATTATTTAACGTATATAAGGTTTATGTATGTAGTATGTACCTATATTGCAAATTTGTAGTATAGTGCAAATTTTAATTAGTTTCATTTTCTTTGCACTACCTAAACATCTTTATCCATCGTTTTATAGCGTGACGACCTCCGTGGCGCAGTGGGCAAATAGCCGCCTGAGACGCAGCAGGTCGCGGGTTCAATATCTGCGGTGAAACAAATGTTTGCATGATCTACAGATATTTGTTCCGGGACTGACTGTTTCTGTATATGTTATAAGTATGTGTTTACAAAAACAAACTATTATCTATTAACTGTTATCTAGTTCTCATAGAACAAGCTCTGATTTCCTGTTTGGGGCTAGATAACGCTTTGTGAATTGTCCCACAATATGTATTTATATATCTACAATGCACAAAAGTTATCTGGAAGAGAATGCTCTTTAGTATTAAGTTCGCCTTTGTACTAGTTTTATAAGTGCAATAAAGTATTTCCAATCCATCAATCATTTCACTGCACTTATCGTATAGTATAATATCAGTGAAGAATAAAGGTTTTCATATTACATCTATAAACATACAAACTCTCAATGAACGAACATTATCTCATTATACTATTAGTGTAGATAAAAAGGCAAACAAAATACTTAATAGTATTCATAAACTTTATAATCCAATAGCCGAATATTCGGCCAAACTGTCTCAGTTAGTACAACACTACCTCAGATTGCATATCACAATGTATTCTCATGAGGTATTACATTGACAATATTCGATCCGAGCTTAGCTGAGTGAAGTTATGATGGATCTAACCTGGTTAATAGCTAATACATACGCATAAACGTAATAATAATTTTAACCTTTAATAATACTTTTGGAATAAACTAAATTTTTTTAACTGTTTTTGTATGCTTACCGATTTCTCCGTTAATTGTAGACCTATTTTCAAAATTCTTTTTTTTTACTTAGAAAACTTTCGTGATTGATTTCAATCATTATTATAAATACGGGATTTATCACGTACCGTCTTATCGGTGTTTCGACCGACAATGTTTCGGTTCAATTCGTGAACCTTCATCAGGGTGAGTGCGATCCGCTCCGAATAACGTCTCGCCTCGCACTAGGAGCGGATCGCACTCACCCTGATGAAGGTTTACGAATTGAACCGAAACATTGTCGGTCGAAACACCGATAAGACGGTACGTGATAAATCCCGTATTTATAATAATGATTCTTTTTTTTATTTAAAAGGATATATACTTTCAAACTCGTCCTATAGAAATTTCATCGAAATAGGTTCAGTAGTTTATTTTTTCTGTTATTTGTAGTCGGTTTAATTTTTGTTAAAAAGTTATTTATATTTGTCACTAGCTGACCCGCCCGCGGCTTCGCACGCATGAAACTTCTGGTTACCGTAGGAACTTTGGGATAAAAACTATATAAAACACTCTTGTCAAAGTGACGCGACACTTCATGTAAGTAAATGACTTCACGTCAATGAACGACGGTTAAATTATATGGATATTGTTCATACAATAATACTAAAATCGCGATAAGAAATGAGGGGGGTAGGGGGGTATGAGGATTAAAAATATTTTACGACCTATTCTCATACCTACACAACAACAAAAAATCATTAAAATCGGTCTACCCGTTTCGGAGGAGTGCGACCACAAACACCGTGACACGATATTTTTATATATTAGTTGAAGTAACACGTACTAATAAAATAAATACATTTAAAATACTTTAGAAGGTTTGTCCTTAGTGTTGCAAGGTATTTTTTTTTAAACGTTTTGTACGAAAGAAATTATCGTAAACATTACACTGCTTCTAATGCAAATCTTCTCTTCATCATCTTTCCCTATCTATAGTTATTGATATAAACGGGTATTTAACGCATATGTACACACGGCTACACATCAAGCTATACATTTCCAGTATAAGCTGACCTCGCATTGTGTAGGCTTTTCGTAGAATGAGAGGTCAGCTTATACTGGATATGTATAGCTTGACGTGTAGCCGTGTGTACCTAATAAATAAAACAAGTGCATATGCGATAAATATCCATTTAATTCAGTTATTATCTGACGACCGCCGTGGCGCAGTGGGCGTATAGCCGGCTGAGACGTAAAAGGTAGCAGGTTCGATTCCCGCCGTGGAACAAATGTTTGCATGATCTACAGATATTTGTTCCGGGCCTGGATGTTTTTCTATATACTATAATAAGTATGAATTTACAAAAAAAAATGTATATAAGTGTTCTATCAGTTATTTGGTTCCCATAGTACAAGCTCTGCTTAGTTTGGTGCTAGATAGCGATGTGTGAAATGTCCACCAATAATTAATTATTTACTATGTACAGAGTAAAAGTTCCTTTCTCATTTACTCTCTTCAATACTTCTTCATTTTTCACCTTTTCTATCCATTCTCTAGCACAACATTTCAAACCTTAGGGTTCCATAGTCAGCTAGGTGACTACGGAAGCACGGAAGCCTCAAATCGACCCACTTGAAAACATTGTAACAAAAAAAATCCCAAGTCAACTCACGAACTGTAAACTTGTCGAACATTTAAGCCCGCCAACAATATTTTTAACAACCTTAAGCCTGACTTCATAATGTTAAAATTTGGCCAAGAAGAAGCTTACAGGATTACCTACCTTTACTGAGTTAAGGATTTACGTGTTAGAGAGATTCTGAAAAGGGGAAAGAATAAAATAATAATGAAGGTTTTTTTGCTTTATACTCGTGGAATTCAAGAAGATAAGAATTTGACAGGTGTCGAAATACTACTCAAACCACAGAACTAAATGATACAACATTGGAATATCGTCGTGTTGAAATATTGATCCGGGATTAACTAGTATTTCAAGATCTTGATATCTATACTTAATATTGTAAATAGGAAAGATTCAGGAAAGATCTTTGTATGTTAGTAACGAGTAAACTCAAAAACTACTGGTCCGATTTCAAAAATACTTTCCCTATTAGATTGCTACTATATCCTTGAGTAACATAGGTCACTTTTTACCTAACTGCACATAAGTAGGGTAATGTTTTATTAAAAAAATACACGTGCGAAGCTGCGGATTGGTTAACTAGTTTTAATATATTCTTAATTATTTGGTACACTGTGGTTGAATATTCTTTTTTGTACAGACGTTTGTACAAAACTATTACAGCATGCCCAACGAATCAGACAACTATACAATTTCCTTTAGTGTTACATGTTTTTTTAGTCTTGCATTGTGTGTATTGTTTGGTTCTAACATTCACGAACAAGGACACGACGGGCGAGCGCAATGTATTAGACATTGCGCTCGCCCGTCGTGTCCTTGTTCGTTAATGTCGAAGATGAGCTGTCGCGATGATTCACAACTTTCCGAACGTTTCTAAGCGATAAGACCGCCTAAGTACTTTGTTGCTTTGTGTTTCCTTCTTTTATGGTATACAATAAAGGGTTGTTATTCATTCGTTAATTTCATTTGTTTCATTCTTTTCATTCATACAATTATGATATTTGACGACTCCGTGGCGCAGTGGGCGTTTAGCCGGCTGAGACGCAGGAGGTAGCAGGTTCGAATCCCGCCGCGGAACAAATGTTTGCATGATCTGCAAATATTTGTTCCGGGTCTGGATGTTTTTCTATATATTATAATTATATTTATAAAATAAAAAGTATGTAAGTATTATACCAGTTATCTGGTTTCCATAGTAAACACGGCTACACATCAAGCTATACATTTCCAGTATAAGCTGACCACTCATTTTGCGAAAAGCCTACACAATGCGAGGTCAGCTTATGCTGAAAATGTAAAGCTTGATGTGTAGCCGTGTGTACAAGCTCTGCTTAGTTTGAGGCTAGATAGCGCTGTGTGAAAGGTCCAGCAATATTTATTTATTTATTATTTATTTTATTTAATATTCTTCTCGCTTTTAGCGATAAGATCGCCCATGGCACTAATTGTATTTATAAAAGTTATGTTCTGTATTTATTTTTGGTATACAATAAAGAGTTATTTTATCTTATCTCTTGTAACTAAGTGACCAGTAGGCGACTAGAGGCAAGCAGTTGCGGGGTTGAATCCTACTGCGGGTAATTTTTTTGTATATATTCCTGATATTGTAAATACTAGTGTGGGGTCAGATTTGTATGGAACTTTGAGTGATTTATTTATTAAAAATGCTAAAGCCCTTAAACCGGGTACAGACTATTTGAAACGCAACATGTAATATAACGCTGACGTATATGGTTATATAAGTCATTTATGCGCAGTTGTTTTAAGCGCGTTCGGAAACACGTTAAAGTTGTGTTACAATCACAGGCACATGATTAGTCTTTGCGTTCTTTAGTGGCCAAACCAGTGAGGATAAACTGAAGGGGGTAGTTAGAGGCATGTCTATTTTAAACCATTGTTAGAAATAATGGAAAGTTATTTTTACTTGAACAATTTCAATATCACAAAACATTCAAAACTATATTGTAAAACTAATAAAACGATTACGCATATTTCTAAACTTTATTGCAATGCCAATAACTTCACTTCTAACTAAATAGAACCCTATTTTCATAGAATGAAGGATAAAAGTGGCAATGACGTTGTCGCAAATTTTTGAGTGTTAGTTCAAAGAAAAGTAGATTTTGTTTGTATTGTCATAAGGATTTTTATTGTTTGTAATTTACTGTTTACCATGCAATACACTATAACTCACGCGAGTACAAACTTGACAAAAGTTGAAATTTTATCGAAATTCGAAATATTACTCGAAGTATCGAAACTTGAGTGATTTACTGTAAAACTTTGGAATATAAATGAGGACGTTCGTACAGTCGACATATCAAGTATTGTATTTTGTTTTTTCCATTTGGATAATGGCTTTCAATTGTGAATTCATATTCTTATACTAATTCTGTCGATATCTGCAGCCGAATGCAACATATGAAGTTACGGATTCGATTTTTGATCCAGGACAATGTTTGATCGTTGTGATCATACGAGCCTAGTAGTCCACTGCTGACCATGGTCCTTCCGCATAGATTTCAAACGCGATCGATCTTGACCGGCCTGCACCCAACGGCTCCCAGCAACCTTTATCAGGTTGTTTTTACGTACCCAAAGGGTAAAACGGCACCCTATTACTGAGGCTCCGCTGTCTGTCTATCTTCTGTCCGTCTGTCACCGGACTGTATCTCATTAACCGTGATAGTTAGACAGTTGAAATTTTCACAAATGATGTATTTCTTTAGCTGCTTTGACAACAAATAATGAAAACTGAATAAAATAAATATTTAAGGAAGGTTCCCATACAACAAACGTAATTATTTTACTCGTTTTAGCCCGATATTGATAACGGCAACAGGTAGACGCTTGAAATATTCACAGAATATTTAGTTATATATTCACTTTAAAAATATATATTTAAATTAAAATATAACAAATATTTATGGGGGGCTCCCATACAACAAACGTGATTTATTTGCCGTTCATATAAATAATGGTACGGAACCCTTCGTACGCGAGTTCGATTCGCACTTGTCCGGTTTTTCGATCTAGTGAGGGGCCGTCCTCCGCTGCGCTTTGAAGTGCGTGGTCTTTTCTCTAGAACTGTTCTGCCCCAAGGGCCGACTGTTCTTAGAGCAATGCGCCCTTTCCACTGGCACTTTAGCTTGCCCTTTCTTTTCTTTTATAAATTTCGTCATTTCTGCTTGTAGCTCGTAGAAAATTACCAATCATAGCTCTCTCTATAGCACCCTTCTTCTTTCGTGTCGAAGTCTCAAAACTATAGCCATTTTG
The DNA here is from genome assembly GCA_918857605.2 of Philereme vetulata. Classification (NCBI taxonomy): domain Eukaryota; kingdom Metazoa; phylum Arthropoda; class Insecta; order Lepidoptera; family Geometridae; genus Philereme; species Philereme vetulata. Next base: position 1,147,115 of record OU975425.1, read on the forward strand.
AACAGTACGCCGCCACGTTCATGGCAGCGTCGGAGCAGGTCATCAGTTGCCCCATCGTGCAGGTGGTAGGGCAGGATGGGCATGCAAGGACGTGTGCCATTGTTTGGAGCTGGGCACCACATTGGCATTGCGTCGCCGATTCGTCTAAATATCCCATTTACTAAGATTACACCTGCAGCGGCCGAATGTTTTGCATGATCTTAAAATATTTGTTACGGGCCTGTATGTTCCATTAGAGTAGATATACTCTAAGTCTCTGAAAAACTTCACGCACGCTTGACTTGGGGAATAAGCTGGTGAATGCGCTACGAAAAGTGCGAAAGGAACTTGAGAGGGAGATATAAGTAAGTGAAAATAGAAAGAGAGAGAGTTACGTTTCGTATATTTTTAAACGTTAATGTGCGAGTTGTTTATAAGCTGTTTTCGAGGGTCATCGCGAACCGTCTCGAACGCAGGTTTGATAACTTCCAGCCTTCCGAACAAGCCGGGTTCCGTAAAGGCTACAGTACCATAGACCACATACATACGCTGCGGCAAGTCATACAGAAGACCGAAGAGTATAACTTGCCGCTATGTCTCGCGTTTGTGGACTATGAGAAAGCCTTCGATTCGATCGAAACATGGGCAGTGCTTGAGTCTCTCCAACGATGCCGTATTGACTATCGGTACATCGAAGTGTTGAAGTGTATGTATAAAAACGCCACTATGTCAGTACGAGTACATGAACAGAGCTCGAAGGCGATTCCCTTAAAAAGAGGCGTAAGACAGGGAGATGTCATTTCTCCGAAACTGTTTACGACCGCATTGGAAGATGCCTTCAAGCTTCTGGAATGGAAAGGACTGGGCATCAATATTAACGGCGAATACATCACTCACCTTCGGTTTGCCGACGATATTGTGGTCATGGCAAAGTCGATGGAAGAGCTTTGCACAATGCTCGAAGGCCTCAATCGAGTCTCCCAACGGGTAGGACTTAAAATGAACATGGACAAGACGAAAATCATGTCGAATGTCCATGTCGTCCCTGCCCCAGTTATGGTTGAGAACTCGGCTCTTGAAGTTGTCGACGCGTATGTATACCTAGGACAAACAGTTCAATTAGGTAGGTCCAACTTCGAGAAAGAGGTCAATCGTCGAATCCAACTCGGATGGGCAGCGTTTGGGAAACTTCGCAACGTCTTTTCGTCCAACATACCTCAGTGCCTTAAGACGAAAGTCTACAATCAGTGTGTGTTACCAGCGATGACATATGGAACCGAGACGTGGTCCTTCACTGTTGGCCTTATGAATAAGCTCAGAGTCGCTCAACGAGCTATGGAGAGGGCTATGCTCGGGGTTTCTCTACGGGATCGAATCAGAAATGAGGAGATACGTAGGAGAACTCAAGTCACCGACATAGCCCGACGGATTAGCACGTTGAAGTGGCAATGGGCAGGCCATATAGCGCGCAGAACAGATGGCCGATGGGGCCGAAAGGTTCTCGAATGGAGGCCACGGACCGGCAAGCGCAGCGTAGGACGTCAACCCACAAGATGGGCAGACGACTTGGTAAGAACCGCAGGTCGGCGTTGGATGCAGGCCGCTTCCAACCGCAGTTCCTGGAGATTAATGAGGGAGGCCTTTGTCCAGCAGTGGACGTCCTACGGCTGATATGATGATGATGATGATGAATGTGCGAGTGCGATTTGCGTCTGTCCAGAATGAACATAAACTGATCGACCTACAGACGAGTGGACAATTTTGTAATTGAACAATTTAATAAATTAGTAGTTTGAAAAATAAGTTTTATTTCAGTCGTGTGGTCTAAAGCACACTCGTTTTTTTATTATGTACGACATTAAATGAAAACAAGGGTAGGGCTAATGGCTAATATTGTAGTAAAATAGTTTTTTTTTTCAAATACATTATAATAGAAAAAAATTAAATTCATTTTCTAACAAACTTAATATCAAGTCCTTATAATATAAATGATACAGCCTGTATAAAATAGATAAACAAATCATATGCATTCATCATGTAAATATGTACAAAATGTTTATAGGAAACGTATCGATTACTGGATAAATATTCAAGCCACCGGCATTAAACCCACCTTTAAAATCAGTTAATACGATTTAGAATGTGTGTTTAAAATTAATGTCTTACATAACAAAACACCCAGTATAGTAACAGGAACTCGTATCTCCTAGTGCCGATGATACGGGGAATGCTAGTTTTAGGGTCAGGTCTAAGTTAAAGAGAATCATACCAATATTATAAATGCAAGACTGAGTTTTTTTTATCATGACCACGATTGTGACAGATGCTATTTTTACCCGACTGCGCTGAAGGAGGTTAATGTATCACGTATCTAAGATGCGTCACCTAGGAAAGAATACTTTGTTATAGAAAATTATCACGTTACAACAGGTGGGCCATGAGCTTGAACCATCTCCAGGTCGTATATAATAGTATATTATGATATAAGTGAGCTAAGTTGCTCATCATACACAAGACTGTGGTTTGCAGCCCAAGCCGCAGGCGAGGGCGTAAATCAGCTGAGTGTCTAGTGAGCTAGATGCTCACGAGTTTCATACGCACTTTTTCAACACACTTGCGAGGAAAAAAGAAATATGAATTGCATAAATCGTTTAATTATTAAAACAATTGGTGAATGTACAATTTTCAAAACGATATTGGATTGTTTTTGATCGCGATTTCACAGTTTGTCTTACATTGGCACTTGCCACTTCTTTAGTATCTTCATTTACTTCTTGTGTAAATGTCGGCGACAAAGGTAAATCATACATAATTACTGGAAAGAGAAGGCACAAAATAACTAATGCTACGAGATGTACATGGTTGTGGGTTACAGTACGTTTTGATATCAACACAATATTTGAGCATAACGATGCTTCTTATCATGGATTAGATGCACCACAGGCAGCTGGGTTTGTATGTATTGGCGAGTTCAGAGAAATACGCCTAAACACATTTTCAGAAAATGACTGGGTTTTTTTTTGTTGCTTTTCCATTGTATAAAACTATCGTAAGCAGCTAAGTACATTGCTCTAGATTTTGCCGGTATTAGGCTTTCATTTGCATTTTGTGCTTCATTTAGTATTTCTGGCGGGGTTAAATCTATCAATTGTTAATCTTCTGTACTAAAACTTGTCATTTTTTTACAATTATTTACCACACAACAACAAATGCGATACAAACAAAAAAATGGAAAATGGCGCTCAAGTTTTTTTTTTGAACGCGCCAAATGTAAGTTGATTGATTACATATATCCATACAACCTACTTCAAAATTATAATTTTAGTGATAAAATAAAAATATTTTATGACAAATTATTGTGAATTATAAGTAATTTGATAATAATAAAAGTTTGTTTGTCTTAATTAGGGATACATTTATTTATTCCAAAAATGTTATAGGATTTTCAGCGACATAAAACCTTTTTGTTTTTACAAAAACTGTATTACCCGGTTAAATTGTAAATCCTCTGTTTACTCGCATATAATTTGCAGTTAGGTACTAACTTAACTTTGAAGGGATAATTCTATTATGCACTAGTGTGTTATATTATTACGCACGCGTGTGTTATAGTTCGGTTTAAGGCTCTAATAACGATGTACTATGGCACACTTTACGAGCAAGTGTGTTGAAAAAACATTTTTATTCACAAACCGTGCGAAGCAGCGGGCAGCTAGTTAACGTAATGAAATCTAGACAAATTCAAAGCTAAATATTTAGCTCTTGATATTTAGTTCTCCAAAGTTCTAGAAATTTCTCGCAATCACTGCAATACGGATCTCAGTTTTAATTATAAACGTAGAAAGAAAAGATTTTACTACAAAAGTTATACTTGAAATGGGTCAAACAATATTCTGACAAGAACGTTCATAGCATAATGAAAATTTAATTTACTTACTCATAATGAGTTTCTTGGAATAGTTTAAATTATTTATTATATCGACTAATATATGTTGTCAGCTGCCATGAAGCTGGGCATCCTCAACAAGGTCAGGAGATATTTCACACCGGGACAGCTTCTTAGTCTTTACAAAGCACAAGTCCGGTCTGGTCAGGGTTCTGCGGTTTCCAACATCTTGTTCTCCATACTACTAAATGACCTCCCGGAAGTTATATGCTCCGCGGAGTTGTTAATGTATTCTAATGATGTGGCTGCAGTTGTGTCAGCCACTACTCTGGACAGCTTAGAACAGAAGCTAAATCAAACTGCCTCTCAATTAGCGGAGCGGTTTAAAGACAATGGGTTAGTCCTAAACTTAAAAAATAACCACTTTATCCATATCTGTCTATCGGGGCATCCCTCCAGGGAGCTTACGGTTATACAAATACAATAGCGTACGTCGCGGGAAATACACAAATAGAGCAAGCGGAGTGCACCACTCTAGGACGACTGTCTCGTTTCTTGCCTGGTCACGTGGTTCGCTCCTGTTACTTTGCCACTGTTCATTCGCTCCTTCAATACGGGGTGGAACTGTGGGGGCGCGCAGCTGACTGGCAGCGTGCTTTCCGCATGCAGAAGCGAGCCGTGAGAGCAATGGTCAGAATACCGCAGGATACCTCCGTGAGACCGTATTTTCAAGAGCTGGAAATATTGACGCTCCCGTCTATCGTCATATTCCAGATTGCTGTCTTTGTGCGATCTAACCTAGAACTGTTCAGCAAGAATAGGGATAGGCATCCGTACAACACTCGGCGATCTGACAGGCTTGCTACCGTGTCCCGTACCTTGGCCAAGTCGGATAAGCTAACGCATGTAATGGGACCGACAGTATATAACAGACTACTCTGTACTGTAACTGAGGCAACCAGTTGCTATAAATTTAAACTCAAACTGAAGCGCTGGCTCCTGAGTAACACCTTCTACAGTTATGAGGAGTTTATTGACATGACGAATTAATAGATACTATAATTTTATTGGACTATTGTATATTGACTGTTTTTATATTGACTATCTTATTGATTATGTTGTATGACTATTTGTATTGTATTATTAATATTCTATTTGACTTGTGTAATTCTTTATTAAATAATATCCAAATTTGTTTGTTTTTTTTATTATTATTCTAAATAACATTTATTATTTTATAATTATTATATGAGATTGACAATATTGAGTAGGTACTCAATATTGTAAGAACTATATTAAATGTGTACAGTGTGTACCGAATTACCGATACGAGGTACCAGTATAAAATATGACGTGTAATATTCTTACCAAACAAATGATTATGATTATTGTATGGAGTGCCACTTTTGGAATGGTTCAGCCAAATACCAGCTCGCTACCTTAGATTCGATAGAACGTAGGGCTTTTAGGCTTATAGGTGAGCAATATATGGCGGAGACTAAGACCCAAAGTCTCGAACACCGCCGTAAAGTTGCAAGCCTATCGATATTTTACAGAATATATTTCGGGGAATGTGCTCAGGAACTTTACAATCTGATCCCGTCATCCCCCTTCCATCAAAGAACAAGCAGGCGCACGGCTCACTACCATCCGTACCTAGTTGATATACCACCCATTCGCGCACACCGTTTTGGTTCTACGTTCTTGATGCGTACAGCTACGAGTAAAGTATGGAACACTATGCCGTCATCAATCCGGACCTCTTAAGGTAAGAGTGAATAGGTTTCTTCTAGATCTTCATCTTAGACCACATCATCGCTTACCATCAGGTGACATTGTGGTTAAACGAAGATGTATCAAGTTTTAAAAAAATGTAATCAAATAAAAACAAATCAAATTAATGATTAAAATATGTAGGTACATGATGTTATGTACATGGACATGTTCGCTCTGAGATAAGTTTATGACTTATTTATTCAGCAACAAACTTCAATATTTCAAAAACAAAAATTACAATGGTTAACTAATAATACAATTCAGGATGGAAAACATACGCACCTAAACTAGGATGAACACGTATAATGGCATACCTATCCTCCCTCCGTACTAATGGAATGTTCAGTGAATGTATGATTTGTGTGTGAGTGAGTAAGGGTGCGTGTGAATGTGTCCATGTGGATGCAAGGGTGTATGGTGTGTGTTTGTGTGTGAGAGAGAGTGTGTGTGTGAGAGTGTGTCTGATGCGAGGGTCTGATGATGTATGTACGTATTAATGGGTGCGTTTATTGTGTGTTAAACTTATCTTATATTACTTATATTACATATATGTACATTATTATGTACACATATATATATATGATTTACAGACTCTCAATTTCAAAGTAGTTCAAACCTAGTAACCAACTTTAAACCATAAATTTGCATTTATTTGCATTTTTTTGTAAAGACAAGCTTCTAGGTTTAGGTAGAATGATTTAAATAATATTACTTCTGACATCCATAAAACAGGTATATATATATATATATATTTCAATGTATATCTAGTACAGAATACGAAATACTTCGTGATTTTTTCAATTATTATATTTCAAGGATCGTCCATTCTTCCAACCTAGGATTGGTTAAAACCAAGAAGTCCCCCCTTAGATTACTAAAACAACACGGGACCCAAAAGCCATCAACAGATTACGATACTCATAAACAGTAACAATTCAAACCCAAAACATTCCGACAAAACAATTAAACGGCGTTGACAAATAGCGCGGCTCATAAACGCGCCACGACTGACACCTGTCAGCGAGATGTCAGTTTTCCCGCCAATTTCGTACGTCATGACTGTTTTGATAAGGTGTATTATGATTGCAATTTGAGCGACAGGGTTTATCTAGAGAGTTATTTTATTAATATTGGTCCGATTCAACATCACCGTAGGCGACGTGCCTCGCAAAACTGTTATAAAAAATATACACAGATTTAAATATCCATCAATATATTTACAGAATACATATTGGAGAATGTGGCGAGAAACTTTAAGATCTGATACCGCCATCCCCTTTCCATCAAAGGACAAGCAGACGCACGGCTCAGTACCATCCGTACCTAGTTGATATACCATCCATTCGCACACACCGTTTTGGTTCTATGTTCTTGATGCGTACAGCTAAAGTGTGGAACACTTTACCGTCGTCTTATTTTCTAAAAGAGTACAATCCAGGTCTCATTAAGGTAAGAGTTATTAGGTTTCTAGATGTTCGTACTTACTAATGTACGTTGACCACTTCTGTGGCGCAGTGGGCGAATAGCCGGCTGAACCGCAGGATTCCCGCCGCGGAACAACTGTTTGCATGATTTAGAGATATTTGTTCCGGGTCTAGATGTTTTTCTATGTATTATAAGTATGTATTTACAAAACAATATTTATCTAGTTCCCATAGTACAAGCTCTGCTTAGTTTGGGGCTAGATAGCGCTGTGTGAAATGTCCAGCAATATTTATTTCTTTATTATCTTGGACCACATCATCGCATAACGTCAGGTGAGATTGTGGTCAAACCGACATCTATCTATCCAAATAAAAACAATATCAAATTTAGCAGTGAAGGTACATGTAAAACACTCACCTTTGATTAATTACATAAAGCGAATAATCTACCCTGCGTATGCGCGCACGAGACAGCCAGTTGGCCAGTTGAACCGATGCATACCTACATATAAACACTCTGTCTCCGCGCATCGTTCGATTATTATAATTATAACTTCCAAGAATTGTTCATATTCACGATTAAACATCACAAGTTTAAATAAATAAATTTTTCATTACGACATTCCCTTGACAATACATGTATGAAAATCTGAAGTATGTTCTTAAAAATATTAATTTGTTTAAGAAAAATAGCATCAACTTTAATACTAGAAAGTTAGAGGTGAGCTCTTTTTTGACAACTCCCAAGTGATGTACAAAACTTGACAAATAACAAATTAAAACAGGTAATTAAACAAAATGTTTATAAAATAACCTACTATAAAATATCGGATTATTTAAATGATAGAAAAGCTTGGGGTTCAAATTGCTCCAACCCATTAAAAATGTTACAATTTAGACGTAATTTATTTTCTTTAATGTAACGTATTCTAAAAGGATCATTAAAAAAACAACCAGCCTTGTTTCTTGCCTTTCTTTTCTGGCTTGGTCGCGAAAGAACAGGCAGTAAAATTGACATTTCAAAGTGATCCTTGCGGTTTTAATGAATAAAAAGATTATGATTTTGAATCATCATCATAGGACGTCCACTTCTGAACATAGGCCTCCCTCTAAGATTTCCAGAGCGCATGATCAGTGCGATAAACAGCTTTCAACAACCTATATTAGGTCGTCTTTCGTGGAGGTGGGGGGGGAGGGGGGCTGTCGTACGCTGTGCCCACCAGTGCGTGGTCTCCTCTCAAGAACCTTTGTACCTCTACTACTACCAGTTCTTTGTGCTATGAGCTCCACCCAGTATCACTTCAGCTTGCAGCTGTATCCTCTGGGCTATATGACTTTGATTGGTCTTCGAATTTCCTTATTTCTGAATCAATCTCGTAGAAACCGACGGAAAATAAAATAAAAACAAGAAACCTCAAACTGTGAGTAGGTAACACTTCTCCGTTGTATTCCTTTGGTAAGACTTTTTCGGCTTTTAAATCGGGAATTGAGTTACGTTCAAAATCACTTGCGGATATTCCTGCTCAATGGAATTATATTTCTGGATTTGATTTCTATTCCGTTCTTTTAGGTACTTTTAAGGTAAGATTTTTTTTGTTTATTAAAGTTTTGTTGTAAAAATACCTGTGTCGGTTAGTTGAATTGTTTGCTATTATTTTGTCGTGAATACGTTTTTAAAATTGCTTCCATAGTGGGAGGCAATTCAAAAATGAACGATATCAGGGGATAAAATTTGGTGTTGCAGATACATATCTATTATCTCCATCTAAAATTTAATTACGCCACTGGATAGCAAAAGGATCTAATAATGGGTTACGCTGTGATGCATCGCCCGCGGTGAAGGAGGAAGCGCCGCCATTTTGAGGTCATTTTGCTGCGTTTCGAGATTTCCATTTAGTATGACCCGAAGGAATTATTAGTGTTCAAACATTATTATAATATACATAAAATAACATATTTTATATTTAGTATAGAAAATATTACCTTTTACGTACAACACACGGCCGTGCTCAAGGCACAGCCACGCCCTATTTTTTCTATCTATCCTTTGCTGGGCAAAGGCCTTTCTCTCATCTCTCTTTTTATCTCGAGCGTATTAATCACCGCGTTAACGCTTTTTAGGTCTTCTACAGCGACGCTTCCATCCACAGGGATCTATCAAGTTACAATCTTGGCCCGCCTATCAGTTTTGCAATGATATATTTTTTAACTCTGTTTTTAAATCTGTAAGCAAACTTATGTCACTGAGATAACCCAGATATTAGTATGATGTATGGTTGACATTCTCAGATCTCTTAGCCAAAACTGTACCACACACACTCATACATACATACATAATAATCTATAATGTTTATTGTGTCCGTTATAGTCTTTAAGTAATAAACTAATAGTGTAAATGGATTTCTGTAGTCTAAAATAAAATGTTTTAATTATTTATTATTAATACCCAAATGGGTTAAATCAACCCATTCCGGGGCCATACAAACAATGGCCCTCCTGCACGCATGTCCTCTCTGCCCTAGGTACACACGAAAAGACTTGTAAAAAGAAAACAGAGAGGGGGATGGAAGTTCCTCTGTATTGGGCCAGTAAAATTTAGCAGTCTAACAGCCATTAACACTAAAGAAGAATACCCACAAAATTAAACAATCGAATGCTTATAAATTTTTGTCGACACACTGTCTTGTTAATATTATTTACTAAATTATTATTATGCTAGAACTAAACTTTGAACCGAGACTTAATTTTATGACAGTTCTTTATTCGTAACTGTCAAAACATCAACGTGTGAGTACAGTTCTAAATCACATGCCCGCAACAGTATTAGTTTATGGGTGAGCCAGAGACAAGTACAAATATTGCAAACACCTAACGCATAATTTTTAGTATCTCTTGCGTGACAGGTTGCAAGCCCATCGCCTCTTATTGGTTTAATAAAGATCCCTATATTGCCTTGTCGATAACACTAAAAAAAGAAATGTCTTTCGCAACTGTCAAATTTCCCGCCTAATAAATATCATCCGAACTGTCAAATGTCAAAATTTGACATCTTTATTTCATTAACCGTGGCGAGTGAAGTATTTATTTTGTTGAGAATTCATAATAGGTACTTCAAGTTTTTCGGATATAAGAATAAAGTAAGCGATTTATAATCATTTTATGAAACGGAAAAACCCCTTTTTTGGCAGAGACCTCTTAAACTAAATATATTGTTTTGATTTAGATAGTGTGTTTGTATGTAAAGGTTCATTGTATGTTGTGTTTGTGTGTTTGTAATTTGTCGAAATAAAGTGACAAGCGAAAAGGTATTCAAATTCATAATTTAAGGCGAAATATAGTTAGTCATCTTATAGATGACAGTTTTTATAAGAACAATCATCAAAAGAGAATGAGTGAGTGGAAGGCCGCGAATAAGGAACATGAACTAAATACGAGTAAGTGAGAAGACCCCTGTTATCTATACTAATATTATAAAGAGGAAAGATTTGTTTGTTTTGAATAGGCTCCGAAACTATGGGAACGATTTAAAAAATTCTTTCGCTGTTGGGAAACTACACTACTCCCGGATGACATAGGCTACTTTTTACCCATCTGCGCAGAAGGAGGGTAATGTTTTTATTGTAAAACTACGCGTGCGAAGCTGCGGATTGGTCAGCTAGTGTCGTATAAAGAGATAAAAATACCGCCTTAGAACGAGAAAAATTGAGGGAGTTTTATCATCGTCATCATCATATCAGCCACAGGACGTCCACTGCTCAATACAGGCCTCTCCCATATACTTCCAGAGTGACCGACCTTGTACGGTCAGCACCCAACGGCTCCCGGCAGCCTTTAACAGGTCATCTTTCCATCTAGTGTGGGTCCTACGCTGCGCTTTCCAGTGCGTGGTCTCCACTCGGGAACCATTCTGCCCCAACGGCCGACACTTTTTCGAACTGCCTGGCTTTCTGCCTCTTCAGCTTGCTAATCCTTTTTGCTATGTCGGTGACTTTGGTTCGTCTACGAATCTCCTCATTTCTGATTCGATCGCGTAGATAAACACACCACATAGGAGTTTAGTTTCCACCAAAAAATTAAACACTTTAATACGATTAATATCCATCTTAAATGGTTTTTTATTATAAAATCTGAAAGAAAATTTATCTATTTGCCTGAATACGCTTAAATACATTTTTAATTAATTAAGAAAACCCTTTAAAATAAACAAAAGACGAATTTTATCTCGATCAAACAGACCACAGTGAAAATAAGAAAACAAATACATATCCCAGTTCTAATTAATTTAATATAAGGTCCACTGGCTTTTAATTAACTTCGTGCATCAGATACTTATCGTCGGCTGATAGTGTTGGGACACAGTCGATACAAACTATCGATAAAAGTAAAATCATCGATAAACCAGTGTCCGCGAAATTGGATTAAGAGATTTCATCTGTATGTCTAGCGACATGCAATGCATTCATGAAGTATTGTCGACAGGTCTAGGTTGAATGGAATAGTATACCTTTTATCTAGGTATTACGCAAGTGATGTTTTGGGCTTAATATAGTATATTATTAATGCTTGTATAACAATGTTTAGATAGAAGTGGTCCAAAAAGATTAACCACCCTTGTTTGTCGCCTGATTCTTTCCTGGCTTAGAGGAACATGCGGTAAAATTGACGTTTCAAAATGATCCTTCTGAATAAATTAATATTGACTACTAAAAATAAAACCGGCCAAGTACGAGTCGGACTGGCACACGAAGAGTTCCGTACTATTAATTATAAAAACGTCAAAAAATAACGTTTGTTGTATGGGAGGCCCTTTTAAATATTTGCTATATTTTAATTAATTTATTGAGTTTTAAAGTAAATATATAACTAAATATTCTGCGAATATTTCAAGCGTCTACCTGTTGCCGTTATCAATATCTATTAAAAACGACCAAAAAAATCACGTTTGTTGAATGGGAGCCCCCCCCCCCCCCCCCCCCCCCCTTAACTACTTATTTTATCCTGTTCTTAGTAGTTGTTGTTATAGCAGCAACAGAAATACATCATCTGTAAAATTTTTAACTATCTAACTATCACGTTTCATGAAATACAACCTGATGACAGACGGAGAGACAGACAGTCAGTGGAGTCTTATTAATAGGGTTATGTTTGATCCTTTGGGTACGGAACCCTAAAAAGTATTGCCTGAACTGATTTAGAACAAATTTGTAATATTAATAGCTCTTCCGTTATGATGTTACTGAATAATAAATAGGTATTTGTTGGCACGAAAATACTCGGTTTGTTTTAATGTAAATTGTGTTAAAATATTGAATTATTCAGCATGCTTAAAAGTTGATTATATCAAAGTGTATATCTGTATTATTTAAGTCGATAAATAGCAAGCACAGTACTACAGATTCCGAACCGGAGTTAATAGAAGTAGGATTCTGTTTGAGACTTGATTATTGCGCGCTCATAAATGAAAATTATTAATGAAAATCATATAAGGAATACTGAAACCGATTTTCATTCATAAGAATTTATGCAAATTTCATACAATATGTCCCAGCGAGATGGGTCGACGACACCAATAAGTCCGTGGGTCGTACGTGGTTCAGATCAGACTGGCACAGGATCGGGACGAATGACAGAAACAAAAACTGTTCGGGCAAAAGAGGTTTTAGTGGTGATCACTGGAAATAACAGCATAGGAGGGCTCACTAGATAAAAAACGACCTAACGGTAGCTGGAAGCTAGTTGCATCATACGGTCGTCTTGAAGTCTATGCGGAAGGCCTAAAATCAGCAGTGGACATTCCTTAATTGCTAATGATGACGGTCAAAATCCAACAATGATTACTTAAACAAAAAAAAGGAGTAATTACCAAAACGCTGGATCAATTATATTTCCAGACCTTGCAATGTCAATATTTATTAAAATCACAAAGATCATTTGAAACGTCAATTATGCCAGCTGCTCCAAATGTTAACGGGAATTGTCACAGTTGTAGTTGGTTCAATTCAAAGTTCAACTATCAATATAATCATAACAATTTATTAAACACACACAAAAGAAACAAGTATAAATATATAAATGCAAAGCCAAGAACAATAAACGTTTAAATAACGTAATAAAAACGAACGTAATAAACGTTTTAATAACGTTTTAAAAACTTTCTCCCAACAAATACTAACATATCCCTAATCAACTCTTTGCTCCTACCTATAATCGACTATGCGGATATATCGTACCTAGACCTTAATCAGGACCTCCTCAACAAATTGGATCGACTGCTCAATACGTGCATTAGGTTCATCTACGGTCTCCTTAAGTATGATCATGTGTCTGAGTATCGCTCCAAACTGAAATGGCTCTCAATTCGTGACAGGAGAAAGTTAAGAATTTTATGTCTTCTGTTTTCAATCCATAGACTCCTCATTATTTTAAATGCAAATTTTCCTACCTCTCTGACACCCATGACCAAAACTTCAGATCCACTGATTCTCTCCTTCTCGCTACCCCGAAACACTCAACGGCCTTCCGCGGCAACTCTTTTGAGGTGGTACGAGCTGTCGGTCTATGGAACTCTCTCCCTACTCATATTAAAAAGGCGCCTAGTAAACCGGTTTTCAGATGACTAGTCTCCAGTTATTTCTTGCAGTCCTCCACTGGCTGTTAAAATATATGAAAACGTAGTACCTATGTGTGTTGTATGTAATAGTATTTTTTTGTTTTATATCTATATATATATTCTATGTATTATTATTGTTATATCAAGTAGGTTTATGTATTTATTCTGTAGTATAACTGTGAGTTTATTGTTATATGTGTTTCTTTTGTTTTTTTTCTTAATTAACATTAATATTGTTAAAAGTTAGCACGCCAACCTTTTTTGTTACCTCTGAGGTTGGCAGGTAGAAAATGCTATTAGCATTAAGCCCACCTTTTGTACATGTAATTTGTATTTTTTTGTAATAAAGTATTAAATAAATAAATAAATAAGCGATCGCTTAGAAGCGATTTTTTCCAGACAACCTTTAGATGGAAAGGATTTTATCAATGACGTCAATCGAACATGTTAGATTGGATCAGAAAGGTCGTAAAAGGCTTACTAACACTATTAGTGATATTACATTGTAAATTATCAAATTGATCTCCGATCCGAGATTAATGCTAATGTACTTATTGGGATTATTGCGAGCGCTCATTCCAATCAAATTATTTCATTTGTTAATGATGTCGATGTTATTCCGAGCCTCAGGCATTCTGAAAGGTTCTCCTTTATATTATTCACAACACTTTTACGCTCAAATCCATAAAAGCTGGAACGGAAAAAGAAATAACTCGTTTTTCGGTTTCAAGAGTGAGTTTTCGCGCTATGGTAGTTACCTGTCTTTATTTTTTGATTATCTTACTAATCTATTGAAAAACAAAAATAATACTGAAACAGAAGCGAATCTTTTTTTTATATATACTACTTATATGGCAAACGAGCATGCAGTCCACCAGATGTTAAGTGGCTACTGCAGCCCATGGATATCCACATAGAATTCAAAACAAGCTATTATGTTGTCTTGATCTCTATGTAAATACGTTGCCATACTATAGGACTTAGCTGTTATGCCTATGTGCCAGTAACTATAGGAACATACCATTACTATCTAACCGGAACACAGCAGCACAAGTACTGCTATTGGCGGCAGATAAAGGTAAGGCGGTGGTGCCCACTTCCTCGAGCCCGTTCACAAAAGCTCTACCACCAGTATATCTATAGAATCTATATATCTATAAAACAAAGTCGAGTTAATTACACCATTTGAAACGCAAGAACGGCTGGACCTATTTTGATGATTTTTGATTGTTCGATTTGTCTCCGCCCCGAATAGCAGAATAACTATTAAAATATCGGAAAAATTCACGCAATAAAAAAAATATGAAGAATTTCATTTTCTCATACATAATGATGGCCGATTGACAATTGTACCGGCGACGTACATTGGCAGCCCGCGTCATATGGATGTCAAGGCGCTACGAAGTTCGGTGGGTCAGCTAATTAAATAATAAAAATTATAGCCTGTACTGTAGTTTAGTTTGAATAGAGTTTATTAAATGCTATTTTAGTTTCAGTGCATTAGAATTATCTTCTTTATATTCTAAGAGATCAATTGTCAGCTATCTGTTGATGCTGTTTGCTGGAAGAAAACTCTTATTGGGGTTAAGCTCGCGTTTGTTATATGTCCTATAAACTTTTGCTTTCTGATTTAGTATCTTTGTATGTTTTTCGAAGTATAAATAAATGTTTTTTTAGGGTTCTGTTGCCGACCTAGGAAACCCTTACAGTATCACCATGTCATTATATCTATATGTCCATTTAGTTACAGCCGTTTTACTTGTGGACTTGTGATGAAAAGCTGAAATTCCACATATTCCTAGCTGAACGGCCCGCGGATTCGCATGCTTGAAATTTCCCGTTCCCGTGGAAGCTTCGGGATCAAAACTATATAAATCACTCTTGTCAAAGTGACGCGACACTTCATGTAAATGACTTCACGTCACTGAGCGACGGTTCAATTATATGGATATTGTTCATACAAAGACGCTAAAATTGCGATTCAAAATGGAAGGTGGGGGTAAAAAGGTGAAAAATACATTACTACCTGTTCTCATACTACCAATATACAAAAAATAATCATTAAAATCGATCTACCCATTTTGAAGGAATGCGACCTCTAAAATCGTGACACGAGATTTTTATTTATTAAGAGATGACATTACATTTATAGATGATATTTTCGGGTCTGATTTTTTCTCTATATATTAAAAGTATATATTTACAAAAAATAGAATATAAGTATTCTATCAGTTATCTGGATCCAATAGTACAAGCTTTGCTTAGTTTGGGGCTAGATGGCGCTGTGTGATCCAGCATTATTTATACATAAACAAATTCGAGAAGAAAAAACTTTATACATATTTTTAAGCTTATGGCGCGCATGAATGTGTATTATATTTGATTTTAAAGTATACATGGAGAAGGGACAAATCTCACTAATATTATAAACGCGAAAGTTTGTACGGATCTCTATTTCACGTAACGGCTCAACAGATTTCAATTAATTTTTTTGTGTACGTAGATTATAACCTGGATAGGCATCTTTTTGTTCACGTGCCAAGTCGCTGGCGGAAGCTAGTGCTAAAATAAAGCTAAACAACAGTAAATCTACGGTCGTATTTCAATCACAGTGCATTGGTAACTAATATTCATAAAAAAATAATTAAGATTAACATTATATGTTCAAATGAGTGAGATAAATCCGCACCCTTCCCTGAGTAGTGTGATTATTTTTTATATTAAAAGTAGCATTGCAAAGAGATTTTATCTGAGTTGAGCACGTGACAGTCAGAAGCACGCTAACGAGAATAACCAGCTTTTGAGCTTATGTCATTATTTTACACATTTCAGAAAAATACTGCATGAAATAACTCTTCTCTCCAGCTATTTTACTAGATTGAAACGCTCGAAGCGTAACTAGTTTGATAAAATGCAGACAGTGTTTTGGGGACACTCTCACCTGGTAGTGGTTTAATCACACTAAAATAGCCGGCTGAGACGCAGGAGGTAGCGGGTTCGATTCCCACCGCGTAACAAATGTTTATATGATCTACATATATGTGTTTCGGGTCTGGATGTTTTTCTATGTATTATAAGTATGTATTTATAAAATATATATATATATATAAGTATTCTATCAGTTATCTGGTTCTCATAGTACAAGCTCTGCCTAGTTTGGGGCTAGATAGCGCTGTGTGAAATATCCAGCAATATTTATTTATATTTATTACCACATAGGCTATCTTTTATCCCACAAATCAGTTCCCATGGGATAAAAATGGGGTGTCAAGTCAAGTTGCAACAGCGAGTTTAGCTTTATTTCTAGGTTACCTGCACATTTAGTAGTATAACGCGTACGAAGTCGCGGGCAACAGCTAGTAACGATAATAAATGTTTATTTTGGGCTAATAACTTAATTCTACGACCCATATAAATATATGCCTTTGTGACTTACAAAGGTACATATTAAAAAACGTATAACTATTTGCTGACACGTCAAGTCTGCGACGTGTGATGCACTTGCGCTGTGTTGTGTAGTCGTCCGCGAAAACGATGAAACAACACGTTTTTCCGCCAAACTCTTTCTTTGTAAAGGTCGAAAGATCTGCCGTTGGAACACGTTAAATAAAAGATTTGAAATGATTGGAGCGCGATTCCCAGTGTCGTAGGTGTGAGCGAGCGCAGGAGATAGTTCCGGCGCACTGTCGCTCTGGTTAAGGATTTGGAGTATCCAACGTTTTGAGGATGATTCTTCTGTTTATTTTCTATTTTATTATGGTACATAATGGAATGGGAATGGGCGGGTCACGTTGCCCGAATGCACTCCGAGAAATGGGCCTGGGGGATGGGGAGAAAGCGTTGGTGGAACGATTTCGACACCTTCCAAAGAGGATGGTGGGAGATAGCAACAGATAGGGATGCTTGGAGGGACTTGGGGGAGGCCTTTGCCTAGCAGTGGGACGAGATAGGCTAGGAAAAAATTGGTACATATATATATTCAAACTATACACTAGTTTCCGCACGCGGCTCCGCCCGCATGTTTTGTCAAAAAAGTAGCCTATCTATATAAATACCAATTTTTTTTTTGAAATCGTATCAGCCGTTTAGTCGTACTAACAATACTTTCGATTTTTTAATTATTAGTGTGGATATCCGTACTTATATTATAAATTGGAAAGTAATTCTGTCTTTCTGTCTGTATGACACGTTTATTAATAAGCTTTTAGTGAAAGGGGAAGGACTTGCCCGGCGAAATACTGCCTTTATAGGCATCATACCTATATAGAGTGTTTGTTAATTTACGCACATAAATTAAAGGGGTTATTTTAATGAGCATAATAAATAAATTTGTGAAATGTTTACCATAGATATGTGAAATTTATTTTGGCATGTAAAAACAAACACTTATGTTGTGCTATTGCATAATGTTTGCCATCTAACCACAGATATTGTATTGGTGACGTCTCGAGATATATCTTTTTGTCTTTTTCTAATTCTAACCCAAAACCCGCAGCCATTTCCGAAAGATATATCAAATTTACCTTTATTTTTGGATGCCGATTGCAAGAGTAGGCAGTAAGTTTTATATCGAATTAATCATCTAAAATTAGTCGATTTTCTTTAAAATTTGATATTATAACAAGTAGTTTTTTTTCCAAGAGTCTATGTTTATGTTTTGAGAAACCGTCACTTGAATATCGTCAGTATATTACCAAACATCCTACATACAGCGCCTTGCGCCAAGCAGCATTGTAGTCGGTTTGAAGTCGGTGCCGGTGAAAACAGTCATAAGAGACTTTTACACTTGCATGCCTAAAATTAATGGACGCAGGATAGTGCATCCTAGGGCACGTTTCTAATTCGTGACCTACGAGGCAATTCGTTGTTACAGGCGATGGTTACCACTAGACCATTTGCCCCTCGACGTATTTCGACCTACATGTCGTATAAAAAATATCGCTATCCAAGATTTAATTTCACCTTTTTGTTTACAGTTAAACCAAAGTCAGTAGAAGTGATCACCGGCGATGGTCAAATACTCCCCGATCGGGCTACACTGGGACCTCTACTGGAACGAGCCAAGATCAACATCAGCTGTATCGTCAGGGAAGGGAAACCACAGCCTAAAGTTGTCTGGTACTTCAATGGGCAGGAGAGACTAGATGGTAAGTGAAAATTTAAAATAGCGCCATCTGTGATTGACAGTTGTCAACTTTACTATTGATTGTTCTGTAAAAGTGTTTGTTTTGATGAGTTACTTCAATGAAAGAAGAAAATAGACAGAAAATACCCATTGTGTAAAAAAACAGTCCCGGATATAGGGGAGGGGCAAACCAGGGCGCTTGCCCCGGGTGGCAATTTCAGGGGGCGCTAAATTCGTGTTTAAAAACTTGCTTCACAAAGCGCTTGGCTACCAGAGGCCTCAAAACCCCCCTCGGGGTACACCCGATATCAGTGTAATTATGTAGTCTAGTCAAATAGCCCCAAAATTACCTAAAATGTTTCCAAAAAATGAAACATTGACATTTGAGAGAAAAAAAAATGCGTATCTCCCCCTCCGTCTCTCAAGTTTCTGCCCGGGTTCGTAAATATCGTAGAGCCGGGGCTGAAAACACTTTAAAAGACACAAGATTAAATTTTATATCAACTCCATCTGTGATTGACAGTTGGAGTTGGAGTTGGAGAGACAGAAACAATGCAATATTAACTAATATAACAAATAACTTATCATGATTTTATTAGGAATTTTCGATTCCAAATAACGTTGTTCAAATCGATATGATAACAGTTTATTATAAGTTACGAAATACACTTTAACGATCACAATACATGTTGAAATCGACGTATTTTGTCCAATAGAAAACCTTTAAATAAATGTTTCCATTAAATATAACGTAGCATCCATATGAATGGTAATTTAGGCAACATTTTACTGTTATTAGCCCATTCAGCCCCTTTAATTGAAAGGGTAATGTAATTTGAAGATAACAGGTTTTAGTTAGGGTTATTTTAAGAAGATAAATCTTTTAGGTGAGAGGTCGTTTAATATCCAGGTATTAAGTTTTCTCTTGCAGACTAAATATTGAATATATGTCCAAAATTTCACGTCAGTACCCATGTCAAATCGGTTTATTTCTGTGTAGAAATACCTAAAAAGTTAAAATAAATATAACATCATTTATACTCCTGTGACGAGAAAATTCTGCTCTTTCCACCCATATACATGTGTTTGAAGGTTTTGAGAATGAATTTAGAGTTTTCTGACCAAAATAATCATGAAAATGTTAAAGTATGGCAGAAGGAAACAGAATCTCTCTCCCCATGTAGCTGTTCACATTAGATAACATAAATATCACGATCAAAATCTAGTACAACTTCATACTTATTCACCTCTAATAAAGCGTTTTTTTCAAATCAATGTTTTTTATATGTGATTTAACATTTTTCAACCAATTTTGTATAATAAAACCAGCATTTATTGCAGTTAACAGAATTAACCAAAAAAAACTCCAGTGCTAGTTTATTTGTTCCACATTTTATTCCTTACAATTTTTAGCGTACAATAAAACACACACCAATTTGAATACATTGCAACTGCATTGCAAATAGTCCATAGCATCGTGAAATTCAATTGAATAACGTCAACAAAAACTGTCGACTTTTACAATTTTAAAGGCATCACCCCCAGTTTATCTCGTGCATACCCCACCACTGAAAATGACGGGATATAAATTGATTCTCGCGGGTGGAATCGAAACGTCAGTCGAAGTTTACCTAGATAAGGTCTGTTCCACGAGGGGTTTTACCACACTCTATAGATGTACGTTCAGCTCTTTTCAGAGTTTCGGACCAAAATGGTAAAAGCGTAACCCTTTTGGTGCGACTTTGTACGTCCGTCTGTCACAGCTGATTATCTCAGCAACTACTGAACCTATCGGTTTCATATCTATCTTAATATATACTAGTGGTTAGCCCCGAAATGAGATCCGGGTGTCCCATAAAAACAAAAAAAAAACGAGTGTGCTTTAGACCACACGACTGAAGTAAAACTTCGTTAGCTCCATTTTTTTCTGCTGCTACCTGCCATCTGTTGTGGAATAGCTGAACTTTTTTTTAAATCAAAGCTGATAGATTCAAAATACGAAACGTCGTAAATACTTTTTTGATCTATAGCAAAATGAACTCTATTATACGGCATGAAGGAGTGTTTTGTTATTGCAGTTTGCATAATATAGGCTAATTTGGGATAGGAGATATGCGACAAATCAACGGGTTATGAGAGAAAGATAGAAAGAAACTGTGTGCTTGCACCTCTCTCTCTCTTGGCCCTACAGTAATATGAAACGTAACACTCTCTCTCTCTCACTTTCGTCTTCACTAACTATATCTCCCTCTCAACTTCCGTTCGCACTTTTCGTAACGCATTCACCAGCTTTCTCCCTAAGTCAAGCGTGTGTAAAGAAGTTTTACTTCAAAAAAATTATTTGCACCTAATCTTTGACTATCAAACCACGAAATGCGTAACCAAACTAACTTAACCTACAGTTTCATTCAAATTACAAGTAACGAGAATTCATGTTAATGGGTACCCTTTTTTGAGGTAGATATTGTGCCATCACTATCTTATACTTAAATACCAAATTTCACGATGATCGAATAAACACTTCGAAAGTTATCCTCGGCCAAACAAACATACATACATACAACGCCGATTTCTCCAAGTTAATTTATAGCGGGTTCCTAATATCCGTCGGTAACTGGCTACGACTCGTATCTCCTTGAAAAAGTTTCAAGGAGAAACGAAAATAATAAATAAGAAGAAGAAGAAGGAGAAACGAGTCGTAGCTGATTACCGACGGATATAGGAACCGGCCATTAAAGATCTCACTTCGCTCGATCAATAATTCTTCTGTACGTGAGTTTATCACCTAACTCCTCCTAAAAGGCTGGACCGATTTGAATGAAATTTTGTGTGTATATTTCAATGGGTTTTTGGTGGTTTAAAAACACAATTGGATCCAGTAGGTAGCGCTGTTGTCGAAATCCATAACATTTCAGATGAAGTCGCGGTCATACAACTAGTGTACATGTATAAATCAATAGCTGTTCCTTTGTTTCGCTAAAACTCAAAAACGGTTCGACCGATTTGGCAGATATTTTTTTTGTTGTATTCGTAATTTTCAAGACAAGATTTGTATCAAAGAAAATTTAGAAAAGTTGCCCGGGAAATTTGAATATCCCGGAAAAATTGAAAAAGTTTTTTCGATGGGATTTTTGTATGAACTCTAGACCTTTAGGCTATATTTTATTTTGTAATACGTGTAAAGCCGGGGCGGGTCAACTAGTTTGGAATAAATAACACAGTCCTTCCGTTATTGAAAGCAAAATAAAAAAAAAGATTTGGATTACTAGGTCAATCGGGGTATAATATCAAAGAGATACATGGTACTAATGCCAAAACCGTTGTATTATTTATTTTGTGCAGTTTTGGAGTTTAATGAAAAACTATCGACTAAAATACGTTGTCATACCTCCAAATTTAGCAAAATTAAAAATCTGAAATTAAAACCAATATCTAGTAAATATTAAACGCAAGGTACACAGGAACATTATAACGAAATCTCTATCAAGAATAATTTTTTAGACATCTGTCTTAAAAAACGTCTAACTTTTCTTGGTTTGCCGGTCACATAACTAGATGGCGCTGCTAATTCACCTAAATAAACTTATTTAGATTTGGAACTCTCGGTGTACGAGTCCTACTTTTACATGACCTTGTTATGGTCTTGTTTACTTCGTAGCTCCCAAAATACTAAGTAAATTAGGACAAATGTAATGTCTAAATCGAGTTGTGTACTCCAAAGTGACCCAGGGTATCCCTCATCATCATATCAGCCACAGGATGTCCACTGCTGAACATAGGCCTTCCCTATAGATTTCCAAAGCGATCGATCTTGTGCGGCCTGCACCCAACGGCTCCCATCAACCTTTATCAAGACATCTATCCATCTAGTAGAGGGTGATCCTACGCTGCGCTTTCCCCCAAAGCCCCTCCCTCGCCCCTAAATATTCAAAATATTCCATTAATATTATATTGAAAGAAGGAGAGCCAAGGAGTTACCTGGCTACGGTCGTGTCTACACTTATTGCTGGATGTTAGGCCTTCCCTTTATTACGCTATGATAAACCATTGAAACCATTTTATTCATTGTAAATGTGATACGATACACATCTTAATTCTAAAGAAAAAAAAAACTTACGTGTCCAGACACAAATTACTCTTTCGAGTGCACAATGTTACTAAACTACCTATCCGTTTTAAATAAATTAACTAACTGAAATTAATTATTATTTATTTATTATTTAACATTCTAATAAAGCCATAATAGAAAATAGTAATATTTGAATAAATGCATTTATAATTAAAATTTTATTTTTAAATCAGAATAAAATAATATGTTAATTTAATGTTACACTAAAATCAATTTAAAATAAAAAATAAAATAAAAACAGTTTATTTCAAGTAAACTAGATAAGATAAAAACAAAATCAATCAAAAATTAAATTATATCAAATCAAATAAGAATAAAGTTAAAACTATAAATTAAATTAAATGACACATACACACATAAACACATACCTACTTAATACATACACGTACACGTACGCGGACACGAGGGACTATCAGTGACCAGGGCAACGTCTCTTATAAGGGGGTTGCATGGAGGCTTAACCAGTTCCCCAGAAACGGAGAGTCCCACCTGCCCGCCAATGTGCTCAGAATGATGTTGGGGCTGCCACGCAGGCGTTTCACTCGCGACGCACACCGCTTTCTTATAATGGCGTGGAAGCCATCCGTGTGCGCCGCACTGAACATACCTGATGCACTGCAGAAACGTGGCAACCCCATCAGCACTCTAAACCCATTCTTATACTGTACGCGCAGCGCGTTGTACGCCCTCTGCGTATAGGCTACCCACAGGCTGCAGGTGTATAGTGACTGACAGTAGGCTTTAAAAAGCGTCACCTATACCTCCCTGGAACAGCGAGCAAATAATAACCCATAAAATAAGAGAATAAATAAAAGTTTATAATTGAATCTGAATAAAATAATGTCAACTAGAACATAAATGTTAAAGTGAATCATTCCAACATTCCTTTCCTAGTTATGCTGTCCCTTGCGATATTATGTATAACTAAATTAAATGGAGCAATGTCTAAACTAAATTTGGTGAAATGGAGGCTTCTCTCGAATGATCGATAATGCCGTTTCACATTATCTATCAGTATTGCAATTATCTTCGAATGTCCAACCTATGCCATTAAATATACGCAGTGATTCGTAGAAACTTAGGGCGTGGCTTACTCATAGGCGGAACAACTAGAGGAGCGTGCAGCGGGAGAATATATAGTACTACATTTGTTTATATCTGTGTTAGTAATACAAATTTAAAATAAATTATGAGAAAGAAAATATAAAAAAGAGCATCATCATTAACATATAGCAGTCCACTGCTGGACGTAGGTCTCTACCAGGGTACGCCATTTTCAGCTCTTCTCATCCAATCTTTGCCAGCCACAGTGCGCAAATCATCACTCCATCTAACTCAGGGATTCCCAAACTATTTTGGGTAAGAGATCCATTTTCCAAAATGAACTGATACCTCAGATCCCTATGTAGCCAAATTACTTTAAAAATCATATCTCTAGTTATTCCTATTGATACAAAATACTTTTAATAACTTTGCCGTTGGTTAAGTGAGTAAACTTGACATCAGTATCTCATCAAATTTTAACAAAATAAATAGACATAAAATTCAGTATATATCATGTGTAATTAATAGTTGTAATACAAATTACGTAAAAATGCTTAAGTGAGTAATTAATTTTTGTAAAAAAAAAACATTAAAAGTGCAAAGTAAATATAAAAAAGTAATATGTTGACTCCCAGGTGGCGATATCGACCATTTTGGGAATGCCTGATTTAGCCAGAATAATCTAGAAAGAGCATTTCATTTATCACAAATTAGTACAATTAGGTACATAATATTATAGTACAATAAAGTGTGAGAAATTAAAAAGATCGAGGGCAAGGGCAAGCAGAATTTTAGCCTATGTAATCTGAATGACAATTCACAATATTTGACATTGACGAATATAACTGTTGCCTCTAGTGCATTGGCGAGAAAACTTAAATTACATAGCAATATCGGAGGCCATGAGCCGGCTTGTAAGCACTGAGACTTGAGTTAAGCCACATAAATAACTCGCCAGCGCTTATCGCCACGCTCATCGCTCCGCCCATGCCCACACGTGGCCTAACACAGTGGTATTAGACCGCAATCGATACCTAATTTGGGATTAGCCAAACGGGGACTATATTATCAGATTCTCTCGACTTTATGCACCCATTTGCTGATAGGAATGTGAATAGATGGGGGGGGGGGGAGTTGATGACGTTGATGAGGTAGGAGGTTAGACGGATATATTGTTATATATTTTTATTGTATTCTTTTTACAGGTTGGTCCTTATTCCAATGTTATCACAACGTACAGGTTATCACAACATGCTGAGTGTGAGATTTTTGCTATTACGCTAAATAAATGATTTATTTTGCCGCGAGTATGGTACTAGCTGACCCGCCCGTGGCTTCGCATCCTTGAAATTTCCCATTCCCGTGGGAACTTCGTGATAAAAACTATATAAAACAGTCTTGTCAAAGTGACGCGACACTTCATGTAAATGACTTCACGTCAATGAACGACGGTTATATAACAAAATAAATAAATATAACTGGACATTTCACACCGCGCTATCTAGCCCAAAATAAGCAGAGCTTGTGTTATGGGAACCAGATAACTGATAGAATACTTATATACTATTTTATTTTGTAAATACTTATTTATAATATAAAGAAAAAAATCCAGGCCCGGAATAAATATCTGCATCTGCAGGGGTAGGGAGTTCGATTCCGCGGCGGGAATCGAACCCGCTACCCCTGAGTCGCAGCCTGCTATTCGCCCACTGCGCCACATAATATGTCGTCTGGATATTGTTCATACAAAAATATTAAAATCGCGATTAAAAAAAAAGGGAGGGGGGGGTTAGGAGGTTGAAAAATACTATACGGCATATTCTCACGTTTCGGAGGAGTGTATGTATATATTATATATATAAAACAAAGTCGGGTTAGTTACGCAGTTTATAACTCATGAACGGCTGAACCAATTTTGATGATCTTTGTTTTGATGAATTTGTCTCTAACTATTAAAATATATGAAAAATTCACGCAAAAAAGAAATTATGAAAAAATGACATTTTCCCATACATAATCATGGCAGATTATGCGGATATGGTTTTAGTTTAGCGCTAAGATTTGGTTTGTATACCGTTTATCAAAGGCTTCAATCAGAATGGTTCATGCCTGAAGAATTGATCCAAAGTTTGGACGATTCTTCGAAGCAGAAGTTCATAAGGGTTCTTTGTGCCAGGCCTTTTGGTATACCACAGAACGGCTCAGGGCCTTGCCGTGTTCCATTTGCCCCAGCTCGCGCAAGCTCGTCGGAACATTCGTTACCGTCGATACCTGCGTGTCCCGGAATCCATCTTAAGATAACTCTGTTCTTTCAAGTGACTCCCATAGTATAGGCTTTACTTAGTTTAGGTCTAGATAGCGCTGTGTGAAATGTCCATCATTATTTATTTGTGGGTACACGACGTGAATTCAAACTCACAGCCTCCGAATCGGAAGACAGCCCACTAGACCAGCAGACTCTTGAAAACTTTCGCTAAAACGACTCGTATTTTCTATACTAGCTGCCACCCGCGGCTTCGAACGCGTGATTTGTGAATAAAAACATTACCCTTCTTCTTCGCAGTCGGGTAAAAAGTAACCTTTATGTCGATCCCGGTCATAATCTATCTACACTGCCTGTTTCAATCTGTACGACATTAATTTAGAACCTACGTCCGGAATCATATTAACTGATTTTAGAGAAAGATTTACTAGCGGCAGCTTGATTGAATATTTATCCAGTAATCGATAAATTTCCAATATATATTTTGTAACGTCAATCAGCATCGCCTTTGCGACGATACCGCTTAGTCAATTTAACAGCTACCTACTTACATGCTGAATTAATATTTTATAACCTATTTTATACAGGCTGTTTCATTGATATTTTAGGGGTTTTAAGAATATTTTTATATTTCTATGGTAATGAATTTGAAAAAAACCTATTTGACAACAATACCAGGCATTAGCCCTCCCTCGTTTTGATTTTATGTCGTATTGAACAAATCACGTAGTATACCAAATTGCACTAAAATCTGTCCAGCCGTGAAAACTTAACAAACAAAGAGACAGTTACTTTCAAATGTTTAATATTAGTATGGATATCAGAGCTACTGAAATCGATAGCAGTCAGCTGTTCAGTATTCATCCCTTTACCACTAAACAATAAATACATTTGTGGGAACGTTTTAAACGTTTGTTTTGTGGGCAATGCGGCATGAATACCAAAACTGCCTGAACTGGGGCAAGTCGGAGACCAAATCTCCGTCAACTTCTAAAGATTTTATTAGTTAAAATACTGATAAAATCCTTCAAAATCCTCTGTCTCCTTGCTATCTAGTACGTTTTTTTCTTCTTTTTCCACCTGATCGTCCATCTCGTTCTTCTCAACATCTTTTACTCAAGACGCCTGAGCATAAAACTTCTTTCTTCACTAACTCTTTCACTGTGACTGCTATCAGCTTGTGGAACTCTCTTCCAGTGGAAATTCGCAGGGCCGCCTCTATGGGAATCTTTAAATCTAAACTTTTTAAACACATTATCTCTTTTAAGATACCCAACAAAATTGTGCACTTTATGTAGATATATTTATGTATTTCGTTTATGTTTGTGTATTATTATTATTTTAAATAAACGTTGACCGCCGTTGACCGTTGAAAAGTTCCTTCATCCGGAGCTAATC
Source organism: Philereme vetulata (assembly GCA_918857605.2). Classification (NCBI taxonomy): domain Eukaryota; kingdom Metazoa; phylum Arthropoda; class Insecta; order Lepidoptera; family Geometridae; genus Philereme; species Philereme vetulata. Next base: position 1,174,749 of record OU975425.1, read on the forward strand.
CAGGGAGTAAAATCAGGTCATGTATTAATTGTTACAGCTTCGGTGTATGCACCCTTTTTAAACCTATCTCGCCAAATTACACAATTCAAAGTATAAAGTCAACCGAGGCATACTTTTGTTAAAAAAAATCAGCTGTTAATGACTTCAGAAAACCAGAAAACATCCTCCGCTATCTTATAGGTCCCGCCATATTGGACTTGTAGTATATATCTTGGATTGTCCTCCATATTTTGAATTTAATTTGATGTTGTATTAGTTTTCGTGTTCTCCTTAGCAAGTCCTTTCATTTGATACCCATACTGTGGTAGTGCAGAAAAAATAACTAGTCTGCCATCTTGGATGATCCGCCATATTAGAGTTAGAATCACGTCACATATCTAAACATGCATTGCCATCCAATATAAGCGTGTATACTAAATCTCAGCTCAATCGGTCTAAGATAACTGGTTTAAAATTCAGTTGTAAGATTCCACCCGGACAAACATACATACATTGCAAGTTAAATAAAAGCTTCTAAAAATAAACATTCACAAAGCAACAAGTGCAAACAGATTGAAAAGAAGCAACTTTTTTTATTGACGTTAAAAAATGTATTCTTATGCCTAGATTCACTCTGACCACAGCTTTAGAAGAATTTTAAAAATAGGTACTTAATAAAGAAATATAATGTGGGCACATTGTGTAAATGTATCATATATAAGTTATCTATACAATAGCTAATAAGCACCTAACTATCTACTAATTACTGTGTTATTGTGTCTTCAATATGATCCAAATTTGGTAGAAATAAATTATATATTTTAATTTTAAATAATTGTTGTCAATAGAATAGTTCAGTCGTCGGCAGTGGCAATTCTAGTGTACAGTAAGGAATACAAGATAGCCCAAACGTTTAAACCATAAACAATACATGTTCAATACTTTAGAAACTATCTCTGAACTATCCTATCTCAACTCTGCTTAACATCTGTATCCAGGGATCCGCACCCATCCGATTAGTATTCAGACCCCGTTCAAAGGTGATATATTACCTGGGAACATGGGGGTAAAGCATCGGGACGCAAAAATATCTTATAAGCCTCTACTCAAATTACCAATCCAAAATGTTAGAACACTTCCGGACAAAAGCTTTTTGTACAAACCTCAGTTTTGTACTTACGATTAGACCTCGTTTGCAAATCGCTCATATATTAGAATAATAAGTTACCGTTTGAGTGAAGACCACAGAGTGGAAAGTGCAGCGCAGGACGGTCCCCCCACTAGATGGGAAGAAGACCTGATAAAGGTTATTAGGAGCTGTTGGGTGCAGGCAGCACAAGATTGGTAGCCCTGGGAGTATATGGTCCAGCAGTGGACGTCTTTTGGCTGATATGCCAAATTCTGTTTTTCCTAAAGAATACAATCCGGGCCTCTTTAAATTAAGTGTAAATAGGTTTTTTCCAGATCTTCGTGCTTCATGTTAGACCACATTATCGCTTACTATCAGGTGAGATTGTGGTCAAACGAAGATTTATAATAATGATTGAAATCAATCACGAAAGTTTTCTAAGTCAAATATGATGAAGTTACTGTTTTAGATTTTCTCTCTTTTGTAACATGCAACTAGTAAGCAATCTCTGGGTTATTGTCTGTAAAACCGTATTGAAATAACATTTTTCACATACAATTGTTCTAATTAAACAATATTATGCCTACATTTACGAGACACTTTTTAACAACATAATTATCGTCTTCAGATAATCATCAAAAACGGTTGACTTGGTAAAAAACTATTTGCCCATATGTCGTGCAGATGTCTTAGCAAGTTGAAGAGTTTGATGGTTATTCTCGTGGATTCCATCATCAGATCTTGACAATTTCTATATAAGATTATTCCTAAGGTTCTCCTATTGAAGAGTTGTTGTAATCGGATTACCTTGTAAAAAAAATACGCTGATCATGAAAAATATGACCTTAAAAAGGACCTTTTTTGAAGTCAGTAATAAAATTGAGTATTATTGATAAGGAAAACGATCTCTTATAGATACTTTTTTGAAGTCAGTAATAAAATTGAGTATTATTGCTAAGGAAAGCGATCTCTTACAGATACTTTTTTGAAGTCAGTAGTAAAATTGAGAATTATTGCTAAGGAAAGCGATCTCTTACAGATACTTTTTTGAAGTCAGTAATAAAATTGAGTATTATTGCTAAGGATCTCTTACATATACAATCTTTGGATGGAGATGATTTTATTTTAGGGTCCTCGGGCTGTTTAGTCCTAGAAAGAGGCGCTATGATGCATATAGGGAAGGTTTTCAGTAGAAAATAACGGGAGATAGAGCTATGCGGAGCAAAACGGCACATGAATTTTAGTAGGACTACGTGCACATTTTTTACGTAGGTTTTGAGAGAAGCTGTAGCACTTCGTAGAGCTTTGTAGCACTCCTACATCAGTAGTATCAGGATGGAGTGATTGTTTTTGAAAACATTGTTAGTATTAAGATATGTTTTATTACCCAAGTCTCGACATATAATTATTTTATTATGGTTAAGAAGTTATTGGTAGTTAGTTTTGTGTTGTTAGTGAAGTTAGTGACGACCTCCGTGGTGCAGTGGGCAAATAACCGGCTGAGACGCAGGAGTTAGGAGGGTTCGATTCCCGCCGCGGAACAAATGTTTGCATGATTTACAGATATTTGTTCCGGGTCTGGTTGTTTCTCTATTTATTATAAGTATGTGTTTACAAAATAAATGTATTTTGTATTTTATCAGTTATCTGGTTCCCATAGTACAAGCTCTGCTTAGTTTGGGGCTAGATAGCGCTGAGTGAAATGTCCAGCAATATTTATTATTATTTATTCATTTATTTTGATTTTTAAACTAAAATATATTTAATGATCTGTAAGAACACCACTTTTGTCTATTGCGAAAGTTGACTTAAAAACTTAGGTCATTAATTTTATTAAAACAAACAGTCAATATTTTCATAACTATATCTACATCAAAAACATAAATGTAAAGTTCAAGATAAGCCTACAATATATGTCTTGGTTGTTGACTTCAACGACAAAAGAAGTGCCAAGAAGTGCTAAATGGGTGCCAAGTTCAATGGTCAGTCCTTAAATTTATTTATTACAACATAAAATATTTTTTAATAACTTAAAATATAATTTCTTATTACTCTCACTTTCGTTCATCTCGCCTGATCACACTTTTCGTAACGTTCTCGTCACGCATTCACCAGCTTACTCCCCAAGTCAGCGTGCGTAAATAAGTTTTACTTTAAAAATCTAAATAGTTTTTTTCAATCCAGTCCATACAAAGAAGAAATCGACAAGATCGCTTTAAGCAATAAGGCCGTCCATTGTACCACCACGTATTAGTACAAGTTTTCTGGGTTAATTTATTGCAATTTGGTGTAACAATAAAGAATTATCTATCTATCTAGAAGAAAGAAAAAACATTTATTTGTGACCCACATAAAACACAGCACACAAGTAAGAAAACATATTCATACACGAAAATAGCAATACCTAACAAATGTGTGTCTCACAATTACCTATACCTAAACGACCGACGACGACGTCACAAAAAGGCTTCCAACTCAGCATTTGTTGTGCTCTTGGTACAACGCTGATTTTCCGCTGTATATCTATCACTAGCTGTTGCCAGCGGCTTCGCACGCGTGGTTTGCCAATAAAAAGTAGCCTATGTGTTAATCCAGGTTATGATCTACGTACATACCAAATTTCATCGCAATCGGATCAGGCGTTCCGGCGTGAAAGAGTAACAAACATCCATACATACAAACTTTCGCGTTTATAATATTAGTAGGAAGTAGGATTCAAGCACAGTTTCGGTCCAAAACATCTAGATAAGTTGGTTCGAAATGTCACAACTATGTCACACAACTGTCACTTATGTCACCTGACACAGCACAACGCAGCGAACTGCCACATTTGATTTACGATTCACGGCCTGTTGACTGCGAGCATTGACCAAGACTGGAGTAAATGGATTTGGATTAAATGTTTCCAGTATTTACTCAACTGAGAGAGAAAAGCAGAACAGTACACTAGTGGTTCGCCCCGAACTGAGATCTGGCGAGTCTCCTAAAAAATCAAAAAACTTATCATCCATAATCTTAGACTAATAAAATAATGCCACGAAATGCACATCCAACTTGCTTGACCTACAGTTTCATTAAAATGACAAGTAACGGGAGTTCATGTTAATTGATTTTTATGGATAGAAATTGCAGTTATTGTCAATTTCAGACTTTTCCCTATATTTCTGTCACTAAAGCTAGATGAATGCCAAATTTCAGCACTGTGGGATCACTGGTCTACCCTGTGAATTTAGTCAAAGTTCAGTTTTTATTATAGCTCATAACTTAAATACTAGAACGAATAAAAAAATAAAAAAATAGTTGCACTCTGGGAGTGCCGGCAGAAGTGATAACTTGAATAAAAGCAGACTACACTACAGATGCATATATACAGAGGTGTCAGTGGCAGGTGTCGGTAACAGTGTCGGTAACAGGTCAATGGTTTTTTCCCATCTTAAAAAATTTTCAACGCGCCTAAAGAAGTTTTCACTATGCCCAATGCGCCTAACGAAGTTTTCGCTTCAAAAATAAAAACGGGGTCGAAATTTATTAATAAATACCTTTCATTAGACGTCCCATTTAACCTAATAGTCTCTTAGCTCTTAGTTCTTTTAACTTATTTACTCAGATCAGGTTTGTGCCAATACTACCTACCTACGAGTATATATCAAATTTCACGATGATCGGATCAACGCTTCGAAAGTTATCGAACAAACTTACATACATACATAGGTACATACAACGCCGATTTGCCCAAGTTGATTTAGAGATCTCGTTTCGCTCGAACAATGATTCCCTGTATCCTGGGAGTCAGGAACGAATATCACAGTAAAACACTAATAGTTGCAGACATTTTTCGTACCTCGAAAGGTAAAAATTGACCCTTATAGAATCACTTCGTTGTCCGTCTGTATGTCAAGATATTTTTTTACAAGAACGCGTGGAGGTACTTATCAAGTTAAAATTAATATAATATCAAATACTTAGGTCGACTATCCATTCGAGCTGGAAAAAATTAAGCTTCTAATCTGAGTCAATGCATATTTAAATACTTGGAAATAAATCAAAACCTATGGAGTACTTTTCGTTCTCCTATAATTATGAAATTAGGCAAGAAGCAAGGTCTCACAGCGCAAGCACCAAAAATGGTTCATTTGTTGATAATAAGCATAGAGATTAATAGATAGTTTTTTCAACTTTAGGCCACGCTATAGTTGAAAAAGCGATCTACTAATGGTATTAAAGGCGAGTACACATTAAGCGCTCGGCGTTGCGTTCGAGGCGCGTTAGTAGCGTACATACAGCGCACTTAGCACGGCGTTTAAGAGGAAACACAAGGGCCGTTTTTCCATACAAACGTAGTCCCCAGTTTCCTCCCTGGATAATGCCAGTACAGCTATAATTTTTTTTCTTTAAAATCTATGGCCACTGTTGGCATGCCCCTATGTTTTCCTTTTTTTCATAAATTAATTATAAAAAGAGATATGAACAATCAGAAACGTATAAAATTTGTCAGATTTTCAACACTGTGTTCAAACACCCAAAAAACCAATTTGACTAGATTATATATATATAAAAAAAACGAAAAAATAGAAACACGGTCAAGGCTATCGCCCGCGCAACGCGCGTTCGAACGAAAATATGAAAGCACGCGTATGAAGCGCGCTTGATCAGACACGCGCGCTTGCATGTGTACACTTCAACCGACCTCTCGCGTTACCAAAGCGCGCGCTTCAAAACGCCTCATGTGTACTCGCTCTAAAGGTCCTAAACTGCGATTCCCGGTACTTGAGAACCTTTCTGCCTCAACGGCCGTCAGTTCTTCGAGCTATGCCACGCCAACTGCCACTTCAGTTGTCTAATCCTCTAGGCTATTTCAGTTTATTTAGTTTGTTAATGGATCTCTCTATTTCTGATTTCTGCAAAGAAACGCCAACTATAGCCATCTTCACAGCTTTTTTCGCGACCTTGAGCCTGATAACAAAACATTTGTTTCGTAAAAAGTAATACATAAAACAGTGGAGTCACAGTGGGAATGGTTTTCCACAGAAAAACATATATAATCAGACATTTGCTAGTCTCAAAATAATCTCGTCTGATAAATAAACCCAAAGTAGGTGTCGCAATCAGCCGTAGGACGTCCACTGCTGAACAAAGGCCTCCCTCATTGATCTCCAGGAACTGCGGTTGGAACCGGCCTGCATCCAACGCCGACCTGCGGTTTTTACCAAGTCGTCTGCCCCAGTTCTACGGCTGATATGAGGATGACGATGAGGTGTCGCAATCAATCCCCAGACGTGTTTATCACTGTCCAACCATAGCTGTACTTACCAACGGCGTAATGGGAATATTGGTTTGAACAAATAACTTTTTAACAAAAATATAACCAAAAGTATATAAATATGCGTATAAAAACATAAGCGCCATGTTCTTCTGATGTTAACATTCAGCTTTTAAACAGAGAATGTCTGATGTTTTAAAAATTCAACAGCTTCCGCGCAAAAACGTTTCGTAAAAGAATTTCACGCTCTTATTATAATTAATGGAATACAGATTTGAAAATGTTGTTAGGGTTATTATGTTGTATAATATTTTGTAGAAAAATAAAATAGTTACCTAGTATAAGTCATTGACAGAGCCCAGAGATTGAGCAAACTGAAGTGGCAGTGGACAAGCATTAAGCTCAGAGAACTGACTGCCGTTGGAGTAAAAAGGTTCTGGTGTGGAGACCACTCTTTGGAAAGCGCAGCGTAGGACTATCCTTCTACTAGAAGATCTAATTAAATGTGGTGGAAGCCGTATGGTGCCGCATTAAATAGGTTACTCTGGAAATCAACAAGAAATTGTATAACATTGCAAGCCCAAGAAAGGACTGGAAACCACAGCGTAGGATGGCTGGGAGCTATTGGGTGCGGGCCGCGCAAGATCGGTCGCTCTGGAAATCTGTAGGAAGTCTATGTTCATCAGTGGACGTCCGGTGGCTGATATGATGTTAATGATGATAATGATGCAAGCCCTACGGTAGTTAATATCTTTAATCATATATAATTTAAGACCATATTTTGTATGAATTAATGAATTATTTATTCGCAGTAAGAGGGTGTAGTTGTAACATGTTTTTGGAAATGAATGACTTACGACTTATATATAAGGAGGTCTATGAATTAATAAATTAATAAATGAACATTATATATTCTATCTTACAAGCTAGACACAACAACAGTACAAAAGAGTTTAATTCACAATAATTCATTTATTCCGCCGGGCTTTTTGCAACGTCAACGTTCCAGCCGTTCTCGAAATGAACGGTCTGATACGTAACGATTATAAGAGACCTGACGGTATGACTCTTATACCTTGAGAGAAGGGTAGGCCTTTGGTGTGGTACGCCACGTGCGTCGATACCCTTGCGCCATTTCATCTGTCTGGTACAGCAGTTGGGGCCGGTGCGGCGGCAAATTCAGCCGAAGATCTCAAGCGGCGCAAATATGGAAGTCTTGGCAGAGCTTACGTATTTAAGCCATTTGGGGTCGAGACCCTGGGTCCATGGATTACCGGCGTTCATCGCATTTTCTAAATTCTTTCTGGGCATCTGTTCGAAGCGACGTATGATCCGAGAGCTGGCGCCTATCTGGATCAACGCACAGCCACTGTCTTGGGGACACTTCCGTCTGGTATTGATCTGAAGCAGTTGAGCTAACTTTAGACCGTTCGCAACGGTCTTTAGACGATTCAACTGTTTCTTCTGTATTTTATTGTAAATAATTGTTTATTTGTATTAAAAAATCAAGAAAAAAAATTATACATTAACACTTTTTAAATCATCTTTGAACTGAGCTTGTAACTAACAGAATACAATAATAAAACAAATACTATTTAAACTAAATTTCATAATACTAAATAGCATTAATGTGAGGTCCTATCGCTAATTAAAGCGAAAAACTTGGTATACTCGCAAAAGTGAGGCACTACTTTACACCGGGACAGTTGCTCAACTTGTACCAAGCACAAGTCCAATCGTGTTTGGGGTTCTGTTCTCACCTTCGGGACGGATCAGCGAAGTACCAACTTTAAGATCTAGAATCAATTGAGAGAAGAACCAGGAAGCTCATAGACAACGATGAGCTAGTTGATGCAAGGCTTCTCAGCCTGGAGCATCGACGAAAGGTTTCTAGCCTCTCGGTTTTTTATCGAGTACATTTCGGGGAGTGTGCGGCGGAACTTTTCAACCTAATCCCACCATCTCCATTCTATCAACGGACAGCCAGACGCTCTGCGGTGTGTCACCGCTAAATGGTAGAAATACCTCCCTTTCGCACAAAGCGGTTCTCTTCGACCTTTATTATACGCACCGCCAGAGTGAAACGCCTTGCCAGAGTCTGTGTTTCCTGATAGCTACAACCTAGGTAACTTTAAGTCGTGAGTGAATAGGTTTCTTCTAGGCAAGCGTGTACCATCGTAGACTGCGTCATGGCTTACCATCAGGCGAGATCGTGGTCAAACGCAAGCTTATAATGTATAAAAAAAACTCCTCCAGACAACCTTTGGATGGAGAGGTCACGGTATTCTATGTTCAGCAGTGGACGAGTTATGTTCAGCAGTGGACGTGTTATGTTCAGCAGTGGACGTGTTATGTTCAGCAGTGGACGTGTTATGTTCAGCAGTGGACGTGTTATGTTCAGCAGTGGACGTGTTATGTTCAGCAGTGGACGTGTTATGACTGAAATGATGATAGTTTTATACGGACTCTACACCGAAATCCTAACTAGTCTCATTATACGCTCCTAGAGTAAACATAAAAACTTTTCTACAGGTTTTTTTCTCAACGATGTAAGTTTTCTTGTGCCATTTTTAGTTTTCCTTTTTTTCTCTTCTCCCGAGAGCTGTGGTTTTAATTAGTCGCGTTCCGGGACATAATTGTAGTTTTTAGTTAGAAAAGGATTTTTAAGATATTTTCAGTTACTTGTATATAGAAGTGCCGGTAAGATTTTAGCTTTTGCGGCTTTAGTATCACTGCGGCCACGAGGCCTATTGTGATCGCCACTTGTGCATAAATGCCCCTAGTTCATGAGGGCGTTCCAAGTTCACCACTAAGCCCTACAGCTGTTTGAAACTGTAGGATATTCTTAGGGGTGAAAACTGTTAGCTTCGGGCTAAGAATGTATTTGTCCAGATGAATGCTACGTTTGCGCATTAGTGGAGCACACTCGCCTAACAGATGTAGGGGCGATTCTGCAGGTTTGTGTATCGCATACCGGTAGGATAACCTCGTTAGTTGTGCGCTTTAGGCATATTGAGTTTCAAATTAGAAACATTACTTGATATTTTTAAAATCATCTTCCGACGGACGTTCTGAGATGACTTCTGTGGCGAAGTGGGTGAGACGCAGGAGGTTGCGGGTTCGATTCCCACCGCAGAACATATGTTTGCTTGATCTACAGATATTTGTTCCGCATCTGGTTGTTTGTCTATAAATAAATACATATTGCTGGGCATTTCACACAGCGCTATCTAGCCCCAAACTAAGCGGAACTTGTACTATGGGAACCAGATAACTGATATAATACTTATATACTTTTTTTTGTAAATACATACATAAAATATATAGAAAAAACATTCAGGTTCAAAACAAATATCTGTGGATCATTCAAACATTTGTTCCGCGGCGGGAATATCTAGATTGTACAAGCTTTGCTTAGTTTTAGGCGAAATATCCAGACATAAGTGTATTATGTCAGACAGGATTTGAATCCGCCACCTTCTTGATGTGATGCCAATTTATCAACGGGCTCATTTACCGGGAGTTTACTGAGACGTTTCATCTGACTTATTCATGTAAACCAACTGATAAGCAGCTTCTACTCGTATACTAAACATCGAAATCGAAGGGTTTCGTAAAGTCGTAGAACTAACATTGTTCTCCTAAATGAGGTCCATGACCCTCTTTTAAGTTTTCATTCATTTCAATGTACCCGATCATGAGCCGTGGTGGTGGAGTAGAAAGTACCCCAAATTTCGATTAGGAGGTTGTGGATCAAATCCCGGTCATGCACCAACGGATGTTTCTAGAAAAACAATGAAAACAATGTGTGTATATCCATGAGCTCAAACACAGCGAAGGAATCCTAGAACCAAAAATTCAAAAGCATGTGCCCATCAGCTTAGTATTCTGATAAACCTTGCAAGTTTAACTTTTAGGCAAAAAGTGGGCGCGTATCAACTATAGTGTTTGGACTTGTCTGACTACCCCCTTGCACGATATCTTCACAGGTACACACTGGGTAAGGCATCCGAGAATTTCTATTATGGATTAATAATAATAGTAAACGAAGCTAAGGTTAACAAACTGATCCGATCTAACTGCAGTCGGTTTTTTAAACGAAATACTTGAACCAACTCTTTTTTCCAGAAATATTTTCCGCTAAATATCTTGGAACAAACACTTGAGACAGCAAAGCTACTTAACTTCTGGAACATTCGAGCTGAGAGATAAGGAGTTAATTTGTCTAATAAAAACTGGATTCTAGATTTTCTGAGTCTGAGATAAGAAAACTCATTGAGCGGAATACTCATAGAGAAGTTTGCAAAAATGTTTATTAATATTTATAAAGAAAAATAGATGAAACTGTATGAATAGTACTGATATCGATGAATTCCACATGAGACTGTTTATCTGTATGTCTGCGTCAGCAGGTTTTCTTCAAAAGCATTAACAAAAGCGTACAGGTATTAAGGCATTAGGCATTTAGGTTGATATTAGATAAGCATATAGTAAAAATTTAGTAACAGAATCCCTCGGATATGTAATACTAAAAGACTTGACAAGCATTGAATGTGCGAATCAATTTTTCCCAAAAAAATACCATTGATTTACATACATAACACCACTAAAAAAAGTTGTTCAAACTTTTATCTAAAACAGTAATTGAATTGAGGCGTAGCAGCGGAAAATACTAAAAACAAGATAGATTTATTTAAATCATTCGCTTTTCAGTAGGTACTCGTATGTATTTGTACGATGTTCATTCACTAGTGAATTTTTGACTGGATGGTTTAAGTGTTACTAGTTTTCTCCCGAGGCTTCGCTCGCGTAGTTTGTATAAACAAGTAACGTATGTTCCATCCAGGTCATATCTATATACTACACTAGCGACCCGCCCCGGCTTCGCACGGGTGCAATGCTGATACTAAATATACTACAGAAATTATTTATAAACAACGTTCACAGCTTTTTTGTCATAAGACAATACAAAAATGTTTTCTTTATAGGTTACTCTTGAAAGAGTATTTAATTGAAAGAGTATTTTGAAAGAGTATTTACGACAACACATTAGAAACCTCTAAAATTATCAGTGTTTCTCTACTATATTATGCATGTGTTATACACATAAACCTTCCTCTTGAATCACTCTATCTATTAAAAAAAATCGCATCAAAATCCGATGCGTTAATTTAAAGATCTAAGCATACATCTAAGCAGCCTCAACACCATCCTACAAACTGTGGCAAGGCGTTGTGTGTCCCCTATATGGACACACTTCGTCCGGTGTGTTGCTCCAGCATGCGCGTATACCGATGCATAATTTTTTTATCAAATTTAATCTCTATTCATTTATTTATTTTTTATTTTAACGTAATATGTTTGTTAGTAGCCTGTTGTGTATTTTAACTTACTGATAGTATAATATTTCTTTAATTTATTTTGATTTTAATTAATTTATTGTGATTATGTATTATTATTATCTGAAAGAAATTAATACAATAAAGTACAACCACCATACCTGTTTGCTGGCATTGCTGTGTTCCAGTTTAATTATGGTGAAGTTATAGCTACATGAGACTTATCACCTGTTTGTCTCAAGAAGACGGACCCAACGCAATGCCATGTAGGCCATGTATAAGTTGGGCGTAACCTACTAAGTAAGTAAGTAGATACTATTCTGTGTTTTATTTACCGTATAGTAGCCTACCAACACAAGCACTTCTAGTAGGTACAGGTAGTAGGTACTACATAGACAATAGTACCATCACCTCGTAAATAAAAAACACTGGTACTATCGAAGACAAAGTTTGTAACCCAAAAGTTGAGAAAACATACCGTTAACAGGCACGGGAAGCCAACCCTTGTATTCGGTAACATTTACCTTGTTACTTGTCCAGGGATTTCCTTTTAAGGTGCACGTACACGGGCAATTAAATTTGCTCGATTTTGGGCAACTTTACCATCATGACCTTCCCTTAGCAAAATATAGACATGTATCAAAAGTAAGATTTGGACTAATCGGTATCTTTTCAGTCAGCGTACTCAGTATGAGATCGGGAGAATGTCCCCCTACTACAACTACTCGTATTTCTATAATTATCGCTCAATTAAATTCATGATATACCAAAAACTAATAAAAAAAGCGTTTATGTGTACTTACATATATAAGCACGTAAGAAGTTATACTTCTTTGGTGTAACAGAACAAAAATAGCTAAAAATTTCATCATGTATGCCGCAACTCTTTGTTTGTAGCTAACTTCATCATGTCGCTTTTTGGCTAACGGTGTGCGTGCGCATGAGACAACTATCAGCTAACTTCATCAGGTTGCATTTTGGCTGTCGGTGTGTGTATGCATCGTACAAATTTTACTCTCATAATTTTTCCCAAACGCGTCAAAAGAAGCATTACTTTAAAAAACTGTTAGAATAATAATTACCAAAATGTTCTACATTTATAGACGCCGCTTAGGTTTGCTCTATACTGCTTCGCAGCGTCGGGCAATAAATTGCTTAGAAAGTTGCTCGTGCAAAAACGCCTAAAGTTTCTAAGAATCTTGGGATTTCCCGGACATGTTCCGGAAGGCTCCATTTTATAGTTACATGTTTGTACCTGTTCCTTTGTAACTTTTCAGATAAACTTTCGACTCGTAGCTATTTTGTGTTATTTTTCCTTGACAAGTTGCAGACATTTTAGGTGATCTGCTTTGTGAAGAGGAATTTACTTAATGATCATCATCAGTCATTAACCGTCCTGTGGTGATCATAGTCATATATTATGTAACGGAAGGAGTGACCATAAAAAACAAGTTCTTGTATTTTAAGATTCCGGACCAAAATGGTAAAAACGGAACCTTTATTGCGACTTTGCCCATCTGTCTGTCTGTCACAGCTGATTGGTTCATGGTTGTCTTGTCACAGTAGACACAATAAAAAATATATTACTTCTCACGCCGATCTGTGTTTCAGCATACCAAACGTTTACTTGGTTGCTGTGCCGTACAACTAGACAGTGCTGCAAAATTATCAAACACTAGCTTCCGCCAGCGACGTTGCACGCGTTGTTTGTCAACAAAATATAGCATATGTTTGAATCCAGGTTGTAATCTATCAACACACTAAAATTATTCGAAATCGGTTTAGCCATTACGACGTAATTGACTTACAAACAAACTTAGAAACTGACACATGTATAATACTAGCTGACCAATCCACAGTTAAGCACGCGTAGTTTTTCAATAAAAACATTACCTTCCTTTGCACATTTGGGTAAAAAGTAGCCTATGTTACTTCAGGTGAATGTAGCTTTCTAAAGGTGAAATAGTTTTTGAAATCAGACCAGTAGTTTTTGAGTTTATTCATTACAAACATACACACAAAAATATAAATCTTTCATCTTTATATCTTATAAACTTTTCTTTTAGAATGCTGGCCACAAAAAAGTTTATAGAATTCGAATTTCGAATTGTTCATGACAATAAAAATGTATACTTGTTAGAATTTTTCTCATTTTTAAAAATGGAGTGGACGCTTAAAGAAGACCGTGTTGCAGTAATTGCGTTGCATCGTTGCGGTTACGCGCCAATTCAAATTTTTGACATACTGAAAAATTTTAATATAACCAAAAGATTCGTTTATCGCACCATCAAACGATACAATGAAGACTCTAGTGTAGATGACAGGTCAAGAAGTGGTCGCCCTCGATCTGTTAGGACTCCAGCAGTGATAGAAGCTGTGAAGGCGCGAATTCAAAGAAATCCCAAACGTAAGCAGAAACTGTTGGCCCTGCAGATGGGGTTAAGCAGAACCACGGTGAAAAGGGTGTTAAATGAAGACTTAGGGCTTCGGGCATATCGAAGAAAAACAGGACATCGTTTGAATGCTTGTCTAATGGACCTGAGGCTGAAGAGATGCCGCGCTTTGTTGAAGCGGTACGCGGGAAAAAATATCGGGAAATTCTTTTTTCGGATGAAAAAATTTTTACCGTAGAAGAGAGCTACAACAAACAAAATGATAAGGTGTACGCACACAGTAGTGAAGAAGCGAGCGACCGTATTCCGCGTGTCCAACGAGGTCATTTTTCATCCTCGCTCATGGTATGGTTGGGAGTTTCTTATTGGGGCTTAACAGAGGTACATTTTTGTGAGAAAGGTGTAAAAACGAATGCAGTTGTGTATCAAAATACAGTCCTGACGAACCTTGTGTAACCTGTTTCTCATACCATGTTCAATAACAGGCACTGGGTATTCCAACAAGGTTCGGCGCCAGCTCATAGAGCGAAGAGCACACAAGACACAAGGCTGGCCGCGCGTGAAATCGATTTCATCCGGCACGAAGACTGGCCCTCCTCCAGTCCAGATTTGAATCCGTTAGATTACAAGATATGGCAACACTTGGAGAAAAAGGCGTGCTCAAAGCCTCATCCCAATTTGGAGTCACTCAAGACATCCTTGATTAAGGCAGCCGCCGATATTGACATGGATCTCGTTCGTGCTGCGATAGACGACTGGCCGCGCAGATTGAAGGCCTGTATTCAAAATCACGGAGGTCATTTTGAATAAACTTTAGTGTCATAAGAATCTATGTTTTGTTAAGTTCATTTTGGTATATAAATGGTTACATAATGAATAAACTTGTTTCAATTATTTTATATTAAACATGTGACAGAATTTATGACCTGACTAGGTATTAGTATAGATTAGTGTGATAGGTAGGTAGAGAACCCCTCGGGCGGCAAGTCTTACTCGTACTTGACCGGTCTTGCTTATTTCATAACTTACTAGTGGTCACCAAGATAAATCATCGTGCCATTATAAAGTTCAAACCAGTTTAGTACAAAAAAACGAGTGCGCTATGAAGTAAAGCTTCATTTCAAAATATTAGTTTATAAAATTGTTCAAGAACGAAATGAAATTACGATAAATAATCAAAGGAACTGACTGAGATATATATATTAGCTCTGGCTATGAGAGGAAGAAAGAAAGAAAATGTACGCGCGCACCTATCTCTTTTACTCCTATAGCAGTATACGAAACGTAGCTCTCTCTCTTTCTATCTTCACTAACTAATATCTCCCTTTCAACTTCCGTTCGCACTTTTCGTAACGCATTCACCAGCTTACTCCCCAAGTAAAGCGTGCGTAAAGAAGTTTTTCTTCAAAAATGTGTTCTATCTAACAGTAATCTGGTTTTTACAAGCAATTTTTTTGGGCTAGATAGCGCTGCGTGAAATGTCCAGCATTGTTTATTTATTGTTTACAACTCAAAAGGTGTAACTACGGACGGACACACAGATACACACGGAAAATTCATAAGGGTTCCGTGCCTTAAAAACGTATTATCTTTTTGCATAAAAACGGATGCAGAACTAAACTTCTAAACTCAAACTACTTATTAAAGTTAGGGCAAGTTCAGTCAAGAGTTCAGTTCAGGAATAGGGTCCTGTGAGACTTGGTTTTAATTAAAATTTAGATAGGAATGCTTGTGACCTCTTGAAAGAATTCCGAATGAGTAATTAAACTTTTACAGAATGTTTTTAGTTTGTAAAATCCTTGCGTTAGTATAAGAATTACTATCTAAATGTATTTAAATTAATATTGCTGCTAAAACTATTATCCTACCTATTGATGGAAGCCAACTATAGCACCAAAACAAACGTTAATGGTTGTTAGATGCTATATTTCTGAACATATAAATGAATTCTTTATTGAAATGGCAAATACATTTATTACAAAAATATATGCTTTTTTTTATTTTTCTAATAGTCCGGCTCATGTTTTTAGGGACAGCATTCTTACTTCTTTGCTTTTTAGGGATTTTGTAAAAAGCTTTTTGAAGTAAAACTTCTTTACGCACGCTTGATTTGGGGAGTAAGCTGGTGAATGCGTTACGAAAAGTGCGAACGGAAATTGACAGGGAGATATAAGTTAGTGAAGATAGAAAGAGAGATGGTTACGTTTCGTATATTCATAAACGTTAATGTGCGAGTGCGAGTTGCGTCTGTCCAGAATGAACATAGACTGAGCGACCTACAGACGTGTGGACAATTTTGTAATTGAACTATTTTATAAATTAATAATTTGAAAAATAAGTTTTACTTCGGTCGTGTGGTCTAAAGCACATTCGTTTTTTCTATGAACTCAAGACCTATATAGATGTTTTTAGTTTGATATCCATTCAAAGTCATTACGGGTAAGATAGTTTTCAATAAAAACGGGATTTGAACAATGTAACATTTAATGGGAGGCAACCTAGGATGCACTTTCCAGTGTGTGGTTTCCACTCGAGAACATTTCTCTCCCAACTGACTTATGGGCTAAGTCAGTGACTTTGGTTTGTCTACGATTGACCTAATTCCTGATTCGATCCCGTAGAGAGATACCAAGCATAGCCCACTCCACAGCTCCATACTCCGATTCGCGAGGGAGTGGATCCAGGGCCGGATTACAGGCACGTTCTGAATGTCTCTCCAGAGATTGGAGTCCAGTTGGAATACTAACTTCAAGTCCTACACTCTCCAGAGGCGGCATCGTTTATAGGCGCTACAAGGCAGCGCCTACGAAGCAAATCCCCAAAATAATGAAAGTTTAGTTTTTGTATATATCTTTCTCTTTAAGGTATTTATAAATAAAGGCATTGTAATCATATTTTATGTGTGCACATTGTTGCCTGAAACAAACGTTTTAATATACTATTAATATTCACATATATATTTTAATTTTAAAACTCTTTTATAAAAAATACAGTTTTCACTACAAAGGTCTTAGAAGAAACAAACATTTTAGTAAAAAATATATTGATAAAACCGGTAAACCACCGGCCGCGAAGCAAGGCCCAAGCGATCAGTGGCTAGGGCTGCAAAAAGAGGAACCTCCTGACTATGCGTGCCGAGTCCAGGAGTACCGCCTGACCGTACCTTGATCATCTTTTGATCCAACTTCCTAGCGAGAGCCTCTCATATTATTATTATTATTCTAGCACGCTGTGCTTCCTTGAGCTAAGTTATCTATTTAATTTTTAAATCGACCAATAAGTCCAGAAAACGATTGCATTTCAACAAATTGCACAGAATCAATCGCTTAACTTAATTGCTTTAGCCGAGTGCGCAAACTGAAGGATAGTTATTGTTTGCGTTGTGTCTCGACTCAGGTAAGCTCGAAGTAATTCTAATGACAAATACACTTCGAGATTGAGGCATTGGAAAGCAATTCCATTAGTTGTATTTGCCTCTGGAGACTGGAATAGGTCTGTGATTTAAAGGCCTTGCAGACGGGCGATTGTTAGAAAAGAAAGAAATACAATTAATGTATTTCCCACACACACACATGATTAATAAGAAAAATTATAGAAAGAAACACAGTAAAAAGACAAGATAAAGATTGAGTACATATATATAGGTAGGAGAGTACTTAGATAACCTCAGCGTGTTGCTGCCAACCATCCGAAGCGGCGCTGGTTTTCAGATGGGACCCATGGATAGCCTCACGAACGCAGGAAAATAAATAAGCAAATAGATACATAGACAAACATAGATAAATATGTGTAACAAACGTAAGAATAAACAAACTAGAAAAATAAAATAAGTCTAAGGCGAAACCAACTCCCAACTGTTGGCAGTTCTAATTCGATACAGGTAGTAGGAAGACTAGGTAGATAGTTTCACTTATGAACCCAGGCAGGGTAGAGCAACAGGAACGCAAACCATGTTTTCCTATCTAAATAGGTAGGCATGCTGTTTGCAGTTTCCGTCAGGTCCAGCTAACTGTTACGCCGACGCGCTTAAAATTGACGACTGCTGATGACCTATGAATGAAAATACATTATTGTACACAACAAAAGAAACAGACATAAAAATAAAAATTTACAAAGCAACAAGTACAATTGGCGGTCTTATCGCTTAGAAGCGATATCTTCCAGACAACCTTTGGATGGAGAGGACCTTTGTAACATTACAATAATGGAGGGGGGAGTAACCTAACTTAACAAAACAAAAACTAGGATAGGAAAGTTTAAGGATAATATAAAATTTTAGGAGAGCGTGAACACTTACTCTCTCTTCCCAGCTAAGTATCCCACAAGGTAGTGGGGTCAGCTTTCCTGGTCGTTCTTCTCCACTTCGCTCTATCTTCGACGTCGTCATCAGAAACTTGGCACTCTCTCATGTCTTTTGACACAACATCTCTCCACCTTGTCTTGGGTCTACCTCTAGATCTTCGACCGGGGATGGAAAGTTGTAGTGCCAAATTCCCTAGGTAGTCAGGTGGCCTCCTCTTCACGTGACCGTACCATCGCAGCCGACTCTCCTGCATCTTGTCAGCGATGTCGCGCACCCCCAGTACCGCACGTACTCGTTACGGATTTTATCGAGCCTGGTGACGCCGCACATCCACCTCAGCATCTTCATTAAGCGCTGAACACTTACAATAAAATAACACAACATAAGTACATATAACTAAAATACCTACACCAAATTATATAAAATATATATATATATATACGTAAACATACATACATATCCATAACGATCTATGTTCTATGCGATCTATGTGTGACATATCTATGTTCAGCAGTGGACGTCTTAGGGCTGTTATGATGATGATGATTATGTAAGCGATGTAAGTCTCCTCTTTCTAAAATGAATATAGTTTAAGCGTTCTTGCGTAAATCAGTAATTTGTTCTTTTTTAAGGTCGAAAAAGTATGTTTTAGGGGTTTTCTTAACAGATAACTTATGCCCCATTCTGATTCGGGTAAATTTAACGAGGGATTTCGAATAACGATCAACTAATGGCATCTACAACGGAGCATTTTCTGGCTTCAGAGTACTCAGGTACTCAGGTAACACCATGCTAACCAATAGCGATTCAATTGCAGATGGAAACGGAATAGTTTTGTTACATTTCGACCGCTACGCGAACTAGTTTAGTTTGAAAACAAACATCATATTACGATAGCCGGTGACTCGATGTTCGATAGTTGCCAATCACTTGTCGCACTCAATTGTAGTTGTTTAATCGCCCAATTATTACTACCTTGGTAAAACTAATAAATTGCATATTTATGATTAAAAAATGCTCAAATCGATGACATGGTTTCTTTCTAAAGTTTTTTCTCTTTTGAGAAAAATCGTTATTTGTACACAATCTCATCTGTTGTTAAGCGAGGATGTAGTCTAAGACGAAGCACGAAAACCTATTCACTCTTACTTTAAAGATACATAAATTGTAGTTTTCAGGAAAAACAGACGACGGTAAGGTGCTCCATACCCCTAAAAAAATAATGCTGTACATTTCACTTGTATTATGGGAACCAGGTAACTGAACAAATACTTTCATACATTCTTTTTCTTGTAAATACTACGAAACAATCCGGAACAAATATATGTGCAACATGCAAACATTTGTTCCGCGGTGGGAATTTAACCCGCAATCTCCTGCGTCTCATTCGGCTATTGGCCCACTGCGCCACGGAGGTCGTCAATTACACTTGAACAACTGTCTCTGGTAATCAATGTAAAAATAGCAACACATAACAATTATGAGCAAACACCATTATTATTATAAAATAATGATTGATAGCAAACATATTAATTTTCAAGTCGGAATTATTCCGTTCAGGTTTAAATGACTTGTTATGATCAATACAGGGATACCAGTATTGATCATTTCGGTCAGTGTTCAAAACTAAACTCAAACTTGAAAAGGACAAAGTTTAGGTCTCTTCAAATTCTAGATGCTTAGAACATTTCTAAGTATTCTAGAACTAAACTCGAACATTAAATCGAGAGTCAAGCATTATGCGCGGCACAAACGATGCTATAATATTTTATGTGTGGGTATCAAAGGAACCTGTATCATATTTCCTACCAGCAAATAAAAATGTCTTTTAAATTATACTATGTATATAATTATAAGTTTTGCAAACTTTCGCGATCACTGTTGCAACACAGTCCAAACGTCGGGATAACAAATAAAAAAGGGAAATACGCAATAAATACCCGTTTAAATCACTAATTAAATTTCTAAATTTAACTCTAAGATTGGATTGAATTAGGATTTTCAATCATTTTTTAAAGGTTCTTAAAGGCACTTGATGTAAACCTTAATTTCTATACCTCAGGTCGAAAATTTAAATAAAATTCATAACTCGAAAACTATCAGAAGTCGCGGAACATACATGGGGGCGATCCGGATATCCCTACGATACGAGGGACCTAAATTTTTTTTGACGTCAATTTCCCTGCCACCCTGTATATCAATCATATTAATTTCAGATTTTTCACTTTGCAAACTTTGGAGAATGCGAGTGAAGGCTTGTGCAGAAGTTAGTGCATAATATCCGAGAATTGGTTTCCATATCAGCCGGATTCCCGCACTCAAACATCTGTTGAAACTTGCGCCGGTAATTGTCGTGTGGTATGAACTCGCCGCGTGTCCAAGGCATACGGGAAAGCGAGAGCGAGAGCGATTTAATGAGTATCGATCAACACACTGTAGTCTGTAAGCACCTTTCACACTTACGGCAATAATGATCGTACTCACGTGATCAAAAGATTGTACTCACTTGTAAATACTCCATTTAACCAACTTCAAAAAAGGGGGAAGTTCTCAATCTGGTTGTTTTTTTTAATGTTTATTGCCTCAGATATTCATCATATTTTTTATTTGAGAACTTCCAGATTAATCTTATAGATATTTCATCAAAATCGGTTTAGTAGTTTGGGTTTTAAATCAAAATAACTGGTTTCGATTTCCTATTTTCTGGAGTCGGCTATATTTTTTAAAAGTTACTTGTACTCGTAATGCACAATAACAATAATTAGCAACGTCAGTATCTATATGCATGACTTATTTTTTTAAATCAGCGATCGACTGCCCTAGATGTAAGCGGCAACCAAATTATTTTCAATAAAAATGTTTAATTTACTATTGTTTATACACTTGTATTTTAAGTAGCAACTTGAAATATTGGTCGCTGTGCCTATGCACCGCCGTATTTAAATTTTAATCGCTTCTCCCTCTAACTTGAAACAACCACCTCACATAGAAACTTCTAGAGATTTTAGCTGCCAAAGGAAAACTTAGTCCGCAATTCTTAGTGACCCACAACGTGAACCACACTGTATCTACGACACTATTTACAGAGTAGGCCATACGGTTATGCAAGCTACATGCTTACATCGTAAGTAAGTAAGCTTACTATCATTAACATATCAGCCTTAGGATGCCCACTTCTGAACTTAGGTCTCTCCATAGATTTCCAGATATTGTGCACCAAATGGCTCCCAGCAACCTGTATCAGGTCATCTACTCGTATCTAGTGGAGGGTTGTCCTACGGTGCGCTTTCCAGTGCGTGATCTTCACTCGAAAACTTTTCTGCCCCAACGGCCGTCAGTTCTTCTGAATATGATCCGGAGAGAGACAGTCCTAGTGCAAAACATTTATGAAAATTTAAACCTAAATCTACTCAATTCGTTTCAAATGCTAAGAATTTATACAGATAAGTGCAAAAAAATAGCTCTTAGTCGCAAAAACGCGACCATACACGAACTCTGGGTAAAACATGATAAAGCTTCTTAAAAGGCTTTGTCAACAAAAAGCGAATGCTTTTTTCAATCACAATAAGTTACTAAACTTGCTACTTAAGTAAAAGAACTTGAGTTTGAACGGTGAAGGAAAGGTCCGATTGTGACTTTTGTTAGGAATGGACCCTGGATGGCGATATGCAAGAGATGACAGGGTATAATAATCAGAGTAATAAATTTATTTGACAAATAATATACAAGTCAATTTAAACAAATTATTAGAAAAAATATTAATAATTAATTGAATTAAAATAAAATAAATAAATAACACATTGATACTAAATAATAGAATAATAAGAATAACAGTTATTAAAGTAACAAATATCTTTAAAATTATCTTTATCTCTTTATCTTTATATTTAATGATGCTCCAGTAAAAATCTGAAGTCGCTGAAATCTGAGATCTGAAGCTCTGGAAGTCCATCCACACACATATCTAACACTCTTTTAGTCACATGCTTTTCTTCTTTTGTCATGACATGCCCATACTACGCTGGCCTCTTACTCCTCAATTTTTCTATCACTAGCGCTACTTTTATACTTCCTCTATTATACGAGTACTCATTTCTTATCTCATCCATTCTCGTTACCCTATACATCATAACATTCGCATTTCCGCCGCGTGCACTCTTCTTTCGTCCGTCTCTTTCGTGGCCCAACACTCAAAACCATACATTACGACCGGTTTTATGATCGCCTTGTAACTTTTCCCCTTAAATTTAAGGGTAAAATACACCAACAACTATAGTCTCAAATAGGCAATCCACACTCTAACGAGGAACATCGTATCGTTTATTATATCTTGATGCTTACGTTCTCTTAACCGTTCCTTTTTCAAATATCGAATAGAGAAAGAAAATACAAAGGTGAAACTGTAGTTATACCAACTTTTTTTTAATATTTCGATCAGGTTTGCTATCAAGTTGCCCCGTT
Organism: Philereme vetulata; assembly: GCA_918857605.2. Taxonomy (NCBI): domain Eukaryota; kingdom Metazoa; phylum Arthropoda; class Insecta; order Lepidoptera; family Geometridae; genus Philereme; species Philereme vetulata. The sequence goes on from OU975425.1 coordinate 1,197,613, forward strand.
ATCGAAGCTTTCACCAGGAACCATTAAAAACACATTTAGAATCTTTCTTGACTCTCACTGCATAACGGCATCCACAAAACTCTCTCCCGCGTCCTGTGACGTCACGGAAAGGATTTCTATGTCTCCTTTCGGTTCATTGGAGAATTATTTATTTGCACTTCGTCGCTTTTTCAGTTTCCCAAAGATTTACTAACTTGAGACTTGGCGAGAAATTGGATGTTTCAGCTTCAAAGGGCAAGAAATAGGTACTTACAGAAGACTTTTTGTTTCATTTGTTTTCATCTAGTTTTCTTATAAAATTCTGTTCAGGTTAAGTTGGATTTGTCTTTTTGAATTTTTATTGTTTTATTTATAGGATGGTTAAAACGTAGAGTTAAGTCTCAACTAGAAAGATTATATAAGGTTTTACACAAATGCTAATTTGTATTTGAATGATACTGGTTAATAAGGCGTCTAAACTCATAAACTGTAATTGTTAGCTTAGGAGGTCATATTGCTCATGAATAAATATTAAAATGTATGTATGTTTTAGCTCAACGAGTGCAAAAAATGTCATTACCCCTGTATTTTTTAAAGTAAGAATTTTAAGAAGGAAATGTAGAAAATGTATTATGTGTGCTTATTTATATGAAATATCTATAAATAATAAAGAATATAGTTAATGGAGAAATCATCATCATCATCATCCACAGCCTGACTTCACCCATTGTTTGGTATAGGCCTCCCCAAGTTTGTGCCATCCATCACGATCCTGTGCTAGTCTCACCCACTGACGGCCCACGACCTTTACGATGTCGTCCACCCATCTCGCTGCTGGTCGTCCTACCCTTCTATACCCGCTCCTCGGCCACTATTCAGTCACTGTCCTGCTCCATCTGTCATCACCACGTCTAGCCAAGTGTCCCGCCCAAGACCATTTGAGCTCCATAACTGGAATCCCAACGTCGAACTCGATCTAACAGTCTGATGCCAAGCATGGTACGCACCATGGCCCTTTGTGCAACTCTTAACCTGTACACAGCCTCCTGCGTGAGCGTCCACGTCTTGGCACCGTAGGTCATGGTGGGCAGAACACATTGGTTGAGCGGGTCTTCAGACACTGTGGAAATTTAGGCGACCTAAGAATGTCGTTTAACTTGCCGAATGCAGCCCATCCCAATTGGATCCGTTTAGAGATCTCCTTCTACTGATGCTCTTTACCAAACGATAAAATATGTCCAAGATAAACATACTGGTCGACTGTCTCCAGCCTCTCATTTTCCACTATTACAATGGGGTTTGTGACACCTTGCAACATCTTTTTGATGCTTCTTTGAATGTAGAACTTAAGATGAATATATCCAAGACGAAGGTGCTCTCGAATAGAGAAATATGATCTAATAATTCATTAATTTTAAATTCACACACGCGATATCACAGTTTGGGCAAACCACTAGTTTAGTATATTGTTTGATAAAGGACAATGTCCACTAATACACCATTACATTAACAGGCACTTCATTACGCTAAGCTTCGCTGCGAATTATCGCACTCCCACATTTCAGTATTAGTCGAATGTCATAGCTCATTACATTGATAACTGGTACACATTAACATTGAGCTAAAAAAATCGTAAACAGATAAATTTGAAGCGAAAATGTACCCCAAACAGATGAAAATATTTAGGTACCCATTTCCACTAGATGTAGCTAAGAATAATCTCTCAAAATCTATCTTTTAAATATAAAACACATCAAATCAGTACTTATATCTGGTTTCACTTCCAAGGGTTTTAAACCTGCATTATGCTGTATTTAACAGCTAGAACACGAAGCGGCGGGCGCGGCGTCGCGCCATTTCTGTATATTTGGCATCGCGACGCTTCTAAGCATTTTGTATGAAAGTAGATTGAAGGGGCGTTACGTCTTACTGCCTTCTGCCGAGCCTGTAGTGTTTAGTATAGTCTAGCCCTAACTGAACAATGTCAACTTAATAAACACATTTTCAAGCTAGGGCTATGCGATACACAAACATGCAGATTCTGTAATGAAGCGGCTGAATCGCCCCTACTAATGTCCTACAAATCGGTCCACTAATGTGCAAACGTAGCCTTCATAACCTAGCTAACAGTTATTACCCCTAAAAATAACCTACAGCTTCTTAGTGGTGAACTTAGAACGCTCTCTTATGAACTATGGGCGACATAAGATCTACAGATATTTGTTCCCGGTCTGGATGTTTTTCTATATATTATAAGTATGTATTTAAAAAAAAAGTATATAAGTATTCTATCAGTTATCTGGTTCCCATAACACAAGATCTGCTTTGTTTGGGGCTAGATAGCGCTGTGTGAAATGTCCAGCAATATTTATTATTATTTATTTATTTATAAACACAAGTGGTAATCACAATAGGCCTCGTGGCAGCCGTGATATTAAAGCCGCAAAAGGAAATAAAAACAATGCTTAGTTTAACCCAGCTGTTCTTCGTATCCAAGGCCGATCGTCCACCGAGAAGCGATTAATTCGACGCTATAAATCCCGTTTAACCTAATTCGATGAAGAGTATCTCTCAGCGTGAACAGACAGTGTGAGATTCCAATTTTATACGCGAACGAAATATATTATATACGACAAAAATATTGAATCGGAAAGAGCGGTGTCGAAAATTTGTTTTAATTTATCTTTTTTATGGAGGTACAAATATAAATTATGTATGAATTTTAAAACACACTAAACTTAATGCTAACTTCTTACAGCTCTTTCTTCAATCTTTGAGTATTGTTGACTGAGTAGTTTTTGTTGTCAAAGGTGTATGTATGTTAATAAATTATCTAAAAAAAACTAGGCCTTCTAATAACTTTATCTAGAATTGCATTTATCCATTCAATATGAATTTATACATAATCGTAGTAGCAAAGTTAATGTATGACGCAGCCTCTATAGTGCTCGGAGCTTAAAATTAAATGAAAAAAGCAATAGTCATAGGCCGATTCTCGTAATTAAATTAAGTGAAATTCAAGTTTCGTTACTGTTCAACTTTTGTTATGTATGTGTGTGTTACTAAATATATAAACAAAGTCGGGTTAGTTGCACCACTTATAACTCAAGAACGGCTGGACCGATTTTATGATGTTTGATTTGTTAGAATTGTCTACGCCGCCACGAATAGCAGAATAAATAATAAAACAACGGGAAAAATTACGATTTTTTTAGGAAATTATTTTTTTCATAAATAGATGTAGCTAATGATACTCGATTGACAATTCTACTGGCGACGTACATTGGCAGCCCGCGTCATATGCAATAATATGCAATGACATATCAATTATTATTTAGCTATGTACATTATAATCTAAAGCAGTAAGAAGTTCGCCGTCAGCTAGTCACAAATAAATGCTATATTCAATATCAATAACACATTTGTTTTGTCCGTTTCTGATGTTACTTATTTATTTTGGTCTCTTATTGATTTTAAAACACGTACACACCATTTAAATATAATGGTATATAATATATAATATAATAGTACAGATACCACAACTATACAAAAATGTATGGAGCCACTTACCAATTTACATTGTGTAATGATCATTGTTATATATACGGGATTTTACAGGTCGTATAATAGTGTGTGATAATGGACGGTTTTTATCTCGCTTGGGCCCAGTCTCGCCAATCGTCTTTACAGACACATTTTCTTATTACGAGTACTTTACCAGGTAGAAAATTGAATCTGTATTTATCAACGAGAAAAATTGTATGTTCTGCCTTTCGGGGAAAAACTGTAACCTTAAATATTGAGGCTGTACGTCATCAGTAGCAAAATACCACGAAAGTAGTCCCTTTTTCTGCCTCAAACGTAAACTGTTAATATATTTCCATCCATATTTCATGAGTCCCTAACAGATGGGTACCTGCCTATATACTTTTCTACTTATTCAGTTTTACTCTAAATTTCCTCATTCTGAGATAGCATCACTATATTGAGAGTTACGCAACGATGAATTAGTACTGGCGCTATTTCGACTGACAGATTATTAGTAAAACGTGTGAGTACCCTAAAAAGTAAATAAGTTCGATTGAGCTGGTGGAGATCTCTTGTATCAGGGTTTTAAACCACCATAAGGCCTCTGAAATAGCTTGATATCTTTATTATTAATTTAGTCCATCCCTGACAATGTGGCCGCGCACCGCGAATTTCCAGAAGAATTTTCTCCTGCAAACACATAGGTTGTGGAATAGTCTCCCTGCCGAGGTTTTTCCCAATGACTACAGTATCTCCTCAAAAAAGTTTTTGAAATGGTTTGCAACGCGCGAGTTTTATCCTTTGTGCTGCATACGTTCATAGGCTATGGTAACTGCTTACTATAAGGCGGGCCGCAGACCCGCTTGCTAAGATTGTGATATCAAAAAAAACAAGCCACTTTTTTTCATTAAAATCACAATGTTCACTTTGAAAAATTTTACCAGCAGTCACTCATCCAATAGTGATTACAAGGAACATCACTTAAATGTTAGGAAACGTTAAGCAAGCTACTCTACGAGCTGTGCCTCTTCAAGGATTATTCACTTTTGGTGGATAGCTCGTACTCGTATATGTATAAAGATTCTATAATATTCCTGAAAATTTTATAAATACAAAAACAAACTTTGACTTGTGACTTTAACAGTAAAAACACGCAACTCGTAAAAAACTATTATAAGCTAGCAATGATCCAACTCAAGATAAGTCCGAATAGGAGGGCTGGCTACTTACTCGCTGGACGGACAGACAAACACCTGTGCTCTTGAATTAGAATCCGTGAATTTATGCAAGATGGTATTAGTTCCGTTGGCAGGAGTTTTTGGAAAGTTGGCACGATTTTGATCCATAAATTTTAAAGTATTTTTAGCTTTTCTTTGGAAGTTCAGTGGCGGTGCGATCCGAACTTCAAAATATTAAAAGTTAGATTCAATCTCAAAGCATATACAGCTTTTTTACCTTAAAAAATAATGGCATAGTAGGTTCTAGATGGATGGATCGATGCGGCTTTTATTTTATTATTTGAAAATCCAATTTGGATTTTCAAATTTCATATAGCATTACTCTCGTAAATCAGATCGATGCCAATGATAGTATAATTTATCATAATCAAGTCAAGCCGCTTAGCCTACACGACCTGCCCAATGAACAGACATACATAAATACATATCTACACCCTAAAAACATAACCCTCCTACGGAGTCGGGTAAACAGATTAATTGTTATCATATCAGCAATAGGAAGCCCACTGCTGCACACAGGCCTCCCCCATGGATTTCCAGAGCAACTGATCCTGTGCATCCTGCACCCAACGGCTCCCAGCAACCTTCAACTTGCCAATCCTTTGTGCTATATCGGTGACATTGGTTCGGCTAATCTCCTCATTTCTGATTGGATCTCGTAGAGAAACACCTTTAACATCTATAAGAAAAAAATACATTATAAGCAAAGAGTTTGTAAAATTAATTATGATTGTAAAACGAAACCTCTCCAATTTATGGTATAAATGATAACAATATTAGTAGTACTTATAACTAAACTAAAACTAACTATACCAAAACAAGGCCAGGAAACATTTGACCTAAACTTGCCAATATTAGGTTCGTTAATCATAATTTTATTCATATTACGTTCCTTAAACAATAACCCATTCGAACTACTTCCGGTAGTACATTAGGTAATACTACAGCGTATAGAAGTGAAACACATTTACTTATTACAATATATTACTACCCGCTTCTTTTCGCACTTATTTATTGTAGCTACCTCTTATCTGTTAGGTACCTACTTGTGTTTTTTTCTTTTTGTACACACGGCTACACATCAAGCTATATTTTTCCAGTATAAGCTGACCTCTAGTTCTACGAAAAGCCTACACAATGTGAGGTCAGCTTATACTGGATATTTATAGCTTGATGTGTAGCCGTGTGTACAAGAATAAACAGAGTACCTGAGCACTCTGTTTGGTCCGTGTGTGTCTGTGTCAAGTAAATGTTTTTTTTCAGTAGGTTTTATTTAATATCACTTATTCAATAATGTGTTTGCACAAATGATGTAAAAAACATGCGCAAAAGAGTAAAACAGCATTTTCTATCATTAAAAATTATGTGTTTTAAACGGGGCAAAATGCTTTTAAAATAACAGAAAGATTAAACAATTGTTTACAGTAAAATACAGAAGAAATAGTTAAATTCTCTAAATACCGTCTAAATAATCTAATACTAAATACAAACGATTTATAGATAGCTCAACTGCTCCAGATCACTACCAGGCGGAAGTGTCCACAAGATACTGACTGCATTGCCCCGCTGAATTGCAACGCTTATGCGTTGACCCAGATAAGCGCCAGCTCTCGGATCACATGTCGTTTCGACCAGACGCCCAGAAAGAATTTTGAAATCGTTGATTATGTTAACATATTAGAGAAAGTTAAAAGAAATAGAACTAGTGAGTGATTCACCTGAAACTAACGTTTTGTGAACCTTTGTATGTATTCTGAACTACTAATTAAGCTCGTATTCTAGAGCTATGCTCAAGAAGGAATCAAATTATTCAATATACAAGCGTGTTTAAATTAGTTTTTTACAAAGCAGAATTACGTCGTCTGTTTTTTTAAAGACTTCAATCTGGGACGAGTGAATAGGTGTCTTCTAAATCTTCATGCATCATCTTAGACCAACATCACTTATACGTCGCGGCACGTAAGTCTAGCGCTGAACGATACGCGGAAGGGATAGCTGCGCCTGGGTACTGTCGCGCAAGCAATACAATAGCTACTATTGGCTTAATTGGAGATGTTTCTTACCGTTGCAATTGACGTATTTGTAGACTCTGCTGTCCTTTTTTGGATTTTCCCTAAATCTCCATTTAATTAAATTTTCCCGTATTAATAATTTCCGCAGTTTGTTTTATCTGGCTCAAATTTACAGTGCTGCTGTCCGAATGACTGAGTGAAGTACTTGTAGTTTTATCAATCTCACATTTGATTTGATTCAAAGAATCAATTAATTCATTAGATTCCCTTTATAAAAAACAATTCACGTCATAAACCATTTTCCTTGTCTGTCTTTTCAAAACAGTATTTCTTCTAGGCATATTCACTTTAAAGTCACAAACAAACTTATAAAACTGAATTTAACAAACAAATTCAAATAACAGCATTAACAATACAATTAAGAACGCGGCTGTACACTGGATGAGCGCGGGGTGTCGTATCAGTGCGGGGGACAGAATGCGACTGGAGAGCCAACCGGCGCTACGCACGCCCGCCCTTCATCCCGCTAGCCCCCCCTCAGGTACCTTATTTTTTACTTCTTTTATTAATAACGGTCAGCCCTAAAGTTTCGTGCCGCTACTTATGCTACCATGAGGTAAGATTGTGGTCATGCGAAGATCTGTATATATATAAAAAAAAGATCTTCTAACCCTGGCTGTTCGCTGCCTTCATCTTCGAGACATCTTTCTATAAAATCACTTTCGCTGGCGAAGTTTCATATCTAAGTACTCAAATTATGGCTAATCACCTATTTCCCTACACCCGTACGTAATCAAATTTAATTTAAGCCAGGTTAGGGACCACTTAGAACTCATACACTTGTTATGAATTGGAAAAAAGTTTTGGGTAACGTTTTTGGGACTTTGTTTTAACAAACTTTTCCTATACTACGTCTAATATTATAATTCGAAAGTTTCCATCACTTTCTAATTTTAATATGATACGGATAAAATTTACATCATCACCATAATTATCAGCCACAGGACGTCCATTTGCAAACATGGGTCCTCCCCCATACTCATACCAGGTAGTTCCATCTAGTGGAGGGTGACAGAAATAGGTATGGTGGTAGTACTTCCCCGGGCGAGCCCTTTCACTAAGAACTGTACTAGTACTAAGCTCAAAATCGGTCGCTCTGGAAATCTAGTTATGTGCTATGTGTTGTATGTAACACAGCAATGTTAGATAATGGGTACCTACCCATTGTATGTCCGAATAGGAAAAACTATTTGGTCTTACAAGGGGTTCGCCCCGAACTGAGATCTCTCGAGTCTCCCATAAAAACAAAAAAAATATTATTCGTGATCTTTGACTATGAAAATAGTACCCCGAAATAAATAAACAAACTAACTCGACTTACAATTTTATTCAAATTACAGGTAACGAGAGTTCATGTTATTGGATACCCTTTTTTGGGGCACAAATTGCAGTTATTATGGATTTCAGCCCCTGTCTTTATCATTGATGATTTCAGTCATTTTTGCGTATATTTGTTGGCACAAATAAACGCAAAAATGACTGAAATCATGAAAGCTACACGCATACCAAATTTCAGCACTGTGGGGTACCTACCCTGTGATTTTCGTCAAAGTACAGTTTTCATTATGGCTAATAACTCAAAAACTGCAAGGACTTAACTTTCAAACGGGATCGAAATGAACTAATAAAAAACTTTTATTTGACGTCCCTCTTGTCCTAATAGTCCCATTTGCATGCTTTTTTATCCCTCTTGAACCTCAATATCTCAACAACCCCGCAACATTTTTAGCTCATTTAGTGACACCAAAATTGTGTCATTACTATTATCCAATGTATCAAATTTTTCGATGATCGGATCGAAGCTTCAAAAGTTATCCTCGGTTAAACAAACATACACATACATACATACAACGCCGATTTGCCCAAGTTGATTTGGAGATCTCGCTTCGCTCGATCAACGATTTTTCTATTTCTATATCTGTGGCGGAGGCCTATGTTCAGCATTGGACGTGCTGTGACTGTTATGATGATGATGACTAAGCTCTAACTCTTTGCTGTAGAATAAAAGCAGTATCTAGTAATTTAACACCTCGATCGACGCTATACGTCACCGCGACACACCTATCCCCACGGTACAAAAGACCCCTAGTCCCCAACTCTATTACAGTGAAAAATGAAAGTATCTGGTAACACCGGGGGGTTAATATGAGGGTGCAATATTCAAGATGATGTTTTCTGGAATGGACAAACGTATTTTAACTCAACAAAACAGGTTATATTATACGACTTGCGTTTATTAAAGCCTAGCATTCAAATACGTGGTGTGTAGTGGTGTTTATTTTATACTTTTTTTTACTAGCTCATACTGTCCCACTGCTCGGCAAAGGCCTCTCCCTCTTCCTTCCGCTTATCACGGTCTAGAGCAATATCCCGCCAGTCTCTTTGGAAGACGTCCAAGTCATCGCTCTAGCGCTTTTCAGGCCTTCCTCGGCGTCGCTTTCCGTCTTTAGAAATCCATATGCTTGTCTTCTTGGCCCACCTATCGGATTGCATACCCACCCGCCCAGTCCCATTTCAGCCTTGCAGCCTTGATGTCCACGTCATTCGAGCGCTGCTAGGAGTTTGGATTTCGGTCATCCACTTTACACCCAAAATGCTGCGCTCCATCGCTCTTTGGCAAAATAAATTTTACACTTAAGGAAATCTAATTTGACGTCATTTTACCTACACGACATGATAACTTTGTACGGACGTCTGCACAAGAAATCGAAAATCAATCACATAATGCCAAATAATTATTAAATTATCCATTTTTTATCCATTTTCCTACTGTCCCACTGCTGGGCAAATATCTCCCCCATTTCCTTCCATTCCTTGCGTTCTCTAGAAACCTCCTGCCAGTCAGAGTGGAACCCATCCAGATCGTCGCGCCAACGTTTTCGTGATCTGCCTTGTTGCCGATGTCCTGTAGTTTATTGGTCGATTTAGATCTTAGTCCACCTTTCAGGGTGCATTCGTGGGACATGACCCGCCCACTCCCATTTGAGTCTTACAGCCTTATACCCCACATCGATGATTCCGGTCTTAGAGCGTAGAGTAGTATTGCGGACCCTATCGGTTCGCTTAACACCTAAAATGCTACGCTCCATCGCTCTTTGGCACACCCCGAGTTTGAACTTTTGTGAGTCCGTTAATGACCAAGTCTGAGCACCGTAAGTTAGGATAAGTAAGATACACATGTCGATGAGTTTTCGCTTTAGTGACAATAGAAGGTTGCCCTTCATTAGCTATTTCCTGGACCAGTAGCTCTTCCAAGCGTTATCGACACGACGCGACGGTCTACTTCTTGATATTGTCGAAGTTATCCATACACTTTAATAATTAGTATCATTATTATGCACCAAGTTGCATTTTAAATTTATAAATTTCACTCAGAAATACTAGTTAATCCTAGAGATTGAGTTAAACTAGTAGACGTGCTTGATACTTACAACTAAAAATTAAAAACAACTAAAAATTATGTTTAATAAGCTAAGTGCATAAAAAGAATTATAAACATAATATTCTGGATTTAAAACGTGAAACAGTTGTAAGTAGATAACAATTTTATCAAAAGACTTTATGAGGCGCTTCAGCCTGTCAGTGGTCAGTGGATTATTAATAGTTTAAAATACCTGGACTGTGTTTAGCGATATTTTTTTACTTATGTATTTCTGTTGATAAAGGCCTTTAAACACACTAGTTAATCCTGGATCGATATTTCGACAGGACGATTTTCCAATATTCTTTTCCTCAGTCGTTACACTCATGGCAGAGTGGTCGTGGCTTATGTGCTCGTGCGCCGCGCGCTAGCTAAAGCCAAACGCGGGGCGCCCCACCAGTATGTTCTGTGATCCGACGGCGAATGCATGCCTTTCGCTCCGCTAGTAGGTACATATTGCCGTGTGCAGCCAAGTAGTGTTTTTTTTCATATTGCTAGTGCAAGCTTTCTATCTAGCTTATTAGTGCTTTCGGATCACCTATCCAATATATACTATGAGCTAGGACTTTCATTTAATTTTGTATCTACCTATAGATATAAGAAAGCTTACATTTGAAGTTTCGAATTCCGGAGCCGTTTTTATATAGTTATAGAGTATAGTTATAGTTTTTGAGATATTAATTTTTAAAAATCCAAAATCGAGCTCGATAATCGCTTGAAATCAATGTCGAATCGTCAATTTTTGCGTATCATCGATTATTAGGACACTAAATTGACATTGACAGTGACTGAAAAAAGGGTTTTTTTGGACCGTTTTAGCATTTTTTTGCAAATTATGCCAGTAAATTGACATTGACAGAGACTGCAAAAGAGTTTTCTTTACAGTTTTGGCTTATATGGTTAGTTATTTCAGTCGTGTTAATTTATTTTTGCGGTCGAGACGTTTACGTAGTGTACTCCTGAAAAATAAATTTGTGTGACTAATATGGCGAGTTCCCCCGCTGCGGAGATGAGTAAAGTGTAAGTGTTGGACTCTAGTGAGCCGCTTGTCGCGACCTCCTCCGGAGCGTCTTATACATTAATAGTAGACAGAATCGAAACAGGGCACCCCGACTAGTGTAGGTTAGGTCTAGGTGTCTAGAGTCTAGAGTGGGAGAATCGACGCGGGTCACCCCGACTCTAGGCAGTCTTGTGCGTGACACCCCTAGAGTGTTATAAAAAAGCGCGGAGCCAGAAGCTCGCGTGCAAGGTCCTGATTTAAGCAAGCCCGCGAAGCCGAGCGGAGCGAAGGGGGGAGGTAGCGAGCGAAGCGAGCCGCGGACCTTCGTAGCGGAGTGAATGTTGAGTAGGCGAAGCGACACTCAGGGCCGACCACGCGAGAGTTCTGGCGAGAACCCACCCCAAAAAAACTATTTGGGCACCTCGACGTTAAGTTAGATGAGTGAGAGAATCGACACAGGGCACCTCGACTTGAATAGGTTAGATTACAGAACCTCCTAACTATGAGTTAATAATTTTATTCTAAATTTCTTTGGACATTTCAAATTACTTTCTATACTTAACCTCAAAAAAGATTTTTTTTCAAAAACTATTGGTGTCCTGAAAATTCCAACACTCGGGGGGAGCTTTTAACAGTGTATATTGGATAGTCCTTCCAGCAAATCAGTTCAAACATGATTTTTATAAATTGTTAATGAATAAATGAATTAATTAACTATTCAATTAATAAAAAACACTGGCCAAGTGCGAGTCGACTCGCGCACGAAGGGTCCCGTACCATTACCTATAAAAACGGCAAAAAAATCACGATTATTGTATGGGAGCCTCCCCGTGAATATTAATTTTATTTTAGTTTAAATATTTATTTTTAAAGTGAATAATATAACTCAATATTCTGTGAATATTTCAAGCGTTTACCAGTTTCCGATAGCAATGTCGAGCAAAAAAATCACTTTTGTTGTATCGGAGGCCCTCTTAAATATTTATTTTATTCTGTGTTTAGTATTTGCTGTTATAGCGATACCAAAAATACGTCATCTGTGAAAATTTCAACTGTCTAACTATCACGGTTCACGAGACGAGCCTGGTGACAGACAGACTGACAGCGGAGTCTTAGTAATAGGGTCCCGTTTGATCCTTTGGGTACGGAACCCTAAAAGTTAGTAAACCATTACATTAACACAATTGTTTTGTGCATAAGTATTATTCATTCTGATATTAAAATGTGGATCATACATCTAACCGCAATATATAATTCAGTCACGCACCAGTTTTCAAGCTTTTCTCAACATATTACCTCCATTTATATTCTATCCGAGCTACATGTTCCAAAATCTAATTAATATAGGTACGTACGTTCTACGGCCAGAATTAATTACAACGTGCTAGCCGCATCTATTGGCTATATATCTTTGTAAATGGTAGTTTTCGGCTAATAGTTACGCGATCAATCTTAACCTCTTTAGAGTAGGTACGTAGGTACACTTTACTCTACTATACAGGGGTTCCCAAAGTGTGTGCCGCGGCGCCCTGGTGGGCCGCAGAGAGTAAAGAAGGAAGCGGTAAGGCGCTCCTGGTTACCATTCTCCAGAAACTAAACAAGGGCATTCGCGGTTATAAAATGAACAATCAAACTTATCAATGTGGAGCAAGAAATGAGAGTAGCGGTGTCAAGCTTTATAACATGCTTTTAAAAAATGTGTGGAAATCACCAAGCTCACACATCACATTTACTAAGTTGCCATTGTAATTTATTTCCTATTTTTTATAAATAATAAATGTTTTCTTGTATATAAATATCTAGCTAGGGTGCCGAATCAAAATACTAAACCTGTTAGTGCGCCGCGAGCTAAAAAAGTTTGGGAACCTCTGCTCTATAGGTACTTGCATCTATCTACCTATGTACTTTTTGTGTGAACATTTTGAAAAGATTTTTTTTTTTTATTTATTACTAACTGACCAATCCACAGCTTCGCACGCTTAGGTTTTCAATAAAAACATTACCCTTCTTCTGCGCAGTAGGGTAAAAAGTAGCCTATGTTACTCCGGGATAATCAGTAGTTTTAGAGTTTATTCGTTACAAACATACAAATCTTTCCTCTTTTTTAATATTAGTATAGATTTATTTATTTATCTATGATCTATAAAAATTTACAAATTTTAACAAAAAACAAGCCGTAAAAAAGAGAACCCTGGTGGCTTACAGAATAGAATAGAAATGTCTTTATGTAAAACTATTTTGACAAAAGAGGATAGGTTAAAAAAATCGTTACAAATATTTAGCCACTTTTGGACATACATTAGGTAGGCACATCATCATCATCCACAGCCCATAAGTACCCACTGCTGGGTATAGGCCTCTCTTTGTAAACGCCACCCTTCCCGATCCTGTGCTGCGTGCGCGCATCCAGGAGTTACTCGCGACTTACTTTATGTCGTCGACCCACCGCGCCGACGGACGTCCTGGACTTTTAAGGTCTGTTCTTGGCCACCATTCGGTCACAGATTTACTCCACCTGCCATCACTCCGTCTAGCCAAGTGTCCTGCCCAGTTCCACTTGAGTTCCACCATAATTAAATCCAGGCACATAATTAAATGTGTTCCGACTTTCAGAGTTTCAAAGCCGGTCGCTATGTTATTTGTATTTTTAAATATACAATCTAATAAAGAAAAATCTTTAAATTATAAAATTTTAGTGTGTTTGTAATTCTTCTCTTCCTAAACGGCTTGACACATTTAGATGTTTTTTGTACTTATGGAACCTAGACGGTTTTTGCTATAGTTAGACTCGGTAGGTAGCACTGTTGTCCAGATCCATATGTTTTTTTTGGGGAAACAAACTTACACCCCCCCCCCCCCCCCCCCCCTCCCCATTTTTAACTATCCGAACATATTTTCTGAACTATAGCTAAATATCATTCAGATGAACCCATAAGCACAAAAATTACCAAAATCGGTCTAGCAATGAGGAGAAACATTACAAAAAGTACATGTTTTTACTACACGTGCGAAGCCGCGGGCTAGCTAGTATAGAATTAGATTAGAATTTTTTTTCTGTCGTCAATCGAACTCAATGCTAATTAGCATTTTCCTCCAGCTAACTTTTGTGTAGTGTAGATAAAGTGGTAGTGCCAGAAAGTAGATAGGTAAATAAACTTTAGCATCAACCTATATATAGCACTCCACTGCTGGACTTGGGAACGAGTATCTGCCAGAGTGCGCCATTGACCCCGATCCACAGCTCTTCTCATCCAATCCTCCCACAGCGTGCGTCACTCCATCTATTCGGAGGGCGTCCTACACTTCGCTTGCCTAGACGTGGTCTCCACTCCAGAACACGTTTACTCTAACGGTTATCGGTTCTGCGTCAGATATGACCGGCCCACTGCCACTTCAGCTTAGTTCTCATAAAATAAACCTACAAAAATTAATAATAACAGATTTCAAAAGCAATGCTATATATAAAATGTTATTTGAAATCCTCAGAGCGAACCAGATAACGACTGCAAACAACTTGTTGAACGAAAATAGAAACCTATAGTTTAAAGTTGTTTGAGCTACGACTGAGGTACAAAGACCATGAGCCTATAGGTTATCTTGACCTCATTTAGTACCTACCTTGGGGGTCAACCCAATGTGTTAGTTGATTTTTCAGGATTATTATGCCTAAGCCCAGTCATTATACAAAACCTCGGTTTTGTTTTTATCTTGTGTTTATATGTTACAATTTAGACGTAAGTAACGTATTGTTATGTCAATAATCAATATCTATAAAATATTCATTAATTCACTGAAATCACGATCACTTTGAAACTTCAAGTTCTACTTATTGTATTATGTATTGTAAAAAATCCTTTTGTTATACATAACATTAAAGTTTTTTTATTGTAATTCTTTATTGTCATGTATTTTAAAAGGATCTTTTATTAATTTAAATTAAAAATAACAACCATCCTTGCTTCTTTCCTTTCTTTCCTAGCTTGGTTGCGGAGTAACTGGCAGAAAAATACGTTTTAAAGTGATCCTTGTGATTTTAAGGAATAAATGAGTTTTGATTTTGATCTACGATGGACCAAATATTATATACAAGCTTTGTGTTGAAAACAAACTAGACAATTTCAGATTAGTTTATTTTAGAAAATCACTATTTGTGTTGCTATTATAAAATTATTCCTGAAAATAAATAATATTTATTCATTTCTTCGTTCGGATACGAATTTTTTAACTTTATTCTCTGGCTACAAAAATATTACACAGGTAAAAGACGTGTATAATATACAAAACCGTTTTGCACCCTCTTTTACTCTATATACATAGACAATCATTTATTCACGACATTAGCACACAATATACAATACAGTTACATTTTAGGACAGAGGAAATAAAAAAAATTAAACACATATATGTATAGTATTAACTTAAAACAAAAAAAAAAAGGGAGAACTTGGTAGATACTGTGTCATCAAGCAGTAAATGGGACTCGACTCATTGTGCCCCCCGTAATGTTAGGCGCTAATGTTCTATCGAGACCGCTCCATTTAACCACTATATCTTGCGAAAATTGTGTGTGAATATTGCGAATATTATATGTCATGGTAGTTATGTCATGTTGTGTCAAAATATGATATTATATAGTAGAAAATGACAAAACAGTATATTATATAATAAAATAAATAAAGGCAGAACATATGTGTATAAATTAAAATAATGAATTGGTTAAAAGATTAACCCCAATCGGCTAGCACGTGAAAAGTGTACTAATGAATCCCGCACCAGGCAACTCAGTTTTTTTTTACTAATAATTAAGGATTTTAAACATTTAATTCTATATCTCTTGTACTTGATAAAGTATATTTTTATGTAGTCATCTCCCGGTCTACACCAGTTGTTTGAAGACTGAAAGGTATCCTTTGAGTAATGGTGCACCGCATTTTGAAGTTTCAAAATCCTTTAGAACGGTTTTCGAAGCAAGTTTTCTAAAATACTGTTTTCTTCAGTGTTTGTGGTTCATTTTTGAACACTACCTAAGCTTTTAAGAGTCTTATCAGAACAACCAGTGTATTTTGCCTCCCACAATTTCTATAGTCCGTACCTAATTCTGCCACGAAGTAATAATGATTTGCGTTTGTCAAGTGGCGAAGGTGATCATCACATACCCGTATCAAGGCAAAGATTGTAGGTTTAAATTCCGACTGGTTTTTTAGATTATTTTAGATCTCAGGATGTCCCGTAATATCGGTTATCACTTGAAAATAAATAATGTACTCGCTAAGTCTCCTAGAAACACAACAAAAAAGTGAAATCACCGTTTTTACCCAAACATGGTTTTACCCAAACACTGATTTTACGCAACCACTGTTCTTACCCAACAATTCTTCTTTGTTTCAGCTCAAACAATAACCCCAGACAATCAGACGGTGGTCCACGTGTTACCACTGACGGTAACCAGAGAAGAGATTGGTGGTCAGCTGAAGTGTGCCGTGTCTTCAGCAGCGTTGGATGACCAAATCGTGAAGAATGTGAAACTGAATGTTAAAGGTAAGTGCTAAGGCATGATAAATTACTTTGGTGTAATCAATCATATTTACTTATATTACTGATTCTAATGTTTTTAATTAAAATTTACTGATATTGTCGCAAAAATAGACGTTATAAGTTATTATCAGTGTCTGTTTTTTAAATGTCTGTGATATTGTAGCTCCCAATCGAGTATTAAGTATGTTCAGTCAGCCCGAGACCATGACTGTTGCAACACAGCCGAAACGTCGGGATAACAAATAAAAAAGGTACATACGCGATAAATACCCGTTTTAATCAATAATTATTAAGTATGTTGTTAGTATTTGTCCATATTGTTACATTTCATTATCATCGTCAGCCCTTCTCATCCCACTGCTGGGCATAGGCCTCTTCGTTGTTGCCATTCGCCTCTGTCCTGCACTCTTCTAACCCACATACGACCTGCGAGTGGACGAATTGCGTTCCTGGTTCCTTCTCGGGGCCACCACTCAGTCAGCACCCTGCTCCAGCTGTCATCACCACTCCTGGCCACATGTCCTGCCCAACTCTATTTGAGTCCCAATATACGCTTACAAACGTGTTGAACTTTAGTCCACTTGTGAATTTCGGTATTGGGGACTCGGTCTAGTATGAATGAATGAAAACACTTTATTGTACACACGGCTACACATCAAACTATAATAATCCAGTATAAGCTGACCTCTCATTCTACGAAAAGCCTACACAATGCGAGGTCACCTTATACTGGAAAATTATAACTTGATGTGTAGCCGTGTGTACAGATAAAAAATCGAAATTACAGACACAAAGCAAATAGTACAATGGGCGGTCTTATCGCTTTGAAGTGATTTCTTCCAGACAACCTTTGCATGGAGAGGATATAGTAATGTGAAAGATATGTAAAATCTAGTAGTGTGATGCCGAGCACGAGCATGGCGCGCTCCATGGCTCTCTGTGCGCCTCTAATTCTGTGCACAGTCTCCTTCGTGAGCCTCTATGTATCAGCATCGGTTGTAGAGGCGGGTCTTCAGACATTATGGAACGGTGGAAGATTTAAACATTATTATATTACATTCATCATCATCCACAGCCCATAAGTACCCACTGCTGGGTGTTGGCCTCCCTTTGTAAACGCCATCCTTCCCGGTTATGTGCTGCGCATCCAGGAGCTGCCCGCGACTTTCTATATGTCGTCGACCCACCGTGCCGACAGACGTCCTAGACTTCTTAGGTCTGTTCTGACTTGGTCTCGCCAAGTGACCTGCCCAGTTTCCCTTGAGCTCCACCACCCTTGTTCCGACGTCTGGCGTCGGATTTCGGTATTAGGAACTCGATTCAGCAGGTTGATGCCAAGCATGGCGCGCTCCATGGCTCTCCGTGCGCCTCTAATTCTGTGCACAGTCTTCTTCGTGAGCCTCTATGTATCAGCATCGGTTGTAGAGGCGGGTCTTCAGACATTATGGAACGGTGGAAGATTTAAACATTATTATATTACATTCATCATCATCCACAGCCCATAAGTACCCACTGCTGGGTGTTGGCCTCCCTTTGTAAACGCCATCCTTCCCGGTTATGTGCTGCGCATCCAGGAGCTGCCCGCGACTTTCTATATGTCGTCGACCCACCGTGCCGACAGACGTCCTAGACTTCTTAGGTCTGTTCTGACTTGGTCTCGCCAAGTGACCTGCCCAGTTTCCCTTGAGCTCCACCACCCTTGTTCCGACGTCTGGCGTCGGATTTCGGTATTAGGAACTCGATTCAGCAGGTTGATGCCAAGCATGGCGCGCTCCATGGCTCTCCGTGCGCCTCTAATTCTGTGCACAGTCTTCTTCGTGAGCCTCTATGTATCAGCATCGGTTGTAGAGGCGGGTCTTCAGACATTATGGAACGGTGGAAGATTTAAACATTATTATATTACATTCATCATCATCCACAGCCCATAAGTACCCACTGCTGGGTGTTGGCCTCCCTTTGTAAACGCCATCCTTCCCGGTTATGTGCTGCGCATCCAGGAGCTGCCCGCGACTTTCTATATGTCGTCGACCCACCGTGCCGACAGACGTCCTAGACTTCTTAGGTCTGTTCTGACTTGGTCTCGCCAAGTGACCTGCCCAGTTTCCCTTGAGCTCCACCACCCTTGTTCCGACGTCTGGCGTCGGATTTCGGTATTAGGAACTCGATCCAGCAGGTTGATGCCAAGCATGGCGCGCTCCATGGCTCTCCGTGCGCCTCTAATTCTGTGCACAGTCTCCTTCGTGAGCCTCTATGTATCAGCATCGGTTGTAGAGGCGGGTCTTCAGACATTATGGAACGGTGGAAGATTTAAACATATATATTACATTATATATTACATTCATCATCATCCACAGCCCATAAGTACCCACTGCTGGGTGTAGGCCTCCCTTTGTAAACGCCATCCTTCCCGGTTATGTGCTGCGCATCCAGGAGCTGCCCGCAACTTTCTATGTGTCGTCGACCCACCGTGCCGACAGACGTCCTAGACTTCTTAGGTCTGTTCTGACTTGGTCTCGCCAAGTGACCTGCCCAGTTTCCCTTGAGCTCCACCACCCTTGTTCCGACGTCTGGCGTCGGATTTCGGTATTAGGAACTCGATCCAGCAGGTTGATGCCAAGCATGGCGCGCTCCATGGCTCTCTGTGCAACTCGTACTCTGTCCACAGTTTCCTGAGTGAGCGGCCTTGTTTCGGCACATTTCATTAAATGTATTATAATTAATTAGTTATTAATTCTCACTTTTATCAACTTGTAAACATCGCAAATTGTAAATGGCAGTTTTTAATAACATTTGTACTTTGAGCACAAAAACTAATTTGTCGCCTCTCTGCTAGCAAATAACCTTTTCCGAGTGGGAGGTAAACTGTATTTTCTCACCTTTTTCCTAAATCTGAATTTTCAGTATAAAGTTAATAGTGTAATCCGCAAACACCTCAGTAATTTATCTCAGTTAAAATTGCTGTAACTTAGAATTAATTCCCGCTGACTTTTCAGTATAATTGAGTTTGTATGTTAATTTGGATTACTTTGTGGGTTGTTTTTACTTTTTTTTGTAAGTGAGAGTAGGAAAAGCACAGTTAGATTTTATTTTTAAATCAAAGTCAGTGTGTGTGTGTGACTGGAAGATGTTATTCGTAATCATGATCATATTCAGCCCATGTCGAGCTACTACTGGGCGTAGGCCTCTCTTTGTTTCTGCCATTCTTCCCCATCCTGTGCCAGTCTGAACCACTTATGACCCACGATCTTATTGATGTCGTCGACCCATATTGCTGATGAACGTCCCCTATTTCGATGTCCAGTTCTCGGCCTCCACTCTGTGCTTTACACTAGTGCCTTAGTCCACCTGTCGTCACTACGTCTGGCCAAGTGTCCTGTCCAACTCCACTTGAGCCCCAATATTTGCTTGCTGAAGCTTTGTACTTTAGTTTTTTTGCGAATTTAATTATTGGGAATTCGATCTGAGAGTGTGATACCGAGCATGGCGCGTTCCATGGCTCTCTGTGCTACACTTATTGCACAGCTTCTTTCGTGAGCCTCCATGTCTCGGCACCATAAGTCATAGTTGGCAGGACACATTGGTTATAGAGACGTGTTTTAAGACATTGTGGAATACGGGTGGATTTTATTATGTCATCTAGTTTACCGAAAGCTGCCCATCTAAGTTGAACACGCCTGGAAGTGTGTGAAGATTTATTGCGGAATAAAAATAAAAATAAGTCACTTTTTGTTTAGACATCAAAATTTGTCATTATTATAGATGAAAAACTAAAGATCTACGATGTCCTACTTCACTTCGTATCATCATCATTACATCAGCCACAGGACGTCAACTGCTAAACATATATACCTAGTCAGGTCATAAATTCTGTCACATGTTTAATATAAAATAATTGAAACAAGTTTATTCATTATGTAACCATTTATATACCAAAATTAACTTAACAAAACATAGATTCTTATGACACTAAAGTTTATTCAAAATGACCTCCGTGATTTTGAATACAGGCCTTCAATCTGCGCGGCCAGTCGTCTATCGCAGCACGAACGAGGTCCATGTCAATATCGGCGGCTGCCTTAATCAAGGATGTCTTGAGTGACTCCAAATTGGGATGAGGCTTTGAGCACGCCTTTTCTTCCAAGTGTTGCCATATCTTGTAATCTAACGGATTCAAATCTGGACTGGAGGAGGGCCAGTCTTCGTGCCGGATGAAGTAGATTTCACGCGCCGCCAGCCAGTCTTGTGTGCTCTTCGCTCTATGAGCTGGCGCCGAATCTTGTTGGAATACCCAGTGCCTGTTATTGAACGTGGTATGAGAAACAGGTTCCACAAGGTTCGTCAGGACTGTATTTTGATACACAACTGCATTCGTTTTTACACCTTACTCAAAAAAATGTACCTCTGTTAAGCCCCAAAAAGAAACTCCCAACCATACCATGAGCGAAGATGGAAAATGACCTCGTTGGACACGCGGAATACGGTTGCTCGCTTCTTCACTACTGTGTGCGTACACCTTATCATTTTGTTTTTGTAGCTCTCTTCTACGGTAAAAATTTTTTCATCCGAAAAAAGAATTTCCCGATATTTTTTTCCCGCGTACCGCTTCAACAAAGCGCGGCATCTCTTCAGTCTCAGGTCCATTAGACGAGCATTCAAACGATGTCCTGTTTTTCTTTGCTATGCCCGAAGCCCTAAGTCTTCATTTAACACCCTTTTCACCGTGGTTCTGCTTAACCCCATCTGAAGGGCCAACAGTTTCTGCTTACATTTGGGATTTCTTTGAATTCGCGCCTTCACAGCTTTTATCACTGCTGGAGTCCTAACAGACCGAGGGCGACCACTTCTTGACCTGTCATCTACACTAGAGTCTTCATTGTATCGTTTGATGGTGCGATAAACGAATCTTTTGGATATATGTATTAAAAATTTTCAGTATAGCAAAAATTTGAATTGGCGCGTAACCGCAACGATGCAACGCAATAACTGCAACACGGTCTTCTTTAAGCGTCCACTCCATATTTAAAAATGAGTAAAATTCTAAAAAGTATACATTTTTATTTTCATGAACAGTTCGAAATTCGAATTCTATAAACTTTTTTGTGGCCAGCATTCTATAAGAAAAGTTTTTACTGTGTGACAATACTTATGACCTGACTAGGTATATAGCTTGATTTGTAACGTAAATGATTTATTTATTTATCCTTAGGTATTATACAAATATATATATATATATATATATATATATATATATATTTGTATAATACCTAAGGATAAATAAACTACTAAGGTATTATACAAATATATATATATATATATATATATATATATTTGTATAATACCTAAGGATAAATAAATAAATCATTTACGTTACAAATCAAGCTATATACATACTCAAGTAGATTACAATTTTCTGCGATAAGATAGAACATGCATATTCTATTATTTCATATTATATTCAATTATATTCGGACATATTTCTGTCCTCATATAACTCCTATATAATTGAAGTCTTGATAATGAATAAAGAGAGTTATCAGCTTACCCTAATTTTGCTTACTAGCTGGGGAGCTATTAGAATGAGGACAATTTAGGGTTCTGTATGTAAAGCTTGATGGGAAAACCATTGAATTTTATATTTGATGTTGTCAAAGAAAAAGACAGGTATTTATAATATCTTAAACGCATTGCGAATTATCTTTTTATTAATTATAATTGATTTATTTCAGACCAATTCCACTTGCACATTATTAAATAAAACAAATCACATTTTAAGTTGTACTAACAGAAAGCAACATACGAAACTAATAAAAAGTATATATAGGAGACTTTTATTAACAAAACACGCGTGCGAAGCCACGGGCGGAAGCTTGTTATGGAATAATTATGTTTTTAGGATATAATACTAACGGATATAACTTTGCCAGCGGCTTCGCCCGCGTTGTTCTGGGGTGCAAAATACGTATAGAAACTTTGACATTCCATTTTTATCCTATTGATTTATACTATTGATTTATGGGATAATAAGTAGCTTAAGTGGTTATCCAGGTTATAATCTACGTGCATACCAAATTTCATCCGAATTAGTTCAGTTGTTTTGACGTGATTGAGCAACAAACAAAGAAACAAATAAACAAACAACCTTATATATTTATAATATATAGTGTGATTTAGCTTTGAAGAACAGCTAAGAAAGCGCTTCATTTGAAAGATTTCATTTGAAAGATCCAAAGATTTCCTTGTTTTTTATCTACGGAACCGTCCTTTTTATTTTTATCTCATACTTTTCCGTTTTTTCTTGCAATACCAGCGCTATCTAGAGCAGTAGGATAATTACGTCCATTAATAACAAGGTATCAGACCTTAATGAAAATTTATACTTGCGCAAAAATTTATAAGAAAAATTGCAAAGATCGTACGAGTCGATTTTAATTTATACTGCCAGGTGGCGTGCGTTGCGTGGCAGTTATAGAGATGGGGTATTTTTAGCAATGGAGTAGGGGTGGGGCTTAAAGAGGGGTTTAATGGATTTTGGATCTAGTAAAATATTAAAATGGTAGCGAAAAAGTTTTTTTTTTTTTTATGTTATTTGTGGGGAAACAGGCTTACGGCCCACCTGATGGTAAGTGGTCACCATCGCCTATTGACACCGGCAACACCCGGGGTTTTGTCGATGCGTTCCCTACACTGAAGAAACCTCTTTACATTTCTCTTGAAGCGTGCCATGTCGTAGTCTAATGGGAAAACCTCAGATGGTAGCTCATTCCACATCTTGCAAGTATGGGGTAGAAAAGATCGCGTGAAGCGTGTTATTTGTTATTAGGTAGGTCCTCATGTTATAAAATAAATAAATTAATATGGCTGGATATTTCACACAGCGCTATCCAGCCCCAAACTAAGCAGAGCTTGTACAATGGGAACCAGATAACGGATAGAATACATATATACTTTTTTTAAATACATTCATATAATGTAAAGAAAAACATCTAGTCCCGGAACAAATATCTGTAGATCATGCAAAAATTTTTTCTCTCACATAGGTTTCTAAGAACAGAAGATATTGTAAAATCATTGATAAACCTGTTTTGTGAGAGACTGGTGCCTGAGATAGGTTTGAAAACCTTTATTACAGGTCCCCAGTTACATCACAATCTAAAACTTGTAATTTTAAAATTTCAATAATAGACAAACACGTTGAAATAACTGCTATTTAATGTTGTTACCAACTTGGGGTCGTTTAGACCCTTAGTCAAAAGGGCAGATAGTTATAGGGGTCGATATGACCCAAACAATATCGATACAAGTTTCTATATTAATTATCAATTTATATTCGGTACAAAGTGATACGTTTTGGTTGAAAACAGAGTTGGAGTTAAGGTTTATTTGGCAATTTCGAACCTCACGCAAAAAAACGGTGTTATTAGTTTAAAGACTTTGTGATTATACAGTCTGTCACCGCATTCACGACATTAATTTCAAACACATATGCAGAATCGTATTAACTGATCTTAGATATTGATTCAATATCGGTAGCTTGAATATTTATCCAGTAATCGACACATTTTTAATAATCGGCGGCGCCTTTGCTACGATACCGCTTAGTCAGTTTAACAGGTACCTACTTACATGATGAATGAATATGATTTGTTTACCTATTTTATACAGGCTGTTTCATTGGCATTTTAGGACTTGAAGTTAAGGTATATTGAAAATTAAAAAGATTCCAATTAATGAATTTGAAAAACAAACTATTTTACAACAATATTAGCCACCGCCCTACCCGTCATTTAAATTAATGTCGTAAATGCGGAGACACGCAGTATGTTTTTATTAAGTAGACAGTTATTAATGCAGTTTTTATACGATGTTTTTTGTTCAATTTTTGTTCATCATCATCATCATCAGCAGCCGGTAGACGTCCACTGCTGAACATATGCCTCTCCCTTAGATCGCCACAACGAGTGGTTGGTAGCCGTTTGCGCCCAACGGCTCCCCGCGATTCTTACTAGATCGTCGGTCCACCTTGTGGGGGGCCGGCCTACGCTGCGTCTTCCAGTCCGTGGTCTCCACTCGAGAACCTTTCTTCCCCAAAGGTTATCGGTTTTACGAGCGATGTGGCCCGCTCATTGCCACTTCAACTTGCTAATTTTGAGAGCTATGTCGGCGACTTTAGTTCTTCTGGGGATTTCAATTTTTGTTCAGTTTGATGAAATTGCAGTCATTTTTGTCTGCCTGGCGGCGTTTATTTTTTTCCAAGTAAATACTTATTCTGACTATGGGCTATGCACATGACATAATTGAATTAGTACCTAATGTTTACCAAAACAGCAGATTTAACTATAGAAATGATCGTTCTACTGTACTGTTTAACATAGAGCTTCCAAAAATGCCCCAGACAGCCTCAAATCCCGGACCATAGACTCCAAAAAAACAAAATCCCATTAAAACCCCATCATATATTAATAACCTTAATACATCCCTTTACGGGGCCTACTCCATGTAAGGGCATATTAAGCCGTCACTTAACTAAGTTGGGGGATACTGCGAGCAATTTTCAGGCCCTCCCTATAAATTGCTAGACGATGTAGCTAATAAGTGGAGAGATAGTGTTTTAGAGGTGGGATAATAGTCGATGGGATTGATCGACAAGTTTATAGTTTATATTGACGACTTCCGTGGCGCAGTGGGCAAATAGCCGCCTGAGACTGAGGAGTTAGCGGGTTCGATTCCCGCCGCGAAACAAATGTTTGCATGTTATACACATATTTGTTCCGGGTTTGGATGTTTTTTATATATAATAAGAGTGTATTTACAAAAAAAATATAAGTATTCTATCAGTTATCTGGTCCCACAGTACAAGCTCTGCTTAGTTTGGGGCTAGATAGTGCTGTGTGAAATGTCCAGCAATATTTATTTCATTTGTATTTTATAGAAACTGTTTAACTGTTTGTACGACATTAATTTAAAACACACATCCGGAATCATACTAATTTATTTTAGAGGTGGGTTCAAAACCGATAGCTTGAATATTTATCCAGTAATCCATACATTTGCAATAAACAACTTTTAACGTAAATCGGCGGCGCCTTTGTGATGATACCGCTTAGTCAGTTTAACAGGTACCTACCTATGTGATGGATGAATTTGATTTGTTTACCTATTTTATATAGGCGGTTTCATTGATATTTTAGGACTTGATATTAAGGTTTTCTGTTAATAAAAAATATATATGGTAATGAATTTGAAATAAACCTATTTTACATTAATACTGGCTATTAGCCCTACCCGTGTTTTTATTTAATGTCGTAAATAACAAAACACGTAACCTAAGGATTATTTAAAGAGTAGTAGAGTTCCTTGCGGGGGAGCTCACCCGGGGAAATACTACCACCATACCTATTTCTGCCGCCAAACAGTATTGACAGTATTGCTGTGTTTTGGTTTGAAGAAGCTGGCTGACTGCCGGTGAAATTATAGTTGCATGAGACTTTACACCTGAACGCCTCAAGTTGATGGTCGCAAGGCAGTGAATCGTAGAGTAGATCACGTTTCTAAGGTGCGTGACTTACAAAGCAATACTTAGACTATGGTTACCTACCACTTAAAATAAGGTTTGTTCCATATAGAATTTCCCGAGATTATATCGATAACTCCATTCGATATTTCCCATCCCTAGTAACGGGGCTCGGGAATTGTACCACCTTGCAATATTGACGGTCGATACGACAGAGTAGCAATACGCACTAGTGTTGGACACACACTCAACGATCAGTGTACACTCAGCGACAAAAACAAAACTAAGCCCACAATAGACTAATTGCCACATAGCACACTATTGATTAATGTGAAATATCAGCACTTTTTCACGATCGAATATAAACTATTAATTCGAGGGTTCCCTAGATCTAGACAGTTTTATTGACCGAGCGAGCGAAGCGTTTCAGTTACGAAACTGGGCAAAAAATGATTTTGTCCGTCAGTCTGTCTGCTCTCGAACTTAGGTCGCATTTTTCAACCGATTTAGACGAAAATTGGCGCACAAGTTACGTGATTTATTTAAATTTTTTAATCGATCGCGATTTTTGATTGTGAGGAAAATAGGGATGAAAAGAGGGGGAAGTTTGCTGTAGCGTTTTTTATGGACAGACTTCAATCAAATTTGAGAGGTACACTAAGGACTTCATTCTACACAAGATGTAGTGAAAATTTCCCAAAACGTAAATAACTTTTTAGACTTGGGACGCGAGGTCTACTGTTCTTACAGAACCACTAGTTTATGTTAATTAAGCAGCGCCATCTAGTTATGTGACCGGAACCAAGAAAACTTTTAAAACATATTTCTAAAAAACTGTGCTAGATAGAGACTTCGTTATAATTTTCCTGTAATCTTTGCATATACGAGTAACATAATCTATCAATCATTAGAATTTCAGATATTTCGTAAACTTTAGAAATAAGGGGGAGGGAATGTTATTTTTTCGACATTTTTCGTCATAACTCCAAAACTGTACAAAAGAAATCGCTTTGGAATGTATAAATCAATCTATTTGATATGATACATGACCTAGTAACCATATTTTGATTTGACCCCTACACTATTTTGACAAGCTCCGTGGCGCAGTGGACGAATAGCCGATTCCCGCCGCAGAACAAATGTTTGCATGAACTACAGATATTTGTTCCGGGTCTCAATGTTTTTCTATATAATATGAGTACGTATTTACCAAAAATAAAAATGAAAGTATATAAGTATTCTATCAGTTATCTGGTTCCCATAATACAAGCTTTGCTTAGTTTGGGGCTATATAGCGATGTGTGAAATGTCCAGCAATATTTATTTTATTATTTATTTAACTTTGGCTTTTCGGCCATCAAAATAAAAATAGATTTAAAATTAGTTGTTTTTTTTTAATTTTATTATTTTAGTTTAGTGTAGTTTTTAAAATATGGATCACTGTGTCTGCAATAAAGAAGATTTATTTATTTATCTTAATATTTTTACTTGCAACAGAGAAAGATCAGTATTATTTATAACAATTCCAAATGCTGGAGATAATCAGTTGTGATAGACGAACGGACGGACAAAGTCGCACCGTAAGGGTTCCGTTTTTACCATTTTGGGCTGGAACCCAAAAAACTTGCTCGCCAACTCTAGCTCAACTCGCTTCTCATTAATCGTAGGCGGTGGAACTATAGGTAGTTCCATAAGTGAATTTTATCGGCGAGTGTACTAGTGGGATATTTGTACTTGGGTAAACGCGCCGTTTACGCGTAGTAAAGTAATTTGGGACTGTTGAGATAAATAATTAGGTGAGAAATCTTGAGGTAACGTTTTTGGGGTAATTTATTGATAGCTGTGAAAGTGAATGAAGTGAAAAATACAGTGATTTGGGTCCTCTTTTTTATTGATAATAGCCAAGCGTTTGACCACTGCCTCACCTGGTGGTAAGTGAAGATGGATCACGCTTAGAAAGAACCTGTTCACTCTGGACTTGAAGACTCCGAGATATCCTATAAAATGTAATGTGTTTATTTTTAGTTTTTAACTAACGACGTAAAATTAAAATTAAATTAACTGGTTCGCCCCGAACTGAGATCTCGCGAGTCTCCCATAAAAACAAATAAAAATCGTCATCAACATCACCATCAGCCGGGAGACGTCCACTGCTGAACATAGGCCTCCCCCTAAGATCACCACAACGAGCGGTTGGTAGCCGTTTGCGCCCAACGGCTCCCCGCGATTCTTACTAGATCGTCGGTCCAACTTGTGGGGAGCCGGCCTTCGCTGCGTCTTCCAGTCCGAAAA
Source organism: Philereme vetulata (assembly GCA_918857605.2). Taxonomy (NCBI): domain Eukaryota; kingdom Metazoa; phylum Arthropoda; class Insecta; order Lepidoptera; family Geometridae; genus Philereme; species Philereme vetulata. Next base: position 1,226,189 of record OU975425.1, read on the forward strand.
AAAATATTATTGGAACCTAATATTTGATTATCAAAATAGTGTCACGAAATGCATAACCAACTAAATTGACTTACAGTTTCATTCAAATTACAGGTAACGGGAGTTCATGTTAGTTGGATACACTTTTTTGGGGTAGAAATTGCAGTTATTCTGGATTTCAGACGTTTACCTATATTTGTGTCACTAAAACTACACGCATACTAAATTTCAACACTGTGGGGTCACTGGTGTACCCTGTGAATTTTGTCAATGTTCAGTTTTTATTAAGGCTAATAACTTAAAACTACAAAGCTTAAACTAAAAATAATAACGGTGTCGTTGGACATGTCGTTTGACCAGATAGTACCATTTTGTTTTTTTTTTATCCTTCTTGAACACAAATATCTCAAAAACCTCCCAACATTCTTAGCTCATTTAGTGACATCAAATTGTGACATCACTACCTATTGTAGTATCAAATTTTACGATGATCGGATCAACGCTTCGAATGTTATCCTCTGACATACAAACAAACATACATACATACGAGTACATACAACTCCGATTTGCCCAAGTTGATTTAGAGATCTCGCTTCGCTCGATCAATTATAATAACTTTAGTGCCGCCTAAAATTGAAAATAAATTTCAAATGACAGTGGCCTATTCGTCAGTAAAGTTTTGCCAGTTCACACACAAGTCCATTACTTACTGATGAGAGAGCATTGCATTAATTAAGCTTTAAAATCCAAAATCGAACATCCAGTATACACTCGAACTATTTCTAGAAATTGGCTTTGTGCGTCGCGCGCTAACAATGCCTGCGGCGAACGGACGGCCTGTTATCTAGTTCCTCGGAAGCTCTCGAAGCTCGCTTCCAAGCAATATTATTACACATTATTACATTACATATTAGCTTGCCATCCTTAACCGAATCCTGTTGTACATACCATACCGGACTATCCGATAGATCCCCCCGCGAACAAAACCCTCCGTCGTCCGAGACATATTCTCGTAGATCCAGATGGCGCAATCATGGATGGATTTCTGAGTCATCTACATTAGACAGAGAAAACACTTCATAGATACACCGACCTCACCGGCGAGGTCGACGAGTCCATCGTCAGTCGCCGCCTATATGAGTTACAAGCACGTACCCGGGCGTTTCTCTCCTACCCCCCTCCTGGCAACGGTCCAAGCCGAGATTCGTACCTAAGTGGTGCCCTTGCGCTAGTTGCCTCATCAAAAACTTACAGGGCTGAGCGCCATCTGCGCTTGCTATAAGTTCGGTTAAGCTGCAACGCCTCAGAGGTCAACAGCGAGATTAGTCCATTCTTAAAAAAATTAAGCTCCTCGGCTTATCAACACCCTACTCTGAGTTACGTGACAATTTAACATATAAAAATATGTTATAAGTTTACACTAAAGAACTACTGTATGAGTCAAATCTAATAATATAATAATCTCTTTATGAATTTACTTAGATAGCTCCTGCTTACCTACCTACTTACATTTTATAAACGTGGTTTTGCTTGTATTTTGTGTTACAATTATCACTTTCATCTAAGTATGTAATTTTTTCATAATTTTTACCTATGTTACCTATTTTGGTTGCCAGTCATCTGTCAAATTAAAACACACCTCGTGATGTTAACTCACAATAGCACTAGCACAAACCTTCGCGATTTTACAAGCTTTTTATTAACAATGTATTACAATGTGTATGTTTGTCCGGGTGGAATCTTGCAACTGAATTTTAAACCCGATTGAGCTGAAATTTGGAATACATATGTAACTTCGGTGACGATACAGTAATATGGTACTATGGAGGTGGTCTCATGATGGAGACGGATGCTAGACAACGAAACTTCTGAATGGGTTATAGTAGGCTGCTAGTGTTTGGGCTCATTTGAATCTGCTTGCGGTACCGATTATGAATTTTTATAAAGCTTGTTTTGAAAAAGTAATTTTCAACAAAAAACTTATTAGATTCTATATATCTAAACTGTAAATCTTTGTTAAAATAGTAAATAAATTAAAAAAAAATATATATAGGTACATATTATACTTCTTAAGAAGTCTTATTTCATGAAGAATTAAAAAAGAAAACAGTATCAATCATCGGTAATAGATACAAAAGCTATTATTTTAATTTAATAATCTAAATAAAGTCAAAGTTGAAATCCAGGTTAATGCCGAAAAGGCGGAGTTAATTGCTATGGACATGAGTTAATTGACTGAATAATTAACTTGACAGAAACATCGTCCCTTAATTTGATCAATAACGGTGCATTAAAATTATAGAATGATTAGATAAGCTGGTACTGTTGGTGCATTTAATTTCTGAATTAATCACACTAGTATTATAAATGCGATAGTTCGGATGTTTGTTTATTTATTTGTGTGTTTGTTTGCAATCACGTCGTAACGGCTGAACTGATTTCGATGAAATTTAGTATGTTCGTAGTTTATAACCTGGATTAACACATAGGCTCCTTTTTATTTAAAAAATCCGGTCTCATGGGATAAAAATGGGGTGTCAAGTCAAGTTGCAACAGCGAGTTTAGCTTTAGGAGTTTAGTTTTAGGTTGCCTACACATTTAGTAGTGAAACGCGTAAGAAGTCGCGGTCAATACCTAGTTTACAGATAAAATAAAGAGAAACAATATAAAAAAATAACTTTTGAAACTATCATGGTTAGGAACACTATTTGTACTAAAACGGGGTATTTAGCATGATTTATGAATTTGTGTATCGGGATATGATATTTTGACGCAGTTGCAAAAACACACAAATCATGGTAAATATCCCGTTTTTAGTACGACTGTGGCAATACGTGAGTTGAGGACGAACGCAGTGCAGTAATGTGCAAGGTTGTCTATTTTCTTGTAATTACCTAGAAAACTTTCGTGATTGATTTCAATCATTATTATAAATACGGGATTTATCACGTACCGTCAGTGCGAGGCGAGACGTTATTCGGAGCGGATCGCACTCACCCTGATGAAGGTTCACGAATTGAACCGAAACATTGTCGGTCGAAACACCGATAAGACGGTACGTGATAAATCCCGTATTTATAATAATGATTGTAATTACCTTGCTAAGAGTAATGTAATTTTAGTAGATTTGTTTAACTGATATGGTTTTAAAATGACTTTCTATCGTTTTTAAGAACCCAGTAGGACATTGTATTCAAATATTGCTACTGTTTACGTTACCACCCTGTAAAAAGGTTTCATCATCATCATCCAAAGCCTGACTTCACCCATTGTTGGGTATAGGCCTCCCCAAGTTTGTGATATTCACCACGATCCTGCGCTAGTCTCACCCACTGACGGCCCGCGACCTTTACGATGTCGTCCACCCATCTCGCTGCCGGACCTCCTACCCTTCTATACCCGCTCCTCGGCCACCATTCAGTCACTGCCCTGCTTCATCTGTTATCACCACGTCTTGCCAAGTGTCCCGCCCAAGACCATTTGAGCTCCATAACTCGAATCGCAACGTCATGAACCTTCGTTCGTCTACGGATCTCGACGTTTGGAGCTCGATCTATCAGTCTGATGCAGAGCATGTGCATCTCCTAACCTGTACACAGCCTCCTGCAAGAGTGTCCATGTCGGCACCGTAGGTCATGATGGGCAGAACACATTGTTCGAATAAGCGGATCTTCAGATACTGTAGGGTTTTAAGGTGACATAAGGATATCATCTAGCTTGCCGAATGTAGCCCATCCCAATTGGATCCTTTTAGAGATCTCTTTCTGATGATGCTCTTCTACCCTCTATAAAAAGTTAAATAATCGTTTATTCTCAAAAAGATAATGATAATCAGTTACATGAGAATCGGAAAACAGAAAAAATATAGACGTTCGTTCGAGTATAAAAATAAATAAAACTTATTTCTTTTTCTCCCTATTTACTACCATACTATCTCAATACCATATCCGCCCTAATAACTTAATTAGCGACTATTCAGCTCCGCAAAAGAAATAACTCCTATATTTCTTCGTTAATAGAAATAGGTTCATTATGAGACTGATGCGGTGAGATTTTCTATAGTAACCTCCGTAATTATTGTATACTAGCTTTCGTTTGTGGCTTCTTTTGCGTATCCGGGTAAAAAGTGTTATTTGAGAAGATCAAAAAGTCATTCAAGTCACTAGTCAAGAGCTTCAACATACAAAACGGAATCATGACGTAAGAGCCAGTGCTCAATATGTATGTATTTTGATTTGAATACGTTTTTAAAAGTGCTTCCATATTGGAAGGAAATACAAAAAAACGAATGATAACAAAATCGGGGGATAGAGTTTGGTGTTGCAGCTAGGTACATATCTATCATCTGCATTCAAAATTTAATTACACCATTGGATAGCTAAAGGATCAAAGAATTCGCTAAGTGAGGACTGTAACAAATTATGCGCGGTGGAGGGGGAAACGCCACCATTTTGAGGTCATTTTGCTGCGTTTCGAGATTTCCATTTAGTATGACCCGAAGAACTTCTTAGTGTTCAAATATGATTATAACATACATGAAGTAGCGTATTTTATATTTTGTTCAGAAAGTATTACCTGTTACGTACACGTATTCACGTACAATTCACGGCCGTGTCCGTGACACAGCCACACCGCATTTTATTGGTTATGTTTGTGTATGTAAACGTAGGTAATTTAATCTAAAAATGTTCATTGATCAGTTTATTCTATTGTGAAATTTTTGTTCTAAAAATTTCCGTTTGTAATTTGCGATTCTCATAAAGGGCAAACAAGTATGAAGTGCCGTTACCACGTTTTTTAAACCTTATTGTACAAACTAGTTGTTGCCAGCGGCTTCGCCCGCATTGTTCTGGGGTGCAAAATACATAGGTATATAAACTTTGACATCCCATTTTTATCCCATAGGAAGTGATTTATGGGTTAAATGGTAGCCTATGTGGTAATCCAGATTATAATCTACGTATATACCAAATTTCATCGAAATCGGTTCAGCCGTTACGGTTGATTGACTAATAAACAAACATCCAATCATTCGCATTTATAATATTAGTGTGCAATAATATTAGTGTGTAATATTATCTTGCATATTGTTATGGGAAGTCATACAGCGACACCTTTTGCTTTTCGTTTATTATATCCATCCAAAGGTTGTCTGGAAGAGATCGATTTTAGCGATAAGACCGACCATTTTACCTTTATTAAATAAAATTATTTTCATTTAACAATTCAGGCATATGGTAGGATTACAAGACCATTTGTGTTTGTAGGTATTTATTTATTGTATATTTCCTTTGTTACTGTATTTTTATTTGTTTTGTAAAGAGTATATTTATTATGAACCGGTAAAACCGATTTTGATTGCAAAAATCTGTCAAAACTAGTTTCGACTAAACACATCAGTCGTGGCGTGTGCGTGGCGTGTGCGTGGCGTGTGCGTGCAACGTAAATTACAAGACAGATGTAAGACCACCTTCCTTAGAATTTCATACATTACAGCCGTCCTTTATCGGTTACAATTTTATTAGTTAGTACTATGATGGGTGACCGCTACTTCCATTTTCAACTGATCACGTTCGTGTTTCATTCATTTTAGTCACAGTAATGTCTTCCTTAATTACCTATTAATGATTTCCTTCAGGTAACATTCCCTACATCAAGTCCGGCCAATCAGGGTTGGTAATTGAGACGTTCACCCTATTAACCCCATGGGGTCCAGTGGGGTCCGGAAAGACCCTCAAAAGACACCTATTGGGTAAATTGAGATGGCATAATGTATCTTTTCTCAGCGAAAAAGATATTTTCTAAATGTTGGCTTTTATTAGCGAAATGAAAGATATTCTCACGTATCGAATAGATTATTAATATTAATAATAAAAAATTAAGTCTTTATTTAAGGCAACATAAGAAAAGTTCATGATGTTAAAACCTAATTCCACGGCCCATATCAATACATACTTAGTGACTAACATACATATTATAATCCTTGAAACTATTTGCTGACACGTGTAAAGTCTGCGACGTGTGATACACTTGCGCTGTGTTGTGTAGTCGCCCGTGAAAACGACGAAACAACACACTTTTCGGTCAAAACTCTTTGTAAAGGTCGAAAGATCTGCAGTTGGAACACGCAACACAAAAGATTTGAAATCACTGTGGCGCGACCAATGTATAACATGGTGGATAGACGAAGGAATAGTCCTCCACCTTCGTGGAATAGTGAGGACGCAACACGTAGAGCAGCAAACTTATTTCATCTTCGACCAAACCGTCACTTACCGTGAGATAGTGGTCAAACGATTAAATTATCATCATCATTGGTAGCTTAGATGCCCACTGCAGGTTGTAAGCCCCAAAAATACCACTCTAGCTCTATCCCAAATTCCTCTCAATCGGAAATAAAATGACAAATAGTATCAAAAGACTTCAAGCGGTCTGAAGCACAAAGATAGTCATAGATATGTATCGTTTAATGTTTGTTTTATAATATACTAGCTGTTTCCCGCGACTTTTTACCCAAAAATCTGGTTTTTAGGTAACCTAAAAATAAAGCTAAACTCGCTGTTGCAACTTGACTTGACACCCCATTTTTATCCCATTGGACCTGATGAGATAAAAAGTAGCTTTTGTGTTCATCCAGGTTATAATCTAGATACCAGATGTCATCGAAATCGGTTATGCCGTTACGACGTGATTGTGTAACAAACAAACAAACAAATAAATAAAAGAAACATCGAAACTTTCTCATTTATAGTATTAGTATGATCATTAGTACAACCATTTTTAATCCAAAACATGAGCCTCGCTGGGGCACTACAATAGAATAAAAATAATAAACACTTATTACTATGTAGGTACCTATAGGTACCTACCAATGTCAAGTAAATAAGTTAACACTATCATATTTTAATATTAGGTGTCCTTATAGTTAAGTTATAATATTAGGTACCATCAACGAACTAAAAATCGACCACATACCACCTTGACGTACCAAACGCTTGCTTCAACTTTCCTTGTTAACAAAGTAAGGAGTAGAACTCACTTCCGGCGTATGTTTTTTCGATGTATTCCTGTTGTCCCCATTAACGCTGTCCCCATTATGGGGACAACAGGAAGTCATCAAATTTCCTTCCCGTTGTCCCCATTACGCCTTCTCGTTATGGGGACAACGGGAAGTCATAAAATGTCCTTCCCGTTGTCCCCATTGCCGCTTTTTCGTTATGAGGACAACGGTAAGTCATAAAATTTCCTTCCTTTTGTCCCCATCGACATACGCTTAGTTCATATACATACAAATGAAACAAATTTACAAGTTTAATGGGATTTTAATGAAATGTGAAAAAATCTAATAAAAAAACTTATACAAATAAACAACCTTAATGTTGTAAAAGAGTAAAAATATCACAATCATTTATTTGAATCGCAGAATCAACATTGTATATTAACGCATAAAATCCATTTCCAAAAAAGTCTAAGGATCACCATTTTAACTCTTGCCTCATCAAAACAAAATATAATAATACGTGTATTACCCTCACAACATTCTCTATAAGTGAATCTTAAACCAGACAATAGCCCGCTTGTACAAATTTTACATATTTTGGAGGTATTTTCACATTCTTAACATCATTAAAAACAGCTTTGGATACCCCAAATGTGGAATTTCTATGGTGGTAAAGAGAAGTTTTCTTACTTTCAAATTTAGGAAGCTCAATTACTTTGTCGAGTCCCGTGTCTTTGTTTTCTGGCATAATTGTATTGTTAGCTATATTGTTGTTAGTATGGCAAGTACATCCGCTGTGGCGATTTTGTGTTTGCAATCTTCCATGTAAGTGTTATGCAGGTTTTTATTGAAATCCGGTGAATAAGTATGTAAGTATTGCACGTATTTGATGCCTGGGAGAAATCTCATGACGCTTTAGGTGTTTTTTTGTGATTTGTCCAAGGCATTTGATTGTGTAGACCATGACACATTCGGGAAGCGTTCTCCGGGGTCTCTGGTTAAAATGGGTGTACCACAGGGATCAATTCTGGGACCATTTTTGTTTTAAGTTTATATTTATGATCTTCCCCATCTTGTAAGGGACAATCATGAGGTTGTATTTTTTGGAGATGACACGTCACTTTTATTTAAATTAAAGCGGCGACAAACCGATTTTGACGATGTAAGATTTTGACAATGCAATCTCTAAGGTCGTAAAATGGTTCAATGCAAACAATTTACTTCTAAATGAAAAGAAAACAAAGTGTATTAGATTTACACTACCTAATGTTAAACAAGATAAAGCAGATATAAAAATCAAAGACGAGGAGTTGGCTCTTGTGGACACTACCGTATTCTTAAGTATAACTCTAGATAATAACCTTCAATGGGGCCCTCACATTGATAAGTTGTCGAAGAGACTTAGTTCTGCGTCATACGCAGTCAAAAAGATCCGTCTTTTTACAGACGTAGACACAGCTAGACTAGTTTACTTTAGCTACTTCCACAGCATTATGTCATACGGTATACTGCTGTGGGGGAGTGCTGCAGATATAAACACCGTTTTTGTGCTGCAGAAGAGGGCTGTTCGTGCAATTTATAATATGGGCCCCAAAGAATCATTACACCATAAGTTTAAAGAAATAAATATTATGATATTTCCTTGTCAATACATCTATGCAAATCTGATGTATGTATGTTCACAAAAATATTAATTTGTTTAAGAAAAATAGCGATATTCATAATTTTAATACTAGAATTATAGATAAACTCGCTGTTGCCCCTTGTAGACTCTATAAAGTTAGTAAATCGTTTAAAGGGCAAGGTGTTCGCTTTTATAACAAACTTCTAAGTGATGTACAAAAATTGACAATTAACAAATTTAAAAACGCAATTAAACAAAATCTTTATAAAAAAGCCTACTATAAAATATCGCATTATTTAGAAGATTATTTAGAAAAAAAACAACCAGCCTTGTTTCTTGCCTTTATTTCCTGGCTTGGTCGCGATGGAACAGACAGTAAAATTGACGTTTCAAAATGATCCTTCTGATTTTAATGAATAAAAGGTTTTGACTTTGACTTTAACTTTGAGGTCTCCTTCAAAATGTCACCTTTGTATAAATAAATGAATGAACATGAACATGAATGATTTATCGAACATACAAATCAATTATCTAACTAAAATATGAATGAGACTATGATCAAATACACCTTTATATACAGTATGACCGGTCAATAGTAGGTGTTTACAAAGATACATACGCAGCGAAGTCATTGGCGGCCACTTGTTAGTATATGCAAAATCGACATAGATACCTAGTATTTTACTTTTATAAATACTTACTTTATCTTTATTGTACCAGTGCATTTAGTTTTTTTTTGCAAGTAGCATTCGCACAAAACTTCTCCGCTTTTAAAAGTTGTCTTTTTTGTAAACTGGTGTCAAGCATGTCAAAGTATTGTGCCACCCTTTCTGTATGTATTTTAGTTCACTACTTACTACCAAAGGCCTAGGAGGCTCTTGTGACATTGTTGATAAGAATTAGGAAAAGAAAAAATTGTTTTTTTTTTGTTTATTGTAAGTGCGCAAGAAATACTAAGAAAAAATAGAATGATACAACCAATTCGCTACTTATTTTTAAACAGATTATTTTCCTTACAGCTGAAGACTGTACAGTAGAATGAACATACATAAACTATAAGTAGTAACTAGTGCTTGTAGGAGAAATAATATTTTCTTAAAAATTGTAATGTATACTAAACGTACGTTATTTTATTTTTGCATAATATTGTCTTATACGTCGGAAATAACAAAACATGTTTTAGGTAGGTAGTTCATGTTAATATACTTACATGAGTTCTTTTACACTTTCACTTACAACACCACTATTCACCACTATATTCACACCATATTAATACAGCACAACTAATTTAAGTAACTCCCAGTTACAAGTTCCTTTTGTGTTAAGTATTTTTTCGAGTGGAGTTTAGCATAAGCCAATGAGATCTTTGCAAAAACAATGTTATCTGTGCGCTTTTGTTCCCTAGATGCATCGCGGTGCGCTTCGGCCGCCGCCAGCGCATCTTTTGACGCTTGTTTTGTCATAGTAGTTATAGAATTTAAATTTAGTATATAATATAATTAATTAGTTTTATCATAATTCGTCTAGACAAATAGGAAACCAATAATAAACTATTTTACACCGTAACATATGGAATGTGTATTTTTAAGCAAAAGTAACAACAATTACTGTGTAGATAGGTATTTAATTAATAAACCAGTGTAAACTCCATATAACGTCGCTCGATGTAACGACGAACTTTGATTATTCTATCGAGTTTCTGACAATGGGGACAACAGGAATAAATTTTAATTATTTTTATTGAGTTCCACTGTCCCCATTAACAGGTCCACCGTCAATGGGGACAACAGGAATAAATTGTAATTATTTTATTTAGTTCCGCTGTCCCCATTGACGGTATACCTGTTAATGGGGACAACAGGAATAAATTTTAATTATTTTTATTCAGTTCCGTTGTCCCCATTGAATGGGGACAGCGTCAATGAGGACAACAGGAATACATCGTTTTTTCGAACCAGTTTAATCTCGGTGTCTTCAAATCCAGAGTGAATAGGTTCGTTCTATCTTTGATTTTTCTATCTTACCACCAGGTAAGGTAGTGGGCAAGGGCTTGGCTATCATCAATTAAATTAAAAAAAGTGGTACTCCGGGACTGCTGACAGAAATGAAAACCTGAATAAAAGCAGACTACACTACAGATACTTATATACCGAGGTGTCAGTGTCAGTGATAGGTGTCGGTAACAGTGTCGCGAGTTCAACGTTTTTTCTCACTTGGTTTTCACTATGCCCAACGCGCCTAAAGAAGTTTTCACTTCAAAAAAACATGTAACTTAGACCTGTTTTATACAGACGTTTTACAGACGTCAGTTTGGGTGCTTGTAACCATAGTTAAAAAAACATAGAAAATCGACAAATAGTTAAATTAAAGTTGTTCCATTGAAATCCAATTGAAATGTTACATTCTATATTTTTAGAGAGTAAAATGTTATATGCCATAAACTTAACCTCTCGGCAGCCAACTACCAAATCAAAGTAATAAACTACGAAATCAGAAGACGTCGAAAACAGACCCAATTCTTGCCCCCAGGCCCCGGGAGAATAAAAAAAACGCCGGATCAGTTTCTATTTTACGGCCCCTACCCTTCAAGGGCCATATAGTACGGGCACATTATGACCCAACTACTGCGCTTCGTAAGTTGGGTAGTGCCCTATTGGGAAGAAAGTTTTTATGCGTAGGGAAATTCAGACAAATCGTATTGATGTTAGAGCAAAGGGCTGTTTCAATCAAGTGTTTTTGTGCCTCTAAATAACCCTTTTTTTAAGGATTTTGTGAAAGTCAGTTGTCTGTCGTGAAAGTTTTTTGTTATTTCTATTTTTCAGTGTTTGATTTGAATGTGTGGGGCTCTTATTATCAGATTTTTTAGACTGCAAAAATGTTTTGATGTATTCAACATTTATAGACCGGCAGCTCGCGACAGATTTTATCGATCAATCGTACCATGTATGCCTTTTAAGTTGTTGATTCTAGAGTAGGTTTAACTAAAAAATGGATTTAAGCGAGATCGTAAGAGCGGGACATGTAGCGTCCAATGCCATATGAAACCGCAAAAAAAAAATATAATTTTTAATCAATCGTATCACGTATGTAATTCATGCCATGGTGAAGTTTATGGAGAATAAATATAGTGGACCAGCATTGGCATACGTGGAGGTCGGGTCTCTGTGGCTGAACTCAATACTCGCATTTGCAAAAAAAAAATTAACAATTTTTTCCAATCTCGTATCTCGTATGCCATGTATACTAAATGTTTATATTAACTGTGAAAATAAAATATATAACATATATATATATAGACGACCTCCGTGGCGCAGTGGTTGAATAGCCGACTGAGAGGCAGGAGGTAGCGGGTTCGATTCCCGCCGCGGAACAAATGTTTGCATGATCTACAGATATGTGTTCCGGGTCTGGATGTTTTTCTATATATTATAAGTATGTATTTACAAAAAAAATGTATATAAGTATTCTGTTATCAGTTATCTGGTTCCCATAATACAAGCTCTGCTTAGTTTGGGGCTAGATAGCGCTGTGTGAAATGTCCAGCAATATGTTTTTATTTATATATAAAAATCAGAAATAACCAAGGGTACATACATGGTTCAATTGATTTAAAAATAAATTGTACTGTACAAACGCGATAATTGAAAAAACAACATCGGCCCAAGTTTAAACGTATGCAAACTAGTTACAAATTATTTTCACAGTTAATATAAAAATTTAGTATACATGGCATACGTGATACGATTGACAAAAATTGTTATTTTTTTTTGCAAATGCGAGGATTGAGTTCAGCCACAGGGACCCGACCTACACGTATGCCAATGCTGGTCCACTATATTTATTCTCCTTAAACTTCATAATGGCGTGAATGACATACGTGATACGATTGATTAAAAATTATATTTTTTTTCAATTTCACATGGCATTGGACGCTACATGTCCCGCGCTCACGATCTCGCACAAATCATCAAACATTTTTTAGTTTATCCTACTATATAATCAACAACTTAAAAGGCATACATGGTACGATTGATCGATAAAATCTATCGCGAGCTGCCGGTCTATTATAGCTTTCATATCTTATTATATATAATAATTATTTTTATTAAATTTTTTAATGCACAGATGATTTATATATGTACAAAGAAAGGACTTTTTATATGCTACATGAACATGTAACAAGCTTATGGCATATCTGATGTTACGTGGTAACCATCACCTATAACAGAGAATTGCCTAGTAGGCCACACACCTTAGAAATATGCCCTACGATTGCACTGTCCTGCGTCAATTAACTTGAAGCATACAGGTGTAAAGCCGCTTAACAAAGTTCAACAATATTTTCTACTCGTCATCCATGACAGGTTGAAAACAGGCAATTTACTAAAACAAAAATATAGCCGTTAAGGGCCGAACTTTGCAAAGTACAGTAAAATCGAAAAAAATATGCTCTTTGCATCATAACTTCCAATTTACAAGGATAATAACAAAATAGCTTCAATTAAAAAAAAGATCTACCAATATCGCTCAAAAAACCTTCTAAAAGTTGCATTACGAAAAACAATGAGACTTGTTATTAAAAACCGAACACAGATAAAACACAATCCTAATTGTATTATTGATCGGCCAGTAGCTTTCCTGAGAAATATGAGTAAAGTTTAAGAATTCACACAAAAAGTGCGAATACTATCGCTGAGCTTATAATTTGAAAGCACACCGGTGCAAAGCTCAATGGTTCAAACCCCATCTACCTAAACTTTTTGCACTCAAAAATATGTTTTTTTTTTTGTTTCAGTACCTCCAAACAAAACGTATATCTTCGGCGAGGGAGAACATGCGACACAGAGTACTTTGCTTACCCTAATGTGTACTGCCTCGGGTGCCAGACCGGCGGCTACGATACAGTGGTACAATGGCACCACTAAGCTGTCGGGGACGGACTACAACATACATGTGAGTATTTTTGTAAATTAAAAACTTATTTAGTCGCACTATAAAAAAAGATTTTAAAACAAGGGGCTAAAGCAGTGTTTTGCGTCACGGGCGCTATATTGAATCCCGCTATACGCATCGAAGGATCAAGAGTTAACTCACGAGCGGAGCGACGGAGTCACTAGAATCCTGACTGAAGAGAGGGATATAAGCCAGCACGCCCAAGATGCAGACAGTTTTATCACGAGGAGAATGCTCTACTTTTCACAGTTTCTGCGAGACAATCAAAACCAAATCTAGGTTGGTGCATTCTGTGCAGAGGTTAGTTCGATTTACGAATAAGTTCTTACTGTGTTCGTTGGTTCAAATTTTAAAACAGACATGATTCCAAATTCAAATCACATTGAAATTCATTTCAATGTAATTCAGTACAACTTTACTTTAACTCAGCCGTAGGGATTTAATCACCTGCTTTCGGTGAAGTTTACATGACATATAATTTGACATTGTCGAGTAGGTGGTGTGAAAACACTTTTTTTTGGGAAGCGAATGAAACCGTCTCGGGACGGTGACGCTAAATCGGGTAAACTCGGTTTCAGTTGACTTCAGCCAAGCGAGTTTTCATGCACTCCGTCTGTACCTCTGAGTTATTTCCTAGTTAAAAGTTATTACCTATTTTAAATAACAAACGCGTACTCGAGGTTATTGTCCAACACGAAGTGTACAAAGTTCAGACGGAGTAACACGTACTAATAGTTTACACATGTTACTAATAGTTTGTTTTTTCACTTTTACCACGTGTACCACCGAATTATTATTATTAAGTAGTATTTACGATTTTATACTTAGTAATTTAATACAATCTCACTGCAGTACACACCAATCGAGATTTATATTGTGTTACCAAGTTTTTAATGTTGTGTCAGATGAATGTTTTCGTTCTCTTTTGTTTTTATTTATTTACATCATTTTTGGATATTATATAAAATATAAAAAATGCTGGACAGTTTAAACAGCGCCATCTAGCCCCAAACTAAGCAAAGCTTGATAACTATGTAAACCAGGTAACTTATAGAATACTTATCCACATATTTTTTGTAAATACACACTATATAGAAAAATACCCAAACCCTGAACAAATATTTATAGACAATGCAAACATTTATAAAATATAAATATATTAAGATAGAATACATTAAGTCTTACCTTATCTGGTATTTCCACATCAGTTCTCCTTCTGTGAAGATTCACGACTATCTTGAAGCATCGTATATTCGTAATAGGGTATCTCTGTTTCAACGGGCTAGTGATGGGAAGTAGAGTTACGGATTAAGGTTAGATTAGTAAATCAAATAGATATTAATATAGTGAAACATAAGTATATCTGGACTGTCCAATCCAATCTTAGTAAATTTAAAATATGAGAGACTATGGAATAAGTTTAAAAGTTAATTATTCTTATTTTAATATTTATTTAACTTTTGTTAAACTTGTGAAATTAGTTTAATTTTTGTAATTTATTGTAACTTTTTAACATAATTCAAATAATTAGATATGTTTTATAATTTGGAATATATCTACTAAGATTTGATTTTTTAATAAAAAAAATATTTATTGGTCAGAAGCAACTAATTAAATATGTATTCTAGAACGTTCTTCTGAAGCATTATGTTTGATGATACTATATCGAAGCTATATCAAAAAATGTCTGAGTTATCAGTCTCGGTTCGAAATTATGTTTAAAGATAAGTAAAATAATATAACTATTTATTGTTATTACGAAACAAACAGTTTAACACTAAATTAAAACTAAAAATGCAATACAATGACCAGCCTCATCACAACCAGTTCAGTTAAAACACGGCCCGTAATTTTTTATTGCTAAAAATGATGCTGTTTCGTGAAAATAATGACAATTTGGTTACCAAAAATTTAACTAAACAGTCTTGTTTTCATCTACTGTATGGGTTATAATCCAATACCTATACATATACTAAAATTCTTATTGTATTGTATTCATTTATTTCAGATAACTTTTATCCATAATCACAATAAGTTAAAACAAATTACCTACAAACAAAATAAATAAAATTAAATCAATAAGTATTATAATATAGTAGGTAAGTTAAAATTAAAATTAAAATAAACAACAGTCAATTATATTAATTAATTAATTACCTACGTGTTTTAAATTTCCAGTAATTATCCCCACCCAATGCCTCTAATTAATAATTTAAAATCCGTAACAGAAACCGGTAACACTATTAACGGATTATCCCCTCCCTAGTCGAGAAATGAGATTCAGAACGTGAGTTAGTTAGCATTTGTATATTTAATGAAGTGAAATGAAACGTCAGCGTTCGTAGAGCATACACCACCTAATATAGAAAGTCGGTAAGTTTATACAGAATGCTTATATTATGTATATATATTATGTACACCCAAAAAGGTTAAATTTTTGACATTTCTGAATATTTTTAAATCCAGTGACATTTTTTCCTAACCTGCACTGTCCTACTGCTGGGCAAAGGTCTCCCCCAATTTTTTCCACCCCTCTCGATCCCTGGCCAACTCTACCCAATCACTGTTGAAGACATCTAGGTCATCGGGCGACCGCGTCGTCTTCTGCCGTCTACGGGTATCCATCCTGCGATTTATTTTGCCCGTCTACAGTACTATGTATGCTCAGACCGATTGGACTGCAGTCTTAGAGAGGAGACCTATACCCAACAGTGGATGCTGGAGGCTAGATGAATAGATAGAAATCATTTGTTGTAAAATAGCTTTCGTAAACTACTCTGATTCATGTATGAGCAAACTTACAGACTTTAAACTTACAATATGGTTTATTTTAATTATTATGTTTAATTTGCAATGTGTTCTGCCCACCATGACTAACGGTGCCGAGACATGGACGCTCACGCAGGAGGCTGTGTACAGGTTAAGAGTTGCACAGAGAGCCATGGAGCGTACCATGCTCGGCATCAAACTCTTGGATCGACTTCCAAACGTCGAGATCCGTAGAAGAACGAAGGTTCATGATGTTGGGAATCGAGTTATGGAGCTCAAATGGTCTTGGGCGGGACACTTGGCAAGACGTGGTGATGACAGGTGGAGCAGGGTAGCAACTGAATGGTGGCCGAGGAATGGCTGTAGAAGGGTTGGACGTCCGGCAGCGAGATGGGTGGACGAAATGGGTGAGACTAGCGCATGATGTGGCGGATGGCACAAACTTGGGGAGGCCTATACCCAGCAGTGGGTGAGGTCAGGCTGTGGATGATTGATGATGATGATGTTTTATTTGTTTATCTTTAGAGTTTATCTTTATTTCTAGGTTACCTACACATTTAGTAGTGTAACACGTACGAAGTCGCGGGCAACATCTAGTAAACAATAAATGAGGTAAACATTATATCAATATTAAAGGTACGTTTCCCGTAGGTCTAATAGTCCATTAGCGCCACACTTGAAAAAATAATCAAACAAAAACAAAATCCACAATCAAAAAACCCCTTTACCAATCTAACTCAGCGAAACACTGGAAACTTTTAAACAATTCCATTCGAACTAATTAATATTAGGGGTCCGGAAAATATTTGTGCAAACGGACCGCGGGTTCCGTATAATTAGTTTCACTAAGTCGTTAAGTAGTTCCTTTTTGGGGGGGCTCGAATCTCCCGGCGTAGGTGACGTGTGAATTTTCCTTTATTTTATGGGCGCCGAATAAAACATTAATTAGTTAGGGGAACATGAAAGTAGGGAACTGTTTCAAGTGAAATACCAAAAATATAAAAGTTTTCATGTGAGGTAGCGCAAGCAAACTCTATTGTTACATGTGTTTTCATTGTATCTCACTAAATTCTAAGAAAACAAAACGCTTTTTCCGTAATGGTGCTGAATACACGTATTTTTATACCTCCAAGTTTTTTATTGATTGATACAGAATACATTAATATACAAATACTCTCTTAGTTACATACTTATATACTTATACATAAACTATGTGGAACTTATTGAGTGATATGGCTTAGTATGTATAAAAGAGAGTTTTATAAGATCCTCTACACTTGTTAGGTTGTTATATAGGCCATCTGGTTATAAGAAGCAGCCTATGCTCAAAGTCAATGTTTTTTATTCATTAAAATCACGAGGATCACTTTGAAAAGTCAATTTTACTGCCTGTTCCTTTGCGTCCAAGCTAGGAATGAAAGGCAAGAAACAAGGCTAGTTGTTTTTTAAATGATCATTTTAGAATACATAACAATACAGGAAATAAATTACGTCTAAATTGTAACATTTTGAACGAGCTGGAGCAATTTCAATCCCAAGCTTCTCTATCATCTAAATAATCCGATATTTTATAGTAGGCTTTTTTATAAAGACTTTGTTTAATTACGTTTTAAAATTTGTTAATTGCCAATTTTTGTACATGACTTGGGAGTTTGTTAAGTGAAAACCTTGCCCTTTAAACGATTTACTAACTTTATGGAGTCTACAAGTGGCAACAGCGAGTTTATCTTTATTTCCAGTATTAAAATTAAGATTAATGGACATGTATATAACTCCAACGGCATCACTCGCGCGATGCCATCACACTAATCACACTTAATAAAATGTGAAAGTTTAGATGTTTGTTTGGGGACACGTCACGTCAACCACGTCGTAATGGCTAAAACAATTTCGATGAAATTTGGCGTGTACGTAGATAACCTGAATTAACACATAGGCTACTTTATGTTGACAAACAATGCGTGCGAAGCCGCTGGAGGATGCTAGTGAGATATACAATTGAAATCAATTGATAACCCTTCAACTAAACACAGCAATCATAAGGGTAACTAATCAACATTGACCTGTTGCTGTTGGTGTTGCTGTGTGCTGAGCTGTGCTAAACTTTAAGTATCCCAACTTGCTCCTCATAGATTAGAATGAGAAAATAAAAAAAGCGGCCAAGTGCGAGTCGGACTCGCCTATGAAGGGTTCCGTAGCAGCAAGTACATATATAAAAGTTCTTGTAGTTCGTTCTAAATTTTTTTTATACTTGAGTTGCTTGAATGGAAGTTAAATTGCGGTTTACGATTTGTGACGTATTAAAAAAAACTACTTACTAGATCTCGTTCAAACCAATTTTCGGTGGAAGTTTGCATCGTAATGTACATCATATATTTGGAAGTGTCTCTCGTGCAAACTATTCGGTTTAGAAAAAAATTATATTAGAAACCTCAATATCATTTTTGAAGACCTATCTATAAAAACATACACGTATGGGTTTGATGAAAAAAAAATTTAAGTTTCAGTTCTAAGTATGGGGAACCCCCAAAATTTATTGCTTTTTTTCTATTTTTGTGTGAAAATCTTAATGCGGTTCACAGATTACATCTACTTACCAAGTTCCAACACTGTAGCTCTTAAAGTTTCGGAAAAAAGTGGCTGCGACATACGGACGGACAGACAGACAGACAGACATGACGAATCCATAAGGGTTCCGTTTTTTGCCATTTGGCTACGAAACTCTATAACATTTTGCGCTACGTTTTGTATCATGTGCTTTGTTTCAGTATTTTGACAACACTACTCAATGTTGACTAGTCACCCTTGCTTACTTAGAAATAATAACTTATACGATGATAATCCCCGAACAAACTCTTTCACAAGGATCTCTCCTATTCTGATAAAATGTCCCTTTTTTATGCTACATGGAGATGGAACAAGCATATGTCCCACCTGATGTTAAGTGGTAACCATCGCCTGAACCTAAAACTGCCTCGTGGGTCACGCACCTTAGAAACTTGCGTGACGATGCACTGCCCTACAGCCATCCACTTGAGGCATACGACCATACCCATCAAACCGAAACTCAGCAATGCTGCTTGGAGACAAAAATAGTACGTCGGTAGTACTTCCCCGGACGAACACTTTCACAGGGATCTCTCCTACTCTGATAAAATGTTTATTCTAGTATCACTACCACAATAATAAATCTACGACTTGTGAAAACAAAGCTGTTCTTCTTTAAGTGAGTGTCTGTGCCCCACAGTATAAGCTGCAATATAGATCTGGTTGTAATTTCAAATAGCCAGCTTCGGTAGCCGCCCCACCTGCGCTGAGTTTCTACTTGGCACAGAGGTGGGTGGAGTAACCTTGGCCATAAAATATTTAATTTCATATGTTGCTAGCAATTAAAAACTCAATTTTTTCGTACAAACAAATAAGTTTAAGTACATTTATCAACAGAAAGAATTAATAATGATCTACAAGACAAAAATCCTCCACCGCTGTGGTTATGCCCTTTAATTAGTGTGAATTACGTTGCATCAATAATGATTTTGGGCAGACTTAACCAATTTAGCAAAAGAATTAAATAGATTATTACTTAATCAAAATTTGCATTTATAAAAAAAATTATAAGAAACATTCAATTGAAAAACAACAACATTTCTTATAATTATTATTATTCCTTACATAATATATTAATACTTCTATTTTTCATAATAATCTAATTAAGCCTATCATAATTGTATGCAAACACCAATTAGTGCCCATTCGTTCTTACGAGATCTAATGACTTGCCTAAAAAAGGTTTCCGCAGAATAACAGCACCAAGCCGTCGATCGGTGGCGAGGCATAATGCTGAGCTGAAACCCATTTGCTGCAGTAGCACATACACACCTACTTACCACTTTTTAATTTTTCCCTGACTTCATTGTATATATCTTATTTCATTCCATGTTCCTAAGTTTGTTGAATGCAATTTTCTGTTTTCTCTTACTTGTGCTTTCTCTTTGATGTTATACCTTTTGAATGTATTGTGTGAATTTGTGTGTGCTGTGGTAGCAAATAAATGTCTGTCTATGTCTGTCTGTCTAATAAACATTTAAAGTATAAGGTTGAAAAGAAAATTAAATTAAAGAAGGAATGGATGAAGGGAAGGGAGGCCTTTGCCCAGCAGTGGGATCTAGCGGACTCATTAAATTAGATTAGATTGGTTTCACATTCATTCTTTGTGTGAGCTAAAATACGTTTACTATATAGACAAAGAGAAACAGAAAAACTACAAAAAGTATATTTAAATAAATTCTGCGCTCATAAATGTACTTTCTGAAGACATAGATATGGACAATCATATATTCACTACATTAGTACACAATACATAAGCAAAAAAAAAACACAAATACAGTTACATTTTAGGACAGAGGAAAGACAAAAAATTAAACAATTAAATAGTATAAACGTAAATCATAAACAAAAACAAGAGAACTTGAAAAATATTGTGTGCAGTAAATGGGACTCGACTCAGCATTATGCCCGACGTGAATGTCGAGACCCCTCTATTTTGCCACTTGACCCTGTGAGAATATTGTACTGAACACAAACTAAAGTTAAAAATGTTATGTACTCGTACATAAACCGACTCTACCAAAATTTCTACTTTCAATACCCAATCGCTACTCCACAGATTTCCTTGTCCGGCATCCGCCCAAGGTGGCCAGACCGTTCCAATAAGTCAAATTCAATAATACTAGCAAATGAAACGTCACACTTTCGAAGCGAAGCGAAAACTCTATATTTTCGCTTTTGTAGAACTCTAGCGCAGTTTGTTTTTGAGTTTCAGAACGAATTTAAAATTTGTTTAATATTTGAGCTAGTTATTAAGTTGGGATTTGCAATTTATAATTTTGATAGTACCTATTTCGGAAAATGTTCACAGTTTGACCGCAAGGGTCGCTCGCGAATTCGCTTATTTTTTTTATAAGTGCGGTTATTTGCGGTGAGGTGGGCGAGCTACCGGTTATGTTGTAAAAGTTTACGGGTTTGATTTCCGTACATGTATTCATGTCATGTATTTCTCAAAATTAATTCCCTAAGAAAGTGAAATCTAGTGTGTGTTTAACAAAAAAAACCGGCCAAGTGCGAGTCTTACGCACTTGGCCTTGAGGACACGCGCACGAAGGATTCCGCACCATTATCTATAAAATGGGAATAAAATCAAGTTTGTTGTATGGAAATATGCTGTAAATATTGCAAGCGTCTACCTGTTTCCGTTATCAATATCAAGTAAAAACGAGCAAAAAAATCACGGTTGTTGTATGGGAGCCCCTCTTAAATTATTTATTTGATTATTTTTTAGTATTTGTTGTTATAGCGGCAACAGAAATACATCATCTATAAAAATTTCAACTGTTTAGCTATCACGGTAAGATCACGGTTCATGAGATACAGCCTGGTGACAGACGGACAGGTAGACAGGCGGGTATACAGAGAGCGGAGTCTTAGTAATAGGGTCCCGTTTGACCCTTTGGGTACGGAACCCTAAAACCCGTAGTCTCTGGCTCTTTAAACCAGAAACTTATCAAAAATCTTCTATATTTAGAAATTATATTTTTTAATTTTTTCAAAATATCAGGGGCTTATTTCGGGATGGTCAAAAGTTACATTTTGTGTAACAAAACATTATAAATGTACAAACTTACGTAATTTATTTTCAAGGTACTTAATTAGACTTGAACTACAAATAGCCATTAATTTTTATGATTACACTAATATTATTAATGGGAAAGAACCAATTTTGATGAAATTCGGTGAGTCAATAGATTAAGACCTGGATTGGCACATAGGCTACTTGTTATTAGCAAACCACGCGTGCAAATCCACTGGCAGAAGCTAGTACGGCAATAAGGCAAAAAAATGGCATAACCTACAAACTTATTTGAACTTTGACAAAAACTTTTTAAATAATAATTTGCCTGTGAGAATTGATGATAAAATAATTCTTTCCGTTTTTATGTTAAACCGAGCTGACAGTGAAGAATGACTAGATTAATTTCTTTCGGCGCCATTTTCTTTTTTCCTTTACTTTTCCGACACCATTTTTGTTAGAGACTGTTCTTGTGCGATTGTGATTTTTACCCGTTTAGATCCATAACAATTAAATTAATTAGTGTGCATTCTGAAGTGCTTTTAGACCAAAAATTATAAAATTAATTAAAATCTCAAGTTGATGCCCTACAAGAGCATGAGCAGCACATGTAAGGCACATTCTTACTGGGCAATGCTTTGTTAGACACGATGGCTACAACTTATCATCAGCTGGGCCACTTACTTGTTTCATCTTCATGTTGTATAAAAAAGCACCTAACTCTTGGATTCTTTAGTAAAAAATATATAGATTGATGCACTAGAAAATTACAGGCACATGAGGCTTTACACCTGTATGCCTCAAGTGGATGGACGCAGGGCAGTGCATCGTAGAGCAAATTTGTAAGGTGTGTTACATGCGCAAATTTTTTGTGTTTTTGTGAATGGTTTTTATATTGCTTGGATGATCTGTTTTGAATGAATGAATGAAAATATTTTATTGTACACCTTAAATAATAAAAAATACAGACAAAATAGAAGACACAAAGCAAATAGTACAATAGCCGGTCTTATCGCTTTGAAGCGATTTTTTCCAGATAACCTTTAGATGGAGAGGATTTAGTTATGTCAAAGATATATAAGGCGAAGATATGGATGAAGGGAGTGCAACTTAAATACTAAAAAAATACTAAATTAAATTCTTATCTTTTTAACAATAAGAATATAAAGTTATTTTAAATAAAATACAGAAGAAACAGTTGAATCATCTAAAGACCGTTGCAAACGATCTATAGATAGCTCAACTGATCTAGCTCACTACAAGGCGGAAGTGTCCCCAATACACTTGATGCATTGCCCCACTGAATCGCAATGCTTATGCGTGGACCCAGATAATCACCAGTTCTCGGATCACACGTAGCTTCGACCAGATGCCCAGAAATAATTTTGAAAACGCGATGGGCCCCGGTACCCCATGGACCCAGGGTGTCGACCCCAAATGGCTCAAATACGTAAGCGCTGTCGAGACTTCAATACATGCGCCGCCAATTATTTTTGAATTTGAACAAATACTTACTAAAAAGGTGTGCATGAGTCGCACTTGACCGTTTATTAAGTAGGTAATTATCTCGTCAGAGTTTCCCTTGTAGTTTGAAGTTACAAGTTCTTGAAAAAATCGTTTTATATTCCGCGTAAAAAGTTTGTGACATAATTGTTTGTGAAGCCTTAAGGCAGTGTTGGAAATTTTTTCCTCAAAGTTCTGTTTCAAACGACATAGAGTTTTATGAAAAGATTGTTTTTGTAATAACTCATTAAAAAGACCGGTCAAGTACGAGTAGGACTTGCGCACCGAGGGTCCCGAACCTAGATAGGACAAGTAAGGAGTGGAACTCACTTCCGACGTTTTTCCAAAACAGTATTGTCTC
The DNA here is from genome assembly GCA_918857605.2 of Philereme vetulata. Classification (NCBI taxonomy): domain Eukaryota; kingdom Metazoa; phylum Arthropoda; class Insecta; order Lepidoptera; family Geometridae; genus Philereme; species Philereme vetulata. The sequence goes on from OU975425.1 coordinate 1,250,004, forward strand.
GGAATCTTCAATTCCAGAGTGAATGGGTGCGTGAATGGTTCTAGGAAAGCGTGCTCCATCTTCGATCACACCAACACTTAACATTAGGTGAGATAGTGGTCAAGCGCTTGACTATCATCAATGAAAAAATAGGCTTTTTTCTCTATACAAATATTAGAAAGAGGAAAGATTTGTTTGTTTATATTGAATAGGCTCCGAAACTACTGGACCGATTTAAAAAAATCTTTCACTCTTGGGAAGCTACACTATCACCGGATGACATAAGCTACTTTGTACCCAACTGCAAAGAAGGAGGATAATGTTTTTATTGAAAAACTACGCGTGCGAAGCTGCGGATTGGTCAGCTAGCAGCACCATCTAATTATGTGACCGGTAAACAAAGAAAACAATTAAAATAGATATCTAAAGAAACTGTTTTAGATAGATACTTCGTTATAATTTTCCTGTAATCTTTGCATAGATATCTATCACGTCAAAATTTATAAAAATACCCATTTTCAAAATGCTCGGAAAACTTTCTAGGTTAAACTATCTAATAGCTTCTGTATTTTTAACATTTAGAGCTATGCATATTAATTCCAAATCTTCACCAGACCCTGATCTAGATAGATAGATAACTCTTTATTGAATTACCACACAAACAGAAATAATACAAAAATAAGTACTAGGTTAAAATAAATAAGGCAATACATTGGGCGGCCTTATCGCTAAAAGCGATCTCTTCCAGGCAACCTTTGGATGGAGCGAAATTTATAAAAAATACGGAGTGCGGTGTACTTTAGAGTACACCATTATACATTACATATACATACATATATTACATACATTTACACATAATATATTCTAAGATATAATAATAATATGAAGTTTTAATCCTAATACTTAATATACTTATAAAATAGACTAATATATAGGTATATACATATAGCAAACTATACTAACAGATAAAATAAGTACATAAATAGTAAATAAATAACGCTAGGAAGATGACCTCGTCAGGTAATGGTGTTTCACCTTCAATTTGAAGGTGTGTAAGGACGATGACCGTCTTACTTCTACCGTCTGATCTAGTAAAGCGAACCGCATTTTCGAACCATCTATCACAAAATAATAGATGTACAAACAAATTGCTTACAAACAAAAAGCAATAGAACAGTTCTTAGAAGTTTTACAAAGAACAAACTATCTATTACCAACTCGGGAAAATTTCAACTCGATCGGATAACGGGAAAACGTCAAAAACTATCTTTCTTACAAACCCACTATAATATTGACTGACTTGGTTGAAAACCAGTGCACAAATTGATGTTTCTATAACTAGAACTTATAAAATTATAACTCAACTCTATCATTAATAATTTTAATATTTTTTTAAGTACTTACATACTTGTATCTTTCTTCAAAATAATATACTGATCGAACCTGATAGAACTGAGCTAAATTGTTTGATTTTGTTGAAAATTAATATTTTTCATTTTTTTTTTTTATATCATTTTGAATCATCAACTTACGCCAGTCCCTTCCAGCTTATGAGCTTTATTTTCAAAAATGTATATGCCAACGGTCTGTCCCGCCCGTGGCTTCGTTAGCGTTTTCAATAAAACCCTCCTTTCTATTAAATCGGTTAAAAATAAATCAATGTCTCCATCGCAGTCATAATCTATATATATCCAAATTTCAACGAAATCGGTCCGGCCGGAACAAGTATCTGTAGATCATGCAAACATTATTTTTTCCACAAAATGTTTGTATTTATACTGTAAGGGTTAAAGTTCGATAAAAGGTGAACCAAGGTTTATTAGATGGTAAAAATACCTTACTATCGAAACAGTCTTTTATCCCTAAGATGTGTTTCAAATCCCACTAAGCCTCTTACCTTTACCGAGAGATGGTATTTGAACTATACACACACAGTGGGTTTTTATAACTGAACAGTACGGGAAAGTCTGAAACCATAGCATATACAGAGAGACTGTCTGAGGAACCATTTAGTCTTTTAATTATGGATAGGTTTGGTATCGTAAACTTTTTGGTGAAGTTTGCCGTGATAATGATTAAATAATACTTCTGTTTTTATAAAACGAATCGACTCAGTTTCATTATTATTTCAGTGTATTGGAGTAAAACAAGTTGGAAATTAGAAGTTGCTCCAAATAATGAAAACTTTTTCACAAACTATATCTAACCATACAGCTAGTTTGATGTATTTCTAAATTTACTTAATTTTATTCAATTCAGCCAAAAACGATTCGCATTTGTCTCTTAAAATCTGTTCAGAAATTTTTTGATTTGATTTTTTTGTTCAGATATTTTAAATGTTCAGCATTATTTAATTTATTTACATTAAATTGAGATACCGAACAATCAAAATATCCAGCCGTACTTCCGCCATTCTCTAGATACCAAAATCACATTTTGGTCCTTTCCGGTTGACTCGAAAGTTAAATATTAACAGTTCATTTATATTCAAAATTGACTTCGTCAACCTCCAGACATTCTCCACATAATTTGTAATTGAACACAAGATAAAGACCTTTATTATCTTTATCTCTCGAATTAACATTACAATAAAGACAGAAAAGCAGTCATTTATTTAGAACTCATTATTCTGTTACGTTGAATTCTAATTCAATACTAAAGTTTGGTACTTAGTAATCCGGTGTTTTTTTAAGACGCGACTTTTTGTATTATTTTGCTTGCATAATCTACACCAATATTATAAATTAGAAAGTAACTATAACTGTGTTTCTTACGTTTTCACGACTAAATGGCTAATCCGATTTCTATTTTTATTGACAAGCCACGCGTGCGAAGTAGTGATGATCATGTGATGATCTGGGTTCCGCGCGATTACCACTTGGTTAAGTGACCAGTATAAGTACTTTCGTGTTTTAGGGGGCATAATCTAAAGTCAATATACTTATTAAATATACATAAATTGGGAAATATTTTTGACAATTATTTACAATGACATACAGAAGAAACAGTTGAATCATCTAAAGACCGTCGCAAACTATCTATATATAGCTCAACTTGTCCTGATCACTACCGGTGGAAGTGTCCCCAAGACACTGGCTGTATTGCCCCGCTGAATTGCAATGCTTATACGTTGACAAATATAAGCGCCAGCTCTCGGATCACACGTCGCTTCGACCAGACGCCCAGAAATAATTTTAAAAATGGGATGGGGCCTGAAACTCCATTGACTCAGGGTCTCGACCCCAAATGTCTCAAATTTTTTCACTTTATAGATATTCGTTTGACCACAATCTCACCTGGTGGTAAGCGATGATGTGGTCTGAGATGAAGCACGAAGATCTAAAAGAAACCTATTCACTCTTACCTTAAAGACGCCCGGATTGTATTATTTAAAAAAAACAACGTCAGATACGTAAGCTTTGTCGAAATTTGCCGCCACACCGGCTTCAACTGCTGTAACTAAATATTGGTTACATTTGGAATCTCTTGGTCGTATAATTCAATATTAATCAATAATTAATGTCCGACTGCCTTTTCTTGCGCCTGGAGTGTGTAAAAACTTGCATAGATAAAACCAATCTAGTTAAACTAGCTTTCTATTAACAAACCACGTCCGAATCGGTCCATCGAATGGGAACAACGATGCGATAGACAGACATAGGCATTTTTTGTTTTCTTTACAGGAGGAGAAGCTTATGGCGTCAATCTTATAACACCCCTCTTTTTTCATCGGGTGTTAAAAAGCGAAAACTATTGAGCTCACAAACTCTTTAATTTATACATTAATTTAGCAACAAAATTATAAATTTCTATTCAATTAGTATTTAAAACACAGAGTCGCGCCTAAAAGTCGTACGTTTTGTCGCGGCCGATACAATCAATCAAGTTTTACGCCCTAAGTTCCAAGTAAAGAAAGTGTTTTGTTCCCCGCCGCAAAACATGGCTTTTCGGCTTAGCTATAATTGAAGTCGTCGAATGAAGACACTCTATCAATTTGATGACAATTAATTTACTTTACTAACTTGGGTGAAACTTTGGCAAAACACGGACTAAGTTTTGTTAAGAAACTCTGGACTAATAATTACTTCATTTTGGTAATAAGTTAGTAAGTTATTGGGGGCAATTCAGCTGGCACAAAGTATACTAAATTTTGTTTAGATTAACTCTTTATTGTACACCAGCTGCGCTAACTTGTGCGTCGTTAAGCTGTGCGGCGTGACGCAACACACTTTGTCGATATCGAGTAATGTCTCGTTTACCCGAACATGCACGTCAATAAGGAAGTTTGTCGTCATTCACTGCCATACTTCTCGGGGTATGCAACTCTATGTCGTCCTCAAAAAGTGCAATGACTAAATACTCGCGCTGGAGTGTAAAAATTTGTTTGAATTTCTATGGCTAAAACAGCTGCCATGAAACTGGGCATCCTCAACAAGGTCAGGAGATACTTCACACCAGGACAGCTTCTTAGTCTTTACAAAGCTCAAGTCCGGTCTGGTATGAGTACTGCTGCCACCTTTGGGATGGTCCGGCCAAATACCAGCTCGCTACCTTAGACTCGATAGAACGTAGGGCTTTTAGGCTTATAGGTGGGCAACATATGGCAGAGACTAAGACCCAAAGTCTCGAACACCGCCGTAAAGTTGCAAGCCTAAGATCTTTTACAGAATATATTTTGGAGAATGTTCCCAGCAACTATACGATCTGATCCCACCATCCCCCTTCCATCAAAGGACAAGCAGGCGCACGGCTCAGTACCTAGTTGATATACCACCCATTCGCACACACCGTTTTGGTTCTACGTTCTTGATGCGTACAGCTGGAGGTATGGAACACTTATCTGTTTTTCCTAATAAATACGATCCGGGCCTCTTTAAGTTAAGAGTGAATAGGTTTCTCCTAGATGTTCGTGCTACATCTTAGACCACATCATCGCTTACCATCAGGTGAGATTGTGGTCAAACGAAGTTCTATCATGTGTAAAAAAAAGAATTATGATGCATGTGTTAGCAAAAGTAGAAATAAAGAAAACTCGATTTTACAGAAGAAAACGAATCGAGCAAATATTGTCCTGTTGAGCATATTAACTCTACAGAATTTTACTTAGAAAACTTTCGTGATTGCTTTCAATAATTATTATAAATACGGAATTTATGACGTACTGTCTTATCGGTGTTTCGGTTTAATTCGTGAACCTTCATCAGGGTGAGTGCGATCCGCTCCGAATAACGTCTCGCCTCGCACTACGCGCCGCAGCTCTTTGTTTTTATGAATGAATTTTAGCATTCAAACTGTACCTATGTCAAATCTTACACTCACAATAAGCATAAAAACGGGTACAAAGTCTTTTCTTCGCGTATTAATATACTATACTAAACTTATTTTTAAGTTAATCAACCGTTTCTACGTACAAGTTGCAGTTTCATCGATACTTGAACATGTTCCCCTCACTAACAAGATGAATAGACGATAAGTTCAACTAAGTAAACTTCTTACCATTATTTTTGCATGGTAACTATCGAAAACATAATTTATAATACCGATAACTATCGATATTTTCGCTATAATTTTTTGTAGGGAAATTCACATCCACAGTTAACAATCATCGAATTATTATCATAATTTAACGTTATTTAGTTATTTTTTTAACTATATTTAATTCTAGATTAAATATTTTTAGAGCGTGTGTGTTTACGGACACTTCCATCTAAAAGTAATTGGGTTAGTTAATAAGAAATAATGCTGAACATTTCACGCATCGCTATCTAGCCCCTGCTGAACACTTCACACATCGGTATTTAGCCCCAATCTAAGCAAAGCTTGTACTATGGGAAACAGATAACTGATAGAATACCTTATATACATATTTTTGTAAATATATACTTTTTAATTGGCCATCAGTACACATGCGCTGGTATATACCGGCATGTATTGTGTAAATAACTATTTTTAAGACCTAGCTGTAAGTTTTCCTAAAATTTTGAAAATAAAATTAATAAAACAAAATAATAAATAGGAAATTACATTCTTGAGTTTAGTTAGTATAGTATTCAAGGTTGTTTGGAAGAGATTGCTCATAGCTATAAGACCGTTGATTGTACTTCGCGATGATATTATGTATTAATTTTATTGTTAATAATAATAATTAAGTTTGTTTTCATGTGGTGTTCAATAAAGTATTTTCTTTTATATGGATGACTAGTCGAAGAGACTGTGCAAGTCGGCAGTGCTCCAAGCAACTGTCTACTCAACGTCACCGATCAGAGAGTTTCAGGAGTAGTTTCAAATATGCGGCTTCCAATTATTGGAACAATTTGCCACCACCAATTAGAAATGCCAAAAGTGGCAACAGCTTTAGAAAAAAACTTAAAGTATTTCTAATGGAGATCCAAATACAACATGGTAACATCAATGTCGACCTCTCTTTGATCTAGTCATCCAATAACTCTTCTTACATAAGTTTAACTAAATTAATATATTTTAAATAGTTACTCATATTTATTTATATATATAACCATTTACCATAACCATAGAATTCATAAGTAAGTTCATAAGTAATATGTTTATATATATATAGGTATATAATATTATTTTAGAAAAGTATGTTTATAAAATTTATATTTAAACTTAAATAAAACTCTAGACACCTTTTATTAATTACATCTTTATTTATTTCTTTATTTTTCTACGTCGCTGCTGCACTACCTTTTGCTTCTGGTCTTACCTGAAAATCAGCGTTGGGTGCTTAACATCCAACATTATGCTGAGCTGAACGCCATTTTGGTACGCAGACACATGAGTCGAACTTGTTTTATTGGATTCAATTGTATCTACTGTTCCTTTAAATTATTTCATGTTTCATTTTGTGTGTACCAAATAAATGATTATTCTATTCTATTCTATTCCTATATTCTATCGTTCCAATATAAACGTCTCAACTTGGCTACTCGGCCTCTCCTCTGATTTTTATCGATAACTTTTCATCGATGGTTTCCCCTCACTAGACAACAAGCACACAGTTTACCGGGTAAAGTTTGCGCAATTATTTTAATCGAAGACATCGCCGTGAATGGCCGCCTATTTCATTCTTTCGTTTGCTTGTTCTTCTGTAAATGGACAGTTTCAGGCGTTGCCCAATTAATAAACTTACAGCGTCTAAAGAAGAGTTGTTCTTAAGCGAAAAAATACACGGTTCTATTTTTTAGTCATAAATTTAAGAAAATAATATATAATGGTACACTCCTAACTTCTTATTAATTAAGAATTGTTAAGAATAGAATAAGAATAATTAATGCAAAATTCTTATTAATTGCTTCATATTATGTTATACATAGGCTGCACTAAAAGTATCGGGAATGGAATATTTCCACTGTTCCTGTCATATTAAAATCTTTTTAATTGAAAACTCCTTGATTTTAAAAATCAAATACCATTTATTTATTTAAAAAAATAATCTCGGTCTTGTCAAACTTATTTAGTTGTTGAGAAAATGGAATTGACTCGAGAAAATTCAAGAGCGATGATTTATTATGACTTTCGAAGTGGTTTAACACAAAAACAGTGTGTTGACCGGATGATACCTGCATTTGGTGATGAAGCTCTATCCAAAACCACAATTTATCGCTGATTTGCTGAATTTCAACGTGGACGTGTAAAGCTCAGTGATGATCCCCGTCAAGGTCGTCCAAAAACTGCAGTCACCCAAGCAAACGTTGATGTTGTACGTAAGCTGATTAAGGAAGATCGACATGTGACATACCGCAAAATTCAGGCAACTTTAGACATTGGCATGAGTCAAATATATATAATCTTGCATGAACAATTAGGTGTAAAAAAGTTGTTTTCCCGATGGATACCGCATTTGCTCTGTGAAGAGCAAAAAGCGGCTCGCGTTACTTGGTGCATCAGAACTCTCGAAAGATTCCACGCAGGATCCTCAAATGTTGTATACAACATCGTATCAGGTGACGAATCCTGGATATACGCGTACGAACCCGAAACAAAAAACCAGTCACGAGTTTGGGTGTTCGAAAATGAGTTAAAGCCGACAAAAATTGTGCGTTCACGGAGTGTAGCAAAAAAATTGGTGGCCACGTTTGTCTCCAAAACCGGCCATGTTGCAACTATACCTCTTGAGGGACAAAGAACGGTTAATTCAGAATGGTATGCTAGCATTTGTTTGCCACAGGTCGTTTCTGAACTCCGTAAAGAGAACTGCAACCGCCGCATTATCCTCCATCACGACAATTCGAGTTCTCACACCGCGCACATAACAAAAGAGTTTTTAGAGCAAGAAAACATAGAATTATTAGACCATCCGCCGTACAGCCCCGACCTAAGCCCTAATGATTTCTATACTTTCCCTAAAATAAGAATAAATTGCGTGGTCAGAGATTTTCATCACGTGAAAAAGCTGTGGACGCCTACAAAACGGCCATTTTGGAGACCCCAACTTCCGAATGGAATGGTTGCTTCAATGATTAGTTCCATCGTATGGAAAAATGTGTCAAATTCAGCGGAGAATACTTCGAAAAGCAATAAATACATTTTTAAATAGTAATGTTGTGTCACTTCCTTGATTCCCGAAACTTTCAGTGCTCGTATGAAGCCTACTATTAGTTTTATCATTAATAAAATACTTATATGATCATTATCATAATACGTACATACCGTTTTATCGGTGCTTCGACCGACAATATTTCGGTTCCATTCGTGAACCTTCATCAGGGTGAGTGCAATCCGCTCCGAGCAACGTCTCACCTCGCACTTCGAATTGAACCGAAATATTTTCGGTTGAAACACCGATAAAACGGTACGTGATAAATCCCGTGATTATAATAATGATTGAAATCAATTACAAAAGTGTTCGTTATATGTACTTAGATGACAATATGTTACGTATGTTAAAAAAGATTTTTGCGTTTTTTATATAAAAAGCTTTACAGATACCATCCATTTATGTATCCTACAAGGTTTTTGCAAGGTCCCTTAGGATATAACTCCGTAGAAACAAGGCGGTTCTATGTCAAAATCATAACTCTGTGCAGTTTGTTGAAAGGTGTTACTGATTGTCTCATTCTTCTCGCTGAAGCCAGCCGGCTTTGCGTGCCCGAACAACGTGCCAGATTTCGATCAGGCCGAGTGCGCTTGTTGGAACCACTGCGAGCACGTACGTTGCACCGCCAACAGGCACCCATCTCCCGTGCGCAGCGCAGCCTTAATGAGCAATAAAATACATCCTCAGGTTGACGTGTTTGCGGATGACTGGAAGACAATCGAGCGAGTGTGTCTCAGTTATTGTGAGAGTATTTAATTAGTTAAGTATACCGATGTTAAATTAGTTATGTTAAGTCCCTATTGTATTTGTATATCTGTTGTGTTTTTGTGTACCTTTTTAATCCAAAATATGTAAGTTTGAAAATGAATGTAGGTATATTATAGTTTGTATTTTTTCTTGTAGTAGTTTTAGATAACGCGTATTAAAATTATTCTGTAAAGTTATATTTAAGTGTAAATAAACGATTTGAATATGAACTTAAACGTAATAATTTTATTAAAATGGTCACTTACTCGACATTGCACGCGTAAATGCTATATATAAATAAATAAATAATAAAAATGTATATTCGTACCACTTGCTCAAAAAAGTGACATTCTATGCCACAAAAAGCGAACATTACAATAGTCATTTTTAATCTGTTAAAAACAGGGAAAGAAAATTGTACTGAATTTCATTCATCCTGTAGAGGGAGAATGTGATTTAAATTTGGAATACTTACCGAAATTTACACTGAACTACATTTGTGTTTACACCATTGAGTTTGTATATAAAGCATTATACATCTTTTTGAAAAAGGAATACGCATTTATTATGCAGTTATGATTATTGAATAAAATTACGAAAACCGACGAGGCCGTATGAGCTTGATGCCTTTGCTTTTCCGACAAAAAAATATTAGTCTAGGAATTTGCCGCGTTTTTGTTTTCTTCAAATACATAAACGTTAAGTTTATTTTAATTTATTTTTATAAATAAGTTAATATTATGTCATATTATTATTGTGTTAATTTTTTCGCAAATGGTACGAAAAGTAGAGTATTTTCCTCGGTGATAAAGCTGTCTTAGTCTTGGGTGAACTTAAATCCCTCGCTACACCCAGGACTCGTCTTAAATCCCTCGCTTCGCTCGTGATTTAAGTTTTTAACACCCTCGCTACGCTCGGGAGTAAACCTTGAGTCCTTCGTTACGCTCGCGATTTAAATCGTCACCCGCGACAGAAGACACTGCTTTATCCCCTTGGTTAATAATCTACTATTTCATCACTCATGCTCCGAAAGTTGGTCAGTGTTAGCTCGATACCTAATGCGCAAATGTAATTTACGTCCCTAGGGTTGTAAGTAAATTTTAAAATATAATGAGGCTCACTGCATTCATAAATACCAAAATTAAATACAACGTCCACGACAAATCCTTATTATTTCTATTTAAAAATTAAAATACTGCGAATTAAAATTGTATTTTAGCAATAAACTAAACTAACTAACTATTAAAGACTTTCTTAATTTCTTCGTATTCGTGATGAAAATTTGTGCCAAAAATATCGGGACACTGAAAAAACTAGCTCACCCGCCCACGGCTTCGCACGCAGCGTAGAACGGATGGAAAGACGGTAAATGTTGCTGGGAGCCGTTGGGTGCAGGTCGCACTAGATCGGCCACTCTTGAAGTCTATGGGGGAGGCCTATGTTCAGAAGTGGACGTTCTGTGGCTGATATGAAGTATATCCCGTTTTGAGTGAAAAAATTAACTACACTTCATCCTTTCACTTGAGCCAATCGACTTCTTTTGTGAATTTCCGTAGAATACCCCATCCCATGTTTTTGTACAGAATGCCCATCCGTCTCTTTATTACATCGTTTTAAAAATTACTGCCTCAGTTCATATCTTTTGTCCTTTTCTTTTAATGGGGGGCGATAGGGACGGGTACATGATAACATTTTTATTAGATTGAAATAGCGATTTATGTTTATGGTCCTATTTTGTTCGTTGATTTAGATTTAATACATTTGTTTGAGTGGGGTATTATATTTTTATTTATTAACATACCATAAACCTATATCCCTTGTTGGTTATGGAAGAGCGGGGTCTTTAAACACAAGTAGTTTCCTACTTAAAAGAAGGTTCCAACTTTAAAATTTTTATGTACTTGTTACCGAAATAAACATTTTGATTTTAATATCACCATCATCGTCAGCCCTTTAAATACTACTGCTAGACCTCTATTTGTATTTTTTTTTCTCACCTATCTCATCCCACTGCTGGGCAAAGGCCTCCCCCAAGTCCCTCCAAGCATCCCTGTCCGTCGATATCTCCCACCATCCTCTTTGGAAGGTGTCGAAATCGTCCCGCCAACGCTTTCTCGGCCAACCCCGACGTCGCCTTCCATCTTCACACATCCATGGTGTTACAATATGGGTCCATTTCTCGGAGTGCATTCGGCCAACGTGGCCCGCCCAGTCCCACTTAAGTCCAGCCGATCTCTTCATAATATTAATATATATATATATATATATATTTTTTTTTAATTTTATAAATAAATAATACTTAGTACACAGACATAGTCTAGAGCACAGACGCCGAGTAGCCAGACTTTCAGCTTTTTACAAGATTAATTTTGGTGAATGTGCGCAAGCTCTTCATGAGCTTATCCCTCCTTCCCCCTTCTAACCGGACAAGCAGACGTACCGAGAAGTACCACCCATACCTGGTCTGTATACCACCTTGCCGTACCAAACGATTTGCTTCAACTTTTCTTGTTAGCACAGGAGGGGAACTCACTTCGGGCGTATGTTTTTCCGAACCAGTATAATCTTGGATTCTTCAAGTCCAGAGTGAATAGGTTATTTCTAGGCAAACGTGTTCCATCTTCAATCACACCTTCACAATAAATAATAATCATTTATCTGATACAGACAAAATGACACAGGAAACAATTATAAAGAACAGTAGAGACAATTTAATCAAAATAATACAGTTCGACTTACTTAGGTCTGCGTACCGAAATGGCGTACATATAACGACACCATTTAACTTAATTAATAAAAAAAAATCTGGTAATCATTAACAAACCCAAACCATGATTATAGAGAACTAATGATTTGAGTTTGATAATAATCCATGCAATAATGTACCTTATTACCTACTTATTACACATCATTTGATTTGTTCGATGGCTCACGCTGACAGAATGAAAAATTGCAGTGACCCAATTCGAACGACATTAGTGAAGAGATCTAGCGAGAATGGAAGTGTCTTATAAGCATTAATGGACGAAAAATATTGATTATGTTTGGTTCGACAGCGTCCGACCAGAGCCTAAATTCAATATAGTTGTATGTGACGGCACATCGGGTGGTTGGGTCTTGGATTGCCAACAGTATTAATACTTTTTTTTTAATACCTAATAATTCAAGTATCTTAGGTACTTTATTTTACACCTGTGTTCTTTATAATTTTGCATACTATAAATCACATTGTGGGGGCAAGAGCTACTGCAGTATATACTGTGACTGAGTTTTATGCAAGTCTGCGTTTTGGCCCAACGTGGCATGATTAGGCCGCCGTTGCGACAGTCGTCTCCTGCCCTTATAATAGAGTAGTTTACGCAATGTAACGGACAATAAATAGTTCTCCAGTAAATCCGAGTCGGTTGTTTGCATTCCTCTGCATCTTGGACTAGGAATCAAAGACAATACCATTGACTAGACACTTCCCGAATGATACCCGACGTGATACCCGATGATAGATAACCCGACAACATTAATATTATAAATGCGAAAGTTTGGATGTTTGCTTATTTATTTATTTGTTTGTTACTCAATCACGTCGTAACGGCTTAACCGACTTCGATGAAATTTAGTATGTACGTAGATTATAACTTGGATTAACACATAGGCTACTTTTGGAAGTAAAACTTTTTTACGCACGCTTGACTTAGGGAGTACGTTGCTAAATGCGTTACGAAAAGTGCGAACGGAAGTTGAGAAGGAGATATAAGTTAATGAAGATAGAAAGACAGAGAGTTACGTTTCGTGTATTTTTAAACGTTATTGTGCGAGTGCGAGTTTCGTCTGTCCAGAATAAACATAGACTGATCGACCTACAGACGTGTGGACAATTTTGTAACTGAACAATTTTATAAATTATTATTTTTAATAACAAGTTTTACTTCAGTCGTCTCATCTAAGGCAGACTCGTTTTTTATTCCATAAATCAGGTCCCATGAGATAAAAATGGGGTGTCAAGTTTCAACAGCGAGTTTAGCTTTATTTCAAGATTACCTACACATTTAGTAGTGTAACGCGTACGAAGTCGCGAGCAACAGTTAGGTTAATATATATTTATAAAAACGTATATAATATTTTATGTTATTTGAAAAATTTATAAATGTCTGTCTATATCTTTATTATGATTTCCGAAAAGTTTGTTTAATAAAATATAGACTATATCTAAACATATAAACGTGTAATTAAAACAAAATGCTTATCATTCTTCTACAAACTCTGCAGTACCTACCACTAGTGCTGCAGGAGTTTAAAGAAGGCGGTCACCACTCAACACCAGGAGGCCCGTCAATTTGTGTGTCTACAAGATTAATCTAATAAAATGCGCTGTTTAACAGTTAGCGACGCTCTCTGTACTATGCCACATCTAGATATACAAACATCTTGTAACACTTGAAAAATTGAATTTCCTTTTAAGGGCTGGGTTTTAATTAGAGACGCCGTTATATACTTCACAAGAATATACCTACTTACTACTTGTTTAGTATATACTGTTTAGTATTTTGACGACCTCCGTGGCGCAGTGGGCTAATAGCCGGCTGAGACGAAGGAGGAAGCGGGTTCGATTCCCGCCGCGGAACAAATGTTTGCATGATCTACAGATATTTATTTCGGGTCTGGATGTTTTTCCATATATTATAAGCATGTATTTACAAAAAAAAAAAAAAAAAATATCAGTTATCTGGTTCCCAAAGTACAAGCTCTGATTAGTTTGGGGCTAGATAGCGCTGTGTGAAATGTTTAACAATATTTATTTTGTATTTTACTAGAGTAATCAGTAAGCTTTAGGAAATCCCATAGGTCGGACTTGACAGCTGTCAAAATACTACCAACGAACAGTAAAACCAAATGATACAACATTAGAATGTCGTCCTGTCGACAGATAGATCTAGGATTAACAAGTGTTTCCGAGTGTAATTTCGCATTATAAACTGAAACCTGGTATTATTGATCGAGCGAAGCAAGATCTCGTTATCAACTTGGGCAAATTGGCGTTGTAGTTATGTATGTATGTTTGTTTGTTTGTCCGAGGATTACTTTCTCCGATCATCGTTAAATTTGGTATATATGTAGGTAGGGATGGCACAAGTTTGGTGTGACTAAATGACCTAAAAATGAAGGGAGGAATAAAAAAATATTGGGGTTCAAGAGCGAAAAAAAAACCACAACGAGACTATCCGGTGAAATGTCACGTTTAATAAAAGGTCTTTGTGAGAACATTTCGATCCCGTTTGTATTTTTAGTTTAAACCTTGTAGGTTTTAAGTTATTAGCCATGATAAAAACTGAATATTGACAAAATTTACAGGGTACACCAGTGGTCCTACAGTGCTGTAATTTGGTATGCGTATAGTTTTAGTGACACAAATATAGGGAAACGTCCGAAATCCAAAATAACTGCAATTTATACCCCAAAAAAATTAACCAAAAAACAAGAATTCCCCTTACCTGTAATTTGAATGAAACTGTAAGTAAAGTTATTTGGTTGACATTTCGTGGCACTTTTTGATAATCAAATACTACAAATATTTTTTTTTTGTTTTCACCGGAGACTCGCGACATCTCAGTTCGGCTCGAACCACTAGTTATATCAGTGTACGAGTATATCAATGGTAAGCATAAAAGCTTTCTAGTTCCATATTTCAATTTTTCTTATACTCTTACACCAAAAAGTGTACAAATGGGTAAAACAACAACTCCCCAGAGTTAAATTGAGAGATATTATTGATGATAGAATGGTAGAAGCTAGATGGGTGCGACCTAGATCGAAATAAACGATTGCCAAATGGTTTTTGTTCGTGCATGTTTTACGTTAATTTCTTTGAATATAAATTACCATTCTAGTCGGTCTCTAAAGTGCAAATACCGGCGTTTTTTTTCGAATGGACTAATCTCGCTGTTGGCCTCGTATGGCTGTTGCAGCTTATCCGAACTTTTGGCGAACGCAGAAGACGCTCAGCCCTGTAAGTTTTTGATGAGGCAACTAACACAAGGGCACCACTTAGGTACGAACCTCGGCTTGGGCCATTGCCAAGATGGGGATAGAAGAGAAACGCCCGGGTACGTGCTTGTACCTCGTACAGGCGGCGACTGAAGGGACTCGTCGATCTCGCCGGCGAGGTCGGTGTATCTGTGAAGTGTTTGCTCTGTCTAATGTAGATGACTCAGAAATCACTTCAGAGGTGATTTCGTCATCCGGGTATCCGAGAACGTGTCTCGGACGACGTAGGGTTTAAATGCCGGCGGGCAGTCTTCGCGCGCATTTATATTCAGATCTGTACGTGCCCACGAGGGAAAATGAGTGCCAAGCCGGGCACAAGGCAGCGGGCGTGCCCATGCCCGTCACCTAGAATCCCCGAGCAGACATGGGGCAGATCCGCCCGTAGGGTGAGTGGCTCGGGCGAGAAGTCTCAAATGAGAATCAAAGCAGAATCAAAGTTGGGAGGTTTGTTGAAAATCCCTACTAATAATAAAAATGCTAAAGTAAGGCGGTTGACACACTGCCACACACCACGCTACATTTGCGTGTCGACGCACCTACGCGCGTACTTGCGGGAGTGCAGATCTACATCATCGTGCGGGTTTTTTACGCACTCACGCGCGTAGTTGCGTTTTGTGGATTCACGGCGGCTCTGACTCATTTCATTCATAGCTGTTCGCTATTGCGCTTCCAAAATCACGCACGGCACTGTGGGACTCGGTGTGCAATACCTTGCGTCTCGACCCGCATCTACGCGCGGGGATGTTACTCCGGGCTTGAGCGCGTGATCTGCATGAACGCGTGTGGACGCATTTTCTGTGTGTTGGACTGTGCGTGTTTTCTATACAAACGGAGATACTTACAAGCAACGTACACGTCAAGCACGTAGAACACGCATTCACGCAACATGCAGCGTGGCGCGTGGCAGTGTGTTGAGCGCCTAACTCTGTGTGTTTGTAAGTTTGTTGCCTTTTCACGACTAAACGGCTGAACGGATCGTAATGAAATTTGGCAAGGAGATAGATTATATCCTCGAGAAGGACATAGGCTATCTTGTCTTGTATGTTTGTCTCAAAAAATAATCTTAAAGGGAGGTGAAATAGGGGTTGAAAGTTTGTATGGGCAATCTATAATTCATTTAGTTAGGTATTTGAAAATTCATATGTAGGCTTTTGGTAAGAAATAATAACGGTAAATAAATACGGGTTTCAACTATATTGCAAAATCATCCCTAAAGGTTAAAGTAAGGGCTTAAAATTATGAGGTATTCTTTAGATGCACTTCCTATATACCGTTGGTATATACATGACTTTTTACTCGACTGCGCAGAAGAAGGGTAATGTTTTTATTGACAAACGCGTGCGCAGCCGCCGGCGGGTCAGCTAATTAATAATAACTTAAAAAAGTTAAAAGATTGGCAGTCGCGTAGGAGCAGAGTTGGAAGGTTGGTCGACCATGAAAAAGTCATGTTAGAAGGCTAAGCGATCGTGTAGAAACAAAGTTGGAAGGTTGGTCAGTCGTGTAAAGGCAAAGAGAATATGAATACGCAGCTTGAAGCTCGTAAATGGAAACCTCGCCGGGGAGCCATTCATTTTGTTCATGTTTACTTTATTTACTGTCGCTCCTGTGTGACTTAAAGACTCAGTTGTATAAAAGCCAACAACATCGTACACTACTCAGTATTCAGTATTTTATTAAGTTCATACAAAGTAGATATTACAAACTAGCTTCCGTCCGCAGCTTTGCACGCGTGGTTTCATCGAAATCGGTTCAGCCGTTACGACGTGATATCATAATATGAACTATCATAGGATGTTTGTGAGTATCCAAATACTCAAAATACTCACAAATCATGGTAAATATTCCGTTTTTAGTACAAATAATGTTAGTTCAATTGGTAATTCAGAATGAATTCATGAATCATCTTAACTATCTATACTAATACTAGCTGTTCCCTCCGCGGCTTCGCACGCTTGAAATTTCCCGTTCCCGTGGGAACTTCGGGATAAAAACTAAGTGGGGGGGTGGGTTTAGGAGGGTGAAAATAATTTACGTCCTATTCTCATACCTACCAAATATAAAAAAAAATCATTAAAATCGATCGACCCGTTTTTGAGGAGTGCGACCGCAAACACCGTGACACGAGATTTTTATATATTAGATTAAAAGAGATACATAACGGTTGTGGGTTTATTTGTTTGTATGTACGATTGACGACTGCTATAGCCAGGAACAACATCTCAACACACCCCATGACAATGCTCAGCTAAAAATGACATTAAAAAACATAAAGATAAAGACGTTTATTGCAAAAAGAAAAATACATCATTTGCTACGTTTTTTAAACCAGATACAAACCTCTCCCTATCTTTAAAAACATGGTCAGACAACACTTCCTGTCATCCATCGCTCACCAGGCCATTTATTTATTTATACATTTTTATAATTTTAAGCATTTTATTTTAGATTATCTATATTTTTTATAAATTGTAATATATACTTGTTCTAGGGATTCTAATAATATCTTACGCCGCCGTCCTTATTTGTTCATATAGATCCTGTCCATCCAAAGGTTGCCTGGAAGAGATCGCTTTTAGCGATATGGCCGCCCATTGTACCTATGATTTAAAAGTGTATTTTCTTTTATATGTTTGTTATTAATGGTTTGCAATAAAGAAATTATCTATCTAACTATCTACAAAAAAAAATTAAAGAGCTTGACAGTGAGACCCAAACTTAGCATGGAGCTTGTGTCTTGGGGTTCTAGAGTGCAGTTTACAAAAGTAGGTAAGTTTATATGATGTAATATTGCTGTTAGGTTACACATTATAATTTATTAAAAAATATTAGGTAAGGACTCATATGACACTGGACGAGGGACGAAGGTTAGGAGGATGGGTGTTGGTGAGTAGAGTGTGCTGGTGTGTAGTTCAATAACGATTACATATCCAAATTGTTATTTTATCATCTTCATTATAACAACCACATGACGTCCACTGCTGAGCATATGCCTTTCCCATAGACTCCCCCAGAGGGACCGATCTTGTGCAGTCTGGACCCAACGGCTCCCACCATACTTTATTAGATCTTCTTTCAATCTAGTAGGGGGCCATCCTATATAGGTACGCTGCCCTTTCCAGTGCGCGGTCTCCACTCGAGAACCTTTCTATTCCAACGGCTGTCAGTCCTTCGAGCTAAGTGCCCTGCCCACTGCCACTTCAGCTTGCTAATCCTTTGTGATATGTCGGTGAGTTTGGTTCGACTGCGAATCTCCTCATTTCTGATCCGATCTCGTAGATAAAACGCCGAGCATAGGGATAGGTATAAAAAATACGTACTTATACTCAGACCTAGCACAAATATCTGTAGACCATGCAAACATTTGTTCCACGGCGGGAATCGAACCCGCAACCACGTCGCAGCCAGCTATTAGCTCACTGCACCACAGAGCTGTTCAAAAAATAAATTGGTATACAAATAAGTTTATTTAACGATATCCCAAATGGAACCAAAACTTTAAGAGGAGTTTGACTACGGAACCCTAAAAAAGTAATAAAGAAAAGATAAGATAAGAATTATAAGATAAAAAGTCCACTTATAGACGACCTCCGTGGCGCAGTGGGCGTATAGCTGGCTGAGAGGCAGGAGGTAGCGGGTTTGATTCCCACCGTGGAACAAATGTTTGCATGATCTACATATGTATATTTGTTCCGTGTTTGGGAGCTTACAAAAAAAAGTATATAAGGTCTGGTTCCCCATCTAGCCCCAAACTAAGCAGAGCTTGTAATAGTACAAGCTCTGCTTAGTTTGGGGCTAGATAGCGCTGTGTGAAATGTCCAGCAATATTTATTATAATTATTACTATTATCTCTACAAATACCGACCGAACTCTACCGAAAGATGACCATTTTTACCACATAATAAAATTTGCCGACCACTTGACTACGTTTCACCACCGAACTATACGATATTGTAGGTATCAGTAAGCTAAGAAGGCAATTTTGACAACTCTCAATGAGGAGAAATGGAACTAACCCTTGGCCCACCTGATATTTTACACTTTGACTGTGAACTTATATTTTTCTCATCTAGCCACCAGTGCCGAGTCGCACGTAAGGTTTGTATGTCGTTTCACTCGCGTCGCATTTGTAAAATGGCCCTCCACCGCCCCACCGCACCGGTGTGCGCTTTCGTAGTACAGAACACCTTAATAAATAACAATAATAATAACTTAATAAATATGCTGAAAAAAACTGCCAGAAAAAAGCAAGAAGGCCTTTTACACGGATACGAGTGATAAGTATATACCTATAGTTATTTGTGTTGATGTTATTGCTATTATAAAACTATCATCGTCTAGGCCTACAGTCTCCACAACGCCCCCATTTTTTTTCTGGGTCTCTTACCGCCCTAAAATTGACGTTTTAAAGTGATCCTTGTGATTTTAATGAATATAAAGTTTTTGATTTTATTCTCAAAATCCCCACCAAACACTCGAATCCCCACCGGTGCGTGAACTGGACAATTACTACAAACATACAAACTTTAGCACGGGCAATTTTTTTATTAAATTATTGAAAACAAATTGCCCGTGTAAGCATGCATGTTTGTAGTACCTAAATAACTAGTTATATGGCCTCTAGGCACTGGCCACAGCGGTGGGGATACCAACCAAATATTTTCTTTTTTTCCTGTATTTCGTAATTATCATAAGTGCTTTTTCATTTTACCTGTACTACAAGATATTATTAATTCTACTAGTTTATAGTTTAAATTTGTCCGTGAGCGTACGGTGAATTAGGACCATTAATTATGTATGATGCAGGTGTTCCCGCTCTTTGTTTTAGGATGCCGTTTGTAATTAAAACGCTTTTAAATGGACGGTACGAGATAAGAATGGCTTTATTATGTTGTAGGCATAGACTGGGTCACTAACTGAACCCCCTGGGTGTTTGAACATTAAAATAAAACTTGTAAGGGATTGATTCCCAAAAAGTTTGTTTATTAAAATACGTCATAATCCATTACTTACGTGGGAGTTTTTGACGATTTTTAGACCACCCCCCCCCCTCCCCTCCCCACCCCTTGGTGAGATTTTGCGAGATTTAGTTCGACCCCCTCCCTAAAAATAAAATTACATATTTACAGTAATAAAATTTTAAAAAAAATACGTGATCCCACCCCCACGTGAGAGAGGGTGAGATTCGTCTAGACCCCCCTCCCCCTCTCCCTGAACACCTCATATAATGAATGGACGGTCCCTTACTGATTGAAACGGGTATTTATCGCGTATCTACCTGTTTTATTTGTTATCCCGCTTTTTCGACTGTGTTACAACAGTCGTGGTCACGGGCGGACTGGAGTACTTGGAGTTACTACCCTCACTTGGTCTTCAGAATTAGAAATGTCCTCGTTCACACTACACTAACCGTATCTACGCACTGAGACATACTCGATAAATACCCGTTTTAATCAGTAATCATGTACAGCGATCGCGAAAGTTTGAAAAGTACTAGCTGTTGCCAGTGGCTTCGCCCGCGTTGTTCTTGGGTGCAAGCATACTTATAGAAACTGTGATATCCCATTTTTATCCCATGGAAACATTTAAGGAATAAAAAGTATTATATGTAAAAATCCAGGTTAAAATCTTGTTAGCTTGATTGAGTAACAAACAAACAAATAAATAAACAAACATCCAAACTTTCGCATATAAAATATTAGTGTGATGTGATGGATGATGACTAAATGTTGCTGGCAGAACAATATTGATCGCTCTGGAAATAAAAGTTATATATATAAAATTTGTTTATTAAATAAAACCTTTTAACATTTTGAATCATCATATAACATCTTTAAAAATCGCAACTAAATTACGACTAAATAGTTACACCGTTTTTTTTATTTTTTGCTTAAATCGAAGCAATTTCAGTTTTGGTATGTTAACAGTTATGGTTTGGATATTTATTCTCAAAGAACAGGGTTCACTTAAAGAGAACATCTAATTACATTATTGTACTGAATTATGTTCGGTAATATAACAGTAATATTGCTTAACTTAATATATTATATATATATATATTACAATAACTTAATTATTTTTAGTATATAGTTTCTCAATCTTTGTTTAAATACAGACATACTAGGGGCTTCTTTAAATATATTGGGCAACTTGTTATATAGCTGTGCTCCTTCAAATATTATAATTTTCTTTCTGTAATTAGTTCTAAGTCTCGTTAATATAGTAGTTAATACAGTTCATGTGTTTATCCTCCATAAAATATATTTAAAAAAAATAACAAATATGTTTATACACATTTATAACTAGTAGCTCGCCCCGAACTGAGATCTCGCGGGTCTCCCAACATAACAAAAAAATATTATACATAATCTTTGACTAGTAAAATAGTGACACGAAATAAATAACCAAATTACTTGACCTACAGTTTCATTTAAATTACAATTAACGGGAGTTCATGTTAATTGGTTCTTTTTAGGGGCAGTTATTCTGGATTTTAGACTTTTCCCTATATTTGTGTCATTTAAGCTACACAAATACCATATAACAGCACTGTGGGGTCACTGGTGTACCCTGTGAATTTCGTCACAGTTCAATTTTTATTATGGCTAATAACTCAAAAACTTCACGGACTAGACTAAAAATAAAAAAACGGGTTCGAAATTTACCTTTCATTAAACGTCCCTTTTGACCTAATATTTACATTTTCATTTTTATAACTCCTCTTGAACCCCAGAATATCAATACATTTTTAGCTGATTTAGTCACACCAGGATTGTGCCAACACTACCTACTCACATATCAAATTTCACGATGATTGTATCAACGCTACGAAAGTTATCCTCAGATAAGCAAACATACATATATGCAACGCCGATTCGCCCAAGTTGATTTAGAGATTTTGCTTCGCTCGTTCAAAATAATAATAATATATTTATTAGTTGAAACAACACGTGGTATATAATAGCTAATGGTTTATGACTGTTGTCATAAGACTGGTAGGTACTTAACTATAAACTGATGAAACTATGAACTATGTGTACTGTTGATGTAACCATAAATAAACAAATACATTTTAAGCACCATTTATAATCTTCTATTTTAAACCGAACATTTCAAAGTCTTAACAGCAATTAAAAGAGAGTAATTAGCAAGCCCCTCGCAATGCAGTAGACAGTGAAAATTGTGCAAAAACATAAAAATCCGCAATTTTCAAATAAAACATCAATAATACGGAGCCTAACTACAGAAATAGGATTATTACTATAATAATGGGACTATATCGATAAATAGTTATCGATATTTTTGCATGTGCTCGCTATCATCGTTTAAATAAAATTTTAAAATACAGAGGAATGTTTACAATAAAAAAATGCCTTAGAAATCATTATTAAAAATACGGGATTTATCACCGTTTTATCGGTGTTTCGACCGACAGTGTTACGGTTCAATTCGTGAACCTTCATCAAGGTGAAAAAAAAATCCCATATTAAGAACGTACATACCATCCAAGTCGCCGAAATGAAGATGCTAAGATGGATGTCCAGGCTTGATAAAATCCGTAACGAGCACGTGCGAGGAAGCCTGGGCGTGCGCGACATCGCAGAGTTGGCTGCGATGGTATGGTCACGTGAAGAGGAGACCTGACGACGCAGGGAATTTGGCACTACAACTTTCCATCCCCGGTCGAAGATCTAGAGGTAGACCCAAGACAAGGTGGAGAGATGTAGTGTCAAAAGACATGAGAGACTGCCAAGTTTCTGATGACGGCATCGAGGATAGAGCAAAGTGGAGAAGAACGACCAGAAAAGCTGACCCCACCACCATGTGGGATACGTAGCTAGGAAGAGATTGAGAGAGGGAGAGAGATTAATAATAATGATTGAAATAAATCACGAATTTTTTCTAAGTAAAATGTCTTACAAATATATTTATACATTTCCGTGATGGACACCATCTCTAGTCAGATGCAAGTCCAAACATTACGTTCAATATACGCCCACTTTTTGAATAGTAGTTACTTAGCTAGCATTCACGTAAATGAGGCGGCAGAATCGTCCATACATCTGTTAGGCAAGTGTGGTCCACTAATACGCCAATGTATGCGTCAATTTTACAGCCTGTTCCTTCGTGACCAAGCTAGGAAAGGAAGGCAATAAACAAGGCTGGTTATTTTTTAATGATCCCTTTAGAATACATAACATTACATAAAATAAATAACGTCTAAATTGTAACATTTTTGAACGAGTGGGAGCAATTTCAGCAGCTGAAGAGCTTAATGGCGGACTTTGTATGCTCCCATAAACTAGGGGCGAAATAAAAAGAAGGTGATCACAATAGGCCTCGTGGCTGTAGTGAAACTAAAGCCACAGATAATTTAAGAAAAAGTTGCCAACCAATCGACACTTTTTAGAATAGTAACCCAGACGTCTCCTCATATTTTCTGTGAAAATATTGAACACGTGTTTTTTTTTAATTAATCTTGTGAAAGTAGATACAGAAAAAAATCAAATTTTTAATTTATACATTACCTATAAATAGTTACTCTGTTTTCATTTCTGAAAGACAAGACTATCTCTATTCATTATATTATCAACCAAGGTTTTCTTTCGTTCAGATTGTTATCTACGATATAGTACCAATAATAAGCAATGAAATGGTGAATAAATTAATACTAAATAATATCTATGTCATACCTAATGGCCTTTCTTTATGTAACAAATATTGATATTTTAAGTAAAAAATAGTCAGAAATGATTTTAAAATAAATCTCTCATAGTAAAATCACGAAATAATATGCATTGTCCTGTAAAAACACCATCAAAATGGTGACAAAATGCGGAAAGGATCACTTGATTACACCATGGATACTTGCCAGCAATTATCGCGGCGGACGGTGCCAACTTTTATCGATATAAAACTTAAACACAACGTCGATACTGTCACAGCACTAAAATTTAAGTTGTTAAAGAAACGGTGATCGTTATTTAACGTTGACGAAATTGACGCCGGTCGCCACTGCCGATCAAAAGGGCATTGGCGCACATCATTAACTGAAATACATCGGGATAATACAGTGATAAACACGATTAATACAACTTTTGCGGCATCTGTGGTGGGACAGTGTGGTGGACAAGTCGGGGCAGAAATGTTCTCGAGTAAAGTCCACGCACTTGAAAGTGCAGCGTAGGATGGCTTACACTAGATGAAAAGACGACCTGATCAACTTTTATTGGAACCGTTGGGTGCAGGCCGCATAAGATCAGTCGCTCTGAAAATCCAGGGGAGGCCTATGTTTAGCTGTTGACGTCCTCTGGCAGGTGTGATGATGATGAGACATATAAAAGACTTATGAGTACAACAATTTACAAATATAAAAACTTATTTAAACAAGATCATTATAAAAAAGCCTAATATAAAATATCGGATTATTTAGTTAGATGATAGAGAAGCTTGGAATTGAATTTGCTCCAACTTGTTCAAAAATGTTACAATTTAGACGTAATTTGTTTTATTTATTGTTCTTCTTCTTCTCAATCGTAACGCTCTTGACAGAGCGGTCATGGTCAACATGTTGTATCATTATTTTTTGGGGCAGGTGTTACACGCTTCACGATATCTCGCCTCACTTATTTATTGTTATGGATCATTAAAAAAGGATCATAAAAAGATCTTTAGAAAAAACAACCAGCCTTGTTTCTTGCCTTTCTCTCCTGGTTTGGTCGCGAAGAAACAGGCAGTAAAGTTGACGTTTCAAAGTGATCCTTGTGATTTTAATGAATAAAAAGTAAAAATATAAATACTTAAGAAAGGTAAATAAAAAGGAATATACCGTATAAATAAGTTTATAATCATCTGGCATTACCAATTCCTTTTCTGCCAACACCTTCGGCACTGCGCGAACACTTACGTCAATAACGCTGTAACGAGTTTGCTGCATACCACACAGTATTAAGTAGGCTTTTAATTCTCTCTTTTATTATATTCGTTCTGAGTATATTCCAAATGTAATTATATTGTTCAGTGTATGTTTTTGTAATTAATAAATAAATGTCTATGTCTAAGAAATAGCTGACGTATTTCTCGACTCCGCAATATCGTCCGTAATAAAACCATCACCGCTTTTTACAAAACAGGGCTTAAAAAAAGTTTCTCGGAATTCCTGGCAATGAATTGCATAAGCTGAGTTAAGCAGAGATTATGAGCTGTTTACTATAAAGGGGTATAAAAGGGGTAAAAGTGTTGTAATATGCAGTAATAAACAACTTATTTTAAGGTAAGCTTTGACTCTTATACAAATGAGGCTTTACTTTTCAGTCACAGAGGTCACTGACTTCTGTAACACAGGTTTTTGTATGTATATGTATGTATGACGTATGTTTTATGTTGTTTTTTTTTAGGTTTAGGTATTTATTTATTATTATCCTATACAAACAGGTATTTATTGTAACACCGCCTCCTCACACGTTTTTTCAATCCAGTCCATCCAAAGGTTGCCTGGAAGAGATCGCTTTGAGCGATAAGGCCGCCCATTGTACTCCCTAATTAATTAATCTAAGTTTTCTAGGTTAAGTTATTGTAATTTGGTGTAACATTAAAATGTTATAAAATGTTTTAAGTCAATAAATATTTTATTTATATTAGTGTTTTTTTTTGTATTTATGTATTTTACAAAATAATAACAAAACAACACTAACACCCCCCGCCAATTTATAATTCCCCTTAGCAGTAGGTACGCCTAGCAGTGTGTATATACCTTTTTTTATTTCGATTATGACATTTATTGTCATTAGTATAATTGCTGATGGCTGTTCTAGTTACACAAATAAACAAATATATAATAAAAACTGTATGGTTTTAACGTGAAAACGTTTTTAAAAAGTTTTACAAACTAATGTCCTGCCTGAGATTGTTTTGTTGTCAGCGAACATGTTATTATTATCTAATGACTCAAGCAAGGGTCACGGTCGCATCGGTCACGACGCCATCGTGCGCCTATTTCATTAAACGGGGATGGTAGGCTTGAAAAAGAGCCCTGAGAAAAGAAATGTGTCACAAAATCTTTGGTCATGGCAAAGGAAATGTTTACAACAGTTATTTGCGCGTTGCTCTAAAATGTTAGCAAAACAGAAAAAAAAACTACGAGCCTTACAGTAGTTGAATCTGATGTGTAACATCTGACCACCGCGCGCGCTCATTGGTCAAATCAAATAGCGCGCGCTTCGGTTTCCTGTTACACATTTCCGTCCCTTTTGCCAAAATGATTCCAACAAACCGAGAGGAAAGATGTTACACATTCAAAAATTGTCCAGTTAAAAGTTGTGCCGGGTACAGTTCAGGAGAGAAGTTTTCACGCAAAAATATTAATGTTATTGATGGTGGTTCATCAATACTACCCACACTGATTATTTTTTTTACATATACCTATATATATATCGCTAATAAATAAAAAGTGGACTAAGACTATTACGACTGTTGGATAATTAGAACGACTCTTTGGTGGATAAATAAATGAATTTGTGGAACTTAGTTCTAGAAGCATTCTATTCCAGTTAACCTTTGTATGTAAGATTGTTATTTATTTGTGCTTTTTCTTTGTTTCATGTCCGATCGAACAGGAAAAGGAAATTGAGCAGGTAAGTCCAACAATTAATTCTTACGTAAACATACGAGTCTCCACACACCAAGTGTTGTTATGGCAAACTAAATAAGTATTTATCTTTACTAGCTGACTTTCCCCGGCTTCGTACGGATTTATCAAAACAAAATATATCCTATAAAATAAGCTTGCAGTGGTATAGTGTTGCAATTTATGCTACAAATAATGAAGGCGTATATTTTTAAGACCATAATTAATAAATAAATCACGTTTTAATATCCAATAACATTATTTTTGAAATGTTTGTGCCTTCTTGTGGCTTTTTGTGTAGCCGTGTATACATGACACACGGCTACACATCAAGCTATACATTATCAGTATAAGCTGACCTCTCATTCTATGAAAAGCCTACACAATGCGAGGTCAGCTTATACTGGAAATTTATAGCTTGATATGTAGCCGTGTGTACGTACTTCGCCCTGCCGCACGCACCGTACGCGCTCTGTTGACTGGTCGGGTCCATTAATCAGGCCGGGTCATTGACTGGGCAGGGTCATTGAACGAGCGGGGCGTTGAATGACTCGTAGAAACATTTCAGTAATCTGTGGCATCGTACACGTATGCTAGTTCTAGAACGTTTCCTCGAGCCCAATTTTATCGATTTTCTGGAGATTTTGATGAAACAAGTAACTTTTTAACAAATGTATAACAGACTTACTCGTAAACAAACTACTGAACTGATTTTGATCCTTTCAAATAAAAAAAGATTTTTTCAAATCGGTTGATAAAGCATATAAAATTTGAGGGTTGCCCTCGATTTTTTTGGATCCCATCCTGACCTGGGACCTGGCATCCTGACTTGGTTCGAATGGAACCACTTGGGAAGTATACCCTTTTAAACATAAAAATAATTTCTCGAATCGGTCCAGGCGTCTTCGTGTAATTGGGGAACATACATACAAAAAACATACAGTCGAATTGGGAATCTCCTTGTTTTTTGAAGTTAGTTAAAAATGTATAGTTTATAGGACGCAAGTGCTGTTTTTAGATTTATCACATAAGGTTTTTTAGAAATTATTATATAAAGGAATTTTATTTGGCTTTCGCTCTCGCTTTGAATTAGTCCTTCTCGCTCTAGGTCCATGTATTTTCGCATAGAGTGACAGAGACTTTGCACAAGGTAGAGTGAGATCTTAGGTATAACCTACTAATAATTACTTCAACCACTTTAAAAGCCACTAGCAATTACGGTAATAGCAAACATGGCCTACTTTGACTCTTGTTAGTTAATTTTAATTAGTCTAGTCCCTCCGTCCCTCTACCCCTTCGTAGGAGGCAATCTCAAAATGTCAGGCTGTCTTTGTTTCAAGTTTTATACATGGATCTAAGCTGGCTAGAAGCCTTATACACCTTACAAGTAAAAGTCGAGAACTCCTTATGAAAGATTTCGTCCAGGGAAGTATTTTTATATTCCATAATTCATTCATTGCCAACATTTAGCCCGGCTTTAACGATCCCTAAACGTATTTAGAGACTAACATTTTTAAAATTGACTTATTTTTATGATTTGCCAACTCCTTAAATGATAATTAGCCACTAAATACGTTTAGGCATCATTGCAAAAGTCACCCATTATCTACAGCTTTTAAGGTCTTGCATCTAGCTTAAGTAGTGCTAGTAGTTGCATGCACTCTGCAGGGCGCTGCAATGAATGTCGAGTTTAGATTTCCATATTAAAAGTATGTCAAAGTTAATTTCATACGATTAATAACAGTTCTAATAAATTGTCAGCCTAAAACCAGAGATTATAGGTTTGATAATAATTTATTCTCAAAATGATAATAATTCTCACTTCCATGAGAATCAGTAGACATAGAAAAGATATTGTTGTTCGTTCGAGTTATGGTAAGTAGGTACTCAATTAACGCATTCAGGTAGTTTTACTTAGAAAACGTTCGTGATTGATTTCAATCATTATTATAAATACGGGATCTATCACGCACCGTCTTATCGGTGTTTCGACCGACAATGTTTAGGCATTCAGGTAGATCGTTTGTCTATAATCTATTTATTACTAATATACTATATTTGTTTGTTTGTATTGAATAGGCTCCGAAACTACTGGACCGATTTAAAAAATTATTTATCTGTTGGGAAGCTACACTATCCCCAGGTGACATAGGCTACATTTTACCCAACTGCACAGAAAGAGGGTAATGTTTTATTGAAAAAGTACGAGTGCGCAGCTGCGGATTGTTCAGCTAGTTAGTTATATATTATTTTATTTAGTAAACATTAGTTGAGCGAGTTTAGTTTTAAATGCTTTAAATGAGCTTACACTTTTTTATATCAGAAGTTAATTTATTGCCTTCGTTAACTATTATTTTTTTTGTCACAGTTCGTACGACTTTTAGGCAAGACAAGAAAGCTAGCGCGACGCGTACTTCGCTTTGTTAATTCCTTTGTTTTAGTGATCGATAGTCTACAAATATATGTGTGTAACAATAACATCTAGAATGTCATTAAACGGTATTCAATAAAGATTCGTCAAATCTCATCTAATATACAAGCCATTAAGCTTAAGAATAATAGGCAAATAACAGCTGTTAATGACAGAATTTTATCTGTCATTAGGTCTTAAAATAACTCCGTGTCAAAATATTATTATGTCAATGGTTTGTCAGACTGGAATTTTAACTTACTAAGAAAGAACTACCACTGTACCTATTTCTGTCGCCAAGCTTGCTGTGTTCCGGTATAAGGGGGTGCTGGTGTTACTGCAATAAAACATCCACACCCTGAACAAATATCCGTAGAAAACTTTTGTTCCGTGGCGGATATCGAAGCCTCCTGCTTCTCAACCGGCTATTCGGCCACTTCGCCACAGAGGTCGTCAACGAACTATTAACCTTAGTTCATTATTTATATTGATACAGTCCGATCCAGTTTAAACTTTAGTTCTGCAAACTGGCTCTCTCAAGTATTTGCAATGTAAATATCCATTAATTAGTTATGCATTGAAAATAACCGCCTTAGTAAAGTTTACGGTAATTCTAGTATGGGGCTATTGTAAATATGTATGGGGCTTTGCATGGGCTTTTAAGATACTCAAAATGATTTTCTAAAATTATTCAGAGGTTACCTCCGGTGACAGTGAATTTTAAGTATATTAAGTATACAGTATAAGGGTAAAACATTAATGTACTTAATCTATATGTAAAATAAATAAAAATAACAAGCCCTTTTTTCTTCAAATTTTAATAATTATTACGTTATAATTATGAAACAAGTCGACGGATATATGCCTCCTTAAAAAAATTCAAGTTTTCTTGGTATTTTGTTTCCTTGACTCATGTCTTGCTTGCTATCTCTGCTATCTCGTCCTGCCATCTTTCTTGTGGTATCTTTTTTCTCTACACATACGGTACATTCTGGTACCTACGTTTCTAAGATGAATCCTACGAATCAATTTTATAGGCGATAGTTAGCACTGACATCAGATGAACCATTTGCATGATTATGTTCCATTGGTTGGTTTGCAGGTTGGTTACAAGCACTCTTTAAATTGATTTCAGGCCGATACAACGTTCACTACGAACTCGAACCTAACGATCGAGGCGACTCGGTTCGAGAACGGCGCTAAGTTCCACTGCGAAGCCTCTAACGAAGTCACCATTGAGACCAACGACCACCCCATGCATGCTACCAGAGAGTTGGAGGTTTGGTGTAAGTATACTGCCACCACTATACCAGGGCGGAAGGCATCCATGACGGATTTCCTCGCTTAATAACAAATAAAAAATAAAATAACACAGCTATCTGTCCGCAGTCATACTTATTAAAATTAAAAATATGAGGTGTGCTCACAGAATTGTCAAATTCAGGAAAATAAATACCATACTAATAATAGGTAATTTATTAATAATTGATCGAGCGAAGCGAAATGTCCAAATCAACTATGGCAAATCGGGGTTATAGTGACACACAGTGACACAAATATTGGGAAAAGTATAAAATCCAGACTATCTGCAATTTCTTGTACTTGTAATTTGAATGAAACTGTAGGAATTAACTGTAACAAGTCATTTGGTTGTGTATTTCGTGACACTATTTCATTAGTAAAAGATTATGAGTAATTTTTTTTTTTTTTATTTATGGGAGACTCGCGAGATTTTAGTTCGGGGCGAACCACTTAAGTCAACATATTTTGTCCATACAATTCATACATAATAAAATTCAACCAATCTTAAATTCAATCTTAAAATAAAATAAATTAATAAAAAATACAAAAAAGATAACAATAAATAAACATTCCTTTATACAAAATTAATTATCTAATGTCACACACAACCATACGTGACGTAAGTGACCGATGGACTGATGACAAACGCGTTACAAACGATAAAGATGCTATAATTTTTATGTTAAAATCAATATCACTCGCCATAGATGAAGATGAACATATATGTTAGCTTCGCCGTGTGTGATGGTCCATTGAATTGTACGGTGAGCGATATTTTATCATAACATAAAATACTATAGCATGTTCATCGTTTGTGCGGTCGCGAAGAGTCAATAGGTGAAGTAGCAGCGGGTAGGGCACATAACTCGACGCACTGATGATCCTTGGGGTATGTTCTAGACCCTAGAAAGGGTCTAGAACATACCCCAAGGATCACCGGAGAGATCTAGATTCGTTTGTGCGGTCGCGAAGAGTCAATAGGTGAAGTAGCAGCGGGTAGGGCACATAACTCGACGCACTGATGATCCTTGGGGTATGTTCTAGACCCTAGAAAGGGTCTAGAACATACCCCAAGGATCACCGGAGAGATCTAGATTCTAGTATCTCATGTAGAAACCTGAGATACTAGAATCTAGATCTCTCCGGTTACTATTAATAAGTGTAGCCTTCGGATACGAAGATCGGTCGCTCTGTAAAACAACAAGGTAGATCTATTTTCATCAGTGGACGTGCTGGCTTGCTTAGCACGCTCGTTAAATTCACTTAACATCCTTACGATTTGCTTTCAGATCCTCCGATAGTCCGAGTGGAGCCGAAGAACATCACAGTTCTGGAAGGGGCCAAGATTCTGCTGAAATGTGAATATGAGAGTAACCCGTCATCATTGGTTCATGTTACTTGGTAAGTCTTCCAACCCTTTATGTAAAACTGTTTTTTTTAATTTAATTTAAAAAAATTACGTGAGAGAGGATTTGTACAGAGTCCTGAGAGTGAATCAGATCGATGTGGGCCTGTTTCAGAGTGTGTTAGCTGAACAAACATCTCACTCGGCTAACATGCTCTACCGGTCCACATACGACCTGCTGCGGGAGGATGCTTTGTAATTGTTTATTACTGTAGACAATTATGAAACTGACATCGTCGTAAAGAACGACGCAAGTTCCCTAAAAATAGATTTGAAAAAAATACGTATATATTAATATAACCAATTCTATATCTTATCTAAACTTTTGTAAATGTAAGCTATTACACGAATCATACGTAAAATGATTAGTTTAATAGCTGACTATATGAATAATTAAATCCCGTGGACCATAATTAAATTTGTAACTTTTAATTGTATCTTAATTTCAGGTATCGCAACGGTGAGAAAGTAAACGTGAATACGTCTCACTACAAGGGAGGTACCACAGATCAACACTCCCTGATCATTCTGGACGCGAAGGGTGATGATATGGGAAACTACAGCTGTGTGCTGACCAACACTGTGGGACAGGGGACTAGTGATGGTCACATTGACGTCAATGTGCTTTGTAAGTATGATTTTTATGTATCCTTATAACTGCTACAGTTTACTAGCTGACTACACCAGTAACGCCAACAGCCCTGGATCTACATTTTTTCATAACTGGAGCGGAAACTTAATTTGGTGCCCCGTGCGCTGGGTGCTAAGCGCTGTTTGAAACAAGTTTTTATTTATTGAATAATTGGCGCTCCCTGAAATCCCCCCCCCCCCCCCTCCACCTTCATAATGAGCTTCCACTCATTTATTCTTTTCCCATGTTCTATTGTCATATTTTTTTCGGACCTGTATTACCTAATACTGGGTGTTGACATCCTTTAATGTTGTGTACATCATGTATTTGACACGACATGGATAAAATAAATATATAAATAAAGAAATATATATCAAACACATATTTTACGGATACATCACTTATTTCAAATTCAACAAGCTCATTAAATAGGAAACAAAGCTCTAACTGGTGGTAATTGAATAGGAACATTTATATTATGATGAGAGAAAATGATAATAAAATTATAGAATGGCGTACTCGTAGGAATACAAGTTTTTTTTTTATTATATTCATTATAGTCAAGCGCTTAACCACTACCTCACCTGGTGGTAAGTGATGGTGTGATCGAAGATGGAGCACGCTTGCCTAGAAAGTACCTATTTACTCTGGACTTGAAGACTCCGAGATTATACCTACTTCGGAACATACTTCGTTTGGAAAAACATACGCCGGAAGTGAGTTCCACTCCTTACTTGTGCTAACAAGAAAATTTGAAGCAAATCGTTTGGTACAGCAAGGTGGTATGCCGACCAGGTATGGGTGGTACTTCTCGGTACGTCTGCTTGTCCGGTGGTGGAAGGGGGAAGGATTGATAAGGTCATAAAGTATATTGTATTGATTACACTTTCAAACATAATAAAAGGTTTTTACAAAAAAGCACACATTTTCTCTGTAAATCTTGTCGAACATTTATTATATTTATTCTGTTTTGTGTGCCTTAATTAATAAAATAATTTCATCGCAATATAAAATATATAAATTAAATATTAAATCGTATGAAAATAAAAAAAAATGGTAATGTGTAAAGTCGGTTATGGACGATAATTTTACGGGATAACGAGAGAGATAGATGCGTCACTTGTTCCGCGCTCTCGCATGCACGCTCGGCTCAGTCGGAACGTGACAATGAGTCATGCTTTTTCGTGGGTGCAGCCGGCGTTCATCGATTTATAAGACGTTATCACGTCAATAAATAAATTAAAATCCTAACAAAATATACAGTACAAACAATGTTATAGTAACATTAATTACTAATTACAGGTAAATGTAAATATAGTTAGAATTAGGTCAAGACATGATAACAATGAAAATTGTCCATTTGTTCCAGTCCAAAAAAACAAACGCTTTATAAATAAATAAATAAATATGGCTGGACATTTCACACATCGCTATCTAGCCCCAAACTAAGCAGAGCTTGTACTATGGGTACCAGATAACTGATAGAATACTTATATACATATTTTTTGTAAATACATACTTTTAATATATAGAAAAACATCCAGACCCGGAACAAATATCTTTAGATCATACAAACATTTGTTCCGCGGCGGGAATCGAACCCGCTACCTCCTGCGTCTCAGCCGGCTATTCGCTTACTGTACCACGGAGGTTTATGAGAGGATAGTGTACAATTTTGTACAATGGTAAATTTAATCCTTCATTAGAAAAAAAACACGTGCGTCTAGTCCAGTTTTAAATTCATACGTAACACTTTTTCCGCTGAAGGTACTGACGTTCATTAAGGTATAAATTCGAAACGAAAAAATAACAGGGCGAGTTGACGATCAAAAATAATAGGTATATTTTCTGAAAATCGCTATCTTGCCTAACCGGGCGAGTTGACGATTGACTCTCTTGCATCATCATCCAACCCATTTCACTTCATTCAAATGAAAATGGGCAGGGCACATCCGTAGAATGGATAACGAGAGGTGATCTAAAAGAATATCAAATTGGTACCCAATATACAAAAAAGGAGAAAAGGAAGGCCTGCTACACTATAGGACGATGATATCGTGACAGTAGCAGATAAAACATAGACCAAAGTCGCTAGGGATCGTGAGAAATGGAAAGAGCTGGAGAGGATGCTTTTATCGCTAAACGTGAACTTTGCATAAAAAACAGGTCATTTTAACTGTAAAAATGTAAATTCAAATATTGTGTTAAGAAAATAAAAGCTTTTTTTTATATTTATTATATTTCAGACAAACCCCAAGTCCGCCTGGTGATGTCATCCCCCAGCCCTATCCTCGAGAAGGATCATCGTAACGTGACACTCACGTGTGAGGTGGTGACTGGAAACCCGAGGTACCTGGATGAGGTTATCTGGTATCTGGACGGAGAGATCCTGAAACAATTACCTGACTGCAACCAGACGCAAGGCGAAGGTATGTTTTTTTATTTTAATTTGACAATTTATGTAATTAAGAAGAGATGGATGGCTGTGTGAAGATTGATATGGGTAATAAAGAAGTGACAACGGAGATGACTGCTGATAGAGAGGTAGGGAAGAAAAATACATGCTGTGCCGACCCCACGTTCAGATTAAATAATTAAATAAGAATTTCTATTTAGATTTTTAACATAAACAATACTATAGGGTCCTTCAAACAAGGTATTTTGAAGGACTCCCGTGTAAATGAAATTTAAAGGATAATGAGCCGTTGATGTCTTAAGTGGTTAAACATCCATTGCGTACGGTGATAGCTTACCGTCAGGTGGTCCGTATGGCCGAATGTTTGACACCTTCAGAGGTACAAAATATTAGTTTTACTTAATTCACTACGTTGTTGTACTAGTATGTTTTTCGTCGGTTCCGTTGTTTGCTGTAAGGTAGGATCTAGTGCTCTCTTAAAACTGTAATCAGAAACATCTTGTACCTACATTGTAACCCAGATCCACATACAATTAAGAGTTATGATTTACCCTCAGAAAACTTATGCAATGAAGTAGACCCATCAATGCTGCTTCTCCAAGACACGACAAAGAGTTTCCACGGCAACTACTCCTGCAAAGGAAAGAATATCGCCGGCTGGGGCAATGAGAGTGAGAAGACTGAACTTGTAGTCAATTGTAAGTACCATCATCTATTTAATCAGCCCACATCCACCCAATGGTGGATATAAAAAAGTATTAAAAAAAATCCGACTGAGATCCATATTTAGTTAGTATACCTATACCTTGCTTAAAAATTATGTTAGTAATACAACTTGAGTTATACTCTCATTGGCTCCTTGAGTAGATATGCAAACAATAATTCTCTATAGGTGACTAATTTCATAAAAGTGATGTCTATCAAATGAGAATCTATTATTAGCATTAAGCATTAGCTATAAAAGTTTGTTTACATTAATATCAAGTGCTGTTGATTCCATAATGAATAAAAAATAAGAAATCAGGTGTAGGTAGAACCACACTGATTGTGCCCAGTAATGTCATATAGGCCAGTGATGACATTTGCACAGAATTATTTCCTAACACTAATAGAATCCAGTGACCCCACCGATTTTAACAACATGTTCGTGGTCTGCCTGGTAGTCTACTGCCCTCGCCTGACCACCACTCTCTTAACTTAATTCACCTAATTTAAACTTGAATTAATGACGGAGTATATTCTTAAGTCCATAAATAATATATAAATAATGCATTATTTTAATTCAAACAACTTTATTTTTTAGTTTTTGTACCTAACATGTAGGTACTTATCGCCCTGCCGAGCTGTACGCTCCCTGTTGAGCTCTTGGTTTCACTGACCTTGCGGGTACATTAACTGGGCGAGGCCATTGAACGAGAGGGGTTATTGATCGGCTTGAAGTAACTTTTTGGCTATCTGTGGCATCGCATAAAACGCTAGGTCTCTAACATTTCGCCGAGCAGCATTTTATCTCTTTCCTCGAGGTTTTGATAATAAAACAAAAAGTTATAGATACATATATTGTTATTTTTTGTGTAGAAAACGTCCCTTCAATATAATTAGTTTAAATTTCCAGACCTTGAATATTCCATCTTCCCACCTAGCCAAGTGGCCTGCCCATCTATACTTCAACTGTTAACTGTCTACCCAAGTCCGCGACTTTTGTCCTTCTACTTACATATATCAAAACTAAACTGCAAAATGCCATAATTTTCAGTTCCTCCTGGACCAGCCAAGTTAGCGTACTCTCCGTGGAGGGTGGTGAAAGGCAAGAGCTTGGTGCTGAGCTGCAGCATCACTGAGAGAGGAAGACCTGAAGCTAAGAGGTAATTTATTCAGTTATTACTATTATATTTTATGTAACTCCGGCGCAAAAGAAAGTAAAAAAAATCTAAAAACTATGTTTAGGTCTAATGAATACGAAATTATTACAAAAATACATTGTCATCAAATACATTTTTTCAAACTGGATAGATCTTCGTTTGACCACAATCTCACCTCTAAGGTGTAGCAAGTCTAGATGAATCACGAAGATCTAGAAGAAACCTATTTACTCTTACCATAAAGAGGCCCGGATTGTATTCTTTTTAATTGATCGTTTGTTATAATTGGCGTTGCCTTGCAGGTTCCGCTGGCTCCGCGGCGGGCGGGTGGTCAGCGATGTCGTCTCCGAGAAGTGGACCATCGACCCCGTCACTCTCGACCACCGCACTAACTTCTCCTGTTACGGCATCAACGCGGGTGGAGAGGGGGAAATGGCTACCGTCTCTATCGATGTGCTAGGTATGTTCAATCTCTTCTCATTTATAAGTTGGGTGTCATCGCGTTCTTAAGAGGTACACTCTTAAATTGCGTGCTCTCTCATTACACGAAAGAATCAACATTTAATAACAGTTAGAACACGGAGTGCTGTGAATAATATTAGTAAAAAAATTGTTTATAAAAAAATACATTAAACTTTTGTAGGAATATGTGAACGATAAAATCATAAATAGGCCTCCTACTTTACTAAAGACTAGCTCCCGCCAACTTCGCTTCGGCTTCGCACACGTTGTTTGTCAACAAAAAGTAGCCTATGTTTGAATCCAGGTCATAATCTATCAACACACAAAATTTCATCGAAATCGGTTCAGCCATTACAACGTGATTGAGTAACAAATAAATAAACAAACATCCAAACTTTCACATTTATAATATTATTTTGATGGGTGTTGCCGCGAGCCATTGGGTGCAAGCTGCACAAGGTTGGTCTCTCTGAAAATATATGGAAGACGCCTATGTGCAACAACCCCAAGCTACCTTAGGGCTCACCACTTGGACCACTCGTACTTAATAGTTTCATTACCATTATTTTGTTCTATAATTAGTGTTATGTACTAACCTACCTATGTTTTCAGCTCCACCAAGCTTCAAATACGCAATGAATCAATACAGCGGTGCCCTCTACAAGTCTCAGAACATCTCCCTATCGTGCACAGTAGAGTGTGCTCCATTGTGCAGCGTGCAATGGCTAAAAGATGACCAGGTCATAGACCCGAACAAGACTGATAGATACTATGTGAAGGAAAATGATATTCCTCCGCAAGTAAATAAGAATGACTTTGAGGCGACCGAGTCTACATTGGTAAGTATTTTTTAACTCGCCGCATTGTACACCATACATTTACAATATAGTACACTAATATGAGATTTATGATGAAAAGAAAACAGAGCGTGGTACGGGATGCAATTCCTACGAGTCGCAGGGATGACTGATTAACATTGAGCTGTGCAGCGCAGCACGTTTTACGAACCAGTTGGGCTAAATAGAGCATAGCGCAGCATAGCACAGCTCGACGCTGATTAGTTACCCAGGTGTAACACAGTTGATATCTCCTCAGCACTGGAACATGTCTGCGTGGTCGCGCGGCGTGCTGGACCGCGCGGCGGACACGGCGCGCTACACGTGTCGCTCATCGCGCAACCTCGCAGGTCCACCCGTCAACAGCACCACCAAGTTTGCTGTCGAATGTGAGTTAACTGTACTTTATTATCGACACTAGGTGCCGCCTGCGGCTTCGCATGCATTTCCATCCCAGGGGAACTGATTTATGAGATCGAAAGCCTATGTCCTATTTCAGGTCATCATCAACCTATGTTCCAAATTTTAGGCAAATCGGCTAAGTAGTTTTGGCGTTAGAGAGGAACAAACCTATTCCTGTTGCGTCGATATCTCTAATTTTAGTTAATTACCCCCCGGAGTGAACGTCTTGTAGGGTGCATTAGTAATACATACTTTGTACTTGCCGATCATCAAATTTACTTTTATTTTCAGATGAACCAGAAAACATAACTGTCACACCAAAAGTCGTTTCTGTTATTGAAAATGAGATACCAGCGAAAGTGGTCTGCTCTGCCAGGTTAGTTGAACGTACCATAAAAAAACAGAGAGAGTTTGAAATTATGTTCAATAGATGGCGCTGTTTCAAATAATTTCAACCGCATAGACTTGGAGCTGGCTTGGTATCATCATGATTGGTTTTATCCTATAACTTGACAAGCTAACCACCATATATAACATAACCATGGCTCGCTTTCGCGCTCTCATTTTGTATCTTTTTGAGTCGTAGCATCTTGTGGCGTCTCAATGTGAACTGACCCTATGGATGATGCGAATTTATTAGAGTTATGGTAAATGTAATATAACTTGTGTTCGCCCCAAACTGAGATCTTGCGAGGCATCACTACCTACCTATATACCAATTTTTTCACGATTGTGAGATCAACGCTTCGAAAGTTATCCACGCGCAAACAAACATACATACATACATACATACGACGCTGTTTCGACCAAGTCGCTTTGCTCGATCAATTAGACTATTTCTCAATAGATGGCGTTGTAACTAAAAATCTTTGTTTAATTTCAGAGGATTTCCAATGCCTTCGTACTCATGGAGAAGAGAACATCCGTCTAAAGCCGCGGGGAAAGAGCACAGCAATACATCACTTGTTCTGTCCTCTTCTAACACTCTACTTCTCGGTCCAGTGCAAAGAAAAGATGGAGGGGATTACGTCTGTGAAGCGTACAATAGACATGGCTCCGTCAATACTACTGTGTATTTAAATGTTATGTGTAAGTAAAATTCATAAATTTTCTTTGAATTTACATAAGAAGATGAAGATTATTACCGTAGCTGTAAAATTTTGTTTTTTAATGAAAATAACCCAGTTCAAAACAGATTCGCCACTAGGAAAAGATAAATTTCACTCAAGGTTCCTTTTTTTGGACATTGTTAGTTAATTGTGATAAGCATCATGTCATAATTAAATAAATTAATAATGATGGACATTTTACACAGCGCTATCTAGCCCCAAACTAAGAAAGCTATGACTTCACTATGGGACCTATAGGAACCAGATTTACTGTATGTTTTTAGTTATGTTATACCGGAGAGTAGTAATATCATAGACTGTCATGTCCATAAAGAAATCGTAGCCCGCAAAAAGCTCAAAATCCCGTATTATTTGTAGATGGCGCTGTCTCATAACCTGGAAACTTTTATAGCGGCCATTGCACCCAACAAATAAAAATAAACTTCCCCTAAAACACACCAAAATATTTCAATATTTTTTAGAATAAGTAATATTGTCCATAAAATAAGATTTAATATTTTATTTTAAATTGATGATTTACCACTTTCATATGCTTAATCAATCACAGATAGCGTGGGAAGGTAGCACATCGTTTTTACCTAGATGGCGTTTAACAAAAAATTAACACAAAGTCCGAAACAAAGGGAACGAAAGAGAACCGTGAACTGACTGACATTGACAGCCGGGAAGCAAGCAAAGTCACGCTTTTTGTACCTAATTTTGTTGTACAAAATGTTTGTACATATTGTGTACGTAATGAGTTCATTATTTTAGTAGTTA
Source organism: Philereme vetulata (assembly GCA_918857605.2). Lineage (NCBI taxonomy): Eukaryota > Metazoa > Arthropoda > Insecta > Lepidoptera > Geometridae > Philereme > Philereme vetulata. Next base: position 1,290,565 of record OU975425.1, read on the forward strand.
TGTTTCCAGTTCAAATTAATAGAACGTATTATTTTGTAGTAGGTATGCATTTGCCGGGTACTTACAAATTAATTTTATTTTGTTTCAAAAAGTGTTCTACTTATCTGTACATCACTTTAAATATATATTCTTATTTTACAAATATGTAGCTATTTCCGCATTTAAGTGATAATGGTACGATTTTAGACGTATGTATATGTAATGAATAAAAGATATCTATCCTTTCCTTTCCTAAAAAAATCCCTATTTTGACGGAAACTTTCATGTTCTGGCAATTCTGAGAAAATGTGCGCAAATCTCTAAAAATTCCTAGAGACTTAAAGTTTTAACGAAACTGAAGAGCGGCAACCTCGCACAACGTAAAGGTCACAACGTCGCAATAATATTATCGCGCACGTGTAATTGGAAATAGCGCCATCTATTTTTCTTCGTACCATTATGAGCGATAGTAAGCTAAATGTTGGCATATATTTAACGATTTGTAACTCTTAGCGACATCTCGCGTCCTAGCAGGTAATCAAATATCGAATTACATTATCTTGTTAGAGACTGTCAGTCTATTTAAATTATATTGGTTTGTGGTTATACGGTGAAACACTCAGACCCGGAACAACTATCTGGAATTGAATCCGGTACTTCCTGCGTCTCAGCCGGCTATTCACCAGTGAGTGAAGACACGACAGAGTTCATCAAATTAGACATAAATGTTAATCACTATGATGATTTATCAAAACTAGTTGCTCAAACGATGGTCGATTTTCGACCATACTTCATATTGTTTGGGTTAATTTTAGCTTTCTGTTCTTTCTCCATTTATGCTGAACTACTTATACCAAAACACACACTCCTCCGTGAGAGTAAGAAGCTTGTAAAGCTTTCTCACACAAGGATTATGAATTAACGTTAAAGTAGTTTTTTCCCACTAATTCACCAATAGAAAATATTAGTGGTTCACCTCAAACTGAGATCTCGCGAGTCTTTCATAAAACAAAAATATATTATTTGTAATCTTTGACTATCAAAATAGTGCCAGGAAATACATTACTTAAAAACTTGACCTACAGTTCCTTTCAAATTACAGGTAACGGGAGTTCATGTTAATTGGTTAATATTTTTTTGGGTAGAAATTGCAGTTATTCTAGATTTCAGAATTTTCTTTATATGTATTTGTGTCACTGGAGCTACAAGCATACCAAAATTTCAGCATCGTGGGTCACTGGTGTACCCTGTGAATTTCGTCAAAGTTGAGTTTATATTATGTATAATTACTCAAAAACTACAAAGACTTTACTAAAAATAAAACGGAGTTGTCATTCACTAATAAAGACCTTTCATTTAACGTCACACTTGACCTAATAGTCTCATTTTTTTTACACCTCTTGAACCCCAATATCTCAACAACTCCTTAACACTTTTAGCTCATTTAGTTACACCACAATTTGGCCATCACTACCTACCTATCTACCAAATTTCAAGATGATTGGATCAACGCTTCAAAAGTTATCCTCGGACTTACAAACATAAATACATACAACGCCGATTTGCCCAAGTAGACTTGGAGATCTCGCTTCGCTCGATAAATTGACCTCGTCTACGTCTGTAGTGTATTAAACAGTTTACTTTGTTTCAGATGTACCTGAATGTGGAATAAAGCAATCGGAAATCGATGGAGAGCAAGTATTAATCTGCACTGCGCTTGCAAATCCTACGGAGGTATGCATTCTCTTTTTGTTATTTTAGTTTCATCATCGTCATCATCAACGTATAAATAAATAAATAAATATTGCTGGACATTTCACACAGCGCTATCTAGCCCCAAACTAAGCAAGTACTATGGGAACGAGATAACTGATAAAATACTTATATACATTTTTGTTTGTAAATACATACTATGAAACAACCAGACCCGGAACAAATATCTGTAGATCATGCAAACATTTGTTCCGCGGCGGGAATCGAACCCACTACCTCCTGCGTCTCAGCCGGCTATTCGCGCACTGCACCACGGAGGTCGTCGTATAACTGTCCACTGCTGGACGTAGGTCTTTCCCAGGATGCGCAATTGAGCCCGATCCTCAGATCTTCTTTTCTAATCCTTGCCAGCCACAGCATGCAAATCGTCATTCTGTGATGAGATGACCTACGCAGCCGAAACGTGGACAGTTACGGTGGGACTGGTTCACAAATTGAAAGTAGCTCAGTGAGCTATTTAAAGGGCTATGCTCGGAATTTCTCTGAAGAATAAAATCCTAAACGAGGTTATCCGACAGAGAACCAAGGTGATCGGCATAGCTCAGAGGTTCATCAAGCTGAAGTGGCAGTTTGCCGGTCATGTCTGCCGCAGAACCAATAACCGTTGGGGTAAACGTGTTCTGGAGTGTAGACCACGTCTAGGCAAGTGAAGTGTAGGACGCCCTCCGTCTAGATGGAGTGACGATAACATAATTCTAAGATTTCATTATTGTTTATTAAAAGTATGACATGTCTGAGAAATAAATGAATTAAATTAAATTAGGGTAACCTTTCGGGGTTGTCCAAGAAAATGTCGGCGAGACGATCTTGTTGCGTTAGAGCAGGAGTGGTGGAGTATTGCACAGGATAGAGACAGATTGAAGGACTTGGCGGATACCTTTGCCCAACAGTGGGACAATATAGGTTGATTTAAAAAAACCTTTCCACTAGAGGATGTGCTACGTTACTGAGCTAATGGGCGTGTGTTAAATGGGCATACCTACTTGTTGAAGCATCGCCCATCTTTATCGCTAGCTTGGTGAAAATAGACACATAGTTTCGTAACTTAGCTGTAACCTCGCTCACTTCTCACGCGACATAGCACATCTCTGTTTAGCTTTGCTTTGGTGGAAGAAGTCTTTCTACAAGAAGTTCATAGTTTCATAGCCTTTGCTCACCGCCTATGTACAGATTATTATTTTTTTGTGCCGTTAAGAGTTTTAATTCATTCATTCTTTCCATACATAAGAATATGACCTCTATTTTCATGTATTCAGGTATCATTCTCCTGGAAACTCAAGAACGACAACGACAGCCTCACAGATGAGAAGATTTGGCAGCAAGGCCCCCAAAGTTTCCTTCGGCTGAGCACTTCGGTGGACGTCTACAGAACCTACCTCTGTTTCGCGAACAACTCTGTTGGCATGTCGCGTGCTTGTGAGCGTGATGTAATGGGTAAGTCGGCTAGATGGCAGCACTTTATAGTTCCATTTGTGGTCAATAAATGACAGGATTTAAAAGTTCTGTTTGTAGGCCGATAGATGTCACTGAAAACAAAGAATGGTTGCTTGATTTGAAATATACTTGGATAATTATTATTATGATTATGTAGAGATTATAATTGATTTTTGTAGAATAGAAAAAAATTTAAAAGTTATTTATGTATTGCAGCCAACTTGGAAAGTTTCAGTGAGTATAAATATTAATCTCGGCTGTAAATGGTTTTTAGATATTTAACATTCGCGTTTTTATAACTACTAAGACTTGTGGCTTTTTACTACGTTGTTTCAGTTACTTTTATTCATATTCTCCTTTTAGCTTCTATTTTATTTGAATTCACACAAAAAATGCTTCCTTATCTATAAAATATTATCGCAGTACTTTACTCAAGTAATAATAGAGTGATTTCTGCAGAAAGCAACGCTAATTGATAACCCCCTTATACTCGTAGATTAAATATTAAAGTTTTAATATGAAAGATTATTTTCATAGTTTTTATCATCACATTTTTGAGACCAATTAAACATACGACCGAGATGACTATAATTCAAATAATTTAGCAATGATCTCTTCTACCATGTTTTATTTTAACCTACTCGTATATACAGGGACGTTCATTACGTTAGTTGGAATGTTTTCTTTACATAATTTGTTCATGATTTTAAACTCTGGTTTATTATAATGATTTATAACTATATTACAGGTACGAAGGTCTGGTGGAGAGATCAGCAGAAGTTGATACTCATCGGTGGCATAGCCCTGGCCATTCTTGTTATCACAGTTATCCTCTGCATCATCATAATCTGCATCTGCAGGCGAATGCGGGCCAAGTCAAAGTGTAAGTCTCATACTGTCTACAAGCCTAATATAAAGCGTCTCATCACGATCGGCCATGATGGGCCATCACAGAGTAGGTCATGATTGCCACAATCATTGCGCAGCTGTCCATACAATCGGTCAAAATGGGTCATAATAGATTAGGACATGATTGCCACGATCATTGCGCAGCTGTCCACACGATCGGCCATGATTGTCACGATCATTGCGCAGCTGTCCACACAATTGGCCAAAATGGGACATAAGAGATTAAGCCATGATTGCCACGATCATTGCGCAGCTGTTCACACGATCAGCCATCATGGGCCATGATTGCCACGATCATTGCGCAGCTGTCCACACGATCGTGCATTGCTCAGTTGATAATTGTCGTCCGTTCAACATGGACGTCGAATGTATAGCTTCTCATCGTTCGTCCACGTCGGCACCGCTGGCAGTCGATTTACATAAACTTTGCCGTTTAACTCATAACTAAAATACGCATGTAAGAACTGAATAATTAGCGAACGTGTGGATGCGCGTACAATCATGGGCTTCCCTTTGATGTTTGTCCGAAAAACCAACACAGTGGCGATTACGTCCCGATCATGGGCAAGTACAGGCGATGGTGCTCAACTGTAATCGGCCAGCATGACCGATCGTGAAAAGTCGCCTTTAGAATAATTTATAGTGTGTTTTTTTTGTGGCGTCGCACTGTTTGTGCATTTGCCATTGGCAAAAATAGTGTGTTTTGTTTCCACAGACTTCATTTTGTGTTGTGTCTTCATTTTTTTAATTCTTTTAATTTAGTATCGTTATGGCTTTTACTGTTATTTTATGTATTAAAAATAATTGCTTGTTTTAATTAGGACATTGAATGTTTAATTGATCTGTTTTGCTACTTTAAAGCAACAATGTGTTTATTAATCTTTTCTTTTGCTTTCTTTCTTATTTTTGATAATGTTACTTTCAATGTTTTTCTTATTTAATTGCACATAATTAACTTATTCTATTATGTTTAAAGCTTCAACTATTTTCAATATTTTATCTCTAGATACTATTGATATTTTATTTACAACTTTAATTCTAATACACAACTGTAGATAAAATACTGAAAATTACTAATTGTTTACTAAACATTCTTATTGTTTGTTTTTTCCGGATGCTGCTAAAACCTAAAAACACATCAACTAACAATCAAACAGATAATAATCCAGTTGAATTAGAAGAGAGAGAGAAGTGAGTATTTCCATAAGTTTGTTATTTATTTCTTTATGTATCTTTCTATAGTTGAATGTCTAGTTATAGTTTTGTTATTTTAATTGTTTAAGAGGTTTCTAGTTTTTTTATTTCTTTCCTTAGCAATCTACCATAATACTATTTATATGACAATTGTTTTGTTGGATCTAGAAAACTTTATTTTCAGTATCAATGTTTATAACTAGAAACGTCTTCAACGTTAGTTCTGTCTTAGTTATGTTAATTAGTATACTTTTATTAAAAGTTCTTGTATTTTATTACTTTTAAATTATTTGTTTATTTGTGTAATATCCAATATATTCTTAGTATTATATCCCTTTCTTATTGATTTTATTTTCTATTAAAACGATCATGTAAGACTTCAATTTAGTAAAATTGAGTTGACTATTTTCAGCAACACCGTTGGTCCGATGCGATTCTTGGCACACATTATCGATGCCCCCTTCAAGGTCTCCTCTAATAGTACCTTCGCAGAGGCCTTGACCTTAAAAGGTCAGTTTGAGGTCACTAAAGTTACTAAGGTCACTCACGTCACCAAAGTTACTAAGGTCACCAAGGTCACAGAGTTTGCGTTTGGTTTTTGCGCTTGGACCAACGGCTGTTTCAGGATTTAAATTAGATTTAGTAATATAGCATGTTTTAGTCTTGACTCGCATCATATTTTGATTTTTTACTTTAGTTTTCATTTTAACTATTTTGAATTTGATAGGAATATTATGTCTAACAGTTTTAAAAATTTTATTTCAATTAAGTACTTATCTTTTGATTGACTAATATTAGAATTAATTATATTAATTCTTGTGTAGGTTTCTAACGGCATTAACTCCAGACGTACTCAGATTGACCACAATTAATACATCAGGTATATTACTAACAAATTTATTTATACTGTTCCATAGTATGGAGAATGCTTTCTTTTATTTGTCGCTATGTTTTAGCTAATTTTCAAAAAGTGTGGAGTAGACTTGACGTTTTGTAGTTTGGCAAAATATGCTAATGAACAATGTTGCATGACTTTGGAAAGCATTCTTCTTGTATATTTATATAAGTATGCTAATGTATGTATATGTACTTTTTTATTTTTATATATTTTGTTCATACTCAGTATATTTTCATCTAACATCTATCGTCTTTGATTGTAAGATTAAAATCACTACTATAATCATTGCATGTATCTAATAAATTTTTTGTTAATTTTTACCAGTCCGGATGGTAGCTGTTTAAACGAGGTGTCAATAGCTCAGTCTATTATATCACAAGCTTTGCCAGCTTTATCACCACGTATCAGTCTCACATTCAGTCCAAAGTCATCTGACAGAACAAGACTTGTAGATTCACAAAGCTACAACTTAGAAATGAATAAGTTTAAAGAGAACACGACTCTGCAAGCTAACCTCACACAACTAGAAGCAACGATAACCGCTGACGAAGAAACTGAAATGCAAACACCTAAACCTGAACCTAGAGATGAAAGCCATAAAGCACAAACTGTAGTAACGCCTAGCAAATGGCCATTAAAGCCTGGTGTCTTGGTTCATGTTAACTCGAATCACACGCTTAGTCCTAAAAACCAAGCAAGACTGCAAATGAATAAGACTGAAGAACCCGAAGAAGTAAGCCTAGGTCTTCTAGAAAGGAACAGAAGTAATACAGAGGATTTTGCCAAAGTTGAATACTCTAAAAAGAATGGTAAGCCAAGAAGACACACCCAAAACGTAGTAACGGGGATAATAAGGAACTTTAGAAAGAAAAGTGACAATGATTCGGATGATGATAGCGGAAAGTATAAGAAAATAAATAAAAGCAACAAAAGAGCTGTTTCTTTGGTGAATCTGAATAAATCTGGATATGTACTGCAAAAGAATAGACTGAGATCGTTTTTTCAAAGCGAAACGCCTAACGTTATTGTTACTGAAGGAGGTAGACTATTTGTTTTAATATTCTATCTCGAAACTTGGGCACTTGGGGCAATAATTCAAACACTATAAATTTTTACACTTTCATTTTTATCTGTTACTATTTTCATTTTTCTTATATCTGTAAATATTTAATTTTACATTATGCATTTCACTAAAACTTTCCGTTAGAAAACACTACCTCAAAAATAACACAAATTGTCAATATAAAAACTATCTAAACTCGCCAAACTCACAGATAAGCTTTAGTTGTTACATTTTCTTCAGTTTTTCATTTGTTTATGACTTCTGTTGTTATTTCTATTTTTAGCCACTTTTTTACTTAATCTTCACTCGTTTTTATTTTTACAATACTTTTGTCACTTGCTTGATTTTCTATCGCTACGTTTATCATTTCAAACGTTAGGCCAACTTAGCGCTAGCCTACTATTTGACTTGCTTATTTTTTTGTGTGTTTTGCATGATTTTCTGTTTTTTTTTAACATTGGCATGTTTTTAGTTGTATCGTTCAAAAGGCCAGACAGAATGGCGGCTGCTAAAGTAAAGCCTTTTAATGAAACACAAAGGAATAATAGAAAACGGAAGAAGCCAGGAGATAGTAAGTATCGCATGGCCTCTGCTTTCCATTTCATATGCATTTTCATAATTATAAACAATGGTTTTAGATTTAAATTAAAAAAATGTAGTCTAGTTGACTAGACATGTTGCGCTGTGTATCCATCGAGTGTGTGATTGTTAAAAACGATTCAAGTAATAAATAAAAGTAATTTATCATTATAAATATATCATATCAAAATATAATAATACATTTTTGGCAGGCAATACCGCCTAAGCCTAATTTCAAATAATAATGTCATCTATTAGGAACTCGGAAAGCTTAACAATGATGATTAAATATTATCATTAAATTGGTTTTTGTTGTAAAAGTGTCATTGAACACATTTTTAATCATAATTCTAATATAAAACTATGTAAGCATAAAATTGCTCATTAGCCTACTTGACTAGATTGTATTAAAATTAGAGTAGGTACACTTACGATGTATGTAGGTACCTAACATAAAAAAAATGGTTTAAAATAATTCCAAAGCAACTCATAAAAGCAGTATTTTGATAAACCTTATTTTAGATAATTGTTACTGAAACATAGTTCGTTCACATCAATAATTAGTTTAGTAACCTAAACTGTTCAACTTTCCGGTCTTTGTTAGTCATTAGCGCGTTCAAGTAATACAGAGTCATTGAACCATAGGAATTGATATTATCAATGCGAATGTTAGTATATTTTGAAATTCGCCTTATAGTTTAAATTATATTGGTTCATTTAATCAGGTGATTTGGTTAATAAAAAAACATTTTACTTAGTAGCTTTTTTAGGTCAATGATCGACCATCGGCCCATCCACTACCGTTCATTCCTTCTGAAACTATTAAAACTCTCCGTTACCTTAATAAACAATTTGATTAATCTACTGTACCTACAGAAAAGCAACAGGATAAAACTCAGAACAGTGTTTTGAGTAATACCGTCACTCTTCTAAATATACTAGCGTTTATTGCATAGCGATTGTAGATTCTGGCAGAAATTAACGTTAGAGAATGGGACAATAGCCTGCTAACATACACGTTCAAGGTTCTAAGGCCGGGTGTTCTAAGTTTCTGGTTCTAAAGCAGGGGCAGTTTTATGTTTGAATTTAAAACTGTTCATAGACCGAACTACAGACATAAGTTGATCGACCACTGCTCTTAAACTAGTGGAGCTTACCTACACCCTGCCAGTTATAATAATTTGGTATCTTAACGGGTCGTACAGAGTATAAATATCTTAAAGTCTATGCCTATTTTAATACAATATTTATGGTTTCAGGCCCACCTACGAATGGCGTAGATAATGCCGCCAATGGGGCCCTAGGAGACCCGGGCCTATACGAGAACCTTCCCTTCCATGGACTCCAGCAACCACCGAATAAGGTAAGAATATACAAAACACTCCACACATTACACTTGTTGTACAAAGCTACAAACTAGTTGTAGGAAGACTTCGCCCTAAATCTTCGAAAAAGAATAAAATTGCTATTTTCATATACTCGAGCGCGTCAGATTATTATACAGACGGATGTTTAGATGTCCTGTCCTGACCCATAATCTGACGAATATTTGGAGGGATTTGGTCATAGGATTTGGCTACTAATATTCTGTTTTCTAATTTAAATTGTGAGAATGAGTGATAAAATAGTAGATTATTAACCAAGGGGATAAAGCAGTGTCTTCTGTCGCGGGTGACGATTTAAATCGCGAGCGTAACGAAGGACTCGAGGTTTACTCCCGAGCGTAGCGAGGGTGTTAAAAACTTAAATCACGAGCGAAGCGAGGGATTTAAGACGAGTCCTGAGTGTAGCGAGGGATTTAAGTTCACCCAAGACTAAGACAGCTTTATCACCGAGGAAAATACTCTAATTTTCGTACCATTTGCGAAAAAATTAACACAATAATAATTTGAAATGAATATTACGTTTATGTACATATTTGAAGAAAACAAAAACGCGGCAAATTCCTAGACTAATATTTTTTGTCGAAAAAACAAAGGCATCAAGCTCATACTGCCTCGTCGGTTTTCGTAATTTTATTTAATAATCATAACTGCATAATAAATGCGTATTCCTTTTTCAAAAAGATGTATAATGCTTTATATACAAACTCAATGGTGTAAACACAGATGTACTTTAGTATAAATTTCGGTAAGTATTCGGTAATTTAAATCACATTCTCCCCCTAGAGGATGAATGAAATTCAGTACAATTTTCTTTCCCTGTTTTTAACAGATTAAAAATGACTATTGTTATGTTCGCTTTTTGTGGCATAATGTCACTTTTTTGAGCAAGTGGTACGAAAAAATTATTTCATTATAGATTTTTTTTGGCGTTCACATAATTAAACGTGCTTCATGTTCTTTTATGTCGCATGATTGTGAAACAGAACCATGTGAACGTGAAAGGAGTCTACTGTATGGAAACAAATATTCCTTAATGTTCAGTTAAAATTAATGAAACAGTAGATTTGCTCTGAAAATATTTATTCCATAGCGAAGTAGTTAGTTCATATTAATTAGTAATTTTATCCTTCGAATGTTTTTGGCGGTAGTCTTCCTATAACCGGCATATAATCTTGTATTTTGTAAAACAGGAAATCACGTTACTACTGATATGTCGGTAAAATAAGTGAATTCACGATAGAGTAGATAATTAAGTCGATACAATGTAATCATAACTACTTAGTTGATAAGGCACCGAATAATTACCAGAGTTGTAGAACTCTGGTGCTGAAAATACCCATAATATTTTTACTAAATTATTATAGTGATTGCTTATTATTATTGATTATTACTATTAAGTTTATTTCATGTTTATTTTTTGGGCAGAGCCTAGCTACCCACGACACAGGGAATCCTGGTGCGGGAGCTAGTGTACATTATTATAACAATTACCTACCTAAATGTATACCTACTAATTTAACATAATATCGTACCTACTAACATTTTGTGTGAAAAATTCTGGATCAATAAAATTTTATTTCATTATTTCATTTCAATATGAAGACAAAAGTTGAATTTACTGAATCTTTCCTGTTTTACAAAATAATAACTTTTTGTTTCTAAAATAAGCACCAATTTTAGCTATGTACCTACTGGTTTTTGGATTTAAGTCTCATTTTAAAACTTACAAAGAACCTGAAAGCTTTTGTAAGGTATTAAAACTGGTACTTATTAAAGGCATGTTATTATATAATTATTAATAAATTTATTATTTTTATTTTAAAAAATCAAATTTTGTTTGTAATACTCGTAGCGTATCTAACATTGAATCAATCTCTGATTTAATTTGTTGTATCAATAAACTGATATCAATAACATGATTCCGCAAAAAAATTAAGTCAAGGTTGACGTGTTGCTTGAATTTATGATTTGCATCTAATATCCTTTTGTTTGCCCATTTCATGTTTTGTTTGCGTGATTAACAAAAGCCCGTACAAGCTATACAACCCAGAGTTATCGACACGAGTCAAAAAACTACTAAAAGGATTGAAGCATTACAAAAGCAATTGACAACTAACCCATCTTTCACGCCAAGAATTGTCTGCCCGCCGTTTGTACAAAATGCGATCGCTTATCCTATAGAAACATCGTCAAATTCAATAAACTATGGAATACCGATGCTTTCTCCGATACAACAGATGTACCCACTACACCAAACAGTCTTGCTAAACACATACTTTCCGCCAAAACAGCCCTCTTTTCTTAAACAATGCCCGACTATAGACGAAGAAAGGAATGAAAATGATAAGCGAAAGTTCGCATCTTTGAACACAAGAGCTATTAAAAAACCTCCGCGTTTTCAGTCAATGAGACTCGTCAGGAAGAGAAATATAGAAAGATTCTATCCCAATACGGAATATGGAGAAAATTTCACTGAAATAAATAATAATAAAAACAAAGATTCAGATGACAAGGAAGTCGATGATAATATATATGAAAATTTTCCATCATCACTGAAAAATAAAACTGATATAAGTGGCGTAGAACAATTTGAGAACCTGACAGACTCGATACAAATATACGAGGAGAAAATAAACCAAATAAATGTTTCAACCGACTCATTGAATAGACCAGTGCCTGCACCTAGAACTAAAATAACACCTTTAGCATCACCAGTCAAGACCGATCATGTCTACGTAAATTTGTCAATGCCTTTGATAAATACAAAGTACACAAAACCATTTGATACAGTTGACGCACCAGTTCGACCAACTAAATCTGCTGAGAACATAAAGACTGTATTTAATGATGATTTACAAGTCGTAAAAGTTGATGATGATAGCGACAGTGATGAAGAAAATAATAGCACATTAGATATAAAGAAGCCTAATATAGTTGGAGCAACGCCAAAAAAAAATTTAGCTACAATACTACCATCAACATCACTAGTGAAATCGGTAGTGAATCAACTTAATGAAAAAGGCATTAATAAAGTGGGTCTACCAAAGAAACAAGTTATCACGCCTGATAGAACATTACAAATACCAAAGTTGAGTGAAAAGCCGGTACCAAAGAGATCTGTAGTAAGACGAAGCAACTCAGTCCAAAGTAGTCTTACAGCGGATAGCGAAAACGGTCAGGTATAAGCTTTTTCTGTTTTATTTTAATCTGTAAACTCTATGTCCCATACCGCTTTGTGTCAATAACTTACTAACAAACTAATGTCGTTTTCAGAACACTAATATACTACAGCAACAGTACATGCAAAAGCGCAACCATTTCACTAATCTAAGTTCAAAAGGGAAGAATAAGAAGAATTTTCAAATCCCACTGCAAAAGCACCACAGCTTCTGCTATTTCCAGCCAATTAGAGTAGACAAACGAATCCCTGTAGACCAAGAAAGATCATATAATAATACTATAGGACCTATGATTTATCAACAAGACACACAGTACTATACAAAAACTTTGAATAGAACTCGAGATAAGAATCAAAAGTTGAATCGTCTAAAAAAGTCAGAAAGCTTACGAGAAAAACTATCTTGTGTAGGAGTTTACGATAATTATGAAAAACCAAATTATCCTGAACCAGAGTACAGTGAATCAGAAAGAAAGTCGTATTTGCAACTACTAAAAGGCAACTACATATCAAATTCGACTAGAAATCTAGGCCCAGAACACTTCAATCCTAATTTTAACACTGTAGGTCCTAAAGAGGACAAGCCTAAGCATAAAAAATTAGTTTACGCAGATTTAGCTTTAGGTAATCATAATTTAAAGTTTAAGAATACAGTCAATTCTAATAGACTTTTGTATGATACGTATACAATAGGAGGAGATAGTAGTAATCTAAATCAGGATAGTAATAGTAGTAAGACAGTGTCAAGTAGAAAGGGACACGCCACTCAACCACGGAGCGACTATGCTACGCTCAAATTCAACGAAATTGATGTATGAAAGGTAAGTTGTATGAACAACTATGTAAATAATTTATTTCATCACAAACACAGTTTCTACGGTCCCTTATTTTCTTGTTTAAATATTTATTAATAGTACTTTTTTGAAATCAAGGTTTTTTTAGTTTTGTAACTTTGTTCCAGCACTTATGTACTTTTGGTTTTATAGTTTAATGGTAATATGTGCCAGTGAAAAAGTGTTCTCCGCTTAAGCATGAACAACAACCACAAAAAATGCTTTTCTTATCACAAAATATTTTCAAAAAAGCATGTATTCGCAGTGTTGTGATCGTTTATTTTTATTTCTAGGAACGCTTTACCAAGAGTGACACGTACATTTTTTAAATCAAAAAGGTAATATTCCAAAATTAATTTAAACTACGCTTTAATAGATGCTTTGATTGTTTCTATATTAGTTCTACAAAAATAATAATTGAGTTTTAATCTTTGAAATCTTAACCTTTTTCGTTTTACTTCGTTGACAATTATTATTTATTAAACAAGTTATATAATATTGGCATTAATATCTAACAAAACTTTCATGCTTTTGAATACATAGGTATTTATATTATCTATTTATATATGGTATATTGTATTTGCTTTTGCCGTCGTATTTATTTTCACTCACATATTACCATTTTTATTTATTTTTGCACATTTTCGTTCGTTATTTTATGAGTTTTGTTATTAACTTTTTACGAGGAATGTGTTCATTCCAATTTATTTAGGTACTTTTTTTGTTATTCCGTATTGTCTTACAAGTAACTTATTACGATAAACTTCTGTGATTTTTAGTGTCAGTAGTTATAGTTTCGAAGAAATCACTATTTATCCCAATTCTTAAACCTCATAAGTAAACTTTGATAGACTCCCTGAAATAATTAAAATTTAGTACAGTTATATAGTAATTTAGTTCGTTTCGGCTCGTATCTATAGCTAGGATACAACTTTCAACACTCAGTTGTAAACCTCACCACCCTATCTTATACGACCCGTGGCGAAGTGGGCTATTAGCCGTTTGGGTTTGAAACCCCATCATTATTTATTCAATAATCATATAAATCGAACGGACCGATCATAATAAATTAATAATGATTTTTTTCCTCGACAGCCATTCAGACCAGAGGACGCATTCATCTATGCAGATGCTGATATGAAAGACTACGGGCCAATCAACTATAAAGCCGCCTCTATCTACGCGCAGATGAAGAAAGTCAAGGAACAGCAGAAAATGCAGGATATGTACGATAAAAACCATCCTGACGATCTGCTTTGAAAATGATTTGGCTAAATAAGAAATGATTGAATTATTTAGTATATTTTAAATTAAAAATGATTGATGAAAATTATTTAGAAGGTTTTAAATTTATTACACTTTCTAATGCATGTTTTAGTACTTTGTTATTAAAGTAAATGTAATTTAAATATTAAATATATCTTAATTATATTTTAATCATTTTAATTTTAAAATCTTTTTAATGATTTTAAAAATGTTTTTTACGGTTTTAACCTGTCAAAGATCTGGATATAACACAATATATTTGCAATTGTTATGTTTTGAGTTAGCTGGGAATCAGGAAACTACTGTAAAGATTAATATGAATTAACGTGTGTTTGTCATCTGTTTGTATTTGTATTTTGAATATAACCAAATTAACTAGCATCGGCTAAATCATTTTCAAATTATCTAAGATTAGTTGAACTGCACTGAATTAAACTTAACCCCGACATATTGAGAGCCTATTGTACATTAAAGAATGTTGCTATAAATTAAGTGAATATGTACAATCTGTACATATTATTAAATAAAAGTTGTTAGCTTAAAAGCGACTAAGTAATAAAACTAAAATTAACTAAGTTAGATTTCATTATTGTTATTCAGCTAATTATAGAAAACTTGTTTGAATCCCGTTTTAAAGAATTTAGTTTAATGCACACAGGGTATGCTTTTACACAATTCTTTTTAAGTAAACAGGATTATTTATAAATTTCGGGCTCTTAGCATTTTATTATTTTTGTAGAAATGTATAGAAATCACGTAGTAAAATTATGATATCCGTCCAAACGGGAAACTCACTGAGTTAGTTGATTTTAGCAAAACTTAACTTAAACTTAGTGTAAAATGCAGGTGATCATGTAAATTTTACATTATTTTAGTCAAAACTAAAACCCAAAGATAAGTAGAAAAAGAATTTGTACGAAATCGTATAAAAATTGTACTTACTCGTAGTTGTGTTCACCTTAATGTTAAGGCCCGTAGCGTGATCGGCATTTATTTATTTTTTTGTATGTTTGTGCTTTTTACTGTTACAACGAATTTTTTTATATTTTTTAGGTTTATATTTTAGACATAAGTTTTTTTTTACATAAATGCTAGAGTATTTTACTCGTGTATTCATTTTTCTAAAGATTTTTATGCAGCCTAAATAATTAAAATAGTTGACAAATAGAAAATTCTTAGTACAATTTTAAATTAATGTGATAAATTAATAAAATCACTACTCGTTTTTTGTCTACAATTTCTCGTAAAATATTTATTTCCGTGGTGACTTTATTTCTCAAATTGACTTAATATTTTGTTAATTTAATTTTAAATTGCCTTCACGCTTATACTTTTAACAAATTGTAAAATTAATAAATTTTAAATAAGTAACGTTGTAAAAGCTCTTTGTAAAGTGCTAGAGAAATACTAATCAAAGTAAAATGAATTAGAGATTTTGTACATAAAAGAACTTGTTATATTGTCAATAGTGTTAATATATTAATTTATGGATTTTTTATAATTCGTTTTATTTTAGACCCTGGTTTGGTTATAAATGTTAACAAAAAATAATTAGTCCAATGATTAATTCGCCTTGCTACAAGCTACCCCTAAGCTACGTAAGCCATAATGTTATTTTAAAAAAAAATAGTAATCAAAAAACATTTAAATAGAATAAAAATATATTTATTTATTACATTCTAAAATTATCACAGTCTTAACTTTCTCTGACATACACCAATGCCTTTTATTCATAAATTCTACATTATTTTAAACTAAACAATACATTAACATCAATAAAGTGAGTAATATCGTAATTCGTTAATTATACACAAATAAACTGAAGTCTTAACATCTGTCAGTTTTATCAATTGAAGATAATTTTACCTGCTGGTGGCTAGTTTCAGCACTATATTGTTAAGCCAAACCTCCTGGCAGACGGAGCCATAAAACAACTAGGCTCTAGGGTTGTGCATGGGTGTAGGGACTATCGATAGTTATCGATATGTACGGCGCATCACTAACTGCTCCCGTACGGGCTGCAATAACGAACGAGATAGCAATATTATCGCCGCTTCTATCACGTTTTATGCCCCCCCGTCTGCCAGGAGCGTTGGCGAAAACCATAACTGGATGAAGGATGCAGCCGCTGTTCTACCTGGAACTGGATATAAGGAGTAAGCTTGCCCAGCTCTTAAACTATCTAAAATGTTTGTATAACCTTACGATAATCAATGTATTTGTTCTTACGTTTAATTTAAGTTACAGTTTCTCCTTTCAAAATAGCTCTGCATACACAACTCATACAAATTCGTACATACTTCGATAATATCACAACCATTCATCTTAAAAATCACATTTTTAAGATAACAACCTTAAAATTCTACCAATTTAATAGTATTTACAGGCACATTAACTGTTTCATATATAAATTTAATTTTAGCTTTTTGGATTTTTGGAACAACATTAGGTATCACATGTAAACAAATGCACTGAATGGATCTGTCCCAAAATGTCTTGAATATTAACAAATATATTTCAAAAAAAAGGTTTGTTTCCTAATTGAGAAATATGCTACCTTTTACTGACAAATCAAGCGCTAAACTACAATCGGAAGCTAATTCACCTGTCACATGTACAATCTCAAGACATACATTGTCCAATTGATCCACTTGTATAATAAATATTGACTACTACCAGTTCATTTTAACATACCCGTCTAGTTCCGTTATCAGTAAAATATCATGGTTTGCAAGCTTATACAAGACAATGGAACCTCTCAATGAACAAAGACTAGTTTTGGTTCAATTTGAGCCAATTATGCAATTAAAAAAAGTTCGTTAAATTTTAAAACGAAACTAATCTACAACTTAATAGACGTCGTACTTCCCCTCGCCGAAATACACGAAATCTGAACACCACTTCCTTGCTTTTAGATCTGTAGAGCAACACGCGGGGTAGGCCATCTTTGACTTCGTCAGCTTAGCACATCTCTGGCAAAGGTCTAGGAGTTCATCCTGTAACAAGAAACATACTCAATTAACACTGACTATATGTTCTCATAGTTCAGCATGCAGAGGATTATGGAGCCCTCACACATTATCTATTTATCGGCGCAAGTCTAAAAAAAACAAATTAAAAAAATTAAATAAAAAAAAATTAATAACTTAAATTAATATAAAAATCAATATTAATAAAAAACAAATTCGATTTAAACAAATTCTTCCCCCAGAAGCTTGCGCAAAAATCGTAGACGTGTTTGGTGCCCATTAGCAAACTAAAGTGATAGCGGGCGAGGCCGTTGGGAAAGAAAGGGTCTCGAATCGAGACTGGAAAGCAAAGTCAAAGTCAAAATCTTTTATTCATTAAAAGCACAAGGAACGATCGTGTTGACACGTCAATTTTACTGCCTTTTCCTTCGCGACCAAGCCAGGAAAGAAAGGCAAGAAACAAGGCTGGTTGTTCATTTAATGATCCTTTTACAATACAGGAAATAAATTACGTCTAAATTGTAACATTTTGAACGAGTTGCAGCAATTTCAATCCCAAGCTTCTCTATCATCTAAATAATCCGATATTTTATAGTAGGCTTTTTTATAAAGATTTTGTTTAATTGCGTTTTTAAAATTGTTAATTGTCAATTTTTGTACATCACTTGGGAGTTTGTTATAAAAGCGTACACCTTGCCCTTTAAAGGATTTACTAACTTAATGCAGTCTACAAGTGTCAACAGCGAGTTTAACTTTAATTCTAGTATTAAAATTATGATTATCGCTATTTTTCTTAAACAAATTAATATTTTTGTGAACATACATCTAATTTTCATAGATGTATTGACAAGGAAATGTCAGCAACTTTGAATAGTGTCGTATAAAGATTGCTGGGAGCCGTTGGGCGTAGATCGCTCTGAAAATCGACGGGGGCGGCGAACTATGTTCAGCAGCGAATGTCCTATGGTTGATATGATCTTGGCTATAACCAAATACGAGTTGTTGAATGACTCGATATGTCGGAGCGATTGTTACAGCCAGAGGGCTTAGCCAAGTT
Source organism: Philereme vetulata (assembly GCA_918857605.2). Lineage (NCBI taxonomy): Eukaryota > Metazoa > Arthropoda > Insecta > Lepidoptera > Geometridae > Philereme > Philereme vetulata. The sequence continues at coordinate 1,309,082 of OU975425.1, forward strand.
ACATTCGCTTCGAATCAATTCGTTTTCTACTTGTTGATATTATCACGTGATATTTTCATAGCATGTGTTAATCCCATACATTTTTGGACTTATCGACTAGCATCATCGCTAATCGAATGTAACTTGGCTAAGCCCTCTGGACTTACAACTTAGCACAGTAAATGTCATTGTATTGCCTTATTTATTTTAACCCAGTACTTATTTTTTTATTATTTCTGTTTGTGTGGTAATTCAATAAAGAGTTATCTATCTATCTATGTCATAGAAGCTGTATCCCTACGGCCGAATGAAGGATTTAAATGAGCAAATCTTTGATATTATTTTAAAACAACGAAAATTTCACGTTTTCTTATCAAATGTCTAAAAAACCTTGACTTTATGGGTAGCTAAGATATAAAAATATATCTCAGTATTTTTCTATCTACGAATTTGTTGGAGTTTGTACAAATTAATGATTTAGGTGAGAGTTCGTCGCAAATTATGTGTAAACATCGGTGTTTATGCTAAAAGTAAAAACATACTCGTAGTTTAACTAACAGTTCCGAGCACGAAATCCAAATAACAGATATAAGAAAGAAAAATCCTAACAAACATTTTGTAAATACGTGACAAGTCTCGATTAAGGTTACTTGGTCATTTTTATGGCCAAGTATTTGTTTAAAAAAATATATCGATAAGCGAAGCGAGATCTCTAAATCAACTTGGGCAAATCGGCATTGTATGTATGTATGTTTGTCCGAGGATAGCTCTCGAAGCGCTTATCCGATCATCGTGAAATTCGATACATAGGTAGGTAGTGATGGCACAATTTTGGTGTGACTAAATGAGCTACAAATGTTGGGTTGTTGAGATATTGGGGTTCAAAAGGGGTTAAAAAAATGAAAATGAGACTATTAGGACAAGTGGGACGTCAAATGAAAGGTCTTCGTTAGTTCATATAGACTCCGTTTTTGTTTTTAGTAAGTTTCTTATAGTTTTTGAGTTGTTAGCCCTAATAAATACTGAACTTTGACTAAATTCACAGGGTACCTACACAAGTGACCCCACAGTGCTGAAATTTGGTATGCGTGTAGCTAAGTGACACAAATATAGGCAAAACTCTGAAATACAGAATAACGGCAATTTGTACACAAAAAAATGGCAACCAAAATACATGAACTCCCGTTACCTGTAATTTGAATGAAACTGTTAGTCAAGTATTTGGTCATGTATTTCGTGGCACTAATTTATTGATCAAAGATTAAGGCCGGCTTCCACAACGATCCCTAAACGTATTAAGCAACTAAACATATTTAAATTTCACGAATTTGTTTGATTTGACAACTCCTTAAATCATATTTAGCCACTAAATACGTTCAGGCATCATTGCGCGAGTCGCCCTAAAAATACCTATTTTCTTTTGTGTTTTGGGAGACTCGTGAGATCTCAGTTCGGGGCAAACCACTGTAGACTGGCCAAAACATTAAAAAGCTATAAGTATGTGTCTATAAAATTGTATAATAAAATTCCCATTGAGATTAGAAATAAATCAGACGTTGAATTTTTTTAATTCACAAACATAAAGATATTATAATATTGACGAGACTTTGTCCGATAAATACATTTTTTGTGTTGAATGACTATAGTTTTGTAGTTGATACTAAGTAGTAATTACTTAAACAATTTTTTATATGTATGATACAATTTTTTTTTAAATTAATAATAATAAATTGATATTAACTTTAACTGTACTAATGTTAATCTGTGTTAGTATATAAGAATTAATTATTTTGTATAATCAACAAACTGTCTGACATATCTAAGTGCATGTAAAATTTGTTAAGAGGAAAATAAATGACTTAATGACTAAAATGACCACTATTGTGAGTTTTTATTAATAGTAGTGATAATAAACAAAGAGCCAAGTCTAAGTGAATAAAATAAAACGAGTGACTTGGCCATTACACATTTTGCCACTCTGTAGTGATGAAATGTTTGCAGTTCATGCCAACCTGCTGCGGGGATCAAACCCTTTATATCCTACTTCAAAAAAGGAGGGGGCTCATGCTCATGCTCCACTAACACCACTACTACTTCAACATCCACGAGGGCCCTGGAAAGCTGCTGCCACCAACCCAAAATCCTACTCCGTTACTTCAAAGAGTTAGGATGGCTGGGGTCAGGTTAGAAGGGGGGTAATGCACAATACACCCCAATGCGGAACATCAGTGCAGATCTTTTATTCCCCCCACCCTATAATTAGAATTAGGAGGAGATTCTATGTTCGACTGTATATTTTTTTTATGTATGTTCACCGATTTCTCCGTCAATTGTGGACCGATTGACCGATTTTCAAAATTCTTTTCAAGTACTTTTTGTTTTTTTTTCTGATAACTGTTTTAAAAAGTTTCTTGTTAGCCGAGACGTAATAGGAAATCAAACCGGGAACTGTCATCTAATCCCGCCGGCCCACTACCATCCATACCTCGTAGATAAGCCACTTACTTTTGGATATACATTCTTATTGAGTAGGTACAAGCTTAGGCAGATCTTCGTTTGACCACAATCTCGTGTTTAATTCACGTATGAAACACTTTACAATCGTCTGATTTCATGAAGACTACAATCCGGGTCTCATTAAGGTAAGAAGGAATAGGTATCTTCTAGGCCTTCATGCTTCATCTGAACACGTCATCGCTTCAGTGAGATTAGGTCAGGTCAGGGAGATCAGGTCAGTGACATTGTGGTCAAGTACGAGTAGGACTCGCGGACCGAGGATTCCGAACCTAGATAGGTTTATTTATTTTATTTATTTATGTATGTTTAAGCAGCGCCATCTTGTTTTGTGACCGGTAAACCAAGAAAACTTTAAAGACAGGTATCTAAAATAAGAGATTTCGTTTTAATTTTCCTGTAATCTTTGCATGTAAGTCATACCTATATATCTATCAATTTTATTAATTTTAGATTTTTCACTTCGCAAACTTTAGAGATAAGGATTTGGAGATAAGGTTTCAAGGTAATTGTTCCGACATTTTTCATCATAACTTCAAAACTGTACAAAATAAAAAAAATGGTTTTTGAATGTGTAAATATCCCACTTGTACTAGTAACCCTATTTTAAATATTTTCACACCCAGTAATTAGGCTCTGATAAATGTCTAAACATTTTAGATTTTTTTAAGTGAAACGTTTTTAGGCGAGTTGAGCATAGTGAAAACTTCTTTAGGCGCGTCGAGCATTTTTTGAGATGGGAAAAAACCATTGAACTCGCGACACTGTACCATTACCGACACCGAAGTGAAAACTTCTTTAGGCGCGTTGGGTATTTTTTGAAATGGGAAAAAAACCATTGAAACCGCGACACTGTTACCGACACCTCTGTGTTTGATTTTTTGTTAAGTTTGTACAGGGGCATAAGACATTTTTCTAGTAAATTTACATGTTTATGCCACATCCATCATGAACATTTTGCAACATCCAAATTGTTTATGAAGTGAAAACTTCATTAACTTTTTGAGATGGGAAAAAACAATTAAACTCGCGTGTCGTTACTGTTACAGTTACCGACACCTCTTTATATAAGTATCACTTCTGTCGGCACTCCCCGAACGCCACTTTTTTTTCTTACACTCGAGGAACGTCAATATAATTTATAACTATTATAAATTTCAAGCCGATAACCAGCTGTGACAGATGGACGGACAAAGTCGTACCATAAGGGTTCCGTTTTTACCATTTTGGTCCAGAACCCTAAAAAGCAGGAAGTACTTACATCAGTATGGCACTCAGCGGACTCTCTAAAGACTTCAGACTCCGGCGCTAACCACGGCGGGCGGGCATCCGAGCGGTGGACCAGGATCGCCAGGCATACCAGCAACAGAAGACAGGCTATCGTGTTCTTCTGGAGACAAAAATATGGATTGTTAGGCTTTACCTTCATCATCACGACGACCTCCGTGGCGCAGTGAGTGAATGAGACGCAGGAGTTTGCGGGTTCGATTCCCACCGCGGAACAAATGTTTGCATGACCTACAGATATTTGTTCCGGGTCTGGATGTTTTTCAATATATTGTGTGTATATAATATATTTACAAAAAAAAATATATAAGTATTCTATCAGTTATCTGGTTCCCATAATAGTTCTGCTAGTTTGGGGGTAGACAGCACTGTGTGAAATGTCCAACAATATTTATTATTATCAATACAACCTTTTTCTAACACCAACGCAAACCTTCTCATAATAAAGTGATTTGGTATTATTTTGGACGTGGATTTGGTTCTAGTCCCGTCTAGGCTTGAAAGTTTTAGAGGTGTTTAAAAAATGTTAGATTTGGTATCCATACTGATATTATAAATGCTAGAGTAATTCTGTTTGTTTGTTAGTTACCTTTTCACGACTAAGCAGCTGAACGGGTCGTTATGAAATTTGGCACAGGGATAGACTATATCCTGGAGAAGGACAGGCTATCTTTTGTCTCAAAAAGTAATATTGAACCCCGAAATAGGGATTGAAAGTTTGTATAAGCAAACCAAAATTCCTCAAGTTAGGGATCTGAAAATTCATATATTCAGATTTGGTATTTATATATATTTTGACTGAGATTGAGATGTAGGCTACTTTTAACCCGACTACGCATGCGCAGAAGGAGGGTAATGTTTTTTTGACAAACAACGCGTGCGAAGCCGCGAGCGGGTCAGCTAGTTAGTTATAAGTTTGACACCTATGACTGTCTGTGTCTGTGGCATCGTGGCTCTTAGACGGATGGACCGTTACGAATGCGGTTGTTTTAATAGAAAGCTAGTTTAACTGGGGTGGTTCTAACCTATGTCAGTTTTTAACCCAGGGCGAAAAAACGGTCGGACGTTTTACAAATATTGTAAAAAATAAATTGTTTTTCAAAATGTTATGTCTTTTATAAGGATGAAAGTGTGCAATTATAGATACTTATTGATTATTCGACCATTATAAGACGTAAGTACCTAATTCTATACGCATACGTTAGACATTCTTTAGTCTATAGTTTTTCTTAATGTTTTTTTTCCTTGTTCCTAAAGAAGCAATATAATGATGTACATATTCATAATAGTATAAGGCTCAGTCTGGCTATATTATACCTATAGTATCTGTAGTCAGTACACATTGTTATGCCTATCCTGTCTATGAAGCCAAAGCAGAGATCCTTTGCGTCTAAACACAAGTTTTTTTAAACTTAGAGCAAGGTACCAAAGTATTTGATATAGATAATAAGTTTGTAGTGGAGACCCACAAGAAACAACACCCTAGGTATCCTAGAATTATAACCGATAAGTGCACTTTGTAAAACCATTTTTTTTAAATAAATACAAATTCATTCACATTTCTCCTGATCAGTTATCTAGTGAATATGCTCTGAATGTTTGTACTATAGGAATCGAACAACCTAAAATATAGAGTTCATTGTCTACGATGAAAGTACCTATCTAATTTAGATAGATCTATCTAATCTAGATCTAATATCTAATATCGAGACCTTATTTAGTTTATAGGTAGTAGATAAAGTTACTGGTAGACCTAGTAGGCAGTAGGTGCATTGCAAATCCATTCAAATGACGGCATTGAGTGAAGAACTATTGATCCCTCGCACCCCTGGGTCTTCTAGACGTACTGCCAGCTGAGGGATGTGAGATAACGATTAGATAGGTTGTCGTTGAAGCTCATAGGAAGGGTCAAGATCGCTCAGTGTGCTATGGAGAGGGCTATGCTTGTTTCTCTACAAGATCGAATTAGTATAAAGAGATTCGTAGATGAACCAAAGTCACCGAAGTGAAGAAACAGTGAGCAGTGAGCTCGAAGAACGGACGGCCGTTAAGACAGAAAGACTTCCGAGTGGAGACCGCACACTGGAAAGCGCGACGTAGGACTGCTAATGGAAAACTAGATGGAAAGATGTCCTGGTAAAGGTTGGTGGGAGCCGTTGGGTGCAGGCCGCAAAAGATCGGTCGCTCGGGAAAATTTATGGGGGAGGTTCAGCAGTTGATCATCTTTTTTTTTAACTGGACTTAGGCTGATGCGGTTGTCGTTGAGTCAGCTAATTACGTCAAAATGAATAAATTTAGCACCTGACCTTATTTAAAAAAACCTCACATGGAAGTTACGTGGTTTTCGCAAATAATAGGAGGAAAGGTAATTTCATCTGTTTTACCTAACTGCAGTCGGGTTTTCATTGTTGATTTTGGAAATGTATGGGACAAAGCGAATACTATACTTTAAACTAATCATCTTTTAATGTGAAATACTTTCAACGCTATTTTACACTTATTAACCATAATTTGTGAATTTTTGATATTCCCGATATTCTATAAATAGTTTTACAGATTTTTGTGTGACTAATGTACATTGACTGGGACCTACTTTAGTAAGTATTTCCCGGAGGAGAGCGTTGATGTCTGCGACACAGTTAAATACTTCTTCAGATTTAACTTCAAAGCTCTATTTATTCTCTGTATTGGCACGTATAGAAGCCCCACAAGTTGTAAACAAATAATGTAGGACAATAGTTTGACGTCAATATTGTATTGGTCAACATTTGTGGCCTAATTTCGACAGGGTTTATCAAATTCTTATCATTTTGATTGATACTTTACGATATGGTACTATTTAATTCATGTATTTACTTACTCGTAAAATTGTAATAGGTACTAGTTGCATTCGGTTTCACCCGCTTTTTTAATAATAATAAATAATGTTGGACATTTCACACAGCGCTGTGTAGCCCCGAACTAAGCAAAGCTTGTGCTATGGGAACCAGACAACTAACAGATATAAATAGTACGATGCTTAGGAAAAAGGTATTGTTCATTTTTTTATTATGATCCCACTCTCTAGTTTAAATTTTATTATGTATGTGCTGACATCCCACTAATATAAACGCGAAAGTTTGTATGGATGTATGTGAGGATTAGGGCTGCCAACTCTAACTAAACTTCTAAACTCATTTAAATTGTATGTACGGGAACTGGAAACTGCGACACAGTATTTTACTAATGCAGTTTCCAGTGTTCACATTGTTTTTAATCACATGTAAAAAGGTTCACTGAAAATAAATAATATAAAAAAAAATTATAGAAATAATAGGTACTTCTATTAATTTTCATAATTATTTACGTACACCACACATTATACACCTCACACACCTCACACACGCAAACACCTCCCACACCCAAAAAAATATGCTTTATAAAAATATTTTTTTTACATAACATATTATTTATTTAGAATAAGTTTATTTATTTCGAATAGTTTTATTTAGAATTATTCAATTACTTTTGCATCAAAGTCTCTGTACCTACTCTTGAATGTCAATGTCTCCTTTAGTTTTAAGTCTTACTGGAAAGTGCGACATAGTTTTTACGACTGTATTTTTCAGTGTTTTATCTATGTATCTATCTATCCGATGTGTATTAAGTTCAAATATAAATAATTGATTGATTTCGTGAAATGATTCTTTTCTACTGCTATTTCACAGGCAAATAATTTTAATTGTGATGTCACACTTGCACTGCTACGCGACGAGCTTCGCGATTTTAACCACCGCGGAACAAATGTTTGACTGATCTACAGATATTTGTATCGGGTCTGGTTGTTTCTTTATATATTGTAAGTATGTATTTACAAAAAAAGCAGTATTCTATCAGTTATCTAAGTCTCATAGTACAAAGTCTGCTTAGTTTGGAGATAGATGGCGCTGTGTTAAATGTCCTGCAATATTGATTTATTGAATACATGCAAAGGTTACATACTTTCACAAGTTAATCTGTATGTACAGATTAAACATGCACCTTAGTCGGTACTTTATTATCTAGTAATAAATAATGATTTATGTAATATTATTATTTTGTCTACAAATACAATGTTTAGTATATGACTAAAAAAGAGTTATTATAGATTTTTGAAGTGAAAACTTCTTTAAAAGTCGGGGTGGGTAGTATCGCTACACTACCTTAATTATTTTTGCGTAAAAACTTCTCGTGTCTCATCAAGTACTGATAACTTATGAGGCAAGAAACGAAACTCACCTTTTTAGGGTTCCATAGTCAAACTCAGAACCTTTATAGTTTGTTGTTAGGGTCCCCCTCCCCCCACCCCCATCCCCCCTCGCCCATACGGAAATGGGGGATGATTTTTTAAACTCACGCATCACGTCCTGTTGACTATCTTTAAATAGGTCTTCCCAAAACCCTAAGTTTTTCTCAACACTTTTTTGATACAAGAGTCAGATAACAAATATAAAACTTCTTAGTTGCCATTTTCGTAATAGTCGTTACTTGATACGCCACGAGAGAAGTTTTCACGCAAAATTACGGTAGTGTAACGATACTACCCAGACCGATTTTATTTTTACATATATGGTACCTAGCAGAAGTAAAACGGTTTGAATGGTATGGGTGGTGCAGCGTAGGCTACCCACTAGATGGAAATAAGACCTGATAAAGACTGGTGGGAGCCGTTGGGTGCAGGCCGCATAAGATCGGTCGCTTTGGGAATCTATGGGAAGGCCTATGTTCAGCCCAAATAAATAATAATAATAATAAATATTGCTGGACATTTCACACAGCGCTATCTAGCCCCAAACTAAGCAGAGCTTGTACTATGGGAACCAGATAACTGATAGAATACTTATATACTTGTAAATACATAGAAAAACATCCAGACCCGAAACAAATATCTGTAGATCATGCAAACATTTGTTCCGCGTTGGGAATCGAACACACTACCTCCTGCGTCTCAGCTGGCTATTCGCCCACTGCGCCGCGGAGGTCGGCAAATGTCTTGCCTATTTGGAGATACTGAAAATTAAATAAAATAAATATAAAAAAAAACTTACGAATAATAAACAAACAAACGCCATTTTTATAAAACACAAACACTGCACGGTCTAACAATTACTATAAAGTATTATTTATGCCAAACTACATATAATAATTTATATATTTAATTATAAGTGCACTCTCTTGGTGCTCAGATACGACTGTTGTCGTTTCTACCGTGTATCAATCAATTTATAATAATTTATATAAAAGTTATATTTAGTGTTATCTTAGTGTTGGGAACACCGATGTCTCTCGTGGACTCGTGGTAGACTGATGATTTAGATAAAATTAGGGTTCCGTTGGCTTTTAACCTTAAACCTAGATGATGTCATCATTTCAACAATTGCGAAGCCTACTATGTAATCGCACACAAAGCGTCGAATCTGATATCCGCTGTTTAAGATTATAATAAAAACTTGAAGAAGGGTGATTTCCAAAAAGTTTTATAGCGAACCGAGATCTCTAAATCAACTTAGGCAAATCGGCGTTGTACGTATGTTTGTTTGTCCAAGGATAACGTTCGAAGCGTTGATCCGATCATCATGAAATTTAATACATAGGTAGTAATGGCACAGTTTTGGTATGACTAAATGAGCTAAAAATGTTGGGGGTTCAAGAGAGGTCAAAAAAATATAAAACGAGACTTTTAGGTCAAGTGGGACGTAAACTTAAGGTATTCATTAGTACATTTAGACTCTGAGACTTAAAAATAAAGTCTTATTAGCCATAATAAAAACTAAACTTTGACAAAATTCACAGGGTACACCAGTGACCCCACAGTGCAGTAATTTGGTATGCGTGTAGCTTAAGTGACACAAATATAGGCAAAAGTCTGAAATCCAGAATAACTACAATTTGTACCCCAAAAAAGTTTACCACATACATGAACTCCCGTTACCTGTAATCTGAATAAAACCGTAGGTCAAGTAATTTGGTTACGTATTTTGTGACACTATTTTGATAGTCGAAGATTACAAATAATATATTTATGTTTTAATCAGAGACTCGCGAGATCTCAGTTCGGGGCGAACCACTAGTATTATAAATGCGAAAGTGAGTTTGTTTGTTTGTTACGCTTTCACGTCGTAACGCTGAACGCGAGCGAAGGGTAGCTATGCTCGACAAGTGCGAGTGAAACATTAAAAAAATCTAAATTATTAAAATAAAATTACACCAAACTCTTAGATCGAGTTCCAAACGTCGATCCGTAGACGAACGAAGGTTCATGATGTTAGGAACCGAGTTATGGAGCTCAAATGGTCTTGGGCGGGACACTTGGCAAGACGTGGTGATGACAGGTGGAGCAGGGTAGCGACTGAATGATGGCCGAAGAATGGCTGTAGAAGGGTAGGACGACCGGCAGCGAGATGAGTGGACGACATCGTTAGAGTCGCGGGCCGTCAATGGCTGAGACTAGCGCAGGATCGTGGCGGATGCCACAAACTTGGGGAGGCCTATACCCAGCAGTGGATGATGATGATGAATTTAAAATTAATTATTACTAGTGTTTCGCCCCGAACTGAGATCTCGCGAGTCTTCCATAAAAACAAAAATATATACTACCATCATCACTGTATACAAGTAGCCATGAATTTGTAGGTACATACATACGTACGTACAATGCAACACTGCCTGATCACGTAGGTAATCCTTCTAGATAATAAAGATTACCACTTATTAACCTAATGGTGTTGATTATGACTATCATTGTATTTGATTGTATCAATTTGTAGCACGTTTTAATTTTTAGATTTCTTTTTATTCTACTTGATGATGGAACAAGCACCTGATGTTTAGTGGTAACCATTGCCTATGGCAAAGAATTTCCTCGTAGGTTATTCACCTTAGAAACGTGCCCTACGATGCACTGCCCTGCGTCCATCAACATGAGGCATACAGGTATAAAGCCTCATGTGCCTGTAATTTTTAAACAATAGAAATAAAAGCTTTAATTGAAGTAAAAATCCTTTACGCACGCCTGACTTGGGGAGTAAGCTGATGAATGCGTTACGAAAAGTGCGAACGGAAGTTGAGAGGGAGATATAAGTTAGTGAAGATAGAAAGAAAGAGAGTTACGTTTCGTATATTTTAAACATTTATGCGCGAGTGCGAGTTGCATCTGTCCAGAATGAACATAGACTGATCGACCTACAGACGTGTGGACAATTTTTTTATTGAACAATTTTATAAATTAATATTTTGAGAAAGAAGGTTTACTTCAATCGTGTGGTCTAAAGCACACTCGTTTTTTGTATTCTACTTGGTGATGGAACAAGCACCTGATGTTAAGTGGTAACTATTGCCTATAGCAAAGTATTGCGTCGTAGGTCACGCACCTTAGAAACGTGCTCTACGATGCACTGCCCTGTGTCCGTCAACTTGAGGTCTCATGTGCCTATAATTTTTAAACAGTAGAAATAAAAGCTTTCCTTATTTTATTTTGGTTTAACAAAGAAGATTCAATAATGCACAATCGGGACCTGGGCATACATTTTTGCCTCATCCTTGCCGAACTCAATTATGTCGACATATTTCTCATAAAATAAAATAAGATACATTTATTTCAAGCAATTATGTAGGTCATATAGGAAAGCGCACAACACAATAAGTAAACTAATGTTTAAACAGGGTTTTTGAGAGCATGCCTGTGACAGCAATGTCTGGTGTACGGGCAGTCTACTCTGCCGGCTATCATTGCCAAGACGGTGTTGGCGCTGGCCCGCAACCTGTGCACCAGGGACGCGGCTCGCTTGCGCATGACGGTATGGAAGCAGTCGACCCGCGCCGCTGCGAACATCCCTGATGCACTGCAGTAGCGGCGCAGCCCCAGCATCGCCCTGAGTGCATTGTTATACTGGACGCGGAGTGCGCTGTACGCCGCCTGCGTATACTTCACCCACAGGCTGCACGAGTACAGAGAGGTGTACCTCTCTGTACTCGTGCAGCCTGTGGGCCCGAAATAAAGTCAGCTTAACCCCCTCTGAACTGCGCGCAAACCTGCGAGCAATCATATTCGCACGCACGGACAGCGCCTTCCGCTCCCTTTCGATGTCTTCATTGTCTTTGAGGTCTGTAGTGACGTGCCCAAGATATTTAAATGTATATACTGTCCAAGATAATCCCGTTAAGACTTAAGGTTGGGAAACTTTCAAGACGTTTCGTACCGACCTCAAAGACCATGAACTGACTCTTTTTAGGGTTATATTTTAACCCATGACCAGTGGCGTATTCCTCACACGTCCTCACCAGCTCTCTCAATCCACAGACCGAGGCGCTCAGCAGCACCATATCATCAGCATAACTCAAATTATTGACGCATACACCATCAATATGACATCCGATATGCCGGCTGCTGAGCGCCACGATCAGCTCGTTCAAATAAAGGTTAAAGAGAGCGGGAGAGGTCAACCCCCCCTGTCTCACTCCACACTCCAGCCGATAAGGTTCTGACATTGCGCCCGCCCAACGTACGGTATTTATCTGGTTCCTGTACCAATACTTAAAGATATTCACAAGCTCAGGAGACAGGTTAATGCTCTCAAGCTTCTCCCACAAGATTTTATAGGAAACCAGATCAAAGGCCTTGGACAGGTCCAGAAAGCAGGCGAACACTGGAGTCTTTCTATCTGTATAGTATCTGACGGTATGCACAGTATAGCACTTTCAGTGGACAGTTTAGGGCGAAAAGTAATAATATAAAGTCATACTTAAACTATATACATAACACAATATAAATTGTTTAATTATCAATTTTACAAGATTTTTATGTCAAATATGAAATCAACATAAATAATGCCATCAACTTAAAGAAAAGAACATTCTTCTAACATTAAAGAAAAGAAAAAAATCAAATTAATGGTTCCCACTAATATGGAATTTAGTATGTACGTTTTTTTTTATTGATGTGAGCGCTTAACCACTACCTCACCTGGTGGTACGTGATGGTGTGTTCGAATGATGGATGAATGAATGAAAAATTCTTTTTGCACAAAATAAAAATAATCTTTACACAGGCGAACTTAATGCACAGATACTCGTAGCATTCTCTTCAAGAAAAATAAATCAAATACATAAATAGTTATAAAATAAAGTAATACATAGGTATTATATAAAATGAACGTATCTCTATATATACTAAACTAACAAGTAAAATAAAATTAAACAGTTTACATCGCATCTTATGCTATGATAATAACAATTTTTTGGTAGTTCTTAATAGTACACATTCCTTTATGGCGGGTTCTTATATCCGTCTGTAACCGACTACGACTCGTATCTCCTTGAAAAAGTGTCAAACTTTTGACACTTTTTCAAGGAGAAACGAGTCGTAGCTGGTTACCGACGGATATAGGAATCCGCCTTTAGTGTTGCATGCACGGTGCGGTACACTTCTACGCACTGGTCCGATTCTTGTTTGTTCAAATACAGAACTACCCACATATTTTTTTTTAAAAAAGTAACATCAATACTTTTTTTATAATTTGAATATATTATTAACTTTCAAACAGTTAAGTGTATAAAATAGTTTGCTACGCCAAATGGCACATCCTCTTTATTTTTTAAATTAAATTGTAAGTTTCTCTTTCAGTGAATTTGTAATTCTTTTGAGAAATAAATGCTTAAACTATAGATATGTACTCGAAATATCAACTTAATATACTGAGGGTATAGGTATTGAAATAGATTACATAAACGAGGGGATGAAGCAGTGTCTTACGTCACGGGCGCTATATTGAATATAAGCATGTCCAAGATGCATACAGCTTTATCCACGAGGAGAATACTGTTTATTTCACACTTTTTGTGAGACAATAAAAACCAAATCTAGGTTGATGCATTCTGTGCAGAGGTTATTTCGATTTACGAATAAGGGAAGGGTTTACCTTTAGAAACGGTTTGATAGAGGGATGGCGGAGGGGTTAGGGGGAGGGGGGCTTGAACCCCTCCCCCACTCGGAGGGGGGGGGGGGGGCGAGTGTGTGAAGACTTACGAAAACCTATAATTTTATGAGAACATTAAAAAAATATATTTTGAGGTTAAGTACGAAAAAAACAATTTGTTTATAATGAAAAAAGGCAGAGTCCACGGGTTTGGAGGAAAAAGTGGTCTATGAAAACGTTGCTCCCCACGTTTTCATAGACCACTTTTTCTTCCAACCCCCCGGACTCTGGGTGGGCTCCCGCCAGAAGCTCTTAAGATCGCCCCTGAATGAAGCAAGTCATACGAGGCCAAGTGAAGCGAAGGGAGGAGGTGGCGAGCGAAGCGAGCCGGCGACCTCCGTAGCGGAGCGCTTCACTCATGACCTCCCGCGAGCTTCTGGCTCCCGCGCTCTTTATTTACACTCTAGAGGTGTCACGCACAAGACCACGGGGGGTCGGGGTGCTCCGTGTCGATTCTGTCACTCTTTTTGAACCTAACCTACTCAAGTTGGGGTGCCCCGTCTCGATTCAGTGTACCATTTTTCATAGTTCAAAAGATAACGTATTCATAAAAAAAATATTAATAATACCATTATTATAAGTATCCATGCAACAGTGAACGAATCTAATGTAAACTTTGTAAAAGAATGTCGAAATTCCCGCCAATAAAAATGTAAAACTTATGTCACTGTCATTGCCAAATTCGATATTTCCGCAAATAAAAATGTAAAACCTATGAAATAAGCCGTATTATCTATCACTCTCATGTCAATTTAGTATCGCAATAATCGATAGAACACAAACTGAATGGTCGGACACTGATTTCCGAGCTAATTTCGCAATCGATCACGGATTTTCAAAAATTAATATCTCAAAAACTATAAGGTTGCGCAAGTTGCCACTTCACATGTAATCTTTTTTTATGTATATCTATCTACACATGAAAAAAAAAAAGAAAGTCCTAGCACAACTTTCCTAAGGGAAATTTCAGCCCGAATAAGATCTTATTGTGTGGGTCTCTTTGGTTCAAATTATAATATAGTACAGATGAGGTTCCAAATTCAAATCATATTATTTGAATTCAGTACAACTTTGCTCCCGGCTCAGCCGTAGGGATTTAATCATCTGCTTTCGGTGAGGTTTACATGACATATAATTGACATTGTCGAGCAGGTGCTGTGAAAAGGTTATTTACGTCTGAAAACATGGCTTAACCTGTTTTTATCCTTATCTATATCACAACATTAGAGCGTGGCCAGACAAACTCAGCACTGACTACCTAATCAGTTATCAGATCTTTACCTATGAAATTGCCGTTTTGTATGGAATAAGTGAACTTACTTATTTTTTTAAACTTTTTTATTTCTGTTATTCAAAGTAATGAATCACCCATGCAATCGACGCATCTTTGCCAACGATTTGGCAATTTATTGATGCGCTTCTTGTAAAAATCAGCTGAACGGGAGGCAACAAACACTTAAAAGTCATTTTGTACTGCCTCTCGGGAATTGAATTTTTACCCACTAAAAAGTTGTCTAAATTTTGGAAAAAGTAATAGTCGGTAGGTGCAAGGTCTGGTGAGTATGGCGGATGAGGGAGAGCTTCCAACCCCAGCTCTTGCAGATTGGAGACTGTCTGTTGTGCAGTGTGGGGTCGCGCCTTGTTGTGAAGGAGCAGTGGGGACGACCGATTAACCAAAGCTGGTTGTCAATGTGCAAGCTTCTCCATCATTGTCTCCAATTCTTCACAGTACACATCTGCAGTAATGCACATGCCGTTTTGTAAAAAGCTGTGGTGAATCACACCCGCACTAGACCACCAAACAGTGACCATCACCTTTTTAGGGGTCATTTTTGGTTTAGGGCATTGCTTTGGTGCTGAACCAGGATCTAACCAACTTGCTGAGCGTTTTCGATTGTCGAACAGAATCCATTTTTCATCGCACGTAACAATTCGGTTCAAAATTCCTTCATTTCTTTGCTTATTGAGCAGCGCGAGGCAGGTCTCGACGCGTACGTTGCGCTGGCGATCGTTGATTCCGTGGGGCACCCATCTATCAAGTTTTTTTACCTTGCCTATTTGTCGCAAAGCTGCTTCTAGCTTAGCTGTAGATTGAATTTTGTCAGCTTCCACAATCGCCTTTAATTCATCATTGTTGACCAAAGTCTCCGGACGACCACGAGCTTCATTTTTCAAGTCAAAATTTCCAGAACGGAACCGGAAAAACCGATAACGGGTTGTGCGTTCATTTGTACAGTTCTCTCCGTAAACGTTTTTGATGTTACGTGCCGTTTGTGTCGCGTTGGTGCCACGACGGAACTCATATTTCATAATTACACGAATTTTTAAAGTATCCATTATGACGAAAAATGTTCAAATGTAATGAAAATACAATGCTTATCAATAAACAAAAGACTGAGTTTGTAAAAAGAAAATCATGTTTTTAAAACAAAATTAATTTGAATTTAGAATACAAAGCCATTCCATTTTTTTTCTATTTGAAGTTACCAGTACTGAAGAACGGCAATTACATAGGTAAAGACCTATTATATTTTTTACTGTAACGGACGTTATTCGGCGTCATGTACTTAGATTGTAAAAAATTACAAAAATTGACAATTAACAAATTTAAAAACGTAATTAAACAAAATCTTTATAAAAAAGCCTATAAAATACTTTATACTTATAAAATATCGGGATATTTAGATGATAGAGAAGCTTGGGATGGAAATTGCTCCAACTCGTTCGAAATGTTACAATTCAGACGTAATTTATTTCCTGTATTTTTATGTCTAAAAGGATCATTAAAAAAACCACCAGCCTTGTTTCTTGCCTTTCTTTCCTAGCTTGGTCGCGAAGGAACAGGCAGTAAAATGACGTTTCAAAGTGATCCTTGTGATTATTTTCTTAAAGAAAATTATATTCGAAGCGTGCATTCAGCATGTTATGATAAGATGAATTTGTTATCTAAAAATGGATGTACCCAATTTAAAAAAAAATGTATATATTGAATTGTCATCGTAGCTAGAAACTCGCAAGGAACCAGCAAGAATGTCGTAATTATAGAGGAGGAACCTAGCGGTGTGTGCAGAGAGCGTTTTTTATATTACCTGTTGATGAAGCCATGACATATGGTCCACCTAATGTTAAGTGCTAACCATCGCTTTAAACTAAGTAATGCCTCATATGTCACGCACCTTAGAAGCGTGCCCTACGATGCACTTCCATGCGTTCATCAACTTGAGGCATACAGGTGTAAAGCCTTATGTGCCTGTAATTTCTCACCATACACTTCAACCCGAAACACAGCAATGCTGTTTGGCGGCAGAAATAGGTATGGTGGTAGCATTTCCCCGGGCGAGCCCTTTCACAAGGAACTCGCTGCTACTACTCTGCCTGAAATTATGGTGATATTTTAATACTTTCTGCAACTGTTTTTCATAAGGTCGAAAGTTTAACAAATAACTACAATCAAGCCGTTCAAAATACTAATACAAGTATTTTTATTTTCTAAATCAAAATTAACATGACATATGACAGATGTCAAAGATTCATATTTGTTAGTAAAAATTTAATTAAACATATCAAATGGTTAGTACAAGTGTGACATAAAGTGATATCAAAAAAAACAAATATGCGGTAAGTATGTGAGTATCTAGTGTAGGTACTGCGCATGTACCATACAACAATGATTTAGATACAGTGGAACCTGTTTGAGAACGCATTCGGTATACCGTTGGAGCTGGCCCGAATTCTGCGCCCCAGGGATGTGCACCGCTCGCGCATGGTGCTGTAGAAACAGTGCACTCGTGCCTCGGCGAACATCCCCGACGCGCAATAATGAGCTCCGCACTAAGTGTAACACCTAGTGGTAAGACGTAAAGACCAAAAAACGGTAATGAACACGAAAATTTCCTTTCCGTAGGGTTCCGTAGTCGAACTTGGAACAGTTCACTGTGCGTGCTTGACCAATTATTTTTTCAATTAATATTCTAAGGACTTTTGCACTAGATTTTTTTACCATTCCTTTTATAAAGCTAAGTACTAGCTAATTTTATTATTGATCTAACGAAGCGAGATCCCCAAATCGACTTGGGCAAATCGGCGTTGTATGTATGTTTGTTTGTCCGAGAATAATCTTTCGAAGCGTTGATTCGATCATTGTGAAATTTGATATAAGGTAAGTAGTGATAGCACAATCCTGGTGTGACTAAATGAGATAAAAATGTTGGGGGGTGGTTGAGATATTAGGGTTCAAGAGGGGTAAAAAAAATCTAAATGAGACTATTCGGTCAAATTGGGTGTTTGATGGAAGGTCTTTATTATTAAATTTCGACACCGTTTTTAATTTAAGTTTAATCTTTGTAGTTTTAGAGTTATTAACTTATTTGCCATTATAAAAACTTAACTTTGACGAAATTCACAGGGTACACTAGTGTTGAAATTTGGTATGCGTATAGCTTTAGTTGCACAAATATAAGGAAAAGTCTGAAATCTAGAATAACTGCAATTTCTACCCTTAAAACGAGTAGCCAGCTACATGAACCCCCGTTACTTGTAATTTGAATGAAACTATAGGTCAAGTTTGTTAGGTATACATTTCGTGGCACTATTTCGATGTTCAAAGATTACAAATATTTTTTTTTTCTGTTTTAATCGGTGACTCGCGAGATCTTAGTTCGGGCGAACCACTAGTTATATATAATTTGATCAAAACGATTACTTTAAAAAGTGATTTCTGAAAAAAAAAACTAAATGTTGACTAAAAGTTGAAATAAAAGTGGTTAAAACTGGCTTTTTTCTGAATCTCAGTTATAACTTATAATATACCGCATATTAGATAGGAACAAAAAAAGAACACATGGGAAACTTAGTAATACGCGCGTGCCTATGAGTGTTGTAATCTGTTCCTATAGATATAATTTGTGATTATACCTGCTCATATACCTCATTCATAAATGAATAAAAATTATTTACCACAAGCAATAAAGTACCTTCCCCAAACAATAAATGAACAATTGGTGGTCTTATAGCTAAAAAAGTAAATTGAGTGGAAATAGTAGATTATTAACCAAGGGGATAAAGCAGTGTCTTCTGTCGCGGGTGACGATTTAAATCGCGAGCGTAACGAAGGACTCGAGGTCTACTCCCAAGCGTAGCGAGGGTGTTAAAAACTTAAATCACGAGCGAAGCGAGGGATTTTAGACGAGTCCTGAGTGTAGCGAGGGATTTAAGTTCACCCAAGACTAAGACAGCTTTATCACCGAGGAAAATACTCTACTTTTCGTACCATTTGCGAAAAAATTAACACAATAATAATATGAGATAAGCATTTATTAAAAATAATGACAATTAAAAGTAAAAGTTAACATTTGAAACATTGGTCCAATTATTAATAGAGAGAGTTACATTTTTGTTTGGTACATTTATTGTTGATGAGCTTGTTGATTTTACGTTTATGTATTTGAAGAAAACAAAAACGCGGCAAATTCCTAGACTAATATTTTTTTGTCGGAAAAGCAAAGGCATCAAGCTCATACGGCCTCGTCGGTTTTCGTAATTTTATTTAATAATCATAACTGCATAATAAATGCGTATTCCTTTTTCAAAAAGATGTATAATGCTTTATATACAAACTCAATGGTGTATACACAGATGTGTATAAATTCAGTTCAGAATAAATTTCGGTAAGTATTCCAAATTTAAATCACATTCTCCCCCTAGAGGATGAATGAAATTCAGTACAATTTTCTTTCCCTGTTTTTAACAGATTAAAAATGACTATTGTTATGTTCGCTTTTTGTGGCATAGAATGTCACTTTTTTGAGCAAGTGGTACGAAAAGAAAATTATCATCTAATTTTTCGTGATAGGACGATGTAGGTACGGGTTAACACGTGACTGTGCTCAATTGCATAATTGGCGCTTGGCCAATTATGCAATTGAGCAAAGTGTGTTATTGATAAGAAGTTATACTTTGAATCCGGGTTTAAATTCTTAACCTATGATTTGTCACCTCCAGTGCAAGGTGGGTAATTTTCAATAAACAGACTGATTCGCCTGAAAACTATGTTGTTTACTGCACTGCATTTGTTTACCTACGTGCATACAGTAGTCGACCAACATATGACTGTAGTTGGGTTCGTAAACAGTTTATCTAGCTCAAATCAAATCTTTTATTTCAGAAAGATTTACAAAGCTTACAATTTTGTTTAAGATATAGTGCTAGTTCACAAGTTTAGTAGCAGAGAGCCTCAAGCTAAGCTTCAAGATAAGGTTGTGTTTTGGAACTCAGAGTACTAATTACAAATGCAACCTACAAAATTGATCGATTTCTAACAGCAACATTATTGAAGAATATTAGTAAGATGATCATGAACGGGAAGGCAATGGATGCGCTTGGCACAGGAGCGAAGAGTCGCGTGATAATGAAGAGGCCTATCCCATCAAAAACATAAATGTGAAAAGAGAGCCAAGTTCAATATTATGATGCTTTGGTTGTTGACTTCAACAATAAAAGAAGTGAGATCTAAATGGGTGCCAAATTCAATGGTCAGTCCTGAAACTTATAACAACATAAATTATTTTATAACAACTTAATAAACCATTTCTTCTTATAACTTAGGATAATATATTGAAGCCTAAGGTCTGACTTGGCTAGTACGAACTATTAATAGGTACCTACTAAACCAGTCCTGGAAGAGCTCTATGTTTTACAGCTTTACAACTTGCGAAGGCTATAATATAGTTCGTATATGAAAACTAGGAAAGTCCTTAAGCTTCAATATATTATCCGAAGTTATTAGAAGAAATGATACATATTTGAAGTTGTTATAAAATATTTTATGTTGTTATAAATACATTTCAGGACTGACCATTGAACTTGGCACCCATTCAGATCTCACTTCTTTTGTCGTTGAAGTCAACAACCAAGGCATATATCATAATATTGAACTAGGCTCTCATTTCAAATCTATATTTTTGATGGGATTACTTTTTGTACAGAAATGATTAGTAGGTACTTGTTCATAATACAATTAATACCAAATGGTTTATGTTAATCTACTGTATTTTCCTGCGTTTACGTTCTTACGTTTATACTTGTCTATTTTGTGTTATGAACGAATTCAAGTAAATGAATGTCAAAGCGTAAATCGCAACCTTATACGTCAGGTGTCGACATTACATCTCAGGTCTTACATTACAGGCACTTTAAGTAAGTCTTCCTAATAAAATCAATTAATTGAAAAATTATAATAAAATGATAAAAATTATTAGTTTCTGATTTATTCCTTTATATTCACTATCTGGACTAACTACCTATCTGGATGCCAAATTTGAACTTTCCAGGTCAGCTGAAACCGGGTTAGAGTTTTGATCTATAGGTCAGCCAGTGAGTCAGTCAGTCAGTGATATAAAAATGTCGATTTTTAGACGTTAGTATCTAAATAACCGTTTGAGATGTGTTTATGAAATTAGGAGCATTTATGTATCTCTCAAGTCTCAATATTTGAGCCAAATTTGACATGTTTATGTGAAATAGTTTTTGAGTTGAGCTGGTCAAAAGTGGTTATAAATGGTTCGTGTAATATTGCACACGGTGCTGCTCGCCAGTTCTGTTAGCTTGAAATTGGCTTGACACGCTACCGCGTGTCTACATACCGAGCAGTGGGTGGATGTGGGCTGAGATGATGATGATGAAGATGATCATGCATTACGTTACAATTAAATTAAATAAATAAAATCTTACAAATACGGGCTTAGTTTATGTTTATGATACTAGCGGTGAGTGGGTGAGTATGCGTGTGTTTGTGTTTGTGTATTAACATTAGGGGCGACTTGCACAACGATCCCTAAACGTATTTAGCGACTAAACATGTTTAAATGTGACGTATTTGTAAGATTTGATAATTTTCTAAATCTCATTTAGCCACTAAATACGTTTAAGCATCGTTGCGCAACTCGCCCCTAATGTTAATACGAAATTACCAAAATCAACTGCAAAATTTTAATATTGCTATTAAATGACTGATACAGTAGTAAAAATAACGGAACCCTTTACTGTGCCTGGTCCGACACGCACTCGCCCACCTATAATATTTTTACAAAATCTTACCTTCAGACACCCCCTTTGTTATATACACCTAACTAGTTCCCAGTTGAATCACAATATTAGACAAACACCAGACAACAATAGGATGACGCATTGCTTTCACCTTTCTGTATCAGACATTATTAATAGTGCCTATAATTATTATTTATTTATTTTATCAGTAAATAATGTCGGGTGATGTCAACATACCTGCGGAAAATAACCAAACGACCACGCAAAATGTGTATATGAGCTGCGATCCATACCCTTCCCTGCCCCTGGGACATTACTTGCTCAGATCCATTGATGTTCTTTTTTTAATAACTTCTCACTTCACTTCACTCATCTATTGTTGCCTCAAATAAAGAATTATTATAGATATTATATTATTGATACCCGGTTTTTTTAGGGTTCCACAGCCAAATGGCAAAAATTGGACACCTTATGGATTCGTCATTTCTGTCTGTCTGTCTGTCCGTCCGTATGGCACAGCCACTTTATTCCGAAACTATAAGGATTATACTGTTGAAACTTGGTAAGTAGGTATTCTGTGGACCGCATTAATATTTTCACACAAAAATAGAAAAAAAGAATTTTGGGGGTTCCCCGTGGGTACTAAGAACTGAAACTCAATTTTTTTTCATCAAACCCGTACGTGTGGGTTATCTATGGATAGGTCTATCAAAATGATATTGAGGTTTCTAATATCATTTTTTTCTAAACCGAATAGTTTGCGCGAGAGACACTTCCAAAGTGGTAAAATGTGTCTCCCCCCTCCCCTGTAACTTCTAAAATAAGAGAATGATAAAACTAAAAAAAACATATGATGTACATTACCATGCAAACTTCCACCGAAAATTGGTTTAAACGAGATCTAGTAAGTAGTTTTTTTAATAGGTCATAAATCGTAAACCGCAATTTACCTTTCATTCAATCAACTCAAATATAAATAAAGTTACAACGAACTTCAAGAACTTTTATATTATGTTACTTGCTGCTACGGAACCCTTCATGGGCGAGTCCGACTCGCACTTGGCCGCTTTTTTTGTCATCATTTCGTCAACTATGGCAAAAAACGACCTCCTATGCTGCGCTTTTCAGTGCGTGGTCTCCACTATAAAACCTTTCTGCCCCAAACGGCCGACAGTTCTTCGAGCTAGGTATATGCCCTGGGCACTGCCACTTCAGCTTGCTAATCCTTTATCAATTCGGTAACTTTGGTTCGTCTACGAATCATTTCATTTCATTTTTCATTTTTTCATTTCATTTATTCATAGGCAATTATATAATTGTGTTTCAAATCACATCCTAAATACAAGTTACAATATTTTAAAATTTTAAAATTAATACATACATGTCAAAAATAATAAAATAAAACAACACAAATGTCTACTTACCTATATATAAAAATGTCAAAAAAGTCAAGAAAGTCAAATGAAAAATAGTCATCAAAGAATATAAAATAAAAATGATTTGGAATAATATTACTAAGGAATTAATAATACATACATGTCACAAATTAATTAAATTGACCATTAACTCAAAATCTATATAAAAAAACGACTATTTTATATACAGGTCATAAAATCGTTAACTGAATAGAAACACCCTTTCAACAAAAGCTCCTTTAGTCTTGATTTGAATTTAAAAGGACTGTCGATAATTTTCATATCAGTAGGCAGTGCGTTAAAAAGTCGTACAGCTTGATACCGCGAGCCATGTTTGGCAAAATTCAACCTTGGACAAAAAGGTGTCTCAAGATCTTTTCGCCTTGTGTCTATTCTGGTTTTCCTTTGTTCAAAAGTTTCATATTTAAGCGGATTTTTAACTACGTCCATTAAGACTACTAGAATGTATAGGCTGGGAACTGTCAGAATATTGAGGTTTTGAAAATGTTCTTTGCATGATTCCTACTGTGGAATGCGCACTATAGTTCTAATAGCTCGTTTTTGAATAATAAACGCTATATTTATGTTGTAGTCATAACTATTACCCCAAAACTTCACACTATATCTTAATCTAGACTCCACTAGGGCATAATATACTATTTTAAGCTGTGCGATCCCTACCTCTTCTCTAAGGCTTCTAAGAGCGTAACATGCTGAGCTGATAGCATTAACAATAGAATCCATCTCAGTTCGACCAGTTCAGGAACTGGTCGATATGAACTCCTAGAAATTTGACACTCTTTGCAAATTCAACCTCAAGCCCCTCACATGCTACATTAACCGATTCATTAGTGTGCTTTGTTGTTTTAAACAGGATAGCTTGTGTCTTTTTAATGTTGAGTTTTAAGTTATTGGCATGAAACCATTGATTGAAAACTACAAGTGCATTGGCAATCTTTATTTTAAGTTCTTGTAAGCAAGAAGCTGGTATGACTGCATTGGTATCATCCGCATATACAACTAATTTAACTTCGGGATTGGCATTGCTTACAAAATTGATAAGATCATTAAGGAAAATAACAAAAAATATCGGCCCTAATATAGAGCCCTGTGGAACACCACGTCCGATGTTGAACACTTTCGACTTCGTCACCACTTTCTGTCCATTAATAATATTTTTTAATTCAATAAATTGCTTACTATTGTTCAGATAAGATTTTATAAGACACAACGCAGATCCTCTAACCCCATAATGTTCAAGCTTGGCAAGTAGAGTATTGTGGTCTACCAAGTCGAAAGCAAAGGAGAGATCAAGGAATAGTCCTGCTACCTTCTTTTTACTATTAAGATCACCAACAACTTCATTTATAAGCAGATCAACCGCATCTACAGTACCGATACACTTTTGGTATCCAAATTGTCTCTTATTTAGTACGTTGTTTTTATTTAAGTGTAACACTAACCTATCTTTAATAAGTCTTTCATAGATTTTAGAGAAACATGGCAGTAACGAAATTCTGGTCTATGGTCTATAGTTTTTTTGTGTCTTTTTTTTCCTTTTTTATGGGTCGGTAGAACTCTAGCTATTTTTAGTTGCTCGGGGAAAATGCCAGAACTCATAGTTATTGAAAAAAATAGACAATGGCTCAGCAAGAAGATCAATATTGTCTTTGACAATTGTGATAGGTATTTCATCATATCCATATGAACGTTTTACCACCATCCTTTTAACTAAGATTTTAATCTCATTTCTATTAGTGGTTCCCATTTCCATGTCAGTAAAAACTCTATTACAATTATTCGTTAAAAATGGCTAAAGTACAGGGCTAAATTATTGTAACTATTATTTAAGTCATATGTACTGTAGTCAAATTGTTTTGCAAATATGTCAGCATATATGGCATTGTCAAAAATCTCATTATTAATTTTAAGTTTATAAGTGTCCATGTTTCTTTTACTACATTTATTTCTATGTCTGTTAACTATATTCTATATTTGTTTCGATTTATTACGCGCTTTTTCTATTTCATCTATAACTGCAACTTTTTTTGATATAATTTATACCTTTCTATAAAGTTGTATGTACTTATTACGATATACGGTTAACGATTCATGACAGTTGCTCTTATTCATTGAGTTTAGAATTTTTTTCATTTTACTCGACTGTCTGACACCCTTTGTTATCCAATTAATAGAATTTTTCATGTGTGTATTTACTTTAGTACATATTTTACTAAAAGCTTTGTTTACTAGACGTTGAAAGCATGTTATAAAATTATTAATATTGCAATTCGCTAGGTCACACTCGATTAAGCTCTGCCTAAAAGTACATTTATTTTTCTGTGAAGAAACTCTACATTTCACCGTATAGAATTGTTTGGGTATTTTCTAGAGCTAGGCTGCAGAATAGACCAGCATTCCCATCTGCAAGCCTGTTGTGATCAATGTCGCTGCTCAAAATATAATCCTCTCGCAGGTTGGTTAGAATGTTATCAATATATGATTCGGAGCTGTTTCGACAAAAATTATTTGATTTAATAAGATATTTAAAATTGTAACAGTTAAGTAGCGTCAATAACTCACCTTGATGCTTACTTTCAATTAGAAAATTAACGTTGAAGTCTCCTAAAATTATGCATTTTTTGTTGAAAAAGTGTTCCAATAGTCCTTCTAAATGTATAATAAATTCATTAAAGTTCTTGTCATCAGGAGTTCTATAAATGCAACAAATATTTATGTTACAATCCATGTCTCTGACTCCATATATCTCGAAACTGTTTAACTTATACAAATTCTTACAGATCTTTAACTCTTCTACATTTTTATAATTATGAACTAAAATTAGAGTACCCCCCCCCCCCCTAGTTTTATTGACTCTGCAACTATATGACCCTATTTTGTAACCATCAAAGTTGAAAACAGACATACTTTGTTCGTTGAGAAATTGCTCGCATAGGCATATAAAGTTAGGATTTTCAGTCTGCTCGTTTAAATACATTTTAAATTCATCTTTTTTTTCGATGTCGCACATACATTTTGAAAAAACACATTTAAACGTGTTGTTGTTACATTATTGATCACGAAAAAATGTTTCATTTAAATTTAGAGTATGAGTTGGCAACTCTACTTTATAAGAGTCCCTGTGTGCTATGTATTGATTTATATTTTCCATGCAGTAAACAAGATCACGGAAAATGGTTCGTAGCGCGAAGTTGTTTATTTTTCCTGAAAGCCTATGAAACATACTGTGGTTATACGTTAGATTTCTGTTCGTGTCAATTGTAAAAGCATATTTGTATGTTTGTGTGTCTTGATACAGAATGTTGTTAAAATTTCGAATTCTTTGATTTATTGTATTTCTGTTTAGTCCATATTGATAAGTAGGTGCACATAATATAATATTCGTTTGTGTAATGTCCTGCAGGCATTCTCTAATGTAATTACTTAATTCTTGATTGCTATTCGATACTTGAAAGTCTTGGTCACCTATCATTATAATGCAATAATCTTCTATTGTGAAGTCAGTTAACTTTGATTTCAGTCCTTTCAGTAGCTGTTGAGTGCATCCATTTGGAGTCAGGTAATGACTCATGTTGTAGTCATTATTCGTTATATCCTGTGCAGTAGATAGTATCTTGTTCTGTTTATTGTCACTGATCAGACATATTTTCGGTTTGCGTGTAGATGACTCTTTGATTTTTCTTACAGTTCTGAGGAATTTTTGCTATATTAGGAATTTACAGGCGAGCTTGTCCATTTCTGTTTCAGTGTATATATTTGTTTGTATCGCTCTATCTTGTATTTGTCTGTGTTATCCAGTCGTTGTTTGAGTTTCTTTGTGTAGTAAGTTAATATTCGTATGTTTTGTTTCCCTTATTTTTAAACTTTGTGTTTGTGTTTGAACATGAACTTTAGATTTAGGTAGTTTCATATTTTGTCTAGGTGTTGATAAAATCGGAGAAATAAACTTCGAAGGGCTATTTCCAATTTTTTTATATAAGACATTCTTTTTTGTAAGTCCTTTATTTAATTTTATCAGATTTCCATTTTCTAATCCTCTCATTTCTGATTGGATCTCGTAGAGAAACACCAAGCATAGCCCTCTCCGTAGCACGCTGAGCGACCTTGAGCCTTCATAAGAGGTCCATAGTGAATGACCATGTTTCCCTTGTCAATACATCTATGAAAATCTGATGTATGTTCACAAAAATATTAATTTGTTTAAGAAAAATAGCGATAATCATAATTTTAATACTACAAATATACTCGCTGTTGCCACTTGTAGACTCCATAAAGTTAGTAAATCGTTTAAAGGGCAAGATGTTTGCTTTTATAACAAACTCCCAAGTGATGTACACAAACTGACAATTAACAAATTTAAAAACGTAATTAAACAAAATCTTTATAAAAAAACCTACTATAAAATATCTAATTATTTAGATGATAGAGAAGCTGGGGATTGAAATTGAAATTGCTCCAACTCGTTTAAAATGTTACAATTTAGACGTAATTTATTTCATGTATTGTTATGTATTGTAAAAGGATCATTAAAAAAAACAACCAGCCTTGTTTCTTGCCTTTCTTTCCTGGCTTGGTCGCGAAGGGACAGGCAGTAAAGTTGATGTTTCAAAGGGATCTTTGTGATTTTAATGAATAAAAGTTTTTGACTTGACTTGACTTGACTTGACTCTAGACCATATGGTACCTACCACTCGTCGAGGTATTTTGGATGACAAGACATCACGAAATTTCCTGAAGGCTGCCCAGCCGAGTGGTTGGTATTTGTATTTATGAAGGAAGCGAGTTGACGACCGCTATTTGTTTACAGGGTAGGTACACGACCCTCATTATCGAGCTATTAATAACAAGTTCAAAGGGGAATTTCAAATAGAAATTGAAGTTATGTAAACACGTGGCTCATTTTATAACATAGTAGGTGCCCGCGGCTTTGCACGCGTGATTTGTCAACAAAAACATTACCATCTGCGCCTAAGTCTCAATCGCGGTTACAATCTATAGATATGCCAAATTCCAGCCATTTAGTCTTAAGAACGTAATCTTACTATAGATTTTTATTAACCCATTTTTTGTTATTCTATTGCGTCGCTGCTGCACACCTTTGCTTCTGGTTTCAGTTGAATATGATCGTTGGGTGCACATCCAGCGTTATGTTGAGCAGAACGCCATTTTGGTCCGCAGACAAATCGTACAGACGATTCGTACAGATGATGACAGCATCATATCCACTTCCTAAGCACCCTAACCAACTTTCTGAAGGAATCGCTCAAGTCAGGTCACGACTAGTAGACCTACCAAATAAATTATCCCACTAATATTACTAAAGTTCCCAATACCGAAATTCGCAAGCAGAGTACAAGACATCAGCAAGCGAATATTGGGGCTCAAGTAGAGTTAGGCAGGACACTTGGTCAGAAGTAGTGACGACAGGTGGACTAAGGCACTAACAGAGTGGAGGCCGAAAACTGCGCATCGAAATATGGGACGTCCACCAGCGAGATGGGTCGACGACATCAATAAGACCGTGGGCCGTACGTGGTTCAGACTGACACAGGATCGGGAAGAATGGCAGAAACAAAGAGAGGACTATGCCCAGCAGTGGGTCGATACGAGCTGAGAATGATGATGATGATTATTAACGTGAAATTTTGTATGGATGTATGTGTGGATGTTTGTTAGTCTTCGCGTAGTAAGTGCTTAATGCCGCTTAGTGAGTTTTGACAGAATCGCCTTTTGACTAGGTACTATTTACTAAATTGGTGTATTCGCGACACAGAATACATTGTAGTGACTTTAATAAAATGAGTACATTCTGTAACAAAAGTGATTTTCCGTGACATACCAATAAGCAAACAATGTAATTTAAACTTTGTTGTGGTCTGCTTAGATTCAATTTTGAAATTCTAAATGGATTATGCTAGTGGTTTGCCTCGAACTGAGATCTCGCAAGTTTCCCTTAACACAAAAAAAAATCTTAGGGCGACTCGCGCAACGATGCCTAAACGTGTTTAGTGGCTAAATATAAGGCGTTGTCAAATAATACAAATACGTACAATTTAAACATGTTTAATCGCTAAATATCTACGTTTAGGGATCTTTGGGCAAGCCGGCCTTAATCTTTGACTAATAAAATAGTGCCATGAAATGCGAACCAACTAACTTGACCTACAGTTCCATTAAAATTACAGGTAACAGGAGTTCATATAAGTTGGTGTTTTTTTTGGGTACAAATTGCGGTTATTCTGGATTTCATACTTTTACTAAAGCTACAGACATACCAAATTTCAGCACTGTGGGGTCACCTTGTGAATTTTGTCAACGTTCAGCTTTTATTAGGCTAATAACTTAAAAACTACAAAGTTTAAACTAAAAATAAAAATGGGATCGAAATGAACACACAAAAGCATTTTATTAGACATGCAACTTGACCGTATAGGTAGTCCCATTTTGGTTTTTTTTACCCCTCTTAAACCCCATATCTTACCTATATCTACCTGTACCAAATTTCACGATGATCGGATAAACGTTTCGAAAGTTATCCTCGGACAAACATACATATATACATACAACGCCTATTTGCCCAAGTTGATTTAGAGATGTCGCTTCGCTCGATCAATCAACGTTTCGAAAGATATCCTCAGACAAACAAACATATGTACATACATACATACAACGCCGATTTGCCCAAGTTGATTTGGAGATCTCGCTTCATCAATTAATTTAGCTGTGCCATCTAGTCACATGAGTGGTATGATGATAGGTATGCCACTTGACCTAGCAACCATTAAGGGGCGCAATTTTAGCTAGGAATCTCTTTACTTTAAAATTTTTATCTTATTTTAGGACTTTGCTCTTCACGAGCAAACCGGTGTAGCTGATGCAATACCCTCCATTTATTTATTTCCTAGTGATAAAGTCTTTCCAAGTATTAGAGAGATTATTTGGAGATTGTGCGTTCGAATCCCGACCGTGAAAACATTTGAATGCATGTGCCATCGATTTAGTAGGTAAGTAGGTATTTATTATGATGGGCCTGCAACCTGTCACGTAAATGTATGTATAACAGCAGTTACTTACCAGTAACCTAAACCACAAGTCCAAACATTGATACTTGCCCCGTTTTGCATTGGATTTCTATCACACCCATTTACCAACCGAACATTGAGCACAATGCTCGATGTATTACAAATTGATTTTACAAACAACGCGCGAATTTGTGTAACATTTCCTCGAGCATATACCTACACTAGCGTAGAACTGATATTTTAACGAAGAGTGATTGGAAATTAATTACATGGAAATGCTTTTCTTGTTTGAGCTGTTTCTCATGTTGTACCATTCGTAAGAATGTTACACACGAAGCGAAAGGTAGTCCCAGCTAAAAGACTGGTACCAAATTGGCGTTGTAAAAAGTTTACCGGTTCTGCAGAAGTCGTGTGAAGAAAAACGTGCTATTGAACATTTCCACTGTTCTATAGCGCTTTTTCTCAGATGACATCATCTCTCTGATACCTACAACTACACCCAAATATTTAAAGCACGCAATGGTTCCAGTAGATGATGTAAGAGATATTCTGACAAAAACAGTCCAGTTGGATAGATCCAAGTTCGAGAGTCGACAAATCCAATTCGGTTGGGCATTGTTCTGGAAATTACTTCACGTATTCTTGTACAAAATACCTGTGTCTGAAGCCGAAAATCTTTGATCAGTGTGTTTTACAAGTGATGGCATATTGCATAGAAATTTGGTTTACCACTAAAGGCCTCATAAGAAGCCTCAAGATCACACAGCCTGATATAGAGAGGGATAATATCCTCGGTGTTCAAAAATGAGGAGATCCGTAGACATATCAAGGTCACTGACCTAGCCCAGAGGATGAGCAAGCTGAAGCAGCAGTCGGCGGGGCACATAGCTCGAATGAAGGGCGTTGGGGCAGAAAGGTTCTCGAGTGGAGACCACTAACTGAAAAGCCCAGCAGGGGAAAGCCCCTCACTAGATAGGAAGACGATCTGATGACAGTTGCTGGGAGCCATCAGGTAAAGGCCGCACAAGATCGCAAACCCTGAAACCAGAGGCTGAAATCTATTGGAGCCTATGTTCAGCAGTAAAAGTCCTATGGCTGATAATAAGTTTAAGTTTAAGTGTGCATTTTTAAAATGCAATTATAGATTTTGCCACGCCCTAACCGGGTACATGTCATTTAGATTACTACACAATACATAATCTTATGATAAGATAAGATAAGATAACTCTTTATTGTACACCAAAGTAAAATACAGAACATAATTCTTACAAATAGATTTAGTACAATGGGCGGTCTTATTGCTAAAAGCGATCTCTTCCAGACAACCTTTGTATGGACAGGATAAAAATGTAACACATGACAGCGGTGCATCTATATAAATTTAAAAACATATCTACATACTATAAACCTAAATTACCAGTAATAACACAAATTTAATTTAAATAAGCAACTCTAAAAGTGGTTATGATGAATTAACAAGCAGCTACAACTTCAACACAAGGACAGATAATGGGTGTGCACTTTTGTTTTAAAATTACTAATAGACTTGGATGTTCTTTTTTATGATGTTTGTATGTAACTGATTTCGTGTCGCAAATATAGAATATGATTATGATAATGATGATGACTGTTCATTTTGAAAAGAATATAAGATAAAACTTATGTTCATTTTTCACATTCAGATATACCTAGGTAATATTTTCAAAAACAATGTCTATAAGCCTGGCAGTGCGACACATTTTATACCTACATAATTTTTTTAAAGTTGTTTGGCACCTGAAAGACTGAGGACTGTGAAGACCTGGCATTGTGTCATAATCAAAAACTTTTTACTCATTAAAATCACAATGATCACTTTGAAACGTCAATTTTACTGCCTATTCCTTCGCGACCAAGCCAGGAAAGAAAGGCAAGAAACAAGGCTGGTTGTTCTTTTTAATGATCCTTTTAGAATACATGCAATAAATAAAGTAAATAACATCTAAATTGTAACATTTTTGAACGAGCTGGAGCAATTTCAATCCCAAGCTTTTCTGTCATCTCAATAATCCGATATGTTATACTTAGTAGACTTTTTAATAAAGATTTTGTTTTGTTAATTACGTTTTGTTCTTATGGTAATTACATATGTTATACGTTCAATGAACCTCAATAAATTTAGATTTTTTTAACAGCATAGCCCTTTCAGTAAACAGTAAAATAAATTTAAAAAAGAAAGCCTGGCAAGAGTAGGGTTAAATTGTTAAGGTTTTAATTTCTTGTTCTTTTGTGATGCGCGTAGGTATATATATATGTATTTTCTTTCGTTATTTCTTTCATCATACGACGTGCTCGAGAACCCTGAAAGTAAGTGTTGCAATATTCAATGGGTAGATCTGGTGGAAATGAAGGTGATTGATGATCGCGGGATCGAGTCACGTACCTACCTATTCCTTTATAATTAAACTCTTAGGTGAAACCCCAACAAGACCTCAGATTATAAATGACAAAAATAATACAAACAGATAGTGTGACACGCTTCTAAAACATGATTTACTTAAATTGGTTTTTATTCGCAGTTTATCTTCCAAGACTGCCAATGACATTTGAACTTCCGTGACAAGAACTGAGAAACTGGCGCGATGCTTTCCGGGGTAGAGGGATTAGATAGTCCTTTGTAAGTTTTCCTCAGGTGTTCAAGCTGTTCATTGTTCATTTATTAATTACAAAAAAGTTACATGTCATTTACAATGTTTAAAATGGAATACAGAATTAAATAAAAAAATTTAAATGCAGTAAATTTTTTTTTATATTATACTTGTAGACACACAAGCTGACGGGCCTCCTGTTGTTAAGTGGTCACCGCCGCCTATAAACTCCTGCAGCACTCGAAGTACCGCAGTCGCGTTGCCTAGCACTTAATACCCTATTTACACCTCTCTTGAAGGCGCTTAATTTGAAGCCCACCAGAAAAACCTCCGGAGGAAGGTCATTCCAAATGTTGCAGGTGCGTGGTACATTAAATAAAATCGTAGTATAGTATTGATAACTCAAAAAAGTATTCAGTTCTATAATACGACTGTATATTAAGCTATTTTTAGAGTTCCGTACCCAAAGGGTAAAATGGGACCCTATTACTAAGACTGTTACTCTGTCTGTCTGTCCGTCTGTCACCAGGCTATATCTCATGAACCGTGATAGTTACAGTTAAAATTTTTACAGATGATATTTTTGTTGCCGGTACAAAACAAATACTAAAAACAGAATACAATACATATTTAAGGCGGGCTCCCGTACAACAAACGTGATTTGATTTGCTCGTTTTTGCTCGATATTGATAACGGCAACAAGTAGACGCTTGAGATATTCACAGAATGTTGAGTTATATTATTCACTTTACAAATAAATAATTAAATCAAAATAAAATTAATATTTAAGGGGGGCTCCCATACAACAAACGTGATTATTTTGCCGTTTTTATAATGGTACGGAACCCTTCGTGCGCTAGTCCGACTCGCACTTGGTCGATTTTTTTTAATTTACGCTTAAAGGATTGCGTTGATTGTGCATTAATAATGTCCTATGACAATCACCGAGTCTCGGGTACTCGCTCAAGTGATTTCATGCACGGAAAATGGCAAGGGCTGGGACTGTCATGATCCTTAGCGAACAAAAGATCGGCCGAGCGGGAGTGGCCCAAGCTACTCGTGCTATGGCGCGCACTGCCCTCTTCTGCATTCTGAACACTCGCTCCCAGTCAGCCGCTCTGCCTCAGAGCTCACCACCGCATTGGAGTAGGGAGTGAACAGAAGCAAAGTAGCAACTCCTAGTCATGTTCGGTTGTAGTCGCCACAGAGCAACACATGCGCGTCCGATTCTTTTGCAGAGATTATTTATATATTAAGTAGTTCCCATGTCAATCCTTCATCAAGCTGAAATCCGAGAAAAGGTGTGGCCTTAATTTTGTTTGTTATTCTACGCCCTAAGGGTACATTTATAGGTTCACAATAGTGACCCGCAAGATTGAAGTGTATGAAATTAATTTTGCGTAACGTTTAAAAGAAAACCATTAATATTAGTATAGTATACTTAGTGGTAGGCATAGTAGAGGCAAATTTCTCTTATTGCTCACTCTTCACGCTATCTTTGCGTCACTTTGCTTATTATTGGTCAGTCATGTTTTGTGTTTCCTTTAGTGTGCTTATATTCTATTGTGGATGTTTTTAGTGTAGTTGGTTAGGGGTAGGTATAAAATTAATGTACTTTTAGTTAATAGTACCTATTGCTGATAGTCAGGTTCTGTTATTAGTTGATTAGTCAGGTCGTCCGTGAAATCAACACTGGTCTCAGCAGAAGACCAGCGCTCCAGCATGGTAACATGCAGAAGCATATGCTGAGCTGCAAGCCTTTTCGCCGTCACACTGGTTATATAATTTAATAAAACACGTGCCTTTGTTATTGTTTAATGTAAATACATATGTTTAGTTTTTATTGTTTAAGATCATATTATTATTATTCTTTTGTGATGTGAATAAATATATTTTCTTTCTTTCTTTCTATTACTGCAAAATCACGCTCACAGCTTCCCCGCCACTTCGTTTAACCTGCTCTCCAGGAGTCCCACAGTGGACGCAGTGATGACAGCCGTGACATCGTCTGCGGGGACTTATTACACCGACGACGACCTCGTGCCGCAGTGGGGGAATAGACGGCCAAGACGCAGGAGGTTGCGGGTTCGATTCCCGCCGCGGAACAAATGTTTGCATGATCTACCGGCATTTGTTCCGGGTCTGATTGTTTCTCTATATGTATATTATAAGTATGTATTTACAAAAATAACATACATAATTATTTTATCAGACATTTGGTTCCCCTAGAACAAGCTTTGTTATTTTTTATACGAGATCGTGCTCAAACGCCAGCCTATTAAGGCTAGCGTTTGAGCACGATCTCGCCTGATGGTAAGCGATGATGCAGTCTACAATGGAACACGCTTGCCTAGAAGAAACCTATTCACTCGCGACTTGAAGACCCCTAGGTTGTAGTTATCAGGAAACACAGACTCTGGCAAAGCGTTCCACTCTTTAGCGGTGCACATAATAAAGGGCGTTGAGAACTTGGTGCGTATGGGAGATATTTCTACCATATAGCGGTGGCGCACCGCAGAGCGTCTGGTTTTTCTGATGATAGTGTGGAGATGGTGCGATAAGGTTAAAAAGTTCCACCGCACTGTTTAGTTTGGGGCTAGATGGCGCTGTGTTAAATAGCCAGCAATAAATTAATAAATAATGCGGGCCATTTCACACAGTATCATTTATTTTAGGCGGTAGTGTACTGTATGATTGATTACAAATAAGATAAGATTTAATTACTATTTATTTATTAAGAAATTAACTTATTACAAAAACTTCTATCATCAGTTTGAATCAACAAAATAAAATAGCATAAATGTGAAGGTAGGTTAGTTAATCTCCTATTTTTGCGTGGGGGGTTAAAAACGAACATAGCAAAGAACCATCCCAATTAACCTAACTTTTTATTAAATAATAAATTGGGTGTGGCTGTGTCATGGACACGGCCGTGTGTTGTACGTGAATACGTGTACGTAACAATTAGTATTTTATATACAAAATATAAAATACTCTATTTCTTGTATGTTATAATCATGTTTGAACACTAAGAAGTCCTTCGAGACATACTAAATGGAAATCATTATTATAAATACGGGATTTATCACGTACCGTCTTATCGGTGTTTCGACCGACAATTTTTCGGTTCAATTCGTGAACCTTCATCGATCGAACCTTCAGCGCGCTGAGAGCGCGCCGCTGCTCTCAGCGCGCGAGTGGACGGGCGGGGTGGTGGGGATTGGGTCAACGAAAGCACAGTGCGTTGACCCGCTGTGTCAGGTACGCTACTAGGTTGACTGAACACATACGTGCAATGAAGAATGTCGACTCAAACAGATCTGCAGTGGCGGAACATTCCCTAGATTCTGATTCGACGCACTACATACGTTTCGACAAGGCTTATTACACCGGTTTTAGCGAGAGAAGTTCTTTGTTCCTCGCAAGATCCGAGAGGCGATAGAAATAAGTCGTGTGCCGAACTTTAACAGGAATAGAGGATGGATTCTACCGCCAGCCTGGAGGCCATGTCTTCATGATTCAAGTGACAGAAGAGTGAGTGAACCTGTTAGAGACATAGTTAGTGTTGTGTGTTTGCCTGTACCAAGAACTACCGAAGAGAGCAGCAGTGATGATAATGATGATGACACAGCGGGTCAACGCACTGTGCTTTCGTTGACCGAATCCCCACCACCCCGCCCGTTCACTCGCGCGCAGAGAGCAGCGACGCGCAGTACGAGGCGAGACGTTATTCGGAGCGGATCGCACTCACCCTGATGAAGGTTCACGAATTGAACCGAAACATTTTCGGTCGAAACACCGATAAGACGGTACGTGATAAATCCCGTATTTATAATAATGATTGAAATCAATCACGAAAGTTTTCTAACTAAATGGAAATCTCGGAAACGCAGCAAAATGACCTCAAAATGGCGGCATTTTCCCCCTGCACCGCACGCGATGCTTCACAGTCCTCACTAAGCGTAACAAACTCTTTGATCCTTTAGCTATCCAGTGATGTAATTACATTTTGGATAGAGATGATAGATATGTAGCTGCAACACCAAACTGTATCCCCCGATTTTGTTATAATTAGTTTTTTGAATTGTCTCCCAATATGGAAGCAATTTTAAAAACGTATTCACGTCAAAAAGGCCGAGTCCGATTCGGTCTACCGTTAGGGAGATACGATGTCACAAACAGACAGACATAGGCGTCAACCTCTAAAGCTGGCCACATACGAGGTCGCGACTCCACAAGATTTCACGTCAATACTCCATACGTGCGTGTGTAATCTTAAGTGGATTGCGTGGAGTCAGAAATCTAAGACTCCACGCCGCGCGCGCTTGTCTGTGGCCGATACAACATTCCAATAAATCTAATTCGAGCTCAATTGGTAGCTCGCAGCCATCGGAGTAGGTCGAAAATAAGTTTTTTTTTAACAGTTCAGAACATTTTAGAAAAACCTACTACAAAAATTATAACAGTAAAATTTAAGACACGCCCATTTGGAGTCTTTGGAGTCGCGGCAGTGGAGTCTTCACGTGTGCTCATTTTTTAAATCACGCTCCACCGGACTCCTTGAGGTATACGACAAGCTTAACACCCATCTTTTTGTGTCAGGTGTCAGAAGTTAATAAAACTCAAAAGTTCAATATAAAATCTATATTTCCTTATAATAATGGGGTGCTATTTCTAGCAGCCACTCCTTCTTAACGACCATGAGATCGCGCATGTAGGTCTTATCGCCTGCCGTTTGTACGCTACCGAAGACTACCCTGAGGACAAAAAATTATTACATTAATGTGTGAAGAGAAATGTATTCTAGAGTTAACTCACGAGCGGAGCGAGGGAGTTACTAGAATCCTTAGTGCAGAGAGGGATATAAGCACGCCCAAGATGCAGACACCATTATCCGCGAGGAGAATACTCTACTATTCACACTTTCTGCGAGACAATAAAAACCAAATCTAGGTTGGTGCATTCTGTGCAGAGGTTAGTTCGATTTATGAATAAGTTCTTATTATTGTGTGGGTTTCTTTGGTTCAAATTTTAATATAGATGAGGTTCCAAATTCAAATACAATTCAGTACAACTTTACTCCCGGTTCAGCCGTAGGGATTTAATCACCTGCTTTCGGTGAGGTTTACATGACATATAATTTGATATTGTCGAGCCTCTGCTCGACAATTATTTTATCACACCGTCTGGTGTGATAAAATAATTACCAGCCTTGTTTCTCGCCTTCTTTTCTGGCTTGGTCGCAGAGGATCATGCATCAATAAAATGACGTTTCAAAGTGGTCCTTGATGATTTTAATAAATAAGTTAATTTAGACTTTGACTTTGATTAACTTAAAGCTTGATTATTTTGATAAGAATCCGTGCAAAGCCAGGTGAGTCACAACCAGTGTTTTGTGTTTTGCAAAGGTCCATAAAACAAAGTGTTGGTAGTACCTAAAGTTTAAATATACTGAAGAGCGGTAGAAGTCTCCGCATCGTTAGTAATGGATATAGCGACCGATGACGGACAGACATAGCGATCCGACTGCATCGATATTTGCGAGTCTATATATTTTTATGTTGTCAAATGTGTAATGTCCTCGTCCTCGTCACGCCCGCGGACAAGCTGTGCAAGTCGGAAAGGTCCGTATATATAATGGGTCCCTCGGTCTACAACAGGCTGCCGGACAAGATTAAAAGGGATACAACTTCCACCATAATGTTTAAAAATAGATTGAAAAAATGGCTCTTAAGAGAGTTCTTTTTACTCTGTAGATGAGTTCTACACATTGCCTATTATATAATTTGTGATAAAATGAATTTATTATACAATTAATACATTATATTTATATTAGATATTTTAATAATTCTAAATATTAAATTTATTCCTGACCTATATAACTTTTTTGTTTATTTGTGTTTTTGACTTGTAACTTGGCGTTATAAATAAAGAATTGTATTGTATTGTCATAAAATTTAAATAACTTGATTGCAATTGACATCGCAGCTGACATTATAATCGATAGCATTGACATTTAAAAAATACGCAATAAAAATAAAAATAAATTAACTGGGTGGGGTCATTGAACGAGCGGGGTGTTGAATGGCACGTAGTAACATTTTAGTAATCTGTGGCATCGTACAACATGTTCATATTTTAATCACACTATCACACTAATATTATAAATACGACAGTTTGGATGTTTATTTATTTGTCTGTTAATCAATCACGTCGAACGACTGAACCGATTGCAGTGAAATTTAGTGTATAGATAGATTATGACTTAAGATTAAAACATAGGCTACTTTTTATTGACAATGCACGCGTGCGGAGCCAAGGGCGGCAGCTAGTATGAATATATTACGCCAGTTCTCTAACATTTCGTCGAGCAGCATTTTATCGATTTTATTTTTATCATATTTCCCGCACGTTAAAATGTCGCAGGTATTCACCCCGCAGCCGAAAAACTCTAGTGCGCTCCTAACCTAAAACAACGTACCATTTAGGCTGTTGCACGCGATACAGACAGCTCTGCGGACTGATGTGCAGCACGGCGTCTCGCACCCCGCGGTAATTCCCCTCCGTGTGCAAGTACCCGGCCATAGGGAATAAACCCGATAGTACGCATTTCATAACGCGCTCGCATTTCGCTAAAACACAAAAAAAAACCATATAAATGGCATAGTAATAATAATATAAATGTAATAGAATGTTTATATGTTTTTTATAGAATCACGAATGGTGGGTACCTATATCCGTCGGTAACCAAATTATAATAATTCACCGAAATAAAATAATAATCACACTAATATTATAAATATAACAGTTTGAATGGCTGTTACGCAATCACGTCGTTAGGCAGAACTGATTTCGATAAAATTTGGTATTGATAGGTTAATGGCGGGTTCCTATATACGTCGGTAACCAGCTACGACTCGTTTCTCTTTGAAAACGAGTCAAAAGTTTGACACTTTTTCATGAAGATACGAGTCGTAGTCAGTTACCGACGGATATAGGAACCCGCCTTAGGCACTTGTCTCACCGCCGGCGATAAGCGAGAAGCGAGTGTGTAGTTCCTATAGTTGTCTCGCTGGGGTATAAAGCGAGTGGGCGAGTGCGGCGGGCGATACTCATCATCTCACGGCGTGTGTTCTGACCGCCAAGCGCGTATCGCTGAGCGAGTGTTCTAGTCGCTGCGACAAAATAGTGGAGAGTGAGTTCTCGCCGGCGGCAGTGTGAACGGCTAGCGATCAATTTTGTTCGTTTCTTGAGCGTGAAAATAGTTGATAGCTAATCGCTTACTCGCCGGCGGTGAGACAAGTGCCTTAAGACGACCGACTGATATTAATCTACAAGCACCAATAAAAAACAATGTTAAAAAAGATATTCTGTACAAGGGACCACAGCTTTTTAATAAACTACAAAATGAACGAAATCCTACATTTCATTCGAAAATAAACCATAAGAAACACACATCTAAAGAATAATACCTGAGCCCAAATCTGCTCCATCAAAAATCTTATTTTCCATTTGGAATTTTCCTTTAATTAATTTTTCTAAGCTGCTTCTTATTTCGCAAGCCTGAAATAGAAGATAATATAATATTAACTAGCTTCAGTTTGAAGAGTACGGTTTCCGGTGAAATGACAGGGACATGAGGCTTTACACCTGTATGTCTCAAGTTGATGGACGCAGGGAAGTGCATCGTAGGGCACGTTTCTAAGGTGTGTGCCTACGAGGCAATACTTTGTTATGGGCGATGGTTACTACTCAACATCAGGTGGATCATATGCTTGCTCCATCTCCAGGGGTCATATTTACGTAAAACAATTTTAAAAACACAACGAAAGTCGACCCAAAAAAGATTAGATTAAGAATTGAATATATGTATTTGTCATTCTGCTGCATTAATAGAATAGAATAATTCTTTATTGTACACCGGGAATACTAAATAAAACTAATTTATGTTAAATATA
Organism: Philereme vetulata; assembly: GCA_918857605.2. Taxonomy (NCBI): domain Eukaryota; kingdom Metazoa; phylum Arthropoda; class Insecta; order Lepidoptera; family Geometridae; genus Philereme; species Philereme vetulata. The sequence goes on from OU975425.1 coordinate 1,349,940, forward strand.
GTACAATGGGCGGCCTTATCGCTGAAAGCGATTTCTTCCAGGCAACCTTTGGGTGGAAAGTAAAGAGCGAAGCAGTAATGGACAGCGGTGCAAAGAGTATATTTACAAATGAAAGAAAGTAAACTTTTATTTTTTAGAGCTGCGGATTTTGTTGGTAAATAAATAAAATAAAATAGAATAATCCTATTACATAAATAAATACCTAAAGATAAATTAATATATACCAAAATAATAATCTAAATCAATATTCTTACAAATGTAATAAAATAAAACAAGGAGAATAAAATAAATAAAAAAATAGGTAACTTAAATGACAAGAAAGCAACGCATTTAAGTAATGCTGCTTTAATCTCAACTTAAAAGAGTGCTGTGAAGGAGCCCATTAATATAACAATATTAGCTTGATATTTAAATAAAGTGTATAATCGTACGTCAGTCAACTCATACCATTCTATTATCAGTTACGTGAATACCATTTAGGACATTTAACATAACGAGACTAGATCGATACTCGAATTTCATATCAGAAATCAGAAACATGTCATGATTTTCAAAACCATCACCAAAATTTTCAAGCCTAGACGGGCGCCACAACCTTCCTTTTGTCCTCTAAGGAAAACAAACTATTTTAAGTAACGGGAATTGGCCCCAGGACCTAAAAAAATACATTACATACCTTTTCCATAATCTTATAACTGATATACATCTTTTGGCACCAGTCTTTGCTTGCTTTCCTGCATCGCTTCTCATCGCTATACTCAGCCTTGACTTTTAAATAGGAATCTAGGATATTCAGGTACATTATTATGTCTCCTTCTGCGACCTGAAACATAGCAAAATATTTTTAGTATACCTACTATCTGTTTTGTTATGTACGACATTTATTGAAAACACGGGTAGGGCTAGTGGCTAATATTGTTGTAAAATGTTTTTTTTTGTAATTACCATAGAAAACTTTAAATTTTCAAACAACAATCAAGTCCTAAAATATCAATGCATAAGCCTGTATAAAATAGCTAAACAAATCATGTTAATTCATCATTTAAGTAGTTACCTCTTAAACCGACTAAGCGGCAACGTCGCAAAGGCGCCGCCGATTTACGTTAAAATTTGTGTATTGGAAATGTATCGATTACTGGATAGATATTCAAGCTACCGGTATTAAACCCACTTCTAAAATCAGTTAATAGAATACCAGATGTGTGTTTTAAATTAATGTCGTACATAACAAAACAGGTTGTACAGTCGTGAGCTAAATATATTATTCTTTCTTTCTCTTACCTCAAAATTGTTCCTTCTAGATATTCTAGCATTGACAGTTTCCTTCCCAGTCGACTTGCTGAATACATTGTCGACTTGTAACATGGCCGATATAGACAATGCTTCGTCTATGCACCCGAATTCACCTGCCAATTACATGACACATTTAATTGCTAGAACATAGTAAATACTTGTTCATAGTAAAGTTGTTAGTATTACATAGTACTAGTGGTTCTGTGAGAACAGTAGACCTCGCGCCCCAAGTTCAAAAAGTAATTTGAGCAACAAAATTAACGAAGAAAGTCCAATTTTAACTCGAATTTTCCAATAGGATTACCTATGACTGAGCAAAATATTGGTACAAGTTTTAGCGATTACTCGAGTATCTTGGTCCTAGGAGGTCGGATGATAATCTGCTGGCAAGAGCGCTGGTGGAAAATCGTTCTGATACAAAGCGCCTGAAAAGAGTCCATGTCTTGGACAACCTGCTTGCTGCCTCTAAAGAAGGGAAGAAGGACTAATGTGTCTCGATCCCGAACTCCAAAATACATCCGCCTATAGTCCGCCAACTGATTGCGGATCACAGTGACAAAAAGAAAAAAGTTTTAGCGATTACTCGAGTTCCTTGGTCCTAGGAGGTCGAATCTCGTGTCAACGAGTTCGTCTCGTGAAGGCGGAGAAGACTGCGTAGCGTTAAAGTTCAATTCAGTTTAGATTCATTTATTCCTCACAGATACCACAGTACACTTGGAAAAATCAATATTTTACATTTTAACAATTAAAGTATCGCCATATGAACAAAAATATAAATAAATCAACTAACTTAAACTAACATAAAACATTGAGTACAAAGTACAAATTTATATTTCCAAGAATAGCATATCAAATAATTTAACTAAATAACTAATATATATACATGTATATATATATATAAAATACAAACTTTTGTAAATGTTAAAATGAGATACCTAACCCTATAATCAATAAATAAATAAAATAAAATTCGTTTATTTCAGGCACAAAAATACGACCCATATCACATACAAATGAAAAATACACTAGAAAAACAACAAAATTGAGAACCTCCTCATTTTTTGTAGTCTGTTAAAAATACTGAATATGCCAATAAAAAATGACTACACTGGAGCATCTGCTCCGTCCAGGTAGACGGAAATCCAATACTTATAAATTCCATTTATATATATATATTATTACATTATCCTATGTATACTATCTATAAATTACTGAAATAAACAATTTTATTTTAAATGCCGCAAGTTCATAAATGTAGAGACTGGGCAGCATTTTCAGCTCGCCTAAAAATGGTCTACAGCTATCAGTTTTATGGATTTAGGATTAACAAATCACTCTGATGCATTTTTTACAGGATTACAAGTTTACCATGAATACATGGTATAATATAAACAATTGAATACAGATTAAATTAAATATTCAAGAATGTGAAAATGTAATCACTGATTTAAACGGGTATGTATCGCGTATGTACCTTTTTTATTTGTTATCCTCGTTGATAAAAACCCGTTTAAATCAGTAATTATGTACAGTAATCGCGAAAGTTGAAAAATGTTAACATGATTTGTAATGCAAAATATGATAATTAAATTTGAATTGCTTTTTAAGCATATTGCGTACGGGGGAGTGTGGCAGTCCGAGAGACATTTGAATTTATAAAATGTAATAATGGATTAAATATATGTGTTTCTTACCACTATTACACAGCATTTTAGCGCACATAGGCTTGAGCGGAAGCTCCGCCATATTGATTCCAATGTCCTGAGTCAATAGACCATCTTTATCAATAGCGTTCAGCGCGTAAAGTGTTTCTAGACCGGAAAGCAAGCATTTAGCAGGCGGCGCGGTCGGGAATGTGAACCTAAAATGTATCAATAATAAGGTTTAAAACGCATGATAATAAAGATATAAATTTAATTTTTTTTTTGGTTGTGGAGGGAGTTTATTTTTATGATTTTAAAGACAAAACGCTGTTCTAAAATTATTTCAGATTGACCACAAAACTCAGATAACTTTCCGTGGCGAATTCAACGGTTGTTAGTTTACAAAAGAGCGTTCTTGGATCCGAAAAAAACTGTGAGAACTGTGACGATAAGTGTGTTGTTTCTTCGTTTTCGCGGGCGACTACACGACACAGCGCAAGTGCATCACACGTCGCAGACTTTACGTATCAGCAAATAGTTTTAGGTATTATAATATGTTTGTTAGTCATTAATTATATATTTATATGGGCCGAAGAATTAAGTTTTAACATCTTATACTTTTCTATTGTTTCCTGAAATAATTAGTTATTATTATTGCTCTACGAAATTGTACTTACTAAAACTGTAAAAAACTATGTTATACTCAGGTTAAGCAATGTATTTTTGGCAGTGCATGTTATAGATTTTTTTTTTAAATTTTTAATTTTCATTACCTGAGTACATTATGTATTCCCAACGCCTTCAGCTGCAGCAGCATTGCAGATAGGTCACTGCGGCACATCTCTGGCGGCACACTCGTAGGTAGATTATCATACTCTATTTCTTTGTATAATCTGAAATATAATAAATAATTAGTCAAAAACATGTTTAAAACAAGCTTCTATTTCTATGCGTATCCAAAATTTAATCTCTGTGCTGTTGACCGTTGATGAGTTTCCTCTTCGAAAGCCAACCGTGAGTGCAGTAGCCATGTCAAGGTGGAAATTGGAACGGGCTAACATAATTAAATGCGTATACAAAATTTGGAGTCTGTGCTGTTCACCGTTGAGGAGTTCCCTCTTCGGAAGCAGTCGGCTCGCTGCATCGCGTTGTTCTTACAAATGTGTTCAGACTTGCCTATAACACTTCCCTCTGGCAGTGCGTCCCGCGCGGCCGGCTCGCTGCGTCGCGTTGTTCTTACTAATGGGAGTGACGGTGATGGAGTCGACTCCCACCGCTGGGTCGAAGAATGGCAGCTTGTGGAAACCACTGTCTATCACTGCAAATATAAAAACAGTATTCGTTTGTGTAGGATCTCGTATAATATCTTCAGTAGGGATTTTTTGAACTCAATCATAAAATATAGTCAAATTTCAGTATTTATTATACAAATTTTCAATAAAATAAATAAAACACTTACTTAAACTCTTTTTGGGTTCTAATTAATTAGTTACTTTGAATAAGTTCAAAAGAATTAATTATAATGGTGGCGGGCACAGCGGCCAATTACGAAAAAAAACAAAGTTATACTGGCAGCTTTTTTTAAAATACATAGTTTTGATACCTTCATTCAGATTATGGAAGTACTACGGCAACAAATTTAATAACAAATTGATTTTCTTTTAGAAGTGAATGTTTGGCCTTCCTATCACGCGCTACAAAATATTTCTAGCTGCAACTTTTTTATATATAGGAATAAAGTGTTTTTGACTTGTTTATAACGAAGTTTGAGCACATTTGGTCTGAAAAAACGTATGATAACCTGGGTGGCCCATAGCTTCAAAACATTCCTACTTCATGCAGTTTCTAAAAAACTAGTAAACAAATTTTATTTTCGTTAAATCATGAATAATTGACAGATTGATATATTAATGATTGCTACCTGGTGTTTCTCAACTTTTTTTTCTTCTTTAATAATAAAATAAAACTTTTATTACTAACCATATACTATTCCCGGTATGGTAACACTAGTTTCAGCTATATTCGTGGCTAAAACTATTTTCCTGACGTTTCTATCTGCCGTTTGGAACACTCTGAAATAAAACACAAATATTAATTATTGATACATCCTAGTGTTAAATATAAGAGTCCAGTTCCATTAGATAAGAATATATTATAATCATTATAGATAATGTATTCAACGGAGCGTATATAACGCACGCGAGCTTTCGACCGACTGCCCAGAGCAGGCACCATCGAACGTGTGTGTCGATTTTCGCTGAGTAGGTGCTTCCTCTATCACTAGTAAGAAAAATAAGGTGGGGTTTTAACACAAAAATCAAAATTAACACTGCGATTAAAAAAATAATTTACAAAAATTGACAAAGGCTCCTACGCACTCTCATAAAACAAAAAAAAAATATTTGTAATCTTTGACTATAGTGCCACGAAATGACTAACCAAGTAACGTGATGACACGAAATGAAGACAGTTACATTCAAATTATATTTTTTGGGGTACAAATTGCAGTTATTCTGGATTTCAGATATTTATGTCACAAAAGCTAAACGCACACCAAATTTCAACCGAGTCACTGGTGTAACCTGTGAATTTCGTCAGAGTTCAGTTTTTATTGTGGCTAGTAACTCAAAAACTGCAAGGACTAAACGATAAATAAAACGGGGTCGAAATGTACTAATGAAGACCATTTGACGTCCCATTTGAACTAATAGTCTTTTTAAATTTTTTTACCCCTTCTTGAAATCACCATCATCTTTAGCTCATTTAGTCACACCAAAATTGTGCCATCACTACCTACCTACGAGTATGTATTAAATTTCACGATAATCGGATAAACGCTTTGCAAGTTATCCTCGGACACACAAACATACATATACAACGCCGATTTGCCCAAGTTAATTTGGAGATCTCGCTTCGGATCAATAAATATATAAGTGCTCATCAATGGATTACGATGCCAGATGTGAGTTTAAAATTAATGTCGTACATAACAAAACAGGTTGTATATGTTGTATTGATAATAGGTAATTTCGGTATAAAGTGAATTTGCGTTTAGGTTCTTGTGATACGGAGGGGCGTCACTTACTTGATTTGGCTGTAGTATGGTAAGCTGCCATACATTGGTAGTATAACCATATCACTGCATTTGATCCCGCTCGGGAAATTGACTCTGTATTTATTCGTTTCATTATTTGTTGATGCGTATATTTGTAGCGACTCTAGAGCTTCGTTTATTTCTTCCTAAAAATTATAAAATATAAATATTTGTATATAATATTTAGCGGCGGGCGTATAGCCGGCTGAGACGCAGGAGGTAGCAGGTTTGATTCCCGCCGCGGAACAAATGTTTGATCTACAGAAATGTTATTGATGCGTACAGCTAAGGTAAGGAACACTTTGCCGTCGTCTGTTTTTCATAAAGAATTTTGTTCTGTTTAATTGAAATCACACTTGTACTAACCCATTTGGAATGTCGAATTTGCACTTAGGACAAACCTATTAAGGTTTTTTAAGTGTAATAATTTTATAAGTACATATATGGTTTTTAAAAATAAATAAATTAAAAAAAATGCGTGTTTAATTAAGTTTCTACGAACAAATATGGACATATGACATCTGAAAAGGAATTAATTGAATATAATTTAATAATTAGCTGGACCAATTTCAACGAACTTTGAATAGTTATTGTATTAAGTATTATTACCAGATTGGTCACATTTGGCTACAGACCACGATGGAGGGAAGATGGGGAGACCTTTGCCCAGCAGTGGGACAAAGTAGGTTGTACCACTGCCAAAAAAATGTGACAGAAGTGAAAACTTGAACAATTACGTGTGTATTTTTTGAATCGTCCGGAACGGTGTCGGTAACGGTAACATTGTCGCGAGTTCAATATTTTCGTCCCATCTAAAAAAATGCCCAACGCGCCTAAAGAAGTTTTCACTTCAAAAATTATTATGACCTGGATTGAAACATTGGCTAATTTATGAAGTGAAAACTTCTTTAGGCGCGTTGGGCATTTTTTGAGATGGGAAAAAACCATTGAACTCGCGACACTGTTACCGTTACCGACACCTCTGTATATAAGCCTCTGTCGGCACTCCCGGAGCGCCACTTTTTTTATTGATAAACCATGCGTGGGAATCCGTAGACAGAAGCTAGTTATTAATAAATTAATGAGTGCCACTTTTTTTATTGATAAACCATGCGTGAGAATCCGTAGACAGAAGCTAGTTACTAATAAATTAATTTTAACAAAATTTTACATTTACCTGTGAAGTTAGAAACGCCAGTACATCTCCAAAGGGCTCATTTTCGTGTATTTTTATAACAGTTTCGACCGTCGCTTTCACATAATCTGGTATAGGCTCTGAAAATACAAGAAAAAAAATAATTAATCACACTAATTCTATAAATGCAAAAGTTTGAATATTTGCTACTCAACCACGTCGTTCGGCAAAACTGATTTAGATGAAATTTAGTATTGATAGGTTAACGGCGGGTTCCTATATCCGTCGGTAACCATGTGCTAAGGGGTTGACAGATTGACACTTTTTCAAGGAGATCGTAGTCGGTTAGTGACGGATAGGTATATGAACCCGCCATAAGAGATGACCTAAATGAAAGGTTATCACGGCCATGTTTTCATATCTGCTAACAGATCTGCTAACAGACAGTTGCTCTGTCATTAGCTGATTATCAAAGGAAAGTGCATTGTCAATGACGGCTTTTCATTTTCGATTTACAAAGAACACTAGTTCCAAAATTGCCACGAAGTGGAGCCCTGAGACAGGGCGGCGGTGCCGCGGCAGACCACGCCGGAGGTGGCGGGCGGGACTAGCTGGACGCCGCGAGGGACTGACACACGGTGGCACTGGACCGTTGTGAGGGGTGGAAATGCGGGGAGGCCTTTTCCCAACAATAGGCTAACTAGTTCCAACTAACGTAATTTTTAATACCGAAAACTCAAAGACACAATATAAAAATTTTACTAAAACAGTCTAAAACAATCGTCAAATAAACAAACACATTTTTGTATACCCAGTTATTCGGAAAATAATAATAACATTGCTATTGACATTGACAATCAACTTTCCTTTGATAATCAGCGTATGTCAGAGCAACGCCATCTGTTAGCAGTTATATAAACAACGCCGCGAAAACCTCTCAAAATTAAGATTGTTGTAAATTTTAATATTGTGTCTTTGTGATATTGCCATATAAACCATATTTTTGGCAGCCTATCTCTAGAGAGCGCCACCTAATACGCTAGTTGGAACTAGTTTTTATTTAAATCGATAATGAATATTGCCGTGTCCATAAAAATGGGGTATGGCTGTGTCATGGACACGGCCGTGTGTTGTGAGCGAATACGTGTACGTAACAGGTAATATTTTTTTTTTACAAAATATATAATAAGCTATTTCATGTATGTTATAATCATATTTGAACACTACGAAGTCATTCGGGTCATACTAAAAGGAAATATCGAAACGCAGCAAAATTACCTCAAAATGGCGGCGCTTCCCCCTCCACCGCCCGAGATGGGTCACAGTATTCACTTAGCATAACGAATTCTTTGATCTTTTAGCTATCCAGTGGAGTAATTAAATTTTGAATGGAGATGATAGTTAAGTAGCTGCAACACCAAACTGTATCCCCCGATTTTGTTATCATTCGGTTTTTGAATTGTCTCCCAATATGGAAGCAATTTTCAAAACGTATTCACATCAAAATATACCTGCAGTATAAAAGACGTCAATAGGATGTGTTCGTCCGTGCATCGACATCACGACCGAAGTGCTTCTTGTACTCTTCTTGTCAGCTACATTGAAGAAATCCTTTAGGAACTCCGCATCCATGGTAGCTGAAGATATTACCAGTTTTAGGTTTTTGCGTTTCTAAAAAATTTGTATTAAATTATACAACCTGTTTTGTTATGTATATGTACGACATCAATAAAAAAAACACATCCGGTATCCTATTAACTGATTTTAGAGGTGGGTTTAATACCAGTAGAATGAATATATATCCAGTGATCGATACATTTCCAATGAACTTTTAACCTTAATCGGCGGCGCCTTTGCGACGTTGCCGCTTAACAGGTACCTACTTACATGATGAATGAATATGATTTGTTTACCTATTTTATACAGGCTGTTTCATTGATAATTTAGGACTTGATATTTAGTCATTATTATCTATACGGGATTTATCCGGTGTTTCGACCGACAATGTGATAAACCCCGTATTTACAGTAATGATGGAAATTGAACGTGCGAGGAAGCCTGGGGTTGCGCGACATCGCTGACAAGATGCAGGAGAGTCGGCTGCGATGGTACGGTCACGTGAAGAGGAGGCCACGTGACTACGTAGGGAATTTGGCACTACAACTTTCCATCCCCGGTCGAATATCTAGAGGTATACCCAAGACAAGGTGGAGAGATGTAGTGTCAAAAGACATGAGAGAGTGCCAAGTTTCTGATGACGACGTCAGGGATAAAGCGAAGTGGAGAAGAACGACCAGAAAAGCTGACCCCACGACCATGTGGGATACATAGCTGGGAAGAGAGAGAGATTGAAATCAATCACGAAAGATTTCTAAGTAATACTTAATAATAGGTTGGTTGAAAATATCAAACTTTAAAATTAGCCTAGCAGATTCGTGAAGATATCCCACAAGGGGGTAGCTAGAAGCAAGTCCAAACATGTAATGCCATTTGCTCCATTTATTGGCGAAGATTTTTTATTAATGCAGGACAACGCTCGCCCCCACGTTGCTATAGTTGTTACCGCGTACCTGGATACCGTCGGCATTCGAAAATTAACATGGCCATCCCGGAGCCCAGATTTAAATCCTATTGAACACATATGGGACAATTTAAAAAGACGTGTTCGAAGCCGCATACCAGCTCCAATAGCACCATAGATGAATTAAAACAATCCGTGATTGAGGACTGGCAGAACATTCTACAACAACAGATCAAAGATGTCATCGACAGCATGCCAAACCGTTTGATGGAAGTCATGAGGGCTAGAGGTGGAAATACGCACTATTAGAATTCATTTATTCAGCAGATTTTTTTATTTTTAAGCCATTTCATCACATTTGTTAATTTACGGTCAAAGTGTTTTTCAGACTTTGTTATAAATAAACGTAATAATTAAAAACAATATTATCTTTCATTTTACTTCAATATACCTACGTTATAAAATAACATTCACAAGGCCACAATTTTTTTTTTTAACCAAAATCGTAAAAAATCAAGGTGGGCGGTTAATTGTGCCGCTGATTGTAGGTCCCCACCCCAACCATATATTAGATCAAAATACTTACCTAAAATGAAATAGAAGCGTAACGCATTCTGCATGTTTTTACGTCATAAAAGACCTGTTTTCAACCTGATTATTTCGTATTAAAAACAACAACATCTTACGTATCCTAGTCATGGGAACATAGATTATATCGTCTAGTTACAGAATAACAACACCATGAGAAAAATACAACAAGATTTCAGTCATCGGTTTTGGTATTACGGAACACGGTCAAAATCTAATCAAATTTAGAATCGTTCTATTGCTGCTATCACTGTCGCTCTGCGTGGCTAAACTTCGTCACTAAACAGGGATAGCGATATTCAGGCCGAATTTTTTGACGAGGCCGAATTGAAGTTGCACTCGGGGTTCGCCGGCTTCTTAAGGTCCGGGTGGCATTAGACTACATTTTTACTCGACTACGGCAATGCCAAAAGGAAGGGTTATGTTTTTAGCAGTCTGTGGATCATTAGAATTAGATATTAGAATACAACCCACAGACACAGTCTTTGAAGTTTTGGTTCTAGGACATGCCGGTCACCTCTCTATGTTTTTCTTTGCCGGCTTTGAGCACGTTTTTAGCAACAAATAAATAATAAATAAAGATATTTTATTTCAGACAACTTAATATAGCCCCTAACTAAAACTAAAAACACACACACACAAAATAAAATAAAAAACAAAATCAAGAACAATTATGACGTCAATTATTGACGACCTCCGTGGTGCAGTGGGCGAATAGCCGGCTGAGGCGAGGAGGTGGCGGGTTCGATTCCCGCCGCGGAACAAAATGTTTGCATGATCTACAGATATTTGTTCAGGGTCTGGTTGTCTCTCTATATATTATAAGTATGTATTTACAAAAAAAAATGTGTATAAGTATTCATCAGTTATCTGGTTCCCATAATACAAGCTCTGCTTAGTTTGGGGCTAGCTAGCACTGTGTGAAATGTCCCGCAATATTTATTTTATATTTATATTTAATTATAAATAAATATACAAGAATTAAATAGGGTATATTGTCAATTATATTCCACATTAACTAGCACGATTTATGTGAAGAGTTATCTTACCTTTGCAATTTTCTTTAAGAGCCCCATCAATACGTCTGTCATCAGTGTTCTCTCGTGCACCTGAAATTACACACACCGCATTCAATTACATGACACAACCCCGTTTTTTTGTGTACGACATTAATTTAAAACACATCCGGAATCGTATTAACTGATTTTAGAGGTGGGTTTAAAACTGGTAGCTTGAATTTGTCCAGCTATCGATACATTTCCAATGAACAATTTTTAACATAAATCGGCGGCGCCTTTGCGACGTTGCCGTTTAGTCAGTTCCACAGGTACCTAGTTACATGATTAATTAATATGATTTGTCTACTTATTTTATAAAGGCTGTTTCCTTGATATTGGTTGTTTGAAAATTTTAAATTTTCTATGGTATTGAATTCGTAAAAAACCTGTTTTACAACTACTAGCCTAGCCCTACCCGTGTTTTCATTTAATGTCGTACATAACAAACCACGTAGTGTGTGTCTCTTGATTAATATTATAATCTGTGCTGATGTGTGTTGAATAAAGAATTTACTTAATTTATTTTACTTAAACTTTCGTGATTTATTTCCATCATTATTATAAACATGGGATTTATCACGTACCGTTTTATAGGTGTTTCGACCGACAATACTAGTGCAAGGCGACACATGGTTCGGAGCGGGACGCACTAAAGTCAAAGTCAAAATCTTTTATTCATTAAAATCACAAGGATCACTTTGACACGTCAATTTTACTGCCTGTTCCTCGACTCGACTCGACCAAGCCAGGAAGTAAAGGCAAGAAACAAGGCTGGTTGTTTTTTTAATGATTCTTTTACAATACAGGAAATAAATTACGTCTAAATTGTAACATTTTGAACGAGTTGCAGCAATTTCAATCCCAAGCTTCTCTATCATCTAAATAATCCGATATTTTATAGTAGGCTTTTTTATAAAGATTTTGTTTAATTGCGTTTTTAAATTTGTTAATTGTCAATTTTTGTACATCACTTGGGAGTTTGTTATATAAGCGAACACCTTGCCCTTTAAACGATTTACTAACTTTATGGAGTCTACAAGGGGCAACAGCGAGTTTATCTTTATTTCTAGTATTAAAATTATGATTATCGCTATTTTTCTTAAACAAATTAATATTTTTGTGAACATACATCTGATTTTCATAGATGTATTGACAAGGGCATGTCATAATATTTATTTCTTTAAACTTATTACTCTCCCTGATGAAGGTTTTTATTTATTTATTTATTGTTATTTAATAATCCACAAAACAGATTACAATCCACTTAGCACTAATTAAACCGAACATACAATTTTAGATCTAGATTGTTATCAAACATGTGAATACGATAAAAAAGTACATAAGCATGTATTACAGTTAAATTACCCTAAAACTAAAAACCGCAAATTTAGACAAGACATAATTAATTTAATAAAAGCATTCAGACAATTAAACAACATTACATATTTTTGGTATAATAAAGAAGCAGGAATGTATAGATGTACCGTTTAAACCTACGTGTGTTAGTACCAAAGATATCCACGTCATATAAAGCAACCAGCTCGTTATATAGTCGACACGTTCGAGGGAGAAGATTGTTAAATGAAACATTGTTTCTGTTTAAGGAAGGGTTGCGGGGTTACGGGATATATATCTGTTCACGAATTGAACCGAAACATTGTCGGTCGAAACACCGATAAAACGGTACGTGATAAATCCCGTGTTTATAATAATGTTTAATTTATTTAATTACTTATTTAGTTTTTACCTCGTCAAGTACAATACAAGTGTACTGCATTAGAAGCGGCGATGCGAACATTTCTCTGATTAGAACTCCTTCTGTCATAAACTGAAACAAACGAAATAATTAACAGATTAATATTTCAATGTGTGAGATTTGATGATATATTATAAAAATAATACACTTGTCATCAACAAAATCGAAACAGTACTGCAAGTACCATTCAAGTGATTTTTTTATAAAAAAGAGGATTGATATCAAGAAATTAAAATATACCAATAAATAGCTGGCAGTTTAGTCTATACAAAAGTGTAGCACAATTCCAAAATTTAACTTAAATTTTCGAATTTTCATACAATAAATTAGTGTATACATTGTTTTCAATGTGTATTCCGTCGAAATTTCTGCATTTAATCACATGTTTTTGCATAAAATATCGGTTTTTTAACTGAGCTCTAAACTGAGCTGAGCGTGGTTGTAAACTAAATTCTGTGACATCCTAACAAAGAGATTTTTTCCTAACAAATATGGATACCCCGCCCAAGAAAGCCGCCCAAGTCGTGGCGTTGCTGGATTCAGGGCACAGTCAGCGTGTTGTGGCTGCACGATTGCATCTTAGCCTCTCTGCTGTCAATAGAGTATATCAGCGTTATCGGGGGACTGGTATGTTTACTGGCCGTCCAGGATCTGGTAGATATCAAGTCACGTCTGAGCAAGATGACCGGTATATTGTGTCAGTTTCTCTACGAAATCGTCACTTTAACTCTGTTCAACTGCAGCGGCGGCTCCGTGAGGTTCAAGGATTAACTGTGAGCGATTCTATCATTAGAAGAAGATTGGCGGAACGTGGCCTGAAACCTCATAAACTACAAATACTTGTTGCACTGCCCACAAACACTACTCCACACTCTCTGCTCAATCGTCTTCTGGTCCTGGCTGTTGCCTCCAGTATATTTTTCTTGAACGTTCACTCCTGTTCGCTTTCCGTGCGCCTATATATAACTATTTTATTCTTTCAAGTTTATTTTATTATTTACGTATGTGTATCCATGTATGTCTATATATATGTTTAATCATTTATTTTTCTGCGCTCGTGAGGCTACCCATGGGTCCCATCTGAAAACCAGCGCCGCTTATCTTCCGGTAGGCAGGTAGGCAGCAATACGCTGAGATGGAACCTGTTTGGCCCACACAGCACGGAAGACCATATTATCTGTACCTACCACATACCTATGTATACTTAAGAACTAAATTTTTATCTTGTGTTTTTTCTTTAATTCTGTACTTAAATAATTTTCCTTTTTACTTTTATATTCTTTAGGTAAGTAGGTATGTTTTTTTGTATTAGTTCTGTTCTGAATGGTCTGTCCTATGTGTGTGTCAAATAAATGTATTTTCTTTCTTTCTTTCTTTTCTTTCATAAACCAGCTAATGGCCCAAAATTGACGGTAGACCACTGAAGAGCGCGCCCTAACTTTGCACGTGAGCATTTAAATTGATCATACCTTCAATGGAGCAAAGTTCTCTTTTCTGACGAGAGTAAGATCATGCTGCATGGTAACGACGGAAGAAAAAAGATGCATCGAAAAGAGGGAGAGCGTTTTGCACAGTGCTGCATTGAAGAAAGAGTCAGTTACAGTGGCGGTTCATGGACGGTTTGGGGAGGCATAAGCGCCGAAGGAAAAACCGAACTTGCTTTTGCATCTGGACCTCGCTTACCGTCATTAAATGGGTCACGTTACATCGAAGATGGTTTGGAGCCTCATGTGTTACTCAACGCACATTTTATGGCGAAGAGTTCATTTTTATGCAGGACAATGCCAGGGCTCATACCGCAAGTATTCTAAATGAATACCTGAGTGAAGTCAGTATTACGGTTATGGGCTGGCCAGCAAGAAGCCCGGATATGAATACCATAGAACACCTATGGGATGAGTTGAAGAGATGAGTCAGAGCGAGACATCCTGCTCCGGAGACGCTTGGCCAGCTTAAAACAGCTATACAAGAAGAGTGGGCTAATATCCCACAACACAAGATTGTGTCCCTCATCCGTTCCATGAGGAACCGCATGGAAGCAGTCATTAGAGCCCGGGGAGGAAATACAAGATACTGAATAAACTTTTTTTTTATATTTTTTTGGTTTTATGCCTTTGTTTCTAACATTTTAAAAATTATTCTTTAAGGGTAAAAACATACCTGTTGAACAAAACACGATAGTTAAAGAAATTTAATTTTAATTTGGAACATAATTTTTGTTAAATTATACCATATAATATTCGCAATTAACTGGCATTATTATTTTATTGTTTGATGTACAAGAAAAACACAATAACTCATTCAAAACCAAACTTCAGAAGTGTTTAGATTTTTTTTGATGAGAAGTGTATATCATCAGCATGTTGGGCGTTAGAAGAGACCGAAAGCGAGACGTAGACATACGGAGCGAGAATAAGGTGACCGACGTGATAACTAAAACGAAAACACTAAAATGGAGATGAGCAGGACACACATTTTGTGCTTCGTGTTGTTTTGCTTCGCTTGTCAACACCTCTGGTTGACAAGCGAAGCAAAAGAGAGTTACAGTGCGGTACCCAAGAAATGGCAAAAGAAGTAGAGGATGACAAGACAACACAAACGTTGGAAAGACGATATCAAAAATACGGGAGGTAAACTATGGACAAGAACAACAAAATTTACAGAGAAATGGAAGGAGTAGGAGTAGGCTTCTGCCAAAAGGCACATCATGAATGAATGAATGAATGAAAATTCTTTATTATACCTTACAAGCTAGACACAACAGATTTATAGAAAAAAAACAAATAAAAGTAAGCATAATGGGCGGTCTTATCGCTTAACAAAGCGATCTCTTCCAGACAACCTTTGGATGGAGAGGATCATTGCTTAATGGAAGATTGGCCGAGGTGTAAAAAGAATAAACTTAATAATAGAAAAAGAAATTAGTTATATACATACATATTAGGTACATAAGTAAATTTAAATAAATAAATATATAAATATCATATATAAAATAAATAAATATGTACTTACATACTTATACTTACAATAATAATATTAGAGATCAGATGAATCATGACTCTTCATGGAGATAAAAGTTTTTGAGTCTAGCTTTAAATACGGAAGGTGAGGGGGATTTCTTAATGGAGACCGGCAAGGCGTTCCATAATCGGACAGCTAGGACGGAAAAGGAGTTTGCATAGAAACTGGTTCTATGTATCGGGGTTTTGAGAAGGAGGTTTTCAGAGAATCGGAGTGTTTGGGAATTTGTGCAAAAAAGGAATTCAAAGCGTTCCTTCAGATAACAAGGCGTGGAAGGATTACGAAGGATGTTGAATAGGAGGGATAGGATGTGAGTATTCCGGCGAAGACGAATGGGGAGCCATTTGAGTTTATTACGAAATTCGGAGATGTGGTCGTATTTCCGAAGTCCGAAAATAAACCTTATGCAAAAATTTTGAAGATCATCATCATCGTCAGCCTTTCTCATCCCACTGCTGGGCATAGGCCTCTCTTCGTTGTCGCCATTCGCCTCTGTCTGCGCTGTTCTAACCCACATACGACCTGCGATCTTTACAATGTCGTCGACCTATCTTGCGGGTGGACGACCTGCGTTCCTGGTTCCATCTCGGGGCCACCACTCAGTCAGCACCCTGCTCCACCTGTCATCACCGCGCCCAACACATGTCCTGCCCAACTCTATTGAGTCCCAATATACGCTTGGCGGCAAGGCACATAGATGGCACATAGACAACAATTAGTAATCTAACCTATGTACCTAAAAAAACATTGTAAAATCTGAATAAACGGCTTATTTATTTATTTTATAAAAATAAAAGACAAAGTAGCGGGCAAAAGACTAAAAGGGCAGCTTCAAGCTTCGGTGACCTCTGTGGCGCAGTGGGCGAATAGCCGGCTGAGACGCAAATTGCAGGTTCGATTCTTGCTGCGTGATAAAATGTTCACATGGTCTACTGATATTTGTTCCGGGTCGATCTGGAAATCTATGGCCTGTGCTCAGCAGTGGACGTCCGATAATGTCTTTATTGCACACAATTAAAATTAAACATAATAAAAGAAAATTCACTTTTAAATTACAAGTTTTTAAGTACAATAGGCGGCCTTATCGCTCAAAGCGATACCTTCCAGTCAATTTTTGGATACTATGCTTATGTTATCTTTATTCATTTTGACATTGTATCCTTTAAATTCTGAATGTAATTTTATAAATCTGTACTGTACCCTATATGATTTATACCTACTATAATTGTTTAGTATCTATCTATATAAACATTGGTGGACATTTCACACAGTGCTATCTAGCCCTAACTTAAGCAGAGCTTGTACTATGGGAACCAGATAACTGATCGCATACTTTTATATATTTTTTTTGTAAATTCCTACATACTTATAATAAATAGAAAAACATTATGAACCGGAACAAATATCTGTAGATCATGCAAACATTTGTTCTGCAGCGGGAATCGAAACCACTAGACCACAGTCTCTTGCGTCTCAGCCGGCTATTCACCCACTGCGCCACGGAGATCGTCAAATGAATTGAACTGAACTGAGGATTAGGAAGACATTTACCACAATCCCTGTCTCAGGCGTCCGCTCCGCCGTCATCCCAGCCGCGTATCCGACCTGCTGGCCGACATGCTGGCCGCGCTCGGCCGACACTCTGCTCGCCAGCGTCACCGCGGCGGCCACGCGCGGCTGAGTCACACACACAGCGTGACCTATCTCCAAGAGATACTGCAAAAGAAAAGATATTATATCGATAAATTTATTATGTTTTAATCCATATCTGATACAAGTGGCGATCACAAGAGGCCTCGTGGCCTCAGTGTGAAACTTAAGCCGCAAATGCAAAAAAAAAATAATATCATGCAAACATTTGTTCCGCGGTGGGAAATTGGGAATCGAACCCAAGGAGGTAGCCTCCTGCGTCTTAACCAATTAAAAACAAAAATTACGAGAATTAGGTAACAGGAAGGTGAATTCTTCTACTAAGCTACATTCATTCCACTGCATCCAAAGGTTTATTTATTCTTTATTGTACACAAATACATTTACAGATAAAAATAGCTTACAAAATGGACATGTACAAAGGCGAGCTTAACCCTAATAAGAGTTTTCTTCCAGCAAACCTTTGAAGATAGACATATTTGATTATAGTGGTGGGTACGTGCACAGAGAATGACATTGGAGTAGAATACTAATATATAGTATATACTATAATAAATACAACACTTAAACATATTAAAAAATAATAATAATACCTTTATACTATACCTACATTAGAGATAAACATAATACATTATACAAAATATAAATAATATACCTACTTATACATAATAAATAACCTAAAAGTTTACAAGGACAGGTAATGCTCTTTGACTCTAAGCTTAAAAGTGCTTAGTGATGGACTTGCGCGGATAGAGTGGTAGAGAATTCCACAGGTTGACTCCATGGACAGTGAAGGAACCGCCATAGCGACTGGAGGAATGAGGAGGGGTTTTGAGAAGGAGGGACTTAGATGACCTACAAGTCATCTCCGGTAGGACAAGAAAATCGAAGCGCTCACGGAGGTAAGAAGGAGCTAAAGGATTGAAAAGAGTGTTGAAGAGAAAAGTTACAACATGAAGATCACGTCGACGACGAATGGGAAGCCATTTTAGCTGGGATCTAAACATGGAGACGTGATCAAACTTGCGCAACCCGAATATGAATCGGATACACAAATTCTGAAGACGTTCCAGTTTATTTAGAAGTTCCTCGGTGGCGTCAAGAAAACAGATCGGCATAGTCTAAAATTGGTAACATGAGTGTTTGAGCAAGAGTAATTTTAGTTTCAAAGGGTAAAAACTTTTGGAGACGCTTAAGAGATTGAAGAGTAGTTAACCCTCTTACTAATCTCATTAACATGCCGCACTCAAGACAGATGATTGTCAAAATAGACGCCAAGGTTCTTGGCATTGGCCGAGTAGCTAATCGGTGCTCCAGCGTATAAAACTGGAGGAGGATTACACGTACCGACAAGATTTAACATATAAAGGCTCCCAAAAAGTACAACCTGAGACTTCGATGGGTTGACCAGGAGACCAAAAGCCTTTGCCCACGAGTAGATATGGTTGAAATCAGAGTTGGTTTGGTCAATACCCATTGAAGTCTCGTCCAATTTGAACTGGCGATATATTTGTGGGTCGTCAGCATAAAGATGGTAGTGCGAAGTAAGAACGTGGGTTATGGCGTTAATAAACACCGAAAAAAGGAGAGGAGACAGAACACCACCTTGAGGTACGCCAGCGGTGATGTCACACCAGTCTGAACAAGACTCGTCCGAGCGTACACACTGCGTGCGACCCGAAAGATAGGAGGCGAACCAAGAAGTTACTGAGAGAGAAATATTGAAGGAGGAGAGGATGGATAGGAGAATGTCGTGATCAACCGAATTAAAAGCACTGCTAAAATCTAATAATACGAGGACTGTAAGGTATTGGTTATCCATGCCCCAGCGAATGTCATCGGACACTTTAGTTAGAGCACTAACCGTGCTGTGACCTGGACGGAACCCGGATTGGTAAGGACTCAGCAGGCAATTAAGGGTAAGGAAGTGGGACAGTTGCTTATGCACAACGTGTTCTAAAATTTTAGATAGGATTGGTAAAATGGAGATGGGTCTAAACTGAGATACCAGGGTGGGATTAGATGTCTTTGGTAGAGGGATAACAAAAGCCTTTTTCCAGACCGCAGGATATGAGATCGTTTCGAGAGAATAATTAATAATGTGAGTGATTATAGGAACAAGCTCAGAGGAAAGGAGTTGAATCATAAGGATGTTAATGTCATCTGTACCGACGGCCTTAGTGGAAATGGAACGAAGGAACTTCAAAACTTCAGTCTCAGTAACATCCAGAAAGATAAAAGGAGAACACTGAGGTCTAGTAAGGTTAGATAAATGATCAAGAGTGGAACGTTTTATGACATCATCTACGCAGAGAGGCGATTTAGAAAAATGAGTATTAATAGTGTAAAGGGCAAAAGAGATAGATGAGTCATTTGATCCTTTACCAACTCCAAGTGAATTTAAAAATTTCCACATTTTAGCGGTGGTACAATTTTGGATGGAGCTATGTATGTGGTGTCTCTTTGCATTTCTACACATCTTGCTGCACCGATTCCGAAGCTTTTTGTAGACTGCCAAGTTCTCTTCGGAAGGTATCTTCTTGTAGATCCTCTTTGCCTTATCTCGATTAGACATCATCCTTTTAATAGGTTTTGTCAGCCAAGGCGCTGGAGGATGTTTCACTTTGACGCGTTTCAACGGAGCGTGAGCATCATGGAGTTTAGTGACAATTGAGTTGAAGACAGATACTTTATCATCCACACTTGCCGCATTGACTACTGGAGACCAATCGATGTTATTGGCATCCACCTTTAAACGCTCTATGTTAATATCCTTGAAACTACGAAGGAGAAGATTTTTGGGCTTACACCTGGGACAGCGAATTTTATAAGATACGAACAAAAGATCGTGGTAGGAGAAAGACGCTGACAACTGGCCGTATGTTGCTACACGGTCAATGTCCGAGACTATAATTAAATCTAGAAGTGAAGGAGCACAGTGGGGAGCGTGGTGAGTGGCAGAAAGAGGAAGAACGTGCATGTTAACAGAGGAGACTAAGGAAAGAAGTTTATTCGCACGAACGTCACCCTTTAGCAGGCATGTATTAAAATCACCGAGAAGAAGAGTGTGATCGTATAGAGTGGAATAAGATTCAAGTTTTGATTCCAGAGAGGAGAAGTAATCAATTTTACTGGAGGGAGGGTAGTACACGCCAAGCAGTATTTTGGAATGGTTAACAGTGACTTCAACAAAAAGATGTTCAGCAAAATTACAGTACTGACTAGGCGAGAGATCAATAATTTTCGAAGGGATGTCTGCGCGTAGATAAATCGCTACGCCACCACAACCCTTGCCCACTCTATCATTTCTTATAAGTTGGAAACCAGGTAGGGGGTAATGAGTAGAGGGCACAGCGGGCTTCAGAAACGATTCGGATACAAGAACAGCATCAATTAACTTGCTGTCGAAAGAGGAAAGCATATCTTCGAAGTGGGCTGGGATATTTTGGGCGTTAATGTGTACTATATTAAAGTTTTTTGGAAACTCACGGAATTTAACTTCCAGCTGGTCAAGCAGGTGAATTGAGTCATCACTAAAAGCACTAGCATAGTCGTTGTCAGAAGAACATGAAGAAGAGCAAGAAAAGAAACTGTCATCAAATACAATATTATCCATTAAAATAATAAAATAAATAAATACCAAATAAAATAGTATAAAATAAATAAAAATATACCAATTTATATTAAAAGTCTAATCAGGCTTAGGTGTTTTCGAACCAAGCGACCTCACCCTTCACCAGATTGCTAAAAGAAAACCACAACATACATAGAGTTACGTAAAAATCTACATAAACACAAAAGTACCTAACTGTACTTACCTAATTGGAAAAACAACTTTTGGTACCTACCATTGCAAAAAAAAAGGAAAAATTATCTAACTTGTAAAACATACTTCATACCTACATTATAATGTAACAATATTACTAGTGGTAAGTACATTAATCACGCACGCTAAAGTAGAATGGGCTATATGATCATTGCCAATTATAGAAAACAATTTTTGGACGAAACAATTTTGACAGTTTTATCGATTTTGACATTATTATTAAAATATTTTGAGTCACAAACAATAAAACAAGTATAGGTAGCATATGTACCTCCCTGTTTCACAAATTGTAATAAAAAAGCTATCCAAATCTAAGGCTACGCACTCTTAGAGTCCTACTAAATTGAAATGAGGATAGAAGCGCACACGCAAAAGTAAACAAACTTTACAATGGTATGGTAGCTCTAAACACAACCGGAGGTGCCCGACTACTTCGCTACGCGTCTGGCCCTGGGCTCAGCCTTTCCGGTCTTCGCAGCGGAAACTGTGAGAGACTTTCCCTTATCCTGAGGGGCACTGGCGGGAGCCTTGGTCTCCAAACCAGTCTGAACCGCTGGATGTTCCGACAGAAGCGGCTTTAACTCCGACATGGTTTCGATCCTTCTGCGCACGTTGTTTGGCAGCAGAATGACTATTTTGCCCTCCGAAGTCCAGCATCGCCGTAGACCAAAGTGCTTACGCGCCGTAAAGAAGACCTCATGTCTGGTCTTAGTGAGGAACTCGGAGACAGTTATACCTGAGTTTTTCAGTGCAGTCTTCTCATTCCACACCAGGTTACGAACCTTGTAGCTTGTAAAGCTCACCATAATTGGTCTAGTCTTGCTGGTGTTGACTCCCAACCGGTGACATGCAGATAAATGCTCCGATGAAACCTCGGGCATTTTAAATTGGTCGTGAAGTATCTGGACAATGGTGTCACCAACGGCTGCCTCATTAGACTAGGCGACGCCATGAAATAGCAGCACCTTTCTTCGCGAGGCAGTCTCCTGGCGATCCAGACCTTGGACCAGCAGCTCCAACTGTGACCGCATCATAACAAGGGTCTTCCATATTAGGATTTTGAAGTCAGTGAACTCACGTGAAAGTGTATCCAGATCCTTGTGTGGGCCCTTATCAGTGTTAGAGAGTTTCTTGAGGTCACTCTCATAGTGTTTCATCCTTGACTCGAAAGTGCCAGCAAGTTCCTCCATGTTGGAGGACAACTTTGTGTAAAGGTCCATTATGTTGTGGTACAGAGAGTTGAGAGGAGAATTTTATACTGGTGAGTGGGTAAAGTACCAAGCACTACTTCTCACACAAATTTGGCATATAATTAAACTTTTAAATATTAAATACAAATAAATAATTAGAGAGCTAAATAGTTTTTATGTTGTTAGTCAGACTACCCACATCCAAAAACATCCAAAAGGTTGTCTGGTAGAGTACGCCAAATTGTATACATTCATTTGAATAACGTTAATTTGAAAAATACCTTTAATAACAGAAGGAATATACAATTATTTACATGACTAAAATACAGAAGAAACAGTTGAATCACCTAAATGACAATTGCAAACGATAGCTCAACTGCTCCAGATCACTACCAGGCGGAAGTGCCCCCAAGACACTGGCTGCATTGCCCCGCTGAATTGCAATGCTTATGCGTTGACCCAGATAAGCGACAGCTCTCGGATCACACTTCGCTTCAACTAGACGCCCAGAAAGAGTATAGAAAACGCGATGCGCCCCGGTACCCCATGGACCCAAGGTCTCGATCCCAAATGGCTCAAATACGTAAGCTCTGTCGATACTTCCATATTTGCGCCGCTTGAGATCTTCGGTTGAACTTGCCGCCGCACCGGCCCCAACTGCTGTACCAGACAGATGAGATGGTGCAAGGGTACACGCACGCACGCACACGCACGTGGCGTCCCACACCAAAGGCCTACCCTTCTCCCAAGGTACAAGAGTCATACCGTAAGGCCGCTTATGTTAAGTTTAATTGTTTTGTTGTTTATGGTGTGCAATAAAGTATTATCTATCTATCTACATTGTAAAAATTAAGATATAAATAAATCTTAAATCAATAACGGACTTTTCAAACAAATCATTAGCACATGTAGATATTTGGCGCGGCGCCAACATTCTGCCTTGTGAAAAAAAATATTAAGTCGGTCAACATTTGAGATCTTCAACCTTGGAGGATTAGACCTACTAATACTATAAGTGACAAAGTTTTTGCAAATGGGCCATCATCACTATATTAGCTAAAGGAACCACCACACATAGACGTAATTTGTTTTGTTTAATGTTATGTATTCTAAAAGGATCATTAAAGAAAACAACCAGCCTTGTTTCTTGCCTTTCTTTCCTGGCTTGGTCGCGAAGGAACGGGCAGTAAAATTAACGTTTCAAAGTGATCCATGTGATTTTAATGAATAAAAAGATTTTGATTTGATTTGAAAAAGTTTTCTTCTCGCGTATTTTAATCTTAAAACAGTTTCCAGATTTAGTACACAAACAAGAAAGAGTTCAAACGTAACTCCTCTTTGTATGGCGATTTATTATTTTCCTATAACGAAACGCAACTCACGCAACCCAATTAAAACTAAAAATACCCATTATTTTTCCTTTATGTATTTGTTAGGTTATTACCACCGGATACCAACCTTTTATCCTGCTTATTAAACACTTTAAATATTTTCCATCCTTTATGTAAGTACATAAAGGCTGTGATAATTGATATGAGGTAGTCAAGGGGTGAATTTCTAAAGCCGTAAGAGATAGATAAAAATGGTCAAAGGAACTATATCATCGATTTTAGTATTTCGAATTACGCATCGCATTCACGGATTTTCATAAAATCACACACTTGAGACGAGACTTAAACCTGATCATTTTTATGCAAATTAAACAGTACCTAACAAGAAAGAAAATACAGTCCACTGCCAAATACTGGGTATAGGAAGTCTACATAAACGAATATACCTACATAAAGAACTCTTCTTCATTCATTTACGCTAAGGTACTGGCGGAATGAGTCACAGTATATGCATCTACAGTAATAGTAGCGATACCTTACTCTAAGAAATATCTGTGACTTCAGAGCCACATGCCTCATAAGCAAACATTACATACATACTGTTGACATAGCCCATAGCACAGGTAAAGTACCTTAAAACCACAGTATAGGTGGTGTAACAGAAGTATCCAAACCAATATTATAAATGCGAAAGTAACTCTGTTTGTTTGTTTGTTACCTTTTCCCGACTAAACGGCTGAACGGATCGTAATGAAATTTGGCAAAGAGATTATATCAAGAAGGACATAGTCTTTTGTCTCAAACAATAATCTTGAAGCGGGTTAAATAGGGGTTGAGGGGGGTACACACGGCTACACATCAAGCTATATATTACCATTATAAGCTGACCTCGCATTGTGTAGGCTTTTCGTAGAATGTGAGGTCAGATTATAATGGAAATGTATAGCCGTGTATACATACGGGAACTCCCTATGTACCGTTGGTATAAATATAGATTGTGACCGGGATTGGGACATAGGCTACCTCTTACTCGACTGCGCAGAAGAAGGGCAATGTTTTATTGACAAACCAGGCGTGCGCAGCCGCGGGCAGGTCAGCTAGTAACTGCATAAAACTATTTTTGTCAGTCTTCAATTTCGTTCCATGACTATTAATTCAATTAAACCATTAGGGGAAAACCCCCGTTTTTTTGTCAAGTACACACGGCTACACATCAAGCTATACACCAGTATAAGCTGACCTCTCATTCTACGAAAAGCCTAAACAATGCGAGGTCAGCTTATACTCGCAATGTATAGCTTGATGTGTAGCCGTTTGTACCTATTAACTAATTAAGGAATTTGTACTAAACAAATTTGTTGGTACCTATACCTAGTAATAAAGCTTATTAGTATTAATCAAGGATTACGCCAAAACATTATTTTATGGTTGTGGTGCCTGATCGATTAGTATGTTTTATTTCGATTTGTAAGACACTCTCTTTGTTGTAATATAAATACAAATAAGCTATATTCGCACGCGTTTTTTGTCACTAAAAGTAGCATATGTTTGAATCCAAGTCATAATCTATTAACAAACCAAATTTCATGAAAATCGGTTAACAATTTAATCGAAATATTATCGGACATCAATAAAACGGTACCTGATAAATCCCGTATTTATAATAAATAACTCACGAAAGTTTTCTAAATACGTACACGTTGATGATAATGATGTTAGAAATGCTAGACGTAAAACAATCCTTAGTATTAGCAGTAACATGATTAATCATCACTATGTGTCATTCACAAGTACCTATTGTTAAGCACCTACTTAAAAAAACTATCACAAGTGCAAGATAAACATACCTCGGTTATCAAAACCTTAAATATGCGCTCGTTGCGTAGCTTTATCATCAACCTTAAGAGTTGACTATAGCCCAAACTCGAATTTCACCCCCGCTTCTCCGCGCGCCGCTGCACGTCCTATCTCGCCGTGGTTCATATGTTTGCCGGTTTTTTTATCATTCAGTCCCTTCACTTTTTTGTTGTGCTTATTTCTCATTACTGGTCTTTACAAAAACCAACTTAATATTAAATTCTACTCATGAATTACGTGATCGTTTGGAGGGACAAGCATCACGGGTACCCCGTCTGAAAGCCGAGGCCAGACAATCGCGGACCGGGCGTCCGAAGCGAATGATGGCATTAGTGCAAAACTTAGATATTTTCATTTTATGGTAAAATCAAAAGGTATTTTGAAAATTTAAAACACAGGTGCTCTTATTTATGTTGTGTAGAATTACCATATAAAGTTTAAGATCTAAATTGAAGTATTCATCGCATAAGAACGGTTTTAAGATAAATTTGGAGTCATATTTGGATTTTTTCTCTATCGAGAAAATTTAACGGAATCGTGTTTTCACAACACAGGCGTTCTAGCACGTATCATTAACTATAACAGATATGAATTACAGATTGAAAGCACACAGTTTGTTGAACAAAACATTGTTTCTCAATAAGCTATTTATCGTCTCCCCAGGTATAGTGCACCCTTAACATGGCAATGGATGATAAGTATTTACAAATGAGCGTTACTTTCGGAAGCCACGTAAAAAGTCACTGCGTGTGACTTCACCCACTGCTGGGTATAGGCCTCCCCAAGTTTATGGCATCCGCCACGATCCTGCGCTAGTCTCACCTATTGACGGCCCGCAACTTTAACGCCCATCTCCACCCATCTCGTTGCCGGGCGTCCTACCCTTCTAGAAATTCCTCGGCCACCATTCAGTCGCTACCCTGCTCCACCTGTCATCACCACGTCTTGCCAAGTGTCCCGCCCATGACCATTTGAGCTCCATAACTCGATTCCCAACGTCATGAACCCTCGTTCTTCTACGGATCTCGACGTTTGGAACTCGATCTAAGAGTTTGATGCCGATCATGGTACGCTCCATAGCTCTCAGTGCAACTCTTAACCTGTACAAAGCCTCCTTCGTGAGCGTCCATGTATAGGCACCGTAAGTCATGGTGGACAGAACACATTGGCTAAATAAGCGGGTCTTCAGACTTTGTGGAGTTTTAGGCTACTTAAGGATGTCGTCCAGCCAACTGCATGTAAATTAAGTTAAAAGATTTGACCACACACTGACACAGCAAGCTAAATCAAAGCTTTTAAAGATTCATATAATTGTGTTGTTCATATATTGATCTATTAAAGGGGTTTAAAAAAGATTGCAAACTAAGTTTTTTGTTGAAGTTATTAAAGGTTGTCAGATTGTTATCAGGATTGCAGTTCAAATAGAATTGAATGATTTCAAAGAATCTTTGAATCATTGACACAAAACCAGTACCTGTTTTAAAAAAATATAACCGTCTTCAGATAATCATGGAAATCGGTTAAAGCGGTAAGGAATTATTCGCCCATATGTCGTGCAGATGTCTTCGCAAATGGAAGAGTTTAATGATTTTCTCATGGAGCTCATCATCAGATAATGACCTAATTTATATAGGACCATCTCTGAGGTACTCCCTTTCTTATGATGGCCAAACACGTCAACAATTTCTTTGTGCAAGGCTTGCAGCAAGCCTCTGTGGGAAGTATTCGTGCAAATTTCTAGGCTCGTACAAGTCAACTTCAAGTCAAAGTCTAGCTCAAATTTTTAGAGTTGCGCAAACAAATCGTTGACCTGTGTGGGGCCCACTATAAAAATCGGAATCAAAATTGAACAACGTAGAATCGTACATTATACATAAATTTAAATTTTGTTTTGTTTAATTGAAATCAATCTTGTAATAACCCATTTGACATGTTCAATTAAATTTTTACTAACAAATAAGAAAGAAAGATGGATCTTTGACAAATAAATAAATAATTAAATTGAATAAAAATATCACAAAAAAATCTTCTGATGAATTAAGAACCTACTCCTTTTCTTGAAGCCGGTTAAATCGACCATCGACCCATTCCGGAGCCAGTGCCACTGCAGGGCCTTCTTACAAACAAAAGAATGCCCCACCTGCTCTCATGTCCTCTCTGCCCAACCACCTGCGTACGAGAAGACTTGTACCAGACAATCGAGAGGGGTGTGGGAGTTGCTCTCTATTGGGCAAATAGAATTTAGAAGTCAAACAGCCATTGACACGAAAGAAGAAGTCGGTCAAAAAGTAGATTAGTGGTGTAAACTACCACAGCCAGTATTGGCCACTAGCAAACTATTATCTCCCTGAATAAGTGCTTCGATCGTGGTTGAAACCCTTTAACTGTTCAAGTGGCTAACAGAATTATCGGCATTCCACTTCGCACCCGCAATTATAGATCGCCCACGCTGAATATACAATCTGCGACATTGTTCATTAATAAGGTCAACAAATTGAGATCTTTCATCATTATTATCACATTTTGCCATCATCGTCCTTACTTCACATTTTGTGTGTTCCGTAGTCAAACTAGAAAACCACAGTAGTTTTATGTCCGTGCCTAAATTTCAACTCTGCTGCACTTATAGTAATAAAACGGCTTGTCAGACAGACGCACAGACAGACGGATATGGCAATACTATAATGGTTCCTAGTTCGACAACGAATCCCTAAGAATAAGGTTCCCATAGCTTAAGCTTTGCTATTTTGGGGCTAAATAGCGCTGCGCTGTATGAAATATCCAGTAAGTAATCATCATCATCATCATCATATCAGCCGTAGGACGTCCACTGCTGAACAAAGGCCTCCCTCATTGATCTCCAGAAACTGCGGTTGGAAGCGGCCTGCATCCAACGCCGACCTGCGGTTCTTACCAAGTCGTCTGCCCATCTTGTGGGTGGACGTCCTACGCTGCGCTTGCCGGTCCGTGGCCTCCACTCGAGAACCTTTCGGCCCCATCGGCCATCTGTTCTGCGCGCTATATGGCCTGCCCATTGCCACTTCAACGTGCTAATCCGTCGGGCTATGTCGGTGACTTGAGTTCTCCTACGTATCTCCTCATTTCTGATTCGATCCCGTAGAGAAACCCCGAGCATAGCCCTCTCCATAGCTCGTTGAGCGACTCTGAGCTTATTCATAAGGCCAATAGTGAAGGACCACGTCTCGGTTCCATATGTCATCACTGGTAACACACACTGATTGTAGACTTTCGTCTTAAGGCACTGAGGTATGTTGGACGAAAAGACGTTGCGAAGTTTCCCAAACGCTGCCCATCCGAGTTGGATTCGACGATTGACCTCTTTCTCGAAGTTGGACCTACCTAATTGGACTGTTTGTCCTAGGTATACATACGCGTCGACAACTTCAAGAGCCGAGTTCTCAACCATAACTGGGGCAGGGAGAGACTTTCTGCCCCAATGGTCGTCAAAATTCCTAGTTATAAGACTATAAGTAGGTAGGTACAGTTACTGTTACTAATTACCCATTCTTGAACAACAGCCTCCCCCCTTTCCCGCTATTTATTACGATCTCGAACACAAACTAAAGTTACTAACATACATATACTACGTGTTTTGTTTTGTACGAGATGAAAACACGGGTAGGGCTAATTACTAGTATTGTTATAAAATAGGTGTTTTTTAAATTCATTGCCATAGAAAATTTTAACTTTTCAAACAGCCTTAATAACAAGTACTAAAATATCAATGAAACAGCCTGTATAACATAAGTAAACAAATCATATTCATTCATCATGTACGTCAATTTAAGGCGCCGCCGATTTACGTTAAAAATTGTTAATTGGAAATGTACCGATTACTGTATACATATTGAAGCTACCAGTATTAAACCCACATCTAAAACCAGTCAATACCATTCCGGGTGTGTCTTTTAAATGAAATGTCGTACATAACAGAACAGGTTGTATAGCCCAGATGATTTGCAAGTTGAAGTGGCAGTGAGCAGGGCTCATAACCCGAAGAACTGACCGCGGTCAGTTCTTCGGGTTATGAGCCCCGCTTTCTTATCTATTATTGCTCTTATTAAGTACTATTAGACTTAAAAGAGTCTCGAGCAAGACTGTAACGGTGCAAACTTATAGTGATCTCAGCTAAGTATGTTATAATATCTTGTAGGTACTCTCACAAAATGCTAATATAGGGTCAAAATGTTATTCAGGATTATTTAATCTTCCTGCAAACAATTACAGGAGATTTATTCCTAAAAGTGTCTTAAAAGATAATCTTGTAGCTAACTATAAGACTGAGATATAAAATCAAATACTCTGAGGATATCTACGCTTGTGAAATTACACTAGTAAAAGTGTCCTATAATTATTTTATAGGTCAGTCTTGTAGCGAATTATAAGACTGGGATATAATGCACTTGAGTATGTTAAGGCTTGGCAAATAAGTTAAAAAGTCTACCGCAATGCATTTATTAGAACGTTATTAGTACTGACAGACTTATACCATTTCTTTACAGGATTACTTTGCTTGTTGGGCGAACACCGAAGTTCGGCAGAAAGGTTCTAGAGTGGAGACAGCGCACCGGAGAGCGCAGCGCAGCACGCACTCCCCCGTCTACTAAAATAAATGTAAAGACGACCTAATAAAGATTGGGAGCCGGTGGGTGGTAATAGTGTAAAAAATAAAATAATTTATTTTAAAACATGACATTTAATTCAAAGATTTCGGCATAAGAGCATACTGTATACTTCCAATAATAGAAATAAATTGGCAATGTTCTATAGGTAGGTTTACTAACGGAGATTATAAAACAAAACGTTTATTTTTAAAACACGCTTCTTAGTTTCAATAATCAACATTTATCTTAAACTACTAACACACGATATAATACTACACTATGGCCACATTATCGGACTAGGTACGGCGAACGTTTATTGTATCTATCTCTATCATTTGTCACACAAAAGATAGAGACATAAAATACTAGCATTCGCGGATAATGTGGCCGCAGTGAGTTATTTGGTCAAAAAACAATCGAACTTATACAACTAATTTTAGAGTCAAAACATGAATACAAACTAGACTTTTAATCATTATTATAAATACGGGATTTATAACGTACCGTACGATTATCAGTCAAAGCTCCGATAAGACGGTACGTGATAAATCCCGTAAGTATTATTAATAATAATGATAGAAATCAATCACGAAAGTTTTCTAAATAAAATAGACTTATAATCGTTTATCAAGGTCAGTCTAGCACCGTTGAAACTAGCCAAGTGCGTGTTGGACTACGCCTATTATCGGGCTCTGTGGTCAAAGCTATCCTTCAAACTTATTGAACGAGCGAAGCGAGATCTCCATATCAACTTAGGCAAATCGACGTTGTATACATATACATATGTATGTCCGAGGACATCTTTCGAAGCATTGATCCGATCATCACGAAATTTGGTAAATAGGTAGATAGAATCCTGGTGTGCCTAAATTAGCTAAAACTGTGATGGGGTTGTTGAGATATTAGGTTTCAAGAGGGGTAAAAACAAACAAAATAGGAATATCCGGTCAAGTGGCACGTTTAATGAAAGGTCTTCATTACAGGTATCTACATTAAGGTACATTTCGACCGCGTTTTTAATTTTAGTTTACATCTCGTAGTTTTTAAGTTATTAGCTATAATAAAAACTGAACTTAGACGAAATTCACAGGGTACACTAGTGACCTTACAGTGCTAAAATTTGGCATGCGTACATGAATATAGGGAAAATTCTGAAATCCAGAGTAACTGCAATTTCTACCCCAAAAAAGTGTAACCAAATTACATAAACTCCCGTTACCTGTAATATTAATGAAACTGTAGGTCAATGCAGTTGGTTATACATTTCGTAGCACTATTTTGATAGTCAAAGATGACAAATATTATTTTTATGGGAGATCTCAGTTCGGGGCGAACCACTAGTTTTTTTTAAATAGAATAATAGGAATATTTGAACTGAGATTATTATTGACTTATCTAATTTACAAGTTCTCGTAATTTATTAACTGTTTGACAGCTTAGAAATTATAATGAGTACAATTCCGTAGCCACACACTACTGGTTTCTATGTTTCACTAATTGGTAAAGTTTCTTGAGAAAGGGCTCGCCCTGGAAATACTAACACCATACCTATTTCATCAGTCAAGCAGCATTGCTGTTTTGGGTTAAAGGTTGCCAGTGAATTTTTTTTATACTACCTGTAGATGGAACAAGCATATGGCCGACCACACAATGAGGCACATGAGGCTTTACATCTGTAAGCCTCAAGTTGATGGACGCAGGGACCGTAGCCCCGTAAGGCACGTTTCTAAATTGTGTGACCTACGTGCCAGTAGTTTAGTTATAGGCGATGGTTACCACTTAACATCAGGTGGGTCATATGCCTTGTTTCATCTCCAGATATTAT
The DNA here is from genome assembly GCA_918857605.2 of Philereme vetulata. NCBI lineage: Eukaryota > Metazoa > Arthropoda > Insecta > Lepidoptera > Geometridae > Philereme > Philereme vetulata. The sequence goes on from OU975425.1 coordinate 1,382,353, forward strand.
AAAAAAATCTATGAAATAATTTCCGTAGCGCGAAACAGCATACACATAGTGAAACATAAAAACAAATCGGGAGAAATGCAATGCAATAAATATTATACCGCGTGTCACCGCATTTACGACATTATTTTAAATCACGGGTAGGGCTGATGGCTAGTATTGTTGTAAAATAGTTTTTTTTATTGTACCTATTACCTAGAATTTTTTTTAATTTATATCTACCTTAATATATAAAGTCCTAAAATACCAATGAAACAGCCTGTATAACATCATATTCATTCATCGTGTAAGTAGGTACATACCTGTTAAACTGACTAAGCGGCATCGGCGCAAAGGCGCCGCCAATTTACGTTAAAAATTGTTTATTGGAAATGTATCGATTACTGGATAAATATTAAAACAATGTCTAAAATCAGTTAATGTGATTCGGCATTATGTGTTTTAAATTAATGTCGTGAATGCGGTGACAGACTGTATAACATACTGTCTGCTTTAAAATGTATCGTATTGACAATATAAATATTATCATATATAGGCAGCAGAAAACAAAACTCATTAATAACGATATTCTGAATACAATAACTATTAACTTCAGAAATCGTATAACTATTTAATAAAATAAAATCAAATAACCACACGAACCCATTATTTCTATTAAATACATTAAATCACAGATTTCTTAACTATACACGTTTACATGCATTTTAACTTAGTACTAAGGAAAACACGAACGTAAAATAAGGCATCATTTAACAAGACCATCGACCAAAGAAAATAATAAAACCTTGTTTTCGCTTTCAAAGTCATTGGGATAAAACAAAATACTGTTGAAGATTTGAGTCAAATAAATAGCTCGCTTTAAATGCGTGCGATGCGTTTTTATTTTCTTTGATCGTAGCCACCAAACACTAACATTATAACATCCTTCTACACAAAATCAGTCAAAAATCTAGCGAACGGTGTCTACCGAAATCTGTCGATAACTCGATGTCAGTGGCAGCCTGATACGGAGTTGAGTTACTGTTTGTCTACTACACTGTGGTTTTGATGGTAAATCTATAAATATTATTAAAACTTGAGGCACTATTCCATGTTTTTTTTTACTTTTACTGTGACATAAGTGTTATCCGACACTTATTTATGGGAATATCCTTATAAAATGATAAAATAATTACCAACCAGACGTGATTTGATCCTGCTTTTTAACAAATGAAAACCGGTTCCGAATTCGTATACCTAGGTATCCGTTTCGGAACTACGATGTCAATGCCACTCACAGACAGACATAGACGTCTAACATAAAACACCACCTCTTTTAACAATAAAACCTCAATCTTCTTTCCTCTTTTCTTCAATCCTTCTTTTGACCATGGACAATATACGGGATATATAGTCATATATTCGACGACCTCCGTGGTGCAGTGGGCGAATAGCCGGCTGAGACGCAGGAGGTAGCGGGTTCGATACCCGACGCGGAACATATGTTTGCATGATCTACAGATATTTGTTCCGGGTCTGGTTGTTTCTCTATATATTATAAGTACCTATTGTATTTACAAAAAAAAAGTATATAAGTATTCTATCAGTTATCTGGTTTCCATAGTACAAGCTCTGCTTAGTTTGGGGCTAGATAGCGCTGTGGTAAGTGTCCAGCAATATTTATTTATTTATATGACTTAATCAACATAAAAAACAGCATAATAATAAGTTTTTTTTACTTGCATTAAATGTGGTTAGTATTGTATAAACAATTCCAAAATTCAAGTCGATATTCGACATAATAAGATCGAAAGTTGCTGAGATAACTAATTGACAGAGAAAATGACAACAGACAAAGTCGCACCATATCGGTTCAGTTTGTACTATTGAGAAGTTCTTCTTTTTGTTGAAATCGCCTAAAACTTGCGAGCGCCTACAAAATCAGCTGTTTCATACAAGATATTGATGAACCTCTTGGAACGTAGGACCTAGAGAGCTGTTCGCGGCCGTGGCGGCGGGACGATTTTGTAGCTTACGGATAGACTGACGGGAGACCGCAATAAGTGGAAGGATTTGAAGGAGACATTTGCCCAGCAGTGGGACGGAAAAGTGAAAATGTTATGTCATTTATGAAAACGCATATTTCCTGAATAACTGCACAAGTTTGTCGTAAACAGTAGCTATCCTCACGAAGAAAAATATAACTAGAATAAGAACGACAGCTAAATAAAGAATAGAAAAAAAACACCACAGGTTTTAAAAACAGGTTAAAACGTTGCATAATTAATAGCAACAATAAAATTAATATACAAATAAAAAAAATAATAACTTTCCGACTTCATAAAGCAGAAAATCGTAAAAGTCACAGGAAAGCAAACTAACATATTTTTTCCGGTTATTTTGATTTAATATGCAAAACTACTGAACCGATTTAGATTAAATGTCTTTTGGGCCAAGCTGAAAGTATATCCTTTCAAATAAATAAAAGATTTTTTTTAAATCGGTTGATAAATGACGGAATTCTGAGGTAACAAACATAAAAAAAAAATACAACCGAATTGAAAATATCCTCCTTTGTAGGTACAAAATTGAAAATAAAACCGGTCAAGTGCGAGTCGGACTCGCGCACAAAGCGTTCCGTACCATTATCTATAAAAACGAGCAAAAAAAATCACGTTGTTGTATGTGGCCCCTTAAATATATTTTATTTAATTTAATTATTTGTTTTAAAGTGAATATATAACTAAATATTCTGTGAATATAACAAGCGGTTACCTGTTGCCGTTATCAATATCGAGCAAAAACGAGCAACAAAATCACGTTTGTTGTATGGGAGCCCCTCCTTAAATATTTTTTTTATTCTGTTTTTAGTATTTGTTGATAAACCTATGAAAATTTCAACTGTCTAACTATCACGGTTCATGAGATACAGCCTGGTGACAGACGGACAGACAGACAGCGGAGTTTTAGTAATAGGGTCCCGTTTTACCCTTTGGGTACGGAACCCTAAAAACGATCATGATAAAGACACACGACTGACCGACATTTTTAATATGCAAATACTTGTACCCGCGCGATAACGGTAGGCAGGTACTTGCATTACGGTAAAGTGCATACAGTAGGTCGCTTGCATGCCTCATCACATCAGTCATCCATCATACATAGCGACTGATCTTGAATTAATACCCTATGACTTATAAGCATACAACAACAAACTTAATCTGTTTATAATATTAGTATAAGTAGATTTGTGGAACGCAAATGGTAAAAATCGGACGGACAATTGGAAACCCAAAAAAAGTTGAATGAAAAAATGGACGAAAAAATTCAAATTTTTTTTTTGCTTATTTGTTTATTCCCCAACGGTAAAAGGTGGGCTGTTTTAACTTTTAAGTTTAATGCCTGTCTGTTTGGCGTCGTAGTTCCAAAACGGATGCACCAATTCGGACGAAAGCTAGTTTAACTGGGATGGTTCTTAGCATGTCAGATTTTAACCCCCACGCATAATAGAGAGTGGAGGGGGGAAGGGGGGGGGGGGGGGGGGGGTTACTAAATTTTAAATTTATACTTGTAATTGTTTGTTATAGTATTTTTCAAACTTCCGCGATCACTGTACATTAATTATTGATTGAAACGGGTATTTATCGCGTATGTACCTTTTTTATTTGTTATCCCGACGTTTCCGAGTTATTGTTATTTTACATTAACTTGCATTATGTTGGGTGCGTGACCGATTTGAACCTGCGACCTTAGATTCAGACATCGGAGTTAACCCAAGGACTTAACTGTTGTGTCGCGTAAGATACTTGAAAATCTATGACAAGGTGAATAACAAAAACTAACGACTTTGGCCTGTTATGGTCCATTGAATCCAAGTCTCTGGTGTAAATAACAATCAACAATGGTAAGGTAGGTTCTATGCATATTATTGATGACCTCCGTGGCGCAGTGGGCGTATAGCCGGCTGAGACGCATGAGGTAGCGGGTTCGATTCCCGCCGCGGAACAAATTTTTGTATGATCTACAAATATTTATTCCGGGTCTGGATGTTTTTCTATATCTTATAAGTATGTGTTTACAAAAAAAAACATATAAGTATTCTATCAGTTGTCTGGTTCCCATAGTACAAAGCTCTGCTTAGTTTGGGGCTAGATAGCGCTGTGTGAAATGTCCAGCAATATTTATTTATTTATTTATTTACGACTACGAGTATCATGGAGCTTGGCTTGATATTTTGTCTCAAACATAAAAAGCTTTGCGTTTTTTAGAGTTCCGTACCTCAAAAAAAGGATAAAAGGAACCCTTATTGGATCACTTCGTTGTCATTCTGTCTGTCTGTCTGTCCATCTGTCAGGACACTTTTTCTCAGGAACGCGGGGAGGTATAAGTTGAAATTGATATCAAATAGGTAGGTTTGTGGTTCCTTGGAGATGTAAAATTAAACTTTTAGGTCAACGCAATCAAAAATGCCTTATTGCTCAGAAATTAATCAAAACCCGTTCCTCCCGTTGACCTGGCTGGGAGGCTGTAACAATGTAACTTGGCCGAAACGTCGAGGTTAGTCAAAATTATAATTTTGATATAAATCTGTGCGCGAAAAGACCCGTTTTGTCTTAAAAACATGAGTATAGTTCGCGAAAATTTAAAATGTCTTGAGTTAATTCGAATGATGCGTAATTTACTATTCTATAAATAATAAATAAATATTGCTGGACATTTCACACAGCGCTATCTAGCCCCAAACTAAGCAGAGCTTGTACTATGGGAACCAGATAACTGATAGAATACTTATATATTTTTTTTTTGTAAATACATACATATAATATATAGAGAAACAACCAGACCCGGAACAAATATCTGTAGATCATGCAAACATTTGTTCCGCGGCGGAAATCGAACCCGCTACCTCCTGCGTCTCAGCCGGCAATTCGCCCACTGCACCACGGGGGTCGTCAAAGTGATAATTATTATGTCAGGTGTTCATTACATATGAATAATAAAATTGATGTACCCTATCTACTGTTACAGTAATCAAGATGGTCGGCATTAATAAGTAAGGAAAAATATGAAGCTTTCTTTGAAAACAGTTAAAACATGAGACGTTACATAAACTCTTGGATTATTCAAGTCCAGAGTGAACAAGTTATTTCTAGGCAAGCGTAGGCACTCCATATTCGACCACACTATCATTTACCATCAGGTGAGGTAGTGATTAATTGGCCTTGACTATCTTTACTTAATATAAAATCTTTACATAGTATAAAATTAAGTCGCTTCCGCTGTTTGTAAAATTAGATCTTTTAAACAACTAAACGGATTTTAATGCAGTTTTCAGTAATAGATAGAATGGTTCAAGAGGAAGGTTAATATATATAATACATACATAGTAACTGCGAAAGTAACTGTTTGTTTGTTTGTTACCTTTTCATAACTAAACGGCTGAACGGATCGTAATGAAATTTGGCAAGGAGATAGATTATATTCTGGGGAAAGATATAGGCTACTTTTTACTCGAGTGCGCAAAAGGAGGGTAATGTTTTTATTGAAATACCACGCGAGCGAAGCCGCGGGCGGGTCTGCTAGTCAACAATATAATAAAAATATGCTAATATATATAAAACAAAGTCGGGTTAATTACACCATTTATAACTCAAGACTAATGATGGTCGATTGACAATTCTACCGGCAGCCCACGTTATATGCATGTCAAAGCGGTACGAATTTCGCAGGATCAGCTAGTAATATAATAAATAAATAATGAAAGCTATCTTTTCCAAACAACCTCTGGATGAAGGTTACAAATATTTTTTTTATTGCATAAACCACCCGATCAAGGAACAGATGGACGATCAGTTCGGAGGTCGGACGATAAGTCTGAAGCCAGCAAAACATAATTGGTGACGATTAGAGCTCATGGTAGACTTGATTATAGAGCATCCAATGTACCTAGTATCGATAGTATCGATTACAAATACTAGTTTTATCAGTAATTTAGTTTAACTAGTGATATGAGTACTTATACACAATGCAATGAATTGATAATGTTTCTATCGCCCCACAGTGACAACTGAACCGACACTGTAATTACTAATATTGCTGTTTGTATTAGACCAAACAAATATACCGCACAAGCTACCGCCCGCGTGGTTTGTCAATAAAAACATTACTTACCCTCCTGTCAAATTCCAAATTCCGTCGAAATCGGTCCAGCCGGTCGTGAGAACGTAACAAACAGACAAAGAGACAAGTAGAGTTGGGTACTTTTAAATAAATTGATCAAGCGAAGCGAGATCTCCAAATCAACATGGGCAAATCGGCGTTGTATTACATGTATGTATGTATGTTTGTTTGTCCGGAAGCGTTTATCCGATCATCGTGAAATTTGGTATATAGGTAGTGATGGCACAATTGGTGTGACTAAATGAGCTAAAAATGTGAGCGGTTTGTTGAGATATTGGTGCTCAAGAGGGGTAAAAAAATCAAAATGAGACTATTAGGTCAAGTGGCACATCTAATAAAAGGTATTTGTGAGTACATTTCGACCCCGTTTTTATTTTTAGTTTAAACCTTGTAGTTTTTAAGTTATAAGCCATAATAAAAACTGAACTTTGACAAAATTCACAAGGTACACCAGTGACCCCAGTGCTGAAATTTGGTATTCGTGTAGCTTTAGTGACACAAATATAGGGAGAAGTCTGAAATCCAGAATAACTGCAAATTGGACCCCAAAAAAAGTGAACTCCCGTTACCTGTAATTTTAATGAAACTGTAGGTCAACTTGTCTGGTTATTTATTTTGTGGCACTATTTTTAATAGTCAAAGGTTACGGAATAACATATTATTGTTTTTATGGGAGGCTCACCATATCTAAGTTCGGGGCGAACCACTAGTAATATTAGTATCGAAATATGGATTGTACACAAATATATCACATAAAGACAAAAAATACATACAAAAAGGACGTGTACAAAGGCGAGCTTAACCCTAATAAGAGCTTTCTTCCAGCAATCCAAGATGAGAGAATAGTAGAGACATTGGATGTAAACCTGTAAGGGATACGCCCCTTGTGAAAATTATATTTTCTTCGTAATATTTTTTTTCTAACATCGTAACTTGAATACACCTAGGTACTTTTATAAACGCATTTACCCTTTGGTAAACGCGCAAACGCTCGCTCATGCAGCCCTTACGGGAGCCGTTAGTGATGCGCCGAGTTAGGTATTCAATAACACTAATTACCAGTAGCTGTAATTAGTGAGAATCGCACATGTGTTGTGCTGTTGTGGCTAGCTAATGTTCTATCATGTATTATTTCTTTACTTTCTTACAGCCTAACTCAAAGATTGATAGATATCGTTCAAAAATATATTTATATTATAAAGAGGTGTATTGTTTGTTAATCTGTATATATCACATAGATTTACGCTGTTCTTTTTAATTGTCTAATTTTTTGGTGTGCAATAAATAAATATATCTATGTTCGTAGGGTGTAATCTCAAAATCTACTGAACCGATTTTGAAACCTCTTTCTCTGATAGAAGGCTACATTATTCCTGAGTGCTTTAAGCTATAATTTATTTTGATAAAAATCCGTTCCAAACCGGGGCAGGCCAGTCAGTAAATAGTATTATTTGATGTCACTATCTGTAATTACACTGTATTTTTTCCTGAAAACGTACTACCATCAGTATTAAATGTAGATACGTGTAGGTAAGTTATTTTTAAAATGCAAAATGTGTGATGTTATTACTTACAGAAGCTTTTTATGAAGGTTTCATGTTTATGGAGTAAGTGAATTAGGTATAGAGCTCGGTGCTTCGAAGCATGGATACCCATAAGATAACCCATTAGAAGATAAAGGTGTCTTCATGACCCCACTCAAAGAGTATTAGCTTGTTCGTTGACTCTTACCTAGTATTAGTTCAACAGCGAAGAAAGTTTGGGAATATTAATTAAACAACCAGTCAACTCAACTTAGTATCAGAGTACGTCAGAGTAGTTAGCCAATTTTGTATTTTTGATTTTCGTTTATCCCGTCCATCCAAAAGGTGTCTAGAAGAGATCGCTTTTAGTGATAAGACCACCCATTGTAACGTTATTTATTATATATTTCCTTTGTTACTGTATTTTTATTTGTTGTGCAATAAAGAGTATATCTATCTAGCTAAGTGTTTTGCTTCTCACGGATTTATTTTTTACTAGCCGACCAAGCCGCAGCTTCGCACGCGTAGTTTTTCAATAAAAACACTACCCTCCTACTGCGCAGTTGGGTAAAAAGTAGCCGGGGATGTCACCCGGGGATAGTGTAACTTCCTAACAGTGAAATATTTTTTTAGATCGATCCAGTAGTTTCCAAGCATTTTCAATACAAACAAACAAATCTTTCCTCTTTATAATATTAGTATAGACTAGCTGACACGCCCATGGCTTCGCACGCGTAGTTTGTCAATAAAAACATCGCCCTCCTGCGCAGTCGGGTAATAAGTAGAATATGCCCCAATCCCGGTCATAGTCTATCTATATACAATATTTCATCAAAATCGGGCCTGCTGTTTGAATGTGAAAACGAAACAAACAGACAGAGAGAGAGAGAGTTACTTCAGAATTTATAATATTAGTATAGTTAACACAGAATTTTAGAACATTATTATTACATCTCTTATATATAATACAGACCAAACAAAACGTTGCGCAAAAGATGTACTGATTGGCGGGGTAGAAATTTTTAAAGACTCGCTTGTTTATGCCTTGATACAGGATGTTTTCAAAATAACAAGTCACCTAACACTTAGTAGGTATCGCTACACCACTTTCTTTGTAAAATTCTTGAGTTGGATATCTATAAGGATACATAAACAAGACTTTCGAGTAAGGAGCGTTGCACTCGTTCAATTTGAATCAGATAAGTTTTAGCGGCACTTGGGAAAATAAATAAATAATGCTGGACATTTCACGCAGCGCTATCTAGCCCCAAACTAAGCAGAGCTTGTACTATGGGAACCAGATAACTAATAGAATACTTATATACTTTTTTTTTGTAAATATATACTTATAATATATAGAAAAACAACCAGACCCGGAACAAATATCTGACGATCATGCAAACATTTGTTCCGCAGCGGGAATCGAACCCGCTACCCCTACGTCTCAGCCGGCTGTTCGCATACTGCGCCACGGAGGTCGTCTGCCACTGTCGTCAGGTAAGTGCCACTGGAACTTACCTATACGTAATGCAATGTGATATAAGGGACTATCACAATCGATATATCGCAAGGTATACGGTTTGGAGCAGTTCCCTGCATGTAATATTTCGCAAATTGCGCATTATATAATACTTTTCTAGCACGGTAGACACTGAACATGTTATTTTTTAATTTGGTATTAAATAAAATTTGTTAATGTTGCCTGTATTGATAATACAACAGGTATTATCAATACAGGCAACATTGTATTAAAATTTTATATCGGGGAAGAATGAGCATAGAGATACATAGTAATATCCATGTCACCCTAATTAAAAAAAAATGTGATTTTGGGTTTGTGAGCTGGGGTAGTGTTAAACAACACGATGTATCACCAAGGAGGATAAGAGTAAAAAGAGGCTGAAAGAACCTCACGTGGCTATTTGACGACAGGATCAGTAGATTCTCACGGAGCCATCCAATCTGTGACAAACCAGTTTCAGATTCATGATGATGGTGGAATTTATTCAAGTTTTACAGGTCAGGCTGATAAAGCTTTTATTTATTTAATTGCCATTGTTGGGGACAAGCCAATCCAATTGGACATGGATTTGCGCCAAATAAGATTCAACTTGGTAATGAAATTGTAGAAATGGAAAATGAAAAACTTCAAAAAAATTGGGAGCGGCAATGTTGCGATGTTTGCTTTCCATATCTCAATGGAATGGTTATAATCGCTGACACAAAAAAGACGTATTGTAAGTTTAAAAGAAGAAAAGCACCTTTATAATAATTACCATTTTACAGCGGAGATCCCTTCATAGGGGAAAAGTGATAATCTTCGAATCCTGATCTTCATTTCACATAGCTAAGAACCCCCGCATCCTAATTAAACTAACTTTAATAGTTTTTTTTTCAGTTTATATACACATCCTTTTTTTTGTCCCTTGTTAAACTAGATTTCTATAAAAAAAATCGCATCTGAATTGGTCAATCTGTAATGTATGTATGTTTGTCCGGGTGGAATCTTCCAACAGAACTTTAAACCCGTTCCCGCAATCGATTAAGCTGAAATTTGGAATACATATGTAACATCGGTGACAATGCAATAATCGGATGCTAGACAACGGAACTTCTGAATGGATTATAGTAGGCTACTAGTGTTTGAGCTGATTTGAATCTGCTCGTGGTTCCGATTATGAATTTTATAAAAGCTTGTTTGGAAAAAGTAATTTTTCAACAAAAAAACTTTTTTTTTATCAAAACCAGTACAGAAAATGCAGTCAGTTGTTTAACTGATTAATATATTAACGACTGAAAACAAAGGAAATCTCTCTCAAATCAACACGTATTTGGCCTATTAAGAACGTTATATTTTTACTTTTGTTTTGAATAGTGAATAGACCGATTTATCTTATAAATCTATTACACTGACGTTGAATACGTGTACTTATACAAAAGGACGCCGTCTGTCTCCCCAGGGAGTGGTTAGATATTTTATATAATTACATCATCCTAGACCACATGTGATACCTTAACTTTTTTGTGTCAAGTTTTAGTTGATAATCTAGTTTATAAATGAATTAAAAAAGGCAGAGAGAAAATGTAATTTTAGACACGCGTGCTTTATATTATACCGTCACTTGTCATCATTAAACGTTGCGATGCATGGCTGTCGGTATCAAGCAGTTAAATTATACTAACTCTCTACCCATTGACTTGAAAATTATTGATAGTCCCATTATATTAGGCTAAAAAAGCTTTTGCTTTTGGTATTTTTATTCAGTGAATGACTTCAAAGAACAATGCAATTCAAAATTATTTTATTTTATTACTTTATGACTTTTTTTACTGTATCTTTGACATTGTAATATAATTGTTGTTTTTGTTTCGGTTTATATTTTAAATTCTGTTAGTTTTATTGATTTTTGTATTTATTGTATGTACTTATATGACTATTATGTATAGGTATGGTGTTTCAAATACAATTGGTGAATTGTTTTTTTATGAATAATAAATGAAATTGCATCAGATGAGGTAGCTAATCCCAAAAAAAAATCTCAATATCATTTATCATCCAGTTCCATCCAAAGGTTGTCTGGAAGAGGTCGCTTTTAGCGATAAGCCCGCCAATTGTACTATCGCGTGTCTAGTTTTAAGTGTTTTAATTATGATTTGTTAATTTAAGTGTGGTATACAATAAAGCGTTTTCTATCTATCTAACAATTTTTGACAATGTCCAATCAAGAACAAATTAAAATATATCGAAGGATAGATAGATGGTTGTAAAGTTGGAGATATTTACCCAGCAATGAGACGAGATTCGACAAATGCACTTTAAAAATCAAGCAAGCAAGGAATTTTACAAATTAAGAATCGTGGAATGAGGGGTTTTCTATAATATTTTTAAAAGTGCTAACAGATGGCGTTGCTCATGTCATAAGCTGATTAACAAAGGAAAACTAAATTGTAGATGTCAATTGCCGTGTCAACATTTACTTTGCGAGGAACTTCAAATAAAAGAGAAATATTCGTTTGTTTATCTGAAGAAGTGAGATTGTTTTTGGTGGTTTATCTCTACAGCACCATCTATTACACCAGTTTTTTTTTGCAAAAATTTTATTTTTAAATCGAAAGTGAAAATCCCATTGAGATTCTAGTATACTGCTTAACCTAAGGAGTTTACTCAGCTATGATTGAAATATATCTGAGGATAGTGACGAAGGTGAATTCGATCGTAGTGAATGCCGCAAACTTAGAGAGGCCCATATCCAGTTGTGAAGATGTAGTGATTACTTTTGTGATCATTATGAAAGCTAATCCGTTAATTGCATTCCACGATGTAATAATTAGGTAGAAACAAATATTGCCGTATCGGGCAACAATGATAAGACAAAGGCCATTACAACAAAACGGCTTCCTATTAAATTCGGGCAAGTTCGATACAATAGCGCTTTTGGGCTTCCGTAAAGTTCCGAACAGTACTCAATATAATTTTAGTATTACGTAGTACTAGTACTATGTCGAATAACTAACATTTTCTAGAGATTTTCCAGATATTAGGTATTAGTGAAAAAAAACTGAATTTTAGACAGTTTTCATAACTTTTATACGCGTTTTACCTCTCCATATTGTGTTGGTACTTGTTATATCATTTTGGTAGATTCCGTACTAAAATTCGTCATTCAAGGTCGTTTCCGTTTATTGCATTTGATATTGTTTGTTACAGCACTACATAGCTGCATACCTTAGTGTTTGGTTTAACCGTAATGGTTCATGAAGCCGTACGGTCTTAACAAATGGTTGGACAATATGGGATCCGCTTTTTTGAAGGAAGGAACTCTAGCAACTATATTGCTAAACTTGGAATCCTTCAGACATCACAGTGAACGATTTGTATACACATTTGTAAAAGAACCGATCATTGGCCATCTATTCCATTAATTACAAAACTTTTTGAGTATTCCACCAAATATTCCGAAAGACCAACAACTACAACAAGAGATATATATCCACTGTAATGTACAGCTTTTAGAAAGGGCCATGTTTTATCGCAAAATATTGCCAGAGAAAGTAAGTGTAAGTAACTGTGCGGATTTACAATCCTCCAGAGGCCAGTAGCGAAGAAAAATATACCAGATTTAAACATTGTTTCCCGTCTCAGTACGTCGTATTCTGAACAATTCTCTAACAGCTCTTGGTAAATATCGATGTACCTATTCCAAGCTAGAGAAGACAGAATCATTTGCCCGGAGAATAAGCCTATGACTTGAACGATCCTTTGAAAAGTGACCTTGGTTTTGTACGAAATGCCTATCTCTGCCGTATGTTCCTTCTCAATATCCTCGCTAGAATTGATCTCTTTCAATTGATGATACGGTAACGTGCTCACCGGAGTCCCTTTGTATCCTCGTCTAGGCGGGTTGCTCTTTAGGTACAACAGTAAACCTATAACCATGCCCACTACGCCTATAAGATCGCAGATTCCGTCCACCCAATAGCCAAGGGTCCCGACCTCGGACCTTTCGCCTTTAATATGCTTTCTTTCTCTAGCAACGTGCCCGTCAAGGTCGTCTAGAAACATTCTAAGTTGGAACAGGACGACTCCGAACCGTCTCACTGCCAAGTTTTGAGAAGTCAAGATTTTAGCGCCAACGAATGCAATAAAAACATGGAAAAATGATATCATGTTGGGTGTTATTATGAGCCATTTTTCTGATATTTCTAAAGTTAAATCGACGATTGAGCATAAAGGGCCGTAAATATAGTGATTTATATGATCTACCATCAAAGCTTTTACAGTGGGGTGGCATAGAGGGTTTATGGTACAAGGTACCCAAGTAACATCTTCATAATTTAGCTTGATTTTTGACTGATGTGTTGATGTTTCACTTGTAACGTTAACAGTGTCTACATCATCGAAAATACTTATTTTATACATCTGTATCCTTAAAAATAGAAAAGTGTCCATACATACGCAATATACAACAATGACTAGTAGTAAAAAACTTAGTATTTTACTCGCTTGAGAAGCCGGCCACATCATTTTGACTGTAGATTATTATTCAGTTCCAATGTCTTCAGGATGCAAAAGACATATCAGACTATTGTGTAGTCTGTGTTCTTTATATATTATACCAGCTTATAACGGTATTATGGAGCTGTTACGAAATCCCACGCAACAATATTCTATAAATACGGAACATGTATTTAAAAATAACCGCAACTTCAACAAAAAACATTAAACTTCGCATAAGTCCGAGGCAACTTTATCACTTCACACAGACTTATGCATCTTCCTCGAAACAAAAACTGCATTTGTTTTTCGTAAAAATCACGGATTCTTTATAAACATGACGTGTTTGGAATCAGCTATTATTTTTCAGTCGATGAACGCATGTTATAAACACTCAACACTGGTAACGTTTCATTCCACTCGATGTTATCGGTTCCAGAGTTTTTTGATTCATGAATGCACTGTTCACTGTTTTGTAAATGTAAATAATAATATTGTGAGACGCAGTGCGACGTTTGCGTGCGCACACCACGAGCGCGCGAGGCGGTCTGACGGACGATGTCGCGCGGTATGTTGGTAGTTGGTAGGGAGGGAGGGAGGGTCTAAGGCGTTGAAACTTTCAACGCTTTCAACTTGAAAGCGTTTTCAATATATAAGCTTTATTGTTTTTCTAATCAGTTTTACATCTCTATTGTATTAATTATGCTATGCAGCTTTTTGTTTCAACAAGGTATGATTATAATTATGTAAATTCTTTTTTAATACCCATAGGTATTTTAGGGGGAAAATAAGTTGATAATGTACCTAAGTTATGCGAGACATAGTTTTTTTCGTAAACTTTTTTAATTATTTAAATCTAAGTTTTTTTTACCAAATTCAGTGAATTCCAATTTCCAGTGCAGTGAATTTTATACAAAGGAGCAACACACCTACCAACAATCGTTTAAATGTATTCAAACCGCTTGATTTAAATTCACAAGCTTGTGCTAAATGATCGTGACAATAATCTAAATAGGTATTTTGACCAAGAAATAGACGAAACCTTACGTTATTCCCACATAACTTAGCTAAGTAGGTACAAATTACATTATAATATAAATAGTATTATAGTCGAATATTTTTATTGCACCTCGGAAAAATCGTCTATGGTTTTAAAAGGTTTATTTAATTTATCAAATAATGATGAAAAATGTGCAAATTGGCCATTCTACGCTGCGTTTTCCACTCCATTCATAATCTTATTCGAAAAGTGCCCCATCCACTGCCACAACTGCCACTTCAGCTTGCTACTTACACTACAGCTTGCTTGTAAGCTAAAACCAAATAGATTTCAGATTTATTTATTTCACCTGAATTATAACATTGGTTGTTACAGGCATCTACATTTTTACATTATAAAACTTATAATAATTATATTAATATAATATAATTAAATATAATGTCAACTCAAAAATGTCGTGAAATACTTCTATCTTCATTATTGTTTTATTTTTTTGTCTATTACATATTTATATTTTATCGTGCTCTTTTATGGTAAGACTTTATATATTTATCTCATATATAATCATTTATATTTTTTATAATAATTAACTCCACAGTATCTTCACTTCTGTAAGGATATTTATTTTCTATTACTCTTTAAGTACTTACGTTCGTGAGTCACCAAAGCCTTTTGCTGAAAATCAGCGTTGTAAACTAGTTTACAGCACATGCTGAGCTCAGGGCTTTTCGCATAATCCTGTACATGGCAGAATTTCTCCATGCATACACTTTAATTGCCGTAATATGTATTATGTTCCTCCTGTGTGTATGTATTTTATTGTGTATAATTACTGCTTCTTGTGTAGGTACAGTTTATGTGAATAAATGTCTTCTTTCTTTATTTCTACTCCTCTGATGTTGTTTCTATTATTTTAATTTATCTCTTAATTTTATGGTGTGGAAAAAAGTCTACACTGACGTCACGCACAGGTATGAATCATGCATTACCCCTCCCCCCCCCCCTAATCTAACCCCAGCCATCCTAACTCCTTGACGTTGAGTTGTTGGCAGCAGTTTTCCAGGAATCCCGTGAATGATGTGGTATACGAATTCTACTTTCGACTTGCGCCCTATAAATTCCAACACAAAGGTAGGTAAGAGCTTTGAAATCAGTTCTTGTGAGGAGTCCACGACGATCATCTTCAATGCTTAATAAATGGGATCTTAATTTGCTTACAAAATTGCTTAATGTTACAATTTGCTCACTGGTTACGTAATGTTTGTACTAGCACTAACGAAGTGGTAAACCCCAGTAGAAAATTTATATGGATGCATGATATTATATAAGGAATAAGGATTCCACGAATCTAATTAATACACATTTATATTTTGTAATAAAACCT
The DNA here is from genome assembly GCA_918857605.2 of Philereme vetulata. Taxonomy (NCBI): domain Eukaryota; kingdom Metazoa; phylum Arthropoda; class Insecta; order Lepidoptera; family Geometridae; genus Philereme; species Philereme vetulata. The sequence goes on from OU975425.1 coordinate 1,398,411, forward strand.
TATCGAGACACGCACAGTTGTAAATTGCCTTATTATGGTTATACACGAGCTCACTACCATTGCCCGGGGCATAGTAAGAGGAAGCTGGAGAAGTATTCAAAAATTTTAATTTTTTTTTAACCTATATTTTCCCACTGCTGGGCAAAGGTCTCCCCCTGTTCCTCCACATCTCACGATCACTCGCCACGTCCCACCAATCATCTTGGTTGGTATGCATCGAGGTCGTCACGCCAACGCTTCCTCGGCCTGCTCCGGCTTCGATGCCCATCTGCAGGCACCCATTGTGTGACGACTGTTGCCCATTTGTCTGTGACCTTACGACTGACGTGACCCGCCCAGTCCCATTTCAGCCTGGCAGTCTTGTCACCAACATCTGCGATGCCGATCTTCGCACGCAGTGTGGTATTGCGGATCCTGTCTCTGTCCTGCGGATTCACTTTACCTAACCTAACACGCTGCGTTCCATGGCTCTTTGGCAAACCTTGAGTTTGAACTTTTGGGATTCTGTCAATGACCAAGTTTGGGCGCCATAGGTAACGGGCAGAATACACATGTCGATGAGTTTACGCTTAAGTGACAATGGAAGGTCTCCCTTCATTAGCGTCTTCATGGACCAGAAGCTCCTCCAGGCATTTTCGAAGCGGCGATCGACCTCTTTATCTTGCCTGTTTTGAACGAGACAATCTGGCCCAAGTAAATGTACTAATCGACGTAGTATAATTCTTGCCCGTCTGGCGTCTACCATGATTTTGTGTTTGATAGTGTTAGTCATTAGTTGTGTCTTTGACCAATTCATCATTAGTCCAACCTCAAGGCTTGCAGTGCTCAGGTCTTCGAGCATATTTTGGAGATCTTGTGCTGAGGGGCAAAGAGAACAATATCATCGGCGAAGCGCAGGTTTGTAAGCTTCTTATCTACGATAGATACACCTTTTTGTTTCCAAGAGACTGCTAGTTTTCAGAAGATTTCTTCTAAAGTACTCGTGAAGAGTTCATTCATGTTGGGGGGGGGGGGGGGGGGAGTTGGACCATGACCCGCCACGTTGCGTGTTGGCGGGTTGGCTATTATTTTTAAATGTGGGCTTATCAGAAGCTCGTTTAAGATTTAAAATATATAGATCAGTGGCTTGGCTACCAGAATTTTAATAATTTAGGCCGGCTTGCACAACGATTTCTAGCCGTATTTAGCGACTAAACATGTTTAAATTGGACGTATTTGTATAATTTGACATCTCCTTAAATCATATTTAGCCACTAAATACGTTTATGCATCGTTGCGCAAGTCGTTTTTAATCGCACTTAGGGAGGCCCGGAGGTCTATATCAAGCAGTGGGCGAAGTTGGGCTGTGTGTGATGATGATGACGATGAAAAATTGCCCATGTGTTTACTAGACAACCACTATTCTGGGAGACTGCACGATATCATACAGCATAATAGGATGCAAGATAACTTTGCAGGATATCCGGCGACTTTGAACGATATAGTATCGCCTGGTGCTGAGACGTATCTCGGGCGGGACACATTGGCCAGTGAATGCGAGGCTTTATACTAGGTTTAATGGTAATTCATTAATTTGGTACTTCAGTAAATTCTAAAAGGTATTTCAGGAGTTTCGTTAATTTACGTAGCATACGTTTTGAAATACCTACTGTGAATATAATGAATAACATTAAATGAGCTTTTTAACTTTTGCTGAAGGTATGTAAATATTTACCCGAAAGGGGATGAAAATAAAAGAAAATGTTTCAAAAATAAATGTTTTTCTGGGTAAAAAATCCATATTGACTATTTGACGACCTCCGTGGCGCAGTGGACGAATAGCCGGCTGAGATGTAGGAGGTAGCGGGTTTAATTCCCGCCGCTGAACACATGTTTGCATGATATACAGATATTTGTTCCGGGTCTGTTTGTTTCTCTATATTTTATTAAAAGTACTAGCTTCCGCCCGCGGCTTCGCACGAATGGTTTGTTAATAAAACCACGCCTATGTGTCTCAGCTCAGATTATAATCTACGTACTACCAAATTTCAGTAAAATCCATTCAGTAGGTTTTGCGTGAATGAGTAACAAACATCCATACAAACTTTCTCGTTTATAATATAAGTGAGAAGTGGGATATGTGTTTACAAAAACCAACCTATTTTAACGTATTCTATCAGTTATCTGGTTCCCATGGTACAAGCTATGCTTTAAGTACAAGTTAGGGGCTAGATGGTGCTGTGTGAAATGTCCAGTATTATTTATTTATCTTGAATCTCATGGAAAGTTTCATTCCATTAAATCAGCCGTCTCTTTAGTTTTTTTGCTTACTTTAGGATTTACCTTACACATACCTTTATGCTAAAGTACAAGGTTTTGGGGACGAGGTTGAAGCCGCCTGCGCCCGAAGGTTGAAAACATACATATTCGGACGCATCCTGTATTTGTGTGTAACGTTTTTGTTGTATCGGCGACGATGGGAAATACTAAAATATATGCCCAACTGGGAATTCCCCAAATGTCTGTAGGTTCGTTTCACGTAGCTCAATGATTGCAAGATTTGCAAATAATTTGGTTGATTTGCAAATAATAATTAGGTTTTGGTGCCATGGTAAACAGGTTTTTAGTAATGTAGATTTTAAAATAGTCTAGGGTATAAGTTCATAGTATAATTAGGATAGGGTATAATTTCTGAATTGTAAGCACGCGTTGTATGTCAATAAAAACATTATCATCCTGCGGAGTCGGGTAAAATGTAGCTACATACATAACCATGGCGATGAAGATGATGCCAGCGGCGATGGTGACGTAAACAATGAGGTAAAAGAGGTACTCTGCGAACCACAGGAGGAATCGCTACTTTTACCTGTCTAAGCTAACATAAGTAAAACGATTGCACTCTACCTGAGGAATAAAAATCTTCTAATAAGTATTATAACTTTGTTTTATTGGTCAAAAACAACGACATGAATGCGTCAAACCATCCGTTTTAGGGCCTAAAGAAAATCGGAATAGTATTCTCTAACAAATATTAAGAAAATACACGTCTGATAGGGACGGATGGAGAAACTTGCATCGGCTTCCCTGAATACATCCCTCTCAGTAAGTTGGTAACAAAAGCGGGAATGTCACACGCGTTTGTTTTCAAACTCGGATATGTCCTTCGGTTGGGAGCAAAGACGGGAAAGTCCACAATTAAATTGTGGATTCCCACATAATCCTAGAAGTGAGCTTAAGATTAGTAACTTAATTAAACCCGACATTTTTTTACATAAATGTCTTTATTTTATCTTACAGGTAGGATAAAATATGTATTTTTTTTTTAATTCTAAAAATTTTGGTTCGGTGGACTTTCCGGGGTTTGAAAATATACCCCTGATTTGTACATGGGGCACACTAAAAGTTTTGCACTTCTTATCTAGCTAATCGGAACTATTTAAATTTCGAATGTCATATTTTTTGAAACGTTGCAACCTTTTTAAAAAAAAAACAATTGGCGGAAAATCATTTGTCAATTGTTTTTATCACACATCAAAGTTCTACGTACGCAACGAAAATGGAATTAAGTCGAAAAGATTTTAGAGCGATGATTTTTTATGATTTTAAAAGTTCTCTATCTCGGCAAGACTGTGCCGCTCGTCTTCAAAATGCTTTTGGGAGAGAAGCACCTTGTTTGAGCACCGTAAGGCGATGGTTTGCTGAATTTGAGAGAGGTCGGGTTTCTTAACATGACGAATTTCGTGAAGGGCGACCTTCAACTGCCGTCAACGAAAATAATGTGGCTACTGTTAAGCGGCTAATTGAAGAAAACCCGCGGATTACCTATGAGACAATTCGAGGACTATTGGGGATTGGTATGAGCCAAATTCAGAAAATTTTACATGAAGAATTGAAAGTTCGAAAACTTTGTTGTCGTTGGATCCCTCATGAACTGACAGCGGAGCAGAAGCGGGCTCGCGTGGAATGGTGCTCACTGATGCTCCTGAAGTACGACCACATACATTCTAATGCTGTTTATGACATTGTCACAGGAGACGAAACTTGGATTTATTGTTTTGAACCAGAAAAAAACAGCAATCTTGTGAATGAGTGTTTGAAAATGAGAACAGGCCCACAAAAGTGAGGCAGGCGAGAAACGTTGGTTAAACAAATGATCGCGTTATTTTTCTCAGCTACGGGTCCCATCTGCACAATTCCACTTGAAGATCAAAAGAGTTTTAAATCCAAGTGGTATTCTACCGTTTGTTTACCCAGGGTGTTAGAAAAAGTTCGCGAAAGACGACCAAAAAGCCGCGTTCATCATCATCATGACATCATGACAACACTTCACACACGGCCAACAAAACAAAGACATTTTTAGCTTCCGAAAAAGTACAACTCGTCACCCATCCTGCACATTGCCCCGACCTAGCACCCTGTGATTTCTGTATTTTCCCCAAAATCAAAGATTTGATAAGAGGTTTCACTTTTACCAACTCCGAAGAGGCAGTGATAGTGTTCAATCAGCACGTAGCCTTCAGATTTGTGGACCTCCTGTTTTAAAAAATGGTTCGATTGCATGAAAAAATGTTTAAAATGTAAAGGAGAGTATTTTGAAAAGCAATAAACATAATATTTTGGTTATAACATGTTGTTTTTCTAAGTTACGCAAAACTTAGCGTATACCTACCAAATTTCAACCTACGTATACCTACCAAATTTCAACCTACGTATACCTACCAAATTTCATCGAAATTCGTTTAGTTGAGAAAACGGAAAAGAGACGGAGAGACAGAGTTACTATCGAATTTAAAATATTAGTACACACGGATTGTGGATATTAGGATTAGGTATGTATTAACAAACTTGTTTTTCCTTAATGTTGAGGAAATTATATTAACAATGTTAGTCAATAATAATAAGACAACCACATGAATATGTAAGTGAGTACCTAAGGTACTTGCTTACATATTCATTTTTATTTCTATTACTAGAAATAAAGATAAACTTGCTGTTGCCATTTCTAGACTCCAAGTTAGTAAATCGTTTAAAGGGCAATGTGTACGCTTTTATAACAAACTCCCAAGTGATGTACAAAAATTGACACTTAACAAATTTAAAAACGCAATTAAACAAAATCTTTATAAACAAGCCTACTATAAAATATCGGATTATATAGATGATAGAGAAGCTTGGGACTGAAATTGCTCCAACTCGTTCAAAAATGTTACAGTTTAGACGTAATTTATTTTCTTTATTGTTATGTATTCTAAAAGGATCATTAAAAAAACAACCAGCTTTGTTTTCTTGCCTTTCTTTCCTGGCTTGGTAGCGAAGGAACAGGCAGTAAAATTGACGTTTTAAAGTGATCCTTGTGATTTTAACGAATAAAGATTTTGACTTTACTTTGACCTGACATCATACATACCTAGTATACCTACCTACTACGATTCTATTATTTCTATTGCATAGATATACCTACATTTATTCAAACTTGAGCATCACTAAGTCCGCTTAGTTACATCAGTTTACAAACAAATGCAAACATAAAAGCACAAAGTGAAAGAAGCAGCTGTATAGGGACTTTGTCAAAAAATATTAAAATTAAAAAAATACCTTAAGGGGAGACCGGCTGGGAATCGCCCACACAACACGTACTACCAAGATAATTTCTAATTGGAGCATATTTCTACCCTAATAAGGTATTATTTTAATTTAAATAGTATTTATCTAGGTTCCCAACCATATATTAGATCAAAATACTTACCTAAAATGAAATAGAAGCGTATCGAATTCTGCATGTTTTTACGTCATAAAAGACCTGTTTTCAACCTAATTATTTCGTATTAACAACAACAACATCTTACGTATCCTAGTCATGGGAACATAGATTATATCGTCTAGTTACAGAATAACAACACAATGTGAAAAATACAACAAGTTTTCAGTCATCATTTTTGTTATTACGGAACACGGTCAAAATATAATCAAATTTAGAATCGTTCTATTGCTTTCACTGTCACTCTGCGTGGCTAAACTTCGTCACTAAACAGGGATAGCGATATTCAGGCCGAAGTTGATGACGCGGCCGAATTGAAGTTGCGCTCGGGATTCGCCGGCTTCTTAACAAAACAAGTAACTTTTTAACAAAAATGTAACCGACTTCAGATAACAGTAAAATCCAAACTACTCCTAATATCCTTTTAAATAAAAAAACTAATATTCCAAATCAGTTGATATATAACGGAGTTCTAAGCTAACAAACATAACATAGCATAAAAATTAAATGAATTTAAGACTTATAGTTTTCTCATGGATGCCATTGTCAGAACTGGACCAAATGGAAATGAGACCACACGGGAAGCACGAGCTTTCAAATAAAAAAAAGAATCGTCAAAATCGGTTCACCCAGTCGAAAGTTCTCAGGTAACAAACATAATAAAAAAAAAACAGTCGAATTAAAATTTAAAACGACTGTAAAAAGGCCTTGTCCGATAAAATACAAATTTTGGCAGCAGTACAGGGGCTTTGTCAAAACTAAAACTATTCATTCCAAATTTCTGAGTCTAAGATAAAGTCATTGATGCTATATTAAGCTTTTTAAGTAAAGTGATTTTTTATATATTTCTTGTCTAGCATTTTCTTTTATTCTAAGAGATGTTTCGGTAATTTATTGTAAAAACGCACCGCATTAGATTACAAAAATCTAACAAAAGCTTTGTTGCCAAGCTTTTGTTAGATTTTTGTATTTTAAAGGCAGTGTTTATCAACTTATCCGTATTACGTGTGTTGTAACTGTGCTCATCACAACGCTTTTTAAGGTTCCGTAGCCAAATGGCAAAAAACGGAACCCTTCTGGATTCGTCATGTCTGTCTGTCTGTCCGTCCGTATGTCACAGCCACTTTTTTCCGAAACTATAAGAACTATACTGTTGAAGCTTGGTACACAAAAATAGAAAACAATAAATTTTGGGGTTTCCCATACTTAGAACTGAAACTCGAAACATTTTTTTTCATCAAACCCATACGTGTGGGATATATACATAGATACATAGGGATAGGTCTTCAAAAACGATATTGAGGTTTCTAATATCATTTTTTTCTAAAACGAATAGTTTAGTGTGTCCAGTAACTTCTACAATAAGAGAACGATAAAACTAAAAAAAATATATGATGTAAACTTCCCATGCAAACTTCCACCGAAAATTGTTTTGAACGAGATCTAGTAAGTAGTTTTTTAATACGTCAAAAATCGTAAACCGCAATTTACCTTTCACTCAATCAGCTCATATATAAAAAAAGTTACAACAAACTACAACAACTTTTATATTATGTTACTTGCTGCTACGGAACCCTTCATGGGCGAGTCCTACTCGCACTTGGTATTAAGGTTTTTTTAAAGTGTGTTATTTTTGCGAGTGTACATTATGCTCTCATAAATAAATATTCAATGAAGGTAGGGTATATTAATATTTTTAAAAACCTCTCTGAGGGAATCTCTATATCTTAGATTATATATAGCCCGAATAGCCCGTTTTTGGAGAATGAAGATTGCACTGCTGTCAGCACCAGCACCCCATAATAAAATTACATTGCTGATAAGGCTATGAAAATACGCAAAATACACAAGTCTAGCAGTAGACACACTCGTCAATTTTCTAACCTCTCGAATTGCATAAACTGCTGAACTCAGCTTATCACCTAGCTTAGCAATATGAGCTTTCCACTGTAGCTTACTGTCTAGGTTCCCAAAAACTTTGTGGAATCCACAGGTTCAATTGTATCCATCAATTTTATCTCTATTGGTACATGATATACATTAGGCAGAGTAAACCTAATAAATTTTGTTTTTATAGCATTTAGCACCAAATCATTTAAAGAAAATCATTTTTAAATCATGGCTATTGACTTCGTCTAAGTCCAAGATCTCTCTTTTAGTTTAAAAAAGCAAGGATGTATCATCGGCAAACCATACAACTTCGGCTTTGGTTTGCTTTTGTATCATACAAGGCAAGTCATTAACATATACTAGGGACAAGAATAGACCCAGTATAGATCCCAGTGGAGCCCGAAGATTTCAGATTTGAGATTGCAACCCTTGGCTTCTATTTGCCATAATTATCAAGAGGTATGATTATACTAGACGCCAACGCTCCTGTCATTAAACGTGTGACAAGCGGCGATGATATTAATACCTTATTTTTTACTTATTACATACAAACAGGCTTAAAACCTTTTGAATACGCACGAAAATGATGGTATATACTAGAATTGGACCAGTTGGCTATCCATTTTGGGGCATTATTTTATTAATCTAAGAGTAAGGCGATCTTGCACAAAGATTCTTAAACGATTTTCTTAAACGATATTTAGCGACTAAACGATGTTTAAATTTTACGTATTTGTATGATTTGACAACTGCTTTTTATGTTGTGGGAGACTCGCGTGATATCAGTTCGGGGCGAACCACTAGTTAAAACCATCTCAAAAACTTTCAAGCCCAAGCGGGACTTGAACCCACTACCTGCCTCTTGATACGAGGATGCACTGCCAATTGTGCTATAGGCTCTTGTCACGCTAGGGTCGATAACACAATTGGTAGTGTATCCTCGTATCAAGAGGAAGGTTGTGGGTTCAAGTCCCATCTAAGCTTGAAAGTTTTTGAGATCATTTTACAAAATGGTGCTTTTTATTGGAATCTCACCCACATAAAATCAACCCAGATCAGGTCTCATCATGGCTGAAAAGCTGATTGCAAGAACAACAGGAAAAAAATATACAGAGGTGTCGGTAACGGTAACAGTGTCGCTAGTTCACTGGCTTTTTTCCCCCATCTCAAAAATGCCCAACATGCCTACAGAAGTTTTCACTTCAAAAACTCAAGTTTTCTAAGTTGTGTCATCACTCACCTGAGGCACTTGTGTTGACTTTCCGCACCCTGTCTCTCCGACCAGCACAAGGGTCTGATGCTTCTCCAGTAAATACAGAATATGGTTCCGGTACTGAAAGACTGGCAGCCGCTGCCTCTGAGCCTCCATTGGTAGGTGATGGTACCGGTTGTACGTGAAGTTGCTTTTGGAGTCATTGTCTATGCTCAGAGATGTGTCAGTGTGAGGGTTGATTAGTGTTTCTACGGCACCGTCTTTATTCCTAGTTGGATAGAGGGATTCATCACCTGGAACATTAATTAATTAATTTGTTTGTCTATAGATGAGCGTCATTATTGCTGATGAGTTTACATAGCAGTGTTCAAAATCCCTTAAAGTTCAACTTTTGTAGTAATATCTTACTTGTCCGTAGCCAGGTTGTTATATGAATTTACTAAAGTAGTGGAAACTACAGTTTAATTGGAGTTCATCATAAAACTATAGTCCACTGCTGGACATAGGCCTCTTCCAATACACAGCACTGAGCCCAATATTTGACTCTTCTTATTCATTTTCTGCTTTTTTTAATTGAAGATGAAGCCAGGAGTTGGTTTGCCCTGGACCTTGAGGTTCCATTCTCTCGTTTGAGTCACCCAGACTGACTAGTATTTCGATCAAGACTGATTCAGACATCATCCGCAAGAATGTTGTCTTGGATGTGTGAAGAGTTTCCTCTCAATGGTAAATTAAAATTACTCAATACTCAATCATTTATTGTATTCCATAATGTGTGTAATAATAGGTGGTAATTGATAGGTACATGATCATTATGGACCCTGTTGGGCACAATAATATTTTGGTGCGGACGACATCTACTCTAATGCATAACTGCTGAAAAATATATCCATATTTATATTGGTTCTTACATAGTCTTAAGATAATCCTAAAAAGGGTATTAGGAATCTGTGAAAGGATTCAGAGCGGCCATATAATCCCTCAGAGCAACGCATTGCAGAAAGAAATATTTTGTCAACACAAACATAACCTAGTTCTTTGTTTATAAAATATTCATGTGCCTACTCACCAGGTTTTATAAATCTAGGCCTATGGTTCGACATCTTTAGTATTAGTAGTACTGAATTTATTTATCATACATCACTTGTAATTGAAACCCATAACCGTTTAATAGGCATAAGACGGCAAAACAAAAATACGTTTTGATTGAACGAATTTTATTGATGAGTGCGTCAGTCAATACACCTGCCTGCCTGACATGACATTCTGTCAATTCAGTCATGTCAGTCATGTCAGTGAGATGTAAACAGAAAAACAAGTTCCAACTACGTAATAGATGGCGCTGTCTGTAGATGCACCGCCAAAAATTTTGTTTAAACGCTAAAATCTCAACGACACAATATTACAATTTGTCTAAAACTATCTCATTTTGTCAGTTAAACAATCACAAATGTTTGTTTTTTTATTTCAAGTTCTTCGGAAAAGAATGTTGGCACGGCAAGTGACATTGACTGTCCAACTTTCCTTTGTTAAACAGAGCAACGTCATCTGTTAACAGTTATAAAAACATGGCCACGAAAACTCCTCATTCAAAAATCTAACAAAATCGGAGGATACAGTTTGCTATTGCAACTACCTATCTATCATCTCCATCCAAAATTTAATTAGGTACTCAAATAATTAGCTTTTTTTAGTTAGTTATTAATCAAAGAATATGTTACGCTGTTACGAATTGCACGCTGTGGATGGGGAATTGCAGCCATTTTGAAGTCATTTTGCTGCGTTTTGAGATTTCCATTTTGTATAACTTTTGACTCGGAGAAGCTACAACGTTCGTTCGAGTTTCAATCGTCAGCTCTCGTCAAAATCTATCGATTGTCTATATGTATAGAAAATATTACTACCATGTGTCCATGACACAGCCACACCCCATTTTTTTATATTAAGTTCCTCGAAAAATAATGTTCATACTTACTACGGCAATAAATTGACAATTCACTTTCCTTAGTTATTCGGAGCATGACAGAGCAACGCCACTGAGCAGACCCCCTCATAGGGTGTGTAGATACGGTTCTCAGTATGTAGACACGGTTATTGTAGTGCGCCGTATTAGGAACGAGGACATATCTAATTCTGAATACCAAGTGTGGGTAGTTGCTGCATCTACCATCACTTCTCAACAGTAGATCCAAGTATTACAGTCAACCCGTGACCACGACTGTTGCAACACAACCGAAACGTCGGGATAACAAATAAAAAAGGTACATACGCGATAAATACCCGTTTTAATCAATCATTATAGACCCTCTCATTACCCTCGTTCCAGACCAGACAGAGACCTACCAGTTTAAGTCAGTCGGTCGCGACCGACTGACTCTCAGGACTATGGTTACTAACTTTTTTTCTACCAAATATAGTATTTTCTAAGCTGTTACCACTAAAAATATAGTAAATGCCAAAAAATTAAAAAAAATATATAGTACCTACCTACATATGTGGTCAAAATATTTATTTTTTAAATGAATATTTTTTGCTGCTCTGCGCCATAATAATTACATTTTTATTTTGATAAAGCATTCATATGCTTGATGGCAGTTAAAATTGAAGTTGAAAAACACCATTAATTCAGCTTTTATTCAATTCAAACTGGCCCTCGAAATCCAAGACCTTTGATGGATAGCCCCTGGACGAGTCTGGCTCGCTTTGGGTTAAAGATGCCACACACGATCACACACCATCTATTCCGCTAATGTTTAACTTTGAACTACTAGAACAATAAAAATATAAAGTTGGTCCTTCGATAACACTAAAAACTGACTTTTTATGAACTTACCTAGGTACATATGTATGTAGGTAGGTATACTTACAAAATACCTACATACCTAGGTACCTACCTACACATTTTTAGATGGTGAAAATAATAAAAGTATGTATCAAAGTTGCGCAAATTTATTCAATTCCATTCCTTCACTACCCTATTACAGTAAATGGTCTGCTAAACCTAGTAACCAAGGGCCCAGGAGAACTCGTAATCGAAAACCTATCAAGTATTGGTCGTTTGTAAAATATTTGCTGGCTCGGCATTATATAGCTATTAATCTGGCGACCAGCCAAAGTATCAGTCATCGCTCCTAGCTTAAAATCATAGCCTACTTTCTGTGTGTTATCGGTATTCGATATCAATTTTGTTGCGTCATATTTCATCATTTCTTGATTAGCTACTCCTAAATCGGCATTATTATTTGATTGTAATAACTTTTGACTATTATAATTTCCTGCGTTTTGTAAAAGTCCAGCAATATCGATATTTGACAAATCTTGAGTATTGGAAGATCCCAGTTGACTATTTGGAGTTTCAGAGTTTTTAATACCTTCTTGGTTGACAAATTGCATACCTTCTTTTGCAAAGTTTTCTAAATCGATAAAACGTGATGTTGCTTCATTTGACGATTCTTCATCAGTTTCAAATTGTAGCCCTTCGCTAGTTACCCCAAATCTAGTCCTAGTTTTTCCACCATTATAAAAGTCTGATCCTTTATGACCTTCTTTCATAAAGTTAAGGTTAGAAAGAGTTTTAGATGTTCTAGTTGTGTCAAAATCTACTGTATCTGCTACTTCATTTATTACTTCTTTTGGATCGACAGAATTCACGTTATCTTGACGTTTCCCAGTTCCTGTGTTCATTAATACTTTCTGATTATCAAGATTGACTAAACCATCTGTATTATAGTAGTTATGTTGATCTGTCCAGATTTTATGTTGGTTTATTAATTCCTGATAGTTTGCTTGATTATTTTTATTCAAACTTGTAAAACTATGACGGTTTACAGAGTTAGCTTGATCGATTTTTGCTGTATTTTCCAACTTTGTTTGGTTATAAAAGGTAATTCCTGTTTGACTATTACCGTTTCCCGCTTTTAAAGATACCTTAGAATTATCAAAACTTATTAAACCTCCGGAATTCATTAACACACGTTGCTTCGTTCCTCTTTTCTTAGCTTTCAATGTAGCATCAAAGAGTTTATACATCGCAGGGTCTATAGGTCCTTGATCGGTATAAGTGTTTGTGACGCTTTGCAAAGTACTAACATTAGTTGGTACGGCATAGTTCGAGTATAGTAACCCTACATCACCGCGTAAAATATCACTCCGTAGTTTTGCAGAATTGAATGATGTAAAATTAAGATTGGGTTGTGAGGTTGGATCTTTTTGATTGGTATTTACAGGTATTTTTTCTCTAATTAATCTTTGGGTGAATAAAGGAATGGTTTCTTTTTTTTTTTTCATTTCACCGCTGTTACTTTTATCAGTTTCTTTCGTAATTATGTCAATATACAAAGAGTTTAATTTGCTTGTATCATTATCAGTTTGATAAGTTTTAACAGTTCCTGGATTGTTAACTACCAATTGTATCTGGTTTGTCGCGTCTTTGTTGGGCTTTAATATTTCTTCAGCTGTTAAATCAGAAGTAATTTTTCTCAATACATTTAGTTGTTCATCCAAGGTTACGTTTGTAACTAACTTCGTGTCAACTAATGATCCTGATTTAAAGGTCAGCAGTAGAATGTCTTCTTTTTTAAAGTTTTTTAAGTCCGGTGAAGTTTCAGCCACTTGAGAACGAGGCAGAAGCTCATCGTATAGTTGCTTGGGATTCATCCTTAAATGTGGTTTTTCTTTTATTAAGTTATTTGTCTCAATTAAGAACGACGTATAAGGCATCCTATACTTTACGTAATAGTACGGGTAATAAAGCACCGGTTGCGGACGTTTCACCAAGTACGTTAATTCAACAACTTTTTTATTTTCCAATTTATCACGATTAGTCACACGCGATAAATCAATGATATCAATTATTTCCTTGTAAGCCTTTAGTTGTTCGACATAATTGATTAGTTTCGTATACAGTTCGAGCATTAAAGAAAATTCTTCAGCTTCAATCTCTTCATCTTTTTGGAGTATTATATCTTTGATCCTTGCAATGATGTCTAATGTAGGTGGATCAAATTTTATGATGGGGATCACTTTATCTATGATTTTGATCGCATCTTTGATAAATCCTATTATCTTCAATTTTGAGATTTCTGGAGTGTTTGGTGCCGTTATACCATTAAGTAGGTATGAATTTAAGTTTTGGGCGCTTACCGCAGAGGGTGAATATGGCGTAGGTTTCGGTATATTAAGATCAATTGGAGCTCCATAAGGATTCCATTTAAATCCATATATAAAATTTTGATTTGCTGGGATATTAGGATAGCTAGGAGCTGCATTAGGGAATTCAGTGGGCTTTAATTTATACTTATAGACAGGATTTTTATAGATTGGGACGTAGGGGTATCTTGGAAGCTGAACGTTCGGACTCAAATCATTGGGATTTAAATTAAATTCAAACACTTCTGATTCAAGTTCATCTATCTTAGGATAGTTAGAGTTTGGGACAGGTATATCTTGTATTTTGAAAGTATTAGTTGGTTTAATATTCAGGTCATTTGAATACGGTGTATATGGGCCATACGGATTTAAAGTAGAACCAACGGGGAAGAATTCTAGAGCTAAACCATTTGGTTGACCTACAATGTCTGGTATTTGATTTACGACGTCTGGATGAAAATCATTACGTTTATCATTAATCATAGGTTTCTCCGTAATAAAAGAAGACAAATTTAGACGAGGAGTAGCTGGTTGATACGGAAATTCAAAGACAGTTGGTTTGTAAGTTTGGCCGGGTAGGGGTGGTGGAAGAACATAATTAGGATAAAGAGAATCAATTACTGGATTACTTTTGGACGGGAATTCTTCTGTTGTGAGTTGATCATTGACTGGAAATTCATAAACAATTTTTTTCACATTTGGGTTTACGTAAATCGCATATTCAGACGTCTTTCCCCAAGGCAACGGCCTCGGAACTTCAGGTACGTTTTTTGGGTTATATGCATCTGGGGTATAAGGGTTGTAAGGAGTCGATTGAGGCTTTACAGCATATGGAAATTCAGGCCGTTCCGTCGGCCAGGGGAAGATGGGTACAGTTGTGTGTGGATTAGGTCTTGGATAAGTATTGTAAGGAGTTCCTGGAGTAACAGGCGTAAAGTCAAAGGGCATAATGGGTTGACTTTGAGGAAAATAGGATGGAACTGACCCATCCCCGACATGGAACGGCAGTCGCATCTCGTTAATAATTGGATTACTTGGAACAATTTGATTGGGGTACAAATTATTTTGATTTTGAGGGGCGTACGGAAAATTGTCCGTAATGAATTGTGAATTATGTGTGGGAATCACATTATTTGCGTTTGGGAGATTTTCGTAAATGGTTTCAGATTGAGTTAGAAGTGGTTCTGTTTTAGAAATTTTAGTATCTTTTTCAGGATTTAAAACGTTTTCAATAATTAAGTAATTAGAATTTTTATTTGGAGGCTGATAATCTAATGATAAATCTGAAACATCGAAAGGAGGAACCGTACTTTTTAGATGTAATTTATCTGATATTTCGGGCGGAGGTATTCGAGGGGGTTCAGATTGCATGAACTCAGTTATAAGAGGATTTGTACCGGGCAAAAAAGGAAATTCTGGTAATCTAGGTAAATTGCAAATTGGATTTTTCGCTAGGCTTACATAGGCTTCATAAGCAATCTTTATAATGTTTAGGAGTGCTTCTGTACAGTATGAATTTATCAGCACCGGTATATCGTATTTCATACTAATCTGTTCGTTTAGTTTTATGGGTTCTCTTACGATATTATCTAAAATGCCTCGTTGATGTTTTTTGACTCTATTTCCGCTAGGTTCTTTGTACTTATCTAAAGTGTGCAATAGATCATCAATTTTAATCATCACTTCATCGTTATCTCCTGCTGTGTTCCTCAATATATCTTTGAGCGTTTCCAAAAATAATGAAGTTTTGACATTTTGCGACACATCTTGGCGCAGCATTGATACCATAACTTTCAAAATCTTTTGCAAGTTCACGGCTGTATCACAAACCTTTTCATTTTGGACAGCTTGTGCAGTTGTTGTCACAATATTGGATGCAGTAACATAATGCTGAAATATTTAAATGGAAAACATGAGAACTTACTTTACGAGTATCAGTTATAAAATAGAAAAACATTTATTCAACACGAACTACAAACATAGGGAAATAGGAAACTATAATTCTAATATTTTGGAGGTGATAGGATATCTAACCATTGGCGCTTAGCAAGCGGTCATTCATGATTAACCTAGGTTAATCATGAATGACCGCTTGCTAAGCGTTAAGTCAATCTTAACATAATTATATATAAGGTTTAGCATTGTTTCACGATCATCACTTAGATAGGTGAATGCTAGTGGAATTGACAACAGAGCGCGTCAGGATATCGGTCCTAGTTCTAACAGTAGTTAAATCATATCGGATGTATTCGGGAGGTCTACACTTAGACACAAGTGCCGGCCACTTAGCTCTTACGACCTTATTTAGCTGTACAAAAAGAGAAGATCAGATATATAAAAAATATACCTACATAAGGAGAACTTAATGTAGATAACCGACCTCCAGTGGTTATCTACATTAAGTGGCGCAGTGGGCGAATAGCCGGCTGAGACGCAGGTAGCGAGTTCGATTCGCACCGTGGAACAAATGTTTGCATGGATGTATATTTCTGATGTATATTTATTATAAGTAGGTATGTATTTACAAAAAAAGTATAAGTTTAAGTAAGTACGTACCTATTCTATCAGTTATCTGGTTCCCATAGTGCAAGCTCTCCTTAGTTTAGAGCCAGATAGCGCTGTGTGAAATGTTCAGCAATATTTATTTATTTATATTTATAATGAGCACTTACTTCATTTCTTAAACGGTCTTCAACACCTTCATATCCTATATCATATTCGTGTGAACTTTGAATCTGTAAGTAACTATAATTTACAACAAAAACATCTAATTACAATTAAATTAAATTATTAAAATTACGTACCTACCGATATACAGAACACAAATATATATAAAGTGTATATAAACATCGTTCCGCCAGCCAAAGTTCCTCAATAAAAACTGGAATATTCTAACTTACGTTTTTAAATGGAAATGTTGCAAATTACGTGTGAAATTAACACTTCATAAATTGCTTGTACAGATTAGATTTATAGTTTTAAAGTAAGTAATTTGGCTGAAATAGTTTAATAACTTGTTGTTATAATAGCCACAAATGTTCCAATTCCATTTAGATAAATAAAACAATGTTTTAACAGAGTATATTACATT
Source organism: Philereme vetulata (assembly GCA_918857605.2). Lineage (NCBI taxonomy): Eukaryota > Metazoa > Arthropoda > Insecta > Lepidoptera > Geometridae > Philereme > Philereme vetulata. Next base: position 1,415,490 of record OU975425.1, read on the forward strand.
TATTTTCAAGATTTACAGATACATAAATACATAAGTAAACCAACTTTTAACTACCTACATTATGATACCAAAAGATACCTAGTAAGAATGAATGGGATAATGTAATTTGTATCTTTGTAAATATGGATTTGCAATCATGTCAATACTTTGAGCCAAGCCATTGCAAACCAGTGTTTGACATTCTGTCATAAGTGTTTGAATAATCTCTTTTCTCAAATGTCTCCTTACTTCGGATATGAATTGGAATATCACAGCTTCTGGAACCCCTAGGCTTCTTAAATATGTGATTATATTATGAACTTTCGTGAAAAGATTGCAAACAAGACTACTGACAACATTCACATTGATACCATCTAGTAAATAATATTGTAAAGAAATAGGTGCAACGCCATACGCATATGGAGTCGTATAATAACTATTGGGAACAACCATCGGCTTCGTATATCTATCATCAAAGTCGTATTTTTTCGATCTGTGCCCTTGTATTAATTGGACTAAATGTTGCGCTACCAAGTGGCATTGTTTTAGACTTAGTTGGCCATAAATGCCTAGTTGTTGTAGATATTTGTTTATAATTTGCAATATACCTTCGTCTCTATCTACCCCTGGTACTAAAGAAGCACAGTATGCATTAATTTCAGGTATTATATTTCTGGAAATCAAATTATTTAATAGATAATGCAACAATTGATTATGATCCGATGTAGTTTTACCGCCAAAGACCTGGGAAGGGAATTGGCTGTACCCTATTGTATTTAGAGGATAGTTAGTTTTAGGCACAGTATAATCGTATTGATTATTTCGGATAGAACCATAATTAATGTCTATATTAGCTACTCCGAGAAATTGATTATCGTCTCTATTAGCCATTTCAGATTTAGTATCCGTGAGTTCGTCCCTGTTAATTATAGTACTCGATCTTGCCTCGTTTTCTTCGATAGGATACGCTCCAGATATCGAGTCTCTTCTTACCTGTAAGACTTCAGATTCGTCACTTTTGTAACTAACATTATCATCAGTAGTTATAACCTTAGCAGCAGAAATATTTTCAGATTGCTCAAAACGCATTGGAGTTGGCGAAGTTGTCGTTACGCCATTTGGTGCTTCGTCCTGATTTACTGGCGTAGCACCTGAACCAATTCTTAGGGATTCCTCTCCCGGAGCATTTGTAGTATCATCGTTTTCTGCTTTGTTCTTATATTCATATTTAGCACCAAAATAGTTAAGAACATTAAGACTATGCGTTGATTTTAAAGCTGCATGTCTGATTTCAGTCTTCGAAGCGGTATTTTTATCATCTTTCGGTATAATTGTTATTTCGTTAGAAGATGACGAAGTTTTATTTAAGCCATCAGGTGCTTCGTTTCCATTTATTGGCGGTGCAGCAGTTCTAGCCCTCGGATATGATTCTCCCGAATTGTTCATAGCATCGTTTTTTTCCTCTTTATTATCATTACCTTGATTATTCCCTAAATCTTTTTGAACATTAATATGACTCTGCATTGATTTTACTCCATTTATTTTTTTGGTAGGCGATACAAAGACATGTATATCATTTGATGGCTCATTTATGAAACTAGTTGGGACCGTTTTGTCCACTACAGGAACTATTTTAACTTCATTTATTGGCAAATAAAGACTTTCTACACCTTCTTTATTCTGAGCACTTAAGGGTTCCTCGTTTGTGGTTTTTGTAACAATAGTAGTTATTGTATCACTTTTATCGACTGTCGGTGTCAATTCAAATTTATTTATTTGCGAATCGGTTTTTGTTGATGAAATATGAACTGTATCATTTGAAGACATATTGTGAGGGTCACTAGTTCGTCCGACCAGGTTTTCAGTCCCATCGTTATTGTTTTTTACCAAATAATTGTTTATGTTATTTGAATGATCTTCTTGGTTTGTTTTGCTTATTACATTAGTATTTTTTATATTGTTTGTGTTTATGGTCGGAATAATTTTAACTCTCTTAATGTGAGAGGAATCGTTCATATCAGTTACGTGTTTCAGCGGCATAACTTTAAGTTGACTTTGGGTGTCCGGTAATAATTTAGTAATTTTTATAACATTTGAAGTTGACTTTAAATTATCTTGATCGGTTATCACAAGGTTATCTTCAGAGTTTTCAAGCACCGATACAAATCCACTAGCTTCATCGTGAAGTGGTATAGCTTGAACGCTTTTCTTTATATTGGAGGAAGATTTAGTAACTATAACATTAGTGAGGTTTAGTTTTGGTTCCTGTCTGATGTGACTTCTTGAAACAACAGTAGATAGTGTTTTAGTTTCTTTCGGTGTCGGTCCTTCTATTTTTTGTAAGGAAATATTAGTAGCGGAGTGTGTCGGCTCCTTGTTAGTATTTGTTGTTACATATTTAGCTACAACAGTGTGATGTGAGTTTGTGTTTTTAATTTCAGAATAGTCGTTTGATTTACCCGTTACGTTATTTTCAATAGTGGAAGAAGAACCCGGTAAGTATTCATATAAAGTATGAACTTGTTTAGATCCATCATCACTTGATGAAGAGCTTCTTATTATTTTAGATGTTTTATTTGTTGATTGTATACCTCCATCATAGTTGCTCGACGAAACAGTATGCGATTTTGTAAATACAATAGTATTACCCGAGTTTATTTTACTAGTTTCAGTATGACTGTTTGGTGTGGAACTACTTATTAGGTCAGATTTAGCCAATGATGATTGCCTCGTATTATTTCTGTTGTTAGGTTTTCCCAAGATAAACCTACTACTTTGATCGGTAATTTTCATTGTGGTCGATTTTAAACTCAAATCGTTATTTGGATCACTGTCATCAGTTGTCTTTTTATTCGAATGATCGATTGAATACTTGTTGACATAATAATGTGTTCGGCCTACAGTCACAGGATCAGTAGTACTATGTTTAAATATAACTGTGTCGATATCGTCATCGTCTTCATGTATCAATTTAAATCTTCCTCTCTGGCCAGGTAAAGTGAAGCTTTTATTAATAGCAATGGACGATAACAATGGATGAAATCCGATCCCACTAACTAATGTGTTATCCCATTTAATTGGTAACTCTTCTAATTTGATATCAGTGATTTTAGTGGGGTTATGCATTGTTTGGGTAATTGTTTTAGTTTGATAATGCTCGAAATTGTTATGATCACCTGCAGATTCTTCAGATAAACGTTGGTCATCAAGTTTTACATTTTCTACTTCAGTTTCTGAAACAAAAGACTTATTGAGTACGATAACCTGAATGTGGCTGGCACAGGATCGTGGAGAATGGCACAAGCAAAAGGGAGGCCCAGTCCCAGCAGTTAATGAAGACGGGCTGTATGTACCTGATGATGATGCACTTCTTACTTTTACATTATCCGCCTTGCCTGCCTACGTCCCTAAGAAATTATGGTACGTGCGTATATTTATGTTTAAGACTCAAAAACATAATTAATCCACCTTCTAAAATTGATTTAGTAAATCAATCAACTGAGTCCACCTTACATTTTATTATCGTCCTCGTTATATGAAAAAAATTGGGTTCTTATTCAATATCAAAATTATTTTATAAATTAATTAAAAACTACCTCACCAGCTTTTAAGGTTTTCTGGACTTCTTCAGTTCCGTCAACGTTTGGTACTGCATCAGACTGTTAGTACATGTAAAAAGATTTAATTAGTTAGGTACCTATAGTAAAAGTTTCAAGTTATTCTGTTTATTTAACGCGCAAAGCGAGATCTCTAAATCAACTTGGACGAATTGGTGTTGTATGCATGTTTGTTTGTCCGAGGATAACTTTCGAAGCGTTGATCCGAACTTCGTGAAATTTGGTATTATGGTCATGGGACTATATACCAAATTGACTAAATGTCGAGTTATATGTGTGTGAGACTAAATGAGGGGAAAAGCCAAAACAAAAACGAAACTGTGACGGAATTCACAGTGTAGTACACCAGTAATCCCAGAGTGCTGAAGTTTAGTATGTTTGTAGCTTTGTGTGATAAAAATAAAAATATAGAGAAAAGTCTGAAATTCAGAATAACTGCAATTTCTATCCCAAAAAATGTAACCATTTGACATGAAGTCCCTTTACTCCTTTTCATTTGAAACTGTAAGTCAAGTTAGGTTGGTTCTGCGTTTCATAGATAAGTGCTTTAGACTGTAAAGTTTACATCACACTATTTGCATAGAAAATGTACATTACATGTACCTTTATTATACCAACGAAATATCAATTAATTCAAGCGAAATGAACTGCTTATTGGTTGGTATTTTTATTCACACTTGCAAGATCTAAATTCGGGACAAACCACAAGTTATTTTAAATTCACTTACTATTTCCCCTCTAATTTGATGATAACCATTTGTAGAATCATCATTTGCATTTGACTCCCCTATTTTAGAGTTTCTTCCAATGCCTCTTCCTGCCTCTTCATTTTGCGTAACTTTCTTATCAGCGGTGTAATGCTCCGAAGTATTTATAGCTTCACTGTGTCCCGTCAACAAATCTAATGGGTTAGTATCTTTGCCTTCAGATTGGTCGTTATCAGCTTCTGTTTTTCCTCCGAGAACTAGATGGTATTTAATTAAACCTGGTGCATTGTCTGAACTGGTATTTTCTGTTGTTTCAAGTATGACTTTAGAATGTGTGTTGTCCACGTCTCCAGCACCCTCAGCTACTCCAGCGCTAATTCTAAAGAGGTTTGAGTGGTTTAATTTTCCGTTACCGGAGCTACGGGCTAAAGGTATGGTTTGAAATTGGATTTTTTTGCTAGTGACGTCTTCATTTGGACCGTCAGATCTGCCATCAGGTACGATTATGTATCGAGATATTTCGTGAGTCGCTCCTTTGGTGTTGATGGTTTTGCTTTGTATCGGTACTAACTTTACATTTCTCGCGTCCTGAAAAACAGTATCGTCATTATCTGCAGTCTGACTTCACCTTTCCGTTGACAATTTTATATCCGCGTTTTTATTGGAATAGATAGTTAAACCGTGTATTATTTTGTTTGATCGGATTTGAAAGTGCCCGTATTATACCTACATTAATACTTCCCCTATTTTGTATAACCTGATCAAGAAATTCAGGATAATGCAAATTACCAGTCAAAAACTATCTATGAGGTTGCTTGCAAGGCACCAAGCCAGAAACGGGAGTCAGCGCACCACGTGACCCGTAAGGTGGGTCAGATCCAGAAAGAGCAAAAGACATGGAACTCCAAAATCTAGCAATCTTTAACCTTAAATATGGGTATCTAAAATGACTACTTTTTGATGTAAAGTTAGTAGATAGTTAGAATGTGTAATTATTTGGTATATATCTTCACCTGGTAAGTCAGGGTCTGTACAGTACAGAGTATAAACAAGTAAGTTACTTACTATGCCAGGTATAGTCAGAATCGCTCCCAGGCACAAACACAACAAAACGAATTCCATCTTAAACTAAATCATCTATATTTGTTGTAACACGCAGAATTTCCTTTTTTTCCACTTTTGTAACCTACATTACCTGCCGTGTAAATATTATTGTAAAAAGCACGGAGAATCGATTTAAATTTAATTATAAGGTTATTTATATAATTTGCAAACAATGTCGGTGATTCATGGAATAAACGAGTTTCAATGTTTTCAAGGGATAATTTATTAATAAAACCAATATAGTAAAAATAATATCAACATTTATTACACTATAATTACATGAATACATTGCACATTCCAAATGGTACAAAGTTACTTACATATATACATATTATATTTTAAATAAAAAAGAATATTAATATTCACAATTTTAGCTTCTCTTATATTAAGTTTAAGTATTATACTCTCATGTTTATTGTTACTGTTTTTAAAATTGACTCCTATCAAGTCCTATCTAACCAATATCGTTTACGTAGTACGTTTGGATGTATAGATATTATCGTCAATTTAAATAGAAATATTTCGTATTTATAATGATAACAATAAAAACTAATTTTGATCCGGATACCACGCGAACGATGTAGGTTAACATTCTTTGGATCATTGTAGAAATCACAAATATTTGTCACTACACAGATTTTTGGAAATCTTTTGATACAAAAAATCACAACGCTATCACATTTTTTTGAAGTTACAAAAATATTTCAAAAATCATTAGATAATAAATATGTCACGACTGATGAGTCGTTTTAATCGATGAAAAACTACAACATTTCTGGTATTATAACGAAATAATAAATTCTTTCATGCAAGGAGTTTCCCAAGGCATGATCCTAGGGTCTCTCGTGTATATTCAATACACTACAATACATATTACTTATATTATTATGGTTTTTTATATAATATTGACATTGTCTGAAATAAATAATTCTAATACTCAAAGATCTACTATAAATAATGAGTTGAACTTGTTGCATAGAATAGATTAAGAACAACTATTTGTCTTTGAGTACAGATTATCTTTCAAACATTTATATCATAATGGAATTTAATTTTTTTAACGATAAATCAAAGGTGTCGCTGTTGGGAAAACCTCAGCTTTGGGCTGTGAGTATTCTTAATAATAATATATTTTTGAATTGCACTCCTTTTAATAAATTGAGGGGTAAATTTAACATACTACTCTTATATATCAAAGAGGGCCATGTTAATAACTACAAATCATTATGGAAATACAAATAATATTTAACATTAAACTGTTTACGCTCTGTCCCTAAATTGCACAATTTTAGGCAAAAAGTGATCGAAATTCAACAGTAATCAATACTTTTTAGCTTACTTTTAGCATTCTGGATGGTAGAATAAAGCAAAGGATTAAAAAAATGTAACATCGAAATAGGTAGATAGGTACCTATAATCTGGCAAATGAACGTTCTGATTTCCTTCTTCATATAAACTTTAAATACGCCAAATCTCAGACTCCTCCTAATAAGCTTTAAAAGAGGTACAAAGTATTATCTTCACGTATTAATTGAAAGATAACTTAAGAATGAATTGACTTTGTGGCCGCTGCTTAATTGTGATCGTAGGTAGTGCCTTCTGCCTCAAACTATATAAAATGTATATTGCTATTATACCAGGTATCTTATGTAAATTACAAAAAATATCTTCATGTTAATCGTATTGATAAGTTTTTGGCTGCAAATAAATATTTTTCATTTTTATTTTCGTTTGTTTCTGACATGTGCGACACGTTGGACAAGGTTGGTATTTTATAAAAAAAATCAGTTGTACGTACTTAGGTAATGGTGTGAAGTTTTTTGTCGTAATGAATTCGTAAACACTCGTTGCCATTTTATCTGTAACGAGACAAAAATACATACAGTGTAAACTCTATATAACGACACTCAAGGGTCTGAGCATATTTTGACGTTATAGAGAGTTGTCGTTAAATGGAGAGAAGTAAAATCTGTATTAGAAAAAGAAAACGTTTATTTCTGATTTGTCTTGTTAAATAGTACCTACAATAAAAATCTGTTTTAATTTGAACGCTATTGCGTATAGTCTGTTATTTTCGTCTGACGTCTTTTGCTACTAAGAATATGACAACGTATAGATAAAATCCATGACTTCTACTAACAACAGTCTGCAGCTACACGTGCAAGCAATCCCATTTTGTAAACAAAAGAACGGATTTCTTAGAAAGTTTGGTGTGTATGATGCCGACAGTCGAGTTTATTATGGTTTAGGATAATAAAACGACAAAAGGATATACACAGCTGCGCAGTTTTTACTAATTTGGCAACTTAAAAAGAACTTTTTATTACAAATTGTTGTCGTTATTGAGAGTGGGTGTAATGCTATACAGAGTGTACCATTGTATGCAAGACAAGCTAAACCAACCAAAGCCGAGTGATTTCGGCGCTTTAGAGAGTTTGTCGTTAAAACGAGTGACGTTACATGGAGTTTACACTGTATTTATAATAATGGTGGACATTCCACAGAACGCTATCTAGCCCCAAACTAAGCAAAGCTAGTGCCATAGTATAAGCTTTCTTACCAATATATAATGTATTTGCTTTATTGCTTTAACACACTAATATTATAAATGCGAAAGTTTGGATGTTTGTTTATTTATTTATTTGTTTGTTTGTTACTCAATCATGATGAAATTTAGTATGTACGTAGATTATAACCTGGATTAACACATAGGCTACTTTATATCCCATAAATCAGGTCCCATGGGATAAAAATGGGGTGTCAAGTCAGGTTGCAATAGCAAGTTTAGTTTTATTACTAGGTTGCCTACACATTTAGTAGTGTAAAGCGTACGAAGTCGCGGGCAACAGCTAGTTGTTTTATATTAAAGTTAAAACATGGTAGAATACATTGTATATTAACATGGTGTTATGTAAATAAATAAATACTGCTGGACATTTCACACAACGCTATCTAGCCCCAAACTAAGCAAAGTTTGTACTATAGGAACCAGATAACTGATAGAATACCTACTTATATACTTTTTTTTGTAAATACATACTTATAATATATAGAAAAACACCCAGACACGGAACAAATATTTGTAGATCATGCAAACATTTGTTCCGCGGAATCGAACCCACCACCTCCTGCGTCTCTGCCGGCTCTTCGCCCACTGCACCACGAAGGTCGTCGAAATGTATAAGTGAGGAGCACATGTCTTTGCTTCGTGAGCGTGCAAAGTATTACAAGGTTTTTATGTATTGTTAGGTTTAACATTGAGAGCATTTCATTTTCGATAAAAAAAACTAGTTCCAACTAGCATAATAGATGGCGCTGTTAGGTTAGCCGCCAAAAAAGAAAAGTTTATATGCCAAAATGTCAAAATCTCAAAGACCTTTAAAAAATCACTGGTCTAAAGGTGCATTCCGAAACACAACATAATCGCTGCTAGCGTTCACGTAGCTATTTTGCGCACCGATTCAGTTATCAAGCTGATGACAGTTGAGTGATTTCGGTTTAGAGCATGGACGTTGTTAGCGCAAAATGGCGAATGAAATGACGTCTATGACGATTCACGGGACATCGTTGTCCGCTCGCGGTGACTCGGAACGCTTATTAGCGCGATGATATTGATTTTAGCGTGATTCGGAATGCCGCCGAAAACAATCCTACTTCGTCAGTTTGTAAACAAACACAAATGTTTTTTTTTAATTTCAAATTCCTTGGATCTTGTATCGACACGGCGCCGGCGATGATAATTTTCACGGACATGTTTTTATAACTGCTAACAGATGGCGTTGCTCTGTCATACGCTAATTACCATAGGAAAGTGAATTGTCAATGTCAATTGCCATGTCAACATTATTTTCAGAGGAACTTGAAATAAAAAAACAACCATTTCTGTTTGTTTATTTGACGAAATGAGATCGTTTTAGACAAAATTTAATATTGTCTTTGAGATTTTGTCTTAGGTATACATATATAAACCATAGTTTTTGGAGGCGCATCTCAAAACAGCGCCATCTATTACGCTACTTGGAACTAGTTTTTTAATCGAAAATGAAAAGCCCCCATTGACATTGAAAACTGACTTTCTTTTGATAACAGCTTGGCGTATGACACAGCAGCGCCATCTCATGGCGTAGTGGGCGAACAGCCGTCTGAGACGCAGGGTTCGATTCATACATATATTTGTTTCGGGTCTGGATGTTTGTCAATATATTGTCTATATAAATAGTGGTTCGCCCCGAACCGAATCTCGCGAATCTTCCAAAAAACAAAATAAATATTATTCTTAGGGCGACTTGCACAACAATGCCTAAATGTATTTAGTGGCTAAATATGATTTAAGGAGTTGTCAAATCATACAAATACGTCTAACTTAAGGATGTTTAGTCGCTAAATACGTTTAGTTGACGACCTCCGTGGCGCAGTGGGCGAACAGCTGGCTGAGACGCAGGAGGTAGTGGGTTCGATTCCCGCCGCGGAACAGTGTTTGCATGATCAACAGATATTTGTTCCGGGTCTGGTTGTTTTTCTATATATTATAAGTATGTATTTACAAAAAAAAATATAAGTATCCTATCAGTTATCTGGTTCCCATAGTACAAGCTCTGCTTAGTTTGGGGCTAGATAGCGCTGTGTGAAATGTCCAGCAATTATTTTATTTATTTATTAAGTTGTTTTTGTGCATGCCGGCCTTAATCTTTGACTAATAAATTAGTGCCACGAAATGATAACATCTTACTAGACCTACAGTTTCATTCAAATTAGAGGTAACGGGTGTTCATGTAAATTGGTAACTCTTTTTAGGAGTAGAAGTTATTCTGGATTTCAGACTTTTCCCTATATTTGTGTCATTAAAGCTACACAAATACCAAATTTTAGCACTGTGGGGTCTCTGGTGTACCCTGTGAATTTTGTCAGTTTTCTTTTATTATGGCTAATAATAACGCAAAAACTACAAGGATTAAACTAAAAATAAAAACGGGGTTGAAATTTACTAATGATGACCTTTCACTTGACGTCCCACTTGACCTAATAGTTTTCAATTTTACCCCTCTTGAACCCCAATATCTAAACAACCCCCCAACATTTTTAGCTCATTTAGTTACACCAAAATTGTGCCAATACTACCTAGCTATGTATCAAATTTCACGATGATCGGATCAACGCTTCGAAAGTTATCCCCGGACAAACAAACATACATACATACATACAAACACCGATTTGCCCAAGTTGATTTAGAGATCTCGCTTCGCTAGATCAATAAGTATGTATTCAGAAAAAAATGTATATAAGTACATATTATATCAGTTATCTGGTTCCCATAGTACAAGCTCTCCTTAGTTTGGGGCTAGATAGCGATGTGTGAAATGTTCAGCAATATTTATTATTTAATATTGTAGAAGGTGCAATATCAAACCCGAAGTGATTTGCTTTGATTCTCAATAGATGGCGTTGTAAGCTAAAAATCTATGTATCTATGTCACAATAGTTGTTCAAAAATGTTAAAGTTTAGACGTAATTTATTTTCGTTATTGTTATGTATTCTAAAAGGATCATTAAAAAAAACAACCAGCCTTGTTTCTTGCCTTTCTTTTCTGGCTTGGTCGCGAAGGAATAGGCAGTAAAATTGACGTTTCAAAGTGATCCTAATTTTAATGAATAAAAAGATTTTGATTTTTTACTTTTAATAGTTCATTAGTTTGGGATACGTACCTAGATAGTCTGACTGGTGAAGATTTCAATCCAGTAACCGTCCGGGTCCTGGATGAAAGCAAGTCCCTTCATCTTTCCATCGTTCGGTCGCTTGATGAATTTTACTCCTTGTTGCTCGAACCTGGAAAAGAATGAATGAATGAATGAAAACACTTTATTTTACACAATATAAACAAAAAAAAATACAAACAAAATAGATAATACAAAGCAAATAGTACAAGGGGCGGTCTTATCGTTTAGCGCTTCTAAACGATAAGACCGCCCCTTGTACTATTTGCTATTATCTCTATTTTATCTCTTCCAGACAACCTATGGATGAACATATGTTTCTAATCATATCTCCACATATATAGATATGTTTCAAACCAAGGTCACAGATATAGCCAAGAGGATTAGCTTATGATATCCAACAGGCTATCATAATTTTTTTCTAAAATTCCTAGTGTATAATTTCAATCTAGCCATGTATAGGCTAATGAATAATTTAATTATGACCTAGTTTTTTAAGTATAATTTGTGTATACAAAATTTGGTGTCTGTGCTGTTGGCCGTTGAGGAGTTACTTCTTCGAAAGTCAACCCTGAGTGCAACAGCCATGTCATGGCGGAACTTAAGAGTGGGCTTTTATAATTTATTGCGTATACAAAATTTGGTGTCTGTGCTGTTGACCGTTGAGGAGTTCCTTCGTTTGGGGCTAATCCAGGTAAATCTGGTCATGCTTATCATAAAAATGCATTGTCATTTTTGAGTTAGTGATCTGTAGAAGGTGCTAGATATAATGTTGGATAATTGTAATGTAAATGTTTTTAATCTTATAGTTGTATAAATGTATGGGTGTCCGTGAGGTCAACACTAGATTCAGCAGAAGACCAGCGCTGCAGTTTGGCGACATGCTGCAGCAAATGCTGAGCTGAGGACCCTTTCGCCACCACACCTTTTCTTTCTTTCTTTCTATCATTGGAACTTTTTTTTTTATATATTATAGGCTTGCGTTTGACCACGATCTCGCTTGATGGTAAGCGATGATGCAGTCTATGATGGTACACGCTTGCCTAGAAGAAACCTATTCACTCGCGACTTAAAGATACCCAGGTTGTAGCTATCAGGAAACAAAGACTCTGGCAAGGCGTTCCACTCTTTGGCGGTGCGCATAATAAAGGTCGAAGAGAACCGCTTTGTGCGAATGGGAGGTATTTCTACCATATAGCGGTGGCGCACCGCAGAGCGTCTGGTTGTCCGTTGATAGCAAGGAGATGGTGGGATCAGGTTGAAAAGTTCCACCGCACACTCCCCGAAATGTACTCGATAAAAAACCGAGAGGCTAGCAACCCTTCGTCGATGCTCCAGGCTGAGGAGCCTTGCATCAACTAGCTCATCGTTGCCTATGAGCTTCTTGGCTCTTCTCTCAATTGATTCCAGAGCATCAAGTTGGGACTTCGCTGATCCGTCCCAGAGGTGAGAACAGTACTCCAAACACGATCGGCTAGCACAAGGCTTGGTACAAGTTGAGCAACTGTCCCGGTGTGAAGTAGTGCCTCACCTTTGCGAGTATACAAGCTTTTTAGCAGCCAACTGGGCTTTTGACTCAATGTAGGAGCCGAAATTGAGAGTCGGAGTTAATGTGATAGCAAGAAGCTCGAGGTGGTCAGATATCGGCACGGATACATTTCGGAAAGTAGGAGTCAGATTAAATTGACTTCATTTTGCGGAGAACAGACACGCCTGGGTCTTATTCGCATTGAACTTGACCAGATTGGCATCACCCCAGTCCGAGATTGCCTTCAAGGACAAGTTCAAGCGCTCGACCATGGCCTCCCTGAGTGACTGAATTTGCGCTCTACTGGCTCGTGCACTAGATGTATAGCTTTCCACAACTGCGCTATCATCTGCATACCCAATGGTACCGGGTTTTAGCAGATCGTTGATATGCAGCAAGAAAAGAGTTGCGGAAAGTACTGACTCTTGTGGGACCCCGGCGTTAATCGCCAATTGATCGGACGAGCAGCCTTCAACGACAACTCGTATCGAACGGTCCCTCAAGAAGTCCGATATCCAGACACACAGACCAGTGGGTAAACCGTATGATGGAAGCTTGCTAATAAGGCTATCATGCCAGACCCTATCAAAGGCCTTTGAGATGTCAAGAGAAACCGCCAGTGCTTCTCCGTGTTTCTCAACGGCCTCGCTCCATATGTGCGTGGCATACGCTAGAAGGTCCCCAGTGGACCGATTTCGGCGAAAGCCATATTGTCGATCACTGAGGAGGTTATGCGTTTTAGGTGTGCCAGGAGCCTGTTGTTTAGTACACGTTCCATAATCTTACACATGACGGACGTGACCGAGATGGGCCTGTAGTTAAGAGGGGTCGGCACGACTACCTTTTTTAGGCACGGGCTGCACGTTTGCAAGCTTCCAGGATTTCGGCACTTGTCCAGACTTCACAGAGCGGCGAAAGAGGCGTGTCAGTACAGGAGCCAGCCCAGGCGCGCAGAATTTAAGAACAACTGCCGGAATACCGCCAGGGCCACTGGCTTTGTTCACGTCCAGATCCTGCATCGTTTTTCGAACCTTGGTCTGATGTATGCGGATTTCCGGCATAAATACCCCACCATCCGGTAGACTCGGAGGTATCTCGGAGGTAGGAACTGAACCAATATGTCAAATTTCAACCCCGTAGGATAATAGGACGTGATTCTAATTCAGCTCGCAAGATTTGGCCTAAACCAACCAACCAACAAACTAACAAACAAACATTGCAAGTTAATAAAAGTCTGTAATAAATAGTAATATTACCTGTCGCAAGCCTCTTCCACGTTGGGTACATGTATACCGATATGGCCAAAGCCTCTTGGATCTGCGTTTCCATTGTGGTAGCAGGACTCATCGCTTTCTGTACCCCAATTACTAAAAAAAAAAAAAAAATTATCCATACCTATTTCTGCCGCCAAGCAGCATTGCTGTTTCAATTTGAAGGGTATGGTTGCCGGTGAAATTATAAGCACAAAGCTTTACACTTGTCCATTTTGTTTTGTTCGATCCGACATTAGATTTCCACGAGTTAATACTTACTATGTCAATTCCAAAGTGGCTTTCCTAGTCAATGCCCAGACCTTCCTGGCTTCCTCGTCAGCTGGAATGTCAGCTGGATTCTCGTACCTGGAAGGCGAAATTATTCATATAAATAACAATCAACGGTCCCATATTTTGGATTGTCAATTTGCAAAGGCACATTTTATTAATTTTCTGTTTTTTGAAGTTGGTTATATTTTGCAAAAAAGTTACTTCTAATTTAATTTATCAATTTATTTATAATGAGAATGGTACAATAACCAATTACACCAATGAAACAATCAATAACAACAAAAATTTAACAAATAACAAGAATAAATTGTCATTATAAAAATACCAATAAAATAAAATTATAAGCAAGCGAGTCAACATATCACACTAATATTATAAATTCGAAAGTTTGGATGTTTGTTTGTTACTCAATCACGTCGTAACGGCTGAACCGATTTCGATGAAATTATACCCCGGATTAACGCATAGGCTACTTTTTGTTGACAAACAACGCGTGCGAAGCCGCTGGCGGAAGCTTATATAATAATAAATAAAAAGTAATAGATGCCTTTAAGGGTTCGAAATTCTCTTATAGTTTCGCGGACTGGTCTATCCGACCAGTTACAGCCGTTTTACTGATGGAATATTAAATAATAATATGTATTAGTGCTGTAAAGCTGTAATATGGCATGTCATTACGTTTTAGTGATGCATACAATATACGCCACGACTCCTGGCAGACGGGGTCAACCAAGAAGCAGCTAGGTCACGGTAACGCAGTGGCCTAGGCTGACTAATCTCTACAACACAATGGTTCTACAAAACAACGAAGAGTAAAGACCTAAGATAACATAAAGATAAAAAAACATTTATTTCGTTACCAATGTACACAGAAATGGAATGAAAACTTAAAAATAGGCGGAGGCTAAAAGATAAATTTTATTGTTTGTTTCCTTTTCAATGTAATTACTAGTGTTATCGATAGGTACTCGGCGCATCACTAACGGCACCCGTAAGGGCAGCAAGAACGAGCGAAATAGCAATATCATAGTCGCTTGTCCCACGTTTTATGACCTCATCTGCAAGGAGCGTTGGCGTAAGTTATAATCGTGTGTGCCCGTAATACACAGAGCTAGAAAGCAGGAGCAGCAGTAAACTGTTTCAGAGATATGACATCTCCCTGTCTAACGCTTCTCCTTCACTGCCTTACCCCATAAAAAAGAGTGAGAACTTCATGGCAGGAAAGTGAAGTTGTTTCAACAGTGTCATTCCTAAGACACCTGTGTAGAAGGGGATGGACTTCCGTGGATCCTTAATTCGGTACATTGTTTGTTGGAAGAAGAACTCCTGGAATTGCATAAGATAAACTTTTTTTATTTAGTTAGGTATACCGCGTGTCATCGCATTAACGACATTAATTTAAATCACGAGTAGGGCTGATGGCTAGTATTGTTGTATAATAGTTTTTTTTTTGCAAATTCATTACCAAGAATTTTTTTAACTTTCAATCTACCTTAATTTCAAGTCCTAAAATATCAATGAAACAGCCTGTACAACATAGATAAAAAAAATCATATTCATTCCTCATGTAAGTAGGTACCTGTTAAATTGACTAAGCGGCATCAGTGCAAAGGCACCGCCGATTTACGTTAAATTTTTTTTTTGGAAATGTATCGATTACTGGATAAATATTCAAGCTACCTGTATTAAACCAATCTCTAAAATCAGTTAATACGATTCTGACTATGTGTTTTAAACTAATGGAGTAAATGCGGTGACATACTGCATTTTTGTACGCGGAAATGATTATGAATCTTATTGTTACACCCTCAGCACTCACATTTCGCGGTCTCCTTCTGATATCAATGAAATGTGAGTTTTTTTTGTCCGATACACTACAGGTTCCGTACTTTACAGGTGTAAAGCCTCATGTCCCTGTAATTTCACCGGAAACCATATACTCTTCATACAGAAACACAGCAATGCTGCTTGACTGCAGAAATAGGTATGGTGCTAGTACTTCCTCAGACGAGCCTCTTCATTAGAACATGTCTTATGATGGGGTGGTACTTGTAATGTGAGAGCAAAGATGGTGAAGAACTATAAGGTCTTGCGAAGTATCATTTGAAAGGGCTTTAATTGTACATTACAAAAAGTTATATTTTTCCAATATAGCCATTATATTTTAGTTCAGTGTTGACAAATATTTTTATGATTTATCGGTAATGCTGAAGTACTTTTATTTGATAAAATAGGTAAGTCAACCATTGTTTATTATCTATTGCACTTGAAAACTTTAAAGTCAAGGTTTTTGATAAGAGTGAATGATTGGCTAATAATACATCTTTCATAACAAGTAATCAAGACAAACTATTTGATATTTATGTATGTGAGTAAGTACATAACTTATGTACTTGCCTAGCTAGTTTAAAAATAAAGAATTGTCTTGTACTATTCATCATCATCATCATTTTGTGAGTTTTAAATAATGCTGGATATTTCACACAGCCCCAAACTAAGCAGAGCTTGTACTATGGGAACCAAAATATCTGATAGAATACTTATACTCACTTAATTTGTTTCTTAAAGAGACACTTAGATTTGGAACAAATATCTGTAGATCAAACATTTGTTCCGTGGCAGGAATTGAGCTTGCAACCACCTGTGTTTGTGGTTATTCACCCACTGCGCCACGGATGTCCTGGAGTTACTCCAGAACCACCGTGGTGCAGTGGGTACAGGTACAGGGGTAGAATTGGTTACATAATACACACTATCCAGTAATCTATGGTGGTGATGATGATCTATGATAAGAGTGGAAATCCTACTAAATTAGAAAGTAACTCATCTATCTGTCTGGTTGTTAATGTAGCCATTGACGATATGTGCATGAATCCAAATGGAGTCGACATCTTCCAAAATGCTTTCGTGAATGTGATAAACATTATAAACATGTATATAATAAACATAAGCTTTGGATTTCTAAACGGATTGAAATCCATGTATCCAATCCAGAAGTACTTCCATAAGGAAGTCTTCCATTTAGAAGCATTCCGAATAGACATATCGTCAATGGCTACCTTTACGTTTTCATGAGTTAAGGGCTGGACCTATCACACTTATATTATAAATGCGAAAGTTTGGATGTTTGTTTATTTGTTAATCAATCACGCCGTAACGGCTGAACGTAACGATTTCAATGGAATTTGGTATATACATAAATTATAACCTATAGATTATCGCCACATGGCTTCCATTTATCCCATAAATCAGTTCCCATGGGATAAAAATGGGGTGTCAAGCCAAGTTGCAACAGCGAGTTTAGCTTCATTTCTAGGTTACATACACATTTAGTAGTGTAGGTACGGCGTACGAAGTGACGGGCAACAGTTAGTAGGCTATATTTATAACTAGAAAAAAATTGGGATACATACTACTTCAATATGTAACCCATGTAAAAAAATAGCCATAAAAAATGTTTAAAAATAAATGTCCACCCGTGCGAAGCCGGTATGGCCCGCTAGTTATAAATATAGATTATGACCGGGGTCGGGACATAGTCTACATTTACCCGACTGCGAAGAAGGAGGGTAATGTTTTATTACAATTAAATTAATATAGACATGAGTATCATCAGTTACTTCTCTTTTTTATCTCATACTGTTAGTTTCTTAACTAGTAATTAGATAATGATAAAGCAATATTTATCGTAAAAACTGTGTGAGTAAAATAGGTCCGAAAAATTAAATTAATGTCAACAGATTGGCTCTTTCCTGAGATACCATAGAAAACATATTTTAATAGGTAGGTGCTACGATTTTTCGCAAAGGTTAATTATCTAATCATTATTAATCTAATTATCTTAGGTAATTCTTTTTTTTTAGAAGTATATTTATTGTACAAGTACTTTTCAAGTTTTAATGATAGACATCATACACCCTGGCCGTTAAAAGTAGTGGGTACCTACATACCTACCCAAAATCATTTACTAAAATAGGAATAACTTGGGATTTACATACCTTAGTTCCAGCATTAGGGGTCTGACATAATGACTCAACCTCTTGATAAGATATGCCTTCACCAGCCATGGTTCTAAAAGTAAAAAACAAAAATAACAAAATACATCAACAACGTAACCTCAAAATTCCAACAGTGTTTTTCACTTTTTAGTATCACAAAACTTGCAGCGCTTTGTGAAATAATGTAAGTTTTAAGGTAGCTTACAAACATGAATTAACTCACTTTGTTGTAGAAAGAAATCGTGGTATTATTATTTACAAATCAACGAAAACAGCGAATGACATTGAGTGACATTTGCTTACGTGACTCGAGCGAGCTGTCAACAGTGTCAACTACTGTCAATGGCAAATGCACAAACCATGCGACGCCACAAAAAAAAAAAACTACTGTCAAGAGAAAGTAGAGAAACCCTGAGGAACGGCGCTAAGGTGAGCGTGGAGGCACAGACCACATATTACAGTTTCATCAGAGAGGCGGGTCAGTCATTGTCAGACGTCTGTCAAACATCAAAAAAACTCTTTAAACACCGAGGGAACGCCGGCGTTCGCGCTGTGACGTCACTGCGGAATACCGTTAAACCCCAAGCGAACGCCGGCGTTCGCGCTCTTCCATGCGATTAAAAACCCTATTTTTACAAAATTACAGTCTACTTTGGTATGAAGAAGTATGATGAGTTACGTTCTTTGATATACTATCTACATTCCGATTGAAAAATATTGTTTATTCTGTGGTCGTTCAATATTTTATTGGCGGTTGAATTTGATTTGACATTCTGTGTGTGCGTCACGGTGAATTCAGTGTTTTTTGTTTGGTGTTTTACCGGATTTTCCAACAGTAAGTAGTTATAGTTACGCCTAACCCCTCTGCCCTAGATTAATTTAGACTTATAGTTTTGCTGCATTTACAAATGCACTTCTTAGAATTTAAGCTTTGTTTCATCTTAGCCAACACAGCAGTTCTTGCATCGACTATCGTGTTGGCTCTCTGTACTTTGATTCATTATTAAATCCACCTCAAATCGGTGCGAACGTAATCCTAGTTTTAATTTAGATTTAATCAATTAAAATTACATATTTTTAAAAATCTAACTTCGCGTTCCCGAACCAAGAGTGGCGCAGCCGGAACAGATTTTCAAAATTTTTACGTGTTTTCCGCGATTTCCCGACGTAAAAATCCGTCAGGGAAATTTTCACGAAAATTCGCGAAATTAAAGTCTGTGTCGAACCAAACAAATTTCTCTTACGGGTATTGAAAAGTGAGCATGGGAGTAGCGGTCGGTTGGTGAGTAAAACTTTTCGCCATTCCTTTCCTATAATCTCCTAACCTCATAAAAATGCGTGTTTTTTAAAAAAAAATATAATTTTGATATTTTGTTATTATTGAGATTAGACTTCTCTCATTATAACGTGACTGGTTAACTTGTATGTAATTCTATCAAGCTAACCTTGTTCTAAAAATAGAACACCATAGAGTTAAGAAAAATTAGATAGTGCATATTTTATAACTCAGATCTGTACTGTAAGTTAAAATAGGTAAAAATTAGTGTTACTTGATCTTGAAATCGATCGTAACATAATTTTAAAATTTAGGTAAAATCAATTTTTTTTACAAAATATTTTTTACATATTTACAAAAAAAAGAATTCCCTTATTCCAACTTTGTTGAGCTTTTAGTTGTATTTCTATAGTATTATTTTTTTGTTTTTGTGTGTTAATTTATATCTGTGTAAAATTAAGTGAAGTTGCCTTCTCCGATTACTTTACTACTCTATGGCAATGGCGAAAGTAGAGCCAATTCCAAAGGAAATTGTTCAATTAATACCATTGTATAACGGTAACAAAAGACATTTAAGTCTTTATTTACGAAAATGCCAATATGTGATCGATCGATTCAGTAAAAAAGATTTTGAAGAACAAAATTTATACGTCTTTAACGTTTTAACAAGTAGGCTTACGGAGAATGCAGCTGCGCTCTTATCGGAACGAGAGGATGTTGTGTCTTGGTCCGCTCTAAAGGAATTGCTCATTCAGCATTTCGGAGATCCGCGTAGTGAAGCTTGTATAAACATCGAATTAGAATCATTAAAAATTAAATCAGGAGAGAGTTATTTGGATTTTTGTAATCGCATCCAAAGTGTGCGATCTTTATTGATGTCGAAAGTAAATTTGATTGCGGATAGCGATTTAAAACGTGCGAAATTGATAATTTACAACAATACGGCTCTGAATGTATTTTTGTACAATCTTCCTGAAAATATGGTGCGCGTAGTAAGACTAAAGACACCCTCTACTTTAGAAGAGGCATTGACCATTGTTCTTGAGGAAGTTAACTTCCTAGAGCAATATAACATGAGAAATAAAATACATGGCAGCAACCAAATTACAGGTTCAGGTTCAAGGCCATTGATAACACAGCCATCTGGGTACAAACCACCCACATTGCCTAACAATGATACATTGCCGAAATTTAAATTTGGTATTCCTCAAAACTCACAGATTAGGGTACCCCAATTACAAGGGCAAGTTCAGCAACAAAATTTTGGAGGCTTCCGCCCACCAACATTTGGCTATAAGCCACAGTTTGGCCTTCAGCCACAGCGACAATTTGTCCCTCAGCAGTTTGGTTATAGACCATCACAGCCATTTGGCTACAGACCATCACAACCATTTGGTTATAAACCACCACAGTTTGGTAACAAACCATTAGGGTATACTCCTCAGGTACAAAAACCTCAATTGCAAACGACTGATGTAACTATGAGGACAGCCGCGCCTCTAAAACCTCAACCACCACAAGGTTTTAAATTAAATGAACTGAGTATGAACGAGTACGATCGTGAACCCTACTATGATGAAAACTATTACTCTGACGATTACAATTATGATGACGTAAACGGACTGAACTATTGTAGCGACTATAATAACATGCAATATACCGACGAACAATATGAACTACCAGAACAGACTGACGAAACTCAGACGGATTTTCACGAAAGTATCTCGATAGACAAGAAGTCCTAGAACTAAATTGTGATCCTAATTTAAAACTTCCGTACATTTATTTAGAAGAAATTGATGCAAAAATGATGATTGATACCGGAAGTATGAGATCATTCATTAGTCCCCGAAAAGCTTATCAGTATTTTGGCGAGTTTATTCGAAACGAACCATTTCAAGTAGTTAGCACCCACGCGTCCAGTAGACATGATCAGGTGATAGAAATCCCTCTTATGCCTACTTTTGTAAGCAACAATTGGCACAAATTCTATATGTATGATGTTGACGCGCGTTATGACGGACTTATTGGAAACGATCTGTTACAACAATTAGACGCGATTATTGATTTAAAGGAACAACTATTGAAGACAAGTACGACTTGTATTCCAATAATCAATAATAATTTAAATTACACAATCAATATTCCCCCACGATCAGAACAACGAGTTAAATTACCAATAGACCAATATTCAGGTGAAGCCATACTTGACTTCCACAAATTTACAAACGGATTACGAATGCCTAGTGCAATAGTTAACTGTATAAACGGATATGCGTCTACGGTTATACAGAATACCTTAGATCAACCAAAGCAACTGATTATTAGACGACCCTTTACAGTGACACGATATGACGGTAATGAATGTGACTTAAACATGACAAAGGACATGAACGAAATAGAAACAGATTATTTGCTTGAAGAAAATTTAAGTAAACTCAGACTTGACGCAGTGTTGAAATATCCCATTCCGAAAACACCGACTGAAATTAAAAGCTTCTTAGGTCTAGTAGGATATTACAGACGATTTATAAAGGACTTTGCAAAGGTAACCCAACCCCTGACAGCTTGTTTGAAGAAACGTAACGGAATTGTAATTGACCAGAAGTACATTGACGCATTTAATAAATGCAAAGAACTCTTGACGCATGCCCCATTGTTACAGTACCCTAACTTTGACAACCCTTTCGTGCTTACGACTGACGCGTCAAATGTAGCGGTAGGTGCAGTACTATCCCAGGGACCGATTGGTAGTGATAGACCGGTGGCGTATGCTAGTCGAACACTCAGTGACACAGAATCACGTTACAGTACGATTGAACGTGAATTGCTCGCTATTATCTGGGCAGTGAAACATTTTAGGCCTTATTTATACGGTCGTAAATTTTTCATATACACAGATCATCGACCATTAGTATGGCTTCGATCTCTGAAAGACCCGAGTAGCAAACTCACTCGTTGGAGGTTGCGTTTACAGGATTATGATTACGAATTAATTCATAAGAGCGGTAAACAGAACACCAACGCAGACGCCTTGTCTAGGATTAAGATCAATGCTATAGATTCGGATAATGAGGATCAATCGATGGCAGTTAACGTTGATGATAAAGAACAGAGACTAAAGAAACACCTAGATGAAATAGTTGAGGATATAGGAAAGATAGCTCGAAAGAAAACGGCACGTAACGACTCATCAACGATAACAGTATCAGATTCGAGTAGGACAGCGACAGTCAGTCCAATAGCAATCTCCGACACACTGTCAATACATAGTATTGACAACGACGAATACCCTGTGCGATCAGAATCAAGTAAATCTCAAACAGTTCATTCAGCTTTAGAATTAGAATCCACTGGAATACCGATTTTACATGAGGCAATTGACACCAAGCCTAACCAAATCTTGGTATACTCATGGTTTAAAAATGAGATGCAAGTTAGAAATCTTTCTCGAACTAAACAAAAGGTTTTGGAAGTTTTCCTACCCCTAGATAATTCAGAACTAATTAAAGAATTTTTAAAACAATACATAAAACCAAAAATTAAGTATTTTATTTACTTTGAGGAAAAAGAACATCGTAAATTATTTGGAAATATAATTATTCAACTTTTCAAGAAAGGTATGATTAATTTCTATGAATGCACAGAGCGGGTAGTTGCTATTGAAGATGAAAATGAACAAAGGGCAGTAATAGTTAAATATCATGAAGGAAAGACATGCCACCGCGGTATTAAGGAAACGTTGGTTAGGATTCGTAGAAATTATTATTGGGATAGAATGCAAGAAATAGTAACAGCAGTCATAAATGCTTGCGAAGCATGCCAGAAAATGAAATATGATAGGAAACCCATCAAGCCTATCTTACAATTAACGCAAACACAAGAGGCCCCTTTTCAAGAGATTTTTATAGACCTTTTTAGCATTGAAGGAAAAACCTATCTGACACTTATTGATGCTTTCAGTAAGTTAGGACAGGCAATTGAAATTCAAGGAAAATCAACACCTGAAGTAATCAGAGCTTTGATGAAGTACTTTTCATATTACGGCATCCCCCGAAGGATCAGTTCAGACCCCGGTACTGAGTTTAATAATGAATTAATGAAAGAATTTCTAAGTTTACATAAAATTGAACTTCACGTTGGTACGCCCAATAACCCTAATTCAATGGGGCTTATTGAACGTTTCCATTCCACAATAATTGAAATTTATAGATTGGCTAAATATGAAAAACGCTGTACGGATGCAGCATCAGTTATGACGTATTCAGTTATGGCTTATAATCATACCATTCATTCTGTTACTGAACTAACTCCATTTGAAGTGGTATTCGGACACACTGATACAAGCAGCCCTTATGGCATCGAATTAGAAAAGCGTTATTTCCAGAAACTGGTTAAAGATCATGCTAAGCGAACTAAAGTATTGTATGAGAATTTGGTAGAAAAGATGATAACAACTAAAGGGAAGAATAGGGAAAAGAAAGGTGGTGAACTTGAAGTAGAGTTTCCTCTAGGAAAGACAATTTTTGCTAAAGATGTTAATAAGCGGAAAAGCAAAGATAAACCTCGATATGTAAAAGCGAAGGTAGTAGGTGAACCCGAGAGAAACGTTTTGCCTATCCAAGTAGGGGAAAGGAAAACGAAAGTTCCTATAAAAAATATCAAACGTCCTCCACAGGTGGTGCAGCATACTGCTGGTAGCAGTGCCGACCCTGGCCCTTCGTCTGCAAAACCTTAATGGCAACCCGGGAATACTTCCGATAAAAGAAGGTCAAGCATACGTGCAAATTAATCATTGGACTATAGTTAAGGTTATTCATTTGGAAAAGATTTATAATGATTTAAATTATATTGCAACAAACTATGAGCAGCTATGTAAACTGATCGATTGGAATGCACCATATTCTCATGAAATGAGAAGTATAAAATCACATACAGAGTTCATACGCGATATAACTAAAGATAAATACCGACAACTTGTTCCACAGCAGCGTTATAAAAGAGGTCTCATAAATCCATTGGGTTCTATTATAAAAATTGTTACAGGGAATCTTGATCATGACGATGCAATTAAATTTGATAAACTCACTTCTGATTTAAGTCATGACCAAATTATCATTTCTAAGAAATTAACTTTGGTTTCAAAAATGTTTGACAGTTTCATAAATGTAACTGAAACGATTAATCAGAATACTGTAAATTTAGATAACCGTTTAAAGAAGGCTGAGATAATGTTAAGAGATTTAACTGCTAAGGGAAATAATTGGATTTTCCACACATACATTATTGGATTATTTAACGTTTTTACAAGCAGTTTTCGTACCATCTTTATAAGACTAAGTGAAATTGAAACTGCTCTAGCATTAAGTAAGGTCTCAATATTACATCAATCTATCGTGAACTCTACAGAACTTATGTATCATTTGAAATTAATTGCTGACTCTGAAAGCTTAGTGTATTCGCCTATCGATGAAAATTTGTTAAAATTAGAGGAAACTATTTGTGTAAAATCTTTTGTTAAGAAAAACCAGATCACGTTCATTATGGAAATTCCAGTTACTGATAATTGTACTTATAATTATTTTAAATTGTACTCCTTACCAATTTTCCACCAATCCGAAAATAAAACCTTTGCCATTTTCCCTAAATATCCTTACCTATTGGCGAAAGGGATGAAATACTTACCAATTGCGAAACCGTGCCGCCCGTTATCTACTGGCGACCATTTTCTATGTTCTGCAGACAACCGAGCCCTGTACCATGAGCTCACTTGTATGGAGCAGCTGATGAAATTTGACGATGACCCCACTTGCTGTACGCCGCATCAGGTCCACATTGAGAAGGTCAAAGTCCAGCAAGTCAACTCTGATAATTGGATTTTATATAGTAGACTGAAGACTACTCTAATTAAATACTGTGACAACGAGGTCAGCACCAAGCAACCTGTATTCGGAACTTACCTCGTGACCATCGACGAGCCATGTAATTTGGAAATCAACGGAATTCGTATGGGTCACCGTATCATCATAGAATCAGATGTTGTGGAGCCGATCCCGATCCTCGTCTTACCGCAGCTACCTAAGAACGCGAGTCTATCCAGTGCACGCGCACTCGACATGAAGGGTATCAGCTTAGATGAAGTTAAATTCATGGCGTACTCTTTAAAACATAGTGCAGTGATCGAAAGTGTTTTAAACGAAAGGAAAGACTTTAGCTTCGGTGAAAATTTAGGATACGTAACTTTAGGATTAGTTATCTTTAGTTTTTTCATGTTTTTATTGTATGTGTATCGCTTAAAATTGTTTAGATTCCTATTTGATAAGAAAAATTATCGGAACAAATCCCAAATCGATCCAACCGATAATTTTCCTCTTAGGGATGGAGGAGTTATAGTTACGCCTAACCCCTCTGCCCTAGATTAATTTAGACTTATAGTTTTGCTGCATTTACAAATGCACTTCTTAGAATTTAAGCTTTGTTTCATCTTAGCCAACACAGCAGTTCTTGCATCGACTATCGTGTTGGCTCTCTGTACTTTGATTCATTATTAAATCCACCTCAAATCGGTGCGAACGTAATCCTAGTTTTAATTTAGATTTAATCAATTAAAATTACATATTTTTAAAAATCTAACTTCGCGTTCCCGAACCAAGAGTAAGTAGTGTGTATTTATTATAGAACTGTTTAGTCTGCTCATTATAAGTATATTTTTATAATCGTTTGTAAGAAATACATCGAAATAACTTCTAGAAAAGGCCCAAAAAAGTTCGTTACGATGTGACTGATTTCGAAGTGATTTAGTACTATGTTTGTTAGTAAATACAGTAATAATAGTGTAAAATTGATTGTAACTCGTTTACACAACGATCTAACTGTGCATTATGGTCATTTTAGTAAAATAAAAACAGAAAAAAATGATGAACAATGCACGTGCAAAATGGCGGGCGTCAGTCAATATCCAGCGAGCCATTTTGGTCTTTATTTGTATATTACTAAGGTCGTAGTATGCCGGTCGATGATGTGAAAGTTTTTTGTCGAATGTTTTCAATAGGGACGTGCAGGGTCGATAATTATACGATGAAGTTTTGATAATATCGATAGTGATCGTGGCATCTCATAATAAATTTATATTTACTTTTACGTCATAACTTTGTTATTTATACTGATATTGAAATGATTTTTTTTATTAGTTTTTATTATAAGAAAATTACGACACAGGGGTAATACGAGTACTATTACGACAAAACTTTTTGTTTCTTGACAACCTCAGTGACGTCTGTCTGCGACGCGGGAGATTGCGGGTTCGATTCCCGCCTCGGGTCAAATTTGTGCATAATTTGCAAAAAAATGTTCCGGTATTCTGGGTTTTTTCGATCTGTAGAGGGATAGTATTATATTTTTAACCGACAAAAAAAGAAAGAGGTTCTCAATTCGATCCGTATGTTTTTTAGGTAGTATTAGATTATATTAATTATATCAGTTATCTAGTAGTACCCATAAAACAAGCTCAGTTTACTTTAGGGTTAGATGATGATGTGTAGATTGTTCATCAATAATATATTTACTTTTTGTTTTAGACATGTCAACGTGGCGCACTAATGAAGATCCGCCTGCGGACGTCCTAGAACTTTTATTTGCAGAAGAGGAAGGATCTATGAGTGATGATGATGGGATAAGCGACCTCGGAGACGATGAGGTAGTAACCCACTTTAGTTTGCTGTATAATTTGTTATGATTTTCTAGTGTCAGAGTTTTTTTTGGCATGTGGCTTTTGGGTAGCAGTTTTTTGCAAAGACGTTTTTCCTATGTTTTATCGTGAAATAATGGCCCAACCTCCATACCAGCCCCATTCATCACGCTGGGAGATGTCACCACGAGAGGTAATGCTTTATTGTGGTTTACGGTTATAGTTTATATTACTTATGGGTTGCAGTGCACTTACGCTTTTTATGTTTGTATTCTTAGAATTATGCTTGCGAGTCGCCGGAGGCTCCAGCATACTCTCCACTCACGTCCCCAGAGCGCCGCGAGAGCTTGCCGCGAATGGTACGCTTTCGTTATTTTGTTAGGTTTACGATATTGCCGTAATTATAGCAGTTGGATTTCTTTATTTTATTCACTTTTTTGTATCTTTTATTTAGCATCAAATTATTAAATTAGATATCACCTTTTAGGACGAACAAGCGTCTCCACGCTCAGCGCCCCGCGACAGGTCCCGGTCACCATTAGGACCATCATTTTCGTCAGAATCGTAAGTGTAATGCTGAATATTGTAAATATATATAAATACTAGCCGACGTTATCCTGTCCTGTGTAGTCAAAACTGTTGTCAGATTTTTTGCGCACCAGTGCCATCTATACCAAAATTATACCTTTTGCATTTTTTTATCACTTTGGAAATGTTTTTCGGATTTTCAACCGCCCTTTGTTTTAATCGAGCATTATATCTACATCGACAGCAAATTTCATCATAATTCGTTCTGTCGTTTAGGCCTGATTGTCCTGCAAACATACAGACATCCTCACAAGCTTTCGCATTTATAATATTATTAGGATAAATAAATATGTAACGATCTTGTTATAATAATATAGTATTTGTTTTCACAGCGCACCTGTGGTCCTGCGGATTTTCGATGAAAATGGCGTGCCGCTGGACGCTGACGTGGAGGACAACTCATTTTTAGCCCCGGATACCCACTCTTTGTATGTGTCCCCTGGAGAGCGTGATAGAGACGTACGCAATAGAGATGTACGCAATAGAAGAACGAGTGGGCGAAGAGGTGGTCGAAGGGGTGTTAGGGGTGTGCGAGGACAGAGTGGACGTAGGGGTGGGTATCCGAACCGGGGCCGTAGGGGGGGACATCAGTGGGAGATGGGACACCCACTGAATGAAATTTGGATGAATGATGAAGACGTCCCTCCTGAATTGGTAAGTTTGGTGACGGATGTATTGAGGAGACGACAGATGAGTTTGCAAGATGGTGCCAGGGTTGAAAGAAACGATGAACGAGAGGATGCTAGCGAGAGTGAAAATGATGATGAATTTCTCGACGCTAGTGATGGAGCTGATACTCTCCCTAGACTAGAAGGCCAGAATCTCCACTTTGAATGGTCTTCTATGGAGACCTTTCAAGGTCGAGAAGAAAATTTTAAGCCTGAGCGCACTGGTTCGGTTCATGTTTTCAATTCGGCCTATGACGCTTTTCGTGCCTATTGGGACGATGGCGTCTTAGAACTTATTGCGACTGAAACGAACCTGTATGCCAGTAAAATTGCTTCTGCTGCTTTCCAGGCTGAGTGGTTCCCCACTAATTTTCATGAAATTTTGTGCCTCTTTTCGTTCTGGATGATGCTGGGGATCGTCAAAATGCCAACCGTTACAAGTTGCTTTTCTGTCGATCCACTCTTGAAAACGGAAGTTTTCAGACGCATGTTCACACGAAGAAGGTACGAAATGCTTACTAGAGCATTACATTTTATAGATTCTGACCCCGCTATGAATACTCCAAATCTCTCCAACACTAGCGCCAGAAGCTCTGACCGATTACACCGTTCGAGGCCAATAATCACACATTTAAATTCAGCATTTCAATCGAATTATATTTTAAGTAAAGACATTTGCATAGACGAAAGTTTGACCCTCTGGAAAGGGAGATTGAACCTCAAGCAGTATATTCGGAGCAAAGCTTCTAAGTTTGGGATCAAAACATTCGAGCTTTGTGAGAGTGCCACCGGTTACCTGTGGTCTTTCATTGTTTATACTGGTAAACATACCACAACAGATTTAGAGCAGTCGCCCGGTACTCTTAAGAGTACAGCTGTTGTGAAAAAGCTCATTGGTCCCCTACTGAACAAAGGGTATAGATTATTTATGGATAATTGGTATAATTCACCCCTATTAGCTAGATTTCTGAAGCTCAATGGTACCGACTGTGTTGGTACTTTGAGAGCTTCCCGCCGCGATGTTCCCATTTTAATAAATAAGGCTCCTCTTCAAAGGGGCGAGTACATTTCCAGACATTCTGGCGATGTCACAGTATTGTCATGGCAAGACAAGAAACGAATAACCATGATTTCCACTTGTCATGGTTCATCTACTGCCTTGCCTACAGTCTCTTCTAGACAATCATCTCGGCCAGTGCCATTTAAACCACAAGTGGTGCTGGACTACAATAAATTCATGGGGGGGGGTTGATTTAAAAGACCAAATGTTGGAGCCTTATTTATTAGAAAGGAAACGTTACAGAAAATGGTACATGAAACTTTTTAAACGCCTTTTGAATGTATCCATTCTCAACTCTCGTACTCTTCTGCGGTCTTCCACCCAGAAGAATTTCGATCATTTAGCTTTCCGCCTTCAGCTTGTAGATTCCATCCTCACAAAACATCTTTCGCATTGTCCGCAAAGCCGTAAATACACTGTCTCCAGCAGTGTGTCTACGCACGGACAACCAAATAGATTTAGCAATTCGACACATTGGCCCGTTTTACTGGAACCGACAGAGTACACTTCAGCGCGCAACCGGGGTTTCCGGAAGCGTTGTTTTGTTTGTCTGCAAGAAGGCCGTAAGAACCAGACAACGCCTTATTGCTGCGAATCCTGTCGCGTGCCAATCCTGTCGTTGTGTATAAAGGATTGTTTTAAATCATATCATACATCATCATAATAACATATTATATATATATATATACGTATATAGGGAGTTTGGTAATATATGCAAAAAAATGAAAGGGGTTGTTTAGATGAGCATAATAAATAAATTTGTGAAATGTTTACCAAAGAAATGTGAAATTTATTTTAGCATGTTAAAAGAAACACTTTAATAAACTTATGTTGTGCTATTGCATAATGCTTGGCATCTAACCACAGACTGGTGGCGTCTCGAGATATCTCTTGTTGTCCCTTTCTAACCCGAAACCCGCAGCCATTTCCGAAAGAGATATCAAAAATACATGCCTGCCTACGGTAGTAGGTACTAGCCTACCATAGATCTACGTTTTGAGTTATAAATCAGTAAGCCGTAGCTACTAGGTAAAAAAATATCCCTACAGGTGCCTCTACATTCGCTTGTTCTTTCTTGGTCCAGAGTAGTACCTACAAGCGATCGGTGTCACTGACTCGAATTATGATAGGTCGGAAGACAGGTATTTTTGGCCTAACCTAGGTAGGTACATACCTACATTAATTTAATTCGTCGTGTCACTCACTAGTTCTTTCTTGGTCACTGTGAGCTAGGTAGGTACCTACGTCAGTGCAGTGATTAGGTTGAGATAGATAGGTATTAGAGCCCAGGTGGCGTTTCACAAATGCCTACCGCTCACTTAGGCAGAGTGACCAAGACTAAATTAGATAGGGTAGACGTGATCTTTGCAATGACTAGCTAAACTACAGAGAAAAATTTATAAATAAAAAACAGCTGAAGTAGTATTTTAAAAGATTTATTCAATTCAAAATGAAGTACCTAATCAATTTAGGTAAACTCGAGCTTTCCAACACACTTTTATTAGGCTGTCGACTGATAAATTAACGTGAAAAAGTAGTAGGTAGCTCTTACCTCAAATCGAGAGGTAAGTAGGAGGTGCCTTCACTTTATCAACGATAATTTGGCGTGTTTAAAAGTTCATTAGCTACCTATGTAACTACAAAATATGTACAACACAGCTATCAGTTATTTACGACATTTAGTTGGTACCTATTTACAGAATGTACAGTTACACAGTAACTTACACTAGTTATCTACAGTTATTATCACAGATAGGTATAGCTACACAATTTTATTCACAAAAGTTGTTGCACGTACCTTCTTGATCTAGAGTCTAGGAAGAATAGCACGGCCAATGCAATACACACGAACTCGTGCCAACACGTGACTCTGTCACTTCGCACCACATTAATAGCGTTCACAATTCGCGTTCTAAGTCACTTTCTATTGTATGGCCATAGTTAGTCTATTGTATGGCCATAGTCCTTTACCCTACCCCACAAATAAAAATCTAAGGGGGTTAAGTCCGGTGAGCGTGCGGGCTGTGCAACTGGCCCTCCGCGCCCAATCCATCGATTACCATAAGCACTGCCCAGGTATTCGCGCACTCGCCGATCGTAGTCCTTGTCGATCTTCCAAGGTCCGTGCTGCAGCAGACACAAACAAAACCGCATTCTGGTCTCGTAGTCAGGAGTCCAGAGCTCCTGCACTGGTGTAAAACTATACGGGTGCTGGCCTTCCTCCCTAAGACTTTACCCATAGGTAGCGCTATCACCGTACACGCGGGCCGCGTCACAAGTGCTCGCCAGCGGATCCTCTTCAAAAAATTCCATGCGCGCTGAATAGCGAGGTGGCCTGCCCGCCTCAACATGGGGCTGGAATTCACTGCTCTCCCTGTGCCGCGGAACAGTCCGCGTGCCCTGCTGGTTCCGTGCCATATCTGATAAAAGTCCTGCGCTCTTGACAGGACCACTTTCCGTGGAGTACCTGTAGTTAAGTATCGCAATTTTTCTAAATCCGTCCGCACAATTAGAAATGAAATCAACTACTGAATTGATTCAAAATAATAAATAATTAATTGCACGAACGCCGACACGTGCCAAAGTGCCCGCCTTCTTACACTAGGGCTGGGAAATCAATACCGGTTCTGACTTTCGGTGTTGGACGATCCGAAATTGGATTAGCTAGTTAGGATACACAAGTCGACCTAATAAAAGCTTGTTCAAAACATCGTAAATCAAAACCGAACTAGTTTTACAAAATACGCGTAGGTCAATCTGTCATACAATCTGTGAGTAGTAGTAGAGCTCTCTGTGAAAGAGTTTGTCCGGGAAAGTACTACCACCATACCTATTTCTGCTGCCAAATAGTAAACTCGCATTTTTGTGTTCCGGTTTGAAGGGTAAGGGTATCGGTGAAATTACAGGCACATGAGACTTAACCCTTTCGACTCAGAACTGTGGAAACAATGTAGTGTAATTATTGATCGAGCCAAGCGAGATCTCTAAATCAACTTGGGCAAATCGGCGTTGTATGTATGTATGTATGTTTGTCCGAGGATAACTTTCGAAGCGTTTATCCGATTATCGTGTAATTTTATACATAGGTAGTTAGTGATGGCGCAATTTTGGTGGGACTAAATGAGCTAAAAACGTTGGGGTTTGTCGAGATATTGGGGTTCTAAATGAAACTATTAGGTCAAGTGGGAAGTCAAATGAAATATTCATTGATACATTTAGACTCCGTTTTTATTTTTGGTAAAGTTTTTATAGTTTTTGAGTTATTAGCCATAATAAAAATTGAACTTTGACAAAATTCACAGGGTACACCATTGACCCTACAGTGCTGTAATTTGGTATGCGTGTAGCTTAAGTGACAAAAAAGCTAAAGTTTGAAACCCAGAATAACTGCAATTTGTACCCCAAAAAAGAATAACCAAATAACATGAACTCCCGTTACCTGTAATTTTAGTGAAACTGTAGGTCAAGTTAGTTGGTTATTTATTTTGTGGCAATATTTTGATAGTCACGATGATCGGATCAACGCTTCGAAAGTTATACTCGGACAAACGAACATACAAACAAACAACGGCGATTTGCCTAAGTTGATTTAGAGATCTCGCTACACTCGATTAAAAAAAAAGATTTTATTCAAATACAATCGATTCAAACATTTACGTTAATACCGGTAACCGGTGTAGCGAGGTATTGTAAGCCGTACATCCCTTCGCGCGGCATATCAAAAAGAACTCGAAAGAATAAGCGGTTAGTCAAAGGTGCCGCTTCGATTCTTTGAGCTCGCCGCCCCCAATAGGTACTTTGTTTTGTAAACAGGGCTATGACCCAATGATACCTACTCATTAAATCACAGCTGTTATTGCCTTTGTTTGATGTAATTTGCATGTTCTTTTTTGTGAATTAAACTTTATTCTTATTCTTCTCTTCTTCTTCGGCAGAAACCAGAATTGAAAAAAGACTCATCAATTTTGACAATGCACTAGATACCTATCTCTCAAAGAATTGGATAAAGTAGGACCTACCTAATTGGAATAATTTCAATAAGTTTACTGTGGCTAAAGTGGGCAGTTTGCAGATAACCAATCCCGGGTCCACAATTTCTAGGCATTTCCAGGCCAATGTCCACCTAAGCGCAGATTTGTAGAGATGAGAATACTATGGGAAAATAACTAATAGCATATCGATATTCCGACATCTCTCCGCTCAGCTTTAGTGGAAACGGTCAAGCGGCATGTCTTATTTTCTACAGTGCATTCGCATCGTGGTTCTAAGCAGAGAGCGCTTAAAGAAAGGATATAAGTAGCAAATCTACGCTTTTGTGGATTAAGGCCTTTATGTCTTTGGATGTCGACTGCAAGCTTAGGCAGTAAGTTTTATATCGAATTAATCACCTAAACTTAGTCGATTTTCTTTAAAATTTGTATATATAACTAGTAGTTTTTTTTTCCGAGATGTCTTTTTTTATGTTTTGAGAAAACGTCCCTTGAATATCGTCAGTATATTACCAAACACCCTGTATATACATATATCATAATTCTTCCTAACAATTATTCATAAAAATCTATTGTGTGATAGATATTTTAAGAAGAGAGGCCTATACCCAGCAGTGGAATGTGAGCAGAATTGAAGCAGAATGTGACAGTCCAGCAGAATGGATGATGAGCTATTTTATGAAAGCAGAGTGGTAGGTGTAATGATTGTGGATTTTTTATTGTTGAATATTTCAATTGTTTTTATATAAATATTTTGTTTTTATTGCGCAAATGAAAAACATTTTTCTTTAACATTTTTAAATATCTGAATGTTGATGATGATTATTTTGTTGGTTATATTATTTTGTGTATGAAAAACTAAATTTTTCATAAAAAAAATTATATATCAGGCTGTTGATGATGATTATTTTGTTAGTTGTATTATTTTGTGTTTTGTGAGCATATGAAAAACTAAATATATTCATTGAAATTTTGTAATATCAAAATGTTAGTAATGAGTATTTTGTTGGTTATATTATTATGTGTATGAAAAACTAAATTTTTCATAAAAAAAATTATATATCAGGCTGTTGATGATGATGATGATGATTTTGTTTGTTGTATAGTTTAGATCTCACATAAAAATCTAAATTTCAATAAATTTTATCTTTACTTTTGGTGAGTAAAAAAAAAATGTGTGTAATTTTTGTTGCATGGTGTGAATGTTTATTCATGATTATTGTAAATAAAATGTTTTGTTTTTCATTTGAAATTGTATTTTTATTCAAGTAGACTAAATACTGTACAAAAAGTAAAACTATCGATAAAATGTGTGATGTGAAGTGAAGGTCATCCCTAGTGGTTTTTTTTCGTCGTCGCGTCGAGTTTCAAGTTGTGTTATTGAAAGAATTTCAAGTTCTTTCGTCAGTTAGTTTACATAATTAGACAGCATAGGTCCTTGTTCTTTGGATTTCATTACAGTATCCATTTATTTTTTGGAAACCAGCCTACAAAATGGTTTCAAAAGTTTGAACCTGCAAAACAAATATAATATTTGACTGGACACTTTATTTTGATGCCTAAATAGATAGATAATAAATCAATTAGTACATTGTTGTTTACAGAATGATAAAATATGCTTTGGTTACAGAGTTATTACATATTTTGTACGACGCAGTATTTTCTAGTATTTCTAGTCGGGCGCAATGGCTGCCAAATGCCAATTTTATTTTGACAGTAAAGTGTCAAGATGGAGGGGTTAATCTCTGTGGCAAACTGGCAAAATGGTTTTGTTTGTTTGTTTAGTCTGTGTGTGTTGTTTATTTGCGTCAAAGAGGATTTAAATAAAATAGTTTGTTGCGTTATTGGAACTCGGAAAGAATGAGAGGAGAGATCGGTTCATTAATTTTGAATTATCAAGGCAAAGCATGAGAATTCACACTGGTGAAAAGCCAGTGTGAAATCTGGGCTGAATACCTGTACCAAGTGCCCTAAACAGTCGTTTATGTGTTAAACCATGCTTGAATCAATAGGTGCCTACATACCAACCAAATTTCATCAAAATCGGTTCAGCCGTTACGATGTGATTGAGTAACAAACAAACATCCAAATTTTCGCATTTATAATATTAGTGTGATGTAAGTTCACAGATTCATTATGAGAAGGAACACTGGAGAAAAGCCATACCTAACGATCAAAATCACCGATGATATCAGGCATGGTATGGAATCTGAGCTGGTCACTGTCCTATCCCTGCTGGATTTCAGCAATGGCTTTAACAATGTGGATTTCGATATACTGTTAGCTTTTCTTCGCTCTCTTAACATATCTCCAACAGTAATTGACTGGTTTCGTAGTTACCTGTTTGGACGCCGGCAACGTATCCGTATTGACGACACATTTTCGTCTTGGTGTCAATTGAGTGCTGGTGTACCTCAGGGCGGCTTTTTATCTCCTCTTCTTTTTGCCATCTTTATTAATTCCATCTCTGAACAACTCTCTTCGTCCTACCACCTCTATGCAGATGATTTGCACCCAAGCCCCTGTTGGATGGTTACATGAAGCAATTACTGACATAAATAGTGATCTCCAGAGTATTCTTCAGTGGAGCAAATCATACGGGCTGAAAGTAAATCCAACGAAAACTCAAGTGATTGTAATAAATGCTCGCGGATGATTACACAAATCGATTGGCTTGATTTACCTGAAGTAAAATTTGACGGTACATCAATAGAAGTTAGCAAGGTAGTCGAGAATCTGGGGGTACTCATGGATCGTCAGTTATCTTGGGGACCACAACTAGCAGCGGTAAGCCGAAAGATCTTTTCTGCAGCTGCCTCTCTTAAACGGCTGCGAAACTTCCTTCCAACTTCCACCAAAATTGCACTTGCACAGACATTGCTGCATCCCATTCTCGATTACGCTGACGCCAGCTATCTTGATTTAACTGAAGACCAACTCAACAAGCTTGAACGTTTTCAGAATTTCTCTATTAGATTAATATTTGCCTTGCGCAAGTTCGACCACATTTCTGAGTATCGCCACAGACTTAAGTGGTTACCCATCCGCCTTCGCCGGAATGCGCATATCCTTTCCAGCATCCTTTTCATCCCTTCTACTCCGTCCTACCTCAAAGAACGCTTCGACTTTCTTCACCTTTCCAACTCTGGATCCTTACGTTCCTCTGAAACCCTTCAATTAAAAACTCCCCACCATACCTCAGTATTTTATAGTACCTCTTTTACTCTGCAGGCTACCAAACTCTGGAACCTACCTACCTGTCTCAATTCATCATGCAAAATCTCTCCCTATCTTTAAAAACATGGTCAGACAACACTTTATGTCATCCATCGCTCACTAGGCCATTTATTTATTTATACATTTTTATAATTTATGTATGTATGGTGACAATATATCTTAATATTAATATTTATGTAATTTTATGATTATATTATTTAATTTAATTAAACATTTTATTTTATATATTTTAGAACTATATTTTTTATAAATTGTAATATATGCTTGTTTTAAAAAAAAAACTGATTCTAAAAAAAAATTAAAAAATCTTATGCCACCGTCCTTATTTGTTCATATAGATCCTGTCCATCCAAAGGTTGCCTGGAAGAGATCGCTTTTAGCGATAAGGCCGCCCATTGTACCTATGATTTAAAATTGTATTTTCTTTTATATGTTTGTATTTAATGGTGTGCAATAAAGAAATTATCTAATCTAACGTTTCGCCTTCTCTGCAATTAGTACCTTGAAAAACACGTCCATAGGCTCCTCTTAGTTAGATGCTAAGCCATTTGCCTGTGATGTGATGAGTGAGTGTGGGAAAACATTTAGTACCTACAACGCATTAAAATACATTGTGGAAAGACTGCCTGCAAAGAGACATCTTTAGAAGAAATAATAATAAGTAATTGATTCAAGAACATCTATTGTCGAATTGAAGTTCAGATTAAATGTTACAAGGTATAAGTTTTTCTAAATTGTTGTATTTTTTATATTTAATTGATTAGGGTTTTCTAAGCTAAAATTCACAGCATTTTCTTAAAAAGTTACAGACATTGAGATAATCTATAATTGCAGTCTTATTGTATGAATAAAGATCACTTTATTATGTGTTAGTCCAAAGTTATTATTTAGTTGAATAGGTAAGTACCTATTAAAAAAAATTGTGTAAGTATAACTTTGTAGTACAAGACCAATAAATTATTCCTATTGCACAAAAATACAGATATGCTAATTATATCTACCTACCTAACTGAATAAAACATGAAGTTACTTGAACAAGAAAATAAGAATTCAATAACAATTTAAATATAATCAAGCAA
This sequence comes from Philereme vetulata, assembly GCA_918857605.2. NCBI lineage: Eukaryota > Metazoa > Arthropoda > Insecta > Lepidoptera > Geometridae > Philereme > Philereme vetulata. The sequence continues at coordinate 1,453,263 of OU975425.1, forward strand.
GGCAAACAAAAAAACTAATATAAGTAATTACACATTAATACAACTAAAACAAATTAACTTAATAGGTATATCAATCACTAAACTCTGTTATGGGGTCTACCTATATACTAACATAAAAGTTGTAGTAGGGCATAGCGCATCAATCTGAAAGCTGATGGCTGTTGGGGAGAAAAGTGCACTGGAAACCTCAGCATAAGATGAAAACTAGATGAAAAGACAAAACAAAGGTTGCTGGGAGCTGTTAAGTGCAGGCTGTACAAGACTGGTCACTCTGGACAGGCCTAAGTTTAGAAGTAGACATCCATTCGCTTAAACGATAATAACATAGTTTTGGGCTTTATATGGACTTAACCCATAAATAATACTTATCATACAAATACCTAAGCTCTTCTAACCACACTATGTCTCTCTCTACACTTGTAGCCACACAATCATACACAGAAATCATCCTCTGGCCTTTATTATCTACAAAAATATCACCAACTATACTCAGATAACTTCCTTCTGTTATATTTAGCTTTTTACTTTTAATTTTCTGCATAAGCTTCGACATAGTAACAATGTTTTCATCTCCGAATTTAGAAGTGGCAGCAAAGTGATAGTTCAGATTGTTAATAATATCACTTTTTGGAGTAGAATTTGACTTGCTTGAATCGTAGTAGCATTGAACTGTGCCTGTTGGATCACTCAGTTCTAAGTTCGTGGTTGTTTCTGTGGTATTGTAGACGGAAGTAACGACTCCATGTATCATCACATTTTTAAATTGGAGCCCGAGATATTCGTAAATGTATTTTTCTGTCGTTTGGTTTGCACGGAATACATCCTGGATGAACAGCTTTAGTGGGCTCGTTTGGAAGTTATTCATTGCTTGTTACATTTAGGTCCCTACTTATGTAATCTTTTTAAACTAATCTTTGATGTTTTACAATGTTTCTTAGCGTATGTAGATACTGGAAAATACGATACGCATAAATCCGCTGAATTTACAAACGGAAAATTCGTATTATCCCGTAACAAAAAGCAAATAAAAATAAACAATTTTTGACAATACCAAATAAATTGATTTTGACTTGACATGACACTAACATTGACGGTTCTCATGGTCAGTGACGAGACGTGACACTACTACCGTGCATCAACATCATTGCCTTGCAGCCACCTTGCAGCGTTACGGCCATCAAGATACAGACTCAAAGCTCAATGAGCTTTTTCAATCTAACATTAAGCCCGGCTTGTACAATCCCTAAACGTACCCACATATTATAATATTATGTCTTTTGTTGTACAACAGTCACAAAAGTTGTACAGTTAAAAAAATCTCATTCTCTAGATATTATTATCACCAGGCTGTATCTTATGAACCGTGATATAGTCTGTTCAATAAGAGAAGAGTTGTAGGAATTGAGGTCGCACGTGTGCCAATATACTACTTTTGTTGCGTTGACAACACTGCTCTGTCAATGCCAGTACGACTAAAAGTTTTTGATACTTGGTAGACAGACATTCATAGACACTAACTGTTGTCATCAGTAGGTACTTACTTGCTATTAAGTAGGTAGGTTGGTACGTATCTTCGCATAATGCTGATTAAAATTGGCTACCATAGCACAGCACAGGTGTTATGTGATGAGCCAAAAATAATGGGCATGCATGATTCTACTGAGGTTTAAGTGCTGGCTTTAATAAAAATTATTTATATAGGATAGTGGCTAGCTATGTTGTAAGTCTAACGTGCTTCCATGGAGCATGGCCTTTCTACTCTTCTAGTACCTACCTACTGATGAGTTGCACTGGACTGCATACCCAGACTTAAAAAATTAAACATGGAGACATTTTATAATTTTATTAACTTTATCTTAATATACAGTAAAAATTGACAATTATAGATAATACAAGGGTAAAAATACTTCAGCAGATTATCATTACGACATGAATGATGAGAACTTTACGAAATGGGTAATACAAAAACGTATACCCAATCTTACCGAACCATCGGTGATTTTGATGGATAATGCATCTTATCACAGTGTACGTTATTGAAGCATTTATTTATTATGAGCAGCAATTCCTTGGCTGATACATTAACATTCTTTGATGCAACATCTCGTTGAACTAAACTCCATAATAATTCTATTGCATTTAAATCGCAATGATACGGCGGTAACGTGACAACAGTGTGACCATGTGCTTCAAGTAATTGATTTATTTTGTACATGGGATCACCTTTGTTCTTTTTTATTAAAATATCCCCTCTCCGCCTCGAGCGAATAGTACTAGGCGCCTTTTATTTTGCTGCTCCAAAAATAAATATAAAAATTGTTTGAACCTAACAAAGAAGAAGTTCAAGTGTATAATTCGGTCTTCGTAAAGTACAGTGAAGTGCACAAGTGAAGGTGAAGGATAATATCTAAGGATTAAGAAGATATTCATCATTTAATACCCATTGTGTAAGCATTACGTTTTTTCATAAGTCTACCGTCACTTACCATACCAGCAAAACTTGTGAAAGCGCCTTGAAAAATTAAAGAGCAAGGTGCATTCGGGTGTTTATCAGTCTTTTTCTACTAGTAAAGGTCCGCCTCCGACATGCCTCTAAGAAGAAGTCCACCACCTTCAACATCCGAACAGACGCATCGTAAACCAGCAAGAGTTCCAAAACCCAAAGAAAAGACTGTCTTGCGACATCATCTGGCGCCCGAGACTGCATTCAGTAACACCTCGGAGGATGAAGATCGACCGACGTCTCGCTCTGACAGAGCCAAACGCAGACTTGAGGGTGCCCTTGATGCTGGCGATATACAGTCTGCGGTAGCTGAAATGAGAATGCTCTTTGCTAATATGTCCACCAAATGTGATGAACAATTCAGTTCACTTCAGGCTTCGATATTATCTCTTAAGTCAGATATGTGTGATTTGGCTGGCTCTCTCGAGTATCTGAAACAGAAACGTGACTCATTCCAAGAAAAAATTTCAAAGCTGGAGTCCGAAAAGGAAGCTAACCATAAGCAAATACAGGTCCTGGAGAGCAGAGTGGAGCTACTTGAACGTAAGTCTCAAAATTCTTGTGTAGAGTTGCGCAATGTACCTAGACTCAAGCAAACTGAGGGTAAGCCTCACCTTTGCAATATGATGACAAGTCTTGGAAGTACACTTGACGTGAATATACGGGAACAAGACATCGCTGATATCTATCGTGTTAATACGAAAGGCGAATCTACGAACCCAGTAAAGTCTAACTTTTTATTAGCTGCAGTAAAATGACGTTTTGTGGGTTGCCGGTTTTTGAAGAAAAATAAATAGGGATGTAGCTAAATGAGTGAATCATAAATGAATAATCAGTTTGGTTTTTTTTTGAGATTTAATATTAAGTTGTACCTAATGTATTTTTTAACCTATTATTATTACTATACTAGAGGATTGATCTTTTTTAGTGGAAGTATAGGGAGGTACATTCAAAATGAAACAAAAACGTCATAATAATGTTATTTAATTAATTTTTGTGAACTGAATCACATCCCTATTGAGATTAGGCTGGCAACATTATTTTACGGAATGACATTTAGAAACGTCATTTTACTGCAGCTAATAAAAAGTTAGACTATAGTAGTTGAATTTGTAAGTTTTTTGAAAAAGGAATGCCTGATAAGCTCTGTCAGGAAATTCAACAAAGGAAAAAAGAAGGAAGATAAACTCAACACGAGGCATGCTAAGATAGAGGGGGCACCGAAACCCTTGTTTGTGTCAGAGTCACTGACCCAAAAAGCAAAGCGTCTCTTTTACTTGGCAAGAGACTTTGCCAAGACCCAAGGCTACGCGTACTGCTGGAGTTCAAATGGGAACATATACCTTCGAATGAAAGAAAATATGCCACTTGTCCGTGTAAACCATGAAACCGACCTGGAGAGGCTGAAGAAAAAGTAATGACTCAACTCTACAGCTGCCATGAGCTTCTTGGACGTGCCTTATTTTCTTATTCTTACGAACCATTTGGTGCTTTTAAAATGTTTAGAATTAATACTTGTCAACACTACACCCTTTTCTATCAATCACATTGAACTTTTCAGTCTTACACAAACCATTGCCTTTATAATATTTATAACTCAACAGTTATTGTCACCAATATTACACCTTTATGCCGTCATTTATAATACGTACTGTTACCTGGTGTATATCAATATACTATACCAGTGCCATTCTATCTGGACCTCTACTAAAACACTAACCTATCATGTCTAGTAATATAAGCAACGTTGTGGAGGATCTTGATGCCCACTCTGATATTCAGTGTCACCTGGTTTATGATCCAAGGGATTGCCAAAAAATTCTTGCCACTCATATACGTGCTCTTAATGTTCTTACTGTCAATATAAGAAGCATTTTTTGTAACCTTGACTCACTCATCGTTTTCATATCCAGTACCGGTGTGGATATTGATGTTTTAGTTTTGGTTGAATGCTGGACCCAGTATGAAACACAGTCAATACCTGGTATTGACAATTATACCACGTATAGTACATCAAAAAACATCAACAAAAACGATGGCGTTGTTGTTTATATAAAAAGTTCCATATCTGCAACTGTAACAGAACCAGATTTTAATGAAGGGAGCCTTCTTAAACTAGACATTGGAAAAGATCATTGCATATTGTGTTCATACAGACCACCCAGTTTCGGCAACCCAGCAGGTTACCTAGAGTCACTTATAAAGATTCTTAACGATATTAAATATAAGAATATAATTTTCACTGGTGATATTAATATGAATATTATGCTAGACAAAGTCACTGGTCATGTTGCTGAATATATGAATATAATGGCTAGATTTGGTCTGCAACAAGGAATCGTCTATCCTACCCGAAAAGGCTCATGTCTGGATCACTTTATGGTGAAAACCACAAACAAAGTAGACACTTTTGTTTTCGAAAAGCTAACAGACCATAGTCCGGTATTGTTATCTATGACTCATGCTGACATTGTAAGAAGTGAACCTATTTTTTCTAAACTGACTACAAATTTTGCGGATATTAGCAAAATACTGGGCAACTCAGACACTTGGAAAGAGTATTTTTTGTTAAAGGACGTAAATATTGCAGCAAACTATAGTGTGAAAATAATATCTAGGAAAAAAATGCCCTTAAAACCCTGGATTACTGTAGGAGTAGTTAAATCAATACGTAATAGAAATAAATTGTATAAAAAAGTTAAATTATCAGAAGACAAAGAACTTAAAACTAAATATTTGAAATATCGTAACATATGTACCTAATAAGTTAATAAAATACCTTAAGCAAGAGTATTATAGAAACAAGTTAAATAGTAGTTTAGGTAATTCAAGGGAAACATGGAAAATTATAAAAGAGGTTTGTAACCAAAATCGTTTAAAATCATCGCCCACAGAACTGTTATTATCCAGGTCATCATGTTATCCCTCCTGTTTAGTATTCTTCGTAACCCACTATCTCCCAGCTACCTCAGAGAGCGATTTATGTTTGTATCAACTGAGGACAGAGCTGTGCGATCGTCTCGTCGTTTCCAATTGATTACTCCACAGCATAACACGGCTACTTACTCTGACTCTTACACCATAACCGCTACTCGTCTCTGGAATAATATGCCACCAAATTATTTCGAGGCTACTTCAGTAGAAGCATTCAGATTGAAAATCTATAGGCACCTTCTCGGTCAAACCGACCAAAAATGAGCAACTTAATCATTCCTTATCACTTCTTCTATTGTTATGTATGTATGTACTCGTATTTTTATTTGATAATGGTATAGTTTAGTATATGATATAAAGTATTTAAGTAGTATGTACCTATGCTATTTTTATTAGTCCTGTGCAAATTTTTCTTTAGTTCCCTTTCCTGTGCACTACCTACACATCTTTATCTACAATACACAAAGGTTATCTGGAAGAGAATGCTCTTTAGCATTAAGTTCGCCTTTGTACTAGTTTTATAAGTGCAATAAAGTATTTTCAATCAATCAATCATCCTCGCTTGACTCTTTAAACTGTGTCAACAAGTATTTTACCACTATTGGTAGAGATTTGGCAAACTGTACTCTATCCAAGCTTTGTTTAAGTGACTCTGAGCTATCAATTAATGCTAAAGAATCAGTTACTCCGCTTAATTCCATGATGTTATGTATTACCAACTGACCCATCTGAGGTTATAACATTAATAACTAAATTAAAAAATAGTCATTCAGTTGGTTCAGACAACATCTCCACCAATTTAAAAAAAAATTTAAATGTGAGCTTGCTCTACCAATTAGTTTCTTGTGTAATTTGAGTTTTAGTAGCGGAAAATTTCCTGACGAAAAAGCTATAGTTTGCCCTATTCACAAAGCAGGAGATAAATCCCTCGCATCGAATTATCGATCAATAACACTGCTTTCTACTTTTTCAAAGATTTTAGAAAAACTTATGAATAAGAGGCTCGTCAATTACTTAGAAAGTAAGGGGTTATTATCGGAAAACCAATTTGGATTCAGAACGGGACGCTCAACAGATGATGCTGTTCTAAAACTGACAACTCTTATTTCATCTCATCTTGATAATAACGATAAATGTCTCGGTGTTTTCCTTGATCTTCAAAAGGCATTTGATACTGTTTCAATCCCGATACTTTTAACTAAATTGGAAAATTTAGGTATAAGAGGATCGCCCATCAATTGGTTCAGGGACTACCTTAGTAATAGGACTTAAGTAGTCAGGATTGATCATTTATATAGTGATGATGCAGGCTGCTCATATGGGGTTCCCCAAGGTAGCACACTAGGACCTAAATTATTCCTCGTTTACATTGACGTACTGTGCAAAATTAATTTAAAGGGTGCAGATCTTATAATGTTTGCGGACGATACTGTACTTGTATTCCATGATAAATCCTGGGATGGTGTAAAAAACTGTCTGAAACAGGTCTATGCGCAGTCAGTAGTTGGTTGGAGAATAATCTACTCTCTTTGAATACTGCGAAGACCAAATATGTATGTTTTCACAAGTCCGCTGCGTCTAGTCCCTCTAACTTCAATGTGACAATACATACACATCCTTGCAACACGCTTGGGGAGCATAGAATTCCATGTAGCTGTGATGAGCTGGTGCGAGTTACATCTATTAAATATCTTGGAGTTATTATCGATTAGAAACTAACATGACAACAACATTTGACTGTCACTGCGAAAAGAATAAGATCTCTTATATACATATTTAAAAATCTCAGAGTTGTAGCTGATGATAATCTATTAATTAGAACATATAAGGCACTGGGGCAATGCGTCATAATTTATTGCATTACTTCATGAGGAGGTGCTCCTAAACCATACATGTTGGAAGCTGAAAGAGCCCAAAGAGTCCTTCTTAAAATAATGATGTACATGCCATACAGGTATCCTACAAATCTCTTGTATAGAAAACTTAGAGTCTTTAGTGTTCGTAAATTATATATATTTCAGTGCATTCGCAGATATCACCGCTTCACGGTTCCAACTTTAAATTTACCCGAAAGAAGAATTAAACGTTACCCTATTCCCAATTTGATTTGTTCTCTGGCTCGTAGACAATATAACTATAACGCATCTCGATTATATACAAAGCTTGATTCTAAATTGAATATATCTAAATATAGTAATCACCAATTAAAAGGCATATTAACGCAATTGTTAGACACGTTTGATTATGCCGGTATAGAAGACTTATTTATATAAACTTGAACATACACTCACTCATACATATACACAAACACATACACAAACATATACACACACATACACATACACAAACAAACCCACCCACACGCAAACACGCACACACACAAGACACCCACATACTCACACACATGACCCACGCTTTCACTCACTTAAACACTGATGCATACATGCAAGCATGTGTGCTATCCGACAATACATTTCTTTGTTTGTAATTTCGTTCATGTACTAGTAGACTGTAATATTTATATCATATAATTCAGGAGAGAACTGTTTCCTAGGCCACAGTTTACGCTTTTCTGGGAAACAGGGACACAACTCATCTATGTAACATTTTATGGTCACAATAAATATATTTCTATTTCTATTAAATCGATTAATTCAGCTTTGATTGCATTTTCTGGGAATGATATTCCTTTATCATTTAACCATTCTTTCATTGTGTCTTTTTTGTCACTGTTATTTGGAGGTTTATTTATACGTACACTGTGATAAGATGCATTATCCATCACAATCACTGATGGTTCGGTAAGGTTGGGTATAAGTTTTTGTGTTACCCATTTCGTAAAGTTCTCATCATTCATGTCGTGATGATAATCTGCTGAAGTATTTTTACCATTGTATGCAAGTAAACAATTATCTACAAATCCATTCCGGGTACCAGCATGTACGATAATATATCTTTCACCAAGGGAAATGGCTTTAGATACCCCAGATTCATCTGGGCCTTGCCAGCACTTGTTGACTTCATGCGCAATATGGATGTATGTCTCATCTACATAAACAATTGGTTTTTCTGTTTCTCTCAAACGGTTCATGGTTCGCAAATATTTGGCACGCCAAGCCACAATATCATGCCGCTCTATAAGTATTTTTCGTTTTGACTGACTTTTTTATATTGATATCCCATTTCTTTCTAAACACTGTGCAGACTAGACATTCCACCACCAAAATGTATGTCTTCTTTTAGTACTCTATGCAGCTTCCTTAGAGTCGGTACCTCTTTTCAAACAGTATAAAATTGTTTAACTTTGCTCCGTATGACACATTTGTCAAAATCGTCCAGAATTATTGTCTTCGCGTTCTTCCCCTGGAGTGCACCACACACCTCTTTTTACAGCACCCTCTTTTTTCATTCTAGTCACAGTGACTCTTCTAACACCTGCAACACAAAATGTTCATAATCAGTTTAATATCTAAAAACGCAAAGTATCAATATGTGTTAGTCGTACTACAAAAATAGCTAGCTGGTTAGCTTAGGCTCGAGTGATTTTTACCTAATATAGTATTTCCGTTTACGCTAATCTAATCACACACAAAACACTAAAGACGCTGTTTATTTCGTCTAAGAAATCAATGTACAGTCCAAAAATACCACAAGAAAGCGATTACATACCAGTCATTGCGACTACTCGTTCCGTAGCTTTTTTCAGGTCGATGATAGGGCTTTTTGACGCTTTTTCGCGTAGACAAAACTGTATAACATTATATATTATTTGCCTCACAGAGCTGCGGAACGTTTTTCCTCTTTTCGACATAATTATGTAATTATCTAGCACAAAAATTAGATCAACAATAATATAAGAGACAGATGACAGCTGGATTGGGTTGCCAAATAAAAATGTTAATGTTAGTTCACCAAAACGCCACGACTCTTCTCTTAATGAACATACAGTTGCAATTTTCACAGATGATGTATTTCTGTTGCCGCTCTAACAACAAATATTAAAATCAGAATAAAATAAATATTTAAGCGGGGCTCCCATACATCAAACGTGATTTGTTTGCTCGTTTTAGCTCGATATTGATAATGGCACCAGGTAGACGCTTGAAATATTCACAGAATATTTAGTTACATAAATATTTTATTCACTATCATCATCATCTTCATCCACAGACTGACTTGACCCATTGTTGGGTATAGGCCTCCCCAAGTTTGTGCCATCCACCACGATCCTGCGCTAGTCTCACCCACTGACGGCCCACGACCTTTACGATGTCGTCCACCCATCTCGCTGCTGGTCGTCCTACCCTTCTATACCCGCTCCTCGACCACCATTCAGTCACTGTCCTGCTCCATCTGTCATCACCACGTCTAGCCAAGTGTCCCGCCCAAGACCATTTGAGCTCCATAACTAGAATTCCAACGTCACGAACCTTCGTTCGTCTACGGATCTCGACGTTTGGAACTCGACCTACGGTGTCGAGACATGGACGCTCACGCAGGAGGCTGTGTACAGGTTAAGAGTTGCACAGAGAGCCATGGAGCGTACCATGCTTGGCATCAGACTGTTAGATCGAGTTCTAAACGTCGAGATCCGTATATTCACTTTAAAAATAATAATTAAATTAAAATAAATTTAATATTTACGGGGAGGGGGGCTCCCATACAACAAACGTGATTTTGACGTCTTTATAGTTAATGGTACGGAACCCTTCGTGCGCAAGTCCGACTCGCACTTGGCCGGGTTTTTGTGTAACAGTTCGCTTATATTAAGGTTTTATTCACCTCAGCATGTATCTCAAAGAAAAGGCGGACTCAGAATATATGATAGTTTTAATTTTAAGTACGTAGGTATCTACCTACGCAAGCGAGGTGAAGTCCGTGGAGGCGTGTTACGAGAAATTTCCCGTGAACAAAAGCTGTTGCTCAAAAGTTATCGATAGTAGGTAATATTGTCCCTTCCCTACTCCCTAGGCCTCATTATCGAACGCATTGGAATCGTCTGCTTTCGATATCTTTCTTGTTAGATTGCTGCTTCGAATCTAAAGTAGGATTGAATCGATTGTAAGGTATATTCACTAATTGCATTGATTTGGATCTCAAGTTGATGTTTATCATAACGGGTTCTTTTGAAAGCGTCTATTATAAAAGCTTTTACAGAGTTGTATGTACGTATACATTTACCTAGAATTAGGTAGGTACCTTACCTACCGGCTACCGGCAACTATTTTTGCCGGCGGCGATAAATATTTGAATGGGAGCACACATCGGAGGGGGGTATGATGACTTAAAATTAGCGACTGCAGTGGGTTGCGAAAAGTAATTTTTTTGTATAGAACGCTACCAGCAATCTATTTTCCCATTGTTTTGACGTTTCGCGACCGATTGCTATCGCACTGCTGTCGCTATTTTTTTGGTAATAACCTGGCGGAATGCGCAGCGTACGAAGGCATGATGGAAAGAGGAACACTAATATACCTACCTATCACTTGAGGTCTTCTTTCAATCAAGCTTGGAAGCTGTGGGATCCATCGCGTGCCGCACATTCAAATCTCTGTCCAAATCTATAGGGGACGACTAAGTTCACCATTGGACTGGACGTCTTAAGGCTGATGTTATGATGATGAGTCGACTCAAATTATAATCTTACTTTTACATATAAATACCTACCTACATACCTACTTTACGTCTTACGTTACGTCCCAAAATCCAGTCCACCCTAAGGTTGTCTGGAAGATGCCTTTTAACGATAAGAACGCCAATTGTACTATCGCGTATCTAGTTATCATGTTTTAAATATGATTTGTTAATTTGGTATTCAATAAAGCCTTTTTACAAGCTTTTTATTAACTTGCAATGTATGAAAGTATGTTTGTCGGGGTGAAATCTTGCAACTGAATTTTGAACCCGTTCCCCTCAACCGATTGAGCAGAAATTTGGAATGCGTATGTAACTTCGGTGACAATGCAATACCTAATATGGTACCATGGAGGTGGTATCATGATGGAGACGGATGCTAGACAACGGAACTTCTGGATGGATAGTAGGCTACTAGTGTTTGGGCTCATTTGAAGATTTATTTGAATCTGCTTGCTGTTCCGATTATGAATTATATAAAAGCTTGTTTCGAAAACGTAATTTTTCAACAATAGTTTAATAAGATACAAGTGAGCTAAGTTGCTCATTATACACGAGGCTGTGGTTTACAGCCCGAGCCGTAGGCGAGGGCGTTAATCAGCCGAGTGTCTAGTGAGCTAGTTGCTCACGAGTTTCATACGCACTTTTTCAACACACTTGCGAGGAAAAAACAAATCTTCTGTACTAAAGCTTGACATTTTTACAATTATTAACAGCAACAAATGCGATACAAACAAAAAAATGGGAAATAACGCACAAGTTTTTTTTTGCACGCGCCAAATGTATTTTGATTGATTACATAAAGCCATACAGCCTACTTCGAAATTATAATTTTAGTGATAAAATGGAAACATTTTATAACAAATTATTGTGAATTATAAATGATTTGATAATAATAAATGTTTTTACGTCTTAATTAGGGATACACTTATTTATTCCAAAAATGTAATAGGATTTTCAGCGGAGTAAAACCTCTTTGTTGTTACAAAAACTGTATTACCCGGTTAAATTGAAAATGCTCTGTTTACTTACTCGCACATAATTTGCAGTTAGGTACTAACTTATCTTTGTAGGGATAATTCTATAATGCACTAGTGTGTAATATTATTACGCACGCGTGTGTTATAGTTCGGTTTATAGTCCTAAGAACGATGTACTATGGCTCACTTTACGAGCAAGTGTGTTGAATAAAATATAACTATACTATTCTACCTACTTACTTATCAACTAAGAAGATAACAAATCTGTCAAAAATCATCTCGCTCCGTTATTCCTGATAGAATGAATCAAAAGCGTTTAGATGCAATAGAAAAGAAGTGACTATTGTCCAAAGGGCATTCGGTAAACATGTCAGAGTATTAAGACCTAGCCATGGAGAAAATATGGATCAAAGTATACTGAAAACTGAATATGGGGGAGTCACCTGTTCAGCAATGGACGTCCTATGGCTGATAAGATAACGATGTTAATGATGCTGAATGATGCCACTTAATGATATTTTTATTAATTTATGTTAGAAAAAGGCTTTCTCCATTCTATCCAGACACACTTTTCCTGTAACTACCAATTAAAATGATCCAGTCTGCTCGGAACTTGCCTGAAGTTTTTTCGTATTTACAAGCGAGCCAGCATACTGACGACCTCCGTGGCGCAGTGGGCGAACAGCCGGCTGAGACGCAGGAGGTAGTGGGTTCGATTCCAGCCGTGGAACAAATGTTTGCATCATCTACATATATTTGTTCCAGGTCTGGTTGTTTTTATATATATTATAAGTATGTATTTAAAAAAATGTATACAAGTATTCTATCAGTTATCTGGTTCCCATAGTACAAGCTCTGCTTAGTTAGGGGCTAGATAGCGCTGTGTGAAATTGCTAGCAATATTTATTTATTATTTATTTATATTTATAATTTATATGCTTTACTTACCTGATGAAAATATGCCAATCTATGGACGAAAAATCATTTATGTATAAGAAGATTTCACGCTCAACTTGTAGTTCATTTCATACTATGGCGTTCATACACCGTTCTACCATGTTAAATCCTACTCTGTACCGATCAACCCGGAATCAAAAGTCGAGCAGACGAATCACGATGGTCACGACACCATTGTTATTGTTATTCTTTGTATCAATTGTTATGTCATTAAGCGAAGCGGTTTAACCAGCCGTTTTTGTGATGGTGAAGTTTACCAGTTTTGCGGGTTTTTATCACCACAGAGGTATGTAAACGGATGACCAAAATCAACTGCAAAATTAACTTTGTACTAAATGACTAAGATACAGTAATTTTAGACGTGAGCTCTAGGTGTTCGGCGATATCCGTCCTCTGAAACGACGAAAGTCCCTCCCTAGCACTACCTAGGTAACCTATCTAAGGCTAGGTAGTGGAGGGACAACCCTCTCCGCCTAAGGCGGACATTTACCGACAGGGCCGCGGTTGAATCCAACCGGATTTTTCACTTCTGGCATTTTGTCCTATTTTATGTACAAATAATCGTAATTAGCCAGAAGTCTAGGTATCCCACAATCTTTTATTGTGTTTCCTGTGTTTGTCATTTTCAATTTCATTTAAAACAGAGTTCCACAAACTATTTGTCTCGTAGACCACTTGCCATGTTTTTCGTTTTAGGTAGACCCCTTGCTCCGTGCCTAATATTATTTTTTTATAAATTCATCGACTTCAATGATTTATTGACAGTTAGAAAGGCATAGTACACATACTGTGGTACCACTACTCACTTTGAAATATTTATTTTATTATCTGTAAGTATAAAAACTTAAAAAATAATATGTAGGTACTCTGCGTGTAGGTATGTGGATTTTTTTATTCATAAAAAGCCAAAAACAAGGTAAAATTAACCTGCTAAAATTATCAACAATGAGATCCGTTACCGTGTACACACGGCTACACATCAAGCTACACATTTCCAGTATAAGCTGACCTCGCATTGTGTAGGCTTTTCGTAATATCAGAGGTCAGCTTATACTGGAAATGTGTAGCTTGATGTGTAGCCGTGTGTACCCGCAGTATTTTTGTTCGATGACATGGACCCCTGTATAAGATGTACCTATACCCTGATAGATATAAGTAGGTACCTATACCATTTTAGGTATCATCGATTTAGGTACAAAAAAGTTAATTTATCTGGCTTTAACACCTAGTGGTAAAAATTGCTTAACTTTTATGGTTTGGCAGGTTTTCTTACTCTTTTAAAGCACTCCTTTGACTTCCTCTTATATCTTACTAGCTTTTACTTGTTTTTTAATAAAAACATTACCCCCCTTCTACGCAGTTGGGTAAAAAGTAACATATGTCACCCGGGGATAGTGTAGCTTCCCAACAGTGAAATAATTTTTAAAACGGTCCTTTAGTTACGGAGCTTATTCAATACAAACAAACAAATCCGTCATCTTTATAATATTAGTATAGATATATCTGTATATTCTTACAATATTTACAATTCAAGGCTCTTGATAATGCTAATCGCACACTTTAATGATTAGGGTCATCAACACTACACATTCTTTATAAGCCTACTGTACCGTCCAAAACCACGACATCCACCTCCCTCTCTTTCCACACTCTTTGCAAATAATAGTAGGTAGATTATTGGACGAGGGGATAAAACAGTGTCTTGCGTCACGTGCCCTATATTGATTCCCGAAAGTAACGTAGGATTCTAGAGTTAACTCACGAGCGGAGCGAGGGAGTTACTAGAATCCTGAATGCAGAGAGGAATATAAGTACGCCCAAGATGCAAGATAATTTTATCCACAAGGAGAATACCTACTCTACTTTTCACACTTTCTGCGAGACAATAAAAACCAAATCTAGGTCGGTGCATTCTGTGCAGAGGTTAGTTCGATTTACGAGTAAGTCTTATTGTGTACAATACAATACAATACTCTTTGGTTCAAATTATACCTAATACAGGTGAGGTTTCAAATCCAAATCATGATGACACTGATTGGCACACTCCGCTGTCCGGCATTCCCTAGTCTTTGACGACCTCCGTGGCGCAGTGGGCGAATAGCCGACTGAGACGCAGGAGGTAGTGGGTTCGATTCCCGCCGCGGAACACATGTTTTCATGATCTACAGATATTTGTTACGGGTCTAGGTGTTTTTCTAAGTATATAAGTGTTCTATCAGTTATCTGGTTCCCATAGTACAAGCTCTGCTTAGTTTGGGGCTATCACTATGTCAATAGTCCAGCAATATTTATTTATTTATTTATCTTACCCTAGATAAAAGGTGGGTCTAGGTCAAGTCCAACATCTGGGGATTTAGAATATCTGAAATTATCCCACTAACACGGAAAATTTATAGTTATTAGATAGCAAGTTCTACAAGTTACACTATAACGGGTGTAGTAACAAGTAGGAACCTTGTTGCAGTAAGTGCGGCGCCGTGATTGCAATGTTGATTCTGTAGAGACGCTGCGTTGTAATGCGATAGGGTTCTAAAACTTATAATGAGGAGCGTACTGGGAAAGTAGCTGGTGGACAGTTATCTACATTATTCAAAACCAGTGGGTTTGCGTTAAAGGGTTGTTTGTTAGTGTGTGCAAAAAAAAATGTTCCCATTTATCGTTATATAGTTATGCGGGCCGGGCTTATTATAATAAAATCATATTTAATCAACATTTAGCTAGTATTTTAAGTAATCTACACACCAGATCAGACGATTCAAATTAGAAAGTAAAATTCAAAATTGGTTACTCGTAACCAATCGTAACCATCTCCACGACACAAGCGTGCTTAGTGTGGAAAGTCACTAAATATTTTTAGTTTAAATGGATAACTACCTACTCTGTCTAACACACTGGTCTATTCAACTGAGTTATGTGTTTAGTTTATTTGTTTATTGTGTGTGACCGATTTAGGTGTGGTTTATGATTCCTATGCGAATGTTCTTATATGGGTGTTATAGTGTTAAATTACCAGAGGGCGCTTTAATAAATATTTTTTTTTGGTAATGCGATCTCAGCTGTAAACCGAAATTATTATCACTAGTTTTTTATAAGTTGGGGTTTTTAAAATGTTTCATTTATTCTTGTCTTTATATAAGGCAAACTTTATATTGTCATAGCAAACAAATACAACTAGAAAGTTTGACAAAAATAGTTCTTAAATTAATTAAATAATAATCATTAAGTAGCCGTCGAATGAACTTTTGCTCTACAAAAAATATACCGGCGCTATACTTGACGGGTTAAGTAATTGCGATGAATTGTAAATCGACCATTTTTATAAGTACATAGCTACTTATTATGAAGATGATTTACCTACCTTGCCTACTTAAGGTTCTCTAGTCCAGACTAAATCATTAATTTGTTGGTCGGAGTGATGCATTAGAAATGCTTTTATGTTTGGTAAGTAATAAATTGTACAAGTATAACTCCGTCAACTTAACTCGGTACCTGGCCCGCATTAAGTTTTGTTAAGTACAGTCAGCAAAAAATAATGATACTAAGATTAAAAAAACAACATTAAATAAATGAAAAGCAACGAAAAAAATATTGACAATGATTTTTTATTTTTCAATTAAAAAGAATCATCACTACTTTGGTGGCGGGAGTGAGGCATGAGGCACGGGAGCGTTTCGCGCCAGGTACCGAGTTAAATTGACGGAGTTGTACCTTACTTTGTATTAAAAAAACATGCATTCAGTACGCTGATACGGGTCCGTTTGGCCCACATAGCACGGTGGAAATGACTACTACTAGGTACTCTCACCTACCTACCTGTTTTAATTCGTATACATAATCTTTCTCTTCCTGTGTATTACTTTTTTCTTGTTGTCCTAAGTGCTCTAGCTGTCCTGTGTCATAAATATATGTGAAAGGAAATCTTTCTATTTTCATTCATAAAGGAAGGTTAGGTACCTAATCTTGTAGAAAAGGTGACCCCTGTCTCTTGCTCTACTCGTAGATGAAAAGACAGGCATTCTAATAAATAAGGCTGTACCAGCAAGTTACCAGCATTACCCCAAAGACCTTTGACCCGCGCTGATTTAAGAAAACTCTTTGTTTTTTCAGTTTTTGTGTTGTGTTTTGATTTTGGTGTGAAATTCAGTTTTGGTTTTTGTGCTTTGATGATTTGATGTTTTGGTAATTACATTTTGTTTTTATTATTTTATTTGTTACTTTCGTAATTTTATCTATACTAATATTATAAAGAGGAAAGATTTAGATAGATAGATAGATAACTCTTTATTGAATTACCACACAAACAGAAATAATTTAAAAAAATAAGTACTGGGTTAAAATAAATAAGGCAATACAATGGGCGGCCTTATCGCTAAAAGCGATCTCTTCCAGGCAACCTTTGGATGGAGCGAAATTTTTAAAAATTACCGAGTGCGGTGTACTTTAGCGGATACATTACATTTACACATAATATATTCTAAGATATAATAATAATATGAAGTTTTAATCCTAATACTTAATATACTTATAAAATAGACTAATATATAGGTATATACATATAGCAAACTATACTAACAGATAAAATAAGTACATAAATAGTAAATAAATAACGCTAGGAAGATGACATCGGATTTGTTCGTTTGTATTGAACAGGCTCCGAAACTACTGCACCGATTTATAAAATTCTTTCACTGCTGGGAAGCTACACTATCCCTGGGTGACATAGGTTACTTTTTACCCAACTGCGTAGAAGGAGGGTAATGTTTTTATTTAAAAACTACGCGTGCGAAGCTGCGGTGCGGGCAGCTAGTTTTATATATTTTACGGGTCTGTGGGAGTATGAGAGCCGCAAATATGACGGTTGCAGGTACGTATTGTTATCATACTGGTAGTAAAATCAATGGTAGTCAAAATGGTACTTCGTGAGCTAATTTATTACTTTCGTGTTATGTATTTATTAGTTTTCATTATGGTAGGGCCTAGAAAATTAGATATTTCAAACTCAACATTTATTTTTACAATGAAATAATTTTGAATCATTAACTTGTTCTGTTCCTCGAGAACAAACATCGAGAAAGGCTGAACTTAACATTTGCACAAAATAAAAATAATCTGTACGTAGGCGAACTTACCTCAGTGCCTTAAGACGAAAGTCTTCAATCAGTGTGTGTTACCAGTGATGACATATGGAACCGAGACGTGGTCCTTCACTATTGGCCTTATGAATAAGCTCAGAGTCGCTCAACGAGCTATGGAGAGGGCTATGCTCGGGGTTTCTCTACGGGATCGAATCAGAAATGAGGAGATACGTAGGAGAACTCAAGTCACCGACATAGCCTGACGGATTAGCACGTTGAAGTGGCAATGGGCAGGCCATATAGCGCGCAGAACAGATGGCCGATGGGGCCGGAAAGTTCTCGAATGGAGGCCACGGACCGGCAAGCGCAGCGTAGGACGTCCACCTAAAATATGGGCAGACGACTTGGTAAGAACCGTAGGTCGGCGTAGGATGCAGGCCGCTTCCAACCGCAGTTCCTAGAGATCAATGAGGGAGGCCTTTGTCCAGCAGTGGACGTCCTACGGCTGATATGATGATGAGGCGAACTTAATACTAGCTAACATTCTCTTCCAGTTAACCTTTGTGTAATGCGGAAACACAATTATTGTAGGTAGTGCATATTTGGTACTGTCCTGACCACTCTACTTTTACCTTTATCTACCTAAGTTTTTACTTGCTTATTTAAAATTTGATCAAAAATATTTTATAAGCTTGAGTAAATGCACTTAGTCCTTTCACTAAACTGGTACTACAGGGTGTACCAGAATACTAATATATATAGAATATACTAACTACCTGCCCGAGGTTTAGTAACCGTGGTTTGTCAAAAAAGTAGTATATATGCCTCGATCAAGGTCATATAGGTACCTGATTTCAACGAAATCGGATTCGATTGAACGACAATTGAATTCGATTGATAATATCTGCAACGAGTACTACAGAGGCTCTTTTAAAATAGCGCCTACTATGGAGAAGCTCAAAGAGAGCAGACTCAGGTGGTACCTATAGCCATATAATGCGCAAAGATGTAAGGACTACCTCCCGATATCTGGTGGGCCAATGTCGAAAGGGATCTAATACTCAACATCTCTCCAACGACAAGCCAGAATCAAATATCCTTGCGCAGACGTACAAGGAGGCCTGACCTCAAATAATAGTGGGAAGAGGGTAGGAGCATTAAGAAGAAGATTAAAATCGGTGTTGAAAATGTAACAGACAGAATAATTTTATGGATAGGACGTAATTTACCTGTGAGGTATCAAAAATAAAAATTAAAAATTGTTACTGGACATTTCACAGAGCGCTATTTAGCCCCAAACTAAGCGGACTACCACTATACTATGGAAAGTAATGTGAACCAGATAACTGATAGAATACTTATGTACATTTTTTGGGTGAATACTATTATAATACATAGAACAACACCCATACCCGGAATAAATATCTGTAGATCATTCAACCATTTATGTTGTTCCGCTGCGGGAATCAAACCCGCTACCTTCTGCGTGTCAGCTGGCTATTCGCCCACTGTTCAGGCATAGTTTAAAGTGTTGCTATGAGTAGATATTAATTAGCACTAAGACAATGAATGAAGATTTATTTATTAACTAGCTGACCCGCCGAACTTCGTACCGCCTTGACATACATATGACGCGGGCTGCCAATATACGGCACCCCAGTAGAATTGTCAATCGGTTATTATTAGCTGCATATATGTATGAGATAATAAATTTTCTTCATATTTTATTTGCGTGATTTGTTCCGATATTTTGATAGTTATTCTGCTATTCGGGGCGGAAACAAATCCTACAAATCATAGATCATGAAAATCCGTTCAGCCGTTCTTGAGTTATAAATGGTGTAACTAACCCGACTTTGTTTTATATATTTAGATTAACTATATTGGATACGTAGAGCGTCCATTGCTAATTTGGTGTGTTTAATCCAGACTTCCAGTCCTACAGCTGTGACAGTACCTATGCTTTAAAAAGCGTTTTTTTTAACTTATAGATCTTCGATTGATCACAATCTCACCTGATGGTAAGCGATGATGTGGTCTTAGATGAAGCACGAAAATCTAGAAGAAACCTTAAATATGCCCGGATTGTATTTTACTTGGCTTTTGCGTACTTACCTACCTACTTGTTATTAGAATAGGTTAATAGATTTTTGTAGTTTGTTCGCCTTTCTCCTTATTTCAGTACCTAGTCATCTATCAGTCGAGCAGCCCATAATCATCTTTCACACAGTCCTTTCATCTCTTGGCTTTCCTTATATCCGTTCAAATTTATAGAGTTTCGTAATTTCTATTGTCAAAACACTTAAAACCAAAACTGGTGCGTAATCAAATCAATAAATCATAGTTTCAGCTAATCAATACAAAAGAAACGATTGATTGTTCACGTTAATTACCGTCGTTATTGTTCGCGTGAGACTATCGCAGGCAGATATGGCTTGTGTTGCCATTTGACAGATTTTTAGTGAAATCTAACCAAATTTTTGGTTAGATTTCACTAAAAATCGGTCAAAATCTCTAATGATCACTGCACTAATTTAATTAAAAACACGTGCAATATAAAACGATGAACTTGAAATGGCCAATAAACAGAAAAATAAAAATGGAATATGGCCCGTTTTTTAGTTGTTCGTATTATATTTCTTATAATTGAAAGCTAATTAATAAAGATGAATACAGCATAGATACTTACCTAGATAAATTACTTAATTAAATCACCGAACAATTAAAATACTAAGTTAGACTAAAAACCGACCTAGTAGGACGGCCTCCTACTAGATGGAAAAGCGACCTGATAAAGGTTGCTGGGAGCTGTTAGGTTAGGTAGGGCCCACAAGAAAGGTCTGACGCTCTGGAAAAAATATGGGGAAGGCCTATGTTCAACGGTGGACGTCTTGTGGCTGATATTATGTGACTAAAAAAGCACTAGCCGGTCTTAACGTTGACCTACTTACCTACTTTTTAACAGTAATGTAAAAAAAACTTCAACGACATTAAAAAGAGGCTATATCTATCAAGTCATTAATCTAGCAACACTCACCGTGTGATTGTCACAGATACGGGCGGCCATTACCGTAGTCCTAGTAACGCTTTGTTTTCCACGCCGACGCGGCGTGCGAAAAGTCGCCGATTTGCATTTACCGGCTTTTGTGTCTGAGGTGTGGTGATAGGGATAGGTGCCCTTCATCACAATTGTTTTTGCCATGTTACCTTGAATAGGGAGTTCTTGACACAAAATATTTGCATTCAGTTTGTGTAGGTATTCATAAAGGATTATATGATACTAGCTGACCAATCCGCAGCTTCGCACGCGTAGTTTTCCAATAAAAACATTACCCTCCTTCTGCGCATTTGGGTAAAAAGTAGCCTATGTCACCCGGGGATAGTGTAGCTTCCCAACAGTGAAAGAATTTTTTAAATCGGTCCAGTAGTTTAGGAGCCTATTCAATACAAACAATCAAACAAATCTTTCCTCTTTATAATATTAGTATAGATAAATAAGCAGACAACAAACGTTACCTACCTCTTTATAATTATTGGTAATTTACTAGCAAAAAACTTTTACTTCGTCGCTGCTGCACTACCTTTGCTTCTGGTTTCAGCTGAAAATCAGCGTTAGGTGCTTAACATCTAACATTATGCTGCGTACCAAAATGGCGTACGAACGCCATTTTGGTACGCAGACACGTCGAACTGTCGTGTTGGATTCAATTGTATCTACTGATCCTTTTAATTGTTTCATGTGTCATTTTGTGTGTATCAAATAAATGATTATTCTATTCTAACTATTCCATCTGAGGGTTTCCCATTAGGTTACGACATGGCACGCTTCAAGAGAAATGTACCTAAAGAGTTTTGGGTAGGGAACGCATCGACAATACCCTGGGTGTTGTCGGTGTCAATAGTCGACTGTAACCGCTTAGGTGGGCCGTAAGCCTGTTTCCCCACAAATAACATAAAAAAAACTTAAAGTAATATAAATTCACAAATCTTCTATCTTAATCTTAACATAAGGAATTTAAATCGCAGTTCGGATTTTTATAAAAAGAGAATATTATAGCCTACTAGCTGACCCGCCCGCGGCTTCGTACGCGTGGTTTGTCAATAAAACATTACCCTCCTTCTGCTAAGTCGGGTAAAAAATAGCCTATGTCCCATAAAGATCATATAAATATATTAATAAATATAAATATAGCTGGACATTTGACACAGCGCAAACACCTAGACCCGCAACAAATATCTGTAGATCATTCAAACATTTGTTCTACAGCGGGAATCGAACCCGCTACCTCCTGCGTCTCAGTCGGCTATCCGCCCACTGTGCCACGGAGGTCGTCAAATCATAATCTATTTGTATACCAAATTTTTACCAAAATCGTTCCTCCCGTTTGTCGTGAAAACGTAACAAACAGACAGAGATAGCTTTCTTTTAGGGAAATAATTTTCAGAATCGGTTCAGCAGTTTCAGATTACTACCCTACAAATATAAAATCATCAAACAACAAACTTTACCTCTTTATAGTTAGTATTCTCGTAGATACATAACAGAAAAAATTAGGTCATACTTAAAATTTTATATATTTACGGCAAACAGTTCCTTTAGTTAATTGATACTTCCGGTGTCGATATTATCCTAATTCAGTGTGCCAATAAAGAGTTACGAGGTTTTTTACACGGCATAAAGATCCAATAGGCATGGACCACCTGATGTTAATTGGTAACCATCACCTATAACAAAGTTTGCCTCGTATGTGACGCACCTTAGGAAGGTGCCCTACCTTTTTTTTTGTTTTTGTACGATGGGAAAATGCTTTACGCATGCCCTCCAACTCGGGGAGTCTGACGGTCTCTCCGTAGGTCAACCAACAGTAAAACGACGTAGGTCATACCGACTAAAAACGCACCGATATTTCTTCAATCACCTCAGTGCCAGTGCATCAGCAAACTGCCCATCTTGAGATGAGTGAGTCGAGGCTGCACTAGTACTTGACAGGGTCACGGGGTCCCGGTTGGATTCAACCGCGGCCCTGACGGTGAACGTCCGCCCTACAATACAAAACAATTCTTTATTAATAACGCCTTCATAATCGTTAGTTACAAGTCAAAAACAAATAAGATATATATATATATATAAAGGATATATAATAGGAGAATACCCTGGAGGAGAATATATAATAGGAGATATATAAAGGTAAGCAATAAATTCAATATTGACCAGTAATAAACATATCTAATATAAACATATTTAATTAATTGTATATAATGAATTCATTTATAACATATTTTAACAATAGGCAATGTGAACACATCTGCAGAGTAAAAAAACTCTCTAAGAGCCATTTTTTAATCTATTTTTAAATATTATGGTGGAAGATTATAATATAAGGGAAAACACTTTTTATCTTGTCCGGCAGCCCATTATACTATAATACGGACCTCTCCGACTTGCACAGCTTGTGCGCGGGCGTGACGAGGACGTGAGCGTGCTTGTTACTGCGCAGAGCGCGGCCGGTGTTCACATCTCTCCTCTGGAACTCAAGTGGACTTCTCGGACCCCCACTTGGGAGGTAGAGAAAAGTCCTGGAAAAAACGTGCCTTACCCTGCCCTCTGTCCATCAACTTGTGGCATACAGCTATAAAGCCTCATATGCCTGTAAGTTCATCGGCAACCCTTCAAACACAGCGATGCTGCTTGGCGGCATAAATAGGTGTGGTAGTAAATGCGATGATATCTTTCACGTTCTCAAGAAACGAAGCATGAATGGACGTCTGCGTCAACAACAAATGGGGTCCAACGTTTTGGAAAGTAGTGAGGAGTTTCCGCCTTCAGGTCCAAAGATCTTTATTTAATTTTTATGGGACCTTGCGATACACCCTAATCAATATAAAAAAAAATATATAATATAGGCGACACATTCTGACCAGTGGATTATAGAAAGTTTTTTTTTATTTATTTAAAGATACAACAGTACACATATTTTATCAGTTTATAGCTAATTACCAGATTTATGACGATAGTCATAAACACATTTCTGATACGTGCACCAATTACATGTGTAACATTCGCCAACGACGGTGAAAATTTTTAAGGTTATTTTTTGGTGAAAGTTTTTTAAGTGTAATAATTTTATAAGTATATGTTTTTTTTAAAAAAAAAAAATAAAAAAAATATATAATTGAATTTTTACTTATTAATAATTATTTTAATATGTAATTATTTTTACTCAATTAATAAGTGCTCCGATATTGTTTCCGATCTCTTGATCGAATCGATGTTGAACATCGAATCGAATCGAACATCGAATCGATGTTGTCTCCGATGTTGTCACACGAGTGTTGAAATGTTACAGAGATTCTAGAAGAGATGTCACAACGCTCGCCATCTCCAATCGTATAACGTTAACGTAATAACAATAACAACGTTATAACGTTAATAACAATGTTCGTATAGACATCGTATTTGGCGGCGATGTGGGAATTTTGGGGTAAACAAATAATTATGTTTGACTCCTGTACAGTTGAAGCTGTGCGACTGTGGAACGCCTTACCTTTCTCTATCAGATCATCTAAATCTCTTCCTATCTTTAAAGCTAAGGTATACAACCATTACCTTTCTTTGTCTACGCACTGCTAGTATATCATTATTTTTATCTCCTTTACTGTAGTTTATTTAAAGTCAGTCGAACAGCTTGGTCACCATGGATTATCGTGTTCCAGGGCCGCCGGTAGGATTTCCCGTAACGCTAGCCTTAATGATATCATCCACCGGGGTTTTTGCAGCGTCAACGTTCCAGCCGTTCTCGAACCGAACGGTCTGATACGTGACGAGGCCTGACGGTATGACTCTTATACCTTGGGAGAAGGGTAGGCGCCACGTGCGTCGATACCCTTGCGCTATCTCATCTATCGGGTACAGCAGTTTGGGCCGGTGCGGCGACACATTCAGCCGAAGATCTCAAGCGGCGCAAATATGGAAGTCTCGACAGGGCTTATGTGTTTGAGCCATTTGGGGTCGAGTCCCTGGGTCCAAGGGGTACCGGGGCCCATCGCTTTTTCAAAATTCTTTCTGGGCGTCTGGTCGAAGCGACGTGTGATCCGAGAGCAGGCGCTTATCTGTAACACAAGTATTGCAATATAGCGGGGCAATGCAGCCAGTATCTTGGGGATTCATCCGCCTGGTAGTGAGCTGGAGCAGTTGAGCTATCTATAGATCGTTTGCAACGGTCTTTAGATGATTCAACTGTTTCTTCTGTATGTTAGTCTTGTAAATAATTATTGTTATTAAAGGCATTTTGATCCTGTTTATATATATTATTATATTTGTATTCATATTTAGTTTATTAGTAAGTGATGGTTGAATAAGTAGGTTTATGAATAGATACACCACCGTCTTTTTGATTTTCTTTTGTCCTGTCTATCCAAAAGTGTCTGGAAGAGATGGCTTTTAGCGGTAAGACCGCCCATTGTACTTACCTTTATATTTATGTATTTCTTTGTGTATTTGATTTTGTTTGGTGTGCAATTAAAGAGTTTATCTATCTATCTAAACACAAAAAATAAAACTTGCGCGTTGAATCGAGAAAATTTGTCTACGAATAAAACACATAACAGGTTGGATAGACAGATAGGTATGGCGAAACTATATGGGTTCCTCATTTTACTACAGAATCCTAAAAAGCGTAATCGCCAATCGACATTGTGACGTTATTTCTTTTCTCACAAGAGTGTTTCTTACACCATCGAAGCCTTATTATCTTAGTTCACACACCGTTACCTATTGCCCTACAACCGTAATAAAGGTAGGTATCATTGCGTCACTCATTCACAGAACCTAATCTGAGATTAACTAGGATAATGGATTAACATTGGGTAATTCAACGCTCAATGGGGGATACGTACCTACATACAGAAAGAAAGAAACTTTTAATTTGTAACGACACATTAGGATTTAGGGATACAAAGCGACCTACCTAGATAATAGTAGATTATTAAACGAGGGGATAAAGCAGTGTTACGAGCGCTATGTTGAATCCCGAATGTAACGAAGGATTCTAGAGTTAGCTCATGAGCGGAGCGAGGGAGTTACTAGATTCCAGAGTGCAGAGAGGGATATAAGCACGCTCAAGATGCAGACAGCTTTATCCACGAGGAGAAGCTTTATCCCCTCTACTTATCACACCTTCGCGAGACAATAAAAACCAAATCTAGGTTGGTGCATTCTGTGCAGAGGTTAGTTCGATTTACGAATAAGTTCTGTGTGGGTCTCTGATTCAAATCATAATACAGATGAGCTTCCAAATTCAAACATAATGCAATTCAGTACAACTTTACTCCCGGCTTAGCTGTAGGTATTTAATCACCTGCTTTCGGTGAGGTTTACGTAACATATTATTATTTTTAATCTGTGTTGTCCCACTGTAGGGCAAAGGCCTCCCTCCCTTCTTTCCAGTTTTTTCTATCCCCTGCTGTAGTGGGCCAGTCTGGTAAATGCACATCCAAGTCGTCACGCCATCTCCGTGGTGGTCTGCCGCGTGGGCGTGTTGCGTTAGGGACCCAATCAGATATTATCATAACATATAATATAAATAAATAATACATATAATTTGATAAATAAACATATAATAAATAAATATTACGTACTAGTTGTCCGCAGTGGCCGAAACTTGACTGGAATATTTCATAGCTTATTTTTATCATTCTCCCGTATAAATTCTCTCTCGTTCTCCATATAAATTTTAACTATGCCAAATCACACAATCCTCGCACCATAAGCCTAAAAAGTATTCTCTTGACGTGTTATTATACCTACGTACCTAATTACATAAAGATGTTATCAATGAGAATAATGATTATGCACCAAGTTTCACTTTATATTCAAAAATTACATTCAGAAACAATAGTGAATCCTAGATTAATATTTCTACAGAACGCTATTCCTATGTTGCTTCATTTAATTGTGTTTTTCGTTAGTGGTTTGTTTTTCGTTATTTTAATATTTACACAAATATAGTGCTAATACTTACAGCTAAGCATTGAATAAACAATTTTCAATATGTATAAGTAAGGGCTTCGTTATTTTGTTAGTAATTTGAACTCTATTGCCCACAGCTAACCCCGTGTGATTATGAAGACCCCATACCTTCTAGTTCTTCTATCACTTCTCGAAACTAGAAGTCAAGAAGTAACCACTCCATCCAGTCTACTCCGGCCTAGGAACCACAACCACCATCCATTTGATGCTCGGCAGTTCTTGAAGAGTCTGAAGGCTGAACCGACCAAGTAAGATTTTTATACCAATTTACCACTAAGGTGCAAACATTTATACGGCCAAGCAAACCCGTTGGTAATAGGTACTTTGTTAGTCTATGGACGTATGTAACACCAATTCAATGAAAAAATTAAAATGAAAAGGATTTTATTTAGCAACAATAATAATATATAACATAACATACCTACTTTTAAAACAAATCATTTTTATAGGGCTTAATAACAACATGATTTAGTCAGTGGTCTTCACACTAGGCCAAGCCTGTATCGTGAAGACCTCGAAATTCTTACATGAGTTGAGCAGTTGTTAGTATCTCGGAATATTACATTAATAATGGAGCCTTAGCCCATCCTTTTTAAAAATAAAACGCCCTTTTAAAGGACCTAATACTGAGGTCTCTGGGGAAAACATCGGCAGGGAAAATATGCCACAACCTGTGTTTGCGGAAGAAAATTCCTTTGGAACCACACAACACAGTGTGCAACCACATCGTCTCCAAGATATGATTTCAAGCCATTCTATTTCAAGCTACACATAATTGTTCCACTGCATAGAAGCCTCTGCTGATCTTACGTATTTTAGACATTTGGCGTCGACACTCTCGGTTGAGACTCGTTTTCTAAATTCTTTCTGGAACATCTGGTTGAAGCGACGTGTGATTTAAGAACTGGCGCTTATCTGGGTCCGCGCATAAACATTACAATTCAGCGAAGCAATGCAGCCAGGGTCTTGTGGACACTTCCATCTGGTTATAGTGTTATGGAGTAGTTGAGCTATCTATAGAAGATTTCTCAACTGTTTCTTTTGTAAATTTGAAAGAGATATGTAAATAATTGTCTATTATTTCCGTTATTAAATGATCTTAATTTATTACATTTGATTTCCTTGTTTGTAGACAAGGCCCAGTTCTTTTCCCGAACGATGCGCCACCACCGCCCCGTCCCCCGCTGATCGTCACCGCGCGTCCACTCGTGGAATCCATCGCGAGGAGTGAGCTGGGTACAGCAAATGCAGAAACTTCACAGTCTCAGATAAATAGAGTCTCCTTTTTACCTTACTTGACGAGGGTAAAAGATTACAGGTGAGGTTAAGGACAAATTATCTTTACGATTTATTCATATTTATTTCAAAGTAGTTCCTTGTGAAAGGGCTCGCCCGGGGAAGTACTATCACCATACCTATTTCTGCAGCCAAACAGCATTGCTGTATTTTGGTATGAATGATATGGTTACCGGCGAAATTACAAGCACACTTGTAAGCACTTGATGGTCGCAGAGCACGTTTCCAAGTTGCGTGACCAGGCAGGTAGTAATCTATATACTAATATTTTAAAGAGGAAAGATTTGTTTGTTTGTTTGTATTGAATAAACTCCGAATTTAAAAAATTCTTTCACTGTTGGGAAGCTTCTTTATCCCCGGGTGACATAGGCTACTTTTTACCCAACTGCGCAGAAGGAGGGTAATGTTTTTATTGAACAACTACGTGTGCGAAGCTGCGGATTGGTCAGCTAGTTATAAATAAAAAAACTTGCCAAAATATACAAACCAAACTTTTCTCTTAATGTTCAGTTCATTCAAATACAAAGTATTTGGCTGGAAATATCCTCTTATTTAACTTTTAATCTACCAGGCCTTACAACCCATCAGCAACGTTCAACTACAACTTCGTACCAACTCAAATACCGTACGCAGACGTCGTGAAGAAGAGCAGACTGAACACGTTGGAGAGAGACAACAGATACAATGATTATGAGGTAAGAGAGGGATAGTACTAATATTGCAGCAGTTTAGCTTCGTTGGTACGCAAATGCGGCATATTATGTTTCTTGGAGTAGTAACGAAGAAATAATTATCGCAATATTAGATTAGATTATTTTAGTTTTTACGTCGAACATCCATCACGTGTTTTCACTGGAAATATAGGCCTTGTCTTGGGGACTATCGACTATTTTCTAACAAATAATTTTACAAACTTTTTGGTACACTTTATTCTGTTTCATAAATTTTTGATAAAAAAACATCTTTATTTTTATCTTTTCTAAGCAATAATATGGCGTACAAACTTCTTAATCTAATACTAATGTACTGATATAAACTTCTATTGTAAATACTAAGGGGGCGTCCATAAATTACGTGAGGTGTTTTTTTTAATTTTCTGCACCTCCCTCCCCCCCTGGTGAGATGTCGTGAGATTTTATTCAACCCCCTCCCCCATCTCCCAATCTCACGTGAGATTTTTCAAAATGTGAGTTTCTTACGTAAACGCGTTGGATTGTTATTGTAAAAAGAAAAAAACAAATTTGCTTCGTGCTTTTATTTACGACTAGTTATGACTAGTAATCAATGTTGCTGAGAGTTTAATTATAAGTGTAATAAAAATTTAACAATAGAATACTTAAATCGTACTACTTAGATTAAAAAAGAGTATCTACTCTAATTCAGTCCATGGAGAATCATGCACGGTCTCAAGAGAGACTATTGGAACCAACATGTCCATATGATTTTCAGTAAAATCATCTGATCCTTCAACTTCGTTCTGATCTAGCCACTCTAAGCCATTGGCACTTGTACAAAGTAATTCATTAGCTCGTCTTGTGACAATCCGTGAGGGTCGCACTCTTCGGAACATACGCGCTTGCTTAGCTGGTGCAATGTGGGCTGATCGCCTGTGCTCTGCAAATCTTATGCATGTACAATCTGGATTAAATGGACCAAAATAGTATAATTTATTTTTGATTCAATCAGAAAAAAAATTGCGTGATATTTGCCGAGACCCCCCCTCTCTCCAACGTAAGATTAGATGAGATTTGACTCGACCCCCTCCCCCCCTTAAACACCTCACGTAATTTATGGACGCCCCCTAATACATATAATAGAAAAATAAATCAATCTAATTTCATCAATTTTACACCTTCAAACAAACTATTCATCAAGACCGAGCCCAATTTTGTTCAAACAAAATGGCAGCTAATTCAAATTAAAACATTAATTTTGACATGCTGTAGCTATTTAATCCCTCATATACCTACTCCTGGGTATACATATATGTCCCGGTAGTATGAATGGGATGATTCCGACCATGATAAGAAAACGCTTTCGATAGGACCAAAAAAAAATTAAACATTTTATTTCTCAGCATTATTTTAATAAACTTCAGTTTGTTTTAAAATTAGCGATTCTGTAGACTTTGCGCTTTCCCTTACATTTACATTGTTACATTATAACATTTGTTGTTGTCGTAAGAGTCGGAAACCGCCCCCCCCCCCCCCCCCTGGGATAACACACTTGTTCTGGGTTCCACCATAGTACCTATAGGCCTTCTCGTTATCACGCCACTCTCTCCGGTCCTGTGCCAAGCGCATTAATTCCCTTCCTTTGCACGATGTCGTCCGACCAGTTGGCTCGTCTGCCAACTGGTCTGTGCCTTCACGCGGCCACCACTCGGTTGTTGCACCATCTTCCCTGCTTGCCAAGTCTCCCGCCCATCTCCAGTTCAGCTGGTTGATCCTTACCCACATCCACGACTTTGATTCTGCGTCGTATTTCGATATTGAAAAGATATCCGTCCTAAATATACAATTAGTTCCACATAAGCGATAATAACAGAAACCAGCTAAAAGCACATAAGTACATCCGAAATTCAGCACCATTAATAGCAATGCCATTCGTCTCTCTGAATAACTGATTAATACTTTATAGCGAAAATCCTGTGTAATGTTGTGTTGTATCTACAACGATTAAGTGTTGTAGATAAGACACCTACAGCACGCTATCATATAACATAAAATTAAAATAGAAAGGAAAATTTAAAATTAGATTTACAATGACGACCTCTGTGGCGCAGTGGGCGAACAGCCGGCTGAGACGCAGGAGGTAGTGGGTTCGATTCCGGTAGCGGAACAAATGTTTGCATGATCTACAGATATTTGTTCCGGGTCTGGTTGTTTTTCTATATATTATAAGTATGTTTTTACAAAAAAAAGTATATAAGTATTCTATCAGTTATCTGGTTCTCATAGTACAAGCTCTGCTTAGTTTGGGGCTAGATAGCGCTGTGTGAAATGTCCAGCAATATTTATTTATTTTAATGAAAGGCAATGAAATAAAATTAGGCTTATAAATCGGCTGTGTACAATTAATATTTAATTATTAATATATGGTTAAATTATCGTAGATAAATAGTTAACATAAGACATACACAATTAACATTAACAAATTAAGCACTTTTATGTGACGACATCCTTAGTGCAGCGGGCGAATAACCGGCCGAGACGCAGGAGGTTGCGGGTTCGATTCCCGCTGCTGCGGGACAAATGTTTGCATGGTCTACGTATAGTTTTTTCGTGTTTGAGTATTTTTCTTTGATAAAATATATAAGCATTAACCAAGTTATCTGGTTCCATAGCACGAGCTTTGATTTATTTTGGCTAGATAGCGCTGTTTAAAATGTCTGCATCCAAAGCACAAAATTACAGGCATAATTTAATTTTATTTATTTTAGGTAATTTAATTGAGTGAAGTGACCCATCTAAAAACTACTCTTTGCCGTGAAGTTATTAATATGGATTCATCGCTAACTAGAATCCATCTGATTTTGAATGTTACATGCGCGTTTCCACAGGTTCAATAATCAATTCGTAATGGACTTGTATATCCGTCTTCCCACCGATTCATTTTACTATATTCATTGAGTTTTTGAAGTCTTTGAGGGATATTCAATATTTCCGTTGTTAGAGCTAAAAGGTTTTTGAAGACACTTAAAGGAAAGCGCTTTTCTAGATGAAAAAAATGATTGATATCTACACATTCAATATAAAATACAGTAAAAAGTTTCACATGAAGAAATGCGCAAATCATGAGCGCGAAGTCTACAACAGGGTGGAGCAAATTTTTACATAATTGAGGGCAACTACCTTTTCTTTGGTAGTCAGAAGGCTTTGTTCTTAAAAAACTATAGATTAATTTTGAAGAAAAAAATAACTGCATTCTCGGATTAAAAAAAAAAATTGTCAGCCTAGAAAGTTATATATGTTAAAAATATAGGTTTGGTCTCAATCGACTCTATTTCTCATTAGGAAGACTTTTCCCAAAGTAACTTACCAAATCAAATAGCAAAAATGATTTTGCTAAAATTAAAATAAACAGTTTTTCTTACAACTTCTATGTGAGTTTACTTTTATATTTAAGTTTATTTTGTAATTTTCAATACAAGGTTTGTATGAAAGAAAATTTTTATAAGTTGCCTGAAAAATTTGGAAGTTCTGGAAAAACTGAAACTGCTATTTTTCTATGAAAGAAAATTTTTATAAGTTGCCTGAAAAATTTGGAAGTTCTGGAAAAACTGAAACTGCTATTTTTCTATGGGCATTACATTATTGATTAAACGTGTGTTTATCGCGTATGTTTATTTTTTATTTGTTATCCCGACGTTTCGGCTGTGTTGTAATGAAGGGTTTTCACGTCCATATTTTTATACAGCTAACAGATGGCGTTGTTCCATCATGCCCTGAAGAATAAAGGAAAGCGATTTGCCAATGCTCAACGTCATTTTCCGAGGAACTTGAATTTAAAAAACAAACACAAAAAGTGTTTGTTTATTTCACGAAGTAAGATTAATTTAGACAAATTTTGATGTCTTTGAGATTTTGGCATATGAATGAATGAAAATTCTTTATTATACCTTACACACTGGACACAACATATATAAAGATAATATATGTACACATGTATAAACAAATAAATGTAAGAATAATGGGCAGTCTTATCGCTTAACAAAGCAATCTCTTCCAGACAACCATTGGATGGAGAGGAAGATTGGCCGAGGTGTAAAAAGATTAAAATTTATAATAGAAAAAGAAAAATGACATAACCTTATATAGTTAAACCTAGTGTTGCCATAAATACTGTAACAAAGAAAAAAATTATATTGCAAATAACATTTATTACTTTTATAGTGTGTTAGTTTAATACATAAATATAAAACAATTTAAAATATAAAAAGCTTATTCGAAGTGGTCTCCATTGGCTGCAATACAGTCCTTTAAACGTTGAGGTCAGTTATCAATAGAAGCACGCACTCTTTTCAAAAGAAAACTCTTCACAGCCAATCGTATGGAGTGTTTTAGGGACTCCAAATTATCATGGCGTTTAGAGCAAGCTGTACTCTCTAAAACTGACTGAACATAAATCACAATCCAACGGATTAAGATCGGGACTAGACGACGGCCAGTCTTCAGCTCTGATGATGTCCGAAACGTTCGTTTCTAACCAAGACTGCGTAGACCGAGCTTTATGACCCGGCGCCGAGTCTTGCTGGAAGGACCATTCTTGGTTATTGAACATGGTGTTGTTAAGGGGCTTCACTACCTTCTCAAGAATGGTATCTTGATACATTTGTGCCGATGTTTTGATACCTTTTTTACAAAAGTATGGCTCAGTCACTCCTTCATAGCTAATACCCCACCAAACCATCACTGAAGTCGGATAATGCCCACGTTGCACTCTGTTGACTAATTGAGAAGCTTTCTTAGAGCTGTGAGCATAGAGACAGTCATTTTGTTTGTTAAAATGTTGCTCAATTGTAAAAATTTTCTCATCCGTAAATAAAATTTTTCTGTGACCTCCCTTTGCGTACCGCTTCAGTAGATTTTTAGATTTTACCACCCTATTCGTTTTTAAATTATCAGTTAAGAAATGACCAGTACGTCTCTTATAGGCTGCAAGTTCAAAGTCATCTTTTAAAATACGCGACATGGTTCTAAGTGCTCTCATGATCTTCATCTCCCGAAATAAAATCTTTGGCTATCGGACAGGATTTCTTCGAATTCTTTCCTTTACTGCTCTGAACACCTTTTTCGTACGAACACTACGTGGACGGCCAGATCTTTTTCTGTCACAAGCAGAGGTCTCATTGTACCTATTAATAGCCCGGTACATAAACATTTTACTAATACGAAGCGTA
The DNA here is from genome assembly GCA_918857605.2 of Philereme vetulata. Lineage (NCBI taxonomy): Eukaryota > Metazoa > Arthropoda > Insecta > Lepidoptera > Geometridae > Philereme > Philereme vetulata. The sequence goes on from OU975425.1 coordinate 1,487,572, forward strand.
TGGAGAGCTTTAAAACTTGCATTTGGCTCCATACCTACTTTGTGTAATGCAATCACAGCGATTTTAATATCGCAAAATTTTGTACAATGTATTGGCGCCAAATTGAGAAAACACAATGAACAATCATATAAAAATGACAGATTCCAAATTCAAATGTAATTTTTTGTTTAGTTTTAATTGTAACAGTATTTATGGCCAGACTATACATAAATAATTTTAAATAAATAAATATCATTTATAAAATAAATAAATAAGTACTTACATACATATACATGAATGAATGAATGAATAAATGAAAATATTTTATTGTACACTTCAAAATAAACAGACTTAAAATAAAAAATCACAAAGCAACAAGTACAATGGGCGGTCTTATAGCTTAGAAGTGATTTCTTCCAGACAACCTTTGGATGGATAGGACTTTTGTGACATTACAATAATGGAGGGGGGTGTACCTACATTAACAAAACAAAAACTAAATTTTAGGAAAGCGCTGAACACTTACAATTAAATAAAACAATATTCATAAATATACCTACAATAAATAAATTAAATAAAATATATATATATATGTATATATTATACATATATACATAAACATACATACGAGTACATGCATATCTATAGCGATACTACGACGTTTCTGAGAGATAAAATGTTTTCACTCTTGTTCTAAATGTGGCTAATGAGACTCAATCTTGCCGTATTGAGACCGGTAATGTGTTCCAAAGACGTGTTGCTTGAACGGTAAAGGAATTATCATAGAATCTAGTACTGTGAACTGGGGTTTTCAGCATCAAATTTTCAGACGATCGGAGCGAGTGAGGATTAGAGCAGTGAAGAAACTCAAATCGTTCCTTCAAGTAGGAAGGGGTTAAGGGGTTTCGGAGAATGTTGTACAGGAGGGAAAGGATATGGGCATTCCGGCGAAGACGAATAGGTAACCACTTGAGCTTGAGACGAAATTCGGAGATGTGATTAAATTTACGGAGTCCAAAAATAAAACGAATGCAGAAATTTTGCAGACGCTCAAGCTTGTTTAATTGGTCCTTCGTAAGGTCGAGATAGCTGGCGTCAGCATAATCAAGAACGGGGAGAAGAAGTGACTGTGCAAGCGCAATTTTTGTAGCGGTAGGTAGAAAGTTACGCAGCCTTTTAAGTGAGCCAGCAGATGCAAACATCTCTCGACTCACAGAATCAAGCTGCGGAACCCACGACATGGAACTGTCTATTAAAATACCTAATTTTTAACGTGTTTGCTGAAAGGAACTATTACACCGTTAAATTCTACGCTAGGAATAGCTGTCCAGTCTATTTTTGATAACGTGCGAGAGCTTCCTACTACAACGACCTGAGTTTTTTGAGGGTTCACTGTAAGACCGTACGCCTTGCTCCAGTCTTGAATACGGTATATTTATTATAATATTAATATCAGCTATATTAATATATATATATATCATAATAGAGATCAGATGAATGAATCACGACTCGTATTATATCGTAATATGAATCGTATTTTTGGCGGCTTATCTCCAGACAGCGCCATCTATTACGCTAGTTGGAACTTGTTTTTTCTTTTTAAATCGAAAATGAAAAGCCCTCATTCACATTGATAATTATCTTTATTTTGATAACAGCTCATGACAGAAAAGCGCCATCTATTACCAGTTCTAAAAACATGGCCGTGTAAACCCCTCACTGAAAGCTATTAGGCGGGTAGTAGGTAAGTAGGTACGCCAGGAATTTCTATGTGCACTATCTACCGGTTCGTCATTCCGTGGAACAAAGGAGTGTATCTCGGCCGAGATGACAAATGCACTGTATTTAGGTCAGCAACGCGCGTTTCTTTCCATTGTGACTTGCGATCAAACTGTAGCCGTGGGCCATGAGATACGACTTTTAGCACTCTGAAATAACACTTTGATGTAAACAAGTAATAGAAAAAAACCTCAAGTTAATTTCGAATTTTTAACCCATACACATATTAACCCATACACATATTAACCCTTACAAAGTAAAAAAATCAAATATTTTACAGCTGAGATCTTTGAAACACATAGCTAGGGTTGTCAGGTCTTAAAACCGAAATGCTGGACTTAACAGCCAGTTTAACCGGATATTTGGTTAAAAAGGCCGAACACCCTTAATTTTTTAGTCTTAGTATAACACGTCAACTTTTTTTAAATTAAATCAAGGCTTTTTTATCATTTACCATAAAGTCTTCTTAAATTTGAATGAATCAACAATAAATGGTGCAGTGCGCCCGCGCTCGCCGGAATTGAAAAAGCCTAACAAAAGCCGGACAGGCCGGACACCGTCTGATTTGGCCGGACACGCAACCAAAAAGCCTGACTGTGCCCGGCTTTATCCGGACGCCTGGTAACCCTACACATAGCTAAGAACTACTCCAATTAAGCTAGCTTTTTATATAATAAAAACCGTATCCATCCGGTTCAGAACTACAATGCCACAGACAGACACACAAAAATACAGATAGACACACATAGGCGTCTTGTAACACCCCTCTTTTCATTGGAGGTTAAATACTGTGTATTCCTTGCTTATTATCTGGATGGTAGAATATTATATAAGGGTCAACAAAATCTCACATCGAATTGTAAGTACAGAATATAGATTCTGGCAAATAAACGTTCTAATTCCTGATGTATAGTCGGGGGTTTAAATAAATATACTTGTACTTATAACAAAAAGTCAATCGGTTTGTTACTTTTATTTTAATTTAATTATATCATCATCTCAGCCCGTCTGCACCCACTGCTGGGTATAGGCCTCCTCTTTATTACGCCATTCTTTCCGGTCTCTTGCGAGTCTCATCCATTGACACCCAACTACGCTTGCAACGTCATTCGACCATCGGGCGGGTGCTGCCTCTACGAGCATCCCTTGGCCAACATTCTGTAATCGCCTGCTTCCAATATTTTAATATATAGTATATTAAATATTATAGTGCTTAATTGTCTCGAGGTGTTCAATAATCGGAACACTAAAACCAATTTCATCTCGCGAATGTAATAGCCCCTCATTTCTTGTTATTCTTTCTGTTTGAATGGCTCTGGTATGATTGATCGCGCACTATTGTGAGCCGTGGCAACTAACAGGTGCTCGCATTCGACTCCGCCTGTGCCTAATGTGCGTGATGATTCATTACTTACTTTCTTTAGGCTATAGCACAAGATTAGGCTGTACTTTTCATCCTGATCCCACCATCTCCATTCTATCAACGGACAACCAGACGCTCTGCGGTGCGCCACCGCTATATGGTAGAAATACCTCCCATTCGCACAAAGCGGTTGTCTTCGACCTTTATTATGCGCACCGCCAAGGAGTGGAACGCCTTGCCAGAGTCTGTGTTTCCAGATAGCTACAGCCTGGGTATCTTTAAGTCGCGAGTGAATAGGTTTCTTCTAGGCAAGCGTGTACCATCGTAGACTGCATCATCGCTTACCATCAGGCGAGATCGTGGTCAAACGCAAGCCTATAATATATAAAAAAAAATGATTGGAAAGCTAAGGCATGAACATGACCCAAACCCTAAACTGCAGGGTACTTAAATATGAAGTACTTAACTGTTGACTAGTCAATAAGACTACGTTCCTCTGAAACCCTTCAATTAAAAACTCCCCACCATACCTCAGTATTTTATAGTACCTCTTTTACTCTGCAGGCTACCAGACTCTGGAATGCCCTACCTGTCTCAATTCGTCATGCAAAATCTCTCCCTATCTTTAAAAACATGGTCAGACAACACTTTCTGTCATCCATTGCTCACTAGGCCATTTATTTATTTATACATTTTTATAATTTATGTATGTAGGTATGACAATATATATATATATGTATTTTATGTATCTTAATATTAATATTTATTAATTTTATGATTATATTATTTAATATAATTAAGCATTTTATTTTATATTAACTATATTTTTTATAAATTGTAATATATGCTTGTATTTAAAAAAAAAAAAAAAACTGATTCTAAAAAAATCTTATGCCGCCGTCCTTATTTGTTCATATAGATTCTGTCCATCCAAAGGTTGCCTGGAAGAGATCGCTTTTAGCGATAAGGCCGCCCATTGTACCTATGATTTGAAATTGTATTTTCTTTTATATGTTTGTATTTAATGGTGTGCAATAAAGAAATTATCTAATCTAATCTAATCTAAGATGTAACATTTGTAATCTTTTAATCCACTTTGTAAGAACGCAAACAAATACTGATAACTGAACTGTCTTACTTATCGTCTTTATTAGAATTATCTTTTCATTAAATGTCTTTTATAAAATGTATGGTCTGTCTACTTGCACTTGGCACTTTTAACAGATTAACTTTGAAAATACAAGCCTATTTGGGATAGATATTACAATATGCTTTTTAGGTACTAGAGAACGCGTCTATCTTATCTAACCCGACGCTTGTTTAAAAACATCCTCATCGATTAGGTAAGTATTATATTTTTTACTAGCTCATAAAAACACTACCCTCCTTCTGCGCAGTTGAGTAAAAAGTAACCTATGGTACTCCAGGATAATGTAGTAGTTTTTTAGTTTATTCGTTACAAACATACAAAAATACAAATCTTTCCTCGTTATTATTAGTTTCAGTATTCTTAGTCTTCTTTCTCAGTATTATTAGTATAGATAATATGTATATATGTATTTGCAATAACAAGTATATAAGTCATCTATCAGTTATCTGGTCCCTTATTACAAGCTTTGCTTAATTCGGGACTAGATAATGCTGTGTTAAATGTCCAGCATTATTTACTTGAAGGTTAGTGGGTGTGCAGGCCGCACAAGATCGGTCACTCTGAAAATCTTGAGATCTATTACCTATGTTCAGACCTATGTTATGTAGAGACCTATGTTTAGCAGTGGACGTTCTTTGACTGTTACGATGATTTAATTGACCGGCATTCACTTATTCACGCAAGTGTATAAAATATATCTTCTTGGCTAAACAATATGTCTCATTATCATTATTATAGGAAGTCCTAGCTAGTTCAGCCACTCTGGCAATCTAAGGGGAGGCCCCTTAGATTGCCAGAGTGGCTGAACTCGTCCTGACATTATTTAAGGACATTGATTTTATTTTTGTAACCTGCTCACCATTTAGTATTTATTAATTTAATCAGAACGGGTTACCCTATTGCACTAATTAATCTATATATATACCTTATATAAAAGAAAGTCGTGTTAGTTAGGTACACTATTTATAACTCAAGAACGGCTGAACTGATTTGGCTGAAAATTGGTGGGGACGTAGCTTAGAACCAGGAGACGGACAAAGGATACATTTTATCCCGTTCGACCGCGTTCCCGTGTAACGTGACATAAAACGTCAAAGAGAATACAAGTCACTATAAAACTTGGTATAATCAGAGACTAGTAATATCAATAGACTGTCAATGTCCATATAAGAAATCGTAACCCGCAAAAAACTCAAAATCCCGTATTATTTGTAGATGGCGCTATCTCATAGCCTGGAAACTTTAATTGCGGCCATTGCACCCAACAAATAAAATAAACTTCCACTAAAACACACCAAAATATTTCAATATTTTTTAGAATAAGTAATATTGTCCATAAAATAAGATTTAACGATTTTATTTTATATTGATGATTTACCACTTTCATATGCTTAATCACAGATGGCGTGGGAAGGTAGCACATCGTTTTTACCTAGATGGCGTTTAACACAAAATTATCACAAAGTCGGAAACAAAGGGAACGAAAGAGAACCGTGAACTGACTGACATTGACAGCCGGGAAGCAAGCAGAGCAAAAGCAGAGTCACGATTTTTGTACCTAATTTTGTTACATGCTGTGTTGCCAAACCTCACTTCTCAAAAGTCGCGACTAGTAAGTCGATATTTTGTTGTATATACTATGTATGTACATATTGTGTACGTATTGAGTTCATTATTTTAGCAGTTATATTTCCAGTTCAAATTAATAGAACGTATTATCTTGCATTAGGTATGCATTTGCCGAGTACTTACAAATTAATTTTATTTTCTTTCAATAAGTGTTCTACTTATCTGTACATCACTATAAATATGTATTCTTATTTTACAAATATGTAGGTATTTCCGCATTTAAGTGATAATGGTACGTTCATAGACGTATGTAATGAATAAAAGATATCTATTCTTTCCTTTCCTAAAAAAATCCCTATTTTGACGGAAACTTTCATGTTCTGGCAATTCTGAGAAAATGTACGCAAATCTCTAAAAATTGCTAGAGACTAAAGTTTTAACGAAACTGAAGAGCGGCAACCTCGAAAGGTCACAATATATTCAATATATTTAACGATTTGTAACTCTTAGCGACATCTCGCGTCCTAGCAGGTAATCAAATATCGAGTTACAATATCTTGTTTGAGACTGTCAGTCTATTTAAATTATATTGGTCTGTGGTATAATAAAAACGCATCTGACATGGAATAACAAAACGAAAATGACAGCTAAACGTAATTTTGTCTATGTTTAAGTACTCGTATGGTTGTAAAGTGATGGCCGGGGACAACAATTGACAATTCTACCAACGTGACATACATTGAAGTTCGGCGGGTCAACTAGTTAAAATAATTCAAAACATTAATTACATTATTTGCCAAATTAACATCTAACTCACATTATAAATCTAAATATTAATAAAATTAGTATCTATCTCTTGAACTGAATGTACCTTTACCTTTTTTTACGTGGAGAAATCCTCATGGATACCGCCCTGAACCCAGGGAGCGGTATGTCGGAGTCCTACCGGCTAACCCTCCACGGCGTTCCTCCGCTCGCTTTATACCGGGGACACGGGAACAGAGAACATTCTTCCGCGACCACGTTGGCGTTGGTCCGCTCTTGCGGGCCCCGTCTTTTATACAGTATATAGGTATGCCACTGCTATGGGGGATGGAGGTCGGCATACGCTCTCGCATACGCCCTCCTTCGCCCCGGTATCGTGCGGTGGGTTGGGAGAGTGCTCCCAGATTCCCTGTCCCTCTGCTGCACTACATTTTAGCAGAAGAATGTACCTTTACCTACCCTGAGCCTCCCCGCACACAAGCCACGCACCACAGATACAAAGCTCCACCACATGACGCTGGAAGCCGCCACCATATTGGAAGCGCGCGACATTTTTTTTTACTTTGACCAATACCTCACCTGTTGGTAAGTGATGGTGAGATCAAAAATGGAGCACGCTTGCCTAGAAAGAACCTGTTCACTCTGGACTTGAAGAATCCGACATTATATTGGTCCGGAATATATACGGCGAAAGTGAACTCCACTCCTTACTTGTGCTAATAAGAAAAGTTGAAGCATCCATTTTTCTACTTTATTCCTTCACTTTGGGTTGGTGGCGGCCACACGACCACACGAAGCGAGAAGCGGCGTTTCGTGGCGTGTAGCGACCACTGGCGGCAACCGTGCGCGGCGAGTTCATATAAAATATACGAAAAATGCGGTCCGCAGTTCAGTGGTGGCATTTTGTGGCTGTGGCGCGCAGCTCGTGTGCGTCGACGCTAAGCCTTATTAACATTCCTGTAAAGTTTCTTTGTAAAAGAGTATGAAAAGTAACGTTCCTAGTATAATTTCTTTGTTTTTTTCATAAATACCAACAGGAGCACACAGTACTGCCTCCCATTTACAAAGCCTTGGCGAATTACGCAGAACAAAGGGTGGTGAAGCTGAAGGAAAAACAACCTAATTACAATCATTATAAGGTTGGTGTATTTTTACAGTAATTATCGCAATAAAGAAGGTAAGTGGGTGATAGTAGACAGTCGATTTTATTTTTCGTAGAACTGAATGTATTTTTTTAAAATAATTGTACAAACTTTTCACAAATCAATGGTTTTCTCTCTGCACCTTTCTTAGTACTTACAAAAGGTTACACTTAAAGTCATTCACCTGGAACAGCTGATAAACAGTTTTTCACTATAATTATCTGATTCCTCAACGAAAAACATCGAACAATCGCAACATTGTTCTCCTGAGAAAGGTCAATGATCCCATTTCGGGAAGACATACATATTTCGGGGAAATCTGTTGGTATTCAGACACCATTATTCAGCCATAGGACGTCCACTGCTGAACAGCAATCTTGTGCAGCCTGCAACCAACGGCTCCTAGCAATATTTATCAGGTCTTTACATCTAGTTATGCTCATCCTACATTGCGCATTCCAGCGCGTGTTCACTCGAGAACCTTTCTGCCCCAACGGCTGTCAGTTCTTCGAGCTATGTGCCCCGCTCACTGCCACTTCAGCTTGCTAATCTTCTGGGCTGTCAGTGACTTTGGTTTGTCTAGGAATCTCTGCATTTCTGATTGGAATTGCATTGCTTATTCTTTAGTTGTTGCTGATACCACATTTAGGAAAGGTATTTTATTATTATTGTTTAGGTGTTTTAAAACATAAAATAGAATTTATCTATGTAGTGAATCTGGAATTGAGAGTCGGGCAGGCCGATTCAAGTTATTTCGCTACTGCGTAGTAGGACATTTTTAAAAACAAATTATAGAAACCTTTTTTTCCAAATTTATTGTTTAGACGGAACGATGTATCTTGCTTTGTTGTCTGAGGAGGTGGGCGTTGAAGCTCCTCAACAATTTTTATAGTTTTTGCAGTTTCATCGTGCTATCAGTAATCTGTTTGTATTACTAGTCTTATTCTTTTCTTTTAAAATTAAGTCGCTTTCGCTGTCTGTTCGCTAAGATCTTTTAAACTACTCAATGGATTTTAATGTAATTTTCAGCAATAGATAGAGTGATTTAAAAGGAAGGTTTAAATGTATAATATTAGGTTGGGAAAAAAGTTTCTTCGCATTTTTTAAGAAAATTCAAAACATTTTTTAATATAGTTTATTTACATTTAACTAAAGTATGTAGGTACCATTTTGTTCGATAACTTTTTGCCATCTTGTAGGTAGGGACATGATCCCATTGCTATAGAAATTTTGGGGCTTCTGATCAAAATACCGCGACAAGTAGTTTTGACTGTCCTCTCGTGATGTTAACCTGACACTGCCTAAAGAATTCTGAAGAGACCGAAACAGGTGTAAATCTGAAGGTCTGAAGGTCAGGACTATACGGCGGATGCATTAACACCTCCCAGCCAAACTCTCTTAATTTTTGCTGAGTGGCTAAAGATGTGTGAGATCTAGCGTTATCATGATGAAAAACCTTACCCTTTCTGTTGATTAATTCCGGCCGCTTTCTCTCAACTTCTTGCTTTAATCTCATCAGTTGTTCGCAGTAGAGTTTAGAATCGATGGTCCTGCCTGGTGGTAACAGCTCATAATGAATAATGCCCTTCCAATCCCACCACACACACAGCATCACCTTGTTGCGAGTTAACCCGGGTTTTGCCACAGTCTGTGAAGCCTGATCGGCCTTTGACCACGACCTTTTTCGCACGTTCTTGTCGTACGTGATCCACTTTTCATCACCAGTTATCAGCTTCTTCAAAAATGGTTCGGTTTCATTACGTCGTAATAAAGAATCACAAATGAGTACACGATTCATTAGGTTTCTTTCAGTGAGCTCGTGGGGTACCCAAATATCGAGCTTTTTTGTGTACCCAGTTTTTTTCAAATGCGCCGAAACTGTTTTGTGGTCAATTCCCACTTCTTCAGCTACGTCGTAACTACTGATATGCCGATCTTGCTCCACTTTTAAAAAAATGGCATCAATTTTATCCGTAATAGGGCGACCAGAGCGACGTGCATATTTGACATCAAAATTTTCGGATTGACAACCCTTAAACCAAATTTTTGTCACTCTTACAGATACTGCACTAGGTCCATAAACATCGCAAATTTTTTTCGCGGCTTGCGTTGCATTTTTACCTTGTTTTATAGTAAAATTTTAAAATGTATTGAATTTCTTCATTAGATTCACTCATCTTTACAGTACGAAAAACAAATAAAAATCACACATTTTCCTAATTTGAATTTGGAACTATCTTCTTTAAAATTTAAACTTTGAATGATACCAAAACCAGCCAGATACAAATAGTATAGCCAAAGAGATTTTATTACAAGTTCATACATATTATAACGCGAAAAGACTTTTTCCCCAACCTATTACACACATTTATAGTACAGAAAAGCCTAGACGGGACTTGAATCCTCAACCTTTTCAATCATCTCACTCTTTTCGACCCTGACGTGACAAGAGCCTGTAGCACCATTGGCGTGCATCCTCGTATCAAGAGGAAGGTTGCGGGTTCAAGTCCCGTCTGGGCTAGAAAGTTTATGAAATGGTTTTAAAAATATTAGGATCAGTGATATATCCTGTATAAAATAGGTAAACAAATCATATTCATTCATAATGTAAGTAGGTAGTAGGTACCTATTCTGACGTACAGACCATCCTTGAGATGCTTGTGGCTACGGGAAATTTCAAGCGTGCGAAGCCGCGGGCGGGTCAGTTAGTTCTAAATAAATGAGTTTGAATTTGAAAACGTTTTTCCTCTAAGCTAATTGAACTTATTTAAATTTTTATGAACCGTCGGAATGTTTACGCGTTTAAAATACGCAGTGTGCGTGCATAGGGCTTAGCTATGTTTTTTGTGTCAATCGATGTGGGAAACCGTAAGTGAATATGTCCCATTGTGTGTATGATAGACATTACTATGATTGACGCTTTAACTATGGTAGACATGACACAGTTTCTAGTACTAATACGTCTGAATGTTTATCGTAATAGCTCAAAGCCACTTTATCTATTTCACTTTTTCGATGACCTCCGTGGCACAGTGGGCGAATAAACAGCTTAGACGCCAGGAGATTGCGGGTTCGATGCTTGCATGGTCTACAGATATGTGTTCCGGGATTGGGTATTTATCTATATATTATAAGTATGAATTAAATTAAATTATTATACAGTGTGTCACCGCATTTACGACATTAATTTAAATCACGGGTAGGGCTGATGGCTAGTATAATTGTTGTAAAATAGTTTTTTTCAAATTCATTACTATGTATTAAATTTTCAATCTACTTTAATTTCAAGTCCTAAAATATCAATGCTACAATCTGTGTAAAATAGATGAACAAATCATATTTATTCATCACGTAGGTTAAACTGACTAAGCGGTATCGGCACAAAGGCGCTGCTGATTTAGGTACGTTAAAAATTGTTTCTTGGAAATGTATCGATCACTGGATAAATATTCAAGCTACTGGTATTAAACCAATCTCTAAAAACAGTTAATACGATTCTGCATATCTGTTTTAAAATTAATGTCGTGAATGCGGTGACAGACTGTATAAGTATTCTATCAGTTATCTGGTTCCCACAGTACAAGCTTTGCTTAGTTTGGGGCTAGATGGCACTGTGTGAAATGTCCAGCATTATTTATTTAATATAATTTTAATGTTTACAGGCACCATTAGCAAACTACGCTCAAAACTATCAAAACAACGATAATAACGAAGGAAACTCCGAGCATGATCAGGTAAAAATTAACTTCTTACATAAAAACTATTATATTTTACAAGCAAAGTTCTCAGTACTTGCAAACTTTTAAATTATACATTTTACTTTTGTTGTAGTTTTCAATGACTTCGAAAATGAGTTCTTGTTACTAAGTACTTGTACTTAGGTATCACAACAAAGTTGTAACTGATTTACTAGTTTCATTTTAAAATATCGGAAACCGGAGACCTCAATTTTTGCCGAATCTGATTCTAATCCGAGAACGCTATTTTGTTATTTATCAACCTTTGAATCCGTGTTGGAAAGGTATCCAGGCTTTAGGCTGGGAGTATACGTCAGATTTCTCGATAATCGGATCCGATAGTCTGGGACTAATAAGAAAAACTAATGTGGAGCAATACCATTATTTAAAGATTATAATTTTTGTTCCTGTCATAAGCTGCCGTTTTCAATGGTGTTGTTAAAGCAACGGCAGTCATTGAAAAAAGATTGTAATAATAGAATACCAAAAGGTATAGTGGCCATTTTGCGACGATACCATTGTCATAATGAAGCGATTGATTTAGTGGAATTGGGCCCCTGAACCTCTGAACCGACTACCGGATGGTGTTCGTGCCATATATTTGTTTGATCTATGGCAGACTACAAGTTGATAGCTGTCCGCCAAGGCAAAGAGGAGATCTCCTTACCGAGCGACCTTTGGCTCGGGATTCTAAGACCAACAGGTCTTGCTGAGTAGTATTATATGTTACAATCGTTTGAATATTTTGTTTGCGCAATCTAGGATTGGTTCTTCCAATTGCCGTTAGATGTCGTTTCCGTATTGAAGCTCGCTCTGTAGGTTAGCTTTATGTCCAAGATGTTTTTTCCATGGAGCGGATAGATATAGTTACAGAACACTCAATACACCGACTATCGGATCTGACGGCCGAGTCGGAAACAGCGCTAAGTGTGGATCCAATAGCGATGTTTTTTCTTCATGCACGTCAACACGACCATATACCTAATACCTATGCAATAAGTAACAGCACTTAATCATCCATCTTTTCTTTCTGCACCGTATGCAAGCAATACGATGCAATTGACAACCTCCGTGGCGCAGTGGGCGAATAGCCGGCTGAGACTCAGGAGGTAGCGGGTTCTATTCCCACCACAGAACAAATGTTTGCATGATTTTCAGATATTTGTTCCGAGTCTGGATGTGTTCCTATGTATTATAAGTATGTATTTACACAAAAAAATTGTATATAAGTATTCTATCAGTTATCTGGTTCCCATAATACAAGCTCTGCTTAGTTTGGGGCTAGATAGCGCTGTGTGAAATAATTATATTTAATATTTTAATAACGCTCACTATAATAGCTCAGAAACTGCGTTCGGAAAAAGTGATACGCAGAAATCGGATTTGTATCGAGTGAAGATCGGATAGTCTGATCAGACAATCGGAAACCAAACCTGAAGTATATTCCCAGCCTTATGGTTAATCCGAAAGAGTTTTAATATAATAAGCCCAGTTTGCACAACGATCCCTATACGTATTTAGCGACTAAACATGTTTAAATTGGACGTGTTTGTACAATTTGACAACTCTATATCTATTTAGCCACTAAATACGTTTAGGCATCGAAGCGCAAGTCGCCCTTAAAACAGCGAAAACTGAGGTTTTCGATCCTACAGCTTTCCGACGTTTTAAATAGCCTTGCTGATCTTTATCACCTGTCGGTAAAGCATTCTATTAACAAAACTGCGTCCGGTCTAGAAACTACGAGACCACAGACAGATAAACAGACATAGGCGTCAAGATCATAACACCCGTCGTTTACGACCTTGTGGCAGACAAATTTCTATGGTTTTTTTTACAATTTTTTTTATGACTCTCTCGCTGTTGGCATCTGAGGCCGATGCAGCTTAACCGAACTTTTGGCGAGCGCAGAGGGTGCTCAGCCCAGAAAGTTTTGATGAGACTAGCACAAGGGCAACCAGCCTTGGCTTGAGCCGTTGCTGGGATAAGAGAGGACCCCCCCGGTACATGCCTGTACCTTTTGTAGGCGGAACTGAAGGGACTTGTCGACCTCGCCTGCGAGGTCGGTGTGTCTGTGAAGTATTTTCTCTGCCGAGAGTAGATGATTCTGAAATCTCCTCCGCTAACACTAGGATCACCGAGAACGTGTCTCTCTCAACGACGGAATAGTTTCTATGATGGGGTTTTGCGACTCTGCCAGAAGTAAAAGCCCGACTAAGAAACAAAAAATCGAACAATAAACAAACTCACAAAATGTAATTTTATTTTCAGAATTCGAACTACGCATTCTCCTACAGAGTAAACGACCAAAAAACAGGAGACGACTTCTCACATTCTCAGCGTAGCAGTGGCTCGGCCACCAACGGAGAGTACCGAGTTCGACTCCCAGATGGGAGAATGCAAATAGTTTCATACACAGCTGATGAAAACGGATATAAAGCTGATGTGAGATACGATGACGAAGAGCAGAATGGTGGAAATACAATAGATAACTATAAACACAAAGGTTATAACGATTATACACAACGACCCGATTATATAGATAGAAATAATAATTTATATTTTGGTAGAAATACTATTAACAACGCTTATGAAACCAGAGATAATGAAAGAAATAATAATATTGTTTATGTGAACAAAAATATTAACAATAACGGTTATGCAACCAATAATAATAATATAGATTACACAGATAGAAGTCTCAAAAATGATTACGTTGAAAAGAAAGAAATCAAGCCAGTGAATGAAAAAGAAGACTACTACAATTACCCTGACGTTTCAAAAGAATACTACAGTGATTACTCTTCAGAATATAACAGCAATTCTGAACCACACAGAAGTAAATTCTCAGAGTTTAACAATAACGAAAATGACATAAGCAACAAAGGGATAGCCTCTACTGTTAAACCTTCTTACGAAGAACTTAAAGATCTTTTTGTAACAAAAGGAATTTACAGTACACCAAACTATAATCCCGTTGAACTAAAAGTACCATCAACAACTCCTGGACCTTATGATGGAGCAACAGATCATGTAGTGGTTATAGGAACGAAATCTCCTAATTTATATACGAATATTAGGAACAGTATTCCTAATATACCAACCTATGCAACTCCTAAAGTTATAGTAGCCACTACACCTAGAAGTTATTTGGTATCGACGATAGCTAGTATAAAGAATAAGGTACATTTAGCTGCTAAGCCTATTTTGAGCGATAGGTTTATTGAAAAGATTAATAAGTATTTAACTTTTAACTGAGTCTGAGTAGGTTGTAGTTAATTTATTTAATTTGGTGTAAAATGTGAATAAAGTATTTTGATCTGAAGTTTTATTATGTTTTTTGTGTTGTTTTTTGTGTGTTAACCGTATTCCTACACACTAGCCGTAAGCCGAATACTAACGCATAATATGAGTGTATTGTATTGTATTGTAGGTAATCTCATCTATGTACCCAAGATTTGGCATAATGTAAATGTAGAACGCTTTTCAAATTGATAAACCTATCATTTTTGAAATTAACTACAGGTAGGTATTCATTATTCGTGTTTATAAGTTTACAAATTTTTTATTATTTTTGATAGATGGAAGCGAGATCTCTAAATCAACTTGGGCAAATCAGCGTTGTATGTATGTATGTTTGTTTGTCCGAGGATAACTTTCGAAGCGTTTATCCGAACATCGTGAATTTTGGTATACAGGTAGGTAATAATAGCACAATTTTGGTGTGACTAAATGAGCTAAAAATGTGGGGGGGGGGGGGGGGTGTTGAGATATTGGGATTCAAGAGGCGTAAAACAAAATGGGACTATCCGGTCAAATGGCACATTTAATAAAAGTTATTTGTAGGTACATTTCGACCTCGTTTTTATTTTTAGTTTAAATCTTGTAGTTTTTATGTTATTAGCTTTAATATAAACGACGTACATTTGACAAGGCGGTACGAAGTTCGCCGGGTCAGCTAGTAATGGAAAATTCCAAGATTTTTAAAAACATCTCAAAAATTTCAAGCCTAGACGGGACTTGAACCCGCAACCTTCCTCTTGATACGAGGATGCACTATCCAACTGTGCTACCAGGGCAATACACGTCTAGGTCGAAATTAGTGAGATGATTCAGAATTACGACTAAAGCACCGGTAGCTCCATCTACAGGAAAACTTATGTAGTTTTTTGTACCTGCTCAATGCCACACGTTGCAGTTCAGTACACTGACAAGAGATGTCGCGTTGCTTATTTAAAATATTATTTTATTTATAGTGTTATCCGTACACATACGGAAAATACCAAGATTTTTAATAACATCTCAAAAATTTCAAGCCTAGACGGGACTTGAACCCGCAACCTTTCTCTTGATACGAGGATGCACTATCCAACTGTGCTACCAAGTTACTGTCTAGGTCGAAATTAGTGAGATGATTCAGAATTACGACTAAAGAGGAACTAACTAAACTAAACTATCAAGAGGAAGGTTGCGGGTTCAAGTCCCGTCTAGGCTTGAAATTTTTGAGATGATTTTAAAAATCTTGGAATTTTCCGTATGTGTTCGGATAACACTATAAATAAAATACTATTCCCCAAGTTTGTCGCATCCACCGCGATCCTGCGACATCTCACCCACTGACGGCCACGAAATCGTAAAAGTTTTTTCAATCTTCTTATTTTATCTATGCAATTTTAGCCATTTTTGTAAGTATCCATTATTTAATATAAATGATAATTAATACATTATCAGATGGAAAGACGACACATAAAAGATTACTGGGAGCCGTTGTATCATACACAACTGCTGGCTGCTGTAATAAGGTTTTAAAAAATATAGGGTGTTTGATAATATACGCACAAAAATGAAAGGGGTTATTTTGATGAGCATAATAAATAAATTTGTGAAATGTTTACCATTGAAATGTGAAATTTATTTTGGCATGTAAAAACAATCACTATTAAACTTATTTTATGATATTGCATAATGCTTGCCATCTAACCACAGATACCGTATTGGTGACGTATCGAGATATCTCTTGTTGTCCTTTTTTAACCCAAAAGCCGCCGCCATTTTCGAAAGAGATATCAAATCGGCCTTTATTTATTTTATATGTCGATTGCAAGAGGAGGCAGTAAGTTTTATAATAAATTAATCAGCACAACTTAGTTGATTTACTTTAAAATTTGATAATATAACTAGTAGTTTTGTTTCGAGAAGTCTTTTTTATGTTTAGAGAAACCGATACTTGAATATCCTCAGTATACCTATGTATATTACCAAACAGCCTATATATTATTGGTTGACTTCAAATAACACTGCTTACAAGTTATAAAATAAAATAATTATTTAATTAAAACGGGTATTTATCGCGTATGTACCTTTTTAGGGTCCCGTACCCAAAGGGTAAAACGTGACCCTATTACTAAGACTCCGCTGTCTGTATGTCCGTCTGTCACCGGGCTGTATCTCATGAACCGTGATAGTTAGACAGTTGAAGTTTTTACAGATGATGTATTTTTGTTGCCGCTATAACGACAAATACTAAAATAAAATAAAAACTTGACGGGGGCTCCCATACAACAAACGTGATTTTTATGCTCATTTTTACTCAATATTGATAACGGCAACAGGTAGACGCTTGAAGTGTTCACATAATATTTAGTTATACATAATTCACTTTAAAAATTAATAATAAAATTAAAATAAAACAAATATTTATGGGGGCAAAAAAAACGAGCAAAAAAAATCACGTTTGTTGTATGGGACAACAAACGTGATTTTTTTTGCTCGTTTTTATAGATAAGGGGTTGGCGGGTTTTATTTATTTGTTATTCCGACGTTTCCGCTATGTTGCAACAGTCGTGATCACGGGTGGACTGGAGTACTTGGAGCTACCGTCAAGAGGTGATGGCAACTGCAACAACTACCCGTGACCACGATTATTTCAACACAGCCGAAACTTCAGGATATCAAATAAAAAAGGTGCATACGCGTTAAATACCCGTTTTAATCAGTAACTAAGTACAGTGATCGCGAAAGTTTGAAAAATACTATTAAAATAAAATGTTCATTTAATTTGAGAAGTTAAATGTCCTTTTGAAACCCATAATCCAAAATAGATCAATAGATCCTTTGTACCCAGCTGTGGTAAGTTAGATTGATTGAAGGCACAATTGATTGAACATGGTACAACTTCTGATACATCTCAAACTCCAAGTAATATTGAACATTAACATACAACACCCTAATAGCCGAATATCTTTGTGGGTGAGATACTGCTGTTCTGTTTGGGGAGTATAATTTATTATTGAAACCAATGGGAAGTACTACCAGTATGCATACTTCAGCCACCAAGCAGCATTGCTGTGTTTCGCTTTCATCAAAAAAGTTTTACTTAAAAATATAATCTGTACATAGACCAACTTAATGCTAAATACCATTCTCTTCCTTAAGAAGCCGGCGAACCCCGAGCGCAACTTCAATTCGGCCGCGTCAAAAACTTCGGCCTGAATATCGCTATCCCGGTTTAGTGACGAAGTTTAGCCACGCAGAGCGACAGCGATAGCAAATTAACGATTCTAAATTTGATTAGATTTTGACCGTGTTCCGTAATATAAAAAATGATGACTGAAAACTTGTTGTATTTTTCTCATTGTGTTGTTATTCTGTAACTAGACGATATAATCTATGTTCCCATGACTAGGATACGTAAGATGTTGTTGTTTTTAATACGAAACAATTAGGTTGAAAACAGGTCTTTTATGACGTAAAACATGCAGAATGCGATACGCTTTTATTTCATTTTATATAAGTATTTTGATCTAATATATGGTTAGGAACCTAGATAAATACGAGTACTATTCAAATTAAAATAATACCTTATTACGTGTTGTATGGGCGATTCCCCTCCGGTCTCCCCTTAACCTTTGTGTAACGCGGACGAACAGTTATTGTAGTTAGTGCATATTTGTTAGAGTTACTGCCTTCTTTTACGATACCAAGCCAAAAAATAATTTGAAATAGCAAAGCTTGTAATACTATCTATCCGCGAGTCAAGTTGAAATTAGCCGTTCTCAAGTCCGGACTTCGATACCAGTTAGATAACCTTGTTCGGTAACTTGTTACACTGTTAGGGATGGTTTAAATTACGTAACCTTAGTCGTTATTGTAGTAACTATTGGATTTATTTTATATTGTGGGCTATTTTCAAGTAAAGTAGATAAAGATTCATAATAAAACCGGCTAAGTGCGAGTCGGACTCGCGCACCAAGGGTTCCGTACCGTAACGGCAAAAAAATCACGTTTGTTGTATGGGAGTCCCCCTTAAAAAAATGTTTTATTTTAATTTAATTATTTATTTTTAGAGTGAATATAAAACTAAATATTCTGTGAATACTTCAAGCGTCTACCTGTTGCCGTTATCAATATCGAGCTAAAACGAGCAAAAAAATCACGTTTGTTGTATGGGAGCCCCCTAAATTTTTTTTTCTGTTTTTATTTTTTGTTGTTATAGCGGCAACAGAAATACATCATCTGTGGTAATTTCAACTGTCTAACTATCAAGGGTCATGAGATACAGCCTAGTAACAGAGTCTTAGTAATAGGGTGCCTTTTTACCCTTTGGGTACGGAACCCTATAAACGTTAATTTGTCACATAAATAAAATGGAATCTTTAAATAAGGCATAGACTAAAAGCTACAGTACCAAGTAACTTTTTAGCGTACATATAACAGACTTCAGTTATTTCTATGGCACCAATGTGAAAAATCCTTTCAAATAAAACCGAATTAAAAACCTCCTCCTGTTTTTAGAAGTTCGTTAAAAACGACTTACAATTTGTACAATTTTTATTTGTTCCGGTTCTGGATGTTTTTCTATATATTATTTACAAAAAAATTAGATATTTGGTTCCCTTGTACAAGCTTTGCTTAGTTTGGGGCTAGATAGCGCTGTGTGGAATATTTATTTATAATCTGTACTTTAAATTATATTGCATCAAAAGAGATTTCAAAATAAAAGAGTAACAGAAAATACATTTTATAATGTCAAATCGACGCTGATGCAAATAGGCATTGTCATATTACCTAATGTTATTGGTCGAGCGAAGCGAGATCTCGAAATCAACTTGAGCAAATCGACGTTGTATGTATGTATGTTTGTTAGTCCGAGGATAACTTTTGAAGCGTTTATCCGGTCATCGTGTTGTTCAGATACTGGGGTTCAAGAGGGGTAAAAAATCAAAATGGGACTATCCCGTTGAGTGACACGTCTAATAAAATGTCTAATAAAAGACCATATCATAAACTGAATTTTGAAAAAATTAACAGGGTACACCAGTGCCCCCCACAGTTCTGAAATTTGGTATGCGTGTAGCTTTAGTGTCACAAATATAAAGATAAGTCTGAAATCCAGAACAACTGCAATTTGTACCCCAAAAAAGTATAATCAATTTACATGAGCTTCTGTTACCTGTAATTTGATTGAAACTGTAGGTCAAGTTTTTTGATTGTGTAATTCGTGGCACTAATTTGATAGTCAAAGATTACGCGAGATATCAGTCCAGGGAGAACCACTAATTAATAATGAACTACAAAAAATAATGTACATTGAAAGCGTAGCTGGGTGTCAATGGATGAGACTCGCAAGGGACCGAAGAATGGCGTAATAAAGAGGTGACCAATACCCAACAGTGGGTGCAGACCGACTGAGATGATGATGATGATGAATGTACATACCAAATTATAGAATTATTAGTACTAGGACATGCGGCAAGCAGTGGGTGGAGTCGGGTTAGCAGTGGGTGAAGTCGGGTTAGCAGTGGGTGAAGTCGGGTTAGCAGTGGGTGAAGTCGGGTTAGCAGTGGGTGAAGTCGGGTTAGCAGTGGATGAAGCTGGGTTAGCAGTGGGTGAAGCCGGGTTAGCAGTGGGTGAAGTCGGGTTAGCAGTGGGTGAAGTCGGGTTAGCAGTGGGTGAAGTCGGGTTAGCAGTGGGTGAAGTCGGGTTAGCAGTGGGTGAAGTCGGGTTGTGGATGATGATGATGGGCATGCCAGGGTTTTTCACGATGGGCACGGACAATTATTTTCAGGCCATACGAAACCGATGGTAAATGGTGGTGTGGTCGAAGCTGTAGCACGCTCGCCTAGACCACTAGACCAGATTATGTAGGTATTTTTCAAACATCGCGATCACTGTACATAATTACTGATTTAAACGGGTATTTATCGAGTATGTACTTCTATATTTGTTATCCCGACATCTGCTTGCGACCACGGCTGTTGCAACACTATCGAAACGTCTCGGGATAACAAATAAAAAGGTAAGCTTAACAAAAAACTTAAGAGATAAATACCCGTTTAAAATCAGATTATAATGGTTTGGAAAAACAGGCTTCCGCGCTAAAAGGACTACTAAGGACCAAGGTTTTCTTCCGATAGGCTATTTAGAGTAGTAGAGTTTTTCATTGAATAGCTCTAGACTTTGGCACAAGGCATTTCTTCAGAATGAGATCACGTAATTCGCAAAACTATTCAAAAGAATTCACAAAATTGAGTTTCAAACAAGAACTGCACCGAATGGTTTTCCTATTATTAGACGGAGCCCTAGAAAATTGCAAGTCTATTCAGTACTACAAGCTCTCAGAGATAAGGCGTAGTGCGGTCTATGGCCTGACGATTATTGCCAACGATTCTTGTAGAGATGGGATCGATTACACTTATCGATAAAATATCGACCCAGACGAATATTACGTTTATTTCATGCAACAATGTGCACATACAATATATGATTATAAGGCCATATCTATGAAAAAAAAAGATGTTTACATAATATGGCAATAAACTTAAAACAAACACTGAGATTATGCTTTGTAGCCGCTTCCCTGTAGCGCCTGTAAACGATGCCAGCTGGCCAGAAATCCGGAACAAGTAGTATAATCTTATATTTCACCAGAGTTTGGAGAGTGTAGGACTTGAAGTTAGTAGATTTTATATGTATGTAGATATGATGATAGTAGAATGATGATAAACATCGTTCACGAGATGCAGAAGAGTCGGCTGCGACGGTACGAAGAGGAGGCCACCTGACTACGTAGGGAATTTAGCACTACAACTTTCCATCCCTAATTGAAGGTAATTCTAGAAGTTAACCCAAGACAAGATGGAGTGATGTAGTGTTAATAGACATGAGAGAGTGTCGAGTTTCTGATGACAGCATCGAGGATAGAGCGAAGAGGAGAAGAACGACCGGGAAAGCTGACCGCACCACCATGTAGGATGCATAGCTTGGAAGAGAGAGTAGAATGATTATGAAACTTCAATACATCGATAAATTGTTCGACATTTCATCGACATGTCTTATCACTAGGGCTGCATCTCACGTGTTTAGCTGAGTCGGTGGCTGGCGGGCTGCCAAAGATGCACATACATACCTACTTGCTTTATATAGAGAGTGCTGGTGACAGGAAAAAAGTGTTGTGTAATTTATTTATTTAGTAGTAAACGGTACAGGAATAATGTTATGTTTTTTGCTCTTTGTGACATACACGGTGTCCTTTAAATCACTGTTTTCCCAGAACAAACGTTGCTCAAACCATGGTCTAATAACTGTTTATAGCATCAATTATGAGAATAAATAAAAAATATTTAGACCTTCTCAAATCAGTCTAACTTTGTTCAAAAACTAACCGTGACATAAAGTTCATGGGTACGCTAGCCGTAGCGTATTACCTACTCCCTAGTTAGATAGGTACCTAGTAGCTACCGGTCAGCACGTTGACTATGTTGTAGGGCGTAACGTTAAAATAGACGTTTTAACTTTTTATATTTTTCAAAGACCGGTTTCGTTTTGTTTTTTTAATTTGTTGTTATATTGTTAGTAGACCATGGTCTGAACAACGTTTTTTCTGCGAAAACAGTGATTTAAAGGACACCGTGTATAATAACATAATTTATTTATATATCAGGACATATTAGTCCTGATACCTGTCTGTTTGAGCTTTACTAATGATCAATTCTGAATATGAAGTAACTTAGTGTTCTATAATGTACATACAGTGGAAAATAAATGAAATTAAAAAAATATAAAAATGTAAGTATGTCATAGCTACTCTTTCTAGGGTTCCCGATCAAAATGGTAAACGGAACCATTACGGTGCAACTTTGTCCGTCCGTCCGCCCGTCTGTCACAGCTGATTATCACAGCAACTACTGAACCTATCACACTAATCACACTAATATTGTAAATGCGAAAGTTCGCATATTTGTTTGTTTGTTACTCAATCACGTCGTAACGGCTGAACTGATTTTGATGAAGTTTGGTATGTACGTAGATTATAACCTGCATTAACACATAGGTTTACTTACTTTTTGTTGACAAACAATGCGTGCGAAGCCACTGGCAGAAGCTAGTATTATAAATGCGAAAGTTTGGATATTTGTTTGTTACTCAATCACGCCGTAACTGCTAAACCGATTTCGATTAAATTTATTATGTACGTTGAATATAACCTGGATTAACACATAGGCTACTTTTTATTTCATAAATCAGGTCCCATGGGATAAAAATTGGGTGTCAAGTTGCAACAGCGAGTTTATCTATATTTCTAGACTACCTATACATTTAGTAGTGTAACGCGTACGAACTCGCGTGCAACAGCTAGTTGGTTATAAATAATACTGGCCTTCCTCTATTGCATGTAAAAAAAATCAAACATGTTTTTATTTTGATGGTCAAAAGAGCCAAAACGGTGTGTGTCAACATTTCAAAATAGGATAACTACTTACTAGATCAAGTGGGATATCGACAGAAATTGATTTAGACATTTCAAATTTTTTTCTTATTTTGTATCGTCTGGCATAAGACAGAAATTGATTTATACATTTTTATAGTTATCTGTCTTAAAAGTTTTCTTGGTAACTTAGTAGCGCTGCGAAGTTATTCCACTAACATTATAAAAGCGAAAGTTTGTATGGATGTATGTGTGGATGTTTGTTACTCTTTCACGCAGAAGATAAATTTTGGTGAATGTGCGCAGGATCTTCATGACCTTGTCTCTCCTTCCCCCTTCCACCACCGGACAAGCAGACGTACCGAAAAGTACAACCCATACCTGGTCGGCATACCACCTTGCCGTACCAAACGATTTGCTTCAACTTTTCTTGTTAGCACAAGTAAGGAGTGGAACTCACCTCCGGCGTATGTTTTTCCAAACCAGTATAATCTTGGAGTCTTCAAGTCCAGAGTGAATAGGTTATTTCTAGGCAAGCGTGCTCCATCTTCGATCACACCTTCACTTACCATCAGATGAGGTAGTGGTCAAGCGCTTGGCTATCATTATTTAAAAAAAACTACTGAATGGATTTTAATTAAATTTGGCATGTACGTAGATTCTTACCTGGATTAACACATATACTACTTTTTGTGGACAAAACACGCGTGTGAAGCTGCGGGCGGAAGCCAGTTATAAATAAATCTATCTTGGTTCGGAACCCTCAGTGCGTGAGTCCTACTCGTACTTGAAAGGTCTTGTTTAAATTGTAGCACCCAACCTACAAGATGGATTTAAATAAATAAGATGTTAAAGGGCGGAAGGGAACTCACCATATTTGTTTTGTATAGATTACCAAGTTGATGGACGTATGCATCCTCCCTGTTTTAACGTATCGTGCGCAGACCTGGTCTTTGACTAACATCCAAACGTATAAACTCAAGGTTTGCCAACGTGCGATGGAGCGCAGCATTCTTGGATTCAAGCGTATTGACCCTGTATTGACCGCATACGCAACACCGAGCTGCGCTCGCGAACACAAATCGTAGATGTATCTAAGAAAGCCGCCAAACTCAAGTGGGACTGGGCTGGTCATTTATGCCGTATGTCGGGTGATCAGTGGGCTAAGCTCACCACCGAGTGGAACCCCCACACAGCCTGAAGACGTCGTGGCAGACCAAGGAAGAGATGGAGGGATGATCTCACTAACTTCCGAGCGGACTGGGCCACCTTAGCGCTTGAAAGAAGTGTCTGGAAAGAATAGGATGAGCCCTTTGCCCAGCAGTGGGACACAGTGGCCTGATAATAATAATAATGCACATTCTCGCCTAGTTCTCACCAATCTTCAAAATTTTTGTTCATTTGCTTTTTATAACATAATATCCTTAGCTACTTTTTTATATTGTTTATATATTTATTTTTTCTTAGTGTGGTAACTTATATTTATCTATATATTCATATTTTTTGTAATTGTGTTACTGTGCAGGCAGTCATCCGTGACATTCTATTTTTAAATGGTTCCAACGGAAGATCAGCGTTGTGTCAAAAGCACAACAAATGCTGAGTTGGACGCCTTTTTGTGACGTCGGTCATTTGTATATAGGTAATTGTGAGACACACATTTGTTAGGTATTGCTGTTTTTGTCTGTATGAATTTGTTATATTGTGTGTATCTTACTTGTGTGTATGTTTTGTACCGTCACAAATAAATGTTTTTTCTTTCTTTCTTTCTTACTTAATAATAATAGATTACCAAACAAAGATACAGTGCGCAACTCTTATTGTAACCTACATAAATTCATGTGAAGGAGTTGAAACGACTCACCGGAATCAACTAGCAGGTAAACTAGTACGAATCTAAAGGAGCCATAATAAAATAAGCATTTGGACAAAGGCGAAGTTATAATACGCTAGAACAATTCTAACTTAGCAGTAAGTATTAAGCGTACCTACCGTTGTATGGTGCTTATGCTAATCGAGGAGGTAGGAGAGAACATTTTAGAGGTGGCTGTATGTTTATTTATTTATTTTATTAACAAAATCTACAGCCCTTACTCAAAAAAGATAGATACAGATGTAAAGTTTGGGCAAATTTTGATATTATTCTGCGCCCGAGTGTAGCTCTATCATGTACTACCATAAATTTAGATAAAGACATTATCGGTAGTTACGTGAACATTTTTAGGGTTCCGTACCCAAAGGGTAAAACGGGACCCTATTACTAAAACTCCGCTGTCTGTCTGTCTGTCCGTGTGTCACCAGGCTTTTCACAGATGATGTATTTATGTTGCCGCTATAACAACAAATACTAAAACTAAAATTAAATAAATACTTAAGGGGGGTCTTACACTTTAAAACTAAATAATTAAATTAAAATAAAACAAATATTTAAGGTGGTCCCATACACCAAACGTGATTTTTTTTGCTCGTGTTTGCTCGATACTGATAACGGCAATAGGTAGACGCTTGAAACATTCACAGAATATTAAGTTACACACTGCACTTCAAAAATAAATAATTAAATTACAATAAAATTAATATTTAAGGGGGCTCCCATACAACAAAAATGATTGTTTTCGATTTTTTTTCTTGGTCATAATAACGATGGGGCTCCCATACAACAGACATGATTTTTGCCGTTTTTATAGATAATGTTACGGAACCCTTCGTGCGCGAGTCCGACTCGCACTTGTTGATCCAATTTAGCCATCGTTGCACAAGTTTCCCATACACGTAAAGCTTTTTATATCTTATAAAATCTAATCTGATTGGATTTTAGTGCGTTGGATTTGTTTTGTATAACATCATCCTGGTAAAATTATGTACTAGCTGACCAATCCGCAACTTCGCTCGCGTAGTTTTTCAATAAAAACGTTACCCTCCTTTTGCGCAGTTGGGTAAAAAGTTGCCTATGTCACCCGGGGATTCCCAACGGTGAAAGATTTTTTTTAAATCTGTCCTGTAGCTTCGGAGCCTATTCAATACAGACAAACAAATATATCCTCTTTATAATAATACTAGCTTACCACACCGCAACTTCGCGTAGTTTTTCAATAAAAAACATTACCCTCCTTCTGCACAGTGGGGTAAAAAGTAGCCAATATTACTCAGGGTGAAAGTAGTTTTCCAACGGTGAAAGAACTTTGGAAATCGGTCCAGTAGTTTCCTCTTTATAATATTACTATAGAAGTATAGATTATAGATTATTTAATCATATCGCTAAATAAGTTTAGGGATCGTTGTGCAACCCGGGCTGTAGGTTCTGTTCATTCACTTAAAGCTTTTTTTTGAGAACTTTTGCAGGTTTGAACCGTTGCATAATATTATCCTTATGATGCCTTATCCATTCACATAAGCCTTTTCAACATCCCGCTCGTGTTAGTACTTAAATATTCCACAAGTGCGACTAGGTACTCAGCTCAAATGGCTTATTTAATTCGGACAAAGCAGTACTGAGTCATTTTTAAACTTTTGTAAGTATTGCTGGTTGGTGGGTGCTGGTGGGTGGCCGCACAAGGTTGCTCTGACCTCCCTTTACTGTATCACGGCTTTCCCCCGGTAACTAACGTGCGACTACACCCCTGGTTTGATGTCAAATACTACCAACGAACAACAAAACCCAAATGATACAAAATTGGATTGTAAACCTATCGTAATATTGATCCAGAGTGAACTAGTGATATTGATTGTAATTTGAATATTTTTCATATACATATAATTTATTCATCTTTAGACTTGGTAACATGCACTAAGAAAAGTCAAAGTTTACAAGTTATTAATATGAATCTTTTAATTTACAAACTGGATAAAGTAATGTTACCAAACATGCAATAAATTTCCTGCAACAGCATTGTCAATGAATTAAATTTAAATTGAATCTTCTTATAAATACATATTTATAATATAAATAAAAACACCCAGACCTGGAACAAATATCTGTAGATATTCCTCCTGCGTCTCAGTCGGCTCTTCGCCCACTGCGTCACGGAGGTCGTCCGCTATAAGGGTGATAATTGTGTATATTCTTTTAGTTAAAAAAATGTGTAGTTAGATGCTATGAGACATTGACTGCATTGTCACTATTATTATTATTATCATCCCACTGTGTCCCACTGCTGGGAAAAGGCCTCCCCCCATTCTTTCCAGACACTTCTTCAAGCGCTGAGATGGTCCAGTCCGCTCGGAAATTAGTGAGCTCATCCCTCCATCTCTTCTTTGGTCTGCCACGACGTCTTCGGGCTGTGTTGGGGTTCCACTCGGTGGTGAGATTAGCCCACTGATCACCCGACATACGCCATAAATGACCAGCTCAGTCCCGCTTGAGTGAAAGAAAAGAAAGCCGCATTGCCACTAAAAAAACAAAATTAAAATCTAAAGCCGTAGTGGTCCTGAAATCAGTCGAGGCGAGTACTCTAACTGTAAATTCAAATATTCAAGAATAAAAAACTGAGAAAATGTTCAAAAGACTCTTAAGACTTCATTAACAAAATGCTAATATTGGAGCAGTGCTTTATTGGAATCATTATGCCAGATAAAGAATTTTTACAAGTCAAATGATAATGAATAAGTAAGTGGAATTTTTCACTGTTTTTTCAATTCGATTAAAACGTAATTAATCTTTGGAAATTATTCATCACGGTTCATTTAATGTTTTGGACATGTACTGGCAGAAACTGTTCCGATACCTGTTATACAAAAAAAACCGTCCAAGTGCGAGTCGCATTCGCGCACGAAGGGTTCTGTACCATTATCCTATAAAAATGGCAAAATATCATGTCTGTTGTATGGGAGCCCCACTTAAATATTCATTTAATTATTTATGTTTAAAGTGAATATATAACTCAATATTCTGTGAATATTCAAGCGTCTACCGGTTGCCGTTATCAATATCGAGCAAAAATGAGCAAATAAATCATGTTTGTTGTAAGCGTAAATATAAATATTAATTTATAAAAATATTGATATTAATATTAAATATTTAATTTATTCTGTTTTTAGTATTTGTTGTTATAGAAATTCATCATCTGTGAAAGTTCAACTGTATAACTATCACGGTTCATGAGATACAGCCTGGTGACGGAGAGACAGACAGACAGCGGAGTCTTACTAATAGGGTCCCGTTTTACCCTTTGGGTACGGAACCCTAAAAAACCAAGAATAATTCGAGTAATGCAAAATATTTTTCCGGTTACATCGCGACCAAAGTCGTGGTTAGAATAGTCTAGAAAGTCCGTAAGTGGCTCAAATGATTACGCTCGGCTTTTTGTCAGTTCGTCACGATTTTTTCCTCGTCCAAAGAAACTTATAAAGCAGCAAGTTGACCCAATAAAAGGACACAAACTTTAAATTAAGTGAATAAAAATGTCGTGCAACCATTGTTTCCGGTTTTGGCAACCATCCACTGACGAGTTCCGTTGGATTAAGAAGGTTTAGAAAGGACAGTATTCATAATGACACGGGTTTTAATCTTCGAATTAAAAAGAAAAAAATAGTTAGCCAACTAACGCGATAGATGGAACCGCATGAACGCGCGAGATGGAACCAAAGTCCAGTCAAAGTCAAAATATTTTATTCATTAAAATCACACGGATCACTTTTAAACGTCAATTTAGCTGCCTGTTCTTTCGTGACCAAACCAGGAAAGAAAGGCAAGAAACAAGGCTGGTTGTTTTTTTAATGATCTTTTTAGAATACATAACAATACAGGAAATAAATTACGTCTAAATTGTAACATTTTGAACGAGTTGGAGCTATTTCAATCCCAATCTTCTCGATCATCCGATATTTTATAGTAGGCTTTTTTATAAAGATTTTGATTAATTACGTTTTTAAATTTGTTAATTGTCAATTTTTATACATCACTTGGGAGTTTGCTATAAAAGCGAACATTTTGCCCTTTAAACGATTTACTAACTTTATGGAGTCTATAAGTGGCAACAGCGAGTTTATCTTTATTTCTAGTATTAAAATTATGATGATCTCTATTTTTCTTAAACAAATTAATATTTTTCTAAAAATACATCAGATTTTCATAGATGTATTTACAAAGGAATGTCATAATATTCATTTCTTTAAATCTATTGCGTAATCAGGTTCGCAGGTCGTCCGCCGGCAAGATGAGTCGACGACATTATACAAATCGCAGGTCGCATGTGGGTTAGAACAGTCCAGGGTAGAGGCGAATGGCGACAACGAAGAGAGGCCTATGCCCAGCAGTGGGATGAGAAGGGCTGACGATGATGATGATTATGAGCGTAATAGATGGAGCTGCTTGGATAGACGCCGCCAAAAAATATGGTTTGTATGTCAAAATCTCAAGTATACAAAATAAAAATTTGTCTAAAACAATCCCACTTCATCAAACAAACATCACAAATGATTTTTTAAGTCATGTTAGATGCATGTTGAGATACACAACCAAATAACTTGACATACAGTTTCATTAAAATTACCAGTAACTGGAGTTCATGTATAGGTATGGTTACTGTTTTTTGGGGTAAAGATTGCAGTTATTCTGGATTTAAGACTTTTCCCTATATTTGTGTCACTAAATTTCAGCCGTTGAGCCAATTAATTGGCTAATTTCAGCCGTTAATTTCAACGGGGAGCCGTTGGGCGCAAACGGCTACCAACCGCTCGTTGTGGCGATCTAAGGGGGAGGCCTATGTTCAGCAGTGGACGTCTTCCGGCTGATGATGATGATGAAATTTCAGCACTGTGGGGTCACTGGTGTACCCTGTGAATTTCGTCAAAGTTCAGTTTTTATTATAGCCAATAACTCAAAAACTATAAAGATTAAGCTCAAAATAAAAACGGCGTTATAATTTACTAATAAAGACCTTTCATAAAACGTCCCATTTGACCTAATAGCCTAATTTTAATTTTTTTTACTCCTCTTGAACCCCAATATTTCAACAACCCCTAAACATTTTTAGCTCATTTAGTTACACCAGGATTGTGCTATCACTACCTACCTATATATCAAATTTCACAGTGATCGGATAAACGCTTCGAAAGTTATCCTCGGACAAACAAACAGTTTTATACATACATACAATGCCGATTTGCCCAAGTTGATTTGGAGATCTCGTTTCGCTCGATCAATAAAATGGCCGTCTCTGTAACTTCTTATATCTTTACAACGATGCTACATCGACGGCCATAGATCTCTATTACCAGTTTGGCCGCCTCCCAAACACTAAGCTACGTCTTTACATAACCTACTCCGTGGCGATTAACTAGGTTAAGCAACTATCTGTCATTTGGATAGGTGACCGTCAACAAAACCTAAGAGAAACTCGAATTTATTCCTTGAGCCCAATTCTACTTATTTATAAGCAATACGAATGAAAATAAGAAAAAAACTTTATTGTACTCTACAAAAGAAACACACTTACAAATAAAAAATCACAAAACGCTTAGAAAGCCCTTTTCGATTAGAAGGATTTCTTCGAGACAACCTTTAGATGGAGAGACATTACAATAATGGTGGGGGTATACATTAACAAAACAAAAACTAAACTTTTGGAGAGCGCTGATCACCTACAATCAATTAAAACAATATACATCAGTAAATAACCTACAATAAATAAAATAAATATATACATAAACATATATACCTAGTCAGGTAATAAATTTTGTCACATGTTTAATATAAAATAATTGAAACAAGTTTATTCATTATGTAACCATTTATATACTAAAACGAACTTAACAAAACATAGATTCTTATGACACTAAAGTTTATTCAAAATGACCTCCGTGATTTTGAATACAGGCCTTCAATCTGCGCGGCCAGTCGTCTATCGCAGCACGAACGAGGTCCATGTCAATATCGGCGGCTGCCTTAATCAAGGATATCTTGAGTGACTCCAAATTGGAATGAGGCTTTGAGCACGCCTTTTCCTCCAAGTGTTGCGATATCTTGTAATCTAACGGATTCAAACCTGGATTGGAGGAGGGCCAGTCTTCGTGCCGGATGAAGTCGATTTCACGCGCCGCTAGCCAGTCTTGTGTGCTCTTCGCTCTATGAGCTGGCGCCGAATCTTGTTGGAATACCCAGTGCCTGTTATTGAACATGGTATAAGAAACAGGTTACACAAGGTTCGTCAGGACTGTATTTTGATACACAACTGCATTCGTTTTTACACCTTTCTCACAAAAATGTACCTCTGTTAAGCCCCAATAAGAAACTCCCAACCATACCATGAGCGAGGATGGAAAATGACCTCGTTGGACACGCGGAATACGGTTGCTCGCTTCTTCACTACTGTGTGCGTACACCTTATCATTTTGTTTGTTGTAGCTCTCTTCTACGGTAAAAATTTTTTCATTCGAAAAAAGAATTTCCCGATATTTTTTTCCCGCGTACCGCTTCAACAAAGCGCGGCATCTCTTCAGTCTCAGGTCCATTAGACGAGCATTCAAACGATGTCCTGTTTTTCTTCGATATGCCCGAAGCCCTAAGTCTTCATTTAACACCCTTTTCACCGTGGTTCTGCTTAACCCCATCTGAAGGGCCAACAGTTTCTGCTTACGTTTGGGATTTCTTTGAATTCGCGCCTTCACAGCTTTTATCACTGCTGGAGTCCTAACAGACCGAGGGCGACCACTTCTTGACCTGTCATCTACACTAGAGTCTCCATTGTATCGTTTGATGGTGCGATAAACGAATCTTTTGGTTATATTCAAATTTTTCAGTATGTCAAAAATTTGAATTGGCGCGTAACCGCAACGATGCAACGCAATATCTGCAACACGGTCTTCTTTAAGCGTCCACTCCATATATAAAAATGAGTAAAATTATAAAAAGTATACATTTTTATTTTCATGAACATTTCGAAATTCGAATTCAATAAACTTTTTTGTGGCCAGCATTCTAAAAGAAAAGTTTTTACTGTGTGACAATACTTATGACCTGACTAGGTACATACATACAGGACGACCTCCGTGGCGCAGTGGGCGAATTACAGGCTGAGACGCGGGAGGTAGCGGGTTTGATTCCCACCGCGGAATGATCTACAGATATTTGTTCCGCGTCTTGATGTTTTTCTATATTAAAAGATATATAGATATATTTGCAAACAAAAAACATTGTATGTAAGTATTTTATCCACTATCTGGTTCCCATAGTATAAGCTCTGCTTAGTTTGGGGTTAGATAGCGCTGTGTGAAAAGTCCAGCCATATTTATTTATTTTTTACATAAGTATAATAGCGATACTACAAAGTTTCTGAGAGATAAAAGCTATTCACTTTTGTCGCGCCATACGAAGGCTGAACATCGTTGTGCAGTCTTGAGAGGTGGTTCCGGTCGAATAGTCTAGCACTAAACAGGGAAAAAACCTGTTATATGACATTCCGCCTAAATGGCACTCCCAGGCCAATGCTTACAGTGACTGCCGGTTGAATCCACAAGGTTGCTGGGATTTCAAATTGACAGCGGTCTCACCTGGGAGAAGCATATAAAAGAGCTCTGCTCGAGACTGGGCCGCACATGCTTCGCTCTGCGCCGCCTCGCCGCGACCGCCACCTGCAGCGTGGTGCTGGCGTGCTACCACGCGACGGTGCACAGCGTCATAACTTATGGTGTGGAGCTGTGGGCGCGCGCTGCTGCCGTAGACAGAGTCTTCGTAATGCAGAAGCGCGCAGTGCGCGCCATCGTGGGTGTGCCAGACGACGACGTGTCATGCCGCGAGTATTTTAGAAATTTAAAAATAATAACGCTCGCCTGCGAACTTATCTACCAGGTAGCGACGTTCACCCACAAAAATATTGACTGTATCAAACGTAGAGGCGTAAACACCTCCCAAGCTCTCCGCAGCAATAAACTAGCCCACCTTTTAGTCGCACCCACTCATAAGCTGCGCAAATCGGAGAGGTCCGCGTACGCCATGGGTCCCTCTGTGTTTATCAGGCTGCAGACACAAGGGATCCCCGAAGGGATGCAACTTCCACGACAGTCGTTAAATCGAGGCTACGAAAGTGGCTCCTACAAAACTCGTTTTACGCTATAAACGAGTTTTACGAACTGCCACTTCGTTAATAATATTTTTTGATAATAATTCACATCAATAATCATATATCAATTATTAATAAAATTTAATCCTTAATTTATCATGATTAAGTTTATAATTGTAAATATTAATTATTGTTAGGTAACATATACCTACCTTGGTACTTGACTTATAACCTGGTGTTATCAACAAAGATATTGTATTGTATTGTGTACTACACTCATGGACAAATTTAGAGGAACGCAACAAAAATTTTGTTATTTTTTATGATGTTCATATAACGCACTGGCCACATATACCGGTGCATGTAATTTGAAAAAAGAAGGATTTTTATCGTCTTTTGTTGCAGAGTTGCATTCGTTTATTTCGGCTTTATGTTAATTTCATTGATTTGTACTGCAAGAAATTTTTCCCGCGGTTGTGTTTTTTAACAAATTACAGTCTGTTCTTAACTTTTTTATGAAAAAAAACTTTGTGTTCGTCTTACGTACAAATCATTTAAATGAATTAAGTTAAAGTGCCGGATCTCAGCGTGGCTCAAGTCTCTAGAGCCGTGACTTTGATTGAAGATGGACACACTTACAATCACGTTGCTCAAACGTTACGAGTGTCCAAGTCTGTCATTTTTCAAATTGTGAAACAATACCACCATACGAGCAAAGGACAAGGTCGTAAAAAAGTAACAACTGCGAGAGACGACAGATTTATTGTCAACAGTGTGCATCGCACATCGCACTTCGACTTCTTCCGAGGTCAAAACTAAGCTCCAGGATGTACGACAAGTAGCAGTTAGCACCAAAACCATAAGAAGAAGACTTAATGCGGCAAGAATAGGGGCATACTTGCCTACCAGGGGCCCATTACTCACCACAGGTCATAGAGTAGCTCGGACCAACTTTACTCGTTTACACCGAAACTGGGATGATGATGCTTGGAACAAGGTATTGTTCACTGACGAGTCCCGGTTTTGCCTTAAGCCAGATAGAAGTGTCAAAGTATGGAGACGACCCGGAGAAAGATACGCTCAGTGTAACATTGTCGGAAGAGTCTTATGGTGGAGGGTCAGTAATGGTTTGGGGTGGCATTTGTATAGGGGCACGTACGGAGCTAACATCGTGGAAAATGGAACTCTGACTGCTTCAAGATATGTACGTAACAGATATCTTGGAACCAATTGTAATGCCTTTTTCCCCATATATTGAAGATAATTTTCTTTTGATGCACGATAATGCGCGGCCCCACACCGCAGCGATAGTTTTGGAGTATCTAAGAGAGCTGGAAATTGAAGTGTTGGGGTGGACAGCCCGCTCGCCAGACCTAAACCCGATAGAACACGTTTGGGATAAGCTGAGAAGACAAGTTAAACAGAGAAATCCAACACCAGCTAACTTGAGAGATCTCAAAACCGCATTGGTAGAAGAATGAAATCTCATCACACAAACTTTTATTGATGATTTAATAAAAAGTATCCCCAGACGTATGCAGGCAGCTTTGACAGCAAGAGGAGGTAACACTGAATACTGAGTGTGCCACACATAAATAAATAATCAACCATTTGAACACTATTCAGTTTGCGATAAGATAGGATACAAGTGTTAATTTTCCTTACAACTACTGCAATAAGATAATTAAGTCGCTAAATTGTTTTTTTTTTATCGAGGTAGTTTTAGTTTTGTTTAAAAGTGTTCATTTTATTGATCAAACCCTATTGAAAGTCAAATAAACACAAACACAACGATTTTTATGCTAATTTGTCTTTTTTAAGTTGCGTTCCTCTAAATTTGTCCATGAGTGTATATTAAATGATTATGATTGTTGTTCATGTCAATATATGTTAAATTTTGAGCCACTTGGATGGGTGACCGACATCTGAGCATCAGAACAAAGCTTCATAACAGAACTTTTAATTAAGTTGGAAAAAGTGGTAGTATTAGAAGTGTTATTATTATTCCTTATATAATATATTTGTTACTTTTATCTACCTATTATAATTATCTAATTAAGCCTATCATAATTATATGCAAACACCAATTATTGCTTATTCGTTCTTACGATATCTAATGACTTGCCTAAAAAAGGTTTCCGCAGAATAACAGCACCAAGCCGTCGATCGGTGGCGAGGCATAATGCTGAGCTGAAACCCATTTGCTGCAGTAGCACATACACACCTACATACCTCTTTTTAATTTTTCCCTGACTATATTGTACATTTACTATTTCATTCTATTGTTCCTTTGTTTGTTGAATGTAATTTTCTGTTTTCTCTTACTTGTGCTTTCTCTTCGATGTTATACCTTTTGATTGTATTGTGTGAATTTGTGTGTGCTATGGTAGCAAATAAAAGTCTGTCTATGTCTATGTCTTAACTCAAAATGATACAGGTGAAAGTCTCATACGAGTTGGGGTTGGGCCCTTTAGAAAAGGCTTTATTTCAGACCGAGATCCATATTTTGTTCATATATAGGTAATGTGCATAAATCGGAATACAGAAAGACTAGAGAATCCAGGTCGAAGATTAGATGAATTAGTTAGGGTTCTGTAACTAGCCAAACGGTAAAAACGGAACGCTTATAATTTCGTCGTGTCCGTCTGTCCGCCCGCGTTTTTATATTATTTGCAGCAATAGTTAGAGCAAGTCTCAAAATATTATAATTCTACTCTCACTTGTATAATAACGTATTAAAATAATAACTATGTATATAATAATTTTATGTCCCTAGGCGCAATTTGGACAGAACAACGACATCAAATAAATAATTAGTTTAGCGTATAGAACTGAATTTCCTTTTTAGAATAAGGCAAGAATATACTCAGAATATAACTACTCAGAAATAAGAGAAATCAAAGCTGAAAGGAAGTGTACTGGGTCCGGTCCTTTACCTTCTATACACGATTCTTGATCTTGAAAATAACATCATTGCTACATTTGCTGACGATACCGCTATAATGGCTGTTGGAAGCACACATGAGGAAGCGGCAGAGAAAGTCCAAAATGCTGTAGACAAAATCCAAGATTGGACAAAAAAATGGCGAATCAAGCTCAACGATTCCAAATCAATTCACATCAACTTTACCGACAAAAAGGAAAAATACTGTCCAATATTTATTAACAATAAAATTATACCATATGAAAATACGACAAAGTATTTGGGCATGACCCTTGACGCAAAGCTACGTTGGAAAGCTCACGTCAAGAAAACAAAAGGGAATTAGAATTGCGCTACAAAAGAATGTACTGGTTACTTGGAAGACAGTCTTCTTTGTCAGTACACAATTTAATTGTTTTGTACAAACAAGTCTTGATGCTAGTGTGGACTTATGGTATACAGCTCTGGGGCTGTACCAAAAAAAGTAACATTCTAATCATCCAACGATTCCAAAATAAAGTACTCAGGGACATTGTAGATGCACCCTGGTATATTAGAAATGACGACCTTTACCGGGACCTCAACATAGAGGTCGTCGATAGAGTAATAAGAAAATATGCAGAAGCTCATGAACAAAGACTTCACCATCATGTGAACATCGAGGCAATCCAGCTCCTCGACAACACGGATATAGTGAAAAGACTGAAAAGGACAAAACCTTTTGAGTTATTATAGTGTACAATAGTGTAATATAGTGTCAATGTTAGTGCTATTCATAAAGAACACAATAACAAAGTGTCTTCCCCTTAAACAGAGACTGCAAGAAAAGTGCCAATGGACACATTCTTTATCATAATTCTATTATAAAACTAAGTTAGCATAAAATTGCTCATTAGCCTACTTGGCTAGATTGTAACAAAACTAGAGTACACTTACGATGTATGTAGGTACCTAACATAAAAAAAAAACTATTTTATATTGCCTAGAAAGGGATATCAAGTTTTTTTTGTGTTGTTTGCCAAAGACGTTTTTTTAATGTGAAACATATATGGCGCACCTTGGGGGTAAGACCAACTCCTTTGCCGTCACGCCGTGCCGTCACGCGCATTTATATTGCGTATGATAAGATAAGATCAGATGATCAGATGAAGCATCAATTTAAATGTTTTACATCAAAAAACAACATTTGTACAATTGTATTTTTTCCCCGTCTTATTCTTACGGTTACAAAAGCCACGACTACCAGTTCACCATTTATTTTTAGTCTAAAATATATGTCCACTAGATAATAATTAAAGCTTAAGCTGTCATAAAGGTTATAATATTTCAAGCTTTTAGATTGCGTTCATTCAAAATGGATTAAATTGGAATGAATGAAAATTCATTATTATACCTTACAAGCTAGACACAACAGATACAAAAATAACAAGAAAACAACTAAATGTATCCATAATGGGCGGTCTTACCGTTAAAATAAGCGATTTCTTCCAGATAACCGTTGGATAGAGAGGCTCATTGCTTAATGGAAAGCCGAGGTGTAAAATATATGAACTTAATAATAGAAAAAGAAAAATTATTTAACCTTATACCTATAGTTTTAAACATACAT
This sequence comes from Philereme vetulata, assembly GCA_918857605.2. NCBI lineage: Eukaryota > Metazoa > Arthropoda > Insecta > Lepidoptera > Geometridae > Philereme > Philereme vetulata. The sequence goes on from OU975425.1 coordinate 1,525,293, forward strand.
ATTAGGTACATAAATAATTGTAAATACACGGTATCTTTTTAAACACTGTTTTCCCAGAACAAACGTTGTTCAGACCATGGTCTACTAACAGTTTATAACATCAAATTAAAAAAAACATAACGAAATCGGTCTTTGTAAAATATAAAAAGTTGTGAACTTAAAACGTCTATTTTAACCTTACGCCCTACAACATAGCGGTCTGACCGGTAGCTACAAGGTACCTATTTAACTAAGGAGTAGGTAATACGCTACGGCTAGCGTAAGTTCATGGGAACTTTATGTCACGGTTAGTTTTTGAACAAAGTTATACTTATTTGAGAAGGTCTAGATTTTATTTTTTTATTCTCTTATTTAATGCTATAAACTGTTATTAATTCATGGTCTGAGCAACGTTTGTTCTGGGAAAACAGTTATTTAAAGGACACCGTGTATAACAAGTATTAGTGGAATTTATTAACTAGTCGGCGTCCAGCATCTGTAGCCTGTAGATAACATTGTTGTAATATCATATGTGATGCATAGTTTAGGAGTTTCATTTCTATACAGCTAGCGCTTGTATTAGTTTATGCTCATACCAACGACTGACATTTCACGAAGTAAATTATGAACGCTTTGCCCATAATGTTAACATGTACTAGCAGTACAATTAGGTGTTACTTAATTTGTAGAATATTTTACTTAATTTACAGAATAAATGGGTTCATATTAAATACACGTAGTGTGTATAACTGGCCAGACATTATTTGGTTTTTGCACTACTTTATTAGTCAAAGATTAAGGCCGGCTTGCACAATGATCCTTAAACGTATTTAGCGACTAAACATGTTAAAATTGTACGTATTTGTATGATTTGACAACTCCTTAATTCATATTTAGCCCCTAAATACGTTTAGGCATCGTTGCGCGAGTCACCCTAAGAATATTTTTTTTTGTTTTGGGATACTCGCGAGATTTCAGTTCGGGGCGCACTAGTTACATAAATTTAACTATACAGGCTGATATAAAATAATATGTAGGTTAACCCGAAAATTGGTGATTCTACTCATAAATAAATAATGCTGGCCCTTTCACGCAGCGCTATCTAGCCCCAAACTTAGCAAAGCTTGTAATATGTGTTAGAAATATTATGTAGTCAGTAATCGTAATTAGGAATAGCTAATTCAACTTATCGTCTGATACTATAAGCGATCACTATTACTTATCGTCTATCTATATATATAAAACAAAGTCAGGTTAGTTAAACCATTTATAACACAAGAACGGCTGGACCGATTTTGATCTTTCATCATCATCATCATATCAGCCGTTGGACGTCCACTGCTGGACAAAAGCCTCCCTCATTGATCTCCAGGAACTGCGGTTGGAAGCGGCCTGCATCCAACGCCGACCTGCGGTTCTTACCAAGTCGTCTGCCCATCTTGTAGGTGGACGTCCTACGCTGCGCTTGCCGGTCCGTGACCTCCATTCGAGAACTTTCCGGCCCCATCGGCCATCTGTTCTGCGCGCTATATGGCCTGCCCATTGCCACTTCAACGGGCTAATCCGTCGGGCTATGTCGGTGACTTGAGTTCTCTTACGTATCTCCTCATTTCTGATTCGATCCTGTAGAGAAACCCCGAGCATAGCCCTCTCCATAGTTCGTTGAACGACTCTGAGCTTATTCATAAGGCCAATAGTGAAGGACCACAATAGTAATGATTTTTGATTTGTTAGATTTGTCTCCGCCCCGAATAGCAGAATAACTATTAACATATTGAAAGCATTCACGTGAAAATAGATTATGAAGAAAATCCAGTTTCTCATACATTGATGCAGCTAATGATAGCCGATTGATTCTACCGGGATGACGTACATTGACAGCCCGCGTCATACGCATGTCAAGGTAGTACGAAGTTCGGGGGGTCAACTAGTTTTTTATAAAATCATACATTATTTTGTAGAATAGATTTAGATATAGGCATTTAGAAAACATTTTGTTATTTGTAAAAGTATAGGTGTTTTTGTACAAAATAAAATGCTCGGGGTAGATTTAAAAACGTTGCTTGGGCAGTCTGGTTTTAGCTGTACAGTGAAAAGGTTGATTAAGGTAAATAAGAGGAACATACAATGTTACATTAAAAAGAGGTTTATTTAACATTTTATCACCATATTACATATATGTATAATAGGAAGCAAATAACTGATAGAACACTTACACATTTCTTTTATAAATACATCCATAAGTTCTAATGTAACTCTGTCTCTCTGTCTGTTTGTTGCGTTTTCACGACTAAACGGCACGACCGATTTCGATGAAATTTGGTATGTAAATATATTTGGACCGGGATTGAGACATATGTTACTTTTTACTCGACTGAGTAGAAGGAGGGTTATGTTTTTATTGACGAACCACGCGTGCGAAGCCGGTTAGCTTGTAATTATGTAGAGGAACACCCACACCAGAGACAAATATCGGTAGATCATGAAACAATTGTTTCATGATCTACCGCGGGAATCGAACCAGCAACCTCCTTCGGCTTAACTTTTACCATTTTTATCTGAAACCCTAAAAATAAGTATTAAGTACTAAGGGCGACTTGCGCAACGATGCCTAAACTGTATTTAGTGGCTAAATATGATTTATGGAGTTGTCAAATCATACAAAAACGTAACATTTAAATATGTTTAGTCCCTAAATACGTTTACGGATCGTTGTGCAAGCCGACCTTAGTGCTAGTAAAAGCATTATCTTCCTCCTAAGCGTGCAAAAATTAGATGAACCATAACATAAAATATAGGTACTTCATGTACTTTTAGCACTTATGAAAATGATATTCTAAAAATAAAATAAATTACATTGTTTCACTCCATTTACCTTTATTCAAAACCTCATAAAAAAACTCGTAAAACCTAAAACGCAAAACCTTCGCCCTCCACTGTACAGACTGTACAAACATTGTATCGTTAAGTATACAGGGCAACGCATGTTCTGTACATAAAATTGCATAAAAATACATGTGTGAAGGCTCCTGTAAAAGATACTAAGCAGTTTAGGGTGTCTACGTGCTTGTGCATAACAATATGATAAGGAGTTAGAGAAACTGGACGTGGTACGCTGTATACCACATTATACCTAAATACAAAGGTAAAAATACGCGATTAATACCCTATTGATAACAATCATTCTCAATTTTTATAGTTCGGGACCAAAATGGTAAAAACGGAAGCCTTATGGTACGACTTTGCCCGTCTGTCTGTCTGTCACAGTTGATTATCTCAGCAACTAATGAAGCTATTGGTGTGGCGTATTTTAAGTGGACTGTATTTTTTAATTAGAAGGTTAGCCTTAGGGCCAGCAGGAACGGCCCTCTTATTACCTAAGCCAAATTGCTGTCGTGTTGCTATCGCTAGTCAGGCCATCCCTTGAAAAGAAAACAAAGTGTATTAGATTTACACTACCTAATGTTACACACGTAAAAGCAGATATAAAAATCAAAGACGAGGAGTTGGCTCTTGTGGACACTACCGTATTCTTAGGTATAACCCTAGATAATAAGCTTCGATGGGGCCCTTACATTGATAAGTTGTCGAAGAGACTTAGTTCTGCGGCATACGCAGTCAAAATGACAGCTAGACTAGTTAACTTCAGCTACTTCCACAGCATTATGTCATACGGTATACTGCTGTGGGGGAGTGCTGCAGATATAAACACCGTTTTTGTGCTGCAGAAGAGGGCTGTTCGTGCAATTTATAATATGGGCCCCAGAGATTCATTTCGCAATAAGTTTAAAGAAATAAATATTATGACATTCCCTTGTCCAATACATGTATGAAAATCTGATGTATGTTCACAAAAATTATAATTTGTTTAAAAAAATAGCGATAATCATAATTTTAATACTAGAAATAAAGATAAAGTAGCTCCATAAAGTTAATAAATCGTTTAAAGGGCAAGGTGTTCGCTTATATAACAAACTCCCATGGGATGTACAAAAATTCACAATTAACAAATTTAAAAACGCAATTAAACAAAATCTTTATAAAAAAGCCTACTATAAAATATTGGATTATTTAGATGATAGAGAAGCTTGGGATTGAAATTGCTCCAACTCATTCAAAATGTTACAATTTAGAAGTATTTTATTTTATGTATTGTAATGTATTCTAGAAAGAGATAATTCTATTAGGCAGAGCCGCATGACGAAGCTGAAGAGGGAAGATGGCAGCATAACGTCAAGTTAAGCGGAAGTGTTAAGGGAAGTCGAAAGGTTCTATGGACGGCTCTACGATTCGGTCACTAAACCTGTTTGCAGTGCGGCCAACGACCCAAGAGCCAAACTGACCCGAAATTATACCGAAGATATTCCGGACATCAGCCTGTATGAGATCAGGATGGCCTTGAAGCAGCTTAAGAACTACAAGGCGCCGGGTGAGGACGGAATCACTTCAGAGCTTCTGAAAGCGGGTGGATCACCGGTACTTAAAGTCCTTCAGAAGCTCTTTAATTCCGCCTTGCTTGAAGGTACGACGCCAAAAGCATGGAACGGGGGCGTGGTGGTTCTGTTTTTCAAGAAAGGTGACAACAACTTGCTTAAAAATTACAGACCCATCTTGCTTTTGAGCCATGTTTATAAGCTGTTTTCGAGGGTCATCGCGAACCGTCTCGAACGCAGGTTTGATGACTTCCAGCCTCCCGAACAAGCCGGGTTCCGTAAAGGCTACAGTACCATAGACCACATACATACGCTGCGGCAAGTCATACAGAAGACCAAAGAGAATAACTTGCCGCTATGTCTCGCGTTTGTGGACTATGAGAAAGCCTTCGATTCGATCGAAACATGGGCAGTGCTTGAGTCTCTCCAACGATGCCGTATTTACTATCGGTACATCGAAGTGTTGAAGTGTTTGTATAAGAACGCCACTATGTCAGTCCGAGTACACGAACAGAGCTCGAAGGCGATTCCCTTAAAAAGAGGCGTAAGACAGGGAGATGTAATCTCTCCGAAACTGTTTACGACCGCATTGGAAGATGCCTTCAAGCTTCTGGAATGGAAAGGACTGGGCATCAATATTAACGGCGAATACATCACTCACCTTCGGTTTGCCGACGACATTGTGGTCATGGCAAAGTCGATGGAAGAGCTCAGCACGATGCTCGAAGGCCTCAATCGAGTCTCCCAACGGGTAGGACTTAAAATGAACATGGACAAGACGAAAATCATGTCGAATGTCCATGCCGTCCCTGCCCCAGTTATGGTTGAGAACTCGGCTCTTGAAGTTGTCGACGCGTATGTATACCTAGGACAAACAGTCCAATTAGGTAGGTCCAACTTCGAGAAAAAGGTCAATCGTCGAATCCAACTCGGATGGGCAGCGTTTGGGAAACTTCGCAACGTCTTTTCGTCCAACATACCTCAATGCCTTAAGACGAAAGTCTTCAATCAGTGTGTGTTACCAGTGATGACATATGGAACCGAGACGTGGTCCTTCACTATTGGCCTTATGAATAAGCTCAAAGTCGCTCAACGAGCTATGGAGAGGGCTATGCTCGGGGTTTCTCTACGGGATCGAATCAGAAATGAGGAGATACGTAGGAGAACTCAAGCCACCGACATAGCCCGACGGATTAGCACGTTGAAGTGGCAATGGGCAGGCCATATAGCGCGCAGAACAGATGGCCGATGGGTCCGAAAGGTTCTCGAGTGGAGGCCACGGACCGGCAAGCGCAGCGTAGGACGTCCACCCACAAGATGGGCAGACGACTTGGTAAGAACCGCAGGTCGGCGTTGGATGCAGGCCGCTTCCAACCGCAGTTCCTGGAGATCAATGAGGGAGGCCTTTGTCCAGCAGTGGACGTCCTACGGCTGATATGATGATGATGAATGTATTCTAAAAGGAACATTAAAAAAAAACAATCAGCCTTGTTTCTTGCCTTTTTTTCCTGGCCTGTTCGCGAAGGAACAGGCAGTAAAATTGACCTTTCAAAGTGATCCTTGTGATTTTAATGAATAAAAGATTTGTACTTTGACTTTGACCTTTCACACGTGAGGTACGTACTGTACGTGTGAAAGGGATGGCCTGACTAGCGATAGCGACACGACAGCAATTTGGCTTAGGTAATAAGGGGGCGGATCCTACCCAATCAAAAACAGGGATAAAGGGGTGAGGTTGCACTCCACTGACCTGGATAGATACTCCGTCATTGCAATCCAGAGGCACTAGAGATTGTTTTGTTTCACAGTTCAATTTCACTTATTAGTGTTATAACCGTGGCCTAATTCACCTTATTTTGCGTAAAGGGTCATAAGACTGCCGATATGGAATATTTTGCGTGCATTGCGAGATGCGTTTTAGCGATGAAAGTTGTACTCTTCTTTCTTCGTCGTGAGTGCAATTTTATGCGGGTAGGGAATGGATTTTTGATAGGTATGAAATATAAATGACAGACATTGGCTAATTTAAATACGGTTGGCGTCACCAGCTATCAAACTGAAATTTGCAATAGTAATAAATAATGCTCGCCCATCTCTATTGTAAGTAAAAAAAATACAAAATATTTAAATTTTGATTACCAAAGGGGATTACGGTGAGAGGCAACACTTCAAAATCGGGTTACTATTTCTATTAGGGTAAGTCTAAGTATCATATAAAATAACTTAATTTAAACATTCCAAAACCGTTTTCTTCTTGCTTTTATTTCGAACTAGCTGACCCGCCCGCGGCTTCGCACGCGTGGTTTGTCAATAAAAACATAACCCTCCATCTGCGCAGTCGGGTAAAAAGTAGCCTATGTCCTAATCCCGATCACAATCTATCTATATACCAACGTTACTTATAGACATAGACATAGACAGACATTTATTAGCTACCATAGCACACACAAATTCACACAATACAATCAAAAGGTATAACATCAAAGAGAAAGCACAAGTAAGCGAAAACAGAAAATTACATTCAACAAACATAGGAACAATAGAATAAAATAATAAATTTACAATGTAGTCAGGGAAAAATGGAGTGTATCTAAAGAATACCTCATAATTTTAACCCCTTACTTTATCTCCGATGCCACTTTAGGGGCGATTTGCAAAAAAGTTAAAACAGGTATTTCTTACCAAAGGCCATATATGAATTTTCAGATCCCTAACTTAAGGAATTATGGATTGCCCATATAAACTTTCAACCCCTATTTCACCCCTTTCAAGATTATATTTTGAGACAAACGATAGCCTACGTCCTTCTCGAGGGTAAAATCCCCTTGCAGCATTTCATTACGATCCGTTCAGTCGTTTAGTCGTGAAAAGGTAACAAACAAACTTGCAAACAAACAGAGTAACTTTCGCATTTATATTATTAGTATGGATAGTTTTGTAGTCTGCGTCTCAGCCAGCAGTCTTTTTACACCCTGCTTTTAAAAGCCACATCCAGTTTCTCTACATCCATAATATCGCGCGTTCGTGTGAACAATAATTTAAATATTATCTTTGTTTACAAGCTTACAGAAAACAGCTTTATGCTTTTACAAGTCGATCGAGAATACGTTCAGAGTCTTGATACTGGTTGTTTGTAGGTCTTCTGAAGGTCAATACCCGAAGAACCCTGTAAAAAAATTGGGGTCGTGGTCTTGGGTCTACAGGGTAATAAATAGAAGAACAACTTTGCTCGTAACTTTCAGGAGACACTATTTAAAAACAGCCACAAACCAACCCTTCTCCTCTCCTCTTATGTTAAATAATTATTATATATACCTAGTCAGGTCATAAGTATTGTCACACAGTAAAAACTTTTCTTTTAGAATGCTGGCCACAAAAAAGTTTATAGAATTCGAATTTCGAATTGTTCATGAAAATAAAAATATATACTTTTTAGAATTTTACTCATTTTTAAATATGGAGTGGACGCTTAAAGAAGACCGTGTTGCAGTTATTGCGTTGCATCGTTGCGGTTACGCGCCAATTCAAATTTTTGACATACTGAAAAATTTGAATATAACCAAAAGATTCGTTTATCGCACCATCAAACGATACAATGAAGACTCTAGTGTAGATGACAGGTCAAGAAGTGGTCGCTCTCGGTCTGTCAGGACTCCAGCAGTGATAAAAGCTGTGAAGGCGCGAATGCAAAGAAATCCCAAACTTAAGCAGAAACTGTTGGCCCTTCAGATGGGGTTAAGCAGAACTACGGTGAAAAGGGTGTTAAATGAAGACTTAGGGCTTCGGGCATATCAAAGAAAAACAGGACATCGTTTGAATGCTCGTCTAATGGACCTGAGACTGAAGAGAAGCCGCGCTTTGTTGAAGCGGTACGCGGGAAAAAAATATCGGGAAATTCTTTTTTCGGATGAAAAAATTTTTACCGTAGAAGAGAGCTACAACAAACAAAATGATAAGGTGTACGCACACAGTAGTGAAGAAGCGAGCAACCGTATTCCGCGTGTCCAACGAGGTCATTTTCCATCCTCGCTCATGGTATGGTTGGGAGTTTCTTATTGGGGCTTAACAGAGGTACATTTTTGTGAGAAAGGTGTAAAAACGAATGCAGTTGTGTATCAAAATACAGTCCTGACGAACCTTGTGGAACCTGTTTCTCATACCATGTTCAATAACAGGCACTGAGTATTCCAACAAGATTCGGCGCCAGCTCATAGAGCGAAGAGCACACAAGACTGGCTGGCGGCGCGTGAAATCGACTTCATCCGGCACGAAGACTGGCCCTCCTCCAGTCCAGATTTGAATCCGTTAGATTACAAGATATGGCAACACTTGGAGGAAAAGGCGTGCTCAAAGCCTCATCCCAATTTGGAGTCACTCAAAACATCCTTGATTAAGGCAGCCGCCGATATTGACATGGACCTCGTTCGTGCTGCGATAGACGACTGGCCGCGCAGATTGAAGGACTGTATTCAAAATCACGGAGATCATTTTGAATAAACTCTAGTGTCATAAGAATCTATATTTTGTTAAAATCATTTTGGTATATAAATGGATACATAATGAATAAACTTGTTTCAATTATTTTATATTAAACATGTGACAGAATTTATGACCTGACTAGGTATGTACCTATATATAACATCTTATTGTTTTTGTATATCATATAGGCATTTGTTATTAATATTGTTATATTATCATTGCTTATTTATTATATAAATATGTTTATTTTTGTATAGTTAGTGTTATTTATGTTTATTTTTTTTAAATCTGTGACGTCACCCTACATAAGGTTCTGTTAGAAAACCAGCGCTACTTTGCATCATTTATTGCAAAGAAGCATACCTAAAGCTGAGGCAGTGCCTGTTTGGGCACGCGTGACACGGAGCGGGACTAGTTGGTGCACCTACCTACTTACTACCTATTGGTTGAGTAGGTACGTATGTGTTCTAGCTGTAAGTCTAGTATAATCTCATTGTTTTGTAATTTTCCTGTCTGTCTACCTATTTTGTTTGTGATCCGTTCTATGTTTCTTTGTGTGTGTCAAATAAATAATTCAATTATATTCTATTATTTGACATCAAGCTTACCTACAGAGCGAGCGTCAATACAGAGCGATGGGACGGCGACGACATCTAACGGCAATTGGAAGAACCAATCCTAGATAGATAGCTTAAATAATACTTCTCAATAGGACCTATTGGTCTTAGGAACCCGAGCCAAAGGTCACTCGGTAGGGAGATCTCCCCTTTTCAATGGTGGATACCTATCAACTTGTCTGCCAAACATTTTTAAACTCTTTCTGGGCTTCTGATCTATGCGACGCCGACGTCTGATCCGAGAGCCGGCGCTTATCTGGGTCAACGTGTATGCATTGCAATTCAGCGGGGCAATGCAGCCAGTATCTTGGGGACACTTCAGTCTAGTACTGATCTGTAGCAGTTGAGCTATAGGTATATGTAATGGCTTAGAATGAATGAATGAAAATTCTTTATTATCTTACAAGCTAGACACAAGAGTAAAAAAAGAAATAAATGTTAGCATAATGGGCGGTGTTATCACTAAGCGATCACTTCCAGACAACGTTTGGGTGGAGAAGATCATTGCTGGCCGAGGTGTAAAAAACCTAGGTGTGTTGTAGGCTTGGTACCCGCTTACATGACATTAAAATTGAACATCAGGTGGGCCATGAGTTTAAGTCGACAATGAATTTAATAAAAAAAACGTGTGGTTTGTTAATAAAAACACTACCCTCTTTTTGCGGAGGCGATTAAGAAGTAGTTCTATCCCGGTCATAATGTATCTGCGTTTCAAATTTGATCAAAATAAGTCCAGCGCTTAAGTTGTGAAAACGAAACAAACAGACAGACAGAGATACAAAGTTACTTTCGAATTTATAATATTAGTATGGACGCTGAATATTTCACACAGTGCTAGATAGCCCCAAACAAAGCAAAGCTAACCATAACCATATAACTAATGGAATACTTATATATATTTATTTCTTATATACATACTTATAATTTACCTACAGAGAAACAGACCCGGAACAAATATCTATAGATAATGCAAGCATTTTGTAATGTATATATTTGTTTTTGAAGTAAAACTTTTGACTTGAACAAGTAAAACAAACGCTTGACTTGGGCAAGCGTGCGTAAAGAAGTTTTACTTCAAAAACAAATATATACATTACAAAATGCTTGCATTATCTATAAAATAAAATCTTTTAATTCAAATAGTGTGTAAAGTATCCACAAAATGCTCATTTGTTTATTATTGTTTTTTTTAAGTAAAACTTCTTTACGCACGCTTGACTAGGAGAGTAAGCTGGTGAATGCGTTACGAAAAGTGAGAATGGAAGTTGAGAGGGAGATATAAGTTAGTGAAGATAGATAGAGAGAGAGTTACGTTTCGTAGGGGCAAGAACGAGATGAGAGCACACATTTTGTTTCTCTCTTTCTCTCATAGCCAGTTGATTTGTCGCATAACTCCTATCCCAAAGTAGCCTAAATTATACAAACTGCGAAAACAAAACACTCCTTCATGCTTTATAATAGTGTATAAAGTTCATTTTGCTATAGATGAAAAAACGTATTTACGACGTTTCGTATTTTGAATCTACCAGCTTCGATTTACGAAAAAGTTCAGCTATTCCACAACAGATGGCAGGCCGCAGCAGAAAATAACTTAAGTACTTACTGTATGTTTCTCGAAATAAGGTTGACAATTCCTTAAAATATGTACATACATATAGATGGAGCTAAAGAAGCTTTACTTCAGTGGTGTGGTCCAAAGAAAACTCGTTTTTTTATTCCATCTAAACATTTTTGTGGATCATGCCAAGTCTCGCAGGTTTCATAAAAACTTAAATAACAGAAGAGGCCACAAAGCCTTACCTACCGTGTTATAACTTTAAACTAGCGTAAATCCTTTAAAAGTGGTCGAACTCTAGAATAGATGTTACAATCGATTTGAAATCGACTTTATACCTATTACAGAAGTACCTAATTCAAGTTACAACGTGAAACAATGTATTACTTACCAGGAAGAGATTCTACAGTTTATTGAATAACTTTCTAAAACTCAAATCCAATTGTGAACAAAGTCGTTTGCTAAACCGTACACACTACACTAAAAAGCATTAAAATCAGTTGTTTTAGGGTTCCGTACCCAAATGGTCAAACGGGACCCTATTACTAAGACTATGTCACCAGGTCTCATGAACCGTGATAGACAGTTGAAATTTTCACAGATGATGTATTTCTGTTGCCGCTATAACAACAAATACTAAAAACAGAATAAAATAAATATTAAAGGGGGCTCCCATACAACAAACGTGATTTTTTGCTTGTTTTTGCTCGATATTCATAACGGCAACAGAAATACGCTTGAAATATTCATATAATATTTAGTTATATATTCACTTTAATTATTAATAATGAAATGAATATAAAAAAAATATTTAAAGGGGGCGCCCATACAACAAACGTGATTTGTTTTTGTCGTTTTTATAGATAATGGGTACGGAGCCCTTCGTGTGCGAGTCCGACTCGCACTTGGCCGGTTTTATTTAGACGTTGCGCCTTGCATATCCTTGTCTAAAACTTAATTCCAAAACTAATTATTAAATAACACTGAATTATTGAATTAGGTAACCGACATCTAGATTAACATGAAATAATTGAAACAGTAAACAGATATAATGCTAAGTTTATTGATATAATGCGAAAGTTTGGATGTTTGTTTGTTTATTTGTTACTCAATCACGTCGTACGTTATCATACTGATATTAATGTTTTTTTATTATATAGTTTGCAGTGATTACTCCTTTAGGCGCGTTGAGCATTTTTTGAGACGGGAAAAAACCATTGAACTCGCGACACTGTTACCATTACCGTTACCAACACCTCTGTATATGAAGTGAAAACTTCTTTAGGCGCGTTGGGCATTTTTTGAGACGGGAAAAAACCATTGAACTCGCGACACTGTTACCATTACCGTTACCAACACCTCTGTATATGAAGTGAAAACTTCTTTAGGCGCGTTGAGCATATTTTGAGACGGGAAAAAACCATTGAACTCGCGACACTGTTACCATTACCGTTACCAACACCTCTGTATATGAAGTGAAAACTTCTTTAGGCGCGTTGGGCATATTTTGAGACGGGAAAAAACCATTGAACTCGCGACACTGTTACCATTACCGTTACCAACACCTCTGTATATGAAGTGAAAACTTCTTTAGGCGCGTTGAGCATATTTTGAGACGGGAAAAAACCATTGAACTCGCGTCACTGTTACCATTACCGTTACCAACACCTCTGTATATGAAGTGAAAACTTCTTTAGGCGCGTTGGGCATATTTTGAGACGGGAAAAAACCATTGAACTCGCGACACTGTTACCATTACCGTTACCAACACCTCTGTATATGAAGTGAAAACTTCTTTAGGCGCGTTGAGCATATTTTGAGACGGGAAAAAACCATTGAACTCGCGACACTGTTACCATTACCGTTACCAACACCTCTGTATATGAAGTGAAAACTTCTTTAGGCGCGTTGGGCATATTTTGAGACGGGAAAAAACCATTGAACTCGCGACACTGTTACCATTACCGTTACCAACACCTCTGTATATGAAGTGAAAACTTCTTTAGGCGCGTTGAGCATATTTTGAGACGGGAAAAAACCATTGAACTCGCGTCACTGTTACCATTACCGTTACCAACACCTCTGTATATGAAGTGAAAACTTCTTTAGGCGCGTTGGGCATATTTTGAGACGGGAAAAAACCATTGAACTCGCGACACTGTTACCATTACCGTTACCAACACCTCTGTATATGAAGTGAAAACTTCTTTAGGCGCGTTGGGCATTTTTTGAGACGGGAAAAAACCATTGAACTCGCGACACTGTTACCATTACCGTTACCAACACCTCTGTATATGAAGTGAAAACTTCTTTAGGCGCGTTGAGCATATTTTGAGACGGGAAAAAACCATTGAACTCGCGACACTGTTACCATTACCGTTACCAACACCTCTGTATATGAAGTGAAAACTTCTTTAGGCGCGTTGGGCATTTTTTGAGATGGGAAAAAACCATTGAACTCGCGACACTGTTACCATTACCGTTACCAACACCTCTGTATATGAAGTGAAAACTTCTTTAGGCGCGTTGGGCATTTTTTGAGACGGGAAAAAACCATTGAACTCGAGACACTGTTACCATTACCGTTACCAACACCTCTGTATATGAAGTGAAAACTTCTATAGGCGCATTGGGCATTTTTTGAGATGGGGAAAAACCATTGACCTCGCGACACTGTTACCGTTACCATTACCGACACCTCTGTATATAAGTTTCTAGTAAGTTCTTGTTCAAGTTTTCACTTCTGTCGGCACCCCCGGAGTGCCACTTTTTTTATTTCCTTGAATCACACATTGCATTAGTATGATTCAAGAATGAGCATAACGTGCAGTTCAACTAGTCATTAAACATACCCATTTTCATTTATCCAAATAACTCTGAATTTAGCGTAAAGTTTTAGAACATACTCAGAATTATTTTCGTGCATTGTAGGCAATTGTGATATTTTTCCAGAATAAGGCTCTACTTCAAACGGCCTGTGCATACAAACTGTTGTGTAAGTTTAATATGTGCACTTTGCGCCCCGACCTACCCTGCACTAGAGATTGGGGTTCGTTCCGTATTACCGTATATATACGGATTATATTTAAGGAGTGAATTGTAAGCACTGGTCTAATATTGTTTTATTTACTTGATATTGGCATAGGTATCTACATAGCAATACGTTCTTATTAATATTATTGTATTGTAGTGCCCAGTAGGCTCACGTTTTTGGTCCAAAAATGTTTGAACTAAACATCTATTGTAAAACCAACATGAAAAAATATCGAAAGGCTATTTCATTATTACGACATTTAAATGGTATAAGTACTCAAATGCCGATTAGATTGTTCGATTTAGAACAACATTCATCATCATCATCATCATCATATCAGCCGTAGGACGTCCACTGCTGGACAAAGGCCTCCCTCATTGATCTCCAGGAACTGCGGTTGGAAGCGGCCTGCATCCAACGCCGACCTGCGGTTCTTACCAAGTTGTCTGCCCATCTTGTGGGCGGACGTCCTACGCTGCGCTTGCCGGTCTGTGGCCTCCACTCGAGAACCTTTCAGCCCCATCGGCCATCTGTTCTGCGCGCTATATGGCCTGCCCATTGCCACTTCAACGTGCTAATCCGTCGGGCTATGTCGGTGACTTGAGTTCTCCTACGTATCTCCTCATTTCTGATTCGATCCCGTAGAGAAACCCCGAGCATAGCCCTCTCCATAGCTCGTTGAGCGACTCTGAGCTTATTCATAAGGACAATAGTGAAGGACCACGTCTCGGTTCCATATGTCATCACTGGTAACACACACTGATTGTAGACTTTCGTCTTAAGGCACTGAGGTATGTTGGACGAAAAGACGTTGCGAAGTTTCCCAAACGCTGCCCATCCGAGTTGGATTCGACGATTGACCTCTTTCTCGAAGTTGGACCTACCTAATTGGACTGTTTGTCCTAGGTATACATACGCGTCGACAACTTCAAGAGCCGAGTTCTCAACCATAACTGGGGCAGGGACGACATGGACATTCGACATGATTTTCGTCTTGTCCATGTTCATTTTAAGTCCTACCCGTTGGGAGACTCGATTGAGGCCTTCGAGCATCGTGCTGAGCTCTTCCATCGACTTTGCTATGACCACAATATCGTCGGCAAACCGAAGGTGAGTGTTGTATTCGCCGTTAATATTGATGCCCAGTCCTTTCCATTCCAGAAGCTTGAAGGCATCTTCCAATGCGGTCGTAAACAGTTTCGGAGAGATGACATCTCCCAGTCTTACGCCTCTTTTTAAGGGAATCGCCTTCGAGCTCTGTTCATGTACTCGGACTGACATAGTGGCGTTTTTATACAAACACTTCAACACTTCGATGTACCGATAGTCAATACGGCATCGTTGGAGAGACTCAAGCACTGCCCATGTTTCGATCGAATCGAAGGCTTTCTCATAGTCCACAAACGCGAGACATAGCGGCAAGTTATACTCTTCGGTCTTCTGTATGACTTGCCGCAGGGTATGTATGTGGTCTATAGTACTGTAGCCTTTACGGAACCCGGCTTGTTCGGGAGGCTGGAAGTCATCAAACCTGCGTTCGAGACGGTTCGCGATGACCCTCGAAAACAGCTTATAAACATGGCTCAAAAGTGAGATGGGTCTGTAATTCTTAAGCAAGGTGTTGTCACCTTTCTTGAAGAACAGAACCACCACGCCCCCGTTCCATGCTTTTGGCGTCGTACCTTCAAGCAAGGCGGAATTAAAAAGCTTTTGAAGGACTTTAAGTACCGGTGATCCACCCGCTTTCAGAAGCTCTGAAGTGATTCCGTCCTCACCCGGCGCCTTGTCGTTCTTAAGCTGCTTCAAGGCCATCCTGATCTCATACAGGCTGATTTCCGGAATATCTTCGGTATAATGTCGGGTCTGTTTGGCTCTTGGGTCGTTGGCCGCACTGCAAACAGGTTTAGTGACCGAATCGTAGAGTCGTCCATAGAACCTTTCGACTTTCCTTAACACTTCCGCTTTACTTGACGTTATGCTGCCATCTTCCCTCTTCAGCTGCGTCATGCGGCTCTGCCCAATAGAATTATCTCTCGCGAACACTTTGGAGCCTTTATTCCGCTCTATCGTATCTTTAATACGAGATGTATTAAGGGTACGAATATCGTGCCGCAAGGATTTCCAAATCTTTCTATTGAGCTGCCTATGTGACTGAGCATCATCGGGAGACTGCAGTTGCAAAGAACGTCGTTCAGCCATGAGGTTAAGGGTGTCATCAGAGAGTTTCTGAGGTCTATTGGTACGGGGGTCTTAAAGAACTGGAACCCCACCGTATGGACGGTTTCTACGAACCTGTTATTGATCTCGTCCACTGATGCATCTACTTCTAGACAGTCAAAGCAATTTGCAAGTTCGAGTTGAAAGCTCTCGAGGTTTTGGATATGTGCGCGAGTAGGTCGGAGCGTAGATTTCATCAAACGGGACCTTTCAAGTTTAACGTTCATATTCAATGTGGCTCTAACAATTCGGTGATCACTGCCGGTTTTCACCCTGTGAATCACAGAGACATCATTGAATATCCGTTTCTTGTTGGTCAAGATGAAATCAATCTCATTTCTCGTGGAACCGTTGGGACTCATCTAGGTCCATTTCCTGTGAGGCGGCTTCTGGAAAAAAGAATTCATCATAAAGAGTCCTTCTTTCTCCAGAAAATCGGCCAGCCTCTGTCCCCTGGGGTTCCGTTGCCCATATCCAAATTGCCCCACTCTCAACTCATCATCGCTTCTCATGCCTAGCTTTGCATTGAAGTCCCCCATAACAACAATAAAGTGAGTTTTGTTCGTATGTATGGTTCTACTGATGTCCTCATGCATAGACTCTACTTCTTCATCTGGGTGTGAAGAGGTCGGCGCAAATACCTGAACGACCTTCAGCGAATATCGCTTAGATATTCTGAGTGTCAGGTATGTGACCCTGCTCGACACACTGTCGATGGTGATAATGTTGTTGATGAGTTACTTTGAAAGAGAAACCCAACACCACCTTGGGACTGTTGGTCGCCCTCCCGGTAGTATAGTAGGTTACCAGACTTAAGGGATATCGTGTCCTCGCCCTCTCTACGGACTTCTGATAACCCCAAAATGTCCCAGTGTAATCTACTAATTTCTTCTTCCAGCTCAATAATCTTTTCGTCTGTCCTCAAAGTGCGGATGTTGTGTGTTACCAGGGCCAGTGGTCGTCGTAGGGTTTGGTAGCCGATCGTCTCCCGGGGATTCTTAGCACCCTTGGCCCCGCCGTTACCGTGACTGCTACCGTAGCCAGGATTAGCGGGACCGCCGGGGACTCGGGGCCTGGTTTTATGTTGCAATATCATGAGGGGGTTGTTGCCATACTCGCCACGCTTGGCAGGCAGGTTGGCGAGCGCAGTATAGGTATTGAAAACACGAAAAGACGCTGCTGCCCATCTTTCGGAGGTATCCCTTAGCAGACTCCTACTGCATCCACGGGCAAGAGCGGAGGGACAACATTCTATTGCCGGCGCCCCACGGCACCATTATAAAAGAATAATAAAAATAATGCTGGACTGGGGCAAACTGGGGAGGCCTATACCCAGCCGTGGGTGAAGTCGGGCTGTGGATGATGATGAATGCTAGACTTTGCGCCATTTCTAGAACTTAACTTAAATATACAAACGTAATTTCTGACTTAAGGTCTTTGATCTAAAGCAATCTAAACAAAATTTAACTGAAATCAGCTGAGCAAAGTGATTCTATAACATTTACAGTGAGTAAAGTGATAACATTTCTTTCATTTTAGTTCTATGGATATTTTGATAATTATTCATAACTAGCTGACCCGCCCGCGGTTTCGCACGCGTGATTAGTCATTAAAAATTAATGTAAAAGTAAAAAGTAGCCTATCTCCCAATTCCGATCACAAACTCTCTATATATAGCAACGGTACATATGGAATGCATCTAACGAACACCTCATAATTTTAATCCCTTACTAACCCCCCCCCCCCCCCCTTAAGAAATGGTTTTGCAATAACTTGAAACACATATTTCTTTATTTCTTACCAAAAGCCTAAATATGAATTTTCAGATCCCTAACTTGTAACGTGACAATTTTATGACGCGTTACATTCTTAATTTAACTTAACATTTACTCTAATAAATAAAAAAACAACATACCATTACACTGATAAACAAACAACATACCACGAAATCTAGCGGCATGGCGGCGTACTCACTGCCCAAACACTCGATTTAAATACCGAAATCCAAGCGTCTTCTCAACACAGTTTGCCAAGTTTACGGCAGATGGCGTAGTATGTATCTTGAAGAAATGCACTACCTATTTTTATTGATCGATAATCAATTTTAATCATCGGAAACATTTTTAAATACTTATATTAAATAATTATTTGTTTATTATAACAAAATAAAAATAAAAATCTTAAATAATAAAAGTCCGAATTCAATTAGTGTCTTTGACTGAAGCAAAACTGATGGGAACATCATTTTTATCTTGAGTGACACCAGATGTGTCAGATTTTTCTATATGGGATCACCAAAAAGTATTGCATCATCCAATTCTAGAAGGTTTTGGAACAAATTGGATTTTAAGAATTGTGAAAAGACGGTTGAATCTCGTATCTATATAAGTAAAAATCTCGTGTAAATCTTGCTCGCTCTTTTTTTCCACACCAAGTCGGGAAGCCTTTCACGGTCTTCGCTGCTGGTTTTTCCGATTACTTCTCGATATCTACACCTGACGCCCGTCAAAACCTATCACCGGAGCCGTCGAGAAGCGTGGTGATTCTTCAGTCACCCTGCTGGCTGGGACCACGCCTTCACACAAAGCCTACCGCCACGAGGTCGTTCGCCAAACAACCTGCTAGCTGCCTTGACAGACGCCAGGGACCACGCCTGCCCACGAGGTCTACCACCCAGCTCAAAACCCCTCCATCTCTCCGAGCAGACGCCAGGGACGTTCGATGAAAATAACACGAGGTGTATCTATTCCATTATTTTATCCGGGTTGAACCCTAGTAACCTTCCTCTCTCTTTTCTGACGCTAACGTCAGAAGGCACCCACTTCTTTAAACTAGATAAATCTGTTGTACCAGGTGCTCAACATTCTGTAATTGCTGCACTATAGGCCATAAGCCCTAAGATTATAAGCTCTTCAAGCCAGCGTCTGTCTGTACTACCTTCACTGTAAAATACTTAATTTATAATCTGTAACCTGTAATCTCTAATCTAAGTATATATTCATCGTTAAACCAAGTCATTTGTGATTAACCTCTGTTTATCTTGCCATGTATAAGAAGTAAAATCTAACGAACCTACTCGCTCTACCGACTTCTCTTGTTTTTATTATTATATGTACTGAAAACAAATCTGGTTTCATTTATCTAATATATAAAATTCTCGTGTCACAGTTTTCGTTGCCATACTCCTCCGAAACGGCTTGACCGATTTTGATGAAATTTTTTGTGCTTATCCGGTATCTATGAGAATCGGCCAACATCTATTTTTCATCCCCCTAAATGTTAGGGGTAGTCCACCCCAAATTTTTTTTTATTTTTTAGACAAAATTTTTAATTTCTATTTTTTTATGATACAACATACAAAAATACATACAATCCTCAATTTTCACCCTTCTACGATCAACCCTTATTATTTATATGGCAAAACAACGTTTGCCGGGTCAGCTAGTATCTATTATATAAACTACACTGCTACAAACTTATGGAATTATGGATTGCTCATACACACGTTAAACGCCTATTTCACCCTTTTCAAGATTATCTTTTGAGACAATAGATAGCCTATATCCTTCTCGAGAATATAATCTATTTCCTTGCCAAATTTAATTTCGATCCGTTCAGCCGATTAGTCGTGAAAAGGTAACAAATTTACAAACAAACAGAGTTACTTTCGCATTTATAATATTAGTATGGATACAGGGTATTATGAATAATTAGTAAAATATCCATAATCTTAAAATGTTTCAACAAAAATTCCGTATCCGGACAGTGTCCCCGGACATCACTAGTACCTCCGTACCTACGTACAAACGAATTTATGTATATTTATGCATGGCTGGGAAATAGAGTGCCTTCGCTTTTTGACGGATTTTCGGTCCCTCCCGCCCGCTGCATGCAGTCGGATAAATACGCTAATTGATCGATTGATGCAAAAAAATTGCGGAAAATTACCGCAAAATGAAATAGGGTTCCGAACCAAAATGTTAAAAACAGAACCCTTACCTATGCTGCAACTTTGTCCGTCTGTCCCTCTGTCTGTCTGTCATCTCAGCTACTACTGGGTTCCGAATTTACCATTTTAGTCACTAACCCTAAGGAAAAAAATGAATGTGCTTTAGACCCCGACTAAAGTAAAACTTCTTTATCAAAATATTAATTTATAAAATTGTTCAATTACAAAATTGTCCACTCGTCTGTAGGTCGATCAGTTTATGTTCATTCTGGACAGATGCAACTAGCACTCGCACATTAACGTTTAAAAATATACGAAACGTAACTCTGTCTCTTTCTATCTTCACTAACTTATATCTTCCTCTCAACTTCCGTTCGCACTTTTCATAACGCATTCACCAGCTTACTCCCCAAGTTAAGCGTGCGTAAAGAAGTTTTACTTCAAAAACCAATGATACATTAAAATTAATTATCAGCGTTCGCATAAGCAAATCGGAGGCAACACTTAGTTACCAAAGTTCTACCTTAAAGTCTAACTTCTAACTTGAATTCGATTTACCCTTACATGGGTTAAAGTTAGGTTACAGTTAAGTTTCTGATTTTAATTACTAACTCAGGTGTTCCAATTAACTAAGTGTCGCCGCACACGAGCCACGTGCCACAAAACGCCGCCAGCGAACTGCGGACTGGCCGCACACGGTTGACGCCAATGGTTGTTACACACCGCGAGACATTGCTTCTCGCTCCGTGTGGTCGTGTGGCCACCACAAAACGTCGACAGCGAACTGTGGACTAGCCGCACACGGTTGACGCCAATGGTTGTTACATACCGCGAGACGTTGCTTCTCGCTCCGTGTGGTCGTGTGGCCACCACAAAACGTCGCCAGCGAACTGTGAACTGGCCGCACACGGTTGACGCCAATGGTTGTTACATACCGCGAGACATTGCTTCTCGCTCGGTGTGGTCGTGTGGGCACCACAAAACGTCGCCAGTGAACTGCGGACTGGCCACACACGGTTGACGCCAATGGTTGTTACATACCGCGAGACATTGCTTCTCGCTCGGTGTGGTCGTGTGGCCACCACAAAACGTCGCCAGAGAACTGCGGACTGGCCGCACACGGTTGACGCCAATGGTTGTTACACACCGCGAGACATTGCTTCTCGCTCCGCGTGGTCGTGTGGCCACCACAAAACGTCGCCAGCGAACTGCGGACTGGCCGCACACGGTTGACGCCAATGGTTGTTACACACCGCGTGACATTGCTTCTCGCTCCGCGTGATCGTGTGGCCACCACAAAACGTCGCCAGCAAACTGCGGACTGCCTTTATCGTACTTTTAAAATAAACTCGCCGCACACGGTTGACGCGCGTGGTCGCTATACGCCACGAGACGTTGCTTCTCGTTTCGTGTAGTCGTGTGACAGCCACCGACTGAAAGTTTAGGTAAAAAATGGCTGCCACGCGCTTCAGCTATAAAGTTGCCGCTTTTAAATACATCTTTTGTTAAATTTTTTTCAAATACTCATTTTTTTAAATACATCGTAAACTTTAGCCTTAAGATATCCCCAAAGAAAAAAATCCACTGGGGATAGATCCGGGCTACGAGGCGGCCAGTTAATGTCCCCTTTTTTCGATATCACTTTTGGGCCAAAAATGTCTCGAGCTGCCCTTAACGAGTCATTACATGTATGACAAGTGGCTCCATCTTGCTGAAACCATGAGCGTTGATTAAAACCAACAAAATCCTGCAGCGCTGGAGCGAAACAGTTTTGTAACATGGTGATATACCGCTCGGAATTCACCGTAACTGCACGTCCTCTTGAGTCTTCAAAAAAGTAAGGACCAATAATGCCTCTTGCTGATAAAGCAGCCCATACTGTGACTTTGGGTGAATGCAGGGGTTTTTGATGCTTTAATTTCGGATTAGTGTCACTCCAATAACGACAATTTTGTCTATTAACATGCCTATTTAGGTGGAAGTGTGCCTCGTCGCTGAAAAAAATGTTTGTAAAGCTGGTGAACCGCTCTACCATTTCGTTTGCAAACTGCAACCTAGTGGCATGGTCCTGAGGCCTTAATTCCTGCACCATTTGGATTTTATAGGGATGTAGACGTAAATCTTTCTTGAGAATGCGGTTTAATGATGTTTTTGGCACGTTAAGGACAGCAGCCCGTTTTCGAGTTGAAAGTCTAGGTTGGTCACGACAGACGATTTTACTCGCTCCACGTTTTCGGGGTCCCTCGACGTTCTAGGCCGGCCAGATCGAGGTAAATCCATTGTTGAACCCGTCTTCTCAAACTTGAGCACCCATTTTTTAATTAACACACCTGATGATGCTTGATTTTTGTGTCGTATCTTGTAATGATTGCAAAACTTTCGTTGAGCTAAGGTCGAAGAATCGTTGTTTTGATAGTACTCACGTACACAAAACGCACGTTGACTACTGCTGAACGACGCCATGGAACTAAATTCCCATTGGCCGCTCTTGCAATGCGTAACCCCTCCACCCCCTCCGCCGCCGCTGCTAGACGCGGCAACCGATTCAAATGTTAACGGACTTTTGGTCCACCCTGTACATGTGGCAGAGTTTTGTCGCTGGTGCGTGGCTCGTGTGCGCAGAAACTTAATTGTAGTTAAAGATAACTGTTAAAGTAGATAAACTGTTTCTAATTTAGACTCTTAAAAGTTATACAGGATGTAGCACGATAGCAAATTACCTCACGAAAGGCTACCAAGAAATAACTAGTGGCAAAAGAAACTATCAGATTTGCAGAGTTCATACCATACTCGACATTGATCGAGCGAAGCGAGATCTCTAATCGCAGGTTCCTATATCCGTCGGTAACCGACTACGACTCGTATCTCCTTGAAAAAGTGTCAAACTAGTGTCAAACTTTTGACACGTTTTCAAGAAGAAACGAATCGTAGCTGGTTACCGACGGATATAAATAAATAAATAAATAAAAGGCATTTATTTACACACACACCTATTAAGCTAACAGAAGTAGGTAGGTATAATAAGTACTAAATAAAGCTAGGTAGGAATAACAGTAGGCCTAATTCTAAGAAACATTAGTACATTATTGTAGGTAGCACCAAGGTAGAAAATGGTGGTAAATAGGTCGAGGGCTCAGCTACGCTGGTTTTCAGCCTCGCCTTGGCAGAAACATCTGCAGCTGCCGCCGCCACAGATAGGGTTCTTGGGAACTGTCAGCTTTATGCACTGAATGAATTAGTAGGAACCTACTATATATCATCTTGGGCACATCGGCGTTGTATGTATGTATGTATGTATCTATGCATGCAAGTATGTATGCATGTATGTTTGTTTGTCCGAGGATAACTTTTGAAGCGTTTATCCGATCATCGTGAAACATGCGTGCAATGCGAGAAGATCTACTTCAAGGCGCGACAGCGAGAGGGAACAATCATTAAGTATTTATTTCTTAGCTTAGGGTTTAGGCCTGGACCTTTACAAAAGCAGTACCTGGGCCGAAGCGAGTATGAGGTCTGTTTAATTAATTCTTATATAATTCACTATTCTTATCTTATGGCAAGATGGAGGTGAAACAGATGGTAGTACTATTGCAACACATGGATAAGAATTCGGGCTATTGTTAGAGTTGGTTATGAAATATTTAGGCAAAGGTGACGGGTCTAAAGCATCTGAGTAATGTGTAGCGGCTCGAGTGTCTCTAAGCACTGAGATAAACCTCTGGGGCTTACAGTGCTTTATGTAATATATAGTGTTTGTAACTTTTGTCTAATAAATAAATATATAACAAAAAATATTGGACGTATGAGAGAAATGAGATATGGCACTTGCCAATTCTATAATATTAAGAATGATTGAGTCAGGTGGTGACTAGCCGTCCACTAAACGGGCCCCCATAAGTGCCGCCAATAGAAGGCAGCGTAAGAGGCAACGTTGGTGTGGGCGGTTAAAGGGTTTTGAGAGGCGTGCTGCAGTTTCACTAAACGGGCTGAAGCAATTGAAACCTTGGAGCAAAGGCCTCCACCCTCAACCGGCCAAATAAGGCAAGCTAAGGGTCAGGGGTAGGGTTGCCAACTTTCTTAAAATAAATAACGCTAGAAAATAACGAACAGTCGCTGAAAAAAGTACTTACCTACTTATAATATATTATTCACGAAATTGAACTGAACATCTTAACATTAAAATAGTTTCAGTCGTGAATGAATGAATGAAAATACTTTATTATACCTTACAAGCTAGA
This sequence comes from Philereme vetulata, assembly GCA_918857605.2. Taxonomy (NCBI): domain Eukaryota; kingdom Metazoa; phylum Arthropoda; class Insecta; order Lepidoptera; family Geometridae; genus Philereme; species Philereme vetulata. Next base: position 1,549,794 of record OU975425.1, read on the forward strand.
CACAACGGATAAAAGTGCATATAAAAGTAAGCATAATGGGCGGGCTTATCGCTTAACAAAGCGATCTCTTCCAGACCACCTTTGGATGGAGAGGATCTTTCGTCAATCGTGTTTCAGTTTGTGACGCTATCTTGTAGGGATTTATAAAAAAAATTGTTACCTGCTTTAACGTTTGGGTCAAAAAAACGTGTATTTTGACTATTCAAATATATAAAGCACGCAAATGTTAACAAAATGTAAGATACTTTATTATATGGTACGGTTGGTAACCAGGTCAGGGGTCGATATTTACTAGAGGTTCGCCCCGAACTGAGACCTCGCAAGTCTTACATAAAACAAAAAAAAACCTTTTAAATAAAATAGTGTGTAAATTATCCACGAAATGCTCATTTGTTTATAATTGTTTTTTTAACTAAAACTTCTATACTCACGCTTGACTTGGGGAGTAAGCTGGTGAATGCGTTACGCAAAGTGCGAACGGAAAATGAGAAGGAGATATAAGTTAGTGAATATAGAAAAAGAGAGAGGCACGTTTCGTATATTACTGTAGGAACAAGTGAGAGAGGTGCGCGCGCACATTTTCATTCTCTCTTTTTCTCATAGCCAGTGCATAAAATATATACAGTGTAAACTCCATGTAACTCTATATATATAATATGTGTAAATCTCAGTCAGTAGTTAGTTTGATTAATTTTTGTAATTTCATTTCGTTTTTGAACAATTTTATAAATTAATATTTTGAAAAAGAAGTTTTACTTCAGTCGTGTGTCTAAAGCACAGTCGTTTTTTTAACTTGAATATCTCAACAATCCCCCCACATTTTTAGCTCATTTATTCACACCAGGATTGTGCCATCACTGCTTATATACCAAATTTCACGATGATCGGATCAACGCTTCGAAAGTTATCCTCGGACAAACAAACATACATATTACTCGTGCGCGATAACTTGGGACCTGCTAGGAATGCGACTTCCCGACCGCTTCCCCTGCACTTCCCCGATGGCGCCCGTATTGTACCGTTCGCATCACTATTTTTTACTAGGGTTTTTAGTCTCGTACTGGCCTACGTAGTTAATTCCTAATTTGCCACTTAACAGTATCGTGGTACTAGATAATGCACCGTACCACTCAACTCAAATAGAAAAACCACCCACAAGTGTAGCGATGAAGGGGACTATACGTCAATGGTTATTAGACCACAATATAACATTTGATGAAAGAATGACATAATCTGAAATGTATCACTTGTTACAGATAAATAAGCCCCCAAAAAATATTTGATTGACGAACTTTTTAAAGAGCATGGCCACGAAGTAGTTCGTCTACCACCAAACATGTGTGACCTCAATCCAATAGAATACATTTGGAATTTGGTCAATCAAAGAGTAGCCGATAAAAATACCAACCAGTCAGAAGGGCAAATAGAAAAATTAACGAGAGATGCAATTACCAGCATAAGTGAGAGTGACTGGAAAAAAGAAGTCAACCATGTGGACAGGCTTCGACAAAAGTATTGGGACGATGACCTTTTACAAGAGACAAATGAATCGCAATTAATTGTAAATTTATCGGATACCTCTTCGTCAAGTGATTATAGTGAGACTGAGGACGAAGAACAACCTCTAGAAGGCATAAATCCACTAAGTAGTGACGAAGATGAGATAATGTAAATAATAGATAAAATAAATGTATAAACATTGTATTTTTATTTTATTCAAATAGTGTAAAAAAGATTAGATAAAAAGCAGCGTCCTCCCTGAGTAACATAATAAATTAGGTTAATAAAACAAAGACGAAGCCGCGGGCGGCTGCTTGTTATGTTCGCTTTTTTGCGGGCGGTACAAACACCTCAGGTCCCAACTTATCGCGCACGGGTAATACAATGCCGATTCGTCCAAGTTGATTTGAAGATCGCTTCGCTCGATCAATTATTATTATTATTATTCCTATTCAGTTGAACAGTAGAATTCTTAAATCGTTGTAAATGGGCAGTTTAATCAGTATTACAGAGCGCAATCTAATTTTGGAGCTCGGACGACGCGAAAATGTGGTTTGTCGAGCAAACGGCGTAGTGAGGGGCGTACGAGATAACAATAAAATTATTATCGATAATTTCTACCCCCAAAAACATATTGCCTTCACAGAGTGAGCACAGGGAGCGCGTCTAATTAATCTTATTTTAATTTAAGTCTGTGCAATGGCAATCTTTTATAAATAAATTAAATTATTGACCAAGCGAGTGAAGCGAGCGAAGCTTCTCAGTTTCGAGATGGGCCATAAAATGGTTTTGTCCGTCTGTCGGTATATCTGTTCTCGCCTACAGGTCATTGATTTTCACGAAAATTTGAACGAAAACGAAGGTGAGGAAGTTTGCTGTAGCGTTATTTATCGATGGATTTCATTCAAATTTGAGAGGCACACTAAGGACTTCATTCTACATAAGATGTTGCAAAACAATTTTGAAAATGGGGGAAGGGGTGGTTGATGAGAGGGGTTTTGGTAAGGAGGGGGAATGGGGTAACCTATGGTGGGGGTTGTTCATAATTCATAATTTGTTTATGGTCTGTAAACCTAGGTACATAAGATGGTCGAGCTTAACAAAGAACTATACTAGGTTTGGCGTACAAACATTACTACATATTTGGTTACAAAACAAACATTACAATACGTTGTGTGTGGGGGATGGGTGTTAGGTGAGGAGGGGTTGGGATGGGTCTGTTCTACTTTTTCTCCAACATAGGTAGGTTGATTTCAAAACTCTGAAATGGTTTTGCTAAGCCAGGGGAAAGAGGAAAGTGACCACTAGAACCACTAGTGTTAAATTAGTACCTGATAAGAATTAAAAAAATATGTCCGTTTCGGGATGCCTGGCAGATGTGAAACATCTAAATTGAAAAAACACGTGGTTGCGTCAGGTCTGACAGGCCCTTGGCAACTGGCAAATTTGAAATCAATTCTACTCACTAGATTTACCATAATTGTTAGCAAAGTCTCTTTCTGCAGCGAGGGCCCAGCTAAACTTCAAGGTACCGAGACGCTGAATACCGAGATTAAATGAAAAGCTGATAGAATTATGTAATGCAAGTGTTGCAGGGCCTGTGAGACCCCACGTGACCACTTAAAGGTTAAGATGAGATGAACAAATGATTAAGATTATGAAAAAATACGATGCGGCAACATAGCCTGGTTGTTTAATAATACCAACATATAAACAAAAATAAAAGGAAATAGTGGCACTTCATCTTAATTTAAATAATCTTATTGTAACACCGCCTCCTGCCTCCACCTCCGCCTCATTTTCAAAAGGTTGCCTGGATCGCTTTAAGATATGTACCGTAGCCGTCCATCGTACCACCGCGTATTAGTATTTATTTTTTCTAGGATAAGTAATTGTGATTTGGTGTATCAATAAAGAGTTATCTATCTATCGAACTAGAGATTTTAATCGATACATAGTAATTCCAAACTATCGATACTGTCCTACCACTATTCCCAAAGCAAAGAGCCTCTAAGGTCTACCAGAGAGGAATTCAACTTGTAAAGCTAATATCACGCCTTCACTTCCGGTGCGCCGGAAGGGAAAGGTCACTGACCCTTTTATGTTGACAGTTGTTGAGAGATGCATGTTTTCTCTAATTACTAAGATCTAGATAGAAATATATTTAACTAGCTGACCCGCCCGCGGCTTCGCACACGTGGTTTGTCATTAAAAACATTACCCTCCTTCTGCGCAGTGCGGTAAGTTGCATATGTCGCAACCCGGGTCATAATCTATCTTTCACACCACCTGTTTGACAGTGTCAAATTATATGTCATGTTAACCTCACCGAAAGCAGGTTAAAAAACCCTACGGCTGAGCCAGGAGTAAAGATGTACTGAATTTCATTATACCCTCGCCGGCGTAATGAGATTTGAATTTGGAACTTCATTCGTACTAAAATTTGAACCAAAGAAACCCACACAAAAAGAACCTATTCGTAAATCGAACAACGAGTAACCTCTTCTAAGAATGCACCAACCTAAATTTGCTTTTTTTGGTCTCGCAGAAAGTGTGAAAAGTAGAGTATTCTCCTCGTGGATAAAGCTGTCTGCATCTTGGGCGTGCTTATATCCATCGCTACGTTCGGGATTCAATATAGCACCTGTGACGCAAGTCACTGCTTTATCCCCTCGTTTAATAATCTACTATTACTTAGCCAAAACAATATTTTATTTAAAAAGAAAACTCTTGACTACCTTTTTTACGCCGGGGGATAAAAGCTGACCTAGTTATGAACCACCCCGGTTAAACTTGCTTTCCATAAAGCTTTCCTATCCAAAAACCGCGTCCGAGTCGGTCCATCCGTGTGGAAACTACGATACTACAGACAGACACACATTTTATTGTTAATTATTTATTTTAAGGTAAGAGCTAACATGTTGGATATTGTAAATAATTTAAACTCATCAAATTTAATTTTTATACGATAGAACGCTTATTAAAATAGCATGCGGTAAACGCTGATTATGGACGAACTCAAACGCTCACTAACCAAATGTTACAACCTATATTCGCAATACAGTAAATAATAATGGGGTAACTCAGTGGATATCGAAAAGGTATTCAAATACAAAAAAGATGCCTCCGGGTGATAAATATGGCACGGTTTCTTGATAGTTCTAAACCACTCTTCAAAAATATAATATTCTGCCGCTTCCTTGTATGTATACCTATTAGGAATAGAATAGAATAGAATAATACTTTATTTGGTACACACAAAATGACACATGAAACAATTATAAGGAACAGTAAAAACAATTGAATCTAATAAAACAAGTTCGACTCATGTGTCTGCATACCAAAATGGCGTTCAGCTCAGCATAATGTTGGATGATAAGCACCCAACGCTGATTTTCAGCTGAAGCCAGAAGCAAAGGTAGTGCAGCAGCTACGTAGTATAATAAAAAATAAATAAAGAAGTGAGTAAATAAAAGGTGTGTACGATTTTATTTAAATGTAAATAAATATATACATGTAAATAAACATACTTTTCTAAAATAATACTTTTTTTATCTAGCCTACATTTTCCCACTGCTGGGCAAAGGCCTCCCCCAACTCCTTCCACCTATCGCGATTCTCGGCAGATTCCCACCATTCCTTCTCGAATCCGCTGATGTCGTCGCGCCAACGCTTTCGCGGCCGACCCCGACGTCGCTGTCCATCCTCCGGTACCCAAGGTGTTATGATATTTGCCCATTTCTCCGGAAGCATTCGACTTACGTGCCCGGCCCAATCCCACTTGAGCTTCGCGGTTTTGTCACCCACATCGGCAATGCCAGTTAAAGAACGAAGCGTGGTATTCCTCACCCGATCGGTTCTCCGGAATCCTAGGACGCTGCGTTCCATTGCCCTTTGGCAAATCTTGAGCTTGGACTTCTGCAGCTCGGTCAATGATCATGTTTGCGCACCGTAGGTTAGAACTGGCAGGATACACATGTCGATGAGTTTGCGCTTCAGACTCAGAGGAAGAACTCAGTCACCCTACATGTGCGCCTTCATGGACCAGTAGCTCTTCTTGCTTTCGATTCGGCGATCAATTTCCTTTTCATGCCTGTTTTCGAAGCTTGCTGACTGGCCCAAGTAAATGTACTCATCGACATATAGTATTTCCTGCCCATCTACCTCAACCCTACGTTTCATGGCATTGGTAATTATTTGCGTCTTCGACCGATTCATTTGCAGTCCAACCTCAAGACTTGCCGCGCTCAGTTCTTGGAGCATTTCTTGTAAGTCATGTGCTGGTTGGGCAAAAAGGACAATGTCTTCCGCAAAACGCAGGTTAGTTAGGCGCTTGCCACCGATGTTTATGCCCCTTGTAGCCCAAGATAATGTTCTGAATACCTCCTCTAGGGTGCTTGTAAACAGAATGAGAGAGAGTGGGTCACCCTGCTTGACTCCTTTCTGTATGTGAAATGCTGGATCAGTGGAGAGGAGTTTTATATTGGCTGTGCTTTGGCGGTAAATGATTTTAAGAAGGTCAATGTATGTTTTGTGAACTTGCTGGATTTCTAGTGATTTGAATATTGCTGAGTGCTGAAGGCTATCAAAAGCCTTTGTGTAGTCCACAAAGGCTATGTAGTGGTTTATGAAATTCTGTGTACTTTTCAATTATTTGGTTTAGTGTGTGTAGATGATCTGTTGTGGAGAAGCCGGGACGAAAACCTGCTTGCTCAGGTGGCTGGTGTTGGTCTAAAATGCCACTAATGCGGTTTTGCAAAACTTTTATAAACGCCTTATACAAATGCGAGATCAGGCTTATTGGTCTATAGTTGCCTATATTTGTTTTGTCCCCCTTTTTGTGTAGGAGGACAATGTTGGAGTGAAACATTTGTTTCGGTATTTGACCGATTATATAATATTATATAAAAAATATAAAAATATATATATAATATAAAATAATATATATAATATAAAATAATATATATATATATATATATATATATATATAAATATATGACTTATGTACTTATCTTTCTTACGAATTCTAAGGTTATGAAGGTAAATGGTTTTATATATATATATATACATAAATAAATATGGGTAACTATTTAAAATATATTGATTTAGTTAAACTTGTGTAAAAAGAGATATTAGGGATGTGGAATGAGCTACCATCTGAGGTTTTCCCATTAGACTAAGACATGGCACGCTTCAAGAGAAATTAAAAGAGGTTTCTACAGTGTAGGGAACGCATCGACAATACCCCGGGTGTTGCCGGTGTCAATAGGCAACGGTGACCGCTTACCATCAGGTGGGCCGTAAGCCTGTTTCCCCACAAATAACATTAAAAAAAAGGGATATTTGTGTTTTTGTTCAAGCCTATCCTGATTACTTCAAGAAACGCAGTGCATAACAAGACAATAAATGGCTAAATTTATAACCTACTAGCAGTTGCCTGCGAATCGTACGCGTTACACTACTAAATGTGTAGGTGATCTAAATAAAACTAAACTCGGTGTTGCAACTTGACTTGACACCCCATTTTTATCTCATTGGAACTGATTTATGGAATATAAGATGTGGCCTATGTGGTAATCCAAGTTATAATCTACGTAAATATCAAACTTCATCAAAATCAGTTCAGCCGCCGTTACGACGTGATCGAGTAACAAACAAACAAACATCCAAACTTTCGCATTTATAATATTAGTGTAAAGATTTTTTTTTAATTTTAATATAAGATATTGACATAGTTAAACTAGTGGGTCGCCCTGAACTAAGATCTCGTGAGTCTCCCATATTTTTTATTATTTATTATTTATTATCAGCCCGTAGAGTCCCACTGCAGGGCAAAAGCCTCGCTTCCCTCCTTCCACGAATTCCAGTTATTGGCTAATTGGGGCCACTTTTTCTGGAATGCATCCAGTTCATCCCACCATCTCCGCCTGGGTCGAGGCCGCCGCCCGTTTGGTACCCATTCTGTAGTGGCTTTCGCCCACAGTTCCTCTGGCATACGACACACGTGTCCTGCCCAGTCCCACTTCAATTTTGCGGATGTGAGAGCCACGGCAGATCATCTGTCTCCCATAAAAACAAAAAAAAAATATTTGTAATCTTTGACTTTTTTTTTTATACTACTTATATGGCAAACGAGCATGCAGGCTACCAGATGTTAAGTAGCTACTGCAGCCCATGGATATCCACATAAAATTCAAAACAAGCTATTATGTTATCTTGATCTCTATGTGGATACGTTGCCATACTATAGGACTTAGCTGTTATGCCTATGTGCCAGTACTTACAGGAACATACCATTACCATCTAACCGGAACACAGCAGCACAAGTACTGCTATTCGGCGGCAGATAAAGGTAAGACGTTGGTGCCCACTTCCCCGAGCCCGTTCACAAAAGCTCTACCCCCAGTAAACAGAGACTAAGAGAGTTGAGTAACAAAATAGTGCTACGAAATGGTTAACCAGACCTACAGTTTCATTCAAATTACAGGTAACGGGAGTTCATGTGGTGGTTACACTTTTTTGGGATACAAATTGCAGTTATTCTGGATTTCAAACTCTTACCTATATTTGTGCTACTTAGCTCTACGTACCAAATTACAGCATTGTGGGGTAAATGGTGTATCCTGTGAATTTTGTAAAATTTTGTTTTTATTATGGCTAATAACTCAAAAACTCTAAAAACTTTATTAAAAATATAAACGGAATCTAAATATACTAATTGAAGACCTTTCATTTGACGTCCCACTTGACCTAATAATCTCATTTTCAGTTTTTTTACCCCTTTTAAACCCAAATATCTCAACAACCCCCCAACATTCTTAGCTCATTTATTCACACCAAAATTGTGCTATCACTATCTATCTATGTACCAAATTTCACGATGATCAGATAAACGCTTCGAAAGTTATCCTCGGACAAACAAACATACATATATACATACATACAACGCCGATTTGCTCAAGTTGATTTAGAGATCTGGCTTCGCTCGATCAATAAATACTCACTGACAAATATTCGCACGCCTGCATGCAGGTTGAATACATTGACAAGCGTAGATTTAGGACCTTTTATTGTAATTTTTGTGTATTCTAGCAAATAAACGATTGAATAAATAAATTGATTGATTGGTTGATAGCAAATAAACGATTGAATAAATAAATTGATTGATTGGTTGATAGACACATACAGACATAGGCGTCAAACTTGTAAACGTTATTTTTGCGTCAGCGACTCATAAAATACACAACAAGTAAACGGCTCCTTGCATCGTGAAACGCCTCGCCTTACTTACAGACGCTCTGTCTAACTTGATATCTACTGAAAACGGACACCGAACAGCTCCTTAGTTCTATGCTCTTTGTGTTTAGAACATATATCAAGTGTAGAATATCTACATAGAAATAAAATCTTGGTTTATGAAGTAAAACTTCTTTACGCACGCTTGACTTGGAGAGTAAGCTGGTGAATGCGTTACGAAAAGTGCGAACGGAAGTTGAGAGGGAGATATAAGTTAGTGAAGATTATTCGTATATTACTGTAGGGGCAAGAGAAAGAGGTGCGAGCACACATTTTCTTTCTCTCTTTCTCTCATAGCCAGTTGATTTGACGTATATCTCCTATCCCAAATTAGCCTAAATTATACAAACTGCAAAAACAAAACACTCTTTCATGCTGTATAATAGAGTTTATTTTGCTATAGATGAAAAAAAAGTATTTATGACGTTTCGTATTTTTAATCTACCAGCTTCGATTTACGAATAAGTTCAGCTATTCCACAACAGATGGCAAGCAAGAGCAGACCTTATACTTCAGTAGTGTGGTCTAAAGCATACTCGTTTTTTTATAAATTACTAGCTTCCGCCCGCAGCTTCATACGCATGGTTTGTTATTAAGAACATAGCCTATGTTTCATTCATGGTCATAATCTATCTATGTACCAAATTTTATTGAAATCGATCCAGCCGTTACGATGTGATTGGGTAACAAATAAAAACACATCCAAACTTTCGCATTTACCTGTAATATTAGTGTTATAGAGTTTGATCTCGACTGATGGTAAGCGATGATGCATAACAGAATCTCGTTTTATAGGCAAGGCTCTCACCAAGAGAGAGTTTAAAATATCATTTGTAAGGAATTTAGTAGGTACGTATTTGAAGAACGTAAAAATGGGAGGGATGCTTTATATGTTGTATTTTTTATTTCTTTCTATCTGTTTTTTCTAGTTTGTAAGGTATAAACAAACATATTAATTCATTCATATTTATAAAAAAAAAGATCGCGGACGTGCTTCAAATAGAGATGGAAAACATCCTCTCAAATAATCTTAAACATACATTCAAAAACAATACGCTCCTTCTTTGCAGTCGTTTAAAAACGGTTTTTATCATCTAAAACTGACTTGACATCTATCAATTGAAGATGATTTTTTCAGCGATTAAATAAATCTTAAATATATAAAACAAGGTCGGGTTAGTTACACCATTTATAACTTAAGAACGGCTGGACCGAATTATGATCTTTGAATTGTTGGATTTGTCTCTGCTCCGAATAGCAGAATAATTATTATAATATCGGAAAATTTGATGAAAAAAAAATCATTTCTCATAGACGCATTGGCAGCCCGCGTCTTATTTACATGTTGAGTTTCATTTTGAGTATTCATTTTATTATAATACAAAACTGAATTTAATTCAGTTATTAAGTTAAGACAAATTTTATTGATTCTATGTAAGGCGGTATGAAATTCGCCGGATCAGCCAGTAAATCTACACTAATATTATAAAGAGGAAAGATTTTTATTTTTGTATGTTTGTAACGAATAAACTCAAAAACTACGAGTCCGATTTCAATAACTCTTTCACCATTAGAATGATACATTATCCCTGAGTAACATAGGCTTTTTACCCAACTGCGCAGGAGGGTAATGTTTTTATTGAAAAACTACGCGTGCGAAGCTGCGGACTGCTCATCTGGTAATTAATAAAGAAATTTTTTCGATTAGTGTTAAGTTGCAGCACTCATCTAAACCATTTATAGCTCAAGAACGGCTGGACCGATTTTGATGATCTTTGATTTGTTGGATGTGTCTCCACCCCGAATTTGCAGGACAACTATTAAAATATCGGAAAATTTCACGAAAAAAATATTATGAATTCATTTCTCATACATAGATGCAGCTAATGATGGCCGATTGACAATTCTATCATTCACGTACATTGGCATATGCATGTCAAGGCGGTGCGAAGTTCACCGGATGAACTAGTAGTCCATAAAACAATTTCTAGACACAGCATTTATTTTTAATATTTTTTAAGAGACTTGGAACGGTACATTCAACACTCCTATTATCCGAGAATGATGCTAAATAATTCATGAGCTGTACGGAATCTCCTGTAATATTGTACTGAACCCTTTCAATTATTACCGAGTGAGAGTGCAAAGTCCTGTTTTGAGTTGGTATTGTAAACTAGTTAGTTTTATCTACTGATATTTTTAACTTTTGTTAGATGTTGACTTTCCATACTTAAAAACAATCCAAACTATTGAAACTATCATGGTTATGAACCTATTTGTCTTATAAACGGGATATATACCGAATAAGTGAAGTGTCAATAACGCCTCCTGTGAGTGTTGTGTTTCGGAATCGAGTTATGGTCGAGAATGAAACCGGTGGTAATGATAGTATTATTGAATTCATTTTTAGCAAGAGACTAAGAAAGAGGATTGATCGTTATATCTGCCAATAACTACCCACTCGCAGACTTCAGTTTACCCGTGATCATGGCGCGTGCATTTGCGTAAAAATATAGGGATACTTAAAAACTCACAAATCATGGTAAATATCCCGTTTTTAGTACTAATAATCTAAAAGGTTGTCTGGAAGAGATCGACGATTTTAGCGATAAGACCGTCTTTTATTTACTTTGATGAGCTCCGTGGCGCAGTAGGGGTATAGCCGGCTGGGACGCAGAGGGTTGCGGGTTTCATTCCCGCAGCGAAATAAATGCTTGCATTATCTACAGATATTTGTATCGGGTCTGGATCTCTTTCTATAAGTTATCTAGGTCTCTTAATACAAGCTCTGTTTGGTTTGGTTTGGTAGATAGCGCTGTATGATATGTCCAGCAATATTTATTGTTTATTAAACCTTGCAAGAGTACGAGTATTAAAACATTTGCATTCATACATTCAAATGAAAACTAAAAGACGCGATGTTATTCAATATGTAAATATTATCTGATACGAATTTTTTGTCTATTCATCGTCATCATGTGAGCCGCAGGACGTCCACTGCTGAAAATAGACTTCCTACATAAATCAAAGCGAACGATTTCATGCGGTTGGTGGGTTGCACCCAACGGCTCCCAGCATCTTTTATCAGGTCATCTCTCCATCTAGTAGGAAGCCATCCTACGCTGCGCTTTCCAGTGCGTGCCCTTCTGACCAACGGCTGTCAGTTTTTCGATCTATGTGCCCTACCCACTGCAACTTCAGCTTGCTAATCCTTTGTGCTATATCAGTGACTTTGGTTCGTCTACAAATCTCCTCATTTCTGATTCGATCTCGTAGAGAAACAGCAAGCATTGCCCTCTCATTGCACGCTGAGCGACCGCGAGCCTTCTTATGAGGCTCATAGTGAAAAACCACGTTTCTGTACCATACGTAGCACACACTGATCAAAGACTTTCGTCGTCACTGAGATATTTTGGACGAAACGACGTCCAAAACCTTTTTGTGTACCTAACTAACAATAATTTAATATAAGAGTTTTCTTTCGTTTTTTTGAGGTAACGTATATTTATTGAGAACAATAAATATTTCATCATCATCATCATCGTCAGCCATTCGTTCTGGGCTCTCTTCGTTTTCTCCATTCGCCTGCGCTGTTCTAACCCAGATACGACATGTGATTTTTATAATGTCGTTGACCCATCTTGCGGCTGGACGACCTGCGTTCCTGGTTCCATCTCGGGGCCACCACTCAGTCAGCACCCTGCTCCACCTGTCATCACCGCGCCTGGCCACATGTCCTGCCCAACTCCATTTGAGTCCCAATATACGCTTGCTAACGTCTTTAACTTTAGTCTGCTTGCGAATTTCGGTATTGGGAACTCGGTCTAGTAGTGTGATGCCGAGCATGGCGCGTTCCATGGTTCTCTGTGCGACTATAATCCAGTGCACAGTCTTCTTTGTGAGCATCCATGCCCCAGCACCGTAGGTCAATAATGGCAGGACACATTGGTTGTAGAGGCGGTTCTTTAGAAATTGTGGAACGGTGGAATATTTTAAAATATCGCCCAGCTTGCTGAACGCCGCCCATGCTAACTGAATTCACCTAGATATCTTCTTGACATGTAATTCGAAAATAATTAAATATTTACATGACTAAAATAAAGAAGAAACAGTTGAATCATCTAAAGACCGTTGCAAACGATCTATATATAGCTCAACTGCTCCAGATCACTACCAGGCGGAAGTGTCCCAAAGACACTGGTTGAATTTCCCCGATTTGCAATGCTTATGCGGTGACCCAGATAAGCGCCAGCTTTCAGATCACACTTTGCTTCGACCAGACGCCCAGAAAAAAAATTGAAAGAAGAGTTTTCTGTGTTTATAATAAAAATTGTAGATCCCTGTCGGATCTGAAATAAACCTTTTATATTTTATATGTTATTAGGTTTTATGTTATGATATAATGGATGATAAATATAACAAAGTAAATGCTAGTAAAGCCTTGAGGATCAGAGGTCCTTCGTCCGAGATGGTATCGTGATTTAAACTTATCCCCGTCGTGTGGTCTCGTAAATCCAGCGGTGCGGTTTCAATCACTGAATTCGTAACTTGCCAGAAGTTACATGAATGCTTTTGTTAGAGTATTACTTTATTTGTTGTCTAGCCTCGTGGTTAAGAACTATGCTTACATGTAGACATATAACGCAATAAAATAATATTAAGGGCGATTTGCGCAACGATACTTAATCGTTATTAAATTTTAGTGGTTCGCCCCGAACTGAGATCTCGCGAGTCTCCCATAAAAACGAAAAATATTATTTGTAATCTATGACTATCAAAATAGTGCCACGAAATACATAACCAAAATACTTGTCCTACAGTTTAATTCAAATTATAGGTAACGGGAGTTCATGTAAATCGGTACCTCTTTTTTGGGGTAAAAATTGCAGTTATTCTGGATTTCAGACTTTTCTCTGTATTTGTGTCACTAAAGCTACACGCATAAAATTTCAGTACTTTCAGTAATTTCAGTGCGAGGCGAGACGTTATTCGGAGCGGATCGCACTCACCCTGATGAAGGTTTACGAATTGAACAGAAACATTGTCGGTCGAAACACCGATAAGACGGTACGTGATAAATCCCGTATTTATAATAATAATTTCAGTACTGTTGGCTTACTAGTGTACCCTGTGAATTTTGTCAAAGTTCAGTTTTTTATTAGACGTGCCACTTGACCGGATAGTCTCATTTTGGTTTAATTTTACCCCTCTTGAACCCCAATATCTCAACAATCCCCTCGCATTTTTAGCTCATTTAGTCACAGAAAATTGTGCCATCACTACCTACCTATATACCAAAGTTCACGATGATCGGATAAACGCTTTGAAAGTTATCCTCGGACAAACAAACATACATACATACAACGCCGATTATCCCAAGTCGATTCAGAGATCTCGATCCGCTCTATCAATGATCGTTATAATAGGTCCGAGTTGACGTCTGTAATTTTTCTTGTCGTGAACAAACGTCTACACAAAATTTCGAAAAATCAACCATCTCATATCAATTAGTTACTAGAATTGAGATCTACGGCATTGAGCCCGTTGGGATTTTTTTGTGGCTAAATATGATTAGTCAACTCGTGACCACGACTGTTGCCACACAGCCGAAACGTCGGGATAACAAATAAAAAAGGTACATACGCTATAAATACCCGTTTTAATCAATAATTATGATTAAGAGAGTTGTCAAATTATACAAATACGTCAAATTTAAACATGTTTAGTCGCTAAATATTTATAAATTAGACATGTAAACATATTTAGCGAATAAACATGTTTAGGTATCGTTGTGCAAGAAACATAAGATAACAATTCTCGTTAGCGGAAAAACATAACATAAAACAAAAACATAGGAGAATTTAGGACTGTGTAGGTATTCATTTCGGGATAAGCATTGAAAAAAATATTATTAAACGGGGTTTTTTCATGTATTTTCACCTTTCAGTTTATAATCCTGTCTTAGACTATGTTGCAACAGTCGTGGTCATATTATGTCATCGCGTAAGTTTGAAAAATACTACGTATTTTCCCGCAAAATGTGTAAATTCAATGAAAATCATCGCAATTCGTAAAGTAGAACAATATTACTATTCGAAGCACCGTGTAACAATAAATTTTCCACTTGACCTACAAAACAAACCCTCTAAGATTGATAGAGAGTAATAATTTCACCATTTTACTAAGGGGCTATTTACCCCCATAGATAACATTAATAGTCATATAACAGCATTTCAGTAGCCTCTACATCAGTATGCAAGAGTTGTACTGTGAGGCGTACACACGATTCGAATGACTGGCGATAATAAATAGCCGGCAATTTGGGAGATCCGCGCAGCGTCAGCTATGCGCGCCTACCTGATAGGGGTGGGACTTGTCGATAAACATGTCGATAGTTTGTATTGCACTAACGGGGTTCATATTCTTACCTAGCTAAAATATACAAACGTGTTCCACCGTAGCTCGATAGCGAGATCGTGTTCAAGTGGGAACCATATTATGAATATTAATATTGTGTGGCCGTAATAACACCATTTTTTACAGTAGTTTGAAACCATGATTCATATGCAGAAACAGAGGAACTGTTGACCACCCTCAGGTAACAAATACTCATAACCCTTTCACATGTATTCACACACTCACACACACACACAAACTCACACATCCACACACACAAACTCACACCCATACACACACACACACACCCTTACAATCATGTACACTCAGTAGTCTAAACCTATAGTGCCTATCTCATTTTAGCTATTTATAAACTAAACTAACTTAATTTTATCTTTTGCCATTGTTACGTCTAATTTTTAATTTTTATTTTGTATTAAAATAGTAAGAAAGGAACAACAATTGTACTGGTTTAGGAGACGGGCGCTGACACTGATACACAGTTTTTTTCTAACTTTTTGCAGCTGTCAACGTTCACTATTTGTTCTTGATTCTTATATGATTTTGAACCAAATACATATTTGATTTAAAAAAAAATTTACTGAACAAATGTCACCGTCACGGAACGCCTGACAGATATGAAACATCTAAATTAATGGTTGAAATAATTAATACCTAATTAAAGAAAACCGTTATATCTTATCATATCATACGTAAAACGGCACAACAACACAATAGCCCAACGCCAACGGCCCAACGCCAACGGCCCAACGTACTTGGGAAAAATAATCCGAAATCTTACCACCATCACACTAATATTATAAATGCGAAAGTTTTGATGTTTGTTTGTTTGTTACTCAATCACGTCGTAACAGCTGAACCGATTCTGATGGAATTTGGTATATACGTAGATTATAACCTGGATTGCAACATAGACTACCTTTTATCCTTAAACAGTTCCCATAAGATAACAATGTGGTGTCAAGTGAAGTTGCAACAGCGAGTTTAGCTTTATTTCTAGGTTACCTCAAAAACAATGTGTTATGACTTCTACCGATATCGATAGTATAAATAAACATGTCCCATCCCTACCTACAAAAGAGCAGGTGATTTGTATCGGCAAAATGTGTTTTTTCTTGATTCTCTACGGAGTAGCATTACTTCACCCTTATTGCTAGCGCGATTTATCCTGTTTTCGACACCCCGCTTTATTGGGGAGCTTATGCACGCCTAGATAGATAGAAAACGTACCTACTGCGCTAATAAACGTAGCATTTATATTTAGTACCTATAACTCATTTTTTATTCCTAATCTTAAGGTTTTTATCATCAGTACAAAACACCTAACAAAGACACTCGTCTTTGTTAGGTGTGTCTCTTTCTTCCGTTCAAAAGCGCTATTTTTGTTAGCTCTTCAATTTTACTTGCTTTAGTCACTGGTGCTAGTCACTCGCCTGTCATTACTGCTAATTACGTGAGAAGGGACCAAAAAGAGGCTAAACGTAAAAAAAAGGTTATGTTGAAATAGTTGGTTTTATTTATTTTATGCTATAAAGCATTTTTTATATCCCTTAAAAGTTTAAAATCTTTTCTAATCTTTTCAAAAAAGTTTTTCAAAATATTTTTAAAAGCAGTTATAAGATTTTTATTTGTTAATCAGTTTATGTTGCTGAGTGTACAAAGTGATCTCATTCTGATCACTTAGGCACACAGGTAGGCAGTGTACCCATACCATACACCAACCAGTCTCATACTGTTTTCATCTGAAATTGTTAAAGCCTATTCGATTGTATGCCTAATTTATGAGGGTACAAACGGAATTACGTTATACAGCAGCAAAAACAGCTTATTAGAAACAGCTAAGTTACTATACTTAATAAATAATGAATTATGCACGACATTTCACACAGCGCTATCTAGCCCCAAATTAAGCAAAGCTTGTATTATGGGAGGGAACCAATTATCTAATAGAATACTTTATTATTATTTTTTGTCAATAAATACTAATTTTATATAGAAAAATACCCAAACCCGGAAAAAACATCTGTAGACCATGTAAATATTTGCCGCAGCGGGAATCAAACCCCCAACCTCCTGCGTCTCAGCCGGTTATTCGCCCACTGCGCCACAGAGGTCGTCTGATTGTATATCAAATTATTTATTTTTTGTAATTGTTACATAACGGATTCCTGTATTGAAAAAGTGCTAATTAGACCTCAAATCGTTTTGGGAGATCTATTTATTGAAATCCCACACGATGTGTTACGCGCATGAAGGCCCCTTCCCAAGTAAGTTAGGAATGATTTGTTTCGTGTAAAAAACCAGATTTTTGATTTATTTATTTCACCTTAATTATAACATTGTGTACAGTTATTACAGGGATGTCAGTTTTTAAATTGATAAAAAAGTATATTTTTTTTTAATTTTATTTATTTAGGTAAACCAACGATAGTTACAACGATACATTCAAATAATACTTTACATTACATACTAGAGCTAATTGCACAATCAATTACAGGTCAACACTGCATGCAAATAAAAATAAACCTAAGAATAACTATACTATAAAATACAGTAGAATAATAACTAAATAAACGTACAGTTTAAGCAAAATTAATATATCTAAAACTAGCGGCCAGTCACGACTTCGCACGGGTGGACATTTATTTTTTAAACATTTTTATGGCAATTTTTGTACACCTTCGGTACATTATTGAAGTTTTAGTAGGGATCCCTAATATTTTCTAATAATAAATATAGCCTATGTTACTCAGAGATAACGTAGGATTCTAATGGTGAAATATTTTTTTAAATAGGACTTGTAGTTTTTGAGTTTATTTGTTATAAACATACAAAAATCTTTACTCTCAACAAATATTATATAGTTTGATTTATGTCCAAGATTTTTATTTTTAAAACCACCTCAAAAATTTCAAGCCTAGATGGGACTTGAACCCGCAACCTACCGTATACCTACCGTAAGTGTTCCGTATGTGTTCGGATAATAATATAAAACTTCTAATAGATACATGTCAACTAAAAATAACATAAAATTACACACCATCATTAATAATCATATCATAATGAAATACTAAAAACAAACCTTTTTTATTAGTTGCTAGCTGACCAATCCGCAGCTTCGCACGCGTAGATTTTCAATAAAAACATTACCCTCCTTCTGCGCAGTTTTGTAAAAAGTAACCAATGTCACCCGGGGATAGTGTAGCTTCCTAACAGTGAAAGAATTTTTTTTATCGGCCCAGTACTTTCGGAGCCTATTCAATACAAACAAACAAACAAATCTTTCCTCTTTATAATATTAGTATAGATTTCATTTAGTTATTTCATAATAGGCGTTATCAAAGTGTATCTTAATGAAAAAATTTAAATGGCAATATTAAACTCTAAAATAAATAGGTGTTAATAGCGCCTAATGTTTTTAGGGTGCATGTACATAGGTATTACTCGTGCGCGAAAACTTGGGACCTGCTAGGAATGTGACTCCCCGACCGCTTCCCCTGCACTTCCCCGATGACGCCCGTATTTTACCGTTCGCATCACTATTTTTACTAGAGTTTTTAGTCTCGTACTGGCCTACGTCACGTAACGACGCGCTCTGGAATTCTTTTAGTTTTCGTTCGTTATTGTTTTGTTGTTGTAGTTTTTGTTGTTATAGTTTGTGTCATTGTTTTGTTGTTGTAGTTTTTGTTGTTATAGTAAATGTTGTAAATTTATCGGATACCTCTTCGTCAAGTGATTATAGTGAGACTGAGGACGAAGAACAACCTCTAGAAGGCATAAATCCACTAAGTAGTGACGAATATGAGATAATGTAAATAATAGATAAAATAAATGTATAAACTTAAACATTGTATTTTTATTTTATTCAAATAGTGTAAAAAAGATTAGATAAAAAGCAGCGTCCTCCCTGAGTAACATAATAAATTAGGTTAAAAAAACAAAGACGAAGCCGCGGGCGGCTGCTTGTTATGTTCGCTTTTTTGCGGGCGGTACAAACACGCCAATATGACGTCACCGCGCTCAGGTCCCAACTTATCGCGCACGGGTAATATGTATGGTAAAATGGTTGATCCTGCAGGCTAAACAGGTTGAGGGATTTTGATAAATGAGGTGTCATTGGATTCATTTCAACCACGACAGTGAACAAAGACATAAACATTCAAGAAAACGAATTAGAAATATAAGAACGTGATATGAAAATTGTTATGCCTGTAACAACCAATGTTATAGTTATGGTGAATTAAACTAGGGGTTCGCCCCGAACTGAGATCTCGCGAGTCTCTAAATAAAACAAAAAAATATTATTTGTAATCTTTGACTATCAAAATAGTGCCACGATATAAATAACCAAATAACTTGACTCACAGTTTCATTCACATTACAGATGACGGACGTTCATGTAATTTGGTATTTTTTTGGGGGTACAAATTGCAGTTATTCTGGATTTCAGACTTTTTTCCTATATTTGTGTCAGTATTTTACAAACTTTCGGGATCACTGTACATAATTATTGATTAAAACGGGTATTTATCGCGTATGTACTTTTTTATTTGTTATCCCGACGTTTCGGCTGTGTTGCAACAGTCATGGTCTCGGGCTGACTCCCGGTCCCAGTCAGCCCGAGACCATATATATATTTGTGTCGCTTAAGCTATACGCATACCAAATTACAGCATTGGGGGATCAATGTGGGTTCCCTGCGAATTTTGTCAAAGTTCAGTTTTTATGGCTAATAACTAATAACTCAAAAACTATAAAAACTCGATCAATAAATCTGAAATCTGAATTTCAACTGCAAGCTGCCATATTGGATTTCCAATAAATCAAAAAAGTGTGGCATCAAAATGAAGGTATTTAATAAGTCCCCGCTTGCGATTATCAAAATATGTAAGCTTGTTAGGTACCTCTTTTCAGATTGTCTTTCAATTGGGATTTTGTTTTTCAAATATTTTTTATTGTAGTGTACCAGTTACAGTCCTATTCACTGTGGCTCTCCAAAAAACAATATTGTTATCAAAACAGAACACATCAGCGAGTTGTCAGCAGAAAAAAAAACAATTTTAATCTTCCTAATGTCTGTTTTTTTTACAATACACGATTTTTTACTGTTTTTCGGGATTCGGCCCTTTGTAAAAACGGAACATTTACGGCTCGAATACACTCCGTCATCGACTGTAGTATTCTCGGATGTTAACGGCCGAACTCCGAAAATGGATAACATAATTGATAAATAAATAAATTTAATTTCATTGAAATCAAACGTATCACTCTAACATTATAAACTAGCTGTTGCCCGCGACTTCGTACGCGTTACACTACTAAATGTGTTGGTAACCTAGAAATAAAGCTACACTAACTGTTGCGACTTGACTTGACACCCTATTTTTATCCCATGGGAACTGATTTATGGGATCAAAGGTAACCTATGTGGTAATCCAGGTTATAATCTACGTATATACCAAATTTCACCGAAATCGGTTAAGCCGTTTTCAAACTTTCACATCACACTAATATTATAAATGCGAAAGCTTGGATGATTGTTTGTTTGTTACTCTATCACGTCATAACTGAACTAGTTTCTATGAAATTTGGCACGTATGCTACTTTTTATTGACAAACCACGCGTGAAAAGCCACGGGCTGAAGCAAGTTTATAATATTAGTGTGATGTGAAAGTTTGGATGTTTGTTTATTTGTTTGTTACTCAATCACGTCGTAACCGATTTTGATGAAATTTGATATATATATATATATACGTAGAATATAACCTAGATTACCACATAAGCTGCCTTTTATCCCATAAATCAGTTTCCATGGGATAAAAATAGGGTGTCAAGTCAAGTTACAACAGCGAGTTTAGCTTTATTTCTAGTTAACGCGTATGAAGTCGCGGGCAACAGCCAGTGTAAAATAAAGAGAGCGCGTACACCAGGTTGCTGCTAACTTTTAAGAGAAACGATTATAGAGCCATACCATTATTTAACGGTTTTGATTAATGTTCTTCTTAAAGCTGTCAAATTTTCAATGGTGTTCTCGTAACAACAGCAGTCATTGAAAAAAGATTATGTTAGTAGAATACCAAACAATATGTATAGTGGCCATTTTGCAACGATACTATTGTCAAAGTGAAGCGATTGGTTTAGTAGAATAGGGCTCCCTAAGACGATGTCGGTTGTAGTAGTGTGGACATAAATGTCTAATACTGCAATACTGGACGAATAAATGCTGAATGATGATGATGTTATAGTCATATATGGAGTGTCCAAGAGATACAGAAGTAGAAATATCAGCATTTATTTGACACTACACAAAATAAAATTAAAAGCACAAGAAAAAATGGTGAAAACTGCGCAAACCTCCGGCTCAAGGTACGTAAATAATAACAATAGCAATATGAGTAGGTTAGTATGTAAACTAGTTGTTCTGTAAGAGAGTAGACCTCACGCGTGAAGGCAGAGAGGACTGCGTAATCTGATTGGTATAGGTGGGTATAAATTACAGAAAAAAAACAAAAAGTTATAATCCGTCCATATATACCTAGTCAGGTCATAAGTATTGTCACACAGTAAAAACTTTTCTTTTAGAATGCTGGCCACAAAAAAGTTTATAGAATTCGAATTTCGAATTGTTCATGAAAATAAAAATGTATACTTTTTAGAATTTTACTCATTTTTAAATATGGAATGGACGCTTAAAGAAGACCGTTTTGCAGTTATTGCGTTGCATCGTTGCGGTTACGCGCCAATTCAAATTTTTGACATACTGAAAAATTTGAATATTACCAAAAGATTCGTTTATCGCACCATCAAACGATACAATGAAGACTCTAGTGTAGATGACAGGTCAAGAAGTGGTCGCCCTCGGTCTGTTAGGACTCCAGCAGTGATAAAAGCTGTGAAGGCGCGAATTCAAAGAAATCCCAAACGTAAGCAGAAACTGTTGCAGTGGCGTAGCGTGCCTTGTCGGGGCCCCGTATAAAAATTTTTTTGGAGGCCCTTATATGGAGGTAAAGATTTTTCACAAAAGAAAAAAAATATTGTGAGAAGTAATATTTATTTATCACATAATTTACCCATTTTACAAATAAAAATCGAATTTTAAATATTCACTCTCCTTGCCTTTTTATCGGCAAACTGATTTATTAAATCATTTATGGCTGATGATGATTTTAGTTTTTCTAAAGTTTCTGCCTCTATGGACAATAGTGAGATGTCTGACAGCCGTTCTTGTCCCATCGAAGTTCTTAAGTAATTTTTTATTAGTTTTAATTTTGAAAAACTTCTTTCTGCCGTTGCGGTTGTAACTGGAAGGGTCAAGAATAAAAAGCATGCTGTGATTACCTCGGGAAAACTGGATGCAAGACTATTGAATTTTACTAGCAATAATTCAATGAGTTCTTTAATGGAATAATTTTTTTTAATTTCAGAATTTAAGCATGTTTTTAGAGCCTTTAATTGGTCACAAAGATTAAGTGAGATGTCTTTACTGTATTTAGCAGACAGTTTTCCGGAAGCGTTTAATATCTCTTCGCTTGAAGAAGATAGGAGTTTCTCCGGTTGTAATATTTCGAATATACTACTCAGGTTGCAAAGGCTCTGAAATCTTTCTTTAGTTTGAGAAATTAATATATCTAAACAGCAATAGTATACATTGACTTTGAAATAGGATTCCGGGTCGGAAATTCTCTCATCTTGTGATAACTCATCAAAAAAACGCTTCGTTATCTTTCGCCTACCTACTGTTTTTAAAAACAGTTGTTACCCCCCACTTTTTTGCTAAATCTTTGGATTCATTTAGCAAACTATTAAATGAATTCTGATTTCTTAATTGGCACAGTCTATTTAAAAGATTACTTAATAAAATACTAGATTTCTGTAAGTCATTATTTTCATGCTGTAGAGCTTTAGAAACAGGATTAATAATTTCAAATAGTGAAGAAAAAAATGTAACGAGCACTAAGAAATCAAAACTCTCTAAAATATTAATTATACTTTTACATTCTTCACGTTCATCTTTTTTATTTGAAATTAAATTTAGTTGGTACAAAGTTTTCATGATTAGTAAAAAATTTTTCTTTACTGCTAATAAAGCGTCGTTCCTAGAAGACCATCTGGTAGGACATACCTTTTTAAGGGTAATCAAATATTTTTCAGATGAATCGTCACTTAGCATAGCCCAGCGTTTTATACTATTGCCAAAAAAAGTATATATTTTTTCTAAATTATCGAAAAAAGTCGATACTTCACGAACATGTCTCGCAGCATCGTTCAAAACCAAGTTTAAAGCGTGCGCAGCACAATGAACATAATCGGCATTTGGAGCATGCTCTTTTATTAGGGTTTGTAATCCTCCATACACACCCGACATAACATTTGCTCCATCGTATCCCTGTCCTCTACATTTAGTCAAATCAATTCCATATTCTTTAGTCAAATTTAAAATGACAGTTTTCAGACCTGCAGCACTGCAATCGGTTACTGCTATGAATCCTAAAAAGGACTCACAGATTTTTATTTCTTTAGGCACATTATCATCATTTTCTGTAACCGAGATATATCGAAAAACTACAGATAGTTGGTCAATTTTTGACAAGTCTTGTGTTGTATCCAGAATTATTGTCAGAAATGGAGCTTTTTTAATTTCTGAGATAATACTGTTCCTAACGTTAGTACCAAGCAAACTAATAATTTCGTTTTGAATCGTAGGGCTTAAATAATTTATTTCACCTTTCGGTTTTAGAAAAAGTTCTTTGCATCATAGTTAGATAGCAGACGTGAAATTGCCATAAAATTGCCAGAATCAGAATCATGCCCCCTCAAAGGTAGATTACAAGATACTAAAGTAATTATAACATTAATTATACGATGCAGTACATCTCTCCAGAATGTAATTTTACTATAGATTTCACTTTTCAATAGAGTATCGATGGTATTTCCTTGCAACCAATTATTATAAGAGAGTGAGGCACTAATATGCTGCTGTGACTTTTCATGGTCAAGAATAGTTTGTGTGAAATTGCTTCTAACCGAAACACCGTTAACCCAAGCAGAGGAGTACGATTTGTTTTGACGATCTGCTAATAACCAACAGAAGTGACAGTACGGTTTGTTTAAAACGTTAGAATAACATAACCATGGTCTTATAATTTTTATGCCTGCCTGATTGAAATATGAATAATAATAAGCTGAAAAAGGTCGGTTATTTTCTTTTTTTTTGGAAATGGTCCTTGTGGTTTAAATGAACCCAATTTAAAAATTATTTTTCGTTCGCATTCAGTTAAATTGTCACCAAAATTTCCTCTATCTGATGAAATTATATTACAATCTGCATTATCTGCAGATATATCAGAATCGTTGACTTGGGGTTCCTCGATTTCTGGATGGACATCCGATAAAGTATGTGCTTTCTTCTATTTCCGGATGGATATGTGACGAAGAACATGCTTCAGAAGAATCTAAAAATAAACGAGTAATTGTTAAAAAATAAATACGAATGCTTTGATACTAAACTAAAAAGAGTTATATATAAATAAATAACGTTACTAAGGGTCACAGTTAGAGAGTGTTCAGTTCAGACGCACACAGATTCTACGCGGATTGTGCTCGTACCTATTAGTAGATACAAAATCACCTGCAGCCCGTCCGTGCATTACTATACACCTGCGTGCTATTTAAACGCAGCGCGTAGTGTAGTGGCCATACAAAACGAGAACCCGAAAGCGAGTCTGCACATCTGAAGTTCTCAACACGCAATTAACGATACGATACGGACTGATAAACAAACAACAAAACAAATCGATCCTATAGATAAGTTAGAATTTTGTTTTTTTTAATCAAGGCACGGAACCCTAAAAACAGTATAATTGTGAAAATCGAGGGGGGAGACAACTTTTTGTGACGGACAGATGGACAGACCGAAATTAAAAGATTTCCTTGTTTATCACTACGGGCCCCTAATAAATGGGTTGGGTAGTAGTGTAGTACTTACCTTTCCAATCTAAATCACTCACAGTATCTTGTCTCTGAAAAAATGAAGAAATTTTGGGCACTTTTTTTATAACCTCGTCCCTTTTCTGTTTAATTTTTCTTTTCTCAGCGCCGCTGGGATAATCTCTTTTCCTTTCACTCATTTCTTGTACAAATCGTTACTAATACTGCTAAACCAGAAGAACAATATTGTTTGTACTGAATTACAATGTAATGCACATTTATATAAAGCGCGTAAATAAACAGTGCACTGCACTCCGTGGTTTAACATCCAATGCAAAACAATCCAAGTACAACAACGTACACGTACATCGCGATATCGATGAAGGATTCCCGGGGATTCCCCGCTGAGTTGAAGATGAAGTAAGTAAAACGGGGAAGTCCCGCAGCCCGCCATAACGATGTAGTGTTGCCAACTTTTGAACGCACGCTTAAGGCGGGAAAAAAAGGAATTGCTTTATAGAATTTTGTCATTTGTAAAATAAAATAAATTAGAAAGTTTTTATTCTTTTTCCTTACACACTTTGGGGGCCCCCGTGGCCCGGGGGCCCCGTATAATTGATACGGCAAATACGGCGGTAGCTACGCCCCTGAACTGTTGGCCCTTCAGATTGGGTTAAGCAGAACCACGGTGAAAAGGGTGTTAAATGAAGACTTAGGGCTTCGGGCATATCGAAGAAAAACAAGACATCGTTTGAATGCTCGTCTAATGGACCTGAGACTGAAGAGGTGCCGCGCTTTGTTGAAGCGGTACGCGGGAAAAAAATATCGGGAAATTCTTTTTTCCGATGAAAAATTTTTTACCGTAGAAGAGAGCTACATCAAACAAAATGATAAGGTGTACGCACACAGTAATGAAGAAGCAAGCAACCGTATTCCGCGTGTCCAACGAGGTCATTTTCCATCCTCGCTCATGGTATGGTTGGGAGTTTCTTATTGGGGCTTAACAGAGGTACATTTTTGTGAGAAAGGTGTAAAAACGAATGCAGTTGTGTATCAAAATACAGTCCTGAGGAACCTTGTGCAACCTGTTTCTCATACCATGTTCAATAACAGGCACTGGGTATTCCAACAAGATTCGGCGCCAGCTCATAGAGCGAAGAGCACACAAGACTGGCTGGCGGCGCGTGAAATCGACTTCATCCGGCACGAAGACTGGCCCTCCTCCAGTCCAGATTTGAATCCGTTAGATTACAAGATATGGCAACACTTGGAGGAAAAGGCGTGCTCAAAGCCTCATCCCAATTTGGAGTCACTCAAGACATCCTTGATTAAGGCAGCCGCCGATATTGACATGGACCTCGTTCGTGCTGCGATAGACGACTGGCCGCGCAGATTGAAGGCCTGTATTCAAAATCACGGAGATCATTTTGAATAAACTTTAGTTTCATAAGAATCTATGTTTTGTTAAGTTCATTTTGGTGTATAAATGGTTACATAATGAATAAACTTGTTTCAATTATTTTATATTAAACATGTGACAGAATTTATGACCTGACTAGGTATACTACAACAAACTTTGTGCAGAATGAAGTACTCAGTTTACCTCTCAAATTTCATTGAAATCCGTCGATAAATAAGGCTACAACAAACTTCCTCTCCCCCCCCCCCTGTCCCCCCCCCCCCAATCAAAAATCACGATCGACTAAAAAAATTAAATAAATCAAGGAACGTGTGTGCCAGTTATCGTCAAAATTGTTTGAAATATGCGGCAAGAACAGACATACGGACAAAAGCATTTTTCGGACCAATCTCGAAATTGAGACGCTTTGCTCGCTTCACTCGCTCGGTCAATAAAATGCCAGAAGTCGTAGATTACAAAGCAGTTACTACAAAACAAAAATAATAACAGGAATGTCCCACGCACCATCCATTAAGTCATCATGTTAAATTCTAGGTATTCTTAGTGTTCCTGCCCTTTTCCCACATTACGTGGGGTCGGCAAAACATGTATTTTCTCCATGCCTCTCTACCACCTGTCATTTCCGTCGTCACTTTCTTTCCCATATCATTCTTCACACGGTCCATCCATTTCTTCCTCTACTTCTATATCCATCTAACACTCTTTTAGTCATGTTAAATTCTAGGTGTCGCGCCAAAATGGCGTCAGCTCAGCATCTACTAAGTAGACAGGCTAAGTACCTAGCAACTTAACGCTGGAACCCTATAGTCGTATCGTAACCTCTAAACCTCTCTCATTCTTCATTCACGTCTGTCTTGGTCCGCGCGTTGCTTTTTGTATCCAATTGGATGGTTCCGATACTTTTCTACACATTTCAAGGTGTATTTTTCTTTTGTGGTAAATGTGACAATATTATTCTTTGTCTTTGTTAAATTAATATGATAAATGCGAAAGTTTGGATGTTTGTTTATTTATATGTTTGTTAATCACGTCGTAACGGCTGAACCGATTTCGATGAAACTTAGTATATACATAGATTATAACCTGTATTAACACATAAACTACTTTTCATCCTATAAATCAGGTCCCATGGGATAAAAATGGGGTGTCAAGTCAATTTGTAAAAGCTAGTTCAGCTTTATTTCTAGGTTACCTCCACATTTAGTAGTTTAAAACGTACGAAGTCGCGGGAAAAAACTAGTAAATAATAATATAATACAACTTTTATTTTAGGTAACAATGTCCACTTACAAAATATGATTACAAGGTCCATTACTGGACTGGACATAGATTTAGTCATCAATATATCAATACATTTCACACAGCGCTATCTAGCCCCAAACTAAGCAGAGCTTATACTAAGGGAACCAGATAACTGATAGTATACTTATATACTTTTTTGTAAATACATACTTATAATATACCTAGTCAGGTCATAAGTATTGTCACACAGTAAAAACTTTTCTTTTAGAATGCTGGCCACAAAAAAGTTTATTGAATTCGAATTTTGAATTGTTCATCAAAATAAAAATGTATAATTTTTAGAATTTTACTCATTTTTAAATATGGAGTGGACGCTTAAAGAAGACCGTGTTGCAGTTATTGCGTTGCATCGTTGCGGTTACGCGCCAATTGAAATTTTTGACATACTGAAAAATTTGAATATAACCAAAAGATTCGTTTATCGCACCATCAAACGATACAATGAAGACTCTAGTGTAGATGACAGGTCAAGAAGTGGTCGCTCTCGGTCTGTCAGGACTCCAGCAGTGATAAAAGCTGTGAAGGCGCGAATGCAAAGAAATCCCAAACTTAAGCAGAAACTGTTGGCCCTTCAGATGGGGTTAAGCAGAACTACGGTGAAAAGGGTGTTAAATGAAGACTTAGGGCTTCGGGCATATCGAAGAAAAGCAGGACATCGTTTGAATGCTCGTCTAATGGACCTGAGACTGAAGAGAAGCCGCGCTTTGTTGAAGCGGTACGCGGAAAAAAAATATCGGGAAATTCTTTTTTCGGATGAAAAAATTTTTACCGTAGAAGAGAGCTACATCAAACAAAATGATAAGGTGTACGCACACAGTAGTGAAGAAGCGAGCAACCGTATTCCGCGTGTCCAACGAGGTCATTTTCCATCCTCGCTCATGGTATGGTTGGGAGTTTCTTATTGGGGCTTAACAGAGGTACATTTTTGTGAGAAAGGTGTTAAAACGAATGCAGTTGTGTATCAAAATACAGTCCTGACGAACCTTGTGTAACCTGTTTCTCATACCATGTTCAATAACAGGCACTGGGTATTCCAACAAGATTCGGCGCCAGCTCATAGAGCAAAGAGCACACAAGACTGGCTGGCGGCGCGTGAAATCGATTTCATCCGGCACGAAGACTGGCCCTCCTCCAGTCCAGATTTGAATCCGTTAGATTACAAGATATGGCAACACTTGGAGGAAAAGGCATGCTCAAAGCCTCATCCCAATTTGGAGTCACTCAAGACATCCTTGATTAAGGCAGCCGCCGATATTGACATGGACCTCGTTCGTGCTGCGATAGACGACTGGCCGCGCAGATTGAAGGCCTGTATTCAAAATCACGGAGGTCATTTTGAATAAACTTTAGTGTCATAAGAATCTATGTTTTGTTAAGTTCATTTTGGTATATAAATGGTTACATAATGAATAAACTTGTTTCAATTATTTTATATTAAACATGTGACAGTATATAAAGGTATATAAAGACCTGACTAGGTATATAAAGAAACACCCGCAGACACGGAACAAATATCTATTAGATCATACAAACATTTGTTCCGTGGCCGCTGCCTCCTGCCTCCTGCGTCTCAGCCGGCTATACGTCCACTGCGCCATGGAGGTCGCCTCCATTAAAGCACATGTAATTATTTAAGTATTATTATTGAAGTAACTTAGTGTTCTATTGTGTCTCTACGGTATGAATAAATGAGTCTGAATGACAGTAAACTTAAAACTTGGATTTCTTTATTGGATTTTTTGAGTATTTGATTTCAACACTGGTTTTTAGGTTCCCTAGTAAAGTAAAAACGCTAATATTTCCACCTTAAGTTGACTTATTACTTCTTGATTACACTATATGACAATACTCAGTAAATTAAGTCTAGGTGAGAGTTACTCTAGGAATCTTATACAAGGATATGGCGGAGCCTACGATTCCACGGACAACCTTTCGCAGCTCAGGATCGAAGTCAAATGCCCAGAGAGTTTTGAAAGTCGTTCGTCCATCTTTCTTTCCACGGAAACGTACGAACCGCCATTCCATTTTTGACAACTACCAAACCACCGGAAATAACAAGTCAGTACGACAACACATTAATAGACTCAAATTCAAATGACAAAAAATAGGAATAAAAAATATATTGTTACGCCGAGGCTGTTACAGAATAAGTAATAGTCGGTTCTGGAAGTTATACCTACTGTGTCACAGTATAGGTAATACTTGGTATTGAATATACCTACATACAACGTTTTTGCCTACAGTTGCACAGAATAAGAAATAGTAGTCAATCGAAATACCTACACTTTTCTAGTCGCCAGTGGAAACGTCGAGAAACTTCGAGAGATAGTACTGGCGCGGTATAAATAGTGCGTAGAGACGCCCGAAGGAGTAAGTCTAGTTTTCATTTTCATTTCATTTCATTTATTAATTCATAAACAATTATATAATTGTATTTGAAATCACATCCTAAATACAAGTTATAATATTTTAAAATTATCATATACATGTCAAAAATAATAAAATAAAACAAAACAAATGTCTACTTACCCATTTATAAAAATGTCAAAAAAGTCATGAAAAGTCAAATGGAAAATAGACATCAAAGAATATAAAATAAAAATGATTTAGAATAATATTACTAAGGAATTAATAATATAAACATGTCACAAATTAACTAAATTGACCATTAACTCAAAATCTATATAAAAAAAGAAAACGACTATTCAATATTATTACAGGCCATAAAATCATTAACTGAATAGAAACACCCTTTCAACAAAAGCTCCTTTAGTCTTGATTTGAATTTAAAAGGACTGTCGATAATTTTCATGTCAGTAGGCAGTGCGTTAAAGTCTAATAGTGGGTACACACGTACGTACTTGCTCGATCTCGAGCAAGTACGAACGTGTGTACCATGCAAGTCTCAAGATAAATGCTCGAAGCCAACCAAAATGTTCGTTTCTAACAAGATTCAAACGTCCATAATTCTTACTCGATATTCGATGCAAACATGTTTGTACATGTAGCCGCGAAGTCGAGCATGTTAGTCGTGATTGATATTTTTGTGAAGAGGGTGCGAGTGCGCTGTTAAAATATCGGACTTTCGTTCATTTTCTCGGGATTTTGTGGAACAATTTATAAATATGTATCAGGAGGAAGAGTGCTTGTGGAAAACTACGTTAAAAGAATATTGTGATAAGGGTAAAAGAAACGCAGCATATGAACGTTTAATTTTATTGTGCAAAACTGTTGAACCTAATATTGACAAGAACGGAGTAATGAAAAAGATAAATTCTCTAAGAGCATCTTGGAGAAGAGAGAAAAAAAGAGTGATGATTCCAAAAGAAGTGGAAATACTTTACGAAACTCTTCAGGTTCTAACTCTTTTATCAAATTAACATGAATATGACGTTCTCTTCTTTGTAACATTGGCCTAACCCAGCGACGACGACGCTTTCTTCGCGTAGTTTTTCCCTGACAGTAAATTTAGCAGGCGATGCCCACCAAACACAACAACGAATCGTCCATTGCTCGAAGAGTTTCAACGCTCACTAAACATGTTCTTCGAGCAAGCTTTTACGTGAAGACGCAGGGTCGAGCATGTTTGTAAATAGTCATGCTCGGATGAAACATGCTCATCGCGCATGTACGTACATGTGTACCCACCATTACAGCTTGATACCGCGAGCCATGTTTGGCAACATTCAACCTTGGACAAAGAGGTGTCTCAAGATCTTTTCTCCTTGTGTCTATTCTGTTTTTCCTTTGTTCAAAAGTTTCATATTTAAGCGGATTTTTAACTACGTCCATTAAGACTACTAGAATGTATAGGCTGGGAACCCTCAGAATATTGAGGTTTTGAAAATGTTCTTTGCATGATTCCCACTGTGGAATGCGCACTATAGTTCTAATGGCTCGTTTTTTAATAATAAACGCTCTATTTATGTTGTAGTCATAACTATTTCCCCAAAACTTCACACTATATCTTAATCTTGACTCTACTAGGGCATAATATACTAATTTAAGCTGTGCGATCCCTACTTCTTCTCTAAGGCTTCTAAGAGCGTAACATGCTGAGCTGATAGCATTAACAATAGAATCCATCTCAGTTTTCCAGTTCAGGAACTGGTCGATATGAACTCCTAGAAATTTGACACTCTTTGCAATTTCAACCTCAAGCCCCTCACATGCTACATTAACCGATTCGTTAGTGCGCTTTGTTGTTTTAAACAGGATAGCTTGTGTCTTCTTAATGTTGAGTTTTAAGTTATTGGCATGAAACCATTGATGAAAACTACAAATGCATTGGCAATCTTTATTTTAAGTTCTTGTAAGCAAAAGGCTGGTATGATTGCATTGGTATCATCCGCATATACGACTAGTTTAATATCGGGAATGGCATTGCTTACAAAATTGATAAGATCATTAAGGAAAATAACAAAAAATATCGGCCCTAATATAGAGCCCTGTGGAACACCACGTCCGAAGTTGCACACTTTCGACTTCGTCACCACTTCCTGTCCATTAATAATATTTTTTAAATCAATAAATTGCTTCCTATTGTTCAGATAAGATTTTATAAGACACAACGCAGATCCGTGTTTGGTGTTACGTGCGAATATTTCGGTGACTTTTGGTGGTTTATTGTGCGACCGTGTTGTGAATTAGTGTGTTGTGATTACTTTTAATTAAGATCGTATATTTATCATTTTAGTGTTAAATAAAAATGTTAGTTTGGTTAGATTGATTTTCATTATTTTATCCCGAACCCTCAGCTCGTAACAACATTCATTGTACGTTTAATAAATTATGTATATTAATTTAAAAAAAAATTAAATGCAAGAATCATTATTTAATTTAAATAAAGCTAACACGGAAACGCACGATGTGCCATCACATTTTGACTTGCTGTCGATTCGGACAAAATACAGACGCAATGTCCCAAATGAGTCGTATAAAATCAAAGGCGGCAAAGTAGGTTAGTAGGCAAAAATGAGATAAGTATGTATATGGTAACATAGAAATTATAAATTAAAACATAATAAATTAACCATTCGCAATCAAAAACGGCCATATGCGCTTCAAAATTGTAATCTAAAACTGGGTTGAGGATCAAAGTTGTCAATCTTTCTAGAATCAAGACCAATCCTGGCAATCTTGCGACGTCAACCAATCAAAAGCGCTCATTAGGTCACGCCACAATATGGCGGATTGTGCAGTTTTGATGGAAACTTAATCGCGAGTTTTGATTACATTATTAGTAGTTTTACTACAAAATTATTGTTAATTCGAATCATGGAGCATAATCCACAACCAGTGACCAATAATTCCGCAAGAAAACGCAGCAGAAATCCCGAATCATGAAAAAAAAACCTGTTGAAAAAAGAGAGGTAAGTTTATGCTAAAATCATCTTTAGGGTTGACACTTTTTTAATAGGCATCGGATTGACGAGTTTTCTTTTAAATGGATATGGCTAATAGAATTAGTGTTACGTTTTATCTAACCTTATCTATCATCCAGAGTTAATATTTTTTTTAATCCTATTTTTCACCCTGCTGTGTTGTTTCAAAAAAATATAAAATAAATATATTTTATTATATACTTTTTGTCCTTTTTGATGGTAACATGGGATTATAAAAAAAACTTTGTTTACATTTTAAAACATGTTTTTATTATTATATTTTTTATGTTTTTTTTTGTATTTTTTATGTTTTTTTTTGTATTTTATATGTTTTTTATTAAGTTTATATTTATTTACTTAGAGCAGCAACGTTCTAACCAAGTTTTTCCCTATTTGTTCGGGTACAAACCCAAAAGTTTACCGCATCGCTATTGCGACCACAGCACACCTTCTTTTCAATGTCAAAAAATAACGACGGCCCAGTTGCAGAGAATACATCAAAACTTTTTTTCACATACAAACAAAAAAGATCAAGATGCTATCCTGCTAAAATTATGTAAGATTGTGCCAACGAACCGCAGCAGTAAAAATCTTCACAAATTTAAAGGAAAAAACAGACGACAATTAAATATGGTGTAATAGTTGATAAAAAAAGAATACCTATCTGCCAAAAATTATTTTTAAATATTTTTGGTATCACCAAACACCGAGTAGCATAATGTGATGAGACTTTTTTATTACGCCGGAGAAGTTGGTGTTGAGCATCGTGGAGGAGACCGCAAAACAGGGAAGTTTATAAGACAGAAAGAAACTATTCACAACTTCATAGCAAAGTTGCAATGCATAGTCTCATTATTGCCTAAAATCAAAGGAAGCTGAACGAAAATATTTACCATCCGAATTAAACGTATCGACATTGTACAAAATGTACCAATCAAGTAAACATCCATTAGTGAAGAAGTCTTAGTTTCGCCACATTTTCAACACGTGTTATAATATCGGATTTGGATCGTCAAAAACAGATGTGTGTTCCACTTGCTTGGAACTGGCTAAACAAAATCAAGGTCGAAACAGATTCTTTTAAGAAAAATAAGTTAATCATCGAGAAACGAATTCACACTCTGAGGGCCAAAGCCTTTTTTGAAAAACTGAGAGATGCCCAAGATCAAATCAAGATCATTTCATTCGATTGCCAAAAGAACCAGCCATTGCCCAAATTACCCGATCAATCGACATATTATAGCCGACAATTATACTACTACAATTTTACAATTGTAGATGGCACTTCTACAGATCTGCTGACACCAAGAAACGTTTTTGCACTGAAAATGAATATCTTAAAGATTCCAATCTTATTGCATCTGCACTGTATCACAGGCTGAATGGGACAGATAAAACTGGCATTACTGAGATTCGTTTGGTCGCTGACGGTTGCGGCGGCCAAAACAAAAACAGTATAGTTTTAGGGACTTGCTGTAAATGTTTGTTAGAAAACCCTGGAATTAAAGAAATTGAATTAGTATTTCCGGTGACTCGGCATTCTTTCATGCCTGCAGATTGAGTGTTTGGTGTGATTGAAAGGAAACTCAAAAAAAGAGAAGTCATGACGCATCCGGATGAAATAACGGAAATTATAAAGGAATCATCGAGTGTAGTAAAAATCGGAAGTGATTGTGTTGTAAGCAATTGGAGAGAAGCCGTGAAAAGAGTACTGAAACAGACTACTTCTTGGACAATCCAGTTTAAAGACTGTTAAAGATTTTTGTTGAGAACATCTAATAAAGCTGGAAATGTACTAGTTCGCGGAGAACTTAACTACAAAAGTGATTTAGGTAAATTTGAAAACATTTGTCAGCGTGGAAAATGTATTTCTATGATCAACCCAGAGCCTTTGCCAAACATTGTACCAGTAAATAAAAATAAATTACAGGACGTAAAGAAACTGCTTCAGAAACATTACGGCTCTAAATGGGAAGATACACCATCCTTGGTGTTTTACAAAGAACTCTTTAGAACGCAGGAGACACTACTGGCTGCTCCAGAAAACGTAGAAAGTTTTTGCACTGAGGCTGTAAATGAAAACGTGCAATTACATATTTCAGTTTGCCAATAATAAAAACGAGTGTGCTTTAGACCACGCGATTGAAGTAAAACTTCTTTCTCAAAATATAAATTTATAAAATTGTTAAATTACAAAATTGTCCACACGTCTGTAGGTCGCGATCAGTCTATATTCATTCTGGACAGACGCAACTCGCACTCGCACATTAACGTTTAAAAATATACGAAACGTAACTCTCTCTCTTTCTATCTTCACTAACTTATATCTCCCTCTCAATTTCCGTTCGCACTTTTCGTAACGTATTCACCAGCTTAACTACTCCCTAAGTCAAGCGTGCGTAAAGAAGTCTTACTTCAAAAAGTACATAAGTATTCTTTCGGTTATCTGGTTCCACAAGCTTTGTTTAGTTTGGGGGCTAGATAGCGCTGTATAAATTCCAGCATTATTTATAATTTCTTAGCTTAGCTTTAACCTCACAGCGTAGCTACGTCGTACATCGCTCAAGCGTGCGTATAGAGGTTTTACTTCAAAAAAACCTTTAAAATATTTTTAAAAACGCTTTTAAACGTCATCTATTTAACTAAAAAGTAACCAAATAATATTTAGTGCATACTTTTTAGTTAAATAGACATCGTATAAAAATATGATCTTAATTTTTTTTTATTAAAAATTATATTTAAAAAAATAAAGTGTATATTTTTTAGCATTAATATTTTTTAAGTCAACTTTGGTGTATCCATTACTATGGTTCACTTTGTTTTATAATAAAAACATTATTTTCTATTCTTCTAATAAAAAACGTAACTTGCAGGAAATCCAATTATTTTATTACGTGATAACCCTATTTGTTCATTAGATCAGTGAGAATCAAATATGGCAAAATGAGATACGTTTTGCACCAAAAGTGGCAATCTTGGCTTATCTTGGGTTCAAACATGGCATTCTTGAAAAGTTGCATCCAAAGCCGGCAATCTAGCATATGAAAAGTACTACACCTTTATTTTCATGTTTAAAAGTGGGGTTGCCGTTTTACTTTGTTTTGTAAAGTCCACAGATGACACTCGTGATGATTATCTATGAATTAGTTATCAAAACAACAGTTATTCTTCTTCTGTGAAAAGTAAGGTCGGCCCTACTTTGCCGCCTTTGATTTTATACGACTCAAATTACACTTTTGATTTTAATGTTTTTGTTACTGTCGATTCGGACACCACGGATTTTGTCCGTATCGTCGACAACTCCACATTTTGACAGATATCAACCACAGGAAATGACAAGTCAGTACGACGGCCCAAAAATAGATCTAAATTCTAATTACAAAAATAGGAATACAAAATATAATCATTTTAAATTTTCAAAGAATTTATATGCAGAATTTATAAATAAAGCTGACGGTATATTTTATTAGTTGAGATTAAATATAGATATTAAACTAGGAAGCCTTAAAGTTTCGCTTTGTCCGTCTGTCTGTCTGTCTGACCTACAGCTGTTCCTTGAATTTATGAGCTAAATTTCGGCATAAAGATACGTTATAGTGACGCCTAGTAAATCACGTACAAAAACAAAAAAAAAATAGTTTATTAGGGTCGCATCTTATTGTGTGGGGTATCTTCGAATAGGTCTACAAACACATTTCATTACAGGTTTACTGAACGCTTTTTTGATAGAATTTACACAATATTTTTTAAACTTTATATCTTTATATTTTAAACCGGTTTACAAAATATCAAGCCTCACAGTTATCTTTTTCGTAACAGTTATGTGTGGTATGTCCCCTTACCAGCTAAGACGCTAGTTGCTCTTCGTGGAATAAAATTGGTGCTCTTAAAATAGGTGCTCTAAAAATCAATGCTCTTCGTTAAATGCCTCGCTATTCTTATATGCCTAAAAAGTATCCACAGTAGTAACACTTATACTGTAATTATAAGTAGAAAATATGCTGATAAAAAACTAATTACTTTTCTCGCCACCTGTACCTATATTTTTAGTCTGCAAATACAGAAGGAAATTTCCAAAAAGCTAGAGTTAATTCCCGAAGAACGTTTTTAGGTTTCTAGTAGCTATAACGTTTCTAGTAGCTGTTATTTTATGCTGTAATTTATGTAGAAACTTTTCTACGCGAGTTCGTAGAAATGTTAAATATAATTTCACTCTTTTCTTCCCCAAATATAAACTTTTCTAGGTACATATATAATATATTAATCTGGCAGGAACTGGAATTCAGGTCACTGACCGCACAGGGTGACCCCGAAAAAACCAGAGACACGAGACCAAAGAAACTTTCTTAAAATATCATAAAAGCGGGTCATAAAATCTTGAGCACAACCCTTAATGCATAGAAAGAACCTACTTAATTTTAAATGTATGATACATGAGCACCCCTCATTATTTGTTATGAGTACAGTCTTGCAAAGGTTGTATAGATAGTTATGATTGTTTTTTATTTTTCTCAGAAACTTTCATAAATTTTAAACTTATGTAAAACTTTAGTACTTAAATCATGATCATTTTGAGCGTGGCCAATAGGTATATATATATAAAAAAAAATCTTATTCGATTGCTTCGTTAACTTCGATATCTTCGTTGATTGCTTCTTCCACTACGATATCCTCTCAACAAAATTATGATTTTTATTAAATAAACTTTAATTGCTTGTATCTCCTAAACGGAAGCAGTTAGGCATAGTAAAGTTTACAAAATGGTAGAACCAATTTTTGGTGGAATCGTTTTTTATTGTCATCATCGACCTTGATAGGTACCCGTTTTGATTTCTTCTTCCACTTCGGTATCCTCTTTAATTGCTTCTTCCACTTCGATATCGTCTTTGATTGCGTCTTCCACTTCGATGGCCTCTTTGATTACTTCTCCCATTTCGATACCCTCTTTAATTTCTGCTTCCACTTATCTTCTTTGATCGTGTTTTCTACTTCGGTATCCTCTTTGAATACTAATTCCAATTCGATATCGTCTTTGATTGAGTCTTCCACTTGGATATTCTTTTTTATTGCTACTTCCACTTCGATATCGTCTCTGACTGCTTTTTCCACTTCGATATCCTCTTTTATTGCTTTTTTAAATTTAATATCCTTTTCGATTGCTTCGTTAACTTAGATATCTTATTTGATAGATGCTTCCACTTCGATATCTTCGCTGATTGCTTCTTCCACTTCGATATCCTCTCAACAAAATTATGATTTTTTCTTAAAAAAGCTTTAATTGCTTGTATCTCCTAAACGGAAGCAGTTAGGCATAGTAAAGTTTACAAAATGGTAGAACCAATTTTTGGTGGAGTCGTTTTTTATTATCATCATCGACCTTGATAGGTATTCGTTTTGATTTCTTCTTTCAATTTGGTATCCTCTTTGATTGCTTCTTCCACTTCGATATCGTCTTTGATTGATTTTTCCATTTAGATAACCTCTTTGATTGCTTCATCCACCTGGGTATCCTATTTCATCGCGTTTTCTACTTCGATATCCTTTTTGATTGCATCTTTCCCTTTGATATCCGTTTTGACTGCTATTTTCACTTGGATATCCTCTTTGAATGATTTTTCCATTTTGATATCCTCTTTGATGAATGCTTCTTCCACTTTGATATCCTCCTTGATTGCTTCTTCTACTTTGTTATCCTCTTTGTTTGCTTTTTTTATTTGATATCCTCTTTGATAGATTTTTCCACTTTGATAACCTCTTTAGTTGCTTTGTCTTCTTCGATATCCTCTTTGATTGCATTTTTCTTCGATATCCTATTTGGGGACTTCTTTCACATCGATATCCTCTTTGATTGCTTCTTCTACAAACAGAAAAACACGCGACCTCTAGTATTTAAATAAATCTAACAGATAATTTATAAGCAAGCTAACACAAACAAATAAATAAACAGACACTATACTTTCACATTTATAACTTAGTGTGATAAAAACCGCAAACGCCATTAAAACAATATCAAAGGTATTTTAGCGACTTTCCAGCACTTTACGCAACATAATTGTGACTTTTAGGTAAAAATGTTCACTTGCGTGTTACGTAACGTTTACGAGAAGGGGGGGGGGGCACAGAAAAACGTTACAGCGCGTTACATAGAGAGGGAGGGAGGGACAAAAATCTTTAAAAATTGCGTTACGTAATTGTCACTGGACGTCCTATGACTAGGCATAGACCTGCCACATACATTTGTAGAGCGTCCGAACTTCGGCGGTACCCAAACATCTCCCAGAAACCCGTATCAGTTTCAGTATAAAGAGTTTATTCTCTTAAGAACAAATTACAGGTAGTGTTATTTGTATCGGACTGTCTATGTCATGTGCGTCTGACACTACCTGCCGCCACGAGCGTTGACGGCGAACTGACAAAGCGCAGCAGCCGATTCTCCCCCCCGTCTCGCCGCGCGCATACCTCAGGGAGTGCACAGCACTAATGGTCACACTATAACTAATGTTAGGTGGTGCAACACGAACTCTAGTGACTATAGATTAGAGTGCGGAGTTCACCAAAGAGGGGTTCACTTCTCCTGACCTGTTTAACCTGTATGTTGACAGCTTGATCGGAGAGCTACGGAGCACCAATGTAGGCTGCTATCTTGGCGACGTTTGTTTCAATAACCTAAGCAATTCCGATGACATGGTGCTCCTTAGCCTTTCGATTATAGGTTTGAGAAAGTTGCTTTTAGTCTGTGAGCAATATGCTATCGCTCATGGGCAAAAGTATATCGTAAAGAAAACCGAATTGATTGTATTCAGGACGAGGTTCAGGACCTGTGTCCAAGGTACACAGAACGGTACAACCATTAAAATGGAAAACAGTTCTAGTACATAGGTCACTTACTGACGAAGACGCTGAGACATGATGACGACATCGAGCGAGAGCGGAGAGCGCTCGCCGTCCGGGGTAACACGCTCGCACGCCGCTTTACAAAACACTATTCCGGGCATATTGTCTGGGTGTGTACACTTGCCAAATTTGGTGTAACTTCACCAGAAAGGCCATCAACATCATGAGGGTCCAGTACAATGATGTCTACCGGGCTCTTATGAGATACTGCAGTGCGTCGTGTATGTTCTCCGAGGCGGATGTTCCTGACTTCTCTGGTATCATCCGAACTCGCGTAGTGTTGTTTTGGAGTTGGCTGAGTCGCTCCAACAATAGCGTACTGAGGGCTGTCTCTGACGCTCATATAACCACTACGCTTATATAAAAATGGAATTTATAAGTATTGGATTTCCGTCCACTTGGACGAAAGTAAAAAAAGACTACACTGGAGCATCTGCTCCGTGGTATATTCTGTATATTTTAACCAACTTCAAAAAAGGTTCTTAATTCTGTTGAAGTGAATTTTATTTTTGTTTGTGTGTTATGGGTCGTATATTTTGTGCCTGCAATAAACGAATTTTATTTTATTTATAAATTAAAGGTTTTCAAAAGGACTTAGATATCAACACACTCAAACTATAACGACTTTAGGTAGGTAATTGATGAATTAAATGATGTTAGTACTGACCAAAAGGATTTGTTTCTAACTTTCTACTAAATTTTTTTTGATAATGTATTTGTGACGTGGCGTTCCAGTCGGTATGTTTGAAGCGTAAGCTATAGAACAAGTGTATTGAGTTGTATTCGTTTGTGTGCGTAAACTACCGTAATGTGTTCCGGAAGACAACCTAAGTTGTAGATCATTATTTAGAAATGTATAAACTAGCTTATGCCAGCGGCTTTGGACGCGTTGTTTGTCAACATAAAGTAGCCTATGTGTTAATCCAAATTATAATCTACGTACATACCAAATTTAATCGAAATCGGTTCAGCCGTTACGACGTGATTGAGTAACAAACAAACATTAAAACTTTCGCATTTATAATATTAGTGATACTTATTAGATTATAATTATTTAACACACTTATAATATAAATTTGAAAGTTTGCATGTTTGTTTGTTTGTTACACAATTACGCCGTAACGGCCGAACCGATTTCGATGAACTTTGGTATATACGTAGATTATAACCTGGATCGACACATAGGCTACCTTTTATCCTATAAATCAGTTCCTAAGGGATAAAAATGGAGAGTCAAGTCAAGTTGCAACAGCGAGTTTAGCTTTATTTCTAGGTTACCTAAACATTTAGTAGTGTAACGCGTACGAAGTCACGGGCAACAGCTAGTTGGGTTATAATTCCATTTAGTGGGGAACCACTACGCTACGCTTATAAATGAAAATAAGATCAATGTTAAATCAGCGGCCTTTTCGCTAGTCAATTTGTGTTAGTAGGTGTATAAACTTATATAGCTAGGTTAATGATCAAGAATAAAAATTGAACACATTTTTCAGACATTCTGTAAACGAATATTTATTTACTTCATTAGTTCTAGAAATTAAGTCGTAAATAACTCGAATTGCGCGAAAACTCTCGTTTTGTAGTTTAAAAATATGGACTCTAGTGATGCACCTATGATCTGGTATTCGGTTTTCGGCCGAAGACCGAGGTAATTAGTAAAGACCGTCGGACAAATTACTGTGTTTGCACCTTTTATTTTGTATCTTAGTTATTATTCCAAGCTGATGCCATTGACATCTTGTAAGTTAACCACATTTTATGAAATAAATATCGTGTATACCATTCCCGCTCTAAAAATATTATTTAATCACTTATAATCTCTTTTTGGTGTTTGAATTTAGAGCACACCAATATATTCCACCTCCATCTCAATGCTGTACAACCTCCTTGCCCAAAAAATATTCGATACAAACTCCTTGTGCAAAGAATACTCGGCATACAAGCTCCTTGTGCAAACAACTCCTCGAGATTTGATTGGTCAACATTTTCGACAAGGAGTTTAGCATTAGAATAAAAACTGTTTTGTGTTCTTTGCTATTATTAGTAAATTGGCGCTATTTAGAATACTGTAAGTTGTACGAATACAAAGTTTTGTGTTACATAATAATAAATCGATTGAAAATGCATTCAAGTGATGAAGATCTGTTAACACCTGAGTATATGAAAGAAAGGGCGACCGATACAGTAGAAAACTTGCTACTCAATCAATCACGACTGGTTTACATCAAAGCCTACGATGAGTTTTACAAATGGAAAAAAAGAAAATCAAGCTTCTGGCACATTTTCAGAGTCTGTTATCCTAACTTATTTAAATGTGCATTTTAAATAATTTAACCTTCCTTTTTTCTTCATTTAATGTCTTTTTTCGCTTTAATCTTTCTTTTTCTCGTAGTCATGGTATAAAGTATAGTACGCAACTCTTGAATAAAACTGATTTATATCGAGTGTCATGAATCACTCGCGTCACTCAGGATTCTAACACTTGAATCACTCGCTATTAGTATCATTCACTTGGTCGTGATTCATCTATGGCCCTCGCTTTAAA
Organism: Philereme vetulata; assembly: GCA_918857605.2. Classification (NCBI taxonomy): domain Eukaryota; kingdom Metazoa; phylum Arthropoda; class Insecta; order Lepidoptera; family Geometridae; genus Philereme; species Philereme vetulata. The sequence goes on from OU975425.1 coordinate 1,592,480, forward strand.
TCCGTTCTTTATTCACTAACTGCATAATATACCTTTAAATTAATTTAATTTAATTTTCTATTATTATATTTTTACTACCAGGAGACGGAACAAACATTATGCCACACCTGATGGTAACTTATCGTTTCATTTTATTTGGTATTATAGGTCGCCGCCATCTTAGAAATAAGATTGCGGCGATGTTAAAATTTCAGTGTATTGGAAATGTGTATGCAGTTCGCGTTCCTATTTGTTAATAAATACATAAGATGACCAATTCATGACCAATGACAAATAGTGTGATGGACGTCACCTGATTTACAGCTGTGGAACTAAAGATGAATGACCAACTCTCTTCCATCTGATATAACATCTAGCACACGAAGACCCTCTGTATAAATTTGTTATTCCTGGGGATCCCTAGTTCTATCAGGACAATTTGAAATCCGGGCCCAATAAACCACGAACGATGTTGGTGAAACGCGATGATTTGATGAAGACTGAAGCCCAAGGTTAGTTACGATCACAATATGTCTCAATGGCATTTGCCACAAAAGCCACAAATAAAGCTTTTTCGCATTCCTCTTCTTTCAAGTCATCTTAAGGTCATTTTGTCCTAATAGATCATATCTTTAATTTTTTTTAATTGCACAGGAACAAAATTAACAAAACAAAAGAACATAACAGATTTTAAATCAATGGCTGATCTCAAAAAGCCATTTAAAACCATTTTTAAAAAAATATTTCAAGAACCTGACTGCAACGAACCGAAAAAAGTAAACAACTAGCTAAAATTAGAAAATGTGGATATTATTGGAACTTCATATCACCTGTGTCACTCTCGTGATTCAGAAGATTCTAATGATAGGTACCACTGTTTAGCCTACATGATGCGCCAATTGAATAGACATACCCTAAAACATTATACTCCTTCGCAGTTAGGTTAGGTTAGCGCGCTTGTGTTAGGATCACAAGCGTCGCATTATTTTTATTTATATAGGTATGTATGATAATATGCAAAGTAGCACTAGTTCTCAGGCAGGGCCTTAGGTATTGTAGAGAGAGCCCTCTCATTGTGGGAATAATGGCCCCATGCCTTCGGCTTCGGCCCCACTAATTGGGTTTCCGCGCTATAATTCCCCGTTAATTGCACGCTTTCAAAGTTCATTAGTGAGTTGAAATTTTATTTTTTTTCGCGCTGTGATTAATGGATCGCTTGACTCACTTTTGAGTTCTCGAGAAACAAATAAATATATTTGTTTACTTGTAGATTAATACAAATATCAAAAAAATTAGATAAACTAAATAAACATGTTTATGAAATAGTAAAACATGTAAAAAATAAGGGCATTTATATAAAACGAATTATTAATATTAAACGCCTGTATTGTCCCACTGCAAGGCAAAGTCCTCCCTTCCTTCTCTCCAGTTTTCTCTATTTTGTGGACCAATCCGGTAAATGAGCATGAATTTCGCACCTCCATCTTCGCCGCGGTCTACCACGAGGTCATTTCCCATTTGGAGGCATCCACTCTGTGGTGGCTTTAGCCCATAATGCATCCGACATGCGGCAGACGTGGCCCGCCCAATCCCACTTCAGTTTAGCCCCTCGCTGTCTGACATCCACGATTTGCACTTTAGTGCGCAGTATACTGTTACGAACGCGGTCATGAAACCATGCTGAACGAATTGAACACAACTTAGTATGAACAGATGAAAGACAAAGCTAATGACAAATAGCATACATCATAAGCTAGAGCTTGGGGGTTGAGAGGTGGAATACGTCGATGACTACCTGTACCTAGGCCAGTTGGTGTCCTTCCAAGGACGACAAGATCTCGAAATTTCAAGACGAACCGAGAACGCTTGGAAGGGATATTGCTCAATGTGATAACTAATGAAAGGTACACTTCCTTTATCTCTGAAACGGAAGCTCTTGGTCGTGTGTATTCTCCCCATCCTCACCTACGGCGCGCAGACCTGTTCTTTCACTGATCTGTAAAAGTCCAGATTCGGGGTTTGTCAGCGAGCCATGGAGCGCAGTATTCTGGGAATCAGACTGACAGAAAACGAATATTGTATGATAGTATTTCAATCAAAGTTGATTAATTTATGAGACACTAGTTGACCCGCCACGGCTTCGCACGTATTTAAAAATGACCTTGAGTTCATTCAAAAATCCCATGGAGAAAGCACTTACAGTTTTACAGAATTTTTAAATTTCCCAGGCAACTTTTCAGCATTTTCGTTCATACAAACCTTGTCCTGATAATTACAAGCAAAGAAAAAAAACAAATCTGACGATCACTATTCTAGTTATTGCCAGATTAACGCACGGCAATTGATTTTCCTTAAATAGATTATTTGTATTTTTTGTTAACTTGTCCAACATCAACGTCATACAATTTGAATTTAGTATTCATTTATTCGCCTTTTCATACATTTTATAATATTGGTATGTCAAAAATATATTAAAAATGTCAGCTTACAAAAAAACTATATCAAAATAAACTAACTACAACTAAGCAGAACATTGGAAAAAACAATTAGTTACAGTAGATACAGGAGCTAATTAGTCGTAATCCAAATCATCTCACTAATTTCGAGCCGGTAGCAGAATTGTTGGTGCATCCTCGTATCAAGATGAAGGTTGCACGTTCAAGTCCCATATAGGCTTGAATTGAAGCTTGATGCTCTGGATTCAATTGAGAGAAGACCCAAAAAGCGCATAGGAAACGATGAGCTTGTTTATGCAAGACTCCTCAGTCTGGAGCATCGACGAAAGGTAGCTAGCCTCTCGGTTTTTATCGAGTACATTTCGGGGAGTGTGCGGTGGAACTTTTCAACCTGATTCCACCATCTCCTTTCTATCAACGGACAACCAGACGCTCTGCGGTGCACCACCGCTATATGGTAGAAATACCTCCCATTCGTACAAAGCAGTTCTCTTCCACCTTTATTATGCGCACCGCCTAAGAGTGGAACGCCTTGGCAGAGTCTGTGTTTCCTGATATCTACAATCTGGGTAACTTTAAGTCACGAGTGAGTAGGTTTTTTCTAGACAAGAGATCGTAGACTGCATCATCGCTTACCGTTAGGCGAGATCGTGGTCAAACGCAAGCTTAGAATGTATATTTTTTTTTTTGAGTTGTTTTTAAAAATCTCAGTAGATAGGTAAGTACTTCTCATGCAGACCATAAAATGAACAACTCATCCATTCATTTAAATGATAAAATGTGTGGTTTTCTAAGAACGTTTTTCAATTTGTCAAGGGATTCAAAAACTTGTTTGGAAAAAGGTGCATTGGATATTATTACCCCAAGCAGCCCCTTGGGCACGAGTTGTCGGCACCTTACGTAGGCCGCTGTAGAAGCAACTTGGCCAAAAGGGGTATAATCGATTCGTCTTACGTCCAGTGTGAATGAGGCTTCTACTTAAAATATGTCGCACTTGCTCTTCTGCTCCTTGTATTTACGGAAAAATCATCATCATCATCATTACATCACCTAAAGGATGTCCACTGCAGAACATTGTGCGGCCTGCATCCAATGGTTAGGCGAGCCGTTTCACAGGGAATTCCACTATAAACTAACTTTATAACAAAAAATCGAGTCACTGATATCACAAGTAAGTTTTTAACAAAAATATAACCAACTTAACCTAACTACTAAACTGATTTTGATGAAATTTCTATGATACCATTATGGAAGTATATCCTTTCAAATAAAAAAAGAAACTTCCAAATCAGTTGATAATTGACGGACTTCTGAGGTAATAACAAACATAAAACCAAATTGCGTCGCTATAAAATTTCAGGGTTGCCCAGATCCTCATCAGATCCTGACTTGGTGCCGATGGAACCACCTGGAAAGCAGGTATACTTCCGTCATTAAAAAAATATTCTCGAATTGGTCCAGGTGTCTTCGATTAATCATACAAAAATAACGGCCAAATGCGAGTCGGATTCGCGCACGAAGGGTTCCGTACCATAAAAACGGCAAAAAATCACGTTTGTTGTAAGAGAGGCTCCTTTAAATATTTGTTTTATTATAATTTAATTATTTATTTTTTAAATGAATATATAACTAAATATTATGTGAATATTTCAAGCGTCTACCTCTGCCCTGTCAAAATTTCAACTGTCTAACTATCACGGTTCATGAGATACAGCCTGGTGACAGACGGACAGACAGACAGACAGCGGAGCCTCAGTAATAGGGTCCCGTTTTACCCTTTCGGTACGGAACCCTAAAACAAAAGATTCTGATGAATTGAGAACCTCCTACTTGTTTGAAGTCGGTTAAAAAGAAGGGATGCGAATAAATAAATAAAATGAAATATAACTATTTCATAAATTATTGCAAGAACGAGGCCTTGAGAATAACTTCTACTAAACTAGTTTGTACGCCCATCCAATAAAAAGAAGAATAACATAATTTATCAGCAAATCATCCATTGGCAGAAGTTAGCACAATACTAACTCTATAAGCTAAGAGCGTTAGAATTTTTGTAAAGGATTGCGTCTACTAGAGCGTGATGTTCACATCGGTATCAGTAAACATAACTTTATTTGTTTTTAATTATTTTTTAGATTAAAATCCATATGCATAACAACTAACTAACAGCTATAGATCGTTTGAAATGGTATTTAGATGATTCAACGGTTTCTTCTGTATTTATAGTCTTGTAAATAATTGTATATTCTTTCTGTTAAAAAATAACACAAAATAATTAGTAATTAAAAAAAACCTAATTTAAGTACTTAGCTTTTGACGTATTTAAATGCGTTAGGACGTCTTAGACAAAGCGTATACTATAAAAATAAATATTGCTTGACATTTCACACAACGCCATCTAGCTCCAAACTAAGCCAAACTTGTACTACGGGAATCGTTATCTGTTAGAATACGTTTATACTTTTTTCTTTGTAAATACTTATAATGTAGAGAAACAACCAGACCGGGTACAAATATCTGTACATCATACAAACATTCAATTCGCGGTATGAGTCGAACCCACAGCCTCCTGCGTTTATAAATTAAAAGCAAATTCAGCGCAACCATCAGCACGTTATGCTTCAGTTGACCATCGCCTTTTCCTTGTCTACTTCTAATTCTAGTCGATTGGTTTTCTCTTCGCGAAAGTTTCTTTCTATTGCGGATTAGTTGGGTATTTATTGGCGGTAATGCTGCTTTATTTCAGTGAATTTGTTTCGCGTTCTGCGAGTGCGTAATTCAATTAAGGGCAAATTGTTTTAGGTTTATTTCTTGCGCGCTACGAAATTTAACTATTACGATTTTTTTAAATTAAATCATTTCGAAAATTTATTCATTTTGCAGTGCGCGAACTCTAGTATATTGGTACTACGCAACGATTAAATTTCGTAGTGCGCGCAAGGCCTTAATCATAAGAGTTTAGTAAATCAGTTTTTAAACGACTCCTCTACAATTATTTCTTGCTTAAATCCTCCACTAGCCAATAATATCTAGTAAAACTTAGCAAGCAGGCTAATATTTATATTCTGTAAACACACAATTAGACAAATAACTCAGTTGGATATACAAGTATCCATTAAACTAAAAACATTTAGTGATCTCCACACTAGGCATGCCTTACTATCAATATAAATTTCGTCTTTTTTATGTATGTACTTGTGTATTTTATATCAATTACGTTTATGTGCTTTTTTGCGAAAGTATGGTTAAGTGTGTTTCTATGTACCATTATTTTATGTACCATTATATTACCATTTTAAGTTAGCACGCCAACGTTTTTTGCCACCTCTGAGGTTTGCAGGTAGATAATGCTTTCAGCTTTATGTCCAGCTTTTAAATTAATGTGTCCAAATGAACATGAATGTACAAAATATTTTTTTTTATTGATGATAGCCAAGCGTTTGCCCACTACCTCACCTGATGGTAAGTGAAGGTGTGATCGAAGATGGAGCACGCTTGCCTAGAAAAAACCTATTCACTCTGGACTTGAAGACTCCAAGATTATACTGGTTTGAAAAAACATACGCCGGAAGTGAGTTCCACTCCTCACTTGTGCTAACAAGAAAAGTTGAAGCAAATCGTTTGGTACGGCAAGGTGGTATGCCGACCAGATATGGGTGGTGAACTGCAATAAAGTTTTATAACAAAAAATTGAATAATTGTAGCTGCCTGGGTTCTTAACACATGAACTATGTAAGTTAGTAACTTGTTAATCGAAAAAATTATGTTTTAACTAGCTGTTGCCTGCGACTTCGCACACATTACATTACTAGACGTGTAGGTAACCTAGAAATAAAGCTAAACTCGCTGTTGCAACTTGACTTGACACCTCATTTGTATCCCATGGGAACTGATATATGGGATAGAAAGTAGCCTATGTGGTGATCCAGGTTATAATCTACGTATATACCAAATTTAATCGAAATTGGTTAAGCCGTTACGACGTGATTGAGTAACAAACAAACAAATCAATTGACAAACCCGTTTGGAAGGTGCGTGACCTATGAGGCAATACTTTGTTAAACGCGATGGTTACCACTTAACATCAGGTGGGCCATTGCAGAGCTTTATGTAATACTGTTAGTAGGTAATTTTTTTTAACCTATACTTTCCCACTGCTGGTAAAGGTCCTCACAATCACTCGCCACGTCCACCAGCCATCTTGGAATGCATCGAGGTCGTCACGCCAACGCTTCCTCGACCTGCCCCAACTTCTACGCCCATCTGCAGGCACCCATTGTGTGACGACTGTTGCCCATTTGTCTGTGACCATACGACTGACGTGACCCGCCCAGTCCCACTTCAGCCTGGCAGTCTTGTCGCCAACATCTGCGATGCCGGTCTTCGCGCGCAGTGTGGTATTGCGGATCCTGTCGATTCTCTTTACCCCTAAAACGCTGCGTTCTCTAGCTCTTTGGCAAACCCTGAGTTTGGACTTAGGTAATTATTGTAAAAATAGGACCAAACATTTGATCCACTTTCGGACTCGAACCCGCAACCCCCTGCATCTCAACAGCGTACTGCACCACGGTAGTCGTCTATGTAGGTAAGTACAACATCATCATCATCATCAGAAATATATAAAAAGATACCACAATAAATTAAAGCTCAAGAAAAGGACAACATATTTGAAAATAGATAAAAAAATATACTAAATGAAAAGAGTTACTACACATTAGACGACTTCATTCAGTTTAAAGAATCTTTATTTCTCATTTTAAAACATTTAGTCGGTTACAATGAGAATTTATAAACTAGGTAAACATTTTTATCATCTAAAGTCACCGTTAGGTAATTAGGTTGGTTTACATTAGGTAAGAAGGATAGGGTAATAAATTAAACATAAAGTTAGGAAGGTAGGTAGATAGGTAAAGTGTCTACGTAAATAAGGCCATATCATATGTATAATAAAATAGAAAAACGAAATAGGTAAATACGCACACGCAAATAAAATATGTGGTTCCTAAGCCCCTACAAAAGAATACCTATCTAAGTAGATATGTGTTGTGCTCTAGTATATATCTTATCTACAAATTAGTTTTGAACAGGTTACAAACTAACTTTGTACATAATGACAAGACATGTAAATACTTTTCTACAATAATGATTTCTCTAACCAATTCCAAAACTAAAATAGGACAACTTCGATTCCACTAGACCTGCCTAGTTAGCTTTATTATTGCAACACCCTTACCTGCAGGGTACATATGAAGTGCTGGACTCTTGACTAGTCAATATGATTGATGGTAATTGATCGATCGAAGCGAGATCTCTAAATCAACTTGGGCAAATCGGCGTTGTATGTATGTATGTTTGTCTGAGGATAACTTTCGAAGCGTTGATCCGATCATCGTGAAATTTAATACATAGGTAGATAGTGATGGCATAATTTTGGTGTGACTAAATGAGCTAAAAATGTTTGGGGGTTGTTGAGATAATGAGGTTCAAGAGGAGTAAAAAAATGAAAATGAGGTTAACGGGTGAAATGGGACGTCAAATGAAAGGTATTAGTACATTTAGACTCCGTTTTTATTTTTCATAAATATTTTATAGTTTTTGAGTTATTAGTATGTATAAAAACTGTGCAAATACAAGTGACACAAATATAGGAAAAAGTCTGAAATCCAGAATAACTGCAATTTGTACCCAAAATAGATTAACCATTTCAAATGAACTCCCGTTACCTGTAATTTGAATAAAACTGTAGGTCAACTTATATGGTTCCTTATTTCGTGATACTATTTTGATAGTCAAAGATTATAAATAATATTTTTTGTTTTAATCATAGACTAGCGAGATCTTAGTTTGGGGCGAACCACTAGTTTTTTTATCTAGTTTGTATGAATGCAATAAAAATACGGAATACTTAATTATCATATCAGCCAAAGGACGTCCACTGCTGAAGCCTCCCCCATAGATTTCCTGAGTGACCGATCTTGTGCAGCCTGCACCCAACGGCTCCCAACAACCTTTATTAGGTCGTCTTTCCATCTATTGAGGGTTGTCCTACGCTGCGATTTCCAGTGCGTGTAATGTATGTGGATTTAGTGTGGCGTGAGGTAACTCCGACACTAGAGTTGGCCTCGAACAAACTTATCTATGCGAATAGCATGTCACATTGATATTACAAACGAAGCCATGTTTTAGATGACCAGCTTTAATAGGGATGGGGTAAAATACGACGTAGTTAAATCGATACATATAAATATTTAATTTACAAATAATGCTGGACATTTCACACAGCGCCATCCAGCCCACAGCTAAGCAACACTTGTACTACGGGAACCAGATAACTAATTTTTTTAGACAAGCATACAGACCCGGAACAAATATCTGTAGCTAATGCAAACTTTGTTCCACGTCGGAAATCTAACCTGCTACCTACCTCCTGCGTCTCAGCCGGCTATTTCACCTACTGCACCACGGAGGTCGTCACACATGTTGGTGTGGTATCACAAAATTAAATTTAAATTAAAAGATCTATACTTAGGCCCGTAAAATCAATAGCAGTTTAAACTAAAATTCTAAGCTCAAACCATCACTGTCAAAGAAAAGTTTTAGTTTAAGCTTAGGATGTTAGTTTATACTGCCATTGATCTTACGGCCCTTAAGCGGGGAAGTACTACCATCGACAGTATTTCTGCCGCCAAGCATTGTGCATGATGCTGTGTTCCGGTTTTTTTAATTTTTTTATGTACTTTACGGTCTTGCGTTTGACCACGTCTCGCCTGTGGTCAAAAAAATCAAGTCTAGAAGTCTAGAAGAAACCTGTTCACTCGTGACTTGAACGACCTGAAATTGTCAGGAAAAACAGACTCAGGTAAGGCGTTCCACTCGTTGGCGATGCGCACGATAAAGGTGGAAGAGAACAGCTTTGTGCGCATGGGAGGCAATTCTACCATATAGCGGTGGCGTACCACAGAGCGTCTGGTTGTGCGATTTTAGAATGGAGAGATGGTGGGATCAAGTTGAAAAGTTCCGTTGAAAAGAAATAATAGATTATTATACGATATTAACACTTCATCTCTCTTCAAGATACCCAACAAAATTGAGCACTTTATGTAGATATATTTCGTCGTATCCAACGAATAAGGAAACCGTTGCAAAACACCAACTTTACAGTAGGCGGTTTTTTTGATTATTTCTATGAGTTTAAAACTTTTTAATATTTACCATTCCGAGTACTTTTTATTAATATGACACTGTGTTTTTTCTCACTTTTGTCACTTAGCACCTTGTTCCGTGTATTATTTTCTGGTTGGCTTGGTCCTTTTTCCACGGAGATTTTTGTTGACGACGCTAACTTAAACGCCTGTGACTTTGTTCGCCCGGAATATGCGAGGTGCTGATGACACATAAATAAATATGGGCATGTGCCAAAATATTTATGTTATGTTTGGACGTGCTTCTGACTAGGTACAGCCTTAGATACGTAGGTATAATGTAGGTATGAATATTTTTTTTAAATAATACATCGGATCACCTTACATTCGTTTAAAAACAGCAAAAAATCGTATCGTTCCAGTGCTGCCACTTCTCTCTGGAACCAACCTCATTAAGTTTACAGAATTTTTTAATATTACTTTAAGGGTACATCTATGTATTATTAAAGGGTTGGGTGAGACTCTTCATCTTCGGACCAGGCAACACTTCGCATAATTCCAGCCAAACATCACTTACAGGGGTAAGTTTGTTTGACTATTTTGTTATGCTCTTGTTGCCTGGTTCGAAGATAATGAGCCTGGATTTACTCTGTAGATGTCAAAAGTCTCAAGTAAAATCAAGAAACTTTATTCTCCTTTAAATTGTTACATATAACCCAACAAAAATACAAATTTAACATGCAACTCTAGTTGGTAGATTTAAAAATAGTCAATATTATTTAAAGAACCTATACTTTTTAACTAAATTATCATAATTATTTGACCCTAATCAGTCAATATTGTTTTTCTTCTGCGATACTTTTAAATCTTGAACCGACTTTTGTACATTCTTTGCGGTTTTGAGCTGTTCTAAGAGATCCTTTCCGAACAAATATTCTTGAGGTTTGTTTTGTAATAACGATTCCTTCATATCTTTGTTGATACAGAAAAGAATCAATGACTTTCGGCTCTTAGAATCGTAATAAAAGGTATCACAAAAGACCGGAGATGCCTGGTTAACCTTGTTTTAAATTTCTTCATGATCAATATCTTTATTTCTTTATGGTACTGTTTATAAAGTCTTGCAAGGCAGAACCAACGCATGACAAGACAGTTGAAATCAGTCTCTGTTGGTTTTAAATAATCTGGCCCCTTTTCTTGGAAGATTCTGGTAATGCCGCTTTCACCTTATGGTTCAATTTTGGTGCAACTCTTTGCAATTTTTAAAAGGAAAGTTGTTTTTTTTATTTCCTCTTTATCCTTTTTTTTTCAGGCCAATATTAATAATCTCAATACACCTGTTTGATATTTTTTAGTGCAACATTGCACCTTTCTATTCTGTCTGAACTTCTCCTAATATTTCTAATATACTTTTATCTAGCATTGTATCATCATCAGATTTCTCATTGATTAATTAAATTTGTTCTGCAGGAGATTCCAATGAAGGCATTTCATCCTCATGGGCCAGCATATCAGGTGACAGAGAGAGAGAGAGAGAGAGAGAGAGAGAGAGAGAGAGAGAGAGAGAGAGAGAGAGAGAGAGAGAGAGAGAGAGAGAAAAGAGATTTTGATCAACATCAACACTTTCTGTAAGAACAGAATATTTTCAGTAGGTATTGTCATGTAAGAAGAGAATCACAACACAGTTAGTCACAAGAAAAAATACAGGTTAGCTCATGTACTGGATTGGACATGTTCGCCCCAGCAAGGCGATTAAACTTTTGGTGCAGAATCCCACAGATTTGCCGATTAAAGACTTTGTTTGGCCATGTTCACCCCTTACGAACGGCCCTTGACCATTGCTTGTAAAAAAGGTATAAGTACATAGAAATACAAGCGCAAGAACTTTTGGCACAAAACCCCGCAGGTATGCCATTAAAAGTCTTGATTGATCACGTTCGTCCCCGTAGGACGCCCCCAGATCGTTTGTAGTGTACCGGTAGATGCTTGGAATGGGATCCTTATCCCCAAAAACACACACAAATAAGAAAATTCTCTTTATGAAAATCTTAAATTATTGCGTCGTTTGTAACGATTTACCTTCATCCGAAACTGGAAGCTTTCGTATTTCGTTTTTTCTAATTTCTTGATCTTTTCACAATTTATCACTATGAAACCGAAAAATATAACAATTTAATTTTTTTGTACGAAATGACGTCGCGAGTACAAAATAAACGAGTGTGCTTTAGACCTGAATTAAACTTTTTTTCAAAATATTAATGATTATAATTGTTGAAGAACGAAATGAAATTACGAAAAATAATCAAACGAACTACTTACTTGGAATATATATATATATATAAATATATATATATATCTCAGTCAGTAGTTCGTTTGATTATATATATATATATATATATTTCATGCACTGGCTATGAGAGGAAGAGAGAATTAAAATGTGCCCGCGCACCTCTCTCTCTTGCTCTTACAATAATATATGAAACGTAACTCTCTCTATTTCTATCTTCATTAACTTATATTTCCCTCTCAACTTCCGTTCGCACTTTTCGTTACGCATTCACCAGTTTCCTTTCCAAGTCAAGCATGCGTAAAGAAGTTTTACTTCAAAACCGAATGAGGTTGGTTCCAGAGAGGAGTGGCAGCACTGGGACGATACGTTCTGGTTTTGCTGTTTTAAAACTACTGTAAGGTGATATCGAGGACAATAAATCGGACTACAGAGTAAATCCAAGCTCATCATCTTCGGACCAGGCAACAAACGCATAATGTCGCTTCCCGCTGTCTATCTGTCTGTGGGTACGCTTAGATCTTTTTTACTTGCTACGTAACGGATTGTAATGCGATTTTCATCAATGGATAGAGTGATTCAAGGGGATGATTTTTATATAGGTTATATTAAAACCTGTACGAAGCCAGGGCGGGTCACCTAGTTAATAACATTGACGTACCTACAAACAGACATAAGTAGGTACATGAAAAATGAACATGAAAATTGGGATAAGTAGGTCCTTACATCTTACTTTCTGTATTTTATGTTCTTCTTTCATAACCATAGATACTCATTTATGAATTCGTTAATAAACAAATGGTGTATTTACGAATTCACAATAGGTACCTACGCAGCACACGCATGTCCGCACTCCACGGTAATCTTGGATGAATAAAGCGCCAGTGGCGTTTATCACCCGCGCTCCGGTCCACGCGCTCGGTTTTGCCCGTGGAACACTGCTACCAGAGCGTTTGTAACCGTATTCGTCGGGCAAAAGTCAGCAATGTAATTGTGACCGAATTTTAAAACTTTAATATTTTATTGATTTAAATTTATTTTTGAACTTTTTTCGAACCGATCAGATGTAAATGATTGTGAAGATTCCAAAAATTTAATAAAAATAAAAGGTGCTAATGGCGTCTCTTTCCTTATTCGTTAGATACGACGATTTGTGTATTTCGTTCATCTATGTGTATTATTATTATTTTGAATTTATGTAAGTTTATTTCTAAGCTAAAGTTTGTTTAATTTTTCATTTTCTGGCACTACCACTATCTCCACACTACACAAAGGTTAGCTGGAAGAAAATGCTAATTAGCATTAAACTCGCTTATGTATTATTTTATTAGTGCAATAAAGAATTTTCTAATCTAATCTAAACGAGGGGATAAAGCAGTGTCTTGCGTTACGGCTGCTATATTGAATCCCGAACGTAACAAAGGATTCTAGAGTTAACTCACGAGCGGAGTGAGGAAGATACTAGAATCCTGAGTGCAGAGAAGGATATATCGTCGTATCCAACGAATAAAGAAATAGACGCCATTGGCACCTTTTATTTTTATTGCATTTTTGGAATCTTCACATCTGATCAGTTCGAAAAAAGTTCAAAAATAAATTTAAATCAATAAAATATTAAAGTTTTAAAATTCGGTCACAATTACATTGCTGACTTTTACCCGACGAATACGGTTACAAACGCTCTGGTAGCAGTGTTCCACGGGCGAAATCGAGCGCGTGGGCCGGAGCGCGGGTGATAAACGCAACTGGCGCTTTATTCGTCCAAGATTACCATGGAGTGCAGACATGTGTGTGCTGCGTACCTATTGTGAATTCGTAAATACACCATTTGTTTATTTACAGACAGAAAGTAAGATGTAAGGACCTACTTATCCCAATTTTCATGTTAGGTACCTACCTATGTCTGTTTGTAGGTACGTCTATGTTATTAACTAGGTGACCCGCCCTGGCTTCGTACAGGTTTCAATACAACCTATATAAAAATCTTCCCCTTGAATCACTCTATCCATTGATGAAAATCGCATTACAATCCATTACATAGCAAGTAAAAAAGATCTAAGCGTACTCACAGACAGATAGACAGCGGGCAGCGACATTATACTTTTGTTGCCTGGTCCGAAGATGATGAGCTTGGATTTACTCTGTAGTCCGATTTATTGTCCTCAATATCACCTTACAGTCGTTTTAAAACAGCAAAAACCGGAACGTATCGTCCCAGTGCTGCCACTACTCTCTGGAACCAACCTCATTTGGTTTTGAAGTAAAACTTCTTTACGCACGCTTGACTTGGGGAGGAAGCTGGTGAATGCGTTACAAAAGGTGCGAACAAAAGTTGAGAGGGAGATATAAGTTAGTGAAGATAGATAGAGAGAGAGTTACGTTTCGTATATTATTGTAGGAGCAAGAGAGAGAGAGGTGCGCGCGCACATTATTTTCTTTCTCTCTTCCTCTCATAGCCAGTGCATGATATATATATATATATTTCATTTCGTTCTTGAACAATTATAATCATTAATATTTTGAAAAAGAAGTTTTACTTCAGTCGTGTGGTCTAAAGCACACTCGTTTATTTTATACTCGCGACGTCATTTCGTACAAAAAATTAAATTGTTATATTTTTCGGTTTCATAGTGATACATTGTGAAAATAAATACAATAAAATGATCACACTGAGTAGATAAGGAGCTTCTACTCAGAAAGATCAAGAAATTATTAAAAACGAAATACCAAAGCTTCCAGTTTCGGATGAAGGTAAATCGTTACAAACGACGCAATAATTATAGATTTTCATAAAGAGAATTTTCTTATTTGTGTGTGTTATTGGGGGTAAGGATCCCATTCCAAGCATCTACCGGTACACTACAAATGATCTGGGGGCGTCCTACGGGGACGAAAGTGATTAATCAAGACTTTTAATGGCAAACCTGCGGGGTTTTGTGCCAAAAGTTCTTGCGTTTGTATTTCTATGAACTTATACCTTTTTTACAAGCAATGGTCAAGGGCCGTTCGTAAGGGGTGAACATGGCCAAACAAAGTCTTTAATCGGCAAATCTGTGGGATTCTGCACCAAAAGTTTAATCGCCTTGCTGGGGCGAACATGTCCAATCCAGTACATGAGCTAACCTGTATTTTTTCTTGTGACTTACTGTGTTGTGATCCTCTTCTCACATGACAATACCTACTGAAAGTATTCTGTTCTTACAGAAAGTGTTGATGTTGATCAAAATTTTCTCTCTCTCTCTCACCTGATGGACCATGATGATGAAATGCTTTCATTAGAATTTCCTCCAGAACAAATTGAATTAATCAATGAGAAATCTGATGATGATACAATGCTAGATGAAAGTATATTAGAAATATTAGGAGAAGTTCAGACGGAACAGAAAGGTGCAATGTTGCACTAAAAAATATGAAACAGGTGGATTTAGATTATTATTAATAGCCTGAAAAAAGAGGAGAAAGAGGAAATAACAAAAAACAACTTTTCTTTTGAAAATTGCAAAGAGTTGCACCAAAATTGAACCAGAAGGTGAAAGCGGCATTACCAGAATCTTCCAAGAAAAGGAGCCAGATTATTGAAAACTGACAGAGACTGATTTCAACTGTCTTGTCATGCGTTAGTTATGCCTTGCAAGGCTGTATAAATAGTACCATAAATAAATAAAGATATTGATCATAAAGAAATTTAAAAAAAGGTTAACCAGGCATCTCGGCTCTTTTGTGATATCTTCTATCACAATTCCAAGGGCCGAAAGTCATTGATTCTTTTCTGTATCAACAAGGATATAAAGGAATCGTTATTACAAACCAAACCTCAAGAATATTTGTTCGGAAAGGATCTCTCAGAACAGATCAAAACCGCAAAGAATGTACAAAAGTCGGTTCAAGATTTAAAAGTACCCCAGAAGTAAAACAATATTGACTGATTAGGGTCAAATAATTGTGGTAATTTAGTTAAAAAGAATAGGTTCTATAAATAATATTGACTATTTCTAAATCTACCAAGTAGAGTTGCATGTTAAATTTGTATTTTTTGTTGGGTTATGTAACAATTTAAAGGAGAATAAAGTTTCTTGATTTTACATGAGACTTTTAACATCTAGAGAGTAAATCCAGGCTCATCATCTTCGACCCAGGCAACAAGAGCATAATTAAATAGTCAAACAAACTTACCCCTGTAAGTGATGTTTGACTGGAATTATGCGAAGTGTTGCCTGGTCCGAAGATGAAGAGTCTCACCCAACCCTTTAATCTAATACTTAGATGTACCCTTAAAGTAAAATCAAAAAATTCTATAAACTTAATAATGTTGGTTCCAGAGAGAAGTGGCAGCACTGGAACGATACGTTCCGTTTTTTGCTGTTTTTAAACGAATGTAAGGTGATCCGATGTATTATTTTTACAATTTTTTTACATACCTACATTATACCTACTTATCTAAGGCTGTACCTAGTCAGAAGCACGTCCAAACATAACATAAATATTTAGGCACATGCCCATATTTATTTTATTGTCATCAGCACCCCGCATATTCCGGGCGAACAAAGTCACCAAGGCGTTTAGGTTAGCGTCGTCAACAAAAATCTCCGTGGAAAAAGGTTACTAAGGCGCTTAGGACCAAGCCAACCAGAAAATAATACACGGAACAAGGTGCTAAACGACAAATGTGAGAAAAAACACAGTATCATATTAATAAAAAGTACTCGGAATGGTAAATAGGACGCATTAAAAACAAATAAAATAATAATTTCATTAAAAAGTTTTAAACTCATAGAAATAATCAGAAAAAACCGCCTCCTGTAAAGTTGGTGTTTTGCAACTGTTTCCTTATTCGTTGGATACGACGATATAAGCACGCGCAACTCGACCAAGATGCAGACAGCTTTATCCACGAGGAGAATACTCTACTTTTCATACTTTATGGGAGACATTAAAAACCAAATCTAGGTTGGTGCATTCTGTGCAGAGGTTAGATTTGTTCAAATTTTAATATAGATGAGTTTCCAAATTCATATCACGTGATTTGAATTTGGAAACTCATTTATCCTAAAAACGGGATATTTACCATGATTTGTGAGTTTTTATTTGACATTGTCGAGCAGGTGCTGTGAAAAGTTATTTTACATGCATATACAGCATGAGAGCAATCTTCTCCTTTATCTGATCCATATAGCTTATTCGCTTTCTTCCTGTTCCTCGTTTTCTTTCAATAACAAAAGCTGTCTTGTCGTATATTTTATTTCATTTGTTTAAATTTGCTTTAGTAACTTTAATATCACTGTGGCCTATTGTCTATTGTGACCGCTATTTGTGTTTATGTCGCCCCTAGTTTGTGGGTGCGTTCAAATTTCACCACTAAGTCCTACAGCTGTTAGAAACTGTAGGATTTTCTTAGGAATGATAACTGTTAGCTCCACCAGGCTAAGAATGTATTTGTCCAGATGAATGCTAAGTTTTTTTATGTTATTTGTGGGGAAACCGGCTTACGGCCCTCCTGACTGATGGTAAGTAGTCACCGTCGCCTATTGACACCGGCAACACCCGGGGTATTGTCGATGCGTTCCCTACACTGTAGAAACCTCTTTACATTTGTCTTGAAGCGTGCCATGTCGTAGTCTAATGGGAAAACTTCAGATAGTAGCTCATTCCATATCTTGCAAGTATGGGGTAGAAAAGATCGCGTGAAGCGTGTGGTGCGCGATACCCAATGGTCGACTATAAGTGGATGAGCTTTACTACCTTGTCGAGAAGTGCGGTGGTAAAATCTCGACGACGGGATGAGATCAAATAGCTCCTCAGAACATTCCCCATTATACAGGCGGTAGAATACACTGAGCGATCCGATGTCACGGCGTTGACGGTTCCAGCCTGTCGGCGAGTTTGGAATCACCGATGATTCTAATGACTCTTCTCTGAAGGGAGTCAAAATGAAGCAATTGGTACTTTGGAGCTCCGTGCCAAAGATGGGAACAGTATTACACGTGCGGCCGAACTTGCGCTTTGTACAGCAATAGCCGTTGTTGTGCCGTAAAATACTGTTTGGCACGGTCCAAGTTTTTTGGAGGTGAGCACAGATTTTGCTTCTAAGTGACTCCTATACTGGACCTCATTAGAAATTTCGACTCCCAGAATCCCTATACTCGCCGAGACGGGGAGAGGAATGCCCTGGAACCGTGGAACTATTGGGAAAGGGGCTTTCTTTGTGGTAAACGCACATACTTGCGTCTTGGTTGGGTTAAAGGTGACCAGATTAAGGTTACCCCAATCTGACATACGCTCCAAAGAGCCTTCAACCTCAGACACAAGTCTTTGTCTGTTGTCTTCCACTTCCGACCGAGAGACATTAAGGCGACCAGTGTAGAAAGTATCACCCATACTGGCATCCGCATTGCAATGAAGGCCGTTTATGTGCAGCATATCATTGATGTGAAAAATAAACAGTGTGGGCGATAGCACTGATCCTTGGGGTACACCAGAGTTAATGGGCATTCAGTCCGATCAAGAACCATGTACAACGGCTCTTATGCTCCGCCCGGATAAGAAACTGGCGACCCAACTGCAAAGTCCCCCGGGGAGGCCGTATGAGGGAAGCTTCGAGAGAAGCGCCTTGTGGCACACCCGATCGAATGCCTTCGCGATATCTAGACTAACAGCTAGAGCTTCCCCCCTACTCTCAACGGCTTCCACCCAGCGGTGAGTGAGGTAAACTAGAAGATCACCAGCTGATCGCCCATGACGAAAGCCGTATTGGCGGTCACTGATCAGCTGGTGTTCCTCAAGATACCTAAGAAGCTGAGTTTACGCTACTGGACAACACTCGCGTAACAGATGTAGGAGCAATTATGCCGCCTCATTACAGAATCTGCAGGGTTGTATACATGTCGTATAAGATGACCAAACAACTTTACTTTCCCCTTCTATTCTGTATAGTGTGTGTTATAATGGGAGTTTGCTTATTTCTCGTTCACTCGTTTCTCACCTAATTTAGATAGTAAGCAGATATTATAGGTATCCAGTTAATCAGGATCAAATAACAAATCAGGGTAGTTTATATGATTAATCGTAGCACATCACTAGCCGAGCGAGCGCAAAGTTATGATTAGTTTGTGTATTACAAACACAGAATTCGTAATTCGTGTTGCATCCGATATTTAGGCAATGAGTGCGGTGAATACAAATATTACCGGACTTCTGGTAATCCAGTTTAGAATCCTGGATTATCTACAGAGATCTGCGGAGCTATATTAAAACTTCGGAAAGCTGTCGGATCGATCTGATAGTTTTGTCGCATCCGATTTTGAATCATAAACGCTGTATTGCTAAATGTTTTCTTTGAATATTCTTCTCAAAGATGAATTCACGGACCGTTTTTTTGGGTTAGCTAGCATACATGTTCTGGAGCACTTTTTCGATCAAAATCCGAAAGTTGTCTAAATTACTACAAACAAAGTTAGGTTGACTGCTTTTCATAATTTTTCATATGTTATAGTCCAATGATGATGATGATGATGTTTTAACGTTTAAAAACCTAATAGAATTTGTAAGAGAACTAACGTAGAATAATTGCAGTTTACTCCTTGACTTATTGCTGCTTGAATACGGTAGGCGATGGTAGATTGTACTAATTAAATGGAAGTTGGATTTTAAGTATTCAGGAAGGTAGTTTCTGGAATAAATGGTGTCATCTCTTTAAACTTGCTAACATTGTATATTCACTTTTTTTCTTAGTTACCTAATTACTTGTGAAAACCTATTGTAATGTAATTAAGCAACATTTCACACAGCGCCATCTAGCCTCAAACTAAGAAATTATATTATGATTTCTTCTATCAGTGAAAGTGTTATAATAAAACTAGCTGACAAATCCGCAGCTTCGCACGCGTAGTTTTTTGACGATATCACGACGTATGAATAATATTCTTATAAGACAAAAATATTTTACAATAATATGTCAATGGTGATTGACTTTATAATTAATTAATTAAATCAATCACCACTGACATATTATTGTATTGTATCAATGGTGATTGATTTTATAATTAATTAATTAAATCTATCACCATTGACATATTATTGTATTGTTTCAATGGTGATTGATTTTATAATTAATTAATTAAATCAATCACCACTGACATATTATTGTATTGTTTCAATGGTGATTGATTTTATAATTAATTAATTAAATCAATCACCACTGACATATTATTGTATTGTATCAATGGTAATTGATTTTATAATTAATTAATTAAATCAATCACCACTGACACATTATTGTATTGTATCAATGGTGATTGATTTTATAATTAATTAATCAAATCAATCACCATTCACATATTATTGAATGGATGAAATGAATGAAATACTCTTTATTGCACACCAAATAAAAATACAATAATGGAAATAAACAATAAATAAAGGTACAATGGGCGGTCTTATCGCTAAAAGCGATCTCTTCCAGACAACCTTTGGATGGACAGGATAAACAAAATCAAAAGACGGCGGTGTAAGAGTACCTACAGACATAAACAGAACCCACAAAATAAAATATACCTATTAATTATACTAATAAACATAAACTATATTAACTATATAACTATATTATTGTATTGTATAAATGGTGATTGATTTTATAATTAATTATTTAATCAATCACCACTGACATATTATTGTATTGTATCAATGGTGATTGATTTTATAATTAAATCAATCACCATTGACATATTATTGTAAAATATTTTTGTCTTATAAGAATATTATCATACGTCGTGATATCGTCTTAAAACTACGCATGCGAAGCTGCGGATTTGTCAGCTAGTTTTATTCGTTTTATCTTTAAGTATAACCTGTTTATATGTGTTTATAGAACTTTTTAAATTTTCACGAACTGTACTCATGTTTCTAAGATAAAACGGATCTTTTCGCGCACAGATTTATATCAAAATTATAATTTTCGTTTTCTCAAAACATATATGTTTATGTGTGATAAATGTGTAATATTAGTTTATTTAAAAAAATATAATAAATTTATCTAAAACCTACTATCAAAATAACAACCACAAACGAAACACAAAAGCCCATTAAACTTCCAAAATTAATTACAAGCTCCTTAATCTATGTAGATTCGCTTATTATTTGCCGAGTCCCCAAAAAGCGTATTAACATGGAATCCATATTATAAAACAGATATTTGCATGCAAACAAAGCCGGGGGCAAAAGCTAAGAGTGGAATTATTATGGAGGTCACGTGTGACATCGTCACCTATGTCATACAAATGTCAAAAAAAGCCAATGACATCGGCGCGCCTTGAAATGTTGAGACTTAAAATATCTGGCATTTATCTTGAAATTAACATGTACAGATTTCAAGATTTGATTAAATATTTGGTTCTTGTGATTTCAATGAGTATTGCATTTGAATTTCCAAAACATATTGCTATTCATTACAAAGTTGTGTTGTGTTTTAAAAATACCTTTTTTATTAGTGACGGCACAAGCCTACCTATGTTGTTAAATGGGTACCACTGCCTTTAACAAATGCTTTACCTTATAGATTAGGGCCAACTAAGACTTGGCCTTCATGGCATTAGGTAGTGGTAACCGCTCAACATCAGGTGGGTCATTTCCTTCTGCCATATGTCATGCACGACTCAAGCATTTATTGCTAACAATTTTTTACATTTCATGTTTAATCTTTTAGTATCATATAAATATACATTTGAAGAAATAAACTAGAATATTACGTTTACAGTAAATGAATAAAAACTAATTAAAGGTCAAAAAAGACGAATCATCATCATCATCATCATCCGCAGCCCGACTTCACCCACTGCTGGGTATAAGCCTCCCCAAGTTTGTGGCATCCACCACGATCCTGCGGTAGTTTCACCCGATGTCAGCCCGCGACTCTAACGATGTCTCTCGCTGCCGCACGTCCTACCCTTTTACAGCCTTTCTCGGCCCCCATTCAGTTCAAACTCAAAGTCAAAATCTTTTATTCATTAAAATAACAAGGATCACTTTGAAACGTCAATTTTATTGCCTGTTCCTTCGCGACCAAGCCAGGAAAGAAAGGCAAGAAACAAGGCTGGTTGTTTTATAAATGATCCTTTTAGAATACGCAACAATACAGGAAATAAAATACGTCTAAATTGTAGCATTTTGAACGAGTTAGAGCAATTTCAATCCCTATAAAAGATTTACTAACTTTATTGAGTCTACAAGTGGCAACAGCGAGTTTATCTTTATTTCTAGTATTAAAATTCTGATTATCGCTATTTTTCGTAAACAAATTAATATGCTTGTGAACATCAGATTTTAATACCTGTATTGACAAGGGAATGTCATAATATTTATTTCTTTAAACTTATTGCAAGCTACGAGGCAAATCTCTGTTATAGGCGATGGTTGCCACTTAACATTAGGTGCTTGTTCCATAATTGCATCACCAGGTAGCATAAACAAGTCTGCTCGATTAGCCAACGTTATAGTTAAACTTGAAACCAGGTAAACTGTGGGCTCATTTATATTCAGAGAGTGCCATCACCTCACTTATACAAAAGGTATGAATATTTTTGAGTGCATTCGGTTCTTTCTAAAGCTTCGTTCCTTATTTCTCCTCTTATACCCCAAACTATAGAAATTATCATATCAAAAGGACTGGCACAAGTTTATAACTATGTATAAACCCTTTGTTTCACGTCGTATGGTCAATGTCGTATTGTTACCGTGAAAGATGTTAATTGAGTTCGGGCTTTATTAAAACTGCGTGAAAATTTTATTTAACTTATCTTTGACCGTTAATTCACTCGCAAAGTTTACCATAACATGAATACTGCAAGGCGTACTAATATGAAAAAATGTGATTTAAAATTTATATAAATTTCAATGGAATGCAGTTCGTTGGTAAGCGTCATCACTTGAGAATAGCTGGGCAGATTTGGCAATTTTTTAAAGTGTTCGTAATAGTCTGCATAGTTAGGGAAATAGATATATAGTATAGATAGATAATTCTTTATTATTACACCAAATTACAATAACTTAACCTAGAAAACATAGAATAATACATGGTGGTACAATGGGCGGACTTATCGCTCAAAGCGATCTCTTCCAGGCAACCTTTAGATGGACTGAATTGAAAAAACGTGTGAGGTGGCGGTGTTAAATGAAATTAACAATTTATAAAATTTAGGGAAAATATGGAAAAGTTAGACAGAAAATTTGAAAATTCTCGAATAACTGAGTCTGCTTTGTTCCATGGGATTTTTGTATTAACTGAATACTTTTATCTCCATGAAGAGTAGCATTTCATTAATCTGATTTTTAATATTATTACTAAATATGTATGTAAGTACATATTTATTTAAATAGTAAAGTAAAAAAGTTTTTATTTCTCACAGAAAATATTCACTTGCAATCAACTCGAGCTAGTAGTGATTTAAGAATAATTTAAGAATAAGAATAATTAAACAGGACATACTTAAACATTTGTACTTAAATTTAATAATTTATATTTTAAATTTCTGTATTTATCAGATTAGTTACATGTACAAATGTATGAAGTGACAAGCTCGATAAGATCCTGCCTCCGAACTAGTTTGAGACTGTATCTCGTCGTGCAGATTTATTTTATATATAATATTTATTTATGTATAATTATTGATGTACTACAATTATTATTAATATAATTATGTATTATAATTATATATGTATGTTTTTTATCTAAGCATATATGTATTTAAGATTACGTTATTTTTCTTTTTCTGTTATTAAGTTTATTCCTTTTACACCTCGGCCAATCTTCCATTAAGCAATGATCCTCTCCATCCAAAGGTTGTCTGGAAGAGATCGCTTTGTTAAGCGAGAAGACCGCCCGTTATGCTTCTATTTATTTGTTAATTTTTTTATATCTGCTGTGTCTAGCTTGTAAGGTATAATAAAGAATGTTCATTCATTCATTCATTCATTCAATACCATAGGTATAGGCTATATTCTATTTTGAAATGCGAGGAAAGCCGGGGAGGGTTAGCTTGTACATAATAAATAATGCTGTACATATCACACAGTGCGCTATCTAGCCCCAAACTAAGCAACGCTTGTACTATACCGGCTAACTGATACAATACTCTGTGTATTTGGCTCAATTTTTTTTGATAAAAACAACAAAGTAACAAACTTAATTGATTATTATCTATAGGCATTTTACATTTAGCAGAAAATCAACCAGATTTTTAAACAAACAAAAAAGTAGCAATGAAAAGTGTCAGACTGACGAACGGACAGAGAGATGATTCCCCGACGAAACTTGGAAGCACAAGGTAGGCGTTTTTTTCGAATGGACTTTCTCTCTGTTGGCCTCTGAGGCCGTTGCAGCTTAATCGAACTTTTGGCGAGCGCAGATGGCGCTCCGCCCTGTAAGTTATAAAGAGGCAACTAGCGCAAGGGCTCCACTTAGGTAGAACCTCGGCTTGGGCCTGTGCCTGGATAGGGATAGGAGAGAAACGCCCAGGTACATATTTGTAGATACGCCTACACAAGATTGTGTAGGCGACAACTGAAGGGACTCGTCGACCTCGCTGGCGAGGTCGGTGTATTTGTGAAGTGTTTGCTCTGTATAATGTATATGCCTCCGAAAACTCCTCCACGTCAGCGGAGGTGATTTCGTCATCCGGATCTCTAAGAACGTCTCTGTCGACGGAGGGCTTAAGGAGGTTGGCCGATGGTGCGCGCCCCTATTTATGAATTTTAAAATTGTCGTCTATAAGACATTATCTATATCTATACTTAATATTATAAAGAGGAAAGATTTGTATTTTTGTATGTATGTTTGTAATGAATAAACTCAAAAACTACTGTGCCGCTTTAAAGCATTCTTTCACCATTGAAAAGCTACATTTACCTTGAGTGCCATAGGCTATATTTATTACTAGAAAAGATTAGGGATTCTTACTAAAACTTAAGTAACGTAACCCAAGGTGTAAAAAAATGCCCTAAAACGTCTTTCGTCGCATGCACTGCGGAAACTATTGATGATAGAACAAAAGTATGTTCTACAATAATAAAGAACATATCAATATCTAGAAAAATAATATTATAAAGAGGAAATATTTGTTTGTTTGTTTGTTTGCATTGAATAGGCTCCGAAACTACTGGACCGTTTTTAAAAGATTTTTTTAACTGTGGGGAAGCTACACTATCCCCGGGTGACATAGGCTACTTTTTACCCAACTGCGCAGAAGGAGGGTAATATTTTTATTGAAAAACTACGCGTGCGAAGCTGCGGATTGATCAGCTACTTATTTATAAATACATACATAGAATATATCCAGAAGCAACCAGACCCGGAACAAATTTCTGTAGACCATGCAAACATTTGCGGCGGGAATCGAACCCCTACGTCTCAGCCGGCTATTCACCTACGGTAAGTCGTCTACAGTTTTTCAATAAACCTTTCTAGCTCAAAATCCTTAAAGATAGTTGTAGAGCGCACTAACTGCAGTAGAAAAGTCACATTAATAACGGTCTAGCGAGCATTTCCATTAGGCTTAAGTTAACAAGATCAGAGGGTAGGTACCTCTATCTAGGGTTTATGGTATGAAATTAAAAACTTGTATTATTAGTGTCTAAATCATCACTGTCAAAATCGAAAGGAAAAGACCACAGGGCCGTAGCCGGATACGTTGCTCTTTAATAATCTAATAATCACTCTAATATTATTTGCGAAAGTTTGAATGTTTTGTTGTTTGTTACTCAATCAAGTAACGTAAAGGCGTAACCAAGTTAGATAAAATTTTGTAGAGAGATTATACTTAACCTGGATTACAAAATAGGCTACTTTTTAGCCCACAAATCAGGTCCCAGGGGATAAAAATGGGGTGTCAAAGTCAAGTTGCAACAGCGAGTTTAGCTTTATTTCTAGGTTACCTACACATTTAGTAGTGTAACGCGTACGAAGTCGCGGACAACATTGTATTATAAACGTGAAAGTTTGGATGTTTATTTAATTGTTTGTTACTCAATCATGTCGTAACGGCTAAACCGATTTTGATGAAATTTGGTTCGTACGTAGATTATAACCTGCAAACACATACTCCTTTTTGTTGACAAACAACGCGTGCGAAGCCGTTGGTGGAAGCTAGTATTTCATGTAATATAAGCTCTCTGTTTTTCTGTTTTTCTGTCTCTCTGTTACGTATTCACGATATAACGGCTCGATCGATTTCGATGTATATGGTCACACGGCTACAAATCAAGCTATATTTTTCCAGTATAAGCTGACCTCGCATTCTACGAAAAGCCTACACAATGCGAGGTCAGCTTATACTGGAAATAAAGCTTGATGTGTAGCCCTGTGTACATGTTTAGATTATGACCGGAATTGAAACAGGCTACTTTTACCCGACTGCCCAGAAGCAGGTGATGTTTTTGTTGACAACAACGCGTGCAAAGCCGTAGGCGAAAACTGGTGTTCTATACTTATACTTTAAAAGGAAGTAAATGCACCCTCTAAGATATCATCAACTGAGTTTGACTCCTATAGGTATTAGGTTGTGTAAGGGAACGATACTTTTCAGCACTTCTAGAGCTTAATCTACATATGTTAGGTTAGAGATTGCAGTTATTCTAAATTAAATTTTCCTGTTACATTTTAATAATTTAGTGCAAAATAGCTATGAATAATGTTTTTATATAATATATGTAAATAACCTTTAGATTGATGCCATCTGCCAGTCAAAAAGCCTTCGGTCAACAACCACTGAAAATATTATGAAACACATTTGGATGCATGACACGACATGGTGGTGGCGCACGAAATACAGAGACAACAGAAGACCGGTTTGTATATTGCCCAATACTCCGATACGTTTTCCAAACACTTTAAGCGATAAGACCGCCACTAGTATTTCCGCGTGTGTTGTTTTTGAAGTGAAAACTTCTTTAGGCGCGTTGGGCATTTTTTGAGATGGGAAAAATCATTGAACTCGCGACACTGTTACCGTTACCAACACCTCTGTAAATGAAGTGAAAACTTCTTTAGGCGCGATGGACATTTTGTAAGATGGGAAAAAAACCATTGAACATGCGACACTGTTACCGTTACCGGCACCTCTGTAAATGAAGTGAAAACTTCTTTAGGCGCGTTGAACATTTTTTGAGATGCGAAAAAACCATTGAACTCGCGACACCTTTACCGTTACCGACGCCTCTGTAAATGAAGTGAAAAGTTCTTTAGGCGCGTTGGACATTTTTTGAGATAAGAAAAAACCATTGAACTGGCACCACTGTTACCGTTACCGTTACCGACACCTCTGTAAATGAGGTGAAAACTTCTTTAGGCGCGTTGGACATTTTTTGAGATAAGAAAAAACCATTGAACTTGCACCACTGTTACCGTTACCGTTACCGACACCTCTGTAAATAAGGTGAAAACTTCTTTAGGCGCGATGGACATTTTTTGAGATAAGAAAAAACCATTGAACTTGCACCACTGTTACCGTTATTGACACCTCTGTAAATGAAGTGAAAACTTCTTTAGGCGCGTTGAACATTTTTTGAGATGCGAAAAAACCATTGAACTCGCGACACCTTTA
This sequence comes from Philereme vetulata, assembly GCA_918857605.2. Taxonomy (NCBI): domain Eukaryota; kingdom Metazoa; phylum Arthropoda; class Insecta; order Lepidoptera; family Geometridae; genus Philereme; species Philereme vetulata. The sequence continues at coordinate 1,619,931 of OU975425.1, forward strand.
CCGTTACCGACGCCTCTGTAAATGAAGTGAAAAGTTCTTTAGGCGCGTTGGACATTTTTTGAGATAAGACAAAACCATTGAACTGGCACCACTGTTACCGTTACCGTTACCGACACCTCTGTAAATGAGGTGAAAACTTCTTTAGGCGCGTTGGACATTTTTTGAGATAAGAAAAAACCATTGAACTTGCACCACTGTTACCGTTACCGCTACCGACACCTTTGTAAATAAGGTGAAAACTTCTTTAGGCGCGATGGACATTTTTTGAGATAAGAAAAAACCATTGAACTTGCACCACTGTTACCGTTACCGTTACCGACACCTCTGTAAATGAAGTGAAAACTTCTTTAGGCGCGATGGACATTTTTTGAGATGGGGAAAAAACCATTGAACTCGCAACACTGTTACCGTTACCGTTACCGACACCTCTGTAAATGAAGTGAAAACTTCTTTAGGCGCGATGGACATTTTTTGAGATGAGGAAAAAACCATTGAACTCGCAACACCGTTACCGTTACCGGCACCTCTGTAAATGAAGTGAAAACTTCTTTAGGCGCAATGGACATTTTTTGAGATGGAAAAAAAACATTGAACTCGCGACACTGTTACCGTTACCGTTACCGACACCTCTGTAAATGAAGAGAAAACTTCTTTAGGCGCGATGGACATTTTTTGAGATAAGAAAAAACCATTGAACTTGCACCACTGTTACCGTTACCGTCACCTCTGTAAATGAAGTGAAAACTTCTTTTGGCGCGTTGGACATTTTTTGAGATGGGAAAACCATTGAACTCGCGACACTGTTACCGTTACCGACACCTGTGTATATAAATATCTCGTAATTGTTCAAGTTTTCACTTCTGTCGGCACTCTCGGAGTGCCACTTTTTTAATTTCAGTGTATATACAATAATAAATCGATAACTATCTATCTTCGTTATGTGAACCAAGTGCATGACTGGAAGATAATCGAGCGAGTGTGTCTCAGTTATTGTGAGAGTATTTAATTAGTTAAGTATACCGATGTTAAGTTAGTTATGTTAAGTCCCTATTGTATTGCTGGCAACGAGCTCACCCACATATTGTACATGCGTGGAAGTACACGGTGCGTTTCACCCGCTCGTTTCTTCCACGCACCTGCAAGCATGTGGTTTCTTCCACGCATGTGGAATGAACTTCCTCCGGAGGGTTTTCCGGTGGGCTTCTAAATGAACGCATTCAAGAGAGGTGTAAATAGGGTATTAAGTGGTAGGCAACGCGACTGCAGTACCACGAGTGCTGCAGGAGTTTATAGGCGGCGGTGACCACTTAACATCAGGAGGCCCGTCAGCTTGTGTCTCTACAAGTTTAACATATAAAAAAAAGTGTATATCTGTTGTGATTTTATGTTCCTTTATAATTTAAAATATGTAATTTTGAAAATGAATGTATATTATAATTTGTACTTTTTCTTGTAGTAGTTCTTCCAATGGACATAATGGCTAACTGCAAGTCGCGCTTGGTACTAAGACGCAAGACATTCTGTATATTCAGTAGCACAGCGTGCACTGAACAAAACGACGGGTGCCCCGTTGCATGCCTCGCTATTCCCAATTTGCGGCTGAGACTCAAATTTTGAGCCGGAATTCTGCACCAACCCTGTACATTGTTTATAGAAATACGCAGATGGCGGACAGTATGTAAATATCATGTTTTCATTAACGGCCCGTGACGTGGTATAACGAAGTCTTCCTTGCAAACACGGGTTGTTACACTAGATGGATACTAGATAGTTATGTACATAGGTGTTTCATTATCAGTACACTCATGTTTAGTATTTTGTTTTATTGAAATAAAGATTCTTTACGCATGCTTGACTTGGAGAGTAAGCTGGTGAATGCGTGACGAGAGCGTTACGAAAAGTGTGATTGGGCGAGCCGAACGGAAGTTGAAAGGTAGATAGATAGTGAAGATAGAAAGAGAGAGAGCTACGTTTCGTATAACTGTAGGGGCAAGAGAGAGGAGCGAGCACACATTTTCTTTCTCTCTTTCTCTCATAGCCAGCTCCGTTTCGTATATCTAAGACACAGTGCAGGCCTATTGTCTGTATCACACTATAGGAGCAAGAGAGAGCAGTGCGCACGCACATTTTCTTTCCCTCTTCCTCTGATAGCCAGTGCATGAAATATATATTTATCTCTGTCAGGAGTTCGTTTGCGAGTTTGTTAGCGTTGCGCAAACGGTAATTTTTTGATTATTTTTTGTAATTTAATTTCGTTCTTGAACAATATCATAAATTAATATTTTGATAAAGAAGTTTTACTTCAGTCGTGTGGTCTAAAGCACACTAATTTTTTTTTACTTGAAAAGATCTTTGTTTGACCACAAGCACACCTGGTAAGGTAATGACATGTGATTTACATGCTTGGAAATATGAGCATTATTTTGACAACCTTCTTCAAGATAAATCGAGATTGCTGTACTGGCCAAATACATGCGAGCAGCGGCCGGCAAAAGTTGTATGAAAATCCATATCTGTCGTGGTTTAGCGGCCAAATAAATTACTAATAAATTCATATCTGTCGTGTAATTTAAAAATGGAACGGTCTTTTACTCCAAAACATGGCAACCAAGGAGGTAACTTATCATAGGTTTATTTAAATTTCAAACTGGCTTGCAAATGGCTTGAGAGCTGTTTATTGAAAAATAAAAACAATTGAACACATTAACGCAGAAAAAATTATTGTTGTTCGTTGTTCGTTATTGATTTTGAAGAGTAATTATATTTTTAATGTTTTTTTATAATTTTTGCGTATTATTTGAGAAAAGTACTATAAACAAGTCTTGGTCACAACTAAGCATTGATGGAATTACGTATGTGATGCCTCAGCTTCGCCTCGGCCCACGTTTACAAGTTCGTCCATCAATGCCTTTTTTGCTTGTCGTTGCAGTAATGTACTATTAGATACTTTAAAGATAATTTTAGTATTTAGGAAAAACAGATGACCTACGGTAACGTGTAAGTTTTTTTTTATTAATGATAGTCTAGCGCTTGACCACTACCTCACCTGATGGTAAGTGAAGGTGTGATCTAAGATGGAGTACACTTGCCTAGAAAAAACCTATTAACTCTGGACTTGAAGACTCCAAGATTATACTGGTTTGGAAAAACATACGCCGGAAGTGAGTTCCACTCCTCACTTGTGTGAAAGTTGTGTGCAAGAAAAGTTGAAGCAAATCGTTTGGTACGGCAAGGTGGTATGCCGACCAGGTATGGGTGGTACTTCTCGGTTCGTCTGCTTATCCGGTGGTGAAAGGGGGAAGGGGGGATGAGGTCATGAAGATCTTGCGTACATTCACCAAAATGTATCTTGTAAAAAACTGAAAGTCTGACTACTCGGCGTCTGTGCTCTAGACTTTGTAAATTGGCTTCCACTAGTGAATCATCACCAATAAGTCTAGCAGCACGTCGCTCAATCAATTCAAGCTGATACTTGGCTGAGCCATCCCAAAGATGGCAGCAGTACTCCATACATGAGCGGACTTGTGCTGTGTAGAGACTGAGCAGTTGTCCCTGTGAGAAGTACCGCCGAACCTTAGCTAGGATGCCCAGCTTCATAGCAGCAATTTTGGCCCTAGATTCAATGTGCGAGCCGAAGTTCAGGTTGGACGTGAGCTCAACGCCTAACAAGCTCAGACTTTCAGAAATTATGAGTGGGATATCACAAAAGGTGGGAACGGGATGAAAAGGAGACCGTTTTGCGGAAAACACACCAGCCTGAGTTTTGGAGGCGTTGAACCTGACCAGATTTGCGTCACCCCAGTTAGACACAAACTTCAGGTCAAGGTTCAAACGTTCCACCATATCTGTACGTAGATTGCGGATTTCGTCAGCACTTGCACGTGGACTAGAGAAATACCTTTCAACAACTGTACTGTCATCCGCATACCCATAGATACCGGGTTTCAACAGATCATTGATGTGCAGAAGAAATAGAGTTGCTGAAAGAACAGACCTTTGAGGTACCCCGGCATTGATAGCCAATAGATCTGACGAGCATCCACCAATGACTACTCGAATTGATCGTTCCCTCAAGAAATCAGTTGTCCACATTAGCAGGTTAGACGGCAATCCGTACGAGGAAAGCTTGCTAATGAGACCGTTGTGCCAAACTCTATCGAAAGTTTTTGAAATGTCGAGCGAAACTGATAGAGCTTCCCCGTGCCTTTCGATGGCTTCACTCCAGATGTGAGTAGCATACACTAGAAGATCTCCAGTGGATCGTTTACGACGAAAGCCGTACTGTCGATCACTAAGGAGGTCGTTATCTTCTAGGTATGAAAGGAGTTTGCAGTTAAGGACACGCTCCATTGTTTTGCAAAGAATGGAGGTGATAGAGATTGGCCGGTAGTTAGTTGGGTCAGCTCTAGTACCTTTTTTTTGGAACAGGTTGGACATTTGCAAGCTTCCAGGGTGTTGGTACTTTACCGGTATCTAAAGAGAGACGAAATAGGCGTGTAAGCACAGGAGACAGCTCAGGTGCGCACCTCTTAAGCACCACTGCAGGTATTCCATCGGGACTACTGGCTTTATTAACGTGAAGCGATAGTAGCACTTTGAGCACCTCCTTTTGCTTAATACGGACTTCAGGCATAACTTCCTCACAGCAGAGAAGCGAAGGAGGTATCTCATTAGTGGTAGCGAGACGTGAAGACTCTGCAAAGAGAGATGCAAACAAGTTTGCCTTTTCTTCAGGCGTGTGGGCCAGCGATCCGTCTGGCTTTAACAGGAGCGGCGAAGAAGGGCGACAAAAGTTCGCTTCAACCGACTTAGCTAGAGACCAGAACGCTTTGCTTCCCGGTGGATATGAAACAAGCTTGGTCCCTATTTTTCTAATAATATGATTGAAGCGAGCCGTCTTAAGCACCCTTTTGCAAGACCTTGCAGCCCTGTTGAATGCCTGCTTCTTAGGCCCTACATCTGTAGCCTTATTGTTACGAGCTGTTACCCAGGCAAGATATGCATAATGTTTCTGTGCATTAGCACATCGACATTCAGCATCAAACCAGGAATCTATTTTTTAAGAAAGTAGTTTCTCAGAATATGGGATAAAGTTTTCCATAGCCTGACACACCACTTCCGCCACGGCGTTCGCACAAGATGTAGAGTCGTCTAAAGAGAAACACAGAGGCTGCCAAGGATATGATGCGAAAAAGTTTCGCATCTCGACCCAGTCTGCTGATTTGTACTTCCACACCCGCCGACTGCCGCTGGGGCTGGGGCCAGGTGGGGAGTGTGATGAAACGGACTTCACCAGACAATGATCAGAACTACCTAAAGGTGATGAAACTGATACATTGTAGCGATCTGGATCAGTCGTCAGCAGGAGGTCAAGGCAGTTGGCAGTATGGGTCTCAACATCAGGCACCCTAGTTGCCTCACTTACCAGCTGACAGAGGTTGAACGTGAGGGATAATTTTCGTACCTCTCTTCCAGCGTGGTCGGTGTTTCGGTATGGGTAGAGCCATTCCTGGTGATGGGCATTAAAATCCCCCAAAACCACCAATTGAGCGCTAGGGAATTGTTGCTGAGCCCTGTAGGTCGTCTCGCTCAGATACCGGAAGAGGCTAGATGTTTCTTGGTCTCCGCTGTGCGATCGATAGATTAGATTAAATTAGAAAATTCTTTATTGCACTAATCAAATAATACATAGGCGAACTTAATGCTAATTAGCATTTTCTTCCAGCTAACCTTTGTGTAGTATGGAGAAAGTGGTAGTGCCAGAAATAGGAAAATTTATTCAAACTTTAGCTTAGAAATAAACTTACAAAAATTAAAAATAATAATAATATACATACATAAACGAAATACACAAATATATCTACATAAAGTGTACATAATATATCTACATCTTGAAGAGAGGTGAAGTATTTAAAGAGTTTGGATTTGAAGATTCTCATAGAGGCAGCCTTGCGGATTTCCACTGGAAGAGAGTTCCACAAGCAGATAGCAGTCACAGTGAAAGAGTTAGTGAAGAAAGAAGTGTTATGCTCAGGCGTCTTGAATAAAAGATGTTGAGAAGAACGAGAAGGACGATCAAGTGGAAAAAGAGGAAAAAAACGTTCTTTAAGATAGCAAGCAGACAGAGGATTTTGAAGGATGTTATAAAGAAGACCGAGTATATGAGTATCCCGACGAAACCGAATTTTGAGCCACTTTAACTGTGAGCGGTACTGTGAGATGTGGTCGTACTTTCGTAACCCGTATACATATCTGATGCAGAGGTTTAACAACCGCTCCAGTTTATTAAGTTGCTCCTCAGTAGCGTCGGGATAACACACATCTGCATAATCTAGGATAGGGAGTAGGATATAATTTACAAGAGTAATTTTAGCTGAAAAAGAAAGGAAATTATGCATGCGCTTTAGAGCGTGCATTGATCCATACATCTTCCTGCTGACTTCAGTAATATGCTGCTCTCATGATAAGTTCTCAGTGATGATTAGGCCAAGATTCTTTACTTCAGAGCAGTAAGCTAAGGGGACATCGTTATACGTAACATAAGGGAGAGAGTTTAGATCAAGCCTAGAAATAAAGACCCGGCTGCCAGTAATCATCACTTGGGCTTTACTAGTGTTGATCTGTAGTCCAAATTTATATGACCAAGAAGAGACAGCACGTAAATCCTCAGTCAGGAGGTGTATGACATCATGAATGTCCTCGGGATTGAACGAGAGGTAGAGCTGTACGTCATCAGCATATAAGTGAAATGAAGAAGAACGGAGACCAGAGACCAAAGTATTTATGAAGACAGAAAAGAGAAGAGAGGACAGGACTCCACCCTGCGGAACGCCGGCAACAACATCGGACCAGCCAGAGTACGTATCGTCAACTTGAACACGCTGCTGGCGTCCACTAAGGTAGGACCGAAACCAGTCACAAGCAGATAAGGAAAAGTTTAGGGAGCGCAGAATCGCAAGAAGTATGGAATGATCCACACAGTTAAAAGCGTTGCTGAAATCAAGTAGAGTTAGAAGGGTAAGCTGTCTGTTGTCCATAGCAAATCTAATACCATCAGTAATTTTAAGTAGAGCTGTGCTAGTGCTATGTGCGGAGCGAAAACCTGACTGGAAAGGGTTCAAGAGCGAGTGTGATTGGAGATAAACAAACAGTTGACAATATACAGCACGTTCCAGAACTTTAGACAGAAAGGGAAGCATGGAAATAGGACGAAAGTCTTTAAGTTCTGCGGTAGCTGACTTGGCGTAGAGAATTTTCTCAGTTCCAGTGTCGACCATAACCCAGATGCAAGAAAATTTGGAGTCCTCAAGACCACGAAGACGACGGAAGCAGATATCTTCGCGAGCATACATGCACGTTGCTTAAACTTGTGTTCAAGCACGTATCCAGGGTACGCAAGGTATGCCGCGTCAGATGGACGTTTGATCTGAGTCTCCGTAAGGAATAGCAGGTGAGGTTTAGCGTTTCGAGGTGGTGGTGGACTGCAGCGATATTTGAGTGAGGTCCTCGGATATTGGTGAGGTGCACTTGAAGAGAGAGGACGTGCTTCCGCTATTTAACGTTTCTGCAATTTCTTTGTCTTTTCATGGAGTTGAGTGTAGTTGGTGAGGAGTAGGACGCGGCACTGCTCTACAGACCCTAGGACAACCGGCACGAAGCTGTACCTCAGGGGTACTAGGCGGGGAGACTGCGGGGACGCCCGAACCCCCCCCAGGAGTGGCCATCGGGTCCTCTCATCCGGTCGCCAACCGGCACGATGGAGCACTCCGAGATTTTTCGCGAGACGGTGGGGCAGCCTTCCACAAGTGGCTAGCTCGCTACTTGGGCTCCCTACAACTTGCGGTCGGCCAGCGGAGAACCGTGATTCGGATCCCGCTACCCTCCGCGACCAGTCTCCCGGCACAGCTGAACGTCGGTTCGTCCCAATCCGGCCCGACATTGCAGTGCATGAACTGTCCTGACCCGTACTCACTCGTTTTATGGCTGCACCGAACAACGCACCGGAACACGACCAGGTCGTTTGGCGGCGTGGCTTTGTTCGGTGGGTGGTGACAAGCCACGGCCGAAGCCTACCACCAGAAAAAAAAACTGCTGTTTTGGCACTACCAAGGGGGCACGTGTAGGGATTCTACGAGTTAACACCTACGGACGCGAGCTGTCAGACCCCCCTTTTCAGATGAGAGTTGAGTTTGATAGATGAGAGTTGAATTTGACCGATGAGAGTTGAGTTTGATAAATGTGAGTTGAATTTGACAGATGATGAGTTTGACAAAAAAGAGTTGAGTGTCACAGATGACAGTTGAGTTTGCCAGATGATAGGTGAGAGTTTGACTAAGAGCAGTTGAGTGTGACAGATGATAGGTGAGAGTTTAACTTACTTTATTTGAGAATTGTATTCTTGTCTTTAGGAAAAACAAACTATGGTAAAGTGTTCCAGGCCTTAGCTGTAAGCATTAAGAGCGTACAACCAAAACGGTGAGTGCGAATGGGTGCTAAATGTCTGTCTATGTCTATGTATATTGACTAGGTATGGATCGTACTGATTAGTTGTATTTGTACATTGTGTTATGGATTTAATAAGTAAATAATAAATATCTTAACAATCATGTGTAATATCAAAAACACTGCAGTACTAACCACATAGTTCTTTCTGCTATTTCCAAAAAGATTTCTCTGCCTACCCCTTTGTCTACTCCATGCAGAACGAAACCGTGTTGGGGACTGAATATAGCGGAGCCTGTTAGACTGTTCAGAACAGCTAGGTTACTCGATTACAATGTGGCACTTATGGTTCCTAATACCGCCAATAAAACTAGACCGAATGATGTATATGTGACTGTTGCGGTAATACCATCATAATCATTTACAGCCCATGATTATCCACTGCTGAGTGTAAGCCTCTCTTTATAAACGCCACCCTTCCCGATCCTGTGCTGTACGCATCCAGGAGATACAGTGATGTTTGTCATATTATAATGTCTACCTTAGTAACCAAAATGTATACTCTATAATAAGCACTTATACACGTAAAATTGCAACATATACTTGAGCGAATCATTAATTTCTTAATTAAGTAATCTGTGGATGACGCCGTGAGTTGTATATTAACAGAGACATCGCTGACAAGATGCAGGAGAGTTGGCTGCGATGGTACGGTCACCTGAAGAGGAGGCCACCTGACTACTTAGGGAGTTTGGCACTACAGCTTTCCATCCCCGGTCGAAGATCTAGAGGTAGACCCAAGACAAGGTGGAGAGATGTAGTGTCAAAAGACATGAGAGAGTGCCAAGTTTCTGATGACGACGTCAAGGATAGAGCGAAGTGGAGAAGAACGACCAGGAAAGCTGACCCCACCACCATGTTGGATACATAGCTGGGAAGAGAGAGAGAGGTTGGTGCATTCTGTGCAGAAGTTAGTTCGATTTATGAATAAGTTCTTGTGAATTGTGTGGGTTTCTTTGGTTCAAATTTTTAATAGAGATGAGGTTCCAAATTCAAATCACGCGAATTTCAGTACAACTTTACTCCCGGCTCAGCCGTAGGGATTTAATCACCTGCTTTCGGTGAGGGTTACATGATAAATAATGTCATAATCTAGCTGAAACAAATTTCATAAAAAATATGGTCCAGCCAGAGAAAGAGACAGAGAGAGTGTTTAACAGACAGAGAAACTTTCGAATGTGGTATATTAGTATATACGTACCATATTATTGTATTGTCACCGAAGTTACATTACGTATTTTTTTCAGCTTAATCGGTTGGATGAAATTGGTTTAAAACTCAGTTAAAGCAAGATTTACCACATACTGACACAGTTAAATAAAAGCTTCTAATAAACAAAAACTCACAATTAACTGGAGTTAAAATATTAAGAACCGAAGGTAGCTAGTTAAAGCCGTATGTAATGAACCAACGGTTTTAAGGAAGCTGTTTTCCGGTGCCCAAAAAATAAAAAAAGGCTCTCTTTTGACCCGGTGGTAGATATTGGCTCGCGCAGATTCAATCAAGAGCCGCTTGTTTTGTGGTCTGGTAATTGGACTGGAACAATAATTGACCCTTTGGATTCATTCTGTATTCTTTACTAGTTTCCGCCAGCGGCTTCGCACGCATGGTTTGTAGACAAAACATAGCTTATGTGTTAATGTAGAATATAATGAGCTTCGCACTAGGTGTAACACCTGTATCGCGGATGCCCTGTATAGATTTGCAAAAGTTAAATAGATATTATATGCGAGACCAAATCGAGTACCTAAGTATACATTTTTACTATTATGAGAACAGAGAAACCAAAAATAAATTTAAGTTTATTTTTACTAGCCCATACTGTCCCACTGCTGGGCAAAGGCCTCTCCCTCTTCCTTCCTTCTTCCTAAATTTAAGTTTAATAACGGTAAAAGATAAGCAGAATATTATAGCATTACAAAACTACTAAAACAAAAAATTGGGGACTTATGTATAAGTGATGCATTTGAGCGATTTGAGCGTGTGTGTGTGTTGTGTGGGTGTGTGAGAGGGGGGGGGGGGGAATTTGCAGGTGTATGCTCGTGGCGTTATTGCTAGCTCATTTCCTGATCTTTACTTTAGCACTATATAAAGAACGCTGCATGATAATCTACGTACCTGCTAAATTTAATCGAAATCGGTTCAGCCGTTACGACGTGAAAGAGTAACAAACATCCACACTTACATCCATACAAACTTTCGCGTTTATAATATTTATGGGGATTGTATACAAATTGATTACAGACAAAATAAGCTTACAGAATTGACATGTGCAAAGGCGAGCTTATCCCCAATAAGAGTTGATTATGAGGTGAGATTCATGTTGGTTTATTGTGTTAAATTTAAACCAAGCAGCGTAGGACAGCCCCCTACTAGAAAAAATAAATAATTGAAAATTTAAACTTTTTTTTGACACGACATATGGACAAAATAAACCGAAAGATGATTATTACTGATTAACCGGTGTTAATCGCGTATGTACCTTTTTTATTTATTATCCCAACATTTCGACTGTGTTGCAACAGCCGTGGTCGCGGGCAGACTGGAGTACTAAAAGCTACCGTCGTGAAGTGATGGAAGCTGCAGCAACTACCCTCACTTGGTCTTCAAAGTCTTTTAATCATTAAAATCACAAAGATCACTTTGAATCGTCAATTTTACTCTTTGATCATTCACGACCAACCCAGGAAAGAAAGGCAAGAAACAATATGGTTGTTTTTTAATGATCCTTTTAGAATACATAACAATACAGAAAATAAATTACGTCTATATTGTAACACTAGCTGTTGTCAGCGGCTTCGCATGCGTGGTTTACCAATAAAAGTAGCCTATGTGTTAATCCAGGTTATGATCTACGTACATACCAAATTTCATTGAAATCGGTTCAGCCGTTGCGGCGTGAAAGAGTAACAAACATTCATACATCCATACATACAAACTTTCGCGTTTATAATATTAGTAGGATTGTGAACGAGTTGGAGCAATTTCAATCCCAAGTTTTTCTATCATCTACATAGTCCAATATTTTATAGTAGGCTTTTATAGTAGGCTTTTATATGAAATAGATAAGAACATGGTGACATAGAAGTAATGATAGTTCTTGACTTCTGACTCTAAGAATGAAAGATGGAAAGACGACCTACTAGAAGCCGTTGGGTGCAGGGAAATGCGAGCAGACGCTAATCGAGTGTGTCATTGATCGCTTAAACCCAACACATAACTTAAACGTATGTTTTAACAGTTTGTTGCTGAATAGAGCATTTGCGTTCCCGGCATCAATTGTTTTTTTTTCACTACTAAACCATGGCCTCTTTATTATTAAATAGAAATAAGATTTTTTTCATGCAGGTTGTATTTTATTTCTTCTTATTTTAAATAAATAATAAATATAGCTGGATTCTCACAGCGCCATCTATCCCCAATCTAAGCAGAGCTTGTACTATGGGAATCAGATGACTGATTGAATACATAAATACTTTTTTTAAATAAATACGAATAATATATAACACATTTAGACCCGGAACAAATATTTGTACATCATGCATACATTTGTTCCATCGAATCGAACCACGGAGGCAACGGAAGTCGTATTATTTATTTATTTATGAAAATATCTAGAACGGCCTTGGCCAATTATACCAATACTAATTACAAATATACAATATTTACAATACATGTCTTATTGATAAAATTTGTAAAATAGGAGTTATTGTCACAGTTAATTTATAAGTGTCAATATTATAAAAAATGACAAAAAATAGATTATAAACAAATAAAAAAATTTTATTAAAAAATATATATTTCAAGCCATTGACTCATACAGGTTAGGTTACAAATAGAAATAGAAATGAAAAAGCAAGGAATAATATAAGCATAAACATCCACAAACTCTTCTCACAAAACCTCAAGCACTCGAACATTATCATCTTCCATCCGTCCGCAAACACATCGCATTCAGGGCTTGCGTCCAGGAGGGCATTGAGCGCAGAAAGGGTTCGCGGGATGGGCGACTGAGTGCGCGCGACTGTTCGGTAAAATGACTCCGAGAACAATATGTGCCTCCTACTGCGGCGGTAATTGTTGAGAACCTAGAACCGCAAGAGTTCATGGAGATCAGGGGCATCTATCTTACAATAAAAAACCTTGTTAAGAATGCAATAAGCGTCATTCAATTATCAAATTTACTTACGGCCGTAAATCACATATACGGAGCCGATATTGAGTTAACAATGACCAACTTATGACTAGCTCTGTGGCGCAGTGGGCGAATAGCCGGCTGTGACGCAGGAGGTAGCGGGTTCGATACCCGCCGCGAAACAAATGTTTGCATGATTTACAGATATTCCGGGTTCCGGGTTCCGGGTCTGGATGTTTTTCTATATATTATGACAAGTATGTATTTACAAAAAAAAATATATAAGTATTCTATCAGTTATCTAGTTCCCATATCTGCTTAGTTTGGGGCTAGATAGCGATGTGTGACATGTCCAGCAATATTTATTTATTTATTTTATTTTAACTTTCCATCCTTCAAAATCCTCTGTCTCCATGCTATATTATAGAACGCTTGTCTCTTCTTTTTCCACCTTCTTATACTTCTTTTTAAACAAAAAATCTTTCGTGTCAATGGCTATTTAAATTCTAAATTTGATTAGCCCAATAGAGAGCAACTTCCACACCCCTCTCTGTTGCCTGGTACAAGTCATTCCATGTGCAGGTGGTTGGGCATAGAGGACATGAGAGCAGGTGGGCCATTGTTTATGTGGTGGCAATGACACTGGCTCCGGAATGGATCGATGTAGCCACACTTGCCTAAATTGTCTCGGCAGCGGCCAGCTTGAGTGCACAACCGGTTTAGGGACTTCCAAATTGGCCATTGCAGCTTGTAGCCGGAAGGAAGATGCTCCGCTGGTGGAATGTAATCAGAAAGGGCAGTGTGATGGGAGGACCATAATTCAAGTCTTGCTACTGCCGGGCTTCTGTCCGTGGGATTGGTGGATCAGTTGGCCGGTCGTCAGTTTCCTGCTTACTTTTTTCAACACTGCAAGCAATCTCACGGCGAACGCTTAGCGATTTTTCCATCTCATCGTCCTTCTCGTTCTTCTCAACATCTTTTACTCAAGACGCCTGAGCATAAAACTTCTTTCTTCACTAACTCTTGCACTGTGACTGCTATCAGCTTGTGGAACTCTCTTCCTGTGTATATCCGCAGGGCCGCGTCTATGGGAATCTTTAAATACAAACTATATAAACACTTCATTATTCTTCAAGATACCCAACAAATTAAGCACTTTATGTAGGTATTTATGTATTTCGTTTATATATGTGTATTATTACTATTTTTTGTAAGGTTATCTTATGATACCTAAGCTAAAGTTTGTTCACTTATCTATTTTCTGGCACTACCACTTTATCCACACCACACAAAAGTTAGCAGGAAGAAAATTCTAAATAGCATTAATTTTGCCTGTATATTATTTTATTAGTTCAATAAAGAATTTTTGAATCTAATTTAATCTAACTTTCAAAGCAAGAGTGATGGAAATACTATTAGCACAGTCTTAGATCAGAATATTCGTGTGTTACGCCACAGGAACATAAAAAGCACTAGATAACAAGAAAGGCACTTACACGCGAACAAAGGTACATTAGATTTTTTCCACTGCATAAAGGTAGGATGTACTAATGTGCGGTAGATAAGTGTTGAATAGGATTTTTCAACTAATAAAAACTGTTAAAAATTAAGTATGTGACTCAGTAGAAAATCTTGAAAATTAAATATATAATTACTGATTTAAACGGGTATTTATCGCGTATGTACCTTTTTTATTTGCTATTCCGACGTTTCGATCGTGTTGCAACAGTCGTGGTCGAGAGCGGACTGCAACACAGTCGAAACGCGATAAATACCCGTTTAAATCAGTAATTATGTACAGAGATCGCGAAAGTTTGAAAAATACAATTGATTATAGGGATGATTACAAATATTTTGGGGAGATCTTTGCCTAGAAAGGAAAGCGATAGGTTAGTTAAAAGAAAGTTATACAAGGTTATAGTTGACCGCCCATTGTACTTAATTTAAATATGTGTATTTAATTAGTGTTTTAATCGATATAATATTATGGCTCTATATATGTAATGTGCAATAATACTATTTCTTTATTTTTTTATTCATATCTTATTATAATTATATATCAACTAGCGACCCGCCCCGGCTTCGCACGGGTGCAATGCTGATACTAAATATACTACATATGGCCCGGTTATTAACATATATTATTAACTGTTATTTGTCATATATTTTAGACATATCAATATTATACAATGTAAATAGTGAATAAATACTGCAAACTAAATTTTCATTTTAATATTACCTACTTAAACTACCATAAGAGTAGTAGACAACTTGTGAAAGGGTGAAAGGGCAGTACTACCACCGTACTCATTTCTGCCGCCAAGCAGCATTGCTGTATTTCGGTTTGAAGGATATGGTTCCAGGTGAAATTATAGACACGTGAGGCTTTACACCTGTATACCTCAAGTTGATGGATGCAGGGCTGTGTATTGTAGGGCACGTATATAAGGTGCGTGACCTATGAGGCAATACTTTGATAAAAGATGACTACCACTTAACATCAGGTGGGCCATAAGGTTCTACCTACAAGACGTATAACAATTCTCAACACTGGACATCAGACGTTTCTATTACCGATCAATATTGTTGTTCTTAATTAAAGAGTATTAATAAGGAAAAAGATAATTGCACTGTAACTCGTTGGGAAAACAATCCCAACGAGTTACACTTTGACTCGTTTGGGTGTAACACGTTGGGAACCCCCCAAAGTTAGTTGCTGTTCTCATGGTATCGATATCATTTATAGTGTTTCATTTCTTTATAGAACCTGGTCTTTGACCAACATCCAAAAGTATGACTTCAAGTTTGCCAACGTGCGATGGAGCGCAGCATACTCGGATTCTCGGATATTGACCGCATACGGAACACCGAGCTGACTCACACACGACAGCCAAACTCAAGTGGGACTGGCCTGGTTATGTATGCCGTATGTCGGGTGATCAGTGGGCTAAGCTCACCCCGAGACAGTCCGAAGACGTCGCGGCAGACCAAAGAAAAGATGGAGGGACGAGCTCACTAATTTCAGAGCAGGTTGGACTATCTTAGCGCCTAAAAGAAGTGTCTGAAAAGAATGGGGGAGGCCTTTGCCCAGCAGTGGGACACAGTGGACTGATAAAATTAATAATACTGAATATTTATAGAAGAGTTGAGGATCGGGCTTAAAGGCGCACCCTGGGAGAGACCTACGTCCAGCAGTGGACTGTTATAGGTTGATGATGATAATTTATAGATAAATAACATCTATTTTAATTGGAACCATCATTATAAAAAAAAACTAGGCATATATTTTTAAAGTCAATACCAATGCAAGTAATGAACTATTTGATTGGCAAAATGACGATTAAATTCGACAAAATTGTAACATAAAATTGTTTGCCTAAATCGTTTAGTCAAATAAAACAATCAATTGTACATTGACGAACTCGTACCGCTGCCAAAATTTGCCTACATTTTATTTTTTAAATATTTTTATTTGTTTTTTGTGTGTGAAGTAAAGCTAAAGAATAGCTTTTTGAAAGTTGCTTGCACTTGCACTGCAGTACTGTTGCTTCAAAAGTTACGAGTAAATCTACGAAAAGCCTCTTCTACCCAAACTTATCCCTTCCAAGCTACGGCGTAGACCCTCTACGTCTCGTAGCTCCATAGAGGGTCTACGATTATTAAGCCGTTTGTTCACTAAAGCGGGTTTGATTCCCCAACTTATCCTTTTTACGTACGCTTTAATATAAAGTGATGTATGACGTCATATTGTGTAGCTCACAATGGTTTATGGTGGGTTATGTTTTATGGCTAGAGCCGTGTTGGCCTAGTGAGTAAACCAAAGTGGCAAATGATGACCGTTGGGACCGAACAATTCTCGAGTGGAGACCACGCACGTGAAAGCACAGTTTAAGACGACAGTTATACTGAAAAACGACCTAGTAAAGGTTGCTGGGAGCCATTGGGCGAAGGCTGCATCAGTCGCTCTGGAAATCTATGAAAAGGGCTATGAGGTAGCAGGAGACGTCATGTGGCTGGTATAGTGATGATTTATTAAATGTAATCATTTGATCACTACTGATGGTAAGTGATGGTGTTCTCCAAGGTCACACACTAATCTAAACTAAGGAGCCCACTGAATCCCAGTGCTGGGCAAAGGCCTCCCTTCCCATCTTACATTCATCCTGGTGTAGGACACCGCACTGTAAGCGGCAAGATATTTTATGACGTCAGAAAGCTACCTTTCTTGTACTTGACCTCCAAAATGCAGGGAATCCTAGTGAGGAGGTCAAAGTTAATGCACAACATTATTATATAATTATTACTTACTAGCTGACCCGCCCGCGGCTTCGCATGCATAATATTTTAATAAAAATATTACCCTCCTCTTGCTCACTTGGGTAAAAAGTAGCCTATGTCCTTCCCCACGATATAATCTATCTCCTTGCCAAATATCATTACGATCCGTCCCGCCGTTTAATGAAAAGGTAACAAATAAATTAACAAACAAACAGTTACTTTCGCACTTACTATGTATTTTTATAGCTTCCTCTTGAACCAATCTATCTATTGCTAAAATGTACATTAAAATTCGTTGAGTAGTTTAAAAAATCTAAAGTAACAGACAGCGGAAGTGACTTTATTTTACAATATGTAAAGGAAAAGCTGGTTTTTATAATTTCCAAATGATTAAGTATACATAAATAATATAACTAGCAGCTTTCTCTCAAATTGTTTATGACATCTTTTCTGGTTCCAATAAAAAGTTTATTTCTTTTAATTATTACTTGTGGCTATAACGGCTTATGGATTATATAACTAATGACACTTGCCTAGAAAAAAATCAAATCCGTTATAGTTACCAACCTACCAGAAAAAATAATAATTTTATACTTAAAAAACTTTCGTGATTGATTTTCAATCATTATTTTAAATACGGGATATACCACGTACCGTTTTACCGGTGTTTCGACCGACAATATTTCGGTTCAATTCGTAAAGCTTCATCAGGGTGAGTGCGATCCGTAGACAGGGGGGGGGGGGGAGATTGGGTCAACGAAGGCCCAGCGTGTTGACAGGCTGTGTCATCATCATTACATCACAGCTGCTCTCTTCGGTAGTTCTTGGTACAGGCAAACACACAAAACTAAATATGTCTCCACCAGGTGCACTCACTCTTCTGTCACTTGAATCATGAAGACCTGGTTTCCAGGCTGGTGGTAGAGCCCATCTTCTATCTCTGTTAAAGTTCGGCACACGACTTATTTCTATCGCCTCTCGGATGTTGCGAGGAACGAAGAACTTCTCTCTCGCTAAGACCCGGGCCTTGTCGAAACGTCTGTAGTGCGTCGAATCAGAATTTTGGGCATGTTCCGCCACTGCAGAGCTGTTGGAGTCGACATTCGACATTGCACGTATGTGCTCAGTCAACAGATCGCACTCACCCTGCTGAAGGTTCACGAATTGAACCGAAACATTGTCGGTCGAAACACCGATAAGACGGTACGTGATAAATCCCATATTTATAATAATGATTGCAGTTTTATAATACATTTTTTTCATAAATTAATTTCAAACACCGATTATGAATTGTGTAAGTCAAAACACAATTCATAATCGGATCCGCAAGCAGATTCAAATGAGCCCAAACACTAGCAGCCTACTTTAATCCATTCAGAAGTTCCGTTGTCTAGCATCCGTCTCCATCATGAGACCTCCAATGTATCATATTATTGCATTGTCACCGAAGTTACATACGTATTACAAATTTCAGCTCAATCGGTTGAGGGGAACAGGTTTAAAATTAAGTTGCAAGATTCCATACATACATACATTGCAAGTTAATAAAAAGGTTTTAAAAAATGATAGGTTTAAAAACAAATACATAATAACGTTATATAATTAATATATAAATTAATCCTTCATATACAAAATGTAATATATGAGCACTATAATAATTAATAGGTCAAAATTAGTAAAAAAGTTTTATTTTTTAAAAAAGAAGATCATAGTTGTTTTTTTATATTCACAAACTTATTTAAATTATATAACACTTTTCCTGGAAAATATAGTTATGAGGGTAGTTTAAACTCTTTTCACAATTATTATTATATAAAATAACATTTTGGCAAGTCCAATAACCACACCACTTAGGGTAATAACAGTTTAAGGTATAAGCTTAATGCGGATTATTCAATTCATTCAGTCTATGTCTCAAGCTCGGTTATAATCTTTCAGTACCTGTCTTTCATCGAAATCCGTTCAGCCGTTTAGTTCTCGAAACGTAACAAACAGACAAAGACAGAGAGACAGTGACTCTCAAATTTATAATATTAGTATTCAGTATTTTATTGCGTTCATACAAAGTGGATTAATACAAATCTTAGATGTCAGATCTTATTCATTATTAGAGAGTCCAGCATTTCATTATGTACCCTGCAAGTTAGGATGTTGCAATGTTAAAGCTAATTGGCAGGTCTAATGGACTTTAAATTAAGCGATTTTACGTTTTGAATTAGATTGGTTAGTGAAATCGTTATGGATGTGTATCATCTTTCCTCTCGGTTTGTAGGAGTGATTTTAGCAAAAGGGACGGAAATGTGTAACATGAAACCGGGACAGTTCACACTATTGGATTTGACCAATGAGCGTGCGTGGTGGTCAGACGATACACATCATATGTAACTACTGTAAGGCTCGTAGTTTTTTGTAGAAAATTATTTACATGTATTGTCGTTAAAAAGGTGGTCTGGCGTGTAGTATTTTTTTTTTACTTTAAACGGGGCAATGCAGTTAGTAACTTGACAATACATTTTTAGGGTTCTGTATTTGAACTTAGAATTCTTATAGATACGTCATGTTAAAATTAAATAAAACAAAATTAGTTCAATACTCAACTAAAAACTTCACAGTTTATAAAGATCAAAGCATTATTACTAGTATACTACGTGTTTTTGTTATGTTTGACATTAAATAAAAACACGGGTAGGACTGATGGTGATGGCTAGTATTGTTGTAAAATAGTTTTTTTCAAATTAATTTTCATGAAATATTTTTATGGATAAGGAGGATAAGGAGGTGCAATAAGGAAAATATCTATCTATCTGTTAAACTGAGTAAGTGTCGCAAAGGCGCCGCCGATGTATGTTAAAAACTATTTATTGGAAATGTATCGATTACTAGATATATTCAAGCTACCGGTATTAAACCAATCTCTTAAATCTGTTAATATGATTCTGCATATTTGTTCTAAATTAATGTCGTGAATGCGGTGACAGACTATAAAAAAACATCCAGACCCGGAACAAATATCTGTAGATCATGCAAACATTTGTTCCGCGACGGGAATCGTCTTAGCCGGCTATTCGCACACTGCGCCACGGAGGTCGTCAAAGGTCGGAGGTCGTTAAAAGCATCCACTTTATTTATAATGAACTTGTAAAAAGGCTATAGCTTGCACCGCATCTGAAATAGCAGTGCAGCTTAGATGCAATTTCGGGTGCGCGGTGCGGCCTCTAATAGAATCCCTCTTTACACGAACTTGCTGATCCCTGTTTATAGCTCTAAATATATTATCTACTAAGCTACCTAATCGTTAATACTATATTTTGGGATAGAAACTATGAGATGTTTTAGGAAAGCAATTTTGAAAACGGAACTTTGGTAGACAACACAGGCAGACGCAGAATATTACGTTTGTTTCATATTTTTTTTGCTATTATATATTACGTGTTTTTCTAACTTTCGCGATCACTGTACATCATTACTGATTTAAATGGGTATTTATCGCGTGTGTATCTTTTTTATTTATTATCCCAGTCTGCCTGTGACCACGACTGTTGCACCATAGTCGAAACGTTGCTGGGATAACGCATAAAAAAGGTACATACGCGATAAATACCCTTTTTAATCAGTATATATTATCTATAAAATCTATTTATAAATCTAATCTAATCTCTATCTAATCTAATCAAGTTTTCTATAAGCTACGTTTTCTATACGATTTGGTGGTTTGTGTAGAACGTAAGAAGGATATACCTAGTTATTTTTGCTGATGACACAACGGTAATTGTAAGTGACAAGATAAAAGATAATGTTTGTATAAATCACACAAAGCCTCCATATTGAAATTCAGTACAAGTTCACTCCCGGCTCAGCTGTAGGGGTTTAATCACCTGCTTTCGGTGAGGTTTTCATGATATATAATTTGACATTGTCGAGCAGGTGGTGTGAAAAAGCTATTTAATATAGTTCCTGATAAAATAAATTTGATAAAAAGTGACAACCAGTTTGCTGGGCAGCTCAAATTGCTGCTTTTAAACAAAACACTATACAGCGTCAGAGAATTTATGGAAAATTTTTATAGCCTAATAATTTATTTTTCATCCCCCCCATCTCGGAAAGAGTATTTTTGCTCTTCGATATCTGAGGGCAAAAGCTATTTTTATCTGCTAGAAGATAAAGTAAATTGAATTTAGAACATCGTGTGCACTAAGTTTGTGAATTCAAAACATCATTATACCTATTTACTTCTACCTCCATGGTGCCGAATTTATCATACAACCTTTTTTAATTTGTTAAAAAATCAGACTCGGAACTTTCTTGGTGTATATTTTTTATGCATTTAGTCATTTCCTCGCTGAGGTGGGATGAAAAGTTATGTGTTTCACTCGAGTGCAAAGATTTTTCACCTCGTGCTCTTTTGATTCCCTCGCTAACGCTCAGGATTCTAATTTTTAATCACTCGTTGCGCTCTTGATTCAATTTTAGAATCCTTATCATCAACATTGAGCACGCAGTTAAAAAGCACTCTTGTATAATTAATAAGCAATTTATTTTCATGAACTCTAGTTTTGAGATTTATCTTAATTATTATGATTTAATTGTGTGCTTTTAATATTAATTTTAATGTAATAATCATATTTAATGGTGACTTTAATATCAAACAATATAGATAGTGTTTAATTTAATTAAGTCAATGCCTAATTGAATCTATGCCTATATTCATCACTATGAGTAGTAAAATTAAATGTTTCTTTATTGCAATAAGGCTACGAGATATCATCTAATCTAATCTAAAGTGGACGCTGGATCTCACTGCTGGGTAAAAGCCTTCCTACCCTTCTTCCATTTATCCCGTTCTAAGGCTTCTGTCGACCAGTTAGCACCACAGAACATAAACAACAATAGAACTAGCATGATGACTTTTCACTATGAAAACCAGTGTAGCCAAACTCACACATGTAAAAACTAACACACTTAGAAATAGAAGTTATAATTAGTTGAAAGAGAACGTTCAAAAAGACATAAAACCATAAAACTAATTTTACGGATATAAAACATTAGCCACTAAAGGAACATGGTTTAAAATTCAATAAAATAAATAGTAATAAAAAATTAAAGTCTACTCTGCAAAAGATGGCGCTTTAGAAAATATTTTTATTTTAGTCTCTATTTATTAGAAATAAGACTGATAATGTAATGGCTGTTACTTGATTACCCACAAAACAAAGCCACTCAACAACAGATGGCGCTGTCGCTAACGATTTTTGTTATAGTCCCTAACAGCAAAGAATAAGATTGATAATGCAATGGCTGTTACTCGTTTGTCCAAAATACATTGCTACTGCCTTAGTGATGTACCTATGAGGATACAAGACGAATGTATCGATATCGATTATCACCTACCTACTATGGATAACAAACCGTTGATCGGGTAATTGGTTCTTAATTTTTGGGAACAGAAAAAAGTCACACGGTGCCAGGTCACTCTGTATGCTGGATGACTCATAAGTTGTAGGTACGTTTTTTTAAATTTTTTATGTCTTGCGCCTTGGGGAAACTGAAAACAGAAGTTATTATATTATTTCACACCGTAGGTCTTAAATACATTCAGAAAATCATCAATAAAATAACAAAAGGAATTAACGCCCTAAAACTTATACACCTGTTAATAGGGGGTAACTAATTAAAGCTATCGATAACACATTCATCAGTATATTGGGGTCTCATTCCTAATTGAGTACCTTAAGTTGAGGTTTAAGAGAAACGCGACCTTAAAGAGTATGATTCACAGTCTATTTTGTTTGACGATTTTGCATTTTAAACATAACTAACAAATAACAATAAAATAATACTTACCGGTGATAGGATAATATTTACACTCCAAAACGGCACAATATGGCATATTTATATTTTTTTGAAGTACGTTTACCCCACAGTAATTGAAACACGACTGAAGTGAGCGAAGCTTGTAGTGCGCGGAACTCCGCGTACTTGGTGTTACGCGGGCTCCGCCTACTTACGACTTCTATTGTTTATTGTGTTCTGTGGTTCGCACTATGCGCGTCAAGTTCATCCCGCCATCTCCGCCTGGGCCGGCCACTCGTTCTCACGCCTTGTGGGACCCACTCGGTTATCTTAGCCTACATGTCATCGCGCATTCGAGAAACGTGTCCCGCTCAGTCCCACTTCAATTTGTCTGTCTATTGCGTGACGTCGGATATTTTTGTCTTAGAGCTTAGTATGGTGTTTTTATGCGGTATGTGAGTCTAACTTTCATTATAGTTACGCTCCATCGCCCTCTGGCAGACCCCAAGTTGGGGCTTTTGAAGGTAGGTAAGAATAGGAAGAGTAAATAATAAATTAAATAATTAACATTGCTGGACATTTGACACAGCGCTATCTAGCCCCAAACTAAGCAGAGCTTGTACTATTGGAACTAGATAACTGATAATATAATCATAATAATAAATCTTTATTAATTTTTTCATATTGCTAAGATTAACATTAGGGATTAATATCTACTTATAGGTTAGATTTTATACATTGCCTGAACTAGGAAAACCTGTATCTCAAGCGAAAAAGGCTGGACTGGCGTAACTTATGAATACTCAAATTAACAAAACTTAGAATCTATTTACATAATGAAGAAAAATAAAAATAACTAAATAAACTAGGTGCAAACATGGAAGGTATGAGATACTTATAGGACTTATAGAATACTTATATACTTTTTTTTTGTAAATAAATAAGAAACAACCAGACCCGGAACAAATATCTGTAGATCATACAAATATTGGTTCCTCGGCGGGAATCGAACCGGCTACCTCCTGCGTCTCAGCCGGTGTTCGCCCACTGCACCACGGAGTCATCAAAATAATGCGAGATATATCATACACCACTAAATTTAGTTATATTATGTTCTGTGCTACTTTCATGGGCATACATTTTTCTATTCCTTTCAAAAGCGAATTCGTAGGCAGAGTCAAGTATAAAAAGAATATAAATTTTTCCTCACGATTTTATTCTTTGTCCATTAAACGCAATGCCTATTGAATGTGAAACTTACAATTTAAATAAAAATACACAACTGTCCTTGATGTGAATTCAGACCGAATTTGGTTTTTAAAGGTTTGGAGTAAACGAAGTATTGTTTTTAACAAAAACTTAATCCATATAAATAGTGGTGTTATCACTTAAAGTGATTTCTTGTGACTTCCTTTTTATCAAAGAAGAACTAATTACTACGTGCTCGAGCCGTCGTACAGTGCGGACCTCTCTGGGGCGTCGTTACGCTGCCCGTTGAATATACGAAGATTCGATCGTCGTTAGTGGTCGAGGCAACATCGCCTATAAAAGGCTCCTCAGATCGCGCGGCACGCATTCGATCATCGTTAGTGGTCGCCGCTATAGCATGCAGCGGCCACACCTTAGGAACCTAGGCTGGTAGAGGGGGGCTCGAGTGCCGAAACACTTTGTTGTAGCAACGGCGTGTTTCGGCCCTCGAGTCAGCACGGTCACTCCCCGTGCTAGTGCTCGTTGCTTCGGCGTCAACGCAATCCACCTCAAGTGGCGAGGCAACCAGGCAACTGTAGAAGGCCTGAAGGTAGCGATAGGAGTTTTTATCGTTGCCAGATACTGCGTCCTGTTCCCTTCCAGTCGTAGCGGTTCTCCGTTCCACTGGGTCAAGGGAAGTAAGGAGGAGAGGGTGCATCTGTGTACGGCGCGCACACTTATGCAACTTAATATATCCTGCGCATCTGACTTGGCTTTGTCATTCCGAGTTTAAAAAAGTCCTGGGCTTGGTCTAATACCTGGACACGGGTGGCCTAAGGAGAGGAGAGTGGTCGCTCTAGCACTGCATCGGGGTGACAGTGTGGTTCGGCAGCACTCTTTGAGACAAAGCAGCTTTATTTAGAGAGGCACTGCTTTCCTCGCTCAGCCGGGGAGGGGGCTAGAAAAGGTGCCCCAAACAAACGCTCATTCCTCGCAATAAGAATAAATCTAAAAACATGCAGATGAATATGACTTTTGGTGCGTGGAATGTACGTACTCTTTTAGACCGACCCAACAACCTCTGCCCAGAACGTAAAACCGCCATTGTGGCTCGCGAGCTCAAACGCTATGACGTCGACATAGCCGCTCTCAGCGAAACACATCTAGCTGACGAAGGTGAGCTTGTTGAACGTGGTGGTGGGTACACTTTCTTCTGGAAAAGCAAACCAGCTTCTGAGCCTAGACGGTCAGGAGTAGGCTTTGCTATTAAAACTACTTTAGCCTCTAAGTTGGAAGAACATCCAGTTGCTATCTCTGATCGTGTCATGTCCTTACGTTTCCATCTTCGAAACAATAAATACTTAAATGTTATCAGCGTATATTCGCCAACACTCGACAAAAGTGATGACGTCAAGGACAAATTTTATGAGGAAGTGTCAGAAGTGCTGACTAAAATCCGGCGCTGTGAGAAAGTTTTGCTTCTTGGCGACTTTAATGCTCGCGTCGGACGTGATTTTGAAGCTTGGCCTCGGGTGATAGGGCGACATGGCATTGGTAACATGAACAGTAATGGGCAACTGTTACTAAGCCTCTGTTCCCAATTTCATCTGGGTATTACCAATACCATGTTTAGACTCCCAAATAAATACAAAACTACCTGGATGCACCCAAGGTCCAAGCATTGGCATCTTATTGATTATGCTATAGTCCGTCAACGGGATATAGCGGATGTCAAAGTAACGAGAGTAATGAGGGGCGCAAACTGTTGGTCGGATCACCGACTTGTTGTTACAAAACTATTTTTGCGTCTTAGCCCTTGCCGTAGACCTCGCAGGGCTAAGCCTAACTGTCTTCATCTGAAAAAGCTAGAGTCTGCTGAAATATTGGCAAATTACAGGGAAGCTGTCAATACCTTTACAGCAGGCATACACCCCGAAGATGAACAGTTAGACGAGGGCTGGAAACTGTTAACTACAAATACCATCAATGCGGCTACTGAGATCTTAGGCCAAAAACCTCGTGTCTGTGAAGACTGGTTTGACGAAAATGATAATACATTGACAGTCGCCCTAGAAAAACACCGCCAGCTCCTTCGAAAGGGAAATCAGACAACTGCTTCTGAAAAAATAAAGGAGAGTACGAGCCAAATAAGGAGACTAACTCGAAACGCAAAAGATGAGTGGTGGCTGAACAAGGTTCGCTATATTCAGTGGCTTGCTGATTCGAATAGACTCGGCGATTTCTTTAACGAGATTAAAAAGTTAGTAGGAAGTCCACATCGAGTAAACGTACCACTGAAATCACTTTCAGGTACCCTCCTGGTAAGCAAAGGAGAAGTTCTTACTCGCTGGGCAGAACACTATAACAGCTTACTCAATGTGGATCGTTCTGCTGACATAAACTATTTAGCATCACTTCCTGCCTTACCACAAGCCGTAGATCTGGATCAGCCTCCTTCTCTTGAGGAAGTTATCATCGCCATCAAAGCGCAGAAAAACAATAAGGCTGTCGGCATCGATAACATACCAGGAGAACTATTAAAATATGGCGGAGATGAGTTGCACTACAAGATTTGGCAATTTTTCCAGCGCATGTGGGAAATGGAGTTCGTTCCTCCTAGTTTTGGCGTATCACTAATTTGCTCTTTGTATAAAAATAAAGGTGATCGATCTGTTTGCAACTCTTATAGGGGTATATCACTTCTGTCTACTCCAGGAAAAACTTTTGCCAGAGTACTCTTAAATCGTCTTATGGAGCTCTCTGAAAGTATATTGCCTGAAACGCAATTTGGGTTTAGACCCAATCGCGGCACATGCGAGGCCATATTCTCTCTTAGACAACTGCAAGAGAAAAGCAGGGAACAGTGTCAACCTCTGTTTCTCTGTTTTGTTGATCTGGAGAAAGCTTTTGACAGTGTACCTCGCGAAGCTTTGTGGATTGTGCTTTCGAAACTTGGTTGCACCGACAAATTTATACGCTTGATAAGACTTCTTCACGACAACATGACTTGTTGCGTAACCGTCAATGGTGAGCAGACAGAACAATTCCCTGTCACTTGTGGTGTAAAACAAGGCTGTGTATTAGCACCCACTCTTTTTGCTCTGTACTTTTCCGTTGTCGTGAGGGAGACTTTACAAGCCAACACCGAAGGGATCCGCATACGTTTTCGCACAGATGGCAGTATCTTTAACCTGGCTAGGTTAAAAGCGCACACAAAGGTATCGTATGACTTCATTACCGAATTGATGTATGCTGATGACCTATGTTTCGTTGCGGAATCTTCTGAGGGACTCCAGGACTTGATGACTCGGCTTGACGCTGCGTGCTGTAGATTTGGCCTCAAAATTAATATTACAAAGACAGAGGTGATGGCCATGGACACTGTTAACCAAGCTCCACTGAATCTGCAAATCGATGGAAAGCCCATAAAACAGGTCGATACATTCAGATATCTGGGAAGCAGCATAACAACAAAATGCGACCTTGACTCGGAGATCAACAGCAGACTTGGCTCCGCTATGGCTGCTTTTGGTAAACTACGAGTCCAGGTATTTCGCTCCCATAACATCAAATTGAGTACCAAGATTAAGGTGTATATGGCTATTGTACTTCCTAACATCTTGTACTCGTCAGAGACATGGTGCCTGTATCGCAGACACATACGCACGTTAGACAGATTCCATCTGAAATGCCTCCGCGACATTCTTAACATCAAGTGGTCGGATCGGGTCCGTAATACCGATGTTCTACGACGGGCTAATGTCTGTGGCATAGAGGCATATTTGATGCGGCGTCAGCTGCGTTGGTGCGGGCACCTGTCTCGGATGTCTGATGAGCGAAGGGCGAAACGCATTTTCTTCTGTGAACTAGAACATGGTAAGCGGAAACGCGGAGGTCAGTTCCTACGTTTCAAAGACGTACAGAAGAGGCACATGAAGAGGTGTTGTATCGATCCGTCGCGCTGGGAGGCTCTCGCTGAAAAACGACCTGAATGGAGGCGTCATGTTCAGGACAAAGTGTACGAGTTTGAAGAAGAAAGGAGGCAAGAACTAGACTTAAAACGAGATCAGCTTAAAAGTCGACCGCCGGCTAATATCAATTACAACTACATTAATGGCGCCTTAACTTGTGTTCATTGTAACCGGACTTTTAGCGCAAAAATAGGGTACATCAGCCACATACAGGCTAAACACCTAGGCCAATAATCACAAAGTCAAGTCTCTGTAGCCGAAATCGGCTAGGAGGATTATTATTATTAATTACTACGTGAAGAAGTGACACTCATACTCCACTGTTAATTAATTGTTCCCGCAACGTAGCAGTCGGTTTTTTTTATTTTATTTATCACTTGTAATTTTTACATACTGTTTAAAAATAGTACTTATAAACCACTAAGGTTTGTAGGGATAATGCTATCTTAATAAGAGTCTACCTACATGATAAGGAACTGAAGCTCGGAAGTGCTCAGTCTATAATACACTTATTATACATAGCTTAACATAATACATGATTGGAACCAGGTAAATACATATATACACTATAATTGGTACAGCTCTAAATTAGATAAGACATATGATTTTAGTTTAAATTTTATGTTTTTTAACGTAATTGAAACAGTTAAGTCAGTTGGCAGTTCATTATTTAACCAGGTAACTAAGTATGTAGTTTGTTCCCCGGGGAACTAGGTCTGACAGTATTGTCGGGGCATCGACGACGTCACCTACGGTTAAAGATGCTGTATTTCTCAAAATATTTACAACTAGCTGACCAATCCGCAGCTTCGCACGCGAAGTTTTTCAATAAAACATTACGCTCCTTCTGCGCAGTTGGGAAAAAAGTAGCCTATGTCATCAGGAGATAGTGTAGCTTCCCAACAGTGAAAGATTTTTTTAAATCGGTCCCGTAGTTTCGGAGCCTATTCAATACAAACAAACAAATCTTACCTCTTTATAATATTAGTATAGATAAATTGCTTACTGAGAAACATAAATTTAACATTTTAAATAGTTGTTTTAATGCAATGAGTGGTACAAATCATTTTCCAATAATATTATTCTACCTACATTCCATACATAAAGAAGTTTTTTTTTAAATTTTTAATCTCATTGGAGATGTAAGATGCAGTTGGTCCACCTGATGTTAAGTGGTAACCATTGCCGATAACAAATTCTTGCCTCATAGGTCACACTCCTTAGAATCGTGCCCTACGATGCACTGCCATCCATCCATCCATCCACATACATGTGTATCAGACTAATATTAGAAACGCTAAATAAGTTTTAGAAATACAAAAGTTTGTATGTTTGTTTGTTACTCAATCACGTCATAACGGCTTATCTGATTCCGATGAAAATTAGTAGTCAATTTAGATGATAAGCTGGATTACACATAAGCTACTTTTTGTTGACAAATAACGCGTGCGAAACCACTGGCGGAAGCTACTATTTTCTATAAAGTATAAGGTGCATATAGTGTAGATGTTAAAAGTAATTGCGGCTTCCCTGTACAATTTATTCACAGTCTTTGTAATCTAGAGGTGAGGATTTTGTATAAACATTTATTCAAAACTCTCGTCAACTATTTCATAAAATGTTAAGGACAAAGAAATGAATTTCAAAGTGGAAAATTAAGCTTTTGTAAAAAAGGGAGTTTCTGTTTGTCACACAAACAATCTTATTTTTTTTATATAATAAAACTATTATCATACTCAACATTTATTTCAGACAAGGTTTTAGCCAAGAATAAAAACTATTCCTACGTAAAGAAGCGACACTCCCCCCAGCATATATTTGCCTAAAAAGAGATACCTAACCCTTAATAACATATTTATAAGTTACCGAAATAAATATATAATAATAATTTTATGCTACGTGTGTTGTTATGTGCGACATTAAATGAAAACACGGCTAGGGCTAATGGCTAGTAGGTATTGTTGGAAAATGGGATCTTTTCAAATTTTATATCGTTATATTATAATGGGCCAGTAGTGTCCCACTGCAGGGCAAAGACTTCCCTTCCTTACCTCCAGGCGTGAAGTCTCATTTGCCTGTAATTTCACCGGAAACCATACCCTTCAAACCGAAACAGCAATGCTGCTTGGCGGCAGAATTTGGTACGGCGTTAAGGCTCCTCTTCACGATCGGACATGATGGGCCAGCACAGATAAGGCCACTATTGCCATCATCATCGCAGTCCACACGATCGTCCAACGTTTCATTATTAAAGATATTCCACAAACAGCACCGATTTGATTAGTACCTATCAGAATAGCTCCAATGTTATTCCACGTACGGCACCCTATATTTCGGCTTGGTGCCCTAAAAGTTTGACGACCTCCGTGGCACCGTTTTGTTTGGGTCCGTTTGGGTGTTTTTCTATATATTACTAGCTGACCTGCCTGCGGCTTCGCACGCTTAAAATTTCCCGTTCCCGTGGGAACTTCGGGATAAACACTATATAAAATACTGTTGTCAAAGTGACGTGACACTTCATGTAAATGACTTCACGTCAACAAACGACGGTTACATTATAAGAACGTAATTCATATAAAAAATTGGGGGATGCTGTAGGAGGGTGAAAAATACTTTACGAACGATTCTCATACCTACCAAATATACAAAAAAAGCCATTAAAATCGGCGAACTCGTTTCGGAAGAGTGCGACGAAACACCGTGACACGAGATTTTTATATATTAGAAGACAGATTAGATAAGTATGTATTTACAAAAAAAAGTATATTTCTAAGTATGTATTACATCAGTTATCTAGTTTCCGTAGACTAGTGTCGAGGAAGTGTTGACAACGTTACTTCCCGTTCACTCTCGCAATCGCCGTGCTCGAGACGGTCGACAAGTGTATTTTTTCGTCTGAAAAATGACTCAAGACTAAACCCTTCTCTACAGTTACTAAGCTAGGCTTAAAGTTTGGCTCGATATTATGTCCAGAAGCTAAAAGCAAGTTTCTGAGACATAATATAATAAACCAACGATTGAGCGATGTACGACGTAGCTACGCTGTGAGGTTAAAGCTAAGCTAAGAAATTATAAATAATGCTGGAATTTACACAGCGCTATCTAGCCCCCAAACTAAACAAAGCTTGTGGAACCAGATAACCGATAGAATACTTATGTACTTTTTGAAGTAAAACTTCTTTACGCACGCTTGACTTGGGGAGTAGGTAAGCTGGTGAATGCGTTGCGAAAAGTGCGAAAGGAAATTGAAAAGGAGATATAAGTTAGTGAAGATAGAAACAGAGTGAGTTACGTTTCGTATATTACTGTAGGAGCAAGAGAGAGGGGCGCGCGCGCACTTTTTCTTTCTCTCTTCCTCTCATAGTCAGTGCATAATATATATATATATACAGTCAGTAGTTCGTTTGATTATTTTTCGTAATTTCATTTCGTTCCTGAACAATTTTTTAAATTTATATTTTGAAAAAGAAGTTTTACATCAGTCGTGTGCTCTAAAAGCACACTCGTTTTTTTTTGTTTGTAAATAAATATTATGTAATAATACATAATAATAATACATGGGAGTTCAGGACTCCCAGACAAACGCAATGCGACTGTGGTGACCCTACACAGTCGATGAAACACCTGCTAATGTGCCCTCTGTGCCCGAACACCTGCACAATGGTTGACTTAAAAATTGCTTCTCCTGACGCCATCAATGTAGCCAAGTACCTATCTAACACAATATAAGTAGAACTATTGACACGCTAAGAAGAAGAATACATACTACAATATACTTATATAAAAAAACCATGGCGCCGACCACAATCTTTTAGAAAACCATCATGTTTGAGGAACGTTTTATTTTAAGCTTTTAGCAACATTACTTCGATCCGAACCACAGAATTTTAAATATTACTGCTATAATCCTGATAATGTTGTATATTTAGTGATTACACCACGTTCAGTATAAAACATTGCGAAAATAAACACGATTTACTTACGGCTTAGGATGATAATTTTACGCATTTTTTGAGCTCTAATGTGAAACGTTTTGAGTGAACGATATATGGTGACGTCACCAAAACTGCTTCGCCTTTTCAATATTAAGGTAAGCTTACTAATTGGTACGAAATGTCAGTGTAATAATATTTTAATATTACTATAAGAGATTAAGGTTGACCCCCAGAGCGCCTGACAGCGATAGTATATAAATAAAGTGTTTTCATTCATACGTGTGAGTTCGATTCCCAAGTAAATTTTAATTGAGTTTTTATTGAAAACTGACCAATCCGCAGCTTCGCACGCGTAGTTTTTCAATAAAAACGTTACCCTCCTTATGCGCAGTTGGGTAAAAAGTAGCCTATGTCACCCGGGGATAGTGTAGCTTCCCAACTGTGAAAGAAATTTTTAAATCGGTCCAGTAGCTTCGGAGCCTATTCGTTACAAACCAACAAACAAAAAAATCTTTGCTCTTTATAATAATAAGTAATATGGTATCCCAAAGTTTTTTGTAGATATTGATATGTTTTTTAATATTGTAGAACATACTTTTGTACTATCATCAATAGTTTCCGCAGCGCATGCGACGAAAGACGTTTTAGGGCACTATTTTACACGGGTTACGTTACTTAAGTTTTAGTAAAAATACCTAATCTTTTCTAGTAATAAATATAGCCTATGTCACTCAGGGTGAATGTAGCTTTCCAATGGTGAAAGAATTTTTGAAATCGGTTCATTAGTTTTTGCGTTTATTCATTACAAACATACGCACACACAAAAATACAAATCATTCATCTTTATAATATTAGTATAGAAGTATAGATATAAATAACATTATACTAAATTTAATAAATGTTGGTTCATAAATTAGCACAAAGGCACAAGAAAAAGAAAACATCTTTGAACATAGATAAAAACATACACCTACCTATGGAAATGAGTTACTACACACTATACCATTCAGAAACCTAGATAATTTTTGTAAACAAAGGAGTTACCATAACAAAAAAATTGTTTCGAAATGTAGGTTTATAGAAGATTACAAAATTTTTCTAAGTACTTATGGTAGGGTTGATTTTCTAATCAGTATCCATAGAATGGAAAATAGTAATGGTTTTGTGCAATATATTATATTTTATTTAATTTTTTTAACAAAGTTATAAAATGATGAAAAAATATTAGTAGAAAATATTTTACGAAACTGGTATCATCGGATTCTAATGGGAGTAAATCACCATTTTATTTTATTGTAATTTCATTCGTCTCTCGTCCGTCGAAGTCGAATGTGTTACTTTCTCGCTGCTCGTGTACTATTGTGCTTTGTTTAGTTTTTGTTTTGTTTTCGTTTTAACGTTATCTATCTAATCTATCGCACAAGCAAAACCGCGCGCCATTACTTCTAATAGTTATCCATGGTAAAAAATTCAATCCTGGTCATCTACAGGCTTGATTGCGTAGTTGTGTGCGTGGTGGACGCAGAACTATTGCGTTTGAGCTGCAGGTAAGGGCCCTGGCTTCAACTCGCGGAGACTACTATTTCCGGGTCTCTGGGCTCATCTCTTTGTGGCCTTCCTGGCTTGTGGCAGGTGGCTCTTCGGAGCTTTTCTTTGGCGTATATCGCGACGCGGTGTAAGCGGCCGCGTCTTGGCGTGACACTGCTCTTAGTTGTTGTTATTTTCCTTTATGATCTTCGGCGGTGACGTCGCTAATTCAATTCGATTCAATTCTTTTTATTTCAGACATGTCATCAATTATATTAGTAAACAATAATGCAATAATGATCGGTGAAGTCGTTGAAGGCGAAGAAGAAGAAGAAGAAGAAGTCGGGGGAGTCCAGGAGCTCTCGGGATAGTGGACGCCACGGTCCTTGGTGGTCTGGTGGCCGTGCGTGCAGTGGGGCAAATCCTTGAAGATGTTCGTGCCGACTGTTGTCAGCGCGGTCGTACATCCGACGCGCCAACATGGCAACGAACTCTTGTATGCTCTGGATTTGCACGTCGCGGGTGATTACATCGTTTCGGACGTAGCGTCCGGCTCCAGTGCACATCCGAGACCATTGATGTCTACCCCTGACTTGACATTATGACAGTGACATATCATGACATTTCAATGTTTACAAAAATTAACCAGATTCTTGAATTCGAGTATAGACGACTGTTTTAACGACAAGCAATGTAATAATTTTCTACAATAATGATTTCACTAACCAATAAAATTCTATACATAAAATCGCTCAACTTCGATTTCACTAGACCTGCCTAGTCAAATAAATAAATATATATATTGCTGGACATTTCACACAGCGCTATTTAGCATAGCTTGTACTATGGGAACCAGATAACTGATATAATACTTATATACATTTTCTTTGTAAATACATACTTACAATATATAAAAAAACATCCAGACCCGGAACCGATATCTGTAGATCATGCAAACATTTGTTCCGCGGCGGGAATTGAACCCGCTACCTCTTGCGGGCTTAAGTTAAGTTAGCTTTAATATTGCTACACCCTTAATTGCAGAATACATTATGAAGTGACTCTTGACTTGTCAATAAGATCTAACATTATAATCCACTTTGTATGAACGCAATAAAATACTGAATACTGAGATCATAGAAATTATGACACTGGCAGACAAGGCGATTTTATGAGGGGTTTTTCCAATAACCTTTAAAACCCTAAAAAATTCTGAGCGTTTTAAAAATACTTTTCCCAAAATTTTGTAAGTTAAGATGTACAAACTGAGTACAAAAGTTGTTTTTTTATACGTCAGTTAAGTTCCCAACCTCAAGTTATAACAGTATTTCGCTGCTTATAACAGTGTTGTACACAAAATCCTCATTTTAAACCAAGATACCCTCTAATAAGAACCTCTGTGCTTTACTATTCGGGCAGTTAGTGTAAGCTACATCACACTTGAACGTATGTCATGAAAGCTACAGTCGATTTGAGACATGATTTTAAGTTATACTTTTCTTTTTACAATACAAAAGGTAGGTACAATACAGAAAATAAAAACATGTACCTAGTCAGATCATAAATTCTGTCACTTGTTTAATATAAAATAATTGAAACAAGTTTATTCATTATGTAACCATTTATATACCAAAATGAACTTAACAAAACATAGATTCTTATGACACTAAAGTTTATTCAAAATGACCTCCGTGATTTTGAATACAGGCCTTCAATCTGCGCGGCCAGTCGTCTATCGCAGCACGAACGAGGTCCATGTCAATATCGGCGGCTGCCTTAATCAAAGATGTCTTGAGTGACTCAAAATTGGGATGAGGCTTTGAGCACGCCTTTTCCTCCAAGTGTTGCCATATCTTGTAATCTAACGGATTCAAATCTGGACTGAAGGAGGGCCAGTCTTCGTGCCGGAAGAAGTCGATTTCACGCGCCGCCAGCCAGTCTTGTGTGCTCTTCGCTCTATAAGCTGGCGCCGAATCTTGTTGGAATACCCAGTGCCTGTTATTGAACATGCTATGAGAAACAGGTTCCACAAGGTTCGTCAGGACTGTATTTTGATACACAACTGCATTCGTTTTTACACCTTTCTCACAAAAATGTACCTCTGTTAAGCCCCAATAAGAAACTCCCAACCATACCATGAGCGAGAATGGAAAATGACCACGTTGGACACGTGGAATACGGTTGCTCGCTTCTTCACTACTGTGTGCGTACACCTTATCATTTTGTTTGTTGTAGCTCTCTTCTACGGTAAAAATATTTTCATCCGAAAAAAGAATTTCCCGATATTTTTTTCCCGCGTACCGCTTTAACAAAGCGCGGCATCTCTTCAGTCTCAGGTCCATTAGACGAGCATTCAAACGATGTCCTGTTTTTCTTCGATATGCCCGAAGCCCTAAGTCTTCATTTAACACCCTTTTCACCGTGGGTCTGCTTAACCCCATCTGAAGGGCCAACAGTTTCTGCTTTTGCTTTTGCGTTTGGGATTTCTTTTAATTCGCGCCTTCACAGCTTTTATCACTGCTGGAGTCCTAACAGACCGAGGGCGACCACTTCTTGACCTGTCATCTACACTAGAGTCTTCATTGTATCGTTTGATGGTGCGATAAACGAATCTTTTGGTTATATTTAAATTGTTCAGTATGTCAAAAATTTTAATTGGCGCGTAACCGCAACGATGCAACGCAATAACTGCAACACGGTCTTCTTTAAGTGTCCACTCCATATTTAAAAATGAGTAAAATTCTAAAAAGTATACATTTTTATACTCATAAACGATTCGAAATTCGAATTCTATAAACTTTTTTGTGGCCAGCATTCTAAAAGAAAAGTTTTTAGTGTGTGACAATACTTATGACCTGACTAGGTATTACTAATCAATAGGTAATGTCTCAAATTAATTATGATTGCAAAATTGACATAATTTAATAAACATTAAAAAAGCTGAAACACGGTAAGAGATTGGTGCGTCAGCGCTTCCTTAAGAAGTTGAAGATAATTTAGCCACCATCATTGCGTTTGACTTAGGTTTGCAATGTAATTTCTATTCAATTATTTTTTTTTACTTTTTTATAGGAAATTACGTAAGATAACTGTATTATAAATTCATTATTATAAATACGGGATTTATCACGTACCGTCTTATCGGTGTTTCGACCGACAATGTTTCGGTTCAATTCGTGAACCTTCATCAGTTTGAGTGCGATCCGCTCCGAATAACGTCTCGCCTCGCACTGATCGATGATTCGCATGATTATTCGGAGCGGATCGCACTCACCCTGATGAAGGTTCACGAATTGAACCGAAACATTGTCGGTCGAAACACCGATAAGACGGTACGTGATAAATCCCGTATTTATAATAATGATTGAAATCAATTACGAAAGTTTTCTAGGTAAAATGTATTATAAATTGTTATGTTAGGTATTTATTATTATGTTCTTAGTTAGTCAATTAGGGTCTGTATTTTTTTGTAGCTTTATTAATAGCTGTATTTATTATACCTTTTTTCCTGTGTCTTGCCTTACCTTCTTTTATCACGACCAGGATGACTGGTAGAAAAAGACTATTAGCATTAAGTCCTCTTAGCACTATTCTGTTTTGTGTGAAAGTATTATATAAATAAATAAATAATAATGATTAGCTGTCAAGAGGCTAGATGACATCGGGTCACCGTTTTATCATCATTATCGTGTTGTTCTGGGGTGCAAAAACACATATTCCAATGGAACTGATTTATGGGATAAAGGTATATAATCTACGTACATACTAAGTTTCACCCAAATCGGTTCAGCCGTTTGGACGTGATTGAGTAATAAACAAACATCCAAGCTTTCGCATTTATAATATTAATTTAATGATATAGTCAGCTATTTATAGTATAACTAGCTTCAGCCAGCGGTTTCGCATGCGTTGTTTTCCAACAAAAAGTAGCATATGCGTTAATCCAAGTTAAAATGTACATACATACCAAGTTTAATCAAAATCGGTTTAGCCGACTTGATTGAGTATAAAACAAATAAACAAAGATTTAATTTTCGCATTTTTAATATTAGTGTGATATTAATAACAGTCCATTCCATCCAAAATCCAGCTATTTGTAATACATAGTTAAAACGTTATTCATATTTATATTTTGTTTAATAGTATGCAATGAATTATTTCCATCTATCTTTATTAAGCTTTCTTCGAGAAAACATTTGACAAGATTTAATTACGTGATTCCGCTTCTGGGTAACCAATATGACATAAGCATAAGTGAAGTAGCTTACATCAGCACACCTAATCGCAAACCCGAAATAAGGGCAAAGTGATTGTTTCCCTAATTTAATTTACCCCATTACTAGGGGAGGGTTATAATAACAGTATAGTAAAATATTATGACGCCACGTGTGATGGGAATTTAAAAAGTGAGCTTTGTAGGCAGAACGCATTTTATTCGGCCATTTCAGGGGTATTTAGATTCTAAGTATATAAAGGCACCTCTTGATAAATGTTGGTGGACTCCCTTTTCTGCATTTGAACTCTAAAGTGGCCCATTATACGTGATCGCTTGATAAATAATAAAATAAATAATATTGCACATTTCACATAGCGCTATCTAGCCCCAAACTAAGAAAAACTTGTACTATAATGCCGACCACGATAGCCATCATATTCTCTATGTATGACATTTAAGGATAGACCACTTTCTTCTGAAATTGTCTAGGTCTTGCGATGCCTAGACAACGCTGCCTTCTCAAGTTGTTTCTTTCGCACTTTCATCAATGGCAAGCATTGCCATTTTGGTTTTTGGTTAGATATTTAAACAACATACGTCGCTATAGACAAAGTATCCTTCTCTTGTCTAGGAAAAAACCTTATTGAGTCTGCTCGGGGCAAAGACAATTTCGAATGAATCGACAGAGAATAACGTTTTATTGTACATCACACTTAAATTTAAAAACAATATAAGAAGACAAATAACAATACAAGTTGTGGTCAGAGCCTTGTCGTCTCTTCGAAGAGTAGACAAGGAAATAGCTGTGCTAGCCCTGCTGATGCATAGACAACAGCACCGTTAGATTACCAACAATGTAGCCTTTACGAATCTGCTCAGTGAACAATGAAACACGTCAATAGTCTTAGCAACTAGATTCAGTGTGTGCTCGGCATTTGTAACAGGCGCTTTGTCCAGTAAGTTAGCCAACAAGATAAGTACCAGCTCGCTACCTTAGACTCGATAGAACGTAGGGCTTTTAGGCTAATAGGTGAGCAATATATGGCGGAGGCTAAGACCCAAAGTCTCGAACACCGCTTTAAAGTTGCAAGCCTATCGATCTTTTACAGAATACATTTCGGGGCATGTGCCCAGGAACTTTACGATCTGATTCCGCCATCTCCTTTCCATCAAAGGACAAGCAGGCGCACGGCTCAGTACCATCCGTACCTAGTTGATATACCACCCATTCGCACACACCGTTTTGGTTCTACGTTCTTGATGCGTACAGCTGAGGTTTGGAACGCTTTGCCTTCGTCTGTTTTTCCTAAAGAATACAATCCGGGCCTGTTTAAGGTAAGAGTGAATAGGTTTCTTCTAAATCTTCGTGCTTCGTCTTAGACCACATCATCGCTTACCATCAGGTGAGATTTTGGTCAAACGAAGATCTAATTAGTTTAAAAAAAAAGTATACAACCTGTTTTGTTATGTAAGACATTAAAACACATCCGGAATCGTATTAACTGAATTTAGAGGTGGGTTTAATACCGGTAGCTTCAATATTTATCCAGTAATCGACACATTTCCAATAAACAATTTATAACGTAAATCGGCGGCGCCTTTGCGACGTTGCCGCTTTGTCAGTTTTACAGGTACCTACTTACATGATGAATGAATATAATTTATTTACCTGTTTTATACAGGCTGTTCCATTCATTATTTAGGACTTGGTAATTAGGTTGATTGAAAATTTGAAAATTTTCTATCGTAATGAATTTGAATACCTAACACCTATTGTACGTCGTACATAACAAAACACATAGATACATACATTACATGTCAGTATCATCATCTTATAACATCAGCAAGCTGAAGTGGCAATAGGCGGAGCACATAGCTCGAAGAACTGACGGCCGTTGGGGCCAAAATTTTACAGAGTTGAGACCACGCACTAGAGAGCGCATTGTAGGAAGGCCCCTCACTAAATGGTAAGACACACACGACCTGATGAAGGTTGCTGGGAGCCGTTGGGTGCAGCCCGCATCGTGATCCGTCGCTCTGGAAATCTATGAGGGGTGGGGGAGGGTTCTGTGGCTTATATCATGATGATGAGATTAAGGTTGCGTTTCCCCCATAGCTGTCAGATCATTTTTAAAGAGCTTTCCAACAATACCACACACAATTTTTTCACAAGTATTTTTTTTCATTTCCTCTTTGCCTTTATCTTATTCTTCTTAGCCTGTCAACGGTTCTACTTATTTTGTGTTTAATAGGTACTTAGCTACATTGATGGCGTCAAGAGAAGCTTTTATCTCCCTTTATCACTTTTTTAAACTTAAATGGGACCACTTTAGGTACTGAACCCAACGCAAAAAGAATCATTCAAATATGAAACAAAAACGTTATTCTAATCGATTCGATTTATTTAATACTAGTATTTCGCACTGAATTGAGATCTCGCGTAATATTTGACTATCAAAATAGTGCCACGAGATATATAACCAAAGAACTTGACCTACAGTTTCATTCAAATTACAGGTAACGAGAGTTCATGTTAATTGGAATGTATTTTTGAGGTACAAATTTCAGTTACTCTGGATTTCAAACTTTTGCCTATATTTGTGCTACTAAGCTATACGCATACAAAATCTCATCACTGTGGGGCCCTGTGAATTTTGTCAAAGTTTAGTTAAATTATGGCTAATAACTTAAAAACTACAAGGTTTAAAATTAAAAATGGGGTCGAAATGTACTTATAATGACCGTTTATTAAACGTAACACTTGACCGAATATTCCTATTTAGTTTTTTTACCCCACTTGAACCCCAATATCTCAACAACCCCCCCACATTTTTAGCTCATTTAGTCACACCAAAATCAACGTATATGGTAAACGAGCATGCAGTCCACCAAATGTTAAGTGGCTACTGCAGCCCATGGATATCCACATAGAATTCAAAACAAGGTATTATGTTATCTTGATTTCTACGTGGATACGTTGCCATAATAAAGGACTTAGCTGGTTATGCCTATGTGCCAGTAAATACAGGAACATACCATTACCATCTAACCGGAACACAGCAGTACAAGTACTGCTATTTGGCGGCAGACACAGGTAAGGCGATGGTGCCCACTTCTTAGAGCCCGTTCACAATAGCTCTACCACCAGTAAAAGCACCACTACCTACCCATATATCAAATTTCACGATGATCGGATACACGCTTCGAAAGTTATCCTCAAACAAACATACATACATACATACAACGCCGATTTGCCCAAGTTGATTTGGAGATCTAGCTTCGCTCGATCAATAACATCGATAATTGGTAATAAAAATAAAATCTATAAACATTTTTTTTTTATATATTATACTTGTTGACACACAAGCTGACGGGCCTCCTGTTGTTAAGTGGTCACCGCCGCCTATAAACTCCTGCAGCACTCGAGGTACCGCAGTCGCGTTGCCTAGCACTTAATACCCTATTTACACCTCTCTTGAAGGCGCTTAAACTATGTTAGTAAAATTGATAATTGAATACGACTTATGAGAAAACATACATTAAAAAACATACAACCGAATTGAGAACCCCCTCATTTTAAGTCGGTTATAAAACTCCAAAAGAAATGGACTCGAGTTTTGGGGACGCGTGAAATTGTGGTCCATCCTATCAGGAAACCGGAAGTTTCCAATTTCCCGGAAACGACGCTGAGTAACTTTTTTAATTTTCCGAAGTGGACATAATCACGGAACTGACGTCATCAATCTGCGGCACAGAATAAATGAAAGTAGGTTTAATAGTTTTCACTTCAACGCTCTGTACTTGAGTCTAATGAAGAAAGTTATAAATAATGATAATCGTCATCGTCATACTAGCCGTCCACTGACGTCTGAGTCTGAGTCTGAGTGGATTGACGTCCTCTGCTCAGCATAGGCCTCCCCACAGATTTCCAGAGCGACCAATCTTGTGCAGCCTGCACCCAGCGGCTCCCAATGACTTTAATAAAGAAGATTTTTGAAGCAAAAACTTCTTTAGGCGCGTTGGGCATTTTTGAGATGGGGAAAAAACAATTGAACTCGCGACACTGTTACC
Source organism: Philereme vetulata (assembly GCA_918857605.2). Lineage (NCBI taxonomy): Eukaryota > Metazoa > Arthropoda > Insecta > Lepidoptera > Geometridae > Philereme > Philereme vetulata. The sequence goes on from OU975425.1 coordinate 1,661,544, forward strand.
GTTACCGACACCTCTGTATATGAAGTAAAAACTTCTTTAGGCGCGTTGTGCATTTTTTGAGATAGGAAAAAACCATTGAACTCGCCACACTGTTACCGTTACCGACACCTCTGTTTATGAAGTGAAAATTTCATTAGGCGCGTCGGGCATTTTTTGAGATGGGAAAAAACAATTGAACTCGCGACACTGTTACCGTTACCGACACCTCTGTATATGAATTAAAATCTTCTTTAGGCGCGTTGAGCATTTTTGAGATAGGAAAAAACAATTGAACTCGTGACACTGTTCCCGTTACCGACACCTCTGTATATGAAGTAAAAACTTCTTTAGGCGCGTTGAGCATTTTTGAGATGGGAAAAACCATTGAACTCGCGATACTGTTACCGTTATTGACACCTCTGTATATGAAGTGAAAACTTTTTTAAGCGCGTTGGGATTTTTTGAAATGGGAAAAAACCATTGAACTCGCGTCACTGTTACCGTTACCAACACCTCTGTATATAAGTATCTCGTAAGGCTGTTTGTCCACCGCCACTGTCACCGGGACGTCACCGAGACCGAGATGACGGCGCCGATTTAGCGATACCTACATTTCTCTTGAAGCGTGCCATGTCGTAGCCTAATGGGAAACCCCGAGATGGTAGCTCATTCCACATCTTGCACATCTTTCGTTAATAAATAAATAACAGCGAAAACTCTACATTAGGGCAAAGAATACCTAACAAGTACTACGTAAAGATGCGACACTTTCACCTCCCACTAATTCACTGTCCCCCGCAACGGTTCTGACGCAAAAAGTATATTCAATGTATGAATTTATTTATTGCGAATATGGGTTAGTAACAGATGGTTAATGATACAGTTTGAGTTCGTGCATGATCAGCGTTTACCGCATGCAATTTACATCAGCGTTCTATCCTAGAAAAATCAACCAATTATTTACAATATTCAACATATCATCTCTTACCTTAGGGCGACTTGTGCAACGATCCTTAAACGTATTTAGCGACTAAACATGTTTAAATTTGACGTATTTGTATGATTTGACAAATCCTTGACACTATCCCACTTCCCACTAATATTATAAACGCGAAAGTTTGTATGGATGTATGTCTGGATGTTTGTTACTCGTTCTCGTCGTAACGGCTAAACCGATTTCAATGAAATTTGGTATGTACGTAGAATATAACCTGTATTCACACATTAGCTACTTTTTGTTGAAAACAATGCATGCGAAGCCGCTGGCGGAAGCTATTAAATCATAATTAGCCACTAAATACGTTAAGGCATCGTTGCGCAAGTTGACCTTGGAATTAAAAATTAATATGTCAGATTAGATAAAAATTTTCTAGGGATTTATCGCTAAGAAATTCTTTTGTATTGTTAATGTATATGTTTATAGTTTCTCATAAGCACATTGATGCTGGGACCATCCAGTGCAGACACAGGCAGTTGAATACATGGAGTGATTATTTTTTGAAGTGAAAACTTCTTTAGGCGCATTGAACATTTTTTGGGATGGGAAAAAACCATTGAACTTGCGACACTGTTACCGACACCTGTCACTGACTACTGACACTGACTGTTACTGACACGTATTATATTCTATTTGGTTACTGACACCTCTGTATATAAGTATCTGTATCACAGAGGTGTGAATAAAAGCAGACTATAGTCTGCTTTTATTCAAGTTTTCACTTCTGTCGGCACTCCCGGAGTGCCACTTTTTTACATTTCTTCACAAGTTTAATAAAGAAAAGTCAAAAACAGCCAAAACGTACATTATAGTGAGATTTTTCGTATAAAATATTTATAAGCTAGATCTTATGTCTAAAACCTAGAAAAGTGCGTGTTATTTGAAAACTATTTCAAATAACACGTTCGAATAGACGCCCGGGAGGAATTTCGTACATTCCATTCAACTGTACGCTAAAATGCCATTGAGCGACTTCAAAAATAGGAGGTTCTCAATTAGGTTGTATTTTTGTATGTTGTTATCTCAAAACTCCGTCACATATCAACCGTTTCGGAAAATTATTTTTTACTGAAAAGCTAGTCCTTTCAGATTGGTGCATTCATCAAAATCCGTTCAGTAGTTTGGTTAATTTGATTATATTTGTTTCTCATTAGAGAAAAACTTATGAAAATGAAAAAAAAATTAAACAATAAAATTAATATCAATATTAGTTTCATAATCATCATCATCCACGGCCCAACTTCACCCACTGCTGGGTATAGGCCTCCCCAAGTTTGTGCCATCCGCCACGATCCTGCGCTAGTCTCACCCATTGACGGCCCGCGACTCTAACGATGTCGTCCACCCATCTCGCTGCCGGACGTCCTACCCTTCTACAGCCATTCCTCGGCCACCATTCAGTTGCTACCCTGATCCACCTTTCACCACGTCTTGCCAAATATCCCGCCCAAGACCATTTGAGCTCCATAACTCGATTCCCAACGTCATGAACCTTCGTTCTATTAGTTTAGGTCCATCATATTTCGCTCACTATGCTTTTCTCACTACTTTGGCTGGTTCTCCTTGAAACTATCTTATCTTTTAAAGCTCTTATTTAAGGCCCATACTCATATAGTGCCTGTGTTGCAGACTTGCAGTAGCTACTATCCGCAGACACGGTGATCACGGAAGACCAGCGCTTTGGCAAAGCGAACTGCCATAGCACATGCTGAGTGGTGGCCATTTTTGTCTCTATATATCTTTTAGCCTACGCTTAGTTTTAAGATTTCATTCCATTTCTGTGTACATTGATGATAAAAAAAACGATTTTTATCTTAACTTATCATAGATAGCAGGAGATTTCCAGTGGCATAGACCTTTTGTCACTGGAGACAGAGGCTTAGTTTTATCGTTCCCCTATTTATGTTTTGTGATGGCTTTTTTACGGGTTTTAAATGGTTATGGATGGACGAGAATTAGGAGAGAGTTAAGGGATTTGAGGTCCATTTTCGTGATACTGGAAAAATAGAGAAAGTTTTTTTTTTTGTTTTGATAATCCTGTTTATGATACAGTGCTAGTTCACAAATTTGGTTGTTAACAAGCATTGGTTACAGAGAGCCTCAAGCTAAGCTTAAAGAATAAGCTGGTGTTTTGAGGCTCAGAGTACTTTAACTACAAAACCACAAGATACATAATTGCTCGAACAGCAATACTATTGATAAAAAAATATATTATTAAAATTTGTATGAGCATGCATTACATTATAAATACATAATAAAATAAAACAAAATAGAATAAAAATTAATTTATGTTTATGATATTAGCGGTGAGTGGGGGAGTGTGTGTGTGGGTGTTTGAGGGTGCGTGTGCGTATGTATATTGTGTCGTGTATGCGCGTGTGTGATTGAGAGTATAAGGGGGTGAGGGGGGGGGGGGGGGGGGGATAAAAAGTACGTGTTTGAGTATATGTACCTACGTATGTTTGATGGTGTGTGTGTGTATGTGTGTGAACACAGAATGGAAAATGTGGAAACAAAAGGTGAAGTATACTTATATCAAATTATAGATATTTAAACAAAACATTCAACATAAAAAAAGATTTAACTGAGAAACTGTCGTGATTTATTTCAATCATTATTATAAATACGGCATTGTCGGTCAAAACATCGTTAAAGTGGTTCGTGATATATCCCGTATTTATAATAATGATACAAGAAGATGGTGAAATAGGTGATGATAGATCTTGACTTATGGCTCTAATAAGTAGATCATTAATTTTAGCTTAAATTTATCATTCGTTTCCTTCTCCATATAAACGTTAACTATGCCAAATATCGCACTTTTTCAAGCGCGTTATAAGCTTAAAAAAACCAGCCAAGTGCGAGTCGGACTCGCGCACGAAGGGTTCCGTACCATTATCTTGTTGGTTCTTTATATATTAAATCTATGTTTTTGCAAAAAAAATGTATATAATTATTATATAAGTTATCTGGTTCCCATAGTACAAGCTCTGCTTAGTTTGGGGCTAGATAGCGCTATGTGAAATGTCCAACAATATTTATTTATTTAACTATAAAAATAAAAAAAAACAAAAAAATCACGTTTGTTGTATGGGAGCCCCCCCCCCCCACACCTCCCGAAAAATTTCAACATCATCATATCAGCCGTAGGACGTCCACTGCTGGACAAAGGCCTCCCTCATTGATCTCCAGGAACTGCGGTTGGAAGCGGCCTGCCTCCAACGCCGACCTGCGGTTCTTACCAAGTCGTCTGCCCATCTTGTAGGTGGACGTCCTACGCTGCGTTTGCCGGTCTGTGGCCTCCATTCAATAACTTTCCGGCCCCATCGGCCATCTGTTCTGCGCGCTATATGGCCTGCACATTGCCACTTCAACGTGCTAATCCGTCGGGCTATGTCGGTGACTTGAGTTCTCCTACGTATCTAATCATTTATGATTCGATCCCGTAGAGAAACCCCGAGCATAGCCCTTTCCATAGCTCGTTGAGCGACTCTGAGCTTATTCATAAGGCCAATAGTGAAGGACCACGTCTTGGTTCCATATGTCATCACTGGTAACACACACTGATTGAAGACTTTCGTCTTAAGGCACTGAGGTATGTTGGACGAAAAGACGTTGCAAAGTTTCTCAAACGCTGCCCATCCGAGTTGGATTCGACAATTGACCTCTTTCTCGAAGTTGGACCTACCTAATTGGACTGTTTGTCCTAGGTATACATACGCGTCGACAACTTCAAGAGCCGAGTTCTCAACCATAACTGGGGCAGGGACGACATGGACCGAAAAATTTATTTTATTTTAATTTAATTATTAGTTTTTAAAGTAAATAATATAACTCAATATTCTGTGAATATTCCAAGCGTTTACCTGTTGCCGTTATCAATATCGAGCAAAAAAATCACGTTTGTTGTATGGGAGCCCCCCTTAAATATTTGTTTTATGTTAATTTAATTATTTATATTTAAAATGAATATATAACAACATATTCTGTGAATATTTCGAGTGTCTACCTGTTGCCGTTGTCAATATCTAGCAAAAAAATCACGTTTGTTGTATGGGAGCCCCCCTTAAATATTTGTTTTATGTTAATTTAATTATTTATATTTAAAATGAATATATAACAACATATTCTGTGAATATTTCGAGTGTCTACCTGTTGCCGTTGTCAATATCTAGCAAAAAAATCACGTTTGTTGTATGGGAGCCCTCCTTAAATATTTGTTTTATGTTAATTTAATTATTTATATTTAAAATGAATATATAACAACATATTCTGTGAATATTTCGAGTGTCTACCTGTTGCCGTTGTCAATATCTAGCAAAAAAATCACGTTTGTTGTATGGGAGCCCCCCTTAAATATTTGTTTTATGTTAATTTAATTATTTATATTTAAAATGAATATATAACAACATATTCTGTGAATATTTCGAGTGTCTACCTGTTGCCGTTGTCAATATCTAGCAAAAAAATCACGTTTGTTGTATGGGAGCCCCCCTTAAATATTTGTTTTATGTTAATTTAATTATTTATATTTAAAATGAATATATAACAACATATTCTGTGAATATTTCGAGTGTCTACGTGTTGCCGTTGTCAATATCTAGCAAAAAAAACACGTTTGTTGTATCGGAGCCCCCCTTAAATATCTGTTTTACTCTGTTTTTGGTATTTGTTGTTATAGCGGCAACAGAAATACATCATCTGTAAAAACTTCAACTGTCTAACTACCACGGTTCATGAGATACAGTCTGGTGACAGACAGACAGATAGACAGACAGCGGAGTCTTAGTAATAGGGCCCCGTTTGACCCTTTGGGTACGGAACCCTAAAAAGGGGTACAAAGTATTCTCATCACGTATTAATCTACAGATAGGTATTTGATAATGTAACATTTATTGATTTTTTTAAGTTATTTTAGGATGAAACATGTATTTTTATAAACGAGATTTGAGATTTTTGTTTACTAGCTGACCAATCCGCAGCTTCGCACGCGTAGTTTTTCAATAAAAAACATTATCCTCCTTCTTCGCAGTTGAGAAAAAAGTAGCCATGTTACTCCGCGACAATGTAGCATTCTAATGAATAAAAAATTTTGAAATCAGACCGGTATTTTTTGAGTTTATTCGTTACACACATACAAAAATACAAATCTATCCTCTTTATAATATTAGTATAGATGGAACAAACTATTAACCCCCCTGATGTTAAGTGGTAACCATCGCCTATATTAGAGCCTATAACTCGTAGGTCACGGACGTTAGAATGATGCACTGTTCTACGTCCATTAACTTGAGGCATACAGGTGTAAATACAGGCGCCTCATGCGCTTTTAATTTTACCAGCAACCATATCCTTCAAACCCAAACACAGCAATGCTGCTTGACGGCAGAAATAGGTATAGTGGTAGTAATCCCAAAAGCGAGCCCTTTCACAAAGAACTCTACTACTCTTTTTTTTCACCTATATTTTCCCACTGCTGGGCAAAGGTCTGCCCCCTGTTCCTCCACATCTCACGATCCCTCGCCACGTCCCACCAGCCATCTTGGAATGCATCGAGGTCGTCACGCCAACGCTTCCTCGGCCTACCCCGGCTTCTACGCCCATCTGCAGGCACCCTTTGTGTGACAACTGTTGCCCATTTGTCTGTAACCATACGACTGACGTGACCCGCCCAGTCCCACTACTACTTTTAAATATAAGAAAGAGAAGTAAGAGTAAATAGAGACATACCTACAGTTTATTGTACAATAATTATCGTATTTTTGTTTTTATCGTATAATTAAGTTTGCATTCTGCAAATGTTGATTATGTCTATTTTTTCCAGCTACCATTACAGAGATACAAAAGGAATTCTCTTGATGAGCGACGTGGAGGTGCGAAACTAAATCTGGGAGGGATTGTGGATGTGGCAATATAAGGAAAATTAGTTGCAAAAGTATCATAAGTTCCACCATCCCCATTCTATCATAAGACAACCAGACGCTCCGCGGTGCACCACCGCTTCATGGTAGACATACCTCCTTTAGCACAAAGCGGCGCTCTTTCACCTTTATTATGCGCACCGCAAAGGAGTGGAACGCCTGAGTCTGTGTTTCCTGATAATTGCAACCTTAAGTTCTTCAGTCGCGAGTGAATAAGTTTCTCCTAGGCAAGCGTGTACCATCGCTTACCATCAGGCGAGATCTTGGTCAAACGCTGGTTTAAAATTTATAAAAAAAATACATCATTATCATCATAATTATATCAGCAATAGGACGTCCACTGAAGAACATAGGCCGTTCCAGAGCGACCGATCTTGTCTGGCCTGCACACAACGGCTTCTAGCAAGCTTCGTGCTCCATGTTAGACCATCGTTTACAGGTGAGATTGTGGCCAAACAAAGATCAAAAGGTGTTAAAAAAAATATTTAACGGATTGTCTTTCCATCTAGTGGGGGGTCGTCCTATGTTGCGCTTTCCAGTGCGTAGGTTCACCAAGTTTGCTTTGCAAGAACACCAGAAGTTCAAACCATAAATCAGAGACAAACCATAAGAAGATGGATCGGATCTAAACGGATAGACTGATTTAGGAGTTTTTTTTATAGAAAGCTAGTTTAACTGGGGATATACCGGAATGAACAGAGATGGTTCTAGGGATTTAGGGCAATATTCGCCTAGAATAGAAATAAAACAGATTAAAAAAACACAAATTTTATTTATTTGTCATTTTCTAATTACCACATCCTTATATTGAATAGTACATGCATGTTTCAAAGCATTCATTAACTCAGGAACAGTTTAATTCTCGTCAGAGAAGTTAATGAGACGCGTACTTTTTAACGTTATGCCTTCATTTAGCCCAAGCGTTATTTATATTGTGGCTTTATTGGATAATTGTGCAGGATTTTTTATGAATTGTATTAAGTGGCCCAAGTGGTAATTCACGAGCATTTTGTGGGAATTGTTCGTGTTTGATTGTAATAACTTAATATTGTTTTAATCTAATTTAAAATGGCGCGTAAACGCGTGACAAATTCTTTTTAACAGAGTTCTAAAAAAGAAGTTCTCAATTCTACTGTATTTTTTTATGTTTGTTACCTCAGAACTTTCGACTGGATGAATAGATTTTGATGATTCATTTTTTACTTGAAAGCTGGTGCTTCCCTTGTGGTCCCATTTCCATTTGGTCCAGTTCTGATAATGGCATCCTTGAGAAAACCATATCAGTCTTAAATTTGTTTAATTTATATGTTATGTTTGTTAGCTCAGAACTCCGTTATATATCAACCGACATAGAAAATTTGTTTTTATTTGAAAGGATATACCTTTAGATTGATCTCATGGAAATTTCATAAAAATTGGTGGAGTAGTTTGGTTTTTACTATTATCTAAAGTCAGTTATATTTTTGTTAGTTAAGAAGGGTTGATCCTGGGTTAATTAAGCAGTTGGTGATATCAAAAAAAAATATGAACATTTTTTCATTATTATAAATACGGGATTTATCACGTACCGTCTTATCGGTGTTTCGACCGACAATGTTTCGGTTCAATTCGTGAACCTTCATCAGGGTGAGTGCGATCCGTTCCGAATAACGTCTCGCCTCGCACTGCGCGCCGCTGCTCTCTGCGCACGAGTGGACGGGCGGGGTGGTGGAGATTGGGTCAACGAAAGCACAGTGCCAATGACCCAATCCCCACCACCCCGCCCGTCCACTCGCACAAAGAACATTTTTTCATTTACCCAGAAATTTTAAAGTTTAGTAGTTTAGTACTGACAATATCTGTGGTTTTGAACAACAAAAATTTAAGTGTTAGCGATTATTTGTAACTAAGTACTAAATTGGACAATTTTATGATTACTACAGCAATATTTATTATTTTGAGTAGCTTTTATTGACCAATCGCCGCCATTGTGTTTTTGTCGGCATAAGCCGCCCCATTGTACACTATCCAGAGCGACGACGTCAGTTGGCAAAGGCTCAGTCGATCCTTTCAGCACAAGTAAAAGGAAAATTCTAAAAATAAAAAAAAATAAAATTAAGGTAAGTTTTGGTGCTTACAAGTTTTCGCGAAAATCTAAATTTGCTCATATATTTTTATCGTGTTGACTCAAGACCTTGATTTTTATACAATAGGGACTATATACCTCAGTATCTGGTATAAATTTCAACATGCTAGGTCTACTCGTTCCTAAGAAAATCGGCGGTGACACAAAGACAGAGAGACGGACAGACGGATAAGAGAGTAATCTTATATTAACCCTAAAAAAACATCAAAATCGGTCAAGCCGTTCAGGAGGAAAGGAATTACAAACACAATTGAAGCCCTCGATTCGATTGAGCGACATGCTGCTAGACTCATTGGTGATGACTCACTAGTGGAAGCCAATTTACAAAGTCTAGAGCACAGACGCCGAGTAGCCAGACTTTCAGTTTTATACAAGATACATTTTAATGGTTGTGCGCAAGATCTTCATGACCTTGTCCCTCATTACCCCTTCCACCACCGGACAAGCAGACGTACCGAGAAGTACCACCCATACCTGGTCGGCATACCACCTTGCCGTACCAAACGATTTGCCTCAACTTTTCTTGTTAGCACTAGTAAGGAGTGGAAATCACTTCCGGCGTATGTTTTTCCAAACCAGTATAATCTTTGAGTCTTTAAGTCCAGAGTGAATAGGTTATTTCTAGGCAAGCGTGCTCCATCTTCGATCACACCTTCACTTACCATCAGGTAAGGTAGTGGTCAAGCGTTTGGCTATGATCAATAAAAAAAAAATCACGCGAAGCCGTTAGCGCGCTAGCTAGTAAAACAATAAACTAACAGCGTATATCAATTACTAGAATAAAATACAAGAGCTTAGTCACAATTACACCGCCAAATGAGGCACTCAACTTGATTTTACGAGTGCTTTTTCAAACCAAAACAAAAGTGAATTATATCGCGGCCATCCCGAATCTCTTCAGGATAATACCTTTTAAAGACTTGTCATATAACAAGCATGAGAGTGAGGTTAATATAGCGCGCGTCTTCGTATGAACCGTAGCAGCTACTGAGAAATGAGTGTAGTCCTATCAGTTATAACACTAAATAATAAAGACCAAATAACAATAAGTGATAAAAATGGCAAATAAAATAACACAATAAATAATATTTAACTTAGAAAACATTCGTGATTGATTTCAATCATTATTATACGGGATACAAAATAATTCGTTGTATACAATTTGTAGAAAAATTATAATTACTTGAATTTTTTAAATCTGAATTAATGAAAACACTTTATTTTTAACCAAAGAAGAAACATACATAAAACAAAACCGTCAAGTGTCCGATCCCAGACACGTGCACGGGTGGTTCCGTACCTACCTACATCCTAAAAGAGGGGAGGTGGAGGGGGAGTTTCATAACTCCAAGATATCCATATTTGCAAATTACTAGCTGGTTCAAATCACTTTCACAACATAGTTGGGGCTTGTTAAGAAGCCGATAGCTGACTACGGTTTGCTGAAGTAGACTGTATAATTATGCGTGTGATAGATAGAAGTTTAACTATGCCTAGAATACACAAAATCAATAGCATTTGTAACGTTCTTCTAATGGAAGGATAACTTGCAAGTGGATAAATCAAAGGAATTAAACACACCAGCTCTTAGGAAAAGGGAGAAAAAAATTTATAGTGTAAACAGCATGTCTACCGATTTAGATAGGAAAACCTGGTCTGCCTTCCTGTCGCTGATATACCCTGCTAGGGTTCGTATGTAACACCTTTGTCACCATGTGAAACCAATAAATGTATTAAGTTAACCGGAGGACACGTTTTTGAAAAAAAACGTGTGTGTACTTATGTACGCACGTAAGAAGTTATACTTCTTTGGAGTAACTGTACAAAAATAGCTAAAGATTTCATCCCGTATGCCACAACTCTTTGTTTGTAAAAGGAACGGAGTTTTCACGAAAACTTGAGAGACAGTTATCAGCTAACTTCATTAAGTCGCTCTTTGGCTGCCAGTATGCGCGCGCATGAGACAGTTAACAACTAACTTCGTCATATCGCTCTCTGGCTGTCAGTGCGCGCGCGCATGAGACAGTTATCCGCTAACTTCATCATGCCGTTTTTTGGCTGTCAGTGTGCGCGCGCATGAGGCAGTTATCAACTAACTTCATCATGTCGCTCTTTGGCTGTCGGTGTGTGTGCGCATGAGACAGTTATCAGCTAACTTCAACATGTCGTTTTTTGGCTGTCAGTGTGCGCGCGCATGAGGCAGTTATTAGCTAACTTCATCATATCGCTCTTGGGCTATCAGTGTGTGCGCGCATGTGATAGTTATCAGCTAACTTCATCAAGGCGCTTTTCTTTTTAGCTGTCAGTGTGCGCGCGCATGAGACAGTTATCAACTAACTTCATCATGTCGCTCTTTGGCTGTCGGTGTGTGTGCGCATGAGACAGTTATCAGCTATTTTCATCATGTCGCTTTTCTTTTTAGCTGTCGGTGTGCCCACGCATCGTAAAAATTTTACTCTCATGATTTTTTACAAACGCGCCATACGAAATATAACTTCAAAAATGGTAAATTACTTCAACCCCTAGTGTTTGCTTAATATGAAAGTCCACACCTGAGTTATTTACTCTAAGATACAGGAAATTTATTTTTTGTGACGTAATTTCCGCTCGTTAATTCAGTTCAGCCTCTGTACTATGTCTAACTCTGTGTCACGGAGTCGGAGCGTTTAATGTAAAATTGAATTAATTTATTAACGTAAGTATATAACATATATATGAACGAAGGTTCATGACGTTGGGAACGAGTTATGGAGTCTAACGACTCAAATGGTCTTGGGCGGGACACTTGGCAAGATGTGGTGATGACAGGTGGAGCAGGGTAATAACTGAATGGTGGCCGAGCAATGGCTGTAGAAAGGTAGGACGTCCGGCAGCGAGATGGGTGGACGACATCGTTAGAGTCGCGGACCGTCAATGGATGAGACTAGCGCAGGATCGTGGCGGATGGCACAAACTTGGGGAGGCCTATACCCAGCAGTGGGTGATGTCGGGCTGTGGATGATGATGATGATGAGATATATAATAAAAAAAAAAATTAGAACTTATGTACATCATCATAACAAACACAGGACGTATACACATCTAGATTTATAGATCAATCTTGTGCGGCTCCCAACGCTTCCCAACAACTTTTATTAGGTCGCCTTGACATTTAGTGGGGGCCGTCCTGAGCTGCGCTTTCCGGTGTGTGGTTTTAACTGCCGTTGGGACAGATACTCCGGTCGTCTGAAAATCTATTGCTCAAAATTACAGTACACAGGACTAACTTCTACGACAAATCCTTTACCGTCCGTGCAGTACATCTCTGGAACGCGTTACCAGTAACAATACGGCAAGCCCCATCCCTAGCCATATTTAAATCCAGTTAAAAGTTTGTATTTGTCAGACACGTCGTAGTATCGCACAACTCATTTATATATGTATACGCATTTATCAGCTTATCTTTATAAACCATATTGTTATAATAAGTATATATAATAATATGTATATAATATGTTCTATATGTATATATATTCTATTTGTATTAATATTTATTTATAAAATTTAGTATTTAGTTATATTTTTATTTTGGTATTGGACGCACTCTCTTCATAAATAGTTTGGCCATAAATGTACACCCCCGACCATTATCTTTGTTATAACAAAATCCTATCCATCCAAAGGTTGTCTGGAAGAGACCGCTTCTAAGCGACAAGACCGCCCATTGTACTATTTGCTATATATTTTCTATTTTGTTTGTATTTTTTTGTTTATACTGTGTACAATAAAGTGTTTTCATTCATTCATTCATTCATCCTTTCTGCCCCAAAGGCCAACAGTTCTTCAAGCTATGTATTTGCCCCGCCAACTGCCACTTCAGCCTATTTCTGCCGCCAAGCAGCATTGCTATGTTTGAAAGGTGGGTAAAGGTCAAACTACAGGCTCATGAGACTTTATAACTGCATGCCTTAAGTTGATACGCAGCAAAGCTGCTTAGTTGCATAAATAGATGACTATCTAATAAAAAAAGGCAAAACCTTTAATGACATAATGAATATACAGTTATTTACATGACTAAAATACATAAGAAACAGTTGAATCATCTAAAGACGGCCGCATTGCCCCGCTGAATTACAATGCTTATGCGTTGACCCAGATAAGCGCCAGCTCTCGGATCACACGGCGCCTCGACCAGACGCTCAGAAAGATTTTTTTATATTTATTTAAATGAATTAATTAAACCAACTACAGAAATATTTCTAGGTTTTGGTACTTTGATTACTAATAGCAATTAATTAATAAATTGTTGAGCAATTAAGTACAGAACTGCTATACTTAAATGCGAAACAACTTTGTAGTGGTCGCACTACACCGAAGCGGGAAGACTCATTTTAATGTTCTATGTTTTGTATATATGGTAGGAATGAGAATAGGTCGTAAAGTATTTTACACCCTCCTACTCTTCCTCCCCATTTTTAATCGAGAGTTTAGTAGTTTTGTATGAACAATACCTATATAATTTAAACGTCGTTCATTGACGTGAAGTCGACATGAAGTGTCACGTCACTTTGACAAGAGTGATTCATAATGTTTGTATCCTGGAGTTCCTACGGAACAGGAAATTTCAAGCGTGCGTAGCCGCGGGCGGGTCACCTAGTATTCTATATATTCCTAGCACTGTAAGAGTTGTAGAGTTCCTTATGATAGGGCTCACTCCAAGGATTACTACCACACTGCACTCACTCCCTTACTCTCTCAAGTATACACATTTACACAGCATCCCTCCCTCTCTTTCGTTCTACAAATGCGTATCTACTAAATTCCTTGAAAATGTAATTATTATATGATGTTTTTTAATCATTTTCTCTAGGTGGCTAATTTCTTAAAAGTTATGTCTATAAAATGAGAATCTGTTATTGGAATTAAGGGGCACCGGAGGGACAATCGCCCATACAACACGTACTACCAAGATCATTTCTAATTGTAGCATATTTCTACCTTAATAAGGTATTATTTTAATTTGAATAGTATTTATCTAGGTTCCCAACCATATATTAGATCAAAATACTTACCGAAAATGAAATAAAAGCGTATCGCATTCTGCATGTTTTTACCTCATAAAAGACCTGTTTTCAACCTAATTGTTTCGTATTAAAAACAACAACATCTTACGTATCCTAGTCATGGGAACATAGATTATATCGTCTAGTTACAGAATAACAACACAATGAGAAAAATACAACAAGTTTTCAGTCATCATTTTTGTATTACGGAACACGGTCAAAATCTAATCAAATTTAGAATCGTTCTATTGCTATCACTGTCGCTCTGCGTGGCTAAACTTCGTCACTAAACAGGGATAGCGATATTCAGGCCGAAGTTTTTGACGTGGCTGAATTGAAGTTGCGCTCAGTGTTCGCCGGCGCGTTAAGCATTAGCTTTAAGAGATTGTTTACATTGTTAACTAGTGCTGTTCATTCTGTGATGAATAAATAAATAAATAAAAAAAAAGAATAAAAACCACCATACCTATTTCTGCCGCCAAGCAGCATTGTTGTGTTTCGGTTTAAAAGGTGATGGTTGGCCGTGAAATAACAGGCACATGAGACGGGACACCTGTATGCCTCAAGTTGGTGGACGCAATGTACTGCACCGTAACGCACGTATCTAAGGCGCGTGACCTACGAGCCAATACTTTTTTATAGGCGATGGTTACCACATTTTTTTATTTATGATAGCTAAGCGCTTGACCACTACCTCACTTAGTGGTAAGTGAAGGTGTGATTGAAGATGGAGCATGCTTATCTAGAAACATCCTGTTCACTCTGGACTTGAAGACTCCAAGATTATACTGGTTCGGAAAAACATACGCTGGAAGTGAGTTCCACTCCTCACTTGTGCTAACAAGAAAAGTTGAAGCAATTCGTTTGGTACGGCAAGGTGGTATGGGTGGTATCTCTCGGTACGTCTGCTTGTCTGGTGATAGAACGAGGAAGGAGGAATAAGGTCATGATGTTCTTCGATCACGACGTCTGTGCTCTAGACTTTGTAAATTGGCTTCCACTAGGGATTCAACACCAATGAGTCTACCAGAACGTCGCTCAATCGAATCAAAGGCTTCAAGTTGATACTTGACCGAGCCATCCCAGAGATGGAAGATCCAGAGCCTTAACATCAGGTGGGGCATATGCTTGTTCCATCTTAAGGTCGTAGAAAACAAAAACTTGCTAAGTATTGCCTAAGCTTTAACCCAAACAAACTTCATCTGCTAACTTTATTTACTTTCGTACTCTTTAAGTAGGAAAATAACAGTAAAATAAATTATATACCCCTTTAAAGAAAAGACTCAAATACCTCAAGCATTTCATGTTTCCAAGAACTTTTCTGAAGAAAACATCTCAACCTTGGCCAGTCAATTTGTTTCCGAGATCATCATTTAACTGGAGAAAACGTAAAAAAGAATGGTCAAGAGTAAATCATCGTATTCTCTAGAAGAGTTCCGTATGATTTTATCCCTATCATCAGATCAAATCAGCAGATATAATTACGATCTGATAAAGGTATTTTTTTTATATAAATTAAAGGCTAGCGTTTGACCACGATCTCGCCTGATGGTAAGGTAAAGGTCACTGGGAGCCGTTGGGTCTTCTTCTTCTTTCGTGTCAATGGCTATTTGAATTCTAAATTTGATTAGCCCAATAGAGAGCAACTTTCACACCCCTCTCTGTTGCCTGGTACAAGTCATTCCATGTGCAGGTGGTTGGGCACAGAGGACGTGAGAGCAGGTGGGCCATTGTTTGTGTGGTGGCCCCGCAATGACACTGGCTCCGGAATGGGTCGATGTAGCCCCAATTGCCTAAATTGTCTCGGCAGCGGCCAACTTGAGAGCGCAACCGGTTTAGGGACTTCCAAATTAGCCACTGCAGCTTGTAGCCGGAAGGAAGATGCTCCGCTGGTGGAATGTAATCAGGAGGGGCAGTATGATGGGAGGACCATAATTCAAGTCTCGGTACTGCCGGGCTTTTGTCCCTGGGATTGGTGGATTGGAGGAAACTCTTACGGCTTTTCAGTCAGGCCGATGGTTGCTGATGGCCATACAGTGGATGCCGGTCGTCAGTTTCCTGCTTACTTTTTTCAACACTGCAAGCAACCTCACGGCGAAAGCCGTTGGGTGCAAGCACAAGATCGGTCACTCTGGAAATCTAAAGGGGAATATGTGAAGACGGTGGACAGAGGTAGACGGTGCGTGGCTGTTAAGATGATGACTGTAGACTCAGCACAAAGGACCCGTGAAGAAATCCCATAAGGTGGTAGTCAGATCCAATTACAAACATAACGCTTAACACGCCCACTTTTTGCAGCATTCAGGTAACAGGTTGCAAGCCTATCGTCGCTTATTAATATTGACCCTAAGTCAAATGGCTTGTTGATGTTCTAGTACATGTTGGTTTTTATTGGCGTGTCTTTGAGATGAATGTCGTATATGTGAGTGCCATAAAGGTGTATCCTATATTGCCAAATACATTTATGGAATTAACAATAAATAGTTGACACATTACTGTTATTATATTTGTATGACTAGGTACTGTGGAGTTAAACAAGGCTGTGTTCTAGCACCCACTTTGTTTGCTTTATATTTTTCAGTAGTTGTTAGAGAAGCATTAAAAGACAATACAGATGGCATTCGTATAAGGTTTCGCACAGACGGTGGTATTTTCAACTTAGCCATATTCAAAGCCTATACTAAAGTGTCACACGATATAATCACAGAAATAATGTACGCTGACGATCTGTGCTTTGTAGCCGATACATCTGAAGGCCTACAAAACTTAATGCGGAAAATCGACGCTACATGTTGTTGATTTGGTCTTAAAATAAGCGTTACTAAAACTGAAGTGATGGTAATGGATGCTGAAGATCGTGCTCCGCCAAAGCTGCTTCTTGGCGAAAAAGTTCTGAAGCAGCTGGAGAAATTTAAATATTTAGGTAGCACCATCACATCAAAAACCGACCTTGACTGTGAAATTAATCATAGAATCGGTGCTGCCTCCTCTGCTTTTGGAAAACTTAGGGTCAAAGTTTTCCGCTAACACCACATAAAGCTAAGCACAAAGATCAAGGTGTACCTGGCGATAGTTTTACCTAACTTATTATACTCCGCTAAAACATGGTGCCTGTACTCCAGACATATAAGAACCCTTGATAGGTTCCACCTCAAGTATCTCCATGATATTATGAATACTCATTGGTTGGATCGTGTTACAAACACTGATGTTCTTCGACGAGCTAATATCTGCGGAATGGAAGCTTATTTTATACGCCGCGCGCCGGCAACTGCGGTGGTGCGGGCACCTAACGCGTATGTCCAACGGCAAGGTGGCGAAACGCACTTTCTACTCAGAGCTCCAGGACGGCAAGCGAAAGAGTGGTGGCCAGCTGCTCAGAAGAGAAATATGAAAAAGTGCAAGATTGAGCTCTCTCAGTGGGAATCACTGGCAGAAAATCGGTCAGAATAGAGACGATTGGTTCAACAAAGTGTCTACAACTTTGAAGATGAGCGCAGGTGTGATCTAGACAATAAACGTGATCATCTTAAAAATAAGCCACCTGCCAACATACACTATAATTACATAAATGGCGCTCTGACATGCACATTATGTTCGCGCACATTTAAGGCCTAAATTGGCTATGCTAGTCATCAAAGAGCGCATCAACGGAACCAAGCAGGAACAATGTCGCCGTAGCCGAAATCGGCCTGGATGACATCATCATCATCATCATGACTAGGTACTAAGAAATTTGGTTTTGTTTTGTATTGTATTGACATTTATAATTTTATTTGCTTATTTGTGTGCTGATACTGATAATATTTTGCATGACATTTTACATTAACTTAGTTTAAATATGATTTATATGTATATTATTCATTTATATTTGCCCACCATCTGTATGCTAGAATATATAAGGATTAACAAAATGTAGCATCTAAACATATGTACCTATATTCTGGCCATTATGCGTTCTGATTTCTGATGAATAGATTATCTAAATTTTTGATATAGAGAATGGTTATTCCTATAATTACCTCGGTATATGTCGTAAAACTGTCAGGCAAGCTGTAAGGTTTTATTATTTCTCCAAAGAACCCCAAAAATAATGAAAGCCTCTGAAACTGTTTTTCTGAACCTGTGACGTCATTACCGATTGATGGATGTTTCCGGAAGTGAAAAGTGGGAGACCATGGATTGAGGAAAAGTCAAATAAAGTCGGTTCAAAGTTCCAACCGTGTTTATAAGCCTTGTTTTAATACTATCTGAACGGTCCTTTAGATTTATATATCACACTTTTAATTGCAATTATAAGACCTTTTAAAGCAAGTAGGTATGAAAAATATCATAACTACTTGCTCCGTACTCTCAAAACCACACCTCTTACATGTAGGACCTTACACATTCCTTATTTTCATTGCTGTTAGCACTTTAATTCGAGCTTGTATTTTAGATTATATCAAAGTGGGTCAGTTGCTACTTTTGTTTGACGAGAGTCCGAAGCGAATCACCGTAATCCTCACAACACAGACTCGCTAGAGACCTAGTGTGAGAAGCAGAGCTACGTCAGGTACTGTGCTCAAATACCTTGCATGCCACATCAGATCGTCATCTGAATATTGGATTTTTTTTTAATTTAGGCTAACATTTCATGTAAACTATATACCTACTAGTACCAAACAATTTTAATAACTCAATAAATTATTCTTATTTCTTAGTAGGTATGTTATAGTAGTGTTACCAGTGATGACATATGGAACCGAGACGTGGTCCTTCACTATTGGCCTTATGAATAAGCTCAGAGTCGCTCAACGAGCTATGGAGAGGGCTATGCTCGGGGTTTCTCTACGGGATCGAATCAGAAATGAGGAGATACGTAGGAGAACTCAAGTCACCGACATAGCCCGACGGATTAGCACGTTGAAGTGGCAATGGGCAGGCCATATAGCGCGCAGAACAGATGGCCGATGGGGCCGAAAGGTTCTCGAGTGGAGGCCACGGACCGGCAAGCGCAGCGTAGGACGTCCACCCATAAGATGGGCAGACGACTTGGTAAGAACCGCAGGTCGGCGTTGTATGCAGGCCGCTTCCAACCGCAGTTCCTGGAGATCAATGAGGGAGGCCTTTGTCCAGCAGTGGACGTCCTACGGCTCATATGATGATGATGATGATGATGTTATAGTAAACAGACCAGCTACTTTGCCGTGTCACAAACGTGTACCATAAAAACTAAAGAACATAGCAATGAAATTAAACCAAGTCGAATGTACATTATAATCTAGATTCGACTTGGTTTAAATTCAGTGATATGTTCTTTAGTTTATAACAAACGGTACTGTAACTGTGAATCTAAATATTACTAGTGGTTATGAGAACAGTAGACCTCGCGTCCCAAGTCCATTTCAGGTCGAATTTCAGGTGCTTGAATTTTCCAATACGCTTACTTAAGAATAGAATAGAATAATTCTTTATTGCACACCAGGAATACTTAAAATAAAACTAATTGATGTTAAAGATGGGCGGCCTTATCGCTGAAATCGATTTCTTCCAAGCAACCTTTGGATGGAAAGTAAAGAGCGAAGCAGTAATGGGCAGCGGTGCATAGAGTATATTTACAAATGAAAGAAATATTTATAATCCTAATACATAAATTAATACCTAAAGATAGACTAATATATACCAAACTAATAACCTAACTAAATCAATATTCTTGCAAATCTAATAAGACGAGGACAATAAAATAATAATCATCATCATCATCATATCAGCCGTAGGACGTCCACTGCTGGACAAAGGCCTCCCTCATTGATCTCCAGGAACTGCGGTTGGAAGCGGCCTGCATCCAACGCCGACCTGCGGTTCTTACCAAGTCGTCTGCCCATCTTGTGGGTGGACGTCCTACGCTGCGCTTGCCGGTCCGTGGCCTCCACTCGAGAACCTTTCGGCCCCATCGGCCATCTGTTCTGCGCGCTATATGGCCTGCCCATTCAACGTGCTAATCCGTCGGGATATGTCGGTGGCTTGAGTTCTCCTACGTATCTCCTCATTTCTGATTCGATCCCGAAGAGAAACCCCGAGCATAGCCCTCTCCATAGCTCGTTGAGCGACTCTGAGCTTATTCATAAGGCCAATAGTGAAGGACCACGTCTCGGTTCCATATGTCATCACTGGTAACACACACTGATTGTAGACTTACGTCTTAAGGCACTGAGGTATGTTGGACGAAAAGACGTTGCGAAGTTTCCCAAACGCTGCCCATCCGAGTTGGATTCGACGATTGACCTCTTTCTCGAAGTTGGACCTACCTAATTGGACTGTTTGTCCTAGGTATACATACGCGTCGACAACTTCAAGAGCCGAGTTCTCAACCATAACTGGGGCAGGGACGACATGGACATTCGACATGATTTTCGTCTTGTCCATGTTCATTTTAAGTCCTACCCGTTGGGAGACTGGAGGCCTTCGAGCATCGTGCTGAGCTCTTCCATCGACTTTGCCATGACCACAATATCGTCGGCAAACCGAAGGTGAGTGATGTATTCGCCGTTAATATTGATGCCCAGTCCTTTCCATTCCAGAAGCTTGAAGGTATCTTCCAATGCGGTCGTAAACAGTTTCGGAGAGATTACATCTTCCTGTCTTACGCCTCTTTTTAAGGGAATCGCCTTCGAGCTCTGTTCATGTACTCGGACTGACATAGTGGCGTTTTTTTACAAACACTTCAACACTTCGATGTACCGATAGTCAATACGGCATCGTTGGAGAGACTCAAGCACTGCCCATGTTTAGATCGAATCGAAGGCTTTCTCATAGTCCACAAACGCGAGACATAGCGGCAAGTTATACTCTTCGGTCTTCTGTATGACTTGCCGCAGCGTATGTATGTGGTCTATGGTACTGTAGCCTTTACGGAACCCGGCTTGTTCGG
Source organism: Philereme vetulata (assembly GCA_918857605.2). Lineage (NCBI taxonomy): Eukaryota > Metazoa > Arthropoda > Insecta > Lepidoptera > Geometridae > Philereme > Philereme vetulata. Next base: position 1,682,521 of record OU975425.1, read on the forward strand.
GAGGCTGGAAGTCATCAAACCTGCGTTCGAGACGGTTCGCGATGACCCTCGAAAACAGCTTATAAACATGGCTCAAAAGCGAGATGGGTCTGTAATTCTTAAGCAAGGTGTTGTCACCTTTCTTGAAGAACAGAACCACCACGCCCCCGTTCCATGCTTTTGGCGTCGTACCTTCAAGCAAGGCGGATTTAAAAAGCTTCTGAAGGACTTTAAGTACCGGTGATCCACCCGCTTTCAGAAGCTCTGAAGTGATTCCGTCCTCACCCGGCGCCTTGTCGTTCTTAAGCTGCTTTAAGGCCATCCTAATCTTATACAGGCTGATGTCCGGAATATCTTCGGTATAATGTCGGGTCAGTTTGGCTCTTGGGTCGTTGGCCGCACTGCAAACAGGTTTAGTGACCGAATCGTAGAGCCGTCCATAGAACCTTTCGACTTCCCTTAACACTTCCGCTTTACTTGACGTTATGCTGCCATCTTCCCTCTTCAGCTTCGTCATGCGGCTCTGCCTAATAGAATTATCTCTCGCGAACACTTTGGAGCCTTTATTCCGCTCTATCGTATCTTTAATACGAGATGTATTAAAGGTACGAATATCGTGCCGCAAGGATTTCCAAATCTTTCTATTGAGCTGCCTATGTGACTGAGCATCATTGGGAGACTGCAGTTGCAAAGAACGTCGTTCAGCCATAAGGTTAAGGGTGTCATTAGAGAGTTTCTGAGGTCTATTGGTACGGGGGGTCTTAAAGAACTGGGACCCCACCGTACGGACGTTTTCTGCGAACCTGTTATTGATCTCTTCCATGGATGCATCTACTTCTAGACAGTCAAAGCGATTTGCAAGTTCGAACTGAAAGCTCTCGAGGTTTTGGATAAGTGCGCGAGTGGGTCGGAGCGTAGACTTCATCAAACGGGACCTTTCAAGTTTAACGATTATATTCAATGTGGCTCTAACAATTCGGTGATCACTGCCGGTTTTCACCCTGTGAATCACAGAGACATCATTGAATATCCGTTTCTTGTTGGTCAAGATGAAATCAATCTCAGTTCTCATGCCTAGCTTTGCATTGAAGTCCCCCATAACAACAATAAAGTGAGTTTTGTTCGTATGTATGGCTCTACTGATGTCCTCATACATAGACTCTACTTCTTCATCTGGGTGTGAAGAGGTCGGCGCATATACCTGAACGACCTTCAGCGAATATCGCTTAGATATTCTGAGTGTCAGGTACGCGACCCTGCTCGACACACTGTCGATGGTGATAATGTTGTTGATGAGTGACTTGTGAACGAGAAACCCAACACCACCTTGGGACTGTTGGTCGCCCTCCCGATAGTATAGTAGATTACCAGACTTAAGGGATATCGTGTCCTCGCCCTCTCTACGGACTTCTGATAACCCCAAAATGCCCCAGTGTAATCTACTAATTTCTTCTTCCAGCTCAACAATCTTTTCGTCTGTCCTCAAAGTGCGGATGTTGTGTGTTACCAGGGCCAGTGGTCGTCGTAGGGTTTGGTAGCCGATCGTCTCCCGGGGATTCTTAGCACCCCTGGCCCCGCCGTTACCGTGACTGCTACCGTAGCCAGGATTAGCGGGGCCGCCGGGGACTCGGGGCCTGGTTTTATGTTGTAAATCCATGAGGGGTTGTTGCCATACTCGCCACGCTTGGCAGGCGGGTTGGCGAGCGCAGTAAAGGTGTTGAAACACGAAAAGACGCTGCTGCCCATCTTTCGGAGGTATCCCTTAGCAGACTCCTACTGCATCCACGGGCAAGAGCGGAGGGGCAACATTCTATTGCCGGCGCCCCACGGCAATAAAATAATAATAAATAAATAAATAGGTAACTCAAATGACAAGAAAGCTAAGCATTTAGGTAATGTTGCTTTAATCTCAGCTTAAAAGAGTGCTGTGAATGACCCTGATTAATTTCCACAGGCAAAGCATTCCAAAGGCGCACTGCTTCTTAAGTAAGTAGACTGTTGAGCAAAATATTGGTATAAATTTTAGCGATTACTCGCGTTCCTTTGTTCCTAGGAGGTCTAATCTGGTGTCTACGGATTCGTCTCTGATTGGTATAGGTATGTAATAAGTTTCCAAAAAAATCATAAATTGAAACCCGTCCATATATAATGATTTCCGTCCACCTGGACGGAAATAAAAAATGACTACACTGGAGCATCTGCTCCGTGGCATATTCAGTATTTTTAACTGACTTCAAAAAATTAGGAGGTTCTCAGTTTTGTTGTTTTTAATGTATTTTTCATTTGTATGTGATGTGGGTCGTATTTTTGTGCCTGAAATAAACGACTTTTATATGTTATTTATTTATTTATAACGTTACACCATCCCCCCTCCCTTCTCCACTCCCTCCTGTTGGAATTTTTTTAGCAACATCTTTTCTAGAATAAAGTCCTTACTGTGCCTCTCAAATTTGATTTAAATCCGTTGATAAATAACGCTACAGCAAACTTTACCCCGTTTCCTCTCTATTTACTCATCAAATAACGCGATGACTAAAAAATTTTAATAAATCAAGGAATTTCTGAGCCAATTTTATAGATTTCAATTTTAGTAGAGGAGAACAGACAGCCGGACATAAACATTTTTGGCCAATTTCGAAATTGAGACGCTTTCCACGCTCGTTCCTAAATAAATAAAAATAAAAATCAGTTCAGTAAACATTTTTGCCATACAAACATACCAAAAACAAACTTAACTCATTAATAGGTTTAGTGAGTCTAATGGCGTTCACTAGAGAGAACCTTAGGATCATGAAGTTCAATCCAATGATTCGGTCCCGAGTCTACCAGATGCTGACCTATCGCTGACTTGACGCAATTTTCGACAGATGCAATATGCTGTTTGACACGCTCCGCTATGGTACGTTTGGTTCGCCCGATGTAAGAGCGGCCACAGCTACAGATAATATCTTTATTGCACACCATCACACTAATATTTTAAATGCGAAAGTTTGTTACTTTGAATGAAATTTAGTATGTACGTAGATTACAACCTGGATTAACACATAGGCTACTTTTATCCCATAAATCAGGTGCCATGGGATAAAAATGGGGTGTCAAGTCAAGTTGCAACAGCGAGTTTAACTTTAGTTCTAGGTTACCTACACATTTAGTAGTGTAACGCGTACGAAGTCGCGGGCAACAGCTAGTTAAAATATAAATAAACAAACAGAACGAAAAATATGTTTAAATATTTTTTATAGGTACAATGGACAACCTTATCGCTGAAACCGATTTCTTCTACTATGGACGTCAATTTTGATTATATACAAAAATGCTTCCATAAAGTAATTATTATGTACACACGGCTACACATCAAGTTATACATTTCAAGTATAAACTGATCTCGCATTGTGTAGGCTTTTCGTAGAATGAGAGGTCAGATTATACTGGAAAGTATAGCTTGACTTGCCAATGTTATGCAATGTAACTTTATGGTTTAATAAATGAATAAGAATTGATGTGTAGCCGTGTGTACACCGGAGAGCTTGGCTCTCAAAAAGTTTTTTTCAGTAAATCATTTAACATTTAACATTGTGTCTGAATATACATAAATCTAGTGCTTATTCAGTGAAAACATTTGCCCGTCAGTGCGCGAAGAGCTAACTACCATTTGACACACGCGGACGAACGTGAACGAAATATGGAATGAGTAGGGTGGCCACAATATACTTGCTATACTACCCAAAGGATAAAACGGAACCCTATTATTAAGACTCCGCTGTCTGTCTGTCCGTCTGTCACCAGGCTGTATCTCATGAACCGTGATTAGACAGTTGAAATTTTCACAGATGATGTATTTCTGTTGCCGCTATTAACAACAAATACTAAAAACAGAATAAAATAAATATTTAAGGGGGCTATCATACAACAAATGTGATTTTTTCCTCGTTTTTGCTCGATATTGATAACGGACACTGGTAGACGCTTGAAATATTCACAGAATATTTTGTTAGTTTTTATCATGGCTAATAACTCAAAAACTATGAAGAATTTATGATAAATAAAATACGTATTCTAAATGTTCTAATGAATACCTTTCATTTGACGTCACATTTGACCTGATAGCCTCATTTTTTTTATCCCTCTTGAACCCCAATATCTCAACAACCCCCTAACATTTTTAGCTCATTTAGTCACACTAAAATTATCACTACCTACCTATTTATATTTCACCATGGTCGGATCAAAGTTGCGAAAGTTATCCTCGGACAAACATACATACATACAACGCCGATTTGCCCAAGTTGATTTAGAGAACTCGCTTCGCTCTATCAATAAAATTAAAATAAAACAAATATTTAAGGGTAACTCCCATACAACAAAGGTGTTTTTTTTGCCGTTTTTATAGGTAATGGTACGGAACCCTTCGTGCGCGAGTCCGACTCGCTCTTGCCCGGTTTTTTAATTTAATTATAGGCTAGCGTTTGACAACAATCTCTCCTGATGGCACAAGCTTGCCTATAAGAAACCTATTCACTCGCGACTTGAAGACCCCTAGGTTGTAGTTATCAGGAAACACATACGCAGGCAAGGCATTCCACTCCGTGGCGGTGCGCATAACAAAGGTGGAAGAGAAAGTGGGAGCTTCTAGTGCGGTAGTGGGGAGGATATGCCTATTTTTTTTAAATGTTTTTTATAATACCTATGAAATTGCATGCGTTTGATTTTGAATTCTACACTAAAACCTACCTAAAACTACTACCTTAAACCTACCTTGGGTCAACTGGAACGTATTTTTGGTACATATTCAACTATTAGAGAAGTATTTTTTCCTTTTTTCTTTACTCAGGCTTAATTTATCGAATGTATGGTATTTATTTCCTCGCAGAATGATATATACATAATCACTTGATATGTTTGCTTATACAAACAACACACATTTGTAAAATATATAATACTTATACTTAATTATTACCCTATTTAATTTTTAACAAATCGTCTTAAATAATGTGTCATGTAGTAAGTTTTCCGTATTTACCATTTTGGTACGGAACTCTAAAAATGTACAAAACTACAATTCTAAATGAATTTTAGGATATCATTGAAACAAAAATTACATTTGACTTTTGATTTCCAGAGCGATGGAAAGAATCTTATCCGCAAAATTCCACTAATGTGGTTACACTATTTTGAAGTGTAGTTTTAGTTTTGGAGGGTAACTAAGAATAGATAATAAATTTGGACACTAAGCGTCCAAGTTACGATTGATGTTAGCTATTCAAAGCTTTTGTAAAAACGGTCCTAGGATTTGCAGATCTCTTTTTGATGATGTTTTATGTTCGGTTGAGCTGTTTTTAAAAGATCGATTACAACGCAGACTGTTAGATATTTTGTGTATTTTTTATATTTAGATTTGGTATTTGGTATATTATTTAAATCATTGCGTTTGTGTCGACTAACATTTTTACAAGATTTGTGAAGAATGTAAAACAAATCAAATCAAATCCTCTTTTATTTCACGAAGATTTATTAAGCTGTTAAGAAATTTACAAGACGATCATAGGACCTGTCGTAACGTATGGTTCTGTGTGTTGGACCACAAAAGGGACGGATGAAAGAAAGATGAATGTGTGGAGTAACGAGAAAGGATAAGACAAGGAATGATTATATTAGAGGAAGTTTGAAAGTAGCGCCAGTGATAGAAAAATGGAGGAGGAAGAGGCCAGCGCGGTATGGGCATGTCATGCGGCAGGAACAAAATCATGTGACTAAAAGAGTGTTTGATATGATTGTGAATGGATATAGAAGTAGAGGAAGACCAAAGAAGAGATGGATGGATTGTGTGAAGGGTGATTATGGGTAAGAAAAAAGTGATAACGGAGATGACCGCTGATAGAGAGTTCATATTAGTTTTGGGTACATATATTTATAGGTATATATGTTTTTGTACTCTCACCTACCTTTAAATCATATCTCTCTCTAGCCTCAAAGGTTTGCGGGAAGAAAACTCTTCATAGGGTTAAGCTCGCCTTTGTAAGTGACCTCTATTTTTGTATTTTAAAATTTATTTTCTTCATCATCATCATCATATCAGCCGTAGGACGTCCACTGCTGGACAAAGGCCTCCCTCATTGATCTCCAGGAACTGCGGTTGGAAGCGGCCTGCATCCAACGCCGACCTGCGGTTCTTACCAAGTCGTCTGCCCATCTTGTGGGTGGACGTCCTACGCTGCGCTTGCCGGTCCGTGGCCTCCACTCGAGAACCTTTCGGCCCCATCGGTCGTCTATTCTGCGCGCTATATGGCCTGCCCATTGCCACTTCAACGTGCTAATCCGTCGGGCTATGTCGGTGACTTGAGTTCTCCTACGTATCTCCTCATTTCTGATTCGATCCCGTAGAGAAACCCCGAGCATAGCCCTCTCCATAGCTCGTTGAGCGACTCTGAGCTTATTCATAAGGCCAATAGTGAAGGACCACGTCTCGGTTCCATATGTCATCACTGGTAACACACACTGATTGTAGACTTTCGTCTTAAGGCACTGAGGTATGTTGGACGAAAAGACGTTGCGAAGTTTCCCAAACGCTGCCCATCCGAGTTGGATTCGACGATTGACCTCTTTCTAGAAGTTGGACCTACCTAATTGGACTGTTTGTCCTAGGTATACATACGCGTCGACAACTTCAAGAGCCGAGTTCTCAACCATAACTGGGGCAGGGACGACATGGACATTCGACATGATTTTCGTCTTGTCCATGTTCATTTTAAGTCCTACCCGTTGGGAGACTCGTTTCGAGTGTCCCAACGGGTATTTTCTTATTCGGTTCTTAGGTTCTTATATTCGGTGCAATAAATAATAAAGAGAGATATTGAAGATAAGTACATGTTGTGCCGACCGACGACCCCACGTAATGCAGGAAGAAGAAAGAAGATTTACAAAGCTGTTTAAGATATAGTGCTAGTGCACAAGTTTGGTAGTTAAAGACTTACAGAGAATCTCAAGCTAAGCTTTAAGATTAAGCTTGTGTTTTGGTGCTCAGAGTACTAACTACAGAATTGCTCGATTTCTAACAGCAATATTTATTAAAATATATTATTAAAATGATCATGAGCATGCATTACGTTATGATTATACGTTAATGTTAATTTTATGATACGTTGTAATTATAAAACCAACAATTAAATATTTTTCAACTTCGTGAACTCCATGGCGCAGTGGGCGAATATCCGACTGAGACGTAGAAGGTATAAAAAAATAAATATAAATATTGCTGGACATTTCACACAACGCTATCTAGCCCCAAACTAAGCAGAGCTTGTACTATGGGAACTAAATAACTGATACAATACTTATGTATTTTTTTTTAAATACATATTTATAAAAAAACAACCAAACCCGGAACAAATATTTGTATATCATGCAAACATTTGTTCCGCGGCGCGAATCGAACCCGCTACCTCCTGCGTCTCAGCCGGCTATTCGACCACGGAGGTCGTCGGTAGCGGGACTGAAATTCCCCGCGGAACAAATGTTTGCATTATCTATATATATATAATATATATTTATATATATATATATATAATATATATTTATATATATATATAATATATATTTATATATATTATATATATATATATTTCCAGGTCTTATTGTTTTTCTATATATTATAAGTATGTATTTAAAAAAAAGTATTATATCAGTTATCTGGTTCCCATAGTACACAAGCTCTGCTTAGATTGGGGCTAGATAGCGCTGTGTGAAATGTTCAGCAATATTTATTTATTTGTATCAAAAACAAGCGGAGTTATATTTTCCACAATATCACGGCATTTTCATCATTACTGTACGCTTGCACTTGACAGGTTGAAGGCAAATCCCAACCCATATACCTCGGTAAAGCTATGTTCAGACACCGTTACAAATCGACCTGACTATACGCTTACAATATCCGTATTACGTGTTTTGTTACGTACGACATTAAAATCATTTGTCATCCATCGCTCACTAGGACTCACTAAGGACGTAAACTTTTACTCATATACATGGTGTCCTTTAAATCACTGTTTTCCCAGAACGAACGTTGTTCTGACCATGGTTTGTTAACAGTTTACAACATCAAATTAAAAAACAAAACGAAATCGGTCTTTGAAATATATAAAAAGTTTCAAACTTAAAACGTCTATTTTAACCTTACGCCCTACAACATAGCGGTCTGACCGGTAGCTACAAGGTACCTATCTAACTAAGGAGTAGGTAATACGCTATGGCTAGCGTAAGTTCATGGGAACTTTATGTCACGGTTAGTTTTTGAACAAAGTTATACTTATTTGAGAAGGTCTAGATTTTATTATTTTATTCTCATATTTGATGCTATAAACAATTATTAGATCATGGTCTGAGCAACGTTTGGTCTGGGAAAACAGTGATTTAAAGGACACCGTGTATTTAGTAGTAGGTTAATTAATTATTATACAAATATTTATATTTTTGGGCAACTCCTGCGCTGATAACAGTGACCGAGACCGACCGAATATTTAGGACGCTACGCAGACCGCGCGCGCTCATTCTGTCCTATTCGATACTTTGTGCTGTGCACGTACTTGATACGTGTTTTAGTGATCACGTGGTGTTTAATTTAAATAGAACGCTCGTTAATTTGTTTGCAATAATTGTTAAAATAAATCACTTTGTGTTTATGTTTCCTTTAAAAAGATAGTTTTTACTTTGTATTTCTAAAAATAGAATATTTTAGTAAAATTGATTGATTGATTGATTGAAAATACTTTATTGCACTTATAAAACTAGTACAAAGGCGAACTTAATGCTAAAGAGCATTCTCTTCCAGATAACCTTTGTGTATTGTAGACAAAGATGTGTAGGTAGTGCACAGAAAAGGTAAAAAAGAAAATTTGCATAGGACTAATAAATATAGCATAATATAGGTACATACTACTTAAATAAACCTACTTAAATACTTTATATGATAGACTAAACTATACCAATATCGAATTAAAATAGGTACTTCTGTAGATTTACGCCACCGCCGTCCTCATTTTTTCACACAGATCCTATCCATCCAAAGGTTGCCTGGAAAAGATCGCTTTTAGCGATAAGGCTGGCCATTGTACCTTTGATTTAATGGTGTATTAAGTAATTATCTAATCTAATCCAAATGAAAACACGGATAGGGCTATTCATTACCATAGAAAATTATTAATTTTTGAACAACCTTATTATCAAGTCCTAAAATATGAATGTAACAGCCTGTATAAAACCAGTAAACAAATCATATTCATTCATTACGTAAGTAGGTACCCGTTAAACTGACAAAGCAGCATCGTCGCAAACGCACCGCCGATTTACGTTAAAAATTGTTTATAAGAAATGTATCGATTACTGGATAACTAATAGTTCGCCCCAAACGAGTCTTAAAAAAAATTAAAAAGATTGTGATTCATAATTTTAGACTAATAAAATAGTGCTACGATATTCACAACCGACTAACTTCACCTACAGTTTCATTAAAATTACAAGAAATGGGAGTTCATGTTAATTACTTACTCGTTTTAGAAATTTTAGTTATTCTGGTTTTCAGACTTTTACCTATATTTGTGTAACTAAAGCTATACGAGTACTAAATTTCAGCACTGTGGGGTCACTGGTGTACCCTGTGAATTTCGTCAAAGTTCAATTTTTATTATAGCTACTCAAAAACTACAAAGACTAATTATAAAAACAAAGTCAAAATGTACTGATGAAGACCTTTCATTAAACGTTCCAATTGACCTAATAATCTAATTTTTTTTACCCTTCTTGAACCCCAATATCACGACAACCCCTCAACATTTTTAGCTTATTTAGTCACACCACACCATTATGCCATCACTACCTACTTATATATCAAATTTTACGACGACCGGATCAATGCTCGGACAAACAAACATACATACACATACCTATACAACGCCGATTGGTCTAAGTTTAATTGGAGATCTCGTTTCCCTTGATCAAATTTCAAGCTACTCCCGGATGTGTGTTTTAAATAAACTTTTATTGATATGTTTGTTTGTCCGAGGATAAATTTCGAAGCGTTTATCTGATCATCGTGAAATTTGGTATTTAAGTAGGTAGTGTTGGCAAAATTTTGGTGTGACAAAATAAGCTAAAAATGTTGGGGGATTACTGAGATATTGGGGTTCAAGAGGGGTCATAAAAAAAACAAAATGGGAGTATCCGGTCAAGTGGCACGTTTAAAAGGGCTTTATGAGTACATTTCGAACCCGTTTCATTTTTAGTTTAAACCTTGTAGTTTTTAAGTTATTAGGCATAATAAAAACTGAACTTTGACAAAATTCACAGGGTCCACCAGTGACCCCACAGTGCTGTAATTTGGTATGCGCGTAGCCTAAGTGACACAAATATAGGGAAATGTATGAAATCCAGAATAACTGCAGTTCTTGGGTAAAGTTACGTATCACCTTCTTCCGTGTCAATTACTGTATACACTGTACACTTTATTACTTGCATATAGGAGGAATAAGATACAACAAAGGCGACCAAAAGTTGACCAAAGTATTTTATTTTTGCACACAAAACAGTATAACTAGTGGTTCGCCCCGAACTGAGACCTCGCGAGTAGACCACGAATTGCATAACCAAATAACTTGAAATGAATGAATTAAATGAGTGCTGAAATTTGGTGTTCGTGTAGCTATAGTGACACAAATATAGGGAAAAGTATGAAATCCATAATAACTGCAATTTCTACTCTTAAAATAATGTACCAAATAACATGAACTCCAGTTACTTGTAATTTGAATAAAACTGTAGGTCAAGTAACAAATGATAACAAAATCGGGGGATACAGTGTGGTATTGCAGCTACATATCTATCACCTAAATCCAAAATTTAATTAAATAAATATTTATTATATTTGGTGTAAATATAGAAAATATTACCTGTTATGTACACGTATTCACGTACAATGACCGTGTTCATGACACAGACATCCCATGTTTGTATTTTTTTAATAATACATGGGGATGGAACAAGCTTGTGGCCCACTTGATGTTAAGGGGTAACCATCGCCTATATACTTAATTAATAACAGAGAATTGCCTAGCAGGTCACGCCATTTAAGGCGAATATAGTAGCTGATTGGTCTTATTTGGAGGCTCTATCCTCAGGGAAGAGTCAGTTTTAAGTGCTCAAAAATATATGTCATTCATTTGCAAAGTAAACATTCTAAAAAGTTCTACCTGTTTATATACTAGAGTCTGGCTAACGAAAGTAGATACTGGATTTTTTTGCAAACTTTTTATATGACAACACTAAAGTGTTCCTACCATCGTATATTTACCCTACAAATTGGGGTATTTTAAGCAGAAAGTACTTAGGAACAATTAATTCCAAAAAGGCATTTTTAAAACAAACTTATTTTAAACATTTTATAAAATGAGCTTTAAAAATTCGTACGTGTGCTAAAATTGTATTCATCGAAAATAAGTATCGTATGTACGTGTTGGATCATTTCATGAGCAACACTAAGCCTTAAGTTGGTCTAATAAATAGCTTAATTAATTAGGTACACTATTTACTAGAGAAAAACTTGGCAATTTTATTTTAAAGAAATTAATTTGCGGCTGTTTTCCGAAAGATTTGGTAAAATCAGAATCAGTGTATGGTATCCCTATCTCTGACGCAACAAGATGGCGTGTTGTTGATGTTTCGTTGTGGTTGACTTGCGTATAGTTTTGTTGTGATATATCCGTGTTAATGCTATAAAATAGAATAAAACTATAAAGAGTGAAGTGCGAAAACTATTGTTTTGTATGATTTCGAAATATGAAGAGAAAAAGCTTGTGAAACAAGCCGAATTGCGAGAAAAACAGGATTGTTTACGTACTGTGACTGATTTTTTAGGTTAGTACGGTCAAAATGTCTTGATATTTTTTTATTTTAAATAAGTACATATTAGTTTTAGTTACTTTATATAATGTTATTGTTCTTTTACAGATAGTCTTGAGGATAATGCACGAACTGCTGAAGTAAAACAAGCAATTGAAAAGATCACAGATTTAGATCAAAAAGATATGATGAAATCGCAGAACCAGTACTTAGAAGAACTATTTTCACTCACCGGTAAGTTTTCACTCAACGTTAATCTTAGACTAGTTTTGTAATACTTGTGTATTTTCTATTATTTCTTAGTTATGAGACTCACGATAATTGACATTTTATTTTATTCTTTTTACAGATGTAAGTGTTATTACATTGAAGAGAATTAAAAAAGAAGGTGCGGTGAACGAAGGGGTCTGGAGGACTCCAGGTAAAAAACGACCTCACCCTTCAAAAGTGTCGAACTTAGATAGTTTCGATATGGATGTTGTTCGTAATAAAGTAAACGAATTTTACATTGTGAGAAAACAAGTACCAACATTAAGATCTTTGTTGGTAGAGTTAAAAGAAAGTATAGAATTTGGTGGATGTCGTGAAACTCTCCGTCGCATATTATTAGCCAACGGTTATGAATTTAAGAAAAACAAAAATGAACGTTCATTATTAATTGAACGGTATGATATAGCTGCATGGAGACATCGCTTTTTGCGTACCATTGCATCGAAACGTGCAGAAGGCAAGCCAATAATCTACTTAGATGAAACTTATGTCCACAAAACCTATAAGCCTAAAAAATGTTGGCAAGGTCCATCAACAAGTGGAATAATTGAAAATATATCGTCAGGAAAACAATATATTATTGTGCATGCAGGATCAGAGAAAGGCCCTGTTCCAAACTCATTGTTAGTATTTAGCACCAAATCGAAAATGGCCGACTACCACCATGACATGAATTCCACAAACTTCTACAAATGGCTTCAAGAAAAGCTTATGCCCAATTTGAATGAACCAAGTGTAATTGTAATGGACAATGCATCATACCATTCTGTCATAATAAATAAAGCGCCCACATCTCAAAATCGAAAGTTAGAGATACAGAATTGGCTTACATTGAATGGTATTTAATTAGAAACATACAATTCAAAAGCAGAGTTGCTCTGTTTATTAAAACAGAACACACCAGAACCTATTTATGAAGCTGATGAACTTTTAAGCCAAAACGGACATGAAGTGCTATATACTCCATATCATTGTGACCTAAATGCTATAGAACTCATATGGAGTCTAGCAAAAAGAAACGTGGGAAGCAAAAATGTAAGCCGAACTCCAAAAGAGTTCGAGGATCTCATAAAACAATATTTTGAGTGTATTACAGCAGATGATTGGAAAAAAATGACAGACCATGTCATTCATGTGGAAGACAAGTACAAAAGAAGAGACCATATAACTGAAAATAATTTACAAAGCTTCATCATCAATTTAAGAGACAGCAGCGACTCCAGTGATTCTGACGATTCACTCCATGTTGAATTTTTAGATTCAGATTTTGATTATAGTGATTAAAAAACAGTATAAAAATATATGGTGTTGTTTTCTTTGATACATACTCACATAGATTTACAAATATTTAAACTCATTATAATATTGATACTCATGATAGTGTTTGATAGCCTGTTTGTTCCTTTAATACGCCACAATGGAGTGACGTAACCGTGTGATGTTTGGTATGGAGTTAATAAAGAGTTAACAAGTGATATAAGCTACTTTTAATCTCGTCATAACGCGGACAAAATAGCAAGCATCCACTAGTAAAATAAAAATAAATGTCAAAGTGTCAAAGTGAGTTGTTCCAACTTTCCTTTTTACTTTAGGGCTGCCATGCTGATATTTTTTAAATTTTCCTCGCTTTTTCAGTATCAACTTTCATTAGCCAGACTATGAGAAAAAAAAATAACAAAATGTAACTGTTTTCGACTTTCAATCAATTTATCAGTTATCTGGTTCCTATAGTACAAGCTCTGCTTAGTTTGGGGCTAGATAGCGCTGTGTGAAATGTCCAGCAAGTTTTTTTTTTTCAATTTTATTCAACCTTTATACGACGAAAAATTTTGTAATTTTTCTTTTACTTAAATGTGGGCAAAGACTATACCTTCAGTTGAAGAAATGATGCTGTGCTGCGACGGTCTTTCACGTGGCAATTAATTATTTTCAATTTTTCCGAATAATTAGCGAGCGTACCCTTAGAAGGTGGTTGCGCGGACGACGGGAGGCAGTGTAACGCTGACCGTCGTACGGGAGGGTTGTGCTCGTCTGCCTCGCGCTCACCTATTTGCTGGTCGGTTAGATGCGCGTGGCGGAAGGTGCGGGGCCGAAACCATAGCTACGCCCATTCGCTCAAGGTTAAGTTTAGCACTTTAAGAACATGCACTGCCCTGCGTCCATAAACTTGAGGCACACAGATCTAAAGCCTCATGTACCTGTACTTTCAGCGACAACAATACCGCCCTAAGTCTGCCCATTGCCTATTTTATTCTAGCTCAGTACTTATTTTTGTATTATTTATGTTTGTGTGGTAATTCATTAAATAGTTATCTATCTATCATATCTACCCTTCAAACCGAAACAACAATTTAGAATTTAACTAAATTGCTCATAGATAGATAGATAGATAATTTCTTTATTGCACACCATTAAATACAAACATATAAAAGAAAATACACTTTTAAATCATAAGTACAATGGGCGGCTCTTCCAGGCAACCTTTGGATGGACAGGATCTATATGAACAATTAAGGACGGCGGCGTAAGATATTATTAGAATCCCTAGAACAAGTATATATTCTCTTGTTAGTCGTAGCACTCTTGGCAGAGTGGTCGTCGTCGTCATGTCAGGGTTGTGGCGTGCTTAACCACTCTTATCTACGTTAAGTGTATATTACAATTTATAAAAAATATAGACAATATAAAATAAAATGCATAATTATATTAAATAATTTAATAATAAAATTACATAAATATCAGAATTAGAATCAGATATATTTTATTGTTAAACTGTTGTCCAACAAAGGTCTTATATATGTATAAGGCATAAGTTTTTACAGTTTATCCATTTCGGACGTACAATAATAAAACAAAAAATAATGTATTATAATTTTACTTAGAAAACTTTCGTGATTGATTTCAATCATTATTATAAATACGGGATTTATCACGTACCATCTTATCGGTGTTTCGAGCGACAATGTTTCGGTTCAATTCGTGAACCTTCTACAGGGTGAGTGCGATCCGCTCCGAATAACGTCTCGCCTCGCACTGCGCGCCGCTGCTCTCTGCGCGCGAGTGGACGGGCGGGGTGGTGGGGATTGGGTCAACGAAAGCACAGTGCGTTGACCCGCGGTGTCATCATCATTATCATCACTGCTGCTTTCTTCTGTAGTTCTTGGTACAGGCAAACACACAACATTAACTATGTCTCTACCAGGTTCACTCACTCTTCTGTCACTTGCATCATGAAGACATGACCTCCAGGCTGGCGGTAGAACCCATCCTCTATCCCTGTTAAAGTTCGGCACAAGACTTATTTCTATCGCCTCTCGGATCTTGCGAGGAACGAAGAACTTCTCTCTCGCTAAAACCCGGGCCTTTTACGTATGTAGTGCGTCGAATCAGAATCTATGGAATGTTCCGCCACTGCAGAACTGTTTGAGTCAACATTCTTCATTGCACGTATGTAGTCAACCTAGACAACGAATTGAACCGAAACATTGTCGGTCGAAACACCGATAAGACGGTACGTGATAAATCCCGTATTTATAATAATAATGTATTATAAATTGTTATCTACTAAAAATTCGTCGACTGAATAATATGCTTTTCCTATAAGCAATTTATTGAGGGCATGCCTAAACTCCATGATACAGTCTTTGCCTCTTATTGTTGATGGCATTTTATTATAGATTATTGGTGCCATACAAATCACACTCATGCGCACAAGATGAGTTTTACACGATTGAAAGCGGAGTCAGCTCATATTATATATATAAGATATATAAGGCATATTAATATTAAGATACATAAAATCCTACTAATATTATAAACGCAAAAGTTTGTATGTATGGAGGTTTGTTACTCTTTCACGCCGGAATGCCTGAACCGATTGCGATGAAAATTAGTATGTACGTAGATCATAACCTGGATTAACACATAGGCTACTTTTTATTGGCAAACCATGCGTGCGAAGCCGCTGGCAATAGCTAGTTTATTATATATTCATAATTACTTCTGTAACTGGATTAACGAGGATTGTGGTCCTGTTCTTCTGAACTTAGCCTTACAAATACCTATAACACACTCCTCGTAACATCACTATGACACGCGACATACATCGTTACTGTACACCGTCACATAAAGTACGTATTCTGTAAGTGCTAACATCATCACCATTCCAGCCATAGGACGTCCACGCTATAAAAAAACATTCATTTTATTTATATTACTAACTAGCTTCCGCCAGCAGCTTCGCACGCGTTGTTTGTCAACAAAAAGTAGCTTATGTGTTAATTTAGGTTTTAATCTACGTATTGTATGTACCAAATTTCATTGAAATCAGTTTAGCCGTTACGACATGATTGAGTAACAATCAAACAAGCATTCAAACTTTCGCATTTAGAATGAGTCAGATCTATTATTTATTTATTCCAGGTTTGTGTATTTTCTATAAGCATTCTATCAGTTATCTGGTTCCCATAGTACAAGCTTTGCTTAGTATGGGGCTAGATAGCGCTGTGTGAAATGTCCAGCGTTATTTATTTTTTA
Organism: Philereme vetulata; assembly: GCA_918857605.2. Classification (NCBI taxonomy): domain Eukaryota; kingdom Metazoa; phylum Arthropoda; class Insecta; order Lepidoptera; family Geometridae; genus Philereme; species Philereme vetulata. The sequence continues at coordinate 1,699,195 of OU975425.1, forward strand.
TTTAGGTATAATAACTAGATGATACATACCTTGTAGATCTGGTTCTGTGCTGCGATTGATTCACATGTACGTCAGAGCCGGTGATCCGAATGATAGAATGAAACGTTTCAGTGATTCATATCCATGTACAGATGATCCAATCGCAATCTCAAACTTAAGCCGCCTTTAGTAGCCACTTGTTCAATTTCATGGTTAGAATCTCTACTTTCGGGTAAACTAACATATTGCAACTAAGTTGTAATTGTAGCGTAACGAATATTGAATAAAACCTACAAAAAACAAAGATTTTAACAACATTTTCATCAAAACCCTATACAGAGCGCGTCACGAAACATTTCAAAACAATAGCACAAAATTTAAGGCTCGTAAAACCTACGAATAAAAGTTTTGTATCGATGCCGCGATGCCAATACGATGTCGTATCGATGCAGTACCGATTGAAATGTACTCGATAGTACTTGATATTTCTGCCACAGGTTAAAGGTGAATGGCTGGGCTATTGTACTATTCTATTTAAGTTTTAACTTGACAAATCATGTTACGGTATATGTGTAGCCAGTAATGCCACCATGATCTATCTATTGTCCACTAGTTGCCGTTTATTGTGTAGTTCAATTATTGCTGGTAACTTATTGATATTTATTAATATTAACTATTTGTTGATCGCAAGATCCGAGGCGATAGAAATAAGTCGTGTGCCGAATTTAACAGAGATAGAGGATGGGCTCTACCGCTAGCCTGGAGGCCATGTCTTCATGATGCAAGCGACAGAGGATTGCGTGAACCTGGTAGAGACATAGTTAGTGTTGTGTGTTTGCTTGTAATGAGTACTAGCGAAGAGAGCAGCAGTGATGATAATGATGATGATGCAGCCTGTCAACACGATGGGCCACCGTTGACGCAATCCTCACCATCGCACCCGTCTACTCGCACGCTGAAGACTGCGGCGCGTAGTGCGAGGCGAGACATAGTTCAGAGCGGATCGAACTCACCCTGAGGAAGGTTCACGAATTGAACCGAAACATTGTTGGTCGAAACACCGATAAGACAGCACGTGATAAATCCCGTATTTATAATAATTAATATTGATATAAAAAAGCTAATACACGATAAACACCCGTTTATTATGGGCAGTGATCGCGAAAGTTTAAAAAATACTAATTGCTACGTATTTAATATTGGCAATGATTTGACACTCAGTTTTATGAGAAGTACTGTGTTTATATGATAGGGAAATATGTCAATAATAGCTTTTGCCCGCGGCTTCGCACGCGTGGTTTGGCAATAAAAAGCATTCGCATGTCAGTCAACTCATACTATTAAATAGATATGATGTGACTACCGTTTATGACATTTAACATATTATTGATACTAGATCGAATCATGAATTTTACTATTTTAAATTACTTGAATTACGACTTCAGATCACATCTTTTCGGATTTGAGTTAGAATCGCGTATTCTCAAATTAATTAAAATTTGAAACTGGCCCAGCTATATATCATGAGCTGTGGCTCAACAAAACTAAAATAATTGGATGGAATATCGACGACAAAAGTACTTTGAATCTATTTGATTATTTTGATGTGACTGTGATATTTCATGTTAATAAATGTTACATTTTTTAATGAAAAGGGCTGCACAAATTTCAAAAAACTTATTTGCAAAATTAGACAATAGCCCCGCTCAGTTTATCTCTTAAATTAAACAACAAAAATATTATATATAAAAAATAAGAATGAAACCCGACTGAAAAACACACTGAAAATAGGTAAACAAACTTGTAAGGAATTTCTTAAAACTTCATTGAATCAATATTGATTATAGCTATTATATAGCTTCACTAATTTCTTTTCACCCAAAGGTTGTCTGGAAGAGATGGCTCTCAGAGATAAGGCCGCCAATTGTATTGCCTCCTTAGTTTTATTTTAATGTTACATTTTTTCTGTATGTGACATTAAATAGTTATCTTACCTTATCTCTCTTGATTCAAACGATATCAATGATATCACATATTAAAAATAATAAAAAAAAATTGGATATGGTCCGCCTACAAGCTGCAGCGCCACAAACAGCCGCACAGACATAATGAACAAAGGCTTCATACATAAGATCAACTGTCTGCATGATATATAAATAAATATTGTTGGACATTTTACACAGCGCTATCTAGCCCCAAACTAAGCATAGCTTGTACTATAGGAACCAGATAACTGATAGAATACTTATATATACTTTTTTTTGTAAATACATACTTATATTATATAGAAAAACAACCAGACCCGGAACAAATATCTACAGATCATGCAAACATTTGTTTCGCGGTTGAAATCGAACCCTCCTGCGTCTCAGCCGGCTGCTTGCCCACTGCACCACGTAGGTCGTCGGATATATAAAAAAGTGCGACTTCAGAAAGAGAGTCTACGCAGGGGATATTGACATTTATGATATTATAACTAAGAGCGATATTAGCATATCCTGTGGGACATCATAGGTTCTATCTATCTATCCAGCCTCCAGCACTCACTGTTGGGTACAGGTTTTCTCTCTATGTTGCCAGTCCAATCGGTCTTGAAGAAGTCTCATCCATTGCTGTCCAATTTCCATTACGAGATCGTCAGACCATCGGGCTGGTGGTCTGCCCTGCGGTCGACGTCCATCTCTTGGCCACCACTCTGTGACTGTCTTTGTCCACCTGTTGTCATTCCGCCTAACCAAGTGTCCTGCCCATCTCCACTTAAGCCTCACGATTCATGTTTCTACATCTTCGATACCATAGGTTTGATAAAAAAATATTTATTATTCATAATTTCATAATTCATAATTTGTTTATTCTCTCTAAACTTAGGTACATAAGATAGTTGTGCTTTATAAATAACAATACTAACCCTTAACTACTGACCTACGTCTGTCAGTCGTAGGTCTTTGTTTGAGTTGATTTTTTGTAGTTTTTTTTTTAAATATATACCTTAAATACTTACGACACTTTTATTTTCATATCAATGAACCAAAAACATTAAATAAACTGGGTACTAACTAAAACATAGATAATATTGATACACTTGCTAGTTATAAGTATTAAAAAAAACTCACGGTACGTCAGTTTTAATATAAGTATATGCACGTCAGTGGTTAAGGGCTAGGTATCGCCATTTTAGCATTCAAACATTACAATTAGTCCATGGATTATCGTGTTCCAGTGCCGCCGGTAGGATTTCCCGTCACGCTAACCTTAATGATAACATCCACCGGGGTTTTTACAGCGTCATCGTTCCAGTCGTTCTCGAAACGAATGGTCTGATACGTGACGATGGCAAGAGGCCTGACGGTATGACTCTTATACCTTGGGAGAAAGGCAGGCCTCGACAGAGCTTACGTATTTGAGAAATATGGGGTCGAGACCCTGGGCCCATGGGGTACCGGAGCCCATCGCGTTTTCAAAATACTTTATGGGGGTCTGGTCGAAGCGTTGTGTGATCCGAGAGCTGGCGCTTATCTGGGTCAACGCATAAGCATTGCATTTCAGCGGGGCAATGCAGCCAGTGTCTCGGGGACACTTTCGCCTGGTAGTGATCTGGAGCAGTTGAGCTATTTAAAGATCGTTTGCAACGGTCTTTAAATGATTCAACTGTTTCTTCTGTATTTTATTGTAAATAATTGTATAAAAAATTAAACAAAATTAGTCACATAAATTAATACAATAAAATCAAATACAATCAGTAGCCAGGGGTTCATACAAGCCGATTCCTATCGAGTTACTTTGAGTCAGGGCTCCTGACTGTTCCGTCACCTTCAAAATTCTATAAAATAATAACTCCTTAAAAATTGACCCTAGCAATGAATTTTTAAGCCATTTAAAATTTTAATGTAAGTAAATTCTCTTTAAATAACCCGTCATTTTTCAAGTTATACTAATAAATTTACAATTAATTAAAAACCGGACTCTAAACGTATAAAATTAGGGCATGTTTTTGCATAAAACTCTGCGGTAAAACGAAATATCTCCGGCTTGTTGAAAACATGTCGTATCCATAACCAAAATGCGTAAAACGCATTTTGGGTTCTATCATTGTTTTCACAAAATTCAAGAAAACCGCCAATGTATAACGAACTCAATGGCCAATGGGGCCGAAAGGTTCTCGAGTGGAGGCCACGGACCGGCAAGCGCAGCGTAGGACGTTCACCCACAAGATGGGCAGACGACTTGGTAAGAACCGCAGGTCGGCGTTGGATGCAGGCCGCTTCCAACCGCAGTTCCTGAAGATCAATGAGGGAGGCCTTTGTCCAGCAGTGGACGTCCTACGGCTGATATGATGATAACGAACTCTAGAATTCGTTCACTAAAGTACGTCAACAGTTTTTTTTAGTAAGGCGGGGAAAACAACTCGACTGGATTGCGAGTTATAGGTACTTTACGGTCAAATTGCGCCGTCATTATTTATTCAAGCAGGATTATAATTTTGCTACATCTTTATTTGGCAGAGTATAAGTTTGTTTAAGTTTTTTAATTAAAAATGGTGCATTAGATCCTCGGCGAGAATAGCATGAATCATGAAATAATATTGAGAAGTGGATGGATGTGGTAAGTGCGACTTACATATTTTTTTTCGACCGGGTTACCTTATAATTATTTTGACCCTTCACCACTGAATACAATACATAATCTGTTCTTTATCTTCTTTACATAGTATAAAATGAAGTCGCTTCCGCTGTCTGTTCGCTTAGATCTTTTAACGTACTCAACGAATTTTAATGCAGTTATCAGCAATAGATATAATGATTCAAAAGGAAGGTAACTGCGACAGTAACTGATTGTATTCAGAAGTTCCATTGCATCCGTCTCCATCATGAGATCATCTCCAAGGTACTATATTATTGCATTGTCACCAAAGTTAAATATGTATTATAAAATGTTTATGTAGGTATACAATATTTCGTGTCTGTGCTCTTGATGTTCCTTTTTGGAAGCCAACCCTGAGTGCAGCAGATATATCATGGTGGAACTTAGAACGGGCTATCATAATTAAATGCGTATACTAAATTTCGTATCTGTGCTGTTGACCGTTGAAGAGTTCCTTCGCCTGGAGCCAATCCACGGAGTAGAATCAGGTTATACTTACTATAAATATACATTGTTCTCCAAAATAAGCGTGTGTACTAAATTTCAGAAAATCAGTTTAAAATTCAGTTGTAAGATTCCACCCGGACAAACAAACATACTCGTACATTGCAAGATAATAAAAAGCTTGTAAAATAATGTTGTCAAATTGAAGGTTATTGAATGAATGAATGAAATACTCTTTATTGCACACCAAATAAAAATACAATAATGGAAATAAACAATAAATAAAGGTACAATGGGCGGTCTTATCGCTAAAAGCGATCTCTTCCAGACAACCTTTGGATGGACAGGATAAACAAAATCAAAAGGCGGCGGTGTTAGAGTACCTACAGACATAAACAGAACCCACAAAATAAAATATACCTATTAATTATACTAATAAACATAAACTTAAATACATACAAATAATATAAGAATAAATAAACTACACTACATAAAGCGGATAAATAACATAAACACTAACTACCAGTTACGAGACAACGAAAGGAAATGGTTGTATACCTTGACTTTGAAAATAGGAAGAGATTGGGACGACCTTACAGACAAAGGTAAGGCATTCCACAGTCGCACAGCTTGTACTGTAAAGGAGTCACCATAAAATTGTGAACTATGGATGGGAGTTCGAAGCTGTAGAGCTTCGGAAGAACGAAGGGTTTGAGAGTGTCCCTGATACAGAAACTCGAAACGCTCCTTTAGATAAGAAGGTGAAGTGGGATTATAGAGAATGTTATAAAGAAGGGATACAATATGTGCATTCCGGCGAAGACGTATAGGGAGCCACTTGAGTTTTGCGCGGAATTCTGAGACATGGTCATACTTGCGCAAGCCGAATATGAACCGAATACAAAGGTTTTGAAGGCGCTCAAGTTTACTCATTTGGACTTCGGAAATGTCGAGGTAGCTGGCGTCGGCGTAATCTAAGATAGGGAGTAGAAGGGATTGTGCAAGCGTAATTTTGGTGGCGGTCGGTAAAAAGTTGAAACGTCGTTGATAAAAAAAAGTTGATAATTTCATAAATTGAAACAATATAGGTATTTATCAAAATGAATGTTCGAGAAGGTTTCGATCACTCATAAATTCTTTAACGGTATAATATGATTTTTTTCACCAAATTATCACTCAATCTGCCCTTGAATTCACTATTGGAGAGCAAGCAAACAGACTTTGGGATTTTGTTGTATACCTACTTCTTCTTCTCATTCGTAACGCTCTTGACAGAGCGGTCGTGGTCAACATGTTGTATCATTAATGATGGGGGCAGATGTTACACGCCTCACGATATCTCGCCATTCGTCTCTGTTGACAGACATTCTCGTGCATTCATGCAGTTGGCCGCTTACTGCAGCTTTTATTTGATCATTCCACCGCATGGGCGACCGTCCGCGCGGTCTGATGCCCTCCACTCGTCCTTGTACGACAATACGCTCAATAGAGTCCGTCTCCCGTCTCGAGAGGTGGCCGAAGAACTTCAGTATGCGAGTTTGTACTAAAGCTGACAGACGCTGTTTTATGCCGAGCTCCTGGAGTATAGAGACATTAGTACGAAACTCGGTCCATGATATTCCAAGAAGCCTTCTCCAGCACCACATTTCCAGAGCGTCTATCTTTTTCTTTTCAACTTCTCGCAGCGTCCACGTCTCCGCAGCGTACAGAAATATGGGAAAAATAAGGGTTCAAACGAGCCGGATCTTAGTAGATTTGGTGATATGTCGATTTCTCCATATTTTCCTCATTTTGTCCATTGCAGTTCTGGTTATTGCCATACGACGTTTGACTTCTTCTATGCAGCCACCATTATTCGAAATTAAAGTTCCAAGGTAAACGTAGGATTGGACTACTGTGCAGTTCGCGATCTGTGTCACTTCTGGCGAGTTGTAGAGAGTATACCTACATACCCATTTTTGCATGAATGGGTAAAAACAACAGTATCATCTTTACTATATAATGCGCTTCGCCGGTTTTTAACAGGAAACAGGATTTTTCTTTTGATTTTGCTTTTTTTTTTATTTTCTTTTGAAGATCTACGGCAAAATGTTTTCGAGGCAAGTAATTTTTTTGATATTGAAGTTACCTGGCGGCTGTTGTTCTCACTTATAATACCTTTCGCGAGATCAATAAAGCGGATTTAATGTCTTTCTTATAAAAAACGAGCTGTCTACGCATCGACATAAATTATTGTCATAAATCTATATACATATTTAAAACTTATACTTATAGTCAGGTCAAAAGTATTGTCACACAGTAAAAACTTTTCTTTTAGAATGCTGGCCACAAAAAAGTTTATAGAATTCGAATTTCGAATTGTTTATGAGTATAAAAATGTATACTTTTTAGAATTTTACTCATTTTTAAATATGGAGTGGATGCTTAAAGAAGACCGTGTTGCAGTTATTGCGTTGCATCGTTGCGGTTACGCGACAATTCAAATTTTTGACATACTGAAAAATTTGAATATAACCAAAAGATTCGTTTATAGCACCATCAAACGATACAATGAAGACTCTATTGTTATGACAGGTCAAGAAGTGGTCACCCTCGGTATGTTAGGACTCCAGCAGTGATAAAAGCTGTAAAGGCGCGAATTCAAAGAAATCCCAAACGTAAGCAGAAACTGTTGGCCCTTCAGATGGGGTTAAGCAGAACCACGGTGAAAAGGGTGTTAAATGAAGACTTAGGGCTTCGGGCATATCGAAGAAAAACAGGACATCGTTTGAATGCTCGTCTAATGGACCTGAGACTGAAGAGATGCCGCGCTTTGTTGAAGCGGTACGCGGGAAAGAAATATCGGTAAATTCTTTTTTCGGATGAAAAAATTTTTACCGTAGAAGAGAGCTACAACAAACAAAATGATAAGGTGTACGCACACAGTAGTGAAGAAGCGAGCAACCGTATTCCGCGTGTCCAACGAGGTCATTTTCCATCCTCGCTCATGGTATGGTTGGGAGTTTCTTATTGGGGCTTAACAGAGGTACATTTTTATGAGAAAGGTGTAAAAACGAATGCAGTTGTGTATCAAAATACAGTCCTGACGAACCTTGTGGAACCTGTTTCTCATACCATGTTCAATAACAGGCACTCGGTATTCCAACAAGATTCGGCGCCAGCTCATAGAGCGAAGAGCACACAAGACTGGCTGGCGGCGCGTGAAATCGACTTCATCCGGCACGAAGACTGGCCCTCCTCCAGTCCAGATTTGAATCCGTTAGATTACAAGATATGGCAACACTTGGAGGAAAAGGCGTGCTCAAAGCCTCATCCCAATTTGGAGTCACTCAAGACATCCTTGATTAAGGCAGCCGCCGATATTGACATGGACCTCGTTCGTGCTGCGATAGACGACTGGCCGCGCAGATTGAAGGCCTGTATTCAAAATCACGGAGGTCATTTTGAATAAACTTTAGTGTCATAAGAATCTATGTTTTGTTAAGTTTATTTTGGTATATAAATGGTTACATAATTAATAAACTTGTTTCAATTATTTTATATTGAACATGTGACAGAATTTATAACCTGACTAGGTATATATATATGTAAAGAAATCGTACCTATTCCTTAGAATTTGAATTGTGTCGCGCTGTCGGTAAAGAAGGTTGGTTGTGAGTATAGAATATCCTTTAAGCAGGTTAGGCGTGTTAAAAAATAATATGACAGTTTGCAATGTCAAACAGTGAATTGTCTTTTGATAAAAATTGTAATATGATTTAATACCGAACTAAAAGTGTTATGGATTACCTAATAATGAATAATAAGCTTTAATGTCGTTTCTTTGTTTACAGGTAGGTGTTTTGGTATTGTGTAATAGTGTAAGTTTAGGATTTTAGAGATTTTTCAATAAAATAAAAATCTTTGTTTACAGAGCAACACATCATTGTTTATTTCATGGGTCAGTCCTGTTGAATAGATGATAAATAATCTTATATATATATATATATATATATATATATAAATATATATATATATATATATATATATATATATATATATATATATATATATATATATATAATATATATATATATATATATATATAAATCTAAGTCGGGATAGTTACACCATTTATAACTCAAGAACAGCTTGACCGATTTTGATGATCTTTGATTTGTTGAATTTGTCTCCGCCACAAATCACAGAATAACTATTAAAATATCGGAAAATTTCACGCAAAAAAAGGGATGTTCTCATAGATGCAGCTAATGGTGGCCGATTGAGAATTCTACTGGCGATGTACATTGGCAGCCCGCGTCATATGCATGTCAAGGTGGTACGAAGTTCGGCGGGTCAGCTAGTTTTATATAAATAAAGGTGGACATTTCACACAGCGCCATCTAACTCCAAACAAAGCAAAGCTTGTACTATGGGACTCAGATAACTGATAGAATACCATAGATATTTTTTTTGTGAATACATACTTAAAATATAGAGAAACAACCAGACCCGGAACAAACATCTGTAGATCATACAAATATTTGTTCCGCGGCAACAATCAAGCAAACACTCCACAATCATGCAATCATTTATAACAGCGCTAATCATAGAAAATGGCAGAGTATACTAACTATAGTAATTTATTTATTTCTCACAAATTCATTAATTCATTCAGGTAGATTATAATGTTGTACGTCCGAAAATGTCGTCTGCCCATTCGGGTAAGCATAGTCATAGTCAGAGCTGGGCAAAATACATGATTTGCGTTAATTAAAATACAAAAAACAAAAATACTATCTCCCACTTATTTAAAATACGAAATACATAATATTTTGAAGTCATGTATTTGAAATGTAATATACAAAATAAAATATTTTTTTATAATACAAAATACAGTCAGGTGTTAGGTACTTGACAATTTGACGTACAGTACAGGTGCAGTGTTGCCAACTTTAAAGATCGACATATTTAGCGGTCGCCATTTTGCTTATGAATAGTTCCGAAAACTTTCGAGCGCTATTTCCTGTAGAACGCACCATCAATTATGTTACGAGCTGAGGGTTCGGGATAAAATAATTAAAATCAATCTAACCAAAATAACACTTTAACTCTACACTTAAACAATAAATACATGCACTTAATCACAACACACTAATTCACAACACGGTCGCACAATAAGCCACTAAAAGTCACCGAAATATTTGCACGTATCGCCAAAACTAGACTGCCGGCGTTTCTACGCACTATTTATACCGCGCAGGTAATAACTCTCGAAGTTTCTCGACGTTTCCACTGGCACTGAAAAGTGTAAGTATTTCGACAGACTACTATTTCTTATTCTGTGCAACTGTAGGTAAAAACGTAGCATGTAGGTATATTCCATATCTATTCTGTGACACAGTAGGTGTAACTCCGAGGAGCCAGCTATTACTTTACTATTACTTATTCTGTAACAGCCTCGGCGTAACAATAATACCGCTATAAGTATTTATGTTCAGATGTATTTGAAATACTAACTACAAAATACCTTAGCGTCAGGTATTAAAAATACCAATTACAAATTACGTTTTTACGAAGTAATTGAATTACAAATACGATAATACTTATTTGTTTTCAAATAAGTATTATAATAACAAGTAATTCAAATACTGCCCAGCCTTGGTCATAGTTAAATTAGAAAGTTTTAGCCCTGCTTGCATAACGATCGCTAAACGTAATTAGTGACTAAACATATGTATTTTAGAGCACTTTGTAGCTATGTAATTGCTATAGCTGCTTACTTAGGCCGGTTTGCATAGCGATCCCTAAACGCATTTTAGCTACCAAACATGTTTGAGATTTAGGTATTTTTATGATTTGACTACTCCTTAAATCATATTTAGCCACTAAATACGTTTATGCATCGTTGCGCAAGTCGCCCTTAGTGACCTCATTGTATACGTCAAGCCATCAAGCCCGGTTGCAAGGCTCTGATGTTCAATCAAGGGCGCCGGCTCGAGTGGGTCATTCGTCCGATTGTCTCGGCTAAAACCTAGGCATGCATTCACACAGACTTGAAGTTATTAATTTAAAAATTATAATAATCAAACCAATATTATAAACTAGCTTCCGACAGCGGCTTCGCACGCGTTGTTTGTCAACAAAAAGTAGCCTCACATAGGCTACTTTAGGTTTACTTAGGTTATAATCTACGTACATACCAAATTTCATCGAAATCGGTACAGACATCCAAACTTTCACATTTATAATATGACTGTGATGCGAAAAATTGGATTCTGTTTATTTATTTGTTTAATACTCAATCACGTCGTAACGGTTGAACTGATTTCGATGAAATTTTGTATGTACGTAGATTATAACCTGGATTAACAAATGCTACTTTTTATTCCCTTTAGGTCCAATGAGATAAAAATGGGGTGTCAAGTCAAGTTGGCACATCGAGTTTAGCTTTATTTCTAGGTTACCTACACATTTAGTAGTGTAACGCGTACGAAGGCGCGGGTAACAACTAGTCATACATAGGACTAAACGGTGATTGCTATCAATATTATCAATGTATGAAAAGTATTCATACAGAAATACTAAAATCGCGATTAAAAAATAGGAGGTGGGGGTAGGAGGGTGAAAAATACTTTACGACCTATTCTCGTACCTACCAAATATACAAAAAAAACATGTTGTTGCAATAGTTTAACCATCTGTCTCACCTCCATCTTGTAATACCTATATTTTTATACTACCTGGTGATAGAACAAGCTTATATCCCAACCATCGCATATAACGAAGTATTGCCTCATACGTCATGCACCTTACAAACGTGCTCTACGATGCACGGCCCCACAGCACGGCTCTGTGTCCATCAATTTGAGGCATACAGGTGTAGCCTCATGTGCCTGTAATTTCACCGGCACCCATACCCTACATAACGAAACACAGCAATGCTGCTTGGCGGCAGCAATAGGTTTGATGGCAGTGATTTCCTGGGCAAGCTCTTTCACAAGGAACTCTGCTACTTTTAACCTTATTACTTAAGGCTATTGTAAACAGGTCTCTTTAGGTCCAGGCTTAGTGCCTAAGTAATAAAATAAATATATGGAATAATAATAATACCTAGTTATTTGTTGATGTGTAACATCTTTCCTCTCGGTTTGTGGGATTGATTTTGGCAAAAGGGACGGAAATGTGTAACAAGAAACGGGAAGCGCGCGCTATTTGACTTGAGCAATGAGCGCGCGCGGTGGTCAGATGTTACACATCATATGCGAGTACTGTAAGGCTCGTAGTTTTTTTTTTGAGATGTCACGAGATCCTTATTAATGTCTAAGGTTCTTGAAAGGCTTAAAATTAGGTAAGTCTATACTAATATTATAAAGAGAAAATATTTGTTTGTTTGTATTGAATATGCTCCGAAACTACTAAAAAAATTCTTTCACTGTTGGGAAGCTACACTATCCCTGGGTGACGTAGGCTACTTTTTACCCAACTGCACAGAAAGAGGGTAATGTTTTTACTGCAAAACTACGTGTGCGAAGCTGCGGATTGGTCAGCTAGTTTGTTATAAATGTGAAAGTTATGTGTAGTAGATGTTTGTTTGTCACTTAATCACGTCGTAACAGCTGAACCGATTTCATTAAAATTTGGAGTGTTGGAAGGTTATGACCTAGATTTAAACATAGGCTACTTATTACTGACAAGCAACGCGTATGCAGCCGCTGGCGGAAGCTAGTTTAATTATAACGTGTTACAAAGTTAAGTAAGGAGAAAGTTACCTATACAGAATTCCTATGCATTGTTTAAAGAGTGACGTCTTATTAAAAAAACTATACAAATAAAAAACCCGTAATTTTCTTATTTACAGTTGAGATTCCGTCACCCAAAAAGGATAAGTGCTGATAATCTTCGGATCAGCTGACCTGATCTTCTTCACACATAGCTAAGAACCATTCCAGTTAAACTAGATTTCTTTTTATAAAACCTTTTCTGGTTATCGCGCCCTCTCAAGAGGAAAGCTGAGGGTTCAAGTCCCGAATGGCTCGTTATTTTTGCGATGCTTTTTAAATCTTAAAATATCCAGGTGTCGGATAACACTTTCAAAATAACACAAAATAAAAATAAAAACAAAATGTTTTTTTTATTAAAATCACGATTGATCGATCATTTTGAAACGTCAATTTTACTGCCTGGTCCTTCGCGACCAAACCAGGAAAGAAAGGCAAGAAACAAGGCTGGTTGATCTTTTTATGATATTTTTAGAATACATAATAATAGAAGACAAGACGATCGGTCAAAACACCGTTAAGACGGTATGTGATAAATCTCGTATTTATAATACCTAGTCAGGTCATAAGTATTGTCACACAGTAAAAACTTTTCTTTTAGAATGCTGGCCACAAAAAAGTTTATAGAATTCGAATTTCGAATTGTTCGTGAAAATAAAAATGTATACTTTTTAGAATTTTACTCATTTTTAAATATGGAGTGGACGCTTAAAGAAGACCGTGTTGCAGTTATTGCGTTGCATCGTTGCGGTTACGCGCCAATTCAAATTTTTGACATACTGAAAAATTTGAATAAAACCAAAAGATTCGTTTATCGCACCATCAAACGATACAATGAAGACTCTAGTGTAGATGACAGGTCAAGAAGTGGTCGCCCTCGGTCTGTTAAGACTCCAGCAGTGATAAAAGCCGTGAAGGCGCGAATTCAAAGAAATCCCAAACGTAAGCAGGAAACTGTTGGCCCTTCAAATGGGGTTAAGCAGAACCACGGTGAAAAGGGTGTTAAATGAAGACTTAGGGCTTCGGGCATATCGAAGAAAAACAGGACATCGTTTGAATGCTCGTCTAATGGACCTGAGACTGAAGAGATGCCGCGCTTTGTTGAAGCGGTACGCGGGAAATAAATATCAAGAAATTCTTTTTTCGGATGAAAAAATTTTTACCGTAGAAGAGAGCTACAACAAACAAAATGATAAGGTGTACGCATACAGTAGTGAAGAAGCGAGCAACCGTATTCCGCGTGTCCAACGAGGTCATTTTCCATCCTCGCTCATGGTATGGTTGGGAGTTTCTTATTGGGGCTTAACAGAGGTACATTTTTGTGAGAAAGGTGTAAAAACGAATGCAGTTGTGTATCAAAATATAGTCCTGACGAACCTTGTGGAACCTGTTTCTCATACCGTGTTCAATAACAGGCACTGGGTATTCCAACAAGATTCGGCGCCAGCTCATAGAGCAAAGAGCACACAAGACTGGCTGGCGGCGCGTGAAATGGACTTCATCCGGCTCGAAGACTGGCCTTCCTCCAGTCCAGATTTGAATCAGTTAGATTACAAGATATGTAAACACTTGGAAAAAAAGGCGTGCTCAAAGCCTCATCTCAATTTGGAGTCACTCAAAACATCCTTGATTAAGGCAGCCGCCGATATTGACATGGACCTCGCTCGTGCTGCGATAGACGACTGGCCGCGCAGATTGAAGGCCCGTAATCAAAATCACGGAGGTCATTTTGAATAAACTTTAGTGTCATAAGAATCTATGTTTTGTTAAGTTCATTTTGGTATATAAATGGTTACATAATGAATAAACTTGTTTCAATTATTTTATATTAAACATGTGACAGAATTTATGACCTGACTAGGTAATGATTGAAATCAATCACTAAATTTTTCTAAGCAAACCTCCACGAGGAGGTATGGCTTAAAAGTGTAAGACGATTCGCGTTTCTCAGAAAAAAAACGTAAAAAACTCGAGTGTGATCTAAACTCTGTGAAACAGTGCAGTGAAATGAGAGTTGTGCCAAAATTCATGCGCTTTAAGCCTATTATGTGGATTCGGGGATATGAAAAATTCTTTAAAAATGTAAACAATAAATTGTGTGTGTGGGTAGTTCGAAATTATTACGCAAACCCCACCACCGCGCCCGTCGACTCGCGCGCAGTTAGCAGAGGCGCGCAGTGCGAGGCGAGACGTTATTCGGAGCGGATCGCACTCACCCTGATGAAGGTTCACGAATTGAACTGAAACTGTGTTGGTTGAAACACCGATAAGACGGTACGTGATAAATCCCGTATTTATAATAATTATTGAAATCAATCACGAAAGTTTTCTAAGTAAAACAATAAAGAAAATAAATTGCGTCTAAATTGTAACATTTTCGGCCGATTTGGTGTAATTTCAATCATATCTATATCTTCAATATTCTCTAATCCGATGTGTTATAGTAGGTTTTTTATAAAGATTTTGTTTAATTACGTTTTCAAATTTGTTATGTGTTAATTTTTGTACATCACTTGGGAGTTTGTTATAAAAGCGTACACCTTGCCCTTTAAACGATTTACTAACTTTATGGAGTCTACAAGTGGCAACAGCGAGTTTATCTTTATTCTAGTATTAAATACCCGTTTTAATCAATAATTATGTACAGTGATCGCGAAAGTTTGAAAAATACTATTCTAGTATTAAAGTTTTGATTATCTCTATTTTTCTTTAACCAATTTATATTTTTGTCAATATACATCATATTTTCATAGATAGAGACAAGGGAATGTCATTAGTTGGTTTCAACTTGGTTAGTTAGTTTCAAAGCTTTACAAACGCTGCCCTACATAGTAACGATTATGGATCACATCGGGGCAAGTTGACAGGGTGAGCTGTAGGCTAGAGCCTGCAACTGAGTATCGATTAACACACAAATACACACTGTTTTGTAAATTAAGTAAATTTGTTCCGTTTATATGAAACTTGTAGACACACATACTGACGGGCCTTCTGATGTTATGTGATCACCGCCGCCTATAAACTTCTGCAGCATTCGTTGTACTGCAGTCGCCTTGCCTATCACATAATATTTACACCTTTTTTGGAGACGTTAATTTGGAAGCCCACCGGAAAAACCTACAAAGGAAATGTATTTGGAACAACAATACAGCACAGACAAAACAGTAGTACTGAGTCGAACTGGTATTAGATTAGATTTCTTTGTTTATTATATTGCAGACGACAATTTGCCGCGTGGCTCTGGAATGGATAAATAGCGGCGCGCAATATCCGCCGCACTCCTTCAAATCCTCCGTCCGTCGTCCGAGACACGTTCTAGGAGATCCGGATGACGAAACACGACACCTCCGCTAACGCGGAGGATATTTCTTAGTCATCTACATTAGATAGAGCAAACACTTCACAGATACACCGACCTCGCCGGCGCGGTCGACGAGTCCCTTCAGTCGCCGCCTATACGAGGTACAAACATGTACCCGGGCGTTTCTCTCCTAGCCCCATCCCGGCAACGGCCCAAGCCGAAGTACGTACCTGAGTGCCATCTGCGCTCGCCAAAAGTTCGGTTAAGCTGCAACGGCTTCAGAGACCAATAGCGAGAAAAGTCCATCCGAAAAAAAAGAAACCGCCGCCCTCTTTCTGCTTCTAACTTTCGTTGAGGAATCATCTCTCTCTCTTCGTTCGTCAGTCTGACATTTTTTACTGACACCTTTGTGTTTGTTCAAATATCGGGTTGATTTTCTGTTAAGTGAAATTTAACAGAAAGCCAAGAAAACTTTTAAGGCAAATATGTCAAAAAGGAAGAAGAATGCGGAGGCCGAGAACTGGGCATCGAAATAGGGGACGTCTACCAGCAAGATGGGTCACCGACATCAATAAGACCGTGGGTCGTACGTGGTTCAGACTGCCACAGGATCAAAATATATGGCGAAAACAAAGAGAGACCAGCAGTGTGTCGACACGAGCTGAGAATGATGACGATGATGTAAAAAAACTGTTAGAGATAAAGGCGTTATAAATTTTCCTGTAATTTTTGTGTATAAATCTATCAATCATATTAATTTCACATTTTTCCCTTCGCAAATTTCGGAGATAAGGATGGGTAACTTTTGGATTGAAAGGTATGAACGAAGCAATAAGTATTCATACATAAGTATATTCGCAGTAAGTATATACTTGCGCCGTTATTATAAGCCCGATTCAACGTCTGTCAATTTTTTCGCCGTGATAATTGAACGAACCTCTACACAAGAAGTCGATCCACCATAGGCAATGCCAAAATGATTATGATATTCGACGCTATTCCTGTGTTGTGTCATTGGGTTCAATCCCGCAGAGCTATGGTCGTTTTAACCACTTGGTAACCAAACAATATCGATTATTATAAAAAACTAAACATTTACTAAACTTTAGATTTATTAAAACAGAAACTGAGTATGGTTAGTATTGTAGTGTTGTATAGTGTTGTAAGTGTTATATAATGGTTCATCACAATCTAATACTTATTTAATTCTATCATTTAGGTCTATCTTAATTATTTAACGTACAAATTTTGTCTCTCATTTATGTATCTAGCACAAAAACATGTTAACTAGTTGAGTAGGTACTTTTTTATTTAGCATTGCTCTATCATCACAACACAATTATAACTGCTCTAACTAATGATGATGTGTACGCATGTTTTAGGATGCCATCTAGCCCATTAGCCTATGTGTTTTTTAATATTGTTATCTTAACTGCTTATATTGTGTTTTGTATACCTTATTTTTTATGTTTCATACATATGAATCGATTATAGATGTTGATGTACCCACAATGAAGGGGTTTGAACCTTATTTTATCAGTGCAATAATGAATTTTCTAATCTAATCTAATTATCATCATCGTCAATAATGAAAAACGATACAAGTTATGTATATACAGGGTGTTTGGTAATATACCGACGATATTCAAGTGACGGTTTCACAAAACATAAAAAAAGACTTCTCGAAAAAAAAACCACTAGTTATATTAACAAATTTTAAAGAAAATCGACTTAGTTTAGGTAATTAATTCGATATAAAACTTACTGCCTATTCTTGCAATCGACATCCAAAAATAAAGGCCGTTTTTATATCCTTTTCAGAAATGCCTGCGGGTTTTGGTTTAGAATGGGACAACAAGAGATATCTTGAGATATCACCAATAAGGTATATGTGGTTAAATGGCAAGCATTATGCAATAGCACAACATAAGTTTAATATAGTGTTTGTTTTTACATGCCAAAATAAATTTTACATTTCTATGGTAAACATTTCATAAATTTATTTTTATGCTCATCAAAATAGCCCCGTTCATTTTTGTGCGTATATTATCAAACATCCTATATAGCCAAGCTAGTTCGATATTAATTTAACCTAAGTTAAGCTAAACAATAACAAATTCTTAGTACAATTAGTCAAATTGTCTCAAGAATCGGTTTTAACAATCGATCGATTTATATTTCCACTCTAGTTCCCATCTCTACTCTCTGTATTTTGACGATGTCAAATCGTGCCTCGTAGAACGGCGATAGTATTAGTAAGATCTCGTTACTACAGGCCTCCCACAAGATAACAACCTAGTAACAAAGTTCATTAGCTGTTATTCTTCTTCTTCCTGCCTTTTCCCACATTACGCTGGGTCGGCACAACACGAACTCCTCCTCCACATCTCTCTATCAGCCGTCCTCTCCGTTGTCACTTCCTTTCTACCCATATCATTCTTCACACAGTCCATCCATCTCTTTTTCGGCCTTCCTTCTATATCCATCCACACTCATATCTAACACTCTTTTAGTCATATGATTTTCTTCTCTACGCATGACATGCTCATACCACGCTAGCCTCTAACTCCTCAATTTTTCTATCACTGGCACTACTTTTAAACTTCCTCTCATAGACTCATTCCTTATCTTATCCATTCTCGTTATCCCACACATCCATCTCAACATTCGCATTTTCTAGGTCTTAGTTTTTTGTAATAAGATATACCAACAGAAAAACTTGTAAAAATCTGTATATTTATACAAAATATTTTCGCAAACTAAATGAAATACCGCTAACGAATAAAACCAATAAAGAAAACGTGAACACATTGCAAAAATCAAAAACCTCGTGGACGTGAAATGGAGAAATGTAAATAATTTTTCGATATTTTCAGCGAACGCAAGTGCGCTTTTGTTTAGACCACTACACAAGTATCTACACAGTTGGTAGGGCTGTCGATAATTTGACGACAACTATTACTAAAGAAATTCATTGTCTGTAAAGTCGGTTTACGGGCGATAATTTTACGCGATAACGGGAGAGATAGATGCGTCACAAGCCGAACGCTTAAGCCGATCGTGCCTCTCTATCGCTTGTTCCAGCGCTTGTTGCACGCTCGGCTCAGTCAGAACGTGACAATGATGACTCATTGTCACGTTCCGACTGAGCCGAGCTTTTTCGTGCGTGCAGGCGGCGTTCATCGATTTATAAGACGTTAACACGTCAAAAAATATATATACAACTAGCTGACCCGCTCGCGGCTTTCAATTCAATTCAACTCATTCATTAAATCATACAATAGTTTACAAGTCTATTTGTCTAAGGTTAGTTAGGTTAGGTTAAAGGCTTTGCACGGGTGGTTTGTCAATAAAAACATTACCGTACTTCGTCGCAGTCGTGTAAATAACAGTTGTTATTTATTTAGTGACACTACTTTAACAATTACTTATTTAAACGGGTATTTATTGCGTATGTACCTTTTTTATTTGTTATCCCGACGTTTCGATTGTATTGCAATGGTCGTGGACGCGGGCAGACTCCCTATTTAAATCAGTAATTATGTACAGTGATCGCGAAAGTTTCAAATGTACTATTTTAATAGTGAAATATTACAAATAATATATTTTTTTGTTTTTATGGGAGACTCGCGAGATCTCAGTTCGGGGCGAACCACTAGTTTATTTATCATTAACCATTACCTGCCAACCCTATCGCCCATGTGTTGACGCGACCAAACATTTGACAGCGCCTTGTTTTGCTATGAAGCCTGAATATTCTGTCTACTCCTTTACGTAAAGCGTGAATATATCCTGTCATTTCACAGACTTGTTTGTTCATGTCACTTGCATCAACTTGTGAGTTTTATTTTTCGCTGCTTGATTCTATTTCATAGCATCAAGCATTATCCATGCAAGCAAGCATATACAAGCATATAATCCTTTCATTTCACAAAATTGTTTGTAAACTTGTGAGTTTTATTTTTCGCTGCTTGATTATATTTTATAGCGAGGACTATTTGGCAGCAGAAATAGGTCCGGTGGTAGTACTGCCCCGGACGAATTAATTATTACTAAAGAGCTTCACTACAAAAAGTAGGCGTTTGTTATTGCTAGCTTTTAATATCGTTAGTTATTATCCAACTTCAATAATGGAGGAAGTTCTTATTTCGTTGGTTTTTTTATTAGTATGTTTGCGCGTAACTTTCTCTGGGTGAACCAATTTGGATGATTTTTTTAATTAATGAGTATGTACTCTAAGGTGACCGTTTTCAAGTTTCTTTAGGATAAATAATTTTGAACGTACTTTCCTTTGAGGTAAAGAGGGAATGATAATATTATTCACACATATTTATTTTAAAACTCATTTATAAAAAATAAATTTTTACTACAAATTATCTTACAAAAAACAAACATTATGGTTAAAAATATATTTATAAAACGGTAGCTACTGACTGCGAAGCAAGGGCCAAGCGATCGGTGGCTAGGGCTGCAGAGAGAGGAACCTCCTGACTATGCGTGCCGAGTCCAGGAGTACCGCCTGAACGTAACTCATCCTTGATGCGACTTTCTAGCGAAAGCCTCTTAAGGTATTAAGGTATTGGTCGAGGCTCTTCGCTATCAGTTTGTTGACCGACACAACTATCGGAACTGTAATCGTTGATTCCACATCCCACATGGCTGTAATCTCATGAGCCATGTCATGCTACTTGCTTAGCTTGTCCTTCTCGGCCTTCACGAGATTAGCATCATGTGGGATAGTAATGACAACAAGTATCGCACGGCGCTTCTACCGGTCTACCAGCACGATATCAGTCTCATTGGCGACAATAGTCTTATCCGTGAAGATAGACCGGTCACTATAGAGCGTGGCACGCCCATTTTCAAGTACTGGTTCCGGCGCATATTTATAATATGGCACCTCAGGTACAACAAGGCTATTATTGAAGAGAAGCAAAATAAAACGTAAGGAAAATGTTAAATTTTTTGGGTTTTTTTGGTGTTATTATTATTAGCCACTTCTGTCCCACTGCTGGGTAAAACGGAACCCTATTACTAAGACTCCGCTGTCTGTCTGTCCGTCTGTCATCAGGCTGTATCTCATGAACCGTGATAGATAGACAGTTGAAATTTTCACAGATGACGTATTTCTGTTGGCGCTATATCAATATACCTATATAAATAGAGAATAAAATAAATAGAGTGGGGGCTCCTATACAACAGACGTGATTTTTTTGCTCGTTTTTATAGATAATGGTACGGAACCTTTCGTGCGCGAGTCCGACTCGCACTTGGTCGGTTTTTGAGTTTATTTTCCGATTTGATTTCGATGATCTGTTTTCTGAAATTGGTTACATTTTTAGTTAATAAGTTACTTGTTTCGCTACAAAACCTTTGACACGTCTTGTCGATATTATTAATAATAAATAATGCTAAACATTTCATATAGCGCTATTTAGCCCTACACTAAGCAAAGCTTGTACTATAGGAACCAGAGCACGTGTTAATGCGCACTTCGGTTTTTTGTATAGAACATCCATTAGCTTAAATATCTTTCTTGTACACTGACCTACCTTTAAAGTCATCTCTCTTTCTAGCCTCAATAAAGTTTGGGGGAAGAAAACTCATCTTAGAGTTAAGCTCGCCTAATCATCATCATCATATCAGCCAAAGGACGTCCACTCTGAATATATAGGGCCATAGATTTTCCTTTATCCGATCTTCTTTCCATCTAGTGGGGGGCCGTCCTACGCTGCGCTTTCAAGTGCATGGTCTCCACTCGAGAACATTTCTGCCCATTAGTTTATACATGTCCTCTATTTTTGAATTTTGTCACAAAATATTATTTTAATAGTTTCTTGTGTAGAATAACTAATAAACCTAAGAAACTATACTATTTCCATTTCTTTATTTTCTCGATGACAGCTCCTGTGAAAACTTAAACGAGTGTTTTTTTACATTATGTATGCATTATTTTTTAAAAATATGACGCTTGCGCACGTACAAGGTTATACCAGAGTCGGAGAAACTGATAGGGATGGAGCTATCGATAAATGTAACACGATAACAGACCCGATATTTTATATCAAAATGTAAGAAACTAAACTACAGCCGGATACTTTTGTACAAATTTATTAATTAATATTATATTTCATTACAAGATGTTACACGTATTAATTCTTGATTGATAATGCCAACTTCTTTAAAATTTTCGAAGCTGTTGTAAAATAAGTAGGTATAGGTAGGTACTCGACAATGAAACGAAATAATTATAACGACAGGTAATCTTTATTTATTTATTTTAATCAAAATCTGATGAATCGTCACTGTCACTCGATGAGCTCTCCCCAACATTTATTATAAGTTCCTCTACTTCTTTAACAAACATACAAAATTTAACATACAATAAGTCAGAGTGAGGGTGATAAGCAACCAAAGCTATTATACTATTCTATTCTTTATTTTCTCGATGACAGTTCTAATTTGATAGTTGTAGTGTTGTGACCAAATAAGTAATGATATCGATCGCATAATATATTTAATATATTTTGAAAACTGGAAAAAAAATTGTGAGATGAACCCAAAACATTAGCGTCGGATTGGGAAATTCATGTGGCAGTCGATATTAATATATGTATTAATTATTTGACATGATATTTATTATATTGAATTTTTAATATTTATTTTATTTACCTACCTACTTAATTAACTTATTCTTAATTTATTTATTGTAATTTCTAGTTATTATTAATTTAACTTGTCATTTTGTATTTAGTAGCAATAACAGTTGACTTTTATTCTTATGTGGTATTGTTCTGTAATGTGTATTTTTTTTTTTTTTTTGTATGTTATTTGTGGGGAAACAGGCTTACGGCCCACCTGATGGTAAGTGGTCACCGTCGCCTATTGACACCGGCAACACCCGGGGTATTGTCGATGCGTTCCCTACACTGAAGAAACCTCTTTACATTTCTCTTGAAGCGTCCCATGTCGTAGTCTAATGGGAAAACCTCAGATGGTAGCTCATTCCACATCTTGCAAGTATGGGGTAGAAAAGATCGCGTGAAGCGTGTAGTGCGCGATACCCAATTGTCGATTATATGTGGATGAGCTTTATTGCGTTGTCGAGAATTGCGGTGGTAAAATCTCGACGACGGGATGAGATCAAATAGCTCCTCAGAACATTCCCCATTATACAGGCGGTAGAATACACTGAGCGATCCGATGTCACGGCGTTGACTCAGCGGTTCCAGCCTGTCGGTGAGTTTGGGATCACCGATTATTCTAATGGCTCTTTTCTGAAGGGAGTCAAAACGAAGCAATTGGTACTTTGGAGCTCCGTGCCAAAGATGGGAACAGTATTTCACGTGCGGCCGAACTTGCGCTTTGTACAGCAATAGCCGTTGTTGTGCCGTAAAATACTGTTTGGCACGGTTAAGGACTCCAAGTTTTTTGGAGGTGAGCACAGCTTTTGCTTCTAAGTGACTCCCATACTGGACCTCATTAGAAATTTCGACTCCCAGAATCCCTATACTCGCCGAGACGGGGAGAGGAATGCCCTGGAACCGTGGAGCTATTGTGAAAGGGGCCTTCTTTGTGGTGAACGCACAGACTTGCGTCTTGGTTGGGTTAAAGGTGACCAGATTAAGGTTACCCCAATCTGACACACGCTCCAAAGAGCCTTCAACCTCAGACACAAGTCTTTGTCTGTTATCTTCCACTTCCGATCGAGAGACATTAGGGCGACCAGTGTAGAAAGTATCACCCGTACTGTCATCCGCATAACAATGAAGGCCGCTTATGTGCAGCATATCATTGATGTGAAGAATAAACAGTGTGAGCGATAGCACTGACCCTTGGGGTACACCAGAGTTAATGGGCATTGAGTCCGAGCAAGAACCATCTACAACGGCTCTTATGCTCCGCCCGGATAAGAAACTGGCGACCCAACTGCAAAGTCCCCCGGGGAGGCCGTATGAGGGAAGCTTCGAGAGAAGCGCCTTGTGCCACACCCGATCGAACGCCTTCGCGATGTCTAGACTAACAGCTAGAGCTTCCCCCCTACTCTCGACGGCTTCCGCCCAGCGGTGAGTGAGGTAAACTAGAAGATCACCAGCTGATCGCCCATGACGAAAGCCGTATTGGCGGTCACTGATCAGCTGGTGTTTCTCAAGATACCTAAGAAGCTGAGTATTAATTACTCGCTCCATCACTTTACAGAGTAGGGAAGTAATTGCTATAGGCCGATAGTTAGACGGATTGGTTCGATCCCCTTTTTTAGGGATTGGGTGGACATGGGTCACTTTCCAAGAAGACGGCACGATACCAGTGGTATAAGACAATTCAAAGAGGGACGTAAAGACAGAACACAACTCAGGAGCACACTTTTATATTGTTAGTATATTAGTATATATTGTGTTATTAGTTTATTAGTATATATTTATTAGTGTATATTGTTAGTTGGCTCGTCACACGCCTTGGCACTGCTGTGAGCGTACAAGCATTTTATAAAATAAATAAATACAGAATTGGTGTACGACCGGGATTAGAACCCACAACATCCAAATCCGAACTTGGGGATTTGTTTTGGTGCTAGTCAAGTGCTTGACCTGATGAATGAATGAATGAATGAAAATTCTTTATTATACCTTACAAGCTAGACACAACAGATTTATAGAAAAAAAAACAAATAAAAGTAAGCATAATGGGCGGTCTTATCGCTTAACAACGCGATCTTTTCCAGACAACCTTTGGATGGAGAGGATAATTGCTTAATGGAAGATTGATGGTAATCAATCCTGATGGTATGTGATGATGTGATCGAAGAGCACGCTTGCCTAGAAAGAACTTAGTCACTCTGGATTTGAGCACTCCGAGACTATACTGGTCTGGAAAAACATACGCCGGATGTGAGTTGCACTTCTTACTTGTGCTAACAAGAAATGTTGAAGCAAACTACTTGGTTCGGCAAAGTGGTATGCCGACCAGGTACTTCTTGGTACTTCTGGTGGTGGGTAATATTCGGCCCACAGCTCTAGCTCTAAAAAATAATACCTACATGTTTTTCTTTACCCCGTCAATCTTTTTTCCCCTAGCTTTCTCAAGATAATCGCGTTCATTCATATTTACCTTAATTTCAGCAGATTACATGTTGGTACAATAGCATAAAGCCGGGGCCACACTGAGCGATGTTTACGCGTTCTGTGAAATATTCACGTGGTGTATTAGCGGCGGCCTTATTACCGGAGTCGTAATGAGAGGAGTACAAATATGTGGAGACTTGTCGAGTTAACAAGTTACTTGTTCTAAAACTTGGTTCGGTGACTTAATGTCTATTTAATTATGGTATTTGTCTAAATAATATTATTTAGTTCAAGATTTTTAAAACGAATTTTTATTTAATATATATTTAAAAAAATATGCTTGATTTCAGAAACATTGTAACGAAATCTGTATCTAGAATCTTTTTTTAGATATCTGGCATAAAAGTTTTCTTGGGTTACCTGTCTCATAACTAGATCAACATAAATAACCTATCTAGGTTCAGAACCATCGGTGTGCGAGTCCTACTTTTACTTGACGGGCCTTGTGTATACTCACACATCAGTAAATTAAAGAAGTATAGCGAGTTTTGTAAGTTTTTTTATTAGCATTTATTGCATTTATTTGTAATATCGATCACACACATAATATGTCATGTTAATATCGAACAAAAATACTCATCATCATCATCCACAGCCTGACTTCACCCACTGCTGGGTATAGGCCTCCCCAAGTTTGTACCATCCGCCACGATCCTGCGCTAGTCTCACCCACTGACGGCCCACGACCTTTACGATGTCGTCCACCCATCTTACTGCCGGACGTCCTACCCTTCTATATCCGTTCCTCGGATACCATTCAATCAAAAAGACTCATTAACAAACAATTTAGATATATACAAAATAGACAGAATTTATAAGGAAGCGGCCAAGTGCGAGTCGGACTCGCCTATGAAGGGTTCCGTAGCAGCAAGTAACATAATATAAAAGTTCTTGTTGTTCGTTGTAACTTTTTTTAATATTTGAGTTGATTGAATGAAAGGTAAATTGCGGGTTACGATTTATGACGTATTAAAAAAACTACTTACTAGATCTTGTTCAAACCAATTTTCAGTGGAAGTTTGCATGTACATCATATATGTTTTTAGTTTTATAATTCTCTTATTTTAGCAGGTACAGGGGGGGGGGGCACATTTTACCACTTTGGAAGTGTATCTCGCGCAAACTATTCGGTTTAGAAAAAAAATATATTAGAAACCTCAATATCATTTATGAAGACCTTTTGAAGACTAACCCACACGTATGGGTTTGATGAAAAAAACTTTTGAGTTTCAGTTTTTAGCACGGGGAACCCCCAAAATATATTGTTTTTTCTATTTTTGTGTGAAAATCTTAATGCAGTTCACAGAATACATCTACTTACCAAGTTACAACAGTTACAAGTTACAGTACCAAGTTACAAGTTCTTATAGTTTCAGAAAAAAGTGGCTGTGACATACGGACGAATAGACAGACAGACGTGATGAATCCATAAGGGTTCCGTTTTTTGCCATTTGACTACGTAACCCTAAAAAGAACATTATTTATTCTTAGTGTGTCAAGAGTTCTACGTTTTCTTTTATACTATGTTGGAGGTGTTTGGCCACAACAATAGCATTCGGTGAGGCGGTTATTAGGTCCTCCATCGTGCAGGTGTTCGGGCTCAAAGGGCACATTAGCAAGTGCTGCATTGACTGCGCGGGATCACCGCAGTCGCACTGCGGTGGGGTTGTTAGGGTCCCTAAATCCCCATTTGCACATATTCAGTCTGCAGCGGCCAACCTGGGTGCGGAGCCTGTTTAAGGACTTCCAGACTGGCCACGACAGATTGTGCCCGGGTGGGAAGAAGAAGAAGAACATTACTAATAAAAAATAACTTAATATAATGTGTGCTGTGCGATGTGACAAATTGGTCACAACTCGAGAATAATTTTGCTCGCAAAACAAACACTGATTTTCAGATAAAACCTTCCGAGAAAACAAGTGAAACGAGGGGAGAGAAAATAGGTGTCTTTTTAGAATATTATTCATTTTATGCACAGCTCAAAAAGTATACAAATAAAGCTTCTCTATAGTTTCCTGTGTCCATCGCAATGCAGGCGAATTTCAGAGCCAGGAGGCAATACCCTAGAAGCCTTCATAACAGACGATATAATGTACGTAAATAAACATAACGCGATTACAGAACGCGTGTTCCCGACCATTTGTACAACTGCAATTCATCATTATCATCTCAGACATGGGACGTCCACTGCTTGGTGACCTCAGTGCCTGTCTGAGACGCAGGAGGTTGCGGGTTCGGTTCCCACCGCGGAATAAATGTTTGCATGATCTACAGATAATTGTTCCGGGTCTGGTTGTTATATTACTGAGATCCCCGAACTGAGATCTCGTGAGTCTCACATAAAACAAAAAAATACTATTTGTATCTTTGATTATTAAAATAGTGCCACGAAAAAAATAACCTAAATACTTGACCTACAGTTTCATTCAAATTATAGGTAATGGGAGTTCATGTTAATTAGTTATTCTTTTTTGGGGTAGGAATTGCGGTTATTCTGGATTTCAGACTTCATACAAAATTTCAGCACACTGGGGTCACTGGTGTACCCTGTGAATTTTGTCAAAGTTCAGTTTTTAATAAGCCTAATAACTTAAATACTACAAGGTTTAAACTAAAATATTAGTCAAAATGTACTCACAAAGACCTTTTATTAAATGTTTGGTTTTTTTACCCTTCTTGAACCCCAATATCTTAACAACCCCCCTCCCCCCCCCCCCCCATTTTAAATTCACCTAGTCACACCAAAATTGTGCCATCACTACCTACCTATTTACCACATTTCACGATGATCGGATAAACGCTTCGAAAGTTATCCTCGGATAAACAAACATACATACATATTATTTTTTTATTTAATACCTTCACACAAAATAGAATAGTGATAGGACTTAATGCTAATAGCATTATCTACCAGTCATCCTGGTCGTGCTTAAAGAAGTTAAGGCGTGACACAGGAATAATGGTATTTAAAAACTATAAAAAAAAAAATTAATACATACAGAAACTATAAATACATGTATACATACAACGCCGATTTGCCCAAGGTAATTTAGAAATCTCGCGTCGCTCGTTCATTAAGTATGTATTGACAAAAATAAAACATGACATACATATATATAACTATTATATCAGTTATCTGATTCCCATAGTACAAGCTCTGCTTAGTTTTGGGCTAGATATTGTCGAAAACACATACAAAAACAATACATCCCCCGAATTGAGATCCTCCCCCTCGTTTAAAAAGTCGTTTAAAAATAGAATCTAGAGTTTCAAAGTATTGGACAAGCCTTGAAGGCCTGCTAACCTCAGGGCTCAGTCACCAGTACAAACTTATTTCCAACATCCTAAATAGCATTTCCTTCCACACGGTCGGGTAAGCTCTAAAACCGCAATCTCACATTATTTGTCACGTCGTAACTCACCCCCCACAATAGGTAATCCTCACAAAAGCTAAACTTAACCCTAACACACTCCTTTCCAAAACTCAGACCTTATAAGAATTAGACAGGCCGATATTTTTCTTTAAACTACGTCTTTTCGTAAGTACCATATTTAATGAAAACACGGGTAGGGCTTATGGTAGAATATTTTAAATTTTCAAACAACCAAAATATCAATGAAACCGCCTGTATAAAATAGGTAAACAAATCACATTCATTTATCATGTGAGTAGGTACCTGTTAAACGCATCGTCTCGCAAAGGCGCCACCGATGTACGTTAAAAATTGTTTATTGGAAATGTATTGATTACTGGATAAAAAATATCAAACCAGTTGATACGATTCCGAATGTGTTTTTTTTTAATTAATGTTCTACTTAACAAAACAGGTTGTAAACTACCTTGGAAATGGAACTAGCATATGGCCTACCTGATGTTAAGTGGTAATCGCCTCATAGGTCACGCTCCTTAGGAATGTGCCCTACGATGCACTGCCCTGCGTCCTTTAACTTGAGACATAGAGGTGTAAAGCCTGTAATTTCACCGGCAACCATACCCTTCAAACCGAAACACAGCAATGCTCAGTGTTTAACAAAAAAATTCAGAGGCAAGATTTAAATAAATCATGCTGGGCATTTCACAAAGCGCTATCTGGCCGCAAACTAAGCAGTCTGTTTATAGAAACTAGCGAACTGTAAATTTAAATATCTATATCTAATTAATTATATGTATATACTAGCTGACAAATCCGCAGCTTCGCACGCTTAGTTTTTCAATAAAAACATTACCCTCCTTCTGCACATTTGGGTAAAAAGTAGCCTATGTCACCCTGGGATAGTGTAGCTTCCCAACAGTGAAAGGTTTTTTTAATCGGTCCAGTTGTTTCGGAGCCTATTTAATACAAACAAACAAATATTTCTTCTTGATAATATTAGTATAGATAAAACAAAATCGGGTTAGTTACACCATTTATAACGCAAGAACGGTTGGACCGATTTTGATGATCTTTGTTTTGTTGGGTTTGTCTCCGCCCCGAATAGCAGAACAACTATTAAAATATCGGAAAAATTGACGCAAAAAGAAATTAAGAAGAAAATTAATTTTCTCATAAAGCTGATGACTGATTGACAATTCTACTGGCGTCGTACATTGGCAGCCCGCGTCATATTCATGTCAAGGCGGTACGAAGTTCGGTGGCTTAGTTTTTTTAGTTTATTTACTGAATTTCAGTGACAGAAATTCGACCCAAATTCATATTTTTAAGGTAATTTGACCCTCCTTCCTAATATGTATAAACTTTAACTGTCCGATGTCACTCCAAGCGCGCAATAAGCTCAAAAAAGGAGTACAAAGTTTTCTCTAGATTTTTAATACATATGTTTCGTGACGGGAATCGATCCCGCAACCTCCTGCGTCGCACATGGCTATTCACCAACCACGCCACGGAGGTCATCGTGAACCGGAACGAAACCCTAAAACTAAATGAATATATGAAATCACCTTATACATAACAAATGAAACAAACATAAATATAAAAAACCGGCCAAGTGCGAGTCGGACTCGCGCACGAAGGGTTCCGTACCATTATCTATAAAAACGGCAAAAAATCACGTTTGTTGTATGGGAGCCCCCTTAAATAATTGTTTTATTTAATTAATTATTTATTTGTAAAGTGAATATATATCTAAAAATTCTGTGAATATTTTAAGCGTCTACCTGTTGTCGTTATCAATATCTAGCTAAAACAGGCAAAAAAAACACGTTTATTGTATGGGAGCCCCTCTTCAATATAATTTTTTTCTGTTTTTAGTATTTTAGTTATAGCGGCAACAGAAATACATCATCTGTGAAACTTTCACCTGTCTTATTATCACGGTTCATGAGATACAGCCTGGTGACAGACGGACAGACAGACAGACAGACAGCGAAGTCTCAGTAATACCGAAAGGGTACGGAACCCTAAAAAAACATATCAAAAAGTGCAATAGGCGGTCTTATCGCTTCGATGCGATTTCTTCCAGACAACCTTTTGGCCGGTGAATGATTTTCTCATTTTGTTTGGTTAATTTATTTCAGAATCTACCGCACTTTATATCAATGTAGATCTGTAAACTGAGAATCTGTTATTGGCATTAAGAGTTTAATGCCCATAACAGATTCTTATTTTGTAGACATAACTTTTTAAAAATTAGTCACCTAAAGAGAATTTTGGGTAAGTAAGGTTGTAATACTTATTTGTAATACAACTCCTGGATGCGCGATGGAAGGGTGGCATTTACAAAGGGTGCTTTATTGTTAAGGGATTATGGCCTGTGGATGATGATAATGTGAGAATGATTAAAAACATAATATATATTTTTTATATGATGAATGATGATTTTATTTTATGGTGATGGCGACGGCAATTTTTTTTTTGTATTTTCCACTTTTTCCCCTCCGACATGAAGCTCTGAGACGTTATCAAGCTGACATTTTGTTAAACAAAATCTGTATTTGTACCACTTGCTCAAAAAAGTGACATTCTATGCCACAAAAAGCGAACATAACAACAGTCATTTTTAATCTGTTAAAACCAGGGAAAGAAAATTGTACTGAATTTCATTCATACTCTAGGGGGAGAATGTGATTTAAATTTGGAATACTTACCGAAATTTATACTGAACTACATCTGTGTTTACACCATTGAGTTTGTATATAAAGCATTATACATCTTTTTGAAAAAGGAATACACATTTATTATGCAGTTATGATTATTAAATAAAATTACGAAAACCGACGAGGCCGTATGAGCTTGATGCCTTTGCTTTTCCGACAAAAAAATATTAGTCTAGGAATTTGCCGCGTTTTTGTTTTCTTCAAATACATAAACGTTAAGTTTATTTTAATTTATTTTTACTTTTAATTGTCATTATTTTTAATAAATGCTGATCTCATATTATTATTGTGTTAATTTTTTCGCAAATGGTACGAAAAGTAGAGTATTTTCGTCGGTGATAAAGCTATCTTAGTCTTGGGTGAACTTAAATCCCTCGCTACACTCAGGACTCGTCTTAAATCCCTCGCTTCGCTCGTGATTTAAGTTTTTAACACTCTCGCTACGCTCGGGAGTAAACCTCGAGTCCTTCGTTACGCTCGCGATTTAAATCGTCACCCGCGACAGAAGACACTGCTTTATCACCTAGGTTAATAATCTACTATTTAATAATTTGGAGTGCATCGGATCCCAAGTTGATGTCTATGATCTTAATTACAAACATGGTACATATAATATACCTAATGACCCACATACTAATGTATTTTCTTTTCTTATATTTTCAGTTCTTCCTCTTTTTTTTCTTTTTTTTTTGTCTTACTAGGTTAGTTACTTAGTTACAACATTTAACTACTCTTCTAAATTAGAATTTTAAACTGTGTATATGATAAGAATAATTAGTACTAATTACCAGTTTCAGATCCCTACTACAGCTCGAAAGTTTATCTAAGCGAGGACATATTTGGTTTTATAATAATCTATCTCATAATCTATCCTCAATCTACCTATTTGATTCTTTTGTTGTCATAAATTTTTACTATACCATACGTATGGCGACGGCATTAGAACAGGCTGTCGCCATCGCCGGTTATTCGTCACATACGTAACGCATGCGCTTATTCAACGGGCACTAGCGCTGTTAAATGACACGTACACACGGCTACACATCAAGCTATATATTTCCAGTATAAGCTGACCTCTCATTCTACGAAAAGCCTACACAATGCGAGGTCAACTTATTCTGGAAATGTATAGCTTTATGTGTACATCGGTGCTTCGGCTGACAATGTTTTGGTTCAATATGTGAACCGTCATCAGGGTGAGTGAGTTCCGCTCCGAATAACGTCTCTCATCGCACTACGCGTCGCAGCCCTCTGCTCGCGAGTAAACGGGCGCGATGGTGGGGATTGCGTCAGCGATGGCCCAGCGTGTTGACAGGCTGCGTCATCAGCGACACGTTTACGGTACAGGCAAACACACAACACTAAATCTGTCTCTACCAGGTTCACTCACTCTCTCTCTCTCACTCTCTGTCGCTTGCATCATGAAGATATGACAGTGCGAGACTATTTATTTATCCTTTCGGGTATATTTATGTTTTAAATATGTTTTTTGTTTATGGGCAGTTGGTTAGAACTATAAGCAACTGTTTATTTTAATAAATAAATCTTTAAATCTTTAATAATTTGTCACCTGTTTTATACATATATACCCATGTTTGCGAATGAATAAATAAATTATGAATTATAAGTTTTTATATAGTGAATGGTGAAACACTATTGGACAATTCTACTTCTCTGTAGCCTGATCCCCTTACGAGATATAAATCACAAGTTTTGACAGCTCTGGTTTTAAGATCCAGCGAGCACAAACTTTTAACTGTTTGAAGGTTGTTTCTCGTTTTCTTTGAGATATAATGAATACTAGTATTTGTAAGGAGTTCTCACTTTACTGAGGTTTTTAATAATATATTCCTAATATATAAAAATCACGTGTCACGTCACGTTTTAGTGGTCGCACTCCTCTGATATATGGGTTGACAGATTTTAATGATTTTTAGTATATTTGGTAGGTATGAGAATAGATCGTAAAGTATTTTTCACCCTCCTCACCCACACCCCATTTTCAATCGCGTTTTTAGTATTTTTGTAAGAACAATATCAAAATAATTTAACCGTCTGACGTTTATTGACATGAAGTCATTTACATGAAGTGTCGTGTCACCTAGACAAGACGGTTTTATATAGTGTTTATCCCGAAGTTCCCACGGGAACAGGAAAATTCAAGCGTGCGAAGCCGTGGGCGGGTCAGCTAGTAATATTATATATTACTGTGACATTTAATTTAACACAACGCTATCTAGCCCCAAACTAAGCAAAGCTTATACTATAAAAACCAGATAGCTGATATAATACTAATGTATGTTTATTTTTGTAAATACTCGTATATTCTTTTAATTTATAGAGAAACAAGCGGACCGGTAGCCTTATTACGTAAGCCAATTGCTTTCGCGTCGCTATCGCTGGATAAGCCGTCCCTTTCACACCAACAGTGTGTATCTCACGTGCATAAGGCACGGCCTATCTAGCGATAGCGACGCGCAAGCAATTGGCTTACGTAATAAGGATACCTGAAAAAATATTTGTAGATCATGCAAACATTTGCTCTGCGGCGGGACTCGAATCCGTAACGGAATCGAACGGAGATTTTTCCCAAGTCCGTTGGGCCGTTGGGCCGTTGGGAAATTGAGCCGTTTTGCATATGATAAGATAATATAAGACGATTATAGGTAAAAAGGTTTTCTTCAACTATAAATTCTTGCAATAACCGCCTATTTTGATGTTTCATATCGGCCGGGAGTACCGTGACAACCACATTTTTTTAAAAAATCAGGTTCTTATTAAGCCTTATATCGGAAGAAACCTTTTATATATTCTTTAGCTTTTCTGAGATTTCAGCAATAATATATTTTCCGTAATAAAAGAAAAATTCTCAGCGTTATTATTAGTCGTACATTTATTGTGTATGCAAGGAATTGATAGAGTAGCTTGGGATGGAAATTGCTCCAACTCGTTCAAAATGTTACAATTTAGACGTAATTTATTTTCTGTATTGTAATGTATTCTAAAAGGATCATTAAAAAACAACCAGCCTTGTTTCTTGCCTTTCTTTCCTGGCTTGGTCGCGAAGGAACAGGCGGTAAAATTGACGTTTGTGATTTTAATGAATAAAAGATTTTGACTTTGACTTTGACTTTGACTTTATTGAAGCTACAAGAAAATAATTTCGTTTCGTCGTTTATGATAAATCAGACTTCGTAACGGTAGAAATATAAGATTCAAATAAAATCATTAATATAAATTTAATTTTTTTATTTTATTTGGAGCCTGTAGTGTCCCACTGCAGAACAAAGGCCTCTTTTCCTTCCTTCCACTATATTATGCGCGTGTGTAGTCCAGTCTTCTATATACGAGTCGAGTTCGTCTTTCCATCGGCGTCGCGGTCTGCCGCGTGGTCGTTTTCTGTCATTTCGGATCCACTCTGTGGTGGATTTTGCCCATAACACCTCCGACATGCGGCAGAGATGGCCCGCGCACTCCTTCCTACTTCTATACTAATATTATAAAGAGGAAAGATTTGTATTTTTGTGTGTATGTTTGTAATGAATAAACTCAAAAACTACTGGTTCGATTTCAAAAATTCTTTCACCATTGGAAAGCTACTTTCACTCTGAGTAGCATAGGCTACTTTTTATTTAACTGCGCAGAAGGACGGTAATGTTTTTATTGAAAAACTACGCGTGCGAAGCTGCGGATGGGTCAGCTAGTTACCTTTATTATAATAATTACGGGATTTATTATTTATTTTAATTTGCACTCCATCCTGCGGCCCACCTTGTTCAACCCCCCAGCAGATGCGGCCCGCCTTGTGGACCTTGCTGCCG
The DNA here is from genome assembly GCA_918857605.2 of Philereme vetulata. NCBI lineage: Eukaryota > Metazoa > Arthropoda > Insecta > Lepidoptera > Geometridae > Philereme > Philereme vetulata. Next base: position 1,734,358 of record OU975425.1, read on the forward strand.
CCCGCCGCCCTGTGCCCTGCCATGCTGACCCTGCGTGCCGTGCAGTCCTTGCTGAAAACCTTATATTCTAAAGTCCTGTGTTTTGAACCGTGTACCTCACCTGGACGCGGGCTGGATTTACCTGTGAGGACCAGGTATCCTGTAGTTGTTTCCGAGAACGTAATTTAAGAATAAATTGATGTTCAAATTTATCGAGTACCGTTTATTCGGTGTTATAACCGATAATCAGTACCGTCTTTACCTAAAGGACACACGGGGCCCGTGCCCAGGGCCCCTATCGTCACGGGTTACGGGGGCCCTGAAAGATCGATATATTCGCATAACCTATAAAATTTTTGAAGTGAAAACTTGACTTGGACATTTTTTGAGATGGGAAAAACCATTGAGCTCGCGACACTGTTACCGTTACCGCTACCGACACCTTTGTATATACGTATCTGTATTGTAGTCCACTTTTAAAATTTGAATATCTAAACACATACGTAATTGTTCAAGTTTTCAGTTCTGTTGGCACTCCAGGAGTGCCACTTTTTTCATTTCCTTTACTTTCCAACAGGGCCCCAAATTCTTGAGTGCCCATGGGCCCCGGCATAACCTAAGACGACGTTGCCGGCAATGTTTCGGTTTTATTCGTGAACCTTCATCAGGGTGAGTGCGATCCGCTTTGCTCCTAAAAGAACTCCTGTCCTCCTGTAAAACTCCTGTCTTCTAAAACACTTAAATAAATAAAATGGATCTTCATTGTTGCTCTATTTAAAAGAAATGTAGGAAATCACTTTCAGTGTATTGCCGATCATCAATAAAAAAAATTAAGTAAAATAAAGGATTTCGATAGACATTAAGGCTTCTTATTCCTAAATCGGCATATTTCTATGTTTTCGCAGCTTATTTACTCAGTGGCAATAAGGGTTTTGTATTGAAACTTTAGTTTAGGTAATAGACCATTTTAATGCAAATTTTTATATCAATACATAATATTCATACTGTTTTTTATTATTTCATCCAGTGCTGTTTTCTTCCCACATCTTCTTGAAATCTTGCACATTCCTGCTTTTTTTGCCGACGGATAGACAAAAAAGTATTTTAAATAACAAATCAGCAACAACATTATTACAAAACATACATTATCATCTAAGGATTAACAGGATAAAATAGTATAGTTAAATAAAGTTTCATACTAAATCTCACAGAACAAACAAAAACAAAAAATGACACATATTGACTAAGTTCAAAGCCATTTTTTATGGCATATTCGTTAGCCAAAGTATACAAAATTATATTATAATACGTATCAACTGATCATAAATAAATTAAAATAAAAAAAAATAAACAAGAGTCCAAATTATTTTATTAAAAATATTTTAAAACACCCATATAATAGGCGCAAGCACCGCGTAATTTTTCAGACCAGGCTGAAGCCTCTTAGAAGGACGTGTAACGCTCTGTCTCCCGCGCATCCTAAATTATTACGTAAACTTCCGTAAGTTATGAAGCAATAGTTTCTGTACATAAATACTAAATTAGCAACTAGTCGTAGGATTGAATATAGCTAAGCGGAAGTGTGATTGCATTCGTCATGTGAATTCTTCTCACCTTTTTTTCCAATAGTGTTGGCCGCTATCTATGTATATACAGTATAGATAGATAATTCTTTATTATTACACCAAATTACATCAACTTTATCTAGAAAACTTAAAGACTAATACATGGTGGTACGATGGGCGGTCTTATCGCTCAAAGCGATCTCTTCCAGGCAACCTTTGGATGGACTGGATTAAAAAACTTGTGTGGAGGCGGTGTTACAAAAAGTACCTATTTATGTAGGATAAAATAAATAAATACCTAAACTTAAAATATACCTACTTACACTTATATACTTATAAATAAATATAAAATACTTACATATATATAATGCGAGGTCAGCTTAAACTGAAAATATAGCCTTATGTGTAGCCGTGTGTACATAGCAGCGTCTTTAGAGTAAATATTTTATTTCCTTTCGCTATATATTGTTAAAGTATGAGGAATGCGACTCCCCGACCGCTTCCCCTGCACTTCCCCGATGGCGTCCGTATTGTACCGTTCGCATCACTATTTTTTACTAGGGTTTTTAGTCGTCTTGTTATAGTTTTGTTAAGTGTTTTTGTTATCATTATGAAGGGTAAACCTTTGCATAGCGGAGAAAGAAACCTCGTGCTAAAAGTATTAGAGTTTTTTCAGACAGTTTTTTTAGACAGGCTTCGACAAAAGTATTGGGATGATGACCTCTTACAAGAGACGAATGAATCGCAATTAATTGTAAATTTATCGGATACCTCTTCTTCAAGTGATTATAGTGAGACTGAGGACGAAGAACAACCTCTAGAAGGCTTAAATCCACTAAGTAGTGACGAAGATGAGATAATGTAAATAATAGATAAAATAAATGTATAAACTTAAACATTGTATTTTTATTTTATTCAAATAGTGTAAAAAAGATTAGATAAAAAGCAGCGTCCTCCCTGAGTAACATAATAAATTAGGTTAAAAAAAACAAAGACGAAGCCGCGGGCGGTTGCTTGTTATGTTCTCTTTTTTGCGGGCGGTACAAACAATATGACGTCACCGCGCTCAGGTCCCAACTTATCGCGCACGGGTAATAGTAAAGTAATATTTTTATTTCTCTCTAGTATATCGTATAGTAGTGAAAAAAAAACAATGGATACCGGGAATGTAAATTTACTTTTTAGCAAAATTTTATTAAAAACTCATGTTTAATTTCATTGCATTTGAAAAATAGTGCGTTATACTTGGATAAAAGCTATTCATAACTTCCTTGACTCCTGGTTGTAAAATAGATCGCTTACAGTCCTGGTTTAACAATATCATGGTCTCACCTAATGGTTAGCGATTTTTTTTTTATTAATTATAGGCTAGCGTTTGAGCATGACCTCGCCTGATGGTAAGCGATGATGCAGAGTACGATGGTACACGCTTGCCCAGAAGAAACCTATTCATTCGCGTCTTGAAGACCCCTAAGTTGTAGTTTTCAGGCGTCTGGTTGTCCGTTGATAGAATGGGGATGGTAGGATCAGGTTAAAAAGCTCGGCAGCACGCTCTCCGAAATGTATCCGATAAAAACCGAGAGACTTGCAACCTTTCGACGATGCTCGAGGCTGTGGAGCCTTGCATCTGCTAACTCGTCATTGCAAATGAGCTTCTTGGCTCTTCTCTCAATTGAATTTAGAACCTCTAGCTGGTATTTCGCTGATCTGTCCCAGAGGTGAGAACAGTACTCCAGACATGATCGAACTTGTGCTTGGTATAAGTTGAGCAACTGTCCCGGTGTGAAGTACTTATTGCTTCACTATTGCAAGTATACCAAGCTTTTTAGATGATACAGTCTACTTTTCCACGCTTGAACAAATCTGTTCCCAGGCAAGGCGTTTTACTCCATATTGTAACTGTAGTAACTACGTCCATTATAAGTTGTTTAAAACTTATCAATTTTCATTAACCAATAGATATTCAAACTAATATTTACACCATAAGGCTTCTAAGGCCGAATTTACACCAAAAACAGGTTGCCTTGGACCTAGTAGTTTCAGATAAGTGCCTGTCGAGTTCTGATAATAGTATAATTTATTATAGTGACAGAGATTCAGCCTGTTCCTTATTTCTAGAGTAATGTAGTCGAACTAGGATAGCTTTGCAATCTCCGTCTCTCTGTACGGACTGATGCAGCTATTTTATTCGTAGACTAACTGCTGTAAAGTTGCTGTAAGTTGCTGTAAGCAATTAGTAAGTTTTGATGGAGCTCAGGCCCCAAGTTTTTTTCGTCCTGCAGTAATGAAACTTACTTTGTTACATAGTTTTTATGGGTTTTATTCTAAATATGTACCACTTACATCACGAGGAGTAATAAGATACTGATCAATAAAGTAAAAGCATTATTACTAGTTGCTCGCTACGCACATAGATCTCGCGAGTCTCCCATAAAAACAAAAATATATATTCGTAATATTTAAGTGTCAAAACAGTGCCCCGAAATAAATAACTAACAGGTAAGTTGCTTATTTATTTCGGGGACTTACAGTTTCATTTAAATTATAGGAACGGGAGTTCATGTGGTTACCATTTTTCGGGGTACAAATCGCATTTATTCTGGATTTCAGACTTTTACCTATATTTGTGTCACTTAAGCTACACGCATACTAAACTACAGCACTATGGGGTCACTGGTGTACCCTGTGAATTGCGTCAAACTTCAGCTTTTATTATGGCTAATAACTCAAAAACTACAAGAACTTTACAAAAAATAAAAACGGAATCGAAATGTTCTAATAAAGAACTTTTATTTGACGTCCTAAAGGTTGTCCTAATAGTCCCATTTTGTTTATTTTACACCTTTTGAATCCCATATCTCAAAAACCACCCAACATTTTTAGCTCATTTAGTCACACCAAAACTGTGCCATCACTAACTACCTATTTATCAAATTTCATGATGATTGGATCAAAGCTTCGAAAGTTATCCTCAGACAAACAAACAAAACGCTTCGCTCGATCAAGAAAGAAAGTAACTCTGTCTCTCTGTCTATCTGTCTGTTTGTTACGTTTGCACAACTAGTGATAGATTATGACTTAAAATTTTAGTAATGTATGTATTTCAATCATTATTATAAACTCACCCTGACTGAATAAGGTTCACGAACTGAACCGAAAAATTATCGTTCGTAACACCGATAAAACGGTACGTGATAATTCCCATATTTACAAGTATTATTATGACCTGGACGTAGACTAATTCTTTTGACTAACCACGCGTGCAAAGATACGTGCGAAAGCCTTCCATTAGCCTTTCACCAGTAACTAGTACCGGTTTCCAGTCTAAAACCGTTCTAAAAGCAAAGTTCGTATCTACCTGTTCCGGTAATATCCGCTTTCCACCGGAAGCTGGCAGGTTGGTCTGACAACCATTTCCGGTTTATTTTAGGTGTAATGGATGACGTTTATTGGCTAACGCAAGTTTGACGTCTCATCCGGGTTTTGGCAAATTTGAGGCTTTGAATGATCTGCGTAGGTACTTGATTCACGTTTATAAGGTAAGCGAACATTTCAATTCATTTGTTTATAGAAAATATATGCAATATGTAGGGAATACTTTTTAACTTTTGGGAGTATAATGCTTATCAACGCCATTTTTACTAAAAACGAGATATATACGTATTTTTATGGTAAATAGCACGTTTTTAATGTAAATATGTTATAATTTTTAGCACCTAGTTGGTTTTTAATTGTTGGTCATTAGTAATTTTCTATATGCCATGACCCGTCTCCTATAATTTAATGTCATTTATCTCATTAACAATAATATAATCGTGTCAAAAAATAAAAAATTTTACGAGTAGGCGTTTGGTGTGGGACATCACGTGCGTCGATACCCTTGCGCCATCTCATCTGCCTGGACAGCAGTTGGGGCCGGTGCGGCGGCAAATTCAGCCGAAGGTCTCTAGCGGCGCAAATATGGAAGTCGACAGAGCTTACGTATTTGAGCCCTTTAGGGTTGAGACCCGCGATTTTAAAATTATTTGTAGGCGACGACGGTCGAAGCGACGCGACGTGTGATCCGAGTGCTGGTGCTTATCTGGGTCATCGCATAAGCGTTGCAATTCTCTTCCGCCTGGCAGTGATCTAGAGCAGTTGAGCTATCTGATCGTTTGCAACGGTCTTTAGATGATTCAACTGTTTCTTGTGTATTTTAGTCTTGTAAATAATTATTGTATATTCTTACTGTTATTAAAGACAAAAAAAAATATCTGATCTAATCTGAAGAGCTCCCTAGATCCCACGGCTGGGAAAAGGCCTAAAAATAAATAAATAAAAACAATCTGAAAGTATTTAGGTTTATTTGAGCTCCATAACTGGTAACTAACTCCGTAACTAGCTCAAATGGTCTTGGGCGGGACACTTTGCTAGACGTGATAACAGATGGAGCAGGACAGTGACTGAATGGTGGCCCAAGGAGCGGGTATAAAATGGTAGAACGACCAGCAGTGAAATGGGTGGACGCCATCGTAAAGGTCACGGGCCGTCAGTGGGTGAGACTAGCGCAGGATCGTGGTGGATGGCACAAACTTGGGGAGGCCTATACCCAACAATGGGTAAAGACAGGCTGTGGATGATGATGATTTAGGTTTATTAAAGCAAAGGTCGCATTGTTTTACCTACTGTATATCCGCAAAGTTATCGGGCGCGGGCTATCGGGCCTCCCAAGGATAACTCTCGTAAATATCAGCCTCCTCAAAAATACATTTTTCTTCTGAATGTAATGTTTTAATAATGCCCTCTAGCGGCCACAGCGAAAATGTGAGGATAAGTATTGTGGAGACAGATTTATCTATACTAATACTAGCTGACCCGTCCGCGGCTTCACACGTGTGGTTTGTCAATAAAAAATTACCGGCCTTCTGCGCATTCTTGTAAAACATATCCTATCTATATCCTAATTTTTTTTAGCTCAGAGCGTCAGCAAATTGAGGTGGCAGTGGTCATATCTGCCGTAGAACCGATAACCGTTGGGGTAAATGTGTTCTGGAGTGGAGACCACGTCTAGGCAAGCGAAGTTCAGGGGACGCCCTCCGGCTAGATGGAGTGACGATTTGCGCGCTGGGGCTGGCAAGGATTGGGTAAGAAGAGCTGATGATCGAGCTAAATGGCATACCCTGGGATAGACCTACGTCCAACAGTGGACTGTTATAGGTTGATGATATAATTGATACTTGACGTCACACAATTATTGCAATTTTGCTCTCACAGGGTCTAGTGGGTGATTGAGCGGTCTCGGCAGAATAACAGCGTCAAATGCTAACCCAGTTGACATAATGCTGAGTCGAGGCCCTTTTGCTGCTATACCACACAACATACATACCTCATGTTAAAGTTAATAGTTATATTATATTGTTTGTTTGTGTCTGTTTTGCATGTAGGTTCTGAGTAATGTTTATTTTTATATTGAATATTTCAAATATTTTTTTTGACTTTATCTGTGCTATTTGGCAAATAAATGATTGTCTACATCTATGTCTATGATGATGATGATACTAAATTTTATCGAAATCGGTTCAGCCGATTAGTCGTGAAAATGTAACAAACAGATAGTAGATAAAACCAACACATGGGGATTGAGGGACTCTAACTTAACGCAGTGCGACTGCGGTGATCCCGCGCAGTCAATGCAGCACTTGCTAATGTGCCCTTTGTGTCCGAACACCTGCACGATGAAGGACCTAATAACCGCCTCACCTAATGCTATTATTGTGCCCAAACACCTCCAACATAGTATAAATGAACACGTAGAACTCTTGACACGCTAAGAAGAAGAAGTAGGTAAAAGTAATAATTACTTTCGAATTTATATTAAAAGGTAAAGTGTCTCCAACACTGACCAGAAGGCTTAGCCAAGTTACATTCGATAAGCGAAGTCGATAAGTCCGAAGGGATTTGATGCATGCTATGGCAATATCACCGTGATATATCAACAACAAACCTATGTAGAAATCGAATCAATTCGAAGCGAATGTAACTTGGCTACGGGCCCTGGCAAAGATAGCCGCCAGTGTAGACTGCACATATACAAGGCGCTGTTGTGATGCGGCACCGCACCACCAACCCCATTAGACTTTAGGATACTTTATGTCTGATTTTTTTAAGCCTAGCTCAATAACATTAATTTCGAGTAACATTGTCACTAACCACTTTTACGATGAATTGAAACATATTTTGTAATCTACATTAATAAAAAGACTAAACGACCTAATTAGTCTTAGTGTTCTCTTAATAAAATAACGTTTTCTGTTTTCGAAATACAATGAACAATGATTAAACATGGATAAAATATGCTTCTTGCAAAATTAAATCACTTTTTTGCAGATTTTTCAGAAGTTATTGACTGTAAGTACTACTAGTAAGTTACTATGTCATTGAAATACAGAGTGTTTTTTTAACTGTAACAGTACGGCAGCACCCATAACCAGAGGAGATACAGGTACAGTTTCTTTTAAAACATCAGCTCGTTTTCGAAGACAAACATTTTGGCATTAATTATTTTTTTATGTCAAGTGTGAGTAGCGCCTTAAAATGAATCAAGTTGCAAAATTTTTTTTTGATGCCGATCGATGCAGTCCTTTGTAAGGATCATTTTATTGTATCGGATGAAAAAATTCTGAACAGCGGAAGTAAGTCAAATTTGATAAAAAGTATTCTCATACAACAGGACAAACAAAATTCCTTCTACAAACATTTTATTAGATTCTAATTGCACATTAAAGAAGTATTAATACTGTAGCGATTAAGAAGTTTAGGAACTCCATGCTCTCATGAGCAATTCAAAAACATTTCGTATTTCAGAACAATTTTGAATTTCGAACATGGTTCTTGCACCTGTCGGACTTTTATAGCAGCATTTTTAATAAAAATTTTGTACTTGTTCAGTTATAAGCCTTAATACAAACTAAACTTTGACAAAACTCACAGGGTACACCAGTATCACAAATAAGTTAAGTATCACAAATATAGGCAAAAGTATGAAATCCAGAATAGCTGAAATTTGTACCCCAAACAGAGTATCCAATAACATGAACTCCCGTTACCTGTAATTTTAATGAAACTGTAGGTCAAGTAAGTATTTCGTGGCATTATTTTGATAGCCAAATATTGCGAATAATATTTTTTTATTGTTTTTTATGGTAGACTCGCGAGAACTCAGTTCGGGGCGAACCACCAGTCATAGTAATTAATGATAATAATTAACAAACAAATAAATAAAAATCTTTGAAATAAAGTTACGTAGTTACTAACGTTTCGTAAATTTTACGACGATACACGATATACCTCGATCCCATAGACGCGCATCCGCAATTAGTGATTTCGGGTCACTAATTAAATATGCTATTTAGAAAGGTAAGCGGGCGGGGCGGCGGGGGTCGGGAACATGCCGAAACACAAAATGCGCAAGGTACGCGTCCTCATTTTGACGAATGGTAAGTGAGCTAGGGTTAATTAATGTCAATTTAAGCTTCGTCAGATGACGGGACGAGTTACAAATTACAAAAAATCCTGGAAGACGGGGCAGATTTAGCAGGGGATCGATATGTTTATTTTTTATGCTACATGGAGATGAAACAAGCTTATGGTCCACCTGATGTTAAGATAACCATCGCCTGTAACAGAGAGTTATCGCGTAGGTCACGCACCTTAGAATGTGTTAAAACCAATACAGGATTTAAGCCTCATTCGCCTGTAATTTCACCGGCAACCATACCCTTCAAACCGAAATACAGCAATGCAGTAATGTCTGGAAGTAATGGGGGGAAGCTTTTGCCCAGCAGTGGGACAGAAGTGGCTAATAAGAATAATATTAATCGGTGCGTGGCGACACCGCGGAGCCCCATTACTCCCCATAAACCAGGGGCAAGCCTTCGCAAGAGCGGAACCTATGCTCTAAGAGTTGAAGTGTTAAAGGTATAGCCGGGAGTAGCGCGTAGTGAAACCGCCCACTCCAACGTTGCCCCTTACGCTATCTATTTCCGGCACTTATAAGGGCCAGTTTAGTTGCAAGCATTTGTTAGAGGCAAGTCACCACCTGCCTCAATAATTCTTGATATTGAGGAATTGACAGGTGCCGTATCTCATCTGTCCCATAGCCCAGCATCCGTTCCATCCTATTAGCATTAATCTAACAATAACCTGTACTCATAATCCATTGTTGCAATAGTTTAACCATCTGTCCCACTCCATCTTGCAATATATGACTTTTATAGATAATTATATCTAAAGAAAACAGACTCTTTCTTGTTGGTTTTCTCTTTCTCATGCTTAGTGCCTGAGTTGTAAATAAATACTTTGAAAAATAATTACAAGCTGCTTTCTCTTCTATATGGCCTTGTTGGACCTGAGGTGCCATATTATAAATATGCACCGAAACCAGTACGTGAAAATAGCCGTGCCACGCTCTATTGGGACCGGTCTATCATCACGGACAGGACTATTTCGCCAATAAGCCTGATATCGTGCTGGTAGCCCAGTCGGAACGCCGGGCGATACTTGTTGATATTACTATCCCACATGATGCTAATCTCGTGAAGGCCGAGAAGGACAAGCTAAGGAAGTATCATGACGTGGCTCATGAGATTACTGCCATGTGGGATGTGGAATCGACGATTATCGTTCCGATGTCCGGTCAACGGACTGATAGCGAAGAACCTCGACCAATATCTTAAAAGGATCTCGCTAGGAAATTGGATCAAAATTGAAATACGGTCAGGCGGCACTCCTGGACTCGGCACGCATAGTCAGGAGGTTCCTCTTTCTGCAGCCCAGCCACCGATTGCTTGGGCTTTGCATAGCGGTCGGTGGTTTACCGTTTAAATAAATATTTTTTTTGACTAAAATATCTGTTTTTTTTTTAAGATCTTTTTAATTAAAAATGTATTTATTATAAACGAGGTTAAAATAAAAATGTGTGTATATTAATAATCAAGTTAAAATAAAGTCCGTCTCCACAATAAGTAGCCCGTTACCTTATCCGGACATGTTATCAAACTCTCATTTGCCGGTTTGCGGCGACCGATATTATTCACTGTTTTACAGACGTAGCCTTGAATTTAGAGTTTCGTGGGACGGAGTGAAAACAGATACATCTTTTTGCGAAGTTTTGTTTATGATTGTGTCGTATTTTGTTATTTTTAAGGTTCCCTGAGATGAGGAAAAAGGAATACAACTTTTGCGAAGTTTGACAAATATTTTGGAATGGAAGGATTCGTCAGACACGAATATTTCTGTGAGTATTGTATGTACTTGAATTTTTGAATTTTTAGAGTAAGATAGAAAGTTAAAAATGGATTAATAATATAACGTTCATTTCAAGTAATAATGTGCACCTACAAAATATGATAACAAGGTATTTAAACAACCAGTCACGCTATGTACACACGGCTACACACCAAGCTATATATTTCCAGTATAAGCTGACCTCACATTGTGTAGGCTTTTCGTAGAATGAGAGGTCAGATTATACTGGAAATTATAGCTTGATGTGTAGCCGTGTGTACGACATTAATTTTCAGAAGATATCTAAAATTTTCTTTAAAGATTGTAGATGTAACAAATCATATAAGAATGAATGTGAACTAAAAATTGACAATAATACTAGCTATAAGATCTACCCGTCCTGTAAATAAATATCGTACATAGGAAAACACGTAGTATATAAATACTCATACATATCTCAATAAACTAAAAACTACTATAGTTAACTAAGTTTTTAAATTATTGACGTACTTATATTATGTATTCCTGAAAATCAATAAAACTTGGTTTTTTCACAATGCTTGTAGTAACTAAGGAAAGGGCGCAACATACTGGGTATATGCATGAAGAACGGGAATCACAAACCCAGACAAGATCGACATAGTGGGAAACCAACGTATTGGGAATATTTATTTTTAATGTAGATTGATGTTTTTACGTTTCCGTACCCAAAGGGTAAAACGGGACCCTATTACTAAGACTCCGCTGTCTGTCTGTCTGTCTGTCCGTCTGGCAACAGGTATCTCATGAACCGTGATAGTTAGAAAATTGAAATTTCCACAGATGATGTATTTCTGTTGCCGCTATAACAACAAATTCTAAAAACAGAATAAAAAAAATATATAAGTGGGGCTCCCATACAACAAACGTGATTGTTTTGCTCGTTTTCGTTCGATATTGATAACGGCAACACGTACCTAAACGCTTGAAATGTTAACCGAATATTGAGTTATATTACACTTTAAAAATAAATAATTCAATTAAAATAAAATTGATATTTACTCCCATACAACAAACTTGATTTTTTTGCCGTTTTTATAATAATGGTACGGAACTCTTCGTGCGCGAGTCCGACTCGCACTTGGCCGGTATTATTTTACTTTTTGAAGTGAAAACTTATTTAGACGCGTTGGGCATTGTTTGAGATGGGAAAAAACCATTGAACACGCGACACTGTTACCGTTACCGACACGACCTGACGATTCAAAAAATACACACGTAATTGTTCAAGTTTTCACTTCTGTCGGCACTCCCTCAGTACCCCTTGTTTTTATTTATTTATCTAGTCACCCAGTGGATACCAAACCCAGAAAAAGATGGAGAGACGACCTGGATGCATTCTAACCAGATTGGTCATATTTGGCTGTGGACCGTCATGGAAGGAAGGGAGATAGAGAGACCTTTGCTCAACAGTGGGACAATATGAGTTAGTAAAAAAAATATTTATGACTGATTTTTTTTACAAACAGTGATGTATAAAAATAACACTTAAAATCCACTAACGTATGTTTAATGTCACTACTAAGTATTTAGTCAGGTAAATAAATAGTTTTAGATATACTTGATTGCAACCAGGTAAGTATAAGGAATTACTTTAGATATTTCTTAATAAAGTTAAAAAAATGTTCTATATATAGTCGTTTAGCATAAATAGTCAACAATGTTTTACAATTTTTTGAAGCATTAGCAAGTTATTGAAATATTTTAAAAAATAAGAAAACTGATGTTGATTTGCTTTAGGAAATTGATTGATTGATTGAAAATTCTTTATTACACAAAATACATACATCTGTACATAGGAGCACTTAATGCTAGCAAGCATTCTCTTCCCGTTAACCTTTGCCAAACGTAAGATGAAAAGACCACATTTATTTTCATAAGTGGTATTGGATGGAAAAATTATTTGCAGATCAAGATAAGCCCTCTATTGTTCTCATCGCTGATCCGTCCCAGAGGACGGATCAGCGAAATACCAGCTAGAGGATCTAGGTTCAATTGAGAGAAGAGCCAAGATGTGGAAACAATATTTTTGTAGGTGCATGACATAATGGTAGCGGTAAAATTTTTAGAAAATAATAAGACTAAGACATTGATACCCATACGAAACATCAAATATATATAGATAAAAAGTATATTCAATAAACGTTAGAAAGTACGTTTATTGAATATACTTTTTATCTATATTACATATAAATAAACACTAGTTGAAAATAATAGATAAACTAATAAATAGGTAGTTACAACGATACTAAATAAACTCATAAGATAAAATAATTAAGATTTTATTTTATTTTATTATTAGAATTTTAGGAAAACTTACAGCTAGGTTACAGAAGAGGTATTTGAGTAGAAAATAAACAACAATAAATGCTACTTATTCTAAAAAGGCCAATTAAAAGTTTCAGTTGCAATATTCTTGTATACGGAACACTCGTCCCGTGCACACTCGACGGGTTTCTCTGAATATGAAAATTTCAGAGTAAGAATTATATTCTGCAAGTAATTATATCAACATCTTGAGTAATGTATAAAATACAGTTCTAGTTCTTTAGTAGAAATGAATATCCAAACTAAAATTTTAAATTAGATCTAATTAGATAGCACAGAGTCGGGTTAGTTACACCATTTATAACTCAAGAACGGCTGGGCCGATTTTGATGATCTTTGATTTCTTAGTTTTGGCTCCACCCCAAATAGCGGAAGAACTATTAAAATATCGGTAAAAATAAAAAAAAAATATGAAGAAAATTCTTTTTCTTATACATAGATGCAGCTAATTGTGGCCGATTGACAATTCTACCGGCGACGTACATTGACAACCCGCGTCATATGCCTGTCAAGGCGGTACGAAGTTCGCCGGGTCAGCTAGTATATACATAAATATAAGTATTGGATATGTCACACAGCGCTATCTTGCCCCAAACTAAGCAGAGCTTAGTTAACCAGATAACTATATACTTTTTGTACTTACTTTGTATACTTTTTTGTTGTAAATTACATACTGATAATATATAGAAAAACATCCAGATGCGGAACAAATATCTGTAGATCATGGAAACATTTGTTCCGCGGTGAGAATCGAACCCGCTGCCTTCTGCGTCTCAACCAGCCACCCACTGCACTACGGACGTTGATAATTCAAAAGTACTCTGTATCTGTCCTTCTGACTGTCTGTTATCTAAACGCCTGAACCGTTTTCACGACTAAATAGCTAGACCAATTTCGATAAAATTTAGTAGTCACTATATTAAACTGATTATAGTAATCTGGAAAAACAGACGCCACCTGCAATTTTTTGACAGTAATAACATAGTTCTTCTTATTTTAAAACTTTTAAGTAATATAAGTTTCATTTCAGTGTACTGTGGCTAGCTACAGACGAACGTGTAGTTGTCGACATGACGACGATCCTTGCCGACATGCATGTAACAGCTGCCGACCTGTTATCAAACAGGAGTTGTAGTTTAACGACCTTTGTTGTAACTATAATGGGCAAAGAAAATGCAAGAAGTTTTGGGTTCGATTCCCACTGTAGGACAAATTCCTGCTATATGTGCAGGTTAGGTGAATTGTTAACGGTTTTACTTAAAAAACTTTTGTGATTGATTTCAATCAGTATTAATACGAGATTTATCTCGTTTTATCGGTGTTTCGGCCGACAATGTTTCGGTTCAATTCGTGAACCTTCATCAGGGTAAGTGCGATCCGCTCCGAATAACGTCTCGCCTCGCACTACTACTTAATGCGAGACGAGACGTTATTTGGAGCGAATAAAACACCGATAAAACGGTACGTGATAAATTCTGTTTTTATAATAATAACTAGTGGTCCCGCCGAACTTCGTATCGGCTTGACATGCATAGGTATAACGCGGGCTGTCAATATAAGTCACGCTGGTAGAATTGTCAATTGTTGTCCCCGGTCATCATTATGTATGAGAAAATGAATGACTTCCACAAATAATTCAATACCAAAATTAGCCAAATCGAGTTTTAGCGAGACTAACGAACAGCAATTAATTTATATATATAGACAATATATCTCGGGATAACTCCTACCGAAGCATCTGTTTCAAACGATATTCATTTTTTTTTACATCCTCTTTGACGATATTTGCAGCACGCAATCTGTCAATTCTATGTCAAACGTCATAAGGTTACATTATAAAAGCGCTAAGGTTAGATTAAAAATACTTTTATATGGTGGTTAAGTATTCTTGAATTTTCTAATTTTCCGCGCAATTTTCTTAATTTTTTATTTTATAAGAACCTTCTCCTGACAATAAGAAATACAACAAAAAAAGAATTGGCCAAATTGGTCCAGCCGTTGTTGAGTTATGCGCTTACCAACACATTTTGCGATTCATTTTTATATTATAGATTGTTAATTGTGTTGCGGTACAAAAATGGTACGACCCGCTCAAATTTATGACACGGGAAATTCTAGTGTCAGGAATATACCATACAAACCCTTTCGTAGAGAGTACTTCTTGCTGCGGTGATTGCAACAGCCGAAACTAGTAGCTGCCAATGATATGACTCTTCAAAATTTTAAATTGGAAAGATTGACTCGTCAGTTTTTTTGATGCAATACGTTGCGTTGGTACTGCCGCTTGATCTAGACAATTGCATAAGTACTACCTTTTCTCAGGAACACACACTAAAATTAGCCATAAAGTGATCCTTGTGATTTCAATGAATAAATGAATATTGACTATTGGTAAACGAGTTCGATAATGAAACACGCTTTCCTAGAAAGAACATATCCTATTTCATGTGTACACTGACGGATGTCGGCGGCAGACGCTGTCGGCAGCAATAGTCGCTCGACAAGTCGCCCGTATGTACGCCCTTTTACATTAAAAATCCATCCACACATACGTAGCTCGTTCTCAAAAACCAAAGTTCCCCGGTGACCAATTAAAAATAAATTACGCTCGCAAAGGCTTTTCACAGGAAATCCGGTAGAGTGTGGAATTCCCGCATTTTTCAAAAGATTTCTACGTTTCCTGAAATTCCGTTCCTGGTTTTGTGAGTTCACGTTTATAGACGTTTAGCGTTTATTTGTGTGGAGTTTATTTGCTACTCACATTTTAGAATCTCGATGCCCGTCCATGATCTTTCATGATAAAAATGACAAATGTTCTGACATAATAGTTTTTTTTATTCTACCTGGAGATGGAACCAGCTTATGGCCCACCTGATGTTAAGCGGTAATCATCACTAATAACAGAGAATTGCCTCGTAGGTCACGCACCTTAAAATGTACCCTACGGTGCACTGCCCTGCGTCCATCAACTTGAGGCATACAGGTGCAGGTACCCATACGACAATTAAGATATATATTGTTACTTTCGTATGCTGCTAAATATTCACTTAAGGCTTCTTATTCCTAAATCGGCATATTTCCATGTTTTCGCAGCTTATTTACTCAGTGGCATTAAGGGTTTTTTATGGAAACTTTAGTTTAGATAATAGAACATTTTAATGCTAATTCTTGTATCAAAACATAATATTCGAACTGTTTTTTATTATTTCGACCAGAGCTGTTTTATTCACACATCTTCTTGAAATCTTACACATTCGTGCTCTTTTTGCCGACGGATAGACAAAAAAGTATTTTAAATAACAAATCAGCAACATCATTATTACAAAACATACATTATCATCTAAGGATTAACAGGATAAAATAGTATAGTTAAATAAAGTTTCATACTAAATCTCACAGAATAAACAAACACAAAAAATGACTCATATTGACTAAGTTCAAAGCCATTTTTTATGGCATATTCGTTAGGCAAAGTATACAAAATTATTGTATAATACGTATCAACTGATCATAAATAAATTAAAATAGAAAAAAAAATAAACAAGAGTCCAAATTATTTTATTATAAATATTTTAAAACACCCATTTATTAGGCGCAAGCACCGCGTAATTTTTCAGACCAGGCTGAAGCCTCTTAGAGGAAGGACGTGTGACGCTCTGTCTCCCGCGCATCCTAAATTATTACGTAAACTTCCGTAAGTTATGAAGCAATAGTTTCTGTACATAAATACTAAATTAGCGTAGGCTCAACCTGATTTGATACTTGGATAAGTACTTATGGTTATGGTTGTTGTATAATTATTTTAATTTTTGTGAAGTTCGCGAAATTATAGTAACCTTTCAAAAATGTGAACCACAACAATTATTTGATACTTTTGATTTTAGAACATCAAATTTTTTTTACTATGCAACAACCATCATGATCATTTTGGAACACCCAATTTTTTTATTTTTGAAGTGATACCTTGTTTAGGCGCGTTGGGCATTTTTTTGAGATGGGAAAAAACCATTGAACTCGCGACACCGTTCCCGACACCTCTTTATATAAGTAGTGAAAACTTCTTTAGGCAAGTTGGGCATTTTTTAAGATGGGAACTAACTATTGAACTTGCGACACCGTTACCGACACCTCTGTATAATAAAATAAAATAAGCCTTTATTGCTGTAACTTACATAATTAAAACAAAATATCAAAGATCTATTTAACAATATTTTTTTCCTACTAGCTAGTGGTATCGGCATCCGGTTTTCCTGTCACAGCTTGTCCTCCGACAAAGGCCTCTTCTAGAGCTTTCCATTTTGTCCTGTCCTTTGCTGTGCGCATCTATTCTGGACCAGCTATCTGTTTTATGTCGTCTTCCCAACGTTTATTTTGTCTACCTTTGCTCCTTTTGCTATCGCGTGGATACCATTCCGTTACTAGTCTCGTCCATTTCTCTTTCCCCTCCCTTAACATGTGCCCTGTCCATCTCCATTTCTGGCGTTTGTATACTGTATGTATGTTTTTAAAGTTAGTTTTGTTTTTTATATTCAGTAATCTCACTTTGTCTCTTCTTTTGACTCCAATTACGCTTCTTTCCACTCCATTTTGGCACACTTGAACTTTTTCGAGTTATTTTTCAGTTAGAGCCCATGTTTGATATCCATATGACAAACATGGAAGAATACATGTGTTATAAACTTTCCTTTTCTCTTTGATAGGCATGTCTTTGTTTTTCATGACCTCGCTCAACGACCAAAACAATTTCCAGCTGTTTGCTATCCGTCTATCTATTTCCTTGTATCTCTGTATATAAGTAGTGAAAACTTCTTTAGGCGCGTTGGCAATTTTTTGAGATGGGAAATGACCATTGAACTCGCGACACCATTACCGACACCTCTGTATATAAGTAGTGAAAAGTTCTTTAGGCGCTTATAAATTGTTTACTTATTTCTATCATACTAAATTCCTAATAAAAGTTATTTTGATTTTAGTTTCTCATTTTAGCATCGCTTTTTACTAACCTAGGGATGCTAACCTAGCCTTCCCTTCGGACCTCTAAGCTGTACAGACGTGTTTTAAGTTAATCGGTATTTCTTTGTTATTAAAATATTTAAATCAATTTATCTGTAAAAATCATACACGAATAACAGGAGAGCATTAGTTAATAGGAGTTCTTCGGATACTCGCTGCATGCACACGCCTGCACAACTATAAAGATTGAACCAGTGCGACGCACACCGCTGACTTGGGACATCTTGGCACCCACACGTGAGTGATCTGCCATTGCTTATCAAAGTTATCAACATTGTCGCTACACACACATTGCCATATGCTAGAAGAAGAGCGACACGTGCGTATCACTTAAATACAACTTATACTAAGTGTGCGAGAGACGGCACTATTCAGACTGCAGGGGTCTGCTAGGACTGGACGGAAAGCGCTTAAGTTCCTTCTACCGCTAATTGTCCACTCTAACTTGACCTGTTTTGTATTTGTGTGCCCCGCCGTGTTTCGTTTGAGAACTCACTGCCTCGTTTTGCTGTTGCTCTGGTAGCTTGGTTTTGTGATTGACAACATGCCACTCAAGCGCACTCCGCCACGTTCCCCCGCGCCCTGCATCCCCGCCGATGACATTTCGAAACAGCTCGAGCATGTCCATGCGTCTGTGAGGTCTTCTACGCCTACGATGGCAGAGACTCTTCGGGTTCCGCTAACGCTGCCACTGCATGGTTCTTCCTCAGAACCAAACCTTACAGAAAACTCTAAAGGAGGTATTCGTAAGAGGAAGCGATGCTATTCTGATGCACTTAATGACTTCATGGACGAAATGCGAAAGATGTTTAATGATCTGTAAATAGATCAAGAAAAAAGGTCGAATTAAATCTGCTCTGCGGTTGAGCTCATGCGTACAACTGTAGATTTTTTGGCTGATAAACACGACGCGCTGAAAACAAGAGTTGACCATCTGGAAGTTGGGCGTAAATCTGACGCTCAATATATCAGGTCGCTAGAAGATAGATTGGACGTTTTTGAGCGAAACTCTAGATTTACATGTCTAGAAATTCGAAATATCCCCGCACCTACCGCGGAGAATAAGACTCCTCTGATAGAGACATTTGTCAGCATCTGCAAGGTTCTGAATGTACCAGTTGAGCGCAGCGAAGTGAAAGATCTTTTCCGAATCAACAATAAAAATCCTGCTCAGAGAACGATAATACTCGAGCTCACTAGCGCCATTCTCAAAGAAAAAGTGGTCACCTCTTATCGTAAATTCAATAAAGGCTCATCAAAACTCACGACGGGGCACCTACATCTGAGTGGCCCACCGCAGCCCATATTCATCTCGGAGAACCTCTCGTCGAAAATGAAGCGATTGTTCTACCTTGCAAGAGAGTTTGCAAAGGGCAATGGTTTCATGTTTTGTTGGGTGGCAAATGGTAAGATATTTCTTCGCAGGAGAGAAAACGGGCCTCTTATCCGTTTGATGAATGAAGCAGACTTGGACAACACGAAGAACCCTAAGTGACTGCTTAACTCTGCTCACGCCACACGTGTCTTTCTGTATAGGTTAAGTTATTACCAGCTACATCAACAACCAGTTCTCTTTAACGTAATGTTTATTGCTCCATTGATTAATAACATTTTTATAGTAACGTTCTACAACACAATATGTCTACACTCTATACATACATACTCATACACATACAAACACACTTTTATTCAGCAAAAATGTAGATGTCCTTTGTATACATTTATTAAGTATATTAGGACTGTTTATTGGCAATACCGTCTCATATTCTTTTATGGCCATTCCTATCAATACTATAGTATTGATCGTCAATACGTTTCAGATACCATGTTTATTTCTAGCCCTAATTATGGATGATTTAGATCAAGTAAATAATGACATTGAACAAATATCTGTGTCAGATACACTCATTTGTTCCCCCGAAGATATTAGCAACCATTTGAAAAACAGACATGGCCTAAAAATAATTCATGTTAATATTTGAAGTATAAATAAAAACTTCAGCGATCTCCTCGTTTTATTACACAGAATAAATATTTACATTGACGTAATTGTTTTAACTGAATGTTGGTTAAGCAAATGTCCAAACACCCCCATTTCTATCTGGTTTTGATAGTTACAGAACGAACTACAAAAATCAAAACGATGGTGTAGTCGTTTATGTAAGAGACGGTATTAAATGCATTATTGAATTGCCGAAGTTTGTGGACGCAAGTTGCATTATTATAAAAATCTCACCAAAACTTGCAATAGTAGCACTATATCGTTCACCGGCATATACTGACGTAAACTCCTTTTTGCCTTATCTTGACCATACCTTGAACTCTCTTAAAAACTATAGAACAACTGTAATCGTGGGCAATTTAAATATCAACATTATACCTGAAAATGTGGAGCCTAGTGCTGATGATTACCTAACTCTGCTCGCTTCACATGATATGCTGCCTGTCTATCGATACCCAACTAGACTAGATAACTGTCTTGATCATGTCATGCTCCGGTCACCTTACCGTGCTACAACCTTAATTTTGAACTCTAAAATAACTGACCACGCTCCTGTTCTTCTTTGCTGTAATAATAACGAAACAATAAATACCTCGAAACGTTTTATTAAAAAAAGTGATATTCCAGCAATTTTAAATGATCTAGAAAACACTGATTTCTCTTTTCTTATGCTTTCAAATGACCCCAACATAATCACTGACTTCCTAGTTAACCTTATCTCGGCAATAATTTCAAAACATACTCGCAAAGTCCTAATCCCGAGCCGAAAAAGGATTATTAAGCCTTGGATTACTCTAGGTCTTCTCAAATGTATTCGACACAAAGACAAACTCTACCGAAAATCTAAACAAAATCCTAATGAAATTAACAAAACGGTATACAATCGCTATCACAATTACTGCAACAATCTTCTTAAAAAGCTTAAACTAAAATATGAACAAAATGAAATTCTTAAGGCCAAAAGAAATCCAAAAGCTACTTGGAATATCATAAAGCAAATCGCCAATCTAAATAAAATAAAGTCTGATTCTTCTCATCTCCTTAAGTTGTGTGTAAGCCCCTCATCTTCTGTTGATACAGTGAACACTTTCTTTGCAAACGTCGGTAAAAATCTCGCTTCCGAAATTCTATCTCATACATCTGTTAACTATACTACGTCTATCCCACCTCCGATGAGCCCCAGTCAAAATAAACCATTCTTGAATTCTATGGTTCTTTTCAGCGTTGAAAACCTATAAATAGAAAATATTATATTAAACCTTAAAGTTAATTGCGCTATAGGTTAGGACGGCATCTCTACCTCATTAGTTAAATCTGCTAGACACATTCTCATTCCAGTACTGAATCATATTTTTAATACAGCCCAATCCTCTGGTATCTTTCCTCGGGCTTTTAAAACTGCTGTGGTCCACCCCATTTTTAAGAGTGGGAATAGGGATATGGTCAATAACTATAGGCCCATTTCGGTACTTACAGTTTTGTCCAAGATCTTTGAGAAGATCCTTAATTCCAGACTAACGAAATACATCAACGACAACAATGTTCTGTCTCCGCGCCAGTTTGGCTTCAGGAGTGGCAAATCTACTGTGGATGCTGTACTGGAGCTGACTGACACAGTCGTCAAAAACATGGATAATAAGCGTAAAGCCTTAGGTATTTTCCTTGACCTTTCAAAGCCTTTTGACACAGTCTCAGTCCCCATTTTGTTGAATAAATTAGAAAATATTGGCATAAGAGGTCTTGTTCTAGAAATGTTTAGTGACTATATGTCTAATCGTAGGCAATTTGTGCAAATAGATGGTCTTGAAAGAAGTGTGGAAAATGTTTTTTTTTGGTGTCCTTCATGGAAGCGTACATTATTTTTGATTTACATAAATGATTTGTGCACCTTATCCATATCAAACTGTAATATTATTACTTACGCTGACGACATGCTCTCCGTTCATGGTCGGAGCTGGCAAGAGGTTCGTGTGCGTTCGGAAAACACCCTAAGAGTAGTTATGAGTTGGCTTCGGTCAAATCTCCTAACTCTAAATGTCTCTAAAACAAAGTTCATTCCTTTTGCCTTCAACTTAGCCTCTCAAGCCCCCTCTTCGCTTTCCGTGTATGCCCATGTTTGTCCTGCTGGTTCTGTTCCCTCCACATGCACTTGTACATCCATTGAACGGACATACTCTCACAAGTACCTTGGAGTCTTGATCGACAGCTCTATGTCATGGGAACCCCAAATTGAATCGACTATCTCACGTGTCAGAAAACTTATCTACGTGTTTAAAACATTAAGATCAGTTCTGGATTTTAATAGTTTAAAAACAGTATATTTTGCACTCACCCAGTCTGTTCTCTCCTACTGCATCTCGTCATGGGGCTGTGCGGTCAAAACCCAAATGATTTGACTTGAAAGAGCCCAAAGAGCTGTGCTTAAGGTATTGTCTAAGAAACCCTTCCTTTTCCCGACCTCTGATCTTTTCTCGCTATGCCAAGTACCCTCGGTCCGACAACTTTTTATTGTGCAGACTGTCCTTCGGAAACACTCTCAACTTTATTATGATCCTGAGTTGACTAATTGTAAACGAATATCGGACAACGTTTGTGTGATCGAACGTCGCCGCACAGCTTTAGCTAGTCGCCACTTCCACTGCATAAGTCCATCACTGTACAACAGATTAAACCAATCGCTTAACATTTTTCCATTACCATACTACAAATGCAAGTTGAAATGTTTAAAATGGCTGATATCCTTATCCTACGATGACACTGAAAACCTTCTGCTTTTTGCTGAATAACACACATTCACCAAACACACCCTATACGACATTTTCCACACACTTTACACATCCCTACATTCTTACACACTGCACACACGCATGTAATCTACCCTGTTAAATAAAATATAATTTAGATAATTAAAATTTATCATAATTACTATTCCTGCTATTATATATTTGTAATCGTATCGATACTTGATTCTTTTAATTTGACCTTTTAACATTAAACTAACTTTAGTCTTTCTTTAACTTAGCTTCTCTTTTAACTCTTTATTTGTTAAGGTTTATGAAGGAGGGCGTTGATGCTTGCGAGACACTTTTTTTTTCTCCTGCTGGTATCACCGTTTTTATATTGTTTCTGTACGCTGTTTATGTACCAAATAAAGACATTTTGGTTTGATTTGATTTTGATTTGATTACGAATAAGATGTCAATTTTAAAATTCAAGATGGCGAAAACTTTTTTTTTTACGTTTTTTAGATATGGGTATCGTTTTCGACTAACTTAGGGAAGCTGATTACAAATATGATGTCAATTATAAAATTCAAGATGGCAAAAACTTTTTGTTTCAGTTTTTTTAGATATGGGTATCGTTTTCAACTAACTAAGGGATGCTGATCACGAATATGATGTCAATTTTTAAATTCAAAATGGCGAAAACTTTTTGTTTTACTTTTTTTAGTTAAGGGTATCGTTTTCGACTAACTAAGGGATGCTGATCACGAATATGATGTCAATTATCAAATTCAAAATGGCGAAAACTTTTGGTTTTACTTTTTTTAGTTAAGGGTATCGTTTTCGACTAAATAAGGGATGCTGATCACGAATTTGATGTCAATTAGCAAATTCAAAATGGCGAAAACTTTTTGTTTTACTTTTTTTAGTTAAGGGTATCGTTTTCGACTAACTAAGGGATGCTGATCACGAATATGATGACAATTTTTAAATTCAAAATGGCGAACACTTTTTGTTTTACTTTTTTTAGTTAAGGGTATCGTTTTCGACTAACTAAGGGATGCTGATCACGAATATGATGTCAATTATCAAATTCAAAATGGCGAAAACTTTTTGTTTTACTTTTTTTAGTTAAGGGTATCGTTTTCGACTAACTAAGGGATGCTGATCACGAATATGATGTCAATTTTTAAATTCAAAACGGCGAAAACTTTTTGTTTTACCTTTTTTAGTTAAGAGTATCGTTTTCGACTAACTAAGGGATGCTGATCACGAATATGATGTCAATTTTCAAATTCAAAACGGCGAAAACTTTTTGTTTTACCTTTTTTAGTTAAGGGTATCGTTTTCGACTAACTAAGGGATGCTGATCACGAATATGATGTCAATTTTCAAATTCAAAATGGCGAAAACTTTTTGTATTACTTTTTTTAGTTAAGGGTATCGTTTTCGACTAACTAAGGGATGCTGATCACGAATATGATGTCAATTTTCAAATTCAAAACGGCGAAAACTTTTTGTTTTACTTTTTTTAGTTAAGGGTATTGTTTTCGACTATCTAAGGGATGCTGATCACGAATATGATGTCAATTTTCAAATTCAAAATGGCGAACACTTTTTGTTTTACTTTTTTTAGTTAAGGGTATCATTTTCGACTAACTAAGGGATGCTGATCACGAATATGATGTCAATTTTCAAATTCAAAATGGCGAAAACTTTTTGTATTACTTTTTTTAGTTAAGGGTATCGTTTTCGACTAACTAAGGGATGCTGATCACGAATATGATGTCAATTTTCAAATTCAAAATGGCGAACACTTTTTGTTTTACTTTTTTTAGTTAAGGGTATCGTTTTCGACTAACTAAGGGATGCTGATCACGAATATGATGTCAATTTTCAAATTCAAAATGGCGAAAACTTTTTGTATTACTTTTTTTAGCTAAGGGTATCGTTTTCAACTAACTAAGGGATGCTGATCACGAATATGATGTCAATTTTCAAATTCAAAATGGCGAAAACTTTTTGTTTTACTTTTTTTAGTGAAGGGTATCGTTTTCGACTAACTAAGGGATGCTGATCACGAATATGATGTCAATTTTCAAATTCAAAATGGCGAAAACTTTTTGTTTTACTTTTTTTAGTTAAGGGTATCGTTTTCGACTAACTAAGGGATGCTGATCACGAATATGATGTCAATTTTCAAATTCAAAATGGCGAAAACTTTTTGTATTACTTTTTTTAGTTAAGGGTATCGTTTTCGACTAACTAAGGGATGCTGATCACGAATATGATGTCAATTTTCAAATTCAAAATGGCGAAAACTTTTTGTATTACTTTTTTTAGTTAAGGGTATCGTTTTCGACTAACTAAGGGATGCTGATCACGAATATGATGTCAATTTTCAAATTCAAAATGGCGAAAACTTTTTGTATTACTTTTTTTAGTTAAGGGTATCGTTTTCGACTAACTAAGGGATGCTGATCACGAATATGATGTCAATTTTCAAATTCAAAATGGCGAAAACTTTTTGTATTACTTTTTTTAGTTAAGGGTATCGTTTTCGACTAACTAAGGGATGCTGATCACGAATATGATGTCAATTTTCAAATTCAAAACGGCGAAAACTTTTTGTTTTACTTTTTTTAGTTAAGGGTATTGTTTTCGACTATCTAAGGGATGCTGATCACGAATATGATGTCAATTTTCAAATTCAAAATGGCGAACACTTTTTGTTTTACTTTTTTTAGTTAAGGGTATCGTTTTCGACTAACTAAGGGATGCTGATCACGAATATGATGTCAATTTTCAAATTCAAAATGGCGAAAACTTTTTGTATTACTTTTTTTAGCTAAGGGTATCGTTTTCAACTAACTAAGGGATGCTGATCACGAATATGATGTCAATTTTCAAATTCAAAATGGCGAAAACTTGTTGTTTTAGTTTTTTTAGTTAAGGGTATCGTTTTCGACTAACTAAGGGATGCTGATCACGAATATGATGTCAATTTTCAAATTCAAAATGGCGAAAACTTTTTGTTTTACTTTTTTTAGTTTTGGGTATCGTTTTCGACTAACTAAGGGATGCTGATCATGATGTCAATTTTCAAATTCAAAATGGCGAAAACTTTTTGTATTACTTTTTTTAGTTAAGGGTATCGTTTTCGACTAACTAAGGGATGCTGATCACGAATATGATGTCAATTTTCAAATTCAAAATGGCGAAAACTTTTTGTTTTACTTTTTTTAGTTAAGGGTATCGTTTTCGACTAACTAAGGGATGCTGATCACGAATATGATGTCAATTTTCAAATTCAAAATGGCGAAAACTTTTTGTATTATTTTTTTTAGTTAAGGGTATCGTTTTTGACTAACTAAGGGATGCTGATCACGAATATGATGTCAATTTTCAAATTCAAAATGGCGAAAACTTTTTGTATTACTTTTTTTAGTTAAGGGTATCGTTTTCGACTAACTAAGGGATGCTGATCACGAATATGATGTCAATTTTCAAATTCAAAATGGCGAAAACTTTTTGTATTACTTTTTTTAGTTAAGGGTATCGTTTTCGACTAACTAAGGGATGCTGATCACGAATATGATGTCAATTTTCAAATTCAAAATGGCGAAAACTTTTTGTATTACTTTTTTTAGTTAAGGGTATCGTTTTCGACTAACTAAGGGATGCTGATCACGAATATGATGTCAATTTTCAAATTCAAAATGGCGAAAACTTTTTGTATTACTTTTTTTAGTTAAGGGTATCGTTTTCGACTAACTAAGGGATGCTGATCACGAATATGATGTCAATTTTCAAATTCAAAATGGCGAAAACTTTTTGTTTTACTTTTTTTAGTTAAGGGTATCGTTTTCGACTAACTAAGGGATGCTGATCACGAATATGATGTCAATTTTCAAATTCAAAATGGCGAAAACTTTTTGTATTATTTTTTTTAGTTAAGGGTATCGTTTTCGACTAACTAAGGGATGCTGATCACGAATATGATGTCAATTTTCAAATTCAAAATGGCGAAAACTTTTTGTATTACTTTTTTTAGTTAAGGGTATCGTTTTCGACTAACTAAGGGATGCTGATCACGAATATGATGTCAATTTTCAAATTCAAAATGGCGAAAACTTTTTGTATTACTTTTTTTAGTTAAGGGTATCGTTTTCGACTAACTAAGGGATGCTGATCACGAATATGATGTCAATTTTCAAATTCAAAATGGCGAAAACTTTTTGTATTACTTTTTTTAGTTAAGGGTATCGTTTTCGACTAACTAAGGGATGCTGATCACGAATATGATGTCAATTTTCAAATTCAAAATGGCGAAAACTTTTTGTTTTACTTTTTTTAGTTAAGGGTATCGTTTTCGACGAACTTAGGGATGCTTACTACAATTATGATGTATATATTATTTAAATTTATCTATATTGCACACACAATGATCTCAATGAGTATAATATAATGAGTAACTAAAATAAATAACTCAAAAATATTTTACTTTTAATAAAGGATCAAATTCGGTATTGCATTATTGCACGCTCTAACGTAGTTGTATTCGATGTGACCGCGGCGATCGCGCCATGCGGTGTGTCGCGCGCCGCTAAATACCTAAACTGGAACGGCCGCTCGAAGCTTGAACGCTCTTAACCATAAAAACATTAAAGGTTGTCTGGAAGAGATCGCTTTTAGCGATAAGACCGCCTATTGTACCTTTATTCATTGTTTATTTCCATTATTATTGTATTTTTATTTGGTGTGTAATAAAGAGTATTTCATTCATTCATTCATTCATAAAAACATTAAACATATACATGTAGCGTGTGTTTGAAAAAATCTTATTTCTTACAAAAACTGGTTAGGAATTTTTCAAACAGGCGAACACGTATTAAACGCTGTTTAACTTATTTGTGGTAAATAGGTAAAAGATTGGATTTAAAGATTGTTTAAAAAAGCCTCATTACCTCATTTGCCCGCTATCTGCATAATTATTTAGGTATTTAATTACTAGGCTGATCCCCTCTCCTAGGTAGGTAAATTAAATAAATAAATAATGCTTATAAATAATAATGGTTCCCATAAGTAGTATAAGTATTGCTTTGTATCGTCGAAAGGTTGCAAGCCTTTCGGTTTTCTATCGGATACATTTCGGAGAGTGTGCTGCGGAGCTCTTCAACCTGACCCCACCATCCCCATTCTATCATCGGACAACCTAGACGCTCCGCGGTGCGCCACCGCTACATGGTAGACATACCTCCCATACGCACAAAGCGGTACTCTTCCACCTTTATTATGCGCATCGCCAAGGAGTGGAACGCCTTACCTGAGTCTGTCTTTCCTGATAACTACAGCCTAGGGGTCTTCAAGTCGCGAGTGAATAGGTTTCTTCTAGGCAAGCGTATACCATCGTAGACTGCATCATCGCTTACCATCAGGCAAGATCGTGGTCAAACGCTAGCCTATAATTTGTTGATAAAAAAATTTGTGGCTAAACAGCGCTGTGTGAAATTTCCAGCAGTATTTATTTATGAAATTCTCTAATAGATGTCAATATCACGTACCGTGTCGCATTCATTGCACATACCCCATTAATGTATGTATTCACATCACAACAGCGGCCCCAATATCGTCTAGACGTGATTTGTGTTAAATATTTACAAATTCATATTATATAGGTAGGATATAGTTGTGACAGCTAGGTAACTACAAAGTTTTTGATGTGCATACGTTTTTATAATTTCTTCCAAATTAAGAGGCAATTCAAAAAACGAATGATAACAAAATTGAAGGATATAGTTTGGCGTCGCAGCTACATATCTATAAACTCTATCCAAAAAAACCACTGGATAGCTAAAGGATCAAAGAGTTCGTTACGCTAAGTGTGGACTGTGACGTATCATGCGTGGTGGAGGGAAGCGCTGCCATTTTTGAGGTCATTTTGCTGTGTTTTGAGATTTCCATTTAGTATGACTCGAAGGTTGGAGGTGTGGAGGTGGAATACATCGATGACTATCTGTACCTAGGCCAGTTGGTATCCTTTCAAGGACGACAAGACTTCGAAATTGCAAGACGCACCGAGAACGCTTGGAAGGGATATTGGTCAATGAAACAGGTAATGAAAGGTACACTTCCTTTATCTCTGAAACGGAAGCTCATGGACGTGTGTATTCTCCCCATCCTCACCTACGGCGCGCAGACCAGGTCTTTCACTGATCTGCAAAAGTTCAGACTCGGGGTTTGTCAGCGAGCCATGGAGCGCAGTCTTCCGGGAGTCAGACTGACAGACCGCGTTCGTAACAGTGTAGTGCGCTCTAAAACTCAAATCGCGGATATCAGGCAACAAGCGGGTAAACTGAAGTGGGATTGGGCGGGACGCGTCTGCCGCATGTCGGATGCGTTATGGGCTAAAACCACCACAGAGTGGACGCCTATAAACGGGAAATGACCTCGTGGCAGACCGTGGCGAAGATGGAGGGACGAAATTGATGTTCATTTACAGGATTGGTCCACAATAGCCCAAAATAGAGAAGACTGGAGTGAAAGAAGGGAGACCTTTGCCCTGCAGTGGGACACTACACGCTTATAATAATAATGACCCGAAGGACTTCTTTGTGTTCAAATATGATTATACCATACATACAATAGCGTGTTTTGTATAGAACATATTACCTGCTACGTAAAAGTATTTACGTACAAGACACGGCCGTGTCCATGACTCAGCCATACTCTATTTTTTTTTAATTACCTACCGCTGGATTTTTATAGCCCACCTGATAAGATATTTAAATGATATTGACCTGACTGATATTTAAGAAAATAATATTTGTTACAATGCAGTAAAACACAAAAGATAATAAATTGAAACTAAACAATTTTGTCTTATGTTGCCAAAAGAAGCCTAACTCAACATGTTGCCTCAGCATGGTAACCATCGCCTTTAACAAAACATTGACTCTTAGGTCACACACCTTGGAGACGTGCCCTATGATTCATTGCCTTGCGTCCATCAACTTAGAAAGAAAGAAAAAACGGGCGCAGTGCGAGTCGGACTCGCGCACAAAGGGTTCCGATGCATCACACTAATTTATAAATGCGAAAGTTTGAATGTTTGTTTGTTACTCAATCACGCCACAACGGCTGAACCGATTTCAATGAAATTTGGTACATATGTAGATTATAACCTAGATCACCACATATTTTACCATTTATCCCATAAATAAGTTCCGATGGGATAAAAATGGGTTTGTCAAGACAAGTTGCAACAGTGAGTTTAGCTTTATTTCTAGGTTACCCGTAGGCTCGTTAGATCTAGCAGCAGTTTAAACTGAAATTCTAAGCTCAAACCATCACTAACAAAGGAAATTTTTAGTTCAAACTTAGAATTTTAGTTGAAACTGCTATTGATCGTACGGGTCTTAGTAGTGTAACGCATACGAAGTCTAGGGAAATAGCTAGTTATCTTTAAAAACGGCAAAAACACATGTCTGTTGTATAAGAGCCCTCCTTAAATATTTGTTTTATTTTAATTTAATTATTTATTTTAAAATGAATATACAACTAAATTTTCTATCAATATTTCAAGCGTCTACCTGTTGTCATTATCAATATCGAGTAAAAACGAGCAAAAAAATCACTTTTGTTGTATGGGAGCCCCTTTAAATATTTATTTTATTAAGTTTTATGTATATGTTGTTATATCGGCAAAAGAATAACATGATCTGTGAAAATTTTAACTATCACGGTTCATGAGATACAGCCTGGTGCCAGACGGACAGACAGACAGACGGACAAACAGACAGCGGAGTCTTAGTAATAGGTTCCCGTTTTACCCTTTGGGTACGGAACCCTAAATACATTTTTTCATACCACCACAAGAAACAAATTACACAAAAAAACCTGATTACTTATTGACTAAAATTATAACTTACTAAATTATAACTTAATGCATAGGTACAGATCTAAAGCCTGTAATTTCACCGGCACCCATACACTTCAAACCGAAACACAGCAGCTTAACGTCAGGAATGTACGGGTGTGTAATGGTGGTTGTACTTCCCAATGCGAGTTTTTTACAAAGAGTTGCACTACTACTAGAATCGATTATTATTATCATCAGGCACGTGGAAGAAATCGCTCCTAAGCTATAAGATCGCCCAGTGTACGATATGTATTGTTGTATGAAATGTGTGTTCTAAATATATACGGTGTTTGATAATATACGCACAAAAATCAAAGAGGTTATTTTGATGAGCATAATAAATAAATTTGTGAAACGTTTACCACAGATATGTGAAATTTATTTTGGCATGTAAAAACAAACACTTTATTAAACTTATGTTGTGCTATTGCATAATGCTTGCCATCTAACCACAGATACTGTATTGGTGACGTCTCGAGATATATCTTGTTCTCCCTTTCAAACCCAAAACCCGCAGCCGTTTCCGAAAGAGATATCAAATCGGGATTTATTTTTGGAGGTCGATTGCAAGAGTAGGCAGTAAGTTTTATATCGAATTAATCACCTAAACTTAGTCGATTTTCTTTTAAATTTTATGATAAAACTAGTAGTTTTTTCATTCGATAAGTCTTTTTTTTGTTTTGAAAAACCATCACTTGAATATCGTCAGCATATTACCAAACAGCCTGTATACGTTTGTTTCTTTTTTTGTGTGTAAGAATGTATTTTCGTGTTTTACTGCAGCTGGCGAGATATCAACTTTATGCCAATGTAACGTCTTAAATTACATTTAACTAGTGGTTAGCTCCGACTGAGATCTCCCGAATCTCCCAAAAACAATATAAATATTATTCTTAAGGCGACATGCACAACTATGCCTAAACATATTTAGTGGCTAAATATGATTTAAAGAGTTGTCAAATCATACTAACCAACCTACGTGACCTACAGTTTCATTCAAAGTAGAGGTAACGGGGGTTCATGTAAATTGGTGTTTTTTAGTATAGAAATTGCAGTTATTCTGGATTTCAGATTTATCCCTATATTTGTGTCACTAAAGCTACACGAATACCAAATTTTAGAATTAGGGGGTAACTGGTGTACCCTGTGAGTTTTGTCAATGTTTTGTTTTTATTATGGCTAATAACTCAAAAATTACAGGGGATTAACTAAAAAAAACTAAAAATGGGGTTGAAATTTACAAATAAAGACCTTTCATTTGTCTTTCCATTTGACCTAATAGTCTCATTTTCATATTTTTTTACGCCTCTTTAACCCCAATACCTCAACAATTCCCCAATATTTTTACCACATTTAGTCACACCAAAATTGTGCCAGCACTACCTATGTATCAAATTTAACGATGATTGGGTCAACGCTTCAAAGGTTACTCTCGGAAAAATAAACATACATACATACAACACCGATTTGCCCAACTTGATTTTGAGATCTCGCTTCGATTGATCAACTATGCACCAGTTTTTTTTTAAATTTTATAACATAAGTTGTCGCTGAAATATATTATTATCATGCCAATCAGCTTTACAGCACTAATAGTAAACTAAGTACGACTGTAACTCCAGACGGACAGACAGACAAACGGACATAAATACATAAACAATAATGCTGGACATTTCATTGACCTAAACTAAACAAAGCTTGTATTAAGGGAACCTGATAACGGATAGAATACTTTTATTTTTTGTCATGGTAAAACTATAAGGGTTCTCTAATAAAAATGAAACCGTAACCCTGTATCAGAAAGTTTGAAAACAAAACCTGATAGGAAATAAGACCTGATAAAGGTTGCTGGGAGCCGTTGGGTGCAGGACGCACAAGATCGGTCGCTCTGGAACAGTGGACGTCCTTTGGCTGGTATGATGATGATAATGATGATCCCTGTATTGTATGTGACTGTATTTGACTTAATTACGATACATTTTCTTCGAGTGAACGAGCTATCTTTAGGCAAGCAATTTGAGACGTTGAAAATCAAATTTCATATGAATCCGTTTTGTTATCAAATTTCAACAGCCTCATATATATTTAGAATTGACACTTACTAAGATTAGTTTTTGAATTATTTATTAGTGGGATTTTAAAAGCCATTATATATTGAAAAATACAGAACGTAAATATTTTTGAAGTAGCTTTATTATATCTAGAAACGTGGTCTCATGATAAGGCTCTGGACGTGGTTTTTTAAGTAGAATGCTAATTAAACTAGAGTGAATCTTAGCTATCAGTTTTAGCCCCCCGACACAAAAAGAGGGTGCCAAGGGTTTATAAATTTTGTAAAAATTTACATGTTAAGCAAAGACACCATTTTATTCAAGTACCTACCAGAGCATTTAATTCGATCGCTGGTACCTGTGCTAAGTGATTGGCGCACTATAGACCCATTAAATTTTCATATCCAATCACTAACGGTTGAGAGCAGAGCAAGGCTAAAGATGTAGCGATTTTCATATATTTAACTGGCACATGATGATGATGATGAGATTCATCATTGTATTCTATATTTTTTATTTGGACATGCTGTTATTTAACATATTGTAATATTTACCAAATCTGTTCATCAAAAATCACTGTAAGATCATTAAGGATGTGCTAAAGCATTGATATTTGATCACAATCATATAACTCTTGACCAGAACAAAAAATACCTGACTAATTTAATTATTTGGCGCTGAAACTTTAAACTTACCTCGTCAACACCGGCGTGAATACGCGCCGCGGTGGGCGGCGTTGGGCGGTAAAGAAAAGTTTTTAGGATTTAATAAAAACATTATTTATATTATTATTTATGGACAAAAAACGTAGGCCGCTCTCAAGGGTAAGTTATAAGAAGATTGATTTAATTTAATTTAATTTAATCTTAGAAATTACAGAGTACAACTAATTACGATTTAGACGACCTCCGTGGCGCAGTGGGTAAACAGCCAGCTGAGACGCCGGGGGTAGCGGGTTCGATTCCCGCCGCGGAACAAATGTTTGCATGATCTTCAGATATTTGTTCCGAGTCTGGTTGTTTTTCTATATATTATAAGTATGTATTTACTAATAAAAGTATATAAGTATTCTATCAGTTATCTGGTTCCCATAGTACAAGCTCCGCTTAGTTTGGGGCTAGATAGCGCTGTGTGAAAAGTTCAGCATTATTTATTTATTTATTTCGGGCAACGAATGCACTCCGAGAAATTGAATGCACTCCGAGAAATGGGCCCATATTGCAACACCATGGACGCCTGAAGCCGGAAGGCGACGTCGGGATCGGCCGAGAAAGCGTTGGCGGGACGATTTCGACCCCTTCCAAAGAGGATGGTGGGAGATAGCGACAGATAGGGATGCTTGTAGGGACTTGGGAGAGACCTTTGCCCAGCAGTGGGGCGAAATAGGTTAGAAAAAAAAAATTAATCCACAATGAGACTTGCTCGAAGTTTGAACAAAGAATGTTAATAAAAGCTAGGTAAATTCCGTGGACGGCGCGGTTGACGTCAATCGGGTCACGTTCCGCTTATGTAGCTGGAACGTGCAACTGGTATGTCATTCAGGTCGGTGCAAGCGCAGCGATTCTCATAGTTTATCCTTGCGTAACAGACATAACATATTTTATTGTTATTATTAGTATCAGCCCGTAGAGTCACAATGCAGGGCAAAACATCTACTTCGTCATTATTTGTACTTTAAATTGCAACACCTTACTACGTGTTATGTTTAGTACGACCAGAGACTAGTAATATCAATAGACTGTCCATGTCCATATAAGAAATCGTAGCCCGCAAAAAGCTCAAAATCCCATATTATTTGTAGATGGCGCTGTCTCATAGCCTGGAAACTTTCATAGCGGCCATTGCACCCAGCAAATAAAAATAAACTTCCGCTAAAACACACCAAAATATTTCAATATTTTTTAGAATGAGTAATATTGTCCATAAAATAAGATTTAACGATTTTATTTTATATTGATGATTTACCACTTTCATATGCTTAATCACAGATGGCGTGGGAAGGTAGCACATCGTTTTTACCTAGATGGCGTTTAACACAAAATTAACACAAATTCCGAAACAAAGGGAACGAAAGAGAACCGTGAACTGACTGACATTGACAGCCGGGAAGCAAGCAAAGTCACGCTTTTTGTTATATGATGTGTTGCCAAACCTCACTACTCAAAATTCGCGACTAGTAAGTCGATATTTTGTTATACATAATGTACGTACATATTGTGTACGTATTGAGTGCATTATTTTAGTAGTTATGTTTCCAGTTCAAAATTAATAGAACGTATTATCTTGTAGTAGGTATGCATTTGCCGGGTACTTACAAATTAATTTTATTTACTTTCAAAAAGTGTTCTACTTATCTGTACATCACTATAAATATGTATTTTTATTTTACAAATATGTAGGTATTTGCGCATTTAAGTGATAATGGTACGATCTCGACGTATGTAATGAACAATCAATAATAATAATAATAATAATATCTATCCTTTCCTTTCCTAAAAAAATCCCTATTTTGACGGAAACTTTATGTTCTGGCAATTCTGAGAAAATGTGCGCAAATCTCTAAAAATTGCTAGAGACTAAAGTTTTAACGAAACTGAAGAGCGGCAACCTCGCACAACGTAAAGGTCACAACGTCGCAATAATATTACCGCGCACGTGTAATTGGAAATAGCGCCATCTATTTTTCTTCGTACCATTATGAGCGGTAGTAAGCTAAAGGTTGGCATATATTTAACGATTTGTAACTCTTAGCGACATCTCGCGTCCTAGCAGGTAATCAAATATCGAGTTACATTATCTTGTTTGAGACTGTCAGTCTATTTAAATTATATTGGTCTGTGGTACGGCATTAAATTAAAACACGGATAGGAGTAACAGCTAGTATTGTTGTAAAATATGTTTATTCAAATTTTTCACACAACGAACACAAAGAAAATTTCAAACAAATTTAATATCAAGTCCTAAAAATATCAATGATACAGCCTTTAATTATAAAATAGGTAAACCAATCATATTAATTCATCGTACAAGTAGATACCTGTTAAACTGACTAAGCGGCAACGTCGCAAAGGCGCCGCCGATTTATGTTAAAAATTGTTTATTGGAAACGTATCGATTACTGGATAAACCAACACTTAAATCTGTTAATACGTTTCAGGATGTGTGTTTTAAATTAATGTAGTACATAACATAACAGGTTGTATATAAATATATTCTACTAGTGCATGGTCTCCAGTGTAGAAGCTTTTTGCTCCAAAAGCCGTCAGTTCTTCGTGCTATGAGCAAGATATAAAGTATTAAAGATTCATGAAAACAGACTTTTAGCCGCAGGGTGTCGTTTTTCGTCATTTCTGAGGATGGATACCGAACACCGAAAACTCACAGTGTTTAAGTAGTTATTATATAAATTTTTTTAAATATAATATGTATTTTAAGCTAAGGTCTCCTCGGTCTCCTTTTCATCCCGTTCCCACCTTTTGTGATATCCCACTCGTATTTTTGAAAGTCTGAGCTTGTTGGGCGTTGAGCTCACGTCCAACCTGAACTTCGGCTCGCACATTGAATCTAGGGCCAAAATTGCTGCTATGGAGCTGGGCATCCTAGCACACAGCACAAGTCCCTTGATTCGATTGAGCGACGTGCTGCTAGACTCATTGGTGATGACTCACTAGTGGAAGCCAATTTACAAAGTCTAGAGCACAGACGCCGAGTAGCCAGACTTTCAGTTTTTTACAAGATACATTTTGGTGAATGTGCGCATGATCTTCATGAACTTATCCCGCCTTCCCCTTCCACCACCGGACAAGCAGTCGAACCGAGAAGTACCACCCATCGGTATTTCTCAGTTCGACCGGTCGGCATACGACCTTGCCGTACCAAACGATTTGCTTCAAATTTTCTTGTTAGCACAAGTGAGGAGTGGAACTCACTACCAGCGTATGTTTTTCCAAACCAGAATAATCTTGGAGTCTTTAAGTCCAGAGTGAATAGGTTCTTTCTAGGCAAGCGTGCTGCATCTTCGATCACACCTTCACTTACCATCAGGTGAGGTAGTGGTCAAGCGCTTGGCTATCATCAATAAAAAAAGGTATCTTTATGGGCCGTAGAATAAGTGGATTACTTTAATGTAACTTATTGTTGCCTGAAATAAATGTTTTATTATTGTTATAACTAATGGTTCACCCCGAACTGAGATCTCTCGAGTCTCCCATAACAACAAAAATTAAATATTATTTGTAATATTTGACTATCAAAATAGTGCCACGAAATGCATAACCCACTAACTTGATCTACCGTTTTATTCAAATTACAGGTAACGGGAGTTCATGGCAATTGGTTAATCTTTTTTGGGGTAGAAATTGCAGTTATTTTGGATTTCAGACTTTTGCCTATGTTTGTGTCACTAAAGTTACACGCATACCAAATTTTATTATTGTGGTCACTGGTGTATTTTGTGAATTTTGTCAGTTTAGTTCTTATTATAGCTAAATAACTTAATAACAACAAAATTTAAACTAAAAATAAAAACTGGGTCGAAATGTACTCACAAAGACCTTTTATTAAACGTGCCAATTGACCAGCTAGTCTCTTTTCGTTTTTTTTACCCCTCTTGAACCCCAATATCTCAACAAAGCCCCCCCCCCCCCCATTTTTAGCTCATTTAGTCACACCAAAATTGTGCCACCAATTCCTATCTATAAACTGAATTTCACGATCGGATAAACGCTTCTAAAGCTACCCTCGGATAAACAAACATACATACATACAACGCCGATTTGCCCAAGTTGATTTAGAGATCAATTATAATCTTATAACTTGTCACAAACCCAGCCTCTCCAGTACGGATGTCCCACCGATATTGGCTTAACCTTATTGACCCGTGAATGAAAGGGAATTTTAAACCAAGGATTAATTATTTTAAACTTAGTTTACCGCAATCTCATGTGTGTTTAACACTCAATATCCGCCTTTGTGCAGTTTTAGTTAAGTACTTTTAAGTACCTACCCTTTTAGTGTTAGCAATTTTCACATTAAAAAAATGATACATGCTTTGAATTTCATAGATTTCCAGAGCGACCGATCTTGTGCCGCCTGCACTGCACCCAACGGCTCCCAGCAGCTTTTATCAGGTAATACTTCTATCTAGTGGGAGGGAAGGAGGGAAGGAGGGAGGGGGGAGGGTAGGATAAGGATTTGTCATGGAGGTTGGATTTCATTAGAGGCTTACGTTCAACAGTAGCCGCCGTATGGATGGATACTGTGAGCAATATAATGAATAAATATATATCATGCTAACATTTGTTTATACCGTGTACTTCTAGCAAACCCGCAGACAGTATCTAATAGTCAAATCCCTCTCTTATATACTCTAGATTAAACCCAGATACAAGTTCTCTTTCAGATACATAAAAAAATGATACAAGACTGTCAGCAAAGCTATAAGTATTGAACAAAACGCAGCTGTTTCGTAAAATGTTTATATAAAATATTGTGTGTTGTCCGTCCGCTACGAGCCGATTGTTCGGTGATCCCTCTAGTACACATGTTTACGTTCACAACAGTGCAATATTATTTGGCTTTAAACTTGAATGAATGAATTAAATACTCATTGTTGCACACCAAACATAAATACAATTACAAAGGAAAAAAAACAATAAATAACCTTACAATGGACGATCTTATCGGTAAAAGCGATCTCTTCCAGACAACCTTTGAACGGACAGGATAAACGAAAATCAAAACGGCGGTGTAAGAATAATTAAGGCTTAAAAGTAAGTAAAATAAGGAATCATAAGCAAAGAAAAAATGATACAAATAAATAATGATTATATATAGATACATATATAAATATACTTATAATTTTGATGAATAGTCAAGTGTTTGTATGCGTGTGTGAGTGTTGGGGTGTGAGTGTGTTTGTCGGTGAGTGTTAAAGTGTGTGTATGTGTGTGTATGCGTGCGCGTGGGGGTGTCTAGCATGCTAAATATGAATTTATGATTTATGATAATTTATGATTGTTTATGGAGTTTCAGGGAGATAAAATAAATATATATTGATGGACATTTCACACAGCACTATCTAACCCCAAACTAAACAGAGCTTGTATTATAGGAACCAGATATTTGTAGATCATGAAAACATTTGTTCCGCGGTGGGAATCGAACCCACTACCTCCTGGGTCTCAGCCGGCTATACACCCACTGCGCCACGGAGGTCGTCAATAAAAATAAGAATATAATAAAAAGTCTTCTGTTTCTTCGTAGGAGAGGGATAGGAACTATTTCTTACATATAATTTTGCAGTGATAATGTGTTAGGGAGTAGATGTCAAGAAGTCTGTATAGCGAAGGAAGGTGCCGCCCGGCCACAGTGGTCCAACGAGTTTCAATTTTGAAAACTTTGTCGGAGTAAAAAAATACAATATACCTATTAATTATACATAATAAACATAATCATAAATACATACAAATCTATAATATAAAACAAAGTCGGGTTACTTACACCATTTATAACTCAAGAACTACTGGACCGATTTTGATGAACTTTAATTTGTTAGATTTGTGTCCGTCCCGAATAGCAGAATAACTATTAAAATATCGGAAAAAAATTACGCAAAAAAAAAATGGTGAAGAGAATTAATTTTCACATACATACTGATGGCCAATTGACAATTCTACCGGGGTGACGTATTGGCAGCAAGCCCGCGTCATACGCATGTCATGTCAAGGCAAAAGGTCAAAGAAAGGCAAGAAATAAGGCTGGTCATTTTTTTAATGATCCTTTTAGAACACATACAGAAAATAAATTACGTCTAAATTGTAGCATTCTGAACGAGTAGGAGCAATTTCAATCCCAAGCTTCTCTATCATCTAAATAATCCGATATTTTATAGTAGGCTTTTTTTTATAAAGATTTTATTTAATGACGTTTTTATAGATTATTAGATAATTATCAATTTTAGTACATCACTTGGGTGTTTGTTATAAAAGCGAACACCTTGCCCTTTAAACGAGTTGCTAACTTTATGGAGCCTACAAGTGGCAACAGCGAGTTTATCTTTATTTCTAGTATTAAAGTTATGATTATCGCTATTTTTCTTAAACAAATTAATATTTATAAGAACATACATTAGATTTTCATAGATGTATTGACAAGGGAATGTCATAATATTTATTTCTTTAAACTTATTGCGTAAAGATTCTCTGGGGCCCATATTATAAATTGGACGAACAGCCTTCTTCCGCAGCACAAAAACGGTGTTTATATCTGCAGCACTCCTCCACAGCAGTATATCGTATGACATAATGTTGTGGAAGTAGCTGAATTGAACTAGTCTAGCTGTATCTACGTCTGTAAAACGACGGATCTTTTTGACTGTGTACGCCGCAGAACTAAGACTCTTCGACAACTTATCAATGTGAGGGCCTGTTGAAGCTTATTATATACCTAAGAATACGGTGGTGTCTACAAGAACCAACTCCTCGTCTTTGATTTTTATATCTGCTTTAACTTGTGTAACATTAGGTAGTATAAATCTAATACACTTTGTTTTTTTTCATGTGCAAGTTGATTGTTTACATTGAATCATTTTACGACCTTAGAGATTGCATTGTTTCATCATCATCATCATCATATCAGCCGTAGGACGTCCACTGCTGGACAAAGGCCTCCCTCATTGATCTCCAGGAACTGCGGTTGGAAGCGGCCTGCATCCAACGCCGACCTGCGGTTCTTACCAAGTGGTCTGCCCATCATTGTTTACATCGTCAAAATCTGTTTGTCGTCGCTTTAATTTAATTAAAAGTGACGTGTCATGTGCAAACAGTACAACCTCATAATCGTCCCTTACACGGAACGCCTTGCCTGAGTCTGTGTTTCCTGATAAATGCAACCTAAGGTTCTTCAAGTCGCGAGTGAACAGGTTTCTTCTAAGCAAGCGTGTACCATCGTAGACTGCATCATCGCGCGCCATCAAGCGAGATCGTGGTCAAACGCTAGCTTATAATTAATAAAAAAAAAATTAAGTGTAAAGTTACTTTTTATTTGTCCTAAAGTGTACAACGATCACACAAATAAATATATAACCGGTCTGTGTTCGTATCTTGCTTTCGGCTTGTCTGAATTCTAGACCTTGGATTTCGTTATCGATGGAAAAGATTTCATTTTATGTTACAACTATTTATTGTGTCTATCGTTTTATTTTAGACTAGCTTAGATTTATATCAAAATATAATATACTTTTTAGCCTCAGGAATAGTATTGTTTTTTATCAGAGAAAGAATTTTAAGAATCGGTTCTATAATTACCTCTACAAAGATTGCATCTCTCTCACTCTCTCTCTTTTTAAATACATTATCGCCTGATGGTAAGCGATGATGCAGTCTACGATGGATCACGCTTGCCTAAAAGAAACCTGCTCACTCGCGACTTAAAGACCAGTTGTAATTATCAGAAAACACAGACTCGGGCAAGGCGTTCCACTTGCGTCTGGCAGCATCAGCGTCTGGTTGTCCGATGATAGACTGTAGATGGTGGGTGAGATCAAGTTTAAAAGTTCCCCCATAAACTCTCCAAAATGTACTCGATAAGAAACCGAGAGGCTTGCTACCTTTCGTCGATGTTCCAGGCTATGGAGCCTTGCATCTACTAGCTCATGATTGCTTAAGAGCTTATTGGCTCTTCTCTCAATTGATTCTAGAGCTACAAGATGGTACTTCGCTGATCTGTCCCAGAAATGAGAGAACTCCAACCACGATCACGTGTTCTGTCGTTTAAACTGTACAGAAACGCGAAGGGATAAAATGCAGTACAATATACTATTATTCCATAGCGATTGTAGATTACAACAGGAATTAACGTTAGTGGATACAACGTTATTGTGTAACAGACAACTGCTGCCCGTATGTGCATACTACTATGTACCCTACTATAATAACAAAACAATATTATTTATTAGGGTTCCGGACCACAAAAGGTAAAAAAGGAACCCTTATAAGATCACTCTCGTGTCCGTCTGTCCGTCCGTCTGTCCGTGGGTCAC
Source organism: Philereme vetulata (assembly GCA_918857605.2). Lineage (NCBI taxonomy): Eukaryota > Metazoa > Arthropoda > Insecta > Lepidoptera > Geometridae > Philereme > Philereme vetulata. The sequence continues at coordinate 1,776,283 of OU975425.1, forward strand.
CACCAATTTTCTCAGGAACGGGTGGATCTAGCAAATTGAAATGTATACCAGGTTTTGTGGTCTACAGTCCCTATTAGGTGTATAAAAATCCAAGTTCTGAATCAACACGATAAAAAGATATAGGCAAATTTAGATTTTCGCGTAAACTAGTGAGTACCAAAATTTACCTTAATTATCAACTTTTTTATTTTTCGGAATTTTCCCTTTACTTGTGCTATAAAACCTTGCTTTTTGTCAAATTTCGTGATTCTAGGTCAACGGGAACTACCATATAGGTTTTCGACCCAAACCCTATAGGGTACTTCCGGTTGACCTAGAATTGTCAATTTTGGTTAAAAGCTAGGTGCCCATATCTTTTTATCATGTTGACTCAGGACCTTGATTTTTATACACCTAATAGGGACTATGGACCTCAGTATCTGGTATAGATTTCAACTTTCTAGTCCTCTGAGTTGTATGGGCGCACATACAATTTATAGGACTAGCCTAATCGGCACCAACCTCAAATAAGGTATGTAAATAAAATTGTGCTTTTGAATAAAACAAATATTTAAGTGGGGCTCCCATACAACAGACATGATTTTTTTGACGTATTTATAGATAATGGTGACCCTTCGTGCGCGAGTCCGACTCGCGCTTGGCCGGTTTTTTTTGTTCATAAGTACAGAAAGCAGCGACCCTAATTAGCTAGCTAATTGGATGCTGTTATGCATAGTCAGTTCAAACGCAAAATTACACATTTTTTTTTTTTAGCATTTACTTAATCACTTAAAGGAGACCCTCACACAATTGGAGACCCCTTATAAAAGACTGAAGAATCAAAATTAAACAAGAAAGATACTAAGTAAGTAAAGTTGGACGTTTCCCACAGCGCTGTCTAGCCCAAAAACTTAGCAAAGATTGTATTTATGATGGTAAGTAAAATGAAATGAAATCTGTATTTTGGTGGATCAAACTTTTTGGGAATAGCCCCTCTTCTTCACGTTTTTATTTCATCCATCTTTTTATCGTATCTTGAAGAATACGGAAGGGAGGAACATACCAAATTAGAGCAGTTGTCTGTATTTAACATTCTCTCGGCATTTGGGTAAAAAAAACATCACCAAAAGCAGACTTTATTAGGTTATTTAATTCCGTTTACACAACAAACATGCCTAAATCTAGATTCGACCAAGTAAGCCATCGAATAAACAGATGGGATGAGTCCTTTTGCTGACGTATTCAGGATAGGGAGGTTATTAAAAACGGCAAATAAATTGGTAATGGCTATTTTAAATTAGAACTCAGATAATTATGTTGGCAGAGTTGGTAGCTTCTATTTAGTTCCAAGATTTTTACAATCATTTAAAAAAAATCAAGCCTAGACGGGACTTGAACCCGCAACCTTCCTCTTAATACGAGGATGCACTATCCAACTGTGCTACCAGGCCATTCCACGTCTAGGTCGAAATTATCAAGAGGGAGGTTGCGGGTTCAAGTCCCGTCTAGGCTTGAAATTTTTGAGATGATTTTAAAAATCTTCGAATTTTACGTATGTGATCGGATAACACTATAAATAAAATACATTTCTATTTAGTTATTCTAAAAATATCTAGTGATCTCTACACTAGACACGCCTTTATCGTAGATTCTACTCAATTAAAATAGAATTTTTAATCTTTGTTTAATTTGGGACTAGATAGCGGTGTGTGAAATGCCTAGAATATTTATTTATCTAATTGATAAATGCAAAGGCCTACTGTTTGTGCCCATCTTATCAACCCAATTACACCCCTGTACTAATCTAATCCATTATTCATCTCGCGTAATGATAGACTAACGGTATAATGATTAGTGCGGTATTGATAGTATGTTTGGTAATGACGTAACGTGGGCTGTAAGGAGACTGCCAAATGGTCCGTTTGGCCTGGGGAATGACAGAATCTGGTTAGTAGCACTGTGCTTCGATGGGATATCAATACATGGTACTTACGATGTCAAAAGTGATATAACAAAGCAGCCTTGATGTGATATCAGCATTTACAATTAGTCTGCGTTTTCACCAGAGCTGTGCGAGGAAGCTAGGCGATCAAACAATAGTGAGTGTGATGAGGAAAAAATCAACCAATAGTATCACTTCATTTTTTTGTTGCTTTTGTTACATCAGCAGTGTTTGTTTCACGACTTTTCGTCGAAACACGTGGTCGAATGAATTAATGTTTAAAAATATTTTATTGTACAACAAAAATATAATAACCCAACGGCTCCCAGCAACCCAGGTCGTCTTTACAACTAGTAGCGGCCGTCCTACGCTTCGCTTTCTAATGCGTGGTCTCCACTCGAGAACCTTTCTGCCCCAACGGCCGTCAGTTCTATGAGCTATCCTGCCCATTGCCACTTCAGCTTGCTAATCCTTTGTGCTATTTCGGTGACTTTGGTTAGTCTACTAGCTAGTAGCTGCTATGAAGCTCAGTCTGTACGATTTTTCTCACGATTCTAAACGTATATATATATATATATTTTAATAAATAATATATCTCCTTCTGCTGATGCTCTTTACCAAACGACAGAAGATGTCCAAGATAAACATACTGGTGACATGTTTATCTTGGACATCTTCTGTCGTTTGGTAAAGAGCATCAGCAGAAGGAGATATCTAAAAGGATCCAATTGGGATGGGCTGCATCCGGCAAGTTAGACGACATCCTTTGGGTCGCCTAAAACTCCACAGTGTCTGAAGACCCGCTTATTCAACCATATACAATATGTGTTCTGCCCACAATGACCTACGGTGCCGATACATGGACGCTCACACAGGAGGCTGTGTACAGGTTAAGAGTTGCACAGAGAGCCAAGGATCGTACCATGCTCAGGCTGCTCAGGCATCAGAGTGTTAGATCGAGTTCCAAACGTCGAAATCCGTAGACGAACGAAGGTTCATGACGTTGAGATTCGAGTTATCGAGCTCAAATGGTCTTGGGCGGGACACTTGGCTAGACGTGGTGATGACAGATGGAGCAGAACAGTGACTGAATGGTGGCCGAGGAGCGGGTATAGAAGAGTAGGACGACCAGCAGCGAGATAGGTGGACAACATCGTAAAGGTCGTGGGCCGTTAGTGGGTGAGACTAGCGTAGGATCGTGGTGGATGGCACAAACTTGGGGAGGCCTATACCCAACAATGGGTGAAGTCAGGCTGTAGATGATGATGATGATGATGATAGTCAAGCGCTTGACCACTACCTCACATTATGGTGTATTCGAAGATGGAGCACGCTTGCCTTAAAAGAACCTGTTCACTCTGGACTTGAAGACTCCGAGATTATACTAGTCCGGAAAAATATACGCCGGAAGAGTTCCACTTCTTACTCGTGCTAACAAGTTGAAGCAAATTGTTTGGTACGGCAAGGTGGTATGCCCACCAGGTATTGGTGGTACTTCTAGGTACGTCTGCTTGTCCGGTAGTGGATGGGGGAAGGAGGGATAAGGTCACGAAGATGTTGCGCACATTCACCAAAATATATCTTGTAAAAAACTGAAAGTCTGGCTACTCGACGTCTGTGAGATTAGAACTTGTAAATTGGCTTCCACTAGGGAGTCATCGCCAATGAGCATAGTAGCACGTCGTTCAATCTTATCAAGAGTTTCGAGCTGATACTTGGCCCACCGACGGTACGTATTATTATTATCAGGAGTAAACCTACCAGCCATAGCTGTACGTAAAAAGTCTGAATACCCCTAAGCCCCAATCGCACGTGTAATAGCCCCGCGATTGTGTCGATACTCGCCAAATGGCGCGACTTACGCCCAATCTTCGTTACTAATACTTTACACTTTGGACCGATTGCAAAACAAATCTGTTTGTTTTTATTAATTTAATACTTTCATACAAAAACAGAATATAGCCAAGAGGACCAAATGATAATATCTTTATTTACCAGTGATCCTGGTCGTGTTGATAGAAGGTAAGGCGTGCCAGAAGAAAAAAGTTATTTCAAAGCTAATAATAAAAACAGACTCTAAATTACTAAATAATAACAAAATATTAAATACCTACCATAATAATTATTATAGATATATGTATGGGTGGGTAACTTACATAAAAACATGTCATGTAATTAAGTAAAAAAAAAATTTTTAGAAATTACATAGCAAACCTAAGTCAAACGCAATGATGTGGCATCGGTGGCTAATTTATCATCAACTTCTCTAGGAAGAAAGTTTTAGTTATTTTAGAAAGAAAGAAGGAAATTGTTTATTAAGCAAACCACTGCCTTCCGTCATCAACAGAGCCAGCCCCGAAGCCGCCGGGAACTTGGGGCATAAAGTTTATTGTTGTTAGGTAAATGTTTTTCTAACATTTTTGTGTAACGAAGTTGCCTTTTAACTAAGTGTTCTATAATGGTTTGAAATAAATAAATATGAAATATTGTGTCTGTTATAATGGGGGGATTTGGACCATAACCCACCACACTGGTCCAATCGCGGGTTGGTGAGTGGTGCGCCTAAGCCTCGTTTGCTTGTCGGCATGGTATATACCACGGGCGAGGTAAAGTTGTCTTAATGAGAAAGATAATTTATTCGAAGAAAGTTAGTTGGTACAATTTTACACTGGTCTTAATGTACAATTTAAGCTCTTAACATTCTACCAGATAGTGTCCTGGTGTGCAAATATTACATAGAAAATAATTAAAAATTAAAATTAACTATCCCTACACAATATAAAAATGTCAATAAAATAAAATAATGTCATGTCTAGTACCTACTTATAATTAAAATATTCCGCAATAGTATAAATACATTTTGATGACAACCATTTATTAATTCGACGTTTAAATAAAGTCAAAGATAAATCTTTTCATTCGTCTGATAATTTATCAAATGTTTTTACTGCCATGCAATGAGCGTTATTTTTAACAAATGACGAATTGTGTTTTGGTAGATAAATTCTATTTTTATGTCTAGTGTGTCTGGCTAACACTGCTTCATGTCTTGCAAAATAGGTAGGAAACTGTTTAACAAAAATACAGATTTCTCTGATGTACATGCACGGCAAAGGTAGTATTCTTGTTTTTTTAAAAAGAGGCTTACAGCTGTCTAAGAACCAGGCTCCGCAGACCACTCGGATACATTTCTTTTGTATTTTAAAGGCTCTAAGTAGATCCACTGAGTTACCCCATAATGGTAAGCCATAAAGTAAAACAGAAGACACATAACCATGATATGCAGCTAGAGACGCTTTGTGAGTGACACTTTTTTCTGACTCTTTTTAGCGCATAAACAAATCTATTTAATTTATTTCAGACCTGATCAATATGTATCATGGGTAGATAGATATACTTTTATTACCCACAAAATTAATAAACATACAAAGGAAATAAAAAATAAATAACAATGGGCGGTCTTATCGCTAATAGCGATCTCTTTCAGACAACTTTTGGATGACCTTGTAATTAGTATTAACATCTTCTGGTCTTGATCACCTCTAGGTCATTACTAAAATACAAGTCTAGAACCCTAGAACCTACACCTTGCCTACACCCAATTTTTCAGTAAGCCTGTAAAAACCCTCCATTTTCTGCCAACCCTCCCTTAGAATTATCTCGGCTCAAGATATTTAGCCCATTAAAGCTTCGGAAAGTAGGCCCTCCCCCCTCGGAATTTCACTAATACATCTCAACCCTCCCCATTCTCTACCTCTGCAGACATTCCAGTTCCACCGAAACTAAAGATTAACTGAGTAATACTTGAATTAGTTTGATGTTTGTAGTTTTTAGGTGAGGCATTCTGGTGACTTGGGAAATCTTACTGATATGAAAGCAAAAGTTTGCTCCTCGGCTCCTTAACCAATTTGGAGTTTTCCTTTTTCTATTATTAGAAGATCCGCCACTAGATGGAAAGACGACCAGATTAAGGTTGCTGGGAGCATTCGGGTGAAGCCCGCGGTCTAAAATTCCTACGGTTGTTATGATTACCTACAATGAAGATTTGAAATGTCTTAGTTCAGTATAAATATTGTTACGAGCTGAAGGTTCGGGATAAAATAATCAAAATCAATCTAACCAAAATAACACTTTTATGCAACACTAAAATGATAAATACACGATATTAATCACAAAGACTCACAACACACTAATTCACAACACGGTTGCACAATAAATCACTTAAAGTCACCGAAATGTACGCACGTATAGCCAAATTCAGACTGACTCCTTCGAGCGTCTCTACGCACTATTTATACCGCGCATTATTTTCAGAACCTTCCCGATGTTTCCACTAGTAACTAGAAAAGTGTAGGTATTTCGACTGACTACTATTTCTTATTCTGCGTAGGTAAAAACGTGGTATGTAGGTATATTCCATACCAAGTATTACCTATTCTGTGACACAATAGGTATAACTTCGAGAAGCTGACTATTACTTTACTATTACTTATTCTGTAACAGCCTCGGCGTAACAATATATTTCAGTATGCGAACCTGGGTGAAGCTGGCATAGACCCTTGAAGAGTGGCACAAGCAAGGAAAGACATACTCACCAGTAAGTAAAGTCAGGCTGTAGGTGATGATGATGATAGCTCAATATAGGCCATTTTCATATGTTATAGCCGTTTCTGTACGAAATATTTAGTACCTGCGTATTCTTTGCCATGGTGGTGAGTTGAAATCACATAAAGCACTTGAGTACTAACAAACCAGCACCGACCAACGTCAGTAAAACTGTGACGTCAGTGACGCGTGTCAGTAACGTCACGCGTCAGTGACTCACGTCCGTGGCTCAGTGGCATTCGTTTAATTGCCGGGACCTGGGACTAGAGGTCGTTAAGGAAGTGTGGATAAGCCAATATATTTTTTATTATTTTGCAATTGTTTTGATATGTTTATTATACACACAAGTGACTGACATAAACAAAAGAATAAGCAAGTTAAAAAAGCAATAGACAAGGCATATCGTTAGAAGAATAAACAAACGTGGGACCAAAATGAGGTAAACAAAGATCTTTAAAAACGTTATCGTGGCTCACATTCCCCATCTAGGATGCAAATAGAGATCTCAAGTGAAATAATTTAGATCAAACCACGGGATGATTTGATCTAGCCCCATTATGCTTGGGTGTCTCGGGGAGTTCTGTTACTTAAAATAATATATATAATCAAAATACTTCGGAAAATGTATATTACGGAATACGATTATTTCTGACAAGACTATTTCTGTTGCAAAGAAGTAGGCTTGCAATGTTCCGGTTTAAAGGGGGACAACGTTTTATCTGCATGTCTCACGGTGACGGGCGCAATATCATGTAGGCCAAGTACGTAACTTGTGAGGTAATTGTTAATGCAGTGGTTTCCGCTTAATATCAGGTGGACCATGAGTATATACCGTCACTTATTCTTATAAAAAGTCCTATCCACAGTAAGCTATCCTATAAACAATAGCGAATCAGTCCGTTCGCTGCAGTAGTAACAATAGCTCTGTTTCAATAGATAGAGGGAGACTCTATCTATGTGATCTACATTCTACACAAAAGGTCGTGTTATTTAGTAAGACTTATTTATTTCATACTAAACCTACTCTACTTAGAAAACTTTTGTGATTGATTTCAAACATTATTATTATATTATGCTTGGTAGAGACATAGTCAGTGTTGTGACCGAGAACTACCGAAGAGAGCAGCAGTGATGATAATCATGATGACGCAGTCAACACGTTGCGCTATCATTGACGCAATCCCCACTACTACGCCCGTCAACTCGCGCACAGAGGGCTTCGGCGCGTAGTGCGAGGCGAGACGTAGTTCGGATCGGATCGCACTCACACTGATGAAGGTTCACGGATTGAACCAAAACATTGTCGATCGAAACACCGATAAATCCCGTATTTATAATAATGATAACCTACAATATATGTTTTGCCGCATTGCACAAAGGTTAACTGGAAGATATTTATATAACTATCTAGCATATGTTCGCTTGTGTAAAAATAATTTTTATTTTGTGCAATAAAGAATTTTCGTTCATTTATTCATACTTTTCAACAAAAAATACCGACTTTTGTAGCAGTTTTCTTGTGGATGATATTCTAACAAAGTTGACGACTGGTAAACTGGGAAAACGAATTTTCATCGACCAATCTTCCGACCACAGGTCCTTTTCGAGATACGATGGCTGGGGTCAGATTAAAAGGGGGTAATGCACACTCTTACTCTACCGTGTAGATATCTCCACCCTAGAATGTATTAACCCAAAGGATTTGCAGTTTTTTAATATATTTTTTATACAATCTCGAGATAGAACAAGATTATGGCCCACCTGATGTTAAGTGGTAACCATCGCCTATAATAGAGAATTGCCTCGTAGGTCACCTCAGAAACATGCCCTACCATGCACTGCTATGCGTTTATCAACTTAAGGCATACAGGTGTAAAGCCTCATGTGCCCGCAACTTTACCGGCAACCATACCCTTCAAACCAAAGTAGTGCTGCTGGGGGGCAGAAATAGGTAGAGTAGAAATACTTCTCCTGTTGAGCCTTTTCACAAGGAACTTTACTACTCTTGACATCCAATGGCCTCTTCCACCTTTATTATGCGCACCGCCAAAGAATGGAACGCCTAGCCTGACTCTGTGTTTCCTGATAACCACAACCTGGGTGCCTTCAAGTTGCGAGTGAACAGGTTTCTTTTGGGCAGGCGTCATCCATCGTTGACTGCATCATCGCTTACCATCAGGCGAGATTGTGATCAAACGCAAATCTATAATATGTAAAAAAATGGCACTCCGGGAGTGCCGACAGAAGTGAAAACTTGAACAATTGCGAGATACTTCTTTTTCTTCTTCTTAGCGTGTCGATCGTTCTACTTATATTGTGATAGATAGGTACTTGGCTACATTGATGGCGTCAGGAGAAGCCATTTTTAAGTCAACCATTGTGTAGGTGCTCGGGCACAAAGGTCACATTAACAGGTGTTTCATCGACTGTGCAGGGTCACCACAGTTGCATTGCGTTTGTCTGGGATCTCTGAACCCCCATTTGCACATATTGACTCTGCAGCGACTAACGTGTGTGCAAAGCCTATTTAAGGACGTCCACACTGGCCACGGCAGGTCGTGCCCTGGGGGAAAATGTTCTAGGGGGGAAATGAAGTCAGGTGGTGGGGGGTTACTATCTATCCACAGTGCGCGTCTAGCAACAGATGGGTCGTCGCTGGTGGCCTGCGTGGAACGCTGAAAACTTGTGGAATTTGATGGCTATATAAAGGATGTCGACTGTCATGCTCCTGCTTATATTTTACTTATATACCCTCTGTATATAAGTATCTCGCAATTGTTAAAGTTAGTTTCAAGTGTCGGTAACGGTAACAGTGTCACGAGTTTAATGTTTTTTCCCTTCTCAAAAAACGCTCAAAAAGAAAGTTTTCACTTCAAGAAAAATGATTGCCCGTATTCTAAAGTTTTGAACCAAACTGAAGGTTTCACGACCTTCATCTGCTCTTTTCCGCGTCGAAGAGATAAAAAAGGCAGTAGCAGTATTTTATCATCACGGCGGTTTGTTAAATAAATAATCGTGACTTTCCGAGACCCGTGCTGTGAATCACTAAGAAGTCAACTCGGATACGCACTTTTCTCGCCCTGACAACCTATATTTTAATATTAAGGTACAAATGTTATTTTATTATTATGACTTTATGCTATTTGTCGATCTAAGCGGTACAAATAAAAAATAAACTATCTTATAGTTAGTATAATCTCGGATTATTCAAGTCCAGATCTTCGATCACATCATCTCTTATCATCAGGTGCTCAGGTCAAGCGCTTGACTATTACTTACTAGTGGTTCGCCCAGAACTCAGATCTCGGAAGTCTCACATAAAAACAAAAAAATATATATATATATATTTGTTATCTTTGACTATCAAAATAGTGCTACAAAATGCATAACCAAAAAACTTTTATTCAAATTACAGGTAACGCGAATTCATGGATATGGTATATCTTTTTTGAGGTAAAAATTGTAGTTATTCTGGAATTCAGACTATTCACTATGTTTATGCCAATAAGCACTGTGGGGTCACTGGTGTACCCTGTTAATTTCGTCAAGTTCAGTTTTTACTATAGCTAATAGAATAGAATAATCAATTTATTTGGTACACACAAAATGACACATGAAACAACTCTAAGGAAGAGTAGATACAATTGAATCCTATAAGACAGTTCGACTCACGTGTCAAATAACTTTTATACTATAATTTTTAAACTAAAAATAAAAACGGGGTCGAAATCTACTAATAAGGACCTTTCATTAGACTTGCCGAATAGTTCCATTTTGTTTTTTTACCCTCTTGAACCCTATTAGCTCAACAACCCCCATACATTTTTAACTCATTTAGTTACACCAGGATTGTGCTATCACTAAAAATTGATATATCAAATTGCACAATTATCGGATCAACGCTTCGAAAGTTATCCTCAAACAAACATACATACATACATCATGTAAGCAGGAACCTGTTAAACTGACTAAGCGATACTGTCGCAAAGGCTGCCTCATCATCATTATCATCACCCACAGCCTAACTTCACCCATTGATGGGTATAGGACTCCCCAAGTTTGTGCCATCCACCACGATCCTGTGCCAGTCTTACCCACTGACGGCCCGTCACCTTTACGATGTCGTCCACCTATCTCGCTGCTGGACGTCCCCTTTTAAACCCGCTTCTCGGCCACCATTAAGTCGCTGCTCTGCTCCATCTGTCATCACCACGTTTAGCCAAGTGTCCCGCTTAAGATGATTTGAGCTCCATAACTCGAATCCCAACGTCATGAACCTTCGTTCGTCTACGGATCTCGACGTTTGGAACTCGATCTAACAGTCTGATGCCGAGCATGGTACGCTCCATGGCTCTCTGTGCAACTCTTAATCTGTACACAGCCTCCTGCGTGAGCGTCAATATCTCGGCACCGTAGGTCATGGTTGGCAGAACACATTGGACAAATAAGCGGGTATTCAGAGACTGTGGAGTTTTAGGCTACTTAAAGCCGCATATTTACGGTAATATTTTTTATTGGAAATGTATCGATTTCGGGATAAATATTCAATATACCGGTATTAAACCTACCTCTACAATCTGTGTTTTAAATAAATAAATTCTTCTTTATTGCAGGTACAATGATCCGTATTTTAAAATCTACAATAAACTAAAATTAAAAATGAAAATAAAACAATTACACAATAATTGAAGTACAATATTTTTTTTTAAAATGTAATAAAAAAAACATTATAAATTAAAAATTACATTCAGTCTTACTTAGGTTAGGTGGCTATTTCCACCCAACGTCGATATGGTGCCATCAGCATCAGTCTGTCCGCCAGACTCTTGATGATTGTGTTTCTGCACATGTCGACTCTGGACATGAAGGAGGCGATCCTCTTTCTTTGGATCGCATTGAAAGAGTACACCCCAGCCTCCGCGTACATTTCCGAAGCGCTACAATAGCGACTCAGACCCATCATGTGTCTAAAGACGTTTAATTAAATGAATGTCTTATATAACAAAACAAGTTGTATGATTTCTGTCGCATTGCCTCTACGCGGCTGCATTACGACGCAACATGGACGAACGCCATTTCTTTGAGAATCACGTCCTCGGGCGGGGTAACTGAATACGGAACGTGTGTGAATTTTTTACATTTTAATTTACGCCTCCGAGATTATGGTTTATTTACGTTATTTAATCTTGATGTGGTTGAAAAAGGGTATTTTTAAGCGAGATTTCTTCCTTAGGAAATAATACTGATTAATGGTGGGTTCCTATATCCGTCAGTAACCAGCTACAATTCGTTTCTCCTTGAAAACTTGTCCAAAGTTTGACACTAGTTTGACACTTTTTTAAGGAGATACGAGGCGTAGTCGGTTGCCGACGGATATAGGCACCCGGCAATAGTTATCAGGATTGTATAAGTCTACCCCATATAGTGCTGCAACTTACCACCAGCAGTATGCAGTCCATCCCAAGGTTTTCTGGAAGAGATCGCTCACAGCGATAAGAACGCCGATTGTACTTCGAGATAATATGGAGTATTTATTTTGTTGTTCATGTTTGTTTTATTGTGGTTTACATTAAAGGGTTTTATATTCAATTCTATTATATATATAATTTGTCTATTATACAGGGTGTGCTGTAATGAGTGGATAATAGGGTACCTGCGGATAGGAGCCATTGTGGCGGTTCAGAAAAATATTTGTTATGCTCAGTAAAAGTGCCTCGGTTTTCGAGATATTCGACATTTTCGAAATTTAAGAAATATTTCACCCTTCGTCACTATTTTTGGCGCCAAGACTGCAAATGAATTTTTTTTTCTATCTGTTTTTTGGATAGTATTCTTGGATAGATGTGCTATCGAATGGAAACTATTATTTTTATAACACAAGCACAGTTATGTTTTTAAAATAAGATTTCACTAAAATTTTACTTGCTTTCGTTTGTTTTCCTGACCTTTACCCTTCTGTGGTGTAAAAAAAATGTATGGTCACTTGAATGCCAAATTTAAAAAAAATTTGCCTATTTCATCGAAATTCCGAAATGGTATATTACATATCATTGTCACAAGTTGATTCTAAATTAATTCCTACCAAACTTATCAAGGCGTAATTTAAAGAAATATTTTTAACTATTATTAGCAATAATTGTCTACTGTTCGCAGAACTACTAGTAATTCTTGGAACAGATTGGTTCCCGGCCCAGCGGCAATCGACACTATGTCTATCTTGCTCTTTCATGCTATGAGTGAAAGAGAACTATCGTTTCGCGTAACGCATTTTTATGATTTTTGAGTATCTGTGCTATATATATATATATACTACTCCCGTACAACAACGTGTTATCCTGTTTTGGATTGATACTCGTCGATTTTGTGCAGTGATTTCGGACTTTGTTTTGCCTAGCGATTTGGACGTCTTAATTTTGTGAACCTAACGATTTTGTGCTGTGATCTCGGACTTGATTTGCTTCGTAACTTGGATTTTTTGGTATTGCATATTGATTGCAATGCCTCAGCTATACACTGCGTCTGAATATGCGCAAATGCATTTAATCTACGGCGAGTGTGGTGGTAACGCCAATCGAGCAGCAGCACTGTATCGGGAAAGATTTCCCAATGCACGCCATCCCGATTATCGTGTGTTTATTCGCGTACACAATGCTTACATGGAAGGTCGAATTCCTGGAAGTGGCATCGGTGGCACGAGTTCTGGGAGACCACAAGTACATAATGAAGAGGACGTACTTGATGAAATTGCTGCTGATCCGACCACATCTGTGCGCGTAATAGCCTCTAATACTGGCATGTCAGCAAGAACAGTGCACCGAATTTTAAAAAGAGAAAAATTACATACTTTTCACTACCAGCGCGTGCAATGTTTGCAGCCAAGAGATTACCCTGCACGAGTTGCATTTTGCCAAACAATGCTGAGAAAAATGAACGCTGATCCCGATTTCTTCGATAAAATTTTGTGGAGCGACGAATCCACGTGCAAAAAAGATGGGTATTTTAATATGCACAATCTGCACAGTTGGCAGCGTACAAACCCTCATTTGGCCAGAGAAGACAGGTCCCAGTACAAGTTCAAAATTAATTTATGGACTGGAATTCTAAATGGCAAAATCATCGGACCATTCGAATTGTCTGGAACATTGACTGCAGAAACGTATTTACATTGTTTACGGCACGAACTTCCACTTTTATTAGAAGATGTTTCATTAGAAGATAGAAGAAGAATGTGGCTGCAGCACGATGGTTGCCCCGCTCATTACGTCCGAAATGTTCGACAATACCTCGATGAAACCTATCGTCGACGATGGATCGGTCGTTTGGGGACAATTTTGTGGCCATCTCGTTCACCAGACCTCAACCCATTGGACTTTTTTTACTGGGGATGCCTTAAAGAAAAGGTTTATAAAGACCCAATCAATACAGTGGACCAGCTACGGGAGCGTGTGCAATTAGCTGCTCAGAAAATCAAACAGCAAAGAATTGCGAACAGGATTAAAAGATCTTTTATCAAAAGGTGCAGAGGATGCATCAGAGCACGTGGTGGCCTTTTCGAACACCTTTTGTAATAGTAAATTTAATAAATGAAATGCATTTAAAATTTATTGTTTCGTTTTATTTCATTACCGAATTTTAAACTAACGTTTTTAGGTGATTTTAAGTAATGAAGTAAATTTTAGTACTATTTGTAATTTTATAATAATTAGCTCTACCCATTTTAATAGGAATTACTTTTGAATCAACTTGTGGAAATACCATGTAATATACCATTTCGGAATCTCGATGAAATAGGCAAATTTTTTTAAAATTTGGTATTCAAGTGACCATACATTTTTTTTACACCACAGAAGGGTAAAGGTCAGGAAAACAAACGAAAGCAAGTAAAATTTTAGTGAAATCTTATTTTAAAAACATAACTGTGCTTGTGTTATAAAAATAATGGTTTCCATTCGATAGCACATCTATCCAAAAATACTATCCAAAAAATAGATAGAAAAAAAAAATTCATTTGCAGTCTTGGCGCCAAAAATAGTGACGAAGGGTGAAATATTTCTTAAATTTCGAAAATGTCGAATATCTCGAAAACCGAGGCACTTTTACTGAGCATAACAAATATTTTTCTGAACCGCCACAATGGCCCCTACCCGCAGGTACCCTATTATCCACTCATTACACCACACCCTGTATATACTTATCTAACTACTAAAAAGTTTGGTAGGAATTAATTTAGAATCAACTTGTGGAAATACCATGTAATATACCATTTCGGAATCTCGATGAAATAGTCTAATTTTTTTAAAATTTGGAATTCAAGTGACCATACATTTTTTTTACACCACATAAGGGTAAAGGTCAGGAAAACAAACGAAAGCAAGTAAAATTTTAGTGAAATCTTATTTTAAAAACATAACTGTGCTTGTGTTATAAAAATAATAGTTTCCATTCGATAGCACATCTATCCAAGAATACTATCCAAAAAATAGATAGAAAAAAAAATTCATTTGCAGTCTTGGCGCCAAAAATAGTGACGAAGGGTGAAATATTTCTTAAATTTCGAAAATGTCGAATATCTCGAAAACCGAGGCACTTTTACTGAGCATAACAAATATTTTTCTGAACCGCCACAATGGCCCCTACCCGCAGGTACCCTATTATCCACTCATTACACCACACCCTGTATATACTTATCTAACTACTAAAAAGTTTGGTAGGAATTAATTTAGAATCAACTTGTGGAAATACCATGTAATATACCATTTCGGAATCTCGATGAAATAGTCTAATTTTTTTAAAATTTGGAATTCAAGTGACCATACATTTTTTTTACACCACATAAGGGTAAAGGTCAGGAAAACAAACGAAAGCAAGTAAAATTTTAGTGAAATCTTATTTTAAAAACATAACTGTGCTTGTGTTATAAAAATAATAGTTTCCATTCGATAGCACATCTATCCAAGAATACTATCCAAAAAATAGATAGAAAAAAAAAATTCATTTGCAGTCTTGGCGCCAAAAATAGTGACGAAGGGTGAAATATTTCTTAAATTTCGAAAATGTCGAATATCTCGAAAACCGAGGCACTTTTACTGAGCATAACAAATATTTTTCTGAACCGCCACAATGGCCCCTACCCGCAGGTACCCTATTATCCACTCATTACACCACACCCTGTATATACTTATCTAACAACTAAAAACGCAAACCATTATTGTAGGTAGTTCGAGAACGCTTAGCGCGAGTAGACGGGTTCTCAGCAATAGTGCGCAAGAGAATGGGGTCTCTGATGCTCAGGGTGCGCGGCAGCCCCAACAGCTACCTGCAACTCATTGCAGGGAGGCTGGATTTCGACACGATGAAACACTGGAGGAGAGCGCACACTGTGCACGTCTAGTGTCTCAGGAGTCGAATATTTTGTCTGTCTGTTATTTGTTTATTTCATCGTTTATTGTATATATTTTGTATTGTACGTAATATGGGCTTGTATGTTAGTGCTAGTCTGAAATAAATGGAATTGAATGAGAATAGCAATCCCATACAGCGAAACCGTTAAAAATTTAAGTATATAAAATGTTTCTTTTTTAATTTAGGTATTGACGGCAACTTTTCATGGAAGGCTCAGCTTGAACTAACCAGCCGGAAGTTGTTTGCGTCAGCCGGTTCATTATAGAGACTACGCAACTTTTTGCCGACGTCCACCAAGACTTCGCTCGCACAATCGCTTTTGCATACCGTACTAGACTATGCCGATGCTTGTTATCTGGACCTCACTGAGGAATAGCTTAGCAAGCTCGAGCGCCTACCATGTGTCTCCCTTCCGTTCAAAGCTTAAGTGGCTTCCAATTCGTCTTCGTCGGAATACGCATATCCTGTCTCTTCTCTATTCTATTCTTTTCAATTCCTTCTCTCCTCACTATCTAAAAGATTAATTTGAATTTCTTCATTCTTCAAACAACTATACTCTTAGATCATCAGAAAATTTGATACTCAGAACTCCTTCGCACAACACTTCCTTTTACAGCGCTTCTTTTACTGTCCAGGCTGTTCAGCTGTGGAATACTGTGCCCGATGAAATAAGACGTGAAACATCATTTCCTGACGATGTCATCTTCCTAGCGTTATTTATTTACTATTTAAGTATTGTATCTGTTAGTATAGTTTGCTATATGTATATACCTATATATTAGTATATTTGATAAGTAGATTAAGTATTAAAACATTATCATAATATATTTTTTTTATTATACCTAAGAATATAGGTGTAAATGTATTCTCCAAAGTATACCGCACTCCGTGTCTTCGTAAATTTCGATCCATCCAAAGCTTTCAT
This sequence comes from Philereme vetulata, assembly GCA_918857605.2. NCBI lineage: Eukaryota > Metazoa > Arthropoda > Insecta > Lepidoptera > Geometridae > Philereme > Philereme vetulata. The sequence goes on from OU975425.1 coordinate 1,793,136, forward strand.
CGATCAAAGATCGCTTTCAGCGATAAGGCCGCCCATTGATTTTCCTTATTTATTCTAGCCTAGTACTTATTTTTGTACTATTTCTGTTTGTGTGGTAATTCACTATAGAGTTATCTATCTATAACTGACGACCTCCGTGGCGCAGTGGGCGGATAGTAAAAAACGGCTGAAACGCAGGAGGTAGCGGGTTCGATTCCCACCGCGGAACAAATGTTTGCATGATCTATAGATATTTGTTCCGGGTTTGGATATTTTTCTATTTATATCTATACTAATATTATAAAGAGGGAAGATTTGATTGTTTGTTTGTTTGCATTGAAGTCTTCAAAACTACTGGATCGATTAAAAAAATTATTTCACTGTTGGGAAGCTACACTATCCCCGGGTGACATATGCTACTTTTTTACCCATCTGCGCAGATGGAGGGTAATGTTTTTATTGAAAAACTACGCGTATAAAGCTGCGGATTGGTCAGCTATTATATTATAAATGCGCATTTTACAAAAACAGGTAAATAAGTATTCTATCAGTTATCTGGCCCCAGTTTGGGGCTAGATAGCGCTGTCTGAAATACCCAGCAATATTTATTTATTTATTTTTTAACTAGCCACCAGTAGCTATATGTAGCCCATCCCAAGGTTGGCTGGAAGATATCGCTAATAGCGATAAGACCGCCGATTATAATTCGCGATAAAATGAACTACATTTTTTGTAGTAAATAACCTGTTTATTAGTAATTGGTGTACTAGGTATGTAGGTACTTGTATATTGTCACCTGGCGGATACTTTTTATCACACTTCACACTAATTATATAAATGTGAAAGTATGGATGTTTGTTTATTTATTTGTTTGTTTGTTACTCAATCACGTCGTAACGGCTGAACCGATTTCGATGAAATTTGGTGTATACGTAGATTATAACCTGGATTACCACATAGGCTACCTTTTATGTCATAAATCAGTGCCCATGGGATAAAAATGGGGTGTCAAGTTGGAACAGCGAGCTTAGCTTAATTTCTAGGTTACCTACAGATTTAGTAGTATAACGCGTACGAAGTCGCGGACAACAGCTAGTCATACATAGGACTAAACGGCGATTGCTATTAATATTACCAATGTATTATATGAAAAATATTCATGCATAAATACTAAAATCGCGATTAAAAAATGGGGGGTGGGGGTAGGAGGGTGAAAAATACTTTACGACCTATTTTCATAACTACCAAATATACAAAAAAAAACATTAATTTCGGTTTACTTGTTATGGAGGAGTGCGAGACCACTAAAACCATGACTAAAGATTTTTATATATTTGATTAATACATTAATAAATGGTTAAATTAAATAATACATACATTTTCGACAACAGGCAGTTCGTAAAATTCATCTACACTGTAGAAAGTCACTTTAAGAAGCCATTTTTGAGGTCCTATAGGGTATAAAGTCTAAGTATGGATATATAAATTGTTTTGAGTATTTAGGTTCATTCACATACAAGAATGAACCTTATTTTTATATCATTAGTATAAGTAGGTATGTAGTATGTTAGGTGCACGATTACACCCCAGGTAATGTCCACACAGTTCATTCCATCCACAGGTTGTCTGGTAGAAATCGCTATATAGCGATAAAGCTGCCAAATGTATCCATAGAATTACGTTGTTATTTTTATTTGTATTTGTTTCATGGTGTGCAATAAAGGATTATCTTATCTAATATAATATATCTTTAGTGGCGATTTTGCGGCGTCATTGTCATAGTGAAGCGATTGGACCTCGGAAAGCACGTCAAATATTCCCACAGTCTATTTTGGTTGCGACATCTGCTAAATGAATAAAATCGCATCTGAATTCGTGTTACACAGTTTAAAAACATGTATCGTACATTCATCGATTATTGAGTTAACTCGTTATTTTTAGGGGTCCGTAGCTCTGAAACAAAACGGAAGTCAAACTAGTAACAAGTCTCCCGAAAACTATAAAACGAAGACTTTAAATAATTTATAATTACTACATTAATGTATAAACTCGAATTAAATGAAAATATTCCTGAGCATGACAATATGCTGGAAATAATTATTCTTATACCGAATTATAAATGACTGGGTCACACTCAAATAAATCATAAGCCTATATTAAATGGGTTGATTATAATTATACAACTAGGATATTTTATGGTATTGTACACTAGAAATAAAAAAAGGGCGTGGTTATGTTATAATCATGTTAGAACACTAAGAAGTCCTTCGGATCATACTAAATGGAAATAACGAAACGCAGCAAAATGACCTGACAAAGGCGGCGCTTCCCCTTTACCCGCGCGCGATGCGTCACTGTCCTCACTTAGCGTTACGAATTATTTGATCTTTTAACTATCCAGTGGTGTAATTACATTTTGGTTGGAGATGATAGATATGTAGCTGCAACACAAAACTGTATCTCTCGATTCTGATATTATTCGTTTTTTGAATTGCCACCCTCTATGGAAGCAATTTTAAAAAAGTATTTACGTCAAAAAAAATACCGGGTAAAACTTATGGTAGTGTCCAAAAGTTTGATTCGGTATTTTTCCTCAACCTCAAACTTTTGGAGTAACCTTCTTACATCACGTGGAACTTTGCTGTCCGTTTGTCTGTATGTCACTGATTTCAGAATCAGCTAATTTATTTTGCCAAATAGGGTGCGAAATGTTACAAAATTTTAAATATATTTGTTTATATTGATAACTTAATATATAACTAACTGATCCGCCCGCGACTTCGCGGTTTCTCAATAACATTACCCTCCTTCTGTGCAGTCGGGATAAAAGTAGCCTATGCCCCAATCTCAGTCACAATTTTCGTACACCAAATTTCATCAAAATCGGAAAGGTCGTTTAGTCATGAAATCGTAACAAACAGACAGACAGAGCTACTTTAGAATTTTAATATTATTATGGTTAATAAGTCGATACAAAAATTTTAATTAAAAGTGTCACATGAAATTATATTATAAAAAGATTAGATACGGAACACTGAGACCTGCAGCCCCGCACTTCTCCCTATTTATTTATCGATAACAAAGTTACTCGTTTTCACAACAAAACATTTTTGTAGCTAGCATGCAATTTAAAAGCAATTAGCAGAATGGCAGCCTTGCGGAAAAACTTTTTTATGCATGGCTAATTTCAGTCTAGCATTTTTAATTTGATTGTAAAAATTTGCTGTTAAATTGACGAATTGTCTTTATGTATTTTTTTGACTTTGTTTACCATAAGTCTATGACCCACCCGTAGTCTTATTACCTAAGCCAAATTGCTGTCGTGTCGCTATCGCTAGTCAGGCCATCCCTTTCGCACTTAAGGTACGTACTGTACGTGTGAAATGGATGGCCTTACTAGCGGTAGCGACAGGACAGCACAATTTGGCTTAGGTAATCAGGGGACCGATTTTAAGCGATTACCACTGCCACTGCATATATAAATTGCGATATCTAACAGATTCAGCATCATTATCACCACCACCTGATATCTGGCGAGACATTGTCTGTGCCACAGAAAAGGTAAAACAGGAATGTGAGATCTGACACTATTTGTATGGCGTTACTCCACCATGAAAATGATCCACAGAAGCCACCACAAATAATGCAAGTGGAAACGAAATATAGCCCCCCACCTAGCTATATTACACCTGCAGAGGAACTAGCCTCTAGACAACACCTACCTTGGCCAGTGTGGAGAACCCTCGACTGCTACCCAAGTCGGCCGCTGCAGGTGTAATCTTAGTAAAGGGGGTATTACAGACAAATCGGCGACGCAATGCCAATGTGGCGCCCAGCTCCAAACAATGGCACACGTCCTTGCATGCCCATCCTGCCCCACCACCTGCACACTGATGACCTGCTCCGACGCTGCCATGAACGTGGTGACGTACTGCTCAAAATGGCTTTAGTCTTGAGACATCGACACGAAAGAAGAAGAATCATCATTATTATATCAGCCACAGGACATCTAATGCTGAACGTAGGCCTTCCCTATAGATTTCCAGAGCGACCGATCTTGTGTAATCTACACCCAACAGCTCCCAGCAACCTTTATCTATCTCTATAAATTTACGTTGTTTACCCACAACTCATAAATAGAAGGCATGTATAAGTTTGATACCTAGGTATGTCTGTCTGTGGCATTGTAGTAAGGAATGAAACGTTTCACGAGTAGCTCGTGTGAAATCATAAGCCACATCTGCTATTTTCCTTCGCATAACCTGCTAAAAATCATTCAAATGAAATCACTTTCGGTTTTCATCGTATATCGGTCGCAGTCATTCGGTAGCCTTATTACCTAAGGCAAATTGCTGTCGCGTAGCTATCGCTCGTCAGGCCACCCTTTTCACACGTGAGGTACGTACTGTACATGTGAAAGAGATGGCCTGACTAGCGATAGCGACGCGAGAGCAATTTGCCTTAGGTAATAAGGGGCCGCCCCCTTCTGCTACAAATCACAGTCGTTCGCATTTCTTCGGATTCATCGGTCGCTTCGTTGCCGGTAATTTTTCACATGTGAAATAGCAGGTATAAAAAAATCTTATGATCATATGAAAGTTATTTAAAAGTAGCAATCATTTCTATGCCTAATTGTAGTTTTCAAACAGATGGACAGATGCGGACGCGTTTTTTTATTTTAAAAGAAAGATAAATTGTAATCTTTTACCGTAAGTATATATTTTTTTTCATGTTGATGATAGTCAAGCGCTTAACCACTACCTCATCTGATGTTAAGTGATGGTGTGATCGAAGATGGAGTACGCTTGCCTAGAAAGAACCTATTTACTCTGGACTTGAAGACTCCGAGATTATACTGGTTCGGAAAAACATACGCCGATTCAATTAAAGATGATGTATACAAGGTCTGGTGATAAGTAGCAACATTACCTTGGTATTATGTTAATAAACGAATAATGCTGGACATTTCACAGAGCGCCATCTAGCCCCAAACTAAGCAAAGCTTGTACCAATGAGAACCAAATAACTGATAGAATACTTGTATACTTTTTGTAAATGCATACTTATAATAAATAGAGAAACAACCAGACCGTGAACAAACCTCTAGATCATGTTAACATTTGTTCCGCGGCGGGAATCGAACCCGCAACCTCCTTACTCTCAGACGGCTATTCGCCCACTGCGCCACGTATGTCGCTCGGGTTCCTCAGACTTCCTCAGCACAAATACCATTATCTAAGCTTCATCATCATCATCATATCAGCCGTAGGACGTCCACTGCTGGACAAAGGCCTCCCTCATTGATCTCCAGGAACTGCGGTTGGAAGCGGCCTGCATCCAACGCCGACCTGCGGTTCTTACCAAGTCGTCTGCCCATCTTGTGGGTGGACGTCCTACGCTGCGCTTGCCGGTCCGTGGCCTCCACTCGAGAACCTTTCGGCCCCATCGGCCATCTGTTCTGCGCGCTATATGGCCTGCCCATTGCCACTTCAACGTGCTAATCCGTCGGGCTATGTCGGTGACTCGAGTTCTCCTACGTATCTCCTCATTTCTGATTCGATCCCGTAGAGAAACCCCGAGCATAGCCCTCTCCATAGCTCGTTGTGCGACTCTGAGCTTATTCATAAGGCCAATAGTGAAGGACCACGTCTCGGTTCCATATGTCATCACTGGTAACACACACTGATTGTAGACTTTCGTCTTAAGGCACTGAGGTATGTTGGACGAAAAGACGTTGCGAAGTTTCCCAAACGCTGCCCATCCGAGTTGGATTCGACGATTGACCTCTTTCTCGAAGTTGGACCTACCTAATTGGACTGTTTGTCCTAGGTATACATACGCGTCGACAACTTCAAGAGCCGAGTTCTCAACCATAACTGGGGCAGGGACGACATGTCAATCAACGACATCTAAGCTTAGCCTTCTAGTATTTAAAGCCTTGTTCGCTCTAGGATACATTTGGCTCTAGACAATACATGTTTTCTTTACAATAACAAAGTTCTTGTTTTTCATAACTTAGAACTTCATAGCTCATCTTTAATATCAATAACAAATATTTACCAAAACATTGCTCTTAAATAACCAAAAATATACTACAAAAATATTAATTATTTTGACCAACTAAATCAAAATAATAACCTAGAAAAGCAAAGCGAATACCGTCAAAAATACATAAGATAATTCTAGAGCCCTTATAAATCAATTGCCAAATATATTGGTAAATCAAAGTCAATAATCCCAAGTTATGAGTTACTTAGAAATACAGTAGGAGCGTGTTCACATTCATTTTTGACAGAAAATGAAGTTAACGTTTAGAAGATAGCGATATTTAGAACATTGACTCATTGACTTAGAACTTTGTTTTATATAATTAGACAAAGTTCTAAGTCAATGAATCAATTCTATATTTTACCTTACAAGATAGATAGATAGAAAACGCTTTATTGTATACCACACTTAAATTAACAAATCATAATTAAAACACTTAAAACTAGACACGCGATAGTACAATTGGCGGTCTTATCGCTAAAAGCGATCGTATGAGTAATGTCGATGCGTAATGAGAACGCAACCATTTGGTTTGAAGGGTAAAATTGAAATTAAGAGTAATTAATTAATTAAGCTGCTGAAATTACAGGTACATGAGGCTTTACGTATGCCTCAAGTTGATGGACTCAGGGCAGTGCATCGTAGCGCACATTTCTAATGTGCGTGACTTACAAGGCAATTCTCTATTATAGGCTATGGTTACCACATAACATCAGGCATAAATAAAAACTTTGAACACCTATCAAAAAGTTGTTACAAGCGTGCCTCTACGTATGGAAAAGGCAGTAAATAAGGGAAGATAAAATGGGGTGCTTTAAAAGTTCAGAGGCTTTCTTTTATAATGGGGGACACAGACAGAAAATAATTTTTACATCCCTCATCAAAAATACTATGTACTCGCTCACTTAATGAAAGAAAAACGTATTTTGCTCTCTAGGAAGGGAATGACTTGGATACATTAAATTTGATAATAGTCTACCAGAAATATACATAAAAAATATAGGTACATGCAATATAGTACAAAAGTAATAATTCTGTACTAGCTGCGGTTTGGCAATAAAAGTAGTCTCTATCCAGGTGATAATCTATCTATATATAGTTTCATCGAAATCGGTTCAGCCGTTACGACGTGAAATTGTAACAAACAAATAAATAAACTCACTTTCTCAGTATGATGACAAAAAATTCTTACAAAAAGGAATCTTAGGTACAAGGGCGACCTTAATCCTAACAAGAGGTTTCTTCCAGCAAAACCTTTGAGCAATAAGTAGGTTGGTTACAATAAATAAATAAATATTGCTGGAAATTTCACACAGCGCTATCTATCTCCTACTAAGCAGAGCTTGTACTATGGGAAACAGATAACTAATAGAATACTTATATACTTTTTTAAATACAAACATAAAGGTAATACCAATATAGAAAAACGTCCGCAAACATTTGTTGCGCGGTGGGAATCGAACCCATTACCTCCTGCGTCTCAGCCGGCTATTAACCGACTGTGCTACGAAGGTCGCCCGGAGGAGGTAAACTCAATATTATAACTTAAACTCCTTCATAGAAAAATATCTAATAGAATACTTAAATACTTTTTTTCTAATACATACCTACTTATAATGAAATAAAAAAAAAAAAAAAAAAAAAATTATTACAGCAAAAACAAGAGTACAGGATTTTTAAACATTAGCCTTAATTCTAGTTAGTTTAAATAAGACTATAATTACAATTGATATACTATAAACTAGATAGGTAAGTACTTATTATTAGATAAGTTGATAATAATATAATAGATTGTATAGAAAAACATCCAGACTCGAAACAAATATCTGTAGATCATGAAAACATTTGTTCCGCAGCGGGAATCGAACCCATTACTTCTCCTACACCATCTCCTTTCTATCAACGGACAACCAGACGCTCTGCAGTGCGCCACCGCTATATGGTAGAAATACCTCCCATTCGCACAAAGCGGTTCTCTTCGACCTTTATTATGCGCACCGCCAAAGAGTGGAACGCCTTGCCAGAGTCTACAACCTGGGTATCTTTAAGTCGCGAGTGAATAGGTTTCTTCTAGGCAAGCGTGTACCATCGTAGACTGCATCATCGCTTACCATCAGGCGAGATCATGGTCAAACGCAAGCCTATAATATATATAAAAAAAACCTTCCTTCGACTCAGTCGGCTATTCGCCCACTGCACTACGGAGGTCGTCCGGAGGAGGTAAACTCAACATTGTATTAAAGTGCTTCATAGAAAATATCCATTTTGTAATAACATTTAAAATAGACACGAAACACGATTTCCTGAAATCTTTAAAACGCCTGTAATGTCTGCTTAGGTTCATAAAAATGTCTCTTGAATGCGAAGAAATCGAATTATGGGAATCTGACGTCTGTTCAACGACCTACATGCTCCTCGTTATTTGCAAACGTATTCTAGCTTCGATACGTTATTTCAATGGTTCTATTTTGGTCACACTGTGATGAATAGAAGAATAGAATAATCATTTACTTGGTACATACGGCTACACATCAAGCTATACTATCCAGTATAAGCTGACCTCGCATTGTATAGGCTTTTCGTAGAATGAGAGGTCAGCTTATACTGGAAATGTATAGCTTGGTGTGGAGCCGTGTTTACACACAAAATGACATATGAAACAATTATAAAGGACAGTATACAATTGAATTTATTAATGAGAAAAGGTGACGGTGCTATGCCCATCATCAGCGCCAGTGCAGTACGGCAGTCAAACAGTTTGGTCACCCTGGTTTATCGTGTTCCAGGGCCACCGGTATTTCTCGTTACACTAGACTACGCCGGGCTTTTTTTTGCAGCGTCAACGTTTCAGCGGTTTTCGAACCGAACGGATTTCTGATACGTGCCGACGGTAAGAGGCCTGACGGTATGACTCTTATACCGTGGGAGAAGGGTAGACCTTTGGTGTGGGACGCTACGTGCGTCGATACCCTTGCGCCATCTCATCTGTCTGGTACAGCAGTTGAGGCCGGTGCGGCGGCAAATTCAACCGAAGATCTCCAGCGGCACAAATATGGAAGTCCGACAGAGCTTACGTATTTTAGCCATGGGGTCGAGACCCTGGGTCCATGGGGTATCGGCGCCCATCGCGTTCTCAAAATTCTTTCTGGGCATCTAGTCGAAGCGACGTGTGATCCGAGAGCTGGCGCCTGGGTCAACGCATAAGCATTGCAGTTCAGCGGGGCAATGGAGCCAGTGTCTTAGGGCACTTCCGCCTGGTAGTGATATGGAGCAGTTGAGCTATCTATAGTCCGTTTGCAACGATCTATAGATGATTCGACTATTTCTTCTGTATTTTATTGTAAATAATTGTATATATCTTCATAATAAAACAAATAAATAGAATCATTTAATAAAACAGTTCGACTCATGTGTCTGCGAAGCAAAATGGCGTTCAGCTCAGCATAATGTTGGATGTTAGGCACCCATAGCTGATTTTCAGCTGAAACCAGAAGCAATGATAGTGCAGCAGCGATGCAATAAAATTAAAATAAAAACCAGCCAAGTGCGAGTCGGACTCGCGCACGAAGGCTTCCGTAATCCGTAAATCTATAAAAACGGCAACAAAAACATGCCTGTTGTATGGGAGCCAACTTTATTTATTTACCTTATTTGAGATTGGTGCCGTTTAAGCCAGTCCTTTAAATGGTATGAGCGCCCATACAACTCAGAGGACTATCTTAATTGGCGTCAACTATGTATTACTCGTGCGCGATAACTTGGGACCTGCTAGGAATGCGACTCCCCGACCGCTTCCCCTGCACTTCCCCGATGGCGCCCGTATTGTACCGTTTGCATCACTATTTTTACTAAGGTTTTTAGTCTCGTACTGGCCTACGTCACGTAACGACGCGCTCTGGAATTCTTTTAGTTTTCGTTTGTGTTATTGTTTTGTTGTTGTAGTTTTTGTTGTTATAGTTTGTGTCATTGTTTTGTTGTTGTAGTTTTTGTTGTTATAGTTCTTGTTAAGTGTTTTTGTTATCATTATGAAGGTCATACCTTTGCATAGCGGAGAAAGAAACCTCGTGCTAAAAGTGTTCGAGTTTTTTGAAGTCAACCATGTGGACAGGCTTCGACAAAAGTATTGGGACGATGACCTCTTACAAGAGACGAATGAATCGCAATTAATTGTAAATTTATCGGATACCTCTTCGTCAAGTGATTATAGCGAGACTGAGGACGAAGAACAACCTCTAGAAGGCATAAATCCACTAAGTAGTGACGAAGATGAGATAATGTAAATAATAGATAAAATAAATTTATAAACTTAAACATTGTATTTTTATTTTATTCAAATAATGTAAAAAAGATTAGATAAAAAGCAGCGTCCTCCCTGAGTAACATAATAAATAAGGTTAAAAAAAACAAAGACGAAGCCGCGGGCGGCTGCTTGTTATGTTCGCTTTTTTGCGGGCGGTACAAACACGTCAATATGACGTCACCGCGCTCAGGTCCCAACTTAACGCGCACGGGTAATATGTATGGAGTTACCCTTTAATTTTCAACTTTGGTATTTTTTTAATTTTTCCTTTATTTGTGCTGTAAGACCTTGCTTTTGCCAAATTTCGTGATTCTAGGTCAACGGGAACTACCACATAGGGTTTCGACCAAAAACCTATATTTTTTTATTTAACTTCTAATTTTTTTGCGTGAATTTTCCGATATTTTAATAGTTGTTCTGCTATTCGGGGCGGAGACAAATCCAACAAATCAAAGATCATTAAAATCAGCCAAGTGGTTCTTGAGTTATAAAAGCCGACTTTGTTTTATAAATAGATATAAGATGTAGTTATTTATTTGTTTTTTACTCCAATATCCTTTTCTCTGCATGTACCCACAACCATAATCAACTATCTCTATCTTCAAAGGTTTGCGGAAGAAAACTCTCATTAGGGTTAATCTCGCTTTTGCACATGTCCATTTCGTAAGACTTTTTGTCCGTAATCTATTTGTGTACAATAAATAATAAAGAAAATGTAATAAAACTCGTACTAAATTTCCATTTAGCAGCTAAGATCCCTTCACCAAAAAGGAAAAGAGCTGATGAAGCTTCAGATCGGCTGACGTGATCTATATTAAAACATAGCTAAGACAAACTAGCTTTCTGTGATTAGTATTGTTTTAGTAACTAATTTGTGATCTGATACATTCAAAATTATTAAAACAGATAAATTTGCTAAACAAAATGTTAGCTTGATAAAATCTCCGATTTTCATGTGGGAGGGAAAAAAGCGGAACAATACACAGGAACTAAAAATAGCTTTCTTTGATAAAAACCGCGTCCCAATTAGTACATCCTTTTGGTACTAAGATGCTACAGACAGACACATAGGTAGACTTATGCGTCGAACCTAAAACACCCCTCTTTTTTAGTCGTTAAAAGCCACTTTATAAATCAAATCCAACATTTTTTTTGTGAAGTTACAAAAAAAATACATACATTTCAAACAAATAAGTAGCTCATACTCAGGACACGACACAAAAGGTACCTACAAAAATAATACTAAATTAAAATACTGCCAGCTATCATTGCCACGACGGTGTTGGAGCTTAAAGTGACATCTATGACTTTTTCTTTGAACTACGAAGTAAGGTATCGATGTAAAATTAAAGCTTTTGGTTTTTACTATGAGTCATAGATGGCGTTACTTGTACAGTCAAGTACTTCATGTCTCGAGTGAATAGGTTTCTTCTAGGCAAGCGTGTACTATCGTAGACTGCATCATCGCTTACTATCAGGTGATATTGTGGTCAAACGCTAGCCTTTAATCTTTACATAGTATAAAATGAAGTCGCTTCCCCTGTATGTTCGCTTAGAGCTTTTAAACTACTCAACGGATTTTAATGCAGTTTTCAGCAATAGATAATGATTCAAGAGGAAGGTTTATATGTATAATACATACATAGTAACTGCGAAAGTAACTGTTTGTTTGTTAGTTTGTTATCTTTTCATAACTAAACGGCTGCACGGATCGTAATGAAATTTAACAAGGAGATAAATTATATCCTGGGGAAGGACATATGCTACTTAGTACCCGAGTGCGCAAAAGGAGGGTAATGTTTTTATTGAAATAGCACGCCGCGGGCGGGTCAGCTAGTTAATAATATAAAAAATCAAGTATTTAGACCTAGACCATGACTGGAGATTTTTTTACACACGTAGACTGTGTATAAATTTTAAGTCTAATTGGAACAAAAACGGTCTAGAAAGTCCTTCATCGATTTTATTAACACAATTTTTTGGTGAATAAATCAAATCGCCTGCCATGCTTAATCGTTTATCACCATCATCATAGCAGCCATAGGACGTCCACTGCCGAACAAAGGCCTCATAGATTTTCAGAGCGACCGATATTGTGCGGCCAACGGCTCCCAGTAACCTTTACCCGTCTTTCCTTTTAGTGCGAGGCAGTCTTACACTGCGCTTGCCATTGCATGGTTTCCGCGAGAGAACCTTTCTGCCCCAACGGCAGCCCCAGATCTTGGGTGGCAAAACTGGGGCACCCGCCCCGGGTGGCAATATTAGGGGGCGCCGAATAATTCAATAAAAAATATGTGTGGAAAAAAACTGGTTTCAAAAAGCGCTTGGCATTATCGTACTATCGATACTTAGTTCACTTGGCTGATTTTGAACACTTGAAACTTCTATACCCCCCCTCTGTTTAACGCTTAAGGAGAGGGGCGCCAAATCAAGTTTCTAGTTTCTGCCCCGGTTAGGAGAATTTCTAGATCCGGGGCTGCCCAACGGCCGTCATTACAAACTCACTACAATGATATTGACAAAACTAAATCAGTGGTGAACATTAATTGGTACCGGATGGTGAATTATTCAAAACGATGTGAATCGAAGACTTGATAAGCTCCATTACCTACTTGCAACGCGGGAAGCGATCTTAGTTTTATCATAGTACAACTGGTTCATGAGCTGGTGTGGTGAAAGGCATAGCGTAAAAGCGATTTCTTAACATGTCAGGCTGAGTACCCAAAAAGAACGCAAATAAACATTAAAGGAAAATAAATATCAGTGTATCTTTATTTACTTTTCATTACTCATGCTCTAAAAGTTAACACCATTAGGGCCGTAAGTAAAATTGAAAATAGAATGAGGCTTATTGCAATCATAAATACTAAAATGATATACAACCTACCTGACAATTCCTTTTTTCTATTTATTGATCAAGCGAAGCGAGATCTCTAAATCAACTTGGGCAAATCGGCGTTGTATGTATGTATGTATTTTTGTCCGAGGATAACTTTTGAAGCGTTGATCCGATCATCGTGACATTTAATACATACATACAGTGATGGCACAATTTTTGTGTGACTAAATGACTAGCTAAAACTGGTGGGGGGTTGTTGAGATATTGGGGTTCAAGAGGGGTAAAAAAATGAGGCAAACTGGTCAAGTAGGACGTCAAATGAAAGGTATTTATTAGTACATTTAGACTCTGTTTTTATTTTTTGTAAATTCTTTATGGTTTTTGAGTTATTAGCCATAATAAAAATTAAACTTTGACAAAATACACCGGGTACACCAGTGACCCCACAGTGGTTAAGTGACACATATATAGGCAAAAGTCTGAAATCTAGAATAACCGGCAACCGGATAGCGAGTGGTAATCTGGGTCTTGGAGTGGTACAGAGTCCCCTCGTATCGGCCAAATTGACCCAAGTGGACGAAGGCGATGATATGGGGGTAAGGGGGGGGGGGGGGGGGTTTAAACTAAGGATAAAATTGCGGTTGCTTGAAATGTATAATACATTTTTTATTAAACTTTTAATAATGTTTGGGGGTGGCGAAAGTAGGGGTGAATTTAATCGAAATCGGATGGCATTGATACACATCATTATTTTTGTTAATAACAGTTTAAATTTCGAATGCCATCCGATTTAAAACACCAGGTATGGGTGGTACTTCTCGGTACGTCTGCTTGTCCGGTGGTGGAAGGGGGAAGGAGGGATAAGGTAATGAAGATCTTGCGCACATTCAGCAAACTGAATCTTGTAAAAAACTGTATGTCTGGCTACTCGGCGCCTGTGCTCTAGACTTTGTAAATTGACTTCCACTAGGGAGTCATCACCAATGAGTCTAGCAGCACGTCGCTCAATCGAATCAAGTTTTACTAAATATTTGTTTCTAAAACATGCTTGTAAACGATATGCTACCTAGATTTGGAAGGTCAAGTGTCAGAACAGAGAGACCACTTAGGAAGCATAACATTTTAATAAATTCTTTACTAATTCCATTATTGGCTTAACATATGTTTTTTTTTAATGTTTACTAAACCTTTTAGTTATTACAAGTACAAACAAATAACTAGTCACTCAGTCCACATACACACACATATATGTTAATAAATTTCTACTGTTCTATTAAATAGTAGCACTGAATATTTGTAAAGGAATCAAACCACCTTAAGGTTATGACTCGGGCCATAGTTCAATATAACAGGTTCTACATCAATACGAGACGGGTTCAGTGAATGGAGAGGAAACGAACGGTGTACTGAGGGCTGACACTCACACCGATACTACTTTAAATAGTTCATCATCATCATCATCATATCCGCCACAGAACGTTCACTGCCATAGATTTCCAGAGCAACCGATCTTGTGTGGCCTGCACACATCGGCTACACAGGTTGTTTGGAAGAAATAACTTTTATCGATAAAGCCGCCAATTGTACTATATTTAGCATTAACTAGTTTTTTAAGTGATCCTGGTGTATAATAAAGCATTATTCTATTCTATTGACGACCTCCGCGGCACAGTGAGCGCATAACCGGCTGAGACGCAGGAGGTAGCGGGTTCGATTCCCGTCGCGGAACAAATGTGCAATATCTACAGATATTTGTTCCGGGTCTGGATGTTTGTCTATATATTATAAGTATGTATTTACAAAAAAAAAGTATATAAGTATTTTTTATCAGTTATCTGGTTCACATAGTACAAGCTCTGCTTAGTTTGGGGCGAGATATCACTGTGTGTAAGGTCCAGCAATATTTATTTATTTATTAAAATTCAGTTTGATTCAAACAAATAGTGTACAACTTGGCATTACAAGACCAATACGTTATACCTACTACAAACAAAAATAAAATGTCCAGGAGTGCCGACAGAAGTGAAAACTTGAACAATTACCAGATACTTATATACAGAGGTGTCGGTAACGGTAGCAGTGTTGCGAGTTCAATGGTTTTTTTACATCTCAAAATGCCCAACGTACCTAAAGAAGTTTTCATTTAAAAAAATAAATACAGTAATACTCACTTATATGAAAATTTTACTGGAAAAATAAAGCCAATGTTTAACAGAATATCATTACCGGTTTCTGAAAAAAAACCTTGTAATATTCGGACGATCTTTCGTAGCACCTGCCGCGCTCGTTGTTACGATACGTTGTAAATGCATTCATCGTGAGATCCATTCATGTTCAGCCAAGTAATAAATTCACGCGTAGTATAATGTGTTTCTTTAATCTGTTTTTAGTACAAACTGATGCATAGATATATAAAATTCACTACTTTGTTGTAGTCGCCTTTCATTCATCTTTAAAACGCTGATGTCTATACATCCATAGCTACTAATTTATAATTTCGTAAATAACTCTCTCTCTCTCTGTCTGTCTGTTTGTTACGGTTTCAAGACCAAACGGCTGAATGGATTTATATTAAATTCGCAAGCGTGGTTTGCTCGTCCCTTCTGCGTGGCGGGTAAAAAGCAATCCGCAGCCTGTCTCAATCCCAGTCAAAATCTATCTATATACCAAATTTCATCGGCCTAGGTTCAGCCGTTTAGTCGTGAAAACGTAGGAAACAGACATACAGACAGATAGACAGCGTTTCTTTATTATTGATCGAGGAAAGCGAGATCACTAAATCAACTTGGGCAAATCGACGTTGTATGTATGTATGTGTTTGTCGAGGATAACTTTCGAAGCGATCATCGTGAAATTTGGTATATAGGTAGGCAGCGATGACACAATTTTGGTGTGACTAAATGATCAAAAAATGTGTGGGGGGGGGGGGGGGGGGGGTGATGAGATATTGGGGTTCAAGAGGGGTAAAAAAACATAATTTATTAGCCATAAAAAAACTGAATTTTGACAAAATTGACAAGGTACAACAGTGACAGTGAAAAGAGGAGAGATTTAGAATTTGGTTTTTAGAATGTCTTCTGAATTTACGAGCATTAAGACCATTAAAATCCTTATTATAAATACGGGATTTATCACGTACCGTCTTATCGGTGTTTCGACCGACAATGTTTCGGTTCAATTCGTGAACCTTCATCTGGGTGAGTGCGATCCGCTCCGAATAACATCTCGCCTCGCACGAGGCGAGACGAACCGAAACATTGTCGGTCGAAACACCGATAAGACGGTACGTAATAAATCCCGTATTTATAATAATGATTGAAATTAATCACGAAAGTTTTCTAAGTAAAACCATTAAATCCTGTATTGCGCGTATGTGCGTAGTCACTTGGAGTTCGCCTCTCAAGTCTGGAATCCCTGCTATGACGTGTATTCTACACGTGTAGAAGGAATACAAAAGAGATTTATGCGGTACTTGCAGTTTCGTGCTAAAGTTTATCTTCCTGATTATATAACTAGATGTCGTAAATTTCACTTTCTTCCCCTCTATGAACGTAGAAAAATTTCCGATTTGTCGTATCTTATGAGCATTGCAAATAGCACGGTTGACTGCTCTGAGTTACTGGAGCTACTGGGATTACGCACTTATAGAGTCAGAATAAGGAGACCGCACATTTTACATCTTCCATTAGTTAAAACCAATGACAGACAAAACGCATTTGTTATTCGAGCAAGCGTCTCGCTTAACACTTTGGCAGATGCAGATATTGATATATTCAATACTTCGACAAGCAAGTTAAAAAGCTTGCATGCAGATAAGTTCTTCTGTAATAATTAATGTACCTACCTAAAACTCTTAAGAACGAATATTGTAATGTCAAACGGTTTTCGTCCACGGTTTTGCATGTATTATAATTTATTTAGTTTTCTGTGTATCTAGCTGTAAGTTTCCTTAAAATATTAAAAAAAAGATGTAGGGGAGGCTTTTGCCCAGCAGTGGGACAGCATAGGCTAGATAAAAAAAATATATTTCATCTTGAAAGTATATAAGTAATAAAGTATGTAAGTAAACACATTTCAGCTTTTTTTTGTTTGAATTATCTATTTTATCATAATTGCATTTTATTAGGATGCTAAAAACATGATATCTAAATAAGTTTACCAATAAAGTACTTACTTATGACGTATACGATAAAATAGAACAATAGAATACCTCTTTATTGTACACAAGGATACTTGTAGAACTAGTTTATGCCAAATTTATGACAATAGGAGGCCTTAACACTGAAAGTAGGCGACCTTCCCCATTGAAGCCGTAAGACATTGGTATACATAGTTAAAAAAATGAAGGTGCTATATTAGCGCTCGCCATGCGACACCACGGACCATTACACATGGCGGAGATAATATATAATTTTCATCACATCAGTATTTTTTAAACTTTCGCGATCACTGTACATAATTATTAACGGGTATGTACCTTTTTTATTTGTTATCCCGAGGTTTCGGCTGTGTTGCAACAGTCATGGTCTTGGGTTGACTGGAGTACTTGGAGCTACCGTCGGGAAGTGCGGGTAGCTGCAGCATCTACCCTCACTTGGTCTTCAGAATTAGTAATGTCCTCGTTCATATTACGACACACTACACTAACCGTATCTACGCACTGAGACGACTGATCACGACGCGCACACCTAGCAATCACCGAGTACCAAGACGCTGAGAGATTCTGATGGCTATAGACTCTCAGCGTCTTAGAACCCGGTGATTGCTAGGCGTCGTAATTGTTCGACTCAGTGCGTAGATACGGTTAGTGTAGTGTGTCGTAATATGAACGAGGTCATTTCTAATTCTGAAGACCAAGTGAGGGTAGATGCTGCAGCTACCCGCACTTCCCGACGGTAGCTCCAAGTACTCCAGTCAGCCCGAGACATAGACCACTTAGATGTACTACGTACAGACGGTCATGTGACTTACATTGGAGTTTGAGCGTAAAGTAGTGAATGGACCGATGCCACAATAGATTTTGACAAGTGTTTTTTTTCCTTTTCGGTCACTCTTTTATGGCAACTGCCAGCATGCGCATTCTACCAGCGAACGAGGTTTTATTATTCATACATTATACCTACATCCATATTATGTTGCACTACCAATATTAATTGACATCAAAGAAAGAAGAAAACAAGCAAAGCAGTCTAACTATTTTATTTAATCATAACATAAAAATTGCATTGGTACATTTTTTATTAATAGAGTAGATACATAATCTTCTATTTCTTAGATATAGAAAACAAAGCCACTGACACTCACTCATCAGTCATCACGATATCTTCAAAACTACAATGAGTATGAGTTTGAAATTTGGCACATAATTGTGTTTGTTTTAGTATGTAGGCGTTATCCTTTTGGTCTTGAATTCAACATTTCTTTGACTTTGACGTTTTATTCTTCTAAACTTCATGCTTAGAAGCTTGCATTTCAGAGTCAAAGATTTTAAATCTCTGATCAATCTCTTTTTTCTGTTTCTTGGAGTTGACCAGTCTGAAAATAAAGATATTTATAATTTTCTTTACGCTACACTTTGTACCCAGAATCTTTATATTGACACTAAAACCAATAATTTTGCACTAAATTTCACGAACATATTCTCTTTTAATTAAGTACCAGTTTTATCCTGTCTATTGAAGCTCATAAAATAACTCGTATCACCTTGTATATTTTGGGTCTCAGTTCCATGTTCCAGCTGGTCAGATATGGTACTCTCTGTTAAATTTATGGTTTCCATGACTGCATCTATAAGAAAATTATAACGTTTGTAAATAATGGGAATAATATTGAATTTATCAAGATATACATTTGTCAGAATTGACTGACACAGATCTCAATTGAAAACGGTAAAAGGGGACTTCACCAAGAGTGAACTGAGTGACAAACTTAATGTGTGGAACAACAGGTAGGAACAATAACTTCAAGATCACATGATTCACCAAACAAACATAACTATGTTTTACCTGATTCAATGCAAATAGAAGCTTCGTGAGCTGAACTGTTGATCAGTGATGACTCGCTTTGAGTGCTGTTTGATGCACAATAAGTGTGATCACGATGAGGCTGCCTGTGGTCTGTGTGAATTTGCGGCACTGAAAATTACAATGAATTTGATTATTTCATGCTGCGCCGCCGTATAACATTAACTTCAGAGGCCATGATTCACCAAACAAACTATACATATGTTTTACATGTTTCAATGCAAATGGAAGCTTCATGAGCTGAACTGTTGTTGAACTGTGAAATTACTGAATATTGTAGCAGAAATTAATAAACAATAACAAATTACTCAACACGAACAAATTTATGTTTGTTGTAATGGCAGCTATTTCAATAGACAACAAATCGGTCTATGTTAAAAAATTACAAAACGTCTCCGGATCCGGCGAATAGATTGAATGAATGAATGGAAAAATTTTGCACAGGTCACAGATTAGGACATTTAACGTTTACGTGTCATCCGGACTATAGCATCGGTCTTTCATTTATTTCTTACGGTCGTCGTTCTTGTAGGGGACATTACCAGGCATGGCCCGAGACCATGACCGTTGCAACACAGCCGAAACGTCGGGATAACAAATAAAAAAGGTACATATGCGATAAATACCCATTTTAATCAATATTCATCACATCAATTCGAAGACGGCGAAGGATTCCTCGATAAGTGCGAACAAAATGGGTCACTCCGGCGCACTTAATAACAGTGACGAAATGACTTTTGAATTAGGAACGCTATTTAACTTAAAGTTTGGACGCAATAAGCTTCGATTATGTCCTGGTCAGTAATAAATAAGCGCGCCTACCGACGCGGCATTGGTTAACCAAATTAAAAAAAAGTACGCGGGAATGTCTTGTTCGTGTTTTGATTACTTTTTATCAAAATATATCAGACAATTTTATTTTAATTCACACAAATATAATACAAGATGAGTTCTAGCAGTGAAAGTGAAATATTCAACGCAGAAACGGTAATAAACAATTTACTACCAAACAAATCGAGATTAAAAATATCTAATGAAAATGCAATTACATGAAAAAGGAAACGTATCTAATATTAATATAAATTTGTAATTTGATTATGTAAATAATAAAAGTAAAAATTCGTTACTACGATAATCGACTCTTATTCTTCTCCTAGAGGGTGATGAAAAGCAGATTGTGCCACACGGTACCAAAACTATTTAACCTCGAGCGACGTACTTTGAATCCCTCGCTACACTTAGAATTCTACTTTAGAATCCCTCGCTATACTCGGGATTCAACTCGACAATCCTTCGCTTCGCTCTGGATTCAAACAATCGCTCTCGCCCTCCATACATTATTTTGGTCCCTTGTGACACAATCTACTCTTCCATTAGATTGTATGGAGAGCCATATTTATCTCAACACAAAATATTTTATAGAAGAGTATAACTTGCCGCTATGTCTCGCGTTTGTGGACTATGAGAAAGCCTTCGATTCAATCGAAACATGGGCAGTGCTTGAGTCTCTCCAACGATGCCGTATTGACTATCGGTACATCGAAGTGTTGAAGTGTTTGTATAAAAACGCCACTATGTCAGTCCGAGTACACGAACAGAGCTCGAAGGCGATTCCCTTAAAAAGAGGCGTAAGACAGGGAGATGTCATCTCTCCGAAGCTGTTTACGACCGCATTGGAAGATGCCTTCAAGCTTCTGGAATGGAAAGGACTGGGCATCAATATTAACGGCGAATACATCACTCACCTTCGGTTTGCCGACGATATTGTGGTCATGGCAAAGTCGATGGAAGAGCTCAGCACGATGCTTGAAGGCCTCAATCGAGTCTCCCAACGGGTTGGACATAACATGAACATGGACAAGACGAAAATTATGTCGAATGTCCATGTCGTGCCATGTCCTGCAGTTATGGTTGGGAACTCGGCTCTTGAAGTTGTCGACGCGTATGTATACCTAGGACAAACAGCCCAATTAGGTAGGTCCAACTTCGAGAAAGAGGTCAATCGTCGAATCCAACTCGGATGGCCAGAGTTTGGGAAACTTCGCAACGTCTTTTCGTCCAACATACCTCAGTACCTTAAGACGAAAGTCTTCAATCAGTGTGTGTTACCACTGATGACATATGGAACCGAGACGTGGTCCTTCACTATTGGCCTTACGAATAAGCTCAGAGTCGCTCAACGAGCTATAGAGAGGGCTATGCTCGGGGTATCTCTACGGAATCGAATCAGAAATGAGGAGATACGTAGGAGAACTTAAGTCACCGACATAGCCCGACGGATTAGCACGTTGAAGTGGCAATGGGCCGGCCATATAGCGCGCAGAACAGATGGGCGATGGGGTCAGAAGGTTCTCGAGTGGAGGCCACGGACCGGCAAGCGCAGGGTAGGACGTCCACCTACAAGATGGGCAGACGACTTGGTAAGAACCGCAGGTCGGTGTTTGATGCAGGCCGCTTCCAACCGCAGTTCCTGGAGATCTATGAGGGAGGCCTTTGTCCAGCAGTGGACGTCCTACGGCTGATATGATGTTGATGATGAAAATATTTTAATAGCATAAAACAATAACAAAACATATATTAACATAAAATATAAATATTTTCATCTGCGGTTTAGTTAACTACCTTCTTTTTTTGTTGCCATTCCCAAATGATCTGATAATAACACTTTAAAACATAACATAACACTATAAAATACATCCCACACCCCACACACTAGGTACACTATACACACATAAACACACACACACACACACACATACACACAGTCCAAATGCGATCAAGCAAACATTGCAGCTCAAGGGGCACTTCTTCATTATATTAAATATTTCAAAAAAAATTTAATACTCATTTTTTTTGTTGTAAACCATGTGAAATTTTTCTTTTTTATTTTTTAAAAAATTAGTTATAATAGGTATATTAAAGTAGCCCACTTTGCCGCGTCAAATTTATAAAAGTTTAGTATTACATAATGTATATTAAATTTGGTTTAAGTTCAGTATTATGTTAATAAATGTATGATATACGGTAATGTAACTGTGAATCTAAGTATTATTAAATAAATAAATAGCATCTTTACCGTTAAATGTGACGCGCTTTAGAATACTGGTTCTTATATTCATTTATGATTAATATTTCTGTGTAAATTCATTATAATAATTAATTCTATGTTATTAAATGAAATCTCTATTTCTTGTATTTAGCTTGTAAAGGTATAATGATTTATTATTCTACTTAGAAAACTTTCGTGATTGATTTCAATCATTATTATAAATACGGGATTTATCACGTACCGTCTTATCGGTGTTTCGACCGACAATTTTTCGGTTCAATTCGTGAACCTTCATCAGGGTGAGTGCGATCCGCTCCGAATAACGTCTCGCCTCGCACTGCGCGCCGCTGCTCTCTGCGTGCGAGTGGACGGGCGGGGTGGTGGAGATTGGGTCAACGAAAGCACAGTGCGTTGACCCGCTGTGTCATCATCATTATCATCACTGCTGCTCTCCTCTGTAGTTCTTGGCACAGGCAAACACACAACACTAACTATGTTTCTACCAGGTTCACTCACTCTTCTGTCACTTGCATCATGAAGACATGGCCTCCAGGCTGGCGGTAGAACCCATCCTCTATCCCTGTTAAAGTTCGGCACACGACTTATTTCTATCGCCTCTCGGATCTTGCGAGGAACGAAGAACTTCTCTCTCGCTAAAACTTGTCGAAACGTTTGTAGTGCGTCGAATCAGAATCTAGGGAATGTTCCGCCTCTGCAGAACTGTTTGAGTCCAAATTCTTCATTGCTGAGTGTTTACGACAAGACTTTGCATCAATGGCGCGTAAGTCTATTTTGTCTAAAGCTAATATTAGTAAGTCAGAAATGAACGCCTTGAAGAACTTACGTAATAACACAAGCATTCTAGTATTACCAGCGGACAAAAGCAATGCGACAGTAGTTGTGGACACAGCTGCGTATGAACAGAAACTAGATGCGCTCCTTAGTGATGATTTGACGTATAAACTGGTCAACTACAATCCCACATCTAGAGTAACTACGAAGTTAAGAGAGTTGTTACTTAATTTGCCCGACGAACTCTATGGACGTTTAAGACCCATCAACCCAACTTCACCTAAAATCTATGGCCTTCCCAAGATCCACAAGCCCAATTGGCCACATCGCCCTATTGTCAGTCATATAGACTTACCTACATACAAAACAGCACGTTACATGGCGGATTTACTACTTTCTTTCACAGGAAAGTCCTTTAGCTACGTGAAAGACTCAACGCACTTTACTCAACTCTTGGAAGGAATAGTAGTACATGAAGATGAATGTATGGTGAGTTTCGATGTAGCGTCACTGTTTACCAATGTACCGATAACGGACACAATAACCATTATACAAGAGCTGTTACAAGGTTCATCAACACCTATCGGATGCATGAAGGTAATTGAGTATCTATTAACAAGTGGTTACTTTGTATGGCGGGGTGATTATTACATACAATTGAAGGGTGTAGCAATGGGATCACCAGTAGCTCCAGTAGTGGCCAATATATTTATGGAGTGGTTTGAGAGGACGGTACTGGATAGCGTACCCTCTAGACCGAGATACTGGTGGCGGTATGTAGATGATGTGTTTGCAATAGTACGAAGAGATAGCATAGAAACCTTACTTAGCTATCTAAATTGTAAACATCCTAAGATATCCTTCACGGTAGAGTTGGAAAAAGATGAATGCCTACCGTTCCTGGACGTGTTGGTTATACAAGAACAGACAGGATGACTTACACATACAGTATACCGTAAGCCAACACACACAGACCGGTATCTTAGAGCTGACTCGCACCACCATCCAGCTCACTTAGCCTCGGTACCGATGTGCCTCTCAGTACGTGAACCGCGAGCTCTCACACAGAAAAGGAGTGCTGGAACAAAACGGCTACGGATGGAGACAGAGCTGTCGAATTGCGGACACATCCACAAGATCACGCATAACAACGGTAAATAGAGCAGTAGCGTACTTACCTTTTGTGAAAGGATTAACGGATAAAATCGGAAACTTGTTACGCCATAAGTACATCATCAAGACGATATTCCGTCCTCAAACACAATTGAGACAGCTGCTGCGTTCGCCGAAGGACAGAGACCCTCTGGGCGTCCCTGGCGTATATATGATACCGTGTGACTGCGGTAAATGCTACATTGGTGAAACAAAGCGTAACGTATCTACTAGGTTGACTGAACACATACGTGCAATGAAGAATTTTGACTCAAACAGTTCTGCAGTGGCGGAACATTCCCTAGATTCTGATTCGACGCACTACATACGTTTCGACAAGGCCCGGGTTTTAGCGAGAGAGAAGTTCTTTGTTCCTCGCAAAATCCGAGAGGCGATAGAAATAAGTCGTGTGCCGAACTTTAACAGGGATAGAGGATGGGTTCTACCGCCAGCCTGGAAGCCATGTCTTCATGATGCAAGTGACAGAAGAGTGAGTGAACCTGGTAGAGACATAGTTAGTGTTGTGTGTTTGCCTGTGCCAAGAACTACAGAGGAGAGCAGCAGTGATGATAATGATGATGACACAGCGGGTCAACGCACTGTGCTTTCGTTGACCCAATCCCCACCACCCCGCCCGTCCACTCGCGCGCAGAGAGCAGCGGCGCGCAGTGCGAGGCGAGACGTTATTCGGAGCGGATCGCACTCACCCTGATGAAGGTTCACGAATTGAACCGAAACATTGTCGGTCGAAACACCGATAAGACGGTACGTGATAAATCCCGTATTTATAATAATGATTTATGAGCGGCCTTATAAGCAAGTTCTTCCAGACGACCGAACAACTAACCCACAAAGTTAATTGACTCGTAGATCTTTAGTACAGTAAAGCCATATTCTTACAACATTATTTCCGCAAATAAAATGATATAATGTATCAGAGTCGGCCATTTTATGTGGAGAGGAAAAGCATGTTGTATTTATGGGCCAATAAACTTTGAAGCAAAGAAATTATAACGTTGTATGAAAATGTACGTATATTCAAGCCTTTCTTGCTTTTGGCACATGATTTAGATTGAATGGTAGGGTAATATGAAAGATAAAGATAAATAATTTGCTTGAACATAATGTGTAAAGGTATTAATTATGTAGGTATGTTTCAATTATATTCTGCCTTAACTAGCATGCATATAACAATAATACAAAGAAAATCTTAAATTTAAAGTTTATATTTAAAATACAATCATTATAAATATGTAATAAAATAAGCGATAAATACAATTAATTTAAATTAGGTAGGTATATAAAAATTAAATAACAAAGGCTCCTCAATATTACTAATAATTGACATCACTATAGTCTTTCCATTTCTTTATTTTCTCGATGACAGTTCTAATTTGATAGTTGTAGGGTTGTGACCTCATGGGGAGAGCTCATCGAGTGACAGTGACGATTCATCAGATTTTGATTAAAATAAATAAATAAAGATTACCTGTCGTTATAACTATTTCGTTTCACTGTCGAGTACCTACCTATACCTACTTATTTTACAACAGCTTCGAAAATTTTAAAGAATTTGGCATTATCAATCAAGAATTAATACGTGTAACATCTTGTAATGAAATATAATATTAGTTAATAAATTTGTACAAAAGTATCCGGCAGTAGTTTAGTTTCTTACATTTTGTAAAAAAATATTGGGTCTGTTATCGTGTTACGTTTATCGATAGCTCCATCCCTATCAGTTTTTCCGACTCTGGTATAACCTTGTACGTGCGTAAGCGTCATATTTTCATAAATTAATGCATACATATTGTAAAAAGACGCGCGTACAAGTTTTCACATGAGCTGTCATCGAGAAAATAAAGAAATGGAAAACTATAATAATTACTTAAATTTAGATTTAAATAAATGATCACTAAGCATTTTATATGCATTTGCTATTTTATTGCAAATACGTGTCGCCATGCAGACTACACTTTTATCTAACAATGCTGTTTTTTTTATTTAGTTTTAAGCATTTGTAGACATGTACATAATCATAGACAATCACTTATTTGCTACATATAGCACTTAATACGTTTACAACAGATGGGAAATAAGAAATTAAGATGACTTTAAATTAAGATGACGGTCTAATGAAATACATTTGTAGGTACCTACAATAATTGTTACATGTATAATTTAGTTTCATCATCATAATCATCCACAGCGCATAAGTACCCACTGCTGGGTGTAGGCCTCCCTTTGTAAACGCCATCCTTTCCGGTCCTGTGCTGCGCGCATCCAGGAGTTGCCCGCGACTTTCTTTATGTCGTCTTCCCACCGCGCCGACGGACGTCCTGGACTTCTTAAAGCTGTTCTTGGCCACCATTCGGTCAAAGATTTTGTGTGTACCAAATAAACGATTAATCTATTCTATTGTATTCAATGTGAGCTTTACTGTTTGGCGGCATAAATAAGTATGATGGTAGTACTACCCTGGACGAACTCTTTCTAGAGCTCTACTATTTCCATTTCCTTTTTTGTAAAGAAATTACGAATATTATATTCCGTTCACAATCTTTTTTGCACGTTTCTTGTTCAGAGCTTCCTGTACCAAGTAGGTATCTTGGATTAAATTGTTTTTCAATCATCTATTAATTAATAAAAGCATATTAATTTTCTCGCTAAAAGTTTTGTATGTTTTTTTGGATGTAATATTAAAGTTTTGACATATCCCAGAAGATTAGGAAGCTGAAATGGCAGGGGTGGGGCACATAGCTCGAAGAACTGACGGCCGTTGGGGTAGAATGGGATGGAGACCAACAAATGTAAAATGTTGCAGCTCAGGGGGCACTTCTTCATTAATTTAAATGTTCTAAAAATTTGTAATACATACTTTTTTTGTTGTAAACTATTTCTTGTATTGTTTTATTTTTTGTAAAAATTTAGTTGTATTAGGTATGTTAAAGTGAATTGGCGTGCTACTTTGCCGCGTCAAATTTATATCAAATCGAATTGTATGCGTTATATGGGTAACAAGATGTTGTACAGTTTTTGTGTAGTATAAAAGTTTAGTATTACATAATGTAGATTCAATTTGGTTTAAGTTCAGTATTATGTTAATAAATGTATGATATACGGTAATGTAACTGTAAATCTAAGTATTAACCAATAAAATAAAATAAAATAAATAAAACAAAGCAAAGCCAACTTTTAAGAATGACTAAATAAATAAATAAATATTGCTGGACATTTCACACAGCGTACATTATCTAGCCCCAAACTAATCAGAGCTTGTACTATGGAAACCAGATAACTGATAGAATACTTATATACTTTTTTTTGTAAATACATACTTATAATATATGTATATAGAGACAACCAGACCGGGAATAAATATCTGTAGATCATGCAAACATGTGTTCCGTGGCGGGAATCGAACCCGCTACCTCCTGCGTCTCAGTCGGCTATTCGCCCGCTGCACCATGGAGGGCTTCACTAAGCACGCTATATTTCACGGAGGTTATAATTAAATAACTTTTAACGCCTTGCAATCAGTAAAATGGATCACTTGTCACGTAAATTAACTGGCCCTTATATGTCCCATATAAGTCAATATTTGTACTAACTGTGCTATTGCCCATATATGGCACAGTGTGTTGTAAAAAGTGTCGTAAGGTACAGTGTGACATAACTTTAAGATTAGTTTACAGCTGACCAATCCGCAGCTTCGCACGCGTAGTTTTTCAATAAAAACATTACACTCCTTCTGCGCAGTTGAGTAAAAAGTAGCCTATGTCACCCGGGGATAGTGTAGCTTCCCAATAGTGAAAGATTTTTTTAAATCGGTCCAGTAGTTTCGGAGCCTCAACATTATCATCATCATCAGCCGGGCGACGTCCACTGCTGAACACAGGCCTCCCCCTTAGATCGCCACAACGAGCGGTTGTTAGCCGTTTGCGCCCAACGGCTCCCCGCGATTCTTACTAGATCGTCGGTCCACCTTGTGGGGGGCCGGTCTACGCTGCGTCTTCCAGTCCGTGGTCTCCACTCGAGAACCTTTCTTCCCGAACGGTTATCGGTTCTACGAGTGATGTGGCCCGCCCATTGCCACTTCAACTTGCTAATTTTGAGAGCTATGTCGGCAATTTTAGTTCTTCTGCGGATTTCCTCATTGCGGATTTTATTCAATACAAACAAACAAACAAATCTTTCCTCTTTATAATATTAGTATAGATCAAAGGCATCCGGCTTGAAGGACCAGTTTGTACGGGGTTTGCTGCTACCCCTATACAATATGATTGATATTGATAGTTGATGGGACCGGGTTTGTTAGATTAAAACGACCGCACGCGACCGATGTGAGTTTGCATCTAGGTATTTAATTGAGCAACTGCTAAACAATGATATTGCTGAATGTACGGTTTGGCCCGTACCATACGCTGTAGGCCTCTGAGGCCGATGCAACGTAGATAGATAATTCTTTATTGAACACAATAAAACAATACAATACAACAATACAGACTGTAGTTTTAAGAGTTGTGCAAGAAATAATTTGATCAATAAAAGCTATTAAAACGTATGGGAAGAATTATCAGATAAGGAAATATTTAAGCTTAAACCTGAGAATGATAAAGGTGACATTATTGGGTAAATCTCGGACATCCATATGACCTAACTATGATTGGTAATATTATTTTATCTAGTTTGTAAATTATAAGATAGGTAAGTTCTAAACTGAAATCTTAATTGTTGTATAAGTTTAATCTTATTAGTTTAATCTGTAATAAATAAGTTCATATTAATAACTTGTAAACTTTGACTTGTCTAAGTGCACGTTGCCAATGCCTAAAGATAAATAAATGATATGAATATGAATTAAAATGAACAAACTATGAGATAAAAATGGCGATTTTAACTTATCCAAACTTTTGACGAGCGCAGACGGCGCTCATTCCAGTAAGTTTTGATAACGCAACTAGCGCAAGGGTACTTAGGTACGGACTTAGAAATGGACCTCGGCTTGGGCCCTTGCCAGGATGGAAATAGGAGAGAAGCACCCTGGACCAACATGTCTACCTTGTGTAGGCAGCAACTGAACTGGATTGCTCTGTTGAATGCAGATAATTTCTCCACGTTAGCAGAGGTGATTTCTTCATCTGGATCGCCAAGAACATGTTTCAGTCAACGGAGGGTTTTTTTAATTCGCCTTATTTATTTTATTTTATATAAAACAAAATCCACAGCTCTTAGTATATAACAGGTATATCTTATTCTAAAACTTACAGCCAATAAAGGATTTACTATTTATAATTCAAATACTTATAAATTGACGACGTGAATCACTTATCGCACTAAATAGGACCATTATTTTAAATATAAAGAATTACAATATAAAAAAAAATCTTAAGATAAGTATTACTTACACAAAAACCATAACCACACACTCACACTAAACATTAAAGATATACATTCGTACATACACATAAGATACACATTCATACATCACCTATACACCTACAAATAAATTGACATGCTTAATTTGACTATTCAATGTACCTAAGTACGAGTAAGAGTAGTGTACACCTAAATACTCCGTCCACATCTATACTGACTGTGTGAGCATTAGAGAAGTAGGTATGTTTAATTAGTTAATATGTTTATTTAGAACTTGGAGAACTTCCCGCTTAAACCCTAATTTGCTGGTGTTGAAAATATCAATGCCACTAAATATTTTATCATAGCTTCTATGCAACCGACTGACGAGTGAATTTTGGAATTTAGGGCATTGGATATTACAGGCACGTCGATTTTAAAATTTATAAAAGTACTAGCTTCCGCCAGCGGCTTCGCACGCGTTATTTGTCAATATAAAGTAGCCTATGATTGAATCCAGGTCGTAATCTATCAACACACAAAATTTCATCGAAATCGGTGAAGCCATTAGGACGTGATTGAGTAACAAACAAACATCCAAACTTTCAAATTTATAATATTAGTGTGAAATGTGATAATAATTTTTAAATAATTTTTTTAGGGTTATCGCACGGCTCAGTATCATCCATACCTCCTATATAAGCTATACGTATACAAACTCATCGTTTTGGTTTTACGTTCCTTCGTACAGTTAAGGTATCGAACACTATAAAATTACGATGGATACTTCCAAGTTGTGTTGTACTGTATTAAAAGCTTAAGTTAGATTGTTTTCTGATACAGAAGTCGCTAATATAGTTATGGTTTTACTAAGTGGTAAAATAGTTTAAGGCGACGAAGAAAAGTGTCTGTTTCCTGTCATTTTTAAAATGTGGTGAAATAATATATACATAAACACTTATTTTTGTACGATTCTGAGCTGGAACAAGCATATCCCTCACAAGATGTTAAGTGGTAAATACCTACGAGGTAAAACTTTATTATAGGCGATAGTTATCACATAAGTATAATAAAGTATTGTCTCGGCAACCATTGCCTATAACAGAGAATTGCCAGGTCACGCACCTTAGAAACGTGCCCAACGTACAATAAATGCCCTGAGTTCATCAACTTGAGGCATATGTAAAGCCGCGTGCGCTTGTTATTCCACCGGCAACCATACCCTTCAATTCGAAACACAGCAATGCTGCTTGGAGGCAGAAATGGGTATAATTCCGCTATCTGCATAAGCTTGTAAGCTGTTGTAAGCTATTGACACGAAGGAAGAAAAAGAAGTGATATATTGTTGAGGCTTTTTAAGTAAAAACGAAACATTAATTTCAAATAACGTTGGAATAACTATCTAATATTTCAATGTTTCATTTGCTTTTTAGCCGGTTATAGGCGAGCGAACGGTTGACTCCAACGAAGCGATTCGTTCACGGACGTAGCGATCCCTTGCGATGCCTGCTGAGTAGCAAATTAGTTGCTCACTTTACATTTTTTTGAGAAATTTAAAGGATTTTAGTCCGCTAGAAAACTAGTGATGGTTGCGAAGCTTGTCAACGTAACATTAACTTAAATTAATTCGCGCCTAGTACTAATGTTACACTTGCCGTGCTTCTTACAGAATATCCAGGTAGTAGGTACGTAAGTAAGTAGTTGGGACGAAGGGTATCTGCTAGAATTCCGGTGCGATGCTTCTCCGTCGTTAGGGGTGCCACTAGCTAAAAATAGTTTTTGAAGTGTAAACTTCTTTAGGCGCGTTGGGCATTTTTGAGTTGAGAAAAAAACCATTGAACTCGAAACACTGTTACTGACACCTCTGTATATAATTTGATTTTTGTTTAGTTTGTGGGGGGGGGGGGGGGGGATAAGAAAACTTTCTTAGTATTACTCGTGCGCGATAACTTGGGACCTGCTAGGAATGCGACTCCCCGACCGCTTCCCCTGCACTTCCCCGATGGCGCCCGTATTGTACCGTTCGCATCACTATTTTTTACTAGGGTTTTTAGTCTCGTACTGGCCTACGTCACGTAACGACGCGCTCTGGAATTCTTTTAGTTTTCGTTTGTGTTATTGTTTTGTTGTCTGGAAAAAAGAAGTCAACCATGTGGACAGGCTTCGACAAAAGTATTGGGACGATGACCCAATTAATTGTAAATTTATCGGATACCTCTTCGTCAAGTGGTTATAGTGAGACTGAGGACGAAGAACAACCTCTAGAAGGCATAAATCCACTAAGTAGTGACGAAGATGAGATAATGTAAATAATAGATAAAATAAATGTATAAACTTAAACATTGTATTTTTATTTTATTCAAATAGTGTAAAAAAGATTAGATAAAAAGCAGCGTCCTCCCTGAGTAACATAATAAATTAGGTTAAAAAAAACAAAGACGAAGCCGCGGGCGGCTGCTTGTTATGTTCGCTTTTTTGCGGGCGGTACAAACACGCCAATACGACGTCACCGCGCTCAGGTTCCAGCTTATCGCGCACGGGTAATAAATGTTCATGCTTATGCGACATCCATCATGATCATTTTGCAATATCCAATTTTTTTTGTTTGTGGAGGGGCAAAAGACAACTTTAATAAAAAATAGCGATAATCATAAATTTTAAAACTAAAAATAAAGATAAACTCGCTGTTGCCACTTGTAGACCCCATAAAGTTAGTAAATCGTTTAAAGAGCAAGGTGTACAATTTTTTAGCAAACTACCAAGTGATGTATAAAAATTGACAATTATCAAATTTAAAAATATATTTAAACAAAACCTTAATAAAAAAGCCTACTATATATTATCGGATTATTTAGATGATAGCGAAACTTGGGATTGAAATTGCTTCAACTTGTTCAAAAATGTTACAATTTAGACGTAGTTTATTTTCTTTATTGTTGTGTGTATTCGAAAAGGATCATTAAAAAATAACCAGCCTTGTTTTCTTCTTTTCTTTACTGGCTTGGTCGCGAACAGGGAGTAAAATTGACGTTTCAAAGTGATCCTTGTGATTTTAACTAATAAAAAAAAATTACTTTGACTTTTTCTTAGTAAATTTTCATGTTTATGCGACATCTATCATGGTCATTTTGCAACATTCAAATTTTTTTTGAAGTAAAAACTTCTTTAGGTGCGTTGAGCATTCTTTGAGATGGAAAAAAAAACCATTGATCTCGTGACAAGACTCAAAGAAATATCGTGTCGTGATGGTTTAAAAAAATATTTCCTGACGATTCAAAAATACACAGGTAATTGTTGAAGTTTTCACTTCCGTCGGCACTCCCGGAGTGCCACTTTTTTATCAAATCTCTCTCGTCCTACTGCTGGGCAAAGGTCTCCTCCAAGTGCTTGCAACCATATTCCCATATATTTCATTAACAAATAAAATAAAAAATCGCGTCCGCATCGGTCTATCCGTTGGAGAACCACGATGCCACATACATACAGTTTTCGGGTGGAGACCTCACACTGGAAAGCGCAGCGTAGGACGGCTCCCCACTACATTGAAAGACGACCTGATAAAGGTTGCTGGGAGCCGTTGGGTGCAGATCACAAAAGCTCGGTTGCTCTGGAAATGTATGGGAAAGTAGGTTTAGTAGTGCATGTCTGGTAGGTGATTTGATGGTAACTACTCACTAAAGATATTTTTTGTGCACCGGAAGTGAGACAACCCTACCTTGCACTTATCTCGTACACAGTGCAGTTGTACACAACTACCCCCTCTAAATACCCCTAACTATCGTTATACATAACCTTCATATAAAAAGGTTTAGAAAGGTACTGTAAAGTGTTAACATATTACTCCTAACACACCTATTTCTGGCGCCAAGTAACATTGCTGTGTTTCGGTTTAAAGGGTATGATTGCCGTTAAAATTTCAGGCACATGATGCTTTACACCTGTATATTACTCGTGCGCGATAACTTGGGACCTACTAGGAATGCGACTCCCCGACCGCTTCCCCTGCACTTCCCCGATGGCGCCCGTATTGTACCGTTCGCATCACTATTTTTTACTAGGGTTTTTAGTCTCGTACTGGCCTACGTCACGTAACGACGCGCTCCGGAATTCTTTTAGTTTTCGTTTGTGTTATTGTTTTGTTGTTGTAGTTTATGTTGTTATAGTTTGTGTCATTGTTTTGTTGTAGTTTTTGTTGTTATAGTAAATGTTGTAAATTTATCGGATACCTCTTCGTCAAGTGATTATAGTGAGACTGAGGACGAAGAACAACCTTTAGAAGGCATAAATCCACTAAGTAGTGACGAAGATCAGATCATGTAAATAATAGATAAAATAAATGTATAAACTTAAACATTGTATTCTTATTTTATTCAAATAGTGTAAAAAAGATTAGATAAAAAGCAGCGTCCTCCCTGAGTAACATAATAAATTAGGTTAAAAAAACAAAGACGAAGCCGCGGGCGGCTGCTTGTTATGTTCGCTTTTTTGCGGGCGGTACAAACACGCCAATATGACGTCACCTCGCTCAGGTCCCAACTTATCGCGCACGGGTAATACCTCAATTTGATGGACGCAAGGCAGTGCAACGTAGGGCATATTTGTAAGGAGCGTGATCTGCGAGGCAATTATCTATTATCGGCGATGGTTACCGGTTAACATCAGGTAAGCCTTAAGCTTCTTCTATCTCTATGTAGCATAAAAAAAAACACATAAATATGTAATCGACTTCAGAAAATCGACAAAATGTACAGTTGCAAATTGAAGAGTTTGATGATTTTCTCTTGGATTCCATCATCAGATCTTGACCAAATATATATGAGACCATCACCTCTGAGGTACCACCTTTCAAATAAAAAAGGGTCATTGAGATCGAATTAAAAAATCAGCCAAGTGCGAGTCAAACTCGCGCACGATAGGTTCCGTACCATTATTTATAAAAACGGCAAAAAAATCAAGTTTGTTGATGCTGATAGTGGATGGGAGCCCCCCATAAATATTTGTTTTATTTTAATTTAATTATTTATTTTTAAATCAAATATATAACTAAATATTCTGTGAATATTTAAAGCGTCTACCTGTTACCGTTATCAATATCGAGCAAAAACGAGCAAAAAAATCATGTTTGTATGGGAGCCCCCCTTAAATATTTATTTTATTCTGTTTTTAGTATTTGTTGATATAGCGGCAACAGACATACATTATCTGTGAAAAATTCAACTGTCTAACTACCACGATTCATGAGATACAGCTTGGTGACAGACAGACAGACAGCGGAGTCTTAGAAACAGTGTTTGTGCTCCGCCCACTGCCACTTCAGCTTGCTGATCCTTTGAATCTACGAATCTTCTCATTTCTAATTCGATTCCAGTTTGAGGCTAGATAGCGTTGTGTGAAATGTCCAGCAATATTTATTTATATATTTATCTAGTAGATAAGTAAGATACCATTAGTAATTTTTGGTGTTTTAGGAGTGTTGATTACGATTTTTAGGAATACGTTGATTCGACGTTTGGTTTATCTATACTATGGTATATATATACTAATAAAGAAAGAAAATATTTGTATGTTTGTAACGAATAAACTCAAAAAATACTGGTCCAATTTCAAAAATTCTTTCACCATTAGAATGCTGCATTATCCCCGAGTAACATAGGTTATATTTATTACTAGAAAAAAATAGGGTTCTCTACTAAAATTTCAATAATGTTACCCTAGGTGTAAAAAGTTTGCCATAAAAAAATGTTTTAAAAATATATGTCCACCTGTGCAAAGCCGGGACGTGTCACTGGTGTTTAATATGTATACAGAAAACAGGGCTGTAAAAATAATACCGCGTTAAAAATTAAAAGATAAGGGATGGCGGGTGATTCTGTTTACAAAATTAAATTCAAGTAATCTGTCTCAACACTAGTTTAAATCTCATTACCTACTTAAAACATGCCATTCACAAACTTGAAAGGACAAAGTAAGCGAGCGTAACTTAACCGTGTAACTAACATACTAACTGTTTGGTGAGCTGTGGTGTAACTTATAAATAGTGGTGGCGGCAAGCTAGAGTTTCAGATTTCCGTATTTATTGAATAGAGTAAGTTTATATAACACAAAACACACAGAAAGGACAAAATAACAAATATAAAACAATCAGAGGAGTATACTCGTTAAGTACAGCCTCTGGATTAACCACACCCGCCGTACGGCCAGCGTTTTAAGGGTACAATAATATCTTTTCACACCACTTGCTCGACAATGACAAATTATATATCATGTAAAACTCAACGAAATCAGGTGATTAAATCCCTACGGCTGAGCCGGGAGTAAAGTTGAATCTAATCTGTAATAAAATTAGAACCGAAGAGATCCACACAAACA
This sequence comes from Philereme vetulata, assembly GCA_918857605.2. Lineage (NCBI taxonomy): Eukaryota > Metazoa > Arthropoda > Insecta > Lepidoptera > Geometridae > Philereme > Philereme vetulata. Next base: position 1,829,045 of record OU975425.1, read on the forward strand.
CTTATTCATAATATGGTTTTTATTGTCTCGCAGAAAGTGTGAAAAGTAGAGATATAGCTACTTTCCTCGTGAATAAAGTTGTCTCCATCTTGGGCGTGCTTATATCCCTCTCTGCACTCAGGATTCTAGTAATTCCCTCGCTCCGCTCGTAAGTTAACTCTAAAATCCTTCGTTACGTTCGGGATTCAATATAGCGCCCGTGACGCAAGACACTGCTTTATCTCCTCGTTTAATAATCTACTATTAGGATGCTGCTGCGTCTGCCCTGCCTTTGCACCGCATCAGCTATGTTCGCGAAGGCGCGCATGGACGACGCACATGCGGTGAAGCGAAAAAAGTCGCCTATCTACTCCAGCGTGCGCGAGACACTAGCAAGCAACACTATCTTAAAGATGATTATATCGCGCCTGGACAGCCCAATCCAAGAAAAGTGGATGCAGATTTTGATGGTCTTCATTTATTATACATTATTTGATATAATTTATAATATACCATGTATCTAGTTGTAAGTTTTGATTGATTGATTGAAAATTCTTTATTGCACAAAATATATAAATCTGTACATAGGCGAACTTAATGCTAGCAAGCATTCTCTTCCAGTTAACCTTTGCGTAGTGTTGAAAAAAATATTTTTGTAGGTAGTGCATGACATAATGTAGCAGGAAAAATTTTATAATAAAAAATAAGACTAAGATATATTGAGAATACGAACGACAGCATCAAATATATATAGTATTTTCAATAAACGTACTTTCTAATATTACACATCAATAAACTATCTCTCTTCCCAGCTATGTATCCCAAATGGTGGTGGAGTCAGCTTTCCTGGTCGTTCTTCTCCACTTCGCTCTATCCTCGATGTCGTCATCAGAAACTTGGCACTCTCTCATGTCTTTTGACACTACATCTCTCCACCTTGTCTTGGGTCTACCTCTAGATCTTCGACCGGGGATGGAAAGTTGTAGTGCCAAATTCCCTACGTAGTCAGGTGGCCTCCTCTTCACGTGACCGTACCATCGCAGCCGACTCTTCTGCATCTTGTCAGCGATGTCGCGCACCCCCAGGCTTCCTTGCACCTACTCGTTACGGATTTTATCGATCCTGGTGACGCCGCCCATCCACCTCAGCATCTTCATTTCGGTGACTTGGATGGTATGTATGTTCTTCTGCGTTACGGCCCAAGTTTCGCTTCCATACGTTAAGACTGGTCCTATGATAGTCTTATAAATAAGACCTTTAAGTTTTACTGGCATTCTTTTGTCGCTGGGGACACCGGTTATTTCTCGCCATTTTAGCCATGCTGCGGCTTTTCAGTGCTGAATATTACATTCCACGAGTTATGCATCATACTACCCAGATAAACAAGGTGACCAATTGCCCATCGATGTTGATCGGGCTATAACACATCAATAAACACTACTTGAAAATAATAGATAAACTAATAAATATGGTAGTTACAATAAAACTAAATAAACTATAAGATATAAAGTTAACAGAGTGGATAAATGACAGAACATCTACAGGACACCACTCATTTTGTAGGGTTCATGAGAGTGAGGTAGTGCTTGCACACTTTGGATCTGAAAACTTCAATGGAGGAAACATGCCGAACCTCGTGCGAAATACTATTCCATAGTCGGATAGCAGTAATGGTGAAAGAGTTAAAATAGCAGGTTGTATTGTGTTGAGGAGTCATTAACTGGACATTTTGTGTGGAACGTACAAGACGGTCTACAGCATACAGAGTAGAAAACCGCTCTTAGGGGTAGTTAGGTTATTTGGGGTCATGTAGGATGTTATAAAGTAATAATAATCCTCCTAGCCGATTTCGGCTACAGAGACTTGACTTTGTGATTATTGGCCTAGGTGTTTAGCCTGTATGTGGCTGATGTACCCTATTTTTGCGCTAAAAGTCCGGTTACAATGAACACAAGTTAAGGCGCCATTAATGTAGTTGTAATTGATATTAGCCGGCGGTCGACTTTTAAGCTGATCTCGTTTTAAGTCTAGTTCTTGCCTCCTTTCTTCTTCAAACTCGTACACTTTGTCCTGAACATGACGCCTCCATTCAGGTCGTTTTTCAGCGAGAGCCTCCCAGCGCGACGGATCGATACAACACCTCTTCATGTGCCTCTTCTGTACGTCTTTGAAACGTAGGAACTGACCTCCGCGTTTCCGCTTACCATGTTCTAGTTCACAGAAGAAAATGCGTTTCGCCCTTCGCTCATCAGACATCCGAGACAGGTGCCCGCACCAACGCAGCTGACGCCGCATCAAATATGCCTCTATGCCACAGACATTAGCCCGTCGTAGAACATCGGTATTACGGACCCGATCCGACCACTTGATGTTAAGAATGTCGCGGAGGCATTTCAGATGGAATCTGTCTAACGTGCGTATTTGTCTGCGATACAGGCACCATGTCTCCGACGAGTACAAGATGTTAGGAAGTACAATAGCCATATACACCTTAATCTTGGTACTCAATTTGATGTTATGGGAGCGAAATACCTGGACTCGTAGTTTACCAAAAGCAGCCATAGCGGAGCCAAGTCTGCTGTTGATCTCCGAGTCAAGGTCGCATTTTGTTGTTATGCTGCTTCCCAGATATCTGAATGTATCGACCTGTTTTATGGGCTTTCCATCGATTTGCAGATTCAGTGGAGCTTGGTTAACAGTGTCCATGGCCATCACCTCTGTCTTTGTAATATTAATTTTGAGGCCAAATCTACAGCACGCAGCGTCAAGCCGAGTCATCAAGTCCTGGAGTCCCTCAGAAGATTCCGCAACGAAACATAGGTCATCAGCATACATCAATTCGGTAATGAGGTCATACGATACCTTTGTGTGCGCTTTTAACCTAGCCAGGTTAAAGATACTGCCATCTGTGCGAAAACGTATGCGGATCCCTTCGGTGTTGGCTTGTAAAGTCTCCCTCACGACAACGGAAAAGTACAGAGCAAAAAGAGTGGGTGCTAATACACAGCCTTGTTTTACACCACAAGTGACAGGGAATTGCTCTGTCTGCTCACCATTGACGGTTACGCAACAAGTCATGTTGTCGTGAAGAAGTCTTATCAAGCGTATAAATTTGTCGGTGCAACCAAGTTTCGAAAGCACAATCCACAAAGCTTCGCGAGGTACACTGTCAAAAGCTTTCTCCAGATCAACAAAACAGAGAAACAGAGGTTGACACTGTTCCCTGCTTTTCTCTTGCAGTTGTCTAAGAGAGAATATGGCCTCGCATGTGCCGCGATTGGGTCTAAACCCAAATTGCGTTTCAGGCAATATACTTTCAGAGAGCTCCATAAGACGATTTAAGAGTACTCTGGCAAAAGTTTTTCCTGGAGTAGACAGAAGTGATATACCCCTATAAGAGTTGCAAACAGATCGATCACCTTTATTTTTATACAAAGAGCAAATTAGTGATACGCCAAAACTAGGAGGAACGAACTCCATTTCCCACATGCGCTGGAAAAATTGCCAAATCTTGTAGTGCAACTCATCTCCGCCATATTTTAATAGTTCTCCTGGTATGTTATCGATGCCGACAGCCTTATTGTTTTTCTGCGCTTTGATGGCGATGATAACTTCCTCAAGAGAAGGAGGCTGGTCCAGATCTACGGCTTGTGGTAAGGCAGGAAGTGATGCTAAATAGTTTATGTCAGCAGAACGATCCACATTGAGTAAGCTGTTATAGTGTTCTGCCCAGCGAGTAAGAACTTCTCCTTTGCTTACCAGGAGGGTACCTGAAAGTGATTTCAGTGGTACGTTTACTCGATGTGGACTTCCTACTAACTTTTTAATCTCGTTAAAGAAATCGCCGAGTCTATTCGAATCAGCAAGCCACTGAATATAGCGAACCTTGTTCAGCCACCACTCATCTTTTGCGTTTCGAGTTAGTCTCCTTATTTGGCTCGTACTCTCCTTTATTTTTTCAGAAGCAGTTGTCTGATTTCCCTTTCGAAGGAGCTGGCGGTGTTTTTCTAGGGCGACTGTCAATGTATTATCGTTTTCGTCAAACCAGTCTTCACAGACACGAGGTTTTTGGCCTAAGATCTCAGTAGCCGCATTGATGGTATTTGTAGTTAACAGTTTCCAGCCCTCGTCTAACTGTTCATCTTCGGGGTGTATGCCTGCTGTAAAGGTATTGACAGCTTCCCTGTAATTTGCCAATATTTCAGCAGACTCTAGCTTTTTCAGATGAAGACAGTTAGGCTTAGCCCTGCGAGGTCTACGGCAAGGGCTAAGACGCAAAAATAGTTTTGTAACAACAAGTCGGTGATCCGACCAACAGTTTGCGCCCCTCATTACTCTCGTTACTTTGACATCCGCTATATCCCGTTGACGGACTATAGCATAATCAATAAGATGCCAATGCTTGGACCTTGGGTGCATCCAGGTAGTTTTGTATTTATTTGGGAGTCTAAACATGGTATTGGTAATACCCAGATGAAATTGGGAACAGAGGCTTAGTAACAGTTGCCCATTACTGTTCATGTTACCAATGCCATGTCGCCCTATCACCCGAGGCCAAGCTTCAAAATCACGTCCGACGCGAGCATTAAAGTCGCCAAGAAGCAAAACTTTCTCACAGCGCCGGATTTTAGTCAGCACTTCTGACACTTCCTCATAAAATTTGTCCTTGACGTCATCACTTTTGTCGAGTGTTGGCGAATATACGCTGATAACATTTAAGTATTTATTGTTTCGAAGATGGAAACGTAAGGACATGACACGATCAGAGATAGCAACTGGATGTTCTTCCAACTTGGAGGCTAAAGCAGTTTTAATAGCAAAGCCTACTCCTGACCGTCTAGGCTCAGAAGCTGGTGTGCCTTTCCAGAAGAAAGTGTACCCACCACCACGTTCAACAAGCTCACCTTCGTCAGCTAGATGTGTTTCGCTGAGAGCGGCTATGTCGACGTCATAGCGTTTGAGCTCGCGAGCCACAATGGCGGTTTTACGTTCTGGGCAGAGGTTGTTGGGTCGGTCTAAAAGAGTACGTACATTCCACGCACCAAAAGTCATATTCATCTGCATGTTTTTAGATTTATTCTTATTGCGAGGAATGAGCGTTTGTTTGGGGCACCTTTTCTAGCCCCCTCCCCGGCTGAGCGAGGAAGCAGTGCCTCTCTAAATAAAGCTGCTTTGTCTCAAAGAGTGCTGCCGAACCACACTGTCACCCCGATGCAGTGCTAGAGCGACCACTCTCCTCTCCTTAGGCCACCCGTGTCCAGGTATTAGACCAAGCCCAGGACTTTTTTAAACTCGGAATGACAAAGCCAAGTCAGATGCGCAGGATATATTAAGTTGCATAAGTGTGCGCGCCGTACACAGATGCACCCTCTCCTCCTTACTCCCCTTGACCCAGTGGAACGGAGAACCGCTACGACTGGAAGGGAACAGGACGCAGTATCTGGCAACGATAAAAACTCCTATCGCTACCTTCAGGCCTTCTACAGTTGCCTGGTTGCCTCGCCACTTGAGGTGGATTGCGTTGACGCCGAAGCAACGAGCACTAGCACGGGGAGTGACCGTGCCGACTCGAGGGCCGAAACACGCCGTTGCTACAACAAAGTGTTTCGGCACTCGAGCCCCCCTCTACCAGCCTAGGTTCCTAAGGTGTGGCCGCTGCATGCTATAGCGGCGACCACTAACGACGATCGAATGCGTGCCGCGCGATCTGAGGAGCCTTTTATAGGCGATGTTGCCTCGACCACTAACGACGATCGAATCTTCGTATATTCAACGGGCAGCGTAACGACGCCCCAGAGAGGTCCGCACTGTACGACGGCTCGAGCACGACTAAATGTTATAAAGTAGACATTGTATAAGTACATACCGCCGCTCTCTGACCTCGAGCCACTGTATTTGAGCGCGGAAAGCAGACACATGATCATATTTCTTCAAACCATGGATGAAACGTATGCAAAGGTTTTGCAAACGCTCCAGCTTGTTCAAATAATCTTCTGTAGCATCGGAATAAGCGACATCGGCGTAGTCGAGAATGGGAAAAAGCAGTGCGTTCACCAGTGTCCTCCTTGCAGATTGAGACAGAAAGTTTTTCATCAAGTTCAGGGAATGCATGCTTCCATACAGTCTCTTACTAACCTGAAGAATGTGACGGTCTCATGATAGGTCGTTAGTGATATACAGACCCAGGTTTTTTACCTCTGTGCAGTATTGTAAGGGAGAACTAGTGTATCTGACTGTTAAAAAAGTGAAGTTATAAATATGATTAGTTAATTTAAGTGTGGTATGCATAACGTGGCCATACGTCCTGCTTTGGGCGGGATAGTCCCGCTTTCAGACTGTCTGTCCCGCTGTCCCCAACGAGAGCAAAAATGTCCCGCTTTCGCAAACAGACCAATACCTATATCTATATTGTATTCACTATACGCGGGCGGCAGCGGAGCGGCGGGGCGCGGTGAAGAAAAGAGAGCGAGTGAAGCGTGAGTAAGAGCAGGATGGATGGCTTCCGCCCGACTCAACTCCGCGGACAATCACGCACGGTGCGAGTCGAGCGAGAGCAAGTGTTCGGAGCGCACGCATTGTTATTGTAACATCACAAAAATGTCTAAACGCAAGTGTACCTTCAATATTACTTTGCAAACGAAGTATCCATTTATTAAACAAAGAAGCGGCGGTGTAGCAACAGACGTTACGTGTGAAAAGTGTCGTACTGATTTTAGTGTTGGACATGGGGGTGCCAGCGATATCGAGAAACATTTAAAATCGGAAAAACATAAGCTTTCCGATCAAACTGCTGCTTCAAGCTCGTCAATGCTTAGTTTTTTTAAAAGAACCGATTTGCCAACTTCCAAAGATTTGGATACAGCTGCAGCGGAAGGTGCGTGGGCGTATCACACAGTGCAAGAAAATCACAGCTTTCGCTCAAATGACAGTGCTTCTAATTTGATATAAACTTGTTTTGAGCAAAAATTTAAATGTGCCCGTACAAAATCTCAGGCTATTGTTGTTAACGTGCTGGCACCGATGGCAACAAATGAATTGACAGAGCACCTTCGCGAAGCCCATTGCATAAGCTTACTAACGGATGCGTCAAACCATGGCTCGATAAAATTATTCCCAGTTATAATCCGCTATTTTGTACCCCACGAAGGCGTGAAAGTCAAGATTTTAGAGTTTTGAGAGAAACCCGGCGAAACCTCTGATATAATTGTCGATTAACTAAAGGAAGTATTAACTTGCAATGATTTACGTAAAAAAAATGTAGCATTCTGCGGAGATAATACAAACTACAACTTTGGAGTAAAAAATAAAAAAGGGAGTAATAATGTTTACGCGAAATTGAATCAATCACTCGGAAGACAACTCATTGGAATTGGATGTGGAGCCCACATAGTACACAATGCAGTGAAAACAGCCGCAGATTGTCTCCCAGTTAATTTTGAATGCATAATCGTGAAAATTTATTCATTCTTCTACATCTATAGTGTGCGAGTAGAAGCTCTAAAAGATTTTTGTGAATCCACTGACACAGAATATAAGAAACTGCTGGGCTACAGTAAAACAACGTGGCTTGCGTTGATGCCAGCGCTTGAAAGAGTTTTAAAAATGTATCAGCCTTTGAAAGCCTATTTTCTCAGCATCGATAAATGCCCAAATATATTAAAATCATTTTTTGAAAACCCCAGCTCCGAACTGTGGTTATATTTTATGCACGCACAGTCGGCGACCTTTCATCAAGTTGTGTTGAAGATCGAAGGACAAAACGTGTCTGCAATAGAGTCTGCCAAGGAAATTAATCGTCTCCGAGACAATTTGGCACTTAAGGAAAGTTCGATTTTCCTTCCACACACCGTCCGTAATCTACTACAAGACACTGATATTGCTGATCAGCAGAATGTTAAGACTGCGGCGGCTGAATTTTACAAAACAAGTAAAGAATACTTGGAGCAGTGGTGTCAATTTAATAACGAAATACAAATTTTTGAATGGGCAAATTTGACAAGTTTACCTACGTGGGAAGAAGTGCAAACTGTGGTGGATTTACTGATCACACAAGGGTTTCTCACTAACAGCCAAGATACGAATGTTTTCGACGAGTTTTCGCTTTTTTCCAGCTACGTCACAAATGAAAAAATCGCAAGCTGGAATGCTGAGAATGTTACTGCTGAAGACCGTTGGGTGAAATTGTTCAAACACTTTCATGCAAACAATCTCAACTTTGCAAACTTTCGAATAATTACTGAGTATATTCTATGTCTGCCTGGAAGCAACGCACCTGTCGAACCAGTGGTTTCGATAATGAATAAAATATTGACAAGTGAGAAAACACAACTAAGTGTCGCTGTATTGGAAGCTATTCTCATTACCAAGACTAACATAAATAAGTCATGTAATCAGCTCCATTCATACTTAAAAACAAGACCCGATATCATGAAAAATATTTGCTCCTCCGACAAATATAAGACAACTGCCTAGAAGTAAGATTATTTTTGAATAAAATGAAGTAAAGTAAATACCAGCTTTTTTTCTCCTCAACTCACGCAAGCGTCCCGCTTTGACAAAAAAAAATAAATGGTCACGTTAGGTATACAATAAAGCGTTTTCTATTATATTCGATATCTATTATATAATAACACTAGTGGTCCCGCCGAACTTCGTATCGGCTTGACATGCATAGGTATAACGCGGGCTGCCAATATAAGTCACCCTGGTAGAATTGTCAATTATTGTCCCCGGCCATCATTATGTATGAGAAAATGAATGACTTCCACAAATAATTCAATACCAAAATTAGCCAAATCGCTCCACCCGTTCTCGAGTTTTAGCGAGACTAACGAACAGCAATTAATTTTTATATATATAGATAATATATCTCGGGATAACTCCTACCGAAGCATCTGTTTCAAACGATATTCATTATTTTTACATCCTCTTTGACGATATTTGCAGCACGCATTCTGTCAATTCTATGTCAAACGTCATAAGGTTACATTATAAAAGCGCTAAGGTTAGATTATAAATAATTTTATATGGTGGTTAAGTATTCTTAAATTTTCAAATTTTGCGCGCAATTTACTCAATTTTTTCTTTCATAAGAACCTTCTCCTGACAACAGGAAATACAACAAAAAATAATTGGCCAAATTGGTCTAGGCGTTGTTAAGTTATGCGCTTACCAACTCATTTTGCGATTCATTTTTATAATATAGATTTATAATTTAATTAATGTATGTAAATAATTGTGTGGTTGTTTTTTGGTAATTTTAATTTTGTGTTAGATGTTAATTGTGATTTCTACCTGAAATAAATGATTTAATAATTATAATATGTTATAACAGCTGTTGGTTTTTCTACAAACAAATTATATTAGAGTATTATGTATTTAGTTATTTATATTTTCGTATTTTTTTAGTATTTTAGTACGTTTTATTGATTAAATAGAATTGCAGGTTAACAATTTATTTACGCAAGCCTATAAATATGAACAACGCAAACTTCTGTAGGAAAATCTTTCCTACAGAAGTTTGCGTAAGGCGTGCACGTAGAAATCGTTAGGTGTGTGGCTTCCATAATAATACAGGGTATGGGTGCCGGTGAAATTACAGGCACATGAGGCTTTACACCTGTATGCCTCAAGTAAATGAACGCAGAGCAGTGCATAGGGCACGTTTCTAGAGCGTGACCTACGAGGCGATACCTACTTAACTGGGCCATTCGCTTGGTTTAGACCAAGCGAATAGCTCTAGATTGCATGTAAAAAACTCATTCTTATTTCCATTTTCCCTAAGTATCATAAAACTTCCGTATCCGTAACAATTATGCTACTTGCATATAGACTAATGGGGCATGCAAGCCACCAAAGAGCGCACCAAAGGGTAGAACAACAACAGTAGCTTTCAGGGTTAAACGCCTATCCCACTATAGTCGCTGTGGTCATCATCAAGGCATAATCATCATCATGCTACTTTTCCACAAAATTCGTTTCTATTTATAACACACTAATATCTATCGTCAAAACTGAAATGCACTTTCCGTATCTAATATTTTCCGTATCCGTAACATAAGTCTTGCATGTCCACTAAATGCAGCCTTATTTATAAACAGAAGCTTACGTACACAGAGCTAAGACGTTCCTTTGATTAACTTTGCCTGTAGTTTGCAGTCAAATTTATGACGTAGGTTTCAGGGGCGTTACATTTGGAAATTATGGGCGGGTATTTGTATCATTAGCTTTTTCTAGAAGATTGTAAAGCCTACGTTTAGCAGCGGACGTCGTATGGCTGATTATGATGGTGATAATTACCACCCCAAAACAATTCAAATTCACTTTTTAAAAAGTAAATTTTTTAACAACATAAGGACGGAAAGCGACTCCGAGGAAGGCCTAAAAGTCTTCCAAAGAGACTGGCGGGATATGGCTCTAGACCGTGATAAGTGGAAGGAAGAGGGGGACGCCTTTGCCCAGCAGTGGGACAGTATGGGCTAGTAAAAAAAAATCACAAAATGTTAAACCTCCTGACCTCATTTTGATTCTGGAGTTAAAAACTGACATCGTTAAGAACCACCTCAGTTAAAACTATCTTTGTTTTAAAAAAACCGTTTCCGAATAGTATAACACCCTTTATTTTGCATCAGGGTTTATAAATTGAATAATACTTTATTGTGAATTTTCTAGTAACAGTAGCCGTGAACAAGAAAGTAATACAGAGTGACCAAGAAAAACACAGTAACGAAAATTTTCTTTGTTTGTGAATTATTAGAAACTACTGGATTTTCCTACCGATTGTGATTTATACCTCTTTATTGGAAACTCCATCAATTTGTTAGAACAATAGCATGTTTAACATAATTGGTACAAGTTACTGCAGTTAACTGTTTTCTAGCTATAGATCAGGAGCTAGCGTTATTTTTTATAAAATAAATTTTATTTTATAATCAAAAGTGTTACGCCGAGGCTGTTACAGAATAAGTAATAGTAAAGCAATAGTCGGTTTCTCAAAGTTATACCTACTGTGTCACAGAATAGGTAATGCTTGGTAAGGAATATACCTACATGCTACGTTTTTACCTACAGTGGCACAGAATAAGAAATAGTAGTCAGTCAAAGTACCTACACTTTTCTAATTAACAGTGGAACTATCGAGAACGTTCGATAGAGATGTACTAGGCGCGGTATAAATAGCGCGTAGAGACGCCCGAATGGTCAGTCTGAATTTGGCTATACGTGCGAACATTACGGTGACTTTTAGTGGTTCACTGAGCAACAGTGCTGTGAATTAGTGTGTTGTGATAAAATTCGAGTATTTATCATTTCAGTCTTGAATAAAAGTGTTATTTTGGTTAGATTGATTTTCATTATTTTATCCCGAACCCTCAGCTCGTAACAAAAGTTTACAGCATTTCCTTTTAATTATTCATTTTATAACATAGATAAATTTACAGCACAGCTACTTACCATCTTTTTTGACTAACTAGTGGTTCGCCCCGAACGTGCCACGAAATGCACAACCAAACTATTTGACCCACAGTTTCATATAAAGTACAAGTAACAGGAGTTCATGTAATTTGGTTATTCTTTTTATGAGATCTCGCAAGTCTCTAAAAATACCCAAAACAATATTATTCATAAAATATTATTCAGGTACTTGACCTACAGTTTCATTCAAGTTACAAGTAACGGGAGTTCATACACATTGGTTACTCCTTTTAGGGGTAGAAATTGCAGTTATTCTGCATTTTAGACTTTTCCCTATATTTGTGTCACTAAAGCTGCTCAAATACCAAATTTCAGCACTGTGGGGTCACTGGTGTACCCTGTGAATTTCGTCAAAGTTCAGTTTTAATTCCGGCTAATTACTCAAAAACCACAAAGATAACTAAACGTAAAAACAGGATCCAAATGTACTAATGAAGACCTTTCATTTTACGTCCCACTTGACCTAATAGTCTCATTTTGATTTTTTTTACCCCTCTCGAAGCCCAATATCTGAACCCCTCCTACACATTTTTAGCTCATTTCAGGTTAGGTCACATCAGGATTGTGTCATCACTATTTACCGATATATAAAATTTCACAATAACCTGATTAAAACTTCGAAAGTTATCCTCGGACAAACAAACATAGATTCATACATACAACGCCGAATCTTCCAAATTAAGTTGGAGATCTCGCTTTGCTTGACTAATGACAACAGGTGGGGGAGGGGAGACAGAGGATATGTCACATATAAGATCGCATTAGTGCGACAGGGATAGAAAGCCACTGTGTATTTGAACTGATATTAGAACTAAATAACAAATAATTAAGGCCGAATAGATACGAATAGTAGAGTTCCTTGTGAAAGGGCTCACCCTGGGAAGTACTACCACCATACCTATTTCTGCCACCAAGCAGCATTACTGTTTCTGTTTGAAGGGTTGCCGGTGAAATTACAGGCACATGAGGCTTTACACCTGTATGCCTCAAGTTGATGGACGCAGGGCAGTGCAATTTAGGGCACATTTATAAGGTGGCACCTACGAGGCAGTTCTCTGTTATAGGTGATGCTTACCACTTAACATCAGGTGGGCCATAAGGTTGTTCCATCTCTAAGTAGAATAGAAAAAACCTTTTGATATAAATCACTGATTTCAGTAAAAAATCCCGTATACCAGCATTTAGGCTCCCAAAAATGATCATTTCCCAAAAATGAATAACGTGAAATTCTGTTTTATATTTCAGAAAGAATAATCTCATTTTCAGAGTTATCCGTGCGAGCGAGCGCTCGCACGTTCTTGTTACCTATAAACATTTCATTCGCGCTGTGTCGAATTTTGTTACAACTGGATAGATCTTCGTCTTACCACAATCTCACCTGATGGTAAGCACTGATGTTGTCTAAGATGAAGCACGAAGATCCTATTCACTCTTACCTGATAGAGGCCCGGATTGTAGTCTTTACAAAAACAGACGACGCTAAAGTGTTCCATACGTAAGCTGTACGAGTTCATTTAAATTTATAACGATTACCATTCATCATCATCATAATATCAGCCGTAGGACGTCCACTGCTGGACAAAAGCCTCCCTCATTGATCTCCAGGAACTGCGGTTGAAAGTGGCCTGCATCCAACGCCGAGCTGCGGTTCTTACCAAGTCATCTACCCATCTTGTAGGTGGACGTCCTACGCTGCGCTTGCCGGTCCGTGGCCTCCACTCGAGAACCTTCCGGCCCCATCGGCCATCTATTCTGCGCGCTATATGGCCTGCCCATTGCCACTTCAACGTGCTAATATGTCGGGTTATGTCGGTGACTTGAGTTCTCCTACGAATCTCCTCATTTCTGATTCGATCCCGTAGAGAAACCCCGAGCATAGCCCTCTCCATAGCTCGTTGAGCGACTCTGAGCTTATTAATAAGGCCAATAGTGAAGGACCACGTCTCGGTTCCATATGTCATCACTGGTAACACACACTGATTGAAGACTTTCGTCTTAAGGCACTGAGGTATGTTGGACGTAAAGACGGTACGAAGTTTCCCAAACGCCGTTAATTACCAGGAATTAATCTATTCAAAACGAAGTTGACAAAATGTTTGACACACAATTGTTTATATGAAATTAATGAATATTTAACCCATTCTAGTCACTTTTAATTGACTTAATATGTACTATGACATTTGTTTTTATTTTGTATTGTATTGACATTTCTAATTTTATGTTCTTATTTATGTTTGTGTACTGATACTGACAATATTTTGTATGACATTAGACATTTAATTTAAATGTAATTTTTATAGTAATTCATATTTACACGGTTTTTATATTTTGACGACCTCCGTGGTGCAGTGTGCGAATAGCCGGCTGAGACGCAGGAGGTCGTGGGTTCGATTCCCGCCGCGGAACAAATTTTTGCATGATGTACAGATATTTATTCTGGGTTTGGTATTCTATCAGTTATCAGGTTCCCATATTACAAGCTGTGCCTAGTTTGGGGCTAGATAGCGCTGTGTGAAATGTCCAGCAGCAATATTTATACTTTTATTTATTTTTACACACCGTCTGTATGGTAGAATATATAAGGATCAACAAAATGTAACATCAAAACATATGTACCTACGAGTGTATTCTACCAAAGAAACGTTCTGATTTCTGGACAAAGTTGGCGTGAACGCGTTCTATTAGGTCACTTTGGCGCTGCTTGTGTCTTATCTCGCTCGATTAATAACAGATGTTCCGTATCGCAAGTGTATAGTAATAGATCACACAAATTGGAGAGTACATCAATCCTCATTTTCTTGATATACCTACCCTCATTGGCTGAGCGAAGTGACATAGCAATGTGACTGTCAACGGGTCCCTACGGGCCGACCAGTTCTCACGCGCCACTCTAAGTGCAAGCACCTACCAAATATCAAATAGTGTATAGCGCCGGCGGGTGGCTAACTGGTAGTTTTCGCGCGTTTTCCCTCAAGAGGACAACACAGCAACCACAGCAGCTTATGGATAGTGGAATTGCGGAGTTCCTAAGGGCATGCGACACGCAAGACGGAGTATACCAAGGTTAGTCGCTCTCGCATCGGCCTTTATTGATTTCCCGTACAACAGATAAAGTAAAAAAGTGGAAACAGTCTCGCGTAGTACATCAGTTGACCGAATAGCCTGGGAGCCAGCCACTGGACTCATAAAACAGGTTATTACGGAAACACTCAATCATAGGCATTGATTGATTTATTCATACTTCAAACGATTGTGTTATCGTATCAAGTTTTATTACTGTTTAGTTTGGATTTTTTTTATGTTATTTATATGTTTGATTGGATGGATAAAAAGATTTGTTGTTGAATAAAATCTATTCTAATACAAGCTTCCGTCAGCGGTTTCGCACGCGTGAATGACGACCGGTGCAGTAGGCGAGATGCAGGAGGTAGCGGGTTCGATTCCCGCCGCGGAACAAATGTTTGCATGATCTACAGATGTTTGTTCCGGGTCTGGTTTTTTCTCTATACATTATAATTAAGTATTTACAAAAAAAATATATGTAAGTATTCTATCAGTTATCTGGCTCCCATAAAACAAGCTCTGCTTAGTTTGGGGCTAGATAGCGCAGTGTGAAATATCCAGCAATGTTTATATTCATTTATTTAATGTATGAATGAATTATTTATTCGCATAAAAGGGTGTCCAGTAGTTTTTATTAGAATATTTGTCGTTACGCTAATTCAAATTATATTGGTAAGCGAATATTGGTAAAACATATTCAAAATGAATCTAGTTTTATCAATGAACAATAATAATTCAGGTATTTCAAAATATTCGTAAAAAACAAAGTTGGGCTAGTTACACCATTTAACTCAAGAACGGCTTGACCGATTTTGATGATATTAGATTTGTTGGATTTGTCTCCGCCCCTTATAGCAGAATAACTACCTATTTAAATAATGAAAAAATTCAAGCAAAAATCTCATTTTCTCATATATAGATGTAGCTAATGATGGCCGATTGACAATACATTGGCAGCCCGCGTCATATGCATGTCAAGGTGGTACGAAGTTCGGCGGGTCAGCTAGTCTATATATTATAAAATAAACTGGGGTTACTTACGCCATTTATAACTCAAGATCGGCTGAACCGAATTTGATGAATTTGAATTTGTTGGATTTGTCACTGCTCCGACTATCAGAATAAATATTAAAATATCGAAAAAAATCACGAAAAAATAAATGATAACGAAAATTCATTTACTCATACATAATGATGGCTAATTGACAATTCTACCTGGGCGACGTACATATTGACAACAAGCCCGCGTCATACGCATGTCATGTCAAGGCGGTATGAAGTTCAGCGGCTCAACTAGTTAGTAATACAAGGAAATTTTTAACATCATTTATCTACGAGACATACGGGGTAATACTTTGTTCATCATTTTGGTCCAGAACCCTGATAAAGGTTTATCATGGACATTGTATTTAATTTCATCAGTTATGAATAATCTTTAAACTTTAACAGAGATATAGGGTGGATCCTAACTCCAGCCTGGAGGCCATGTCTTCATGATGCAAGCGACAGAAGAGTGAGTCAACCTGCTAGAGACATAGTGTTGTGTGGTTGCTTGTACCGAGAACTACCGAAGAGAGCGTCATCATCATTATCAGTGATGATAATGATGATGACACAGCCTGTCATCACGCTGGGCCATCGTTGACGCAATCTCCGCCACCCCGTCCGTCTACTCGCGCGCAGAGGGCAGCAGCGCGCAGTTCGAGGCGAGACATTATTCGGAGCGGATCGCACTCACTCTGATGAAGGTTCACAAATTGAAGCGAAACATTGTCGGTCGAAACACCGATAAGACGGTGTTTGAATTGAAATCAATCACGAAAGTTTCTAAGTAAAATATGAATATCCTCTTTTATTTATAAATATAATTACAGATTTGCAGATTTTATTTTCTATTGTCAAATTTACTTACGGCCGTTAATCGCAATTATGGCATCGTTATCGAGTTAAAAATAGCTATCGACAGAGCATGAGGGATGAAAATTATTAATTTTTATCCTATCCAATTTAGCAAGATATCAGTGATAGGTATTATGGTTCGTTAAACCCAGTCCAATGGAACCGCAAATATCATTCGACGACCACCTTATCTGAGATATATTGCAGGTTAACAAAGCGCACCACAGAAGAACAGAACAGCTATTTCAGTCTCATTATATTTTTTTTATAAATCGACTAAGTTCAGAGCTCTTAAAAATTAAATAAATAAATAAATATACATAGTTTTGCCATAAATACTGTTACAAAGAAAAAAAATCTTTTTCTTGCAAATAACATTTATTACTTTTACAGTGTGTTAGTTTAATACATAAATATAAAACAATTTAAAATATAAAAAGCTTATTCGAAGTGGTCTCCATTGGCTGCAATACAGTCCTTCAAACGTTGAGGTCAGTTATCAATAGAACCACGCACTCTTTCCAAAAGAAAATTCTTCACTGCCAGTCGTATGGAGTGTTTTAGGGACTCCAAATTATCATGGTGTTTAGAGCAAGCTGTACTCTCTAAAACTGACCTTAAATCATAATCCCGCGGATTAAGATCGGAACTAGACGACGGCCAGTCTTCAGCTCTGATGAAGTCTGAAACGTTCGTTTCCAACTGTCGACTAATTGGGAAGCTTCCTTAGAGCTGTGAGCATAGATACAGTCATTTATTTTGTTAAAATGTTGCTTAATTGTAAAAAAAATCTCATCTGTAAACAACATTTTTCTGTGACCTCCCTTTGCGTACCGCTTCAGTAGATTTTTAGATTTTACCACCCTATTTGTTTTTAAATTATCAGTTAAGAAATGACCAGTACGTCTCTTATAGGCTGCAAGTTCAAAGTCATATTTTAAGATACGCGACATGGTTCTAGGTGCTCTCATGATCTTCATCTCCCGAGATAAAATCTTTTGCTTTCGGACAGGATTTCTTCGAATTATTTCCCTTACTGCTTTGACCGCCTTTTTCGTACGAACACTACGTGGACGGCCAGATCTTTTTCTCTCACAAAGAGAGCAGGTCTCATTGTATCTATTAATAGCCCGGTACACAAACATTTTATTAATACCA
The DNA here is from genome assembly GCA_918857605.2 of Philereme vetulata. Classification (NCBI taxonomy): domain Eukaryota; kingdom Metazoa; phylum Arthropoda; class Insecta; order Lepidoptera; family Geometridae; genus Philereme; species Philereme vetulata. The sequence continues at coordinate 1,846,616 of OU975425.1, forward strand.
AGCGTATGGAGAGTTTTAAAATTGCATTTGGCTCCATACTTACTTTGCGTAATGCTATCACAGCGATTCGGTTTTCTATAATACTCCACACCATTTTAATATCGTAAAATTTTGTACAATGTATTGGCGCCAAAATGAGAAAACACAATGAACAATCATATAAAAATGACAGATTCCAAATTCAAATGTAATTTTTTGTTTATTTTTATTTGTAACAATAAGACTAAGTATATTTCTGGACATTTCATATAGCGCTATCTAGCCCCAAACTAAGCAGAACTTGTATTATGGGAACCAGATAACTGATAGAATAATTATATACTTTTTTTTAAATACATACTTATAATATATAGAGAAACATCCAGAACCGGAACAAATATCTGTATATCATGCAATCATTTGTTCCGCGGCGGGAATCGTACCCGCTACCTCCTGCGTCTCAGCCGCCTATTCGCCCACTACGCCACGGAGGTCGTCAATTGAAAGTAAAAAATGCATAAATGTCTATCCTAGAGGCAATAACGGGTTTAAGTATTCTAGTTTTACAAATAATGACGATAATCACCCAAATATGCAAGTAGTTACAATATTAACAAGTGGTTCGCCTTGAACTGAGATCTCGCGTAATCTTTGACTATTTTGAATAGTGTCACGACATTAATAACCCAATTACTTTAACTTACTTACTAATAACCTAATTACAGTTTCATTCAAATTACAGGTAACGGGAGTTCATGTTAATTGGTTAAATTATTTGGGGTACAAATTGCAGTCATTCTGGATTTTAGACTTTTGCATATATTTGTGTCACTAAAGCTACACGAATACTAAATTTCAGCACTGTGGGGTCACTGGTGTACCTACCCTGTGAATTATGTCAAAGTTTTTATTATGACTATAAGCTCAATAACTGCAAAGACTAAACTAAAAATAAAAACGGTGTCGAAATGTACTAATGAAGACCTTGATGTTGGGCCTTAAGCTTGTTCCATCTCCATGTAGCATACAAAAACTTAGTGATAATGTTGTTAATAGGTGTGCTTAAGATATCTACATAAATGTAGGATCTGAAATCATCATCATCACCTTACCAGCAGCAGGACGTCCACTGCTGAACATAGACCTCCCTATAGATTTCCAAAGCGACAGATCTTGTGCGAGTCATTTAGTGAGAGTCATCCTAAGCTGCGCTTTCCAGTGCGTGGTCTGCACTCGAGAACCTTTCTGCCCCAACGGCCGTCAATTCATCAATTCAATATATTAAATTTATCTGACAGTTCATCCATTTTGTTCATAGACAATAAGTAATACAATCTTAGAGTTATGTTATAAATTAACATAAAAATTGGTACAAAAATAATCAAAATAAATTTCTTCTTCGAGCTATGTGCTCTACCCACTGCCACTTCAGCTTGCCTTTGTGCTATATCGGTCACTTTGGTTCGTCTACGAATCTCCTCATTTCTGATTCGATCTCATAGAGTAACACCAAGCATAGCCCTCTCCATAGCACACTGAGCGACTGTGCACCTCCTTTTTTTTGCAGAAATAGTGATAAAGAAATGCCCAAAAGACAATTGTGAAACAAATTGTACTGACTCTAAATTTTTTGTTAACAGTGGAATATCATAAACAGCAAAGTGGACATAGTGAAAGACAACGTTTCTGTACGACTGTATGTCGGTCTATTATGTATCAAATATAATACTTGAGCAGTTTTTTAAAATCATTTATAAACATCTAAGAAATACTATAAAAAAATATGTTGTATAAATGTATGAAATCTATTACACTAGTGGTTTGCCCCGAATAAGAAAAGTGTATACAAAGCTTCGTCTTTTTCGACTGAACCACTTTTTTGTATGAACTATGACTTTTTCGTATGATGATAAATTTGTGCACTGTTTATGTATTTTTGAGTGGCGTGAAATACCGATTTTGTAAACTGTAAAATGTACATCACTGAATACAATGGACGCATGGAATATCCCAGCCATTATATAGCTAAGCTGTGGTATCTGCCAGACGCTGTACATCGATACATCAACCTTTGTGGTGAATTTAGTTAAATGGTTTGGAATTGCCTTTGAATAGTGTTTGTACAGATTTCAGGCCAAATCCAACCGTTCGGTCTACCTGAGTGTTGGTGAAGGAATATATTGGATATCATAACTCAAAGCGTATCTTATTGAGGCCCAAATACATCATCATCATCAACCTATAACAGTTCACTGTTGGACATAGGTCTCCCCCAGGGTGGGCTATTGAGCCCGGATCCTCCGCTCTTCTCATCCAATCTTGCCAGCCACAGCGCGCAAATCGTCACTCCATCTAACCGGAGGGCGTCCTACACTTCGCTTGCTTAGACGAGGTCTCCACTCCAGAACACGTTTCCTCAACGGTTATCGGTTCTGCGGCAGATTATGACCGGCCCACTGCCACTTCAGCTTGCTGACCCTCTGAGTTATGTCCAAATATAGCTAGGCAACATTTATCTAGATAGCTCTCATATCTTGCTCATTATACAATGTTATCTTGGTTTCAATAAGAACTATTAAAAGGTTATTATCTTATTACTTACCTATTATAATAGAACATCTTGCACGTATTCTACAATCTAACCTTTTTAACCGAATTTTTAAAAAGAAGGTTCTCAATTCGACTCTATAAGTTTTTTTGTATGTTTATTACGCGATATCTCTCTCAATTATCAACCGATTTTGATGATTATTTTGTTACTCTACTGGGTGTATTTTCAGGGATGAGAGCACCTATATAAGTTTGGTATGAGGTACAAAGTCGAAACCTCCTCAACAAATGACGCGTCGTGATCAGAAATGGGTAATGAGTAAAAACCCATTCTACCCATTTGGGTTATAACAGGGTGATTTGGGTTTTAACCCGATTTTAACCCATTTTCACCCATTTTGCTGGGTGAAAATGGGTGTTTGGCTATTTTAATGCCAAAGTTAAAATAAGGTAGGTGCCCACTTTGGCAGGTACCTACTAGGTACGTAATTAAAATAATTAATTAATAGTAGCATTCTAATAGACACTTAAAGCTGTTAAATTAATAAAAGTCGGAATAAAGTTTAGATCGATTTATTACTAAGTAAAACTTCTTTACGCACGCTTGACTTGGCGAATTGCTATAGATAAAAAAATATTTACGACGTTTCGTATTTTGAATGTACCATCTTCGATTTATGAAAAAGTTCAGCAATTCCACAACAGATGGCAGACAGCAGCAGAAGATAACTTATATCTTCTGTGAAGAAGTATGCTTCAATTAAGTCTACTTTATACGTATTTGACAATGCCATGATAGGACAAATAAGATGATGTAATGACTGATAAAAAAGTCCGAAAGATGCAAGAACAATGTTCGAAATTCAAAATTGTTCTGAAATACGAAATGTTTTTGAATTGCCCATGAGAGCATGGAGTTCCTAAACTTCTTAATCGCTACAGTATTAATACTTCTTTAATGGGCAATTAGAATCTAATAAAATGTTTGTTGGAGGAATTTTGCTTTGTACTGTTGTATGAGAATACATTTTATCTTTGACTAACTTTCGCTACTCAGATTTTTTTCATCCTATACAATAAAATGATCCTTACATAGAACTGCATCGATCGGCATCAAAAAAAATTACCAACTTGATTCATTTTAAGGCGCTACTCACGCTTGACCAAAAAAATTTTAATGCCAAAATGTTTTTCTTCGAAAACGAACTAATGTTTTAAAAGAAACTGCACCTGTATCTTCTCTGGTTATGGGTGTTGCCGTACTGTCCCAGTTAAAAAAAACACTGTATATAAATATACATACATATAGATGGAGCTAAAAAAGTTTATAGGTACCTAGGTACTTTATTAGACGTCATTGTTAATAATTACTACTTATTTCATTTTCACCCGCTCAAACAACCCAGTGGGTGAAATGACTTGGGTGATAATTGGGTTTTAACCCACTCAATACCCGGGTGATTACCCATCTCTAGTCGTGATGTAGTGATTGTTTTGTAATTTACCAGCGTGTATCTACTTGAGGTCCTGTCAGTGTTCAACTAATCAGATCATGGACTTTGAAGATACGTACTTTTACATTGAGGAGATCGCGATTTTAGTATTCTTGTATGAACAATATCCATACAATTTAACCGTCGTTCGTTGACGTGAAGTCATTTAAGTACATGAAGTGTCGCGTCACTTTGACGAGAGTGTTTTATATAGCGTGCGAAGCCGCGGGCGGATCATTACTCCGTAGTTTTGGAGTAAATTGTAAGATTTTTGTAAAAAAGATTAATAAATATCAATCAATCAATCATGCAATCATTTGCATCTGAATCGAACCCGCATGCACCTCAGCTACACTCTCACTGAAACACGAAAATCCCCAGTTTAGTTAAAATCGTCAAAAAGTAGGACATTCTTTAGTTTTAATGAAAAACCTTGTCTTATTTCAATAAATATTTTATTTTAGCTCCCTTCCGTTTGATGTCAAAGGGAATTCGAAATATTTCAATTTCATCCACTTTTAGGGGATTGCATCCAGTGTCATTGAAGAGATAAACTTTGGATGTGGCATTTTAGACATCTTCTTTCAATCATTATTTATATGTAATTACAGGATTTATCCTGTACTGTTTTGTCGGTGGTACGACCGACAATACTCCGGTTCAATTCGTGTAGGTGATCAAGGTGGAGCGTGATCCGCTCCTCACTGCGTCTCGCTCCGCATTACGTGCTGCAGCTCTCTGCGTGCGAGCGAACGGGTGGTATTCAAATGAAAGTTCAATCGTTTATTTGCTGGAGTACAATTACATTATTATATCGTAAATCTATGCTTGTCATATTGCATGCAAGCGTGCAAATATTTATCAGTATTTTATTACATAATGTCATTATTACAAAATAAAACTCAAAAAAAATACTAACAATATAAATCAATAGTATTTTTCAAACTTTCGCGGTCACTATTCATTATTACTGATTTAAACGGATATTTATTGCGTATGTACCGTTGCCATGTTGCCGGGCAGTCTGCCTAAATAATACCCAATGCAATAAATACCCGTTTCATCATCATCATCATATCAGCCGTAGGACGTCCACTGCTGGACAAAGGCCTCCCTCATTGATCTCCAGGGACTGCGGTTGGAATCTACCTGCATCCAACGCCGACCTGCGGTTCTTACTAAGTCATCTGCCCATCTTGTAGGTGGACTTCCTACGCTGCGCTTACCGGTCCGTGGCCGTAATACACGTTTAAATTAGTAATAATATAAAACAATTACTTAAAAGCCAAAGAGCGTTCTGTGAGTTTTATGTCAATGGTTTACTAAATATAAAAAGCTTTGCAATTAAATTAGAGTTGCGTAGACGACTAGAGGCCTGGCCGTCTATTTTATTTTGATAGCTTTATTGAAATCAGGTAAGACATAGTCTGAATTAACCCACAGTCATAGCTGGTTAGCGAAGTGTCTCACACTCCCAACTAACGCAATATCTTTTCTCGAGCGAGTTGTAGGCAGCCGTGGCGCTTGCCAGGTCCTTAGTGATATAATATTTTTGTTAAAGACGACATAAATAAAAAAAACTACGAGCCTTATAGTAGTCGCATATGATGTGTAACATCTGACCACCGCGTGCGCTCAATGGTCACATCATATAGCGGTTTTCTCTCACACAATTCCGTTTCTTTGCCAAAATCACTCCCACAAACCGAGAGGAAAGATGTTAGACATCAAAAAGTATGCTCACGACTTTATAAAACTCTTTGACGAACTTCCAAGGGCTTTCCAAGTTTTACATAAACCTTCTCCATAGTTTAGCAGTTCGGTAGGACGGGCTCGCTCGAGCCAGTTTTAAATTCGCACGAAATCAGCCACCGAATGTCCGGTATGCAACCTCCATGCGGAATATCCGCATTCACACCTACTGTACAGAGTGTCCGACTAGTCCTGACACACTGTCCATATTAATATTATAAATTCGAAGTAACTCAGTCTGTTTGTAGTGATAGTACGTTTTCACGACGAAACGGCGGGACGGAGTAGTAAAGAAGTTGAGTTTCATGTAAAAGTGCTCACCCGGAGAAGTTTTTGAAGTAAAACTTCTTTACGCACGCTTGACTTGGGGAGTAAAATATAAGTTAGTGAAGATAGAAAGAGAGAGAGTTACGTTTCGTATATTTTTAAATGTTACTGTGCGAGTGCGAGTTGCGTCTGTCTAGAATAAACATAAACTGATCGACCAACAGACGTGTGGACAATTTTGTAATTAAATAATTTTATAAATTAATATTTTGAAAAAGATGTTTTACTACAGTCGTGTGGTCTAAAGCACACTTGTTTTCTTACTGATTTTATTAACAGCCATGGTAGGCCCTGAAAAAGATGGAGAGGTGACCTGGATGCCAAACCAGATTGCTCAGGGGAGATAGATATACTTTTGCCCAGCAGTGGGACAACGTAGGTTAGTAAAAAACAAAACTTAATTGATCTTCGTTTGACGACAATCTCACCTGATGGTAAGCGATGATGTTTGGTCTAAGATGAAGCACGAAGATCTAGAAGAGATCTAGAAGTACTACCGTCTACCACCATACCTTTTTTCGCTGCCAAGCAGCATTGCGTAGTTAGGTTTGAAAGGTATGGTTACCGGTGAGATTGCAGAGAGGCTACTCTCTCTCTCTCTCTCTCTACATTAGAATTTATAATATTAATAGTATGTATGAGGAGTGAATTGGCTCAAAAGAGCATAGCACGTAGTTTAAGCTGAAGTTGAAGTGGGTGGGGCATATCTCGAAGAACTGACGGCCGTTTGGGCTGAAAGAATCTCGAGTGGAGGCCGTGTACTAGAAAGCGCAGCGTAGGATTGCTCCCACTGGATAAAAATACAACATTTTTAATGGTTGCTGGGAGCCGTTGTAGGCCACACAAGATCGGTCGCTCTTCAAATCGATGGGGGAGACCTATGCTCAGCAGTGGATGTCTTTTATAAACGTCAATGTATTTTGTTAATGTATGTGTATTATTATCATAATAGTATTTTAAATTAAATTTAGATGTTTAATCAATCGAATGACTCAATAAATAAAATGAAAAATGAAGTGAAATTACGTAATAACAGATAAATTAATTTCTAAAAAAAATGGTATGTCGATAGATTATGATCTGGATTGGCAGATAGGCTACTTTCCATTGACTAAACACACGTGCGAAGCCGCGGGCGGAAGCTAGTTTTTTTTAAAGTTTTAATAGTAAGTTAAATGTATCTAAATATATTTTCTAGAAAGCAGTACTCAGTCTACACTACACAAAGGTTAGCTAGAAGACAATGCTACTTAGCAGTAAGTTAGCCTTTGTATTAGTTATTTTCTGCAATACTTTTTTTTTAATTTTCCTATATGAAGATAAATTTAATTCACACATTTTGAATCATCCTGTTGACACAGAATTCACACCACCCCTTTGTGTTTTATTTTATTGGAATTGTTGGTTGGGAGAAATCAGAAATAATATTCTCTGTCTTTCTCGGAAATCTGAAAATACTCTCTAGGTAATTCCAGAATACAATAGAAATAGTTTGCTTTTTATTATATTGTTTTTATCTGTTTTACTGTATTTTTAAAGGCCTACCATTTCCATACTTAGTGTTATTTTTAACGTCTTCTTCAATGTATGTATGTTTTAATTGATTACTGTCTGTATGAATGCTCGATGTTGTTCCAAATAAATGTATTTAACTTTATTATATATATTTTTGTTGCACAACACACAAAAAGAAACGAGTGTGCTGTAGACCACACGACTGAAGTAAAACTTCTTTAGCTTCATGTATATGTATGTATATATAGGTATATATTTGCAGTTTTTATAATTTAGGTTAATTTGGAATAATAGGATATATACGACAAATTAACTGGCTATGAGAGAAAGAGAGAAAGAAAATGTGTGCTCGCACCTCTCGATAATCTCTTGCCTCTCCAGTAATATACGAAACGTAACTCTCTCTCTTTCTATCTTCACTAACTTATATCTCCCTCCCAAATTCCGTTCGAACTTTTCGTAAAGCATTCACCAGCTTACTCCCCAAGTCAAGCGTGCGTAAAGAAGTTTTACTTCAAACATTTAATTATATCGCGAAGCACAACCTTCTTATCGCTATGAGCGATCTCTTCTAGACAACCTTGGAATGGACTAGATTTACAGTGGTTTCATTATTTATTTTTTTCATTATTTTCATCATTTCAGATTTACAGATTTCATAATTATCAGCCATTTATGCCGCATATTTTGACACTTGTAAATAAATCCATTGGTTACAATGCATTGTAAATACCTATAGTTACATCGATGGCGACGTTGCGTTGTATCTCGTCAAGGCTCTTACGAGTTACGCGTGTGGGAAAAGGCACGCCTGTACGCGCCTACACTAGGAATGGAAAGTTCACGAGAAACATGTGAAAAATCATATGAAATTAAAAATAATATATCACACCTGCTATATTCCTTCGCATAACCTGTTAAAAATTATTCAAATGAAACTACTTTCGGTTTTCATCGTATATCGGTTGCAGTCATTCGGCTCTGCTACAAATCACAGTCGTTCGCATTTCTATGGATTTCATCGGGCGTTTTCGTCGCCCGTGAAATAGCACTAGCAAGAATAGCAAGTGTGATATTACGGCATCATAATGAAAAATCATTGCCTGGGACTCATGTGAAATAGCAGTGATAAAAAAGTCTACGCGTCCTTTTCTCAGTACTCTCCAATTTGCCGACAAGGCATTACCGAGGTCTAGCTTCTTCTAGACCTAAAATAATCGTTTTCTTCCTTTCGGGGTGGAAAACGGTTTGTATTTGAGGTCCTATACTTCAGGTAGATTCCTCAGAGAAGTGTTTGATTTCTGCCGGCACTCCTAGCGTACTGTGATAAAATCATACGAAAGTGATTTTGCCTAGCCTACTCGCGTTTCCAAAAACGAGCCTAACGTGCCGAAAATCCCTAATCTGAAGCCACCATAAGACCCCTAATGGTTCAAACTGTAAGTTCTATTAAGACTGCTACTGTGTTGCTTATTAAGTAACTTTTTAACAAAAATATAAACGATTTCTGTTAACAGACAAGGTTAAGTAGCGGTCTCCACTTACTCCTATTAGTTAAGGAGTTATATTTTCCATCATCAGCTCAGCAACATGATCAGTACCAGACGCAAATACTTGAATAGTTTTTTTTATAGAAAATAGGTAAAACACATTAAGCGTCCCTATAATATAATATTAAGGTTGCCCTCGATTGGGATCCCATAGATCCTAACTTGGTGATAATGGGATCAGCTGGAAAGAAAACCCTTCAAAAAAGTTCTCGGCTTGGTCTAGGCGTCTTCGAGTAATCGGGGAAAATACTTTAAATAAAACCGGCCAAGTGCAAGTCGCGCGCGAAGGGTTCCGTACCATTATCTATAAAAACGGCAAAAAATCACGTTTGTTGTATGGGAGCCCTTCTTAAATATTTGTTTTATTTTAATTTAATTATTTATTTTTTAAGTGAATATATAACTAAATATTCTGTGAATATTTCCAGCGTCTACCTGTTGCCGTTATCAATATCGAGCTAAAACGAGCAAAAAACACGTTTCTTGTATGGGAGCCCCCCTTAAATATTTATTTTATTCTGTTTTTAGTATTTGTAGTTATAGCGGCAACATGGTACCTACATGAGATACAGCCTGGTGACAGACGTACATACAGACAGCGGAGCTTTAGTAATATGGTGCCGTTTTAAAGATAAAGATAAATTTATTTGCTTGAAAATAAAGGTCGTAATTATGTAGGTACGTTTCAATTACATTCTGCCTTATATTCTAGCATGCAAATTTAAAAAATACAAAAAGACAATAAAACTTCTGAAATTTAAAGTTATTATTTTAATGTACAATCATCATAAAAGGCATGTATTAGAATAATTAATAAATTAAATTAAATTTAAATTAGTTATATAAAAATTAAATGTCAAATATAACCTAAAACTATATTATGTCCTCTAGAAATTCCTGTATATGATAATAACATTTCATTACTAATAGTTCCTTAAATTTAGATTTAAATAAATGATCACTGAGCATTTTATATTCATTTGGTATAATATTGTAGATACGTATCGCCATACAGACTACACTTTTATGTAATAATGCTGTTTTGTAGCTAGGTGTAAATAGCCTGTTACCATCTCGTCTGTTTCGTACTACAATATCAGCCATACGTGGAAATAGATGACGATTTTTTCTTACAAACATTGCTATTTCCATTATACCTACGGAAGTGTAAGAATATTATATTTTAAAAATAGGGGTTTTATCATTTGTATTTTAAACATTGATCTAATGCACCGTTTTTGCATTTTAAAGATAACGTCTTTGTTGGTCGAGTTACCCCAAAATATTATACCAAATCTGAGTAGGGCTTCAACTATTTCCATAAAATGCTGTGATTAGTGACTCTGTGTTCACAGTTGAGGATAGTTTGTGCAATGCATATGATGCACTGCTAATCCGCCTACTTAGTGTCTCCATGTGGTTTTTCCAGTTTAGTTGTCTGTCAATTTCTAAACCTAAAAATCTTGTAGAGTAAACCTGATTTACGCTACGGCCTTGAAATTCTAGATTAAAGTCAGTTGGGTTTGGAGCTTTTTGGCTAAAATGCATGATATTTGTTATATTTAAATTTTTACACTTTTGGTACGGAACACAAAAAAAAATTCCGAGCAATGGAGAACCTCCTCGTTTTATTGAAATCGGTTAAAAAAGGATACGCTGGACAAATTATCCCTATAACCCGTAAATCGTTCACGGATTTCCTTCAATGGATTTCTTCACTTCACTTTAATCACCACTTACCTATTGTTTGACATTAAACAATACTCAATTTCCTGAATCGGGCATCGAACCCTCTATTGTAAATTTGACACACTTTAGTTTGTATGCGGTAAGTTTAGTACGTATATACGACTAGACCGCTGAACAAATTTCAATGATATTGGGTAAAGACATATATTACTAGCTGACCAACCCGAAGCTTCGCACGCGTAGTTTTTCCATAAAAACATTACCCTCCTTCTGCGCAGTTGGGTAAAAAGTAGCCTATGTCACCTGGGGATAGTGTAGCTTCCCAACAGTGAAATAATTTTTTAAATCGGTCCAGTAGTTTCGGAGCCTATTCAATACAAACCACCAAGTCTTTCCTCTTTATAATATTAGTATAGATTAGTATAGATAGATGACCGAGACTAAGACATATTCCACTTTTTACCCAACTGCGCAGAAGAAAGGCTATGTTTTTATTGACAAACCACGCGTGTGAATCTGCAGGCGGATCAGCTAGTACACACGGCTACACATCAAGCTATAAAAATCCAGTATAAGCTGACCTCGCATTGTGTTGGTTTTTTGTTGAATGAGAGGTCAGCTTATACTGGAATTGTATAGCTTAATGTTTAGCCGTGTATACCTAATGAAAGAAAAAATAAATAGAAATTATCGTTACAAGCAGAGAACTCGTTGATATATTACCTCACTATGGGCCACTTTCGCAACGATGCTTACATGTATTTAGTGGCTAAATATGATTTAAGGAGTTGTCAAATCATACAAATACGTAAAATTTAAACGTTATATGTTTAGATGATAATTACGTATAGAGACAGTAATGCAAGTAGACCTTCATCATCATCATCATATCAGCCGTAGGACGTCCACTGCTGGACAAAGGCCTCCCTCATTGATCTCTAGGAACTGCGGTTGGAAGCGGCCTGCATCCAACGCCGACCTGCGGTTCTTACCAAGTCGTCTGCTCATCTTGTGGGTGGACGTCCTACGCTGCGCTTGCCGGTCCGTGGCCTCCACTCGAGAACCTTTCGGCCCCATCGGCCATCTGTTCTGCGCGCTATATGGCCTGCCCATTGCCACTTCAACGTGCTAATCCGTCGGGCTATGTCGGTGACTTGAGTTCTCCTACGTATCTCCTCATTTCTGATTCGATCGAATCAGAAAAGTGGACCTTACTTAAAAAAATCACTGACCATCCCCGTATTTTTGGATGTTATGGATAGAATGTTTGGATGTTTGTTTATTTATTTGGTTGTTTGTCACTCAATCACGTCGTAATGGCTGAACTAATTTCGATGAAATTTAGTATGTACTAAGATTGTAACCTGGATTAACACATAGGCTAATTTGTATTCCCTAAATCAGGTCTGATGGGATAAAAATTTGGTGTCAAGTCAAGTTGCAACAGCAAGTTTAGCTTCATATCTAGGTTACCTACACATTTAGTAGTGTAACGCGTATGAAGTAGCGGGCAACAGCTAGTTTCCAATAAAAAAACAAAAAAATATTGCAATTATTGATAAAACCAGCGGAATTCGGTTATCTCATTAAATAAAAAATAAATCTCTCGCCTTGACAGTTTTAAAAAGATCGACCATTCCCAACAAAAGAATCAAAAAACAGTTATAACTATTTTTAAAAGCAGATGTATTCGTTGCTTCCATACCTCACTCAATAATAGGTTAGTCTAATAGGTCAAGGTTACTTTTGACAGAATACCTTTATAATTACATAGGTATTCTGTCGAAAGTGACCTTGACCTAAACTATTTAGGAATGAAAAGCAGATGTATCCTCACCTTGCTGGCAGATGTTAAAAGAACCTCTCTACATAAATATAAAGGCAAAGTCTGTTTGTTTTACACTCTCTAGTATGAAAGGCATTATATTTTATACTAATAAATAAATTTTGGTAGACATTTCACACAGCGCTATCTAGCCTCAAACTAAGCAGAGCTTGTACTATGGGAACCAAATAACTGATAGAATACTTATATACGTTTTTTTTGTAAATACATACTTATAATATATAAAAAACATCCAGACCTGGAACAAATATTAGTAGATCATGCAAACATTTGTTCCGTGGCGGGAATCGAACTCGCTACCGCTGCGTCTCAGCCGGCTATACGCCCACTGCACCACGGAGGTCGTATATTATTATATAGTATGAAATTTAGTACCATTTCATTATAGGCTTTTCCTTCCAATCTTTTGCGGCCTGCACCCAACGGCTCCCAGCATCCTTTATCTTCCTTCTGATCTTTCCATCTAGTGAGGTAATATTTGTTTGAATCGGGAAATCGATTTATTAATTATGTTTAATTTACACACCATTAAAGCCAGCTACAATATAAGACAGCTTCGTACGTATGGTTTGTCAATAAAAGCTTATGTCTTATTTAAAGTCCTATTCCTATTACAAAATTTCATCGAAATCGGTCTAGCCGTTAAGTCGTGAAAACGTACTTAACATACAGACAGATATAGTTACTTTCGAATTTAGAATGCATTAATTGCTATTACACAATATTTTTTTTTTTATTTAGTAAGGTGAAAATGTGTTCTGCCCACCATGACCTACGGTGCCGAGACGTGGGCGCTCACGCAGGAGGCTGTGTACAGGTTAAGAGTTGTACAGAGAGCCATGGAGAGTACCATGCTCGGCATCAGACTGTTAGATCGAGTTCCAAACGTCGAGATCCGTAGACGAACGAAGGTTCATGACGTTGGGATTCGAGTTATGGAGCTCAAATGGTCTTGGGCGGGACACTTGGCTAGACGTGGTGATGACAAATGGAGCAGGACAGTGACTGAATGGTAGACGACATCGTAAAGGTCGCGGGCCGTCAGTGGGTGAGACTAGCGCTAGATCGTGGTGGATGGCACAAACTTGGGGAGGCCTATACCCAACAATGGGTGAAGTCAGGCTGTGGATGATGATGATGAAGGTAAAAATAAAACGAATTTGACGCGCACAGTGCGAACTGATCGACAGAAGCCCTAGACCGAGATGAATGGAAGAAGAGAAGCCTTTGCCCAGCAGTGGGATCCAGCAGGCTACTTAGATTAGATTGGATAAGAAAAGTAACGGCACAACGAACTCACCTGATATTTTGTGATGTTGCAAATACATTTTTACTATATTCTATTCTATTCTATTCTTTTAGTAATTTGCATTATACATGTTCCGTCTTTCTATGGCTTGGCCAAGCCTACATGGCATTGCATTACGCCCAACACTTGAGACGTTTAGCTGAAGGCACCTGTGGTGAAATGGATATCAGGTCTCTGTTAGGGCTTCGATATGGCTTGACGACAGTTAAATAAAATAAAATAATCCTGTTATTTTTTATTCTTTTTTACTAGTCCGTACTGTTCCACTGCTGAGCAAAGGCCTCCCCCTCTTCCTTTCACTTTTTTTATATAAATTATAAGCTAGCGTTTGACCACAATCTTGCCTGATGGTAAGCGATGATGCAGTCTACGATGGTACACGCTCACCTAGAAGAAACCTATTCACTCGCGATTTGAAGACCCCTAGGCTGTAGTTATCAGACTCACAGACTCAAGCAAGGCGTTCCACTCCTTGACGGTGCGCATAATAAAGGTGAATGATTTGTCACGGTTTAGAGCCAGATTCCGCCGGTCTCGTTGGAAGACGTCCAAGTTATCGCTCCAGCGCTTAGACCTTTCTCGGCGTCGCTTTCCGTCTTTAGGAATTCATATGTTTGTGACCTTGGCCCACCTATCGGAATGCATACGGGAGAAATGACCCGCCCAGTTCCATTTCAGTTGCAACCTGGATGCCCACGTCAGCGATGCCAGTCTTCGAGCGCAGCCAGGAGTTTGGAATCCAGTCAATCCGCTTGACACCCAAAATGCTGCGCTCCATCGCTCTTTAGCAAATTCCTAGTTTGTACTTCTGAGACTGGGAACCGTAGGTTAGGACGGGTAGAATACACCTGTTATACATCATACATCCTGGTATACAACACAAAAAATATTGGTAAGTCGGTGATTTTTACAGTTCTTCATTCATCATATCAAATTTAAATCAGTAAATTTTTCAAGTCTCCGTTGCAATATTAATTTGTTACGTGAATATATGTCATTCAATTTATATTATTGTAATGTAAAAAATATTTAAATAGAACAGAGATTACATCGAAATTACAAATTATAAATGATTAATAGCAGGAGTCGTGAAGTATCGCCGAGGATAGAGATAGCTGGAAAGACTTGTGGGAGACCGTTGTCCAGCAGGGGGATAATATAGGTTATTATTATTATATGGAGCCTGAACTGTCCCACTGCAGGGCAAAGGACTCTCTTCCTTCCTTCCATTCCACTCTATCATGCGCGTGTGTGGTCCAGTCTTCCATATACGAGTCGAGTTCGTCTTTCCATTGGCGTCGCGGTCTACCGCGTGGTCGTTTTCTGTCTGTTGGGATCCACTCGGTAGTGGGAATATAGGTTGATTAAAAAAATCTTTTAATTTTTTATATGAACCCCTCTTCGGGTAACGACCTCCTCCAGAGCTGGACGACAGTACAGTAACACTATTAAAAATGCTAATAAATTGCTATTAAAAATTCTAATAGTCGAATAATAAGTCGATGGAAGAGCTCAGCACGATGCTCGAAGGCCTCAATCGAGTCTCCCAACGGGTAGGACTTAAAATGAACATGGACAAGACGAAAATCATGTCAAATGTCCATGTCGTCCCTGCCCCAGTTATGGTTGAGAACTCGGCTCTTGAAGTTGTCGACGCGTATGTATACCTAGGACAAACAGTCCAATTAGGTAGGTCCAACTTCGAGAATGAGGTCAATCGTCGAATCCAACTCGGATGGGCAGCGTTTGGGAAACTTCGCAACGTCTTTTCGTCCAACATACCTCAGTGCCTTAAGACGAAAGTCTACAATCAGTGTGTGTTACCAGTGATGACATATGGAACCGAGACGTGGTCCTTCACTATTGGCCTTATGAATAAGCTCAGAGTCGCTCAACGAGCTATGGAGAGGGCTATGCTCGGGGTTTCTCTACGGGATCGAATCAGAAATGAGGAGATACGTAGGAGAACTCAAGTCACCGACATAGCCCGACGGATTAGCACGTTGAAGTGGCAATGGGCAGGCCATATAGCGCGCAGAACAGATGGCCGATGAGGCCGAAAGGTTCTCGAGTGGAGGCCACGGACCGGCAAGCGCAGCGTAGGACGTCCACCCACAAGATGGGCAGACGACTTGGTAAGAACCGCAGGTCGGCGTTGGATGCAGGCCGCTTCCAACCGCAGTTCCTGGAGATCAATGAGGGAGGCCTTTGTCCAGCAGTGGACGTCCTACGGCTGATATGATGATGATGATGAAAAAATTCTATGATTTTTGTCTCGATCTGATTAATTTGTATAACCATTCCTCCAAAAAGTATTATATTAAAACCCGTTTGGTTTGTCATCTTTCTATTTTTTTATGGTCACGTTGAAGAAACAGTTCATACCGACACATTTATTTAAGTCACAACGCGGGTAAAGCCACTGGCCAGAGCTAGTTATAAATTCTCTTTAAAGCGTCACCTGGTAGTGAGTTTTAGATAATTGCCAGTGGTACGTACTGTAGATGTTAAGGGGAGGTTTTAATCTGTAGAAATGCACAAAGAAACTGTGCAAAGTATAAGATGGATTTACAACGATAAAGGTTGTCTGGTATTGATCGCTTTTAGCGATAATACCACCAATTGTATCTACCAATATATATTTACGTTGTTCTTTTTAATTGTATTGTTTTATGGTGTGCAATAAAGAATTATCTATTAAATTTTTTATTCGAATCTAATTATACCTTCATGATTGAAATAAATACAGATTATAATAAATATAGAACAAGTATAAAATAAAAAAATTAAAACCCATAAATAAAAAAACAAAAAAGGTACGTGATAAAAATTTATTAAATTTGGAATAAATAAATTTAAATAATGCAATATCACACTCATATTACATAAGCGAAAATTTGGATATTTTATTAATTTGTTTCTTTGTTACTCAATACTTGATTGCGGTTACGTAACGGCTGAGCCGATTTCAATGAAATTTAGTATGTACGTAGATTATAATTTGGATTAACACATAGGCTACTTTTTATTCCATAAATCAGGTCCAATGGGATAAAAATTTGGTGTCAAGTCAAGTTGCTACATCGAGTTTAGCTTTATTTCTAGGTTACCTACACATTTATAACGTATACGAAGTTGCGGGCAACAGCTAGTAAGTAATACATTTCCATTCCACATCTGAGATGAGATCTCTTAACCAAAAATACACGTAGAAAAATCTTTATTACAGCGCCCCCTGGCAAGTCAACAGCATAAAATCTATCTATCAACTTATCATCTCTTCGATTCCAGAGTGAATAGGTTCTTTCTAGACAAGCTCCACTTTTCTGCACGTTGTGATGTTACCCCACGACTTTCCAGGATTACGTGCGCTACTGATTCTTCTTCGGTGAGATATCCCCTGCAGATTGGGATGTTTGTTGCTCCCATGATTTAAAGGTACAGGTTTGTTCAGGGGACAATGTCCTGTAAGGGTCCCTACGATGATTCGAAGGTCCAGTCTCTGAAGGTTGAGCAGTCGACGTGTCAGTCGTGGCGAGATGGCCGGCAGAGCTGCCCTCGACTGTCTGCAGTCCATGATCTGTGCCCAAGTTCTGTGTCCGCGTGTCTAGTTATTTGTTTTAACAATATGTTTCGTTAATTTAAGTATGATGTTCAATAAAGAGTAATCTATCTGTCTATAATTTGAGTTGATTCCATTAGATCTAGACGAGCCAATTCATGCCCAGACACTAGTAATAAAACAAAGTTTCAGAACCTTTGTCAAACCTACAACAAGCCGGGTCACATTGAAACTCAGTTTCACTTAAACTCAGACCCATGTCTCTGTAATTATAAAAGTTACTGAACTATTCGTTTAATGGTATTTCTCTGGATTACGCAGAAATCTCTCTGTTTATTAAACTCTCTGTCTATTTGACAAACTTTATTTTAAACTAAACTTTAGTAAAATCTAAATTCTGTTAGTTAAATTTGTAATGTGATGAAACTTTAGTTCATAAGTTTATAAATTATAAAATTACATGTTAAACTTTACCTCAATACAGATAACATTTGGATGAATCGATGTTCTTTTGGTTATTCACCAACCTGCCGTTTGTTAACCGATATGATGAGATATCTGAGTTTAATATAATAAATTACTATTATCCCATATTAGCCCATATTGTCCCATTGTTGGGCAAAGGCTCCCACCCCCTCCTCCCATATAAATTATAGGCTAGCGTTTGAGCACGATCTCGCCTGATGGTAAGCGATGATGCAGTCTACGATGGTACACGCTTGCCTAGAAGAAACCTATTCACTCGTGACTTGAAGCCCCCTAGGTTGTAGTTATCAGGAAACACAGACTCAGGCAAAGCATTCCACTCCTTGGTGGTGCGCAAAATAATGGTGGAAGAGTACCTGTTTATGCGTATGGGAGGTAAGTCTACCATGTAGCGGTGGCGCACCGCGGAGCGTATAAAAAGTCCAGGTCGTATAAAAAATAATAAAAATTAAACCACCCCGCACAACTATCCTGTGTCACTGTTTGCCAGCCCCTCTTGGCGGCGTCCAGCTCGTCGCGCCACCTCCAGCGTGGTCTGCAGCGACACGGCCGCCCTGTCGCAGGGATCCAATTCTAGGTAATTTTGGGGCACAGCTCGTCAGGCATGCGACAGACGTGACTAGCCCAGTCCCACTTCAGCATGGCAGCCTTCTCAGCTTCATCGGCAATTTTAGTTTTAGAGCGCAGTATGGTGTTACGGACACGATCAGTTAGTTTAAAGCTTGGACTACATATATGGCGTCCGGGCTTGTCAGGTAACGTTTTTTAATAGCCCCTGACCAATCCGTCGCACAATCAAACATTTGATGTTTTCCTGCATCAACGACACACGATCCGAAGCCATCCGACTCCGATTTTTACCTGGAAGCAACCGGAACATGCTCCGGATTCGCAGGATTGGGGAGACCTGGATGCCATATAGTCCGAACCTAACACTAAGAATACTGCGCTTCATCGCCCCTTGGCAAACCTTGAGTTTGTATTTTTGGATATTTTTCAAAAACCAAGTTTGCGAGCAATATGTTAGATCGAAAGGATTTACATATCCATAAGTTTGCCATTATTTTTAATAAATAATGCTAGAAATTTCAAACAACGTTATCTAACCTCAAACAAATCAGAGCTTATACTATGGGAACAAAACTGATTGATTGTTTGAAAATTCTTTATTGCACAAAAATTACTATAGCTATACATAAGCAACATAATGCTAGCAAGCATTTTCTTCCAGTTAATCTTACCCTAATTTGAAAAATATATTTTGTAGGTAGTGCACGACAAGTAGCAGGAAAAGTTTTCAAAAATCTGTGTTACATTGTTTAAAATACTCATATGCAAACATCAATTATATAAAGATGTACAGTATTTTCAATATACTGATTGAATACTTAGATACTTTTTAATACAAACTTATAATATTATAAACAAAAAAACCAAAACCTAGGCGTTTAACTCGGATATAAGTTAACCTCCCCTTAACATGTAGGCACGCGTCATGCACCTGTCAGCTCGCATGTCGGAGTCTGCATCGCAACTATGCAGCACGCGCCTGGTCCAAATTGCGAGCGAATTGTTCCTATCTCCATTATTTTTATACTGAATAGATCTTCGTTTGACCACAATCTCACCTGATGGTAAGCGATGATGTGGTCTAAGATGAAGCACGAAGATTTAGTAGAAACCTATCCCTCTTTTTAATTTTTCCTGACTAAATTGTATATTTATTTTTCATTCTATTGTTTCTAAGTTTATTGTATGTAATATTCTGTTTTCTCTTACTTGTGCTTTCTCTTTGATGTTGTATCTTTTGATTGTATTGTGTGAATTTGTGTGTGCTATGGTAGCAAATAAATGTCTGTCTATGTCTAAAGAGGCCCGGACTGTATTCATTAAGAAAAAACAGACGACGGTAAAGTGTTCCATACCTTAGCTGTAAGCATCAAGAACGTAGAACCAAAATGATGTATGCAAATGGGTGGTATATCAACTAGGTACGGATGGTACCGAATCGTGCGACTGCTTGTCCTTTGATGGAAAGAAGATGGCGGAATCAGATCCAAATGTCGACGGTTTTTGTATTTCCCACTTGACATTTAGTGATAAATGCAACTTAGGGATCTTTAAGTCACGACATTCATTTAAAACAATAAAAACCGACCAAGTGCGAGTCGGACTCGCGCACGAAAGGTTCCGTAACATTATCTATAAAAACGAGCAAAACATAATGTTTGTTGTATGGGAGCCCCACTTAAATATTAATTTCGTTTTAATTAAATTATTTATTTTTAAATTGAACATATAACTTAATTTTCTGTTAATATTTCAAGCGTCTACCTGTTGTCGTTATCAATATCCAGCAAAACGAGCAAAAAATCACGTTTCTTGTATGGGTGCCCCCTTAAATATTTATTTTATTCTGTTTTTAGTATTTGTTGTCATAGCGGCTACAGAAATACATCGTCTGTGAACATTTCAACTGTCTAACTATCACGGTTCATGAGATAGAGCCTGGTGACAGACAGATAGCGTAGTCTTAGTATTAGGGTCCGTTTTCCCCTTTGGGTACGGAACCCTAAAAAATAAGTACTAAGTAAGGAGACTAGATACAACTGGTATTTCGCCGAAGCTTCCTTTATTTCTTTTATTGAGAAAAGTTATAGCGCGCGCACTTTGTAAGCTTTTGAAGAGTCGGTCATATAGATTTGGGATAAGGCAGATTGTAAGGATTGGAAAACTAGTGTGGTGCTTCAATCAAACAAAACTGAGAGTATATCGTCCGAACTGTGTTGTAACAATATACTTTATTTTTATATATACACAACAACTGGTTATAACTGAAAATCAATGTTTGCTCCTCGAGCAAAATTATCCGATGAGTTATGACCAATTCGTTACACCGCAACGCACACATTTAATTAAGTTATTTTTTATTATTTAAGTTCTTTTAATAAAATTTGTTAATTAATTTTGCATGCTTGTATGCTGATCCTTGTTGTACCTAGGTACATTATTTGATTACTAACTAATGTATCGCAAATAAATAAATCTTTATCTGTTTTATATAGTTTATGTTTCGTGCTTTCTTTGTATATTTCTAAATATTTGATAACAAGCCTTTTTGTTAATAACTAGCTGACCAATCCGCAGCTTCGCACGCTTAGTTATTCAATAAAAACATTACCCTCCTTCTGCGCAGTTGGGTAAAAAGTAGCATATGCCACCCGGGGATAGTGTAGCTTCCCAACAGTGAAATAATTTTTTAAATAGTTTTAGTAGTTTCGGAGCCTATTCAATACAAACAAACAAATCTTTCCTCTTTAAAAGATTAGTATAGATATGTTTGTGAGTATTCGATATTACATATAAATGCAATATCAATACAATGAAATATTAAAAGCTTAAAAACTAATATACATTTAAATTTCATTGTGATGAAATAAAAGTAACAGACGTTGATTTTTCGTGATAAAAAGTATGAAAACGCATAAAACCCAGCCCCCTCTTTTTGCATAGGGGTTAAAAACTGCCTTTGCTAAGAACCACCCGTTAAACTAATGTTCTTTTTAAACAATCAGTCGAATCGATCCATTCGTTTGGGAATTACAAAGGCGTCAAACTTATAATACTCCTTTTCGGGTCGGGGGTACAAACAGAGTAAGAAAAAGAAAAAATAATGGGATGTGGCTGTATCATGGACACGGCCGTGTATTATACGTGAATACGTGTACGTAACAGGTAATATTTACTATATAAAATAAAAAATGTTCTATTTATGTATTCTATAATCATGCTTGAACACTAAAAAGTCCTTTGAGTCATACTAAATGGAAATCTCTGGAAAACTGTTTTCTATGCCACAGCTTACACTTTTCTGGGAAACAGGGATACAACTCATCGATGTAACTTTTATGGTCACAATAAATATATTTCTATTTCTGTATTTATCTCAAAATGCAGAAAAAGGACCTCAAAATGGTGGCGCCCCACCAAACCCCTCCACCACGCGCGATGCGTCACGATCTTCAATTAGCGTAACAAATTCTTTAGGAATAGAATAGGAATGATACTTTAGCTATACAGTGGTGTCATTATATTTTGGTTGGGGATGATAGCCATGTAGCTGCAACACCAAACTGTATCCCCGGATTGTGTTATCATTAATTGTTTAAATTGCCTTCCACTGTGGAAGCAATTATAAAAACGTATTCACGTCAAAATAAAAATGATTCATCATCATATCAGCCGTAGAACGTCCACTGCTGGACAAAGGCCTCCCTCATTGATCTCCAGGAACTGCGGTTGGAAGCGGCCTGCATCTAACGCCGACCTGCGGTTCTTACCAAGTCGTCTGCCCATCTTGTAGGTGGACATCCTACGCTGCGCTTGCCGGTCCGTGGCCTACATTCGAGAACGTTCCGGCCCCATCGGCCATCTGTTCGGCGTGCTATATGGCCTGCCCATTGCCACTTCAACGTGCTAATCCGTCGGGCTATGTCGGTGACTTGAGTTCTCCTACGTATCTCCTCATTTCTGATTCGATCCCGTAGAGAAACCCCGAGCATAGCCCCCTCCATACCTCTCATATAAAAATGATGATTGAAAAATAAATCACAGACAATTTATTTTCTTAAGAAAATACAACCTAAAAATAGATTGTCCCTTGGACCACTAGCTAGTTACTTGTCACAAGCACAACAAAAACGTAATTAGTTCTAGTTACCACCTGCCTAGCTCCATCATACTCGCAGCTTACCATGCAAGATGTGTTGACTGGTTTGAACGACCTTTATTGGTTTGCGGTAGCCACATCATTACGTGTCTGTTTACCTGCATACCTGTAATAACCGACTGTTATTATTTGTGCTTGACTATGCGCATCACTCATGCGTAGGGATTGCAATCCGGCCTCATTTTCAGTCCTGCCGGATTAATCTAATCAGCATAACAAACTTTCCTTTTTCGTTCCCACATGGACCATTAAAGTATAAAATTAAAGCGGCCAAGTGCAAGTCAGAATTGCCCATGAAGGGTTCCGTGGTAGCAAGTAACATAATATAAAAGTTCTTGTAGTTCGTTGTAACTTTTTTATATTTGAGTTGATTGAATGAAAGGTAAATAACGGTTTACGATTTATGACGTATTAAAAAAACTACTTACTAGATCTCGTTCAAACTAATTTTTGGTGGAAGTTTGCATGGTAATGTACATCATATATTATTTTTTGGTTTATCATTCTCTTATTTATAAAGTTACAGGGGTGAGGGGGGGGGGGGGGGCATTTTACTAGTTTGAAAGTGTCTATTGCGCAAACTATTCGGTTTAGAAAAAAACGATATTAGAAACCTCAATATCATTTTTAAAGACCTATCCATAGGTACCCTATACGTATGGGTTTGATGAAAATAAAATGTTGAGTTTCAGTTCTGAGTATTTAATGTTTTACTCCCAAAATTTACATTTCACACAGCGCTATCTAGCCCCAAACTAAGCAGAGCTTGTACTATGGGAACCAGATAACGGATAGAATACTTATATACTTTTTTTTGTAAATACATACTTATAATATATAGAAAAACACCAGACCCGGAACAAATATCTAAAGATCCTGCAAACATTTGTTCCGCGGCGGGAAACGAACCCGCTACCCCCTGCGTCTCACCCGGCTGATCGCACACTGCGCCACGGAGGTAGTCTTCTTAGTTAGATTTTAAAGATAAAGTAGACAACAATATTATTGATCGAGCGAGATCTAGAAATCAACTTGGGCAAATCGGCGTTATATGTATCTATGTTATTTTGTCCAAGGATTAACTTTCGAAGCGTCTATCCGATCATCGTGAAATTTGGTATATGGATAAGTAGTGATGGCACAATTTTGGTTTGACTAGATGAGCTAAAACTGTGGGGGTGTTGTTGAGATATTGGGGTTCAAAAGAGTAAAAAAAAACAAAATGAGACTATCCGGCCAAATAGCACGTCTATTTTTAGTTTAAACATTGTATTTTTTAAGTAGGATAAAGCCATGATAAAAACTTAATTTTGACAACATTCACAGGGTAGGTACACCAGTGACCCCACAGTGCTGAAATTTAGTATGCGTGTAGCTTTATTGACACAAATGAAGGTAAAGGTCTGAAATCCAGAATAACTGCTATTTCTACCCCAACAAAAACTACCAATTTACATGAACTCCTGTTACCAGTAATTTGAATGAAACTGTAGGTCAAGTTTGTTTGGTTATTATTTCGGGGCACTATTTTGATAGATTACAATTTTTTATTGTTTTTGTGGGAGTCTCGCTAGATTTCATTTCGGGGCGAACCGCTAGTTATCTGTGCGTGAGTAGCGCATCACTCATGCATCCAAGGTTGCATCGGTACGAGGTTCCTCGTACTAATACGGGATTTATGGTCTTCTGTACGAGATTTAAACATAGGGCATATTGTTTAGGCACAAATGTCTTTCAAATACAAATTCGCAAAATTAAGGGGGCATCACATCTATCTTGACGGTTTAAGGTGCTAACCGTAGCCGATGACCTTGAGAGGATGGACGTAGCTTTTGTTTCGGCCCTGCACCAACCGCACCTTCCACCACACGCATCTAACCGACCAGAAAAAGGTGAGCGCGAGCGAGGCAGACGAGCACAACCTTCCCGTACGACAGTCAGCGGTACACTGCCGCCCGTCGCCCGCGCAACCACCTTCTAAGGGTACGCCCGCTAATTATTCTGAATAATTTAAAATAATTAATTGCCACGTGAAAGACTGTCGCAGCACAGCATCATTTGTTCAACTTGAGGGTATAGTCTTTGCGCACATTTAGGTGAACAAAAATTACAAAATTTTACGTCGTTTAGAGTTTGAATCTAATTGAAAGTCGAAAACAGCTACATTTTTTTATTTTTTTTCTCATAGTAAATAAACAGGTAGAAATTTTTTGTATGTTCACTTTGCAGTTAACAGTCAATGATTGACATAGGTTTTTTGAGCACATAAAACTGATTCCTCTCTGAGGAGAAAGCTTTCAAATAAGACCAATCAGCTACTATATTCGCCTTAAGTAGATTATGAAATTACTAGCTGCTGCTCGCGATTTCGTACGCGTTACACTATTAAATGTGTAGGTAACTAAGAAATAAAGTTAAACTCGCTGTTGCAACTGGATTTGACACCCCATTTTTTATCCCATGGGACCTGATTTATGGGATAAAAAGTAGCCTATGTGTTAGTCTAGGTTATAATCTACGTAAATATTCAATTTCATTGAGATCTGTTTAGCCGTTACGACGTGATTGAGCAACAAATAAATAAATAAACAAACATCCAAACTTTTGCATTTATATTAATAGTGTGATAATATAAAATTATAATTTCATGTGGCACCTGCCTACTTATTGCACTGTACGTGTTAGTTAGTCAAGTACCTACTTCTCAATTGGTTTCGTTTTAAATTTAGTATGTAAGTTGCATGTTTTTTTGGTGAAAAATAAATTTTCTCAAAGAGTCTCTCAAAAGATAAAACTTAGAAAATTACAACACAAAAGTACAACACATTAAACTGTACTCCCTAGTCCACAGATTGCTCCACACCTACCGGTAAGTAATCCAGAAAGTTTTCCCAAAAAAAGGTTCGTTGAAAAATAATGAAACCTAAGTATTCCTTATAATGCAAATTGTTTTGGAGTTGGTAAAATACTTGTAAAATTTGGGTATTAGGGTTTGGTGCGATTGCGAGCGGGTATGAGCATTGCTCGTATAATGACCGTTGGGCCAAAGCGGAGCGTAAGATGGTCCCTACTAGATGGAAAGACGAAATGGAGTAAATAATTTTTGTGAGAAACAGAGAATAAAAGTAGAGTTCCTTGTGAAAAGCCTCGCTTGGAGAAGTACTGCCACTAAGCAGCATTTCTGTGTTTCGATTTGAAGGGTATAATTGATGGTGAAATTACAGGCACATGAGGCTTTACACCTATAGTTGTAGTATGCCTCAAGTTGATGGGCGCAGGGCTGTGCATCGTAGGGCACATTTCTAAGGTACGTGACCTACGAGGCAATTCTCTATTATAAGCGATGTTTACCACATAACATCAGGTGGGCCTTAAGCTTGTTTCATGTCCATGTAGCATAAAAAAATAATATAACAAAAAATATTTATTCAAAATGTAGGGAACACCCTACTTACCCGATATTAATACGTCTAATAACATTACATATACATGTTACAAATATAACATTTATTTATTCTTACCTACTTAAACCACTAACTACTATCAAAAACTAAATAAATAAATAGATACACTAAAATAATAAATCCCCAAGCATAGTCAGGCGTAACCCGTAGTATGCGCTGGGCATTGTATTTAGACGCATTCCTTATCGCGTAACGGTACCGCTCGAACTTCAGAGCGATGCGCGACCGCCAGTTGGAGCGAACTTCTCGACTCGGTATCCAGACACTTGATCGCGCTCTTACGTCTGTTCCCTTCGCTTTACGAATCTTTCTCCAGTGAAATTGTTACTACTATCCCTTCAATGTGCTCGTATGATATGTTCTATCTAACATTCTATGCTTGTTGATTGACTTGCTTGGGAAGTGGTAAATAAAAAGGATTATCATCGAGAATATTGTGTGGACTACATTATTTACAAGGCAAACCTACTCATCTACTCTTGGACTCAGGTAGGACACCACGCCTCGGCAACACATTCCCACAACTGGTGACCCCGAAATTGTTCACGAAAAATTATATATATATAAAAAAATGAGCACTGATAGTGAAAGGTCGGATTCGTACGTCAATACTCGACCGCAGCAGCACATCCAAATGACCGATCCTGTTTTGGACCCACCAGTACCAGCACCAGCGCCATTGACTTCGGTCCACCACATAAAAATTCCTCCGTTTTGGCCTGAGAAACCGGCCATTTGGTTTGCTCAAATAGAAGGTATATTTGCCATATACAAAATTACTGACGAAACAACCAAATTCTATCATATTCTTGGTAACTTGGACAGACAATATGCCAAAGAAGTGGATGATATTCTCATCGGACCTCCTAATTACAACCGATTAAAAGCTGAATTAATAAAGCGATTATCGGTCTCTAAAGAAAATAAAATAAAGCAACTACTGATGCATGAAGAGCTGGGAAGCCGCAAGCCCTCGCAATTTCTCCGACATTTGCAACATTTATCAGGACCGCAAGTATCAGAAGACTTCATAAAAACTGTATGGACCAGCCGACTACCCAAAGGGATGCAACCTATCATGGCGTCTCAGACCTTACTGTCCCTTGAAGTACTGGCAGAACTCGCCGACCACATAAATGATATGGCACCAACCACACAGCATGTGACCGCAGTTTCACCATCACCATCACCAATCGACGAGTTGACACGGCAGGTTGCAGAGCTGACTAAACAAGTCAGCGCCCTCACCACCCAGTCTAACAACAGGTCACGATTGCGAGAACGAGGGCAAAAAAACCGTAACCGATAGCCTTCAAGCAGATCCGACTCTTGCTATTTATGTATGTAGGTATGACAATATATATATAAATATATATATATATATATATATATATATATATGTATTTTATGTATCTTAATATTAATATTTATTAATATTGTGATTATATTATTTAATATAATTAAGCATTTTATTTTATATTAACTATATTTTTTATAAATTGTAATATATGCTTGTTTTTTTTTAAAAAAAAACTGATTCTAAAAAAATCTTATGCCGCCGTCCTTATTTGTTCATATAGATTCTGTCCATCCAAAGGTTGCCTGGAAGAGATCGCTTTTAGCGATAAGGCCGCCTATTGTACCTATGATTTGAAATTGTATTTTCTTTTATATGTTTGTATTTAATGGTGTGCAATAAAGAAATTATCTAATCTAATCTAATCTAATCTACAGAAGATTCCCAATATGTTGGTACCATTCCAACTTTGGTACGGACGCACGCAAATGTTTGAAGCCATGCGACTACAAAGCGGGAAAAGCTTCCGGCAATTTGTAATGGCGACTAACGATTGCCGGAACTCCACGGGTCGCCTGTTCATTTCAGATCGTGCCTCCAAAGAAGAATTTTTAGTGGACACTGGTAGTGATATTTGTGTTTACCCTGTATCCGCGTTTCGAGAGCACCGTAGCAAAACATCATATCAACTTACCGCTGCTAATGGTTCCGCTATCGACACTTACGGTTATTTAACACTAAACTTAAATTTGGGCTTACGTCGCGCCTTTCCATGGCGCTTTGTCGTTGCCGACGTCACGAAAGCCATTATTAGGGTAGACTTCCTTTCACATTACCGTCTCATTGTCGACATCGCCAATCAAAGGCTCATCGATAGCTTAACCAATATCAGCACCATAGCCTCTATCGCCGGACCGGATAGCCTAGTTTTAAGCGTGAAGGTTTCATCTGGTGGTAACGATAGTTATTACGAGATATTAGCCCAGTATCCAGAAATCACACGCCCAGCTGGTTCTCCGGGTAGCGTCAAACACCATACTACACACCACATACGAACCACACCAGGCCCCCCAGTTTCATGTTCTCCCCCGCAGGTTGGCCCCCGACAAGCTTAAAATAGCCAAACAAGAATTCGAGGCCATGCTAGCCAGTGGGACAGCTCGCCCATCAGACAGTTCCTGGTCGGCTCCTCTTCATCTTGTACCCAAAAAGGACAACAGTTGGCGTCCATGTGGCGACTACAGGTTGCTAAAGGCCAGAACCATACCTGACAAATACCCAATTCGCCATATCCACGATTTTTCACACTGTTTATCTGGTTGTAAATTTTTCTCTACCATAGACTTAGTCAAGGCGTACAACCGATTCCCGTAGCCGAAGAGGACATACACAAAACAGCGATAACGACTCCTTTTGGTCTCTACGAATTTCCATCCATGTCGTTCGGGTTGCGGAACGCAGGGCAAACTTTCCAGAGGTTCGTGGACCAGATGACTCGTGGTCTAGACTTTGTTTACCCATATCTAGATGATTTATGAATATTTTCTAGAACACACGAACATCATAAAGACCACTTGCACCAAATCTTTAGCCGCATGAGAGAGTATGGCGTACTTATCAATACGGCGAAGTGTGTCTTTGGGGTACATGAAGTTACATTTTTGGGTTACAGCATTTCCGAAAAAGGCACCAAACCTCTGGACAACAAGGTTCAGGCTATTTCTAATTTTCCAGCCCCGAAAACGGTTCGTGAACTCAGGCATTTTTTGGGTATGATTAACTTCTACAGAAGGTTCATACCCAAAGCAGCGCAAATTCAAGCTCCTTTAAACGCCCTCCTCACCGGTTCCGTAAAAGCTTCTCACCCAGTCGACATACAAGGGCATTCACTTCAAGCTTTTGAAGACTGCAAAAAAAGTCTGTGCACCGCGGCATTGCTGGCTCATCCTGACTCTAAAGCCAAATTAGAACTTTTCACTGACGCCTCAGATATGGCGATAGGTGCAGTCCTACAGCAATACAAAGAATGCGCTTGGCAACCTTTAGCATTCTTCTCCCGTAAATTGAGCCCATCTCAAATTAAATACTCCCCATACGATCGTGAGCTTTTAGCGATCTACGAGAGCATTAAATACTTCCGCTTCATGCTAGAGGCAACCCACTTTACTATCTATACTGACCATAAACCGCTCTGCTTTGCATTCCACGAACGGAAAAATAGCTGCTCACCTCGTCAGTATAGACACCTTGACCTCATCGCGCAGTTCTCTACAGACATCCAGCACATTGCAGGCAGCAACAATACTGTCGCTGACACACTCTCCCGTATCGATGAACTGCAGACGCCAGTTGATCTAGAGGTCCTAGCCAATTATCAAGCTACAGATCCGGAGCTCCTTCAACTCCTCCATAGCGACACTTCTCTACGTTTAACCAAAACGAACCTCCCTGAAAGTTGTACCGAATTATACTGCGACGTCAGCACACCGACTTCCAGGCCATTTGTCTCAAAACCTTTTCGTCAGCAGATTTTTAAATGTCTTCACTCACTAAGCCACCCAGGTGCCAATGCAACTGCTAAGCTCATTGCCCAACGTTTCGTCTGGCCCAGCATGCGCAAGGAGTGCCGTGAATGGTCTAAGGCATGTTTAACCTGCCAGCGTACGAAGGTAACGCGCCACGTGTCTTCACCTTTGGGTACACTCGATTTACCTTCTGCGCGTTTTAAATATGTCCACATAGACCTGATCGGACCGCTGCCTCCTTCGGGTGAATACCGATACTATTTAACGGCCGTCGATCGCTTTACGCGATGGCCTGAAGCTGTCCCATTAACCGATATTACAGCAGAAACTGTAGCTAAAGCATTAATCTCCTGTTGGGTGTCTCGCTTCGGTTGCCCTTCCGATGTTGTAACCGATCAAGGTAGACAATTTGAATCTGCATTATTCCAGCAATTGTCTAAAACTATCGGCTTCCAGCACCGAAAAACAAGCGCTTACCACCCCTAGTGCAACGGCTTGGTCGAGCGGTTTCACCGGCAGCTGAAAGCAGCTATTACATGCCATGCTGACGGAAAGTGGACCGAGACTTTACCACTCGTCCTCCTCGGCATTAGAAGCGCCTATAAACAGGACTTAAAAACTTCGTCAGAAAACTTCTTCAAAAACCCGCTTATACAGGGCCTCATGAAGTTCTTACGAGAAATACCAAATTATTTAAAATTCGTCTAAAAGGCAAAGACGTCACAGTATCAGTAGACCGCCTTAAGCCGGCCGGCCTACATATTGTTTGATGAAGAGGTTTTACCTCGACACTCCTTACCTCATCTAGAGCCAGCTCAGCCACAAGCTACCCCGCAACTTCAAAACGACGTGCGAACAACACGATCGGGAAGACGTGTCCACTTCCCAGACTATTATCGACCGTAGACACGGCCTCTGGGAGGGAGTGATGTAGGGAACACCCTACTTACCCGATATTAATACGTCTAATAACATTACATATACATGTTACAAATATAACATTTATTTATTCTTACTTACTTAAACCACTAACTACTATCAAAGATTAAATAAATAAATATATACACTAAAATAATAAATCCCAAAGCATAGTCAGGCGTAACCCGTAGTATGCGCTGGGCATTGTATTTAGACGCATTCCTTATCGCGTAACGGTACCGCTTGAACTTCAGAGCGATGCGCGACCGCCAGTTGGAGCGAACTTCTCGACTCGGTATCCAGACACTCGATCGCGCTCTTACGTCTGTTCCCTTCGCTTTACGAATCTTTCTCCAGTGAAATTGATACTACTATCCCTTCAATGTGCTCGTATTCATACCTTCCTATTTTCGATCTATCGTGCTTGTGTTCTATCTAACATTCTATGCTTGTTGATTGACTTGCTTGTGAAGTGCTAAATAAAAAGGATTATCATCGAGAATATTGTGTGGACTACATTATTTACAAGGCAAACCTACTCATCTACTCTTGTAGGACACCACGCCTCGGCAACACATTCCACAAAAACACTATGGATGTCCTGTGGTTGATATGATGATGATGATATAATGAGGAATTACGTTAAGCAGTGTGAGTAGGGCTTGCAATTGGGATATACGAATATCCGTACTATTCGGATATCCGTGTGATTTTACTATCCAAATAGTGACGATCAATATATTTGGATAATTCGAATAAAACGAATAGTAAAATTTATAAAATAAAAACGATTTGAACAAGACATTAACAACATCAAAACCATAATTTCATAATTATATGCAGTAAGTAGGTACATGTATCTAATATGTCATCTGAATTTAAAACACTGTTTATCCTTTATTTTTAATATTTGTAGCATTATAAAACATTCAGAAAGTCGCGACCGACAAGTTGCATACTTATTGCTTAAGTTTTGTGACAGAAAACGTGATCTAAAGTATACCTATCGAGTTTCCTTATGGTCAAAAGTGATTTATATTTTAATGGTGAATGTTGGAATACCTAAAACGTTGTTTATAGCAATTTTAATAACAATTATTTTCGTTTTTAACTCTTTTCCCAAAATTATTCGAATCATCCGTAATATCCGGATATCCGAATAGTAAAGTTCAATACTATCCGAATTATTCGGATACAACAATTTACGGATAGTGCAAGCCCTAAGTGTGAGTTAGAAACATAGCTTAACGTTGATACTACTTATCTGACATTTGTTAGAAAGATAGATAAATAACTCTTTATTAAATTACCACACAAACAGAAATAATACAAAAATAAGTACTAGGCTATAACAATGGGCAGCCTTATCGCTGAAAGCGATCTCTTCCAGGAAACTGAGGTGGCCTGCTGAAAGGTAGATTATTAAACGAGGGGATAAAGAAGTGTCTTGCGTCACGGGCGCTATATTGAATCCTGAACGTAACGAAAGATTTTAGAGTTCTAGAGTAGACTCTGACGCTCTGGTTGTGAGTTACTAGAATCCTGAGTGCAAAGAGGGATATAAGCACACCTAAGATGCAGACAGCTTTATCCGCGAGAAGAATACTCTACTTTTCACACTTTCTGCGAGACAATAAAAACCAAATCTAGGTTGTTGTATTCTGTGCAGAGGTTAGTTCGAGTTACGAGTATGTTCTTATTGTGTGGTTCTCGTTGGCTAAAATTTTAAAACAGATGAGGTTCCAAATTCAAATTCAAATCATGCCATCATGCCCGCCCATCAAACCAAACTGAGACTATCCGGTCAAGTGGCTTCTGAACTAATGAAAGGTCTTAATAAGTATATTTTGTCCCCGTGTTCATTTATAGATAAAACTTTGTAATTTTTAAGTTACTACAATAAAAACTGAACTTTGACGAAATTGACAGGGTACACCAGTGAACCCACAGTGCTGAAATTTGGTATGCTTGTAGCTTTAGTAACACATATATAGGACCAAATATGAAATCCAGAATAACTGCAATTTCTACCCCTAAAAAGCATAACCAAATAACAAGAACTCCCGTTACATGTAATTTTAATAAAACTGTAGGTCAAGCTATTTGTATGAGCATTTTTTTGCACTGATTTTTAGTCAAAGATTATGAATAATATTTTTGTTTGTTTTCTGGGAGATCCGCGAGATCTCATTTCGGAGCGAGCCACTAAAACAAAGGAAATTTTCATCATTAGTAATAGATTGTAGACGGTAATTTGGGTGGGTTAGTGTGTAGGTAAAGGTGACATTTTTTTAGGTACCTAAATAATGCGTAGCGGCTTGAGTGTCTCTATGCACCGAGACAAACCTTTAGGGGTTGAATACTGTTTTATGTATAACTATTAGTATTTACCTTTGTGTCCAATAAATAAATAAAATCAAAATTAACATTAAAAAAATACTGATTTATAAAATGATTCTAATTTCTCAATTCGGATATTTTCTACCAAGAGCAAGGTCTAATCGCACTTATCCGCATTTTCATCGGAAATTATTGCATTGCTTTCGGTTTCAAGTTTTCGAGGAAACAGGAACCAATTTCAAATTGGATGTTGGAATTACCTTCTATTAGACTTTTTCAGTTTGGATATTCAATTCAGGATTAAAGTGTTCTTACGTGATGAGATTTTACTAATGAAGTAATTGTAGAATCAGAAATGAGAGGTAGAGAAACCAAAAGACCACTGTGGGCCCCCACTGTAGGCCTCATAAGTTTACAGATTGGATTGATTAAACTCTCACCTGTCATCTGTCCAACTGTAACCTCTCACCTGCCAAACTCAACTCGCATTTGTCAAACTTTCACCTGTCACCTGTCAAACTCAACTCTCTCTGTCAAACTCAACTGTCACCTGTCAAAAATTTTACCTGTCACCGGTCAAACTCAACTCTCAACTGTCAAACTCAACTGTCATCTGTCAAACTCAGCAGCACCGGCGTGGTACGTGCTATGTTCCTCTATCAACAAAAAGAGGACAGAAGCCCAGCAAAACATAGCCCTACGTGTCTGCACCGGAGCAGTACGCTACGTCAGGAACGACGTCATCGCCCGCGGCGTGCAGATGTCCAGCATTAAGGACTTTGTGGTAATGTTAGCGCGCCGTATGTACGATCGCGCCGACAATTGCCACCACGCTCGCCTCAACGCCATCGCTCCGCTGCACGCACAGCCACCTGAAATTCGAACTCCCTGGCGTCCATTACCGCGGGAGCTGCTGTGCTCTCCATCCTCTCCATAGCGTATACCACAAGAGGACCAACGTTAGCCAAGTCATCGGCCACGTAACGTCTGAGAGACCAAACTGCAAGCCAGGATGGCACTCCAGACATCACCCCGTGACTCAAAGATAGTCGTCTCTGACGTTGAAGCCCGGTTCAAGCACGAAAGTCTGACCCTTACCCATACTTTCCAAACAATAATGATTGAAGTGTTGAAGACCTATGATGATGTCAAACTCGACTCTCAACTGTCAAACTCAAC
This sequence comes from Philereme vetulata, assembly GCA_918857605.2. NCBI lineage: Eukaryota > Metazoa > Arthropoda > Insecta > Lepidoptera > Geometridae > Philereme > Philereme vetulata. The sequence goes on from OU975425.1 coordinate 1,881,126, forward strand.
TGGTATTTGTCAAACTTTCACCTTTCACCTGTCAAACTCAACTATCAACTTTCAAACTCAACTGTAATCTGTCAAACTTTCACCCGTCATCTGTAAAACTCAACTGTGATCTGTCAAACTCAATTGTCATCTGTTAAACTTTCATCTGTCACCTGTTAAACTTTCTACCGTCAAACTCAACTGTGTGTCAAACTTTGATGTTGTGGATCAGGAACTACTCCTGTCACAGAATAGTACAAAAGTCAAGATTAGTATGAGTTATTAACAGGCTCACGCAACAGACAGTTAAAGTCGGTCGAACGCCAGCCGCGAGGCCGCGCTTTGGCGAGGCGTAAATAATATGTATGTATATATACATATATGTAGTAATAAGTGTAAAATAATCTTTATGCAGGTTGTGAATTTACTTGTTATAATTTATATTATCATGTTTTTTATCAAAAATGTTGTTTATTTGTTAAATAAACCATCACAGAATATTCTTCTTGCACATCATATACTGTAGGTTATATTGTACAGCCCTTACGCTACGCTCGAACGTAGCGCAGATAATTAAAATCATAATCGGCTCGGGTTTATTTCTGTACCCACTTAGTTTGTGTACCTGTTTAAAATTGATCTACTATTCCAAGTTGACTGAGATAAAGTTCACTCTGTCTACCTCAGCTGTTTCATTCGTTCAACCAATTTAAGGTTTAACTAATAACCATCTTCTTATTATAAAAGTTTGTTAAACAATTTGCCCTCCTGCCCAACTAACGCAAACTTTCTTCTCCTGTAGACGCTTTCCTTAACTCGAAAGTCCTTCACGGAAGTAGTTTATTTGTATCGATTTTCTTTCAAATACTCAAACAACTACGAATTGTATTACGAACTAACCCTTTGAACGCATTTATACTGAAAACCGGTTACCTGTGATTACAGTAGCATTAGATTTTTCACCTGTTTATCTCATAACATAACGTTGGTTTTGCGGAAACTGAATTTAATTTTGTCAGTGCAGTGTTGTGTTTTGTAATCTAGAGTTCAAATTTTGTGTCCCTATTTGTCGTTTAGCATTATAAAAATGTCGGTCTCTTTTGTAATAAAAAACCAAATAAGCTACAAGTAGTAAGAGAGCGGACATCAGCCTGTATGAGATCAGGATGACCTTGAAGCAGCTTAAGAACGACAAGGCGCCGGGTGAGGACGGAATCACTTCAGAGCTTTTGAAAGAGGGTGGATCACCAGTACTTAAAGTCCTTCAGAAGCTCTTTAATTCCGACTTGCTTAATGGTACTACGCCAAAAGCATGGAACGAGGGCGTGGTGGTTCTGTTCTTCAAGAAAGGTGACAACACCTTGCTTAAGAATTACAGACCCATCTCGCTTTTGAGCCATGTTTATAAGCTGTTTTCAAGGGTCATCGCGAACCGTCTCGAACGCAGGTTTGATGACTTCCAGCCTCCCGAACAAGCCGGGTTCCGTAAAGGCTACAGTACCATAGACCACATACATACGCTGCGGCAAGTCATACAGAAGACCGAAGAGTATAACTTGCCACTATGTCTCGCGTTTGTGGACTATGAGAAAGCCTTCGAAGCGATCGAAACATGGGCAGTGCTTGAGTCTCTCCAACGATGCCGTATTGAATATCGGTACATCGAAGTATTGAAGTGCTTGTATAAAAACGCCACTATGTCAGTCCGAGTACAATAACAGAGCTCGAAGGCGATTCTCTTAAAAAGAGGCGTAAGACAGGGAGATGTCATCTCTCCGAAACTGTTTACGACCACGTTGGAAGATGCCTTCAAGCTTCTGGAATGGAAAGGACTGGGCATCAATATAAACGGCGAATACATCACTCACCTTCAGTTTGCCGACGATATTGTGGTCATGGCAAAGTCGATGGAAAAGCTTTGCACGATGCTCGAAGGCCTCAATCGAGTCTCCCAACGGGTAAGGCTTAAAATGAACATGGACAAGACGAAAATTATGTCGAATGTCCATGTCGTGCCTGCCCCAGTTATGGTTGAGAACTCGTCTCTTGAAGTTGTCTACGCGTATGTATACCTAGGACAAACAGTCCAATTAGGTAGGTCTAACTTCGAGAAAAAGGTCAATCGTCGAATCCAACTCGGATGGGCAGCGTTTGGGAAACTTCGCAACGTCATTTTGTCCAACATACCTCAGTGCCTTAAGACGAAAGTCTTCAATCAGTGTGTGTTACCAGTAATGAGATATGGAACCGAGACGTGGTCCTTTACTATTGGCCTTATGAATAAGCTCAGAGTCGCTCAACGAGATATGGAGAGGGCTATGCTCGGGGTTTCTCTACGGGATCGAATCAGAAATGAGGAAATACGTAGGAGAACTCAAGTCACCGACATAGCGCAACAGATTAGCACGTTGAAGTAGCAATGGGCAAGCCATATAGCGCGCAGAACAGATGGCCAATGGGGCTGGAAGGTTCTCCAGTGGAGACCACGGACCGGCAAGCGCAGCGTAGGACATCCACCTACAAGATGGGCAGACGATTTGGTAAGAACCGCAGATCGGCGTTGGATGCAGGCCGCTTTCAACCGCAGTTCCTGGAGATCAATGAAGGAGGCCTTTTTCCAACAGTGGACGTCCTACGGCTGATATGCTGATTAAGAGAGCAGATACTGAGAATAAGATTTTAGGAATTCTCCAAGAGATCGTTTGTGTAAGGAAGCTTACCTGCAAACGCGCTTAGGTTCGTTAAAAGAAAAATGAAAAGATTTTTTAGGAATTGCACAGAGAAATCTTATTGAACGATGAGGAGGTTGATATATGCAAGTACATGAAATATGTGTATGAAAGTGTTAAAAGATGTACATTGACCACAAAACTAAATTAAGAGAAGCTTTAAGCTCATTTAAGTCAGCTGGCAATACTATAAGTGTTATACGTAAATCGGCACCAAAGGTTGATAGTGATGTAAGATTGCCTAAGATCTCCACTCCCACTTTTTCGAGTTCCTCCGCAGAATGAACAACCTTCAAAGATCTATATGTATCGTTGATTCATAAAAACTTTTCCATTGATGAAGTGCAAATGATGCATTCTTAAGAGTCATCTTTCGGGAGAAGCAGAGCAGTTGCTGAGGCACGTGCCAATAGCACCTGCCAATTATGAAGATTCTTGGCTAAAACTTAACAATCGCTCAGTGTATTCTACCGCCTGTATAATGGGGAATGTTCTGAGGAGCTATTTGATCTCATCCCGTCGTCGAGATTCTACCACCGCACTTCTCGACAACGTAATAAAGCTCATCCACTTATAATCAACAATTGGGTATCGCGCACCACACGCTTCACGCGATCTTTTCTACCCCATACTTGCAAGATGTGGAATGAGCTACCATCTGAGGTTTTCACATTAGACTACGACATGGTATGCTTCAAGAGAAACGTAAAGCGGTTTCTACAGTGTAGGGAACGCATCGACAATACCCCGGGTGCTGCCGGTGTCAATAGGCGACTGTGACCGCTTACCATTGAGGGGGCCGTTAGCCTGTTTCCCCACAAATAACATAAAAAAAATCGATTTTACAATAAGAAGTATTTAGTTAACAATCTTTTGAAGCGTTTTATGGATCAACCCAACACCAGAAACGAGTTGTGTAGTGCTGTAAAAGATCCGTTCATATATGAATTCAAGCAATGAAATGACCTTGACCTTGGTTTAATCTAACTTCGGTTAAATCCGTTTAACGTTCCTGTCATGTTCTGTGAGATCTGCAATTCTTTTATTCATAGGCTAATGAGATGTGGTTGATGACAGATGTGTATCGTATTCTTTAGAAAGTTAGCACGCGCGAAAACTACCCCTAATCCACCGGGCAATGTACAACTACTTTATTTTTTGTTAGGTGCTTGCAATGAAGAATATGGTCGATTACTATCGTCTGGAGAGAAGCGTTGATAGTTAGAACCTTAGAGTGACTTGCGCGATTCTTAAACGTAATAAACGGCTAAATATGATTTAGAGAGTTATTAAATCATACAAATACTTCAAATTTAAACATTTTTAGTCGACATTTAGGGATCGTTTTGCAAGCTGGGCGATACTAATCGTCTCGATGGCATGTAGCGAGCGTGAATGTAAACGCAGTATATAAAGTTGCTCGCAAATATAATAGAAAAATAGCAGGTTGCTGGTAAACCTGCTTTCTCTGTAAATACTTTTGTATAGTTTGAACTATTTCGAAGTTGCGAGAATTAGACTTCTTTGAAGTATGTACTTGTATTGAAAGACATTTTGCTGAATGTCTTTAAGTTGGTTACCTTGGGTACAGACCGAACCAACTTGGAGAAAAATAAACTGTTTTGTTTGGTTGGTATTTCGATGTTTTTCCTTGAGTAAGGGTAAAAAGGACTTCAACGGTTCAAGCTAAGTAATTATTAAAAGCATAGATAGTGCAGAGGTATTTATACCAAAAAATAGATAGATAGATAAATCTTTATTGCTACACCAAACTACAATTACATAACTTAGAACCTTAAAAACCGTAATCGTGAAAAGATGGTCAGAGAACTCGCCTGATATTTAATAAAAACATCTGAAATGTAACATAATTATTTAACGTGCAGGTATGCATATAAACGCCTTATAAACCTGTGTACTATTTTAATTGAAATCAAACATAAATTATTCAAACAAAATAAAATGTGACATTTTATATTTTATCCGTTTGAGATTATTAACTTTAATCCAACACAAATTCTGCCAAAACCAATGTTTACAAATGATTCAAGTGATATGATCAACGGTTTGTACGAAAAAACTGAAATTATTAAAATAAACCAATATTTACCTATTTTGGTACAAACTGCCATAGACTACGATTATATTTAAACTTCTAACGTATTTAGTTCAAATCAACTATATTATTTCTCAGACATGTCATCCATTTTGTTAGTAGTCTTTTTTTATTTATTGATGATAGCCAAGCGCTCGACCACTACCTCACCTGATGGTAAGTGAAGGTGTGAACAAAGATAGCACGCTTGTCTAGAAATAACCTATTCACTCTGGACTTAAAGACTCCAAGATTATATACCTACTGCGAAAAACATACGCCGGAAGTGAGTTCCACTCCTTACTTGTGCTAACAAGAAAAGTTGAAGCAAATCGTTTGGTACGGCAAGGTGGTATGCCAACCAGGTACGGGTGGTACTTCTCGCTACGTCTGCTTGTCTAGTGTTGGAAGGGGGAAGGAGGGATTTGGTCATGAAGATCTTGCGCACATTCACTAAAATGCCAAAAAATAGTCAATAATAAAATCTTAGAAATATATTAGTAGACAGGTAGGTAATTGCAATTAAATAAACGTAAATAACATAAAATCGGTACATTTACAACTATCAAAAAATAATATTAAATTCAAATTCAGACAATTTAGTTATTATTAAATTTAACAAATTATCTGGGTCAAACAAATAAATAATGAAACTATTGAGTCCCAAGCTTATAACTTAGGGGTATAAAAAATATTTATAAACCGATATTGCAGAACAGACCAAAAATAATGCTTTTATACAGGGTACTTTCGAAATATCATGTTAAACCGAATGGCGGTCATTGTCCTCGCTTACAATAGTAAGTATTATAGTTTATTCTACGACTTTTCGAAATTTATGCGGAAAATTAGCATCTTTCGATAATACAAATTCCTGTATATTTACTATTAATGACACCTAATGCCTATTAGCATTATTTTCTTTGAAATTTTACAACTCCTTTACTTAATTATAATACTTTTCTTTATATAGTTTACTCTTATTTGTTTCAACTGTAGAATTTCTTCTATCAGGAAGAAGAATATAACAGCTACACTTCTTCAATTTTATACAAGATTGGAATCTATCAGCGTCTTCCTTAATCATATCTGAAGCCTTTTCAGCTATTATTGTAACTGCAGCGTTAGGGGGACTTCTAGGCACTGTAGGCCTACATCTAGGCACTAGCATCAACTATTCTCAAGTTAGTTACACCATAGACTCTAAGATGACTATTGACCACAGAGCCCATACGGCAAGAGCCAGTCGGATGAAAAACGTTAACTGTCATATGTTGGGTATAGCATCTCCATTTGCATGCTTCAATTCCTGGGTTAACAAAAGGAGCGCTAGCAGTAGTGAAACATGTGGTATTACTTACTCGCATGTAATCTAGCACGTATGCTATCATTTGGTCCAGGTCTAAATCTTTATCGTAGATACCTGTGGTTATCACCGGATCAGATAAAGGATTGGTACCATTCAATCTGACTTTTCCATTTGAATCTGGTTGTAGCAGTGTTATTAAACTAAAGAAACTGTTGAAAGTTACGGTTTGATTAACAAAACTGTCGCAAATTTTTGGCCTGTATCCAAAAATGACAGCATATGCTAATATTAGATTTGTTGTGGTTTTTCCAAACAGCAATGCAAAGACTTGGTATTCAGCGTACTGTTTGGTTGTATCTAGAGTGACCAATCCATTGACAACTGGAAAAGGTACTAAAGTTGGTAACGGTAAGATAGGATCTACTGGCGATTGATCCAGTCTATGCAATATAGCCACTGCTGTTTGTTCCCGTAAATTATCACCAACTGGCAAATCAGAAATCGATTTTATATTAAAAGACTTCAGATATGTTCTATCGCCTATTCCCGAAAGCATTAGTAACTGAAGAGTTTTATAGACTCCAGTGCTTACTATGATCTCTCTACTGGCTTTAAATACATATGTTATGTTATTTTTACTAGCCTCAATAGCAATAACCTTTTTATGTTTATCAAAAAATATTTTTGTAGCGCAAGTGTTTCTGAGAACGAACAAATTCGTCAGGTTTCTAACGGGACTAATGTAAGAATAAGCAGAACACTGTCTCACTCCATCCGTAATGGTAAACATGCTTTGAGTGTACCCTACATATTCTGGACTACTCAAGTCTAAACCCACTCTATTTCCTATTTCTCTAAACGAGACTAAATAAGGATTAGCAGCTAGATTGGGCTGCCTAGCCACTCCCATTTGTCCATTTAAGCCATGATAATCTCTAGATGGTGAGTTTTCGACTACAGTATCTTCAAGAATTTCGCTTTTTTTTTAAGTAAGGTAGGATGTTTTCATATCTCCAAGAGGGATCTTGTACTACATCTGCCCAGTAGTTGAAGTCTTCAGGCGCTCCATGTCCGTGGATGAAGTGGTTCATGCAGCTGCTTCCACCCAACATTCTGCCAGCTGTAATCTTGGTCACGTTGCCGGGCTGGGAGTTGGCTGCGTAACTATCATATGTGGATGTGAAGTTCCAGTCGTGTTGGGACAGGGGTAAAGTAACAAAAAGACCTGCAAGCTAAAGTAGATACATGATCGAATCTGGGATATTGAAACTGAAGCCAAATAATGCCGTATATTTTCAAAGTTAGGGTGATCTAAAGGTTTAATACTGTAATCCTAAAATTCTTATGCGAAAGGATTATTATTTAATTATTTAATGATTATCTTAATGACACATACGTTTGGAATAGGTATTAATAAAGTAGTTACTGACAAAGCCCCTGTACAGCTGCCTACAGGACATGTTATTGTAATATTATTACTTTTATTGACAAGGCTACAGATGCTACAATCTATTTATTTTAGAATGACATTGTAATAGTATATTATTGCTATAGGTAATTACAAGTCGAGTATGAGTTTGAAGGCCGAACCGTAGGCGAGGATTTCACTAAAACGAAACTGGCAATTGCCATTTCCGACGAGGCATATATAGTGCTTTTCTCAAAAGAATTCAGGGAAATAAAACATACTTTTTATATTATACATTTAATTTAATTAATGTTAAAAGTAGTTTCAAGTTAATCTCATTAAAATACGCCAAAAATACTGTTTCGGAGAAAATGTTCATTTTTTTCTCGTTTTTCCAACTCATTAAACTTTCATATACATTTCATTTATTTATTTATTTTGACTTCACTAGAAGCGTGTTTTTCATTGCCAATTTGGGTTCTGCTCTTAAATCTGGTGGAGTACAATCAATCTCCATTTCACTCTCTGAACCGTTGCAACACATTTTAATTAATAAATTGTTATATAATATGTATGTAAATAACAAATCTAGACAAATTTTCAGCTTTTCCGCCCATGAATATACAGCTGTATATGCACTTTATTCTTTATTGTACACAAATAGATTTACAGATAAAAATAGGTTACAAAATGGACATGTACAAAGGCGAGCTTAACCCTAATAAGAGTTATCTTCCAGCAAACCTTTGAAGATAGAGATATTTGATTATAGTGGTGGGTACATCCACCACTTAGGGAGATTAAGCTCAAGCACCAACCAGCTCCTTGGATTACACCTGCACTAAGAGCCGTCATGCATAAAAAGCTAGTAGCAAAGGCAAAGCTCAAAAGTCGGAATTCCGATATTAATAAGGAAAAATATATCGAATGTCGTAATCGCTGCAATAGAGTGTGTAGGGACGCGCAGCGCCGTTATATTCATAAATCGGTCGAGGACCCTGATCCTGCTAAGGTTTGGAAGTTCCTCCGGTCATTGGGAATGGGAAAGTCTCGTCAACAAGATAAAATTCCTCAACATATTAATTTAGATTCATTAAATCAGCACCTCACATCATCTTCTGATTTCGACGTACACGCGAAATCACAAACATTGCAACATCTTTCTTCTATTCCAACTCCTGACTATTCATCTTTCAACTTAAATCAATTCACTGATTGTGATGTTAAGAAGAGCATTGCATCTATTTCGTCTAATGCCATCGGCAACGACAGCATAAGTCGGAATATGATTGTTCCTATCCTCGATCAAATTGTCCCAATAATCTGTCACATCCTTAACTCCTCTATTACCAACTGTGTTTTCCCTACTTTCTGGAAAGAAGCTCAAGTGACTCCTCTCTCGAAAAAGTATAATCCAGCTTCTTTCTCAGATTTCCGTCCAATCTCTATTCTTCCTTTCCTATCCAAAGTCCTGGAACGTCTTGTTCATAAGCAACTGAGCACTTTTCTTTCCAGGAATAATCTTCTAAATCCTTTCCAATCCGGTTTCCGGCCAGGTCATAGTACTGTTTCAGCATTAGTTAAAATAACTGATGATATACGAGATGGCATGGACAATGGAAAAGTAACAGTACTATCACTTTTAGATTTTAGCAACGCTTTCAACAACGTTGACTTCGAAATTCTTCTTGGTACCCTACGCTCTCTTAACGTATCTCCAACAGTAATTGAGTGGTTTCACAGTTATCTGAACGGGTGCCGTCAGCGTATACGCATTGATGATAGTTACTCATCGTGGTGCACGATATCAGCTGGTGTCCCTCAGGGTGGCGTTTTATCACCTCTTCTATTTGCAATTTTCATAAACTCAATATCCCAACAATTAACTTCATCCTACCACCTCTATGCAGACAATCTTCAAATTTACACACAAGATACAGTAGAGCGGCTGCCTGAAGCTATATATAGAATAAACCTTGACCTAGACCGTATTCTGGGCTGGAGCAAGGCACATGGTCTAAGAGTTAACCCACTCAAAACTCAAGTAATCGTCGTTGGGGGTTCTAGGATGATATCGAGGATAGACTGGTCTTGCCTTCCACAAATTGTATTTGATGGCACTTACGTTAAGCAGAGTGAGACGGTGAAAAATTTAGGCGTTCTCATAGACAGGCAACTGTCATGGGGACCTCAGATATCTGAAGTCAGTCGTAAAATGTTTGCCTCAGCGGGTTCTCTTAGGAGATTGCGTAACTTCCTTCCGACTGCTACTAAAATTACGCTCGCGCAGTCGCTTCTTCTCCCGATACTAGACTATGCTGATGCTTCTTATCTAGATCTCCCTGAACAGCAACTAAATAAACTTGAGCGCTTGCAAAACTTTGGCATCCGGTTCATCTTCGGCTTGCGGAAGTATGGCCATGTGTCCGAATTTCGCAGTAAGCTCAAGTGGTTACCCATACGCCTTCGCCGGGATACTCATATCCTTCAGCATTTATATAACATCCTGTTCAACCCTTCCTCACCTTCCTATCTTAAAGAACGCTTCCATTTCCTCTATCAATCCAATCCTCGATCCTTGCGTTCATCTGACACACTCCAACTCAGGATACCTGTACACTCCTCCTCCTACTGTGATAAGTCTTTTACAGTGCAGGCTGTCCGGTTATGGAACGCGCTGCCGGTGGCTATCAGATGTGCCAAGTCACTTGCCATTTTTAAACGTATGCTCAGAGAACACTATCTGAGTATTCGTCGCTAAATATATATGTATTTATTATTAATTATTTGTATCATAAATAAGTCTAAGTATGTATCTATAAATTATTATGAGTAGTAATTATTTAGATTCATGTAACTTTCATTTATGTAAGTTTTATATTTTTTATTTTTATATAATTAGTATTAGTATGTATGTACATGTAGTATGTTAGGTACACCATTACACCCCAGGTAATGTCTACACAGTCTATTCCATCCAAAGGTTGTCTGGTAGAGATCGCTAATTAGCGATAAGACCGCCAATTGTATCCATAGATTTACGTAGTTGTTTTTAGATGTATTTGATTCGTGGTGTGCAATAAAGTATTATCTAATCTAATCTACGTGCACATTGAATGACATTGGTGTAGAATACTAATATACAGTATATACTATAATAAATACAACACTTAACCATATTAAAAAATAATAATAATACCTTTATACTATACCTACATTAGAGATAAACATAATAAATTATACAAAATATAAATATTATACCTACTTATACATAATAAATAACCTAAAAGCTTACAAGGACAGGTAATGCAATCATGGATAAACAGCCCGTGAATGCAATTTGTACTAAGCAAAGAGACTTACTTTGGTATGCCAAGAATAATAAAAGAGATCCAATCAAAAAGTATTTATTAACCTCAGCACGCCGATTCATACAACATTGCTCGAGCGTTAATAATGTTCCAAATTCAAAAAACGCTCCTCCAATGGGTTTGATTTTGTCTCCAATGATGTTTCTTTGTCCGTAAATTCAATATGTCACGTGTTCTTTTTTCTAAAATAATGTCAATATTTCCATGCATTATTGAGAAAACCATATTTGTAATTTAACGGGGACAGAGCCCCTGTACAGCCGCATCCTTTTCTTATTGTTTTTATTTTGACGTAACTAAATGTTCTCCAGTGTGCTTACAGTTTAAATAAAGGAATGATAATAATTAGGGCTTACAATTCAGATATCCGAATATCCGTATTATTCGGATATCCGTGTGATTTTAAAGATTGTGATGATCAATATATTCGGCTAATTCGAATAAAACTAATAGTAAAATTCATTAAAAAATCACGATTTGAACATGAAATTACCTACATCAAAACCATAATTTCATAATTATTTGCAGTAAGTACATGTATCTAAAATTTAATCTGAATTTAAAATACTGTTAACCTTTATTTTTAATATTTGTTTTATTTTTAACATTCAGAAAGTCGCGACTGACAAGTTACTTACTTATTGCTTAAGTTTTGTGACAGAAAACGTGATCTAAAGTATATCTATCGAGTTTCCATAAGGTCAAAAGAGATTTATATTTTAATGGTGAATGTTGGAATAACTAAAACGTTGTTTATAGCTACATTAATAAAAATTATTTTCGTTTTTAACGCTTTTCCAAAAATTATTCGAATTATCCGGAAATCCTAATAGTAAAGTTCACTACTATCCGAATTATTCGGATACCAAAATCTAACGGATAATGCAAGCCCTAGCTCTGAACAGTGTCGTTTTTACCTGCGTATTGCACCGTGCAAAACTATGGGCCAACATATTAGCTCTGACTGTTAACGACCTGTTAAGGATAATGATGACACCTTGTGGGATATCTTCACGGATCTCCGTACTGAGTAAGAGATCCGAGGATGTCCATCACGGATAATAATATAGTCGAATATATGAATACTAATTAGATTACGGAAATAGCTATTACAGTAGTATAGTTCTATTCCGGGGCCAAGAGCAACACTCAGGAGAATCTCAACATATTAAACATACGATTATAACGTTCTGTTAACTGCACATTAATACTAATATGAGCATTAAAGCCTTAAAGGAGCACTTAATCCTTTCACCGCACTGGTTGTTGATAATCAATTATGCTTAAAAGCCAAACCTATTTCTGCCGTCAAGCAGCATTGCTGTGTTTCGGTTTTAAGGGTATGGTTGCCGGTATTTTTTTTAGATTATGAAAATGGTAGGTACCTATAAAACACAGAAGGACAGATATAAAAATAACAGATTAGGAACGATAATTATAGGCAGGTACCCAACAAGAGCCACATAAGTAGGTGGGCGCTAAAAGGTTCTGTGCTGTGTGGTGTCTAAAAAGGATCAGTCTCAGCTTTGTGTTTGTCCACGCTTAGGCACTAAGTGCAGACCAACTCTGGTTTTCAGACTGAGTCTGTTACCGTGACCTCACGACCAGAGAGAGACCGAAGAAACATGAAAAAAGAGGCATTAGTAAATTAAATACATAAAGTACCTACGTATAAATAATTTGGTTAAAATAAATAAATAAAGGACGGGATTATGGAAGTAACGATTAAAAAACCGGCCAAGTGCGAGTCGGACTCACGCACGAAGGGTTCCGTACCATTATCTATCAAGTTGGCAAAAAACTTATATATATAATATTAAACTTATATAATATTTGAGTTGATTCAATGAAAGGTAAATTGCGGTGTACGATTTATAACGTATTAAAAAAAACTACTTACTAGATCTCGTTCAAACCAATTATCGGTGAAAGTTTGCATGGTAATGTACATCATTAAATTTTTTTTCGTTTTATCATTCTCTTATTTTAGAAGTTACATGGGCACACATTTTACCACTTTGGAAGTGTCTCTCGCACAAACTATTCAGTTTAGAAAATGATAAATTATATTAGAAACCTCAATATCATTTTTGAAGACCTATCCATAGATAACCCACACGTATGAGATTAATGAACAAAAATTTTTCGCTTCCGTTCTAAGTATGGGAAACCTCCAAAGCTTATTGTTTTTTTTTCTATTTTTGTGTGAAAATCTTAATGCGGTTCACAGAATACATCTACTTACCAAGTTTCAACAGTAAGTTCTTACAATTTCGGAAAAAAAGTGGCTGTGGCATACGGACGGACAGACAGACAGACAGACATGATGAATCCATAAGGGTTCCGTTTTTTCCATTTGGCTACGGAACCCTAAAAAAGACCAGAGATGCACCAATCAAAAAGAAGTTGACGACCACAGAGTATATACCGTAAAGTATAAAGTATACAGGCTGTTTGGTAATATACTGACGATATTCAAGGGACGGTGTCTCAAAACATAAAAAAGACTTCTCAACTACTTAAAAAAACTACTTGTTATATTAATATATTTTAAAGAAAATCGACTAAGTTCAGGTGATTAATTCGATATACCTAAAACTTACTGCCTACTCTTGCAATCGACATCCAAAAATAAAGGCCGATTTGATATCTCTTTCGGAACTCTTGCGGGTGTTGGGATAGAAAGGGCAACAAGAAATATCTAGAGACGTCACCAATACTGTATCTGTGGTTAAATGGCAAGCATTATGCAATAGCACAACATAAGTTTAATAAAGTGTTTGTTTTTACATGCCCAAAAAAATTTCACATTTCTATGGTAAACATTTCACAAATTTATTTAATATGCTCATCAAAATAATCTGTTTAATTTTTGTGCGTATATTATCAAACAGCCCATATAATGTAAGGAATTATGATTTAAATAGTAGTCCAATTAAAAACGTCAAATTGAAATATGTTTAGTCGCTAAATACGTTTAGGGATCGTTGTGCAAGCCATGCTTAATATCGGGCCAAGTAATTTTAAAATTATTATTGTTATTTACGCCTGTATTTATAGCCTGCTATTAAAGCTATAACGCCACTTTACGGAAGTTTTAATTAATTATATATTGTAGTTAAATTTTATCCGAAACGGGAAAAGCTTAAGATTTTTAAAATCATCTATATTACAAAGAGGAAACATTTGTTTGTTTGTATTTCATAGGCTCCGAAACTACTGGACCGATTTAAAAAATTATTTCACTGTTCCTTCACTTTCACACACTATCCCCGGGTGACATAGAATGAATGAATGAATGAAATACTCTTTATAGCACACCAAACAAAAATACAGTAATAATGGAAATAAACAATAAATAAAGGTACAATGGGCGGTCTTATCGCTAAAAGTGATCTATTCCAGACAACCTTTGGATGAACAGGATAAACAAAATCAAAAGACGGCGGTGTAAGAGTACCTACAGACATAAACAGAACCCACAAAATAAAATATACCTATTGATTATAGTAATAAACATAAACTTAAATACATACAAATAATATATAAATAAACTACACTACATAAAGAGGATAAATAACTTAAACACTAACTAGCAGTTACGAGACAACGAAAGGAAATTGTTGTATTCCTTGACTTTGAAAACAGGAAGAGCTTGGACGACCTTATAGACAAAGGTAAGGCGTTCCACAGTCGCACAGCTTGTACTGTGAAGGAGTCACCATAAAATTATGAACTATGGACGGGAGTTCGAAGCTGTAGAGCTTCGGAAGAACGTAGGGTTAGAGAGTGTGCCTGATATATTTAGAAACTTGAAACGCTTCTTTAGATACGAAGTTGAAGTGGGATTATTGAGAATGTTAAAAGGAAGTGATAGAATATGTGCATTCCGGTGAAGACGGATAGGGAGCCACTTGAGTTTTGAATAGGCATAGTTGACATAGGCTACTTTTTACCCAACTGCGCAGAAGGAGGGTAATGTTTTTATTGAAAAACTACGTGTGCGAAGCTGCGGATTGGTGAGCTAAGTCCTATATATTTGCGAATTGGATTGAATTTGACAGAGAACTTTCCTCGGTCAAATCCATTCTGATTCGTTAATTTTTGGCATGGAAAGCCGTATTATAATTTGAGATTTCTTCTTTTTTTACGATCTGCAGATGGAAGTGAGGGAACAAGCATATGACCCACCTGATATGAGTGGTATTGCATATAGCAAAGTATTGCCTTGCAGATCACGCATCCTAGATAGGCACCCTACGATGCACTGCTCTGCGTCCATCAAAATGAGGCATACATGTGTAAAGCCTCATGTCTCTTTAATTTGAGGCGGTTGACACACTGCCACGCACCACTCTGCATGTTGCGTGTCGACGCACCTACGCGCGTACTTTCGGGAGTGCAGATCTGCATCATCGTGCGGGTTTTTACGCACTCACGCGCTTAGTTGCGTTTTATGGATTCACGGCCGCTCTGAATCATTTCATTCAAAGCTGTTCGCTAGTGCGCTTCCAAAATCACGCACGGCACTGCGGGACTTGGTGTGGCATACCTTGCGTCTCGCCCCGCAGCTACGCGCGGGGATGCATGTTACTCCGCGTTTGAGTGCGTGATCTGCATGAACGCGCGTGGATGCATTTTCTGTGTGTTAGAGTGTGCGTGTTTTCTATACAAACGGAGATACTTACAAGCAACGTTAGAACACACAATCACGCAACATGCAGCGTGGTGCGTGCCAGTGTGTTGAGCGCCTCACCGGTAAACATAAATAGAAATGCTGCTTGGCAGCAGAATTAGGTAAGGTGGTAGTACTTCCCGGGGCGAACTCTTTCACATTAAACTCTATTACTCATAAAATCTCTTGCGCTATGCAAGTTCCTTATTCATATTATTTGAGAGAGCATTTGAAACCTCGAGCAGGAAATATAGAAAAGTTAAATGAGAAGGTTCAAAGAACAATACAAGGAATAGAAATATGAATATTGTACAGAAGAAATGGTAGTATCTGCTGAATTAAATTTTCACTCTAAAAACGAAATCTACCATCTACCATACCATCTACGTAACTTTGTTACAATCAGTTTTAATTAGTCAAAAAAACCTGACCAATATACGAAGTATAATTATTATTGTGGAAGGATACATCTCAAATCGAATCAAAAAAATCAAAATATTAGTTTGGTTCAAAAAAACACATAGGAATTAAGAACAAATAGTGAACGTTGACAGCTGCAAAACGTTTGAGAAAAACTGTGTAGCAGTGTCAGCGCCCGTCTCCTAAACCAGTACAATTGTTGTTCCTTACTTACTTTTTTAATACAAAATAAAACATTTTGAAAAGTATCAATGGCAAAAGAAAAATTTAAGTTAGTTTATAGATAGCTTAAATGAGATACGTTAATAGAGATAAAGGTTTAGACTACTGACTGTACATGGTTGTAAGGGTGTGTGTGTGTGCATGTGTGTGAGTTTGTGTGTGTGTATCTTTGAGTGTATATTTGTGTGTGTGTGTGTGTGTATGAGAATGCATGGGTAAGGGCTATGAGTGTTTGTTACCTGGGGGTGGTCAACAGTTCCTCTGTTTCTGCATATGAGAGAAATTGGAGCCATTTAGTCATTTTTTTCTTACATTTGTAAAGTGGGAGAGATAGACGTCTAGAACTCGGTTTATTAGTGAACTATATTATAAAGTGAGCAACTTAGGTGGTAATATATGGAAAAGTTCTTCTATAAACGTACAACCAATTTTAATAAACCGCGTTGTTTATATTTACTGGTTTCAAATTGAAAATTCAATGGCATAATAACATCGCTATATGATAAGCATACTCCTTTCAAGGCGGTTCGCATGAAACGACCTCCAGCACCTTGGTTGACTGAATATATCCGCAAATTAATGGCTAGGCGTAATACAATGTACCGCAAATATAGGAGAAAAACTAATAATGAAACTTTTCTTCGTTATAAAAAGGCGAGAAACCGGTGCAATCAGGAAATTAGTAATGCTAAGCGCCGTAATATCTACGGAGCTATTGAGAAGTGTACTCCAAATAACATCTAGAAAGTGCTCAACAACTTAGGATTTGGGAAGAGTAAGGCTGCTGTAAATCTAACGGTCGATATCAATGCTCTCAACAATCATTTTTCAGTTGTTCCCTTTAAAATTGACAGCATTGTTAAGGCTGACACCATTATGCAGTTGGCTAGGCAGCCACTAGGAAATTATACACCTTTTTCTTTTGGACAGATAAATGAAGGTGACGTTTCAAAGATTATTGCTTGCATTAGCAGCAAGGCGGTTGGTCATGATGGAATCGGTTTAAAGCTGCTATCTCCGATACTTGAACAGATTATTCCATATATCACACATATTATTAACTTTTCATTAGCTAGTAGCAATTTCCCTACTATATGGAAGAAAGCTTTCATCATAGCCATTCCCAATAAGTCTAACATAACTGAACTTAAAGACTATCGCCCAATATCTATTCTCCCTTTCCTCTCTAAAATTCTTGAAAAAGTTATGCATCGTTAGCTTTCATCTTTTCTCCATAGTAACAATCTTCTTAGTCCGTTTCAGTCAGGCTTTCGCCCTGTACACAGTACCTGCACTACCCTTATTAAAACTACAGATGACATCAGGCTTGCTATTGACAACCGTAAACTCACTCTTCTTTGCCTGTTAGACTTTAGTAACGCGTTCAACTGTGTGGATCACGATATTTTGCTGGCCGTCTTACACTCTATTAATCTTTCTCAGTCTTCTTTAACTTGGTTCGGCTCATATCTCTGCGGACGCGAGCAATGTGTTCGTATTAATGATCTGTCCCCTGACTGGTGTAAAATCGAAGCAGGTGTACCTCAAGGAGGCGTTCTTTCACCTCTCCTCTTCTCTATTTTTATTAATACTCTGGTATCGGTAATACATCACACATCCTATCACCTATATGCCGATGATGTCCAGCTATATCTCAGTTGCAATCACTATGAAATTCTATTTGGAATTGAAAAGCTCACTAACGATCTAAGCGCTGTGTATGACTGGACACAAAAATTTGGGCTTCTTATTAATCCCAACAAGACGCAGGTGATAATAATTGGCGGTAACAGACAGATTGTCAAGAATAATCGTAACACTCTTCCTCCGGTTAAATATAATAAAATTCCACTGCAGTTCTGCAAGGAGGTTAAGAACTTGGGCCTATTCATTACTCATAATTTGTCATGGGACCATCATATTACCCAGATTATTAGGAGGATGTATTGTACTATACATACTCTGAAACGCTTAAAAAATTTCTTGCCCCAATCTACGAGAACCACACTGGTTAATGCGTTACTCTTACCCATCCTAGATTATGCAGCTGTATGTTATCCCGATGCTACGGAAGAGCAACTGAACAGATTGGAGCGTCTGCAGAATCTCTGTATTCGCTATATCTACGGCCTACGAAAATATGACCATGTCTCGGTATTTCGTCAGCAGCTAAAATGGCTTGACATCAGAGCTAGTCGAGATGCCCACATGCTATCACTCCTGTTTAGTATTCTTCGCGACCAAAAACGAGCAACTTAATCGTTCCTTATCACTTCTTCTATTGTTATGTATTTTTATTTGATAATGGTATAGTTAGTACGAGGGCTGCTATTTATGTATCCGGAATAAAATAAAATAACTATCATTGACTGTTAAATATGGTTTTATTGCTTTTCAAAATATTCGCCATGATGATCAATGCACTTTTGCATTCGGTGAAACCAGTTTTCATAGCACTTTTTCCAATCGGAAGACGGTATCTCCAAAACATGATTTTTGAATGCCTCAACGGCTTCTTCTCGGGTTGAAAATCGTTGACCACGTAATTTATTCTTCACGGTTGGGAATAAAAAGAAGTCGTTGGGTGCCAAATCAGGGCTATATGGCGGATGACCCGTTAATTCCACCGTTTCACCCTCCAAATATCGGGTCGTTTCACCCGAAGTGTGACAGCTTGCATTGTCGTGATGGAGAATGATTCTGCGTTGTGGATTATTCTTCCTGATTTCTGCAAAGACTTCTGGCAAACAAATGGTCGTGTACCACTCTGAATTAACAGATTTACAATTTTCTAGGGGTACAGTAGCCACGTGTCCATCTATACCAAAAAAACAGGCGACCATTTGCTTCAAAGTGCTTTTCGCACGAGCAACTTTTGTTGGGTTCGGCTCATGTTGGAAGACCCAAACTGTTGACTGTTGCTTAGTTTCGGGGTCATATGCATAAATCCAGGATTCATCACCTGTGTAGATATTATATACAGCTTTTGATGCACCACGATTGTATTTTTTTATCATTTTTTTGCACCAATCGACACGAGCCTGTTTTTGATCTATTGTCAAGTTGTGCGGTATCCAACGCGAACAAACTTTTTTTGCAGCCAAGTGTTCGTGTAATATCTTATGTATACTCGTCATACTAATGCCCAAGATTGCCTCTATTTCTCGATATGTCACATGACGATCTTGCATTATTAGTTTACGCACTGCGTCGATGTTTCGTGGCACAACAACTGATTTAGGCCGACCATCTTTAATTTCGTCCGTGAGCATACGACGTCCACGATTAAACTCACTAAACTAATGATACACAGTAGTCTTTGATGGTGCTTTATCTCCAAAAGTCGAACTGAGTTGATCGATACACTGCTGTTGAGTTAGACCACGTCGAAAATCATAAAAAATCATCGCACGAAAATTT
Source organism: Philereme vetulata (assembly GCA_918857605.2). Classification (NCBI taxonomy): domain Eukaryota; kingdom Metazoa; phylum Arthropoda; class Insecta; order Lepidoptera; family Geometridae; genus Philereme; species Philereme vetulata. Next base: position 1,900,754 of record OU975425.1, read on the forward strand.
TCTCGAGATAAATCCATTGTGATAATAACACGCAATTTTTGAAATCGCGCCACACAATGAAAACAATTGATAGACGGACGAAATAACCTGCATTCTACAGCCAAAGAGTTCCATTTTCAAACGTGATAATTTCTTTTTAAATATTATTTATGCAGTGGCCAGTTCCGGATTCTTAAATAGCAGCCTATGTATATGATATAAAGTATTTAAGTAGCATGTACCTATGCTATTTTTATTAGTCCTGTGCAATTTTTTCTTTAGTTCCCTTTCCTGTGCACTACCTACACATCTTTATCTACAATACACAAAGTTTATCTGGAAGAGAATGCTCTTTAGCATTAAGTTCGCCTTCGTACTAGTTTTATAAGTGCAATAAAGTATTTTCAATCAATCAAAATGCAACTTTTACGTAATTGCCCCACTGAGGCAAAGAGCGGCCTATTACCTAATTCAAATATTTTGAATTTTAAATTTTTTAATTTGAATTTAAAAAAAGCTTGTTTGACTGAGGTGGGTTCTAAGCTGTGTGATGAATATCAGGTCAGTCAATCACTTTTCCTTTAGGCAGGCTATTGCATCATAAAAGGTTGGGGAAAAAGTCTTTTCGCATTATAGTATGTAATAAAATCTCTTTGGCTATACTATTTGTATCTGGCTGGTTTTGTTATCATTCAAAGTTTAAATTTTAAAGAAGATGATTCCAAATTCAAATTAGGAAAATGTGTTATTATTATTTGTTTTTCGTACTATAAAGATGAGTGAATTTAATGAAGAAATTCGATACATTTAAAATTTTACTACAAAATAGGTAAAAATGCAACGCAAGCCGCGAAAAAAATTTACGATGTTTATGGACCTAGTGCAGTGTCTGTGAGAGTAGCAAAAATTTGATTTATGCGTTTTCAATCCGGAATTTTTGATGTCAAAGATGCACGTCGCCCTGGTCACCCAATTACGGATAAAATTGATGCCATTTTTGAAAAAGTTCAGCACGATCGGCATATCAGTAGTTACGACGTTGCTAAAAAACTGGGAATTGACCACAGAACAGTTTTGGTGCATTTGAAAAAAAACTGGGTACACAAAAAAGCTCGATATTTGGGTACCCCACGAGCTCACTGAAAGAAACCTAATGAACCGTGTACTTATTTGTGATTCTTTATTATGACGTAATGAAACCGAACCATTTTTGAAGAAGCTGATAACTGGTGATGAAAAGTGGATCACGTACGACAAGAACGTGCGAAAAAGGTCGTGGCCAAAGGCCGGTCAGGCTTCACAGACTGTTGCAAAACCCGGGTTAACTCGCAACCAGCTAATGCTGTGTGTGTGGTGGGATGGGAAGGGCATTATTCATTATGAGCTATAACCACCAGGCACAAAACCCGGGTTAACTCGCAACCAGCTAATGCTGTGTGTGTGGTGGGATGGGAAGGGCATTATTCATTATGAGCTATAACCACCAGGCAGGACCATCAATTCTGAACTCTACTGCGAAAAATTGATGAGATTATAGCAAGAAATTGAGAGAAAAAGGCCAGAATTAATTAACAGAAGGGGTGTGGTTTTCATCATGATAACGCTAGACCTCACTCATCTTTAGCCACTCAGCAAAAATTAAGAGAGTTTGGCTGGGAGGTGCTTATGCATCCTCCGTATAGTCCTGACCTTGCACCTTCAGATTTCCGCCTGTTTCGGTGTCTTCAGAATTCTTTAGGCAGTGTCAGGTTAACATCACAAGAGGACTGCCAAAACTACTTGTCGCGGTATTATGATCAGAAGCACCAAAATTTCTATAGCAATGGGATCATGTCCCTACCTAGAAGATGGCAAAATGTTAGCGAACAAAATGGTACCTACATACTTTAGTTAAATGTAAATAAACTATATTAAAAATGTTTTGAATTTCCTTAAAAAATGCGAAGAAATTTTTCCCCAACCTAACTTAAATTGAATCATAAAAGAAATTTAGGGATTTATTAATGTAATTTTACTATGAACGCAGACTAAGAGTGACGTAGCTAAGAAATAATACTGTTTGAGCATAGGGGTTGGCGGTTCGCGACTTCCAAGACAAGTTAGTCTTTTGTAGGAACACCATCATTTTGAAGTCATACTTCTTTTGGCGCGTTTCGAAAAAAATATGAGAGTAAACTTATTGCGATGCGCGCGCACACCGACAACCAAAAAGCGACTTGATAAAGTTAGCTGATAACTGACTCATGCGCGCGCTCACCGAAAACCAAAAAGCGACATAATAAAGTTTACTGATAACTGTCTCATGCGCACGCACACCGACAGCCAAAAAGCGACATGATAAAGTTAGCTGATAACTATCTCATGCGCGCGCACACCGATAACCAAAAAGCGACATGATGAAGTTGGCTGATAACTGTCTCATGCGCGCGCACACCGACAGCCAAAAAGCGACATGATGAAGTTGGCTGATAACTATCTCACGCGCGCGCACACCGACAGCCAAAAAGCGACATGATGAAGTTGGCTGATAACTTTCTCTCAAGTTCCGTGAAAACTCATAACGATTTTGTTAATTTATCATTCCTCAATTTACGGGTTGAAATCTTTAGCTACTTTTGTTCTGTTACGCCAAAGCAGTATAACTTCTTACGTGCGTACATAAGTACACACACACGTTTTTTTTTTCAAAAACGTGTCCTCCGGTTAACTTAATACATTTATTGGTTTCACATGGTGACAAAGTTGTTACATACGAACCCTGGCAGGGTATATCAGCGACAGGAAGGCAGAGCAGGTTTTCCTATCTGAATAGGTAGACATGCTGTTTACACTATACAATTTTTTCTCCCTTTTCCTAAGACCTGGTGTGTTTAATTCCTTTGATTTATCCACTTGCAAGTTACACAGTACACATACACGTTTTTATTAGTCTAGTTAGAACAAGACAAACGGGTAGATTTTCAAATCACCATCCTCAATTTTGCTTCGTCGCCTGTTTTTTGGCTCGTAGGTATCTAGTTTTAAGGTAACACTTTTGATATGAATTTTTAATAAGCTATGTACAATTTCGGTACAGCAACTGAGCCAATCTATATCTATACTAACATTATAAAGAGGAAAAATTTGTATTTTTATGTGCATGTTTGTAATGAATAAACTCAAAAACTACTGTGCCAATTTAAAAAATTATTTCACTGTTGGGTAGCTACACTATCCCCGGGTGACATAAGCTACTTTTTACTTAACTGCGCAGAAGGAGGGTTATGTTTTTATTGAAAAACTATGCGTGCGAAGCTGCGGATTTGTCAGCTAGTCCATAACATAATAGAAAAACACTCGACCCAAAATATCTGTAGATCAGTCAAACATTAGGTCCGCGGCGGGAATAAAAAAAAATTAAACAAATTTAGGATAGATTAACGCTTTCATCGGGGTCTTTTTTCTTTTGAAATTGATTATGCTAAGTATATAACTGACCTTATCACTGAAAGCTATTTTTTTTTAAGGTAAACTTTGGAACAAAATTATTGACGTCTAAATCTTCTTTTACTACGTATTTTTAAATGACATGAATCTCACGTTACATGTGTCAATAAATTCCTGTTTATTTTGGAATTATTTCTTTAAATTCTTGTTTTTTTTAAATTATTTTTTTAATTTCCTGCTCTAACCGAAAACCTGGTCACTCCCGCCTAAGGCAGAGCACGGAGATGGAAAAATAACGTCGTTTGAACGGAAAACCAAACTGCAGTCTTTGATGTTAGTACCTACAATCCATTTAATTAGCGGCAAAGGATGTTTCGTAAAACCATTTCTTGGTAAGTAAATTTTATGTTGATTTGAATGAATGACTAAGAGAATAAGAGTTAAGTTTATTTTTCGCCGAAAAACATGCAACTTACATATTATAAAAAAACTAAAACCTAATTTAGAAGTACCTAAGAACTTAGGCACGCATAGCGCAATAAGTAGGGGAAGGGCGTGTAAGACGGATAGAGTGGGCAAGATGAATACTCGAAATATCCCGAAGACGCAGCGAAATTTTACGATCTCTGCATAACAACAACGCGGACACGGTCGGCGCCTAGGCACGCTGTTGTTATGCAGAGATCGTAAAATTTTGCTGCGTCATCGGGATATTTCGAGTATCCATTTGCCGGCTCTATCCGTCCTACACGCCCTTCCCCTATGCAGGTAATGTACATGAAATTATATTTTTTTAATCTACTTAAGCCATCAAGGATCATGCCAATATATTTGTGTGGTTGTGGTCCCTCACCGACTAATGGCGGGTTCCTATATCCGTCAGTAACCAGCTACGACTCGTTTCTCTTTGAAAACGTATCAAAAATTTGACACTAGTTTGACACTTTTTGAAAGAGATACGAATCGTAGTCGGTTACCAACTGATATAGAAACCCGCCATAAGTACATCATAGTCATCATCATCATATCAGCCGTAGGACGTCTACTGCTGGACAAAGGCCTCCCTCATTGATCTCCAGGAACTGCGGTTGGAAGTGGCCTGCATCCAACGCCGACCTGCGGTTCTTACCAAGTCGTCTGCCCATCTTGTAGGTGGACGTCCTACGCTGCGCTTGTCGGTCCGTGGTCTCCACTGGAGAACCTTCCGGCCCCATCGGCCATCTGTTCTGCGCGCTATATGGCCTGCCCATTGCCACTTCAACGTGCTAATCCGTCGGGCTATGTTGGTGACTTGAGTTCTCCTACGTATCTCCTCATTTCTAATTCTGATTTGATTTCAATCAAATTTGAGGGGCACAACTAAGGACTTCATTCTACACAAGATGTTGCAAAAAAAATTCCAAAAGGGGGGAGTGGAGGGGGAAAAGAGAGAAGTTTGCGGTAACGTTACATATGGACGGATTTTTTTTTTCGAAATTCGATTTATAATTGGACTTTCTTCGATAATTTTGTTGCGCAAATTACTTTTTGCACTTGGGACGTGAGGTCTACTGTTCTCACAGAACCACTAATGCAGGTAGATACATGGATAGAACTTCCCTGTGTCGAGAGAAATCTATCCACGTACCTACGTAAATTTTATTGATTCTAATAAGGTACCTAAGTACCTAGAAGTGAATATAATCAAAAATTTAGGTGAGTATTGAGTGGGTGACTACTAGCTCTTATAACTTTTAATTTATTCTCTAAGTAGTAGTATTACACATACGTATCGGAAGAACAGCGCAAAAGTACGTCAAGTTTAACAAAATCGTTAAAAATACTCGAATTTACCGACTTAGTCGACAAATTGACGTTTTATTTCGACAAAATGGTAAAAATTTAACGATTAAATCAATTTGTATAGACAAATTAGTAAAAATTTCTCGAAAGCACCAATTTAGATAGGGCATTATAACGATTTTCTATACTACTAATATTATAAAGAGGAAAGATTTGTTTCTTTGTATTGAAAGGGCTCGGAAACTACTAGACCGATTTAAAAAATTCTTACACTATCCCCGGGTGACATAGGCTACTTTTTACCCAACTGCGCAGAAGGAAGGTAATGTTTTTATTGAAAAACTACGCGTGCGAAGCTGCGGATTGGTCAGCTAGCTATATAAAAACGTTAATTTATCTAGCCACAATTCCGTACCAACCGAACAAGATCGGTCGGAAGTATATGGGGGATGTTCTGCAGTGGACGTCTTATTGCTGATGATAATGGAATTCTAGTGTGATGTCAGGACTATGTGTATGGCTGTTATCTATTAATTATTTAAGTAGGTACTTAATATATTTGATCCCGTAATTATTCGTCATCGTTATAATTGCAAAACCACACTCATTCATAAATTGACCCGATTAAATTCCAATAAACACAGAATTTTAACTAGTTAATGCCAATTAGAGATAAAACTACCACGTTTAATCGAAAACATTCAGATATTTTATTTTTAAATTTAAGTTTATCGGTGCTATTCATATTTTTTTATAAAACATACATTTTGTGGTTTTTGAATAGTTTTCACTGTCTAATCGATAGATCTCTTTTAGAATAAGAGATCATTATTAAAGAGATTAACTTTTATTTTAAGCTCGAACTTGGTAATACTTCTAAAAAGTGACTGTCTAACGACAAAAACTAATCAAAATGATAAACTCAACTTGCGCAACGATGCCTAAACGTATTTAGTGGCCAAATATGATTTAAGAAGATGTCAAATTACACAAATACGTTTAATTTAATTATGTTTAGTCGCTAAATACGTTTAGGGATTGTTGTGCAAGCCGGACTAAATCCTTTAAAATTCTCGAATTTCCTTTGAATTAATTTTCATTGAGCCGTTTTTTTTTATTTACGCCTGCTCCTCTCTAGGGACTATGGACCATTAACGAGGGACGGGCAATAAGCCTGGGGCCCAATCACTTCACTATAACAATGGTATCGTGGCAAAATGGCCACTATAGATACCTTTTGGTGTTCTACTAACAAAACCTTTTTTCAATGATCGCCGTTGCTATGACAACCTCTTTAAAATTTGGCAGCTGTGACAGGAACAACTATTACCTACAATCGTTATATTATATAATGATTTATCTCCATAATCGTTTTGACGTGAATACGTTTTTCAAATTGTTTCCATAGTGTGAGGCAATTCAAATAACGAATGATAACAAAATCGGGGGATACAGTTTGGTGTTGCAGCTACATATCTATCATCTCCATCCAACATTTAATTACACCGCTGGATAGCTAAAGGATCAAATAATTCGTTACATTAAATGAGGGCTGTGACGCACGCGCGTGGTGGAGGGAGAAGCACCGCCATTTGGAGGTAATTTTGCTGCGATTTGAATTTTCCATTTAGTCCCGAAGGACTTCTTAGTGTTCAACATGATAACAACATACATGAAGTAGCGTATTTTATATTTAGTATAGAAAATATTAACTGTTACGTACACGTATTCACGTACAACACACGGCCGTGTCCGTGACACAGCCACACCCTATTTTTCTTATAAATATGCAGAATTTTCAGAATTTTGCCCCTGGCCACCTAAAATCAGTTACATTAACTTAACAGCAATCGGTTGCGGAACGTCAAATTGACCATGGGAAAACCCATCCGATGCTGTTCCTTAACTGGCGAGGCTTCCATGTGCAATTGACGCGACCGATTGCTATCGCGTTGCTATCACTAATTTTAGGTAATTAACCCCCCGCTAGTTATTCAGAGCAACGCAAGTAAGTTTCACTTGTAACCCATACCTACCAGCAATGAAAAGCAAAAATAAAAATGTCATGAGGATCACAAGGATCACTTTGAAAGGTCAATTTTACTGTAACAAGTTTTTTTACCAGTTTTACCGCAACCAGACCAGAACTGGTTGTTTTTTTAATGGTCCTTCTAGAATACTTAACAATAAAGAGAATTGTAACATTTTTGACAGAGTTGGAGCAATTTCAAACCAAAGCATCTCTATCATCTATTCCGATATGTTAAAGTAGGCTTATTGATCAAGCGAAGCGAGATCTCTAAATCAACTTGGGCAAATCGGCGTTGTATGTATGTAAGTATGTTTAATAGGATAATTTTCAAAGCGTTGATCCGATCATCGTAAAATTTGATACATAGGTAGATAGTGATGGCACAATAATAATTTTGGTGTGACTAAATGAGGTTAAGCTGTTGGGGTATATGTTGAGATATTGGAGTTCAAGTGGGGTAAAAACAATCAAAATGTGACTATTAGGTCAAGTAGGACGTCAAATGAAAGGTCTTCATTAGTACATTTAGAGTCCGTTTTTATTTTTATTAAAGTTCTTATACTTTTTGAGTTATTAGCCATAATAAAAACTGAACTTTGACAAAATTCCCAGGGTAAGTACACCAGTGACCCCACAGTGCTGTAATTTGGTATGCGTTTAGGTTAAGTGACACAATTAAAGGCAAAAGTCTGAAATTCAGAATAACTGCAATTTATACCCCAAAAACTTATCCACAAGCATGAAACCCCGTTACCTGTAATTTGTATGAAACTGTAGGTTATTGTTAAGTTATTTGGTTATTATTTTGTGACACTATTTTGATAGTCAACGATTACAAATAATATATTTTTTGTTTTAATCGGAGACTCGCGAGATCTCAGTTCAGGGCGAACCGCTAGTTTAAAAAAGAATTTGTTTAATTACGTTTTAAATTTGTTAATTGTCATTTTTTTTCATCAGTAGCAGTGAATCAATTTATGTTATTCCTAAGACACACAAGAACACAACTAATCAGATACAAAATATGGTTATTGCCTCTTAGAACTAGATTGTATCCCAAAGCATGTGTACACAGCATGATAACTCTCGCGCAGTTCTGTGTAGACCAGCTGAAGGGAAATATTCACTTACCTAAGCAAAACAAGTAAATTTTGTATGGCACAGCAATATATGGTGACTAGGTATGGGTGATACTTCTGAGTACTTCTGTAATTATAACCTATGGTGACAATAAAACTTAGATCCACTGACGTGAATAGTCGATTATACCGGTAATTATTTTCCGGGAATTTAGATATTAATTATGTCTCAAGAATGTTGCCTACTTGGCATTGCTCGTTGGATTTCGACTTGGCAACGATTTTACTATATAATTTAATCCCGAATAACGGGGAGCCGGGAACACGGGAAGAAATTACGACCAGCACTATACTCGAAGTTGTGTTGTGTAGACAATGGAAGGAACAAAATCGGTAAAGCTGTCTGAGCACCGTTGCAAACGATCTATAGATAGCTCGACTGTTCCAGATCAGTACCAAAGTGTACAAGATACTGGCTGTAATAAGAATACTTTTTTTCTTAGCGTGTCAATAGTTCTACGTTTTTGAGGTTATATGATCACTTTGTTGTCCGTCTGTCTGACTGTCTGTCACTGTCCTTTTGCTCAGGAATGCGTAGAGGTGTCAAGTTGGAATGGATATCAATTAATTGGTAACTACAGTAACCCCTATCAATATATTTTTTTTTATATACAACTTATATGGCAAACGAGCTTGCAGTCCACCAGATGTTAAGTGGCTACTGCAGCCCATGGATATCCACATAGAATTCAAAACAAGGTATTATGTTGTCTTCATCTCTATGTGGATACGTTTTCATACTATAGGAGTTAGCTGTTATGCCTATGTGCCAGTAATTACAGGAACATACCATTACTATCTAACCGGAACACAGCAGCACAAGTACTGCTATTTGGCGGCAGATAAAGGTAAAGCGGTGGTGCCCACTTCCTCGAGCTCGTTCACAAAAGCTCCACCACCAGTAGAAATCTAAAAATCTTTAAGAGTAGTAGAGTTTCTTGTAAAAGAGCTCGCCCGGGGAAGTACTACCATCATACCTATTTCTACCGCCAAGCAGCATTGCTGTGTTTCAGTTTGAAGGATATGGTTGCCGGTGAAATTACAGGCATATGAGGCTTTACACCTGTATGCCTCAAGTTGATGGACGCAGGACAGTGCATCGCAGGACACTTCTAACGTGCGTGATCTGGGAGGCAATTATTTGTTATAGGCGATGGTTACCACGTAATATCAGGTGGGCCATTGGCTTGTTCTATCTCTATGCAGCATAAAAAAATGCTTGCTGAAATAGTTTCTCGTGTATCTAAAACGCAAGATCCCAAGGAGAGAGCTATACCATGTAAGGCGCTTGCTAAAATTTACTGTGACAACGTAGATTCTACTTCTTCGTTTATACTGTGCACGATTTGTGTTCTCAGTTAATTTGGCTCTGATGCGATTTCCGGCTTTTATACTCGACATGGAGTTTCAATCAAAAAAGAATTAGGGGAAGTCCACAGTAGCCAGCAGTATGCCGATGAGTATATTTACTTGGGCCAGTTAGTTAGCTTCGAAAACAGGCAAAATAAGGAAATCGATCGCCGTTTCAAGGATGCCTGGAAGGTCCATGAAGGAGCACATGACTAGTGCCCTTCCTCTGACACTTAAGCGCCAACTCATCAACATGTGCATCCTGCCTATCCTAACTTACGGTGCGCAGACAGGGTCTCTGACTGAAGCCCAGAAGTCAAAGCTCAAGATTTGTCAAAGGCTAATAGAGCTAGGGTTACCAGATGAAAAAATCAAATGTCCTGAGAAAAGGCCCGATTTCCATGGAAAAATCCTGAGATTTTTTAGTTTGAGAGTTTTCTCTCAAACGTAATTAACAATTTTAAAAAGTCGTAATATTATCGTTTTTATACGCTGCGGATCTCGCTCACGCGTTGCAATAATTAAAGAGAAAACCTTACCTTAAAAGGTATCTTCACATATTAAGTACCTATTATTAAACTGATTAAGCACTTACCTTCTTGGATAAAATAAGTTGATTTTAATTGTACAATTATTACCAAAAGATGATTATTTTTAGTTTGTTTAACTTTTTATTGAAGAGATCTTTAAAATATAAGCTGTATTTTATTGAAAATTCTAAAAATTTTGAGATGTCATAAGGTTTGCGATATCCGGCCGCAATCCATAAATCCATAAATCCAGAGAAGAGTCCATAAATCCTGAGATTTCAGGACAAATCTTTAGATATAGTAACCCTAAATGGAGCGCAACATCCTCGGCTTTAACGTGTCGACCGAGTGCGTAACACCAAGCTGCGCTCACTTACCGGCATTACAGATGTAGGGAAGAGATCGGCTGGACTTAAGTGGGAATGGGCGGGCCACGTTGCCCGAATGCACTCCGAGAAATGGGCCCATATTATAACACTATGGACACCTGAAGACGGAATGCGACGTCGCTGTCGGGGTCGGCTGAGAAAGCGTTGGCGGGACGATTTCGACACCTTCCAAAGAGGATGGTGGGAGATATTGATTGAGCCCAGCAGTGGGACGAGATAGGTTAAAGAAAAAAAAATAATAGCTGACTCGACCTGGCTTCGCATGGATTTTAATGAAAATGAACTCAAGAATACTTAATATAGTTTCTTATTATTATTAGCCACTTCTGTCCCACTGCTGAGCAAAGACCTCTCCCATTCCTTCCAGACATCTCGATCCCGTGCCAAATCTGCCCAGTCCTCCACGAATTTGTGTAACTCTTCCCGGTTCATCTCCAGGTCAGTCTACCGCGTTACTTCCTCGCTGGTTCGCGGTGCTACTGAGTTATGACCTTAGCCCACAGCTCACTTGGCATGCAACAGACGTGGGCAGCCTAGTCCCACTTCAGCTTAGCGCCTTTCAAAGCCACATCTATAATTTGAGTTCACGAGCGCAGTTATGTACGTATCCACAATGCTGGGCTCTATTGCATGCTGGCTGACCTTGAGTTTGGACTTTTGAAGCTGTGTCAATGACCGTGTTTACGCACCGTGGATTAAGATGGGAGAATGCAAGTGACCATTAGCTATCGTTTTTGTAATTTTCGACACTGAAAAATCTTAGATCTCCCATGGCCCAAATCGGCCCAATAGCTCCTCCAGACATTTTCAGTTCGCCGAGTGAAAAAATTATCATCTACATCCAAGCAAAAAACAAACTCACTAACTTTTTACCGCTTTATACTAATATAAAGTATAGATTTATAGATCCGGTTAGATGGAGTGACGATTTGCGCGCTGTGGCTGGCAAGGATTGGATGAGAAGAGCTGAGGATCGGGCTTAATGCCGTACCCTGGGAGAGACTATTTATTATTAGTGGTTATTATATATTTATACAATTTATTATTATTATTAGTGCACAATCGCTTCCAGTGCCTAGCCAGCTGCAATGATATTGCTGAGATAAACAACGGGTTGGTGGAAACTGTCCAAGCGGTGGGATCTAAGTTCTTTAAGGCCCCCGCCGAACTCGGCACCAGAATGGAGGACCAGGATGAAATGAGATTGCAGTCTTCAGCTGATATGTCGGCTTACGGCGTGCTTAATAGACGAATCTCGAAATCTATGCGACACGATCTGCGTACCTTTAATACATCTAGTATTAAGGTCGCAATAGAAAGGAACAAAGGTTCAAAAGTGTTCGCAAAGCATTTGTCTATAGGGCTAAGCCAAATGACTAAGCTGAAGACCGACAACGGCACTATCATTTCGTCGAAACCGGAGATTCTGAGAGAGGTCGAAAAGTTATATGGACAGATGTACACCTCAACACAAAACCCCCGTTGGTCAGTTGGCTCAGGACACCAGAGCCAAATTAACCCGACACTATACCGAAGACATCCCGGACATCAGCCTGTATGAGATTAGGATCGCTCTGAAACAGCTTAAAAACAACAAGGCACCAGGTGAGGATGGAGTTACGACAGAACTTCTGAGAGCGGGTGAAAAACCGGTACTTCAAGTCCTCCAGAAGTTATTTAACTCCGTCGTCCTTGAAGGAACCACGCCAAAAGCGTGGGATAAGAGCGTGGTGGTGCTTTTCTTTAAAAAAGGTGATAAAACCTTATTAAAGAATTACAGGCCCATCTCGCTCTTGACCCACGTTTACAAGCTGTTTTCAATAGTGATTACGAACCATCTCGCACGCAGGTTCGATGACTTCCAGCCTCCCGAACAAGCCGGTTTCCGAAAAGACTTTAGTACCATAGACCACATCCACACGCTACGCCAGATTATACAGAAGACCAAAGAGTATAATCGGCCGTTATTTCTAGCGTTTGTGGACTATGAAAAAGCCTTTGATTCAATCGAGACCTGGGCGGTACTGCAGTCTCTTCAGCGATGCCAAATCGACTATAGGTATATCGAAGTATTAAAGTGTTTGTATAGTAACGCCACTATGTCAGTCCGTCTACAAGACAAGAGTACGGAACCAATCCAATTGCAGAGAGGCGTGAGACAGGGAGACGTAATTTCTCCGAAACTGCTCACGAACGCATTGGAGGACGTTTTCAAACTCTTGGCCTGGGACAGACTTGGTCTCAATATCAATGGCGAATACATCACTCACCTTCGTTTCGCCGATGATATAGTAATTATGGCCAAATTTCTCGAGGAACTCGGTACCATGCTCAGCGACCTGAGTAGGGTCTCAGAGACGAAAATCATGTCAAATATTCATGTTGCACCCGTACCGGTAGTTGTTGGGAGCGATACTCTCAAAGTTGTCGACGAATATCTATACCTATGACAAACTGTCCAATTAGGTAAATCCAACTTCGATAAAGAGGTTGCACGAAGAATCCAACTCGGCTGGGCAGCGTTCGGGAAACTTCGCAATATCTTCTCGTCCAAAATTTCCCTGAGCCTGAAGACTAAAGTCTTCAACCAGTGTGTGTTGCCAGTGATGACGTATGGCACTGAAACGTGGTCTTTTACTCATGGCCTCATGATCAAGCTCAAGGTTGCTCAACGAGCTATGGAGAGGGCTATGCTCGGGGTTTCTTTGCGTGACAAAATCCGCAATAAGGAAATCCGCAGAAGAACTAAAGTTGCCGACATAGCTCTCAAAATTAGCAAGTTGAAGTGGCAATTGGCGGGCCACATCGCTCGTAGAACCGATAATCGTTGGGGAAGAAAGGTTCTCGAGTGGAGACCACGGACTGGAAGACGCAGCGTAGGCCGGCCCCCCACAAGGTGGACCGACGATCTAGTAAGAATCGCGGGGAAATGTTGGGTGCAAACGGCTGCCAACCGCTCGTTGTGGCGATCTAAGAGGGAGGCCTATGTTCAGCAGTGGACGTCTTCCGGCTGATGATGAAGATGATGATTATTATTATTAGTGGTCTGTAGTATCTGGAATAGTTGAGCTATCTATAGATCGTTGTCAACGGTCATTAAATAAAGAAATAAATAAAATTAATCAACTAATTCTGATTATTTCTGTTATTTTCTTATTAGTTTAATATCTTAAAATTACACTGACTATAATAATATGTAATAATTACAAAAAATATTTAAGTAGGTATAGATAACAAAATCCTTCAATATTTTATTTCTGAGAATTAATTTGTTCATTACATTCATTACTGCTCTATCATTTGCCTAGAATAGCTAAGTTAATTTTATACAGAATGTCTGCTAATTTACTAATGATAATCTAGAGGCTTTAGGTAATAATAATTAATGTTATTAATTCATCTTAATTTGGCAACATTATCTAGCATGGACTAGACAGTCTATTATGAGCTTACACTGTCAGTATTAATTCACTATGGAATGGATGGGAAATGGGTTCTGAAGACCAGTAGATGTTAAGGCGACTTGATAAAGGTTGCTGGGAGCCGTTGGGTGTAGGCCGCACCGGATTGGTCCTTCTGAAGATCTATGGGAGAGGCTTATTTTCAGTGGCCGTCTTATGGCTGATGTTAATGATGATGACAAGTTGCCGCTGTGGTGCCTGGAATTGGATTTTAGATGGAGTAGGTTTGTATACCTAATTTAGAGATGTACCGACTTGTTGCTGACTAGTCGGTAAAACCGACTAACCGGCCATATTTGTCAGTGACTAGTTGGCAAAAAGCGCCGAATAGTCAGCCAATTACTTTATTTTTTATGCATAAACATTTGAAATGAGAAATTATTGAGAGGAGTTCGTATCTTTTATTCTGTATTTTATAATATTTTATATATTTTTACCCTTATTTTTCTAGGCAATACCTAATAACACCGCTCGTACGTAAACGTGAAGTAAATAATTTTTTAATCTAATCTAAAGTAACCGAACGGCGGGTACGAGTAACTCAGCTGCAACGAAGCGCCACGGACATTGCCGATGCCACCCAAACTCCACCGAAAACAATTTTATTTTATTTGGTAAACAAATAGTACAATAGAGAATACAAATAGGTATATATAAAATTAATACTAAAACCAGTGAAGTTTCCACTATAACATATTTCATAAAAAAACGTGTGAACAGACTAACATGAATAGTTAAATGTAAACTAAAAATATAAACTCTTATAGCAATGATCGGTTTGGCCGAATAGTCGGCCTTTTTTCAACCGACTATTCGGGCAATCGACTAGTCGGCCAAAGTCATAGTCGGCCCATCTCTAATACCTATACCATTCTCTTAGCTTAGTTGAATCCGCAGGAAAGATTTTTGCGAACATTCGCTGGTCTGACGATCTCGTTACGGAAGTTGGACAGCAATGAATGATAATTATTGATTAAAACGGGTATTTATCGCGTATGTACCTTTTTTATTTGTTATCCCGATGTTTCGGCTGTGTTGCAACAGTCATGGTATCAGACTGACTGAATGAATGAGTCTTGCTCAAGACCGATTGGACTGGCGACATAGAGAGGAGGCCTATGCCCAACAGTGGGTGCTGGAGTCTGGATAGCTAGACAGATCCACTTAAAAATTGACTAAGAACAAAAGCGCAGGCAAATACTAGCGAAAAACAATTTCCATCCAATATTAGAAGCCATGCATAATTATAAAGCATACGGCAAGGGACTTTGTAATCTTCAATTTACGTAATTTCTGGGAGTATGTTAATGCTAGGCTTTGGAGGAATTCGTAATTAATTTGCATGTTTCGATAAAGACGTTGTGATGCTAACTGGAGGAAACTTTATCGACCGGTAAGTGCTTCAGCCTATACTATGTGTCCTTCCAACCACGCCTTAAGGTTCCTTAACATCATAGTAATAATATTAAATTATAAAGTATTTTATAGTACCTCAGGCTACCAGGCTCTGGAATGCCCTACTTGTCTCAATTCGTCACGCTAAATCTCACTCTATCGTTAAAAACATGGTCAGACAACACTATATGTCATCCATCGCTCACTAGGCCATTTATTAATTTATACATTTTTATAATTTATATATGTATGTATATATATTTTATGTCGTATAATATTTATATATACATATATGTAATTTTAAGATTATATCACACGTATAGTATATGAACTTAATTTAATATTATCTTTAATAACGCCGCCGTCCTTATTTGTTCACATAGATCCTGTCCATCCAAAGGTTGCCTGGAAGAGATCGCTTTTAGCGATAAGGCCGCCCATTGTATCTATGATTTAAAAGTGTATTTTCTTTTATATAATTATATTTAATGGTGTGCAATAAAGAAATTATCTATCTATCTAAAATATTTTTTCAAAAAAACTGTTCATACAATTTGAACCAAGGATTTTGTTATGTGAGTATTAGAAAACGAATACATAGATTAGATTAGAGTAGAACATTTTTTATTGCACTAATAAATTAGTACATAGGCAAACTTAACGCTAATTAGTATTTTCATCCAGCTAACCTTTGTATAGTGTAGATTAAGTGGTAGTGCCAGAAAAAAGATAAGCAGACTTTAACTTAGGTAACTTAACTTAATACTTTCATATCTATGGAAAGTTTATATTTGCAAATAATGTTGTCATATCAAAAATAAATTTATAATACAAAAATATACACTAGCTAGTCCTAGGAGAACCTGTGCTGTGGGTAGCTCGTTCCCAAATGTGTCAAAATAAGTTCTCTGCTGTTAGAAGCTTGCACTAAGTGATGGTGCAACAGTTGTATATGTTGTTGGTATGATAATAACTAAAATTAATTTAAGAGAATACCTTAATAGAAAACAATAGTTTTACAATATCTATAATCTATATAAAACAATCTATTGACGAACGTTAGTCTCGCAAAACTCGAAAATGGCTCGACTGATTTGAATTTTGTTTGTTGTGTTTGTAATTTTGAAGTTATACTTCTTTTAGCGCGTTTGGTAAAAATTATGAGCATAACATTTGTACGATGCGCGCGCACATCGACATCCAAAAAGCAACATGATGAAGATAGCTGATTACTGTCTCATGCGGACGCACACCGACACCCAAAAAGCGACATAATGAAGCTACAAACAAGAGTTGTGGTATACGGGTGGTATCTTTAGTTATTTTTGTTCAGTTACGCCAAAGAAGTATAACTCGTTACGTGCGTATATATGTACACACACGTTTTTTTTTATAGAACAAGGTTTGTGTAAAAGAAAATATTAAAAAGAACAATAATGTTTCATCATCATCATCATCATATCAGCCGTAGGACGTCCACTGCTGGACAAAGGCGTGCCTCATTGATCTCCAGGAACTGCGGTTGGAAGCGGCCTGCATCCAACGCCGACCTGCGGTTCTTACCAAGTCGTCTGCCCATCTTGTAGGTGGACGTCCTACGCTGCTGCGCTTGCCGGTCCGTGACCTCCATTCGATAACTTTCCGGCCCCATCGGCCATCTGTTCTGCGCGCTATATGGCCTGCCCATTGCCACTTCAACGTACTAATCCGTCGGACTATGTCGGTGACTTGAGTTCTCCTACGTATCTCCTCATTTCTGATTCGATCCCGTAGAGAAACCCCGAGCATAGCCCTTTCCATAGCTCGTTGAGCGACTCTGAGCTTATTCATAAGGCCAATAATGAAGGACCACGTTTCGGTTCCATATGTCATCACTGGTGACACACACTGATTGAAGACTTTCGTCTTAAGGCACTGAGGTATGTTGGACGAAAAGACGTTGCGAAGTTTCCCAAACGCTGCCCATCCGAGTTGGATTCGACGATTGACCTCTTTCTCGAAGTTGTGAAACAATAATGTTTAAAATTCTGGAAAAACTGAAAGTACTTTTTTCTATTTTATTATGAAATCCATGCAAAGTCGGGGCAGGTCAACTAGTGGGCAATAAAACAATATAGTGGCTTAGCATAAAATATGTGTAGCACAGAGCGCGCCATCCTCAGTATCACACTCTTAGCTTAGATGTTACAAATAAATGCTATATCTATCCATCTATTTATCATAGATTATGTCCCTACTATCTAAAGTAAGTGGACTTAAGTCCAAGACATCAGTAAACGAATATTGGGGCTCAAGTGGAGGGCAGATCAATTGGCCAGACGTAGTGACGATAGGTGGACTAAAGCACTAACATAATGGAGACCAATAACTGGGTACAGAAATAGTGGGCATCCGATAGCGAGATGGGGCGACGATATCATCAAGATCATGGTTCATACGTGATTCAGACTGACACAGTATTGAAATGAAAAACATAAAGAAAAGAAGCGTATGGTCAGGTGTCAGACGTTGGGGCAAAAAAGCTGTTGAGTGGAAACCACGCACCACGAACTCTCAGCCCTCGGCTATGTGCCCTACCCAGTGCCACTTCATCTTGCTAATCTTTTGAGCTACGAGTATGTTGGTGACTTTCTTTCGTCTACGAATCTCCTCATTTCTGATTGAATCTCGTAGAGAAACACCAAGTATAGCCCTCTCCATAGCACTCTAAGCGACCGCGAGCCTTCTTATAGACCTTCTGCAACATACGTCATCACTGGTAACACACAGCTGACAATAATGATGATGAAATTCATTGATGCACGGCTGAGATTGGATCACAAGTCCTCCGAATCTAAAGAGTACATTAAGCTATGCCACAGCCTTAGGTACAAGTAAAACAACAGTTTAAATAGAAAATGTGTAAGTTCCTAAGTTGTTGCGAGCTCCCTACGGTCGTTCCCCCCACACTATAAACCTACATAATCCTGCTATTGTAGGTAACCCCTATCTACTTTAATATATCTATTTGTAAGAAGGATAAACTAGCTATCTCTCTCGGATTCGCTTGCAACACAAGGTATAGGAAATAAAATTTACTTCCACAACACTCAAAATTTAAAAACCCCTGATATATGTACAAATTTATTGACGACCTCCGTGGCGCAGTGGGCGAATAGCCGGCTGAGACGCAGGAGGTAGTGGGTCCGATTCCCGCCGCGGAACAAGTGTTTGCATGATCTACAAAATTAAATATTTGTTTCGTGTCTGGATGTTTTTCTATGTGTATGTATTCTATCAGTATCTGGTTCCCATAGTACAAGCTCTGCTTAATTTGAGGCTAGATAACGCTTTGTGAAATGTCGAGCAATACTTATTTATTTCATTCATAATCCAATCTCATTAGGTCAAATTTCGTTGTTTTTAAAAATGTCTAACGTGAATTGGCCCTCTACTTTCAAACAAAATAAATAGGGAGAAGAGGAACACACTACTATTACTGGTGGTGCGCCCCGAACTGAGATCTCGCGAGTGTCCGATTAAAACAAATAAAAAATTGTATACTTTGACTATCAAAATAGTGCCACGAAATAAAGACCACCTACTTATGCTTGACCTATAGTTTCATTCAAATTACAGGTAACGGGGGTTCATGTAATTTGGAAACACTTTTTTGGGGTACAAATTTCAGTTATTCTGAATTTCAGACTTTTGCCTTTAATTGTGTCACTTACGCTACACGCATACCAAATTACAGCACTGTCGGGTCACTGGTGTACTTACCCTGTGAATTTAGTCACAGTTCAGTTTTTATTTTGTCTAATAACTCAATAACTATAAGAACTTTAATAAAAATAAAAACGGACTCTAAATGTACTAATGAAGACCTTTCATTTGAAGTCCTACTTGACCTAATAGTCACATTTTCATTGTTTTTACCCCACTTGTACCCCAATATCTCAACAACCCCCCAACAGCTTTAGCTCATTTAGTCACATCAAAATTGTGCCATCACTATCTACCATAATCTATTGTCGATCAAATTTCACAATAATCGGATCAACGCATCGAAAGTTATCCTCGGACAAACATACATACATACACACATACAGACAGACAAACATACATGCATACAGACACCGCCAATTTGCCCAAATTGATTTAGAGATCTCGCTTTGCTGCATTAAAAAAAAGTACCGTTTTCGAAGACATATTTAAGGATACCCTACACGATGAAAAAAATGACGCGTCAGTAATAAAACAGGTTATTTTTTTTAAATTTAGGATTGAATCAACTACGCAATTGACGCAAATTACTGGTTGAAATAAATAAATACATGAGTTAACAAACTAAGCTTATCTAGCTAGCCACCTGATGTTATTTGGTAACCATCGCCTATAACAAAGTATTGCTCGTAGGTCACGCGCCAGAACGTGCCCTATGAGGCACTGCCCATGTCCATCAACGCAAACTCAGTATTAAATGATATACAGACAGACCAACGTTATTTTAGATGTAGAGCTCGATAGACCACTTATATGGAGGTGAAGATAATCAAAGGATTCCGGAACTAATGGAGTAACTTCAAATCACTTATATTAGCAAAGAATGGCACGCGTTCAGAAATTTTATAAAATACTGGTTGAATGCTTCTCTTTTTATTTCTTTGTTTATGAACCGACTTGCCCAATTGAACCCAACAAATGTTTGCATGGTCTACAGATATTTCCTCCGGGTTTGGGTATTTTTCTTTATAGGGAGTTTGGTAATATATGCAAAAAAATGAAAGGGGTTGTTTAGATGAGCATAATAAATAAATTTGTGAAATGTTTACCAAAGAAATGTGAAATTTATTTTAGCATGTTAAAAGAAATACTTTAATAAACTTATGTTGTGCTATTGCATAATGCTTGCCATCTAACCACAGACTAGTGACGTCTCGAGATATCTCTTGTTGTCCCTTTCTAACCCGAAACCCGCAGCCATTTCCGAAAGAGATATCAAAAATACATGCCTGCCTACGGTAGTAGGTACTAGCCTACCATAGATCTACGTTTTGAGTTATAAATAGGTAAGACGTAGCTACTAGGTAAAAAAATATCCCTACAGGTGCCTCTACATTCGCTTGTTCTTTCTTGGTCCAGAATAGTACCTACAAGCGATCGGTGTCACTGACTCGAATTATGATAGGTCGGAAGACAGGTATTTTTGGCCTAACCTAGGTAGGTACCTACCTACATTAATTTAATTCGTCGTGTCACTCACTAGTTCTTTCTTGGTCACTGTGAGCTAGGTAGGTACCTACGTCAGTGCAGTGATTAGGTTGAGATAGGTAGGTATTAGAGCCCAGGTGGCGTTTCACAAATGCCTACCGCTCACTCAGGCAGAGTGACCAAGACTAAATTAGATAGGGTAGACGTGATCTTTGCAATGACTAGCTAAACTACAGAGAAAAATATAAAAATGAAAAACAGCTGAAGTAGTATTTTAAAAGATTTATTCAATTCAAAATGAAGTACCTAATCAATTTAGGTAAACTCGAGCTTTCCAACACACTTTTATTAGGCTGTCGACTGATAAATTAACGTGAAAAAGTAGTAGGTAGCTCTTACCTCAAATCGAGAGGTAAGTAGGAGGTGCCTTCACTTTATCAACGATAATTTGGCGTGTTTAAAAGTTCATTAGCTACCTATGTACCTACAAAATATGTACAACACAGCTATCAGTTATTTACGACATTTAGTTGGTACCTATTTACAGAATGTACAGTTACACACACACGTACACTAGTTATCTACAGTTATTATCACAGATAGGTATAGCTACACTATTTTATTCACAAAAGTTGTTGCACGTACATACCTTCTTGATCTAGAGTCTAGGAAGAATAGCACGGCCAAAGCAATGCACACGAACTCGTGCCAACACGTGACTCTGTCACTTCGCACCACATTAATAGCGTTCACAATTCGCGTTCTAAGTCACTTTCTATTGTATGGCCATCGTTAGTCTATTGCATGGCCATAGTCCTTTACCCTACCCCACAAATACAAGTCTAAGGGGGTTAAGTCCGGTGAGCGTGCAGGCTGTGCAACTGGCCCTCCGCGCCCAATCCATCGATTACCATAAGCACTGCCCAGGTATTCGCGCACTCGCCGATCGTAGTCCTTGTCGATCTTCCAAGGTCCGTGCTGCAGCAGACACAAACAAAACCGCATTCTGGTCTCGTAGTCAGGAGTCCAGAGATCCTGCACTGGTGTAAAACTATACGGGTGCTGGCCTTCCTCCCTAAGACTTCACCCATAGGTAGCGCTATCACCGTATACGCGGGCCGCGAGACAAGTGCTCGCCAGCGGATCCTCTTCAAAAAATTCCAAGCGCGCTGAATAGCGAGGTGGCCTGCCCGCCTCAACATGGGGCTGGAATTCACTGCTCTCCCTGTGCCGCGGAACAGTCCGCGTGCCCTGTTGAGTTCCGTGCCATATCTGATAAAAGTCCTGCGCTCTTGACAGGACCACTTTCCGTGTAACACATTGTCATGTTCAGGTAGTCCTGATTGGAGTACCTGTAGTTAAGTATCGCAATTTTTCTAAATCCGTCCGCACAATTAGATATGAAATCAACTACTGATTCAAAATAATAATTAATTGCACGAACGCCGACACGTGCCAAAGGGCCCGCCTTCTTACACTAGGGCTGGAAAAACATTACCGGAAAGGTATCAATACCGGTTCTGACTTTCGGCGTTGGACGATCCGAAATTGGATTAGCTAGTTAGGATACACAGGTCGACCTAATAAAAGCTTGTTCAAAACATCGTAAATCAAAACCGAACTAGTTTTACAAAATACGCGTAGGTCAATCTGTTTATACAATCTGTTAGTAGTAGTAGAGCTCTCTGTGAAAGAGTTTGTCCGGGAAAGTACTACCACCATACCTATTTCTGCTGCCAAATAGTAAACTCGCATTTTTGTGTTCCGGTTTGAAGGGTAAGGGTATCGGTGAAATTACAGGCACATGAGACCTAACCCTTTCGACTCAGAACTGTGGAAACAATGTAGTGTAATTATTGATCGAGCCAAGCGAGATCTCTAAATCAACTTGGGCAAATCGGCGTTGTATGTATGTATGTATGTATGTTTGTCCGATGATAACTTTCGAAGCGTTTATCCGATTATCATGTAATTGTATACATAGGTAGGTAGTGATGGCGCAATTTTGGTGGGACTAAATGAGCTAAAAACGTTGGGGTTTGTCGAGATATTGGGGTTCTAAATGAAACTATTAGGTCAAGTGGGACGTCAAATGAAATATTAATTGGTACATTTAGACTCCGTTTTTATTTTTGGTAAAGTTTTTATAGTTTTTGAGTTATTAGCCATAATAAAAATTAAACTTTGACAAAATTAACAGGGTACACCATTGACCCTACAGTGTTTTAATTTGGTATGCGTGTAGTGACAAAAAAGGCAAAAGTTTGAAACCCAGAATAACTGCAATTTGTATCCCAAAAAAGGATAACCACATAACATGAACTCCCGTTACCTGTAATTTTAGTGAAACTGTAGGTCAAGGTTGGTTATTTATTTTGTGACAATATTTTGATAGTCACGATGATCGGATCAACGCTTCGAAAGTTATACTCGGACAAACGAACATACAAACAAACAACGGCGATTTGCCTAAGTTGATTTAGAGATCTCGCTACACTCGATTAAAAAAAAAGATTTTATTCAAATACAATCGATTCAAACATTTACGTTAATACCGGTAACCGGTGTAGCGGGGTATTCTAAGCCGTACATCCCTTCGCGCGGCATATCAAAAAGAACTCGAAAGAATAAGCCGTTAGTCAAAGGTGCCGCTAGATCCTTTGAGCTCGCCGGCCCCAATAGGTACTTTGTTTTATAAACAGGGCTATGACCCAATGATACCTACTCATTAAATCACAGCTGTTATTGCCTTTGTTTGTTTTTAGTTTTAAATTTAGTAGGTATGTAATTAGCATGTTATTTTTTGTGAATTAAACTTTATTCTTATTTTTCTCTTCTTCTTCGGCAGAAACCAGAATTAAAAAAAGACTCATCAATTTTGACAATGCACTAGATACCTATCTCTCAAAGAATTGGATAAAGTAGGACCTACCTAATTGGAATAATTTCAATCAGTTTACCGTGGCTAAAGTGGGCAGTTTGCAGATAACCAATCCCGGGTCCACAATTTCTAGGCGTTTCCAGGCCAATGTCCACCTAAGCGCAGATTTGTAGAGATGAGAATACCATGGGAAAATAACTAATAGCATATCGATATTCCGACATCTCTCCGCTCAGCTTTAGTGGAAACGGTCAAGCGGCATGTCTTATTTTCTACAGTGCATTCGCATCGAAGTTCTAAGCAGAGAGCGCTTAAAGAAAGGATATAAGTAGCAAATCTACGCTTTTGTGGATTAAGGCCTTTATGCCTTTGGATGTCGACTGCAAGCTTAGGCAGTAAGTTTTATATCGAATTAATCACCTAAACTTAGTCGATTTTCTTTAAAATTTGTATTAGTAACTAGTAGTTTTTTTTCTTAGTGAGTCTTTTTTATGTTTTGAGAAAACGTCCCTTGAATATCGACAGTATATTACCAAATACCCTGTATCAACCAGTTTTGTTATGTATGACATTAATTTTGAGGTAGGTTTAATACCGGCAGCTTGAATATTTATCCAGTAATCCATTCTTCTTTATTGTACACAAATAGTTTACAGACAAAAACAGCTTACAAAATGTACATGTACATAGGCGAGCTTAACTCTAATATCCATGTCTATACGTTTCCAATAAACAATTGTTAACGTAAATTGGCGCCTTTGCGACGATGTTGCTTAATTAGATAAACAAGTACCTACCTACTTACATGATGAATGAGTATAATTTGTTTACCTATTCTATACAGGCTGTTTTATTGTAATTTAGGGCTTGATACTAAGCTTGTTAGATAATTTAAAATTTGCTAGGGTATGAATAAAAAAGAACCTATTTAACAATCATTAGCCCTAGCCCAATACCGAAATCCGACGCCAGACGAAAGTCCAAGACGTCGGAACAAGGGTGGTGGAACTCGGAACATAAATAATTCAGATTTACCAGGGGTCGCTCAACCACTGATGCTAGTATTGAGTTAATATCACACGTATTTGATGCCTGGGAGAAGTCTCATGACGCTTTAGGTGTTTTTTTGTGATTTGTCCAAGGCTTTTGATTGCGTAGACCATGACACATTGATCAGGAAACTACATCATTATGGCATTAGGAACGTTGCTCTAGACTTTCTCACTTCTTATTTAAGTGGCAGAGTGCAAAGTGTTGAAGTGAATGGGAAGCGTTCTCCGGGGTCTCTGGTTAAAATGGGTGTACCACAGGGATCAATTCCGGGACCATTTTTGTTTTTTGTATATATTAATGACCTTCCCCATATTGTAAGGGATGATCATGAGGTTGTATTGTTTGCAGATGACACGTCACTTTTATTTAAATCAAAGCGACGACAAACCGATTTTGACGATGTAAGCAATGCAATCCATAAGGTCGTAAAATGGTTTAATGTAAACCATTTACTTATAAATGAAAAGAAAACAAAGTGTATTAGATTTACACTACCTAATGTTACACAAGTTGAAGCAGATATAAAAATCAAAGACGAGGAGTTTGTCTACCGTGGACACTTTCGTTTTCTTAAGTATAACCCTAGATTATAAGCTTCAATGGGGTCCTCAGATTGATGAGTTGTCGAAGAGACTTAGTTCCGCGGCATACGCAGTCAAAAAGATCCGTCTTTTTACAGACGTAGACACAGCTAGACTAGTTAACTTCAGCTACTTCCACAGCATTATGACATACGGTATACTGCTGTGGGCGAGTGCTGCAGATATAAACACCGTTTTTGTGCTGCAGAAGAGGGCTGTTCGTGCAATTTATAATGTGGGCCCCAGAGAATCATTACGCAATAAGTTTAAAGAAATAAATATTATGACATTCCCTTGACATCTATGAAAATCTGATGTATGTTCACAAAAGTATTAATTTGTTTAAGAAAAATAGCGATAATTATAATTTTAATACTAGAAATAAAGATAAACTCGCTGTTGCCCCTTGTAGACTCCATAAAGTTAGTAAATCGTTTAAAGGGCAAGGTGTTCGCTCTTATAACAAACTCCCAAGTGATGTACAAAAATTGACAATTAACAAATTTAAAAACGCAATTAAACAAAATCTTTTTAAAAAAGCCTACTATAAAATATCGGATTATTTAGATGATAGAGAAGCTTGTGATTGTAATTGCTCCAACTCGTTCAGAATGTTACAATTTAGACGTAATTTATTTTCTGTGTTGTAATGGATCATTAAAAAAACAACCAGCCTTGTTTCTTGCCTTTCTTTCCTGGCTTGGTCGCGAAGGAACAGGCGGTAAAATTGACGTTTCAAATTGATCCTTGTGATTTTAATGAATAAAAGATTTTGACTTTGACTTTGACTTTGACTGAAGTAGAACTGAGCAGGACACTTGGCTAGACGAGGTGATGGCAGGTGGAGTAAATCTTTGACCGAATGGTGGCCAAGAACAGGCCTAAGAAGTCCAGGACGTCCGTCGGCGCGGTGAGTCGACGACATATAGAATGTCGCGGGCAACTCCTGGATGCGCGCAGCACAGGACCGGGAAGGGTGGCGTTTACAAAGGGAGGCCTACACCCAGCAGTGGGTACTTATGAGCTGTGGATGATGATGATGATGAGCCCTAGCAGTGATAACAAGACACGTAGTATGTATTTACAAAAAATATATATATAAGCACCTGTGTATAAGATTTCTTTTAGTTATCTGGTTCCCATAGTACAAGCTTTGCTTAGTTTGGGGCTAGATAGCGCTGTGTGAAATGTCCAGCATTATTTATATTTATGTTTAAAGCCCTTTCACCCGTTCCTATCCTGTGCAATACTCCACCATTCTTGCTTGAAAGCTCTTGGCCAACGCCGACTGCGTCTTCCATCTTGGCAGGTTCTATGTGAACAAATGTATAATATAGTATTGTTTTTGTTATTTTACACAACAACTTTGATAATTGATAATTAAATGTTCCTCTTTAAGCGACTTACATTTTTAATTTTACGAAAATATCTCGTTTGCATTTGTATTTATTTATTTTTTACTAGCTGACAAATCCGCAGCTTCGCACGCGTAGTTTTTCAATAAAAACATTACCCTGCTGCGCAGTTGGGTAACCCAGGGTTGGGTAAGTATGTTACCCGGGTATAGTGTGGCTTCCCAACAGTGAAATATTTTTTTAAATCGGTCCTGTAGTTTCGGAGACGATTCAATACAAACAAAGAATACGGGATTTATCACGTACCGTCTTATCGGTGTTTCGACCGACAATGTTTCGGTTCAATTCGTGAACCTTCATCAGGGTGAGTGCGATCCGCTCCGAATAACGTCTCGCCTCGCACGACACTGTGCGAGGCGAGACGTTATTCGGAGCGGATGAATGATGAAGGTTCACGAATTGAACCGAAACATTGTCGGTCGAAACACCGATAAGACGGTACGTGATAAATCCCGTATTTATAATAATGATTGAAATCAATCACGAAAATTTTCTAAGTAAAACAAACAAAGAAATCTTTCCTCTTTATAATATTAGTATAGTTATGACCTGGAACAAGCTTATGGCCCACCTGCTGTTAGGTGGTTAGCATCGCGTATAACAAAGTATTGCCTCGTAGGTAAGTCACGCACCTTAGATACGTAAAAAAACAAATTAGTAATTATTATTATTATCAGCCCACTGTGTCCCACTGCTGGACAAAGACCTACCCCCATTCTTTCCAGACACTTCTTTCAAGCGCTAAGATGGTCCAGTCCGCTCGGAAATTAGTGAGCTCATCCCTCCATCTCTTCTTTGGTCTGCTCCGACGTCTTCGGGCTGTGTCGGGGTTCTACTCGGTGGTGAGCTTAGTAATTACCACACTTTATTTTCATTTACTCATATCCTTTGACAAATTACATGTGCTTGGACAAGTCAGATTACCAAAAATAAAACCGGCCAAGTGCGAGTTGGACTCGCGCACGAAGGGTTCCGTACCATTATCTATAAAAACGGCAAAAAATACGTTTGTTGTATTGGAGCCCCCCCCCCCCCCCTCCCCCACCCCCAAAGTGTTAATAGTATACGTTTTTAAAGTAAATAATATAACTCAATATTCTGTGAATATTTCAAGCGTTATCAATATTGCCGTTATCAATATCGCGCAAAAAAATCACGTTTGTTGTATGGGAGCCCCCCTTAAATATTTATTTTATTCTGTTTTTAGTATTTGTTGTTATAGAGGCAACAGAATACATCATCTGTGGAAATTTCAACTGTCTAACTATCACGGTTCATGAGATTCAGCCTGGTGGCAGATGGACAGACAGACAGACAGCGGACTCTTAGTAATAGGGTCCGGTTGTCAAACCGTACCGAAAGGGTCACCTTTGGGACGGGACCTACGGAACCCTAATAAAATACATATCACACCAATATTAAAAATTAATATAGTGTAACCATTTTAAATAATAGTATGAACATAAGCTAAACAACAAAATTTAATAAATGCACTATCACTATCACTTTTCTATCATGCACACTATCACTTTTCTATCATGCACACTATCACTTACCCACAATTTAGATATAGGGTGTTTGATAATATACGCACAAAAATGAAAGGGATTATTTTAATGAGCATAAAGAATAGATTTGTGAAATGTTTACCATAGAAATGTGAAATTTATTTCGGAATGTAAAAACAAAAACTTTAATAAACTTATGTTGTGATATTGCATAATGCTTGCCATCTAACCACAGATACTGTATTGGTGACGTCTCGAGATATTTCTTGTTGTCTCTGTCTATCCCAAAACCCGTAAGAATTCCGAAAGAGATATCAAATCGGGCTTTATTTTTGGATGTCGATTGCAAGAGTAGGCAGTAAGTTTTTATCGAATTAATCACCTAAACTTAGTCTAACTTAGTAGTTTTTTTTCGAGAAGTACTTTTTTATGTTTTGAGAAACCGTCACTTGAATATCGTCAGTATATTACCAAAGATATATACATATAAGATGTATACAATATCTTTTTTAACCATTAAAAAACAAGCAAAAGAAAACGCAATTATAAACCCTTTTATTGATAAGGTCGGTATTGTACCGACCTTATCAATAAAATGGAGTGCTTACAGGCAACCTTTGGCTAGGGTTTGAAGTTTTGTGTGGTCAAGCGCTTTGATTTATGAAACTAAAAATAAACCTAACTAAGCCTTAATCCTCGGCTAATAAACCGAAAAGAAAAAAAACAAATAAAGCGCGATATTCAGTTTTACGCGGGGATTACGTTCTCAGACACTATTGTTTAATTCTTCACTCGTAAAAACAAGAGAAGCCGCACTCAGTCGCTAGTAAACCCGTCATCACCCCTCAAGTTTGAGGCGTTTGTGCATGATTTGAACAACGAGGTGGTATGCTGCGAGAGGTTAAATGGTCTAGTTTAAATTTTAATCAAACGGTTTAATATGTATGTCCTGATATTATATATTACCTACTAGATGTTGCTCGCGACTTCGTACATGTTACACTACTAATGTGAAGGTAACCTAGAAATAAAGTTAAACTCCCTGTTGCAACTTGACTTGACCACCCATTATTTTCCAATGAGACCCGATTTATGGAATAAAAAGTAGCCTATGTGTTAATACAGGTTATAATCAACGTACACTCTAAATTTCATTGAAATCTGTTTAGCCGTAACGACGTGATTGAATAACAAACAAATAAATAACTATAGAAACATCCATTTATAATATTGGTGTGATTATTAATTTCTTAGTTATTCATACATAATTTAATGTTATATGACACAAGCGTTATGTGTTGTTTGTTACATTATGTGTTAATCCAGGTTACGTACATACCAAATTTCATCAAAAACCGATTCAGCCGTTTATAATATTAGTGGGATTTTATTTGCACGCGACTGTTGCTGCATATAGTAAAACTATTTATTTATGTAATATCTATATATTTCTATCTATAAACTTGTTCTGGCAAATAAATTAATCTTTTTTAACGTTTCTCTGTACACAGAACCGTAAAAATGTCCCACAAAGTTAGTCAAGTAATATTGGGCCAAATTTCCGCATTACAGCACCATAGTCTAGGAGTAAAACGGTTGTAACCACAGAACATAAAAAAACAAACTTAGTTAGGTTAATGTTACGACATAAAGCACAAGCAGTCCCGTCTGGCATGAAATTTCTTTTTAATTGTTTTAAAAATCTTAGGATTTCCCGTAAGTGTCAAATTATACTTTAAAAATAAAATACTATTGGTTTTAGGTATGCCATTGACAGACCGCAGCATACCACAGTCGTATACCAAAGCCCTAAGCCTCCAGGTAGTAAAATGCACGTATTCAGCTTTAGAGCCGCCGCGCCGTCAAAATATCCAAGCTTCGTGTACTGCAAATTATTCTGCACGCATATAACTTTAGTACGTATAAAATAGTGGCCATAGATCGCGGAGGTTTGATTACACAGATGGGCCAACCGAAAATGTATACCTACCTATTTTTTTTATCCAGCCGTTTGTGATAATAGAACTAGTACATATACATATACATACATACATATTGCTGGACATTTCACACAGCGCTAAGCAGATCTTGTACTATAGGAACCAGATAACTGATAGAATACTTATATACATTTTTTTTTGTAATTGCATACTTATAATATATAGAGAAACAACCAGACCCGGAACAAATATCTGTAAATCATGCAAACATTTGTTCCGCGGCGGGAATCCGCGGGGGAGGTACGCAGGAGGTAGCGGGCTACCTCCTGCGTCTCAGCCGGCTATTCGCCCACTGCACCGCGGAGGTCGTTAAAATAGACCTAGTAAATTTCTTTACTAACACGAAATATATAAAATGCCTATTTACAGTTGTATTTATCTATACTAATATTATAAAGAGGAAAGATTTGTTTGTATGTTTGTATTGAATAGGCTCCGAAACTACTGGACCGATTTAAAAAGTTCTTTCACTGTTGGGAAGCTACATTATCCCCGGGTGACATAGGCTACTTTTTATCTAACTGCACAGAAGGAGGGTAATGTTTTTATTGAAAAACTACGCTTGCGAAGCTGCGAATTGGTCAGCTAGTAAGTGATAAAGCAAAATGTAACAAAAAAAATTCTACACATTTAAATTCTATTTTGGTAAATAATTAAAAACACAGTTAATGGAGGGTAAATGAAATAAAAGGCTTCCATTATAACTCAGTCTCTATTAGACGGAAAATTAAGTCTAAGTGTTTTATAATAAGCAAATTGTTTTCTTAATTCTGTGTTTTACTATCATCATCATAACCATGATTTGAGGCCGTTTCCATCCACGGTCGTGATAAGTTAATATTAAAGGTCCCCTTTGTTACGCTATTATTTTGGTTACTTTGTAAGTTTCGTCAAATTGTTAGCGACTAAAATGTTGACGATTGACCATCAGAGTCTTTACTTATACAAAATATCTATTCGACCAGTATGTTTATCTTGGACATATTCTGTCGTTTGGTAATGAGCATCAGCAGAAGGAGATCTCCAAAAGGATCCAACTGGGATGGGCTGCATTCGGCAAATTAGACGACATCCTTAGGTCGTCTAAAACTCCACAGTGTCTGAAGACCCGCTTATTCAACTAATGTGTTCTGCCCACCATAGCCTACGGTGCTGAGACATGGACGCTCACGCAGGAGGCTGTGTACAGGTTAAGAGTTGCACAGAAAGTCATGGAGCTTGCCATGCTCGGCATCAGACTGTTAGATTGAGTTCCAAACGTCGACATCCGTAGACGAACGAAGGTTCATAGATAGATAGATATAGACATTTATTTCGACACAAGTAACAAACACACAGAAACTACATACAGGGGATAATTGAAGACAGACAATCAAAAACACGTTGACATAAACAATAAAATAGAAATAAAACAAAAGATACTTGACTAGACGTGGTGATGACAGATGAAGCAGGACAGTGACTGAATGGTTGCCGAGGAGCGGGTATGACGACCAGCAGCGAAAACGGTGGACGACATCGTAAAGGTCGTGGGCCGTCAGTGAGTGAGACTAGCGCAGGATCGTGGTGAATGGCACAAACTTGGGGAAGCCTATACCCAATGGGTGAAGTCAGGCTGTAGATGATGATCATGATTGTCCCATTGTTGGACAAAGGCCTCCCCCATTCCGTCCAAACATCACGATCCTGTGCCACGTTCACCTAGCCAAACAGAAACTAAAAACAAACCTAGTTAACAAAATATCTAACTAATTATAAACTTGGCAAACAGACCTCACAGAGGCTGATCAATTTTAGGCAAATTTTTATCTCTCATTTACACTCCCACCTCTATATCCAACCCTCTCAAACAAAACGGAAATTCCGGTTTCGTCTGAGGCCAGTACGAGAGCCTCAGCAATGCTGCCAACATCCGACGGGGGTGTTCCCCCTAAATAGTTTTGTAAAGTTGCCTGCTCTGCCCCCTTAGACAAGTGGCAATCCAAGCAATACGCTAACGTATGGCAAAAAGACTAGAGTTATTCGATAGGGTGACAATTTTTAGTCAAATTTTAATCAAATGTAGTTATTATCTGAGTTAAGGTCGTTGTGGAGATGTTGAATAAATATATGTATGGAACAGATACTTGGTTTTTCACTATTATTAGCTTTAAGTTTACTCGGCGTACTATTGAGAGGGCTATGCTTAGTGTTTCTCTACGAGATCGAATCAAAAATGAAGAAATTCGTAGACGAACCAAAGTCACCGATATAACACAAAGGATTAGCAAGCTGAAGTGGCAGTGGGCTGACCACATAGCTCGAAGAACCGACGGCCGTTGGGGCAGAAATTTTCTGACAACCATTGTTCATAGAAAAGTATTGCCTCGTAGGTCTCACACCTTAGAAACGTGCCCTACGATGCCTTGCGACCATCAGCTTGAGCTTTGTATGCCTGTAACTTCACTATTTATCTATAAAGCGTTTAAAATTACATCCGCGGTTGAAAAACGTGAAGATTTCTATAGCACTAACGTATTGCGGTTGGATTGCAAATTATCTAGTACATCAGCTTAGGTACTAAGTGATTCTAAAGTGCTTTAGTTCTGTGAAAATAGAATAAGATACTGAATTCAGAACAGGTGAAGGAAAACATCGTGAGGAAATAGCGATAACAGTAACATACGTAGCCTCATCACTAGGGATCGGCGTAGGTAGTGCTATTTTGGCTCAATGCACCTGAATGATAAGTTAATATGGATATGCCCCGGGATTTATTCCCCGATTCCCGGGAATATTATTCTGAATGTCGATGTAAATGAAGTTAAAATGTCGATAAAATATTAATGTCGATTTAAATGTGTGCGTATAGTGAAACCGAGTCCTCACCTCACCCGCGATAAGCTACAAAAGCGTGAGGGAAAGGGATGACTTTAGTGACTAATACAACATGTATTTCCATAAAGCTGTTTAGTTACTATGTAAAATACGAATTCTTAAAGAAACCTGTTAAATAAAATAAAAATATATTTCCCTCGATTTAGAAGGCATATCCATGTTAAGTTAACGGTCACTAATTCCCGTGAATAGCACTACCTACGCCGATCAGTACTCATCACACACTCAGTGCCATATGTTGTGGGCATCAGACCTGTTCCCTATGTTCAGTTCTCAATTGTATGGTGACTCCTTTACAGTTGAAGCTGTGCGACTGGGGAACGCCTTACCTTTCTCTATCAGATCATCTAAATCTCTTCCTATCTTTAAAGCTAAGGTATACAACCATTTCCTTTCTTTGTCTACGCACTGCTAGTATATCGTTATGTTTATCTCCTTTACTGTAGTGTATATATTTTATTATCACACTAGTCACATCATCTATAATAAATTATTTTTGTTTGTATATTTGTTTGTTACTCAATCACGCCGTAAGGCCTGAACCGATTTCGATGAAATTTGGTATATACGTAGATTATAACCTGAATCACCACATAGATAAAAATAGATTAAAATATAGATAAAAAATTACTATACTGGAGCATCTGCTCCGTGGCATATGCTGTATTTTTAACCAACTTCAAAAAAGGAGGAGGTTCTCAATTTTGTTGTATTTAGTGTATTTTTTATTTTTATGTGATATGAGTCGTATTTTTTGTGCCTGAAATAAATGAATTTTATTTTATTTTTTTATTTTTATCCCATAAATCAGTTGCCATGTGATAAAAATGGGATGTCAAAGTTTATAAATGTATTTTGCACCCCAGAACAACGCGGGCGAAGGCGCTAGCAACAACTAGTATGTGTATATATTTAGTATATTGGTAATTGTAGGTAGTTTATGTAGATTAAAATAGATACACCATCGTTTTTTCATTTTGTTTGTCCTGTCCATCCAAAGGTTGTCTGGAAGAGATCGATTTTAGCGATAAGACCGCCTATTGTTCTTTCCTTTATTTTTGTGTATTACTTATTTTTATATTAAACATTTAGACACACATGCCGACGAGCCTCCTGATGTTAAGTAGTCACCGTCGCCTATAAACTCCTGCAGGACTCGAGGTGCTGCAGTCGCGTATGGTTTATTTAGTTTGGTGTGCAATAAAGAGTATATCTATATACATAATTATCTAGTGGGTATCAGGAGCTACGAGGCCTGCGTTCTACCACACCCAAACTTGGTACAAACCATGCATGCGCAACCGCGGGTGGAGGCTAGTACATCCATATTAATACTACTAGTGGTTCGCCACGAACTGAGATCCTGCGAGTCTCCGAATAAAACAAAAAAATAATATAAATGTAATCTTTGACTATCAAAATAGTGCAATGAAATAATAACCAAACAACTTGACCTACAGTTTCATTCAAATTACAGGTAACGGGAGTTCATGTCATGATGATCTCTTTTTTTGGGTACAAATTGCAGTTATTCTAGATTTCAGACTTTTACCTATATTTGTATTACTTTAGTTACACACATCCCAAATTACAGTACTGTGGGGTCACTGGTGTACCCTGTGAATTTTGCCAAAGTTCAGTTTTTATTATGGCTAATAACTAAAAAACTATAAAAACTTTACTAAAAATAAAAACGGAGTCTAAATGAAGACCTGTCATTTGACGTCCCACTTGACGTATTAGTTTAGTTTTCATTTTGTTACCCCTCTTGAACCTCAGCATCTCAACAACCCCCCAACATTTTTAGCTCATTTAGTCACACCAAAATTGTGTCGGACTACTTACATGTATCAAATTTCACGATGATTGGATCAAAGCTTCGAAAGTTATCCTCGGACAAATATACATACATACAACGCCGATTTGCCAAGTTGATTTAAAGATCTCGCTTCGCTCGATCAATAAATTCGAAAGTAACTCTCTCTCTCTGTCTGTTTGTTGCGTTTTCAAGATTAAACGTCTGGAAGGATTTTTATGAAATTAGATACTTAGATTATCAAATTATAATACAATAGCTGACAAATCCGCAGCTTCGCACGCGTAGGTTTTCAATAAAAACATTACCCTCCTTCTGCGCAGTTGTGTAAAAAGCAGCCTATGTCACCCGGGGATAGTGTAGCTTCCCAACAGTGAAAGATTTTTTTTTAAATCGGTCCAGTAGTTTTCGGAGCCTATTCAATACAAACAAACAAATCTTTCTTCTTTATAATATTAGTATAGA
This sequence comes from Philereme vetulata, assembly GCA_918857605.2. Taxonomy (NCBI): domain Eukaryota; kingdom Metazoa; phylum Arthropoda; class Insecta; order Lepidoptera; family Geometridae; genus Philereme; species Philereme vetulata. The sequence goes on from OU975425.1 coordinate 1,936,026, forward strand.
CAACGGGACCAGCCCGCGGCTCTACATGCGTGGTTCGTCAATAAAAACATTACCCTCCTTTTGCACAGTTGAGTAAAAAGTACCCTATGTCCCAATACATGTCATGTCATAATGTATCTGTATACCAAATTATATCAAAATCGGTCGAGCTGTTGTGTGAAAACGTAACAAGCAAACAGAGAGACAGTTACTTTCGAATTTGTAATATTAGTATGGATTTTCCTGTTTATAAAATCTTCTAGTATCGTTCTACTAATAGGAAGCTTTCATTTGAAATGAGTTTTTAATTGTTTGAGTTTCGAATGCGATTTTTTTATAAAACCATTTTGAATTCTTTGAACAGCGCGAGTTGTAGCTGTTGTACGGTTTCCTACGTTGATTTTAATTAAAAGTTTACTGCGTATCAGATATTTCAAATTGAAAGGCGATACACACATACTCTAGGAGTATATATAATTTAATTTGGTAATAATAATATTGTTATCTATAAAAATAGTTATTTGTTATACAAGAGTTTCTTTTTAACCGCGTGCTCAATTTTGATGATCGAGCAAGCGAAGGATTCTAAAATTGAATCACTAATTAGAATCCTAAGCGTTAGCGAGGGAATCAAAAGAGCACGAGGTGAAAAATATTTGCACTCGAGTGCAACACGTCATTTTTCATCCCACTTCAGCGAGGAAATGACTAAATGCAAAAAAAGTAATACACCAAGAAGGTTTCGAGTCTGAGTTTTTAACAAATTAAAAAAGGTTGTATGATGAATTTGGCACCTAGAAGTAAACTGGTTTAATGATGTTTTGAATTCACAAACTTAGTGCACATGATGTTCTAAATTCAATTTACTTTATCCCCTAGCGGATAAAAACGACTTTTGCACTCAGATATCGAAGAGCAAACATACTCTTTCCGAGATGGAGGGTGGGAAGGGGGGAGGGGGGGGGGGATGAAAAATATATTAAAATTGTATAAAGTTTATGGCGACTTGCGCAACGATGCCCAAACGTATTTTATAAGTAAATATGATTTAAGAAGTTGTGTTATCACTTATAGTTATCATACATATACTACGTCAAATTTAAACATGTATATTCGCTAAATACGTTATGAAAATAGAGCACAAAAGGCATTATTTATTTTGATTATAATTAATTTTAAGAAAACAGATTTATAATTAATGGTGTGGACGAGATCGCTTCTCAGCGATAAGACTGTATTGGTATGTATGGTAATTTTTGGTTTTTATGCTGTACAGTAAAGCGTTTTCATTCATTTTTCACTTAGGACAAACCTACTAAGGTTTTTTAAGTGTAATATTTTTTTATATCGTATATGTTTTTTTTAATAAATAAAAAGAATTGATTTCATTAATTTCGTTCATTTCATTCTTTTCGTGCATTTCGTTCATTTCATTAAATTAATTCGATTAATTAATTATGCGATGATATGAATCGTTTATAGAATGAACTTTTTTATTGTTGGTTTAATGTATAATTAGGATTCTGTACACAAAGGGTCAAACGGGACCCTATTACTAAGACTCCGCTATCTGTCTGTCTGTCTGTCCGTCTGTCACCAGGCTATATCTCATGAACCGTGATAGACAGTTGAAATTTTCACTAAAAATATTTTTTTAAATTAAATTAATTCATTAATCTCAATAACTTCATAATCAAAATAAATTAACATCGTTGGATCTCTTACTCCGTTCGCAGATTCTTGAAGTTATCCCACAAGAGGATAGTCAGAGTATTATCTCAATTGCTTCCAAAGCGAGATTTCGACGCTGTAATCATAATCTCTTTGTTATATTGAAAACCATTCACCTATAATTAGTAGGAAATTAACTATACAGGACTTATATAGAGGAATGGTAAATTGAATATAAATAAGATAGGAATCCAACTCGGTTGGGCAGCGTTTGGGAAACTTTGCAACGTCTTTTCGTCCAACATACCTCAGTGCCTTAAGACGAAAGTCTTCAATCAGTGTGTGTTACCAGTGATGACATATGGAACCGAGACGTGATCCTTCACTATTGGCCTTATGAATAAGCTCAGAGTCGCTCAACGAGCTATGGAGAGGGCTATGCTCGGGGTTTCTCTACGGGATCGAATCAGAAATGAGGAGATACGTAGGAGAACTCAAGTCACCGACATAGCCCGACGGATTAGCACGTTGAAGTGGCAATGGGCAGGTCATATAGCGCGCAGAACAGATGGCCGATGGGGCCGCAAGGTTCTCGAGTGGAGGCCACGGACCGGCAAGCGCAGCGTAGGACGTCCACCCACAAGATGGGCAGACGACTTGGTAAGAACCGCAGGTCGGCGTTGGATGCAGGCCGCTTCCAACCGCAGTTCCTGGAGATCAATGAGGGAGGCCTTTGTCCAGCAGTGGACGTCCTACGGCTGATATCATGAAGATAGGATAAGATGAGATAGATTTATCAGAGTTCATCCACACTAACAATACCATTATTATAACTTCGACAGTAAAGATGTCTCCCTGCCTATTTATGAACGATTTCGTTTCAAAGGTGAGTAACTTACAAGGCAATATTTTGCTATAGGCGATGTGTTACCACTTCACATGAAGTGGGTCATATGCTTGTTCCAATAGAGCATCCTGTATAACCGTAATAAATTCATTTAAAATATAATTTGCTGCATGATTCAATGTTGCCATCAACATTAAGCTTACATTTAATGTATCATGGTACAAAGCTACCGTCTAATAGAAGATTAGATATAGCACAAGTTACAAGCAGTACGATTAGATATAAGCATACGATATTACAAGTAATACAACGTCGATAGAATACATTTTTGAACCGACGCGTCGGTCGGTTCAAAAATGTATTCTATTGCTGGTGCTACATCAGAGGGCTACGGCGAATATTATAAATAAATAAATAAATATTGCTGGACATTTCACACAGCGCTATCTAGCCCCAAACTAAGCAGAGCTTGTACTATGGGAACCAGATAACTGATAGCATACATATATACTTTTTTTTGTAAATACATACTTATAATATATAGAAAAACAACCAGACCCGGAAAAAATATCTGTAGATCATCCAAACATTTGTTCCTGGGCGGGAATTGATCCCGCTACCTCCTGCGTCTCAGCCGGCTATTCGCCCACTGCGCCACGGTGGTCGTAAAAAAAGAAATAATCGTATTATCGTGATGAGTGTGGCCGGGTAGATCGTAGCAACGCGTAGTATTCGGGCGAAGACGATGTATTAACGGGGCACTGTCGGTAAACTGGCGCGCATCAAAGGGATTTGTCGCGACAATATTCGTTTGGGTGGCTACCCCTACGTCACGCATTGTCCAGATATTGATGCGGACGGACGTGCTTGTGTTTTTATGTACACCATGGAGTGGAGTAACGAAAAAGTGTTGGAGTTCGTTCAATTGTATGAAACTGAGAGTATTATATGGGATCCTAGTAAATCCGACCAAGCAACGCCACTACTTTCTCCATTTTTAATTACATCGCACAGCACACCACAACACAACCCGGCACGAAGAATCGTGCCAACGCAACACAAACCTTCGTCCGCTAATGTAACCTCAGCATATGGAAGCAAATCAACTCATTATATTGTGGAACTACCAATTTTTACATCAATCTAAATATATAAAACAAAGTCGGGCTAGTTACATCATTTAGGTATAACACAAGAACGGCTGGACCGAATTTAGTTTCGTCTCTGCTCCAAATAGCAGAATAACTGAAAATATATCGGTAAAATTCCTGCAAAAAAAATTAAGAAGAAAATGTATTTTCTCGTACAGCTAATGATGGCCGATTGATTGCCAGCGACGTACATTGGCAGCCCGCGTCGTATGCATGCCAAGGCGGTACGAAGTTCGGCGGGTCAGCTAGTTACATATAAAAGAAATTACTTTATAACTGACTTGTCTGGCTTATCGCCCACGTTAGTTCCAATTTAAATGAAACGTTATTCGGTTATATCTGAATAACGTTTCTGACGAACCCGTGGCGCTGTGGGCGAAAAGTCGTAATGCATGTTAAGGCGGTACGAATTTCGACGGGTCAGCTAGTTATATATAAAAGAAACTATTTTGTAACTGACTTGTCTGGCCTATCGCCCACGTGAGTTCTGATTTCAATAAAACGTTATTCGGTTAAATCAGAATAACGTTTCTGATGACCCTGTGGCGCTGTGGGAGAATAGTCGTAATGCATGTTAAGGCGGTACGAAGTTCAACGGGTCAGCTAGTTATATATAAAATAAATTATTTTGTAACTGACTTGACTGGCATATTGCCCACGTGAGTTCCGATTTCAATAAAACGTTATTCGGTTAAATCAGAATAACGTTTCTGATGACCCTGTGGCGCTGTGGGCGAATAGTCGTAATGCTTGTCAAGGCGGTACGAAGTTCGATGGGTCAGCTAGATAGATAGATAGATAGATAACTCTTTATTGAATTACCACACAAACAGAAATAATAAAAAAATAAGTACTGGGTTAAAATAAATAAGGCAATACAATGAGCGGCCTTATCGCTAAAAGCGATCTCTTCCAGGCAACCTTTGGAAGAAGCGAAATTTTTAAAAATTACGGAGTGCGGTGTACTTTAGCGGATACATTACATTTACACATAATATATTCTAAGATATAATAATAATATGAAGTTTTAATCCTAATACTTATAAAATAGACTAATATATAGGTATATACTAATAGCAAACTATACTAACAGATAAAATAAGTACATAAATAGTAAATAAATAACGCTAGGAAGATGACATCGTCAGGTAATGATGTTTCACCTTCAATTTGAAGACTTGTAAGGACGATGACCGTCTTACTTCTTCGGGCAGAGCATTCCACAGCTGAACAGCATGGACAGTAAAAGAAGCGCTGTAAAAGGAAGTGCTGTGCGAAGGAGTTCTGAGTATCAAGTTTTCTGATGACCTAAGAGTATAGTTATTTGAAGAATGGAGAAATTCAAATCTATCTTTCAGATAGTGAGGAGAGAAGGGATTGAAAAGAATAGAATAGAGAAGAAAAAGGATATGCGTATTCCGACGAAGACGAATCGGAAGCCATTTAAGCTTTGAACGGAAGGGAGACACATGATCATATTTACGGAGGCCACATATAAATCTAATACAAAAATTTTGTAAACGCTCGAGCTTGTTAAGCTGTTCCTCAGTGAGGTCCAGATAACAAGCATCGGCATAGTCTAGTACGGGATGTAAAAGCGATTGTGCAAGCGCAGTCTTGGTGGACGTAGGCAAAAAGTTACATATAAAAGAAATTACTTTATAACTGACTTGTCTGGCCTATCGCCCACGTGAGTTCCGATTTCAATAAAACGTTATTCGGTTAAATCAGAATAACGTTTCTGACGAACCCGTGGCGCTGTGGGCAAATAGTCGTAATGCATGTTAAGGCGGTACGAAGTTCGACGGGTCAGCTTGTGAAAATGAAAATGAAGAATGTATTTATTGCTACATAAACAACTTAATAAGTTACTTATTGTTTAAACATTACAAAAACAGGTTAATGCAGATATAGTTTTTAGATATATCTAACTAACGATCCCTGCACTAGGCAAAGCCTGTATCTGTATTGTGTTATTTATTAAGTTTCGTATCCAGTTCCTACGTAAATTTGCTTACGTTGAATTGCCACGTCATTTTGATACAATAAATTATGATTTAAAAGCACTAAAATTATTGCCATCCAATTTTGGTTTTATACGGGTTTGAGAGTGACAGCTGTCGAACCTAAATTTTGTTTAGATTATCACCCACCTCATAAAAGAAATGTTTTATAAAAATGACGTAGAATATATTCTGCATGAAAAAGTGAGTGCAGCGAGCTATATTTAAAACAGTTATAGAGTGCAATAAATAGGTACCTAGTACTGTTTTTTTATATTTATTTTCTACAATGTAAGTAGATACATAATAGGTTGGTGAAAAAGTATTTTCGCATTATAGTATGTATGAACTTGTAATAAAATCTCTTTGGCTATACTATTTGTATCTGGCTGGTTTTGGTATCATTCAAAGTTTAAATTTTAAAGAAGATAATTCCAAATTCAAAGTAGGAAAGTGTGTGATTTTTATTTGTTTTTCGTACTGTAAAGATGAGTGAATCTAATGAAGAAATTCGATATATTATAAATTTTACTACAAAAAAAGGTAACATTGCAACGCAAGCCGCAAAAAAAATTGCGATGTTTATGGACCAAGTGCAGTGTCTGTGAGAGTAGCACAAGTTTGGTTTAAGCGTTTTCAATCCGGAAATTTTGATGTCAAAAATGCACGTCGCTCTGGTAGCCCTATGACGGATAAAATTGATGCCATTTTTGAAAAAGTGGAGCAAGATCGGCATATCAGTAATTACGACGTAGCTGAAGAACTGGGGATTGACCACAAAACAGTTTTGGCGCATTTGAAAAAAAACTGGGTACACAAAAAAAGCTCGATATTTGGGTACCCCACGAGCTCACTGAAAGAAACCTAATGAACCGTGAACTCATTTGTGATTCTTTATTACGACGTAATGAAACCGAACCATTTTTGAAGAAGCTGATAACTGGTGATGAAAAGTGGATCACGTACAACAAGAACGTGCGAAAAAGGTCGTGGTCAAAGGCCGGTCAGGCTTCACAGATTGTGGCGAAACCCGGGTTAACTCGCAACAAGGTGATGCTGTGTGTGTGGTGGGATTGGAAGGGCATTATTCATTATGAGCTGTTACCACCAGGCAGGACCATCGATTCTGAACTTTACTGCGAACAACTGATGAGATTAAAGCAAGAAGTTGAGAGAAAGCAGCCGGAATTAATCAACAGAAACACCCCTTCTGTTGATTAATTCCGGCTGCTTTATCTTTGTTTTCATCATGATAACGCTAGACCTCACACATCTTTAGCCACTTAGCAAAAATTAAGAGAGTTTGGCTGGGAGGTGTTAATGCATCCGCCGTATAGTCCTGACCTTGCACCTTCAGATTTCCACCTGTTTCGGTCTCTTCAGAATTCTTTAGGCAGTGTCAGGTTAACATCACGAGAGGGCTGCCAAAACTACTTGTCGCGGTATTTTGATCAGAAGCCCCAAAATTTCTATAGCAATGGGATCATGTCCCTACCTACAAGATGGCAAAAAGTTATCGAACAAAATGGTACCTACATACTTTAGTTAAATATAAATAAACTTTATTAAAACATGTTTCGAATTTTCTTAAAAAATGCGAAGAAACTTTTTCCCCAACTTAATATAACCTTAATAATGTGCCCCAGTGCAGGTCATGTTTTTTTGATAAACTAAGTAGATCTTCGTTTGACTACAATCTCACCTGATGGTAAGCGATGATGTGGTCTAAGATGAAGCACGAAGATCTAGAAATATGTCACTGTCAAGTGTCATACATTTGACACCCACCACAGACAATATAAATTAGCTCCACCATACACTAACTATTTTATCCTTTCAAGTTTATTAATTATTTTCGTATGTGTATCCATATATGATGTATCTGTTTATTCATTTATTTTTCTGCGTTCATGAGGCTACCCATGGGTCCCATCTGAAAACCAGCGCCGCTTAGAATGGTTGGAAGCAATACGCTGAGACGGGGCCTGTTTGGCCCACACAGCATGGAAGACCTTCTCTGTACCTACTTATATGCATAAGTACTAAATTTTTATTATGTGGTTTTTCTGTAATTCTGTTCTTAAATATTTTTTCTTGTTATTATTATAATCTTTAGGTAAGTAGGTATATTTTTTTTGTATTTGTTCTGTTCTGAATGGTCTGTCCTGTGTGTGTGTCAAATAAATGTATTTTCTTTCTTTCTTTCTTTAGAAGAAACCTATTCACTCTTACCTTAACGAGGCCCGGATTGTATTCTTTAGGAAAAACAGACGACAGCAAAGTGTTCCATACCTTAGGTACATTGGGTGGTATATCACCTAAGTACGGATGGTACTGAGCCATGAGCCTGCTTGTCCATTGATGGAAAGGAAATGGCGATATCAGATATACACACACTAACTGTACAAATTACAGGTAACGGGAGATCATGTAAATTGGTTTAAGTTTTTGGGGGAGACATTGCAGTTATTCTGGATTTCTGACTTTTCCCTATATTTGTGTCATTAAAACTACACGCATACCAAATTTCACGACTGTGGGCTCACTAGTGTACCCTGTGAATTTTGTCAAAGTTCAGAAGACCTTTTATTAGACGTACAATTTGATCGGATAGTCCCATTTAGTTTTTATTCTACCCCTCTTGAACCTAAATAGCTCAACAACCCCCCCCCCCCCCCCCCCCACCCACCCTCCACCCTCATTTTCAACTCATCTACCTATATACCAAATTTCACGATCGGATAAATGCTTCGAAAGTTATCCTCGGACAAACAAACATACATACATACAACACCGATTTGCCCAAGTTGATTTGGAGATCTCGTTTTGCTCGATCAATAAAGAGTGTGTGTGTATACACGTAAGAAGTGATACGTCTTTGGTGTGAATACCTTTAGACCGGAAAAACGAACTCTATGGTGTGTTACATCAGCGCGCGCAACTTCCGTCACATGCAGAGGATACACTCTGATCTGATTGTCCTAACGCGCCAAACGAATTATAATTCCAAAAATTATTCTTCTTATAACTTAGACCATCTTCAAAATAACTGGTTGTGCCTATAATTTGTATGGGTATGTTTAGATATTAACGCATAATGTTGAGCCTTTGATTTTCAGGCGTTTTGCCTTTCATTAGGTCGCCTAATTAGTGATGGAAATATCAGGCCACCAAATCAATCGAACGCATCTGTCTCTTTTGAATTCTGGCGCCAGAAGCTATGTCAACTTTGGTATATTCTGATAATAATCATTATTGTCATCAGCCCGTAGGTACCCACTGCGGAGTATGAACTACTTACGCTTCTAATACTGCCGTCGATCTTAAGCTCTTCGTAAGATCTCGCAGATGGCAGCGACTTTTATTATGTCGAAAAGTTTTGTATTTTATTTATTTGTCACAAGAACATATTTTTTAAGTAAAACTTCTTTACGCACGCTTGACTTGGGGAGTAAGCTGGTGAATGCGTTATGAAAAGTGCGAACGGAAGTTGAGAGGGAGATATATGTTAGTGAAGATAGAAAGAGAGAGAGTTACGTTTCGTATATTTTTAAACGTTAATATGCGAGTGCGAGTTGCGTCTGTCCAGAATGAATATAAACTGATCGACCTACAAACGTGTGGACAATTTTATAATTGAACAATTTTATAAATTAATATTTTGAAAAAGAAGTTTTACTTCGGTCGTGTGGTTTAAAGCATACTCATTTTTTTGTGTTGCGTGTTTCAACTGCATCTTTCAACCTTTACAAAACAAGAGTTTTCGAACCCTCCTGCGCCACGGAGGTCTCCAAGTATGTCAGTATGACTGAAGATAATGTTTTGTGTTTCCATATTACTAAAAAAATCCGTTTCTCAATCGTAAATTGTTTTATAAACAGCGCAGCAAGCCAGCCGCCAACAAAAGAAGAACGGCAACCGTTGGATTAATTGGATCCGCCAGATACGGCCGGTAATTAGTAAGTGACTGGGATTGTCATAGTCCTTTATAAAATGCAGCTGAAAAAAAGGTCAAAGTAGGTCAATGTTTTTACATGATAACTGTCCTTGACCTCCGTGGCGCAGTGGACAAATAGCCGTCTGAGACGCAGGGGGTTGCGGGTTCGATTCCCACCGACAAACAAATGTTTGCTGATCTACAGATATTTGTTCCGGGTCTGGTTTTTTCTCTATATACTATAAGTATGTATATACATTCTATTTGTTAGCTGGTTCCCATAGTACAAGCTTTGATTTGGGGCTAGATGTCGTTGTGTGCAATGTCCAGCAGGCAGCATTATTAAAATTAACTTGAGAAGATTTGAACCCGCAAACTTTTAACTGTCTCAGCAGTTATAATACGATCTTCAAGCATCATTTAGTTTGTATTAGTAAAGACATTTGTTCAGCAGTGGGATGGACTAAAACAATCATCGTCATATATATATCATATATATATATATAGACGTTCATTTCTGAAAATAAGCCGATCTTGTGCGCCCTGCACACAACGGCTCCCAGTGCATTCTCCGCGTGGTCTCCATAAAATAAAAACCAAAGGTATCAACCTAACTTCCAAGGAAATGTATAATTTATGTTTATTTTCTAAGACGAAGTTGGGTTTACAAGAAAAAGTTTAGAACACAAGTTTGTACTATCATTAAAAGTTGAATGTTTGAAAGTAGAACAACATACATATTTTATAAATAACGCATTCAGGTTATGTCCCTATGGATTTATTGACTTGAAAAAATGTTTGTAAACATTTTTTATACGTCAAGCGATTTACCTTTATTTCACCTGGAGGGCAATCCCGCTAATTTTGAACGATAATACCAAAGTAAAACCAAACACGTTACGCACTTTTCGTATCGCTGACACGCGTGACAACCCAACGTGAAACCCAAACCAAACACGTTACGGTCCAACGTTAGACACGTTCAAAGTTAGCGCGATTGCCCCCCTGGTAGAACCTAGCAATGGATGTGAGACGTAGAAAATGATGCAGAGAGATTGCATCACGTTTGTAATTTTTTGACAAAACACAATTAATAAATTATAATTAAATATAGTAGATTATTAACCAAGGGAATAAAGCAGTGTCTTCTGTCGCGGGTGACGATTTAAATCGCGAGCGTAACGTAGGACTCGAGGTTTACTCCCGAGTGTAGCGAGGGTGTTAAAAACTTAAATCACGAGCGAAGCGAGGGATTTAAGACAAGTCCTGAGTGTAGCGAGGGATTTAAGTTCACCCAAGACTAAGACAGCTTTATCACCGAGGAAAATACTCTACTTTTCGTACCATTTGCGAAAAAACTAACACAATAATAATATGAGATAAGCATTTATAAAAAATAATGACAATTAAAAGTAAAAGTTAACATTCGAAACATTGGTCCAATTATTGATAGAGAGAGTTACATTTTTGTTTGGTACATTTATTGTTGATGAACTTGTTGATTTTACGTTTATGTATTTGAAGAAAACAAAAACGCGGCAAATTCCTAGACTAATATTTTTTTGTCGGAAAAGCAAAGGCATCAAGCTCATACGGCCTCGTCGGTTTTCGTAATTTTATTTAATAATCATAACTGCATAATAAATGCGTATTCCTTTTTCAAAAATGCTTTATATACAAACTCAATGGTGTAAACACAGATGTAGTTCAGTATAAATTTCGGTAAGTATTCCAAATTTAAATCACATTCTCCCCCTAGAGGATGAATGAAATTCAGTACAATTTTCTTTCCCTGTTTTTAACAGATTAAAAATGACTATTGTTATGTTCGCATTTTTTGGCATAGAATGTCACTTTTTTGAGCAAGTGGTACGAAAATGTAATTTTTTATTGTAATTTTATGTGAATACCCAGTATTAAAATTTATGGACGGTTTCGAAGCACTTAGGATGTGGAGTTTCATGGAGTCAGAACTAAAAAAAGGAAAAAAAATCTGGCACTCAGTTTATTCTCTCTCGATTTGACGACCCTTTTGATAAATAGTTCGCAAAATAAGGAAAAGTTCTTCTCATGATAAATTTCGGCCATCTTCTCTGGGGTTGAAAAAAGATAGCAATAAAACAAATGTCAGGCCCTAGGGGTTTAATTAAATGATGAGAGGTTGAGGGTAGTGCAAAATTGTATTTACTTGCTGTGGTGGAAAAAATGCTCTCTATTCAGGGTTTCGTATAAGAGGATCACTTTTTTTTGTATTGCGTGGATTAAATGTGAAATCTAAAGTGAAGAGGTCTGGATGAGTTCTCAGAAACATGGTAATATGAAAAAAGTAATGCATGGTGACCTCCATAACGCAGTGGGTGAAAAGCCAGCAGTGACGCAGGAGGTTTCGGTTTCGATTCCCACCGCGGAACAAATGTTTCCATGATCTACAGATATATGTTCCGGGTCTGGTTGTTTCTCTATATATTATAAGTGTGTATTAACAACAAAAAATTATATAAATATTTTATCTGTTTCTTATAGTAAAAGCTTTATTTATTTTTATTAACTTGGGCAAATCAGCGTTGTAGGTATGTATGTATGTATATTTGTTTGTCCGAGGATAACCTTTATATCTGACCATCGTGAAATTTGATTCATAGGTAGGTAGTGATGGCACAATTTTGGTGTGACTAAAGGAGCTAAAAATATTTCGGGGTTTTTGGGATATTGGGGTTTAAGAGGAGTAAAAAAATAAAAATGACACTTTAAGGTAAGTGGGATGTAAAATAAAAGGCCTTAATTAGTACATTTAGACTCCGTTTTTATTTTTAGTAAAGTCGTTATAGTTTTTGAATAATTAGCCATAACAAAAACTGAACTTTGACAAAATTCACAGGGTACACCAGTGACCCCACAGTGCTGTAATTTCGTATGAATGTAGCTTGAGCGACACAATTAAAGGCAAGAGTCTGAAATTCAGAATAACTGCAATTTGTACCCCAAAAAAGAACACCACATTACATGAATTCCCGTTACCTGTAATTTGAATAAAACTGTAGGTCAAGTTATTTGGTTATGTATTTCGTGACACTATTTTGATAGTCAAAGTTTACAAATAATATTTTTTTGTTTTAATCAGAGACTCGCGAGATCTCTGTTCGGGGCTAACCACTAGTTATATCGATTCATACGCGCGGATAAACTTTGTACAATATCTGCGGTATGTACCTAACGCTAAACTGCGCTAACGGTATAGGTGGTTAGAAGCTTTTGTCGCTGACATTACTTCAGCTGACTGTACAAGGAACAAACAGAATGCAATAACCAACTCCTGTTTGGTATTTTGTAATAACTTGCGAATTTATTCGAAGCTTACAATGCGCTTTCTAAACCTGAGAGTCCTGACAGCGGAGAATCGTGTATTTCATACTCACTGAAACTTCAGAACAAATATCTGTAGATCATGCAAACATTTATTCCGCGGCGGGAATCAAACCCGCTACCTCCTGCGTCTCAGCCGGCTATTCGCCCACTGCACCACGGAGGTCGTCAAGTAAAAGTCAATTGAAAGAGTATTATGAGTATTTACGACATCACATTAGAACTTTATAAAATTATCAGTGTTTCTCTACTATATTGTGCATGTATTATACATATAAACCTTCCTCTTGAATCACTCTATCTAGTAAAAAAAACCGCATTAAAATCCGTTGCGTACTTTTAATGATATAGCATACATAGGGACAGACAGCGGGAAGCGACTTTGTTTTATATTAAGTAGTGATTATCTTACTCAAAATGGGTCAACGGCCACGAACTTAGGACCTATGAAAAATAATCCGAAACATCCGACATCTTGGTGACGACCAGACGACCTCAGTTGCGCGGTTGCGGGTTCAATTCCCGCCGCGGAACATATGGTTGCATGATCTACAGATATTTGTTACTGATCTGGGTGCTTTTCTGTATATTATAGGTTTGTTTTAAAAAAAGTTTATAAGTATTTTACAGTTCCAAAGTCAAAAACTTTTATTTATTAAAATCACAAGGAACACTTTGAAACATAAATTTTACTGCCTGTTCTTTCGTGACTAAGCCAGGAAAGAAAGGCAAGAAAACAAGGCTAGTTGTTTTTTTTATGATCCTTTTAGAATACATAACAATAAAGAAAATAAATTACGTTTAATTTGTAACATTTTTGAACGAGTTGGTGCAATTTCAAACCCAAGCTTCTACAGCATCTCATTGTCATTTACTTTCCCATAGTACACACTTTGCTTAGTTTGGTGCTATATAACGCTGTGTGAAATATCCAGCATTATTTATTTTATAAATCTTACCCCTATATAAAATATACATCGCCTATTGGACGCATGCCGTCACGGCGTATCGGCATACGAATTGCTCTGACTGCCAAGGCGTGCCATGTTTCACATCACACTAATATTATAGATGCGAAAGTTTGGATGTTTGTTTGTTTACTCGATCACGTCGTAACGGCTGAACCGATTTCGATGAAATTTGGTATGTAGGCACGTAGATTATAACCTGGATTAACACATAGGCTACTTTTTATTGACAAACCACGCTTGCGAAGCCGCGGGCGGAAGCTAGTCCTTAATAATTAGATTTAATTATTTTCTGTTTATAGATTGACCTTTATTGTTGACCCACTATTAAAATTGAAAAGCCAACGACAGAAAAAAGAAGTTTGAGAAATCTCATCAATCTGTCTTGAAGGCATCGAGATCGTCACGCCAGCGTCTACTAGGCCTTCCTCGGCGGCGTCGCCCGTCTTCAGGCACCCACTGCGTGACGATCGTTGCCCATATGTCCGGGTGCATTCGTCTTACATGGCCTGCCCAATCCCGTTTTAGCCTGGCAGTCTTTATTATCTTATCACGGCTACACCTCAAGCAAACATACAACATGTAATAAAAACTATGTAAATACATGCTTATATAATATACATAGAGAAACAACCAGACCTGGGACAAATATCTGTAGATCATGCAAACATTTGTTCCGCAGTGGGAATCAAACCCGCAACCTTCTGCGTCTCAGCTAGCTATTCGCCCACTGCACCACGGAGGTCGTCAAAATATAAATGATACTTTAATTAATTTAACTTATCAACGCCACAAAACATTATCTCTACTAGAATGAACTGAAATTTATATATTCCAGAACGTTCAAAACAAAATTCACATTATTTACGGCCACCGGAAGTGACATCACGGACGACACGTGACACGCGCGCGCGGAAATCCAACCGGAAGTCCCGCCATAACGGCTTAAGCGTCGGTGAAAAAATTACGCGCGGTTTTTGGCGGGAAACGATTCGCTTCCTGTTCCGGTGACGATGTGAAGCTCTGAAAGGTGTTAAATTGTTTGAGGATTTATGGATTTGGAAAGTAGGATTTAATTCATTTTATATGATTATTACGAGTTTCCGCCCAAGGCTTCGCACGCGCGGTATGTCAGTAAAAATTAGCAACAGTCTCAATCCTGGTCATAATAAGTACTAACATAAAAACTAAAAATTAAAAGTATAAAAAGTATTTTTTCACACCACCTGTCAAATTATATGTCATGTAAACCTCACTGAAAGCAAATCGCATTATGCCCTTGCGGTCATAGCCTCCTTGAAAGCTATGCTCCAGTATATTTTTCTTGAAGGTTACTAACTCCTGCTAGCCTTTCATGCGCCTTTATCGTGAGTAATTTCTTCAGCAAATATGTCATTGTCAATTGCCATCCATTTGTCACCCACCACAGACAACATAAATTGACTCCACCTTACACTTAAGTATTTCATTCTTTCAAGTTTGTTTTATTATTTACGTTTATGTATCTATACCTTGATTCAGAAACCTAGATAATTTTTGTAAACAAAGGGGTGACCATATCAAAAAAAATTGTTTCAAAATAGCAGTTTAGGTATAGAAGATTACCTACTCAATTTTTCTAAGTACTTAAGGTAGGGTTGATTTTCTAATCAGTATCCATAGAATGGAAAATAGCAATGGTTTTGTGCAATATATTATATTTTATTTCATTTTTGTAACAAAGTTATAAAACGATGAAGAAATATTAGCAGAAAATATTTTACGAAACTGGTATCATCAGAGTTCAATGGGACTAAATCACAGAAGTTCAAAACAATTTTTGCATTTTGACAATAATACACCATTTTATTTTACTGTAATTTCATTCGTCTCTCGTCCGTCGAAGTCGAATGTGTTACTTTCTCGCTGCTCGTGTACTATTGTGCTTTGTTAAGTTTGTGTTTTGTTTTCGTTTTTACGTTATCGTTGTCTGTTAATGTTATCAGTTTTTGTTAAGTTTTAAACCTTGTTGTTGTGTTTATATTGACATAAACATGGAACCTCAACCCGCGCCGCCGCCTGTGCCGCCGCTACCGACGGCGGAGATGCCGGGTTCATCGACATCGTCAACAAGTTACTATCTGTCGCCTCAAAAAAACGTCCGAAGAAATCTATGAGTTCCACAGAAAAACTCATGGTGATGAATGTTTATAAAACGACATACAAAAAGTGGCCACAGAGTGAAATTTGGTCACTTGGAGCTTGTGCGAAAAAAACTGCCGAGCTTATGGTACTCTCTGCAGTAACTGTGCAAAGAATCTTGAAAGAATGCAACACAACTGGCACCTTCAGTTCTCCCAAAAACGCTGGTTTAAAAACCAACTTCATACAATAAATGGACGAATATACGTACTCAACAATAAGACGAATTGTTCACCAGTTTTATCGTAGAAATGAGATTCCTACAGTAGCAAAGGTAAGAATTTAGTTGCTTATTTATTAGATACCCACTGAACCATTGTTTGTAGGGACAATGCCAACACAGTAATAATAAGAATCCTACCTATCTATCACCATTCATATGTACACTGCTGAACATGCTTCCCCCCAAACAAGGAGGGTGTGATTAGTTTATTGTTTAAATATAACCGAGCTATATTCTCATAAAGAAATGGTTTTATTGCAATCCCAAGTGGTTATTAAATAATCATATTATGTAATGGTATTTGGGCTCCGTAAGTTAACTAACATTAAACTTATAAATACCTCTCATATTAATCATGCTGCACTGAGCGATGGGCATAGTGTTATGATAGGAAAAATCTTACATTTCCTATTTATAATAATAATTTTAATTTTCAGGTTCTGCGAGCTGTAAATGAGGACTCGAACTTACCAACCCTGGATATTACCAAATTACAAAAAGTACTGAAGCATTTAAAATTTAAATACACCAGCCGAAAACGCAACAGCTGTATAATTGATAGGGAAGATACAATACTGTGGCGACAAAGGTCCAACTTCAGGTATCTTCCATAAAGAAGCATCTCATGGATGGAAAGTTTATTTACTACCAAGATGAGACCTGGCTAAATGAAGGTAAACTACCTATTATTGTGATTTTGTCATATTATAACATATATATGTTGTGCTTTTGATTATAAGTTCAAATGATTATTTTATAAGTTGTTGTGTATAATAATCTGCAATTCCTTATTTTGTTTTAGGCCATACAGTCAACAAAGTTTGGGCGGACACCGAAGTTGAGTCCTCAAAAGACGCTTTTCTGGAGGGGCTAACCACAGGGCTGAAGGCTCCTTCAGGAAAAGAGAAGAGACTTATAATAAGCCATATCGGAAGTGATGAAGGATTTGTAGACGGAGCTCTGCTCCTGTTTGAATCAAATAAAAACTCTGAGAATTATCACAAAGAAATGAATGCGGAGTGTTTTGAGGATTGGTTTAAGCAGGTTCTTTCTAATCTAAAACCAAACTATGTGCTTGTTATAGATAACGCTCCATTGCATAGTAGGAAAGTGGAGCGAACCCCTACTACTGCCTGGAAAAAAGCAGACATTCAGGCATGGCTCCGCTCTAACAATATTGCTTATGTAGAAACTATGATTAAGACTCAAATAATGAAAATTTTAAGAGAAAACAAATCACAGTATAACAAGTATGTGGTTAATGAGCTGGCTGCCCAGTCGGGTGTCACAGTTTTGCGACTGCCCCCTTACCACTGCGAGCTCAACCCTTTTGAGGCTCAGGTGAACTCTGAAGGTGACTCAGGGCATGTCGCAAAAAACAATAAAACATTTAAAATTGTTGAAGTAAATAAATTGTTAGAAGGAGAGGAGAGAGGAAGGTTTGAGTGAGGTGACATCCAAAAATGGACAAACTGCAACAACCACATAAAATCAGTTATAAATGAAATGTACCAACTAAACCACATCATTGATGATGTACAGGATAGGTTTATTATATTCTGATTCTGAGATGTCAGAATAATGTAATATTTTATGAGCAATAAAATGTGTATTTATTTGATATTGTTTAATTGGGAAACGAGGCCGCGACAATGCCACATCCACGCTAGATATCTTAGAAGGTACCAACTTTTCAGTGTTTTGAAGTAAGTAGTATGATTGGTTAGGAAATATTTAGGTAGTAATCTATCGCACAAGCAAAACCGCGCGCCATTACTGCTAATAGTGAACCATGGTAAAAAATGGTTGTCTACCCCTGACTTGTCATTATGATGGTGACATATGACATTTCTTTGTTTACAAAAATTATCCTGGTTTCTGAATTCGAGTTTATGTATGGCTATGTACCTGTCCAACTTCGACAAAGAGGTCGCACGAAGAATCCAACTCGGCTGGGCAGCGTTCGGGAAACTTCGCGATATCTTCTCGTCCAAAATTCCCCAGAGCCTGAAGACTAAAGTCTTCAACCAGTGTGTGTTGCCAGTGATGACCTATGGCACTGAAACGTGGTCCTTTACTCATGGCCTCATGACCAAGCTCAAGGTCGCTCAACGAGCTATGGAGAGGGCTATGCTCAGGGTTTCTTTGCGTGACAAAATCCGCAATGAGGAAATCCGCAGAAGAACTAAAGTTGCCGACATAGCTCTCAAAATTAGCAAGTTGAAGTGGCAATGGGCAGGCCACATCGCTCGTAGAACCGATAACCGTTGGGGAAGAAAGGTTCTCGAGCGGAGACCACGGACTGGAAGACGCAGCGTAGGCCGGCCCCCCACAAGGTGGACCGACGATCTAGTTAGAATCGCGGGGAGCCGTTGGGCGCAAACGGCTACCAACTGCTTGTTGTGGCGATCTAAGGGGGAGGCCTATGTTCAGCAGTGGACGTCTTCCGGCTGATGATGATGATGATGTACCTGTTTACTTATTTATTTTTCTGCGTTCGTGAGGATACCCATGGGTCTCATCTAAAAACCAGCACCACTTACCTTCCTCGAATGGTTGGCAGCAATACTCTGAGACGGGGCCTGTTTGGCTCACACAGCACGGAAGACCATATTGCCTGTACCTACCTATACCTATGTACAAAATTTATATCATGTGTTTTTTCCTGTGTTTATATAATTTTTCTTTTCTTTTTAATAATTTATAATCTATATGTAAGTAGGTATGTTTGTTCACTTGTTCTGTTCTGAATGGTCTGTATCACAGAACATAAAAAACAATTGTTTTTTGTGTTCTGTGATCTGTACTATAAGTGTGTCAAATAAATTAATTTTCCTAATTTCTTCTTTTCTTTAAATTCAATATAGCGCCCGTGACGCAAGACACTGCTTTATCCCCTTGTTTAATAATCTACTAATATCTAATTGTTTAATTGCAAATGAAAACTTATACTTAGCTTTATATAGCTTTTTCGTACGTAGTTTTAACTGATAAATTTTTCTTATTCATATATAACTAGTGGTTCGCCCCGAACTAAGATCTCGCGAATCTCCCAAAAACTAAATAAATATTATTCATAGGGCGACTTGCACAACGATGCCTAAACGTATTTAGTGGCTAAATATGATTTAAGGATAATCATGCAAATACGTCACATACAAAGATTTTTATTCGCTAAATACATTTAGTGATCTTTGTGCATGACGGCCATAATCTTTGACTAATAAATTAGTGCCACGAAATGCAAAACCAAATAACTTGACCTACAGTTTCATTCAAGTAAGAGGTAACGGGGGTTCATGTTATAACTGGTTGTGATGTTGTAACGGGTGTTATATTTTTTGGGGTCGAAATTGCAGTTATTCTAAATTTCAGACTTTTCCCTTTATTTGTGTCACTAAAGCTACACGTATACTAGATTTCAGTATGGTCACTGGTGTATCCTGCGAATTTTGTCAAAGAAAGTTTTAATTTTATTATGGCTAATAACTCAAAAACTACAAGGAATAAACTAAAAATAAAAACGGGGTTGGAATGTAGGTACTAGTAAAGACCTTTTATTTGACGTCCCACTTGACCTAATAGTCTCATTTTCATTTTTTCTTGAACCCCAATATTTCAACAACCCCCCCCCCCCCCTACATTTTCTTTAGTCACACCAAAATTGTGCCCTCACTACCTACCTATGTATCAAATTTCATGATAATCGGATCAACGCTTCGAAAGTTATCCGCGGATAAACGAACATACATACATACAACGCCTATTTTCCTAAGTTGATTTGGAGAGCTCGCTTCGCTCGATCAACTAAGACTCCGAGCCTCACTAGGTGGAGATATAGCGTGCGCGGACTAGTTACGGGGCACACAGACCCTGCGCGCAGCCAGCCGTGTACTAGCCTATCACTTACGCGCTAATGCACCTACTTATATTGTGACAAAAGAAAATGTACGACAGAAAGGACACTATTATTCGAAATACTTTTCGGAATTTACTAATATTATAAATTCGAAAGTAAATCTGTCTCTCTGTCCGTTACGTTTTCACAATTAAACGACTGGACCGATTTCAATGAAATTTGGTATACAGATAGATTATGGTTGGGGTTGGGAAATAAGCTATTTTTTAGAGTTCCGTACCCAAAGGGTAAAACGGCATCCTTTAACTGAGGCTCTGCTGTCTGTCTGTCTGTCCGTCTGTCACCAGGCTGTATCTCATGAACCGTGATAGTTAGACAGTTGAAATTTTCACAGATGATGTATTTCTGTTGCCGCTATAACAACAAATACTAAAAACAGAATAAAATAAATATTTAAAGCTCCCATACAACAAACGTGATATTTTTGCCATTTTTATAGATAACTTGCTAACCAATCCGCAGCTTCGCGTGCGTAGTTTTTCAATAAAAACATTACCCTCCTTCTGCGCAGTTGGTTAAAAAGTAGCCTATGCTAGCTTCCCGACAGTGAAAGAATTTTTTAAATCGGTCCAGTAGTTTCGGAGCCTATTAAATACAAACAAACAATTTTTTCCTCTTTATAATATTCGTATATAGATAATGGTACAGAACTCTTAGTGCGCGAGTCCGACTCGTACTTGCCTGGTTTTTATAAATAGGTTTATTTTTAGTTTTAGCGATTTAAATAACATAGATGTAACGCATTTGATTTTAATCTGTCATGTTGTATCTGTGATTAAGGGCGACTTTCAAAACGATATCTAAACGTAGTCGGTCGAAACACCGATAAAACGGTACGTGATAAATCCCGTTTATTATTATGAACGATTTAAAGAGTTGTCAAATCATACAAATACGTTAAATTTAGACAAGTTAATTCTTTAGGCGCTAAATACGTTTAGGGGTCGTTTTTTTATTTATTTAATACTTTATTGCACAAAAATACAAATTACATGTACAAAAGGTGGGCTTTAAGCTAATAGCATTTTCTACCTGCCAACCTCAGAGGTAACAAAAAAGGTTTGGCGTGTTAACTTATAACAATTTTAATGATAATTAAAAAAATCAAAATCAATACAAATAACAATAAACTCCGATCACAGTTAGAAAAAATACATAATCCTACTTGATATAACAATAATAATACATAGAATATATATACATATGACAAATATAACAATATATATATATATATATATATATATTTATAGATATAAAACAAAAAATACTATTACATCGTTGTCCAAGCCGGACTGATAATATTATAGAATTGAATTGAATTAATAAGTACAAATATCCAGTCCTTTCTATACACTTTTTGACTCATCTATGACATGTATTATGTGTATATAGAAGTCAGCTCATAATCAAGAAGGTACATAGATACCGGATGTTAGCATGCAATACCTTATGGTAATATACTCTAGTTAGTTACTAGTCAATTATTCCAAATATTGCCCAAAATTCAAGAAGAAGGTACAAATATATAATTAAACTAGCTGACCCGCCCGCGGCTTCGCAAGCTTGAAATTTCCCGTTCCCGTGGGAACTTCGGGATTAAAACTATATAAAACACTTTTGTCAAAGTGACGCGACACTTCATATAGGTGACTTCACGTCAATGAACGAATTATGGTTAAGGTCGAAACGCACTTCAGCGGCGCGGCGCTGCCTCTCCTTAACGCACTATCGCGGCAGCAAAGCGGTGCGGCGCGGCGTAAAATGCCAGACCTGGCAAAATTTCATTGAAGATGGACGCAAGTATGGAAAAAGCGATAGTAGTATCTTTACTGTGCGAAGAGGCAGACAGATTAGAAAAAAAGAAAAAACACAAATGGGTACACGATATCCCAAGTTCTCGCTATGAAGAGGGAGAATACCACACTCTTTTCTCAAGACTTTTGAAAGACTCCGATCGTTTTCATACATACGTCAAAAGAAAAGTTCTATAATTGTTAAAAAATTTAAAGCATCACATGGAACTAAAAGATATGACTGACTAGAATATTTTGTCGCGCCTCGCCGCGAGATATACCGCACTAGCGGCAGAGGCGCGGCGCGGCGCGGCTCGTTGCGACAAAATATTCTTTCGGACCCAAGTCTGCAGCGTCGCGTCGGTCCGCGCCGCGCCGCTGAAGTGCGGTTCGACCTTTATCGTTTATACAAAAATACTAAAATCGCGGTAAAAAATGAGGGGTGAGGGTAGGAGGGTGAAAAATACTTTAAGACCTATTCTCATACCTACCAAATATACAAAACTACGAGCCTTACAGTAGTCGCATATGATGTGTTACATCTGACCACCACGCGCGCTCATTGCTCAAATCCTGTTACACATTTCCGTCCCTTTTACCAAAAACACTCCCACAAACCGCGAGGAAAGGTGTTATACTCGGTCCACCCGTTTCAGAGGAGTGCGACCACAAACACCGTGACACAAGATTTTTATGTTTTAGAATTACAAGCTGACCCACTTCGGTTTCCAGCGGATTTTTTATATAAATATAAATATCTAGCTCTAGCAGTCAGTACTGTAGTTTTCTATCAGTAAAAGTATTCTTTATTCTAGTACACAGATAGATTACCGACAAAAACAGCTTACAAAATGGGCATGTGTACAAAGGCGAGCCTAATAAGATAACTCCTTATTGTGAACCAAAATAATATACATAACATCATTTTTACAAAAAGAATTTTTAGAATTAGATTTTTTCCTAATAAGAGTTTTTAGCAAACCTTTGAAGATATAAATAATTTATTATAATGGTAGTATTTTCTGAATCGTTTGAGTGGATTTTGTTATTAGTTGAAACGTGCAAAGCTACAAACATTAACTCTTTATAGGTATCTGTTATACTTTATACATATATCTATATGGTTTCAATGTATTAGTGTACGTAGTATATAATTTTATAACGATATTTATTACTTTAAGAATTGTATTATAAGGGTTTATTGATGTTTAAGTACTTAATAGAAAGAAGGTTTATTAAAATACCATTTATTTGTCTAGGATTAGTTATATTTATTTGTTTATATATATGTGTCTTGTAATTTAAATTAAACCTCTCCCTCTACCAAATATGCACTACCTACAATAAACTGTTTGTCCGCATTACACAAAGGTTAACTGGAAGAGAATGCTATCTAGCATTAAGTTCGCCTATGTACAGAATATTTTTATTTTGTGCAATAAAGAATTTTTAATTCATTCATTCATTCTTAGGTACTATTAGTCCTATAGAGTAGGTTATAAATTTAGTGCGATGATACCCAAAGTGGTTAATATCGACCCCCTGGGGTCGACTAAAACCTGACAGGGATACAGATAATTACAAAAAAAATTGGGTTCAATCAACTGTAAATAGGGGTCCACGATAATGGATATCTTATAAGCAGGTGCATGACCTTAATTTTAATTTTCCATGAATAGAATAATCCACATACCTACTGCTATTTTCTCACATAACATGTTTTTATTGCCGTGGGGCGCCGGCAGTAGAATGTTGCCCCTTCTCTCTTGCCCGTGGATGCAGTAGGAATCTGCTAAGGGATACCTCCGAAAGATGCGCAGCAGCGTCTTTTCGTGATTTCAATACCTATACTGCGCTCGCCAACCCGCCTGCCAAGCTTGGCGAGTATGGCAACAACACCTCCATGATACAACAACATAAAACCAGGCCCCGAGTCCCCAGCGGCCCTGCTAATCCTGGCTACGGTAGCAGTCACAGTAACGGCGGGGCCAGGAGTGCTAAGAATCCCCGGGAGACGATCGGCTACCAAACCCTACGACGACCACTGGCCCTGGTAATACACAACATCCGCACTTTGAGGACAGACGAAAAGATTGTTGCGCTGGAAGAAGAAATTAGTAGATTACACTGGGACATTTTGGGGTTATCAGAAGTCCGTTGAGAGGGCGATATCGACACGATATCCTTTAAGTCTGGTAACCTACTATACTACCGGGAGGGCGACCAACAGTCCCAAGGTGGTGTTGGGTTTCTCGTTCACAAGTCACTCATCAACAACATTATCACCATCGACAGTGTGTCGAGCAGGATCTCGTACCTGACACTCAGAATATTTAAGCGATATTCGCTGAAGGTCGTTCAGGTATATGCGCCGACCTCTTCACACCCAGATGAAGAAGTAAAGTATATATATGAGGACATCAGTAGAGCCATACATACGAACAAAACTCATTTTTTTGTTCATAATTATTGATTATAACGGGTATTTATCGCGTATGTACCTTTTTTATTTGTTATCCCGACGTTTCGGCTGTGTTGCAACAATCATGGTCTCGGGCTGACTCTCTTTATTGTTGTTATGGGAGACTTCAATGCAAAGCTAGGCATGAGAATTGATGATGAGTTGAGAGTGGGGCAATTTGGATATGGGCAACGGAACCCCAGGGAACAGAGGCTGGCCGATTTTCTGGAGAAAGAAGGACTCTTTATGATGAATTCTTTTTTCCCGAAGCCGCCTCACAGGAATTGGACCCGGATGAGTCCCAACGGTTCCACGAGAAATGAGATTGATTTCATCTTGACCAACAAGCAACGAATATTTAAACTTGTTTGCAGTGCGGCCAACGACCCAAGAGCCAAACTGACCCGACATTATACCGAAGATATTCCGGACATCAGCCTGTATGAGATCAGGATGGCCTTGCAGCAGCTTAAGAACGACAAGGCGCCGGGTGAGGACGGAATCACTTCAGAGCTTCTGAAAACGGGTGGATCACCGGTACTTAAAGTCTTTCAGAAGCTCTTTAATTCCGCCTTGCTTGAAGGTACGACGCCAAAAGCATGGAACGGGGGCGTGGTGGTTCTGTTCTTCAAGAAAGGTGACAACACCTTGCTTAAGAATTACGGACCCATCTCGATTTTGAGCCATGTTTATAAGCTGTTTTTGAGGGTCATCGCGAACCGTCTCGAACGCAGGTTTGATGACTTCCAGCCTCCCGAACAAGCCGGGTTCCGTAAAGGCTACAGTACCATAGACCACATACATACGCTGCGGCAAGTCATACAGAAGACCGAAGAGTATAACTTGCCGCTATATCTCGCGTTTGTGGACTATGAGAAAGCCTTCGATTCGATCGAAACATGGGCAGTGCTTGAGTCTCTCCAACGATGCCGTATTGACTATCGGTACATCGAAGTGTTGAAGTGTTTGTATAAAAACGCCACTATGTCAGTCCGAGTACACGAACAGAGCTCGAAGGCGATTCCCTTAAAAAGAGGCGTAAGACAGGGAGATGTAATCTCTCCGAAACTGTTTACGACCGCATTGGAAGATGCCTTCAAGCTTCTGGAATGGAAAGGACTGGGCATCAATATTAACGGCGAATACATCACTCACCTTCGGTTTGCCGACGATATTGTGGTCATGGCAAAGTCGATGGAAGAGCTCAGCACGATGCTCGAAGGCCTCCAGTCTCCCAACGGGTAGGACTTAAAATGAACATGGACAAGACGAAAATCCTGTCGAATGTCCATGTCGTCCCTGCCCCAGTTATGGTTGAGAACTCGGCTCTTGAAGTTGTCGACGCGTATGTATACCTAGGACAAACAGTACAATTAGGTAGGTCCAACTTCGAGAAAGAGGTCAATCGTCGAATCCAACTTAGATGGGCAGCGTTTGGGAAACTTCGTAACGTCTTTTCATCCAACATACCTCAGTGCCTTAAGACGAAAGTCTTCAATCAGTGTGTGTTACCAGTGATGACATATGGAACCGAGACGTGGTCCTTCACTATTGGCCTTATGAATAAGCTCAGAGTCGCTCAACTAGATATGGAGAGGGCTATGCTCGGGGTTTCTCTACGGGATCGAATCAGAAATGAGGAGATACGTAGGAGAACTCAAGTCACCGACATAGCCCGACGGATTAGCACGTTGAAGTGGCAATGGGCAGGCCATATAGCGCGCAGAACAGATGGCCGATGGGGCCGGAAGGTTCTCGAGTGGAGGCCACGGACCGGCAAGCGCAGCGTAGGACGTCCACCTACAATATGGGCAGACGACTTGGTAAGAACCGCAGGTCGGCGTTGGATGCAGGCCGCTTCCAACCGCAGTTCCTGGAGATCAATGAGGGAGGCCTTTGTCCAGCAGTGGACGTCCTACGGCTGATATGATCGTGATGTTGATGATGTTTTTATTAAGTTTTTATTCTATGGTTAAAATACCTTTCATAGTGAGAATTACTATGCCAACTGTCAAAACACATAAACACATAATACTCGTAAAATGTAAGAAGGGGTCTACCCAAAAACTGAAAAACATGCCAAGTGGTCTACAAAACAAAAAAGTTTGAGGACCACTGGTTTAGTGTAAACTAGCTTCCGCCCGTGGCTTCGCACACGTGGTTTGTCAATAGAAAGTAGTTAATTTAGATTATAATCTACGTCCATATCAAATTTCATTGAAATCGGTTCAGCCGTTATGACTTGATTGAGTAACAAACAAACATACAAACTTTCGTATTTATAATATTAGTGTGGTGTTTACATTACTTGGCAAGGAGGAAAGATGAAAGATGGACGAGGGCAGCAACCGAGTGGTGGCCGCGAGAAGAGCGCAGACTAGTTGGTAGACCACCAGCCAGATGGTCGGACGACATCGCGCGAGTTGCGGGAAGGCAATGGATGCGCTTGGCGCAGGACCGGAGAGAGTAGCGTGATAACGAGGAGGCCTATACCCAGCAGTGGCTGGATGTGGGCTAGGATAATAATGATGATGTTAACATCTTGAAATTAAAACAATACAATGCATCATCATCATCATATCTGCCACAGGACGTCCACTGCTGAAAATAGGCCTCGCCATAGATTTCCATAGCGACCGATATTGTGAGAACTACACCTGACGCCTCCAAGCAACCTTTATCAAGTCGCCCTTCTACAGTTGGGGGCCGTCCTACTCTGGGCTTTCCAGTGCGCCTTTCTGCCCTGACTCGGACGGACACCAGGAGGCCATTCATGTAATACAATTTAGAAAAGTTAATGAAAGTTGACCCATATGAGATTGGATTATGAATTGAATATAGTTTGGCGTTCTGCGCCAATTAAATTACAATGTTAGGTTGATATAAATAAAGTCTATAGTCACATGTCATTCAACTCATACCATTGTATTGTCATGTCAGTTACGTGAATACTGTTTAGGGCATTTAACATAACGAGAGTAGATCGATACTCAAATTCTACTATTTTAAGTTACGGAAATTGGCCCCTTGTTCTTCAAGCTCAAAATACAAAACTGGTAACACACAATTCAAAGACTATTCTTGTCTTTGTCTTCAGACACTGTATCACTGAGGTATTTCGGACGCGAAGGTTGTCAACAAAAAGTAGCATATGTGTTGATCCAGGTTATAATCTACGTACAAACCAAATTTCATCAAAATTGGTTGAGCTGTTTCAACGTGATTGAGTAACAAACAAACATCCAAACTTTCGCATTTATAATATTAGTGTGTTAACAGTTAAAACAACTCCATTTTCATTTACGAATTATGTTGAGAATCTCAACGTATATCGTCTTAGACTATTTTGAGTGTAATAATGCTCTGAAGCGTTCTCTTCAACGTGAAGGTATTTAAAAGTTTTGCCACCTTAAAATTATAGTTCGCTTCGTTAGTTACATAGCTCCAGAGATACACTAAGTGACAGTTTTTATGCTGGCAACCGCCGACTAGACATGTATCTCTTTACGGATATGACTCTGGGAGTCGTTTCTTCAAAATACATAAATGATTCAGATCTTTCAAGTAATATAAGTGTCTAATTTCCATCTGACTCTCAGCGGCTGGCTCTTACGCCGCGCGGATAGACAGTAAAGTATAGAGAAAGAGATAGATAAGATAGGTAGATAATTTGTTTGTTCGTGAATCGAAAGAAACAAAACCAGACGTTGGTTATAATCGGATGACTTGGTTCCTACTTGGTATCATGCTAGTGAACGAGACAACCAGAAGGAGTTGCGTAAGGGTAAAAGAGATGCAAATGGATTTGATACAAACTATAATAATTGTCAGATATAGATGGATCGTACTATCTAGATTTGGTTCTGTGCTGCGATTGCTTTACATGTACGTCAGAGCCGGTGATCCGAAAAATCCGAATGATAGAAATTAAACGTCTCAGTGATTCAGATCTTAGGCCAGATCCAGATACAAATGAGGCAATCTCAACCAAGAGTGAATTTTACCGCCTCTCCTAGGCATCATATTAGAGTCAAAAAGGTGATACGAAAGGCTCATTTCAATCGGATTGGCTGAATGGGGTCTAAGCTGGCCGCGTACCTCGCGGGAAGTAAATCATTCTGGTCTTTGTCCAAATTGGTGGAAGCGAACTTCAACCATCTTTCACTCCCTCCACTAATGAAACCGGATGATTCCCTAGCTCACTCTGCTATTGAAAAAGCAAACTTATTTGCAACTCAATTTGCGGAAGCTTCAGGTCTCGACACCACTGGTAAATCTTCACCTATCCTTCCCCGATGTGAAGTCTATATGCACGAAATTCACATCCAGCAAAAAGAAGTGCCGTAAAATGGGGTAAATAGGGATCCAGGTCTAAATTGGGACAAAACTCGGGAAGATTTTTCAAATGGTAACATAGAAGGTATGCTCGATTCAATATTTGGCGTGATTATTTAAATTAGTAGTAGAATAACAAAAAATACTGTGGCAACACCGAACAGGTGTGAAGTTAGCCCCTAAAAGCAGTCAGACTCAGTTGAAAATCACGTTCTGGAGAGAGATGTTTTGGTTGCCGTCAAAACTTTGTTCTATTGAGCTATTTTCTGATATTTATTGCAAAACTTCGATTGAATTGTGTGCTTTAATGTTATGGGAACACTTTCACTAAGAATCAGGTACGTAATATTTCTGTATGTGTTGTTTTTATTGACTAAAATTAAAGGCTATAAAATTGGACTTTCTTGGGGGAAATTGGAATGTAAACAGTCTAAATAGGGACAGGAACGGCTAAATAGGGACGACAATTGTTATAATAGAAACGAGAAGTGTGTTAATTGGACTGATTTCCTAGGGTTGTCACTAAGAATGATAAGGTATCAACTACCTATTTAACTATTTATTACCTATCTAACTATTTATTTTCGTTGCATATTTTGAACTTTTTTTATGAATTACCTATTTGATTGTTTACAGAAATGCCACGATCATACACAAAAAGTCGAAATAACCCATATAAAAAGTATGATTCTGAATCAATACGTATTGCGATTGCGGAATACGAAAGCAGTTCAAACATATCACTAAAAGTAATAGCAGATAAATATAAGATAAGTAAATCTGTATTACACAGACATATGACACGAGTAATGAGGCCTCATGGTAGGCCAAAATGTTTGAATGATGAAACCGAACTATATATAATCCAATATTTAAATATCTGTTCGGAGTGGGGTTACCCACTTGATACATACGATTTACGACTTCTAATTAAAGGTTACCTTGACAGAATGGGCACTGAAATAAAACGATTTAAAAACAACATGCCAGGGCCCAATTTTATCGAGTGTTTCTTAAAAAGACACGAAGATGTTCTGTCAAAAAGAATAAGCCAAAATATAAAAAGAGCTAGGGCAGCTGTTTCAGGAGACATTATTGAAAAATACTTTGAAGAACTACAGATTTCCTTAGAAGACGTCCCACTATCGAATATCGTGAATTACGACGAGACGAATTTATCGGACGACCCCGGAAAAAAGAAAATTATCACTAAAAGAGGAGTGAAGTACCCAGAGCGCGTTATGAATCATTCTAAGACATCTACTTCACTCATGATTGCTGCATCGGCAAATGGCACCCTTTTGCCTGCTTATGTAGTTTATAAAGCTGCCCATTTATATGACACATGGACAAAAAATGGGCCACGACTTTGTCGTTATAATAGAACGGCATCCGGTTGGTTCGATAGCACTACATTTGAAGATTGGGTTGAAACCGTAGCAATTCCCTATTTTGAAGATAAGCAAGGAAAAAAGATATTAATCGGAGACAACCTTTCTTCACATCTTTCGATAAATTTAATCGGTAAGTGTAAAGAGAAAAATATGTACTTCGTATTCCTGCCAGCTAATTCAACCCATTTGACGCAGCCGCTCGATGTAGCCTTTTTTAGACCAATGAAATCTGCTTGGCGTGATGTACTATTCACTTGGAAAAAAACAGACGGCCGCACACAGGCAAGCATACCAAAGAAATGTTTTCCTCAGCTGCTGAAAAAACTTTTTGAGAAGCTTGAAACAAACCTTATAAGTAACATCTTAGCAGGTTTTTCTAAGACAGGAATCAGCCCTCTAAACAAAGAAAAGGTGCTGGAAAGGTTACCGGGTAGTACTACAAGAAACGAAACATGCACTGAAGAAGAAAAAAAGGCTATAGACAAGACAGTTTTAAATTTATTATCAGAGATGCGCTATGGAAATTCTGGAAATATTAGAGCTAATAGTAAAAAAAAGAAAATTAACGTTCAAGCAGGTAAAAGCGTGAGAGAAGACAGTGATTATATTGAATCAGATACATCGGAGACGACTTCCAGAGTAATTGAAAATGTTGATGAGGGTGCTATAGAAAGTGACATAGGTGACATAGAAAGCATCATTGAACCAAGCGTAATACAAAGAACAAAAAAGCCATTAACAAATAAAGGAAAGGTAATAAAAGAAAAAGCAAACACATCCGGAATAACAAAAAGAAAAGCATTATTGGAAAATAAAAAAAAGATAAACAAAGTTACAAGCGATGAAAAGAAAAAAATAAAGCAAAAATTGGCGAACGAGATAAAAGAAAACAATATGCCTGAAAATATCAGTCTTGATCAGGATGATATTTCTCAACTGGAACTAGATTTACAAGACAATTTAGACGTCAAAAGCATGCCGATAATTTTTGAAGACATTCCATTTTCCGATGATGTAACAGACACTGATAACAACTGCAAAGTGATAACGATTTTCAACGAGGAACAAAAAGAAAACAACAACAATTTAAAAAGAAATAATCCAGCAGTCAAAGGCAAAGGTGTGGGAAAAAAATCAATAAAACAGGAAAAATGCAGTGAAAATAGGGAAAAAAAAGTCAAAACATTTGATAATATAGACAAGATACTTGTTAAAAACTGTAATGATACGTTAGAAGAGAAAATAAAGAAAGCTAATAGTGCAGAAGTTAAAGAAGATGTCAAAACATACAAAAACCAAAAAGGAATGTTAAATGAAGAAACAGAAAAAACTGTAGAAGCCATACCGGAGAAAAAACACAATCTTGGAAATCAGAATCTTTGGCAAGAAAATAAATTGATGGTACAGGAAGAAAAATCTTATAGTTTGAATGATTTAAAAATTTACAAAATGCCTCTCATTTCAGAAGAAAACATTTCAATTAGTGAAAATGTGACAATTGAAAATAGTAATGAATGTGAACAAATGCTGATTACGGACAGTGACAACAAATTAGAAGAAAGTTTGAATAAGAAGCCGGGTGAAATTGAAAAATATAAACAGTATAAGAACGAAAGGAAAATATTTAAAACAGAAAAGGAAGAATTTACAATTAAAATTAACCCTGGAAAATCTTCAGATAAAAAAATTGAAAAGAGTCGATTCAAAGAATGGCATTCAGAAGAACCTGAAAAGAAAAAAATACGAATCATATCAAACAAATTAATAACCATTCCTACCCATGGATACGGTCATAAACATTCCGAACTAAGTAAGTCTGATTCTGGTCAAATAAATAAATCTATGCCCAACAGGAAATGTCAAAGATATTATAGAAATGATGCAGAAATTTTTAAAGATTTAACGGAAGATTGATGAAAAATGTTATTTTATATTTAAAAGTGACAATTCTAATCAAACTGGATCTCGTGGTCTTATATGTAGATGTTTATAAAATTTAGTTATTTTACTATTGAACATGTTACATTACTATTGTTATTGTTTATGAGTAGAGATTTAGAATGCTTTATTGTGAGCAGATACAGTTAGTAAATACTGCATTAATGTAAGCCTCTCATTGCCTTTATTATGATAAATACTCATATTTTTATATTTCTACGTAATTTAATTATGTAATTGAAGAGAAGTAAAACTTTGATTATTAAATGTGTATTCTTTCTTCTTCTTATTATTATTTCCAACTGTCCAACTCTCATTCTCTTACAGTAGGTAGGTACCTAAGTAGAAAATCTTAGTAGGTAGATAGGTACCCATCTAGTTTATTGGTATTGAGAAGGTGATAGCCCTGACGAATTTCCCTATTTAGCCTTGCCGCGTTCCTATTTACCCCAGTTGCAGTGTAAATTGGGATGAGCATTATTTTGGCGTTTTTCACTAAGAATTCAATAATTACAGGTATTTTCCATAGTTTGTCGTCTAAATACCATCAAGACTTAAATTTTGGCGTAGAATATGTTGTGTTTTATACCAAGGTATCGGTCAAAACTCAATTCAAAGTTTGATTTCGTCCCTATTTACCCCATTTTACGGTGCTCAAAACGCTACGTAGTCTTGACGTGAATAAAGCTAGTGGACCGGAATATCAGCCGTAGTGTTAAAAACTTGTGCCCCTGAGTTGTCTCCAATACTGGCACGACTTTCTCGCCTGTCTCTGAAAACTGGTCTAGTCCCCAAGTCATGGAAGCTAGCAAATGTGCAGCCTGTGCCAAAAAAGGTAGTCGTGACAACCCATCAAACTACCGCCCTATCTCGGTCACCTCCTTATTGTGTAAATGTATTGGGTGTGAGCTGAATATGAAACTCCTTGCATCCCTTGAAGACAATGACCTCCCCAGCGATCGTCAATATGGGTTTCGCCAGAAACGGTCTACTGGAGATTTTCTTGTGTATTCCACACGCATCTGGAGTGAAGCGATCGAGAGGTATGATGAAACACTGGCTGTTTCACTAGATATCTCGAAAACTTTTGACAGGGATTGGCACGCCAGCCTTATTGGCAAGCTTCTTTCATACGGACTTCCAGCTCAGCTCTGCTCTTGGCTTGCTGAGGAAATGATCCATTCGGGTAGTCATTGATGGCCGCTCGTCTGATCAATTGGCTATAAACGCCGGGGTACCTCAGGATTCAGTACTCTCTGCTACACTATTTCTGTTGCATATCAATGATCTGCGCCCGGTATCATTGGGTACGCAGACGACAGTACAGTTGTGGAGAGATACACGTCTAATGCTCGAGCCAGCAGAAGTTAAATTCAGAAGCAGAGAGATGAGATGCTGCAGCGTTTGAATTTAACACTCAAGGCCGTCTCTGAATGGGGCGATGCCAATCTCGTCAAATTCAATGCTTCAAAAACGCAAGCATGTCTCTTCTCAGCGAAAAAGAGTCGGTTTCTTTAAGTTCCCATTTTTTTCAGTCTTTTGTTTTCCTAAAGAATACAATCCGGGCCTTTAAAGAGGCCGTGAATAGGTTTCTTCTAGATCTTCGTGCTTCATCTTAGACCACATCATCGCTTACCATCAGGTGAGATTGTGATCAAACGAAGATATATAGGTATATAGTTTAAAAAAGGCTGGCGCAATTTACCAAAATCATTATTATTGATATTTTTTGTAATATAGGAAGGAAGGCCCGCCATTTGAATTATCTTTATGGATCATTTTCGCAAACGCGAATAGTGAGAGATCACGTATCTGTGACATATAAAACAGTATATAATTAAGTGTTCCATCAGTTATATGGTTTCCAAGTTTCCATAGTACTGGTATATATCACTGGTAACACACACTGATCAAAGACCTTCGAGTTCAGCTAATCATTAAATAACTTGAAAATATCGCTTCCATTTACTCGTATATCTATAGAAAAAAATCCTCTTAGTTTTCTGTAAATTCAACGTTCAAGTTTCATGTTCCGCGTTTGTATTTACCTAAGTTGAACTTTACAGGTACTCTCAAAATTAGTTGAACAACTCGAGTTCTAAAATAAGCAACGCACTCATGATCATTAGCCGTTTTGGTAAAGTAAATGTTTAAATGTTCTGAGAATACGCGTCCAAAATGGCTCAAAAATTCTTGTTATTTTTCACAAAAAAAAGTAAGCTATGTAAATCTTTGAAGCAATATTTTTATGAAAACATTAAATTCACAAATCTAGGGTCTTACAACAAAAAAGTTAAACACCCGCTAAACACTGTTTAAAAAAAACCTTTACAAAAATTTACAAGGATTTTTTTAAAAAAGCGTTAAACAGGGTTTAACGTTTTTTGTGGTAACAACGATAGTTTTATTAATCAAAGTGATGTGTAATAATGCCATTATATTATAATTCTAGTTAGTATAAACTAAACACGTAGACACAGCTAGACTAGTTTACTTCAGCTACTTCCACAACATTATGTCATACGGTATACTGCTGTGGGGGAGTGCTGCAGATATAAACACCGTTTTTGTGCTCCAGAAGAGGGCTGTTTTTGCAATTTATATATGGGCCCCAGAAAATCATTACGCAATAAGTTTAAAGAAATAAATATTATAACACTCCCTTGTCAATACATCTCTGAAAATCTGATGTATGTTCACAAGAATATTAATTTGTTTAAGAAAAACAGCGATAATCATAATTTTAATACTAGAAATAAAGATAAACTCGCTGTTGCCACTTGTAGACTCCATAAAGTTAGTAAATCGTATAAAGGGCAAGGCGTACGCTTTTATAACAAACTCCCAAATGATGTACAAAAACTAACAATTAACAAATTTAAAAATGTAATTAAACAATTTTTTTACAAAGAAGCGTACTATATAATATCGGATTATTTAGATGATAGAGAAGCTTGGGATTAAAATTGCTCCAACTCGTTAAAAATGTTACAATTTAGACAATTTAATTTATTTTCTTTATTTATATGTATATAAAAGGATATATATATATTATAAAAGGATCATCAAAAAAATAACCAGCCTGGTTTCTTGTCTTTCTTTCCTGGCTTGGTCGCGAAGGAACAGGCAGTATAATTAACGTCACAAAGTGATCCTTGTGATTTTAATGAATAAAAGATTTTGACATTAACTTTGACCAGAAATTAAAATCACAGGGAATCATGAATGAACGAATGAATGATGTATTCACTGAGAAACACTTGTTTATAAGCACTGTTTCAGAAACACTACGATTTTCTCGGCATGTTTCGCAACAGATGTGTACGAGTTTGGACGCGTGTTTCACTAGTTTATGAAACATGGAGATAGTGTGGGTTGACAAAAAAACTGTTTAACCTCTTCGGGCGATAATTGTAAACAACTGATAGTGGACGGCACAGTTTCCGAAACATTGGTCCTGGAAACATCTACGTGATGTTTCAGCGTATCCGAAACATTGTTTCTCAATAAATAAGTTTAAGAATAAAGCTTTATTGTACACTACAAAAGAATCATATTTAAAAATAAATTATCACAAAATAACATGTACAATGACCCCCCGTCTTATCGCTTAGAAGCGATTTCTTCCATGGTATGTTAAAGATAAATGTATTTGCTTCAACTTAATATGAGTAATAAGGTCTTAGTTATGTAGGCTGGTGTCAATAATGTTTTCCAAACTATGTGGGATTAAGAATATTTATACGATTGGTGATTATTTACTTATTTGGGTAAGTCTACACAGTTTTTTTATTTTTTATACTACTTGCAAACAAGCATACGGTGCACCTAATGGTAAGCGGTCACCGTAGCCTATGGGCGTTTGTAACACCACAGGTATTCATGTTTTTAAGAACAAACGGGTCTTTTCGCGCACAGATCTAAATTAAAATTATAACTTTGACTAACCTCGACGTTTCCACTAAGTTACATCGGCCGTGGTCACGAGAGACCAAAGATATTAATCGCGCGTTGCCAACCCTTTAAAATTATCAAAACGCCCTTTTTGAAGAACTGCAGTCCCTGGGCAAAACCTCGGCAGGGCGATCATTCCACAAGCAAAGTGTTCGTTAGAGGAAATGCCTCAGGAACCTCACGGTACTCGACCACATCGTCTCCAAGGTGTGTGGATAGATTCCCTGCCGAGGGCGAGCGGTGCGATGATAAAAGGAACCTACAGGCACCATGTCAAACAACTCATCAGAACACAACCCATTATACAAGAGGTAGAACACTCACAGTCCATTCCATCCAAAGGTTGTTTGGTAGAAATCGCTATTTAGCGATAAGACTGCCAATCGTATCACATAGATTTGATTTACATTATTCTACTTAATTGTATTATCGTATGGTGTGCAATAAAGAATTATCTATCTACTGATGTATTTACTATATACGTTATCTTATCTTTCTAAGTTGACAAGCTTCTTTGAGTACAACCGTAGCAGGTTTAACTTGCAAGCTTTGTTTAGTTGCCAACTGACAAAGTATTCGCTCTTGACGCTAGGATTACCGGCAGGTGAGACGGGGAAAAACAAACGCTGAAACTTGGAAACTTTTTAAAATAAGAACTATTAAATTATATAAAAACTGTTAGTTTAACTCGCACACGGAGATACAAATATAAATATTTGTATTTCCAAATCAGAATTAACATGTATGTACATAATGAGCTCCGC
Organism: Philereme vetulata; assembly: GCA_918857605.2. Classification (NCBI taxonomy): domain Eukaryota; kingdom Metazoa; phylum Arthropoda; class Insecta; order Lepidoptera; family Geometridae; genus Philereme; species Philereme vetulata. The sequence goes on from OU975425.1 coordinate 1,972,907, forward strand.
ACTACGAGTAGGTGTAACACCTGTATCGCGGATGCCCTGTATAGATTTGCAGAAGTTAAACATATTAAATGCGAGACCAAACCGAGTAAGTATACATTTTGACTATTAAGGGAACAGAGAAACAAAAAAAAATTGAAGTCAAATAAAAATGAAATATAAGCATTAATATTATAGAATTACAAAACTATTAAGACAAAAAATTGGATCAAGATAAAAACTCATTTACCATACATGGGTTATATCAGTTGCTAATAAAATAATCTAGGTCCAGCAATGACCAGCAGATATATAATACTTTTTATCCCGTTCGACCGCATTCCCGTGTGACATGACATAAAACGTCAAAGAGAATACAAGTCACTATAAAACGTGGTATAACAAAAACGCATCTGACATGGAATAACAAAACGCAAATGACAGTTAAACGTTATTTTGACTATGGTTAAGTATGGTTGTAAATAAATATATATATAAAATCGGGTTAGTTACACCATTTATAACTCAAGAAAGGCTGGACTGATTTTGATGATCTTTGATTTCTTGGATTTGTCTCCGCCCCAAATAGCAGAATAACTATTAAAATATCGGAAAAAATCACGCAAAAAGAAATTACGAATAAAATTCATTTTCTCATACATAATGATGGCCGGGAACAACAATTGACAATTCTACCAGGGTGACGTATATTGACAGTCCGCGTTATATGCATGTCAAAGCGGTACGAAGTTCGGGGGGTCAACTAGTTTCTAATATATGTATATTCGGGTAGGTGGTTAAATATCCTAGGTGCCATACAGAAGACACTGTTATTATACAATACAGTACTGCTTTTGGGACAACACATTTTGGAGCCATGGTGTGGGCTTTTAAAGTTAATAAGCTAGTGGTTCGCCCTGAACTGAGATCTCGCGAGTATCCGATTAAAACAGAAAAATATTATTTGTAATCATTGACTATCAAAATAGTGCCACTAAAAATAGCCAACTTACTTGACCAACAGTTTTATTCAAATTACAGATGACGGGAGTTCATGTACTGTAGATATTTTTTTAGGGTACAAATTGCAGTTATTCTGGATTTCAGACTTTTGCCTATATTTGTGTCACTTAAGCTACACGCACACTGTGGGGTGACTGGTGTACCCTGTGAATTGTGTCAAAGTTTAATTTATATCATAGCTCAAAAACTGTAAATAATTTACGAAAAATAAAAACGGAATCTAAATGTACTAATTTGTGCCTTTCATTATACGTCACACTTGACCTGATAGCCTCATTTTTATTTTTTTTTACCCCTTTTGAACCCCAGTATCTCTACAACCCCTCAACATTTTTAGCTCATTTAGTCACACCAAAAATGTGTCATCACTACCTACCTATTTAATAAATGTTACGATGATCGGATCAATGTTACGAAAGTTATCTTCGGACAAACATACATACATACCTACAACGCCGATTTTCCCAAGTTGATTTAGAGATCTCGCTTCACTCGATCAATAATGGCATGTTCTTCTTTACAAAAAAGGCTATTTCATATATATACAGTGAGGGTAATGTCACGATGTTAAGGTCAACGAAAAAACGCTTACAGCTGTCAGTTTGATTTAATTTACTTATTACCCTCACACATTTCTTCTGCGCTTTGAAAACAGATTTATTTCCTGTTGAATTACCCCAAAATATAATACATGCATACCTGAGTATTGTTGCAGCATAACCATGCTAAGCAGCGATAACTGTTGATAGTTTGAAACTTTATAGAGAGCACGTACAGGGCATAGGGCTGTTGACTTAGTCTATGACACAAACTTTCGGCATGTGAGCGCCACTCAAAATTCAATAAATAAACCTAAAATTTTTGATAGAGTAAACGCGTTTAACTTTTTGTCCTAAATAATTTATGTCAATGTTTTTAATTCTAACAGTTCTATTCCTACTGAGGGTTCCTTAAATATATTTTTAATGTTAGCTAAGTACAAATCAACAATTTTTGGATTTTTTTATACGCACGCAAGAGCGATTGTGATTTTATTATTTGTTAACCAAGTCGGTGAACAAATAATAAAATCTCAATCGCAAAAAAGAGGAAGTTCTCAATTCGTCGGAATCTTTTTTTTTATGTATATTCCCCGATTACTCTATGACGCCTGAACAGATTCGATAAATTATTTTTTTTTTGTTTGAAAGGGTCACTTCCTATGTGGTCCCATTATTACCAAGTAAGGATCTGATGACGAAATCCCCAAAAACCTCGAGGGCATCCCTCAAATTTTATAGGGACGCATAATGTGTTTATATATTTTTTTATGTTATCTGATATATGATGTGGGAGCAGATGATAAAGCTGATGATGGAAAACATAACTCCCTAACTATTAGGAGTAAGTGGATAACTCTTTGAATATTATAGGCTCGTAAAGACCGCTAGCTACTTATGTTCCTTTGAGTTATTCAGGTGAGCTGATGATGAAAGGTACAACTCCTTGTTTATTTGAAAGGATATACTTTCAGATTGGTCCCATAGAAATTTCATCAAAGTCGGTTCAGTAGTTTGGTTAGGATGCTTAAATGTTTGTTAAAAAGTTACTTGTTAATTTTTTTATTGATGTTAAATATTTCGACTCAACTCTGTAAGTATAATTTCATTGTAACGAAGCAAAAAAAAAATCTGGGTAGCAAAAATTTGGCAAATTTGATAACAACTTTTTCATACAATTGGTTCTACCTAAAAATCATACTTGCGAAGTCGTGGAAACTTGTATTGTATAATCAAGCGCTTGAGCGCTACCCAGTGGCGTAGCGCAGTAGGAGCGGCAGGGGCGCTCCGCCCCGGCCAGCACCATTAGGGGGCGGCAAAATTTCACAAAAAATTATATTATTATCTTGTAAATATCTGAACCATTTAATTTTTTTGTCGCATAAGCATCGCCAGCTGTGAAAGAAGTTATTTAATTGCAATTGATCAAAAATGATTTAAGCTCAACAATGAGTATTTAAAAGCTAACAAATCTGACTATCTAGTCTATTGAGCAAGAGGTGTGTGATGAATTAATGATATAGATATTGACAGTGCAATAAAAGACTTTTGTTAAAAATGTAGAAAAATAAAGTTTTATATAGTGAGAGAAGTTTTGTTTTAATTCGAAGAAGTATATTAATTTTCAATATAAATATTAACAGTATCGTCGTAGTTCTAATTGGAAGTCAATTTGCGTATATACTCAATACGCTAAAAATCTTGAAGATCGTCAAGGTATAATCATGTGTTCCATACCTGTTATATCAATTTAAATGGCACACGTGTAAGAATTTTGGTACATATGTATATTATATTGTAAACACGCACATATATATATATACATATATTCCAATACAATTACTAATTTATATATTTTGTTTATTTGTAATAATAACAATAATGATGCCTGTTCTCGTCGAAAAGTTCTTTAAAATTACTGTACATATTTAGTTATATTTATTATTATTATTATTTTTAATATAATAATAATATTATATTTTTACGCTCAACGAGCTATGGAGAGAGCTATGCTCGGGGTTTCTTTGCGTGACAAAATCCGCAATGAGGAAATCCGCAGAAGAATTAAAGTTGCCAACATAGCTCTCAAAATTAGCAAGTTGAGGTGGCAATGAGCGGGCCACATCGCTCGTAGAACCGATAACCGTTGGGGAAGAAAGGTTCTCGAGTGGAGACCACGGACTGGAAGACGCAGCGTAGGCCGGCCCCCCACAAGGTGGACCGACGATCTAGTAAGAATCGCGGGGAGCCATTGGGCGCAAACGGCTACCAACCGCTCGTTGTGGCGATCTAAGGGGGAGACCTATGTTCAGCAGTGGACGTCTACCGGCTGATGATGATTATTTTTTACCTGTGTTGTCCCACTGCAGGGCAAAGGCCTCCCTCCCTTCTTTCCCGTTTTTTCTGTCCCCTGCTGTAGTGGGCCAGTCTGGTAAATGCACATCCAAGTCGCCACGCCATCTCCGTGGTGGTCGGCCGCGTGGGCGTATAGTACATATAGTCTATTAAATTTAAATAACTAAATAAGAGGGCGGCAAAATTTTCTTTCGCCCCGGGCGGCTAACACCCACGCTAAGCCACAGTGGCAGTGGCTTAGCGTGGGTGTTAACCCACGCTAAGCCACTGCCACTACCTCACCTGATTGTGTACTCATACTCATACTCATTTATTCAAACCGTAGGCACACAATGGAACACTTGGTTACGTCAAAAATAGTACTTACCTACTTAATTACATGTCTTTATCTAAGTAGAGGTGCCAGAAACAGACAAGCATTACATTTAAGCATATATTCTCCTGAGCTTGTGAATATCTTTAAGTAATGGTACAGGAACCAGATAAATACCGTACGTTGGGCGATTGCAATGTCAGAACCTTATCGGCTGGAGTGTGGAGTGAGACAGGGGGGGTTGACCTCTCCCGCTCTCTTTAACCTTTATTTGAACGAGCTGATCGTGGCGCTCAGCAGCCGGTATATCGGATGTCATATTGATGGTGTATGCGTCAATAATTTGAGTTATGCTGATGATATGGTGCTGCTGAGCGCCTCGGTCTGTGGATTGAGAGAGCTGGTGAGGACGTGTGAGGAATACGCCACTGGTCATGGGTTAAAATATAACCCTAAAAAGAGTCAGTTCATGGTCTTTGAGGTCGGTACGAAACGTCTTGAAAGTGTCCCAACCTTAAGTCTTAACGGGATTATCTTAGACAGAGTATATACATTTAAATATCTTGGGCACGTTGTCACTACAGACCTCAAAGACAATGAAGACATCGAACGGAAGCGGAGGGCGCTGTCCGTGCGTGCGAATATGATGAATATGCGAATTTGCTCGCAGGTTTGCGCGTAGTTCAGAGGGGTTAAGCTGACTTTATTTCGGGCGTACTGTACCTCTCTGTACCTACTCGTGCAGCCTGTGGGCGAAGTATACGCAGGCGGCGTACAGCGCACTCCGCGTCCTGTATAACAATGCACTCAGGGCGATGCTGGGGCTGCCCCGCTACTGCAGTGCATCAGGGATGTTCGCAGCGGCGCGGGTCGACTGCTTTCATACCGTCATGCGCAAGCGAGCCGCGTCCCTGGTGCACATGCTGCGGGCCAGCGCCAACACCGTCTTGGCAATGATAGCCGGCAGAGTAGACTGCCCGTACACCAGACATTGCTGTCACAGGCATGCTCTCAAAAACCCTGTATAAACATTAGTTTACTTATTGTGTTGTGCGCTTTCCTATATGAGCTACATAATTGCTTGAAATAAATGTATTTTATTTTATTTTATTTATTTATATAAATACTGATTATTAAGTACATAAGATTATAGCTGCTTGCTTGTCAAAAAATTGGTGTGATCGAGGATGGAGCGCGCTCGACTAGATAGCAATCTTAGCACGTTTTATGACCCCGTCTTCCAGGAGCGTTGGCATATAGCTTTCTAGATGGAAGGACGACCTGATAGAGATTACTAGAAGCCGTTGGGAGCAGGCCGCACGGGTTGTCCTATAAAAAATAATATTCATATCGAAATACATTTACTATACTACTGTACCTACTGCTAAATAATCTAAGCCCTACCCTTTCCGATTCACTCATAAAATCACAATTTATATTATCGCTGACAGTGCCCTCTTTGGGTCCATACTGATAACTCTTATCATAATCCCATCTAGATTTCAACGTTCTAAGAGTAATAAGGTTTTCTGTTATACAACCTGTTTTGTTATGTACTACATTATTGAGGTGAGTATAATACCGGTAGCTTGAATATTTATCCAGGTAATCGATCATTTCCAAAAAACAATTTTTAATTTAAAACGACGGTGCCTTTGCGTTGTCCCTTAGTCAATTTTATAGGTACCTACTTACATGATGAATGAATATGATTTATTTACCTATTTTATACAGGCTGTTTCAATAATATTTTAGGCTGGTTGAAAATTTAAATTATTCTATTGAATTTGGAAAAGACCAATATTATAACAATACTAGCCCTATGCTCTACCCATGTTTTTATTTAATCTCGTATATAACAAAACACATAGTACATATATATGTGGAATCTTGCAATTTTCTAGTAGAATAAATACCTCTTCTTTTTGCCATCAGCATCAGATGAGGCAAAGTACTGTTGATTATTGCTTGAAGCGAGTCCAAGTGCGGTTCTGTCAATATCAGAGTTTTAAGAAATGTCAATGTTAGAATTGGCGGGAGGTGTGATGACAGGAGATTTTGACAGTTAAGTTTTGCGCTTGGGAATATTTCGTCTCATTTTGTAGTTTTTAAATGCTAAAAATTACTGTATTAGGTACAAGTAAATAGAAGTAAGTGAAAGTTTATTACAGACCTAGAATTATAAAGTGGATTGTTTTTATTAAGTAGTTGAGTAACTACATCATGTGGTGTCAGGAATCAATAACTCAATATATATAAATTTTATCATTAACATGAAACCCCGTTACATGTGATTTGAATGAAATTGTAGTTCAAGTTAAGCGGTTGTGCATTTCGTGGCACAATTTTATTGGTCAAAGATTATGAACAATTTTTTTTTGTTTTTTGAAAGACTCGCGAAGTCTCAGTTCGGGTCTCAGCACAATTAATTGTTTGTTACGTTTTCATGACTAAACGATTTCGATGAAATTTGGTATATTGATATATTATAACCGGAATTGGGATATAGGCTACTTTTTGCTCGACTGCGCAGGAGGGATATGGTTTTATTGGCAAAACACGCGTGCGAACCCGCAGTCGGGTCAGCTAGTCTGTGATATATTTCTGTTATGCCAATATTACGGAATATAATGAATACTGAATATATAAAAGCCTTCCTTCATTATTGATATCCTCATATGAGACTGAATCATTATTATGAATACGGGATTTATCACGTACCGTCTTAACGGTGTTTCGACCTACAATGTTTCAGTTCAAGTCGTGAACCAGGGTGAGTGCGATCCGCTCCGAATAACGTCTCGCCTCGCACTGCGCGCCGCAACCCTCTGCGCGCGAGTAACCGTCGCGGTGGTGGGGATTGCGTCAACGATGGCCCAGCATGTTGACAGGCTGCGTCATCATCACTGCTTCTCTCTTCGGTAGTTCTCGGTACAGGCAAATAGACAACACTAACGTATATGTCTCGACCAGGTTCACTCACTACTCTGTCGTTTGCATCATGAAGACATGGGCTCCAGGCTGGCGTTAGAAACCATCCTCAATCTAAAAAAGTCTTCCTTTTTTCATTTAAAAAAAAAAGGCTATCTTGTTTATAACTGCTCTGAGATAATCCGATATTTTATAACCTATTATTTGATATCTCCACTTTCATTACATAAGTTTTCTTCTAAAGGAAAAGCAAGTTAAATTTTCACCGCGGAAAGTTCTAGAAATATTTAATAAACTTACCACAGCTCAGTACCATACATATCTTGTTGATATACAACCCATTCATACTTACGGTTTTAGTTCTATGTTCTTTTTGCGTACAGCTAAGGTATGGAACACTTTACCATCCCCTGCTTTTCCTTGAGACTACAATCTTTGAGGTGAGAGTGAATAGGTGTTTCTAAATCATCGTGCTCCATCTTCGAAAACATCATCGCTTATCATCAGGTGAGACTGGGCAAACTAAGACCTATTCGTGTTAAAAAAAGAATCCTTTCTTTTCGCAGTTATGTATAAAGTCGAGAGACGATGGCACAACTACCCTCAATTCTGCGCAGCTGCCGCCACTTCTCGACGGCAGCTCCTGTCCGAGTTGTCCAGTCTGCTCGTGATCACGCATGTTGCAACTGCTACACAGTAACTGCTAACAGTGGTTCGCCCCGAACTGAGATCTCGCGAGTCTCCCATAAATACAAAAAAATATTATTTGTAATCTTTGACTATGAAAATAGTGCCACGAAATGCATAACCAACTACTTGACCTACAGTTTGATTCAAATTACAGGTAACGGGAGTTCATGTTAATTTGTTATTCATTTTTAGGGTAGAACTTGCAGTTATTCTGGACTTCAGACTTTGCTTTATATTTGTGTCACTAAAGCTACAGGAACACCTAATTTCAGCACTGTGGGGTCACTGGTTTTCTTGTGAATTTTGCCATAGTTCAGTTTTTATTATGGCTAAAAATTTAAAAAACTACAAGGATTTATCTAAAAAAAACTAAAACGGGGTCGACAAAGGTCTTACAAAAATATTTTATTAACCGTGCCACTTGACCTATTTTGTGGTTTTTTTTACCCCACTTTTATCTCAACAACCCCCCCCCCCCCCCCCTTCACACACATGTTTAGCTCATTTAGTCATACCAAAATTGTTGCCATAACTACCTACCTATATACCTTGATTTGGAGACCTCGCCGGGTGTGGTTGCCTAGTTACCACTAGGCTAAAGCCGTTAAATATAATCTACGAGATTTTTCCTTCAGCTAGAGGTAATAACGAATACCTAAGTAAATAGAAGCCTTGTTATGTTATCAAACGAATTCTGAACGACTGAATAAAAACAAGAATTTATAACTTTATGGAGGAGGCATTTTATATGAAACCAGCTGATCCGCCCGCAGCTTTGCACGCGTAGTTTTCCAATAAAAACATTACCCCCCTTTTGCGCAGTGGGGTACAAAGTAGCCAATGCCTTTCCCTAGGATATAATCTATCTCCTTGCCACATTTCATTACGATCCGTTCAGCCGCTGATTCGTGAAAAGGTAACAAACAGAGTTACATTCGCTTTGTAATAGTTGCATGAAGTGTGTTTAAATAAAAGATGTCTTTCATAACTAGGTACTATTAAAAAATATTCGTTCCTCTATTCGTTCTTGGTAAAATTGACAATAAGTTGACAAAAAATTGGCAAAAAAATTTCACTCCTTTATCAATGGAGGGCCAATACGGGCTTCAAAGAATGGCAGACTTCTGCAGATGCCTAGCCGGTGTTTAAATACAATCATAGCTGAATAAAAATTATAATGTATAACCTAATTATGCACTTTTATTATTTAATTAGTATTGGAATGATATCATTTTTTAGAAGGGAGTTTTTAATATCAAATCCAAAATCAAAATATGTTTATTTGGTACATAAAACAGTGTACAGAAACAAAATGGAAACGGTGATACCTGCAGGAGTAAAAATACTGTGTCGCAGGCATCAACGCCCACCTCCATAAACCTTAACAAATAAAGAGTAAACTTTTAGAAAAAAGAGAAGTGTGTAAGAATGTAGGGGTGTGTTAGTGTGTGAAAAATACGTATTTTTTTGCCGCCAAGTGAGTATTTCAGACGCATTTGTGGTGTGTCAGAGGGTAGATGCCCAAATTATTATTGATTATGTTGTACAGAGAAAAACTAAAGTAGTTGTGGTGTTGGGCGTCATTCTATCTTGCAGACACGAAGCGACGTTTGGATGATCGATAATTTGCCCTAAATAGTAATTTGGAGTATCTGCGTAAGACTGCCTCTAATATAAATAGCTGCCACCAATGATCACTCGTGCGTTGTTAACCTGCTTCCAAGAATCGTCCAAGCTTTGGATCAACTCCTCGAGCATGAACCATTCCAAATCACTGATCAAAGCCTTCGATAACCGGTACACAAACCGAATCTTAGCGCTAAACAGAAACAATTATCGCATTACAGTTATAGCCTTGACTCGACACGATCGATTTAACAAGCACATGTTCCAGCTAGGGCCATGCGATATAAAAACCAGCAGATTCTGTAATGAGGTGGTAGAATCGCCTCAACACATGTTAGACGAGTGTGCTCCACTAATGCGCAAACATAGCATTCATCTGGGCAAACACATCCTCGGCCCGGAGGAGCTAACAGCTATCACCCTAAGAATATCCTACAGTCTCTAACAGCTGCAGGGCTTAGTGGTGTACTATGAACGCCCTCATGAACTAGATGCGTATATACACAAGGCGATCACAATATCCCTCAAAAGTTGTAATGATACAAAAACCGCAAGAGCTAATAAAAAATATACCCTTAGGTAGGCTGATGTTTATGAAATTTCAAAAAAAAAAGTATATAAGTATTCTATCAGTTATCTGGTTACCATAGTACAAGCTCTGCTTAGTTTGGGGCTAGATAGCGCTGTGTGGAATATCCAGCAATATCATATTTCAAAGCTAATAGAAAATACTCATGATTCGCACCTCGCGGTCGGAGTATGGGTTGAATTTCGATAACTCTCAATTTCTACTCTGTTGACATTTGACCTCCATGGCTTAGGAATTAAATAAGGCTTAAAAGAAACCGGTAGCCGAAAATCTAAATCAAAGTTACATTACAAATTAGTTCATATATTTTTTCCTAACCTATCTCGTCCCACTGCTGGGCAAAGGTCCCCCCAATAATATGAAACAAAACTGTCTACATCAGTGTGTGTGATGAGCAGTACATTATAGCACATAAATGTGGTCTTTCAGTAAAGGCACGCGGTCGCTCAGCGTGCTATTGTCGAGAAGATCGAATCAGAAATGTGGCGATCCGTAGAAAATCTAAGGTCACAGATCCAAGATACTGGCTGGATACTTCAAGAAGCAATCAGAAGTAGTAGCTGTCTCTAGAAATCCACATAAATTATACTTACCTAAAGTCAGACTCGACATTTATAAAAGAAATGTTTATGTGAGAGCCATAAAGGTGTATAACAAATTGCTAAATACATTTAAGAAGTTACCATATATTGTAGTTAAACACAAGTTGACAAAATTGTTGGCACATTATTGTTTTTATGATATTAATGAATATTTAACCCATTCCAATGACTTTTAATTGACTTACTTATGTACTGTGACATTTGTTTTTATTTTGTATTGTATTGACTTTTCTAATTTCACTCTCTTATGCGTGTGTTGATTGATAATATTTTTCATAACGTCAGATATTCACATAATTTAAATATAATTTATGTTTGCACACCATCTGTATGGTAGAATATATAAGGATCAACCAAATGTAACATCGAAACAAATGCACCTATATTCTGGCAAATAAACGATCTGATTTCTGAAAAGAGGATTAGCAAGACAAATGGTAGTGGGCGGGGCTAAGTTCGAAGAACTGACGGTCGTTGGGGCAGAAAGGTTCTAGAGTGGAGACCACGCACTGAAAAACGCAGCGTAGGACAACCCTGGTAATGGTTGCTGGGAGCCGTCGGGTGCAGACCGCACAAGATCGGTCTGGAGATCAATGGTGGAGGCCTATGTTCTGCTATTTATGGCGCTTATAGCACAGGATCAGCCTAGTTTAAGCAGCCAGAGAATACTTAGTCATAATTACATTTAAATTATTTTACCACCTACAGGAAAGTCATTGTTATCAATGTTATATGTATGTAACCAAATTGTTTGAATAAAGATTTATTTATTTATATTATTTATCCTATGCCTGGTATTATGATGATGATGATAAGTTAATAGCACCCCAGAAAGCGAAGTAAAATCTATTATATTAATCGACGTTTGTACAAGTATGTATGTTTTTTCCGGGCAATAGTAGTTCTAAGAGCTATATGGTATACGGATTACCTCAACCTATTCCTTCAAATAAAACCTTCCAAGAACCTATTGAAACCTCTGAAAATCACTACCCACGGTTTTAGGTCTATTTTCTAGGTTTTATCTCTATTTGCCTGTGGGTGTTTAGTAATTATGACTTAGGAGGTGAATGAATGAATGAATGAAATCACTATCGTTCTCTATACAATTTAAAAATAAATTAACTGGTTAAGCACGTGTCGAACCACGCACACTGAAGGGTTAAGTATTTAGTGCGGTTTATCTTAGTCTTAATAAATTATTGGTAAATTTATACAAACGCTGAGTGATAGGTACTTTGGTTATCTCTTAGTATAGTGTGACCATTAGTGCTGTGCACTCCCTGAGGTATGCGCGCGGCGAGACGGGGGGGGGGGGGGGGGGAGAATCGGCTGCTGCGCTCTGTCAGTTCGCCGTCAACGCTCGTGGCGGCAGGTAGTGTTATTTGTATCGGACTGTCTATGTCATGTGCGTCTGACATAGACAGTCCGATACAAATAACACTACCTGCCGCCACGAGCGTTAACGGCGAGTTCGCCGAAAAATCGGGAGAATCGGCTGCTGCGCTCTGTCAGTTGACAGAGCGCAGCAGCCGATTCTCCCCCCCGTCTCGCCGCGCGCATACCTCAGGGAGTGCACAGCACTAATGGTCACACTATAGTTATGATTGAATTGAATAGCCATATTTATATATATATATATATATATATATAGATATAATTAATTGATTGTGACATAATTCGTTTATTACTCAGGCTGAATATAATATTCATGACATATTATTGGAAATACGATTTATTACTATATTAATTTTAATTATTTACATTTATACAATCTGACAATGCTTTTGCTGCAACCAATTAATAATTTTTTTATATACTTAATATTGTTATTATGTTATGTACCTAATAATTTGTTAATTTTGAAAAATTATATTTCTGTATAAATAACTAGTCTAAGTGGTCGATAACCGGTACATAAACTGAATCTTAGCGCTAAACAAAAACAATTATCGCATTACAGTTATAGCCTTGACTCGACACGGTCGATTTAACAAGCACATGTTCCAGCTAGGGCCATGCGATACAAAAACCAGCAGATTCTGTAATGAGGTGGTAGAATCGCATCTACACATGTAAGACGAGTGTGCTCCACTAATGCGCAAACATAGCATTCATCTGGGCAAACACATCATCAGCCCGGAGGAGCTAACAGCTATCACCCTAAGAATATCCTTCAGTTTCTAACAGCTGTAGGGCTTAGTGGTGGACTATGAACGCCCTCATGAATTAGATGCGTATATAGACAAGGCTATCACAATAGCCCTCAATAGTCGTAATGATACAAAAAATATACCCTTAGGTAGGCTGATATTTATGTAATTTCAATAAAAAAGTATATAAGTATTCTATCAGTTATCTGGTTACCATAGTACAAGCTCTGCTTAGTTTGTGTGTATGTAGTGTGTTTGTATGTAAGTTTGTTTGTAACATGTGAATATGTCTATGGATGAATAAATACAATACAATATGTACAAAACCAACTATAGAATAAATAAGTAGGTATTCATATTTCAGTTATTTGCTTTCTTTTTGTGTTATTTTCATGGACAATAATTCCACATTAGATTCCTTTTGTCATAGGTACAGGGTACAACCTACTAATACTATTTTGATTCATCATCATCATCATATCAGCCGTAGGACGTCCACTGCTGGACAAAGGCCTCCCTCATTGATCTCCAGGAACTGCGGTTGGAAGCGGCCTGCATCCAACGCCGACCTGCGGTTCTTACCAAGTCGTCTGCCCATCTTGTGGGTGGACGTCCTACGCTGCGCTTGCCGGTCCGTGGCCTCCACTCGAGAACCTTTCGGCCCCATCGGCCATCTGTTCTGCGCGCTATATGGCCTGCCCATTGCCACTTCAACGTGCTAATCCGTCGGGCTATGTCGGTGACTTGAGTTCTCCTACGTATCTCCTCATTTCTGATTCGATCCCGTAGAGAAACCCCGAGCATAGCCCTCTCCATAGCTCGTTGAGCGACTCTGAGCTTATTCATAAGGCCAATAGTGAAGGACCACGTCTCGGTTCCATATGTCATCACTGGTAACACACACTGATTGTAGACTTTCGTCTTAAGGCACTGAGGTATGTTGGACGAAAAGACGTTGCCAAGTTTCCCAAACGCTGCCCATCCGAGTTGGATTCGACGATTGACCTCTTTCTCGAAGTTGAACCTACCTAATTGGACTGTTTGTCCTAGGTATACATACGCGTCGACAACTTCAAGAGCCGAATTCTCAACCATAACTGGGGCAGGGACGACATGGACATTCGACATGATTTTCGACTTGTCCATGTTCATTTTAAGTCCTACCCGTTGGGAGACTCGATTGAGGCCTTCGAGCATCGTGCTGAGCTCTTCCATCGACTTTGCCATGACCACAATATCGTCGGCAAACCGAAGGTGAGTGATGTATTCGCCGTTAATATTGATGCCCAGTCCTTTCCATTCCAGAAGCTTGAAAGCATCTTCCAATGCGGTCGTAAACAGTTTCGGAGAAATGACATCTCCCTGTCTTACGCCTCTTTTTAAGGGAATCGCCTTCGAGCTCTGTTCGTGTACTCGGACTGACATAGTGGCGTTTTTATACAAACACTTCAACACTTCGATGTACCGATAGTCTATACGGCATCGTTGTTGAGACTCAAGCACTGCCCATGTTTCGATCGAATCGAAGGCTTTCTCATAGTCCACAAACGCGAGACATAGTGGCAAGTTATACTCTTCGGTCTTCTGTATGACTTGCCGCAGCGTATGTATGTGGTCTATGGTACTGTAGCCTTTACGGAACCCGGCTTGTTCGGGAGGCTGGAAGTCATCAAACCTGCGTTCAAGACGGTTCGCGATGACCCTCGAAAACAGCTTATAAACATGGCTCAAAAGCGAGATGGGTCTGTAATTCTTAAGCAAGGTGTTGTCACTTTTCTTTAAGAACAGAACCACCACGCCCCCGTTCCATGCTTTTGGCGTCGTACCTTCAAGCAAGGCGGAATTAAAGAGCTTCTGAAGGACTTTAAGTACCGGTGATCCACCCGCTTTCAGAAGCTCTGAAGTGATTCCGTCCTCGCCCGGCGCCTTGTCGTTCTTAAGCTGCTTCAAGGCCATCCTGATCTCATACAGGCTGATGTCCGGAATATTTTCGGTATAATGTCGGGTCAGTTTGGCTCTTGGGTCGTTGGCCGCACTGCAAACAGGTTTAGTGACCGAATCGTAGAGCCGTCCATAGAACCTTTCGACTTCCCTTAACACTTCCGCTTTACTTGACGTTATGCTGCCATCTTCCCTCTTCAGCTTCGTCATGCGGCTCTGCCCAATAGAATTATCTCTCGCGAACACTTTGGAGCCTTTATTCCGCTCTATCGTATCTTTAATACGAGATGTATTAAAGGTACGAATATCGTGCCGCAAGGATTTCCAAATCTTTCTATTGAGCTGCTTATGTGACTGAGCATCATCGGGAGACTGCAGTTGCAAAGAACGTCGTTCAGCCATGAGGTTAAGGGTGTCATCAGAGAGTTTCTGAGGTCTATTGGTACGGGGGGTCTTAAAGAACTGGGACCCCACCGTATGGACGGTTTCTACGAACCTGTTATTGATCTCGTCCACTGATGCATCTACTTCTAGACAGTCAAAGCGATTTGCAAGTTCGAGTTGAAAGCTCTCGAGGTTTTGGATATGTGCGTGAGTGGGTCGGAGCGTAGATTTCATCAAACGGGACCTTTCAAGTTTAACGTGCATATTCAATGTGGCTCTAACAATTCGGTGATCACTGCCGGTTTTCACCCTGTGAATCACAGAGACATCATTGAATATCCGTTTCTTGTTGGTCAAGATGAAATCATCTCATTTCTCGTGGAACCGTTGGGACTCATCCAGGTCCATTTCCTGTGAGGCGGCTTCTGGAAAAAAGAATTCATCATAAAGAGTCCTTCTTTCTCCAGAAAATCGGCCAGCCTCTGTCCCCTGGGGTTCCGTTGCCCATATCCAAATTGCCCCACTCTCAACTCATCATCGCTTCTCATGCCTAGCTTTGCATTGAAGTCCCCCATAACAACAATAAAGTGAGTTTTGTTCGTATGTATGGCTCTACTGATGTCCTCATACATAGACTCTACTTCTTCATCTGGGTGTGAAGAGGTCGGCGCATATACCTGAACGACCTTCAGCGAATATCGCTTAGATATTCTGAGTGTCAGGTACGCGACCCTGCTCGACACACTGTCGATGGTGATAATGTTGTTGATGAGTGACTTGTGAACGAGAAATCCAACACCACCTTGGGACTGTTGGTCGCCCTCTTGGTAGTATAGTAGATTACCAGACTTAAGGGATATCGTGTCCTCGCCCTCTCTACGGACTTCTGATAACCCCAAAATGCCCCAGTGTAATCTACTAATTTCTTCTTCCAGCTCAACAATCTTTTCGTCTGTCCTCAAAGTGCGGATGTTGTGTGTTACCAGGGCCAGTGGTCGTCGTAGGGTTTGGTAGCCGATCGTCTCCCGTGGATTCTTAGCACCCCTGGCCCCGCCGTTACCGTGACTGCTACCGTAGCCAGGATTAGCGGGGCCGCCGGGGACTCGGGGCCTGGTTTTATGTTGTAAATCCATGAGGGGTTGTTGCCATACTCGCCACGCTTGGCAGGCGGGTTGGCGAGCGCAGTATAGGTGTTGAAACACGAAAAGACGCTGCTGCCCATCTTTCGGAGGTATCCCTTAGCAGACTCCTACTGCATCCACGGGCAAGAGCGGAGGGGCAACATTCTATTGCCGGCGCCCCACGGCATTTGATTGTGATTCTAAAATAGGCAACTTGGCTGTTGTTGTTTTGTTTTGGTTCCCGACATATTTCTTTACAATGTTCAAACGTAGAAACCTGTTATTAGCCTTACGTTTAGTTCTAAGCTATTTAACCGAATTATTTGTATCGCCGTTGGTTTCTCTAATTAAATAAATAAAAAAAAATATTAGAATATAATGTTAATTATGCAGTTGGTTTTGGTAATTTTGCTTGTACATTATATGAACTCATTATTATAAATACGAGATTTATCACGTACCGTCTTATCGGTGTTTCGACCGACAAAATACGTGAACCTTCACCAGGGTGAGTGCGATCCGCTCCGAATAACGTCTCGCCTAGGGAATGCAATCCCGATCTCGTGTAATTTTTCGGGATCAATCCCGACGCATCATATGACGAGATCCCGTTCGAGATTGACGGGATTGGGCGGCAGTGGTCAGCGACGCTACACACGTCCACTCGGGGCGCAAGCGACGCGCTGACTGACGGCCGCGAGCGGCAGGAACGCCAAACAGCGTTAGAAAACTATTCCGACTATTTCCGTATATTAGCGACAGGTGACGATAATTATTTAGTTGGTAAGATTAAAGAATAAAGATTTTTATTTTCTTTCGAGTAATATGTTATTTTAATTAACCTCACTATCACAAACAAGCAGTTATTAGCTTTTTCAGTCATCCGAAATTAACATTTTTTTTAAACTAGACGAGATCCCGAAAATTCCGGGATCCCGCGAGATTGATATTTCTAATCCCGCGGGATCTCGAATTTGCAATCTCGAGTCGGGATTGCATTCCCTAGTCTCGCCTCGCACTACGCGCCGCACGCAGCCCTCTGCGCACGAGTAGGGCGCAGTGGTGGGGCACCATTATGACGGTACGTGATAAATCCTGTATTTATAATAATGATTTAAATCAATCACGAAAGTTTTCTATATAAAATTATATGAACTGTTTACAAACCCAACTTACACAACATAAGTTGGTTGACTGCTTGTAAACTAGTAGAAAAAAAAAATGAAAAAAATGAAAAATATTTATTTACAGCCAAAAACTTACCTATAAGATTAGGTAACATGAAGATATTTTTTGTAATTTACCTAAGATGCCTGGTATAATAGCAATATACATGTTATATAGTTTGAGGCAGAAGGCACTACCTACGATCACAATTAAAGCAGCGGCCTTCACACTAGGCAAGCCTGTATCGGGAACACCAGTCAGATAGAATTAGCAATTTTATTTCGTGACCTCGGGCATAACACAATTTTACCAATAACTAAACGAGAAGAAGAGTCTACTCAGATTTGATAATGGTTCTTACTAGTGAAGTATATTAACTTTAATACTATGTATATAGCTACTGTAATATATGCTACATAATTATATTTATTTAAGGGTAAAAAAATATGTTTTCATTATTTTATTTAGTACTAGCTGACTAATCCGCAGCTTCGCACGCGTAGTTTTTCAATAAAACATTACCCTCCTTCTGCGCAGTTTGGTAAAAAGTAGCCTATGCCACCCGGAGATAGTGTAGCTTCCCAACAGTGAAACAATTTTTTTTAAATCGGTCCATTAGTTACGGTGCCTTATGCAATACAAACAAACAAATCTTTCCTCTTTATAATATTTATATATATATATATATATATATATATATATAGACAAAATATATATATATATATACATATAAATTTAAATATACACCTATAGACAAAATTATTCTATAATCCATGAACCTTTAAATTAATTAAAAAAAACTTTAAAAAACATATAATTGCAACAAAAATGGTTTATTAACAATTCTACGGTCTAACATCTCTTAGTCAAGTTATCATACTCTTTCTGAAGCACCCTGTACTGTAGCTAAATGAAAACATAACATATAAGTACATGAATGTGTGGATATAAGGTTCCCATATCAAAACAAAGGTTCGGACGGACAATAGGTTACAAATGATTGTAGTCCATAGAAAGCTATTCTATGAGTTTATAGCCTAATAATCTTTAAGGTGTTCAGTTTAAAGAAATTACATCACTCAAGCTTTGAACGTTCGTCATTGTTAACTTGATAACAGCTTCGTAAATGCGATTTAAAGCCAGAAGTAAATTTTAAAATAGAATAAGGGTAATTCCGGAGTCATTCATGGAGCACATGAGGAGTGACCTTCCTCTGACACATAAGCGCCAACTCATCGACATGTGTATCCTGCCCAGACACGGTGCACAGACATGGTCTCTGACTGAAGCCCAGAAGTCAAAGCTCAAGGTTTGTCAAAAGGCAATGGAGCGCAGCATTCTCGGCTTTAAACGTGTCGACCAAGTGCGTAACACCATGCTGCGCTCACTTACCGGCATTGCACATGTAGGGAAGCGATCGGCTGGACTTAGTGGGGCTGGGCTGACCACGTTGGCCGAATGGATTCCGAGAAATGGGCCCATATTGTAACACCATGGACGCCTGAAGACGGAAGGCGACGTAGTGGTCGGCCGTGAAAGCGTTGGCGGGACGATTTCGACTCTTTCGAAAGAGGATGGTAGGAGATATCGACTGATAGGGATGCTTGGAGGGACTTAGGGGAGACTTTTGCCCAGATTCTTAGGATTCTTAGAGAACAAAAAGGGTAATTTCATTTGTAATAAGCTAAAATGAAATACAACCTCCATGGCAAATCCTTATTTCTATTTAAACAAAAGAAGTTATGTTATTTTGTTTATATTTAATCGCATCTACCTGTCTACTAAATAATTCTAAGATTTTATTATTGTTTACTAACAAAATGGATGACATGTCTAAGAAATGAATTGAAAGAGATTACATTCCTAATATGCTAAAATGAAATCCAACCTCAATGATATAACCTTATTTCTATTTAAAAAAGAGGCTACATTCATAATGCTATGATAAAATACAAACTCCATGACAAATCCTTATCTACACTAATATTATAGAGGTATTTTCGTATGTTTGTAACGAATAAACTCGAAAACTACGAGACCGATTTTAAAAATTATTTCACCATTAGAATGCTATTATCCTTGAGTAACAAAGGCTATATTTATTACTAGAAAAAATTAGGGATCCCTACTGAAACTTCAATAATGTAACCCAAGGTGTAAATAAGCCTCCATAATAGTTCATCGCTTTAGTGTTATAGCTAAGATTAAACGAAATAAATAAAATATATTTTTCCTGAAATGATAGGAAACCGGTCGTGTTAGAATAGAATAGAATAATTCTCTTTATTGCACACAAACAAAATTAAAAATACAAAGAAAAACACAAAAGTAAAGGTAAGTACAATGGGCGGTCTTATCGTTAAAAGCGATAAGCGGTAGCGTGTTTTTGTTGATAAACCACGCGTGCGATGCCACGCGCTGTCTAACTAGTTTCTAGTAAATGAAAGAGGCCATAGTCTAGTAGTGAAAAAAAAAAAAAAAACAAAAGATACTGGGAACGTAAGCGAGATTAATGTGATTATCATTCGCGCGCACGTATGCTAAAATATACACACGGCTACACATCAAGCTATACATTTCCAGTATAAACTGACCTCGCATTGTGTAGACTTATACTGGAAATGTATAGCTTGATGTGTAGCCGTATGTACAATAGACCGCTTACAGCCCTTGTTAACAATTACAGTACAGTAAAAGCTCCTTATTCGCTCTTCCTTCATTCGCGTTTTCACTATTCGCGGATAAAAAAATGCGACCCAATTCCTAATAAAAATAATAAGTGATTCGCGGCGAAAGACTTCATTATTCGCGGATCTAAGCGGTGTATCGGTACATACATATTAGTAACTACCAATCTGACCAATCCAATCCGAAGCTTCGCACGCGTAGTTTTTCAATAAAAACATTACCCTTTTTTGCGTAGTTGGGTAAAAAGTAGCATATGTTACTAAGGGTGAATATAGCTTTCCAATGGTGAAAGAATTTTTGAAATCGGACCTGTAGTTTTTGAGTTTATTCATTACAAATATACACACAAAAATACAAATATTTCCTCTTTATAATATTAGTATAGATTAGTACAGAAAAGCATTCGGTATCCTTTGTAAATGCGTCGGCTAATGGACTAATAAGCACTGGAAATTTAAAAAATCTCAGTGAAGATTTATGAATGGCAAATAAGCTTTGTGATATACTTATGAAAATTGATCCGTCTATGGAACAAAGTATTATTTTTAAAAGGCAAATTGCTAATGCCAAGAAGCTTTTAAAAACTGCCAAAAATAAAATAATACAAAATTCTTTAAACCATTGCCTAAACCTGAAGATGGATTAATCAAGATGGTCAAAAACTTCAATTAAATTGTTTTTTTCATATATTTATTTATTATTTTGTCGCCTAGGAACGTATCCCCATATAAATTCCGTAATTCAAGTCCGGTCTGGTATGGAGTACTGCTGCCACCTTTGGGATGGTTCGGTCAAGTACCAGCTCGCTACCTTAGACCCTAAAAGCCCTACGTTCTAGGGCTTTTAGGCTAATAGGTGAGCAATATATGGCGGAAGCCAAGATCCAAAGTATCGAACACCGCCTAAAGTTGCAAGCCTATCGATCTTTTACAGAATACATTTCGGGGAATGTGCCCAGGAACTTTACGATCTAATTCCGCCATTTCCTTTCCATCAAAGGGCAAGCAGGCGCACGGCTCAGTACCATCCGTACCTAGTTGATATACCACCCATTCACACACACCGTTTTGGTTCTACGTTCTTGATGCGTACAGCTGAGGTATGGAACGCTTTGCCGTCGTCTGTTTTTCCTGAAGAATACAATCCGGGCCTCTTTAAGGTAAGAGTGAATAAGTTTCTTCTAGATCTTCGTGCTTCATCTTAGACCACATCATCGCTTACCATCAGGCGAGATTGTGGTCAAACGAATATCTATTTAGCTTAAAAAAATACTATTCCATATTCACGGTTTCTGTATTCGCGGCATATTAACGCAACATATACCCCGCGAATAAAGAGTTTTTACTGTAATTGTAATTCTTCGCTTCACAAACCATTGTTTTGTAATAACGCCATTAAATTACGCGATAAATACCCGTTTAAATAAGTAATTACACATAAAATAGCCAATGGTATTATTAACATAGCTTTAAATACAAACAAGCCTTTAAGTCCAGCGAAATCGAACAATGGATAGGTCATTTGGGAAAGTTCTCAGAGCCACTGAGAAAGTGAGAAAATGTGTAATTATAAAAATGACCGGCTTTGTGCTATCGCATATATCTTTTAATTATTCTTTAAAATTGCTAGTAAAATTGTGTTAGGGTGAATTGGTTAGGCGGAGCGTATAATACCATGATTATACATCTTAAAAGTGATGTTTTTACGTCTAAAATCATCATTAGCCATGGGACGTCCACTGCTGGACATAAGCCTCCCTTTTAGACTTCCAGAGCGACTGATCTTCTCCGGCCTGCACCAACGGCTCCCGGCAATCTTTATCAGGTCGTCTTTACATCTAGTCAGGGGCCGTTCTACGCTGCGTTATCCTGTGCATGGTCTCCACTCTAAAACTCAGGGCTTATTTTTAGGGTTCCATAGCCAAATGGCAAAAAACGGAACTCTTATGGATTCGTCATGTCTGTCTGTCCGTATGTCACATCCACTTTTTTCCGAAACAATAAGAATTATACTGTTGAAACTTGGTTAGTAGATGTATTCTGTGAACCGCATTAAGATTTTCACACAAAAATAGAAAAAAAAACAATAAATTTTGGGGGTCCCCATACTTAGAACTGAAACTCAATAATTTTTTTATCAAGCCCATACGTGTGGGTTATCTATGGATATGTCTTCAATAATGATATTGAGGTTTCTAATATCATTTTTTTCTAAACCGAATAGTTTGCGCGAGAGACACTTCCAAAGTGGTAAAATGTGTGTCCCCTCCCTGTGACTTCTAATATAAGAGAATGATACAAATAAAAAAAAATTATGATGTTCCAAAACTGTACTTCCACCGAAAATTGGTTTGAACGAGATTTAGTAAGTAGTTTTTTAATACGTCATAAATCGTAAACCGCAATTTACCTTTCATTCAATCAACTCAAATTTAAAAAAGTTACAACGAACTACAAAAACTTTTATATTATGTTATTTGCTGCTACGGAATCCTTCATGGGCGAGTCGGACTCGCACTTGGCCGCTCTTTTATGCCACCTGTAGATGTTAAAAGCATATGGCCTACCTGATGTTACTTTTTATGATAAAAGCAGAGAGTTTGGAAACTATGTGCCTGTATTATAGAGAAGTTCGTTACCTTTCTTAACTTCTCAGATCAGAAAGATTCAGGAATTTTGATCGGCTAAGTATATTTGTAGTCCGGACATTTTATGAGGTGTAAATATCATCCAGTCCAGTCCAGCGCTGGATTGATTCACTGGATTACTGGCCAACCCTTACGTTTCAAACATTGCCCGAAACCTTTCGGGACTTCTCGACAATCTCCGTTCACCTTCGTACGCGATCGCGGCACGCGTCATTCTCGTCGGAACTCTTCGGGTTTAGTCGGGTATCTTCGTGTGTTCCCATCGCCTATAGTTACGTTGTAAACGTTTCAAGTCAGAGTTAGGATGAGTTTACACTGGTGGATAATAATAACAGTCATACTTCGTTATAGGCGATGGTTACCACTTAATATCATGCTCAATCACCAGGTCCTATAACAAAAACAAAGGGCCCTATTTTCGAATCGGCGACTATATGTGTTAGAAAAGGATACTACCTATACTTACAATAAAATATATAAACTACAGTAAAGGAGATAAACTTATCGATAAACTAGCAGTGCGTAGATAAAAAAAGGAACCACTTCCTTTTTTTATCTACGCACTGCTATTATATACCTTATCTTTGAAGATAGAAAGAGATTTAGATGATGTGATAAAGAAATAGTTTCTTTCCAGACGGAGCAAGAGAAGGAAATTTCTCGACGTACCGATAACGCCTGGAAAGGCTATTGGGCCATGAAAAACCTTCTTATAGGTAATCTGCCACTCCCCATTCTCACATACGGTGCGCAAACCTGGTCTCTGACGGCTCTTCAAAGATACAAACTCGAGGTTTGCCAATGGACGATGGAGCGCAGTATTCTGGAAGTCAAGCTCACCGATACAACGAGAAACACCATACTGCGCTCAAAGATTAAAATCGTCGTTGTAAACCCACAAGTCCGCCAAATTAAAATAGGACTGGGCCGGGCATGTTTGCCGCATGCCAGACTACTTTTGGCCTGAAATCACCACTGAGTAATAGGCCTCATACGGACCGCGACCACGTGGTGGGACAAGCGGAGATATCGCGATGAACTTGACACCCTTTCAGTATCCTGGCCAGTGGAATCTCAAGATAAAATCTTTTCCCTGCAGTGGGATCACACCAGCTAGTTAGACTCGATTAGATGAAGAACAGCAAGGCGTTCCACAGCCGCACAGCTTGAACTGTCACGGTGTTACCATAAAATTGAGATTTGTGGCCAGGGGTTTGGAGACTTAGTGCTTCAGATGAGCGTAGGTTTCGATCATGCGTGTGGTGAAAGAACAAATAACGCTCCTTTAGATTTTTAGCATGGCGGAGGAGAATAAAAATTTAAAAATAATGTTAAAAAGAAGGGAAAGAATATGTGCATACCGGCAAAGACGGACAGGAAACCACTTGAATGTACGACATTAATGTAAAACACACATCCGGAATCGTATTTACAGGTTTTAGAGGTGGGTTTCATACCGATAGCTGGAATATTTATCCAGTAAACGATACATTTCCAATCATCATCATCATCATATCAGCCGTAGGACGTCCACTGCAGGACAAAGGCCTCCCTCATTGATCTCCAGGAACTGCGGTTGGAAGCGGCCTACATCCAACGCTGACCTGCGGTTCTTACCAAGTCGTCTTCCTATCTTGTAGGTGGACATCCTACGCTGCGCTTGCCGGTCCGTGGCCTCCAGTCGAGAACTTTCCAGCCCCATCCGCCATCTGTTCTGCGCGCTATATGGCCTGCCCATTGCCACTTCAACGTGCTAATCCGTCGGGCTATGTTGGTGACTTGAGTTCTCCTACGTATCTCCTCATTTCTGATTCGATCCTGTAGAGAAACCCCGAGCATAGCCCTCTCCATAGTTTGTTGAGCGACTGAACTTATTCATAAGGCCAATAGTGAAGGACCAGTCTCGGTTCTATATGTCATCACTGGTAACACACACTGATTGAAGACTTTCGTCTTAAGGCACTGAGGTATGTTGGACGAAAAGACGTTGCGGAGTTTCCCAAACGCTGCCCATCCGAGTTGGATTCGACGATTGACCTCTTTCTCGAAGTTGGACCTACCTAATTGGACTGTTTGTCCTAGGTATACATACGCGTCGACAACTTCAAGAGCCGAGTTCTCAACCATGACTGGGGCAGGCACGACATAGACATTCGACATAATTTTCCTGGGGACCTGTTTATTTATTTAATAATACTTAGATTCACAGTTACATTACCGTATATCATACATTTATTAACATAATACTGAACTTAAACCAAATTGAATCTACATTATTTAATACTAAACTTTTATAAATTTGACTTCAACGCAAAGCTAGGCACAAGGAAAGATGATGAGCTGACAGTGGGGCCATTTGGAGAAGGAGGGCCTCTTCATGATAAACTCCTTCTATGAGAAGCGGCCAGCCAGAAAGTGGATGTGGATAAGCCCCGACGGTTTCACTAGAAATAAGATAGACTTCTTTATGACGATCAAGAAGCAAATATTTGATGATGTCTCCGTGATCAGCAGGGTGAAAACCGGGAGCGATCACCGCATTGTTAGAGGCACATTGAATATCGATGTTAAGCTTGAAAGGGCACATCTGATGAACTCTTTTAGCACTTCATCTCTCTTCAAGATACCCAACAAAATTAAGCACTTTATGTAGGTATATTTATATTTTTCGTTTATGTATGTGTATTATTTATTATTTTTTGTAAGTTTATTGTATGATACCTAAGCTTAAGTTTGTTTACCTTTCTATTTCCTTTCACTGCCACATTATCCACACTACACAAAGGTTAGCTGGAAGAAAATGCTAATTAGCATTAAGTTCGCCTATGTATTTTATTAGTGCAATAAATAATTTTCTAATCTAACCTAATCTAATTCCTGTTACAGACAAATACTGCGTTTCATTTGCTTCCCAGAATAAGGACTTTACAGATTTTATTCTCAATATTTGTATGTCTTATTGTATATTTATTTGTATTTGTATACTCATTTACTGGTGGTAGAGCCTTTGTGAACGGGCTCGAGGAAGTCGGCACCACCGCCTTACCTATATCTGCCGCCAAATAGCACTACTTGTGCTGCTGTGTTCCGGTTAGATGGTAATGGTATGTTCCTGTAGTTACTGGCACATTGCAACAGCTAAGTCCTATAGTATGGCAACGTAGCCACATAGAGATCAAGATAACAGATACCTTGTTTTGGATTCTATGTGGATATCCATGGGCTGCAGTAGCCACTTAACATCTGGTGGACTGCATGCTCGTTTGCCATATAAGTCGTATAAAAAAAATATCAAGTCAAAGAAATCTTGGCGAACGAAGTTGTATCGAGAATAAAAGGCAGCGTAAACACACCCTTACAACCTGTTTCTCATTCTCTTGGTCCTTGACCTACCATCTTGTTCAAATTGTTCCTTTTGACGTTTTGTCTTTTTCATGTTCTTTATTGACAGAACTCGGCTACTTGAATTTGGAATGCTCTGCTTTTTTTAATTTACGGCCAGTGTTTTGTTTCTTTGTATGTTTTTTTTATACTTTGAAGCAACGATCCAGAAACGTATTTAGCGGCTTAACATGTTTAAATTTGACGTATTTGTATGATTATATTTTGTTATGATGAACTCCGTGGCGCCGAGGACGCAGAGCCGGCTGATACTCAGGAGGATGTGGGTTCAATTCCCGCCGCGGAATAAATGTTTTTATGATATAATATTTGTTCCGGGTCTGGATGTTTTTCTATATATTATAAGTATGTATTTACAAACACATGTATATAAGTATCCTATCAGTTATCTGGCTACCATAAGCTTGACTTAGTTTGGGGCCAGGTAGCGGTGTGTGAAATATCCAGAACTATTTATTTATATTTAGCCACTAAATACGTTAAGGGATCGTTGGGCAAGTCGTTCTAGGCCTAAAGTCTCAGAACAAAAAAAGCACTTTTTTGCAAATGAATAAGAAAGTCCTATACAAAAATTGGTAAGGAATTGTTTAATCATTTTTTAACGTTTTTGTTGTAACAACGGGTTTTAAACTTTTTTGTAAATAGTTAGGTATCGGCGGAGATGGCTGAACGAACTTGACGCGCATGCGAACTGATCGATAGAAGCCCTAGACCGGGATGAATGGAAGAAAGGGCAAAGGCCTCCCGCCTTTGCCCAGCAGTGGGATCCAGCTGGCACTTTAGATAAGATTACTTAGGTATCATTTTTTTTACAATGTTATATGTTTGTATCTTTGCACGTGCTTACCACGTCTAGACGAGAAAAACGTCTTTTTAATGTTGCTGGGGGCAGCTGGGTGTCGCACAAGATCGGTCACTTTATGAATTAATCGCCATCATCATATTGTCTACTGCTGAACATAGGCCTGTCCCGTTAGACTTGAAATGTGACCGATCTTGTGTGGCCGGCACCCAACAAGTCCAGATTGGGCCATCCTACGCTGCGCTTTCTAGTGCGTGGTCTCCAACGGTCGTCTCTTCTTCGAGTTATGTGTCCTGCCCACTGCCATTTCAGTTCACTTCTTTCGTAAATCATACCCCCGAACTGATATCTTGTGAGTCTCCCATAAAACAAAAAACATAATTTGTAATCTTTGACTATCAAAATAGTGCCACGAAATGAACAACCCACTAACCTGACCTTGTTACACTCAAATTACAGGTAGCGGGAGCTAACGTTAATTGGTTACACTTTATAGGGGTAGAAATTGCAGTTCTTCTGGATTTCAGACTTTTCCCTATATTTCTGTCACTAAAACTACACGCATACCAAATTTCAGCACTGTGGGGTCACTGGTATACCCTGTGAATTTTGTCAAAGTTCCGTTTTTATTATGGCTAATAACTTTTTACTTTAAACCAAACAGTTTAAACTAAAAATAAAAACGGGATCAAAATGTACTCACAAACACCTTTTATTAGACGTGCCACTTGACCGGATAGTCCCATTTTAGTTTATATTACCCTATCTTGAATCCCAATATCTCAACATCCCCTAAAATTTTTAGCTCATTTAGTCACACCAAAATTATGCCATCACTACCTACCTGTAGGTATACCAAATTTCACGACGATTGGATAAACGCTTCGAAATTTATCCTCGGACAAAGAAACATACATACAACGCAGATTTTCCCAAGTTGATTTGGAGATCTCGTTTCGATCGATCAATAAATGGATAGATTTTGTGTTGTAAAGAGATTCGCAGAAAGTACCGAAACGATTTTCAATATTCTAGGCTATTTATTTTGGTAAAATCTGTGCGTTTAATATCTTTATAAAAACGTACCCCTAGCTTATTACGCGTACGGATGTGTGAGATTTGGCATAGTTAATGTTCATATGGAGGAAGCTAATATTTAGTTAAAAAAAGAGGCACTTCGGGAGTGCCGACAGAAGTTAAAACTTGAACTTTCTACGAAATACTTATACAGAGTGTTTTTTTTAACAGGGACAGTACGGCAGCACCCATAACCAGAGGAGATACAGGTGCAGTTTCTTTTAAAACATCAGCTACTTTTCGAAGAAAAACATTTTGGCATTAAATTTTTTTTGGTCAAGCGTGAGTAGCGCCTTAAAATGAATCAAGTTGGTAATTTTTTTTTTGATGCCAATCAATGCAGTCCTTTGTAAAAATCATTTTCTTGTATCGGATGCAAAAAATCTGAGCCGCGGAAGTTAGTCAAATTTGATAAAATGTATTCTCACACAACAGGACAAAGCAAAAGTCCTCCAAAAAACATTTTATTAGATTCTAATTGCAAATTAAAAAAGTATTAATACTGTAGTGATTAAAAAGTTTAGGAACTTCATGCCCTCATGAGCAATTCGAAAACATTTCGTATTTCAGAACAATTTATAATTTCGAACATGGTTCTTGCATCTGTCGGACTTTTATATCAGTCATTGCATCATCTTATTTGTCCTAATTAGACCAGGGGCGATAATTTTTAAAACATAAAAAAGAATAGTAGGATGAAACCCATTAGAAAAGGAGGGGAATATTATAAAAATGAAAGGAAAAATAATTTACGGGCGCTGCCTTACTGTCCCAGTTACAAAAAACACTGTATACAGAGGTATCAGTAACGATAACGGTAACAGTATCGCGAGTTCAATGGTTCTTCCCATCTCAAAAAATGCCCAACGTGCCTAAAGAAGTTTTCACTTCATACACAGAGCTGTCGGTAACGGTAACAATGTCGCGAGTTTAATGGTTTTTCCCATCTTAAAAAATGTACAACGCGCCTAAAGAAGTTTTCACTTCATACACAGAGGTGACGGTAACGGTAACAGTGTATAACAGTTCACTAGGGACCGTTCAGTTTGATATATTTGCAAATAGGTTTTAAAATAAATTATAATATGTGGGAATAGGTTTCGCTACTTGCCACCAGGGGTCGCATACAGGAAGTTGGTAACTGAGGTATGAGGTGGGGGGGGGGGGGGGAATGAAGGAATCCTTAAATACGATGGATAGGTAGGAACGGGGTTCATTCTCTTTTCGATTTTATCGCGGTTTACAAGTGATGCCAAGGTTTCACGAGGATTAAGGTAAATTCTAAACTTAACTTTATTTCTGCCATTTTGTATTCTGATTTCTTGAGTGAATTATTCAACTATCGTGTTCCGTGGAAAAAATGTCATAATGAGGGTAGCGGCTAAAATTGTTGAGAAAATGTATAAAGTAACTTTTGGGGATTTGTGTTAATTGCATTTGAGCTTAACTTGGTGAAGTATTGAAGGTAATAAATCAAGGAGTATCTATAAAAAAATGGATCACTCCAAGATTTATGTACGTGGTAAAATTGTAATGAAGGGGAACTTTTATGCGGAATTGTGGGGACATTTAAATGTAATGGTTGGGTAGTCGTGGTATTCTACGGTGTAACTTAATTCAGGTGAAATTTAGAGAGATTAACTTTGACTGATTCACACAGAGATTCAGGCTAGTTGCTGGGGTATTGGTCCGACATGGGTCAGGTTTTCTTGGAGACTTGGGGTTTCTGCAGCGGGTTACACCGGCTGTACGGCTCTTAAGGAATCCGGGAAAGACTTATTCATGATGTTCATAGTCTGTTGTAAATTCATGTGCCGTAACTGTAAATTCAGGGATAAAACTTGTGTAACCGTAAGCGGTAGGAAAAAACCTTTTAGCTCGATTCCCCCGTGCTTAGGAAATCCAATATTTTATATTGGTTGTATATCTTGTTAAATTAATCTTTGGAGTAGGCTTTTGTTTTGTCTTAATCACCTAAAAGAAACGGATTACTACTTTCATAACAGGGGACCTACCATAACTAAACGATAACTGGCTAAATCGATCATTAAATAGACAAGAGCGTCTTAAGTGCGAAATTTAAGGTTAGGAAGTTATAAATCTAAAGACCTGAGCTATATCTCATCTTATAATTCAACTAGTATTATATCTAAACTTAAATCTACATCTAGGACTAAATAGGACTAAGTAAATAGCAGTAAATAATAGTAAGTGGTAGTAGATAGGAAGTGGGGCAGGAGGTAGCAGTAGAGTGTTTGTAAGAAGGGGGGGCGTTACAAGTGTCGCAAGTTTAATAGTTTTTCCCATTTCAATGCCCAACGCGCCTAAAGAAGTTTTCACTTCATACACAGAGGTGTCGGTAACGGCAACGGTACAGTGTCGCGAGTTCAATGGTTTTTCCCATCTCAATGCCCAACGCGCCTAAAGAAGTTTTCACTTCATACACAGAGGTGTCGGTAACGGCAACGGTACAGTGTCGCGAGTTCAATGGTTTTTCCCATTTCAATGCCCAACGCGCCTAAAGAAGTTTTCACTTCATACACAGAGGTGTCGGTAACGGCAACAGTAGAGTGTCGCGAGTTCAATGGTTTTTCCCATTTCAATGCCCAACGCGCCTAAAGAAGTTTTCACTTCATACACAGAGGTGTCGGTAACGGCAACGGTACAGTGTCGCGAGTTCAATTGTTTTTCCCATCTCAATGCCCAACGCGCCTAAAGAAGTTTTAACTACATACACAGAGGTGTCGGTAACGGTGACGGTACAGTGTCGCAAGTTCAATAGTTTTTCCCATCTCAATGCCCAACGCACCTAAAGAAGTTTTCACTTCATACACAGAGGTGTCGGTAACGGTAACGTTACAGTGTCGCGAGTTCAATGGTTTTTCCCATTTCAATGCCCAACGCGCCTAAAGAAGTTTTCACTTCATACACAGAGGTGTCGGTAACGGTGACGGTACAGTGTCGCAAGTTCAATAGTTTTTCCCATCTCAATGCCCAACGCACCTAAAGAAGTTTTCACTTCATACACAGAGGTGTCGGTAACGGTAACGTTACAGTGTCGCGAGTTCAATGGTTTTACTCATCTCAAAAAATTCCGAACGCACCTAAAGAAATTTTCACTTCATACAGAGAGGTGTCAGTAACGATAACGGTAACAGTGTCGCGAGTTCAATGCTTTTACTCATCTTAAAAAATACGAACGCGCCTAAAGAAGTTTTCACTTCATACACAGAGGTGTCGGTAACGGTAACGGTAACAGTGTCGCGAGTTCAATGGTTTTACACATCTCAAAAAATGCCCAACGCGCCTAAAGAAGTTTCCACTTCATACACAGAGGTGTCGGTAACGGTAACGGTAACAGTGTCGCGAGTTCAATGGTTTTACTCATCTTAAAAAATGCCCAACGCGCCTAAAGAAATTTTCACTTCATACACAGAGGTGTCGGTAACGGTAACAGTGTCGCGAGTTCAATGATTTTTTCGTTTCTCAAAAAATGCCTAAAGCGCCTACAGAAGTCTTTTTTTTTAATTAATTACGTACGAATTTCAACCACTGTGCGGGCTAGTAGATATCAACACAGCCGAAACGTTGGGATAACATATAAAAATTATACGTACGCGATAAATAGCAGTTTTAATCAGTAATTTTGTACAGTGATCGCGAAGTTTGAAAAATACTAGTAGATATCTCATTTGATAGTTTTTTTAACATTGTCATAATCGACGTACAGGATGTTTCTAAATAGAATTTCTAAGAAATCAAACGGAATACCAAAACAAAATTCGACCACCCAAAATGTTTACGAAATTGTAATAATTTTATTACTCAGTTTGTCCGTCTGTTCGTCACTAAAAGGTAATAAAAGCTATAACGGAATCTGGAATGCATGTGTTGGGATAACGAATAAAAATATTTTATTATTTTTGAATGTAATATTTGGTTTTTAGAAGTTGCTAAGTTACAACTTTTTGTTAAAGATGATCGGTCGCACAAGATCGGTCGTTATGGCCGATATGATGATGATGATGGCCAGTTCATTATTTTGGATTGTACACCACCATCCCTCAAAAATTTACAACTGGTCACAAATACACCCTGTCTATCAGAGCGTATAGAGTAATTAAAATTGAATCAGGTTTAATAATGTCATAAAAATCAATACTTTAACATAAACAATCAAAACCTTAAAATAAATCTATAATTTATAGAAATAGATAAAGTTCCACAAACATAAAAATCCCATAAAAATAAATAGTTTTGCAGATACGCGATACAAAGTATTGTATGAAACGAGTGTTTATAATGACTTCAAGGGTTCTGTATAAGAATAAATAACAGCCGGTTTGTCAGCAAGATCAGCAGTCTTTATCAAGGGGTTAATTCACAAAAAACAATTTAAAAACAACGATGGGTGACCCAAATGAGATTGAATCATTATTATGAATACGGGATTTATCACGTACCGTCTTATCGGTGTTTCGACCGACAATTTTTCGATACAATTCGTGAACCTTCGTCAGGGTGAGTGCGATCCACTCCGCATAACGTCTCGCCTCGCACTGTTTGTGACAGACTTACATACGCGTACATGACGTACATGACGCCACAGACGTTATTCGGAGCGGATCGCACTCACCCTGATGAAGGCTCACGACACCAATATGACGCTACGTGATAAATTCTGTATTTATAATAATGATTGAAATCAATCACGAATGTTTACCAAATAAGATTGGATTATGAATTGAATATATTTTGTCATTCTACTCCATTAATATTACAATAATAGCTTGATATAAAGAAAGTTGTATTATCAGTTACGTGAATACCGTTTAGGACATTTAATACAACGAGACTAGATCGATACTCAAATGTTACTATTTTAAATTACGGGAACTGGCCCCCTTGTCTTTTTTCCATCTAGTAAGGGACTGACCCATGCTGCGCTTTCCAGAGCATGGGCTCCACTCGAAAACCTTTCTGCCCCAACGGCCGTCAGTTCTTTAAACTATTTGCCTCGCCCACTGCCACTTCAACAAGCTAATATTTTTTTTTATTGATGATAGCCAAGCGCTTGACCACTACCTCACCTGATGGTAAGTAAAGGTGTGATCGAACATGGAGCACGCTTGCCTAGAAAGAACCTATTCACTCTGGACTTGAAGACTCCAAGATTATACTGGTTTGGAAAAACATAAGTGTGTGCCGGAAGTGAGTTCCACTCCTCACTTGTGCTAACAAGAAAAGTTGAAGCAAATCGTTTGGTACGGCAAGGCGGTATGCCGACCAGGTATGGGTGTTACTTTTCGGTTCGTCTGCTTGTCCGGTGGTGGAAGGGGGAAAGAGGGATAAGGTCATGAAGATCTTACGCACATTCACCAAAATGTATCTTGTAAAAAACGGAAAGTCTGGCTACTCGGCGTCTGTGCTCTAGACTTTGTAAATTGGCTAATCTTCTCAGGTATGTCAGTGAGACTTTGGTTTACCTATGAATATCCTCATTTTAGTGAAGTTTCCCTATAAGGTTTTTGATGTGAAACATCTATTGGCGCACCTTAGGGGTAAAACAGACACGTATGCCGTCACGGCGTGACGTCATGACGATACACGTGATGCCGTTTGCCGTCACGCGTATCTACAGGCGCGCCTTAGGGGTAAGAATAACTGGTTCGCCCTGAACTGAGATCTCGCGAGTCTCCGATTAAAACAAAAAAATATTATTTGTAATCTTTGACTATCAAAATAGTGCCACGAAATAAATAACCAGTTTACTTGACCTACAGTTTCATTCAAATTACAGGTAACAGGAGTTCATGAATGATTGTAAGAATGAATGAATGAATGAAAATTCTTTATTATACTTTACAAGCTAGACACAACAGATATAAAGAATTAAACAAATAAATGTAAGCATAATGGGCGGTCTTATCGCTTAACAAAGCGATATCTTCCAGGCAACCTTTGGATGGAGAGGATCATTGCTTAATGGAAGATTGGCCAAAGTGTAAAACGAATAAACTTAATAATAGAAAAAGAAAAAATACTTATCCTTATATAGTTATATATATATACATATTAGGTACATAAATAATTTAGTTCGTGTGATGTGATTACTCTTTTTTGAGGTACATATTGCAGTTATTTGGATTTCAGACTTTTGCCTATATTTGTGTCACTTAAGCTACACTTATACCAAATTACAGCACTGTGGGGTCACTGGTGTACCCTGTGAATTTTGTCAAATTTTAGTTTTTATTATGGCTAATAACTCAAAAACTATAAAGAGTTTACAAAAATATAAAAACGGAGTCTAAATGTACTAAAAAATACGTTTCACTTGACGTCCCATTTGACCCCATAGCCTCATTTTAATTTATTTTACCCCTCATGAGCCCACATTTTTAGCTCATTTAGTCACACCAAAACTGTACTATCACTACCTACGTATCTATCAAATTTCATGATGATCAGATCAACGCTTCGAAAGTTATCCTCGAGCTAACAAATATAGATATATACATACAACGCCGATTTGCCCAAGTTGATTTAGTGATCTTGCTTTGCTCTATCAATTATTCATGTAAATGGGTATTTATCACGTACGCACCGTTTTTTTTTGTTATCCCGACGTTTCAAGTGTGTTGCAATAACCGTGGTCGCGGGCATCAATAATCGTCTAAAGTAAAAATGAATATCGAATTTGTTTGCCGTCACACGTTTTTATATTGTATATGACAAGATAAGATATAATGATAATAAACGTTTTTTCTTTCATTATAAATTCTTCCAATAACCGTCGATAGTTTGACATAATATGCCGGGCGAACCGAAACAGTCACATTTTTATACCGATTTCAAAAAAGAGGAGGTTCTCAATTCGACTGTATTTTTTATGTTTGTTACCTCAGAACTTTCGACTGGGTGAATAGATTTTGATGGTTCATTTTCTTTAAAGCTGGCACTTCCCGTGTGTTCCCGTTTCCATTTGGTCCAGTTCTGACAATGGTATCCATGAGAAAGCCATATAAGTCTTAAATTAGTTTAATTTTTATGTATGTTTGTTAGCTTGAACTCCGTTAAATATCAACCGATTTAGAAAATTAGTTTTTTTATATGAAAGAATATTCTTTAAGATTGATCCCATGAAAATTTCATTAAAATTGGTAGAGCTGTTTGGTTTTTACTGTTATCTGAAGTCAGTTAAATTTGTGTAAATTTTTTTTATTTATTATTGTTAAAACCGACACTGCATTTGTTAGCTAAACCTCTGCATACATTTTTACTGTAATGAACCGTGACAGTCTACGTTGATAACCTTTACTGACAATCGTTTTAGTATTGCAAACGGAACCCTAAAACTAGCTAATGTTCATAAAATTAACTTAAAATTCCTATAAAATCGCATCATTAATGACAAAGGCATTAATCAATTTTTACGACTAAATATATCAAATGACTCTTTGCTTTATGTTTTTTGAACTATGAAGATCATTTTTAGATGGTACTTTGTATCGGGAATTTAATATCCATACTAATATTATAAACTAGCTGTTGCCCGCGACTTTGTACGCGTTACACAGCTAAATGTGTAGGTAACCTAGAAATACAGCTAATCTCGCTGTTGCAACTTGACTTGACACCCCATTTTCATTCCAGGGGAACTGATTTATGAGATAAACGGCAGCCTATGTGGTAAACTTAGGTAGCTTACATATATACCAAATTTCATCGAAATCGGTTCAATAAATAAACAAACATTCAAACTTTCACTTTCAGATTTATATTAATAGTGTGATGTGATTTACAAAATAAAACTGGTTCCCATAGTACAAGGTCTGCTTAATTTGGGGCTAGATAATGCTGTGTGAAATGTCTAGCAATATTTATAATATTTATTTACAAGAACAAGTATTTGCAGACCTTGCAAACATTTGTTCAATAGCGAGAATTGAACTCCTCACTAGGTTACTCGCCCACAGAGGTCACTTGCAATTAGGATTTCAAAATAGTAATTTTTAATTTATTAGAAATCGGAAGTCATGTGGGCGATAGGCCAGACAGGTCAAGTTATGACGTAATTTCCTTTTAAGTAATATATGTTATATAGTCTAGCCACGCGAAGTCTGCATAAAGTTCATTAACTGTCGACCTGCATGAAGCAAGACTTTTGGCCGAAGGGTGTCGTATTTAGTTATTTCCGAGGACGGATATCGAACAACGAGAACTCAAAATGTACTAAATCATCACACTAATATTATGAATGAATGAATGAAAATTCTTTATTATACCTTACAAGCTAGACACAACAGATTTATAGAAAAAAAACAAATAAAAGTAAGCATAATGGGCGGTCTTATCGCTTAACAAAGCGATCTCTTCCAGACAACCTTTGGATGGAGAGGATCATTGCTTAATGGAAGATTGGCCGAGGTGTAAAAAGAATGAACTTAATAATAGAAAAAGAAATTAGTTATATACATACATACTAGGTACATAAATAACTTTAAATAAATAAATATCATATATAAAACAAATAAATATGTACTTACATACATACTTATACTTACAATAATAATATTAGAGATCAGATGAATCATGACTCTTCATGGAGATAAAAGTTTTTGAGTCTAGCTTTAAATACGGAAGGTGAGGGGGATTTCTTAATGGAGACCGGCAAGGCGTTCCATAATCGGACAGCTTGGATGGAAAATGAGTTTGCATAGAAACTGGTTCTATGTATCGGGGTTTTGAGAAGGAGGTTTTCAGAGGATCGGAGTGTTTGGAAATTTGTGCAAAAAAGGAATTCAAAGCGTTCCTTCAGATAACAAGACGCGGAAGGATTACGAAGGATGTTGAATAGGAGGGATAGGATGTGAGTATTCCGGCGAAGTCGAATGGGGAGCCATTTGAGTTTATTACGAAATTCGGAGATGTGGTCGTATTTCCGGAGTCCGAAAATAAACCTTATGCAAAAATTTTGAAGACGCTCAAGCTTATTGAGCTGCTCCTCCGTGAGGTCAAGATAGCAGGAATCAGCGTAATCTAAAATTGGGAGAAGAAAAGATTGTGCAAGCGCAATTTTAGTAGCTATCGGAAGAAAGTTTCACAGTCTCCTGAGCGAACCAGCAGAGGCAAATAGCTTCCGACTCACATATTCGAGCTGAGGACCCCACGACACACAGCTATCCATGAAGATGCTCAAATTTTTCACAACCTTTGAGTAGGGAACAGTTACATTATCAAACTTAATTTGAGGGAGTGTTGTGTAGTTGATTTTCGATAAGGTGCGTGAACTTCCCAGTATGATGATCTGTGTTTTAATATAAATTAATTAATTTTAATTATAAACGTGAAAGATGGATGTTTCTTCATTTATTTGTTTGTTTGTAATTCAATCACGTCGCGTCGTAACGGTTAAAAAATAAAAAAACCTATTTCGATAAAATTTAGTATGGACGTAGATTATAAACTAGATAAACACATAATACTACTTTTTATCCCATAAATCAGGTCCCATGGGATAAAAATGGGGTGTGAAGTCAAGTTGCAACAACGAGTTTAGCTTTATTTCTAGGTTACCTACACATTCAATAGTGTGACGCGTACGAAGTCACGGGCAACTATATAACTTAAAAATGAAATTACTTATAGCTTGAGCAGTCTGACCCACGTGACTTCCGATTTCAATAAAACATTATTCGGTTAAATCAGAATAACGTTTCTGACGAGTCCGTGGCGCTGTGGGCGAATAGTCGGCTGAGACGCAGGAGGTTAAATTTAAATTGGCACTATGCTGATTTACTGTAGACGGACTATACTTTACAAATTATAATGAGTCGTGTTCACCTACGCTTATGTTTTTAATTTATGGTTGAGTAATGAGGAATGGGGCTTCATAAGAAGGTCGCGGTCGCTCAGCGTGCTATGGAGAGGGCTATGCTTGCTGTTTCTCTACGAGATCCGATCAGAAATGAGGAGATTCGTAAACAAACCAAAGTCACCGACATAATATCACAAAGGATTAGCAAGCTGAAGTAGCAGTGATTACTCGCGCGAGGAGAGCTGTGTGTGGCCATCTACGCCAATAATCGCGGCAACATTGCTGCAGCGCGAGTAGCATGACAAGGAGCCATCTCAAAAACTTTCCGTCCCCTCATGTCTGGTTTTAAAGTTTTTGAGATGGGTTAAAAAAATCTTCTAAAACATCATGATCATCATCAATCCCGTATCACATCACACAATATTATAAATGCGAAAGCACAATATGGATGTTTGTTTGTTACTCAATCACGTCGTAACTGCTCAACCGATTTCGATGAAATTTGGTTTGTACGTAGACCTAGATTAACACATAGGATACTTTTTGATGACAAATAACGCGTGCGAAGCTGCTAGCAGAAGCTAGTTTATAATGATAATAACTTAACAATAATTATAAGCACAACTGAATATGTGGTCTTATGGCTAAATAATCAAGGTGCTAAGTGTACTAAATTATTTATTAATCATGTGATTGATTTCTGTTTTGTGTGACTAATTGATCGAGCGAAGCGAGATCTATAAATCAACTTGGGCAAATCGGCGTTGTATATGTAGGTATGTTTGTTTTTCCAAGGATAACTTTCGAAGTGTTGATTCGATCATCGTGAAATTTGGTATACACGGTGTCCTTTAAATCACTGTTTTCCCAGAACAAACGTTGATCAGATCATGCTCTAATAACTGTTTATATAGCATCTAATAAGAGAATAAAAAAAATCTAGACCTTCTCAAAAAAGTCTTAACTTTGTTCAAAAACTAACCGTGACATAGAGTTCATGGGTACGCTGGCATAACGTTAAAATAGATGTTTTATGTGCGCAACTTTTTATATTTTTCAAAGACCGATTTCGTTTTGTTTATTAATTTGATGCTATAAATTGTTAGTAGACCATGGTCTGAACAACGTTTGTTCTGGGAAAACGGTGATTTAAAGGACACCGTGTATAGGTAGGTAGTGATAGCACAATTTTGGTGTGACTAAATAAGCTAAAAATGTAGGGGGGGGGGGGGGGGGGGGGGGGGAGGGGGATTGTTGAGATATTAGGGTTTAAGGAGGATAAAAAAAAACAAAATGAGACTCAAGTGGCACGTTTAATAAAAGGTATTCGTGAGTAAATACATTTATACCCCGTTTTTATTTTTAGTTTAAACCTTGTATTAAGGTATCGTAATCTCGGTCATACTCTATCTGAATACCAAAGTACCTAGCACTACTTTGGACCATATGTTAGTAATCTAACAAGCCTGAAAGTCTATTTGACGAACATTCATTTAAATTCTACATAATCCTAAAATTACAAGCATTAGGTCACCACATTTTAACACATTGTGTGGGCGGGTATCATTAGGCGTAATTTAAATAAATAAATAATTAATTACAAAAAAAAACTCGTTTTCGGTCAACGGCGGTCCATTCATAAAATTAAAGTTCATTCATAATTTTAAGATTAGCTTTATGGGCACGTTTAATATAAAGCTGGTGTTTAATATCACGTTTTTAAGTCAATGTTGTAATATTACTGTTAAAAATATAATTTACAAGTCATTATTTCATTTAAAACGCTGTTTTATAATACCTAACATTTTTAGGGTTGTCTAGGAGATCCTGCAATTTTTTTTTATTGAATTTAGTAGTGGTCCGCCGCGAACTGGGATCTCGCGAGTATCCGATAAAAACAAAATAATAATTGTAATCTTTAACTATCAAAATAGTGCCACGAAATGATTAACTAGCTAACTTTACCTACAGTTTCATTCTAATTACAGGTATCGACTGTTCATGTTAATTGGTTACTCTTTTTTGGGGTAGAAATTTCAGTTATTCTGGACATCAGACTTTTACCTACATTTGTGTCACTAAAGCTACATACCAAATTACAGCCCTCTGCCTGTCATTGGTGTACCCTGTGAATTTTGTCAATGTTCAGTTTTTATTATGGCTTAACTCAAAAACTATAAAGAGTTATTACGAAAAATAAAAATGGAATCTACATGAACTAATGAAGACCTTTCATTTGACGTCCTACTTGACCTAAAACTCTCATTTTCATTTTTTTTACCCCTCTTGAACCCCA
This sequence comes from Philereme vetulata, assembly GCA_918857605.2. NCBI lineage: Eukaryota > Metazoa > Arthropoda > Insecta > Lepidoptera > Geometridae > Philereme > Philereme vetulata. The sequence continues at coordinate 2,013,049 of OU975425.1, forward strand.
ATATCTCACCCCCCCCCCCCCCCCCACACATTTTTAGCTCATTTAATTACACGAAAATTGTGCCATCACTACCTACTTATCTATCAAATTTTACGAGGATCGGATCAACGCTTCGAAAGTTATCTTCGGACAAACAAACATACATACATACAACGCCGATTTGCCCAAGTTAATTTAGACATCGCTTCGCTCGATCAATAACAACAATCCATAACATACTTTTGCGAATATATGATTCATTAATTTAAAACCTTTTTGAACGTCATCATCACCATCATATCAGCCATGGGGCATCCACTATTCATCATAGGCCTCCCCCATAGACTTCCAGGGATCGATCTTGTGCGGTCTACCTACACCCAACGGCTCCCAGCAACTTTTATCAGATCGTATTTCCATCTAGTGGTGGAACTATGCTGCGCTTTTCAAAGCTAGGCAGGCGATCATCAGGAGATGATCATTTGATCATTACCGGTTGTTCTACAATTTAATTAGCCATTATTTAATTACAATCAACACTGCATTGATTACTGTAATTGTCAGTTTGAATGTCAACGCTTATCAATTGAGATATTGATCTAGGTACAAACAGGCTGCAGATATATCTATGAAGTAGGTATCAAGCAACCGTTTTCTATTATAGCGGTAGCGTCGTAATAGCGTCTTCAAAATTTGTTTAAATCAAATCAATCCTTTATTTGCATCAAAGTTCCTAAAATTATTATAGATGAGTCCAACTTATTTCAACCACAGATACATGCAAATTATTAAAAAAAAAAAATACAAAATAAGATCAATAATAAAATAACTCTCTCTCTCTCTCTCTCTCTCTCTCTCTCTCTCTCTATCTCTCTCTCTCTCTCTCTCTCTCGTGACCACGGCCGATGTAAATTGGCCGAAACGTCGAGGTTAGTCAAAATTATAATTTTGAATTAGATCTGATCGCGAAAAGACCCGTTTTGTATTAAAAAACATGAGTATAGTTCGCGAAAATTTAAAAAATTCTAATAATAAATTGTCAAAAACACAAACAAACCAAATAAAATGCATGTCATTAAATAATAATTAATCAAATTCACATGTCAGGTAATATTAATTAGACAGTACGATTCATTTATGTCTTCATATTATGTATCTATCAAGTATTTCTGAACGCTATAGTAGAGTAGGCTTTCTCAATATTTTTTTTGTAATCTATTTTTAAACATATGTACATACAACATGCATGCTGTTCGCCTATGATATTGTTTTTGCCGGTGAAAATGCACTTGAGATCCAAATCAGGCTGGTAAAATGGCTGGAAACACTGGAGAGTGTCGGATTGAAGATCAGCAGAACAAAAACCGAGCATTTGTTCTGTGACTTTGATGGTCACATAACAGTCTGCTCCGACTTTCGGTACTTTGGGTCATTGATCCAAAACCAGGGTGACATAGACCGGCGACAAGTTACAGGAACAACGTGCAATCCTCGAATGCCCCATAAACTTAACGCGCCGGCGAACCCTGAGCACAACTTCAATTCGGCCGCGTCAAAAACTTCAAAAACTTCGGCCTGAATATCGCTATCCCTGTTTAGTGACGGAAGTTTAGCCACGCAGAGCGACAGTGATAGCAATAGAACGATTCTAAATTTGATTAGATTTTGACCTTGTTCTGTAATACAAAAAATGATGACTGAAAACTAGTTGTATTTTTCTCATTGTGTTGTTGTTCTGTAACTAGACGATATAATCTATGTTCCCATTACTAGGATACGTAAGATGTTGTTGTTTATAATACGAAACAATTAGGTTGAAAACAGGTCTTTTATGACGTAAAAACATGCAGAATGCGATACGCTTCTATTTCATTTTTGGTAAGTATTTTGATCTAATATATGGTTGGGAACCTAGATAAATACTATTCAAATTAAAATAATACCTTATTAAGGTAGAAATATGCTCCAATTAGAAATGATCATGGTAGTACGTGTTGTATGGGCGATTGTCCCTCCGGTGTCCCCTTAAGGGAAAAATTTATAAGACGATCATAAGACCTGTCGTAATGTATGATTCTAAGTGTTGGGCCTTGAACGGGACGGATGAAAGAAGAGTGCACGCGGCGGAAATGCGAATGTTCACATGGATGTGTGGGGTAACGAGAATAGATAAGATAAGGAATGAGTCTATTAGAGGGAGTTTAAAAGTAGTGCCAGTTATAGTACAATGATGCCTACCGGGCTCTTATGAGGTTGCCGAGATATTGCAGTGCGTCGAGAATGTTCTCCAAGGCGGGTGTTCCCGACTTTTTCGCTATCATCCGAGCTCGCGTAGCGTCGTTTTGGAGTAGGCTGAGTCGCTCCAACAATAGCGTACTGAGGGCTGTCTCTGACCAGATTTATAGAAATGGAATTTATAAGTATTGTATTTCCGTCCACCTGGACGGAAATAAAAAATAACTACACTGGAGCATCTGCTCCGTGGCATATTCAGTATTTTTAACTGACTTCAAAAAATGAGGAGGTTCTCAAATTTCTTGTTTTTAGTGTATTTTTCATTTGTATGTGATATGGGTCGTATTTTTGTGCCTGAAGTAAACGATTTTTTTTTTATTTTTATAGAAAAATTTAGGAGGCTAGCGTGGTACGGGCATGTCATGCGTAGAAAATCATGTGACTAAATTAGATATGAGTTTAGATGGTTATAGAAGTAGAGGAAGGCCGAAGAAGAGATGGATGGACTGTGTGAAGAATGATATGGGTAGAAAGGAAGTGACAACGGAGATGACGGCTGATAGAGAGATGTGGAGGAGGAATACCTACATGTTGTGTCGACCCCGCGTAATGTGGGAAAAGGGCAGGAAGAAGATGTACATTATCGGTTTCTAGAATTAATTTTGGTAACTTATTAAATAACCTAGGCTCTATACTATAGGTTATGTTAGGTATGTTCAACCCACATTTAGGTGAAAGAAAAATTACAAAATTTTACGTCGTTTAGAGTTTGAATCGAATTGAAAGTCGAAAACAGCTACATTTTTATATTTTTTTTTCTCATAGTAAATAAAGAGGTAGAACTTTTTTGTATGTTCACTTTACAGATAAAAGGTCAATGAGTGACATATATTTTTTGAGCACATGAAACCGATTCCTTCTTGAGAAGAAAGCCTCCAAATAAGACCAATCAGCTACTATATTCGTTTTAAGAGTTGACTATACCTCAGCCCAAACTCAAATTTCACCCCCGCTTCTCCGCGCGCCGCTGCACGTCCTATCTCGCCGTGGTTCATATGTTTGCCGGTTTTTTATCATTCAGTCCCTTCATTTTCTTGTTGGGCTTATTTCTCATTACTGCGTCTTCACAAAAGCCAACTTAATATTAACTTCTACTTATGAATTACGTGATCGTTTGGAGCGACAAGCGTCACGGGTAACCTGTCTGAAAGCTGAGGCCAGACTGAATCGCGGACGGGGCATTTCTTCTGTGCTTTGAAAATTCGTTCTCTCTCTGCAGCAGAAGATTACTCCGTATCGGAGGGTAGATGTGATTTAAGCATTGTGAGCTGTTAAGACGGTTTTCTGGTTTACTATTTTGGCAAGCATGTAAAGAGCGTACGAGAACCGAATCAATTTAACGCATACGCGTTCAACCTGATGTGAAAACGTTACAGTCAATGCGGAGTCCTAGAAATCTCGAGTTGAGATTTCTTACTTAAGTAATTAATATTTAATGTTATAGATATATTATTAAATGTCAACGGTAACGTCACTATTGCGCCTGAAAATGATAGTCGCTACAGGGCTACAGGGCTCGTGCCCACGTACGGTGTGTGTTTTAATTAAGTGATATCACACTAATATTATAAATGCGAAAGTTTGGATGTTTGTTTGTTACTCAATCACGTCGTAACGGCTAAACCGATTTTGATGAAATTTGGTATGTACACACGGCTACACATCAAGCTATACATTTCCAGTATAAGCTGATCGCACATTGCGTAGGCTTTTCGTAGAATGAGAGGTCAGCTTATACTGGAAATGTATAGCTTGATTTGTAGCCGTGTATACGTAGATTAACACATAGGCTACATTTTGTTGACAAACAAGGGCGGAAGCTAGTTTAAAATTTATAATTTATATGTCCTTCTATTTGTAACTTTTAGGAATCAATGGCTTGAAATAAACAATTTTAATGTTATTAATTATTTTATTTAATATGTTTCTTTGTAATTCCGCTATGTAACGTCACCGCTATCTTAGAAAAGCATTATTCAAGTGTACGTAGATTGTACGTACGTTTGGTGACGGTCTGTGTAGGTAAATGTATGTACACTGTAAATGGACTAACTAGGTGTTTGAACTGGGGCAGGGAATGTAAGACGGACACACGATGCGGTGCGATATTTATTCATGCATACGTCAAAGTCCGTTTTAAGTTAGATCAGTGTTTCCCATATTTTCTTTTACAGCGAGCCTTCGCTAATTTTTGATTATTCACGCCCCCATTTTAATATTATTTACATGATAAAAATACATATTGTTGTATTAGTCAAACTGTAGTATATAATATTTTGTCTACTTGATTTACGGCGCTAAGAATAATTTATTTTAATATTTTGGAAATAACGCATTTTGGGGATACAGGAGGATTTTACTTATATACCCGATAATTCGTCTTACACAAAAATAGTTTTATTTCATTTATTTTATTGAAAAACAATTTAACAATCGTATTTTAAATCTTATAATTACAAATTACATTGATTAATATTTATTGTAAACAAATGCCATACAATTCATATTAATAATAAAATATAAAAAATATATCTTAAACATACAGAAAAAGTCTAAAGAATAATAATAGATTAAGTACCGAGAACTACAGAAGAGAACAGCAGTGATGATAAGTATTGATGATGATGCAGCCTGTCAACGCGATGAGCCACCGTTGTCGAAACCCCCACCACCGCGACGGTTACTCGCGCGCAGACTACGCGTAGTGCGAGGCGAAGCGTTGTTCGGACCGGATCGCACTCACCCTGATGTCACCCAGTCGAAACATCGATAAACGGTACGTGATAAATCCCGTACATATAATAATGATAGATTCTTCTGTTATATAAAATAAATAAGTAGGTACTTATCCACCTATTGTACGTATCTCGTCTGTTATCGCCAAAAGTCAAACTAAGAAGTGTACCGTCCAGTGCAATGCAGCACCGCAGCGTGTTTAATCGCCCTAACATAGCCCGGATAAGTAATGTCGTAACAGGAATTTCTGTACTAGTGACCAAATTTAGTAGTACAATATCGACATATAAACACTAAGAATTAATGAACCATTAGACCAGTTCAATGTAGTTTATTCTCGAAATCCCCACCGCTACGTCCCCACTGCTACGAACCAGTGGGGATGGGTCATCTTCCTACCTACTAGTAGTGATGCAACATGTCTTTTACAGGAAGCATAAATGGAAGCAGATATCATAAGTTTTATTTTAACGATTCGATTTTAACGCTCACCCTCATGAGTTGTTCTACAAAGAATTGCAAAATTTCTGTGTGGACCAGTCATGGCGGTGTGCTGATGTGGAAAAGCTAGGGATAAATTCAAATAGCTATACTTTTACTAGTGATGCTCACGGCAGTAGAAGATGGTTAGACCACTGTGTTGTCTCTCTCTCGGCATGGCACACTGCACTCAATGTAGGAATAAAAGAGGGTGTCTATGTGTCGGACCATCTACCTATATACCTAGAATATAACCTGGAAGTAGTAAGACCGAAGTCAGGAGCTCAACATGTACCTCCTAACTCTGTGATATGGGGTGAAAGAAACATAAGTCAAATTGATAGGTACCATGACTTATGTAATAACAGACTAAGAGAAATTGATTTCCCTCATGAATTTGTGGAATGCGGGTATGGTCGTTGCAGTCGGGATGACCATAAACCTATTATAGATAAGCTTTACAGTACAATTGTGAACACTCTTTGTGAATCGGCTGTGAATACTAAGCAAGAGGTTAGTATCAGGCGTAGGAGAGCAGTGTGTGGTTGGAACAAGCATGTACGCACTGCTCACGGGGAGGCTAGGATTGCTTACAGTAACTGGGTATTTTATAATCGGCCCACCTCTGGTCCGATTTATGAATTAATGTATGAGACTCGCAGAATTTTTAAAAGTCGACTAAGGTGGTGCCAGAATAACCAAGAACAGATCAAAATGGACATAATAGCTAAACACCGAGCCACCAAAGATTTTAGTAAATTCTGGAAGTCTACAGGTAAATTGAATATCAAGCCTAGCCTCCCTGTGAGTGTTGAGGGGAAAAGTGAACCAGGTGAGATTGCAAAATTGTTTATGGATCATTTTAAAGTACATTCACCCCTAGGACAGTCAGCTGAGATGGTCGGTACTGAGTTCGGCGGTCTGGAGGATGAGCCCCTTCTGCGTTTCTCAGCGAAACAAGTGAAAGCTGTTATAAAAGGTATGAGCAGGGGCAAATCTCCCGGACACGACGGACTCAGTATTGAACATTTAAGGTATGCTGGAGTCCACTTACCAAGAGTCCTGTCCATGTTCTTTGCGCTATGTCTCAGTCATTCGTACTTACCAGCAGGTTTAATGAACACGATAGTTATACCCATAGTTAAGAACAGGACAGGAGATATCTCGGACAAGGGAAACTATCGCCCGATCTCCCTGGCCACGATTATTGCTAAGGTGTTGGACGGTTTGCTTAATAATTGCCTACAAAAATATACAAAACTACATGACGCCCAGTTCGGATTTCAGCCTGGACTTTCTACTGAAAGTGCTATTCTGGGGCTTAAGCATACTGTCCAATACTACACAGGCCGTAAAACGCCGGTGTATGCCTGTTTTTTGGACCTCTCCAAGCATTTGATCTCGTGTCATATGATGTGCTTTGGAGGAAGCTAAGGGACAGGAATGTACCGGCGGAAATCCTGAAAATTTTTCAATACTGGTATGCAAACCAGATTAACCATGTTAGATGGTCTAACACATTTTCAGAGTCATATCGGTTGGAGTGTGGGGTGAGGCAGGGGGGGTTGAGCTCTCCCAAGCTGTTTAACATTTATGTTAATGATCTCATAGTTGAGCTCAGCAGCATGCGTGTCGGATGTCGTATAGACGGCATTAGTATTAATAATTTAAGTTATGCGGACGACATGGTGCTGCTGGGACCAACTGTGGGATCTATTAGTAAAATGCTGCGAGTCTGTGAGCAGTATGCCATATCACATGGACTTGTATATAATGTTAAAAAATGTGAATATATGGTCTTTAAGGCCGCCGGTAAGTGCCCAGAAAATATACCGAATATTACCTTAAATGGTATAAAAATACGTAGGGTTTTTGAATTTAAATACCTTGAGCATTTCCTCACCGACGACCTTAAAGACAATGTAGATATTGAGAGGGAGCGTAGGGCGCTGGCGGTCCGTGGTAATATGTTGGCCCGTAGGTTTGCCCGTTGTACAGATGAAGTTAAAATATCGCTTTTTAAGGCCTTCTGTCAGAGCTTCTACACGGGTAATCTGTGGGTAGCATATGCCAAAAGATCACTGGATGTCCTACGCATCCAATATAATAATATTTTTAGGATGCTGTTGAGGCTGCCGCGTTTTTGCAGTGCGTCGGAGATGTTTGCCCAACACAGGACTGATGGCTTTCATGCCATAATCCGTAAAAAGACAGCATCTCTGATGAGCAGATTACGGGATAGTCACAACAACATCCTAAAAACTGTTGCTGAGAGATGCACCTCTCCTATTTGGAAGCATTTCGTAAAAAAAATGATTTATTAATTAAGTAGTTGATTGTCTGATGTGTTGTTTCTATTATTATCTTTATTATTTTGTCATGTCTTGTCTTTTACTAACCAATTATGCATAAGTTGTACTAACAAAATGGACTGTAAACCGTCTTAAATAAAAACTTTTGATTTGATTTGATTTGATAAGTAAATTTTAGCGGAAACGGAAGCGAATGCAGAAGTCTCATCATCATCATCATATTCGCCAACGAACGTTCACTGCTGAACAAAGACCTCCCACACAGATTTCCAGAGCGACCGATCTCAGACTCATGGGACCACGCACCGGAGAGTGCAGCGTAGGACGGCACCCCACTAGATAGAAATAAGACCTGATAAAGGTTCCTGGGAGCCGTTTGGTGCAGGCCGCACAAGATCGGTCACTCTCGGGCCCTCCGGGACAGCTGCTCAGTCTCTACAAAGCACAAGTCCGCTCATGTATGGAGTACTGCTGCCATCTCTGCGATGGCTCGGCCAAGTATCAGCTTGAAGCCCTTGATTTGATTGAGCGACGTGCTGCTAGACTCATTGGTGACGACTCCCTAGTGGAAGCCAATTTGAAAAAGTCTAGAGCACAGGCACCGAATAGCCAGACTTTCAGTTTTTTACAAAATTCATTTTGGTGAACCCTCTTTCCCCATTCTACCACCGGACAAGCAGATGTACCGAGAAGTACCACCCATACCAGGTCGGCATACCACCTTGCCGTACCAAACGATTTGTTTCAACTTTTCTTGTTAGCACAAGTAAGGAGTGGAACTCACTTCCGGCGTATGTTTTTCCGAACCTCGGAGTCTTCAAGTCCAGAGTAAATAGGTTATTTCTAGGCAAGCGTACTCCATCTTCGAACACACCATCACTTACCACCAGGTGAGGTAGTGGTCAAGATGATACAGTTCAACCTAACGATAAGACAGATTAACATGATATTATTACTTAACCAAAACTATCAATCTTATACATTCCATTTCCTAGAATGATTTCTATTCTCGTTCCAGCAAAACGTATAAAACGGGCATTTCCCATGACAACTGGTCATTTCCCGACTAGACTGAACTAATGAGCCAAGCAGGAACAATTAAAATGGTCCGATTCTCGGCTTTCGATGCAGCGGTAATGATTCGAGAATTTTGCTTAGACGATAGAGTTGAGTGGATATGCCATTTTATTATCTATCTAGGGAGGTAGAATTCATTTGTTTACAGGAATAAGTATTATAATTTTGTTATGAACATCAGATATAATTGATATATTATAAAATCTTTTGGTTGGTATCATTTGATTATCTTCGTTTGACCACAATCTCACCAAACCAAATATTTTTAACACAAGCACTATTTAAACAAAAATGTACTGAAACTAATATTTAAATTTCTATGCTTTAGTCCAACAGATGGACCAAAATCAAAGTCAAAGTTGCTGGATTGCGACAATTGAGACAGCCTCCTCAATCGAAATGTTTTGTTAGTTTTGTCAGTCTCATAGATTATAAATGAAAATATTTTCTTTTTTCGTGGGGTATAAGAATGTCATGTCCACACTATCCTAGCTAATTCACAGAGCAATAAGTCAAGGGTAGAGTTATATGGACTGGTCTATTATCCACAGATCAGAAGTTTACTATTAAAGATAACTAGCTTTTAAGCACGGCTTTACTTGCTTTTTAATGTACCGCAGTAGCCGCTTTATTCACACCTTGACGCCAAGCACAAGCTTCAAATGGATTTAATATTAATCATCATTATCATCATCACCATGCCAGTAATAGGACGTCCACTGCTGAATACTAATATTCAAAATTCCAAAGTAACTCGGTGTCTGCCTGTTGTTTACGTTTTCATGACTAAACGACTGGACCGATTTAAATGAAATTTGGCGAACAGATAGATTATAGTTGTAATTGGGACACAAACTACTTTTTTACCTGCGCAGAAGGAGGGTAATGTTTTATTGACATACCACGCTGAAGCCGAGGGCGGCAGCTAGCACTTTCAATTATTATTATTTTTTATCAATTTTAATGTTAAATTGTCATTTTATTTTATTCGAATTTAATTAGAATATATATTTATAAATGAATTTATTAAATTATGGCTCTAACTAGTATTATTAGTATTTATTGTATTGTTTACTAATGTGGTTAAGCACCTGTAATTAAATTAAAAAATGGAGAGATAGTATAGTAACATTGTACACGCGGCTACACATCAAGCTATACATCTCATCACTCTCATGAACGAAGCGTACAAAATGAGTGGTGTCCTGTAGATGCTCTGTCATTTGTCCACTCTGTTATCTTTATATCATATGAGTTTAGTTAATTTTATTGTAACTACCTATTTATTAGTTTATCTATCATTTTTCAACTAGTGTTTATTGATGTGTAATATTTGAAAGTACGTTTATTGAAAATACTCTATATATATTTGATGTTGTCGTTCGTATTCTCAATATATCTTATTCTTATTTTTTATCATACAATTTTTCCTGCTACATTATGTCATGCACTACCTACAAAAATATTTTTTTAACACTACGCAAAGGTTAGCTGGAAGAGAATGCTTGCTAGCATTAAGTTCGCCTATGTACAGATTTATGTATTTTGTGCAATAAAGAATTTTCAATAAATCAATCAATATACAAAAACTTTGTCTAGTATAAGTTGACCTCGCATTGTGGAGGCTTTTCGTAGAATGAGAGGTCAGCTTATACTGGAAATTTATAGCTTGATGTGTAGCCGTGTGTACACTCGAAAGAGTAATTTGTGTCTGGAAACTTTGGTATTTTACGAGTTTTTTGTTAACTTGCAATTTACGTATGTTTGTCCGGGTGTAATCTTGCAACTGAATTTTAAACCCGTTCCCCTCAACAGATTGAGCTGAAATTTGGAATACCTATGTAACTTCGGTGACAATGCAATAATATGTTACCATCGAGGTGATCTCATGATGAAGACGGATGCTAGACAACGGAACTTCTGAATGGATTATAGTAGGCTACTAGTTTTTGGGCTCATTTGAAGCTGCTTTTATGGATTTTTTTGCAGTTCCGATTATGAATTTTACAAAAGCTTGTTTTGAATAAGTAATTTTTTAACAAAAAACTTATCTCTATAGAAATAAGATCTGTATTACCACATTAACAATGAATAAAATGGTTTCAATGGTTTCAGTACACACATCTGTCTACACATCGTGATTACATATGTTTTTAATCATTAAAATAACACACATTTAAAAAAAAAGTGACAGGTGTCCGACAGAAGTGAAAACTTGAACAATTAAATGTGTGTTTGGGTATTCAAAATTTAAAAGCAGACTACACGACAGATACTTATATACAGATGTTTCGGTAACGGCAACGGTATCAGTGTCGCGAGTTCAATGGTTTTTTCCCCACCTCAAAAAAGCGGCCAAGTGCGAGTCAGATTCGCCCATGAAGGGTTCCGTAGCAGCAAGTAACATAATATAAAAGTTCTTGTAGTTCGTTGTAACTTTTTTATATTTGAGTTAATTGAATGAAAGGTAAATTGGGGTTTACGATTTATGACGTATTAAAAAACAAACTACTTACTAGATCTCGTTCAAACCAATTTTCGGTAGAAGTTTGCATGGTAATGTACATCATATATTTTTTTTAGTTTTATCATTCTTTTATTTTAGAAGTTACAGGGGGGGAGGGCACATTTTACCACTTTGGAAGTGTCTCTCGCGCAAACTATTTGGTTTAGAAAAAAAATATATTACAAACCCCAATACCATTTTTGAAGACCTATCTATAGATACCCCACACGTATGAGTTTGAAGAAAAAAAGTTTTGAGTTTCAGTTCTAAGTATGGGGAACCCCTAAACTATATTGTTTTTTTCTCTATTTTTGTGTGAAAATCTTAATGCGGTTCACAGAATACTTACCGGACGGACGGACAGACACAGACAGACATGACGAATCCATAAGGGTTCCGATTTTTGCCATTTGGCTACGGAACCCTAAAAATGTCCAACGCGCCTAAAGAAGTTTTCCATTCAGAAATATTTCTTTATTAAGCAATGATCCTCTCCATCCAAAGGTTGTCTGGAAGAGATCGCTTTATTAAGCGATAAGTCTGCCGATTATGCTTACTTTTATTTGTTTTTTTATTTGTTTTTAACTGTTGTGTCTAGCTGGTAAGGTATAATAACGAATTTTCAGTCATTAATTCATTCTTCAAGGCAACATATGAATAGAGAGAATCATGTTTGTCATTGTGCAAGGGCTCATTCGGGGAAGTACTACCCATTTCTGGCAAGCAGCATTGCTGTGTTTCGGTTTGAAGGGTATGGTTGCCGGTAAAATTACAGACACATTAGGCTTTACACTTGTATGCCTCAAGTAGATGGACGCATGGCAGTGCATCGTAGGGCACGTTGCTAAGGGGCGTGACCTACGAGGCAATACTTTGTTATAGGCAATGGTTACCACTTAACATCAGATGGGCTATAAGCTTGTTTCATCTACAACTAGCATAAAAAAATATTTAATATTGAGAGAACATTTTAAAAAGGCTTAGGCTCGTGCTTAGCCACGATCTTGCTTGCCTGATCTGAGCGATAATACAGTTTATGAAGGAACACGCTTGCCTAAAGAAATCTGATGTAAATTGTTGCTATCAGTTTCTATTTGAAACAGACGCTTCCAACCACAACAATACTTTGTAAATTAGTTGGGTTTTCTGTCAAGAACAACCGACTGATTGAAACTGATCGTAATAAAGTTAAATAACCCAATGGTTATTCACTCGCGATCCCCAGGTTGTAGTTACCTTTGTGCCCCAACGGCCGTCAGTTCTTTGAATTACATTAGAGCGCCAAACTTAAAGTAGCATTTAGTCGGTTCGTCACTGCAAGTTAATTTGGCTAGTAAGTACTGGCTCCAGTGACTTGAACCAGTAACTTGTACGAGTAGCTTGTAGAAGTTTCGAGACGCACAAACAGCAACCAACTTATCCAAGTTTAATTAATTACTGGGTAGGTCTAGTGTGGGGCAAAGAAATTGTACATGTTTTGAAATAATATGAATGAATGAATGAAAATTATTGTTATTGTACACCACAAAGGAAATAAACATAAATATAAAAATTCAAAAAGCGATGAGCGGTTTAATCGATTAGAAGCGATTTCTTCCAGAAAACCTTTGGTTAGAGAGGATTTTTGTAACATTACAATAATGGAGGGGGGTGTACATTAATAAAACAAAAACTAAACATTTATTATCGATCGAGCGAAGCGACATTATTATTAGGTAAAATGGGACGTCATATGAAAGATATTTATTTGTACATATACATTCCATTTTTATTTTTACTAAAGTTTTTAGTTTTTGAGTTATTAGCCATAATAAAAACTGAACTTTAACAAAATTCACAGGGTACACCATTGACCCGATAGTACTGAAATTGGTATATGTGTAGCTTTAGTAACACAAATTTAGGCAAGTCTGATATCCAGAATAACTGCAATTTGTACCCCAAAAACGGATAACCACATTACATGAACTTCCGTTACCTGTAATTTGAATGAAACTGTAGGTCAAGTAATTTGGTTTTATTTCGTGGCACTATTTTAATAGTCAAAGATTACGCGAGATCTCAGTTCCGGGCAAATTACTAGTAATAATATAATTATTACAACAATCTAACGCTTCAAAGTTACCTGGAATATTTACACTGAAATCTCAGATATCTTGCTTGTAATCTTTTATGTTATACATGAGTTGTTTGTAATTTAGCTCTGTGCGGTATCATCAAAGCACAAAGTCTGATCAACTGACATCTGACAGTCTGTGATCTCCAATACAATACCCTAACTGCGATACATAAACTGTTTGTTGTTCAGGAGTTCCGTCCTTCAAAGTCTTATCAAAGTTAAAAAATGTATCTGCAAAGTCCATGATCGGTTGAAAAGGGTCATCATTATTATCAGCCATAGGACGTCCAATGCCTTCCCCATAATTTCCAGAACGACCGATCTTGTGCGGCCTGCACCCTATTTCTGAGTTGACACTCATTTAATTATATTATTGGCCAGATGGCCGATGGGGCCGGAAGGTTCTCGAGTGGAGGCCACGGACTGGCAAGCGCAGCGTAGGACGTCCACCTACAAGATGGGCAGACGACTTGGTAAGAACCGCAGGTCGGCGTTGGATGCAGGCCGCTTCCAACCGCAGTTCCTAGAGATCAATGAGGGAGGCCTTTGTCCAGCAGTGGACGTCCTACGGCTGATATGATGATGATGAATTATATAATTATTGTAAGCCTGTTGTATCCCACTACAGGGCAAAGGCCTCCCTTCTCTCTTTCCACTCATCTCTGTTGTTCGCAAGTGAGGGCCAATCCTTGAGGCAGGAGTTATACTCATCCCGTCACCTTCGCCTGGGCCTTCCACGCGGGCGTCGTCCGTTGTTTGGGACCCATTATGTGGTGGTCTTCGCCCACATTATGTCTGATATACGGCACACGTCTTATAGTCATATAATCTATGAAAAGTTTAAATTGATATTATAACACCGGAAGTTTCACCCGGGGAAGAACTACCACCATATATATTCCTGCTGCCAAGCAGCATTGCTGTGTTTCGGTTTGAAGGGTATGTTGCCGGTAATATTATAAGCACATCAGGCTTTACACCTGTATGCTTCAAGTTAATGGATGTATCACAATCCTCCTTTAGCATTAAGTTCGCCTGTGTACAGATTATTTTTATTTTGTCCAATAAAGAGTTTTCATTCATTCATTCATTCTTTTACTCAATATAAAAGGTTCTTTGCGGCAAATAATAGTTTGACAATCTAAATCGTAATTTAGCAGCCAATTATTTTGCACTGTAGTGTAACTCGCAAGTAATTTCGACGTAAACCAACAGCCATTGTCTTCACATAGGCCCTTTAATTGTTTTTACTTGCGGGCTCAATCTTACCCGTGTGGGGTCATCCGCACCCCATGTGAGGTCGATCCAACCCATGCCGGGTCTCGACCACATGTAGGTCAGTTAACAGTAAAGCTGGGCATACACGGGGTCTCCACAAGATTCCACGTCAATACTCCAAAAGACGCGAAAGCCGTCCGTGTGCCAAAGCTCAAGTGTATTGCGTAGAGTCATCAGAATATCAATTAGATATCCAATCATTTCAAAAAATAAAATCTAAAATAATTTAAGAAACTTGGAGACTTTGTAGTAGAGTCAGTGGACTTAAACTGTGTTCTCGATTTTAAACTTGCACTCTGCTGGCCTCCACGCGACGTGGAGTGATGGAAATAGAGTCTGCGTGTATGGCCAGCTTTAGTGTGAGTAATGGAGATAACATGAACTAAGTTTAATGATTAAATGATGGTGTAATGAGGATTTAGAAGTTTGGAGTTACCTACATGACTTTAAGGTTTACCAATTACAAATTACCTAAAGAGAAGTTTGTATTTGTCGACCTCCGTGGCGCAGTGGACAAAAAGCTGGTTGATACGTAGGAGGTTGCGGTTTCAATGCTGCGGAACAAATTTTTGCATGATCTACGGATATTGAAATTTAGGTGTTATGCTATTAAAATTTTAAAGTATGTATTTACATAAAATAAAAATATACATATACGTTTCTATCAGAGTTATCTCACACACACTCACAATCACACACACATACAAACACACCCACTCACATACATACACACACACGTACATGCACATTCTACCCATATACACCCACCGTATGTGCTCGCTACTGTTGGATAACCTATTCCATGTAAAAATCTGTAACCTAAATTAATAAATTGTATGGCTATTGAAGAGAGGGGTCTACTGACACAAGTATAATATACTTAAAAGAAGATCCCAACAACTTTGTTAAAGTTCTATATTTTACAGAAACAAAAACTTTTTAATTTGATTTTCATTATCTAGTTCTTATCGAACAAGATAGTGCTGTGTTAAATATCCAGCATTATTTATTTATAACCCGCTCGATGGTAGAAAACATGGTATGGCCTCATATGAAGGCTCGCGGTCGCTCAACGTGCTATGGAGAGGGCTATGCTTGGTGTTTCTCTACGAGATCCAAACAGATATGAGGCACAAAAAATAAGCAAACTGAAGTGGCAATGGGCATAACTCAAGAACTGACGGCCGTTGGGGCGGAAAGGTTCTAGAAGGGAGACAACTCACTGGAAAGCGCGGCGTAGGACGGCTCCCAAAACATAGAAAGACGACCTGTCAAAGGTTGCTGGGTGCCGTTGGGTACAGGCCGCGTATAATCGGTTGCTCTGGAAATCTATGAGGGAGGCTTATGTTCAGCAGTTGATGAGTTCAGTTCCACCTGCACACGAAATGACTTGTACCAGACAACAGAGAGGGTTGTGGCAGTTGCTCTCTATTGAGCTAATTAAATTTAGAAGTCAAACAGTCATTGACACGAAAGAAGAAGAAGTAGTGGATGTCCTGTGGGCGACATGATGATGATGTGGGCGCAACTTCTAAGTCAGTTAAAAATCGTGAGTATAGTATTTGGTGCTACAAGTAACACTTATTGTGCTATTTCTGTCACGTTTCTCAACTATAAATACTTTTCCGTCCTTTTAACGAGATTTTCAATTAATAGAGCTACTTAGCTCTAACGTGTTAAATTTTCTAATGAAATTTAAGGAAAAACCTTATAAATATGAGAAATAAGGTACAATTTCATTTGGACGATGATTAGAAGATTTTTTTGACGTTTACGTCTTTTCTAGATTTTTGTAGATCTTTTTATGTTGCATGTAGTTTTCAATTATCGGCTAATAAGTAAGTTTCTAGTATGTTTGAACATGTTTAGGTTGTAAATTGGGGTCAGTAAACTTTGGTTTAGGAATTACGAAGGGAGAAACTAAGCATGAGGTTGCTGGTTCGATTCCCGCCGCTGAACAAATGTTTGCAAAATCTACAGATATCCTGGTCTGGGTATATATCTATATATATTATAAGTAAATATAAAGCTACCAACCTATGCATTTAAAACAAATACACACATTTTAATAGTTATCTGGTTTCCATAGAAAACAAAAGCTTTCTTATGTTTAAAAAAAATAGTTATGATAACATATGTTAAATTTATTCTTAGATTATTCTTAGCTTGCATTGAGGATAGATAGCACTGAGTGAAATGTCCAGCATTAGGATGTTCATCATGGGAATTAATATAGTCGTAAGCTATATTATTAACAAGCTTCCGCCGTGGCTTTTCGCGTGTGGTTTGTCAATAAAAAGCACCTTTATGTTTTAACCCAGGTCTATATACCAAATTTCATGGAAATCAGATCAGCCGTTACGACGCTATTGAGTAACAAACAAACACCCAAACTTTCGCATTTATGATAATAGTGTGAAATGTGATTATTATTACGCAATGCATGGGCCCTTACTATAAAATGTTATATTAATTGGACATTTCACACAGCACTATCTAGCCCCAAATTAATCAAAGCTTAGCTTGGCTTCGGAGCCAGTTAACTGAAACAATACTTACTTTTTAGGGTTCCGTACCTCAAAAGGTAAAAAAGAAACCCTTATAAGATCATTCTCTTGTCCGTCTGTCCGTGTGTCAAAATTGAAGGGTATCCCCATACATACATATTTGATGCTAATTAAGATAGTCCTCTGATTTGTATGGGCGCTCATACAATTTAGAAGACTAGCTTAATCGGCACCAACCTCAAATAAGGTAAATAAATAAAATTGTGCTATTGAATAAAATAAATATATAATTATGTTGGGCTCCCATGCAACAGACATGATTTTTTGCCGTTTTTATAGATAATGGTACGGAACCCTTCGTGCGCTAGTGCGAATCGCACTTAGCCGGTTTTATTTTTTATAAATGATAATAATACTGAATACTTGAAACAACAAGACCCAGAACAAATGTCTGGTACACATTTGTTCTGCGTTGGGAATCGAATCCCGCTATCTCCTGCGTCTCAGACGGCTACCCGCCCACTGCGCCACGGAGGTCATCATTCCTAGCTAATCTTCATTCAAGTTATTAATCTCCATATAATGGTCCATTCTAAGAGATAGGTAAAAGACCCTATATCCTGTTCATAAGATTAGTAAGAACTTTCATCAAGAGATCCAATTTCACCCATTGAACGTCCATCATTAAACTTTATCAAAATAGATGCAGTAGATAATGCGATGTCACAATAAAAACAAGACTAGTACGTCCGGTCCGATGGATTGGTACTTGCTGGGACCGGGTTATGCAGTAGGTGACGAGTTATTAATTTAATTCAAAATTGTTTATGATTTATAATCATTGCAAAAATTTCGAACCGCATGGGACACAACTGACAATTCGACAGAGTTATAATATTAGTATGGATTTGTGCAATCAACATCAGACTATTATTTTATATGCGAAAGTTTGGATGTTTGTTTGTTACTCAATCACGTCATAACAGCTAAACCGATTTCGATGAAATTTAGTATTAACGTAGATTATAATCTGGATTGACCTGGCTACTTTTTACCCCAAAAATCAGGTCCCCTGGTATAAAAGCTGTCGAGTCAAGTTTCAACAGCGAGCTTAGCTTTATTTCTAGGTTACATTTGAAATTAAATTATAATGACATGTTAATTATTTGACACAAAATTCATTTAATTACAATTAATATGGTATATATGTACTGATATTATTAATTATAACATACTGACACGCATAAATCTTTGACATTGGTTATTGACAAAGCCCCTGTACAGCTGCAACCACTTGACATGTACATTAGTATTTAAGTTTAAAATTATTAAGGCCTCTTTACAGCCGCTCCAATTAGCTGTATTAATAATTAATTTATTATTTTATTTTATATCATTTTGTATCTGACAAAGCCCAGAGCTGCCATTTAAATAATATGGTATCTGTACATACTTAATTACTAATAATTTATTTTATGAATAATAATTATCTTATAATTATGAATAAGTGACGTAACTAAGTGTCCAAATGAGTACCCATGGTTTGACAATAAATGAATATGAATAAACATACATATTTGGTAATGCAACGCGTACGAAATCGCGAGCTACAGCTAGTAAATACACTAAAACAAACTTATGGGGCTAAATTAATACTATACATTTTTTAAATGCTATCATACACAGGCCACAAACCGAATGAATGAATTAATAAAGGAATTAAAAATTATTTATTATACCTACTTACAAGCTAGATCAGTAAAATGAGAAACATGTAAATTTATAATAGATGGGCTTATCGCTAAAGAAAGCTATCTATTCCAAACAATATTTTGACGGAAAGGAAAGGCATATAATTAAATATTGCTGGACACTTCACTAAGCGCAATCAAGCCACAAACTAAGCTAGCTTGTACTATGGGAACCTAACACTGATTACTAATAAACTTTTTTTTGTAAATACATACTTATAATATATAGACAAAATATCCAGACCCGAAACAAACATCTGTAGATCATGCAAACATTTGTTCCGCGGAGGGAATCGAACCCGCTACTTCCTGTGTCTCTGCCGACTATTTGCCTACTGCGTCACGCAGCATATTTACCTCCATAATATTGAATGTATGCGAAGTTTGTTATTCTTGAGCTAACGTAAACGCTTGAGCACGTGTTGGTTAATGCCGTCCAGACCGGTTGCGATACAAAAAGCGAGCGCAGGTCGATAGCCGCAGGTGTGTGATGCGTGCGTCGCGCAGATGCAACCTACCTGTTACTTGTAGTTGTGGAAGTTGGATGTTTTTGGAAATAACTACTTCCTGTTTCTGTTAATCCTCTATACCGCAGATACGTCATATGATATTATCAATAGTAATATTGCATTATTTATTTTATAATTACATGTAAAATTTGAGGATTTATGTTAAATACTGTACAGCAAAATGTCGATTTTCTCGACAGAAAATAATTAAAATGTTATGTGATAAACGCGTAGTATTCTATAAATACTATAAAAAAGTTCGTAAAACTTTACATACTTATCGATATTTAGAGGCCGCAAATCATCTAAGTTTCGTGTTTTCATATTCAATAGGTTTGGTAAAAATCATTATTTTATGCAATTTTATTTTGTTTTCGCTCTCGCGACTCGAATTAGTTCTCGCACTGAGGTTATTTTCGCAGACAGTTAGATAAGATAAATATAGACGACTCGTCAAGAAATTTTTTATTTTAAAACTTCCTGCTTGATAACTGTATTGAATCTAAAATCGAGAGCCGGGTAAGGCATTTCCAGTTATTTAAATAACTTTTTTCATAAGAAATAAAATAAAAAAATGGCACTCCGAGAGTGCTGAAAGAAATGAAAACTTGAATAAAAGTAGACTACACTACAGATACAGAGGTGCTTCTCATATACAGAGGTGCCAGTGTCAGTGACAGGTGTCAACAGTCAGTGTAGTCAGTGACAGGTATTGGTAACAGTGTCGCGAGTTTAATGGTTTTATCCCATCTCAAAAATGCTCAACGCGCCTTAAGAAGTTTTCACTTCAATGAGTTTTAAATCGTTGATTAAGGCTGTTATAATTTGATGTATCTACCTAGATAAAAACTGCTAACAAGCTTGTTAGTTTAATTAATTAATGGGCATGATTTTCTACCTTGTATTCACAACCTAACATCCTATCAGACCCGAAAACCCTATTTCCAATTACGAAACACAAGCCAAAATACCTTCCAACAAAACGCGCACCTCAAGCAAACTCATCAAAGTTACAAGTTTCAAGACGTCATATTCCGGTAATTTTTCAAACCGCCTTGTTTCCCGACTTGCCTGCGGCGGGACACGACAACCCCGGAAGACTTACCACAGAACAATCATAGTTTTCCAATTGAGAACTCTCATTCCAAATTTGAAATTCGGCTGAATTTAACTTTCGTCAAAAAACAAGGTCCTCATTTAAATTTTACATTTTTGATTTAACAAGTCCCGACTAGCGAAATAGACGACCACAGCGCTGTCTGGAGATGCACCATAAAAATATGGCTTTATATACCTAAATCTCAAAGATACAATATCAAAATTTCTCTAAAACATCTCACTTCGTCAGATAAACAAACACAAATGTTTGTTTTTTTATTTCAAGTTCCTCGGAAAATAATGTTGACACGGCAAATGTCATTGACAATACACTTTCCTTTGTCAGAGCATGACAGAGCAACGCCATCTGTTAGCAGTTATAAAAACCAGGCCGTGAAAACCCCTCATTCATCTTTACTATATATTGAATAGGCTCCGAAACTACGGGACCGATTTAAAAAAATCTTTCACTGTTGGGAAGCTACACTATCCCCGGGTGGCATATACTACTTTTTACCCAACTGCGCAGAAGGAGGGTTTTTATTGAAAAACTACGAGTGCGAAGCTGCGGATTTGTCAGCTATTTGTTTATAAATTTAGTAGTTTCCGCCAGCGGCTTCGCACGCGTTGTTTGTCAACAAAAGGTAGCATTTGTGTAAATCCAGGTTACAATCTATGTACATACCAAATTTCATCGAAATCTGTTCCGCAGTTACGATGTGCAAACAAGCATCTAAACTTTCGCATTTATAATATTAGTGTGATTTTGTCCAACTGCAGTAGGTACTGAACTTGGTGATGGATAATTTGACTTTTAGTGGAAATAATATTAGGTCCATTTTACAGGTGTAAAATACTTAATTTAAACGCCATATTTTTAAAAACAATGTTTATATACAAAAAAAGTAGTTATTATTTGAGTTAACTAGTTCCCATAATACAAGCTCTGCTTAGTTTGCGTCTAAATACCTCTGCATGAAATATCCAGCATTATTTAATTCATTCGATTCCATTATTAATCTTATATAAGGTACCTAAAGCACATTTTCCAATAAAAGCTGTCCTAAGTGACGTTCTTAAGTCCATTGAAGTATTGATAAGATTATTTGGATTCCGTAGCTCGTAAAATTTCGAAGTCAGAAATTAATAAGTTCTTGATTGGGAATTTATGTCATTTCCGCTTTCGAGAGTTTAAGTATTAGGCTGTATTATTTGAATTTAAACGAAGTTAAAAACTAAATAAATAAACAATATGTGGTCTTAACGCTTAATGCTCTTTCTTCCAGACAACCTTAGATTGATAGAACTTTATGCATGAATGGACTATGGTACATTCTCGTTGTCCGACTAAGGCGGGCTATGTTAATTCTGGTAGAGATCGCTACTTAGCGATTTTAATAAATAATGATTTCGTCTGCTGACAGTAATTGAGTTCATCAAGATAAAATCAAATCGGGGTCATCCAGGACGGGGGCCTCAGGGATCGGGGTACTCAAGGAATAACCCGATAAGACCACCAATGGGTAAACCAACCCGACAATGGGTATTTTTTATTTCACTGATGATGATGACACTTTAGAATATTATGCTTTGTAACATTCTTTGTTCGTCTATATGTCTTTAAACCAAATATATAATACAAGTTACATTCAGCTACCAAACTCAAAATCTTTTTATTTATTAAAATCACAAGGATCACTTTGTAACGTCAATTTTACTGCCTGTTCCTTCGCGACCAAGCCAGGAAAGAAGGACAAGAAACAAGGCTGGTTGTTTTTTAATGATCCGTTTAGAATATATATAATATATACAATAAAGAAAATAAATTACGTCTAAATTGTAACATTTATGAACGAGGTGGAGCAATTTCAATCCCAAGCTTCTCTATCATCTACATAATCCGATATGTTATAGTAGGCTTTTTTTATAAAGATTTTGTCTAATTACGTTTTTAAATTGTCAATTTTTACAAATAACTTGGGAGTTTGTTATAAAAACACCTTGCTTTTTATACGATTTACTAACTTATGGAGTCTACAAGGGGCAACAGCGAGTTTATCTTTATTTCTAGCATTAAAGTTATGATTATCGCTATTTTACTTATCCAAATTAATATTTTTGTGAACATACATCAGATTTTCATATATGTATTGATAATGGAATATCATAATATTTATTTTTTTATACTTATGGCGAACCAGTCATAAAAATGATAGAGATCGAGGACTAGGCCAGCCTCCTCACAAAACAATTCAAACCTGTTTTCCAGCCTTTCAAACCAGCTTTTCAACAATAGGTATATTGTATTTTATAGGTTACTAGCTGACCCGCTGAACTTCATACCGCCTTGACATGCATAAGACGAGGGCTGGCAATGTACGTCTCCCCGGTAGAATTGCCAATCGGCCATTATTAGCTGCATCTATTTATGAGAAAATCAATTTTCTTCATAATTCAATTTTGCATGAATTTTTCCGATATTTGAATAGTTATTCTGCAATTCGGGGCGAAGACAAATCAAATATCATCAAAATCGGTCCAGCCGTTCTTGAGTTATAAATTGCGTAACTAACCCGACTTTGTTTTATATGTTTAAAGAATAATAACAGGTATTTATGTTTGATAAAGGTACACACGGCTACACATCAAGCTATACTTTTCCAGTATAAGCTGACCTCGCATTGTGTAGGCTTTTCGTAGAATGAGAGGTCAGCTTATAAGTACTGGAAATGTATAGCTTGATGTGTAGCCGTGTGTGTGTACTCGTACAACCCCGTCTTTTGATTTTACTGTCCATATCAATTCGTTTATCCTGGCCATCCAACGGTTGACTGGAAGAGATTGCTTTTAGCGATAAGACTTCACATTGTACTATTATTTATTGTTATTTTCTATATTACTGAACTTTTATTTGGTGTGTTATAAAGAGTAGATTTAACTATCTCTTCTTGTAACATACGATTCGAAAGTAATTTTCATCATGCATGCATAACCTATAACCGCAGGTACCCACCCACCCTTAGGATGTGGTCTATGGTACTGTGCTTGGCTCCTCATCTTGTAATTTGACCAAAGCGTGTAGTATTACGGTATTTATTTACATTAAAATTTTAAATAGAAAGCGCAGCGTAGGACGTTCTCTCACTATCGATGGAAAGAGGGCCTATTAAAGGTGTCTGGGAGCCTTTGGGTCCTGCACCACCATTTTCATCAGCATGTTAGCCAATGAACTTCCTCTTTGTGCTGCAGAAGAGGGTTTTTCGTGCTATTTATAATATAGGCCCCAGAGAATCATTATGCCATATGTTTAAAGAAATACAACTATGAAAATCTGATGTATGTACACAAAAATAGTTAGTTTAGGAAAAATAGCGATAATCATAATTTTAATACTGGAAATAAAGATAAACTCGCTGTTGCCACTTGTAGACTCCATAAAGTTAGTAAATCGTTTAAAGGGCAAGGTGTACGCTTTTATAACAAACTCCCAAATGATGTACAAAAATTTTGACAATTAAATATATTTAAAAACGTAATTAAGCAAAATCTTTATAAAAACCCTATTATAAAATATTGATTTATTTAGATGATAACGAACCTTGGGATTGAAATTCCTCCAACTCGTTCAAAAATGTTACAATTTATAGGTAATTTATTTGCTTTATTGTTATGTATTCTAAAAGGATTATTACAAAAAACAACCAGCTTTGTTTCTTGCCTTTCTTTTCTGGCTTCGTCGCGAAGGACCAGGGAGTAAAATAGACGTTTCAAAGTGATCCTTGTGATTTAATTAATAAAAATATTTTGTTTTTTTTTACTTCTGAACATAGGTCTTCCCCATAGATTTCCAGACATACTCCGCACTCAACGGCTCCCAGCAGTCTTAGTATCTAGTTGGGACGTTAGTAAGCTGGGCTTATTAGTGCCTGTCATTATTTTGTCTTTGGACAACATAAAGTATTTAATTCGAGTAAATCTGGCTAAACAGCTAATCTAAGCTAAGCCCTTGTAAATCCGGAGACAATTCATACATTTATTGCAATAACAAGGGTTATAACTATTTAACATCATGTTCGCAGATCGGTTTATAGCCAAAATTAATACGACCCAACAGCCATTTAATGTGTATGGCATTATAACTAAAGCAACAAACGTGGTGTCGGACACGACAAAGGGTCGGCAACAGATACAACTATTTTCACATAGTAAATTTGATATTTCGCGACCGATTACTCGCCACACTGCAGTCGATAATTTTACAAAATTAGATGGCACTACGCACGGGAAATTAGCATCTCTTACATTGAAAATGTAAGCGTCATTCTAATGGGGGGCAAAATGTATTACACCGCAGAAAAAGCTTCCCCCAGATCATGTATGTGGTAAGTATGGAATTTAATCAGCATACCGCTGCAGTCAAAATCTCTGTAAATGCGGAAAACGGGCGACTTCGGGATCCCATTCACTCCATTTGTAACACTTTCTGTTGTCCCTTGTGATCTATCACCTGTACAAGGTATTTTCTCAGGTGTACCCCAATCCTATAAAAGTGGCAAAACACTAGTTATTCTAATATATTATAGGGTCACCCATTAACAGAGAAGATCTTAAATTTTAGTATTCAGTTATATTTTTATTTAGATATTGACGCACTCTCTTAATAAATAATTTGGCCATAAATGTACACCCCAACCATTATCTTTGTTAAAGCAAAATTCTCTCCATCCAAAGGTTGTCTGGAAGAGATTGCTTCTAAGTGATAAGACCGCCCATTATACTATTTGCTTTGTGCTTTCTATTTTGTTTATATTTTTTGTGTATATTGTGTACAATAAAGAGTTTTCAATCATTCATTCATCTTAAAAAGTCTTGCTTATTAGCGACAAAAAGTCGCGTCTTCAACAATTATTTAGCGACTATCATAACAGTTTCGGTCGGCCAATACGCGGTACTTATCGAGCTACCCCGGGAGCATTGGCTAGCCGGTTTTAACTGCATTATACCGGATAATGTAAATTACATCCGGCTACAACCGGTTTGTTCCGGATAATTGGACAATACAGGTGTTCTGGATGTTGATTAATGGTTCTGTGTCGATTATTATTAGGTTGGCAGGTTGACCTTTTGTTAGTGTTTATTTGTACCTTATTAACCGACCACCGAAAATTGCTTCTGTATCTTGCGTGTAGGTATTTTTAATTGACAAGTAACTTATACAAACACAAATACAATAAACAGAATTAATTAACAATAACAAATTAAAAAGGTACATACGCGATACATACCCGTTTAAATCAGTAATTATGTCCAATGATCGCAAAAGTTTGAAAAATATTGAGTAACTTTACAGTCCAATTCAGCAGGGCAAGTAGCCAGTGTCTTGGGAAAACTTGCGCCTGATAGTGTTTTGGAGCAGTTGAGGTATCTATAGATCGTTTGCACGGTCTTTAGATGATTGTTGTAAATAATTGTTTAATCTCACCTGTTAGTAAATGTAATATAGATACTTTTTAACAAAAATATAACCGACTTCAGAAATCAAAAAAATGAAAACCAGTTATTTTTACTGACGATTTTGATAAAATTTCTAATGAACTAATCTGAAAATAATTCCTTTCATATATAAAAATAATTTTCCAATCAATTGTTATATCAATTTTCAGGAGGAGCGAAACATATGTTTGCATTATCTACAAATATTTGTTCCGGGTCTGGATATACTTCTATTTAATATAAGTATGTATATACAAAAAAAGTATAAAGTATTCAATCAGTTATCTGTTTCCCATAGTACAATCTCTGCTTAGTTTGGGGCTAGATAGCGCTGTGTGAAGTGTCCAGCAATAGAATACTTATATTGTTATATTTATTATCAATATTATGTACTACACAGAACCATAAACAAAATGGCGGTTTCTCACACACAACTATTCCCACAAAATTATGATATACCTGAGAAAAAGACATGGCATAATTAACGAATTTACGACCAAGTCTCAAAGCCATTTAATGGGGCATTAATGAATGGGCCATTCGTTTGGGCCATTTGCTTGGCCCTCGTAGGCGCGAAATAGGCCGTAAGTCATTGTAAGTTAGGCGCTTGGCCTATTTGAGGTTGAATGAGCGGAAAGTAATGAATGAATGCACAAATCAGAACATTTATTTGCTCGAACACCTATAGGAAGTATACCTCAATTCTAGTTAATTTAACATCATAAAATAAATACATTTAATTGTAAATTTAAATAATAAGATAATAACGAGAATGGATAAGATAATGAATGAGTTTAATAGAGGAAGTTTGAAAGTAGCGCCAGTGAGACAAAGGTTGAGGAGTAAGAGGCTAGCGTGGTATTGGCATGTCTTGCGGAGGGAAGAAAATCATGTCACTAAAAGAGTATGAGATATGAATGTGGATGGATACAGATGGTACGTCGGTACAGATGGCATTCACATCCTTATGATTCAACTCCTTTCCTCTGAGCTTGTTCCTATAATCACTCACATTATTAATTATTCTCTCGAAACGAGCTCATATCCTGCGGTCTGGAAAAAGGCTTTTGTTATCCCTCTACCAAAGACATCTAATCCCACCCTGGTATCTCAGTTTAGACCCATCTCCATTTTACCAATTCTATCTAAAATTTTAGAACACGTTGTGCATAAGCAACTTTCCCACTTCCTTGCCCTTAATTGCCTGCTGAGTCCTTACCAATCCGGGTTCCGTCCAGGTCACAGCACGGTTAGTGCTCTAACTAAAGTGTCCGATGACATTCGCTGGGGCATGGATAACCAATACCTTACAGTCCTCGTATTGTTAGACTTTAGCAGTGCTTTTAATTCGGTTGATCACGACATTCTCCTATCCATCCTCTCCTCCTTCAATATTTCTCTCTCAGTAACTTCTTGGTTTGCCTCCTATCTTTCGGGTCGCACGCAGTGTGTACGTTCGGACGAGTCTTGTTCTGACTGGTGTGACATCACCGCTGGCGTACCTCAAGGTGGTGTTCTGTCTCCTCTCCTTTTTTCGGTGTTTATTAACGCCATAACCCACGTTCTTACTTCGCACTACCATCTTTATGCTGACGACCTACAAATATATCACCAGTTCAAATTGGACGAGGTTTCAATGGGTATTGACCAAATCAACTCTGATCTCAACCATATCTACTCGTGGGCAAAGGCTTTTGGTCTCCTGGTCAACCCATCGAAGTCTCAGGTTGTACTTTTTGGGAGCCCTTATATGTTAAATCTTGTCGGTAAGTGTAATCCTCCTCCAGTTTTATACGCTGGAGCACCGATTAGCTACTCGGCCAATGCCAAGAACCTTGGCGTCTATTTTGACAATCATCTGTCTTGGGTGCGGCATGTTAATGAGATTAGTAAAAGGGTTAACTACTCTTTTCAATCTCTTAAGCGTCTCCAAAAGTTTTTACCCTTTGAAACTAAAATTACTCTTGCTCAAACACTCATGTTACCCCTTTTAGACTATGCCGATGTCTGTTTTCTTGACGCCACCGAGGAACTTCTAAATAAACTGGAACGTCTTCAGAATTTGTGTATCCGATTCATATTCGGGTTGCGCAAGTTTGATCACGTCTCCATGTTTAGATCCCAGCTAAAATGGCTTCCCATTCGTCGTCGACGTGATCTTCATGTTGTAACTTTTCTCTTCAACACTCTTTTCAATCCTTTAGCTCCTTCTTACCTCTGTGAGCGCTTCGATTTTCTTGTCCTACCGGAGATGACTTGTAGGTCATCTAAGTCCCTCCTTCTCAAAACCCCTCCTCATTCCTCCAGTCGCTATGGCGGTTCCTTCACTGTCCATGGAGTCAACCTGTGGAATTCTCTACCACACTCTATCCGCGCAAGTCCATCACTAAGCACTTTTAAGCTTAGAGTCAAAGAGCATTACCTGTCCTTGTAAGCTTTTAGGTTATTTCTTATGTATAAGTAGGTATATTATTTATATTTTGTATAATATATTATGTTTATCTCTAATGTAGGTATAGTATATAGGTATTATTATTATTTTTTAATATGGTTAAGTGTTGTATTTATTATAGTATATGCTATATATTAGTATTCTACTCCAATGTCATTCTCTGTGCACGTACCCACCTCTATAATCAAATATCTCTATCTTCAAAGGTTTGCTGGAAGAAAACTCTTATTAGGGTTAAGCTCGCCTTTGTACATGTCCATTTTGTAAGCTATTTTTATCTGTAAATCTATTTGTGTACAATAAAGAATAAATGAATGTGGATGGTTATAGAAGTAGAGGAAGGCCGAAGAGATGGATGGACTGTGTGAAGAATGATATGGGTAAGAAAGGAGATGACGGCTGATAGAGAGGTAGGGAAGAAAATTACATGTTGTGTACATGCCGACCCCACGTAATGCGGGAAAAGGGCAGGAGCCAGAAAAAAAAATATGCAGGGCATTTCACCCAGGCCTATCTAGCCAAAATGCTAAGCAAAGCCTGTATTATGGGAACCAGATAACAAATCGAATATTTTTTTAAAACATACTTTTACAACATAGTATCAGTGTATCATGCAAACATTAGTTCCGCGGCGGGAATCAAAAGAGCAACTTCCTGTGTCTCAGCCAGCTGTTCGCTCACTGTGCTACGTAGTGAGTCGTCATCACAGACAAAGGCTTCCCACTTATAACACTCCTTTTTTGAGTCAGGGGTTAAATTATAAGAGCATCACCACATAAATGTTAAAAATCCGTTGAACACCGTTTAATTTTTTTTTTAATTTATCATTTTAAGGTAAGGCCCTCTTGTTATTAATTCATTAATATGAAATTTACTCGTCATACATAATAACATTATTGTGATGAGTTTAATACTGCAATGTGCTATAGTATTTACTTATGTGTACATGTGTATAAAAACCACTACTTGCAGTCAACATGTGTATGCTGTTTATCATGGGCTGATGTGGATTAAAGCTAGAGGTACACTGGGCACAAGCCACAGAGCTTTTAGTAAAAACTAGGTACCTACTAAAATCTTCTAATACATAAAAATCTCCTGTCTCTGTCCGTTTTGTAGTCGCGCTCCTCCGAAACGGATCATCATCATCATCATATCAGCCGTAGGACGTCCACTGCTGGACAAAGGCCTCCCTCATCTCCAGGATCTCCAGGAACTGCGGTTGGAAGCGGCCTGCATCCAACGCCGACCTGCGGTTCTTACCAAGTCATCTTCCCATCCTGTAGGTGGACGTCCTACGCTCCGCTTTCCAGTCCGTGGCCTCCATTCGAGAACTTTGCCACTTCAATTGCCACTTCAACGTGCTAATCCATCGGGCTATGTCGGTGACTTGAGTTCTCCTACGTATCTCCTCATTTCTGATTCGATCCCGTAGAGAAACCCCGAGCATAGTCCTCCCCATAGCTTGTTGAGCGACTCTGAGCTTATTCATAAGGCCAATAGCCAAGGACCACGTCTCGGTTCCATATGTCATCACTGGTAACACACACTGATTAAAGACTTTCGTCTTAAGGCACTGAGGTATGTTGGACGAAAAAACGTTGCGAAGTTTCCCAAACGCTGCTCATCCGAGTTGGATTCGACAATTGACCTCTTTCTCGAAGTTGGGCCTACCTAATTGGATTGTTTGTCCTAGGTATACATACGCGTCCACAACTTCAAGAGCCGAGTTCTCAACCATAACTGGGGCAGGCACGACATGAACATTCGACATTATTTTCGTCTTGTCCATGTTCATTTTAAGCCCTACCCGTTGGGAGACTCGATTGAAGCCTTCGAGCATCGTGCTGAGCTCTTGCATCGACTTTGCCATGACCACAATATCGTCGGCAAACCGAAGGTGAGTGATGTATTCGCCGTTAATATTGATGCCCAGTCCTTTCCATTCCAGAAGCTTGAAGGCATCTTCCAAAGCGGTCGTAAACAGTTTCGGAGAGATGATATCTCCCTGTCTTACGCCTCTTTTTAAAAGAATCGCCTTCGAGCTCTGTTCTTGTACTCGGACTGACATAGTGGCGTTTTTATACAAACACTTCAACACTTCGATGTACCGATAGTCAAAACGGCATCGTTGGAGTTATCTAGCACTGCCCATGTTTCAATCGGATCGAAGGCTTTCTCATAGTCCACAAACGCGAGACATAGCGGCAAGTTATACTCTTCGGTCTTCAGTATGACTTGCCGCAGCGTACGTATGTGGTCTATGATACTGTAGTCTTTACCGAACCCGGCTTCGCTTTTGAGCCATGTTTATAAGCTGTTTTCAAGGGTCATCCGGAACCGTCTCGAACGCAGGTTTGATGACTTTCAGCCTCCCGTTGTTCGGGAGGCTGAAAGTCATCAAACCTGCGTTCGAGACGGTTCCGGATGACCCTTGAAAACCGCTTATAAACATGGCTCAAAAGCGAGATGGGTCTGTAATTCTAAAGCAAGGTGTTGTCACCTTTCTTGAAGAACAGAACCACCACGCCCCCGTTCCATGCTTTTGGCGTCGTACCTTCAAGCAAGGCGGAATTAAAGAGCTTCTGAAGGACTTTAAGTACCGGTGATCCACCCGTTTTCAGAAGCTCTGAAGTGATTCCGTCCTCACCCGGCGCCTTGTCGTTCTTAAGCTGCTTCAAGGCCATCCTGATCTCATACAGGCTGATGTCCGGAATATCTTCGGTATAATGTCGGGTCAGTTTGGCTCTTGGGGCGTTGGCCGCACTGCAAACAGGTTTAGTGACCGAATCGTAGAGCCGTCCATAGAACCTTTCGACTTCCCGCTTTACTTGACGTTATGCTGCCATCTTCCCTCTTCAGCTTCGTCATGCGGCTCCGAAACGGGTAGACCGATTTAATTTTTTTTTGTATATTTGGTAGGTATGATAAGAGGTCGTAAAGTATTCACCCTCCTACCCCCAACTTGTATTTTTGTATGAACAATATCCATAACTATATGTTGGTATGTTGTTATAACATCACTATGTTGGAATTGGGGAGGTCCCAATATATACGGCCAGAATAATGGGTGTGACATATTTTACTGTCCGACAAGTGCTTCGGAGGTTTAGGGAGACCGGACTTTGTTTTGTTTCCATTAGCTGTTTTTATGCGTTATTAAATACACTTGCATGTTGCTTTTTACTAAAAGTAGCTATATTGCGTGGTTTCGAAAATATTTCATGCTATTTGCCTTTTTTACATTGCTCGTCAGTGTGGATAGATGTACAGTGACGAAATGAAAAGGTTCGTCAATTTTCAAATTGATTCGTTCAACTTAGATTAGATTAGATTAGATTAGATAATTTCTTTATTGCACACCATTAAATACAAACATATAAAAGAAAATACAATTTCAAATCATAGGTACAATGGGCGGCCTTATCGCTAAAAGCGATCTCTTCCAGACAACCTTTGGATGGACAGGATCTATATGAACAAATAAGGACGGCGGCATAAGATCATCACTTTTTTTTTTAAATAAGCATATATTACAATTTATAAAAATATAGTTAATATAAAATAAAATGCTTAATTATATTAAATAATATAATCATAAAATTACATAAATATTAATATTAAGATACATAAAATACATATATATATATATATTTATATATATATATTGTCATACCTACATACATAAATTATAAAAATGTATAAATAAATAAATGGCCTAGTGAGCAATGGATGACAGAAAGTGTTGTCTGACCATGTTTTTAAAGATAGGGAGAGATTTTGCATGACGAATTGAGACAGGTAGGGCATTCCAGAATCTGGTAGCCTGCAGAGTAAAAGAGGTACTATAAAATACTGAGGTATGGTGGGGAGTTTTTAATTGAAGGGTTTCAGAGGAACGTAAGGATCGAGAGTTGGAAAGGTGAAGAAAGTCAAAGCGTTCTTTGAGGTAGGACGGAGTAGAAGGGATGAAAAGGATGCTGTAAAGGAGGGAAAGGATATGCGCATTCCGGCGAAGGCGGATGGGAAACCACTTAAGTCTGTGGCGATACTCAGAAATGTGGTCGAACTTGCGCAAGCCAAATATGAATCTAATAGAGAAATTCTGGAGACGCTCAAGCTTGTTGAGTTGGTCTTCAGTTAAATCAAGATAGCTGGCATCAGCGTAATCGAGAATGGGATGCAGCAATGTCTGTGCAAGTGCAATTTTGGTGGAAGTCGGAAGGAAGTTTCGCAGCCGTTTAAGAGAGGCAACTGCAGCAAAGGTCTTTCGGCTTACCGCTGCTAGTTGTGGTCCCCAAGATAACTGACGATCCATGAGTACCCCCAGATTCTTGACTACCTTGCTAACTTCTATTGATGTACCGTCAAATTTCAATTCAGGTAAATCAAGCCAATCGATTTTTGTAATCATCCGCAAGCTTCCTATAACAATCACTTGAGTTTTCGTTGGATTTACTTTCAGCCCGTATGATTTGCTCCACTGAAGAATACTCTGGAGATCACTATTTATGTCAGTAATTGCTTCACGTAACCATCCAACAGGGGCTTGGGTATAAATTTGCAAATCATCTGCATAAAGGTGGTAGGACGATGAGAGTTGTTCAGAGATGGAATTAATAAAGATGGCAAAAAGAAGAGGAGATAAAACGCCACCCTGAGGTACACCAGCACTCAATTGACACCAAGAGGAAAATGTGTCGTCAATACGGATACGTTGCCGACGTTCAAACAGGTAACTACGAAACCAGTCAATTACTGTTGGAGATATGTTAAGAGAGCGAAGAAAAGCTAACAGTATATCGAAATCCACATTGTTAAAGGCATTGCTGAAATCCAGCAGGGATAGGACAGTGACCAGCCCAGATTCCATACCATGCCTGATATCATCGGTAATTAAGATGAGTGCAGAAACAGTGCTATGGCCTGGCCGAAACCCGGACTGAAAGGGATTCAAGAGGTTATTTGTGTTAAGGAATGAGCTGAGTTGGTGATGTATAAGACGCTCTAAGACTTTGGATAGGAACGGGAGAATGGATATAGGACGGTACTCGGAAAAGGACGAAGGATTTTTTTTTTAGGAAGCGGGGTTATTTGAGCTTCCTTCCACGCACTTGGAAACGTTCCAGTTTCGTTGGAAGAATTAAGCAGATACGTAATTACGTGGACGATTTCATTGAGAATCGGAGTTATCATTCTTTTACTAATGCAGTCACTACCAACTGCATTAGATGTAATGGATGATATGCTCTTCTTAACATCACAATCAGTAAATTGGCGAAACAAAAAAGGTGAAGAGTCAGGAGTTGGTAATGAAGAAAGATAATTTAATGTTTGTGTCTTAGTAGATCCATCAAAATTAGATGAAGAGGAGAAATGTAGATTCAAAGAATCTACGTCCAAGTCCTTAGGAATAGTATCTTGGCGTGATTTTCCAACTCCTAGTGACCGCAAGAACTTCCATACTTTCGTAGGGTCATTATTTTCTACAGATTCATGGATATATCGGCGTTGAGCATCTCTTATCGCTAGTACGTTTTGATACTTTGTTACAGAATGTACTGAGTTGGAGAAAATAATGTTTAACTGTTCTTTAATAAAGTTCAAAATTATTCAGATCAAAGTTGTTTGTCTTGTCAAAAAGAATTAATTGCTTCTTGCATTACTGGTGCAAGTGAAAATCGACTCTAAGGTGATGAGCCTTTTCATTACGTCAGTGTACTATAGGTTGACTGTCTCGGTGTGTTATCAACTTAACCCCACTTGACACCAAACCAAAACAACAAAATGCTGTGTTTGCGTTCATCATCCCCATCTAATTAATTTCGCGCCATCGGGACGCAATTAACGACCCTCTGAATTATTATAGTGCTCGATTCGATATTGGAATAATTATAACTGTAAACCAGAAAGCCACAACTGTACTGTTCAAAATAAAATTCACTTATTAACCTGGCTTAGGATTTAGGGCTAATATTGTACAAATCAAATAATATTTATTTGTGACAACACTAATAGTACAAACAGGAGATATAATAAAAACGGCCAAGTGCGAGTCGGACTCGCGCACGAAGGGTTCCGTACCATTATCTATAAAAACGGCAAAAAAATCATGTCTGTTTTATGGGAGCCCCCCTTAAATATTTGTTTTATTTTAATTAAATTACTTATTTTGAAAGTGAATATATAACTAAATATTCTGTGAATATTTCAAGCGTCTACCTGTTTCCGTTATCAATATCGAATTAAACGATCATAAAAATCACGTTTGTTGTAGGGGAGCCCCCCTTAAATATGTATTTTATTCTGTTTTTAGTATTTGTTGTTATAGCGGCAATAGACATATGTACATCATTTCTGAAAATTTCAACTATCTAACTATCACGGTTCATGAGATACACGCTGATTACAGACGGACAGACAGACAGCGGAGTCTTAGTAGTAGGGTCCCGTTTTATCCTTTGGGTACGCAACCCTTCAAAGAACCAAATAACACTAGCATAAATAAATAATAAAAATTAAATAATAGTAAAAATATTGCCGTGTGTGTGTCTCGTACTGATTGCAATTAACACAAAAAGGTTCCAACTCAGCATGAGTCATTTACGATATTAAAGAGCAAGGTATTTAGAATTATCCTAGGCCTAGTATGAAGAGAAGATGTCACTCTGCAAGTGAGAAGAATTGGAAGGACTAACTTGCTGTTGACGCGAACGCAGAGGGCGCGTAGCCCGGTAAGTTTTGAAGCAACTAGCGCAAAGGCCATTGCCGATCGCAGAGAAACGCCAGGTACATCTGTACCATCTGTACCTTGTGTAAACGAATAAACGGACCTCGCCAGCGGGGTCGTATCTATATTGCTATAAAAATATTGCTTTTTAATACGCTTCATGAACAGTGTCCAAGCTAAATGTAATTGTCCAGTGCCTCTATCGGGCAGTTACCTATGGTTAATGTTAAGGTTTGGACCAGCAAGATTGGTCATAATCTTGGTTTTGGACATGTTCATCCTGAGACCCACCGGTTGAAGCTTGCTGAAGGTCTACGAGTATTCCCTGGAGATCTGCAACGTTCTCTGCTATGAGGATAATACCCATCTCACGCCAATCGAGAGTCTTTATTATATCTTCGAGAACGCTGGTAAACAATTTGGGTGAGATGGTATCTCCTTGCCGTACGCCTCGCTGGATAGACACTAGATAATGAGTTTATATAAGCTTATTATTATTGACTAGCTTCCGCCAGCGGCTTTGAGTACGTGGTTTGTCAATAAAAAGTAGCCTATATTTTAATCCAGGGCATAATCTATCTTTATATAAAATTTCATTGAAATCGGTTCAGTGGTATCGACGTGATTGAGTAACAAACAAACATCCAAATTGTCACATTTAATATAAGTGTGATGATTTTAGACCATTTAAAAAATATGAATAATCAATTAATAAAACAAGGAATAATATATAATGTTTTATAATTAATAAGTACTCACTATGGAATAAATTAATAATGATAAAAAAATGTATAATCATTTTAATATAGATGCAAAAACTATAGTTTCCTTTATTAAACAGACCAAACCAAATTTATAAGCATTTGTTATCCAAAACAATACCTTTATAAACAGGAAACTGTTATATTCCGTGTTAGTATGGTCCACTGATTTTCTGCCAAATTCTGTACAAATTTCAAATTAATTTCAGAAAGTTTCTAAACTTTAGTTTATTTTCATTTTACGGGATTGTTTAGTTTATGTTTTTTCTTTTATCTGATATCGTATATCGTAATACTGTTTTGTTCGGGGTTGCTGGGAGCCGTTGGGTGCAGTCCGCACAAGATCGGTAGCCCTGGAAATCTATAGAGGAAGCCTACGTTAAGCAGTGGACGTCTTTTGGTTAATATGATAATGATGAGGTAGGTGTGTACAAGAAAAAAAAATATAAATACCTAAAATTAATATAACTAAATATCCCTGTAGAACATAATAAATAAATAATGCTGGACATTTCACAGAGCACTATCTAGCCCCAAAATGTCTAGCAAAGGTTGTACTATGGGAACCAGATAACTGATAGAATACTATACATATACTCTTTTATTTATAAATATTACCCGTGCGCGATAAGTTGGGACCTGACCGCGGTGACGTCATATTGGCGTGTTTGTACCGCCCGCAAAAAAGCGAACATAACAAGCAGCCGCCCGTGGCTTCGTCTTCGTCTTTTTTTTAACCTAAGTTATTATGTTACTCAGGGAGGCCGCTGCTTTTTATCTAATCTTTTTTACACTATTTGAATAAAATAAAAATACAATGTTTAAGTTTATACATTTATTCTATCTATTATTTACATTATCTCATCTTCGTAACTACTTAGTGGATTTATGCCTTCTAGAGGTTGTTCTTCGTCCTCAGTCTTACTATAATCACTTGACGAAGAGGTATCCGATAAATTAACAATTAATTGCGATTCATTCGTCTCTTGTAAGAGGTCATCGTCCCAATACTTTTGTCGAAGCCTGTCCACATGGTTGACTTCTTTTTCCAGACAACAAAACAATAACACAAACGAAAACTAAAAGAATTCCAGAGCGCGTCGTTACGTGACGTAGGCCAGTACGAGACTAAAAACCCTAGTAAAAAATAGTGATGCGAACGGTACAATACGGGCGCCATCGGGGAAGTGCAGGGGAAGCGGTCAGAGAGTCGCATTCCTAGCAGGTCCCAAGTTATCGCGCAAGAGTAATACATACATAAAATATAGGTTGCTTGATAATATACGCACAAAAATAAAAGGGGTTATTTCGATGAGCATTTTAAATAAATTTGTGTAACGTTTACCATAGTAATGTGAAATTTATTTTGGCATGTAAAACAAACACTTTATTAAACGTATGTTGTGCTATTGCATAATGCTTGCCAATCTAATCACAGATACTGTATTGGTGACGTCTCGAAATATCTCATGTTGTCCCTTTCTAACCCAAAACCCGCAGCCATTTCGGAAAGAGATAACAAACCGGCCTTTATTTTTGGATGTCGATTGCAAGAGTAGGCAGTAAGTTTTATATCGAATTAGTCACCTAAACGTAGTCGATTTTTTTTGAGATTTGATAATGTTACTAGTAGTTTTTTTTCGAGAAGTCTAAATTTATATTTTCAGAAACCGTCACTTGAATATCGTCAGTATTTTACCAAACACTCTGTATATTGAGAAACAACCAGACCTCGAATCAATCTCCGATCTGTAAGATCATAGAACTATTTTGTTCCGCGGGTGGAATCGAACCTTCTACCTTCTGCGTCTCAGCCAGCTATTCGCCCACCGCGCCACGGAGCTCGTCATGCACGGAGGTCATCAAAACGTTGTTATATCTTTATCTATCAAATAAATAAATAAATATTTCTGGACATTTCACACAGCGCTATCTAGCCCCAAACTAAGCAGAGCTTGTACTATGGGAACCAGATAACTGATCGAATACTTATATACTTTTTTTTTGTAAATACATACTTATAATATATATAGAAACAACCAGACCCGGAACAAATATCTGTAGATCATGCAAACATTTGTTCCGCAGCGGGAATCGAACCCGCTACCTCCTGCGTCTCAGCCGGCTATTCGCCCACTGCACCACGGAGGTCGGATCAAAATAACAATTCTTCTATTTAATTCGATAACAATTTACGATAACATTTGTCATAAATGTTATGTGCATCTCTATATCTAAATCAAATCAATTTTGGCTGACTGCAATCGGTTTGAAGCACTACAGAATATACCTGTAATGTCGATTGTTTCAATATAATAAATTATCCACTTACAGCGTAATGCACTCGAAATTGTTTAACTTAGTTCATTCATTAGCACACAAAAATGTATTTTGGTTAATTAGTGATCGTGAAATTGGTTTTTCTGCTACATTTAGAAGCTGAATAATTTTATCGAAACTAAGTCAGTCTCTATTATTCCTAAGTCAAAAGCTCTCTAGGGTTTTCGAGCCCCATGAATCAAAGTACACCATCATATCAGCCACAGGACGTCCTCTGGTGAACATAGATTTCCAGAACGACCGATCTTGTCGACTGTCCATCTGGGGGGGGGGCATCCTACACTGTGCTTTCCAGTGCGTGGTCTCGAGAAGCTTTCTGCCCCAACAGCCGTCAGTCTTCGAGCTATGTGCGTTGTACACTATTATTGATATACCTACTTATAGGTAGTTAATGATGGTACAACCCTGGTGTGTCTAAACAAGCTAAAATGTGGGGGGGGGGGTTGTTGAGATATTGGAGTTCAAGAGGGTTAAAAAAAATCTAAATGAGATTATTAGGTCAATACAGATGTTTAATAAAAAGTCTGTATTAGTACATTTCGACCACGTTTTTATTTTAAGTTTAATACTTTTAGTTTTTGAGTTATGTATCAGCCATAATAATAAAACCGGCCGAGAGCGAGTCGGACTCGCGCACGAAGGGTTCCGTACCATTATCTATAACAACGGCAAAAAATCACGTTTGTGGTATGGGAGCCCCCTTAAATATTTGTTTTAATTTAATTTAATTATTTATTTTTAAAGTGAATATATAACAGTATAACTAAATATTCTGTGAATATTTCAAGCGTCTACATGTTGCTGTTATCAATATTGAGCTAAAAACATCAAAAACGCATAAAAAACATCAGAAAAAAAATCACGTTTTTTGTATGGGAGCCCCTCTTAAATATTTATTTCAATATGTTTTTAGGGTTCCGTACCGAGAGGGTAAAACGGGACCCTATTACTAAGACTTCGCTGTCTGTCTGTCTGGCTGTCTGTTTTATTAGAATTTGTTGTTATAGCGGCAACAGAAATACATCATCTGTGAAAATTTCAACTGTATAACGGTTCCTGAGTTTCAGCCTGGTGACAGACAGACAGCAAAGTCTTAGTAATAGGGTCCCGTTTTCACTTTCAGTACGGAACCCTAAAAACGGAACTCTGACGAAATTCACAAAGTACACCAGTGCTGAAATTTGGTACGCGTACAGCTTTTGTGACACAAATATAGGGAAAAGTGTGAGATCCAGAATAACTGCAAAAAGAGGAACCAATTAATATGAACTACCGTCACTTGTAATTTGAATGAAACTGTAGGTCAAGACATTTGGTTATGCATTTCGTGGCACTGTTTTGGTAGTCGAGGATAAATAATATATTTTTTGTTTATATTATTTTTTATATACAACTTATATAGCAAACGAGCATGCAGTCCACCTGATGTTAAGTGGCTACTACAGCCCATGGATATCCACATAAAATTCAAAACAAGCTAATATGTTGTCTTGATCTCTATGTGAATACGTTGTCATACTATAGGACTTAGCCGTTATACCTATGTGCCAGTAATTACAAGAACATATCATTACCATCTAACCGGAACACAGCAGTACAAGTACTGCTATTTGGCGGCAGATAAAGGTAAGGCGGTGATGCCCACTTCCTCGAGCCCGTTCACAAAAGCTCTACCACCAGTAGTATCAGTAGTATATGGAGAATCGCGAGAGTTCGGGGCGAACCAATAGTTATTTACACTACACCAACTCAAAGGCTTAGTTCTCTTGAGTGTTCTCACTAAGTCCGTGTGAATAGCCGTGGTGATGCTATCATATAAATCACCAAGAGACGGATGAGAGTCAAAAGACATTTCATTTTTACTAATATTATTATTGAACAACGGTCGAGAAGCAGCCGGCATCGCAGGTGCTGACAATAGTGGTCGCGAGTGCCTCCGCCTACACCAACGGACAAATAAATAACAAGCCATACTACGTGTTTTCTTATGTACGACTTTAAATGAAAACGGGTAGGGCTAATGGCTAGTATTGTCGTAAAGTAGTTTTTTTTTAAATTCAGTACAATAGAAAATTTTAGATTTTCAATCAATCTTCAAGTCCTAAAATATTAATGCAGCTTGTATAAAACCGGGTACACAAATCATATTCATTCATCATGTAAGTAGGTAACTGTTAAACTGAATAAGCGGCATCGTCGCAAAGGCGCCCCTGATTTACGTTAAAAATTGTTTATTGGAAATAGATACTGGATAAATATTTAAGCTACCGGTATTAAACCCACCTCTAAAATCAGTTAATACGATTGCAGATGTGTGTTTAAAATTAATGTCATACATAACAAATCAGGTTGTATATGTTTAGAACTTGAAACCCGACTATGTAATATATATGTCGATGGTAGCCTATGTCACGCGGACCGGATAACGAATCGATTGGTACCTCATTCACCATTCATTCAGACCTACAAATTTGTATCATATTCAACAAGATATAGTTATGTATACACGGCTACAAATCAAGCTATACACTTCCAGTATAAGCTGACCTCTCATTCTACAAAAAGCCTACACAATGCGAGGTCAGCTTATACTTGAAATTAATAGCTTGATGTGTAGCCGTGTGTACGACATTAATTTATAACACACAACCGGAATCGTAATCGTGTGCATACTTTTCTTCATAGTTTAGAGTTTTAAGCCATTTACTTATTACTCTTTAGGGTTCCGTACCTAAAGGGTAAAACGGGACCCTATTACTAAGACTTCGCTGTCTGTCTGTCCGTCTGTCACCGGGATGCGTGATAACTATCTAATAATCTAATCTAATCACTAATCACTCGTGCGCGATAACTTGGGACCTGCTAGGAATGACCGCTTCCCCTGCACTTCCCCGATGGCGCCCGTATTGTACCGTTCATATCACTATTTTTACTAGGGTTTTTAGTCTCGTACTGGCCTACGTCACGTAACGACGCGCTCTGGAATTCTTTTAGTTTTCGTTTGTGTTATTGTTTTGTTGTTATAGTTTGTAAAAAGTTTGTCGACAAAAGTATTGGGACGATGACCTCTTACAAGAGGCGAACGAATCGCAAATAATTGTAAATTTATCGGACACCTCTTCGTCAAGTGATTATAGTGAGACTGAGGATGAAGAACAACCTCTAGAAGGCATAAATCCACTAAGTAGTGACGAAGATGAGATAATGTAAATAAAAGATAAAATAAATATATAAACTTAAACATTGTATTTTTATTTTATTCAAATAGTGTAAAAAAGATTAGATAAAAAGCAGCGTCCTCCCTGAGTAACATAATAAATTAGGTTAAAAAAAACAAAGACGAAGCCGCGGGCGGCTGCTTGTTATGTTCGCTTTTTTGCGGGCGGTACAAACACGCCAATATGACGTCACCGCGCTCAGGTCCCAACTTATCGCGCACGGGTAATATGTATAAAATAAATATTTAGGGGGCTCCCATAAAACAAACGTGGTTTTTTGCTCGTTTTTGCTCGATATTGATAACGGCAACAGGTAGACGCTTAAAATATAAACATAATATTTAGTTATATATTCACTTTAAAAATAAATAATTGAATTTAAATAAAACAAATACTTATGAGGGCAATTACACATATGTAACTTTTTTGCCGTTTTTATAGATAATGGTACGGAACCCTTCGTGCGCGAGTCCGACTCGCACTTGGCCGGTTTTTTTAATTTATGTTTAGTGAGGGGGTAAATTGAGAGTAAGTTGTTCAGTTTGTTATATACTAGATGACCTGCCCGCGGCTTCGCATGTGTGGTATTACAATAAAAACATTATCCTTCTTTTATGCACTTGGATAAAAAGTAATGTCCTCCCCCAGGATATAATCTATCTCCTTTGCCAAATTTCATTACGATCCGTTCAGCCGTTTAGTTATGAAAATGTAACAAACAAACTAACGAACAAACAGTTACTTTCGCAGTTACTGTGTATGTATTATACATATAAACTTTCCGACTGTATTTTAAACTATGTCAAGATAAAGATGATAAGGTCCTACTAGGAAGCAAAAAAAAATCTGAAGTAAAACTTCTTTACGCTTTACTTGGGGAGTAAGCTTGTTAATGCGTTACGAAAAGCGCGAACGGACGTTGAGAGGGAGATATAAGTTAGTGAAGATAGAAAGAGAGAGAGTTACGTTCCGTATATTACTGTAGGGACAAGAGAGAGAGGTGCGAGCGTACATTTTCTTCCTCTCTTTCGCACATAGCCAGTTGATTTGTCGCATATCTCCTATCCCAAATTAGCCTAAATTATACAAACTGCAAAAACAAAACACTTCTTCATGCTGTTTATTAGAGTTTATTTTGCAATAGATAAAAAAGTATTTACGACGTTTCGTATTTTGAATCTACCAGCTTTTTATTTACGAAAAAGTTCAGCTATTCCACAGCAGATGCCAGGCAGCAAAGACAATAACTTGTACTTACTTTAAGCGCCTCGAAATAAGGTTTACATTTCCTTAAAACATTATTTTTACCGCTACTCGGCCAGCGCGGTGACACAAAACATTGTCACTATCAATAGATTGGACGCGATTTTGGGTATGATTAAAATGTTATAGGATACTAGATGGGGCTAAAGAAGTTTCACTTCAGTCGTGTGGTTTAAAGCACACTGGTTTTTTTTAAACTGGATAGATCTTCGTTTGATCACTATCTCACCTGATGCCCTACAGTACCTTTCCTACGTCTTCCTTATATCGTGTCTGGATCGTAACTTAGCTGAGCGTGTTTAGAAAGTCTAATATGTAGTTTAAATTAAGGTGACTCTGAAAACGATCACCGTTATTTTGTCCTGCAGTGTAAGACGCCACCTGTTCACCAGTGGGTGTATTCCACATAAAACGTCTGCATTCTGTTACTTATCTTTAACCCTAAACCTTACTTTCACATACATTGCTGGTTATACCCGCAACATTTAAAACTCATCTTTGAAAAGCAGTAATGGATCGCTTGTAAAAGAATAATATTGTTTACACCTTTGCTTTTTCGTCCAAGATATTTCGTGGTGTAAACTGACAGGTATAAAAATAGGGTGGATGAGTTTCGAGGATTGACTGCAGTTGCAGTAAATTAGTAAAAAAAGGCGAAACAGTTTCGCTTTTTGAAATATTTGCTGTAGAAAATTATGTAAGTGGTTTTATTCAAAACAGATCTTTTCATAAATTCTGCGAAGACATCGACACAAGGTTGGATTGTTTATTTTTTTGAACATTCAGGATCAAAATAGAATAAAATTATTCAAGTATTTTATTTAACAAGTATATCACATTAATATTATAAACGCGAAAGTTTGGATGTTTATTTGTTTGTTTGTTGTTGTTACTCAATCACGCCGTAACGGCTGAACCGATTTCGATGAAATTTGGTACATACGTAGATTATAACCTGGATCAACACATATGCTACCATTTATCCCATAAATCAGTTCTCATGGGATAAAAATTCGATATCAAAGTTTATATATGTATTTTGCACCCCAGAACAACGCGGGCGAAGCCGCTGGCAACAAATAGTTATTATACAATTTTACTTAATCGCTTGCACTTACACTAATATAATACTAATATATTTGATTATTTTCTTCTATTTCTGTTGCTTTATCATATGTTGTATAAAATTATTAAAATTAATATAATCAATTGTTACCTTACTATCTAAATAATGATCAGAAAAATATTTAAAATAGCGCCACTATTAAAATAACCAGAAACATTTTTTATTCATTCAGGTGCTCACTATAAAGTTGGAAGCCGTGAACTGTTTATATTCTGTGGAAAGTTGTAGTACCGAACCAGTTCAGAGAATAATTATCTTACTTCTCTATATCCCACGCCTATGAATTAACTTAAGGTAACTTTATAAAAACAT
The DNA here is from genome assembly GCA_918857605.2 of Philereme vetulata. Taxonomy (NCBI): domain Eukaryota; kingdom Metazoa; phylum Arthropoda; class Insecta; order Lepidoptera; family Geometridae; genus Philereme; species Philereme vetulata. The sequence continues at coordinate 2,057,391 of OU975425.1, forward strand.
AGCTTTTAAAGTTTTAAACTTTGTTTTAAACTCGGTGATAGTCAAGCGCTTGACCACTACCTCACAATACCTATCTCTTAATATACTTATTAAATAAAATACATTACTTGAATACCTTTATTCCATGAGCGCTAAACAGAAACAATCTTCGCATTATAGTCAGAGCTCTAACTGGACACTGTCTAATAAGCCCCTGCGATACACAAACCTGCAGATTCTGTAATAAGGTGACAAAATCACCCTTACATCTGTTAGACGATTGGTCCACTAATGCGCAAACGTATCTGGGAAAATACTTTCTTAGCCTGGATGAGCTAACAGCTATCACCCTTAAGAATATCCTACAGTTTCTAATAACTGTAGGGCTAAGTGGTAAACTTTGAACGCCCCCATGAACTAGGGGCGACATAAACACCAATGGCTATCACAATAGGCCTCGACGCAGTGATATAGCCGCAATGTCAAATAAACAAAAATACCTCACCTGCCGGTAAATGATGTTGTGGTCAAATATGGAGCACGCTTGCCTAGAAAGAACCTGTTCACTCTAGACTTGATGACTCCGAGATTAAATTGGTCCAAAAATACATGCCGGAAGTGCGTTCTGCTTCCTCGTACTCGTAACTGATTGATTTATAAAAAGCGAAGTAATTTTTGATGTGAAACATTTAATGGCGCTTCTTCGTAGTAAAACTGACTTGTATGCCGTGACGGCAAACGACATGACGCTCTCTTATGCCGTCATGCCCCCTCTACATCGTTATCAACTCCCTTGTGTGTCAATAATTATATTTACTGGTGGTAGACCTTTTGGAACTGTACTGAATGGAAGGGGATTCATAAAATGAAACACCTTCGGACTGATCTAAGGTTGCGCGGGGCAAGGGGTAGTATTATCCCAATCGCCGCTAGCCGCCAATGCTGGTCTCCTCTTCTGGTCTACTCGCAGGGGAGGGCGTGCTTAGTACTATCCCAAAAGCCGCTGACCACCGATGCTGTTCTGCTGCTCTTCAAAGGGCTGCCTGTCTGCGTGTCTGGACTGGTCTTGACGAGATGTGGTGGAGGGTTCCACCATACTGCAACCTGGTGTTGAATACCAAAGATCCTTATCCTTATCCAGTTAAGGAATACTCTTATTATCGTCTTATCATCCTCTCCACGGCCGCCAACCTCCAACATCCCGATTAAAAAGCTGAAAGAGTTTTACGCGTCGAACTCTCGCCGCATTAAAGGTGAATTTATAAAAGAGGCGCCAACCAGCGCCTGACTTCATAGCACCACACGGAAATGAACTTGTGTTGCCGATCTGGAATTCCATTAACCGACTCCGGACTCAGGTTGGGCTTTGTAGGATAAACCTCTGTAGATAGGGAATGCGAGAGCTTTAGCTAACCAGCTGTTTTTGTGGGCATCCCATCCAGACCATGCCCCATCTGCTTAACTGTCCTATATGCCCTCCGACCTGCACAAGAGATGATCTCAATAAGGCTACCATAAATACATTAGACTTGGCCAGCTTCTACTCTTCATTTCATTTAATTTATTTAAGAAACAATTGTATTTGAAATTACAAATTACATCATTATTCATTAATAACGTCATATAATTCAAATTAATAAAACTAAAATAAAACGAACAAACATTAGTAAATGTCAACAAAAATAATAATAATAATAAAAAAAAATATTGATCCAGAATTGTTCACACTAAAAGTTAGTAGACACGATATAATATTAAATTAGTAGGTATACATTTAGGTAGGTACTTAGTATAATTATGAACACTAGCTCCTACACTAGGATTCCCTGTGTAGTGGGTAGCTAGGCTCTCTCAAATAAAATAAAATTACTTAATATTATTACATTTATGTTACAGAATAATATATAAAAAAAAAATATGTTGTAAGCTACACGAAAGAACAAAACTATCTTCATCCATATTTTAAATTTCACAATATAGATATATATATATATACTAGCTGACCCGGCAAACGTTGTTTTGCCATATAAATAATTGCTATTAAAAAATAAGGGTTGATCGTAGAAGGGTGAAAATTGAGGATTGTATGTATTTATGTATGTTGTATCATAAAAAAATAGAAATTAAAAATTTTGTCTAAAAATAAAAAAAAAATTAGGGGTGGACTACCCCTAACATTTAGGGGGATGAAAAATAGATGTTGGCCGATTCTCATAGATACCGGATAAGCACAAAAAATTTCATCAAAATCGGTCGAGCCGTTTCGGAGGAGTATGGCAACGAAAACTGTGACACGAGAATTTTATATATGAGGCGTATAGAATCAAAGGCAGCTATATCCACTTCCGCTGATTTTTCAGCCTATTCAAAAATGCCTATTTCACTATATTTTTGCCCTAAACAACAGAGAAAATCTCGTAAAAACTTACTGTAGGAATTTAAAACTATTAAGAAAGCACTCCGACATCCCTAATGATAGTTTAAATAGTTATTGAATAAATTAAAATCCATTCTCAAGTATATATAGACACAATACGGACTTAGCTGCCTTTGATTATATATGCCTCATATTAGAAGATACGCTGTTACTATATGATATGATAATGTAGTGTAGATAGCTGGTTTCGAACCAGTTTTCTCGAGTACATGCAGTAATTATGTTTATCCCACGGCTGGCGACTGTGAATGGACTTATTCATTCAGATACTGCGGTCGGCCGTCTTGAGTTGTAACTTTATAGAGGGTGTTTGGAATAACTGGGATAGTATAGTGGAATAAGCTTTTTTACTGAGAACAAGCTTCAGTCCACGGCTATGCACGTAGTTTGTTAATAAAAAGTAGGCAGGTAACTCTCTATCCAGGTAATAAGTTATCTTTAAAAAAAAAACAAAACAAAAATAGTCTACGTCTCAAACCGCTATATAGGACGCAATATGGTTCGTAAGATGGAAATATTTAATATACCTATCTACCTATATAGGTACCAAATTTCATTATGATCGGTCTAGCCGGATACTTTCAAGGTATGTATTATTTAAAAAAATATTAATTTATGATTACTTCTTCCCATTTCTTAATTGTCTGGCGTTGATAACCCGAGCAAAGTACCTAGTATAATATATAAAATAAATAGTAGAAATGAATAAATAATGACATTTCACACAGTGCAGCGCTATCTAGCCCCAAACTAAGCAAAGCTTTTACTATGGGAACCAGTTAACTAATAGAAGTCTTATCCACATTGTTTTATTTAATTAAACGTACATATAACTACATAAAAATACCCAGACCCGGAACATTATCTGTAGATCATGCAAACATTTGTGCCGCGAAGGAAATCGAACCCGCAACCTCCTGCGTTTTTTTCGTCCACTCCGGCGCGGTTGATTGCGTGAAGAGGAATATTTGGATATACGATCATTCATAAATCCAAGCTCAGTTGGTAGTCCGCCGCCTTCGGAGTAAGTTTTCGCGAATATGTTTTTTTTATGTTTTTTTTTTACATTTAACACGAAAAAAAGTCACAGCAGGAATAATTATTGATTAAAACGGGTATTTATCGCGTATGTACCTTTTTTATTTGTTGTCCCAACGTTTCGTCTGTGTTGCAACAGTCATGGTCTCAGGTTGACTCACAGCAGGGAGTCTTCGCATTTATGCTCATTTTTTAACTCCCCTCAGACTCCACGCGACACGGAGTGATGGAATCGATGTCCCCGTATATAGCCTTAGTATATAGCTTTAGTAAGTAAAGTATTATGGCCCTTTTCTTATGGTCAGTGCAACACCCTGTACGTATCACCTTATCTGTAACCCTAGCCGTCACGCAGACGGCCCACTGTGGGACGGTCCCACGGACCCTCGCTAATCACTCACTAAGACTTTATTGATAAACTTTTGTACTTTTAAACAAGCTTTAAGGCTAAAAATAGTTATAGTAAGCTCAAGAACACAGGAAAAAGTGACGGCCGTTGGGGCAGACAGGTGAGACCAAGCACTTGTAAGCGCAGCGTCAGACGGCCCCCACTAGATGGAATAACGCGGGGGCCTGTGGGGCAATCGCGCTTACCAAAGCAAAACCATAACCAAAAACGTTACTTTGTCCACATTTCGTATCGCGTTAATTATTTGACCGGAAATGAATTACCTTTTCTTTGGAAGGTACGTTGGTGTAGCGTACGATTAAACTTTTAAAATTGCGCAATTATTTAACAACGAAACGCGTTTGAAATTGCGCGGGGCCTTTTTTGAGATCAGCCAAAACAAAGCTGAACAAAAACCAAATACTTACGTTCTGTTCCAACGTATAAATCGTTCAAAATTAGCGCGACTGTACCCTTGATAATGGTTGCTGCTTCGGTCACTCTAAAATCGGAAATCTACGATCCTATTGTTCAACTGCTTCCTATGACTGAGATGAGTGAGTGAGTGTACCTACGGTCGTATAAGTGGCCAATTATGTTATAAAATAAAATTAAAGACCTCCAATGTTATTTTATGACTTCTATAGCTGGGACCAACAACTTAACGTGCTATTCGAAACACGGTCCAAAAATTTACCACCATCATCGGCAAACATCTTTGAGAGATGATTGCTATTGAAAGTTGGATGAAAGTTATCCTCGGACAAACATACATACATACAACGCCGACTTTCCCAAGCCCAAGAGAAAAATGACGAGATATCGTATCCTGAACCTGTCGGGGTCAAGTTAGATGGGAGTAGGGAATGCTCAATAAGCCGTCGAAAGTCAATACAGATTTTATTCCCTCAACTCTAGAATATAAGAAGAACTATCCACAAAAGCGAATCAGTGCAAACTATCTATAACATCTGAGTCAAAACAGCTCATTTAACAGTGGTATGAGAGCCAGCTGAAGCCGGGTATAATGATAGTATTGGTACCATCAATTACTTAAGTTCCGCATGCCAAGAGTCGGATAATTTTGCGCAGAAACCCGGTTTACCGGCTTTGCAAATTTTGCGAATCACATTTCATTCTTGGTTTCTTAGGGTAAACGAGCTCTTGAGTTGAGACCTAATAGGACTAATATGACTTAAAAATGGTGGCAGGTAGAAAGTTGATGAGAATACTTAAAGTCCAGGCACAGGGGCGCGTGTCGGGATAGGCCTAAGGCTAGCAGTAGTGGACTTATGTGGGCTTATGGCTATGATGATATTATATTCTTCCTATACCCAATAGACACACAGATAATTAATCCTATCTTGGAAGAGATCGCTTTTAGCTATAAGACCGCCCATTGTACTAAATCGATTTGTAAAAATCATGTTATATATTTTACATCGGTGTACAATAAATAGTTATCTTATCGTATCTTATCTTATCATATTCAAAAAGTATTATTTACAAAAGTGTACCATGAAACTATATAAAATGAATAGGGAGATTCCTAGACTAACCAAACTCACTCTTAAAACACGCTCTTAAAAGCGCAGTGGAGGATGACTCACTAGATAAAAAGATGTCCTGACATTTACTGTTCTATTAGCAAGGTGGAGAGATGTAGTGTCAAAAGACATGCGAGAGTGCCAAGAAGAAAAGTCATCAGAAAGATGACGACGTCCAGGAACGACCTGGAAAGCTGACCTCACCACCATATGGGATACATAGCTAGGTAGAGAGAGAGAGATTAACAAGCTGGACCTCAATCCGTCCAAATGCTACATTCACATGCAAAAAAATGTCACTGCCATCTTCTTATCCTTTAAAGCACCATACCTTGCAAAATTATAATCTTGTTAAGGACCTTGGTCAGTTGCATGACTCAAAACTGTTGGTTGATGAGCATATCGAATCTATAGTATCAAAAGCATCTAAAGCCTTGGGTTTTGTTAAGAAGAGCTCAGCTAGTTTCAATCGATCCAAACTCCTCAAGATCCTTTACTGTACATTCGTTAGAAGCACTCTCGGATATTCATAACAGGTTTGGAATCCACGGTATGAAAAATACATAATTATAATTGAACGTATTCAAATAAAATTCATTAAATACCTATGATTTCGTCTCAAAATTCCATTTTCATCTTCTAATTATACAGAACTATGCAAACAATTCCATCTCCTTCCCTTGGCTAAGCGGCTTCTAATGTCATTAACTGTCCTGACTTGTTAAATAAAATTAGAATGAATGTTCCATTTTTTATTTTTTTATATATTATAGGCTTGCGTTTGACCACGATCTCGCCTGATGGTAAGTGATGATGCAGTCTACGATGGTACACGCTTGCCTAGAAGAAACCTATTCACTCGCGATACCCTGGTTGTAGCTATCAGGAAACACAGACTCTGGCAAGGCGTTCCACTCTTTGGCGGTGCGCATAATAAAGGTCGAAGAGAACCACTTTGAGCGAATGGGAGGTATTTCTACCATATAGCGGTGGCGCACCGCAGAGCGTCTGGTTGTCCGTTGATAGAAAGGAGATCGTGGGATCAGGTTGAAAAGTTCCGCCGCACACTCCCCGAAATGTACTCGATAAAAAACCGAGAGGCTAGCAACCTTTCGTCGATGCTCCAGGCTGCGGAGTCTTGCATCAACTAGCTCATCGTTGCCTATATGCTTCTTGGCTCTTCTCTCAATTGATTCCAGAGCTTCAAGTTGGTACTTCGCTGATCCATCCCAGAGGTGAGAACAGTACTTAAAACACGATGGGACTTGTGCTTGGTACAAGTTGAGTAACTGTCCCGGTGTGAAGTAGTGCCTTACCTTTGCGAGTATACCAAGCTTTTTAGCAGCCAACTGGGCTTTCGATTCAATTTAGGAGCCGAAATTGAGAGTTGAAGTTAATGTGATACTAAGAAGCTCGAGGTGGTCAGATATGGGCACGGATACATTTTGGAAAGTAGGAGTAGATTAAATTGACTTCGTTTTGCGGAGAAAAGACACGCCTGGGTCTTATTCGCATTGAACTTGACCAGATTGGCATCACCCCAGTCGGAGATTGCCTTCAAGGACAAGTTTAAGCGCTCGACCATGGCCTCCCTGAGAGACTAAATCTGCGCTCTACTGGCTCGTGCACTAGATGTATAGCTTTCCACAACTGTGCTATTGTCTGCATACCCAAAGCTACCGGGTTTTAGCAGATCGTTGATATGCAGCAAGAACAGAGTTGCGGAAAGTACTGACCCTTGTGGGACCCCGGCGTTAGTCGCCAATTGATCGGACGAGCAGCCTTGAAACGACAACTCGTATCGAACGGTCCCTCAAGAAGTCCGATATCCAGACACACAGACCATTGGGCAGACCGTATGATGGAAGCTTGCTAACAAGGTTATCATGCCAGACCCTATCAAAGTCCTTTGAGATGTCAAGAGAAACAGCCAGCGCTTCTCCGTGTTTCTCAACGGCCTCGCTCCATATGTGCGTGGAATACGCTAGAAGGTCCCCAGTGGACCCATTTCGGCGAAAGCCATATTGTCGATCACTGAGGAGGTTATGCGTTTCTAGGTGTGCCAGGAGCCTGTTGTTCAGTACACGTTCCATAATCTTACAGATGACGGACGTGACCGAGATGGGCCTGTAGTTAGAGGGGTCGGCACGACTACCTTTTATAGGCACGGGCTGCACGTTTGCAAGCTTCCAGGATTTCGGCACTTGTCCAGACTTCACAGAGCGGCGAAAAAGGCGTGTCAGTACAGGAGCGAGCATTTAAACAAACTAAAGTCTAACTTTTTATTAGCTGCAGTAAAATGACGTTTCTAAATGTCATTCCGTAAAATAATGTTGCCAGCCTAATCTCAATAGGGATGTGATTCAGTTCACAAAAATTAATTAAATAACATTATTATGACGTTTTTGTTTCATTTTGAATGTACCTCCCTATACTTCCACTAAAAAAGATCAATCCTCTAGTATAGTAATAATAATAGGTTAAAAAAATACATTACAACTTAATATTAAATCTCAAAAAATAAAACCAAACTGATTATTCATTTATGATTCACTCATTTAGCTACATCCCTATTTATTTTTCTTCAAAAACCGGCAACCCACAAAACGTCATTTTACTGCAGCTGTAAAAAAAAAAAGGTTCATTCCGCCTAGAAATTTACCCATAGTTGGTACAAACTACAGGCAAAACTCATTTTTGTGGCGAGCAAGTGACATTTTCACGTGTAAGCGCACGGACTGTGACTTTTTCTGAATGAGCGTCAGTTTGATTCGATAGCGGTTGAATCGTGAATTCTTTAGTTGTTATTAACAGCATATTTAATAGAATAGTAGTAGAGGTAAACACTCTGTCTCCATTGCATCTGTAAGTAATATGAGATGGTTGTTGGTTGTTCACATTTTTACTATTTCTAAATTGTTGTTTAAACGTGAAAACCTGTAATTGGCTATCTGGTAAACAATCTGTTTTATATGTATAAGTTTTAGGTGTTGGTTTATTTACAAACAAATTAAATTAAATTATAGTAGGTTTCTGGAAGCCGTAGGAATCAGGCCGCACAAGATCAATCGCTCTGGAAATCTATGGAGGCCTATTTTCAGCAGTGGACGTTCTGTGGCTGATATGTTGAAAATGATAAAGAGATTTCCTCCAAACACATGACATATAATAATAAAACTCTGAAATTTTACCGCGAATGATTTCAATCATTATTATAAATACGGGATGTATCACGTACTGTCTTATCGGTGTTTGGACCGACAATGTTACGGTTCAATTCGTGAACCTTCATCAGGGTGAGTGCGATCCGCTGCGAACGCCTCGCACTTATTTCGGTCGAAACACCGATAAGGCGGTACCGTGATAAATCCCGTATTTATAATAATGATTAAAACTCGGAGAATTATTATTTGTCTAGTTACAGTAGTTACAATTTTAATATTTAACTTTTGGGTTACCTACGAGCGCTTCTACACGACGTGCTTATCAAAATGCGATTTTTTTATTTTTGTTTTTATTTAGTGATAGCCAACCGCTTGACTACTATATTACTCACATGATGGTAAGTGATGGTGTGGTCGAAGAACACGCTGCAAAGAAAAAGCCTGTTCACTCTGAACTTGAACAATCCGAGTTAATTTTGTACATTATGCGTTTCTGGTCTCTACCGGTTATTTATCTAAAAGTGGGCTTAAGGAAATCACCGGTCAATGGTAGGTAGATAGGACATGTCTAAAGTAGGTACATCTAATAACTAGTTGCTGTTGAGAAGTAAATGATATTTGCTAGGACATTTTAATTTCTACCTTATTATTTGATATGAGAATATATTGACCTAGGCTTGTGAGCACTGATCAGTGAGCCTCCCTGTGTGTGTTCTACCGCTTCTTTAATGGGATGTGCTCTGAGGAGTTGTTTGACATGGTGTCTGCAGGTTCTTTTTATCAACGCACCGCTCGCCATCGGCAGAGAATCTAACCACACACCTTGGAGACGATGTGGTCACGCACCGTGAGGTTCCAGATTTCCCTGCCGAGGTTTTCCCCAGGGACTGCAGTATGGAGTTCTTCAAAGGGGGCGTTTTGAAAATTTCATAGTGTCGCGGTCGGCAACGCGCGAGTAATACCTTTGGTGTTACGAACGTCCATAGGCTACGGTAACCGCTTACTATCAGGGGTCGTGTACTTGTTTGCTACCTTAATAGTATTAAAAAAAACTGAGATCTCGCGAGTCTGAATAATTCCGATCAATTAGCAGCTACTTTCACTGCTATTAAGAGGCGATCACAATAGGTCTCGTGGCCGCAGTGAAACTAAAGCCGCAAAAGCAAATAAAGAAATACATATTCATTAGTAAACATAATTATAAATACGGGATTTATCGCGTACCGTTTCATCGGTATTTCGACCGACAATGTTTCGGTTCAATCCGTGAGCCTTCATCCGGGTGAGTGCGATCCGCTTCGAACCACATCTCGCCTCGTACTACGCACCGCAGCTCTCTGCCGCGAGTAGGTCGCGGTGGTGGGGATTGCGCCAACGGTAGCCCATCGTGTTAACAGGCTGCATCATAATCCTCATCATCGGTAGTTCTCCACATAGGTAATTATTAAGGTAATAAATAATAACTTATACATTCCTTTCCCTGAAAATCAAAATTTGAATGTACACGCAGCTCGCGTAGAACGTGAATTGACTACCAAAGTGATGACAGGTTAATCTAATTAGTTTTAATGGGTGACCGTAAAATATAAAGCTTTTTTATTTATCCGGATACCACGCTAACGAACAAAGGTTAAGAATAAAAGTGAATTACATTAAAAAGTTTGTAAATAAGTTTTTGTTCATCTATTTTGCATTTCGCAGGTGCGATGCATTCTAAAGGTCACTGTAGATTGCTATATGATAATAATTATGCAATATGTAAAGAAAAGGTCAAGTGGAAGTGTGTTTAGATATTTGTACACTAGCTATACCAGTTGATTGTAGAGAAAAATATGAATTACAAGCTGACCCGCCCACCTTCTGCGCAGTCGGGTAAAAAGTAGCCTATGCCCCAATACTAATCATAATCTATGCAACCTGTTTTGTTATAAACGACATTAATTTAAAACACACATCCGGTATCGTATTAACTGATTTTAGAAGTGGGTTTAATGCCAGTAACTTTAGGAATATTTATCCGGTAATCGATACATTTCCAATAAACAGTTTTTAACTAAAATCGGCGGAGCCTTTGTTACGATGCCGCTGAGTCAGTGTAACAGGTACCTACTTACATGATGAATGAATATTAGATTAGAAAATTCTTTATTGCATTAATAAAATAATACATAGGCGAACTTAATGCTAATTAGCATTTTCTTCCAGCTAACCTTTGTGTTGTGTGGAGAAAGTGGTAGTGTCAGAAAATGGGAATTTAAACAAACTTTAGCTTAGAAATAAACTTACTAAAAATAAAAATAATAATTATACACATACATAAACGAAATGCACAAATACGAGTATATCTACACAAGGTGCTCAATTTTGTTGGGTATCTTGAAGAGAGATGAAGTGTTTAGAGAGTTTGGATTTGAAGATTCCCATAGAGGCGGCCTTGCGGATTTCCACTGGAAGAGAGATCCACAAGCATATAACAGTCACAGTGAAAGAGTTAGTGAATGAATGTGTGAATGTGTGAATGTGTTAGTGAAATATGATTTTTTAACTTATTTTATACGGGCTGTTTCATTGATATTTTAGGATTTGATATATAATTGAAAATTTTCGATGGTAATGAATTTAAAAAAAAAACAATTTTACAACAATACTAGCAATTAGCCCTACCCGTGTTTCGATTTTATGTCGTACATAACAATACACGTACTATAAGTATCCAATTCCATTAAAATCTGTCCAGCCATTTAGTCGTGAAAACGTAACAAACAGACAGAGTTACTTTCCAATTTATAATATTAGTACGGATGATTACCAGTGATGACATATGGAACCGAGACGTGGTCCTTCACTATTGGCCTTATGAATAAGCTCAGAGTCGCTCAACGAGCTATGGAGAGGGCTATGCTCGGGGTTTCTCTACGGGATCGAATCAGAAATGAGGAGATACGTAGGAGAACTCAAGTCACCGACATAGCCCGACGGATTAGCACGTTGAAGTGGCAATGGGCAGGCCATATAGCGCGCAGAACAGATGGCCGATGGGGCCGGAAGGTTCTCGAGTGGAGGCCACGGACCGGCAAGCGCAGCGTAGAACGTCCACCTACAAGATGGGCAGACGACTTGGTAAGAACCGCAGGTCGGCGTTGGATGCAGGCCGCTTCCAACCGCAGTTCCTGGAGATCAATGAGGAAGGCCTTTGTCCAGCAGTGGACGTCCTACGGCTGATATGATGATGATGATGATGGATGATTATGATATTGATGATTTCAGTTAACTCAGGTAACGATTAAGGACAAACAGATGTCTTGATATAAAATAATTTGGGTTCAATCTAAATTCAGACAACTGAAACTCAATAATATCAAGTAATCAATTATTCTCATTTACAAATAATAATTCAATTTGCGATTCATTCCACGCAAAACTTTGAGACAGCTTTTGTAAATAACTGTCTAAGAAACCGAAATTAGTGGCAGATGGAATCTTAACGATTATAAGAAGACTGGCGAAACTGGACCCAATCATTACAAAGGGGGAGTTATTGCCGAAAAGCGTGTTGTTTTGTCGTTTTCGCGGGCGACTACACGACACAAGCGCACACTTTATGGGTTAGCAAATAGTTTTAAGTATTATATATATCAGGGGTGAGCAGTATTTGAATTACTCGTAATTAAAAGACGTTATTGAACTACAAATAAGCATTTCATATTTGTAATCCGATTACTTCGTAAAAATGTAATTTGTAATTCAAATACCTGATGCTGAGGTATTTTGTGGTTAGTATTTCAAATACTTTAAAATACATTTGAACAGAAATACATTTAGCGATCTTTGTACAGGAATTAGCGCTCGTTAGTTTTCGTAACTCTTCGTAAGCAAAATGACGACCGCTAAATATGTCAATCCTTAAAGTTGGCAACACTGCACCTGTACTGTAAGTCAAATTCTCACCTGACTATATTTTGTATTTTGTACAATCTCTGCTTATTTTGAGACTAGATAACGCTGTGTGGAAATGTCCAGCAATATTTATTATTATTTTAAATAAAAATAATTAAAATACTGTTTCGAGAAGGAATGGTGGGAATCTGCCAAAGGATCGCGATTGGTGGAAGGACTTTGCCCAGCAGTGGGAAAATGTAGGCTAGCTAAAAAAATACTGTATTTCGTATTTTATATTTAAAATATACGACTTAAAAATATTTTGTATTTCGTATTTTAAATACATGTGAGATTGTATTTTGTAATTTGTATTTTAACTAACGCAAGTCATGTATTTTGCCCAGCTTTGATTATAATAGATATGTATGTTAGTCACCAAGGTATATATTTACATATATCAGCCGTAGATTTATTAATATCACAAATACGTAATCTAAATCATAGATGTTATTGATTTATATTTCATGTATTTTTTTTTAATAATGATAACTGTAATAAAAGGAAATGACGTAAGTACCTATGTATGTTATCAACCTACAAATGAAACGTTTCAGTTGTTGCAAACGAAACGTAAAAATAAGCAGCAAAATAAGATAAAATAATATATTTATTGCACACTATTAAAAAAATAACAAAAGAAAATACACTTCAAACTTATAGATGCAATGCCTTATCGATAAATGCGATGTCTTCCAGGAAACCTTTGGATGGAGAAGATATAATAAGGTGGTATATAGCTACATGTTACTTATGTTCATGACATAGTCTTGATCTACTTGGTTTCCCCTTATCGTGGAAATTTATTATATTGTATCAGTGTGACAAAAAACAATAAATATATGCACATTAAGTAAACATTTATTCCACAGCGGGAATCGAACCCGCAACCTCTTGCATGTTAAGACTACGAGTACCACAGCACTTAGACAGAAACAAATATTTACACATCAAACAAACATTTATTCCACAGCGGGAATCGAACCCGCAACCTCTTGCATGTTAAGACTACGAGCACCACAGCACTTAGACCGAAACAAATATTCGCACATCAAGCAAACATTTATTCCACAGCGGGAATCGAACCCGCAACCTCTAGCATGTTATGACTACACAGCACTTAGATCGAAACAAATATTTGCACTACTAGCAAACATTTATTCCGCAGCGGGAATCGAACCCGCAACCTCTAGCATGTTAAGACTACGAGCACCACAGCACTTAGACCGAAACAAATATTTGCACTACAAGCAAACATTTATTCCACAGCGGGAATCGAACCCGCAACCTCTTGCATGTTAAGACTACGAGTACCACAGCACTTAGACCGAAACAAATATTTGCACTACAAGCAAACATTTATTCCACAGCGGGAATCGAACCCGCAACCTCTTGCATGTTAAGACTACGAGTACCACAGCACTTAGACAGAAACAAATATTTGCACTACAAGCAAACATTTATTCCACAGCGGGAATCGAACCCGCAACCTCTTGCATGTTAAGACTACGAGTACCACAGCATGACAGCATTTAGACCCGAAAATTAATTTTTGGACATCAAGCAAGCATTATTATAAATACGGTTTCGACCCACAATGTTACGGTTAAATTCGTGAACCTTCATCAGGGTGAGTGCTATCCGCTCCGAACCACGTCTCGCCTCGCACTACGCGCCGCAGCCCGCTGCGCGCGAGTAGAACATTCGACATTGTCGGTCGAAACACCGATAAAACGGTACGTGTTAAATCCCGTATTTATAATAATGATTGAAACAAATCACGAAAGTTTTCTAAGTAAAATCAAGCAAGCACTTGACCTGCGGAAGGAATCGACCCTGCACCTATAACGTACCATGCTAGCTTACACGCCATAAAAGACGGTATAAGGTTCCTAGTATTTATAACCAGTTAATAATAGGACTCTGAAGAAAACAAGTTATATGGTAATTACATGTACAAGGTGTACACACGGCTATACATCAAGCTATAGATTTCCAGTATAAGCTGACCTCTCATTCTACGAAAAGCCTACACAATGCGAGGTCAGCTTCTACTGGAAGTTTATAGCTTGATGTGTAGCCGTGTGTACGTAAATATTTATGCAAATAGAGTAAATGAACCTCGTATTATTTCGATATTATTGTCTCGATATGGGAAGTGATTTTGTTTTTTTATATCACTAAGAATAACATTTATAAACAGAGAGAATTTACAATTTACTAAAAGACAGAAAAAACAGTTGAATCATCAAAAGACCGTGCAAATGATCTATAGATAGCTAAACCGCTCCAGATCACTACCAGTCGGAAGTGTCCCCAAGATACTGGCTGCATTGCCCCGCTGAATTGCAAGCCTTATGCGTTGACCCAGATAAGTGCCAGCTCTCGGATCACACGTCGTTTCGACCAGACGCCCTAAAATAATTTTGAAATGCTATGGGCCCTGGTATCCCATGGAACTATTGTCTCGACCCCAAATTGCTCAAATATGTAGGCTCTGTCGAGACTTTCATATTTGTGCCGCTTGAGATCTTCGGCTGAATTTTCCGCCACACCGGCACTAACTACTGTATTCATTATTCATTTATTCACCATTTCATAATATTGGTATGTCAAAAATAGATTACAAACTATGTCAGCTAAGTAAGTAACTATAGAATAAACAAAATCAATACAAAATAAATACAACTAAACTGAGAGGTTACAGCAGATACTACTCAAGCAGGTTAGAAAATGAATAGCTCATATATTCATTTAAATGATAAAATGGGTGGTTTTCTAGGAAAGTTTATAGTTTTAGTTTAAATCCTTTCAAAGGAAGTCGTGTTATTTCTAACGGAAGCTTATTGTACATAGCGAGCTTTATACAGGTACCTTGTTTATAGGTTTTGACAAGTCTGGTTCTTGGTATGTATAATTTTTCTCTGTATCGAGTATCATAATTATGTATGTGCATTTTCATAGGTAGTTTGTCTGTATCAGACATATGAGATTAAAAAATATCAAAATGTTTTTATTCTTTGAAATTATAAGGATCGCTTTGAAACGTTAATTTTGCTGCCTGTTCTTTCGCGAAAGCCAGGAAAGAATGGCAATGAACAAGGCTGGTTGATTTTTAATGATCGTTTTAGAATACATACAATGAAGAAAATAAATTACGTCTTTACTGCAACTTTTTTGATCGAGCTATTTCAATCCCAAGCATATATTTTATAGTAGGCTTTTTATAAAGATTTTGTTTAATTACGTGTTTAAATTTGTTAATTGTCGATTTTTGTACATCACTTGGAAGTTTGTTATAAAAGCGAACACATTGACACATAACTTTATGAAGTTTACAAGTGGGAACAGCGAGTTATCTTTATTTCTAGTATTAAAATTATGATAACCGCGTTTTTTCATAAACAAATTAATATTTTTATGAACATACATCAAATTTTAGATGTATTTCGAAACGGTATTGAAGCACGTCGCGGCCCACAACAGATGGCCAACAAGCATACGGCCTAACTAAAGGTAGGCGGTTACCGTAGCCTATGGAAGATTAAAACACTTGTTCGTCGTCACTCTATTTAGATATCTCATTTAGAGAAGTTATAGTGTGTTTGTGTTCTTTATGAAAAATTTATTTCTTAGGAAGCAACTTATGACGCTGTGGCGCTTCTTCACGTATGTACCTAGTAATACTAACTAGTATTTCAAACTTTCGCGATCACTGTACAAAATGACTGATATAGACGGGTATTTGTCGCGTATGCACCTTTTTTATTTGTTATCCAACCGCCTGCAACCACGACTGTTCCAAAACAATCGAAACGTTGGGATACACGCAACAAATACCAGTTTAAATCAGTAATGAATACTAACTAGTGGTTCGCCCCGAACTAAGAACTCGTGAGTCCCAAATTAAAATTAAAAAAAAATATTATTTGTAATCTTTGACTATCAAAATAGTGCCACGAAATGCATAACTAACTTGGCCTACAGTTTTTTTCAAATTACAGGTAACGGCAGTTCATGCAAATTGGTTACTTTTTTTACAGTACAAATGGCAGTTATTCTGGATTTCAGACTTTTGCCTAGCTACAGGTATACCAAATTACAGCACTGTGGGGTCACTGGTGTACTCTGTGAATGTTGTCAAAAGTTTTGTTTTTGATTTGGCTAATAACTTAAAAACTACAAGGATTAAACTAAAAATAAAAACAGGTTTAAAATTTACTTAAATATTAATTAATTAAAATTTAAGACCTTTTATTTGAAGTCCCACTTGACCTAATAGTCTCATTATCATTTTTTTTACCCCTCTTGAACCCCAATATCTCAACAACCCCCCCACATTTTTAGCTCATTTAGTCACACCAAAAATGTGTCATCACTACCTGCCTATATATTAAATTACACAATGTTCCGATCAATGCTTCAAAAGTTATTCTCGGACAAACAAACATACATACATACAACGTCGATTTGATTTTTATACAATGTATTGGGGAGCCGTTGGGCATAAGATTGGTGGCTTTGGATATCTATGGGGGAGGCCTACGAGTATGTTCAGTAGAGGACGTGATATGGCTGATATGATGATAATGGCTATCTATTATTATTTTCACAATGATAAGCATGTACATTCTGCAGTGAATGGTGAAGTTAAAGGCCACCATTCACTACACGACCGCCGAGCCGAACGCCGCGCCTTACAAATCAGTGGACTTATCCGTCATCATCGCCCACATCGCGACGGTGCTCGCCTTTTGAGACGGCGAGCGCTGGACTTATCCGCGAGCCGTATAGAATTGAATAGAATATTAATTTATTTGGTACACACAAAACGACACATGAAATAATTATATAGAACAGTCTCTGGAATAATATCCCACCAAATTATTTCAAGGTTCTTTAGCAGAAGCATTCAGATTGAGAATCTATAGGTACCTTCTCGCTCAAACTGACCGAATATTAGCAACTTAATCTTTCCTTACCTCATCTTATATTATATTATTAAGTATACATTTTTATATGTTGTTATAGTTTAGTTATTATATAACATATTTAAGTCGGCAAATTTTCATTAGTTTCCTTCTGTGACCTATCTACACATTTTTATCTACAATACACAAAAAATATCTGAAAGAGAATGCTCTTTAGCATTATGTTCGCGCTTATACTGGTTTTCATTTATAAGTGCAATAAAGCATTTTCAATCAATCGATTAATCAACAGTAGGTACAAATAAATTTATTAAGACACTAGCTGACCCGCCCGCGGCTTCGCACGCGTTATTTGTCAACAAAAAGTAGCCTACGTGGTAATCCAGGTTATAATCTACGTACATAACAATTTCATCGAAATCGGTTAAGCCGTAACGACGGGATTGACTAACAAACAAACATCCAAGCTTTCGCATTTCTAATATTTAGTGTGATTGCCGTATGCCAAACCGCAAACCTTAAAATTCACACGAAGATTTTGTCCGCGGACTTGTTGCTAGCAACGCGGATGGGCGCGCGCGTGAATGGTGAGCTTTAGAACTTTTAATTAGTTGTTCCTTCCAGATTTATCATCGCCATTCCTGTCAATCTAATTACTGCAAAACCTTCTAATCACTGCCGGCAGACTTTGACTTACAATATACCAGGAGATTCATCTAGAAAGCCCTATATCATCAAGTACCAGAACATATTTCGTTTGACTGGGCTCACTTGTGAACACTACCTTACCAGATGATAATGAATCATGCTTACCTTATATTTAAATTTTATATAACATTGACTTTTATTGTTTATTTGTGACATTTACTCCTTTATTCCAAACTAGCTGTTACCTGCGACTTCGTAAGCGTTACTCGATAAAGTATGGTTAGTTGTAGCACCCTCCCGATCCACAAAACCATAAAAAGATGCTCCCACGGTAGTCACGGAGCCAGCGACCCGTGCCCTGACTCATCGTCACGGTTCAAGGGGTAGTGTAAGTGTTGGTGTTTCTTTAGACTTCCTAAATGAATCATACGAGTACGTCCACAGAAATTTACGTAATTTTTATTTTTGGTACTAAGCTAGCTGAAAGGTTGCCTGGAAGAAATCGCTTTCAGCGATAAGGCCGCCCATTGTACTATTATTAACATGAATTAGTTTGACTCGACGAGTGAAAACTCGACTCTCATGCCCGTGGATGCAGTAAGAGCCTGCTAAGGGTAACCTCCGAAAGATGGGCAGCAGCGTCTTTCCGTGTATCAACATCCCGTACTGCGCTCGCCAACCCGCCTGCCAAGCGTGGTGAGTATGGCAACTACCCATCATGGAGATCCATGGAGGCCTGTGTTCAGTAGTGGACGTTTTACGGCTGAAATGATGATGCAAACATGTGTTCCGAGGCGGAAATCGAAACCACTACCTCCTGTGTCTCTGCCGGCTGTTCGCCCACTGAGCCACGGAGGTCGTCATAAAAAGTAGAATACCTTCTTAAGACAATTTAAAATGTCACTTGTTTAAAAAGTCATCCACATACAAATTACATATTAAAAAGCTATTTTGAATTTATCTTAAAACTCAATGCTGAAGATAACTACACCTTGGCATCACCTGCGGTACACCTGTACAATGTACCAATAATTAGTTTTTATTGTTGATAGCAGATGGTTCAATATCAAAATAGAACATACTTCTCATCATCTGTCAGTAATAATTCTCGTTTTATGTGAATCCATAGTTCGGATATGCTTATGGAATGTGTGAATGCTTATCAGAGAAAACTATTTTCAAAAATCCCACAAATTCGGGTGCATAAGTTAAAAAAAATTACCCCCAATTTATTTTTTCTTTACGACCTGGAGATGTAGCTTATGGCTCACCTGCTGTTAACTCTGTAACTGCTGTTGTGCCTCGTAGGTCACGCACCTTAGAAACGTGCCCTATGGCACAATACATTACATCCATCAACTTGAAATGTTTCAAGTTGATGGACGAAGGTGACGCACGTTAGAAACGTGGCCTACAATGCGCTGCCTTCCATCAATTTGAGGCATAAAAGTGTGAAGGCTACTGAGCCTGTAATTTTACTGGAAACCTTCATACCGAAAAACAGCAATGCAGAAATAGGTATGGTGGAAGTACTTTCACAAGAAATAATAAAATAATAAATACTTAATAACACCTTATATTATGAGGAAATATTTGTATGTTTGTAACGAATACACTCAAAAACTACTCGTCCTATTTTAAAAAAATTTTCATTATTAGAATGCTACATTATCCCCGAGTAATAAATGCTATATTTATTACTAGAAAAATATAGGGATTTCTCTTAAAACTTCAATAATGTAAACCAAGGTGTAAAAAATAACGATAAAATATCTTTCATCGCATGCGCTGCGGTAACTATGATCTATTTATACAATAATATTAAAAAGAGGAAAATGTTTGTAACGAATAAACTCAAAAAACAATTGTTCCAATTTCAAAAATTATTTCACTATTAAAATGCCATATTAACCCTGAGCAACATAGGCCACTTTATACCCAACTACGCAGAAGGAGGGAATTTTTTTTATTGAAAAACTACGTGTGTGAAGCTATTGGTCAGTTATAATATAAATTTGTAAGTATTACCCGTACGCGATATGTTGGGACCTGAGCGCGGTGACGTCATATTGGCGTGTTTGTACCGCCCGCAAAAAAGCGAACATAACAAGCAGCCGCCCGCGGCATCGTCTTTGTTTTTTTTAACCTAATTTATTATGTTACTCAGGTAGGACGCTGCATTTTATCTAATCTTTTTTACACTATTTGAATAAAATAAAAATACAATGTTTAAGTTTATACATTTATTTTATCTATTATTTACATTATTTTATCTTCGTCACTACTTAGTGGATTTATGCCTTCTAGAGGTTGTTCTTCGTCCTCAGTCTCACTATAATCACTTGACGAAGAGGTAACCGATAAATTTACAACATTTACTATAACAACAAAAACTACAACAACAAAACAATGACACAAACTATAACAACAAAAACTACAACAACAAAACAATAACACAAACGAAAACTAAAAGAATTCCAGAGCGCGTCGTTGGCCAGTACGAGACTAAAAACCCTAGTAAAAAATAGTGATGCGAACGGTACAATACGGGCGCCATCGGGGAAGTGCAGGGGAAGCGGTTGGGGAGTCGCATTCCTAGCAGGTCCCAAGTTATCGCGCACGAGTAATACAGTGTAAACTCTATATAACGACACTCAAGGGACTGAGCATATTTTGACGTTATAGAGAGTTGTCGTTAAATGGAGAGAAGTAAAATCTGTATTAGAAAATATTTCTGATTTGTCTTGTTAAATTGTTTTTGTTGATTTGTGTTGTCTTGATTTGCGTATCATTACAACTTTTTCGTCAATACACAGTGATTTTCTCATACTAACCATGTATACAATTTGAAAGTTTGTGAGCTACTAAGAATATGACAACGTATAGATAAAATCCATCACTTCTACTAACAACAATCTGCAGCTACACGTGCAAGCAATCCCATTTTGTAAACAAAAGAACGGATTTCTTAGAAAGTTTGGTGTGTATGATGCCGACAGTCGAGTTTATTATGGTCTAGGATAATAAAACGACAAAAGGATATACACAGCTGCGCAGTTTTTACTAATTTGGCAACTTAAAAAGAACTTTTTATTACAATTTGTTGTCGTTATTGAGAGTGGGTGTAATGCTATACAGAGTGTACCATTGTATGCAAGACAAGCTAAACCAACCAAAGCCGAGTGATGTCGACGCTTTAGAGAGTTTGTCGTTAAAACGAGTGACGTTACATGGAGTTTACACTGTAACTCTATATCTCTTCTATGTTTGTTACATTTTCACGACTAAACGGCTCGACTGATTTCTATGAAATATGGTATATAGATAGGTTACTGACCAGGATTGAGACATAGGCTACTTTTTACCCAACTGCGCAGAAAGAGGGTAATGTTTTTATTGTAAAACTACGCGTGCGAAGCTGCGGATTGGTCAACTAGTATATACCTAATGTATGTTCCGTTTATCTGGAACGTTAATCAGAGAAAGACTCTTTTCGGTTAGTCATAGTACATTGTTATACAAAGGCTGTAAGTGATCTATTGTACACAGATATTTTAGCGTACGAAGAGCGAACGCGAGCGAGGACACTATCGGGAGTGTTATTTGCTCCCTGGAAGTGAGCATATCACATAACTTTTCATCACGAATGCGAGGAAGTTAAAAAAGTATTTTTATAACAGTTTGTGGGTAAAAAGAAAATTGGCGTTCCCT
The DNA here is from genome assembly GCA_918857605.2 of Philereme vetulata. Classification (NCBI taxonomy): domain Eukaryota; kingdom Metazoa; phylum Arthropoda; class Insecta; order Lepidoptera; family Geometridae; genus Philereme; species Philereme vetulata. The sequence continues at coordinate 2,079,170 of OU975425.1, forward strand.
GTATCTAATGGTTTTATGTTGCACTACTTGTCATGGAAGTTGTATACAATTAAAGAGCATATTATGAATGTAGCTTTCATCACACTAATATGATGATTGCGAAAGTTTGGATGTTTTTTATTTGTTTGTTACTCAATCACGACGTAACGGCTGAATCGATTTCGATGAAATTTGGTATGTGGCGTATGTACACTATGTACAGTAGTTGTCAATAACAAGTAGCCTATATATGCTTTTTATTGACAAACAACGCGTGAAAAGCCTCGAACATAAGCTAGTTTTTAGGGTTCCGTACCCGAAAGGTAAAACGGGACCCTATTATTAAGACTCCGCTGTCTTCTGTCCGTCTGTCACCAGGCTGTATCTCATGAACCGTGATAGTTAGACAGTTGAAATGATGCTGTATTTTTGTTGCTGATATAACAACAAATACTAAAAACAGAATAACATAAATATTTAAGGGGGCTCCTATACAACAAACGTGATTTTTTGCTGGTTTTTGCTCGATATCGAACAGCAACAGTTAGACGCTTTAAATATCCACAGAATATTTAGTTAAATATTCACTTTAAACATAAATAACTCAATTATAATAAAATAAATATTTAAGGGGGTTTCCATTCAACAAACATAATTTTTTTTTTGCTCGTTGTTGCTGTAAATATTGACAGAATATTGAGTTATATTATTAACTTTATAATTATTATTGATTTAAAATAAAATTAATATTTAAGAGGCCCATACGTGATTTATTGCCAATTTTTTCTCAGTTTTAATAAATATAGATAATGGTACGGAACACTTCGTGCGCGAGTCCGACTCGCACTTGGCTGGTTTTTATAGATAATTATGGATTTGTTATGGAGATTGTATTTCATATATTATTAATGCAATGACCCTCATTCTATTTACAATTTTACTTATATAATAATTTTAAAAACACTGTCAATTCTTCATAGTAATTTTCATTGCTATTTGCTACACAATCGCTTTGATATTTTCACTAGAGAATGGGTTATTTTGTGAGAATATTGCTCTTGCTCTAAAAACATAAAAATACTGAAGCCTAAACACACATACAAAGTCAGGTATTAAAAGTTTGTAAATACAAAAGGCATATCCTGTAAACATAATCCCACTTTACAAAAACAACCAAGTTTCCAGTTAACGCGTATGATCGTCAAGAAAATTATAGCTCCTACATCCTTTACACTCTATTATACTAATAAATAACACTAGTTTTTGCCCTCGGTTTTACTAGCTTAGTGTCTATCATCAAATCGACAATAGGATGTCCACTGCTGAATATCCCTTGCCCATCGAACGTTGGGTACAGACCATGGACTGCAGACAGTCCAGGGCGGCTCAGCCGACCGTTTCACCACAACTGAAACGTCGTCGACTGCTCAACCTTCAAATATTGGACCTTCGAGTCATCGTGGAGACCCTATCAGAACATTGTCCTCTGAACAAACACCTCTATATCATCAGAGCAACAGACGGCCTACTCTGCAGGGGATGTCTCACCGAAGAAGAATCAGCTGCCCACTGCCCACGTAGTCCTGGAGTGCGTAGTGGGGGTAACATCATAACGTGCAGAAATCCTGGACAATCCAAGGTCACTCCGCGAAGCCTGAAAATACCACAGGAAACTTCTGCGCTTCTGGTCGGATTTAGGCTGGCTATCCATATAGTCAACTCTCTGATGCATAATGGATCACATACAGAGTTAGAATGCGAAAAAGTAAGTCCACCAATAATGTAATTTAATTTGTGTTAGTACTAATATTTTAGGTTTATAGTATGTGTTTAATTGTACCTAAGATGCACCGCCGTCATGTGATACATTATAACCCGGTCCATGCAAAGGTTGTCTGGAAGAGATCGCTTTTAAGACCACCCGTTGTGCTAAATCTATTTGTAAGAACGTATTTTACTTTAGTGTACAATAAAGAGTATCTTATCTTAAAAGCCTCCCCCCTAGATTTCCAGAAGAACCGTTCTTGTGCGGGCCCGACGGCTCCCAGCAACCTAAATATTTTATTATATTTATTTGGGTATCTTAACTCTTACAGTATAAGAATATTGCGACATCAGCACCGTTTACCACGGCCTACTTAGATTATATTATATTTTTAAGCTATGTAATGAAAAGTAGATATAAGCGACAAGAGCCAAGCCTATCGTAAAAACATTTTCGTTTTCATGTTTTGAATGAAGCTAGCCCAGCCCTTGTTTGGTTTGACCAGTGAGGGACATAAAGTCCTATTCCTTGGGTTAGTCCTTTGTCTTAAAATATAATTTATTATTTGGATATTGTTAATTGGTCCTTCACTATTGGCCTTATGAATAAGCTCAGGGTCGCTCAACGAGCTATGGAAAGGGCTATGCTCGGGGTTTCTCTACGGGATCGAATCAGAAATGAGGAGATACGTAGGAGAACTCAAGTCACCGACATAGCCCGACGGATTAGCACGTTGCAGTGGCAATAGGCAGGCCATATAGCGCGCAGAACAGATGGCCGATGGGGCCGGAAAGTTATCGAATGGAGGCCACGGACCGGCAAACGCAGCGTAGGACATCCACCTACAAGATGGGCAGACGACTTGGTAAGAACCGCAGGTCGGCGTTGGATGCAGGCCGCTTCCAACCGCAGTTCCTGGAGATCAATGAGGGAGGCCTTTGTCCAGCAGTGGACGTCCTACTGCTGATATGATGATGATGATGATGATAATTTATTACGTAACGTAGTTAGTTACCTATAATTAAGTATAGTGTATGCTATACTTAACTATATACTAAGCTAGCACAACGATCCCTAAAAACTTTGACTGTTAGTGGTCAACTAGAAGGCTGGTAAACTGACAACCGTTGGGGCATGAGTTCTCGAGTGGAGACCACGCTCTGAAAACACAGCGTAAGACGCCCCCCCCACCAAAACCTGGAAAGACGAGCTAGTAAAGGTTGCTGGTGGTTGATGGGTGCACCACAAAATCCAAGGGACATGTTCAGCAATGGACATCCTATTGTTATGATGATGGTGAAACAGACAGACAAACTACTTCTCTATATTAATGTATTGACTGCCACATAGTAGCGAATAGTGTTTTCTGTGCTAACTACAATCGGATATTCTGAAGACGAGTTTAAACTTTTTTACGCAGTTATTGAGAAAAGGAAGGCACAGTGCAATGAATTGCAGAACAACATCGCACAAACAAAAGGCCTATTAAGGGCTCCAACCATCGTTATTATAACATCCACTCCCTATTCCAGAGTAGACACCGGCGATCATTTTTTGACGAGCTCCGTGACGCAGTAGGTGGCCGGTTCAATATTTGTTCCGGCTCTCTGGATGATGTATTTCTAAAAAATATCATAAGTAGGTATAATATGTATTTACAAAAAAAAGTATATAAGTATGGGTAGTATGGGGCTAGATAGCGCTGTGTGAAATGTCCAGCACTTTATTTACTACAATAACACATAATATAATTACACTTTATAACTAAGAAAAGACAGAGAAAAAAGAAATTTCAGAGAAAAAAAACATAAACAAAAGAGAACTTGGTATTTAGTTAAATACTATGTAAATGAACTTACTTTTTTACACTGGACTTCGTGAAAATCACGTATTTATAAAACTACGCTGTCACATTGAGTCACGACTCAAGTGCAGACTTTTTGACAGCTTCAAATAATGAATCGATGCTTGAGTTTTGGTTCTGTCTTGATTAGAGTTTTAGAATACGGGGTTTCTAGGGGGAAATCTTGGAGTCTTCAAGTCCAGAGTAAACAGGCTCTTTCCTCCAATAAATAAAATAACATAATTGTAATGATTTTCTTTAATAGTGAATATGATTGCGTAGATTAGATTGCATGCCCTCTATTTTTTATATTTTTGAAATTAATTAAGCTCTTTTTAATTATGTTTCATGTATACAATGTGTACTTCTAGAGCAGATCATTGTGCACTTAAAATTACTGTAAAAACCTGTGTTTAAAATTAAAGATTTTGATGATCACTGAAGTTTTAAACAAGAGGACTTCAACGCCACAATGTGCCGGACAAGTCCTACTGCAACTATGTCTTTAAACCACACTGCATCAGAAACGCACTTCGTTCGTAAGATCCATACGCAAGAGCGAGACAGACAATCTTTCTGTCGCTCACACACCGGATCTGAAAAAGTACTGGGAACCCAGTTTCGAGGTAATAGCCGTGCTACTGTCAATTCAATTGCTATTGAAAATGAGTTTTATTTCCTTGGTTTAAGATTCAATTTGACGTTTGATACTATCATTTTTCATAACAAATACAATTTGTTAGCGAACACTTTAATATCTGTTTTGTTGAAGTAAATTGAGCTGTGGGCTGCTAACTTTATGTATCACTGTTGCTTACAAAGTTTCAACAGATTGATAAGTACGTCAGTGAGTTTTATTCAGATTGAGATATAAATCTGTAGTATTTTTATTCTGTGGCTATGAATGGGGAAGGCGATGGTTTAATAAAATGGTGGGATTGTAATGCAATTATGACGAAATTGTAGGAACGGTAAAAATGTCGGTCGATTATGTCTGGCTGTAGTGCCTACTGTCTAAGGACGTCACCACGAGCCCTAAACGTATTTAGTGGCTAAACGTATTTAAGAGAGTTATCAAATCATACAAATACGTCAAATTTAAACATGTTTAGTCGCATAATGTGATTTGAATTTGGAACCTGATCTGTATGAAAATTTGAAACAAAGAGACCCACACAATAAGAACTTATTCGTAAATCGAATTAACCTCTCCACAGAATGCACCAACCATTTGGTTTTTATTGGCTCGCAGAAAGTGTAAAAAGTAGAGTATTCTCCTCGTGGATAAAGCTGTCTGCATCTTGGTTGTGTTTATATCCCTCTCTGCACTCAGGATTCTAGTAACTTAGAATCCTTCGTTACGTCCGGGATTAAAAATAGCGCCCGTGATGCAAGACACTGCTTTATCCCCTTGTTTAATAATCTACTATTATAGTGTTATGGTTTAGAGTGTTAATTATTAAATCATTTATGAATTGCAACAACAAGAAGGTAGTTAACTAAAACGCAATTTATTTATTTAATTAGAACGGATTAACCAACTACACTAATTAATATAAAATAATTCAAAACATTAACTACATAACCCATTGTCAAATTAAAATCTAATCATCATCATTATCATATCAGCCGTAGGACGTTCACTGCTGGACAAAGGCCTCCCTCATTGATCTCCAGGAACTGCGGTTGGAAGCGGCCTGCATCCAACGCCGACCTGCGGTTCTTACCAAGTCGTCTGCCCATCTTGTAGGTGGACGTCCTACGCTGCGCTTGCCGGTCCGTGGCCTCCGTTCGAGAACCTTCCGGCCCCATCGACCATCTGTTCTGCGCGCTATATGGCCTGCCCATTGCCACTTCAACGTGCTACTCCGTCGGGCTATGTCGGTGGCTTGAGTTCTCCTACGTATCTCCTCATTTCTGATTCAATCCCGTAGAGAAACCCCGAGCATAGCCCTCTCCATAGCTCGTTGAGCGACTCTGAGCTTATTCATAAGGCCAATAGTGAAGGACCACGTCTCGGTTCCATATGTCATCACTGGTAACACACACTGATTGAAGACTTTCGTCTTAAGGCACTGAGATATGTTGGACGAAAAGACGTTGCGAAGTTTCCCAAACGCTGCCCATCTGAGTTGGATTCGACGATTGACCTCTTTCTCGAAGTTGGACCTACCTAATTGGACTGTTTGTCCTAGGTATACATACGCGTCGACAACTTCGAGAGACGAGTTCTCAACCATAACTGGGGCAGGCACGACATGGACATTCGACATAATTTTTGTCTTGTCCATGTTCATTTTAAGTCCTACCCGTTGGGAGACTTGATTGAGGCCTTCGAGCATCGTGCTAAGCTCTTCCATCGAATTTGCCATGACCACAATATCGTCGGAAAACCGAAGGTGAGTGATGTATTCTCCGTTAATATTGATGCCCAGTCCTTTCCATTCCAGAAGCTTGAAGGCATCTTCCAATGCGGTCGTAAACAGTTTCGGAGAGATGACATCTCCCTGTCTTACGCCTCTTTTTAAAGGAATCGCCTTCCAGCTCTGTTCATGTACTCGGACTGACATTGTGGCGTTTTTATACAAACACTTCAACACTTCGATGTACCGATAGTCAATACGGCATCGTTGGAGAGACTCAAGCACTGCCCATGTTTCGATCGAATCGAAGGCTTTCTCATAGTCCACAAACGCGAGACATAGCGGCAAGTTATACTCTTCGGTCTTCTGTATGACTTGCCGCAGAGTATGTATGTGGTCTATGGTACTGTAGCCTTTACGGAACCCGGCTTGTTCGGGAGGCTGGAAGTCATCAAACCTGCGTTTGAGACGGTTCGCGATGACCCTTGAAAACAGCTTATAAACATGGATCAAAATTTAATAATTGTCATCATTTACTAGAATCCTGAGTGCAGAGAGGGATATAAACACACTCAAGATGCAGACAGCTTTATCCACGAGGAGAATACTCTACTTTTTACACTTTCTGCGAGACAGATGCAATAATTAAATTAAGATAATAAATGATAAACAAAACGGCACTCATGATGAGGACAATTATTTAACTCGGCCTAAGTTCATAGGTCTCTAGTTAAGGGTATATTTTAACTGTCAGTATTTCCATATAAACAGTACAGTTACAAAGACACGAAATGTCACGATGACAAAATGTGAATATCAGAAGGACGTACATTCTCGATCGTTAGCAGATGGGCTTGCGGGGAGTGTCCAAGGAGGATTTGCATTTGGCTAGAGACGAAAATGACTAAGAAATACATAATAAATAATGCTAGACATTTCACACAGCGCTATCTAGCCCAAATCTAAACGAGCTCACGTCTGTCTCTTAAATTTTCGAAAGGGGTTTAAATCATAAGCAAAGCCTGTACTTTAATTTGATTACCACTAGCCCCATTCTATCATCGGACAACCAGACGCTCCGCAGTGCGAGACCGCTATATGGTAGACATACCTCCCATACGCACAAAGCGGTAGGCACTCTGCCACCTATATTATGCGCACCGCCAAGGAGTGGAACGCCTTCCCTGAGTTTGTGTTTTCTGATAACTACAACCTAGGGGTCTTCAAGTCGCGAGGGAATAAGTTTCTTCTAGGCAAGCGTGTACCATCGTAGACTACATCATTGCTTACCACCAGGCAAGATCGTGGTCAAACGCTGGTCTATAATTTATAAAAAAAAAACTATGTAATTCAGATAACGGATAGAATACTTATATAATTTAATATATGGGACGATTAGTAGTTTCTTGTGATACTGCTCGGGAAAGTACTACCACTATACCTATTTCTGAGACCAAGCACCAAGCCTTTTACACCTGTATGCCTCAAAATTATGCACCCAGGGCAGTGCCATCTTAAGGCACATATGGCGCGTGACCTACGAGGCAACACACTTAACATACGTTGGTCCACATAATAGAACAACTCCAAATCGTACTTAAAAAACCAGTTTCGGATAAATATTTGAATCTATACTAGCTATTGCCCGCGATTTCGCACGCGTTACAATCCTAAATGTATAGGTAACCTAGAAATAAAACTAAACTAACTGTTGCGACTTCACTTGACACCCCATTTTTATCTCATGGGAACTGATTTATGGGATACAGGGTAGCCTATGTGGTAATCCAGGTTATAATCTAAGTATATGTATACCAAATTTACCCGCCTGCCGGGCCTATACCCACGCCATATTTTATAAGTGCAGGTGCGATTACCATACTAACTCCATGCTTCTAGCAAATAAATTTAATTTCAAAAGCGTATCTAGGAAGCCAATTGTTTCTCTCTCTGTGGTGTCGTAAATATCAACGGCCTACTATTTGCCGTTCACCGCACGATTCTTAAATAACAGGTGGCGGACATCTTGAATTTACCATCTATGTGTATATGTCTGTTGCCGGCGCCAAGTTACTTTGCGTCTGGTAGTTCTTATAAATAGATAGATAACTCTTTATTGAATTACCACACAAACAGAAATAATACAAAAATAAGTACTAGGCTAAAATAATAAGGCAATAAAATGGGCGGCCTTATCGCTGGAAGTGATCTCTTCCAGGCAACCTTTGGATGGAGCGAAATTTACAAAGATACGGAGTGCGGTGTACTTTAGAGAATACATATACACATATATTCTTATGAGCCTGATTCGGAGACATGATTTTGCCACGGGCTTACTGCTCGTCCAGCGCGAAGTTATTGAGATGTTTCTTTACGGCCCAAAGCGCCGTTAGCTCCACTATTAGGTACAAGCTTCCGCACGCGTGGTTATCCAAAAAATCAGCCTACGTCTCGATCCAGGTTTATCTATATCTTAATCCATCTATATCACGTTTAAGATATGTTTATTTCTCAAAGAATAATAATCACTTACAGAGAAACAATTTATAAATATTTTGTTGGACTAATCGTACTATTAACAGTGTTAAAAGTGATACATCTTTATCTTCTTTTCATAATATAAAAATAAGTCACTTCCGCTGTCTGTTCGCTTAGATCTTATAAACTACTCAACGGATTCTAATGCAGCTTTCAGCAATAGATAGAGTGATTCAAGACAAAGGTTTATACGTATAATACATACATAGTAACTGTGAAGTAACTGTTTGTTTGTTAGTTTCTTTGTTACCTTTTCATAACTAAACGGCTGAACGGATCGTAATGAAATTTGGCTAGGAGATAGATTATATCCTGGGGAAGGACATAGGCTACTTTTTACCCAAGTGCGCAAAAGGAGGGTAATGTTTTTATTGAAATACCACGTCGCGGGCGGGTCAGCTAGTAACGAAAAAACACAAGTTGATCAAAAAATAAAAGTTAAGTGCGGGTAGCTTTGTAACATTTGGCTCATCAATGCAATGTAAAGAACATTTAAGTGACACAGATCATAAATTACACTTCATAGAATATACTAGAAATCCTTTTAAATTATTTTGATTACTTACCTAATTTTTTTGAACCATTCTACGCATAGCAGAATGAATTTCAAGCACATTTTTGGTATCCGTGGCGCATAGCCGGCTGAGACGCAGGATGTAGTGGGTTCGATTCCCGCCACGGAACAAATGTTTCCATGGTCTACATATATTTGTTCCTGGTCTGGATAAATAAATAAATAATAAAAATGGCGGGACATTTCACACAGCACTATCTAGCCCCAAATTAAGCAAAGCTTGTACTATGGGAACCACATAACTGATAGAACACTTATATACTTTTTTAAAAACATCCAAAGGTTGTCTGGAAGAAATCGCTTCAAAGCGATAAGACCGCCCCTTGTACTGTTTTGCTTTGTGTCTTCTATTTACTCTGTAATTTATATTTTTTAATGTGTACAATAAAGTGTTTTCATTCATTCATACTTATCTTATAATATATAGAAAAACAACCAGACCCGGAACAAATATCTGTAGATCATGCAAACATTTGTTCCGCGGTGGGAATCGAACCCACTACCTCCTGCGTCTCAGCCGGCTGTTCGCCCACTGCGCCACGGGGGTCGGATGTTTTTCTATATGTTATAAGTAAAAAAAAATGTTTATATGTATTTATCAGTTATCTAGTTTTATTTAGAAACTTTCGTGATATATTTTAGACATTAATATAACACTCGCTGCGCGGAGTGCGAGACGAGACGTGGGTCGAAGCGGATCGCACTCACCCTGATGAAGGTTCACGAATTGAACCGAAACATAGTCGGTAGAAGCGAAGCGAGATCTCCAAATCAACTTGGGCAAATTGGCGTTGTATGTACATATGTATGTTTATTTGTCCGAAGATAACTTTCGAAGCGTTTATCCCATCATCGCGAAATTTTGGTATTTAGGTAGGTAAGGATGGCACAATTTTGGTGTGACTAAATGAGCTAAAAATGTAGTGTTGAGATATGGAGGTTCAAGCGGGGTAAAAAAAACAAAATGGGACTATCCGGCCAAGTGGCACGTCTAATAAACGGTCTTTATCAATATATTTCGACCCCGTTTTTGGTTTTAGATTAAACTTTGTAGTTTTTAAGTTATTACGTTATTAGCCATAATAAAAACTGAACTTTGACGAAATTCACAGGGTCCACCATATGCATAAATTTGGTATGCGTGTAGCTTTAGTGACACAAATATAGGGAAAAGTCAGAAATCCAGAATAACTTTAATTTCTACCCAAAACGATAACCAATTTGATATGAACTCCCGTTACCTGTAATTTGTATGTAGGCCAAGTTATTTGGTTATTTATTTCGTGGCACTATTTTGATAGTGAAAGATTACAAATAATATTTTTTGGTTTTTATGGGAGACTCGCGAGATCTCAGTTGGGAGCGAACCACTAGTTATTTATTTATTTTAAAAGAACGAAATCGTTGTAGCCGGTAAGTCGCGTGAGCGTTTGTAATGCTGTAAATGTAGACAGAAGTACAGAGTTTTGGAATTCATAATATTAGTATGGAAGTATGGACAGAGATTAGTTGCATGCCGTGCACATGCCGTGCAATGCATAGCTCAATAAAATTGCTGATAGCTATGTATCTACCCACGATTTGACAGTATTTAATAGGCAATTATTGTGATAATATGGCCGAGAAATATGTCATATTGACAAGCATTAAGAAAAAATTGCCTCGCCAATTTTACTAATATTTTTCCTTATTGGGGTTCCGTAGCCAAATGGCAAAAAACGGAACCCTTATGGATTCGTCATGTCCGTCTGCCTGTCCGTCCGTATGTCACAGTCACTTTTTTCCGAAACTATAAGAACTATACTGTTGAAACTTGGTAAGTAGATGTAGGTATTCTGTGAACCGCATTAAGATTTTAACACAAAAATAGAAAAAAAACAATAATTTTTGGGGGACCCCATACTTAGAACTGAAACTCAAAATTTTTTTTCATCAAACTTATACGTGTATGGATGTATGGATGTATGTACGTACATGGATTATCTATGGATAGGTCTTCAAAAATGATATTGGTATTTTTTAATATAATTTTTTTCTAAACCGAATAGTTTGCGCGAGAGACACTTCCAAAGTGGTAAAATGTGTGTCCTTGTAACTTCTAAAATAAAAGAATGATAAAACTAAAAAAAATATATGATGATGCAAACTTCTACCAAAAATTGGTTTGAACGAGATCTAGTAAGTAGTTTTTTTAATACGTCATAAATCGTAAACAGCAATTTACCTTTCATACAATCAACTCAAATATAAAAAAAGTTATAAAGAACTACAAGAACTTTTATATCACTCGTATGTTACTTGCTGCTACGGAACCCGACATGGGCGAGTCCGACTCGCACTTAGCCGCTTTTTTTTAATCAACGTGGCAACTAGGATTTGAACCAAACCAATGACGCGCCTGATGTTATGTGTTGTAATTCACGCACCTTGGAAACGTGCCCTACGATGCAACCTGCGTCTATCAACTCGAGGCAGACAGGTGTAAAGCCTCATGTGCTCATGTGTAATTTCACATTTCGAGTGAGTTTATCGTGTCAGTAAATTTAAGTTTTTAAGAAATATACAATATTATTACTAGTGGTTCAAATTCTAGTATAGTATAGTATATTCTAATTTATAATAGTTCAGATCATTTTTGAGATCTCGCGATCTTTGGCTATCAAAATAGTCTCACTAAATAAATATCCAAAGTACTTGACCTACAGTTTCATTCAAATTACAGGTAACGGGAGTTCATACAATTTGGTTACTTTTTTTGGGGTACAAATTGCAGTTATTCTGGAATTCAGACTTTTGCCTATATTTGTGTCACTTAAGTTATACGCATACTAAACTACAGCACTGTGGGATCACTGGTGTACCCTGTGAATTCTGTCAAAGTTTAGTTTTTATTATAGCTAATAACTGAAAAACTATAAGGACATTACTAAACATAAAAATGGGATCTAAACGTACTAATAAAGAGCTTTCATTTGACGTCACACTCGACCAGTTAGCCTCATTTTCATTTTTTTTACCCCTCTTGAACCCCAATATCTCAACAACCCCCCAACATTTTTAGCTCATTTAGTCACACCAAGATTGTGCTATCACTATCTACCTATGTATTAAATTTCACGATGATCGGATCAACGCTTCGAAAGTTATCCTCGGACAAACATACATACATACAACGCCGATTTGCCCAAGTTGATGACCTGGAGGTGGATCAAGCATATAGCCTACCTGATGTACCACAGATTATAACAAAGCTTTACCTTGTAGGTCAGGCACTTTAGAAATGTGCCCTACGATGCACAGCTCGAGGCATACACGTGCGAAGCATCATGTGTCTATAATTTCAGCGACGCCCTACAAACCAAACTATGTTGCTTGGCAAAGGTATGGATGTACTGCTCACTAGTTCATTTATTTATTTATACATTTTTTTTATAATATAAGTATGTAAGTAGGTATGACAATATATATTTTATGTATCTCAATATTAATATTTATGTAAATTTATGATTTTATATTATGTAATATACTTAAGCATTTTATTTTCTATTATCTACATATATTTTTTATAAATTGTAAAATATACTTGTTCTAGGGATTATAATAATATCTTACGCCGCCGTCCTTATTTGTTCATATAGATCCTGTCCATCCAAAGGTTGCCTGGAAGAGATCGCTTTTAGCGATAAGGCCGCCCATTGTACCTATGATTTAAAAGTGTATTTTCTTTTATATGTTTGTATTTAATAGTGTGCAATAAAGAAATTATCTATCTACTACTTCCCCGGCGAGCCCTATCAAGCAAGTTTATCTTGTAAGTAAATTTTATTCTTTGAAATATATCTACATATGCAAATCTGATTCCTGTAACATTGCCGACAAAACATTGGAATTAACATAGGTAATGTTAATTTAGAAGTACCCTAAAGCCAGAGTAACTATTAAAATACTGAAAACATAGAACTTGCACCTATCCTTTCTCTCCTTCCTAATTTTGTTTTTACGGGTTTTGTGTTAGTTCAGTTTCCCTAATTTTTAGGGTTCCGTACCCAAAGGGTAAAACGGGACCCTATTACTAAGACTCCGCTGTCTGTCTGTCTGTCTGTCACCAGGATGTATCTCATGAACCGTAATAGTAATACCCATTATCTGTCCTTGTGTTGAAGTTGTAGCTGCTTGTTAATTCATCATAACCACTTTTAGAGTTGCTTATTTAAATTAAATTTGTGTTATTACTGGTAATTTAGGTTTATAGTATGTAGATATGTTTTTAAATTTATATAGATGCACCGCCGTCATGTGTAACATTTTGATCCGGTCCATACAAAGGTTGTCTGGAAGAGATCGCTTTTAGCGATAAGACCGCCCATTGTACTAAATCTATTTGTAAGAATTATGTTCTGTATTTTACTTTGGTGTACAATAAAGAGTTATCTTATCTTATCTTAATAGGTATACAGTTGAAATTTTCAGAGATGATGTATTTCTGTTGCCGCTATAACAACAAATACTAAAAACAGAATAAAACAAATACTTAAGGGGGGCTCCCATACAGCAAACGTGATATTGATTTTGCTGGTTTTTGCTCGATATTGATAACGACAACAGGTAGACGCTTGAAATATTCACAGAATATTGAGTTATATTATTCAATTTAAAAGTAAATAATTAAATTAAAATAACATTTATATTTAAGGGGGCTCCCATACAACAAACGTGATTTTTTTGCCGTTTTTTATAGATAATGGTACGGAACCCTTCGTGCGCGAGTCCGACTCGCACTTGGCCGGTCTTATTTATATTTGTTTTTTTGGCAAATGCATAAAACCGGGTGATGTCAATAAAATTGGTACTCCGGGAGTGCCGACAGAAGACAGAGGTGTAGGTAACAGTAACAGGTAACAGTGTCGCGAGTTCAATGGTTTTTTTACCATCTCAAAAAATGCCGAACGCACCTAAAGAAGTTTTAACTTCAAAAACTTGCACCTCAACCTGATTAACCAAGCTTTTTTGATAGATATTTACATTTATTACGACACATGTAAAACACACACACAGAAACTACATACTGTGGATATTTAAATATACACAATTAAAAACACGTTAGTTTATTAAAAAAAAACACAAAAGACAGTACTATGAGCCCTGTGCCGAAAATGGAGTATGACTTGGCATTATGCTAAATAAGTTTATTGGTCAGCGCTGGTCTACGCCACAGACGCCACAGACGTCAGATAAAAGTGCCGTATTAAAAAAAATGTTTCAAATTTGGGTACGGAAGTATCTAGCAACTTAGAGTGTAGTTCGAGGCAAGTCCAAGTCGCAGACATTTCTGCTATGAGATTTGGAACGAAGCGTCTGTTTACAAAACCAGTTTGGAAGAACTGTGAGCAAGTAAGGTTTAGTAGGTATCTATTACACTATTTACCGACCAAATTAACTTGACCTTTGCAGGCTTTCAATTAATAACCAAATGAAGATCTTTCTTAATTGGATAATCTAATGAACCAACTTGCTTAGAGCTTTGGTCTTTTATATTTTATTTTGCGTGGGGGTTCGGCGTATAATAGTTATCTATTTGGTAATCAACCACACCACGAAGAGCTATAGTTTTTACTAGCATGTTCTGTATTGTGGGTCAGTTTATAATGGATATAATTTAGGTAGTGTGTAGGTGGGATGAATGAAATCTGTAGTCATACGAGAATTAGTTAATGACCAATTATTAGCATGTTTATAAATAGAAAGCTATATCCAAAACACATTTGTGTATTATTACTCGTGCGCGATAACTTGGGACCTGCTAAGAATGCGACTCCCCGACCGCTTCCCCTGCACTTCCCCGATGGCGCCCGTATTGTACCGTTCGCATCACTATTTTTTACTAGGGTTTTTAGTCTCGTATTGGCCTACGTCACGTAACGACGCGCTCTGGAATTCTTTTAGTTTTCGTTTGTGTTATTGTTTTGTTGTTGTAGTTTTTGTTGTTATAGTTTGTGTCATTGTTTAGTTGTTGGAGTTTTTGTTGTTATAGTTCTTGTTAAGTGTTTTTGTTATCATTATGAAGGGTAAACCTTTGCATAGCGGAGAAAGATACCTCGTGCTAAAAGTGTTAGAGTTTTTTCAGACAGTTTTTTTAGACAGGCTTCGACAAAAGTATTGGGACGATGACCTCTTACAAGAGAGGAATGAATCGCAATTAATTGTAAATTTATCGGATACCTCTTCGTCAAGTGATTATAGTGAGACTGAGGACGAAGAAAAACCTCTAGAAGGCATAAATCCACTAAGTAGTGACGAAGATGAGATAATGTAAATAATAGATAAAATAAATGTATAAACTTAAACATTGTATTTTTATTTTATTCAAATAGTGTAAAAAAGATTAGATAAAAAGCAGCGTCCTCCCTGAGTAACATAATATATTAGGTTAAAAAAAAACAAAGACGAAGTCGCGGGCGGCTGCTTGTTATGTTCGCTTTTTTGCGGGCGGTACAAACACGCCAATATGACGTCACCGCGCTCAGGTCCCAACTTATCGCGCACGGGTAATATTTGAATTTATTTGTATTGCAGGTTTTATTTTAAGATCTAAGCCGTAGTGGGATGTAGGTTTTTTTATATATTATAAGGCTTGCGTTTGACCACCCACGATCTCGCCTGATGGTAAGCGATAATGCACTCTACGTCCTACGATGGTACACGCTTGCCTAGAAGAAACCTATTCACTTGCGACTTAAAGATACCCGGGTTGTAGCTATCAGGAAACACAGACTCTGGCAAGGCGTTTCACTCTTTGGCGGTGCGCAAAATAAAGGTTGAAGAGAAAGGGAGGTATTTCTACCATATAGCGGTGGCGCACCGCAGAGCGTCTGGTTGTCCGTTGATAGAATGGAGATGGTGGGATTAGGTTGAAAAGTTCCGCCGCACACTCCCCTAAATAAATAAATATTGCTGGACAATTCACACATCGCTATCTAGCCCCAAAATAAGCAGAGCTTGTATTATGGGAACCAGATAACTGATAGAATAATTACATACTTATTTTTTGTAAATACATACTTATAATATATAGAAAAACAACCAGACCCGGAACAAATATCTGTAGATCATGTAAACATTTGTTCCGCGGCGGGAATCGAACCCGCTACCTCCTGCGTCTCAGCTGGCTATTCGCCCACTGTGCCACAGAGGTCGTCTAAATGTACGCGATAAAAAACCGAGAGGGTATGGATCCCAACTTCCGATTCGGAGTTTGTGATTTCGAATCCCAGCCGTGCACAAATCTATTTTCTACTTATTCTAAAATTAGTGTCTAGCTGAAGTGGCATCGGGCGGAGCATATAGCTCTCAGAACTGACGGCCGTTGGGGCAGATAGGTTCTAGAGTAAAACTCAATACATGGAAAGATTTGATAAAGGTTGATTGGAGCCGTCAGGTGCGCACAAACTCCGTTGCTTTGGAAATCTATCGAGGCCTATATTCATTAGTGGATGCTGCACTATCACTCACATATTATTTAGATTTTGATCGTGATATTCACGTTATCTAATGTAAATACTTACATGGGGAGATAGATTCGTGTGTCCTTATACCATACTTTAACATTTGCATCATTATTTTGGTCGGAAAACCCTAAATTCATTATAAAACCCCTAGAATAATAACTCTGAAGAATGAAAGAAAAAGAAAAGAATGTTGGAAGCCAACTAAATATCCAAAAATATGTTCCGAGCATTTCGACGACAAGGAAAAGTATACTACTAAAGGTGGCTTTCGCAAATTACCTCAGGGTGCTGTACGATTTACTATATATAAAAAAATCTATATTATTGTCTGAATACCTGTTTTAGTATTTAGTATTTATTTCAATGCAACATACATTACAGGTTTCATAAAAGAAATCTAGAAGTATGTCTGTGAGGGCATACTTCTGCCGCCTGTGAGGCCTGTGAGGGCGTGGCAAGGTAAACAAACAGGATAAAGATATTCATTACGAACTAAAATTATCATAGGTACAAAAATAAACTTAATTAAACTAACTTATCTTCAAAAAATCGCTTATATTATAATAGCATTTTGTTATTAAGTAACTTTCTAAGCTTTATACTAAATGTTTGATCTTTACATTCATTTTTGATCACAATTGGAAAATTATTTCATCATCATCATCATATCAGCCGTAGGACGTCCACTGCTGGACAAAGGCCTCCCTCATTGATCTCCAGGAACTGCGGTTGGAAGCGGTCTGCATCCAACGCCGGCCTGCGGTTCTTACCAAGTCGTCTGCCCATCTTGTGGGTGGACGTCCTACGCTGCGCTTGCCGGTCCGTGGCGTCCACTCGAAAATTATTGGAAAATTATTTTATTATTTATTAATATTTTGTTTAATTTTTTTTATTTATTATTCTGAATACAACCTATATAATAATTGTAAACCAAATGTGCAAACTTCCTCACTTTTTTGGGACAATGAATGAATGAATGAAAATTCTTTATTATACCTTACAAGCTAGACACAACAGATTTTAATAAATAAACCAATAAAAGTTAACATAATGGGCGGTATTATCGCTTAACAAAGCGATCTCTTCCAGTCAACCTTTGGATGGAGAGGATCATTGCTTAATGGAAGATTGGCCGAGGTGTAAAAGGAATAAACTTAATAACAGAAAAAGAAAAAATACTTAGACCTAAATAGTTATTTACTTGCAAGTTGCAACATTGTTCGACCGTGTGTGTGCGTGCTGGCGAATGTAACTACGTGACGCTTACGCACACATTCATTTTTGATGTTGCTCCAATGTTGCGCAGAACTACGAAGGAAACTATCGTTCTGAGCGTTATTATTTTAAGCTAAAACCCTTCAAATACCCATTATTACATTTCGATATGGGTGGAAAGAGCAGAATTTTCACGTCACATGAGTATAAATGGTTCTATATTTATTTTAACTTTCTACGACTGGAAACACAAAGATAATCAGACCTGACATGGTAACTATTGACATGATATTTTAGACATACATTTTTTTATTTTTTGGATCTCTGAATTCGATGTATGGCGTTAACTGTACTGTACTGGCCGCTAACTTTCATTTTATAAAATCTTCTGCCACATTCACACTCAGCCGCAGCCGCTGTTCCTGCCACTACCGGAAATATTGCCGCAAATACTGCTGCGGCAGTATAGACTCGAATGAGTGTTCACACTCAGCTTTCATACTTCTTTAGTGAACAACGCGCAACAATGGCTGACGTCGAGGTTGTTGCGGCGACAGTATTATGTCTGCTCAGTATAAGTAACTATTTAAGTGTTTTAAAAAGGAACAAAAGTCACCGTCGTCGTCCAAGAAGATGGTGGATGAAGGAACGAAAATGACGAACGAAACACGTTCTTTCGCGCTTGAACGCCGGTAGCAAGTGAGCGAGAATGCTGAATGTAAACACTAACTCGCGCTCGCGCTGCCCGTCCTTTGACTTCCGCGCGAAAAACCGACAATCGAGGGAGCGATGGGCAATGGCAGCGGCATGAGCAGTGACAGCGCGAGTGACCTATTTACATTCTCGCGCTCCCCAATTCCCTGCCCACTTCCCTGTCCAATAGGGCTGAGTGTAAATGTGGCATTCAATTTTGGAACAGCCCTAAGTGACATTGGGAGCATCCTTCAAAAAGACAGTCTGCCCTTGGAAGCCGAAGAAAGATCTCTGAGAGAACCTAACCTTTAAATTATATAAAACAGTCAGCGCAGCACGGCAACGATTTGTTCTTGACGACGAAGCCCTACCGGCTTGAGCCTGGGAGCCTGCTACATCGACTGAGATCTAGTGGCCTAGAATCGCCCACCACATTTACACACTAACATTTTAATCCTACTCCACTCAGAACACGGTGGTGCTACTTTGTCTTCTCGGCCTCTCGTCGACGTAGGCTGGGACGACACTAGCCCTCATCACTAAGGGAAGCGCTCATCCGACTGGACCTGCAGACTCCCGGAATTCATCGAGTGTGCGCACCCTAGTGGGGTATAAAGTGCTTTTGATACGTAACGTATTTATGGTCATTGTATATAATAATAATAATAATCCTCCTAGCCGATTTCGGCTACAGAGACTTGACTTTGTGATTATTGGCCTAGGTGTTTAGCCTGTATGTGGCTGATGTACCCTATTTTTGCGCTAAAAGTCCGGTTACAATGAACACAAGTTAAGGCGCCATTAATGTAGTTGTAATTGATATTAGCCGGCGGTCGACTTTTAAGCTGATCTCGTTTTAAGTCTAGTTCTTGCCTCCTTTCTTCTTCAAACTCGTACACTTTGTCCTGAACATGACGCCTCCATTCAGGTCGTTTTTCAGCGAGAGCCTCCCAGCGCGACGGATCGATACAACACCTCTTCATGTGCCTCTTCTGTACGTCTTTGAAACGTAGGAACTGACCTCCGCGTTTCCGCTTACCATGTTCTAGTTCACAGAAGAAAATGCGTTTCGCCCTTCGCTCATCAGACATCCGAGACAGGTGCCCGCACCAACGCAGCTGACGCCGCATCAAATATGCCTCTATGCCACAGACATTAGCCCGTCGTAGAACATCGGTATTACGGACCCGATCCGACCACTTGATGTTAAGAATGTCGCGGAGGCATTTCAGATGGAATCTGTCTAACGTGCGTATGTGTCTGCGATACAGGCACCATGTCTCTGACGAGTACAAGATGTTAGGAAGTACAATAGCCATATACACCTTAATCTTGGTACTCAATTTGATGTTATGGGAGCGAAATACCTGGACTCGTAGTTTACCAAAAGCAGCCATAGCGGAGCCAAGTCTGCTGTTGATCTCCGAGTCAAGGTCGCATTTTGTTGTTATGCTGCTTCCCAGATATCTGAATGTATCGACCTGTTTTATGGGCTTTCCATCGATTTGCAGATTCAGTGGAGCTTGGTTAACAGTGTCCATGGCCATCACCTCTGTCTTTGTAATATTAATTTTGAGGCCAAATCTACAGCACGCAGCGTCAAGCCGAGTCATCAAGTCCTGGAGTCCCTCAGAAGATTCCGCAACGAAACATAGGTCATCAGCATACATCAATTCGGTAATGAGGTCATACGATACCTTTGTGTGCGCTTTTAACCTAGCCAGGTTAAAGATACTGCCATCTGTGCGAAAACGTATGCGGATCCCTTCGGTGTTGGCTTGTAAAGTCTCCCTCACGACAACGGAAAAGTACAGAGCAAAAAGAGTGGGTGCTAATACACAGCCTTGTTTTACACCACAAGTGACAGGGAATTGCTCTGTCTGCTCACCATTGACGGTTACGCAACAAGTCATGTTGTCGTGAAGAAGTCTTATCAAGCGTATAAATTTGTCGGTGCAACCAAGTTTCGAAAGCACAATCCACAAAGCTTCGCGAGGTACACTGTCAAAAGCTTTCTCCAGATCAACAAAACAGAGAAACAGAGGTTGACACTGTTCCCTGCTTTTCTCTTGCAGTTGTCTAAGAGAGAATATGGCCTCGCATGTGCCGCGATTGGGTCTAAACCCAAATTGCGTTTCAGGCAATATACTTTCAGAGAGCTCCATAAGACGATTTAAGAGTACTCTGGCAAAAGTTTTTCCTGGAGTAGACAGAAGTGATATACCCCTATAAGAGTTGCAAACAGATCGATCACCTTTATTTTTATACAAAGAGCAAATTAGTGATACGCCAAAACTAGGAGGAACGAACTCCATTTCCCACATGCGCTGGAAAAATTGCCAAATCTTGTAGTGCAACTCATCTCCGCCATATTTTAATAGTTCTCCTGGTATGTTATCGATGCCGACAGCCTTATTGTTTTTCTGCGCTTTGATGGCGATGATAACTTCCTCAAGAGAAGGAGGCTGATCCAGATCTACGGCTTGTGGTAAGGCAGGAAGTGATGCTAAATAGTTTATGTCAGCAGAACGATCCACATTGAGTAAGCTGTTATAGTGTTCTGCCCAGCGAGTAAGAACTTCTCCTTTGCTTACCAGGAGGGTACCTGAAAGTGATTTCAATGGTACGTTTACTCGATGTGGACTTCCTACTAACATTTTAATCTCGTTAAAGAAATCGCCGAGTCTATTCGAATCAGCAAGCCACTGAATATAGCGAACCTTGTTCAGCCACCACTCATCTTTTGCGTTTCGAGTTAGTCTCCTTATTTGGCTCGTACTCTCCTTTATTTTTTCAGAAGCAGTTGTCTGATTTCCCTTTCGAAGGAGCTGGCGGTGTTTTTCTAGGGCGACTGTCAATGTATTATCATTTTCGTCAAACCAGTCTTCACAGACACGAGGTTTTTGGCCTAAGATCTCAGTAGCCGCATTGATGGTATTTGTAGTTAACAGTTTCCAGCCCTCGTCCAACTGTTCATCTTCGGGGTGTATGCCTGCTGTAAAGGTATTGACAGCTTCCCTGTAATTTGCCAATATTTCAGCAGACTCTAGCTTTTTCAGATGAAGACAGTTAGGCTTAGCCCTGCGAGGTCTACGGCAAGGGCTAAGACGCAAAAATAGTTTTGTAAC
Organism: Philereme vetulata; assembly: GCA_918857605.2. NCBI lineage: Eukaryota > Metazoa > Arthropoda > Insecta > Lepidoptera > Geometridae > Philereme > Philereme vetulata. Next base: position 2,100,773 of record OU975425.1, read on the forward strand.
AACAAGTCGGTGATCCGACCAACAGTTTGCGCCCCTCATTACTCTCGTTACTTTGACATCCGCTATATCCCGTTGACGGACTATAGCATAATCAATAAGATGCCAATGCTTGGACCTTGGGTGCATCCAGGTAGTTTTGTATTTATTTGGGAGTCTAAACATGGTATTGGTAATACCCAGATGAAATTGGGAACAGAGGCTTAGTAACAGTTGCCCATTACTGTTCATGTTACCAATGCCATGTCGCCCTATCACCCGAGGCCAAGCTTCAAAATCACGTCCGACGCGAGCATTAAAGTCGCCAAGAAGCAAAACTTTCTCACAGCGCCGGATTTTAGTCAGCACTTCTGACACTTCCTCATAAAATTTGTCCTTGACGTCATCACTTTTGTCGAGTGTTGGCGAATATACGCTGATAACATTTAAGTATTTATTGTTTCGAAGATGGAAACGTAAGGACATGACACGATCAGAGATAGCAACTGGATGTTCTTCCAACTTAGAGGCTAAAGTAGTTTTAATAGCAAAGCCTACTCCTGACCGTCTAGGCTCAGAAGCTGGTGTGCCTTTCCAGAAGAAAGTGTACCCACCACCACGTTCAACAAGCTCACCTTCGTCAGCTAGATGTGTTTCGCTGAGAGCGGCTATGTCGACGTCATAGCGTTTGAGCTCGCGAGCCACAATGGCGGTTTTACGTTCTGGGCAGAGGTTGTTGGGTCGGTCTAAAAGAGTACGTACATTCCACGCACCAAAAGTCATATTCATCTGCATGTTTTTAGATTTATTCTTATTGCGAGGAATGAGCGTTTGTTTGGGGCACCTTTTCTAGCCCCCTCCCCGGCTGAGCGAGGAAAGCAGTGCCTCTCTAAATAAAGCTGCTTTGTCTCAAAGAGTGCTGCCGAACCACACTGTCACCCCGATGCAGTGCTAGAGCGACCACTCTCCTCTCCTTAGGCCACCCGTGTCCAGGTATTAGACCAAGCCCAGGACTTTTTTAAACTCGGAATGACAAAGCCAAGTCAGATGCGCAGGATATATTAAGTTGCATAAGTGTGCGCGCCGTACACAGATGCACCCTCTCCTCCTTACTCCCCTTGACCCAGTGGAACGGAGAACCGCTACGACTGGAAGGGAACAGGACGCAGTATCTGGCAACGATAAAAACTCCTATCGCTACCTTCAGGCCTTCTACAGTTGCCTGGTTGCCTCGCCACTTGAGGTGGATTGCGTTGACGCCGAAGCAACGAGCACTAGCACGGGGAGTGACCGTGCCGACTCGAGGGCCGAAACATGCCGTTGCTACAACAAAGTGTTTCGGCACTCGAGCCCCCCTCTACCAGCCTAGGTTCCTAAGGTGTGGCCGCTGCATGCTATAGCGGCGACCACTAACGACGACCGAATGCGCGCCGCGCGATCTGAGGAGCCTTTTATAGGCGATGTTGCCTCGACCACTAACGACGATCGAATCTTCGTATATTCAACGGGCAGCGTAACGACGCCCCAGAGACGTCCGCACTGTACGACGGCTCGAGCACGACGATGTATATATTATTATATTAAATTATAAGTCACTGTAAAATCCCTTTTTCTTTTCAAACCGTTGGGTAGGGCTTAATTTAACTTAGTAAGTATTTAGTGTTTATTTATTTCAATGCAACATACATTACAGGTTTCTTATAAGTAATCTAGATGTATGTACCCTGTAAGCGCGTGGCAAGGTTAGCAATTAGCATACAAATTATCATAGGTAAATAAAAACAAATTTAATTAAATTAACTTATCTTCAAAAAAATCGTATAATTTATAATAGCATTTGTTAATAAGTAACTTTCTAAGCTTTATACTATTTTTTTTATCTTTACATTCATTTTTGATCGCAATTGGAATTTATTGTATATTTGAATTGACATTTAATATGGGCCTTTCCTGTATATTTCTAATCTGGGTACTGGAAACACTTGATATGTCTGTGTTCGCGGATTTTTGTCATATTCGTACAGTTCTATATGTTTTCTTACAAACACGGCAATATCATAAATATAAATACATGGTAAAGTTAAAATATTCCATTGAGTGAAATGTGGGCGGCAACTGTTGCGTTGGTGAATGTTCAGGATTATTCTTAGGCATTTTTTTATCTTTCATTTTTTTCTTCATTTTTTAGCTTACAGCTCTTTCCCATTTGGAGAGAGCTGTAAGCTAAAAAATGAAGAAAAAATTAAAGATAAAAAAATGCCTAAGAATAATCCTGAACATTCACCAACGCAACAGTTGCCGCCCTTGCCGCCAACAGTTGTAACGCTACAATGTCCTATAGCTAATATGCTGATAATCAAGCCCTGTCTGTCCTAGAATGATCCCAAAAACCTTTTGACTCATTGACAAAAAAAAATCTTATCAAAATACCCATTCATTATTCAACAAACTACTGATAAATTACGTTGTTATGATCGACATCCCGAAAAAAAGGTAGCACACATTTTTTGTTCACACACAACTCGTTTCAAATTTTTTGTACCCTTTTTTGAACACCGACTTTTTACTTTAATCATACCTTGTTTTAAGGGGATAGGGTTAAAAATCGCTTGGAATTTTTCACGATGACCGTAAAAAGGTTTTACTTACAAGAGGTCGGTTTTGTTTTGTTTTTTTTTTTTAATGTTTGATGCACAGGTGTTTCTGTCTCGTCTTACTTTATTGGTTAGGTTTTGGTATTTTCTTGTGATAGCTTGTAAGTAGATAAAATATCGATTTTAAATATGAAACTAGATAGATAGGTACCTAAATTCTTTACTGTACACTAGCTTCTCTCGGATTTTCATCAAAAAATATATAGCACTCAAGAAATAAGATTTCTATCAGTGAAAGATTTTGCTAAATCGGCTAAGTAGTTTCTAGGATAACCTTAACCTGTAATTATAAATCACACAAATATTATAAATGTTAAAGTTTGGATGTTTGTTTGTTTGTGACTCAATTACGTCAATTTTGATTAAAATTTAGTAGATACGTACACACGGCTACACATCAAGCTATACATTTACAGTATAAGCTGACCTCGCATTGTGTAGGCTTTTCGTAGAATGAGAGGTCAGCTTATACTGGAAATTTATAGCTTGATGTGTAGCCGTGTGTACGTAGATTATAACCTGGATTACCACATAGGCTGCTTGTCATCCCATAAATTAGGCCCCATTGGATAAAGGGGTGTCAAGTTAAGTAAAAAATAACGTTAAAAATTATTTATTTCATAGTACATAAAAATACTTGTGTTTTTGTAATCAGTGCTAGCCCTTAGACAGGTATCATTATAAATGTACATTGTTCATGTAAGTGAACTATTCATAGTACATAGTGACAATATATTAAGATAAAATGTTGCAACAGCGAGTTTAACTTTATTTCTAGGTTACCTACACATTTAGTAGTGTAACGCATACGAAGTCGCGGGCAACAGCTAGTTAATTGTAAATTCGAAAGTAACTGTCTCTCTGTTACCTTTTCACGACTAAACGGCTTGGCCGATTTCGATTAAATTTGGTATAAAAATAATGACTGGTTTTGAGAAACCGACTACTTTTTACCCAGGCGCGCCAGAAGGAAGGTAATGTTTTTATTGACAGAAACACGCGCGCGAAGCCGCGTACGGATCAGCATAACAACATACAAACTTACAAAAACAAACTTAAAGCTTTTTAATATGAGTATACTAAAAACAAAAATTCTTAATCATAGCAGTAGGTACCAGGCACAAATTAATATATAAACAGCTAGAAAATTAATGCAGAATGTGCGGTCTTATCGCTTAAAGCGTTTTCTTCCAGACATCCAGAAGATAAGTTAACGTTTATTTGCTAGAACATAGTAAATACATCAGTAGGTCTGAGTCTATAAGTTAAGCAACTTTATGTTCTACCCTAGTAAGGAATGCACATGTTCAAATGATATGCGAAATAATTAAAAAAGGGCACATTGATATAGAATTATCTGATAATATCAAATAATGCCAAAATATGATATAAAATACAACGAAATAGGTATAATAATTAAAATTGAATGTCTCTGTAATTTAGGTATTTATTTAAGTAATGAATAATAACATTTGATTATAAGCCTCAGATGGAGAAATGAGACGATGGTTTTAAAATGGATTTTGTAAAGATAAGCTTTTCGGTATCAATGTTCGTAGAAACCCCACATCTTTTCACAAATGGTTACAATTTAGATAACATTTTGTTATCTTCAGTACAAGTTAACCCCTGTCCAAAAAACTTGCTGCGTAAATGTTTTTACAAGTAGGTAAATAACTTATGATTTCTAATACAAGCAAAACCTTTAAAGATAGCGAGCTGTCTGTGATTGATGATACAAAATTAAATAAATAATATTCTCTTTGAATTAAGACTTCAAAACATAACTAGCAAAGGAATAAATTTTAATATCTTTACCAGGAAAGCTTTAGAATGTGCTCAATTAAGTATAAATTAATAATACATTTTAATGTGACTGAAAATATAGCTGAATCATAGCATAGCAACAGAATATCGCTCTATCCTTACCCCCCTTAATAAAATAATACAATCATACTAAAACCATACATTCAGAATCGCATCTTCCTTCAACATTGTCAACTCAATCACTGAAAAACTAACTGCAACGTAAATAAAACAGGAGTGAACGCAGCATCTACGCAGGCTCTATTCCCAGGCACTTTTACTGATCAACCCCTCCCCCCGCGCTCCCCACCCCTCCCCACTTCACCCCCGCTCCCCTACCCGCAACCAAACGCGCCCCGGACGGCCTACCGCGCGGTCGTGTCTCGCGCCGATACACACACCTGTAGCACGAAAAAAATCACGGATTACAGTGCAGTGTTTTGTGGAATAAACAAAATAGTTTTCGGAAAACAGTGGTATTACGGATGTTTTCGAAAAAGTGCCGGTTTAATTGGATTGTGTGATGGGTGCGTATTTTGGTTATTCTTGTTTAAGTTGATAACTTGATTTTGGTGGTGGGTTTTTGAATTTGGAATCGAATGAAAAGAGATGACGTTTGAATTCGAGTAGTGGAATTGATGAATGATGACGTTCTGGAAAACAATTTAAATTTGAGGATTTGTGGATTCAGGATGTCAATGTTGAATTTTCCGGGGTATGCTCTTTCAGTTGAATTGGAACATTGCAAATCGTTTGAATAACGGTTTCTTAAAATTTATTGCTATATTTTCACTAAATACCTAACTGAACGTTGCTGGCTTCGTCGTGGGGGAACAGTCTGTTATATTTATCATCATCACACCAGCTACAACACGTCCACTGCTGAACATAGGCATCCCCCATAGACTTCCACAGCCGATCTTCCAAGTAAAATTTATATTTCATAATAATTCTTGTGTTTCTAATAAATACTAATGATTTTGACTAGAAGATGACAATCAGACAAAAGCAAAGAAATTTCAACAAACAAAAAAAAATCTTACCCTCAAGAGGTCGTCCATTAATCACGTGATTTTTTTAGCAACTTTTTATTTTAACCTTCCCCCTCCTCCCTGGAGATGCGTGCTTTATTTTTTTTTAGAATATTTATTATTAAATACAGGTTAAATAGGTATACCTAATCTTTACATACTTAGTACCTACCTACCTATAAAATGAAGTCGCTTCCGCTGTATGTTCCCTTAGATCTTTTGAACTGATAGAGTGAATAAAGAGGAAGGTTTAAATACTCAATAACTGCGAAGGTAACTGTTTGTTTGTCACCTTCCTATAAATAAACGACTGAACGGATCGTATTGAAATTTGACAAGGAGATTATATCATGGGAAAGGACATAGGCTACTTTTTACCCGAGTGCGCAAAAGGAAGGTACCTAATGTTTTTATTGAAATACCACGCCGCGGGCGGGTCAGCTGGTCTAATATAATTCTGGAGAATTAAGCACCGTGATAAAAATGTCCGAAAAAATAAATACACGTAGGTGTACCTAATACTAATACCTAATACTTTGATTTCTCACTACTTTACACCTTGTCATATTTAGTGATTTCCCCCCTTTCACATGATTAATGGATGATCCCAAAGAACCATAAAACTTGAAAATATAGGTAGGTACCTAGGTAATGAAAAAGTTTTCAAGTTTTATGGTTATTTCCATCTAAAGTTTGTCTGAAAGAGATCGTTTCTTAGCGATAAGACCGCCCATTGTAGGTACATGCTACTGTGTATTTTTACTTGATATAGATAAATTTGTTTGTTTCTTTTGTTAGGTAGGTACCTAATACCTACCTACTTACAATAAAGTGCTTTCATTCAATTTGAATATAATTTTCTGTTTCCTTTATGATGGACAGACGAACGGACAGGTTGGTATTTTCTTTTTTTTCAGTACCTTCATAGTTGAATAGATTTTCTGCATTTATGGTTTAGGTAAACCTGCAAGTCCTGAGTGAACAGAGGGCTTAGCCAAGTTACATTCGATTAGCGATGACGCTAGTCGATAAGTCCGAAAATGTATGGGATTTGACACGTGCTATGGAAATATCACGTGATATATTCTACAACAAACCAATGTAGAAAGCGAATCGATTCGAAGCGAATGTAATTTGGCTACGGGCTCAGGTTATTTCTAAGCAAGTGTACTTCATCTTCGACCACACCACAACTTACGATCAGGTAAATTACTGGTCAAACGAAGAAGAATTAAAGACTACCTACTTACAGATTTAAAATGCTCCAACTCGGTCAAAAATGTTACAATTTAGACGTAATTTATTTTCTTTAACTTTATGTATTCTAAAAAGATTATTTAAAAATAACAACCAGCCTTGTTTCTTGCCTTCTTTCATGGCTTGATCGCGAAACAGGCAGTAAAATAGACGTTCCAAAGTGATTCTTGTGATTTTTATGAATAAAATAATTTTGGCTTACATTTTTGTCGTTTCAAAGATTTCTACAAAAAACTATCATAAAAGCATCATTTACAAAACGAAAAATTATCGTGCCAAAGATTTTTTGAAAAACTGCCTTCAAATTATATAGAAAAAAACTCGGAAAAATTACATATTGAAGTTTTACATTGATGAGACATGTGCTAGACTCAAAATCACACAATTTTAGGAGCCTCCTGTAGCTGATACAAGTGACGACTATTTTAGACAACTTGCGCAACGATGCCTAAACGTATTTAGTGACTAAATATGATTAAAGGAGTTGCCAAATCATACAAATACGTCAAATTTAAACATGCGTAGTCGCTAAATACTTACGCTTAGGGATCGTTGTGCAAGCGGAGCTTATTAGCTAACCATGATTTAAGGAGATGTCAAATCATACAAATACATTTTAAACATGTTTAGTCGGTAAATACGTTTAGGGGTCGTTGTGCAAGCGGGGCTAACCTATGTCAAATTTAAACATGCTTAGTCGCTAAATACTTACGCTTAGGGATCGTTGTGCAAGCGGATCTTAGTGGCTAATCATGATTTAAGGAGTTGTCAAATCATACAAATAGATACATTTAAACATGTTTAGTCGCTAAATACGTTTAGGGGTCGTTGTGTAAGCGGGGCTAACCTACGTCAAATTTAAACATGCTTAGTCGCTAAATACTTACGCTTATAGATAGTTTGGCAAGCGGAGCTTAGTGGCTAACTATGATTTAAGGAGTTGTCAAATCATACAAATACATTTTAAACATGTTTAGTCGCCAAATACGTTTAGGGATCGTTGTGCAAGCGGGGCTACGAGATAAACCTTTAGAAATGTAGTTAGTTACACTATTCAGAAACTGGATTACGGTCGACGAATTCCCGATAAATAATGATAACGCATTCAAACTAGAATAATGGTAGTGACTTCGGGTAAAACGTGTTTTATTTATTAACCCTGGCGCAAAAATAAGGTGTTATAAATGTGACGCCTTTAGTCTGTCTGTCTTTATCTTTATTTCACACCATATTTAGTGGTTCGCCCCGAACTGAGATCTCGCGAGTCTCCCATAAAAACAAAAATATATCGTAATATTTGACTATCAAAATAGTGCTACGAAATAAAAACACCAAACAGCTTGACCTACAGCTTCATTCTAATTATAGGTAACGGGTGTTCATGTTAATTGGTTACTCATTTTTGGGGTACAAATTGCAGTTATTCTGGATTTCTGACCTTTATATTGCCTATATTTGTGTCACTTAAGCTACATGCATACCACATTACAGCACTGTGGGGTCACTGGTGTAAGTACCTGTGCATTTCGTCAAAGTACAGTTTTTATTATGACTAATAAGTTAAAAACTACAAGGTTTAAACTAAAAATAAAAACAGGGTCGAAATTTACTCACAAACACCTTACATTTATTAGACGTGCCATTTGACCAGATAGTCCCATTTTGTTTTTTTTACCCCTTTTGAACCCCAATATCTCAAAAATCTCCCAATATTTTTAGCTCATTTAGTCGCACCAAAATTGTGCCATCACTCCTACCTATAGGTATATCAAATTTCACGATGATAGGATAAATGCTTCGAAAGTTATCCTCGCACAAATAAACATACACACATACAACGCCGATTTGCCCAAGTTGATTTGGAGATCTCTCTTCGCTTGATCAATAATTCCGTCCCTTCCTTCTGTCTGTCTATTTGTAAAGTCTTCACTTCTTTCGTGTCAATAGCTTATAACGTATTTTTATTCGCATTTTTTTTATACTAGTGTAGAGTGGAACCTGGCCACGTCTGTTGCATTTATTGTAGCCATATTAAGATCGTCTCTTGTGCAGGTCGTAGGGCACAAAGAACAGTTAAGCAGATGGGGCATAGTCTGGATGGGGCGCCCACAATCACAGTTGGTTAGCGACGGCTCTCGCATTCCCCATCTACAGAGGTTTTTCCTCCAACCTGAGTACGGAGTCGGTAAATAGACTTCACATAGGTTTTCACATAGGCTGTACTGATTTCGATGAAATTTGTTAAAATAGATTGAGACACAGGGTAGTTTTTATCTGACTAGGCAGAAGACGAGTCATATTTTAGAGATATCTTCTAAGCAACCTTTGTCGATAGGATCTATGTGAATAAAATATAATATGATAGAAACATCTAATATCTACGAGATATTAACCTCTTCATCATCATCATAACAGCCCGAAAAAAGTCCAATGCAGGACATGGGCCTGCCCCAAAGTAAGTATACAATGGGGGGATTTGCCATAATCACCACGCTTGGCAGGCGGATCGGTGATCGCAGTATGGGTCTAGAGACACAGGTAGATGCTGCTGCCTATCTCCTGATGTATTTTACGATATCCACGGGAACAAAGGGAGGGGCCCAAATTCTATGCCGGAGCCGCCATTGCCTCTTACCTCTCTTAACCTGTGAAATAACAAAAAAAAAATTGGTCGACCCGTTTCGGGAGGAGTGCGACCACGAAAACCGTGACACGAGATTTTTATATATTAGATATTTTAGATTTAGCAGCTTAGTAGAATATTGTTTAGTCAGTCGTAGAAAGAAAATAAAGATGAAGAAGAAGCCAGAATAAGCTTCCAAATCCGTGGTATTTTGGTGACACATTAGAACAGGAAGGTAAGAAATTTGTGTAATTTCCGCCATGAATTTCTCACCTTCACTGAAGTTCTAAATTTATTTATGTTATTCCCTTTGATGACTAAATAAAAGGCTTGTGCAAACCGCACGCGTGAGCGTGGCGTGTGCGTGCACGCAGCGGTTGTAATGTATGAAATTTTAAGGAAGATATCTTATTAGGATAGGTTTGCACCAGCCTTTAAGATTTGCAGATATTTGCATGAAAGTGCAGCGTATTTTGTATTTGTTTTTACTGTTCCAAATGTTTCGACACAATAAAAAACAAAATAAAATAAATATTGCTGGGCATTTCACACAGCGCTATCCAGCCCCTAACTAAGCAGAGCTTTTACTATGGTAACCAGATAAACAAATATCTGTAGATGCAAAAATGTGTTCCGCGGCGGGAATCGAACGATCCTGCGTCTCAGTTGGCTATTCGCCCACTGCACCACGGAGATCGTCAATAAATATGTATTGTTTGCGAATAAATGAAACTGAAACTGTTTGATCGCTCTCCACTAGATGGAAAACGAAGCCGTTGGGTACCAGGATCGGTCACTCACAGGACGTCCACTGCTGAGCCTAGGCCTCCCCCATACATTTCCAGAGCGATCTATCATGTACGGCCTGCACTCGACAGCAATCCATCTAGTAACCAGCTTAGCTGAACTAATATCAAAAATAGTCAACGAACCTAACTACCTAACTAATAATCTCGACTCAGTTCAATGAATTTGGTGATAAATCCCATATGTATGTGGTTTTATCGTTGTATTATTACATGTAACCTTATCCGCAAAGACAGACCATTTATTTTATATAGATAGCGGTGACGCCCCCAAATATTGATTCAGAAACACACATATTGGATAGAAAGCACACTAATATAACAGTTTTAATATTACTTAGTGTGATTTCTACATCTGAAAGTTTGGATGTTTGTTTATTTGATTGTTTTTCAATCACGTCGTAACGGTTGAACCGATTTTGATGAAATTTAGTTGACTATCTATGGCACAAACATAGGCTACATTAGATTGACAAACAACGCGTGCAAAGCCGTTGGCGGAAGCTAGTCTAATATGAATAGTATTTTTGTTATACATATTAGATTATGACCTGGATTGAAACTTTTGAGACATGCTGTGGCGTAGTGGGCGAATAGCCGGCTGAGACGCAGAGGGTAGCGGGTTCGATTCCCGCCGCATAACAAATGTTTGCATGATCATGATCTACATATATCTGTTGTCTGGATGTATTTCTATATTGTAAGTATGTATTTACAAAAAAAAGTATATACATATAAGTATTCTATCAGTTATCTGGTTCCCATAGTACACAAGCTTTGCTTAGTTTGGGGCTAGATACCGCTGTGTGTAATTTACAGCAATATTTTTTTATATGCTACTTATTTTGACACACGAAGCCGCGGGCACTAACTAAACTAAACTAAATTAAAAGAAAGCGCTAACTAGTTAACAAAAATCTACTTTGCTAGTATAACGTAACCTAAGAGTGTGTGTGAGTTCCTTGTGAAAGGGCTTGCCCGGGAAAGTACTTACTATTTCTGCCGCAAAGCTGAATTGCATGAGGATTTACACCTGGATGGACGCACGGCAGTGCATCGTAGGACACATTTCTAAGATGCGTGACCTACGAGGCAATTCTGTTATAAGTGATGGTTACCAGTTAACTACAGGTTGTTACATCTAAAGTTGTCTAAAAAAAACGTTGGTACGAAATTGACGAATACAATGACAAATTTTAGACAATTGTGCGACTTGCGCAACGATGCCTAAACGTATTTAGTGGCTAAATATGATTTAAGCAGTTGTCAAATCATACAATAACTTCAAATTTAAACATGTTTAGTCGCTAAATACGTTTAGGAATCGTGCAAGCCGGCCTTACCTACTTTGACAATTAGATTAGAATGTTTTCTTTTTAAAATTAATTTAACCTAACAAAAACAATGACGTCCTCGTCTCTCCATAATATTGTTGTGCCCAACAGGGTACATAATAAACATGTACCTATCAAAGACCACCTATTATTACATTGTGGAATACAATAACCGATTGAGTATCGAGTACCTAGAACAAAACTTATAGAACGCGTTTTAAAGTTCACTCAGGTTAACATTGCGAGAATCTAGAACCCGACATTACCAAGCTTACCCAATTGTTTTTCTATTATTATTCCAAACAACTGTTCATACGATTCCATAAATAGGTTTTACTAGCTGTTGCCCCCCGACTTCGTACGCGATACACTACTAAATGTGTAGGTAACCTAGAAATAAAGCTAAACTCGCTGTTGCATCTCGACTTGGCACCCTAGTTTTATCCGATTGGACCTGATTTATGAGATAAAAAGTAGCCTATATGTCAATCCAGGTGTCATCTACGTACATACTAAATTTCATCGAAATTGGTAGCCGTTACGACGTGACTAAGTAACAAAAAAATAAATAAATAAATAAACATCCAAACTTACACATTTAATAAGATTGACCGAGTGTGCGAAGCGTTTCAGTTTCGAGATTGGCCAAAAAATGCTTTTGTCCGTCTGTCTGTCTGTGTGATAATGACAGACCACAGTTACTTCCTCCAGCTTAAGCAGTTGATACACCTACTTCCCTCGGGAGAGATAACTAGTATTGAGTGTGGACTTTAAAAATAAAAGGCCTATGATGATAACCTGCTTTAGAGGAGAGGTGGGCGTATTCAGGTCGGGGGCAACGGGCTGTAGCTATATATAAAATTAATAAATATAAATATTGCTGGACATTTCACACATCGCTATCTAGCCGAAAACTAAGCAGATATTATACTATGGAAACCAGATTACTGATAGAATACTTATATACTTTTTTTAAATACATAAGTACTTAAGTAAAATATATGGAAAAATATTTTTTTCATTCACATGACAGGTAGCAAGATCGTCGCCGTCATTAAAATTCAAGCCCAATGGCACATGCTTTCTAACTTTTGATTAAAACATTTCAGTTTCTCAGTGAAGATTTTTTCCTTCACACCGTTTTGAGCGAGTGCAAAAGTGAACAAACATTTTTGATTAGAAAAATATATAATCGTACCTATTCCTATTAGGCAGCCTAATATAAGTCGTTGGTAAATATTTTGGTAGGAGATTTTAGAATATTTAGTACTATTATTATGTTATTAAATGCGATTCATTTAATATTCAATAATAATGGTAAGAAAAACACTCGTGGAGTAGTTGTTAGTGGCATTTACTGCTGAACGCTTCCGAAGCTCCGCGCTTTATTTATGTCTCATTAAAATGTCAGACTCAGCTATCTAAAGTAGTTAGACCACGTCGAAGATTAGATTAGAAAATTCTTTATTGCACTAATAAAATAATACACAGGCGAACTTTATGCTAATTAGCATTTTCTTCCAATTAACCTTTGTGTAGTGTATATTAAGTTCATTATATCACACTTCATTATAGCTACTAGATCAATCGAACTTGTATAATCTACGTCATTTAAATACTTCGTAGGTTAATACAGTTGGCCCCACGAAACAGTCCTGAGTCCGTCCTTCTATCAAGCCGGTTCGAAAGCCTTATAAGTCGGCGTACATCCGGTGGACACAGGTTCTGTCTCAGGTTCTTTAGATTGTAATTTTTTTACATCCTCTTTTTTGCAAGGCTTGGGAATATTGATAATTGATTTTGGAAGTCTGTGAAGTTTTGTCGTATATTAATTTTTATGCTTTTGAACTTAATTGTTGTTAGTCTCATAGTTTAGTTTTAGTTACAGTCTAAAGGAATCCACTTTTGATAGATTATAATATGGGTAATGATTTATAGATCTTGGAATTAGGGTAATGATATACTGTTGTCATATATCGCAATAATATGCACCTGTCTCTATATTAGCATTTAAACTGGATATATCTTTGTTTACAAAGAGGATGGTGGGAGATATCGACTGATAGGGATGCTGGGAGGGACTTGGTGGAGACCTTTGCCCAGCAGTGGGACGAGTTAAGTAAAAAAAGATCTTTGTTTGACCACAATCTCACCTGATGGTAAGCGATGATGTAGTCTAAAATGAAGCACCAAGATCTAGATTCTGTGGAATTAACGCCGTATTCTTTAGATAAATAAATAAATAAATATTTTTGAACATTTCACACAGATGTTATTTTTAAAGAATATTGTGCAATCAATATATGTATAATCATCTTACTTATACATCTAAGGTATACTTTCTACCAGCTACCAGAATCAGCAAGGTACTGGTCAAGACTGTCTATATTTAAGTTTATAGTTGATACTGGTTCTGTTTTAGTCACATCACGTAAGGTTTCATCACGAAAGTTCCTACTAAAAAAACAAGTACCTACTGAAAATGCCTTTAAAACTTGTATCCGTAATATTCTTTTTTTCCATCATGTACTGTCCCACTGATGCCATGTTTTTATAGATAATGGTACGGAACATTTCGTGCGCGAGTCTGACTCGCACTTGGCCGGTTTTTTTATTTATATACATTAGCTTCTTTTGATTTTATTTGCTAATGCGACATCTGACTCATTCAACGTTTGAAAGTTTTTGATAAGTCTGTCATTGGCCTCAGTTGCCAAGATTTGAACCCACACACGCAATAGAGCACACAAAAACGGTTCTTTACTGTACTAGTTAGAACTAAATAAACTAGTGGTTCGCCCCGAACTGAGATCTCGCGAGCCTCCCATAAAAACAAAATAATATTATTTGTAATCTTTGACTATCAAAATATTGCCACGAAATACATAACCAACTTGCATGACCTACAGTTTCATTCAAATTACGGGTAAAGGGAGTTCATGTAAATTGCATCCTCTTTTTTTGGGTAGAAATTGCAGTTATTCTGCATTTCAGACTTTTGCCCATATTTGTGCCACTAAAGTGTAACTAAAAACTACAAGGTTTAACGTAAAAATAAGGGGTCGAAATGTACTCACGAAGACCTTTCATTACACGTGCCACTTGACCGGATAGTCCCATTTTGTTGTTTTTTACCCCTTTTGAACCCCAATATCCCAACAACCCCTCACATTATGAGCTCATTTAGTCACACCAAAATTGTGCCATCAGTACCTACCTACCTATATATTAAATTTCACGATCGGATAAACGCTTAGAAAGTTATTTTCGGACAAACAAACATACGTACATACAACGCCGATTTGCCCAAGTGTTAAAAATTGACATGCCTGTAACAAGCAATGTTATAATGATGGTTAAATAAATAAATCTGAAATCTGAAAATCAAAATAGTACAACAATCATTTTCAATCAATCATCATACTACCGAAAAACAACAAAAAAGTTTTTCGGTAGTATTTTTACGGTACACCTTTCAAATCTGACCTAATTGATTTCCAGAAGTGTTAAAGGTTGCTGGGAGCTGTTAGGTGCCAACACCTAACGGCTCCCTGCAACCTTTCTGCACACGTGTGGCCTACTGCACAACATCGACAGCTCTAAAAGTGCAGTGGACGTCACACACTCACACATAGACCGAACTAGCACACAATCTTACTCCTCCCGAACAAAACAACACCAGTGATATGTGGGTAATTATTTGGTAAAACGTACCCACTTCGTCTCTCTTTTTATGTTAATAGTGTGCATTCTTGTGATTTGTATTATCATTAAATAAGCTAGGTATAAGTAACAAGTACCTATACTTAGCTCATTAAAACGCATTGTTTGTCACCAGAACCTATATTAAACATTATTATGTAAATATTTGACGACCTCCGTCGTGCAGTGGACGAATAGCCAGCTGAGACGCAGGTGGTTGCGGGTTCGATTCCCGCCGCGGAACAAATGTTTGCATGATCTGCAGATATTTGTTCCGGGTCTGGTTGTTTCTTATAATAAAAGTATGTATTTACAAAAAAATGTATGTATATAAGTATTCTATCAGTTATCTTGTTCCCATAGTACAAGCCCTCCTTAGTTTGGGGCTAGATAGCGCAGTGTGAAATGCCCAGCAATATTATTACATATATTTCAATATGTATTATAAATATACTTAGGTTTTACCTAGGTATTATAAAACTATGTCTCATATAAGTGAACAGTATCTAATAATAAGTTCTTTTGAGAATAAACATCTTTAAACCAATCTTCATAGACGTACACAGTCGCACTAGGAGCGTTTCGTTTTTACTATTTTGGTCGGGAACTCTAAAAGTGGCAGCCGTTTTTGCCGGCGCCTATCCAATATTCAAATTGGCAAAGTTTTGGTCACAACTGTCCTTTATATTTTATGCTTGTCGATTCCTCACACGCTTATTGTGTGCGGTGGTCGACCATATATTTTTAATATTTTTTCGTGAGAACATGGGATGTACAGGATGTTGTATGTACTTCAGTGTCAGAAATTGTATTTAATGCCCAGTTTCTATAAACGTAGGTAACTGACGTCGAGGGTGACGCCTTTGCCCAACATTAAGATGTCAATAAAATATAAAAAAATATGAATAAATATTTGATCAAGCGAAGCGAGATCTCAAAATCAACTTGGGCAAATCGGCGTTGTATGTATGTATGTATGTATGTTTGTTTGTCCGAGGATAACTTTCGTAGTGTTGATCCGATCATCGTGAAATTTAATACATGTGTAGGTAGTGATGGCACAATTTTGGTGTGACTAAATGAGCTAAAAATGTTGCGGGGTTGCATATTCGGGTTTAAGAGGGGTAAAAAAATGAAAATGAGACTATTAGGTCAAATGGGACGTCAAAAGAAAGGTCTTCGTTTTGGTTTTATCTATGTAGTTTTTTCATTATTAGCCATAATACAAACAAATCTTTGACAAAATTCACAGAGTACACCAGTAACCCCACCATGCTGAAATCTGGTATTCGTGTAGTTTTATTTACACAAATATAGGAAATAGTCTGAAATATAGATTAACTGCAATTTTTACCCCTATAAAAAGTATCCAAATATGACATGAACCTCCGTTTCCTCCAATTTGAATGCAACTGTAGGTCAAGTTAATTGGTTTCCTTATCGTGGCACTAATTTATTAGTCAATGATTGCACAAAGGCCGGCATGCACAGAGATCACTAAACGTATTTAGCGACTAAACATGTTTAAATTTGACGTATTTGTATGATTTGACAAATTCTTAAATCATATTTAACCACTAAATACGCTTAGGCATTGTTGTCCAAGTCGCCCTAAGAATAATAGATATATATATAATTTTTTGGGAGATTCGCGAGATCTCATTTGGGGGCAAACCACTAGTTATATAAAAAGAAATTGTCAAGGTTATACGATCGTAGACTGCATCATCGCTTAGTATCAGGCGAGATCGACGTCAAGCGCTAGCCAATAATTAAAAAAAATAACATAGGCCTCCCCATAGGTTTCCAGAGGACCGATCTTGTGCGGCCTGTACCCAGCGGCTCCCAGAAACCTTGACATGGAGATTATAGAACTAAATATAACAAGTGGGAGGCTGTCCTACATTGTGGTATCAAACAAAAGATTTGTATTTTAATATTTGACGACAACTTCAAAACGAAATAAATCGAAATAATTTGAAAAAGTAAAAAATATTAAGTACCTAAGTACTTATAGGAAAAGTATGATTCAATATAACTCTCATTCTACGAAAAGCCTACACAATGCGAGGTCAGCTTATTCTGCAAATGTATAGCTTGATGTGTAGCCGTGTGTACACCATTTCTATTTCCGTATTTTTTTACAATAATTCTCTCAAAACCTATTAAAATCACAATACTAATTTAAACCTAACTTTTAACGAGTAGTGGTTCGGCCCGAACTGAAAACTTGCGAGTCTCCGATTAAAACAAAAAAATATTATTTGTAATATTTGACTATCAAAATAGTGTCACGAAATAAGGAACCAAATACCTTGACCTACAGTTTCGTTAAAATTACAGGTAACGGGAGTTCATGTATTGTTTTTTTTTGGGGTACAAATTGCAGTTAGTCTGGATTTCAGACTTTTGTCTATATTTGTGTCACTTAAGCTACACGCATACTAAATTACAGCACTGTGGGGTCACTGGTGTACCCTGTGAATTTTGTCAAAGTTAGTTTTTATAATGGTTAATAACTCAAAAACTATAAAGAATTTACAAAAAATAAAAACGGAGTCTAAATGTACTAATGAATACCTTTCATTTGACGTCCAACTTGACCAGTTAGTCTCATTTTTTTTTACCCCTCTAACCCCAATATCTCAACAATCTCCCCATATTTTTATTATGTATTAAATTTCACGATTATCGGATCGACGCTTCGAAAGTTATTCTCGTACAAACATACATACAAATCCGATTTGCCAAAGTTGATTTAGAGATCTCGCTTCGCTCTATCAAAAATAAGATAATTAATTATTTTTTTTTCATTTCTTAAAATTGTTTAAATTGACACTCATTTATAAAATCTATCAACACACCAAATTTCATCGAAATCGGCTCAGCCGATTGAGTAACAAACATTCAAAAATTAATATTTTAGTTTAATATTAGTGTGATGTTCCAAAAACAATCACCCTATACAGTCCAGCAACAGTAACATCTCCCACGTAGCCTCAATGTGTTACCCACATTTACACACTAACTATTACCCGAACTGTGTCACGCATGTGTTCATTCTGTATATTATTATATAGTGTATATAGGTACACATGTTTTGATAACGCGGCCGCTTTCAGACTAATTAGATCGCGCTTGATTTTCGGACACCTTTTTTGTTACGTGCTATATTTTATAGCACGTAACAAAAAAGGTGTCCGAACAAAAAAATTACCTTTGATTAAACACTGATTTACGCCCCGCGCCTTCTTTATTTGTCCACATAGATCCTGTCCATCTAAAGGTAGGCTGGAAGAGAATGCTTGTAGCGATAAGACCGCCTTTATGATTTAAAAGTGCATTTACCAAGTTCTCTTTTGTTTGTGTTTAATGTGTCTACTAGGCATTGTTTCTGTTTTTGTCTTTTCTCTATGTAGTGAATATTATGACTATGTGTATTCATAATTACTGATTTAAGCGGGTATTTATCGCGTATGCACCTTTTTATTTGTTATCCTGCGACCACGGCTTTTGCAACACTGTCGAAACGTCGGGATAAACCAATAAAAAAGGTACATACGCGATGAATACCCGTTTATATCATTAATGTGAAGTGGTCGCGAAAGTTTGAAAAATACTAGGTACGAATCTTTTGATAATTTATTCCTACATAATACATGTTTAATTAAATGAAATTAGCCGCAGGGTATTTGCATCATCTGGATCTTTACGAAGACTTCGTAACTTCTTGCCGACTGCTACCAAGGTTACGCTTGCACAGACCCTTTTACTTCCAATCCTGGACTACGCCGACGCCTGCTATCTTGACATCACTGAAGCCCAACTGAGCAAACTTGAGCGCCTTCAAAACCTCTGTATTCGGTTCATATTTGGCTTGCGCAAGTATGACCATATTTCTAATTTTCGCACAAAGCTCAAGTGGCTATCCATCCGTCTTCGCCGGAATGCACACATACTGTCCCTTTTGTATAACATCCTTTTTAACCCTTCTTCTCCCTTCTATCTTAAGGAGCGTTTTGAGTTTCTCCACCAGGCTAATGATCGCAATTTGCGTTCTTCAGATTCCCTCCAACTTAAAACTCCTGTCCATACGACAGAGTTTTATAGTCGATCCCTCACTGTAACAGCCGTACGATTGTGGAACGCTTTGCTCCTCTCTATAAGAACATCCAAGTCTATTAGTAATTTTAAAACAAAAGTGCACACCCATTATCTGTCCTTGTGTTGAAGTTGTAGCTGCTTGTTAATTCATCATAACCACTTTTAGAGTTGCTTTTTTAAATTAAATTGGTGTTATTACTGGTAATTTAGGTTTATAGTATGTAGATATGTTTTTAAATTTATATAGATGCACCGCCGTCATGTGTTACATTTTGATCCTGTCCATACAAAGGTTGTCTGGAAGAGATCGCTTTTAGCGATAAGACCGCCCATTGTACTAAATCTATTTGTAAGAATTATGTTCTGTATATTACTTTGGTGTACAATAAAGAGTTATCTTATCTTATCTTATAAACTAAAAGTAGTTTATCCTGTTTGTCTGTAAACAGCTATCTGATCGCAAAAACGAAAGTTGTCATACAAATAAGTTCAGTACGAGTTCAAAAATAAAGCGAATAAAACGTATTAATGCCCGGCCGAGGTAAGTCTGCATATAGAAAAGAATGCTTAAAATATTAAGATTTTTTTGTTCTTCTATTAAAAAAATATATCTGTATTAGAATTATATATAGAATTATATATTTTGAGTTTAAAGATCTTTATAATTGTAAAACATACAGGTATATCTAGACAGTAGCGAGAAGGCTTATTCACATACATGTCATCATCATCATCATCATATCAGCCGTAGGACGTCCACTGCTGGACAAAGGCCTCCCTCATTGATCTCCAGGAACTGCGGTTGGAAGCGGCCTGCATCCAACGCCGACCTGCGGTTCTTACCAAGTCGTCTTCTCATCTTGTAGGTGGACGGTCCGTGGCCTCCATTCGAGAACTTTCCGGCCCCATCGGCCATCTGTTCTGCGCGCTATATAGCCTGCCCATTGCCACTTCACCGTGCTAATCCGTACGTGCACATACATGTACCTAGTCAAATTAAAATTTGGTTTGTATTTCTAGGCCCATCAATGCAGCGGTTGGCGTGTGCGTTACCCCAGCAAAAAGTGGTCTCCTTTCAGGATTCTGAAACCGTAGAGAATTAGTGCATTGCCTCGTGTAAATGTGCGTGAAATCTAGTAATTTATGCATTCAAGGTTTTGAAGTTATTCATGATAAATAGATTTTGCTGGGGTAACGCCTGCTTCATGAGGCGATTTTTTTTACCTGATCGGGCTAGCTGGATAAAAAAGTATACAGAAAGAATTACCTCTTTAATTTAACTGAAAGGGTGATGCTAAATAGATCGAAATGGGACCGATAGTTGACTAAGTTACTATAATAGAAACTAATTAACATAATGCGTGTGCGTTTTGGCGGTCTTATCGCTGAAAGCGATCTCTTCCAGGCAACTTTAAATACTTTAGTGGTGCCGCGCCGCCCCGCCGCGCGCCGGTGCATTATATTCTTCATCGTTACTCAGCATTATGCAGACATATCGTGGTAGGACTTTTAAGTATTAATTTATGCACGTCCGATCGTGTGAACCGAACACAAGTGCAAATGTTGTTTTTTTAATGCCATTACTTAGCTGTATTTATAACTTTTAGTTAAATGCAGTAATTTTATTGTTTTTATGTCCTTTGTTTCATAAGTTATGGTTCTGAGTCTGTTTTATTTTGCGAAATGTGGGCATCAATTGGTGTAGAATATGTTTTTACGTGTCTGCGTAGTGCGTACTGAGTAAGAGATGAGGAGAATGTCTATTATGGGAGTTAATAAGGCATTATATAATGGACGTCCACTGCACTTTCAGACCGGTCGATCTTGTGCGGTAGGCCGCACGTGTGCAGAAAGGTTGCTGGGAGCTGTTAGGTGCCTACACCTAACAGCTCCTAGCACTCGTGGAAAAATAGGTCGGATTTGAAAGGTGTAAAAATACTACCGAAAAACAACATAACCAAATGTTTGTTGTACTATTTTGATTTTCAAATTTATTTATTTAACCATAATTACAACATTGGTTGTTACAGGCATGTCAATTTTTCATAGTTGCATTGATCGAGCGAAGCGAGATCTCTAAATCTACTTGGGCAAATTGGCGTTGTATGTATGTATGTTTGTTTTCCGAGGATAACTTTTGAAGCGTTTATCCGATCGTGAAATTTAATATATAGGTAGGTAGTGATGGCACAATTTTGGTGTGACTAAATGAGCTAAAAATATGGGGGGTTGTTAAGATATTAGGGTTCAAAAGAGGTAAAAAAAAATACAAAATGGAACTATCCGGTCAAGTGGCACGTCTAATGAAAGGTCTTCGTGGGTACATTTCGACCCCTATTTATTTTAAGTTTAAACCTTTAGTTAACCCTTTAGTTAGTTTTTAAGTTATAGCTATAATAAAAACTGAACTTTGAATAAATTCACAAGATACACCAGTGACCCCACAGTGCTGATATTTGGTATGCGTGTAGCTTTAGTGACACACATATAGAGAAAAGTCTGAAATCCAGAATAACTGCAATTTCTACCCAAAAAAGACGATCCAATTTACATGTTACTCCCGTTACCTGTAACTTGAATGAAACTGTAGGTCAAATAATTTGGTTATGCATTTCGTGGCACTATTTTGATAGTCAAAGATTACAAATAATATTTTTCTATTTTTATGGGAGACTCGCGAGATCTCAGTTTGGGGCGAACCGCACTAGTTATTGTGGGTGGGGTACACAGATTTCCTAATTAAAATAAATACATACGTAGTTACATTGATGTGGCGATTACAATAGGCCTCGTCGTCGAAGTGAAACTCAAGCCGCAAAAGCTAAAAAAAAATGCTTACATTGATAAATAAGTATAATAATGAGATTAAAGTACAATAACATATATAACTAAAACTCATGTCAACTAAAAACTACAATTGTAATATCTACTAATAATTAATATGGAAGTCTCGACAGAGCTTACGTATTTGAGTCATTTAGGGTCGAGACCGTGGGTCCATGGAGTACCGGGACCCATTGCATTTTCAAAATTCTTTCGGGGCGTCGAAGCGACGTATGATCCGAGAGCTGCCGCTTATCTGGGTCAACGCATAAGCGTTGCAATTCAGCGGGGTAATGCAGCCAGTGTTTTGGGGACACTTGCGCCTTGTAGTGATCTGGAGCAGTTGAACTATCTATACCTAGATCGTTTGCAACGGTCTATATGATTCAACTGTTTCTTCTGTAATTTATTGTAAATAATTGAATATTCTTAATTTGAATATTACAGTCATGTTTTTTAAATAATAATAATAATTAATTCATGTGTATGTCATAAATACTAAAACAAATAATTAATAAGATGGGCAGAGTCATGTTCTATTAGGTTTCCTAGTGCCTGTAGTTTAGTATGTTACCGTGTAGGAGATCCGATAACAATGTACAATGCACAATGCGCCTGGTGTCCCTTTGTCAAGTACCTATAGAATATACTGGATACTAGATACTGGAAGTGTAGACAATAATAGTCAAGTTGTATCCAAATACAGTTGACCCGCGGTAATCCGGCCCTTGTCTATTGCTGTGTTTCGGTTTGAAGGGTATGGTTGCCGGTGAAATTACAGACACATGAGGCTTTACACCTGTATGCCTCAAGTATATAGATGCAGAGCACATTTCTGACGTGCGTGACCTACGAGACAATTCTCTGTTGTAGGGCGATAGGTAACACGTAACAGCAGGTAGGTCATAAGCTTGTTACATCTCCTATATATAAAATAGTATCAAAATACTTAGTATTACAAAGATGTTTAGTAAATTAAACATTATTATAAATACGGGAATTATCACGTACCGTCTTATCGGTGTATCAACCGACAATGTCAGTGCGAGGCGAGACGTTATTCGTAGCGGAGCGCATTCACCCTGATGAAGGTTCACGAATTGAACCGAAACATTGTCGGTCGATACACCGATAAGACGGTACGTGATAATTCCCGTATTTATGATAATGATTGAAATTAATCACGAAAGCTTTCTTAGTACTTTAATGTTAAATTAAAATATTTTAATTCTTAAAGATATTATTATGTTTAATGTCAATTCTAATATATCTACGAGTACATGTTGTGTTCGTCTCTAAATGAAATTGCATGTAATATTAGACAATACCTAGTAAACGAGCATGTACTCATGTAAGCAGGTGTAAAAACAAGATTCTAATTATTAATAAATAAATATTGCTGGACACTTCACACAGCGCTATCTAGCCCCAAACTAAGCAGAGGTAACCAGATAACTGATAGAATACTTATATACTTTTTTTTTTGTAAATACATACAGCTCAAGTCCGGTCTGGTATGGAGTACTGCTGCCACCTTCGGGATGGTTCGGCCAAATACCAGCTCGCTACCTTAGACTCGATAGAACGTAGGGCTTTTAGGCTAATAGGTGAGCAACATATGGCTGAGACTAAGACCCAAAGTCTCGAACACCGCCGCAAAGTTGCAAGCCTATCGATCTTTCACAGAATACATTTTGGGGAATGTTCCCAGCAACTATACGATCTGATCCCACCATCCCCCTTCCATCAAAGGACAAGCAGGCGCACGGCTCAGTACCATCCATACCTAGTTGATATTCCACCCATTCGCACACATCGTTTTGATTCTACGTTCTTGATGCGTACAGCTAAGGTGTGGAACACTTTACCGTCGTCTGTTTTTCCTAATAAATACGATCCGGGCCTCTTTAAGGTAAGAGTGAATAGGTTTCTTCTAGATATTCGTGCTACATCTTAGACCACATCATCGCATACCATCACGTGAGATTGTGGTCAAACGAAGTTCTATCATGTTTAAAAAAAAACATACTTATAATATATAGAGAAACAACGAGACCCGGAATAAATATCTGTAGATCATGCAAACATTTGTTCCGCAGCGGGAATCGAACCCGCTACCTCCTGCATCTCAGCCGGCTATTCGCCCTCTGCGCCACGGAGGTCGTATTAATTGATAGTACAAAAAGTATTAGCACAATAAAGTTGTAGAAACTCGTTTGTCTATTGTTTACAAATTTTCTATTCATTAGACAATCGCTTATCGGTTTTTGTAAGTTGCGATATTCTAAGCTAATCATAAACTGATATTACAAGATTTTTACTTGCAATGTATGTATGTTTGTCCGGTTGGAATCTTGGAACTGAATTTTAAAACCGTTTCCTTCAACCGATTGAGCTGAAATTTGGAATGCTTATGTAACTTCGGTGATGATGCAATAATATTGTACCATGGAGGTGGTCTCATGATGGAGGCGGATGCTAGACAACGGAACTTCTAACTCCTTCTAGAATGGATTATAGTAGGCTACTAGTGTTTGGGCTCATTTGAATCTGCTTGCGGTTCCGATTATAAATTTTATAACAGCTAGTTTTGAAAAAGTAATTTTTCTATAAAAAACTAATTTTAAATTTTATTTCTTAGCTTATTATAATTTTATTAGAAGTTTTACAAAATAAATAAATAATGCTGGTCATTTCGCACAGCGCTATCTAGCCCCAAACTAAGTGAAGCTTGTACATGGGAACCAGATAACTTTATTAATTAATTAATATTTATTTTATACCTATTATTTATTTTTAATAAAATAAAAGGTACCTAATATATTTTGGTATGTAATTTGAATTTACCTAATAGGAAGAAACTGTTCTATTTTAGAATTTTGATGTTTACAGTAACTTACCATAAATCATGTACAAAATAAATCATTTTATATTATTATTCATCATCTGGGTATAGGCCTCCTCGTTATCACGCCATTCTCTCCGGTCCTGAGCCAAGCGCATCCATTGTCTTCCCGTAACTCTCGCGATGTCGCCCGACCATCTGGCTGGTGGTCTGCCAACTGGTCTGCGCCCTGCTCGCGACCACCACTCGGTTGCTGCCCTCGTCCATCTTCCGTCTTTCCTCCTTGTCAAGTGTCCAGCCCATCTCCACTTCAGCTGGTATTATTATTAGTTCATTTAGTTCAGATTTAGAATCCATACAATATTAATAATGATAAAATCAAAATCGTCAAATAATAATATAAAAATCAATAATACAGATTCACTGTTGGTATAGCGTTTGTGAACGGGCTCGAGGAAGTGGGCACCACCGCCTTACCTACATATATCTGCCGCCGAATAGCAGTACTTGTGCTGCTGTGTTCCGGTTAGATGGTAATGGTATGTTCCTGTAATTACTGGCACGTAGGTATAACAGCTAAGTCCTATAGTATCAAAACAACATAATACCTTGTTTTGAATTCTATGTGGATATCCATGGGCTGCAGTAGCCACTTAACATCTGGTGGACTGCATGCTCGTTTGCCATATAAGTTGTATATTTTTTTTTAATAATATTAATATCAATTATTTATAGTCATTTATTCTAATAAAAACAAAAAACATTTGTGCGGAAATATGACTTGTCTACCAACTTTTTTCGAACCTAGTTACTATATCATGGTAAATATCCCGTTTTTAGTACAAATAGTGTTCATAACCATGATAGTTTCAATAGTTATTATTACTATGTGTTTAAGTAGGTACTTAATACCTATCAAGGCATTTTTTTATTGAGCCTCAAGTGGTCAAGAGACCACCACCTCACCTGTGGGTAAGTCATCATCATCATATCATTTGATTTTGATTTTCTTTTATTGTTTTATTAGTGCTTTCATATATTATTCTTGAATTTTATTTTGTTTTATTTATAATTTTTTAATGGATACCTTTTTTATATACGCTATTGTTTGAGTTATGGTAGCAAATAAATGTCTGTCTATGTCTAGGTTCCAATCCTAACCGTGCAGCGCAAGTTGATAGACGAGTTTCACATATACTAATAAAAAAATAAAAATTGGGTGTGGATTGTGACATGGACACGGTGGCCGTGTGTTGTACGTGAATACGTGTACGTAACAAATCATATTTTCTGTATAAAATACGCAATTTTTAAATGTAATAATCATGTTTGAATCTTCATCATTCGTTCAACATGTTGAAGTCCTAATTGGAAATCTCGAAACGCAGCAAAATGACCTCAAAATGGTGGTGCTTCCCATAATCCACACTTAGCGTAACGAACTCTATGATCCTTTAGCTATACAGTGGTAATGTCAAATTTTGGTTGGAGATGATAGATTCAAATTCAAAATTTATTTGGAACATAAATAAAGTACAATAGACAAATGAAAACGTTGACAACTGCAATAGTTTAAAAAAACTGAGTAGCAGTGTCAGCGGAAGACATGTAGCTGCAACACCAAACTGTATCTCCCGATTTTGATATCATTCGTTTTTTGAATTGCCGCCCATCATGGAAGCAATTTTAAAAATGTATTCGCGCCAGTAAATTTATTTGTTCAAAACATAGGAAGGGACAGTGATAGGTCATAACATCAGTATAAAAAATATAACACGCGGGATTAAACCCACTACCCCCCACTTAGCGACGGTTCGTCACCCGCTACGCCAAGAACTCGGTGGTGGCTATTTTTGTAGGTCAGCTATTTTTGACGAATTTGGTAGTACAATGGCAAAATGGTAATAAGAACAAAACTATTATAATTAGTGGGTTAGTAAATTAGTTAAATGGTTTTTTATGAGATGCCGGCTTTAGCTCTTGAACGATCTGATGTGAAACGGTTACCACTGGTTATATCAACTTCATAACTCTATCTCAAAGATTACTTACATATAACAAAGATTGACATCCCAATGTTGCCCGTAAGAGATCGTTTTTAGCGATAAAGTCGCCCATTGTACCTATGATTTAACAATTTTTTTTTGTTCCTTTTGATTCTTTATATTTTAATGGTGTGCAATAAAGATTTTATCTATCTATCTATTTGGCCTTCTTGGCATTGCATCACGCCCGTCAGCCTGAGCCACACTGTATAAAAGCCTCAATTGCCTCAAATAGAAATTTAAAAAAAATTGTTACCTGACGTAAGTTAAATTAGGTATCAATTTTTTAAAAAGGGCAGGAAGAAGTAGCTGCCATCTTTATCACATCACATCAAACTAATAACACTATCACACTAATCCCATCCATACATACGAGAAACTTTCTATGTATGTGTGGATGTATGTTAATCTTTCACGTCGTAATGGCTGACTCGATTTCGTTGAAATTTGGTATGTACGTAGATTATAACCTGCATTAACTAGGCTACACATAGGCTACTTTATGTTGACAAACAACGCGTGCGAAGCCGCTGGCGGAAGCTAGTACTTTATATATTTGGAATAGCAAGATGTTCAATAACGTACTTATGTTTATACAAATACAAATAAAACCGCAAAGAAAAGTTTTACCTAAAATAAATATAGGTACTTTTAACTTAGAACGTTAACACGAACGAAGCTGTGGGCAAAAGTTTGTAAATAATAAAACCTAGCGTGTATTTCGAAGCCGAAAATAAATACTCTTTTTACTTTGATGCCACCCTGAAAATGAGTTATTTTTTCCGGCGAAAAATCAAAAAGATATCAGATTCATTTCACCGTATTTTAAAAGTCACATAAAAAAGGAATGACACATTAATAATGTAGATAAAAGTGTATTATACACACAGGGTCGGGTTGTAAAAATTGACATAATATGTTTCGGGGAGCGGTTATAAAAGTTTGCTAAATATTCTCCGTATTATTTCGGGGTTTATGAAGTTCATGGGATATACAGTTTTGTTTGGCGCGGTGCGAATTGCGATGCTTAACTTGGTGTTCTTTTTTTTATGTCTTATTAAAACCTTTTGAATATTTTTGTCGCTTTTTAATGGGTTTTACTACTTTCTCTCCTCTTGCCAAAGTAAAAAATGTTTTTAACGTATAAGAAAATGATTTTATGACTTTTGACCATCCTGTTGGTACGCCGTTACTAAAAGTAAGACCTATGAACGTTTGTAACAGAGGCAGTGCTCGCCTGTTGCCATCCCATTGAAAAATTTAAAACTCATTTTGACCCCATATCGTTGCTAGGTTAAACCTCGAGACAACATAACGTGGTGGCAGACCCTATACCAATGCTGAACATAGGTCTAATTCGAGGCGCGAGAGCGAAAACCAAATAAATAGCATAAAATAATCATTTATAACATTTTATCTAGCCTATTCTGTCACACTCCCCCTCATCTCTCCACTTTTCTCGATCTTGTACTAAATCCCGCCAGTTCCTATAAAAAGTGTCCAAATCATCGCGCCATCGCTTCTTAAGCCTTCCACGGTGTCGCTTTCCATCCACAGGGATCCATCCAGTTACGACCTTAGCCCACCTATTTGGTTGCATGCGGGATACATGACCAGCCCAATCCCACTTTAACTTGGCAGCCTTGATACCGACATCAGCGATGCCGGTTTTTGAGCACAGCGAGGTGTTCCGAATCCTGTCTATTCTCTTGATACCCAAAATGCTGCGCTCCGTCGCTCTTTGGCAAACCCCGAGCCTGGACTTTTGAGATTCAGTCAGTGACCAAGACTGGACACCGCAGGTTAGGACAGGCAGAATACACATGTCCATGAGTTGACGTTTTAGTGATAATGGAAGGTCGCCTTTCACGAATGTCTTCATGGACCAGTAGCACTTCCATAGTAGTAAATACTCATCGACATAGTGTATTTCTTGCCCGTCTACCACCACCCTACGTTTTAAACTATTGGTTAATGTGAAAAATTTAAACACAGTTACTTATCATGCGTCATATAAATATCGATAAGTATGTAAAGTTACCGCCCGCGATTTCGTACGCGGTAATCGCGGTACTAGGTACTAAATGTGTAGGTAACCCAGAAATAAGGATAAATTCCTGTGAAGTGGTAACGAAGGTCAGAATATTTTTTTATAGAGACTTACCATCCCATGGGACTTGATTATCGGATAAAAAGTAGCCTTGGAATAATTTTGTATAGAATTTTTTGAAGGAATCGTGTTTTCGCTACACTCAGTCTTTAGCTGTTTTACATATATTAGTTACAAAGTAAATGATGCGCTATTACTGGTAGAATATATGATCATATAAAGCTATCCGAGATCTTCTTCTTCCTGCCCTTTTTCTACATTTCGCGGGGTCGGTACAACATGACAGTCCTCCTTCACATCTCCCAATCAGTCGTCATCGCCGTCGTCACTTCTTTCCTACCCATATCGTTCTTCACACAGTCCATCTATCACTTCTTCGGCCTTCCTCTACTTTTATATCCATCCACATTCATATCTAACACTCTTTTGGTCACATGATTTTCTTCCCTCCGCATGAGATGCCCATACCACGCTAGCCTCTTACTCCTCATGTTTTCTATCACTCGCTACTTTTAAACTTCCTCTAATATACTCGTTTCTTATCTTATCCATTCTCGTTACCCCACACATCCATCTCAACAGTCGCATTTCTGCCGAGTGCACTCTTCTTTCATCTCTTTTTTCACGCACCTACCTTTAAAATCATCTCTCTCTCTAGCCTCAAAGGTTTGCTGGAAGAAAACTCTTCTTAGGGTTAAGCTCGCCTTTTTACATGCCCTCTATTTCTGTACTGTTTTAATATATTTTCTTGTGTACAATAAAGAATAAAGAAGCTATCCGAGGTATCTGAAATTATTGCTCGCACGGTGGAGTGTGAGCGGGGAGAGGGAGAGACAATAGCTTAAATTAATCTTCCAAAATTATCCATAAAACTACTGCCTAAACTTACATTACGTCATAGTTAAAAAAAGAGTTTAATACATATTTAAGTCAGTCCTAAAGACCCAGACATCATAACTCGTAGACTTCATAAAAAAACCTAATAAACTTAAGCATATAGACACGGCATATTACAAAATAAGGTAGCCGATGCCCACTCTAAAAAAAAATCATTAAGTTTCTTAAAAACTTGATTGTGTAGGCTTTGCCCACGCCCGGCCTAGTTGTACTGAGTTGTGGGACAAGTTACTAAAAATAAGCGTTAACGGTCCATTAAAAAATCTATGCAAAATATTAGCGTGATCCTTGACGGGTTAGATAGATAGATAGGTAACGCTTTATTGTACATCGCACATAAATAAAAACAAAAGAATTTAAGATACAAATAACCAGACACGCGGAAATACTAGTAGCGGTCTTATCGCTAAAAGCGTTCTCTCCCAGAAAAATTTTGGATAGACTCTGGATTGCACGAGAACGTTATAGGACGGCAGTTATCTAATAAAAATTGAATAAACAGTGTACTTACATAAACAAAATAAATATATTAAGTACCTACTCAATGCAACACTCGTTTTTTGAGATAACTTGATTAAGCAACGTGAAGAGATTTCTGCACTATGAAGAGGATGCATGCGTACACATGTGTCTATCTCTATAGCCTACTGTAATCAAATTAATAATACTGCACATTTCACACAGCACTATTTAGCACCAAATTATGCAATGGTTGTACTATGGAAACCAGATAACTCATACATAATAACATAAAACTTATGTACATTTTCACTTTTGACTTTACACCAGAAAGCTCGTCAGCTTTTGTGCCTGATCTATCCAATATGGTAAAGAATACTAATTATAATATTTAATTACTAATTTGCTGTTT
Organism: Philereme vetulata; assembly: GCA_918857605.2. Taxonomy (NCBI): domain Eukaryota; kingdom Metazoa; phylum Arthropoda; class Insecta; order Lepidoptera; family Geometridae; genus Philereme; species Philereme vetulata. The sequence continues at coordinate 2,131,657 of OU975425.1, forward strand.
GTAAGAGGTCGGCCGGTGCAGGTAGATATAATATAAGATAAGATAAGATAAGATAACTCTTTATTGTACACCAAAGTAAAATACAGTACATAAGTCTTACAAATAGATTTAGTACAATGGGCGGTCTTATCGCTAAAAGCGATCTCTTCCAGACAACCTTTGTATGGACAGGATAAAAATGTAACACATGACGGCGGTGCATCTATATAAATTTAAAAACATATCTACATACTATAAACCTAAATTACCAGTAATAACACAAATTTAATTTAAATAAGCAACTCTAAAAGTGGTTATGATGAATTAACAAGCAGCTACAACTTCAACACAAGGACAGATAATGGGTGTGCACTTTTGTTTTAAAATTACTAATAGACTTGGATGTTCTTATAAAGAGGGGCAAAGAGTTCCACAATCGTACGGCTGTTACAGTGAAGGATCGACTATAAAACTCTGTCGTATGGACAGGAGTTTTAAGTTGGAGGGAATCTGAAGAACGCAAATTGCGATCATTAGCCTGGTGGAGAAACTCAAAACGCTCCTTAAGATAGAAGGGAGAAGAAGGGTTAAAAAGGATGTTATACAAAAGGGACAGTATGTGTGCATTCCGGCGAAGACGGATGGAGAGCCACTTGAGCTTTGTGCGAAAATCAGAAATATGGTCATACTTGCGCAAGCCAAATATGAACCGAATACAGAGGTTTTGAAGGCGCTCAAGTTTGCTCAGTTGGGCTTCAGTGATGTCAAGATAGCAGGCGTCGGCGTAGTCCAGGATTGGAAGTAAAAGGGTCTGTGCAAGCGTAACCTTGGTAGCAGTCGGCAAGAAGTTACGAAGTCTCCGTAAAGATCCAGATGATGCAAATACCCTGCGGCTAATTTCATTGATACAGGGAACCCAGGTATATAATATATACAGGTAATATGTGTAGATGGGAAATGCGGGACCCTACATTAACTGGCTGCTTCTGCGGGAAACACATTCAAAGCATGGTCCACATGCTTATATGTTCTTTGTGCCCTAACACCTGCACAAAGGATGACCTAAACCTAGCCACTGACAATGCTATAGAAGTGGCAAATTTTTATTCATCCATATGTGTTTGTGAAGTGAATCGTTGACTCGAAAGAAGAACTCAATAATAGTGCGACCATCAGTCGTTCAAAAAGAACTTCGTTTATAACATAGACCAAACCCACAAAACCTTATATGTAGGCGGTAAAACGTTTGTGAGAGGCAATTATTGTGTCTTTCATTCGGTCTGTAAGTCTTTCTATGTTTATCTTGTTTTCATTCAAACCCTTCGTTCTTCCGAAGCTCTACAGCTTCGAACTCCCATCCATAGTTCACAATTTTATGGTGACTCCTTTACAGTACAAGCTGTGCGACTGTGGAACGCCTTACCTTTGTCTGTAAGGTCGTCCCAATCTCTTCCTATTTTCAAAGTCAAGGTATACAACCATTTCCTTTCGTTGTCTCGTAACTGCTAGTTAGTGTTTATGTTATTTATCCTCTTTATGTAGTGTAGTTTATTTATTCTTATATTATTTGTATGTATTTAAGTTTATGTTTATTAGTATAATTAATAGGTATATTTTATTTTGTGGGTTCTGTTTATGTCTGTAGGTACTCTTACACCGCCGTCTTTTGATTTTGTTTATCCTGTCCATCCAAAGGTTGTCTGGAAGAGATCGCTTTTAGCGATAAGACCGCCCATTGTACCTTTATTTATTGTTTATTTCCATTATTGTATTTTTATTTGGTGTGCAATAAAGAGTATTTCATTCATTCATTCATTCATTCATTATGTTCTGTTATTTAGTTCGCATTGTTTGAGATCATGACATTATTATCTAACTAAGAACATGACTTATAAACACATAATTTTAATTAATCTTCACTGCCAGATATTCATAATTAGTAGGAACAATATGTAGGTATTTATTTAAAAAAAAATGGGTAACATACGGCACTTATAAATAGTTATATTTCTACGACCTAGGTATTGAGTCTTGTGATTAACCTCTTTATACCAGGACTTCCCAACCGGTGGGACGCGTCCCCCAGGGGGGGGGGGGGGGGGGGGGGTGAAGGGAGGGGTAGAGTTAATGTTCATGATTTAACACACAGATTTAGTCGCGCCACCTAGTTCCAATCGGGCGAACTAACTACTATACCACTCACTGTACAATCACTCATTGTACTAAACAAGGCGCGCTCTCGTTCAATCCCCGCGTGCGCGAGGCTTTTAATATAGTCCATACAGCATCATAACACCACGCAGCCAACAATCTGCACAGTCGGTTTGCAGTTGGCGTGTAATTGGCGAACAGTTCTTACATACGGTTGGTAGTTTTGATGCAGTGCAGTTATGATGCAGTCCATCTGATTCTGTCTAGACCCTAAGTAACACCAAATATGTGATTTAATTTACGTGAGAAATAAAGGTGGCAAGGGGAGCAAGAAAATATTGTTTATAAGCCGGGGGCGGAAGGGGGGGGGGGGGGGGGTAAGCAAAAAAATTTGGGAAACCATGCTTATACAATAAAATAAAAAAATGTATTTAAGCTAGATAGCGCTGTGTGAAATGTCCAGCAATATTTATTATTTAAAACACTTCTCGTTTTGCGTCGGAGATTAAAAACACCCAAACCCCGAACAAATACCTGAAGATAATGCAAACATTTCTTTCGTTATAGATAACATTAGATCAGATAAAGTCTTGTTTTTTTTGTACGACTTGTAGATGTAGCAAGCTTATGACCCACCTGATGTTAAGTTTTTTTTTGTAAATTATAGGCTTGCGTTTGACCACGATCTCGCCTGATGGTAAGCGATGGTATACGGTTGCCTAGAAGAAACCTATTCACTCGCGACTTAAAGACACCCAGGTTGTAGCTATAAGGAAACACATACTCTGGCAAGGTGTTCCACTCTTTGGCGGTGCGCATAATATAGGTCGAAGAGCACCGCTTTGTGAGAATAGGAGGTATTTCAACCATATAGCGTTGGTGCATTCCCTCTCCGAAATGTACTCGATAAAAAAGTGGTAACCATCGCCTATAACAGAGAATTGCCGCGTAGGACACGCTCCTTAGAAATGTGCACTACGATGCACTGCCCTGCGTCCATCTACTTGAGGCATACAGGTATAAAGCCTCATGTGTCTGTAATTTCACCGGCAACGGTACCCTTCAAACCGAAACAGCAATGCTGCTTGGCGGCAGAAATAGTACATACCTAACATAACGACGACCTCCGTGGCGCAGTGGGCGAATAGCCGGCTGAGACGCAGGTTCGATTCCCGCTCAGGAACAAATGTTTGCATGATCTACAGAATTTGTTTCGGGACTGGTTGTTTTTCTATATATTATAAGTATGTATTTACAAAAAAAAAGTATATAAGTATTCTATCAGTTATCTGGTTCCCATAGTTCTCTGCTTAGTTTGGGGTTAGATAGCGCTGTGTGAAATGTCCAGCAATATTTATTTATTTATTATACATGAAGTATAAATAAGAATTGTACTACTAACAAAATAATATTGTACGGCAATAAATGAAATGAAATGGAATAAGCTTACTGTATCAACATTTCGTGTAGTAGGTTTTATTTTCATATAATTATCTAGTTAGCAATATTTCAGTCCCAAAATAATAAAATTTGGCGAAAAAACATTCCATTCCGTTTGTACAAAAAATGCATTAACGTTTGTTTATTTAGGACTAACGTGACACATTTTCTAGTTTCCCTCGCAATTTATAGTTTTATTTGACTTGCCATGTGTATAGGAGCTTATTAAACTGTTTTGACAGTTTTGACTTTATCAAACTTTGACTTGTTTGAGTTTTGTGCTATAAAAACAGTCTGTTTACAAAAAAAATCTGATTTTGAATTTTGTATCATGGATGGAATAATGAATTCCGAATGATATTCAAGAACTGCCACTTCTTAAATTTAGGTACAAATAAAAATGATGGCTTTTAGATAAATAAAACTGGACATTTCAAAAAGCGCTATCTAGCCCCAAACTAAGCAAAGCTACACACGGTTACACATAAAGCTATACAATTCCAGTATAAGTGGAGGTATTGTGGAGGCTATTCGTAGAATGAGAGGTCAGCTTTTACTGGAAATGTATAGCTTAATGTGTAGCCGTGTGTACTATGGGAACCAGATACTTTAGAAAATACTTTTATGCATTTTTTTTTGTAAATACATACTTATCTATAGGTACTAATAATATAAAGAGGAAAGATTTGTATTTTTGTGTGTGTGTATGTTTGTAATGAGTAAACTGAAAAACTACTAAACTGATTTATATATAAAGAGATATAAAGAGGAAAGATTTGTATTTTTGTGTGTGTGTATGTTTGTAATGAGTAAACTGAAAAACTACTAAACCGATTTAAAAAATTCTGTCACTGTTGGGAAGCTACACTATCCCCGGGTGATATAGGCTACTTTTTACCCAATTGTGCAGAAGGAGGGTAATGTTTTTATGGAAAAACTACGCGTGCGAAGCTGCGGATTGGTCAGCTAGTAATATATAGAGAAACAACCAGACCCGGAACAAATATCTGTAGATCATGCAAACATTTGTTCCGCTGCGGGAAACGAACCCACTACCTTCTGCGTCACAGCCGGCTATTCGCCCACTGCGCCACGGACGTTGTCTGTTATAATGTTTTATTTGTGCACGAATATGAAAGCTTTACATGTTTATTGCAGGCCCCTGACTGGGGCGGAGTATAGTGAAACCAATTTAAGCTAAATCTGACATCTTTCTGTGTAACCTATATTCTGGCAATAAATGATTATGAATAGGATGGAATTAGTATAGATAGGCCCGCGTTTGACCCCGATTTCGCGTGATGGTAAGCGATGATGCAGTTTACGATGGACCACGCTTGTTATATGAAACCTGTTCACTCGCAACCTGAAGACACTCAGGTTGTAATTATCAGGAATCGGGCAAAATGTTCCACTCTTTGGCGGTGCGCATAATAAAGGTGGAAGAGAAGCGCTTTGTGCGGATGGGAAGTATTTCTATTATAGCGGTGTCGCACCGCAGAGCGTCTGGTTGTCCGATGATACAATGGAGATGGTGGGATCAAGTTGATAAATTTGTAAATAGTTTGCAGCAAATAATGTTTTTTTTCTTTTCAGATTCGCACTCCAAAAAATGCCACGAATCGGTGTCTGCCTAACTAATACAGCGAAATTTTAGTGCCAAAATAATGTGCGAGTGACAAAAGTGCGTGACAATAGTGTCCAAAGTGTTTGACAATAGTGCCAAAGTGTTTGTCAATTGTGCCAAAGTGACATTAACTGTGCCAAAGTGACCAAATTAGTTGTGTTGGGCATTTGACAAAATGTGTAGGTGATTACTTTACAATCGTAAGGCTAGCTATGTGTAGTGGTGTTTTAGTTAATCTATCAAGATGTGTGCCAAAGTTGGATATTTCGTCACATTATTAAGTGGTAAGTTTTTTTAAATGTTTGTTTCTTGTATTTTTCTATAAAAACCTATGTGTGTGTGATTAGATGTTGATAATTTTCTATGAAAACCTATTAATTTTACCAAGCGCGTCACTAACAATGAATGTTATAATATTTTGTGATAAAATATCGCTCGCCATACAATCCAATGGACCATCACATACGGCGAAGATAATATACTTATATTTTAATCTTACAGTATTGATTGCGTGTAGAGCAATATTTTATCTTAACATAAAATAATATAGGTATTATAGCATTTCGTCGTGTGTGACGCGCATTATTGTTGGTTTTAAGGGTTCCGTACCTAAAGGGTAAACGGGACCCTATTACTGAGACTCCGCTGTCTGTCTGTCTGTCCGTCTGTAACCAGGCTGTATCTCATGAACCGTGATAATTAGATAGTTGAAATTTTTACAGATGATGTATTTCTGTTGCCGCTATAACAACAAATACTAAAAACAATAAAATAAATTTTGAAGGGGGGCTCCTATACAACAAACGTGATTTATTGCTCGTTTTTGCTCGATATTGATAACGGCAACAGGTAGACACTTGAAATATTCACAGAATATTTAGTTATATATTCACTTTAAAAAATAATCAATTAAATTAAAATAAAGTTAGCATTTAAGGGGGCTCCCATACAACAAACGTGATTTTTTGCCGTTTTTATAGATAATGGTACGGAACCCTTCGTGCGCGAGTCCGACTCGTACTTGGCCGGTTTTATTATTATTTTAATGAAGCACTTTGAAGTAAAAATTTTAAAAATATAATTCGATCCAATTACTATTATTTACCCAAAGTAATTATAAAATTAAGAACAGACAAAAGGCTTATCAACAAAACTCAGTGTATCCTAATATTTCGTCGTAAAACTGCGTACGTGGCCCGTACAATTTTAATTACGAAACTTAATTGGGCAACCCTTTCTAATCAAATGGTTAATCTCATTCTGTACATTTTAGTATGTTGGCTAAACTATTTAAAATTACAATATTGAAAGTACACACATAGTGTTTGTTTTAACTGGGACAGTACGGCAGCACCCATAACCAGAGGACATACAGGTGCAGTTTCTTTTAAAACATCAGCTCGTTTTCAAAGAAAAACATTTTGGCATTAATTTTTTTTGGTTAAGCGTGAGTAGCGCCTTAAAATGAATCAAGTTGGTATTTTTTTTTGATGCCGATCGATGCAGTCCTGTGTAAGGATCATTTTATTGTATCGGATGAAAATAATCTGAGTAGCGGAAGTTAGTCAAATATGATAAAATGTATTCTCATACAACCGGACAAAGCAAAATTACTCCAACAAACATTTTATTACATTCTAATTGCACATTAAAAAAATATTAATACTCTAGCGATTAAGAAGTTTGGGAACTCCATGCTCTCATGAGCAATTCAGAAACATTTCGTATTTCAGAACAATTTTTAATTTCGAACATGATTCTTGCATCTGTCGGACTTTTATATCAGTCATTGCATCATCTTATTTGTCCTAATCATGACATTGTCAAATAAACAAAAAGTAGCATACATCCTCAATCGCGGTCTGGGTCGCGTTCCTGATATGATACCACTTCAACGCATTAGTTGGGCTTCGTCGGTTGAGGAAGTATGCTTCAATTAAGTCTACTTTTTGCGTATTTGACAATGCCATGATAGGACAAATAAGATGTTGCAATGACTGATATAAAAGTCCGACAGTTGCAAGAACCATGTTCAAAATTCAAAATTGTTCTGAAATACGAAATGTTTTTGAATTGCTCATGAGAGCATGGAGTTCCTAAACTTCTTAATCGCTACAGTATTAATACTGCTTTAATGTGCAATTAGAATCTAATAAAATGTTTGTTGGAAGAATTTTGCTTTGTCCTGTTGTATGAGAATACATTTTATCAAATTTGACTAACATCCGCTGCTCAGATTATTTTCTTCCGATACAATAAAATGATCCTTACAAAGGACTTCATCGATCGGCATCAAAAAAAATTACTACCAACTTGATTCATTTAAAGGCGCTACTCACGCTAGACCAAAAAAAATTTAATGCCAAAATGTTTTTCTTCGAAAACGAGGTGATGTTTTAAAAGAAACTGCACCTGTATCTCCTCTGGTTATAGGTACTGCCGTACTGTCCCACTTAAAAAAACACTGTACCTATATAAGTTTATGTTTTGCATTAATATTTATCATTCGTGTAGATACTACGTATATAATATGTAGTTGACTCGCGTAAGCCGGTGCGCGAATCCTACTCGTACATGATCAGTCTTGTTAATAGTAATGATCAAATCAGCCATAAGACTTCCTTATACGCCTCCCCATATATATTCAATTTTAATTCATTTATTAACTTAGAAATAACATAACAGTTTAAAAGAAACCAAATCGTTATAACTAATACATAAGAAAACGGAAATACTGACAGGTTCAAAATTAACTGCATACAATAGAAATATCTAACTATAAAAATAATTATACTAACAAACACAAACCTATTATGTACTTACATACATACGTAAAAATATACATATTACTCATTAGAGTAACCCAACAGCGTTTACTTATGTACTTACCTGTTGATGGAGCAAGCATATGGCCCACCTGATGTAAAGTGGTAACCATCGCCTATAACAAAGTAATGGCTCATAGGTCACACACGTCAGCAACGTGCCCTACGATCAACTTGAGGCATACAGGTGTAGCCTCATGCGCCTGTAATTACAATACAATACAGTTCTTAATTTATAACGCCAAGTTACAAGTCAAAACGATATAAAGGTCAGCAATAAATTCAATATTGAGCAATAATAAAAATATCTAATATTAAGTAATTAATTGTATAATGAATTCATATTTGACGACCTCCATGGTGCAGTGGGTGAATAGCCGGCTGAGACGCAGGAGGTAGCGGGTTCGATTCCCGCCGCGGAACAAATGTTTGCATGATCTACAGATATTTGTTCCGGGTCTGGTTGTTTCTCTATATATTATACTTAAGTATGTATTTACAAAAAAAATGTATAGAAGTATTCTATCAGTTATCTGGATCCCATAATACAAGCGCTGCTTAGTTTGGGGCTAGATAACGCTGTGTGAAATGTCCAGCAATATTTATTTATTTTATAAAAATTAAATAATTACACTGACAACCGTACTTACCCTTCAAACCTTCCAGCAACCCTTCATATGTCATTACTCACTATTTTAAAAGCAAGCTTTTAAATCTCAAACACCTAACCCAGAAGCCTACTATTTATTCCCAGGCTTCATACGCTCCGTGTCTATTAATTCGATTTATTAGCACGCTATGTCCGACACCCTTGTAAAATCTAGGTCATTTAATGGGCTCTCTCACCTAATTTAGCACACAATCCCTTCACATGACAGATGCTATCACCACCCTTTAGACTGGTGTTCACTGACCTTTAGTACCCTGATCGTTCATGGTCGTTCTTAAGAAACCACCAAAGGTTAACCTCTAATATTTGAACTTCTAATGGCACATTCTAATGACACGACTTTCGTATTTAACCTTTAGCATGCCTTGTGGCAGAAAGATACACGGTTTGGTGGTCTGTCAAACCCGAATATTGAACTTTAGCATGCCTTGTGGCAGAAAGATACACGGTTTGGTGGTCTGTCAAACCCGAATATTGAAATGCGTATTTTTCATATAAGTTATAGTAAATAAAGTGGTGTTCTAATATGGGTTGAATTATAAAAAATATTGGAAATCAACAACCTTTATTAATTTTTTGCTTAATAAACAGAGGTTCTTTTCTTGTTAGCATAAGTGAAGAGTGGAACTCACTTCCGGTGTATGGATTACCGGACCAGTATAATTTCGGAGTCTTGAAGTCCAGAGTGAACAGGTTCTTTCTAGGTAAGCGTGATCCATCTTCGATCAGACCATCACTTATCATCAGGTGAGGTAGTGGTCAAGCGCTTGGATATCACAAATAAAAATAAAACTAGTCAAGTGCGAGTTGAACCTGCGCACGAAGAGTTCCGTACCATCTATAAAAACGGCAAAAGCCCCCCTTAAATATTTGTTTTACTTTGATTTAATTTTTTTTAAGTGAATATAGGTAGGTACCTGTAACTAAATATTCTGTGAATATTTCAAGCGTCTACCTCTTGCCGTTATCAATATCGAGCTAAAACAAGCAAAAAATTACGATTATTGTATGGGAGGCCCCCCTTAAATATCTATTTTATTCTGTTTTTAGTATTTGTTGGTAAGTATAGCGGCAACAAAAATACATCATATGTGAAAATTTCAACTGTCTAACTATCACGGTTCATGAGATAGAGCCTGGTGACAGATGGACAGACAGACAAACAGCGGAGCCTAAGTAATAGGGTGCCATTTTACCCTTTGGGTACGGAACCCTAAAAACACGACATGCAATAAAAACTGTTTAGTAATCACCCTCCTATAAGTTTTTATTTCAATCATAAGATATGCTTTATATAATTTATTCAGAACAAATAACAATCGTATTTGATGTCATATAATTACAAATTACTTTAAACGATATTCATAATTACCAAATGTATCAATTCAAACGGAAAAAGTTAAAGAAAAAGTCGACCGGAAAATAAAATAAAATTACTTAGAAATATTATGATGTCACAGATTCATTAAATTAAGCTACACATTCGAAAATACTTTTTTTCATTTATTTTTCTATAACCTATCTCGTCCCATTGCTGAGCAAAGGTCTCCCCCAAGTCTTTCCAAGCATCCCTATCAGTCGATATCTCCCACCATCCTCTTTGGAAGGTGTCGAAATCGTCCCGCCAACGCTTTCTCGGCCGACCCCGATGTCGCCTTCCGTCTTCACGCGTCCATGGTGTAGAAAATACTATTTAATAATATTAAACGTCATAAAATCATCAATTGTTTAGAAGCACTCGTTCAACAATAGCTCTGAAATGCAGACGGTTACCAGTTAGCGATCCTGTACGTCAAGTTACAATTGAGTGATTTGTTTTCTTTCTTAAGGCGAGACCGTTCAATCATCGTGATAAGGCTCTTACGGTTCTTATTTATCAGCGGCTCTTCTAATCCGGGTATAAATGCGTCTGACAGGAGAACAATAAGCGACTCGGCCCTACCAGGGGAAAAGTCGAATGACATTTTTGGTAATACTTGACGTTTTTGTGCCCTACTTGACAACTGCTATTCCTTTACTAAGACAGCTTTCGTGATTAATTTTAATTATTAATTATACTAATACTAAGTAGTATATATCTATACTAATATTATAAAAAGGAAAGATTTGTATTTTTGTATGTTTGTAACGTTTTCACGGCTGGACTGATTTCGGTTATGACCGGGATTGCGACATAGGCTACTTTTTACCCAACTGCGCAGAAGGAGGGTAATGTTTTTATTGAAAAACTACGCGTGCGAAGCTGCGTATTGGTCAGCTAGTAATATTATAAAGATGAAAGATTTGTATTTCTGTTTGTTTGTAAAGATAAAATCAAAAATTACTAGTCCGATTGCAAAAAATCTTTTTCAAGCTATATTTATTACTAGAAAAAAATAGGGTTCCCTACTAAAACTTCAATAATGTAACCTAAGGTGTAAAAAAAGTAGCCATAAAAAATGTTTAAAAAATAAATGTCCCGTGTGAAGCCGGGACGGGCCGCTAGTCATGAATATAGTATGACATTTATACATTGTACCTACCTATGAATACATTATCGTAACACCAAAACAATGGTACGTAAGTCTGTCACCATAACTATTTCTGTCGCCAATCAGCATTGCTATTATTTCGGTTGAAATAGCAATGCTGAAAAAAAGGTATGGTTCCGGTGATATTACAGGCACACGAGTCTTTACACCTTTATGCCTCATGTTTATGGATGCAGAGCAGTGCATTGTAGGACACATCTAAGGTGCGTGACCTAGGAGGCAATACTTTGCTATAGGCGATGGTTACCACATAACATCAGGTGGGCCATATGCTTGTTGCATCTCTAGATATCATAAAAAACCAACCCCTAGTAGGGACAAAAACAATCTCTCATAGTCCGTTGACCGTCAGTAATTGATCACATTATTTTTCTCGTTCTAATTAATCGTTCTACGACGTTTAATCAACTCTCTAGACTAATGCGTGTTTCGTCCCATTTTGATGAGTTCCGTTTCGTCCCATTTAGATGAGGCTCGTTTCGCCCCATTTAGTTAATGATACCCCGTTCTCCGGAATTTTCCTTTTGTGTTTTGTTGAATTAATAGAACAGGTGGGCGTTGTATGTATTTCTACCTCATTAATAGATATATAATATAACTCTTTATTGAAATACCACACAAACAGAAATAATACAAAAATAAGTAATAGGCTAGAATAAATAAGGCAATGGGTAGCCTTATCGCTAAAATCGATTTCTTCCAGGCAACCTTTGAAGATACGGAGTGCGGTGTACTTTAATGTTTGAGTATTGAATGGAATAGCTGATTTGGTAGTTAGGGCTCCAACAAAGTGTATTGTACCTTAAAGTAATAAATAATTTCAAATTTCAATTGGAATTTAAATAAAAACTGTAGAAGGATGATTTCTAAAATGTTTGTTTTTTAAAATATGGATTACTGGCTTCCGCCAGCGGCTTCGCACGCGTTGTTTGTCAACAAAAAGTAGCCTAATTCAGGTTATAATCTACGTACATACCAAATTTTATCGGTTCAACCGTTACGATGTGATAGAGTAACAAACAAATAAACAATCTTCTAAACTTTCGCATTTATAGTACCTATTAATGTGATAGTTTCCGCAGCGCGTGTGATGAAAGACATTTTATGGCAATTTTTTTATACCTTGGGTTACATTATTGAAGTTTTAGTAGGGATCCCTAATTTTTTCTAGCCTTTTTTTAAATATAGCCTGTGTTGCTCAGGGATAATGTAGCATTCTAATAGTGATTTTTTTTAAATCGGGCCCGTAGTTTTTGAGTTTATTCGTTAGAAACATACAACAATACAAATCTTTCCTCTTCATCTTATATAGATAGATATATGTATAGATTATATCTAAACGCACAATGTGTATAAAATATTTTCGAAATCATCTTTCTACAAGGTTTTACTTAAATCTTTGAACATGCAGGGGGTTCCCGATCACCTCTAAGTGGTCGAAAAGGGGTAGGAAAGTTTAACTTCAAAACAGATCATATTGTAAAACATCTTAACTTGCAGTCCTTTAAAGTTATCAACCGTTATACAAATTAGATGAAAACGTAGTCAATAGCGTCCAATAAACTGTAAAGCAGCACGGGAATCAGTTTGTAGTGCTGCAGGGAACAGCTAAGGTAAAAATAGCAAGGTAACTCTATAATAACTAGGTTTTCGCCCCGAACTGAGATCTCGCGAGTCTCCCATAAAAACAAAATAATAATATTTTTGTAATGTTCGACTATCAAAATAGTGCCACGATATACATATCCAACGCGCTTGACCTACAGTTATATTTAAGTTACAGGTAATGGAAGTTCACGTTATATGGTTCCTCTTTTTTGGGATACATATTGCAGTTATACAGGATTTCTGACTTTTGACTATAATTGTGACACTTAAGCTACACGCATACAAAATTTCAGCACTGTGGGGTCACTGGTGTACCCTGTGTGAATTTTGTCAAAGTTCAGTTTTTATTATGGCTAATAACTCAAAAATTATAAGAACTTTAGTAAAAATAAAAACGGAATCTAAATATACTAATAAATACCTTTCATTTGACGTCCCACTTCACCTAATAGCTTCATTTTTATTATTTTTACCCCTATTGAACCCCAATATCTCAACAACCCCCCAACATTTTTAGCTCATTTAGTCACACCAAAATTGTGCCATCACTACCTACCTGTGTATCAAATTTCACGATGATCAGATCAACGCTTCGAAAGTAATCCTCGGACAAACGAACATAACATACATACCTACATACATACAACGCCGATTTGTCCAAGTTGATTTAAAGATCTCACTTCGCTCGATCAATTAAACTGCAAACTAGAACAAAAATTTGTTGTAGGTATATATTGTTTATATAATGTTTATTTTACACTTACATTGTTAAGTAAATATTTTATAACAATCTCAAATTTTGGACTTCGATAAATATAAAATTGCTGTACTGTGTTTGTACACTTGATGCCAAATATTTATGTTAGTATGTGTAATCAAAATATCGTTTAACAAAAAAAAACTGGCTACAATAAACAATGTTATGGTGACCCATAAATGCATTTAAAGTGATTTGCATCACGCTGGAATTCCTGTATTATGTACCTAGTATTACTGAAATGGGTTATGACTTTGAGTTAGATTTGTTTTAACTATTCAAAACGTAAAAATTGTCCATATATTTCAAAAGGCAGACAACTATACTTGTCTCAAAAAATACACATAATAAACTAACCCAGCTTTTCTCTTCTTCTTTTCTCAACTGTGTATAAGTCTTGGTTAATTTGTATCAGAGAGCTAAGCAAGGTTTAACAGGTTCTTACTAATTGCTCCTTTGAACTAACCTAGCTTATACAATTTGGTATTTAAATAATATATGGACCTAAACATCAGAGGATTTGTACTCAAAACAGAATAATCAAATCGTCTTAAGCACACTGTACATTTCCTCCACTCCGCGCGGCGATGATTGCGTCTGAATGGTAGTCAAAAATCAATCAACCACACGAACAGTCCACTCTAAATAGGCGCGCCACTTCACTCTATCTCCCGGCCATTCCTGTTGTATGGAAACGGTTTGCTGTATCGGCCACAGAGAGGTGCGTGGAGTGGCCGAACAGTGCACTCTAAATGGGCGCACCACTGCACTTAATCTCCCGGTCGTTCTTGTTGTATAAAATGGATTGTTGTAGGCCACAGAAAGGTGCGCGCGGCGTGGAGTGGCCGAACAGTCCACTCTAAATGGGCGCACCACTGCACTTAATCTCCCCGTCGTTCTTGTTGTATGAAAATGGATTGTTGTAGGCCACAGAAAGGTGCGCGCGGCGTGGAGTGGCCGAACAGTCCACTCTAAATTGGCGCACCACTGCACTTAATCTCCCCGTCGTTCTTGTTGTATGAAAATGGATTGTTGTAGGCCACAGAAAGGTTCGCGCGGCGTGGAGTGGCCGAACAGTCCACTCTAAATGGGCGCACCACTGCACTTAATCTCCCCGTCGTTCTTGTTATATGAAAATGGATTGTTGTAGGCCACAGAAAGGTGCGCGCGGCGTGGAGTGGCCGAACAGTCCACTCTAAATGGGCGCACCACTGCACTTAATCTCCCGGTCGTTCTCTTTGTATGAAAGTAGATTGTTGTAGGCCACAGAAAGGTGCGCGCGGCGTGGAGTGCCCGAACAGTCCTTTCTAAATGGGCGCGCCACTGCACTTAATCTCCCGGTCGTTCTTGTTATATGGAAATGGATTGTTGTATCGGCCACAGAACGTTGCGCGCGACATGCAATATGCACGTCGCATGCACGGATTAGTTGGATTGTAGAGAGTAGAACGTCGAATTTTTGATTTATTAAAACCTGCTTTTCAAATCATTCCGAATTCTGTTGAATCAAGTCTTTCAACAATTCGAATTCAAGACCGAAACAGTGTTAATCCACTTTTGTCGCTACGCGAGGATAAAAAATATAACTAGTCGCAAAGAAATGTCTTTTACAAAGTACAGTGGAACTTAGTGTCCATTATAAAGTAAAGCCAGGAACTACGTCTAGTCCTTTATAAAGCACACCAGTAATAAATTGAACAGCTACATAACAATGAAACAAAGTTCTTCACAAAACCAATTAGGAAGATAGGAGAAAGGTGGACAGGCTTTATGTCGATGTGAAACACAGTCTATTGTAGTGACAGTTGGGTCACCGTATCACAAAAATATTATAAATGCGAAAGTTTGGATGTTTGTTTGTTACTCAATCACGTCGTAACGGCTTAACCGATTTCGATGAAATTTAGTATGTACGTAGATTATAGCCTGGATTAACACATATGCTACTTTTTATCCCATAAACCAGGTCCCATAGGACAAAAAAAGGGCTGTCAAGTCAAGTTGCAACCGCGATTTTACCTTTATTTCTAGGTTACCTACACATTTAGTAGTGTAACGCGTACGAAGTCACGGTCAACAGTTACTAGCTAGTATTGTTATAAAGTGTCCAAGGCTCTCATGAACCTTAAATAAGAACAACCTTCATACCTACAAATAAACCATGAATACCTAAATTTAATAATACTTTCTGAGAGCCGCCGTAAGAGCTTCCTCCGATCCACCAATCCCACGGACAAAAGCTCGGCAGTAGCGAGACTTGAATTATGGTCCTCCCATCACACTGCCCCTCCTGATTACATGCCACCAGCGGAGCATCGTCCTTCCGGCTACAAGCTGCAGTGGCCAATTTGGAAGTCCCTAAACCGATTGCGCACTCAACTTGGCCGCTGCCGAGACAATCTAGCCAGGTGGGGCTACATCGACCCATTCCGGAGCCAGTGCCACTGCGGCACCATACAAGCAATGGCCCACCTGCTCTCATGTCATCAATGCCCAAACACCTGCACACGAAATGACTTGTACCAGGCAACAGAGAAGGGTGTGAAAGTTGCTCTCTATTGGGCTAATACAATCTAAAAGTCAAACAGCCATTGACACGATAGCAGAAGAAGATACTCTCTGAAATTTAAAAAAAAAACAATAGTTCACGAAGGCGCACAGCTTTATGATAAATTACCCTGTGATATATATTACAACTAATGTTTACTAAATAAAGTAGTTACTATTTTGATCTTGGTTAGTGTGTAATAATTGTAGGTTTTTGAAAAAAACCAGACCGATTTCGATTAAACTTGGTACCTTTATAAATATAGATATATAGATATGCTAACACCAATAAAAACATGACTCTCTACTGCGCAGTCGGGTAAAAAGTAGCCAACGTCCCAATCACCCAAATCATAATCTATAGACATAATCTATCTATACACCAAATTTAATCGAAGTCAGTTCAGCCGTTTCGTGAAAACGTAAAACGAACAGACGTTACTTTGAATTTATAATGTAAGTAAAGATGACCAGGACTAAGACATAGAGGCTACTTTTCATTGACAACTACGCGTGCGACCCGGGCGGTATCTTCGAGTAGGTAATATATTCACAAAGGTAGGTAACGAGGTGACATTAGTGACCTAGCTTTTCTCGTTCAGCTGTGTCCACTGAAATCCGAAGTTATTTCGTCCATTCTCTGCGCTGCGTTGAATTGGACCTATTATCGGAGTTTTTGTACGTTTTTGAGATTTTTTAGCAAAAGAATTAAACAGAAGGTTTCAGCAATGGTAAAAGTGAAGACCAACTTAACTACTCTATTCTGTGACTATTCCACCAACCAAAAACATTCATCATTACATCAGAAATAGGATGTCCGCTGCTAAACATAGGACATATGCAAACATTTGTCCTGAGCGGGAATCAAACCCGCAACCTCCTGCGTCTCAGCCAGCTATTCAAACACTGTGCCACAGAGGTCTTCATATAACAATAAATCTATACTAGTAAGTATTATAAAGAGGAAAGATTTGTTTGTTTGTATTGAATAGGCTCCGAAACTACTGGACCAATTTAAAATATATTTCACTGTTGGGAAGCTACACTATCCCCGGAAGACATAGGCTACTTTTTCCCAACTGCGCAGAAGGAGGGTAATGTTTTTATTGAAAAACTACGCGTGCGAAGCTGCGGATTTTTCAGCTAGTATAACAACAAACATTATGATGTAGGCGGTGTGTACATAGCGATATCTCCAAATCAACTTGAATGAATCGGCGTTGTGAAATGCGAAATGAATAACCACACAACTTGACCTACAGTTTCATTAAAATTACAAGTAACGGGAGTTCGTGTTAATTGGTTTTTTTTTTGGGGTAAAAGTTGCAGTTGTTCTAGACTTTTCTCTATATTTATGTCACTAAAGCAAACACGCATACCAAATTTCAGCACTGTGGAGTCACTGGTATACCCTGTGAATTTAGGTAAAGTTTAGTTTATTAGCTCAAAAACCACAGGACTTAAACTAAACATAAAAACGATGTTGAAATGTACTGATCAAGATGATTATACGTCCTACTTTACTTGATTGTCTCATTTTGATTTGTTTTTAACCTCCCCTTGAACCCCAATATCTCAACTCCCCAACCACAAAACTATTTTAGCTAACTTAGTTACACCAGGATTGTGCCAGCACTACCTACCTTATATAGGTAGGTAGTGCTGGCGAATAAATGCTGGTAAATTTCACGTTGATCGGATCAACGCTTCGAAAGTTATCCTCGGTCAAACAAACATACATGCAACGCCGATTCGTCCAAGTTGATTTGGAGATCTCGCTTTGCTCGATCAGTGAAGATGTCTGGATGAATAAAAAAGGTAATTTTTCCAAACCCAACTTTTACCTATCAAAGTTAATAATAATCTTCGCGAACTCCTAATAAAGTTTCTAGGATTCCAAGTAAACTGTCAAACGCAGATGATAAGAGGTCTTATTGCGGTCGTATTTCAGCAATATTGCGGTTCCTTAGAGGCTTTAAAAAAACGCTTTCGCAGATAAGCTTTACGACTTCGGTCTTAAGGGCTTTATATGGGTTATTCCTGATCGCGCCGTGAAAAGGGGTAGGTTTGGAATTAAAAAAGTTTGAATCAGATTAAAAAAACATTTTATTGATAAGTTGTTGTACAACATGGGTAAAATAAATAATAATGATCTTTTTACAGAGCGCTCCAGTCAAAACTAATCAAAGCTTGTACTATGGGAACCAGATAACTGATATTTTAGTAGGTATCCTACTAATATTATTATAGCGAAAGTTTGTATGTATAGATGTTTGTTACTCTTTCACGCCGGAACAGCTCAACCGATTGCGATGAAATTTAGTATGTACATAGATCATAACCTGGATTAACACACAGGCTACTTTTTATTGGCAAATCACGCGTGCGAAGCCGCTGACAACAGCTAGTTACTTATATACCTACATAATTTTGTAAATACAAACTTTAATAAAAAGAAAATAATGTGGATAAAAAATTGTTTATTTCGGTAACTTATAAATAGTACATTCAGGGTTAGGCTTCTTGATCAAAATCGCAAAAAAAATATATATATACTTACTACTAGTGGTTCTCGCCAGTCTCCCAAAACACAAAAAAAATATTCTTAGGGCGACTCGCGCAACGATGCCTAAACATGTGTTAAATATGACTTAAGGAGTAGTCAGATCATACAAACACGTAAAATTTAAACATGTTTAGTCTCTATATAAGTTTAAGGATCGTTGTGCAAGCCGGCCTTAATGTTTGACTAATAAAATAGTGTCACGAAATGTGCAACTACCTAACTTGACCTACAGTTTCATTCAAATTACAGGTAGGTAACGGGAGAGTTCATGTTAATTACTCTCTTTTTGGGTAAAAGTTGCAGTTGTTTTGAATTTCAGACTTTTTCTATATTTGTGTCACTAAAGCTACACGCATACCAAATTTCAGCAGTGTGGTTGACAGCTCCTTTATTCCAGGACATTCGCCTCAGCATGGCCAACAGCCTCTCATTCCTGGGCGTCGTGTGGTCCTAGCGAAGTGCAGTTTAGGGGTAACTTGGAAAGCAAAGCTTCTCTTGCCTCCAAGAAACTCGGTGTACTAAACCGATCAAAGCGGTACTTCACGGCGGGGCAGCGTCTTGTGCTCTACAAAGCGCAAAACCGGCCCCACATGGAGTACTGTTCTCACATCTGGAACGGTGCACCGAAATACCAACTGCAGCCCCTAGACTCCTTGCAACGCAGAGCCGTTCGTATCATCGACGACCCAGTAGTATCTAAGGATCTGGAGCCGCTGAGTTTGCGCCGTGACATCGGAGCGCTCAGCGTTTTCTATAAAATATATAACCCTTATTTCGTTCAGTTCTTCGCTTTACACATCATCGTTATCATATCAGCCTTAAGACGCCGCGTCCACTGCTGAAAACATGAATTAGGTCCGCTTAGGACTAAACCTTTTTAATGTTAAAGTCTTAATTCACGAGTCAGTGGACATATTTTAAAAATATACATTAAACTGTAATGTTTGAAGTTTTAAGCTACTGATATATTATTATGAGTGGTTATGATCAAAGTTATGGTAATTTTAAATTTATAATTTCAGTTTTAAATATAAAACAGACTAACTGACCCGCCCCGGATTTGCAAGAGTTTTTATTAAAACAAAATATAGCCTACAATCTGCCGCCCGCGTCTACTCACGCGTGGTTTGTCAATAAAACATGACCCTTCTTTGCATTCTGGCAAAACGCCTATGTCACTGTCCCAGATATCATGTATGTGTATACAAAATTTCATCGAAATGACAGACAGATGGACAGAGTTACTTTCGAATTTATAATATTAGTATGAATGTAGTAGATATATAAACTCAAGGTTTGCCAAAGGGCGATGGAGCGCAGTATTCTTGGAGTTAAAATAATTGATCGCGTCCGTAACACCATATTGCGCTCCAAAACCAAAATTGCCGATGTAGGGGCGAAGGCCGCCAGGCTGAAGTGGGACTGGGGCGGTCACGTATGACGCATGCCTGACGAGCTGTGGCCCAAAATTGGCACGAAGTGGAGCCCTGAGACAGGGCGGCGGTGCCGCGGCAGACCACGCCGGAGGTGGCGGGTCGAGCTGGACGCCGCCGAGAGGGACTGGCATACGGTGGCACTGGACCGTTGTGTACTAGCAGTAGATAAGCTATATTTATAGATTCACCAACGGTTAAAATCATCTACAATCAACTTAAAAACATCTTCTAATTGTATCTTCACGCTAAGTAAGAAAGGAGCGAAGCTGTGTAACAGACGCGACGTAGCTGGGAAACTTTCAGTGCATTACATCCACATTTTCATTAAAAGTTTCATACGGAACCCATCTCACTACTTTACGGCATCCCCTTAAATCAATACTTGCCATAATTGACTTAGAAGTTCCCCGACTAAATACTCCCAACGCCGACGCGTTGCCGTTTTCAAACTTTATCGGGAGATATTTTTATGTCTTTACCTAAAATAAGTCTAAACTTGTCAAAATTTATTTATTAATTTTAATCACAATGACTATATCACTAGAACTTAAGTTGCCTGTACAATATAGACTTAACAAGCACATGTACCAGCTAGGGATATGCGATACACAAACCTGCAGATTCTGTGAGCGAGGCGGCAGAATTGCCCCTACATCTGTTAGGCGAGTGTGCTCCACTAAGCACAAACGTAGCATTCATCTGGGCAAACACATCCTCAGCCCGGAGGAGCTAACAGCTATCACCCTAAGAATATCCTTCAGTTTCTAACAGCTTAGTGCTTAGTGGTGTACTATGCACGCCCCCATGAACTAGATGCGTATATACACAAGGCGATCACAATAGCCCTCAATGGCCGTGTTGATACAAAAGCCGCAAAAGTAAATAAAAAAATGGTGCCAAGACTTGGAGGCTCACAAAGGAGGCTGTGCACAAAATAAGTGTAGCACGGAGAGCCATGCGCGCCATGCTCGGGATCACACTCTTAGATGGAGTTCCCAATACCGAAATTCGCAAGCGGACTAAAGTACAAGGCATCAGCAAGCGAATATTGGGGCTCAAGTGGAGTTGGGGAGGAGACTTGGCCAGACGTAGTGACGGTGGACTAAGGCACTAGCAGAGTGGATGCCGAGAACTGGGCATCGAAATAGGGGACGTCCACCAGTGAGATGGGTCGACGACATTAATAAGTCCGTGATTCATTCGTAGTTCAGGCTGGCAAAGGATAGGAAAGAATGGCACAAACGAAGAGAGACCTATGCCCAGCAGTGGGTCGACACGGGCAATGATGATGATGAATCTCAAGGATCACATTGAAACGTCAAACTTGCAACTTGTTTCTCCGTGACCAGGCCAGGAAAAAAGGCAAGAACCAAGGCTGGTTATTATTTTTAATGATCTTTTTACAAAACAATAGCTAGGTAGGTACGTTATAGAAAATATGTTACCTTACGTAGGTAACATATTTTCTATAACGTACGTATAATATAAACACTTTTGATCGAGTTGGAGCAACTTCAATCCCAGGCTTTTTATTATCTTAATAATGCGATATTTAATAGGCCTTTTTGATCAAGCGAAGCAAGATCTCTAAATCAACTTGGTCGAATCGGCGTTATATGTATGTATGTTTGATTGTCCGAGGATAACTTTCAAAGCGTTTATCTGATCATCGTGAAATTTGGTATATGGGTAGGTAGTGATGACACAATTTTGGTGTGGCTAAATGAGCAAAAAATGTGGAGGATTTTGAGAAATTGGGGTTCAAGAGGGAAAAAAAAAACAAAAATGGAACTATCCCGTCAAGTTGGACGTCTAATAAAAGGTTTTTGTGAGTACAATTCGACCCCCATTTTATTTTTAGTTTAAACCTTGTAGTTTTTAAGTTATAGCCAAAATAAAAACTGAACTTTGACGAAATTCACAGGGTACACCAGTGATCCCACACTACTGAAATTTGGTATGCGTGTAGCTTTAGTGACACAAATATAGGCAAAAGTCTGAAATCCAGAATAACTGCAATTTGTACCCCAAAAAAGGTTAACCAAATACATGAACTCCCGTTACCTGTAATTTGAATGAAACTGTAGGTCAAGTAATTGGTTTAAAATTTCGTGGCACTATTTTGATAGTCAAAGATTACAGATAATATATTTTTTGTTACTATGGGAGACTCGCGAAATCTCAGTTCGGGGTGAACCACTAGTTATACAGATTTTGTTTAATTAGGTACATTCTAAAATTTGCGTTTACTTCCCGTGACACAACTGCTTGGCTCAACCAGTAGTGTTAATTGACATTACTATATGTGCAAGAGGAATAGCAAGTTAAAAGGTCAGTGGCCTCATGGTCATTGGGGCAAAGGCTTATCGCTAAAAACGATCTCTTCCTGACAACTCTTGGGTCAGGATAAAACCATAAACACAAGGCGGCTATTTAACTTCTCAAATTAATATAATTCGGCATGCCTGTTTTATAAACCTTCGTTTTAATTACTTTGTCTTGAGGGTATTTCTAAATCATGATTAGCATTCAAATTACATTTTTATGAGATCTGTTAAAAATACGAACTAATCCGGCAATTTAGTAACATACCTATGTTAACAGAAAAAATAATTTTCTGTATGAAAATAGCCTTGCATTTTTTTAATAATAATAAATATTGCTGGACATTTCAGACAGCGCTATCTACCCCCAAACTAAGTAGAGCTTGTACTGTGGGAAACAGATAACTGAAAGAATACTTATGTACAGTTTTTTTCATAAATACCTACTTATAATACATAGATTTTTATTTTTTAATGTTAGTAACTCGTTCGTTCGTAACTCTTAGGGAAATGTAAAGCTACCATACTACCTAATTCTGCCTATTACTGACAAACCTATTTCTGCCGCCAAGCAGCATTGCTGTGTTTCGGTTTGAAGAGTTGAAATTGCAGGCACATGAAGCTTTACATCTGTATGCCTCAAGTAGATAGACGCAGGGTAATTCATCGTAGGGCACATTTCTTCAGTGCGTGAGCTCCAAGGCAATCTGCAGTGGTTACTACTTAACATCAGGTGAGCCTAATAAAAAAAGTTATATATATATATATATATATATATATATAGATACAACCAGACCCAGAACAAATATCTGTAGATCATGCAAACATATAATATATACATAATTGGATATACCCAAAAAGATAATCATTCAGATCTTAAGTTAAATGAGTAGGTGCTTATCTTTAAGAGCTCTTTAAGGAATCTTGAGCCGGTACCTTCATCTCGAGTTGGAATCTTGTTTTTACAGAGTTTACATTTAATAACTCTTAAAAAGTGGTAATTGCTGGTTTTCAAATAAGAAACATAATTACCGGCTGCCTGTCCTCTAACGTACAGTAGTTTTGTATACTTATCTATATATTAGGTTGGGGAAAAGTTTCTTCGCATATTTTAAGAAAATTCAAAACATTTTTTTCAGCTACCATTTTGTTTGTTGGGACATTATCCCATTGCTATAGAAATTTTGGGGCTTCTGATCAAAATACCGCGACAAGTATTTTTAGCAGTCCTCTCGTGATGTTAAACTGACACTGCCTAAAGAATTCTGAAGAGACCGAAACAGGTGGAAATCTGAAGGTGCAAGGTCAGGACTATACGGCGGATGCATTAACACCTCCCAGCCAAACTCTCTTAATTTTTGCTGAGAGGCTAAAGATAGGTGAGGTCTGATAGCGTTATCATGATGAAAAACCACACCTGTTGATTAATACCGGCCGCTTCTTCTTGCTTTAATCTCATCAGTTGTTTGCAGTAGAGTTTAGAATCGATGGTCCTGCCTGGTGGTAACAGCTCATAATGAATAATGCCCTTTCAATCCCACCACACACACAGCATCACCTTGTTGCGAGTTAACCCGGGTTTCGCCATAGTCTGTGAAGCCTGACCGGCCTTTGACCACGACCTTTTTCGCACGTTCTTGTCGTACGTGATCCACTTTTCATCACCAGTTATCAGCTTCTTCAAAAATGTTTCGGTTTCATTACGTCGTAATAAAGAATCACAAATGATTACACGGTTCATTAGGTTTCTTTCAGTGAGCTCGTGGGGTACCCAAATACCGAGCTTTTTTGTGTACCCAGTTTTTTTCTAAAATGCGCCAAAACTGTTTTGTGCTCAATTCCCAGTTCTTCAGCTACGTCGTAACTACTGATATGCCGATCTTGCTTCACTTTTTCTAAAATGGCATCAATTTTTTCAGTAATAGGGCGACCAGAGCGACGTGCATCTTTGACATCAAAATTTCCGGATTGAAAACGCTTTAACCAAATTTGTGCTACTCTCACAGACACTGCACTAGGTCCATAAACATCGCAAATTTTTTTCACGGCTTGAGTTGCATGTTTACCTTTTTGTAGTAAAATTTTAAAATGTATCGAATTTTTTCATTAGATTCACTCATCTTTACAGTACGAAAAACAAATAAAATCACACATTTTCTTAATTTGAATTTGGAATTATCTTTAAAATTTAAACATTGAATGATACCAAAACCAGCCAGATACAAATAGTATAGCCAAAGAATTTTTATTACAAGTTCATACATACTATAATGCGAAAAGACTTTTTCCCCAACCTATTATGTATACTAGTCGTTCGCCCCGAACTGAGATCTCGCGAGTATTCCAAAACAAAAGAAAATATTCTTAGGGCGACTCGCGCAATGATGCCTAAACCTATTTAGTTGCTAAATATGATTTAAGGAGTTGTCGTAAATACGTAAAATTTAAACATGTTTAGTCGCTAAATACGTTTAGGGGTCGTTGTGCAAGCCGGCCTTAATCTTTGACTGATAAAATAGTGCCAAGAACCAAATAACTTGACCTACAGTCTCATTCAAATTACAGGTAACGGGAGTTCATGTTATTTGGGTTTACTTTTTAGGTTTCCGTAGCCAAATGGCAAAAAACGGAACCCTTATGGATTCGTCATGTATGTCTGTCTCTCTGTCTGTCCAATAAATTAAAACAATAAATTTTGGGGGTTCCCCATACTTAGAACTGAAACTCAACATTTTTTTATTCATCAAACCCATACGTGTTATACACGTGTTATATACGTGACATACATCTATGGATGTCTTCAAAAATGATATTGAAGTTTCTAATATCATTTTTTTCTAAACCGAATAGTTTGCGCGAGAGACACTTCCAAAGTGGTAAAATGTACCCCCCTCCCCCCCCCTGTAACTTCTAAAATAAAGTATGATAAAAATAAAAAAAATATATGTGATGTACATTACCATGCAAACTTCCACCGAAAATTGGTTTGAACGAGATCTAGTAAGTAGTTTTTTTTAATACGTCATAAATCGTAAACCGCAATTTACCTTTCATTCACCATCATCATCCTCCACAGCCTGACTTCAACCACTGCTGGCCTCCCCAAGTTTGTGCCATCCACCACGATCCTGCGCTAGTCTCACCCACTGACGGCCCACGACCTTTACGATGTCGTCTACACATCTCGCTGCTGGTCGTCCTACCCTTCTATACCCGCTCCTCGGCCACCATTCAGTCACTGTCCTGCTCCATCTGTCATCACCACGTCTAGCCAAGTGTCCCGCCCAAGACTATTTGAGCTCCATAACTCGAATCCCAACGTCATGAACCTTTGTTCGTCTACGGATCTCGACGTTTGGAACTCGATCTAACAGTCTGATGCCAAGCATGGTACGCTAATAATCAACTCAAATATAAAAAAGTTACAATGAACTACAAGAACTTTTATATTATGTTACTTGCTACTACGGAACCCTTCATGGCCGATTCCGACTTGCACTTGGCCGCTTTTTGGAGTACAAATTGTAAACAGTTATTTTGGATTTCAGACTTTTGCCTATATTTGTGTCACTAAAGCTACACGTTTTAAGCACTGTGTGGTCACTGGTGTACCCTGTGAATTTTGTCAAAGTTCAGTTTTTATTATGAATAATAACTTAAAAACTACAAAGTCTAAAGAAAAAATAAAAATGAGGTCGAAATTTACTCACAAAGACCTTTTCTTATAAGACATTCCACTTGACCGGATAGTCCCATTTGGTTTACCCCTCTTGAATCCCAATATCTCAACAACCCCCCCCCCCACACACATTTTTAGCTAATTTAGTCACACCAAAATTGTGCCATCTCTATCTACATATATACTAAATTTCACGATGATCGGATAACCTCTTCAAAAGTTATCCTTGGACAAACAAACATACATACAACGCCGAATTACCCAAGTTGACTTATGGCAGGTTCCTATATCCGTCGGTAACCGACTACGCCTCGTTTCTTCTTGAAAAGCTGTCAAAAGTTTGACACTAGTTTGACACTTTTTCAAGGCGATACGAGGCGTAGTCGGATACCGACGGATATAGGAACCCGCCATTAGAGATCTCGCTTTGCTCGATCAATAAAACAAAGTCGCGTTAGTTACGCCATTTATAACTCAAGAACGGCTGGACCGATTTTGATGAAATTCGGTATCGCCGCGGAACAAATGTCGAGATCGATTTTAGCGATAAGACCGCCCATTGTACTAAATCTATTTGTAAGAATTATGTTCTGTATTTTACTTTGGTGTACAATAAAGAGTTATCTTATCTTATCTTATCTTAAATGTTTGCATGATATTTGTTCCATGTCTGTGTGTTTCTCTTAATACTTAACTAGCTGTTGCCCGGGATCTCGTACGCGTTACACGACTAAATGTGTAGCTAGAAATAAAGCTAAACTCGATGTTGCAACTTGACTTGACACCCTATTTATACCCCATGGGAACTGATCTATGGGATAAAAGGTAGCCTATGTGGTAATCCAGGTTATATTTTACGTACATACCAAATTTCATAGAAATCGGTTCAGCCGTTAGACTTGGTTGAGTAACAAACAAACAATGGGTCTGGATGTTTTTCTATATATTATAAGTGTATATAAATATGTATTTAAAAAAAGGTATATACCTAAGTATTCTATCAGTTATCTGGTTCCCATAATACAAGCTCTGCTTAGTTTGGGGCTACATAGCGCTGTGTGAAATGTTCAGCAATATTTATTTATTAATTATTATTTAATAAACAAACAAACACCAAAACTTCACATTTATAATATTAGTGTGATAAATAGAGTTTAGCCAGGATTGAGACATTCCTTTTATGTAGCCTATGGTACACACGGCTACACATCAAACTATAAACTCCAGTATAAGCTGACCTCTCATTCTACGAAAAGCCTTCACAATGAAAGGTCAGCTTATACTGGAAATTTATAGCTTGATGTGTAGCCGTTTGTACCATACGCTACATTTTACCCGACTGCGCCGAAGGAGCAGGAGGCTAATGTTTTTACCGACAAACCACGCATGCGAAGTCGTGTGCGGGTCAGCTATTACTTTTTTAATACTGTTTATAATATGAAAGACTGAAATAAGATTTCTTTACAAAAAATTAAGTAAAAAACACGAAAAAGTAAGATAAATATCAGAACAATTATATAACAACAATTGATAGATTATGCAAACAATTCCTCAACCTCCCGCGTCTCGTATGTGACCAACACACTCGTTTTTTTATAGAAACAACCACCACAATGACAAAACTATTCATAAAGTTTAATTATGACAAGTGCGTTGGAACTTTCCCCTCGACATAGCAAATGCAACTATAATACCCTCACAATAAAGTTTCATTTCAAATACCCAATAATAATAGAGTTGGGACACCTATCGATATTCTGAAAGTATCGATAGTTCGGGAATACCGCTCATTACATTAGAATTTAGAACGGTTAGTTGCGGTTAGGTTAGTCGTTTGAACTAAAAGGCCTCGTATTATACCAAATAGTCCATAATATGAGGCTTCAGCTTAAGCCTCGGTAGTTATTGAACGTTTATTGTGGTTATGAATGTTACTTGAAAAGTTTTGTACCGTTTTTTTAGACGGTACATATATTTGATGTTCTGAATCAGAATCATAAAATTTATGTTCCAGAATACAGATACACTAACTTCTGATAGCGGCTTCGCACGCGTGGTTTGTCAATAAAAAGTAGCTTATGTCTCAATTTAGGTCATAATCTATTTATGTACCAAATTTCATCGAAATCGGTTCAGTCGTGAAACTGTAACAAACAGACAGAGAGACAGAATTAATTTTTATTATTGTTATGGATAAATTAGTTAATCCTTTTAATATTCTACTGTCTGGATGATGTGCTTATTGCTTATGTTAAACAGTATTATGTCATAGACTTGTTAATGTGGAATACTTATTCCATTGATGAATTCGTACAAAGTGTAGAAAGACTACTATCGTAATTTTTTTTTGGGGTTAAAGCACTCATCATTCTAAAACAGCCCATAGCCTATCACTAAAAGCGAAATAAAAAATTACCAGAGAAATTTAAATATTTTTTGACAGAATCGTATCATTTTGTCAAAGTTTTTATGAAATAAGTATATTATAGTGGAAACTTCACTGGTTTTAGTATTAACTCTATATATACCTATTATTATTCTCAATTGTGCTGTTTGTTTCCCAAATAAAAAAAATAATTATAGATATGGTTAAAGAATTTATTCTCAAAAAGAAAATATACATTTCACTTCATGAGAAACAATAGGTTTAAACTTAGGTTATTTAATCAGTGAGCATGCAGAACATTGTAGGTAGACAAAATATAAGGAATACTTAAACATTTTGCCTATATTATCATTTTAGAGTCAACCTATAATTATACTAGATGATCCTTGTGATTTTAATTTACATAAAGACTATCGAGTTTATATCTAATTCGAAAAGGAGCTTTGTAAAACATCAACACAACAATAATTGTTAAAATAAGTGGGTCGTTGTGGACACTAAACAAAAGCATCGCGCGACGAGTGACCTGACTGACAGCGACTTGACAGTTGACTGTCAAAATTGACAGTGTCAATCGAACTCAAAAATCCAGGCGGAAGTGTCCCTAAGACACTGGCTGCATTACCCCGCTGAATTGCAAAACTTTTGCGTTGCCCCAGATAAGCGCCAGTTCTCTGATCACACTTAGCTTCGATGAGACACCCAAAAACAATTTTGAAAACGCGAAGAGGCATGTATCCTTGGTCTCGACTCTCTTGACCCCAAATAGCTCAAACACGTAAACTCTATCGAAACTCCCATTTGATAATAATGGATCTTTTCGGCCAATACTGGTTTAAGAACTTGAAGTTTCTATATTTTTTTTTACAAAATAAGTTGATCCAAGAAAATGTGAACCAAGCCAGTAAGCGGCTGTCTTTTGGCTTTCTGCCAAAGAAATAAAAATGCAGTCCAGAGATTTTGTCAGCTTTTTTAATCGTATTATAGTATTATACCAAACCATAAAAGCAAGATCGATTTTGTGCGCGGGATACGAAACTTTATATTATTTTAACACATTTCAGCCATGAAAATTCAAGCCAAGGAAATTGTCGAACGTCTAAGAAAGTGGTACCCCAACTTTTTCACTAAAACCCGTTCTGTTCATTACCTTTTAAAACAAAGTACTTGAGTTTTTCCCGGGAACGATTTGTTACATGTAAATTAATTTATCTAAATAAAAATATTCTATAAATATGCATTTCGGGTAATAAATAACAGAATTAATTAATATTACAAAATCTGATAAATGATTTGTAGAGCTGCTTTATTAGTATCGGTTTCAAATAAGATAATTCATCATCATATCAACCATAGGACGTCCACTGCTGAGCATAGGCCTTCGTCACAGATTTCAGACGACGAATCTTGTGTGGACTGCACTCAACGGCTGCCAACGTCATTTTTCGGTCACTCAAAATAATCATTAACTAACTGGACTCACGGTAAAGATACAAGACGTTGATCGCTTACCATCAGATGAGATCGTGATGAAACGCTAGCCTATAATTTATTTAAAAAAAAACTATTTTAATACACAATAAACTCTTAAGCTTATCGCGCGAACGGAGGAGTGCGATAGTAATAAATAATTGAGTATTAAATTTAAATTTGACTCCTTGAAGTTTTCACAATTAATCTTCTTACAACCTGTACAATAGAGTTGGAAAAACATCGATAAAATAGGTAATAATATAATACAAAAATCGTCCCAACTTTAATCACAGATTTAGTTTTCGAACATCTGTGAGCATCTTGTTTGGATACTAAAATGGTAGATGTTTGATTGAATAAGTTTTGCATAATTTATTTGCATTCGCCTTTTCTTTAATACACTAAAGGCTTTGTTATGAAGTTTGGCGAAACTTAATCCTGTATACTTACAGTACTAATATTTAAGTAAGATGTCTCGGAAAATGTCGTCTATTATCGTATGGAAATTACGAAATACAACCTGTTTTGTTATGTACGAGATTAATTTAAAACACACATCTGTTATTTATTAATTTTGGAGGTGGGTTTAATACCTCACGTATATATTAATACATACATAATTTTTCACGTAAATCGGCGGCGCCTTTACGTCAACCGTACACAATATAAATTTTAATAAATACCTAAATAAACAATGGTGGACATTTCACACAGCGTTATTTAGACCTAAACTAACCTAAGCTTGTGCTATTGGAACCATATAACTGATAAAATACTTATATACTTTTTTTTGTAAAAACATACATGAAAAAACCCAAACCGCGACCTTTTTTTGGATCATTTGTTTCTTGTAGTGGAACAAACATTAATAAATGTTTTTCATTATTTCCACCTCCTGCGTGTCAGCCAACTATTCGCCCACTGCGTCATAGAATAAATAAAAAATTCTTTATTGCCCAAAATAAAAAAATAATCTGTACTTAAGCGAACTTAATGCTAGATAGCATTCTCTTCCCGTTAACCTTTGTGTAATGCAGACAAACAGTTATTATACGTAGTACATATTTGGTAGGGGGGTGAGGGTTAATTTAAATTCCAAAACACATAGACACATCGCGTTTACAGAATACTTTTCGGGGAATGTGCCCAGGAACTGTACGATCTGATCCCGCAATCTCCCTTCAAAGGACAAGCAGGCGCACGGCTCAGTACCATCCGTATCTAGTTGATATATCAACCAAACCATTCGCACACACCGTTTTGGTTCTACGTTCTTGATGCGTACAGCTAAGGTATGGAACAATTTACCGTCGTCTGTTTTTCCTAAAGTATACAATCCTAGGTCAGGCCATCCCTTTCACACGCGAGGTACATAATGTACGTGTGAAAGGGATGGCACGACTAGCGATAGTGACACGAAAGCAATTTGGCTTAAAAAGAGGCCTACCCCCTTATTATCTAATAAGGGGGTAGGCCTCTTTAAGGTAAGAGTGAATAGGTTTCTTCTAGATCTTCGTGCTTCATATTAGACCACATCATCGCTTACCATGAGGTGAGATTGTGGTGAAACGAAGATCTATTCAGTTTCCAACGGTCTTTAGATGATTCAACTCCAGTATTTTATTAATTTAGTCTTGTTATTAATTTTATATTTTTTCGGTTATTAAAGGCATGAAAAATAAAATATGTATATACGAGTAGGTTAGAGGACGTCTTAGTCTGAAAGTTGTAAAGCAAATCCCTAGCCATCGATACCTCTTATTCATAGTGACTTAGATATCATTGGATATCGGTCAAGGTGCCTAGAGAGTAACATTTTATCGAGAAATCTCAAGCCTCAGTCCTGAGGGAGGCGCAAAATCTGACAAAATACTTACACTGAGGTTATAGTGAGATTTGTGTGGGAATTTTATAAAACGTATTTCGATAAGGTTGCAAATATCGCGTTGATTTTTTTTTCATCGTTTTAAATTTTAGTAAGTGCTCTTTTATATTGCAAAATTATATATGCTGTTGATATTATGATTTAAAATGTATGTCTTTTAATACTTACGTAACTGTGTTGAAGTTATTATGACTATTCTTGTTGCTACTTTTACAGTATTTTAATGAAATGAATTATGTTTACCTGCGTTCACTGTAGGCCTAGCTCAGTAACTGTAGAGAAGGATTTAGTCATGAGTAATTTTTCGGAACATAGAAGACACTTGTCGACCGTCTCGAGCACTGCGATTGCGAGAGTGAACGGGAAGTAACGTTGTCGACACTTCCTCGACAGTAGTCTACAACGTCGAGCACGATAGATATCATGTTCAATATCTTTGACATTTAAAGATAGACAACTGTCTTCTGAAATTGTCTAGGTCTTGCGGTGCCTAGACAACACTGTCTTCTCAAGTTGTCTCTTTCGCACTCTTCTCAATCGCGCACTTGCCAACAATTTTTGATTAAATATTTAATTAATTATATAAATAAATAAATAAATCTTTATTCTAACAATTTGGTTACATACATATAACATTGATAACAATGACTTTCCTGTAGGTGGTAAAATAATTTAAATGTTATTATGACTAAGTATTCTCTGGCTGCTTAAACTAGGCTGATCCTGTGCTATAAGCGCCAGATGCATTCGCGGATGGTCAATTCATTTTCAACTATTTGGGTTTTTTAAAGTGGAATAAGTCGCTAAGTTGAGTTTCTTACGTAAAAAACGGTAATATTTTTAACTTAAGATAAAAGAAATATAGTAACATGTATATAAATACGATATCATGAAGGCTTGTACGAGTTACAACTTTGGTGTGCGGGTGTGTTTGTGTACGTGGGGGTGTGTTAGTGTATGAGTGAGTCGATGTATGCGAGTGTAAGTGTATATGTGTTCATATATAAACAACGTACGTTGCTGTAGACAGAGTATCCTTCTCTTGTCTAGAAAGAAAACTTATTGAGCTTGCTCGGGGCAAAGACAATTTCGGAAGAAAAAATAACGCTTTATTCAATATCACACTCAAATTTAAAACCAAATATCAGTACACGCAGAAATACAAAATGCAGTCAGAGCCTTGTCGTCTCTTCGAAGACTAGACATGGAAATCGCTGTGCTAGCCCTGCCCTTGCCTTCACAGAGTGAGACAGGGAACGCGTCTATTGTATTCTAATTTTAATTTAATTATGTGTATTACTCATTAGAAATCTTTAATAAATACATTTAAAATTAATATTTGGTTACCTGGAAGAGATCGCTTTTACAAGGTTGTCCATTGCACTTTGATTAAATTTTGTATTCTCCTTTGCTTGTTTATTCTTAATGGTGTTCAATAAAGAAATTATATATCTATTTATTTGCGATAATATTTGGGGGGAAACGGTATTTTTTACCATAGGTGCGGAACCCTAAAAATAGTGAATTCTACTACGGGCATTGTACTATGACGAATGACAAGTGGAATTCACTTCACATGTCCAAATCCAGCAGAGCAAGTGTATACAGTTTCCTGTAACATTGTAGTTGCGTTAATTTTCACGCACTTGACGCGTACACTTTACAGAGCGTGTAGTGCTTGATGCGGACTAGTTCACAGGCGATAGCGGGTATTAATTTCAATTTGATACCTCCACGCGTTTATGAGAAAAAGGGTATTGACACGCAGGTAGCAAGACCGACAGACAGACGGACAACGAAGTGATGTTATAAGGGTTATTTTTTTTTCTTTTTGAGATCGAACACTAAAAAACAAAATAGATATGTATATTTATTTGTAAATTTTATGCTGTGCCCAGAATATCCACAACGTTACATAATTCATCAGCTGCGCTGTCCGTAGACACTAAATCTGTAATCACACTAATATTATAAATGTAAAAGTTTGTATGTTTGTTTGTTACTAAATGACATCATAATGGCTGAACCAACTTCAATGAAATTTGGTATGTCGATAGATTATGACCTAAGTTGACACGTAGGCTATTCGTCATTGACAAAACACCCGTGCGAAGCCGCGGGCGGAAGCTAGAGAGAAATAAATATCATAAACCAGTAAATTTCAGTACTTAGGTACTTTATTATGATATCATCACGCTCCGCTTATCACTCCTCTACTCGCTCCGCTCATCACACACCGCCATGATTAGGGTGCGTTCACCTCGTAAGAGTGTCGCGCCATAAGAGCCCACTCGACACCCACTTGGTCTGTATTAGCCACCAATGTGCATCCTTTTGTTTCGGATTTAGGGGTCCGCGGGTGTGAAAAAACCACTGCAAAATTCATTTAATTTCATTTATTAATAGCGAAAATGGGTACTGTTACGTAGCAACAGATAAAAAATATGCATAAAATTTAGATCCACCATAATTAGCAGAGAATCAAATATTAAACTTACAAAAATATATTAATAATTATATTTGTATGCTTAAATCGAAAAAAAAACTTAATATTGCGGGACATTCCACACAGCGCTATCTAGCCCCAAACTAAGCAGAGCTTGTATTATGGGAACCAGATAACTGATAGAATACCTATACATATATATATTTATTTGTAAATACATACTTATAATATATGTATAGAGAAACAACCAAACCCGGAACAAATATCTGTAGATCATACAAACATTTGTTCCGCGGCGGGAATCGAACCCGCTACCTTCTGCTTCTCAGCCGGCTATTCGCTCACTGCACCACGGAAGTAGGTGACAGATAAGTTTAAACTATTATATTCGATTCAATTTCTTTATTTCAGACTAGCACTAACATACAAGGCCTAGTCCATATTAAATACAAATAAAACAATAAATAACATAAATAAAATAAAAACATGAAATACACATAAAAAATAACAGACTGGATCATTGGACTCTGGAGACACTAGACGTGCACAGTGTGCGCTCTCGTCCAGTGTTCCATGAAGGGACAGAGCCTCCCTTCAATGAGTTGTAGGTAGCGGTTGGGCTAAACTATATGACGTTTCTAAGCAATACCTCCTTTTATTCTAGTTGTCTGCTAAAGGCGAATTTGAAAATATTAAAGTTAAGTAGGTGCTTTAAATAATGACAAGCGTATCTTGGAGCAAATAATTTAACTATATTAAAAAATAAAACTGAACTAAAACTGTGTACTAACTTACATATTTTCTATGTATTTGTGTAAGTTCTATCACAAATACAAAATAGTCTAAATACATAAGAATATAAATAATAATTACTGATTTAAACGGGTATTTATCGCGTATGTACCTTTTTTATTTGTTATCCCGACGTTTCGTCTGTGTTGCAACAGCCGTCCGTGACCACGGCTGTTGCAACAGAGTGATCTCGAAAGTTTGAAAAATACTATAATAGATACTTACAAGCATCGTACAATGGCAACTGTATACATTGTAATGACATAAGTCATTTATTGAACCAGTTGAACTACCTATTCCTATATCACATGAAAAACACTGATTTTAACATAATCAATATACAGAACCAATTCATAAATAAAATATTCTTGCTTGGCAATCAACATTGCTTTATAAGAAGAGCATCTCCTTTTTTTAATTCATTTATGTCAATGTGCACTTTTTTCTTTGTCAGTTGGTTGATATATTGTTAATCGTTTTGATTGGTTGCAGTTTATTGATTGTCGTTAGGTTGGTAGATCCTATTTCATTGCTGCTACTAGCTGACCAATCCGCAGCTTCGCACGCGTAGTTTTTCGATAAAAATATTACCCTCCTTCTGCGCAGTTGGGTAAAAAGCAATGTACAATGGCAATGGACAATGTAGCATTATGGTGAAAGAGTTTTTGAAATCGGACCAGTAGTTTTTGAGTTTATTCGTTACAAACATACAAAAAAACAAATATTTCCTCTTTATAATATTAGTATAGATACCATTAAGTAAATAAATATGCTACCTGTTCATCTATCTATCCTTCTGTCATACAGCAAACTTCTTCTTTCGTGTCGATGTTTCAAGACTAAAGCCATTTTGGGCAGTACGTCGCCACGTTCCTAGCAGCGTCGTAGCAGGTCATTAATTCTCCCATCGTGCAGGTAGGGCAAGATGCAGTAAACTACATTACATCCATCCATATCAGCCCACATCCACCCACTGCTGGGTATATCCTCCACGTCACCACGCCACTCTCTCCGGTCCTGTGCCAAGCGCATCCATTGCCTTGTAGCAACTCTCGCACACTTTTTCAAGTATGTACTTAGATTATAACTCTATTTTTTTATTCCAGTGTTAACCTGCGCAGCTGGTTTCCAGCAGCAGTATTTCCGTGTGGTTCCGCGCAGCCTGCGCGCACAGGAAGGACAAGAGGCTGTGCTGGAGTGCGCTGTCAATAACCTGGCTGGGCAAGTGCAGTGGGCCAAGGATGGCTTCGCTTTGGGTACGTAATGGAGACTAAGGCCGACCTGCGCAACGATGCCTAAACGCATTTAGCGACTAACGTTTTTAAGTTTTTTTCAAACTTTCGCGATAACTGTACATAGCTATTGATGTAAACGGGTATTTATGGCGTATGTACCTTTTTTATTTGTTATCCCGACGTTTCGACTGTGTTGCAACAGCCGAAACGTCGGGATAACAAATAAAAACGGTACATACGCCATAAATACCCGTTAACATCAGTATTAATGTTTAAGTTTGACGTATTTACATGATTTGATAACTCTCTAAATCATATTTAGCCACTAAATACGTTTATGTATAGTTGCGCAAGTCGCCTTTAGGAAATAGTGGTGTGAAATATTGAATGAAAATTCTTAATTGTACCTTACAAGCTAGACACTATAACAGAAAAAAATAAGAATAATGGGCGGTCTTATCGCTAAAGAAATCGATCTCATGCAAACAACATTTTAATGTTTTAAACATCGAACCAGCAACCTCCTACGTCTCAGCCGACATTGTTGGAGGCAACTGTACATCGTACTCAAAAATAAAAACTCGGAAATAAAAAAAAATATAAATATAGTATTAATAATATTTTCCAAAAAATCTAGAAAAAGTTAAAAAGATAATAAGCTGACCCGCGCCCGGTTTCACACAGAATTTTTATCGAAATACAATATAGCCTGAAAAAAATTTGCTTTCTATCAATTAAATAATTTTCAAAATCGGTTTAGTGGTTTCTGCGATGCCCCAAAAACATACAAACAACAAAATTACCTCTTATAGAATAACTAAAAACTATCAAAACTACATCTATCATTAAATGATCATGCACCTATCAATTACCTCCTTGCCGCAGTGGGCGAATAGCCGGCTGAGACGCAGGAGGTAGCCAGGGATTTTTAACTTTTTATTTTTTTTATTTTTAACCATCGATTCCCGCAGCGGAACAAATGTTTGAATGATCTACAGATATTTTGTTCCCGGTCCGGTTGTTTCTCTATATATTATAAGAATTTACAATAAATATATATTTATGTATTCTATCAGAAATCTGGTGCACATAGTACAAGCTCTGCTTAGTTTGGAGCTAGATAGCGCTGTGTGAAATGTCCAGCAATATTTATTATTTTTTATTACCACTTATTATTTATTTATATTTATTTATTTGGAAAACCAACCGCTAATTATACATAATATGAAACACAGTAAATAAAAGAAAGCCAATAAAAGGTTTTCACGTCTAAACAACAGAATAAAACAAAATGTGAAGGGAACAAAATGTGATTATTACATTGATAACAAAAAAGTGTGGAATACAATAAACGATTGACTATTGAGTAACTCCTTCTAACAAGTCACCCACTAATAAACACATGAGACCTTGATCCAAGTTCGAAGACCTCCCAATTATAGATAGATATGCACACTTTTTGGATTGCGTGATCTCACACACTAAGTTCTGCGTAAAATCTCTTACAGAGCTGTGACGAAATAAGAGCAGGATTTTAGTTATTACATGGTTTCAATGTATTCTGGTTATAAAATTGTGTTGCATAATTGGAAACCTGTTTTGTTGGAACGCCTGTGATTATTAAACTGACGAGCAATATACAAAAAAACCGGCCAAGAGCGAGTCGGACTCGCGCACGAAGGGTTCCGTACCATTATCTATAAAAACGGTAAAAACATCACGTTTTTTGTATGGGAGCCCCCCTTAAATATTTGTTTAATTTGAATTTAATTATTTAATTTTAAAGTGAATACATAACTAAATATTCTGTGAATATTTCAAGCGTCTACTTGTTGGCGTTATCAATACCGAGCTAAAACGAGCAAAAAATCACGTTTGTTGTATGGGAGCCCCCCTTAAATATTTATTTTATTCTGTTTTTAGAACTTTAGAAATTTGTTATTATAGCGGCAACAGAAATATCTGGGTAGTATAATGCATAACTCTGGGAACGTGGAATGTAATATTCAGCACCGAACAGCCGCAGCATGGCTAAAATGGCGAGAAGTAACCGGTGTCACCTGCGACAAAAGAATGCCAGTAAAACTTAAAGGTCTTATTTATAAGACTATCATAAGACCAGTCGTAACGTATGGAAGCGAAACTTGGGCCGTAACGCAGAAGAACATACACACCATCCAAGTCGCCGAAATGAAGATGCTGAGGTGGATGTGCGGCGTCACCAGGCTCGATAAAATCCGTAACGAGTACGTGCGAGGAAGCCTGGGGGTGCGCGACATCGCTGACAAGATGCAGGAGAGTCGACTGCGATGGTACGGTCACGTGAAGAGGAGGTCATCTGACTACGTAGGGAATTTAGCACTACAACTTTCCATCCCCGGTCGAAGATCTAGAGGTAGACCCAAGACAAGGTGAAGAGATGTAGTGTCCAAAGACATGAGAGAGTGCCAAGTTTCGGATGACGACGTTAAGGATAGAGCGAAGTGGAGAAGAACGACCAGGAAAGCTGACCCCACCACCATGTGGGATACATATCTGAAAAAAGAGAAAGAGAGAGAGAGAGAGATAGCGGCAACAGAAATACATCATCTGTGAAAATTTCAACTGTCTAACTATCACGGTTCATGAGATACAACCTGATGACAGACAGACAGACAGACAGCGGAGCCTCAGTAATAGGGTACCGTTTTACCCTTTGGGTATGGAACCCTAAAAAGCATGAAATATTTCCGAAAACACGCAAGATAGCTTCTTTAAGTAAAAAGCTACCTACAAGAGTATTTTTCATGCTATGCTTATCTCGATCCTGTGTCAAATCCTGTAAGTCCCTGTAAAAAGCGTCCAAATCATCGCGCCAATAGGTAGGTACGTTTCTTAGTTTTTTTCGTGTAATAATAACGCATAAAAACACCTTGTGGACATTTACGGTGGAACAAAAGCCTGTACACCCTTGAAATGAGATTTCAAACGTATACATAGCTTTATCTATCTACTCACTCTGATGAAGGTTCACGTATTGAATCGACAAAGCCCTTTTCATTGATTAAAAAAAAGCCGAAACATTGTACGTGAAGGTACATCCCGTGTTTACAACAATTAGATTTATCTATATTTGTACTACGTGAAGATTGGTTGGCAGGAAAAACCTCTGTAGGTGGGAATTAACTAGATATTAATCTTGGTCAGGTTGTACTTTAATTGAGTATAGTTTCGACCCTGTAATGTATGTATCAGAGTGTTAGATCGAGTTCCAAACATCGAGATCCGTAGACGAACGAAGGTTCATGACGTTGGGATTCGAGTTATGGAGCTCAAATGGTCTTGGGCGGGACACTTGGCTAGACGTGGTGATGACAGATGGAGCAGGACAGTGACTGAATGGTGGCCGAGGAGCGGGTATAGAAGAGTAGGACGACCAGCAGCGAGATGGGTAGACGACATCGTTAGTCGCGGGCCGTAAGTGGGTGAGACTAGCGCAGGATTGTGGTGGGTTGGCACAAACTTGAGGAGGCCTATACCCAAGAATGGATGAAGTAAGGCTGTGGATGATGATGATGATGATGAATGTATGTACGTGGAGAGAAAACTTTGTGGGTACGCCTTTTTAAGCTTGTGTGAGGACGGAGGAATATGGGATTTGGCATAGTTAATGTTTATATGAAGTGGTAAAAGCGAATGCTAAAATTTAACTAAAAAAACAAAAAAGTCTATTAGGGTCCAATTTCAAACACTGAGAACTGGCAACTCTTTATTGTACACCAAACAGAATTGCAAATATATAAACAAAAATACTGGAACGACCACGGATAAAACTATTTTCCCATAGTAAATTGACGTTTCGTGACCAAATGCTGTCTTGTTGCTGTTGCTAATTTTACGTAATTAGGTGGCCGGCCTCTTTAGGGAATATGTCTTCATGCCTCATTTTAGGCCACAACATCACTTACCATCAGGTGACAATCTCACCTGATGGTTAGTGTAGGTCAAACGGAATTCATGTTAAAACACCCATTGAATGATTGAGAATCTATAGGCACCTTCTCGGTCAAACTGACCAATAATGAGCAACTTTTAATATCACTTCTTCTTTTGTTAAGTATGTATTTTGATATTGCTATAGTTTAGTCTATTATATAATGTACTTAGGTAGTATGTACCTATATTATGCTATTTTTATTAGTCCTGTGCAAATTTTCAATAGTTTCCTTTTCTGTACACTGACTACACATCTTTATGTACAATACACAGAGGTTATCTGGAAGAGAATGCTCTTTAGCATTAAGTTCGCCTTTGTAATGGCTTTCTAAGTGCAGTAAAGTATTTTCAATCAATGAATCAGTATCCACGTGGTTCCTGGTTCTGTATGGATCCAGGTGGACCGTTGCATACCCTAGCTGATAGCCCTTCGTGCGCTGGTCTGGCTACCAGTTACAGTTGCGCTGTCACTACTGACGGCAGTGTCAATGTTAATCTAAGCCTGTCTAATGGCTCACCGTTGCGCCGGTGACTGGCACGTCTCTAAACGATCTGGGCGTACGTCCAGTTGTTTCTGATGGCCGACTCACGGTGTGGTGTAATTCTAAAGATTCAAGCAACATTCGTTATTTCGCGGTCACTCTACTTCATAACTTACTTCAGAGGTAAAAATTGTATGCAGTATTTTCATTAAAAATCATTTATTTGCTAGAAAAAAATATAAGGTTTCGCATATTTCACTATACACATCGGCATGCAGTTTTTTTTATTTATTTGAGAGTAATTTGTAATCCATACTAATATTATAAATGCTGGAGTAATTCTGTTTGTTTGTTTGTTAGATTTTCACGACTAAAGGGCTGAACGGATCGTAATTAAATTTGACAAAAAATAATCTTGATGGGGGTGAAGTAGGGATTGAAAGCTTGTATGGGCAATTGTTGGCCATTATTCCTCAAGTTAGGGATCTGAAAACTCAAATATAGGTTTTTGGTAAGAAAGAATGTTTTAATGTTATAATTCCGGTAATGTTTTAAGCCCTAGTCCGCTATTAACTGTTGTCTTGGTTCGTTCAATTTGTGTATCCATGTCCACCGTTGGAATTGCTCCATCGATTGGCACCGTCGCCGTCGTGAATGCGACGCAATTTGACCAGGTGTCGGCTGACAGGAGGTATATCTACTGTCAGCCAGGTGGATCGTTAACAATAACACTTAAAGATTTTTTAGATAAAATACTTAAATACAAGTAATACATCCATATATATGTTATTTTTATTATGTTAGGTATTTACTATTAAGGCGAATATAGTAGCTGATTGGTCTTATTTGGAGGCTATCTCCTAACGGAGGAATCAGTTTTATGTACTCAAACAATATATATGTTATTCATTGACCTTTTATCTGCAAAGTGAACGTTCAAAAAAGTTCTACCTGTTTATTTACTATGAGAAAAAAAAATAACAAAAAGTAGCTGTTTTCAACTTTCAATTTGATTCAACCTCTAAACGACGTAAAATTTTGTAATTTATCTTTCACATAATTGTGGGCAAAGACTTTACCTTCAAGTTGAACAAATGATGCTGTGCTGCGACGGTCTTTCACGTGGCAATTAATTATTTTCAATTTTTCCGATTTATAAGCGGCGTATCCTGAGAAGGTGGTTGCGCGGGCGACGGGCGGCAGTGTACCGCTGATTGTGATTGTCGTACGGGAGGGTTGTACTCGTCTGCCTCGTGCTCACCTATTTTCTGGTCGGTTAGATGCGTGTGGCGGAAGGTGCGGGGCGGAAACAATAGCTTCGCCCATAGCGGGTTCGATTCTCACCGCGGAACAAATTTTCTTTTGCATTTGCATGATCTACAGATATTTGTTTCGGGTTTGGATGTTTTTCTGTTATTATAAGCATGTATTTACAAAAAAAAAGTATATAAGTATTCTATTAGTTATCTGGTTCCCATAGTACAAGCTCTGCTTAGTTTGGGGCTAGATAGCGCTGTGTGGAATGTCCAGCAATATATATTATTATTATTCGCTCAAGGTCATTGGCTACGGTTAGCGCCTTAAGTTCTTACGTCATTGACGACTTGCGCAATGGTGCCTAAACTTTTTTTATTTGTACTTTTTTATGCTTCTTGAAGATGAATGGAGATATGGCCCACTTGATGTGCCTCGTAGGTCACGCATCTTAGAAATGTGCACTACGATGCACTGCCCTCC
Organism: Philereme vetulata; assembly: GCA_918857605.2. Lineage (NCBI taxonomy): Eukaryota > Metazoa > Arthropoda > Insecta > Lepidoptera > Geometridae > Philereme > Philereme vetulata. Next base: position 2,174,208 of record OU975425.1, read on the forward strand.
GTCCGCCAACTTGAGGCATTTAGGTGTAAAGCCGAATGTGCCTGTAATTTCACCGGAGACCTTACCCCTCAAACCGAAACACAGCAATGCTGCTTGGCGGCAGAAATAAGTATGGTGGTAGTATTTCCCCGAGCGAGCCTTTTCACAAATAACTCTTATTACTTTATTTAGTGGCTAAATATGATTTAAGGAGTTGTGTAACTTCACAAATTCGTTAAACATGTTTAGTCGCTAAAAACGATGATATACGAAGATGATGAACTTTTATCAACAAAATTCTCTCTCTTCCGCAGGATTCTCATCGGTGATTCCCGGCTACCCTCGCTACACGATGTTCGGTGACAGACGTCACGGCATCTACAACCTGAGGATTGTGAACGTGACCTTGGAAGACGATGCTGAGTACCAGTGCCAAGTAAGTCTCAGCCTGATTACTGTAATTATCGCAAATTTCACATACTGTTTGTTACCTCAGAACTTTCGACTGGGTGAACCGATTTCGATGATTCTTTTTTTATTTGAAATCTGGTGCTTCCCGTGTGGTCCTATTTCCATTTGGTCCAGTTCTGACAATGTCATCCATGAGAAAACCATATAAGTCTTAAATTTGTTTAATTTTTATGTTGTTATGTTTGGTAGCTCAGAACTCCGTCACTTATCAACTGATTTGAAAAATCTTTTATTATTTGAAAGGATATACTTTCATATTGGTCCCATAGAATTTTTATCGAAATCGGTTTAGTAGTTTGGATTTTACTGTTATCTGAAGTCGGTTGTATTTTTGTTAAAAATATACTTGTTATTGAAAAACCACGAGTGTGAAGCGGCGGGCGAAAGCTAGTTTGTGAATAATCGTAACATCATTATTGTAATTCAAAATATTCAAATAGCGGATCGCTATTTGAATATTTTGAATAATATGGATTTTTTTCATCAGGTTGGACCCGCACAGATGCATAAAGTCATCAGGGCGAATGCATCCCTCACCGTGATATGTAAGTACCATATGTAACATACTATTAATTTAATGTATATATAGAAGCCCACCTGAAAATTATAGAGCCTGCAGACAAGCTGACCGCCGGAATAGGCCTTCTTAACCGACGTGGAAGTCACTCAACCGTCTCAAAACACAAGTGGGTCACCGCAGTCTAAATATGACTAAATAGTACACTTACTACAATGAGAATATTTTAATGACAAATTTTAGATACTTGGCTACTACATACTTTCACAATAATATTTGAGTGTTTATTTTTAAAATGAACATACCTACCCTAACAATGCGGAGGGAAGACAACCATGTAAATAAAAGAGAATTAGATATGAATGTGGATGGTTATAGAAGTAGAGGAAGGCCGAAGAGATGGATGGACTGTGTGAAGAATGATATGGGTAAGAATGAAGTGACAACGGAGATGACGTCTGATAGAGAGGTATGGAAGAAAAATACATGTTGCGCCGACCCCACGTGTACAACGTACAGATTGGGATCCTGATGCACTCACCAAGGAAGTAGCACAAAAATGCAGCTGATAGTTAAATCAATGAAATAATAATCACGTTTAGAGATTTATTATTGTAGTTTATATAAGATCAGTGCAGTATTTTCATTCCTTTTACAAATTGCAACCGTGAGAGGTGGTTCTACCGCCGTGCGTTTTCGTCAGCGCGATTCAGAGTCGGAACGATTTGACTAGCGACATCTAGTTTTAAATTTTGAACTAAAAACTTCTTATACACCACGTAATGTGGGAAAATGGCAGGAAGAATACCTAAAGAAAAAAAAAGATGGCGACGAATTGAGAATCTCCTTTTATTTGAAGTCGGTTAAAACTACTTATAATCATTATCATAAAAAGGTGAAAGAACTTCCTCCCCATATTAAAAAGAATTCCCAAAATATAATTCAGTTATTACATACTTAACCCTGACTTTAAGGAGACACATTAAAAATTTAAGCACCCTTCGTGCCTGTAATCTTAAGGGATGGAATTACCCTGATTAGGGGTTTTATGTCTTGTTTCTGTGTTGTTTAGGACTGGAATTGATTGCAGATTAATGTGAGATATAGTGCGTTTTGTCTTTTATGCTTTTTTGATTACTTAATAAAGGTTGTCGTAAAAATGTTACGCTAAATAAGTAGGTAACTAAATGGTAACAAAATTACCTGGACGTTTTTTCTAATTATACATTAAGTCTTTGAAATTTCGAAGGCTGTGACATCGGGTTAGTATTCGTATAAGCGATGGGCTTGCAACTTATCACGTGAATGCATAATTTCTATTTATAAAGTTGGCATACGTATAAAACGTTATGTTTGGACTTGCGTCTGTGGACCCTTGTGGGATATCTTCATGGGGTTGCGCATTCAGTAAGATCCGAGGAATGTCTGTCATGTGGAAATAATGTATATTATGAACTATTTGTATGACCGGGAACAGTGGGTGGATGTGTGCGGAAATGATGATGATGAGGAAAATTGAATTGAATTATTATGGCCGTGACCTATATTATTTTATTAGAAAAAGAAAACTGTGTTTTCATCCAGATTTTTGTAATTAAATGGTACTTTTGGTAAATGGTACTTGGATCGCACTCACCCTGATGAAGGTTCACGAATTGAACCGAAACATTGTCGGTCGAAACACCGATAAGACGGTACGTGATAAATCCCGTATTTATAATAATGATTGAAATCAATCACGAAAGTTTTCTAAGTAAAATTATAAAGCTTAGTGTGTTTCGCATTATATATTTTACTTTAAGAACTACATCAAATATATAATTTATAAATAAAAAAAATTGTTTTGGAAAATTTGGTAAATGTCGCTTACGTTGTTCTTCCATATCAGACTCGATGTGTTAGTACCACATTTTGTTTTTTTTTTGTTTTTTTGAACATACACTGTTAGTGTATGTTACACATAATTGTTATATCAGTTTATAGCTCAGCTAATCGGTAAAAATGTAAATTAATCTAGAAATTTATTATTTGCATATCAGCCGGCTATATACCCACTACGCCACAAAGGTTGTTTGCAGAACATGCAGCCAATCTTCGAAAATCTAGGAAAGCGAGGAAAACTCGCAATCATTTTTTCTTTGTCTTTCGCGTAATCTAACTGTGTCACAGTTTATAATGCCAACAGCTGGTTTATTGACCTAAAAATATGCATCACAACCATTTTTTGTTATTTACTAAAATTTTAACCGCGTCGTGTCCAAAATACATTTTAATAAAAATATTATAAAAACTTTGGACTCACTTTGGACATATTTTTTAATATTAAATACCTGTTTCGCTATTGCTATTACATGATTATAAATAAATTTAAATATTAGTGTGTATTTATGGCTTTCCGGAAAGCCAGTTTTAGGAAAAGATAGACCCTATCTTATCAAAGCTTAAATCATCTTTAAGCCACGGCCGGTTAGTGCAAAATCCATAATAATAAACAATAAAAATAAATACATTTATTTGAAGCATTTATGTGGACACAACCTGAAAGGTACTTATATTAAACAGGGCTTTTGAGAGCATGCCTGTGACAGCAATGTCTGGTGTACGGGCAGTCTACTCTGCCGGCTATCATTGCCAAGACGGTGTTGGCGCTGGCCCTCAGCCTGCGCACCAAGGACCAGGGAGGGATAATTATAACAAATCAATAATTAATAAATTATAAATAATCAATAATTGAATGAAATAATAATAATTTAATAAATGATTGATATCAGGTTTAAAATGTTGGAGGAACACAACTGTTTTCCCCCGTCTATGCCCGAGTCCCTATGCGTACAAAATGCTCTCAACGCATAAAAATCGAGCGTTGCCAAGTACAACTCGTATGCCAAGTAATCTCTGCTATATGCCAAATAGCCCAGACAATGCTGGATGGAATTTGTACAAGTTGTTAAGTCTTTTGTTCCGGATTGTACAGGGTGAACCAGAAATGTTTGTTACTCACACTATTTTAGATGCGAAAGTTTGCACGTTTGAAAGTTAGCCAATTACGTCGTAACGGCTGAACCGATTTCAATATAATTTGGTATGGGTAAATGGATTGAAATATAGACTACAGAATGAATTTTACAAATAACAAATAATAACAAAGTTGAAAATAATGATTAATTAGGGCATAGTTTTTTATGTGCAGGTTTACTCTGTTCCTGATTAAAATACCTAATACTCTGAAACACCCTGTATATAAAGGGGAAGCGCGTCTAAGAATGTTTATTTTAAGTTTGTTGCATACAATTTGCTGCGAAACTTCGAAGCGTATGCTGAAAGCTGTTTATAGCTTAAACCAGCCAAATTTTTACTTTATTTTGTGTGTTTAATTTATGCGTACAAGAGTTTCTTGTGTAAGAGTTCGTCCGGGGAAGTACTACCACTATTTTTTCCGCCAAGCAGTTATAATACTAGCTGTTTTCTTGTTTGAAGGGTAGTGTTGCCTGTGCAATTAAAGGTACATGCGAATTTTTATCTATGTCTCTGTGACGGGCGAAATACAATGCCACGTATGCCACGTTAGTTAGGCGTAGCCTATGAAGTAATTTTATTTTATTTTAATAGTGCCGTGTCCTAAGAAAATATGAAGTACCTACAGGAGAATTAACTTATACTTGATAGGAAACGTCATTTTGAAAAATCAAAATTATAAATTTATGGTTTTCATTGAAATCGGACAGTTTTACCGCTTATACTTATATGTAGATCATGCAAACATTTGTTCCGCGGCGGGAATCGAACCCGCTACCTCCTTCGTCTCAGCGGATATTACCAGATGTAAAGTGGTAACCATCGTCTATAACAGAGTATTGCCTCGTGGGTCACGCACCTTAGAACTGTGCCCTGCGTCCATCAACTTGGCATACGGTGTAAAGCCTCATGAGCCTTTAATTTCACCGGCAACCATACCCTTCATACCGAAACACAGCAATGCTGCTTGACGGCAGAAATAGGCATGGTAGTGCTTCCACAAGCGAGCCCTTTCACAAGGAACTCTATTACTATTCAACTCTTCAATCTAATCAAATAATATCTAGGACACGCCGGCGCCGTAGCGTTTCAATCCAAGTTCACGCTAACAGAACTGGCGAGCAGCACCGTATCTAATATTACACGAACCATTTGGAGCCACTTTTGATCACCTCATAACTCAAAAACTATTTGGCTCATATATTGAGACCCGCGAGATACATGTCTGCTCCAAATATCAAAGTCAGACTTTAGGCTTCAATATATTATCCTAAGTTATAAGAAAAATTAATTTTTAAATTCTTTCTAAATGATTTTATTTTGTATAAATAAATTTCAGGACCATTGAACTTGGTACCTCAATCTCATCTTCTTTTGTCGTTGAAGTCAACAACCAAGGTATTGAACTTGGCTCTCATTTCACATTTATGTTTTTGATGAGATGTGACATTATGCAAGAAACTATCACACCTCATCTTAGGATTGAAATTGCTCCAACTCGTTCAAAAATGTCACATTTTAAACGTAATTTATTTTCTTTATTGTTATGTCTCAGCTCTTGCCCGTGGATGCAGTAGGAGTCTGCTAAGGGATACCTTCGAAAGATGGGCAGCAGCGTCTTTTTTGTCTTTACAATACCTATACTGCGCTGGCCAACCCGCCTGCCAAGCGTGGCGAGTATGGCAACAACCCCCTTATGGATATAGTGCACCATAAAACCAGGCCCCGAGTCCCCGGCGGCCCCGCTAATCCTGGCTACGGTAGCAGTCACGGTAACGGCGGGGCCAGGGGTGCTAAGAATCCCCGGGAGACGATCGGCTACCAAACACTACGACGACCACTGGCCCTGGTAACACACAACATCCGCACTTTGAGGACAGACGAAAAGATTGTTGAGCTGGAAGAAGAAATCAGTAGATTACACTGGGACATTTTGGGGTTATCAGAAGTCCGTAGAGAGGGCGAGGACACGATATCCCTTAAGTCTGGTAACCTACTATACTACCGGGAGGGCGACCAACAGTCCCAAGGTGGTGTTGGGTTTCTCGTTCACAAGTCACTCATCAACAACATTATCACCATCGACAGTGTGTCGAGCAGGGTCGCGTACCTGACACTCAGAATATCTAAGCGATATTCGCTGAAGGTCGTTCAGGTATATGCGCCGACCTCTTCACACCCAGATGAAGAAGTAGAGTCTATGTATGAAGACATCAGTAGAGCCATACATACGAACAAAACTCACTTTATTGTTGTTATGGGGGACTTCAATGCAAAGCTAGGCATGAGAAGCGATGATGAGTTGAGAGTGGGGCAATTTGGATATGGGCAACGGAACCCCAGGGGACAGAGGCTGGCCGATTTTCTGGAGAAAGAAGGACTCTTTATGATGAATTCTTTTTTCCAGAAGCCGCCTCACAGGAAATGGACCTGGATGAGTCCCAACGGTTCCACGAGAAATGAGATTGATTTCATCTTGACCAACAAGAAACGGATATTCAATGATGTCTCTGTGATTCACAGGGTGAAAACCGGCAGTGATCACCGAATTGTTAGAGCCACATTGAATATGAACGTTAAACTTGAAAGGTCCCGTTTAATGAAATCTACGCTCCGACCCATTCGCGCACATATCCAAAACCTCGAGAGCTTTCAACTCGAACTTGCAAATCGCTTTGACTGTCTAGAAGTAGATGCATCAGTGGACGAGATCAATAACAGGTTCGTTGAACCCGTCCATACGGTGGGGTCCCAGTTCTTTAAGACCCCCCGTACCAATAGACCTCAGAAACTTTCTGATGACACCCTTAACCTCATGGCTGAACGACGTTCTTTGCAACTGCAGTCTCCCGATGATGCTCAGTCACATAGGCAGCTCAATAGAAAGATTTGGAAATCCTTGCGGCACGATATTCGTACCTTTAATACATCTCGTATTAAAGATACGATAGAGCGGAATAAAGGCTCCAAAGTGTTCGCGAGAGATAAATATATTGGGCAGAGCCGCATGACGAAGCTGAAGAGAGAAGATGGCAGCATAACGTCAAGTAAAGCGGAAGTGTTAAGGGAAGTCGAAAGGTTCTATGGACGACTCTACGATTCGGTCACTAAACCTGTTTGCAGTGCGGCCAACGACCCAAGAGCCAAACTGACCCGACATTATACCGAAGATATTCCGGACATCAGCCTGTATGAGATCAGGATGGCCTTGAAGCAGCTTAAGAACGACAAGGCGCCGGGTGAGGACGGAATCACTTCAGAGCTTCTGAAAGCGGGTGGATCACCGGTACTTAAAGTCCTTCAGAAGCTTTTTAATTCCGCCTTGCTTGAAGGTACGACGCCAAAAGCATGGAACGTGGGCGTGGTGGTTCTGTTCTTCAAGAAAGGTGACAACACCTTGCTTAAGAATTATAGACCCATCTCGATTTTGAGCCATGTTTATAAGCTGTTTTCGAGGTTCATCGCGAACCGTCTCGAACGCAGGTTTGATGACTTCCAGCCTCCCGAACAAGCCGGGTTCCGTAAAGGCTACAGTACCATAGACCACATACATACGCTGCGGCAAGTCATACAGAAGACCGAAGAGTATAACTTGCCGCTATGTCTCGCGTTTGTGGACTATGAGAAAGCCTTCGATTCGATCGAAACATGGGCAGTGCTTGAGTCTCTCCAACGATGCCGTATTGACTATCGGTACATCGAAGTGTTGAAGTGTTTGTATAAAAGCGCCACTATGTCAGTCCGAGTACACGAACAGAGCTCGAAGGCGATTCCCTTAAAAAGAGGCGTAAGACAGGGAGATGTAATCTCTCCGAAACTGTTTACGACCGCATTGGAAGATGCCTTCAAGCTTCTGGAATGGAAAGGACTGGGCATCAATATTAACGGCGAATACATCACTCACCTTCGGTTTGCCGACGATATTGTGGTCATGGCAAAGTCGATGGAAGAGCTCAGCACGATGCTCGAAGGCCTCAATCGAGTCTCCCAACGGGTAGGACTTAAAATGAACATGGACAAGACAAAAATCATGTCGAATGTCCATGTCGTCCCTGCCCCAGTTATGGTTGAGAACTCGGCTCTTGAAGTTGTCGACGCGTATGTATACCTAGGACAAACAGTCCAATTAGGTAGGTCCAACTTCGAGAAAGAGGTCAATCGTCGAATCCAACTCGGATGGGCAGCGTTTGGGAAACTTCGCAACGTCTTTTCGTCCAACATACCTCAGTGCCTTAAGACGAAAGTCTACAATCAGTGTGTGTTACCAGTGATGACATATGGAACCGAGACGTGGTCCTTCACTATTGGCCTTATGAATAAGCTCAGAGTCGCTCAACGAGCTATGGAGAGGGCTATGCTCGAGGTTTCTCTACGGGATCGAATCAGAAATGAGGAGATACGTAGGAGAACTCAAGTCACCGACATAGCCCGACGGATTAGCACGTTGAAGTGGCAATGGGCAGGCCATATAGCGCGCAGAACAGATGGCCGATGGGGCCGAAAGGTTCTCGAGTGGAGGCCACGGACCGGCAAGCGCAGCGTAGGACGTCCACCCACAAGATGGGCAGACGACTTGGTAAGAACCGCAGGTCGGCGTTGGATGCAGGCCGCTTCCAACCGCATTTCCTGGAGATCAATGAGGGAGGCCTTTGTCCAGCAGTGGACGTCCTACGGCTGATATGATGATGATGATGATTTTTATGTATTATTAAAGGATCATTATTTCTGACCTTTCTTTCTTTGGTCGCGAAGGAACTGGCAGTAAAATTAACGTTTCAAAGTGATCCTTGTGATCTTAATTGATAAATAGATTTTGATTTTCATCAATATTATTATATTGGATGTAGTCTTGTACAACCTCTAGTCCCGAGCTTAGAGCCCGAAATTATTCGGCGCCGCTGATATATCGATACCCGAATATTGCTTATTTGAAACGATACTAGCGAATTTGAATAAAAAGGATCTCGTAAAATAGTCGCAACCCTATTATTGTCACTGAGGTAAGGATGGGACAGTTATCGATGAATTTTATGACTCAACCTTTTGTACGCGGTTGCCGGTGAAATTACAGGCAAATCAAATCAAATCTAAATATTTTTATTCCATAAAGAGATACATTGTTTGTACACTTGGAAAGGTCATAATTTCACAGATAAAAATTCATATTATAACATTTAAGGACAATGATGGCAACATTGGGCACGTGAGGCTTTACACCTGTATGCCTCAAGCTGATGGACGCAGGGCAGTGCATAGTACGGCACGTATCTAAGGTGCGTGACCTACGATGCAATACTCATATATAGGTATAAGCGATGGTTACCACATAACATCAGGTGGGCCATAGGCTTATTCCATCTCCAGGTAGTATTTAATTTACTTGTACATCTCAGTCTGAAATTACTTACGGAAATGTGGTTTTTGTTATTTTTATCCTTACAATATAATAAAATGATCGTTTTTTTACGGTTCCGTACCTCAAAAAGAAAAAAAACGGCACCCTTATAGGACCACTTTGTTGTCCGTCTGTCTGTCATGTCAAGACCTTTTATCTCGGGAACGCGTGGAGGTATCGGGTTGAAATTAAAACCATATACTCAGGTCTACAGTCCCTTGAAGCTGTGAAAAATCAATATTTCCAAGTTAACGTAAAAAAAAGATACGGCCGTTTATGCCGCAAAAAATGTATATTTCGACACTTTCAAGAGAATCAAAATTTATAGGGTATTTTGCGTTGACCTAGAACTATGAAATTTGGCAAGTAATATCGTCTTATACTACAAGTGCAGCGAAAATTTTGAAAACCATACATTTTGTAATCAAATCTAAAATAATATTCCGTGTTCTGAATTTCGGAAAAGCTTAGTGGGAAGTGGAATAAGACCTTATTTTGTGACATATAATCATCAAAGAATAAATTACTAACACGAAATAATGACTAAATTACAGATACATTGACCTTCAGATGAATGTATCAGGGTGAATTATGGTATGTTACTTATAAATAAAAAGCTTGCTTTGCTTCGTGTGGGGCTAGATACCGCTGGGTGAAATGTCCAGCATTATTTATTTACTTATGCATAAAGCTAAGGTAAGAAACACTAGGTACCTACAGTCGCGTCTTAAATTCAGGCCGCTTTAAGATAAGAGAGAAATAAAGATATATCAGTGATAGAAAAAAAAAGAACGAAATGATTAGGATTAAGGTTTAATCCATAACATTCCGTTATTTATTCAACCGACTTCAAAAAAGGAGAAGTTTCTCAATGTAACTGTTTTTTTATGTGTCTCAGAACTTTCGACTGGATGAACCGATTTTGATGATTCTTCTTTTGTTTGAAAGCTGGTACTTCCCGTGTGGTCCCATTTCCATTTGGTCCAGTTCTGACAATGGTATCCTTGAGAAAACCATACAAGTCTTAAATTTGTTTATTTTTTATGTTATGCTATGTTTGTTAGCTTAAAACTCCGTTATATATCAACCGATTTAGAAAATAGTTTTTTTTTATTTTAAAGGATATACTTTTAGATTGATCCCATGGAGATTTCATTAAAATTGGTAGAGTAGTTTGGTTTTTACTGTTATCTGAAATCGGTTATTTAGGGGTTTCGTGATAATCATGATAATGATGCAACCCCTAATATACTGATTAATTCTCTTCTTGATGAGGAAGTTGGAATGAGTAGATGCATCTTCCAATTACCAATATATATTTCGACAAGTGTACATGTATGAACTGATTGAGCGGGGAGACGACTGGCGCGGGCACACTACAATACAACAGCGATCATCTATTTAGGTACGACTTACGCGAGTCAGCTATTCTGTATGTAGTGTGTTCCTACAGGTTATATTATTGTTAAAAAGTTACTTGTTTTCTCTATCGTTATCTAATTTGACCTCTTTCCAGTCAAATTAGATCCTTTTGTATTAAATAAATTTGAAAGTGAAAATTTACTACACAAGTAACTTTTTAAATATAACCGACTTCAGATAACAGAAAAACCAAACTACTGAACCGATTTCGATGAAATTTCTATGGGACCAATCTAAAAGTATATCCTTTCAAATAATAAAAAAAATCAAAATCGGTTGATAAATGACGGAGTTATAAGGTAACAAACATAAAATAAAATACAGTTGAATGGTGAACCTCCTCCTTTTTAACGTTTTTTAAGTCAGTTAAAAACTACTACCGTACTTGTACTATACCTATTTCTGCGGCCAAGCAGCATTGCTGTTTCGGTTTGAAGGGTATGGTTGCCGGTGAAATTACAGGTACATGTGGTTTTTCACCTGTATGGCTCAAGTTGATGGACGCAGGGCAGTGCATCGTAGGACACTTTTCTAAAGAGCCTACAATACTTTGTTATAGGCGATAGTATCACTTAACACAGGTGGCCATATACTTGTTCCATCTATAGTATTACTAAAATATAAAAATATACTTAAATTAAACCAAAATTTACTTTACCCCTTTTTAACTTCAAAGGGCTTATCACCTCTTAACATAAATACATTCTAAAACCTGAAAATTCCGGATAATTAAAATGATGTGAACGAACAGATGTTCAGTTCCCGAGGGAACATAACCGAAAACCTTTCAAATGGATATTTATCATAATAATTAAGTCGTTTTTCATGAAATTAAGGTTCTTTTTCATTTTTAACGGAATTACGGAACAATGAGCTCAGTTTAGAAGTGTTTTATTATTTTTTAATGTTGGTAACGGGTTTGATTAACTGTGTTTAGTTTTTAAACTTCTAGCGGTAAAAACGCTTTTATTTATAAAAATACTGTCATTTAACGTTTTCGTAAAATCCAGTCCATCCTAAGGTTGTCTGGAAGAGATCGCTTTTAGCGATAATACCGCCAATTGTATTATCGCGTACCTAGTTATATATTTTGAGTATGATTTGTTAATTTTAGTGTTGATGTAAAATAAAGCGATTTCTATTCTATTCATTTAATACTCTTATAATAAAAACCGGCCAAGAGTGAGTCGGACTCGCACACGAATGGTTCTGTACCATTATCTATAAAAACGGTAAAAAAGTCATGTCTGTTGTATGGGATGGGAGCCCCATCGTTATTAAGACCGAGAAAAACATTGGAAAAAAATCACGTTTGTTGTATGGGAGCCCCCCTTAAATCTTAATTTTATTTTAATTTAATTATTTATTTTTGAAGTGAATAATATAAATCGATATTCTGTGAATATTTCAAGCGTCTACCTGTTGCCGTTATCAATATCGAGCAAAAAAATCACGTTTGTTGTATGGGAGCTCCCCTTAAATATTTATTTTATTCTGTTTTTAGTATTTGTTGTCATAGCGGCAACAGAAATACATCATCTGTGAAAATTTCAACTGTCTAACTGTCACAGTTCATGAGATACATCCTGGTGACAGACGGACAGACAGACAGACAGCGACATAACCCTAAAATGTATCCATAAATTTTCACATCCAATCTGTTCATTCTATCGAAACATTCCAACACTATCATCGTACACTATCACGGAAACTCTAATATTTTTTAACACCGATCCAAATGTTCGATTTAAATCTATCGATACCTTACCCTGCTAATCCTCACCCTACACTATCTCAACCCCTAGGTTGCAATAAACCCGCACCGACATTCTGACCTTACCCCTATTCTACCCCTATTCCAGGGTTAAATGTAAGATTCCTTTTTCCACTCTTACAAGACTTTGTGCTTATAGCTACGTTATATTGGAGTTCCGGGGATAGCTTGGTTGCACTTGGAGCACTAAGGAGTAACCCGTGTTTTCTATTTTATATTCAACTAGCGACCCGGCCCGGCTTCGCACGGGTGCAATGTTGATACTAAATATACTACATAATGTCTTTATATATTAATTGTATGTTTGTATATATGTATATTAAATGCACAATGTATTTAAGGTACTTAATTGGATAAGGATTAATGTTGTATTGCTTAAAATCGCTTTGTAAATAAGACATTATTTCTCGTAAAAAGTAAAGGATAAAAAATGGTTATTGTGGGTTATCCCTAAGAGATGTACATCATATACCATCACGGATTTTTGTAGACCTTTTTAAGGTGTATAATACTGTAGTACATTATTTTGATCTGTCTCGTAGGGTTCAGCCAGCGTTTGCAATGTAAGCGCAAAAAATGTGTTTATTTACGACATCACATTAGAAACCTCTAATGTTACTAGTGTTTCTCTACTATATTATGCATGTATTATACATATAAACTATCCTCTTGAATCACTCTATCATTTTTTTATACTACTTATATGGCAAACGAGAATGCAGTCCACCAGATATTAAGTGGCTACTGCAGCCCAGGGATATCCACATATAATTCAAAACAAACTATTATGTTGTCTTGATCTCTATGTGGATACGTTGCCATACTATAGGACATACATACTATAGTGGTTATGCCTATGTGCCAGTAATTACAGGAACATACCACTACCATCTAACCGGAACACAGCAGCACAAGTACTGCTATTTGGCGGCGGATAAAGGTAAGGCGGTGGTGCCGACTTCCTCGAGCCCGTTCACAAAAGCTCTACCACCAGTAAATTAAAAAATCGCATCAAAATCAGTTGCGTAGTTTTAAAGATATAAGCATACACAGGGACAGACAGCGGGTAGCGACTTTGTTTTATACAATGTAGTGTTATAGCAGAATGTTGCCATTTTCATTTTTTGTTCCAAGTGAATTTTAGAATAATGCTTTTTATACACCAGGAAAACACGAAGTACTAGTTAATGCTAAATATAGTTCAATGAGCTGCCTTATTACTGAAAGCGATTTCTTCCAGGCAACCTTTAGATGGAAAGTAATGAGCGTAGCAATAATGAACAGCGGTGCACAGAGTAAAATTATAAACGAAGGAAAATAAAAAAAATAATATAAAACTGTACTTACAATCCTAATCACACTAATATTATGTACTCATTCACGTCGTAACGGCTGGACCAATTTCGATGAAATTTGGTATCTACGTAGATTATAACCTGGATTAACACATAGGCTTTGTTGACTAACCACGCGTGCGAAGCCGCTGGCGGAAGCTTGCTCATAAATAAATACCTAAAGATAGACTAATTTATACCCAACTAATAAACTAATTAGTTAGGTTGTATCATCATCATTATCATCACTGCTGCTCTCTTCGGTACATCTCGGTACAGGTAAATACAACACACTATGTCTCTACCGGTTCACTCGCTCCTCTGTCACTAACACAGGTCTACGAATTGAATCGAAATATTGTCGGTCGAAACACCGGTAAGACGGTACGTGATAAATCCCGTATTAATAACAATGATTGAAATCAATCACGAAAGTTTTCTAAGTATAATTATGTAGTGTTTTACTCCGTTAACAAAACACGATCGGTCTAGTTAAAAATATACTCGTATATTCTGAGTTACCACTATTTTCTTTTGCGAGGCCATTCTTCTATTTTGCCTACGAGGCACCGAGCATTGTGCGACTCCAAATTTAGATGTTTCTACGTTAGATGTAGTTTTTTTTGCAGATAAAGTGGGAAAGAAACACATAGTGCTCGATACTGTTTTCTATAAAGCCTTTCACGCGTTTGGTCAGTTTTTCTACATATTTAAGAAACATGTAAGCAACACACGCCCTTGTAATATTTTATGTATTTTCTTTGTTTATTTCGACCTAATTTAATTCTACTCAAAAATAATTTTGTTTTGTTGCATTTCCGTACATGTTACGTACGCCATCTGTACGTTTACATAAAACAGAAAATTTTGAGGGATACATACCAGCTTCATTATTATCACACTAATACTAAAAACTAGCTGTTGCCCGCGACTTCGTACGCGTTACACCACTAAATGTGTAGGTAACCTAGAAATAAATGTAAGCTCGCTTTGCAACTTATTTGATTCTAGTTATATAATAGATTTAAATTTACAATAGGCTTTTAGTGCACAATTTAGCTAGATCCTGTAACTCAGTAAAATCGTTATAAAATAAGCCTTGTTGCTTATGTACCAAGTTTCCATTTCCAATAACAGGTATATAATGTTTACTCTCTTTGGTCTAAAATAACTTTGTTTTCCAGCAGTTCGTTTGTTAGCAGGCTACATAAACACAATGATTGTTTACAACCTGTTATGTTATATATGACATTAATTTTAAACACACATCCGGAAAAAGTTTAATACCGGTAGCTTGAATATGTATCCACTAATCGATACATTTCTTTTAACAAAAACTTTTAACGTAAATCGGCGGCGCCTTTGCGACGATGCCGCTTTGTCAGTTTAATAGGTACACACGGCTACACATCAAGCTATCTTTTCCAGTATAAGCTGACCTCTCATTTAACGAAAAGCCTACACAATGTGAGGTCAGCTTATACTGGAAAATTGTAGCTTGATGTGTAGCCGTGTGTACCTAGCCTACTTTTTTTTATATATTATAGGCTTGCGTTTGACCACGATCTCGCCTGATGGTAAGCAATGATGCAGTCTACGATGGTACACGCTTGCCTAGAAGAAACCTATTCACTCGCGACTTAAAGATACCCAGGTTGTAGCTATCAGGAAACACAGACTCTGGCAAGCCGTTCCACTCTTTGGCGGTGCGCATAATAAAGGTCGAAGAGAACCGCTTTTGCAAATGGGAGGTATTTCTACCATATAGCGGTGGCGCACCGCAGAGCGTCTGGTTGTCCGTTGATAGAAAGGAGATGGTGGGATCAGGTTGAAAACTTCCGCCGCACACTCCCAGAAATGTACTCGATAAAAAACCAAAGGCTAGCAACCTTTCGTCGATGCTCTAGGCTGAGGAGCCTTGCATCAACTAGCTCATCGTTGCCTATGAGCTTCTTGGCTCTTCTCTCAATTGATGCCAGAGCTTCAAGTTGGTACTTCGCTGATCCGTCCCAGAGGTGAGAACAGTACTCCAAACACGATCGGACTTGTGCTTGGTACAAGTTGAGCAACTGTCCCGGTGTGAAGTAGTGCCTCACCTTTGCGAGTATACCAAGCTTTTTAGCAGCTTACTGGGCTTTCGACTCAATTTAGGAGCTGAAATTGAGAGTTGGAGTTAATGTGATACCAAGAAGCTCGAGGTGGTCAGATATCGGCACTGATATATTTCGGAAAGTACTTACACGATGATATTTTAGGACTTGATATTAAAGTTGCTTGAAAATTTAAAATTTTCTTTTCTTATCTTTCTTTTAAATTTGAAAATAAAACCCTATTTTACAACAATACTAGCCATTAGCGCTACCTGTGTTTTCATTTAATGTCGTACATGACAAAAAAACGTAGTACAGCACTGGCTTACAGCTTTAAAACGGATTTTGATTGAGATCAGAGATTATTTGCAGAAAGTTAGTTAATTTTACACTGGTCTTAATGTACAATTTAAGCTCTTAACATTCTACCAGATAGTGTCCTGGTGTGCAAATATTACATAGAAAATAATTAAAAATTTAAATTTACTATTTCTACACAATATAAAAATGTCAATAAAATAAAATAATGTCATGTCTAGCACCTACTTATAATCAAAATAATTTTGCCTCTAGCACTCGGGGATGTGTAGCTTTCTATCAATAATTTTTTTTTCAAAATCGATTCTGTAGTTATGGGATTACCTCCTATTAAAAACAACAAACCTTTCTTCTTTATAATATTAGTACAGATAACGATGTAACGACCTCTGTGGCGCAGTGGATGAATAACCGGCTGAGACGCAGGAGGTTGCGCTTTCGATTCCCGCCTCGGAACAACTTATTGCACGATATACGTATTATATGTATTTACAAAAACCTATTCTATCAGTTATCAGGTTCACATAGCATAAGCTTTGCTTAGTTTGGGGCTAGATAGCGTTGTGTGAAATATTCAACATGATATACACGACCTATAACGATTTACTAAGTCATTAATAATGCCTAAATAGTTTTTTAAAACTTTTTGCCCAAAAATATATATTCAGAGTCAAGGAAACCCCAAGGTTCAAAACACAATCTCTAACAGAAGAAAAACACATAATGTAAATACAATCGAAATTTATTTGATTGCTTAAATTTTTATGATCCAACATAAAGTAATATTTTTACGAGTTTTGCGAATAATATTGTTCACAATGGAAGAGGCTAGTGCTAAAATATAATATGCTTCCTTTCTGCCTCGTAAATATCTTAATAAGAACCTACTTATGAATAGCGTCAATTTTGGTCTGCCATTTTGGGGATTCGTTACAATATTTTCTACCCTCGGGAGAAATTTACGCCTTTCACATGTTGAAAATTGGATTATAATGGGGTGAGAATAGATAGCAAAACATATAAATCTGTGTTTTTTATATGTGGTTCATAAATCGGTGGTTTTATTTGAATAAATTTATTTTAATAACAGAAAAAATATACCTACTTACAATTATTTGTTTGCTTCTATAAAAGTCTTATAGATAGCTCAACTGCGCTAGATCGCTACCGGGTGGAGTGTTCCCAAGATATTGGCTGCATTGCCCTGCTGAATTGAAAGAAAGAAAAGAAAGAAAGAAAAATATTTATTCAGACCACCACAAATGGACACAGAAACAAATGACACAAAAAATATAATATATCTAAAAATGTTAAATGTGGTGGCGAAAGGGTCCTCAGCTCAGCATTTGCTACAGCATGTTGCCATACTGCAGCGCTGGTATTATGCTGAGGCCAGTGTTGACCTCACGGACACCCAGACATTTATACAACTATAAGATAGCACTTTCTACAGATCACTAACTCAAAAAAGTCATACAAACCATGACTTACAATTTTTTATTAATTCGTGCCAAGCTATAAACAGAGTGAATTGCAATGCTTATGCGTTAAATATAACAATGCTGGATATTTCACACAGCGCTACTAGCCCCAATCTAAGCAAAGCATGTGCTATGGGAACCAGATAACTAATAGAACACATATATAGGTTTTTTTTGTAAATACCAACATACTTGTCATATAAAGAGAAACAATTGACCCGGAGCAAATATCTGTAGATCATGCAAACATTTGTTCCGCCAACAATCGAACCAACAATCGCCGGAATCGAACCAACAACCTGCGTTTCAGCCGGCTATTTGCCCAAAGCGCCATAAAGTTCGTCACTAGCTCTCGGATCACACGTCGCTGCAATAAGAGATAATTTTGAAAACGCGAAGGCTTCGTTTCAACTGTTTCTTTTTATTACATTAAAAATACAAAAGAAATAGTTAAACGATCTAAAAACCGTTGCAAACGATCTATAGATAACTAGGGTGCTCTAGATCACTACCAGGCGGAAGTCTCTCAAATAAATACTTAAGTGCCTAGTAGTTCGTAAAAAAACAAAAAATGAGTAACATCGCTAAAGCTTATCGGTGAACCAATCTAATATTCTACGTATAATTTTAATTTCCATTTACCCAAACAGTTTGACCGAGAAATAACAAAGGGAGATTTGTATAACAGACTTAATTTATTTGCTTAAACCAATCGATATTCGAAAAGCACTTAGGATTTTCCCGGAAAGCCAAGATCCCAAACAGATTTACATTCCTAACGTTTCTAAATTTTCATCGTCCTCGTTTTGTCCATATAGTCCTCTGTCCCTTTCTAGCGCTCCTCGTTCATCGTTTAGTGTCGCTATCTCTTTCCCACGTTCCTGCAATCTCGTTTGAGCATAAAATTTGCAAGCACTATGAGTAAAGTTATGTTTTTCGACTAACCCCTTTTGAAATATAGATGGTGCAAACGCGCCTCTATAAAAAAATATTACGAGATGGCGGTTCCAAGCTGCTACTTTGGCTTACTCACGTAAACTTATATCATCAATACCGTTAGCTTGGCGTGGTTTAATTGATAACTTTTAGATTTAGTTAAGTTTATGATGAAAGAAATAAAATACATTTGTTAGATATACCCAGGACAGATATACAGAAGAGCATACAAATATAGCAAAAAAATCACATGTAACACACAACATGATATTGATTAAGTGGGAAGGTAAAATGAAGGAGTTATTTTCGCATTTACACTGCTAATTAATTCATGAAATCAATACTTAGATTACAGGGACATTTATATTAAATTCTAATTATTATATTCCATTGTATTATTAAAACATAATATATCATGATTTTTTTAAAAATCATCTCAAAAATTTCAAGCCTAGGCGATGATACGAGGATGCACTATCCAACTGTGCTACCAGGTCGAAATTAGTGAGATGATTCATATATATCATTTTGACTTTATATGATATTATCTAATTTATTTTGTATTTAATTTAAACATTTGCATGCCCTACTAGGGTAGAACATACAGAACATACATGTGCTTAATTTATAGGCCTACTGATGTATATACTATGTTGTCGCAAATAAACGTTATCTTATTTATCTATATGAGTGGCACACCGCTACCATAAAGTGTATTGACTGCGTAAATAGCGCGATGCCTCCTTCTGCATAGCGCGGTGTTCAATGCATCAAAACGTGCTTTTGAGAAAATTTGATTTCTTGTGTTGTTGTATGTTGCAAAACAAGGTTCAATTTGCAACTGGTGAATTTTACGACATAAGTTCACGTGAAGTGACTGAGCCACTTACTAAAATCTCAGTGTATCTACGCGAATTGTTATTGATAACCTGGCCGATACGATAAATGAGGGGGTTAAGTACTTTAACAGTTATTTAGCGGGATAGAGGAAATGAATATCAAGGGTGGAATTATTTCTCAATTTTCAAGATTAATGTGATGTTGTTACTTTTTTGTGTTTAAACATTGGTGAGGAGGTCTTCCATAGCTCAGAGGATAACTGTAGACAGTAGACGGGGCACGTATGGCAAAGACCTGGCGGCCGTTGGGGCAGAAAGGTTCTCGAGTGAAGACTTGCGTAGCCTCTGCGCTCGATTGGACGGATGGACGAATCTCGCCAAATGTCACGTTGGGGGGTAATATCACGTATTTTTTTTATCTAGATTACGAGAGTCTGTCTGTTGAATACTAGTCTTATATAAAAATAATAAAGCCAATTGTGTTTTTTTAATAATTCCAATGCATTTACCTTACGAAAATAAATTTTGAAAAACCTCACGTGAGATAAGGGTAGGGGGGAGGGGGTCGACCCAAATCTTGCGACATATCACCAGGGGTCAGGGAGGGTCAAAAATCGTCAAAAATATTTAATGGACGCCCCCTAATATGACAACTCACTTTCCTTTGGTTATCAGCTCATGACAGAGCAACGCCATCTGTTAGCAGTTAAAAAACATGCCCGTGAATTCTCCTCATTTGTCGAAGCTTCGATCGACTTGACTCGAGATCATTGTACGCGCGTGTCTATGTGTGCGTCAACTTTACATCTGTTCCCATCTAATTATAGGTACTACCCACAAAGTCCTAAAAACCAAATAGTGTCACAATACATTCCGAAAGCAAGCAGAATATCGCTACCCTTTGTTCTGCCCCAAAAGATACCGAACTAACCACACACTGCAATATTTCTCAGACAGCCGACACATAGCAACGTTCGGTACAATTTACTGAGTTGTTATCATTATTAGACTGGTCTGTGTGGATGTGTTTTGTCCTCTCTTATCCGGCAGTATTGTAAACAAGGTTAGAGCGAGCGGAGGCTTTCAATAACCATATATTATTAAATACCAGATTTTTAAAGGGTCGGCAACGTCCAAGCTGCGTTAAGTGCTTACCATCAGGGGGGCAATTCCCGTAACTTAAAATAGTAAAATTCGAGTATCGATCTAGTCTCGTTGTATTAAAATGTCCTAAACGGTATTCACGTAACTGACAATACAATGGTATGAGTTGACTGACATGCAATTATACACGTCCGTGAGCCGTTTTTAACGATTATTTGAGCCCTCCTCCACCCCTGGTGAGATGTCGTGAGATTTTGTTGGACCCCTCTCCTCCTACCCTTATCTCAAGTGAGATTTTTCAAAATTTGTTTTCATAAGGCAAATGCGTTGGAATTATTTAAAAAAAAAACACAATTGGCTGCATTATTTTTATTTAAGACTAGTATTCAAGATTGCTTCTCTCGTAATGTAGAGTAAATAAGAAATAAGGATACATTTATAAAAAAAATAAGTTATAAGGCCGCATATTGTACGCGTATTGGTCTAAGTTTTCTAGGTTAAGTAATTGTAATTTGATGTGACAATAAAGAGTATCTATCTATTTAAATCCATGAAATGATGTACCAACATAATGTAAAAAAGCTATTATATATACCATTTATGATAAACACTCTTCCATCCTCAGTTTCGCACACATTGTTTGACACTAAAAGTAGCCTGTGTTTCAATCCATGGCCTTAATCTATCTATACTATACACCAATTTTCATCGAAATTAGTCCAGCCGTTTAGTCGTCCGTAACAACTTGACAAAGAGACAGACAGAGAGAATACTTTAACTAAGTTACTTTTAAATTTATAATATCACTGTGAATCCTGTAAGTTAGGTTGCATTCATTTTCACTCCATATCCTTTCGTTTCAGCCACGCATTTCCGCCTGGTGCTTTATGATGTGGGGTTAATACAGTGGTCTCTCGACCTATTTCTTATTTAGCAATATTGTAAACAAGAAGATGTTTATGAAGTCGGGTCTATTGTGTTGGGAATGGCTCCCTTATTGCGATAACAAAAATGGACACGAAGACTGTACTAACCTCAGGAGTCCCAATTAATTCACTTAACACCAACCTTTATTAAATAATATACTTATAAACAGCATGCCTAACTATATAGTTAGGCATAACTATATATATATACATACGTATAACTATATATATACGAAAACATGGTCGGCCTTTCTGTTGCTATACCCTGCCAGTGTTCATATGTGAAACTATCTACCTATATGAACGAGGACATTTCTAATTCTGAAGACCAAGTTAGGGTAGTTGCTGCAACTGCCATAACTTCTCGGCGGTAGCTCCAACTACTCCAGTCCGCCCGTACCATAATGAATAAAAAAGGTATAAACGCGATAACTACACGTTTTAGACATTTGTCGCACCGCCGACGAGAAAGCGATTAGTTATCAATTATTTTCTCGCTCAAGAAACGAACAAAAGATATAGATTCCTTGTCAGTAAAAGAGGCACATACTAATAGTTATTCGCTGGCCGTTCACACTGCCGGCGAGAACTCGCTCTCCTTTATTTTGTCGCAGCGACTACAACACTCGCTCAGCGATACGCGCTCAGCGATGCTCGCTTAGCGGTCAGAACAAACGCCGTGAGATGATGAGTATCTCCCGCCGCATTCGCTCACTCGCTTTAAAGCCCAGCGAGACAACTATAAGAACTACACACTCGCCTCTCGCTGCTCGCCAACTCATTTCTACGAGTAGTTTCTAGCTCTACTCGCTTCTCGCTCATCGCCGGCGGTGAGACAAGTGCCTTAATCTGTAGTTATTAACTATCTACCTACAACCTGTAACAACTTTGTCACCACGTGAAAGCAGTAAATTTGTTGAATATTGAACTCGATATCGAGACAAAACCATTGCAAATCTATGTCATAATCCTGGAATGAGAGATTAATTGCGGATTCCAACTGACAGGACGCCACCGGATTTTCTCATAGCTATAGACATATCTATATGTCGTTTGGAAATGTAGTTGGTTAGAATGAGAAACATTGTTTCAAAGCGTCTGTATTAATGGACGAGGTCCTAAAAATCGACCTTTAGGATCAGGTATCATCAGGTATACAGGTCCATCCTAGTTTGGGTACGTATGTTTTCCAACCTAAATTGTAATATACCTTACCATTGTAATTATTTGTGAAATATCGAAGTTTTTGCTGAATAATAAATTATTGTTATCTTATTAGCACATGTCTCCCACCCGAAAGGTGGGCCAAGGTCACAAGCATATGGATTCCTAAAGACGGAAAGCGACGCCGAGGAAGGCTTAAAAAGCGTTGGGGCGACGACTTGGCCGTCTTCCAAAGAGACTGGCGGGATCTGGCTTTAGACCGTGATAAGTCGAAGGAAGAGGGGGAGGCCTTTGTCCAGCAGTGGGACAGAACGGGCTAGTAACAAAGAATGTACACAAGAAAATACATTAAAAAGTACAGAAATAGAGGACATGTACAAAGGCGAGCTTAACTCTAAGAAGAGTTTTCTTCCAGCAAACCTTTGAGGCTAGAGAAAGAGATGATTTTAAAAGTAGGTGCGTGTACAAGAATCATTAATATATGTACATATATATATCTTACACGAATAAAACGAATTATATTTAAAGTAACTAATAAACTTCATCATGGTGAGTGCGATTCGCTCCGAATAACGTCTCGCCTCGCACCGCACTACGCGCCGCAGCCCTGTGCGCGCGGGTAGACGGGCGCGGTGGTGGGGATTGCGTCAACGATGTCCCAACGTGTTGTCAGGCCCGTAAATCTCGTATTTATAATAACGATTGATATCAATTACGAATGATTTTTCCGTAAAACCGTAATGATTAAACTATTTTAAAGCAAACGCCATGTTTTAATGTTTCACTAACCTAACACTTTTGTATCTAACAGTACTGAATCTAATTACTATTTTACGTAGGATGAATCGCATGGAAATATTAAAAGTTTTGCAATACTGCGATTTGGACCACATGGGGCGAAAAGCCATGGTGTACGAGTCGCAGTTTACTTGTGAATTAGCAACTTAAGTCTACACTTAAGTATATCTTTTGTAAACATTTATTATATAAATGTATTTGTATATATTTGTATTTGAATAGACCCATCTCTGGCATTACGGCTAAGCCGATGCCGATAAAACTTGTTATAAGTATAGATAAATTATAACCTGAATTGAAACATGGGCTACTATTAAGAACAGAATTAAAAGGTTTGCTATTTCTCTGACAAAACACGCGTGTGAAGCTGCCGCCAGAAGCTAGTATATAATAAAACCCGAAATACACACACATAGTCTTGCCCATAAACTACGATTCCCGAAACAGAGATTTAGGTTATCTTTACTTGAAACCTAGTCGAAATAAGCGCGACCAATACGTCTTTTGTTTTACCGTCAATCCTAAATAATTACCATAGATAAGACTGCCATTACCATTTCACTAGCACAATTGGGGGCTTATCTATTGTGTTGAGAACGGATTGTCGTTAATCATTGATTGAATGGGTTTCAAGTTAATTTATCGGAATAAAGGGTGTTTTTGCACTAATACATAAACGTGTTGCTAAAGGGGTAAATCAGGACCGGGGAAAACAAGAAACGAATATTTGCCACCCAGATTACGCCACTAGTAATGCATACTTCATACTACTAGTATAAATGTGAACGTTTGGATGTTTGTTTATTTATTTGTTTCTTTGTTACTCATTCATGCCGTAACGGCTGAATCGATTTCGAT
Organism: Philereme vetulata; assembly: GCA_918857605.2. NCBI lineage: Eukaryota > Metazoa > Arthropoda > Insecta > Lepidoptera > Geometridae > Philereme > Philereme vetulata. Next base: position 2,198,629 of record OU975425.1, read on the forward strand.
GAAATTTGGTATATAAGTAGATTATAACCTGGATTACCACATAGGCTACCTTTTATCCCATAAATCAGTTCCCATGGGATAAAAATGGGGTGTCAAGTCAAGTTGCAACAGCGAATTTAGGTTCATTTCTAGGTTAGGTAGTGTAACGCGTACGAAGTCGCGGGCAACAGCTAGTTGTCGAATAAGGCAAAAGGGAGTGTCGTTAATATGAGAGTGAAGTATCCAATTATGCTGGCACGCTGGTTATCAGGCGAGGTAAGGAGGTAAACAATATAGGTATACGTGTTTTGTTACGCACGACATTAAATAAATACACGGGCAGGGCTAATGGTATTGTTGCGAAAAAGGTTTTATTCAAATCCGTTACCTTAAAAAAAATAATCAAGTTTTGAAACAACCTTAATATCAAGTCATAAAATATCAATGAAACAGCCTGTATAAAATATGGAAACAAATCATATTTATTCAACATGTAAGTAGGTACCTGTTAAACTGGATAAATATTCGAGCTACCGATATCAAACCCTAAAGTCAGCTAATACGATTCCGGATGTGTGTTTTAAATTAATGTCGTACATAACAAAACAAGTTGTATATGCCCCTATTTTCAGTGTCAGCTTTCAAGCCGGAGTTCATTATTAGGAGGAAATATCACGTAATTTTTTTTCTGTAAAAACAGTGTGAAATTGTGAGAAAATTTAATTAAAACTTATCGAAAAACAAAAAAAATATGTGTAACGCATTTACCATATGAACACAATTTTTGAAAAATATCACGTGAGATAAGGGGCGGGTAGGGTTCGAACCAAATCTCGCGACATCAAACCAAGGGACGAGAGGGGGGGGGGGGGGGTCAACAAATCGTCAAAAACGCCTCGCATAATTAAATAACGCCCCCTAAAGTCTTTTAATAGTACTAATGCGTAGTCACAATATTTCCCTTCATCGTTTTCAACAAGATCTTATAAATTTGTCGAGATGAAAAATCGATTGGTATCTATTTTTAAACGACTTAAAAAAAGGTTCTCAATTCGCCGGAATCTATCTGTTTTATGTATTTTCCTCGATTTCTTGAAGACGCCTTGAGCGATTCGATAAATTATTTTTTTCGTTTAAAATGGTACACTGTGGTAGTCCCATTTGTACCAAGTCAGGATCTGATGATGGGATCCCAAAAAAAATCAAACGGAAAAGCAGACGAACCGAGTAGTACCACCCATACCTGGTCGGCATACCACCTTGCCGTACAAAACGATTTGCTTCAACTTTTCTTGTTAGCACAAGTGAGGAGTGGAAATCACTTCCGGTCCAAAAATCTTCAAGTCCAGAGTGAATAGGTTCTTTCTAGGCAAGCGTGCTCCATCTTCGATCACACCTTCACTTACCATCAGGTGAGGTACTGGTCAAGCGCTTGGCTATCATCAATAAAAAAAAAGAGGGCAACATTAAAATTTTATAGGGACGCAATTCGGTTTTATGTTTGTTACCTCAGAACTCCGTCAGTTATCAACCGATTTAGATAATTGTTGTTAATGCGAGATAGCATTCATCATCATCATCATCATCATATCAGCTATAGGACGTCCACAGCTGGACAAAGGCCTCTCTCATTGATCTCCAGGAACTGCGGTTGGAAGCGGCCTGCATCCAACGCCGAACTGCGGTTCTTACCTTCTTAAGATAGCATTCGCTTGCAGTTAATTATTTCCTTTCATTGGTGCACGACCTTGAGTTTGCGAGACAAAATCCGCAATGAGGAAATCCGCAGAATAACTAAAGTTGCGGACATAGCTCTCAAAATTAGCAAGTTGAAGTGGCAATGGGCAGGCCACATCGCTCGTAGAACCGATAACCGTTGGTGATGAAAGGTTCTCGAGTGGAGACCACGGACTGGAAGACGCAGCGTAGGCCGGCCCCCCACAAGGTGGACCGACGATCTAGTAAGAATCGCGGGGAGCCGTTGGGCGCAAACGGCTACCAACCGCTCGTTGTGGTGATCTAAGGGGGAGGTCTATGTTCAGCAGTGGACGTCCTCCGGCTGGTGATGATGATGATTGGTGCACGAGCGGGATTCCAATTCGAAACACAACCTCTGAATTGGAAGTCGAGGTCTCTAACTTTATAACAATTTCAACAAAACAACAAAAGACCCGAACATCCAATTACTACATAACTACACGAAACTAAAGAAGTTAAACTAAGCCCCTCCTAAGTCTATACCTCAACAAAGCATTGGATCTTCTGCAATTTAAACTGACTTACGGCATCTTCCGTTTTATACAGGGTGCCCACCGTTAATCTAACAAAAAAGGGAATTTTACTTAGAAAACTTTCGTGATTGATTTCAATCATTATTATAAATATGGGATTTATAATAATAAAAGAGGTAATATTGTTGACATTACTTGTACGTTTACTAAGATCAAAAAAATCTATTTATATATAGACCATAATATCATTTTTTTTACACTTCGTTTGACCACAATCTTATTTAATGGTAAGCGATGATGTGGTCTAACATAAGCGCGAACCGAAGACGAAAAGTCTTTATGAAAAACAGACGACAGTATAATCGGTAGTCTATAGCTTGAAAGTGATTTTTTCCAAACAACCTTTGGATGATGATATGACATGGATATGGATGAAATAATGATCTGAGGTCTTTAGTTTACTTTACTTAGTTTCCAAATAAATAAGTGACATCCATTGTAGAAGGTCACTAGCTCCCACCCTAGGTAAAACCTGTGTTGTGGGAGATAGTCTCTTTCGTCCTGTGAGTTTGATTGTGTGTTTGTGTGCGTGTGTATTTGTGTGTGGGTGAGTTTGTGTATAGGAATTGTGTGTGGGGGTGTGTGTATGTAAGAGCGCGTGTGTAGTGTGTAGGGAAGGAGGGGAAGGGAGGAAGGAAGTTCGGATATGGAGTAATGTTTATCTGTTTAAGAGACATATATCATATCTGTTTTGCCCTGTTTCTTATAGATTATTATATAGTTTTTATACTTAAATTTGCTTTCATTTAACCAACTTATATGCATGTTTGACTATCACGTTGGTGTGTTAAGAAGGGATTCCGTTTCATGGTAGTTCAATGTTGAAAGCCAGGCTAATAATTTTTTTTTGATTATGATGGTTCATAAAAGAAAAAACCTTAAAATAATGCTCATTCAATTTAATGAACTTTGAATTTTTGTGAGACCAGCAGTGGATGTTAAAATTAACAGAGTTTTGCTACATAATAAGTAGGTATCGCAAATCAAAATGTAAGCGCAAAATTACGCATAATTTCTAAATCTATCACAATTAGTCGAACATTTGATTTAGTTTCAGTAATTACGAATAGTTTATGTGAAACTGATATAAACTGGTATTTATCGCGTATGTACCTTTTTTGTTATCCTGACGTTTATCTCTTACTACTTACTCTACTATAAAGTACCTCCGTGGCGCAGTGGGTGAATAGCCGGCTGAAACGCAGGAGGTTGAAGGTTCTATTCCCATTGCGGAACAAATGTTTGCATAATCTACAGGTATTTGTTCCGGGTCTGGGTGTTTTTCTAAGTATACTTATATTATAAGTAGGTATGTATTTACAAAAAAAATGTATCTATGTGTTGTATCAGTGGTTTCCATAGTACAAGCTCAGCTTAGTTTGGAGCTAAATAGTGCTGTGTAAATAGTCCAACAATATTTATTATTTATCCACGTCCTCTACCCTGTATAGACGCTCACAGAATCAACCTGTATAAAATGTATAGCGGAGTCTCACAGGGAAACCTCTTTGAGCCCGCTCTTTTAAACTTCAACAACAAGGACGGGGTACATTTTGTTAAAGTTTTTTAACGTTAAAAGAAGAATCTCGGCTTTTATGTCTCAATGGGAACACGAAAAGTTTTACAAAAGTTTATTTCGAGTTTTAAAATTAACCTGTTAAGGCTTTAAGGTAGTTCTGTACGTGAGCAAGAGGCTTGAAGCGATTTTCTACGTTTATTAAGTACATTTTTACTGCTGCTATCCGATTGTAGTGCGAGTCTCGTTCTAGTCATGTATACTTATGTCGTTGATTTTTCGTATTGGTTGGCTTTCGGCTAGTCTTGATAGTATAAGCCACGGTAAAGGTGTCTTGGTCTTGGCCGACCAGAAATTCATTAAAGAAACTCCGGCTTTTTATAAAAAAGTATATCTGACGGTACGAAAATAAAATATTTTGACATTTGCCTACTAAAAAACTTTTCAATTATCGTAAAATGAAACAGAAGACTACGTATGCTCAGAGAACACTATCTGAGTATTTGTCGCTAAATATCTGTATTTATTATTAATTATATGTTTCTTAAATAAGTCTAGGTATGTATATATAGATTGTTATGAGTAGTTATTATATAGGTTCATTCATTTATGTAATTTTTATTTATGTATTTTTTTAATCATTAGTAATGGTAGGTATGTATGTACATGTACTATATTTTGTACACCATTACACCCCAGGTAATGTCCACACAGTTCTTTCCATCCTAAGGTTGTCTGGTAGAGATCGCTAGTTAGCGATAAGACCGCCAATTGTATCCATAGATTTACGTTATTATTTTTTATTTCTATTTGTTTCATGGTGTGCAATAAAGAATTATTTCATCTAATCTAGTTTATTATACTTAGGAGTAAAATATTTTCCGATTCTTATTTTAATACAGTTTTTGAATGTCTTTGTATTTCGATGTGGGGCTACTGGGCAGCTGATAAAAATATTTATCATCAAAAAATTATTGACAGCTATGCAGGTTTTCAAGGGAATATTAGAAAAAAATTAATTACAATCAAGTCTTTTGTCTATAATGTCGCACACAGAAATATAACAAATGCAAAAATCCAGTGCGCACCTTGAATTTAACGACTTAGCTCGCGTGAAGTAAATCACGGTAACTTCAAATCGCACTGCTGGTTTAGCAATGAGGATCTGAAGACGATGCTGGTTTTATTGGCAGAGTTTAAGAGACTCATTAGGTCTTGAAACGCGGGCGAAGCAGACCAGCATGAGTTGTTCAACCAGCGTAATCAACGTATAGATTGAGCAAATTATCTGGGCGTTTTAGAATCAGCTAAACGTGGTCCACTATCATAAATCTGTGTGACAAAGCGAGCAACTGACAGAAACGGCCGTCCGACCTCCTTGACCTTCTTAGACGACCTCTTTAGACGACCTCCGTGGCGCAGTGGGCGAATAGCCGGCTGAGACGCAGGAGGTAGCGGGTTCGATTCCCGGTGCGGAAAAATTGTTTGCACGATCTACAGATATTTGTTCCGGATCTGGTTGTTTATCTATATATTATACGTATGTATTTACAAAAAAAATGTATATAATATAAGTATTCTATCAGTTATCTGGTTCCCATAGCACAAGCTCTGCTTAGTTTGGGGCTAGATAGCGCTGTGTGAAATGTCCAGCAATATTTATTTATTTAATTCTACTGGAAACGTACAATGGCAGCCCACGTCATATGCATGTCAAGGCGGTACAAAGTTCTGCGGGTCAGCTAGTTAGATATAAACTAGGTAACTTGCCAACACAAATATGTCGGCATTGAACTGGAAACTAAGTTTAAGTTATTATGTCCTTAGTTTATGCTTACTATGTATGTACCTACATGGACGTGGGTATGAGGAACGCAGAGCTCAAGGAAATGGACTGGACACTTGGCTAAAGATGACGGGCGTTGGACGAAGGCGATTACAGAGTGGTGGCCACTGGATGTTCGTAGACCAAGAGGCAGACCACTCGCCCGATGCTCGAATGACGTTGTAAGCGTAGCTATGTGTCAATGGATGATAATGTACCTACATCTATCTATCTATCTAGCACCCACTGTTGGGTATAAGCCTCCTCTCTATGTCACCAGTCCACTCAGTCTTGAGCAAGTATCATCCATTGTTGTCCAACTTCCGTTACGAGATCGTCAGACCATCGGGCCGGTGGTCTGCTCTGCGGTCGACATCTTGGCCACCACTCTGTGACTGCCTTGCTCCACCTGTTGTCATTGCGCCTAGCCAAGTGTCCTGCCCATCTCCACTTAAACCTCGCGATACCTACATATTTACATGTATTTACTGATGTCTAATTGAATAACTATTTAATGTAATTTTTGATGAGTAGTGTCTTTCAAGAGAGGTAGATAAATCAGCTTTAATACTATTCTTGTTTCATTAAAACTTAGTGGTTTATGTTTATCAAAGTTTTGACAAAGCAGCACAGCCGCAATACCAAAAACTATTAAAGCTTAACAACTTGTAGCACGTCAACAGTGACAAACTTCTCGCCGAACTTTACATTACAATTTAAGATGGGAATCTGCAGTACTAAATTCTTTTACTATAAACTGGCTGCCGGCGAACTTCTTACCGCCTTAGAATAAAAAAAAATTGCGATAAGTTGAATTAAATTAAGTTTTTTTATGATAAAATGAATACTCTAAATTAATTCATCATCCACAGCCCATAAGTACCCACTGTTGGGTGTAGGCTCCGTTTGTAAACGCCACCCTTCCCGGTCCTGTGCTGCGCGCATCCAGAAGTTTCCCGCGACTTTCTTTATGTCGTCGACCCACCGCGCCGACGGATGTCCTGGACTTCTTAGGTCTGTTCTTGGCCACCATTCGGTTAAAGATTTACTCCACTCTAAATGAATTAAGTTATATAAATGTACAAAAACCAACAAGTAACGTATGATGCGGGCTGCCAACGTACGTCGCCGGTGGAATTGTCAATAGACCAACATTAGCTGCGCATCTATGTAAGATAATTGAATTTTGGTCATAATTTTTTTGTGCGTGAATTTTGCCGATATTTTATAAGATTTTCTGTTATTCGGGGCGGATGTTGCCAGATGACAATTTGATAAAGGAGGACTGATAGGTTTAAAAAGGAGGATTTTCTGCAAAAATGGAGGACAATAAAACAAATTTTGTATATAATTTACTTTATTTTAATCATCATATTTAGCTGGGTTGCCAATTTTTGCAAGAAGTTCTTGGTTTTTCAACAAATAATTATGAAAATCTTCACGGGGGGTGACAGACACTCATACGCCGCGTCACCGCCGCGCCGGCCGGTACGAACGTCCGTCTGACCTCTGGCAATGTATGCATGCGCACCGGCGCTCGGCCTTTCCAGCACGCATTAACGACTATAGCAAAAGGAGGACATACGGTAGGTAAAGGAGGACGAAAGGACAAAATGTGGAAATGGAGCAACCCTGGCAACCCTAGGCGGAGGAAAATCCAACAAATCAAAGATCATCTAATTCGGTCCAGCCGTTACTTTACTATGTGACACTAATTTGTATGAATATAAATACACTGTTTATGGTCGTTTGACTACAATCTCGCCCGATGGTAAGCGATGAAGCAGTCTACGGTGAAAAAACTTGCTTAGAAGAAACCTGTTCACTCACGACTTGAAGACCCCAGGTTTTAATTAACAGGAATCACAAACTCAGGCAAGGCGTTACTCTCTTTGGCGATGTTGGAATGAATGAATGAATTATTTATTCGCAGAAAAGGGTGTACAGTAGTTGTTATTAAAATTTGTCGTTCCACTAATTCAACCATTATTGGTATGTCAATGTTGGCAATACATAATTTAAACAACAAAAAATAATGTTTCAGGCATGTGGACATGCCAAAGTCGGAAAAAAACAATCACACTAATAATATAAATGTGAAAGTTAGAACGTTTATTTATTTGTTTGTTTGTTACTCAATCACGTCATAACGGCTGAACCATTTTGGATGAAATTTGATGTGTTGATAGATTATGACCTGGAATCAAACATAGGCTACTTTTTGTTGACAAAAAACTCGTGCGAAGCCGCTGACGGAAGCTAGTCTACATCTACACTAATATTACAAAGAGGAAAGATTTGTATGTTTGTAACGATTAAACTCAAAAACTACTGGCCCAATTTCAAAAAATCTTTCAATGTAGAATGCTACATTGTCCCTCAGTAACATAGGCTATATTTATTGCTAGATAAAATTAGGGATCCTTACTAAAACTTCAATAATGTAAACCGAGGTGTAAAAATCTTAGCCATAATAGTTTCGATGTCGCTTTAGTGTAATAGCTATGAAAAACGAAACAAATAAAATATTTTTTTCTTGAAATGACACTAAAATCTGGCTAAGGCCGTGTTTTTGTTGACCAACCGCGCGTGCGAAGCCGCGCGCGGTCCAGCTAGTGAGAAATAAAATAGAAAATGACAGCTATGAATACTTGTGATAATGATGGTTACAGGCGAACTGGCTCTATCAAAAACAGGCAAAACATACGTGCCCTAACTTAGAGAGGATTTGCCGAGTGCAAAGTGAACGCATTTACACCAACCTATAATAACTTTTTTTACCAACCTATAATAACCTACAATAAATAAAATATTAACTATTCTCGGTCAATTGATATTATCATCATCATTAACCAATGACGACCATGGTGCGTGAGCGGATAGCCAGCAGAGACGCAGGAAGTTGTGGGTTCGATTCCCGCCGCGAAACAAATGTTTGGATGATCTACAGATCATTGTTCCGGGTCTGATTGTCTCTTTCTATATTATTAGAAGTCTCTTTCTATATTGTATATACAAAAAAAAACGTATACAAGTATTCTATCAGTTATCTGGTTCCCAAGCTTTGCTTAGTTTGGGGCTAGATGACGCTGTGTGAAATGTCCAGCATTATTTATGTAACCCACATAAGTCCACTGCTGGGCATAGGTTTTCCGGCTTTTCATATGCATTTTCTGCCCGCCGCCTTTCTTAAGTCATCGCTCGTCATACGGTTATGGATGTTAACGATTTGCCAAAATACGGTCTCCACTGAAGAACTCGTTTACCCCAACCGTTGGTTCTTCGGCATATATGACCTGCCTAGGAGTTAATCGTCGGGCTATGTTGATGATTGGTTCTCTCTCGGATAATATCATTACTTATTTTATCCTTCAGAGAAACTTCGAGCATAGTCCGTTCCAAAGCTCGCTGGGAAGCGACTAATTGATGTAATACCAAGTAGGAAACTTTAAAAAAATATATAACCAACTTCAGATAAAAGCACAGGAAAGCAGAATACGCAATTTCGTTTATTTAGATGTAGTTTTTTTGCAGTTATATAGATGTATAACCCAAACTACTTATTAGATTTTGATTAAATTTATATAGGACTAATCCAAAAGTATATCCTTTGAAATGAAAAAAAGATTTTTTCGAATCGGTAGATAAATGACTAAGTTCTGAGGTAACAAGAAAAAAAAGTGGTCCGGGAGTGCCGACAGAAGTGAAAACTTAAACTTACGAGATACTTAAATACAGAGATGTCGGTAACGGCAATGGTAACAGTGTCGCGAGTTCAATGGTTTTTTTCCATCCAAAAAATACCCAACGCGCCTAAACAAGTTTTCACTTAAAAAAAACTATTTCAGAACATATTTTTTTTAAATTGGTTAGAAAACGCAAATTATTTAGTAGTTTCTTGTTAAACAGTTTTTCCAATCAGTAATGCTCTGACATTTATGTTCTGATTTGAAGTGTGCGTATGAAAACAGGTACCACTTTTTACCTGTACTCATGTTTCATGGTGATGGTTCCATTCAAAGCCATGTAGGCCAAGTTTTATTTGGACGTAATCTGTGAGGTAATGCGATTTTCATCATTATTATAAATACGGGATTTATCACGCACCGTCGTATCGGTGCGAGGCGAGACGTTATTCGGAGCGGATCGCACTCACCCTGATGAAGTTTCACGAATTGAACCGAAACATTGTCGGTCGAAGCACCGATAAGACGGTGCGTGATAAATCCCGTATTTATAATAATGATTTAAATCAATCACGAAAGTTTTCTAAGCGATTTTCATAGTCAGTGTTAACCACTTGAGGCTCGAATTTGACTTGCGCACCGAGGGCTCTGTAAAATAGTTTTTTTTCCTAACCTTTCTCGTCTCACTGCTGGGCAAAGGCCTCCCCCAAGTCTTTCCAAGCATCCCTATCTGTCGCTATCTCCCACCATCCTCTTTGGAAGGTGTCGAAATCGTCCCACCAACGCTTTCACGGCCGACCCCGACGTCTATGGTCCTTGGTGTTGCAATATAGGCCCGATTCTCGGAGTGTATTCGGGCAACGTGGCCCGCCCATTCCCACTTAAGCCCAGCCGATCTCTTCCCTACATCTGCAATGCCGGTAAGTGAGCGCAGCATGGTGTTAAGCACTCGGTCGACATGTTTAAAGCCGAGAATGCTGCGCTCCATTGCCCTTTGACAAATCACAGTTTTTTTTATGGGATATTATTATAGATTAACCTTTTTCGGATTTTTTTCTTTACTTGACCTTGCTTCTTGCCTAATTTCATGATACTAGGTCAACGGGATCCCGCGGATGACCCTATAGGTTTTGATTTATTTGAGCGCAAAATTTACGGCATATATGGTCGTATTTTATGATTGTGTTGACTTAGAAGATTGTTTTTTTTACAGACAGAAGCGACGTATTTAATAGTAATTTCAGTTTGATACCTCTACGCATTCTTGACAAACGGACAGACAGACAGAATGACAACGAAGTGATCCTTTTTTCTCTCTAAAAATATGTGTACCTAGTTTTACAAAGAAATGTAATCTTCAGTGTAACTGCAACCTCTAGTAAAACCAAGTGAACTACTTTAAAAGTCATATAAAATCTGGAAGCCCCATTCTCGAACAATGAGAGAAATATAAAAAGTTTTAAGTTCTCGCAGTTGGGTGACGGAAATGTACTGTTAGATTTTGCTTCAAATATTGATAGTAGAAAATACAGCATATTCTATACATCTTCTATCAGCCTAAAGCTCTTTATTCGATAAAACTACGTGCTGCTAGACTCATTGGCGATGCCTCCCTAGTGGAGGCCAATTTACAGAGTCTAAAGCACAGACTAGAGTCTAGAGCCAATTACACTTTCAGTTTTTTACAAGATTCATTTTGGTGAATGTGCGTATGCTCTTCGTGGTTCATACCTGGTCGGCATACCACCTTGCCGTAACAAACGATTTGCTTAACATTTCAAATTTTCTTGTTAGCACGAGTAAGGAGTGGAACTCACTTCGGCGTATGTTTTTCCGGACAAGTATAATCTCGGAGTCTTCAAGTCCAGAGTGAACAGGTTCTTTCTAGGCAAGCGTGCTCCATCTTCGACCACACCATCACTTACCATCTGAGATGGAGCACAAGCGCTTGTCTATAAAAAAAATATAGATTCTGTGTGCACTGCAACACATCTTTATCAGCATTAACGTTATCCGAAAGAGAATGTTTTAAGCATTAAGTTCGTCTTTGTACTAAAAAATATAAAAATACCATTGCAAACGATCTATATACAACTGCTCCTGATCACTACCAGACGGAAGTGTCTCCAAGACACTGGCTGCAATGCCCCGCTGAATTGCAATGCTTATGCGTTGACCCAGATCAGCGCCAGAATTATTTGGATTTGGTATATTGGATGGATGAGCTGGCTAGCTGCGCATTGCTCATTCCGGCTAAACAAATCAAAGCAATGAAATATCTGTTTACGTGATAATAAACGCTACAAATTTAGCGCATTTGTTAATATAATGAACCAAATCCACTATTGGAATTTGGATTTTACTGTGCATTTATCTGAAATGATTTGGACATTCTGAATTATATTCACGTGAAAATTAGTGGGAAGTAATGTACTATTTAGGTGTAGTTTCAATTAATTAAAGCTTTATGTTTATATCCAGTGTACTAATTTCTGTAAAATTTTAATCTCTAATTAGTACTCTAAGCATCCTGTTTTGTTATGTACAACATTAATTTAAAACATTCGGAATAATAGCTTGAATATTTATCCAGTTATCGATACATTTCCAATAAACAATTTTTAACGTAAATCGGCGGCGCCTTTGCGATGATGCCGCTTAGTCGGTTTAACAGGTACCTACTTGCAGAATGAATGAATATAATTTGTTTACCTATTTTATTGATATTTTAGGACTTGATAATAAGGTTGTTTTAAAATTTAAAATTTTCTATCGATATATATTTGAAAAAAAAAAATATCTTATAACAATACTAGCCTACCCGTGTTTTCATTTAATATCGTACTTAACAAAACAGGTAGCATAATCAGAAATATTTGTTATTTCCGGAACATTATACTATCGAAGTCTTCAAGTCTAGAGTGGAGGTTCCGAATAAATCAGCTTCAACTAATGGACGTATGTAAACGTCTTATTTTTCTACAGAGAAAATACATATGTATAAACTAACGCTACCATCAAAGGAACGGCAATAGATAGAACTATTTTGTCCATAGTAACGCCGGTGAGCGCGCACCCTTAAACACAATCATGAAACAACATAATGATCTCTTTACTGGTATCGAACCGTTTGCAACATCACCCGGCTCTTTCAGAAAGAGTGTATCTGATGTCATAATGTCGGATACACTATTTCTGTCTGACCTAAAGTAAAAGGTAAATCTTGTTCTTGTATGTAATGTGACCTACAGATATTGTTTGTCTTCTTTCATAATTATGAACTTTTTATGCCCTTATAATCTGTCAACCCAATCTGTGGACACCGGGGCTGATTATACATAAAGAACCTTATTTATTATTAGCATTAAGTGAACTAATTGTATAATTGTTTGTTGTCCTTCATAAAGAAAAATAAAATAAGATAGTAAATTTGACGTTTTGCGACCGATTGCTTGTCGCATTCTAATCGCTAATTTTACGTAATTAGTTGATGTAATGTTTGCATCAGCCATAGTATGTCCACTGCTGAACGTAGGTCTTCCCATAGATTTCCAGAGCGACCGATCTTGTGCGCTCTGCGTCCAACGGCTCCCAGCAACCTTTATGAGGTCGTGTATTCATATACTAGCTGTTGCCCGCAACTTCGTACGCGTTACACTACGAAATGTGTAGGTAACCTAGAAATAAAGCTAAACTCGCTGTTGCAACTTGACTTGACACCCCATTTTTATCCCATGGGACCTGATTTATGAGATAAAAAGTAGCCTATGTTTTAACCTACGTACATACTAAATTTCATCGAAATCGGTTCAGCTGTTACGACTTGATATTGAGTAACAAACAAACATCCAAATGTTCGCCTTTATAAGTGTGATTTCTCTCTTCAAGAACCTTTCTGCCCCAACGGCCGTCAGCTCATCGAGCTCTGTGCTATTTCAGCGTTACTGCTAATAATAATCATCATCATCATATCAGCCATAGGACGTCCACTGCTGGACAAAGGCCTCATTGATCTCCAGGAACTGCGGACTACTAATAATAGCCGATTTTAATCACAACAATTTTGTTTGTTATTTCGTATTTAGTGGATAAAATTGATTTAGAGAGTTGGCAAATCATACAAATATGCCAATTATAAACATGTTTATTCGCTAAATACGTTTAAGGATCGTTGGGCAAGCCGGGCTAAGTGTATTTTTACTCATTATACTTTATTTTACATAAGAAAATATATTTAGAAAATACAGAAATAGACGACATGTACAAAGACGAGCTTAACCCTAATAAGAGTTTTCTTCCAGCACCTTTGAGGCTAGAAAGCGAGATGACTTGTATGTGTAATTATTTTGTATGTCTGTCTGTGTCGTAAATAAATATTTCTTACTTATATTTCTATTTTAATATAACAAGTGTGATTATTAAGTTCAACTCAAGTCTTGCTCTTAAGATTAAAGCCAATCTTGGAGAACGCTAAGGAAGGCAAACTTAATATACCCAAGTGTTTTAAATCCTCTGGGAAGTGGCGAGCAAAAATTGAACAATCAAAGTACAGCTCTGTCAAGGAATAGTAACCAGCAACCTATAGAACTTGGCTACCAATGTATGAACAGTGAGCACAAAATTTAGGGACAAATGTTTGCATGGTCTACAGATATTTGTTTCGGGTTTGGGTATTTGTCTATGTATTATAAGTACGAGTATGTAGTATTCTATCCGTTTTCTGGCTCCCATTGTACAAGCTTTGCTTAGTTTGAGGCTAGATAGCGCTTTGTGGAATGCCCGGCATTATTTATGAATATTATCTATGAGTTTGAGCGAGACTAACAAACAGCAATTGATTTATATAATAAAGCTGTTCGTTAGTCTCGCTAAAACTAGGAAACGGCTTAACTGATTTTTTTTCTTTTGTTTGCTCTATTACAGGGATAGTTTAAAATAAATAAAATGGGGTAAACCAATAAAAACGAATATAAAAAGGTTTAAAAATACAAAATCTGTAATTTTGTATGGGAATGGCCTATTTGGATTATGGACCTATTGTCTTTTGTTTCTTTGAAATTTGGTAGACAAATTATGACCGGGACTGAGACATATGCTACTTTTTTACCCAACCGCGCAGAAGTAGGGTAATGTTTTTATTGAGAAACGACGCGTGCAAAGCCGCGGGCGGGTCAGCTATTTAATCACTAATAATATAAATGCGAAAGTTTGAATGTTTGTTTATTTATTTGCTTAACTGATTTCGATAAAATTTGGATTAACACGAAGGCTACATTTATCCCATGGCATAAAAATGGGATGTCAAAGTATTTTTGCACCCAGAACAACGCGGGCGCAACCGCTGGCAATAGCTAGTTAATTATAAATTCAAACGTTAGTGCAACGGTCTTATTGTTGGGGCTTGTTAGCTTGTAACAGGTCTTATTTCCCCCCTCTCAGGCTCCGCCTCCGAGGCTTTTAACGTTTTTATTCGTTCCTGTCTGCCGGCGGGATTAGCTTGGCGCTGATTTTTGTGTCCTTTGTACGAAATTGCGGTTAAAACGCTATTTAGTCGACAGCTGAGAATTTGTGTTAACCCTGACGTTATACTTGTTGTATGGCTTTTTCGAGCTTAATAAATCCCTGTAATCATGCTTAGCAGTGGCTCTATATACTACTATCATCATCATCATCATTATCTACAGCCTGACATCACCCATTGTTGGGTATAGGCCTCCCCAAGTTTGTGCCATCCTCCACGATCCTGCGGTAGTCTCATCCACTGATGGCCCGCGACCTTTACGATGTCGTCCAACCATCTCGCCGCCGGACGTCCTACCCTTCTACACCCGCTCCTCGGCCAGCATTCAGTCACTGTCCTGCTCCATCTGTCATCACCACGTCTAGCCAAGTGTCCCGCCCATGACCATTTGAGCTCCATAACTCGAATCCCAACGTCATGAACCTTCGTTCGTCTACAGATCTCGACGTGGCCATATAATAATAAAGGTATTTTTATACCTAAGAATATGTAAATACTACGTGTTTGGTTATGTACGACATTAAATGAAAACACAAGTAGGGCTAATGTCTAGTATTGTTGTAAAATAGGTTTTTATCAAATTCATTACCATAGAAGATTTTAAGTTGTCTTAATATAAAATTCTCGTGTCACAGTGTTTGTAACAAAACTCCTCCGAAACGGCTTGACCGATTCTTATGAAATTTTTGGTAGCTCTGAGAATAGGGCGTAAACTATTTTTCATACCTCTATGTGATAAGAGTGGTCCACCTCAAAGTTTATTTATGTTTTTTTATGATTCGGCAACAAAAAATACATACAACCATACATTTTCATCCTTCACCCTTCTACTACCAACCTCTATCTTAGCTTAGCAACACAAAATTTATTGATTCTAATGATCTTGAGCAGGACACTTGGCAAGACGTGGTGATGACAGGTGGAGCAGGGTAGCGACTGAATGGTGGCCGAGGAATGGCTGTAGAAGGGTAGGACGTGCGGCAGCGAGATGGGTGGACGAATTCGTTAGTCGCGGGCCGTCAATGGGTGAGACTAGCGCAGGATCGTGGCGGATGGCACAAACTTGGGGAAGCCAATACCCAGCAGTGGGTGAAGTCGGGACGTGGATGATGATGATGAATGCTGTACGAAGTTCGCGGGGTCAGCTTGTATAATATAAAAGAGTGACAAGGGCAATGGAAAATGTAATAACTATTATACAACTGTTTTCTAACTTAGGCAACATTTCTTTTTCTATTACTCCGACAAAATTCACACCATAATTTCTGCAACAACCCTCATTTTTACGACACTGACCTTTGTCCAGGCCCTAAAAAACCCACAAACTGGGGCCATAAAATAAAAGAAACAAAGTCGATCAAGTCGTACCCCATAAAGTTGGGGTTAAAAATTCAATTCCTCCATTACTCCCTTGGCAATAAGGGAATGTTGCCAATAATTCATCCCCCTGTATGGGGCTTTTTACACTACGACAGAATGGGAATATTGCAACTAATATTACCTACTAGTGGTTCGCCCCGGACTGAGATCTCGCGAGTCTCCCAAAAAACTACAGAAAACTTTGACTAATAAAATAGTGCCAAAAAATGCGCAACCATCATACTTGACCTACAGTTTTATTTAAATTACAAATTGAGGGGGTTTATGTTATCTGATTACTCATTTTGGGGTAGAAATTGCAGTTATTCCAGATTTCAGACTTTTTCCTATATTTGTGTAATTAAAGCTACACGCATAACAAATTTCAGCACTGTGGGGTCTCAATATTGATTGATAAGTTTACCTAATGATGAAGAATTATCTATTTCAGTTCTAGCTATCTTATTTCAGATATCAACAATCCAAACATAATAAACAATGATTGTAATATTACAAAAATACACTCCTTTCAAATGCTGTCTGAAAGGTAGCATTTCTAATCGATAAGACCGCTCATTTACTTCTATTTATTGATGATAGTCATGCGCTTGACCACTACCTCACCTGATGGTAAGTGATGGTGAGATCGAAGATCGCACGCTTGCCTAGACGAACCTGTTCATTCTGGACTTGAAGACTCCGAGATTATACTGGTTAGTTTCGTTTGTGGTGTACAATAAAGTATTTAAAATTTATTCATTCCCGTCTCGTTCCCGTCCCGTTGGGCTTTGAAAAGCTTCCGAGTGGTGACAGAACCATTTCCTGGACGTCTTTTTTACAAGGGTTGAAATTAAAGGCGTGAACTTCCGGCTTAGCGGCCGAGCACTTTCGAAGGTGTTTATTCTTCTGAAAAGTAGACTTTATGAGGTGCTATGATGAAAAATGGCAAAATTTTCACGTAAAAATTAATTTATTTTTGAACAGTACCGGTATTCCGAGTTTAATAGCGACAGTTACGATGCATAGAAGGATAACATTTGTAAAGTTGTTGATTGTATTTTTTTAAAGTGTTATCCGAACACTTGCAGATCAAGAGGAAGGTTGTGGGTTCAAGTTTCGTCTGGCTTGACAAGTTTTGAGATGGCTTTAAAATCTTGTAAATCTGCTGGTTTTTGCGCATCGCGAAAGGAGTGCAGATAAAATCGAATTAAATTTTGATTAGCCAATCAAACAAACTAACAACAAAATCGACAGTTAGCTCATGTAATGATCGCTAATAATGATTACGCTAATACCACCCGTACGTACGCATGGTTTGCCAATAAAACATTACCATCCTTCTGTGCAGTCGCGTTAAGTATATCCTATGTCTCAAGTCTATTAGAAACGTGCCCTAAGATGCACAGATTATAAACCTTATTATTACGTAATGCCGTGGGGTGCCGGCAGTAGAATGTTACCCCTCCTCTCATGCCCGTGGATGCAGTATGAGCCTGCTAAGGGATACCTCCGGAAGATGGGCAGCAGCGTCTTTCCGTGTATCAACATCCCGTACTGCGCTCGCCAACCCGCCTGCCAAGCGTGGTGAGTATGGCAACTACCCATCATGGAGATCCATGGAGGCCTGTGTTCAGTAGTGGACGTTTTACGGCTGAAATGATGATGATGATTATTACGTAATGTAGATTCAATTTGGTTTAAATTCAGTGCTATGTTCATTAGTTTATAATATACGGTAATATAACTGTGAATCTAAGTACTAATACATAATATAATATTAATTTTGATAGCACTACCACATCACAGCTCAGTGTCCAAATGAAATCAAACCAAAGTCATTTATTGCATATAACATAGGAATTAAAGATGTCAGGTACAGTTCAAAGTTTATTTTATTTTATTTATTTAACAAAATCCACAGCCCTTATTATGTAAGATACAAACTTATACTAAGCGTAGCATACGGCCAAAACGGATTTACTTTATATAAAAAAAGAATTTATAAATAGACAGTCTAAATTAAACTAAAATACGAACAAACCAAATTACGTGTAAGAACACAAAAAGGTTGATAAAATACATAGAATACATATATATATAAGTTCACTATGTTTTCCAAATATATAGGTGTACCTACAATCATTTATAAGACTAAAATACAGAAGAAACGGTTGAATGATCTAAAGACAGTCGCAAACGATCAGATAGCTCAACTACTCCAGATTACTACCAGGCGGAAGTGTCCCCAAGGCACTAGCTGCATTGCCCCGCTGAATTGCAACGCTTATGCGTTGACCCAGATCAGCGCCAGCTCTGGGTTCACGCGACGCTTCGACCAGACCAGAGAGAAAGAATTTTGAAAACGCGATGGGCCCCGGTACCCCATGGATTACTACTCGACCCCAAAAAGCTCAAATACTTAAGCTCAGTCGAGACTTCCATATTTGCGCCGCTTGAGATCTTCGGCTGAATTTGCCGCCGCACCGGCCCCATCTGCTGTACCAGACAGATGAGATCTGAGATGCCGCAAGGGTATAGACGCACGTGGCGTCCCACACCAAAGACCTACCCTTCTCCCAAGTTATAACAGTCTAAATGTTGTACAAAATTAGAATTATTATGTTGATTAATCACCCTTACAGTCAATAATAATAGTGTTTTTGCGTCGCAATTCAACCTGGCGCGCCTGGTGGACGCCGGCCTTTACAGTACGTTCTACAAAATTGCAGACAAATATGAAAATTTTTGTAGCGATATACCCAGAAAACAATAAACGAAATTTATAGCACAATAACATAACATAGATGCAATAAGAATCTAGAATTGTATGTAGTTTTAGACTTCCGATAGGGGAAAGGTCATTGGGCATTTTGTTCGGACATATGACCCACGGCGCACAAAAACGAAACAGGGCTAGGTATGTAGTTAAATGTATATGTTACTTAATGGTATGGGTCGCATTATTGCAGGATATGGGAGAACCGCAAAAAAAATTTTTTTAATTAATATTATAGCATTTTTAAAATAATTATTATAGCATTTTTAAATTATTATTATAGCATTTTTATAATGAACTAAGTAAAAACTATTGGCCTGACTGTAAAAATACTTTGTAAAACAGTTGTTTTGAACAATTTCCAGGAATACGAAAATAAAATCCATTTTGCGGTAATAATATTTTTATTTTGCATTATCAAAATCTATAGTTAATTCATCTAAAAAGGCTGCAGGCGCGTCTATCACGTCTTGATGCCTGGCCCATGACAGAAAGTATACGACGCTTACAACATGTGCACAGCTTCCGACAGTGCGACGGCCGTGTATACACGAGCAGTAATACTGTTGGATGCTATTTCTTCCAATATGGGTAGGATCTACTAAAATATAGGTGTAGTACTGCTTTGCACGGACGTGTCGTGACTGTATTCTGCCTCTTATCAATATCTTATTTTCAATCATTTCTTGGTGCCGGTATAGTTCGATAGTGTATACACCATCCTCACGCATGTGCTCGTGGCAATACGATCTTGCGATTCTCAAGTGGTATGATCCCAACGTAAACAATATTAATTCGTCAAATGTAAGCCGAGGAAAGTCATCAAAATCCGGATCATTGCCATCGAGTCGCACAAACGCTACTCTCTGCCTGTTTAAATTATGGTTAATCACATATTCTGCCATCTCATTGGGTTCATTCATTCGTTCATTTATAATTCTTATGAATTGTTCCGCATACATATGGTCCTCATATGGATGGCGAGTAGCATTAATTATGGCCGCAGTTATTTTGAAGTCGACCATCATGTTTCTCATGGCAACGTTAAAATATACATGGCGGAAGATTTTAAAATCTTTCTTGAATCTGCCGTTAATGGTTTCCACTACCCACCGGATCATTGTTATTAATCTAGATTTATTAGCATCTAGTGTCGTCAGTTGTTCTCCTCTTACTCTTGTAGGCGGCATGTGAGGATTATACCCGCATTCCTCAATTTTATCAATCGAATCCCGAAATCCACGATCCAATATAAAAACATCATTAACTCTCAAGAACCCATGAATCGGAGAATCTTCTTGCATCAGGTCACGCATAATGCTTGCGTCCGAAGTAGTCGCAGTGTAAGGCCCCGTAACATCTACTATGTAGCCGTCGGTACATACTATAAGGAAGGGTTTTACTAAGTTCCGAAACTTATGAAGACTGTAAGTTTTGCGCTGGAAAAGGAAATTCGAACTCTTTTGTAGATAAATATATGTTCCATCACATACGAGAATGGCCGCCGGTTCATTATAGTTACCACCAAAAAAATGGCTTGGAATTGCAAGATTCTTGGCCACCACATCTTCCCTAGTAATATGATTTAAGCCCAAATGCTGTGGAACAAAATCATTACTTAAGCATTCTCTTGCTATCGCCAACTTCCTTTCTAGGGTTCTCCTCGACATATTGAATTTAGTGGCTAATCGCTCATCTGGTTCACCGGTTCTTATTTTTGTTAAAAAAATTCCAAGAACTGTGGCAGGATGAACTGATCGATCACCCAGTGAAGGCGTTTGGTTCAAAATAACATTAAATTGATATTTTGTTAGTCCCGTCCAAAAGTGAAATTCATTGTCCTCTATTTCTTCAATATTTTCGAAATCAAGGTTGCTTCTTTGTTCGATACCCCATTTATATAAATTCATCATACCAACAACATGAGTACTGTCAAAGTTTTCGTGGGATGTAGTGTTGAGCAAGTCTACCCAATCATTCCTCATAAAATGAGCATTGCAAACCCGAGCTAATTCTGGTATATAAAAATTGTGATTGTGTAAGAGTTGGAACTTAGCATATAGTGGAACATTATGGGCCACTACATTTCTACAGTTTGTAAAAATACAATGTCTCGCTGTATTCGATGCTCGCTTATATCCTCTAGGCGTAACAAAACTAGGCTGCAATTGTACTTGATCTTGCACTGACTGCTCTTCAACTGGCTGATCTTGTACTGGTATATTTTGTACTTGTTCATTTTGTACGGGTTGATTCCGTAAACGACGATCTAACCTTGACCAACAAGCATGGCACATGGCCCGTGAGCCATTAAAAGTAATCTGAAACAATTGAAAAAAAAAAATATATATTCCTCCATTTATCAAGAAGTAAAATGAGCCATTACATTGAGCAAAGCAACATTTGTACAATCAAGAGCACGCGACGAGTCATACACATACGATGACAGTGTAGTGTACTTACCTCACGTGGTATTATTTCTTGCAATAATAAATCTACAAGATCCCTTTGTCTTTCCAAAAAGAGAACTGTCAATATGTGTTTTCGTCGACGTAAAACAGATCGATTACACGACACGCAACTATTTTGTCTTTCCATGTTAATGTAAACCAATCGTCAAGCAAAATCAGGGGTCCATAAAACACGCTCAAGTAATCAATAAAATGCAAAAATCGGAAACACGAGTTTAAACGCACAGATCGAAACGAAGGATGACGTACGACTGCGGGGCGGTCAGAGCGGGTGGGGCGCAGGCGGCGCGTCGCACGCGCACTTCGATACCTTACTGTTATTTTCTACCTGTCGAAAGTGCGAGCGAGAGAGACATACAATCTGTTATGCGATACAAACATTTTTCTTATGCTTGTACATACATTTTCACAATGCTGACAGTAAAATCTTTAGTTTTTAGTCTAATAGAATTATAGTTAGACTCACATACATACTGTTACATAACATTTTTCCTCCAGCAGATACATAAAAAAAATTTACATATTTAGAAAAGTGGAATTGAATACTTTACTTTAAAAGTGATTTGAACACTGTGCGCGAAAAAAAAAAAGTGGGTCAAAACCGCCCAATGATCTTTATTATGGGTTCGCTTCGTTATTTTTTCGCGAGCTATCTATATATTGTGGAGATGACACATTTTGGGATTTTATGAAAGAATGTAGGTCATATTGGTCAACTCTTATACAAAGATACTTTTCGTAGCTATTAGTTCTTATTAGTTAGTTTCTGATTCTGGCATCTATAGTAAAATAAGTATTAATAAAAAATTATGTATATATATAAAAGCTACATGGAGATGGAATAAGCTTATATCCCACCTGATGTTAAGTGGTAACCTATAACAAAAAATTGCGTCGTAGATCACCTTAGAAATGTGCCTACGATGCACTGCCCTGCGTCCATCAACTTGAGGCATGCAGGTATAAAGCCTCATATGCCTGAAATAATGCTGGACATACAACGCTATCTAGGCCTGTGGTAGACCTATATTTAGCCATGCACTAATAATATATGGTTTTACTGTTTTAAGCCATTAAATACTGTGGTTTTTGTGGCAACGAGGTCTATCTCTAAAACCCTATACTGAAAATTGTAATAAACACATTTATTTGACATCATCATCGTCATCCACAGCCCGACTTCACATACGTATAAGCCCTCCCCCCCCCCCCCCCCCCACACCCCTCCAGTTAGTGCCACTTGACTACTAGACTTTTGCTATTTTGTGTTTTCAAATTATTTCTGGACGTCTGGTCTATGCGACGTGTGATCCGAGAGCTAGCGCTTATCTGAGTCAATGTAGCCCAGTGTCTTGGGAAAACTTCCGCCTAGTAGTGATCTGGAATAGTTGAGCTCCAGATCGTTTGTAGCGATCTTTAGATGATTCAACTGATTCCTCTGCATATCTTGTAAGTAATTGTATATTATCACTGTTAATATTACCTACTTAAGCACACAATAGAATAACATTTAGAATATACAGAGAACACTGGACGAGAGCGCACACTGTTCACAGTGTCTCCATAGTTATAAATGTCTACCTGGTTGTTATTTTTATGTTATTTTTGTTACACTTTTACTTATTACGACATTACGACATCCGTGGCGCAGTGGGTGAATAGCCGGCTGAGACGCAATAGGTAGCGGTTTCAATTCCCGCTGCGGAAGAAATGTTTGCATGATCTATATATATTTGTTCCGGGTCTGGGTGTTTTCTGTATACTATAGGTACGTATTTATAAAAAAACAAGGTATATAAGAATTCTATCAGTTATCTGAATAGTCCAAGCTTTGCTTAGTTTGGGGTTAGATAACGCTATATGAAATGTCCAGCGTTATCACACTAATATTATAAATGCCAAAGTTTGGATGTTGGTTTATCTATTTATTTATTTGTTATTCAATCACGTAATAACGGCTGAACCAATTTCGATAAAATTTAGTTTGTACGTAGATTGTAACCTGGATTAACACATAGGCTACTTTTTATCCCATAAATCAGGTCTCAGGGGATAAAAATGGGATGTCAAATCAAGTTGCAACAGCGAGTTTAGCGTTGTTTCAAGATTACCTACACATTTTGTAGTGTAACGCGTACGAAGTCGCGCGCTACAGCTAGTTATTATTATAGAAGTTTACATGAAAAGGTCTAAAAGGACTCTTTCACTCAAAACTTTAAAATGCTTAGTGATGGACTTGCGCGGATAGAGCGAGGAAGAGAGAGATGGACCTTTCCTGTCATCACCACGTCTAACTAAGTTTCCCGCCCAATGGGTCATTGACCCTGACGCTGCAAGTGCATCTATCATAATCATTATCATTTAAAACTATGAAATCATCTAAAACCATTCACACAGTATGAATGAACCATTGTTTATCATTTCCCATACACCCGTTACTAACTGTGTCTCTAGTTTCTGTGATAGAGTCCGTACTTGATACGTCTGCATAACACTAAAAATAAAGAAATCAATAAGTGTTAAACTAAGCCAAGCTGGTACTATGGGAACTAGATAACTGATAGAATACTTATGTAGATACTTTTTGAAAACTTCTTTACGCACGCTTGACTTGGGGAGTAGGCTGGTGAATGCGTTACGAAAAGTTCGAACGGAAGTTGAGAGGGAGATATAAGTAAGTGAAGATAGAAAGAGAGAGAGAGAGAGTTTAGTATATTTTTAAACGTTAATGTGCGAGTGCGAGTTGCGTCTGTCCAGAATGAACATAGACTGATACAGACGTGTAGACAATTTTGTAATTGAACTCTCTCTCTTCCCAGCTATGTATCCCACATGGTGGTGGGGTCAGCTTTCCTGGTCGTTCTTCTCCACTTCGCTCTATCCTCGACGTCGTCATCAGAAAATTGGCACTCTCTCATGTCTTTTGACACTACATCTCTCCACCTTGTCAATTTCAATTTTGTAATTGAACAATTTTATTAATTAATATTTTGATAAGAAGTTTTACTTCAGTCGTGTGGTCTAAAGCACAATCATTTTTGTGTATGTACTTGTATGTATGTATGTAATACTTATACGGGGAAACAACCAGACCCGAAACAAATATTTGTGGATCGTGCAAACATTTGTCTGCGTCGGGAAACTCCAGCGTCTCAGCCTGCAATTCACTCACTGCGCCACGGAGGTCACTTCGCAGACTTAGTGTGGCTGGAATATTATGAGATCGTTCAGAAATGTCTGTTATTTGACTAATGTGTTTCAAGTGAGGCTAGCGATGATTGGAACGCTTGAGATCTACTTGACGTACCGTCATTATTGGATCATCAATTACCAACAAGACCATTACTGTTATACCTAATAGTCAATATTCATTTATTCCACAAGGATCACTTTGAAACGTCAATTATATCGCGTATTCCGTCGCGATCAAGCCAGGAAAGAAAGACAAGAAACAAAGCTGGTTATTATTTTTAATGATCCTTTATACTACCTTTACTTAATACTGTGGATCATTTTTGTTGACGATAAACAAAAACGATCAATATGAATTAGGCGTAGGTCCTGATATCATTAGCTAAAATGTTATTATCTTCTCGCTAACGTCTGACGTAAACATTAATGCTGGGCCTTGAGCCATTCCTGTGATTTAGAATGAATAAATTAATCATAATCATCATCATCTACAGCCTGACTTTACCCATTGTTAAGCTCAAGTTTGTGCCATCCACCACGATCCTGTGCTAGTCTCACCCACTGACGGCCCGCGACCTATACGATGTCGTCCACCCATCTTGCTGCCGGACGTCCTACCCTTCTATACCCGCTCCTCGGCCACCATTCAGTCACTGTCCTGTTCCATCTGTCATCACCACGTCTAGCCAAGTGTTCCGCCCAAGAGCATTTGAGCTCCATAACTCGAATCCCAACGTCATGAACCGTCGTTCGTCTACGGATCTCGACGTTTGGAACTCGATCTAACAATCTGATGCCAAATATGCATTGTGATAGCATTATCTTCCAGTTAATTTAATCAATTTATCGCGAAGAAAAGACGTAGTATATTGACAATTCAAAATCCAATAAAAAATCATGATTTCAAAGCAAATATTACAAACAGAGTTACTTTCGAATTTATATAATACTACCTGAGCGTGGTTTGTCAATAAAAGCATAACCTTCCTTCTGCGCAATCGGGGTAAATGTAGCCTGTGTTCCCATACTAATCATATTCTAACTGTGTACAAAATTTCATGGAAATCGGTCAAGCCGTTTAGTCGTGAAAACATAACAAACAGAGAGACAGATTTACCTTCAAATTAATAATATTACATGCTTCCGCCCGCAGACTATTTGCTAAACCAGGTTATAATCAGTGTACATACCAAATTACATAGAAATCGGTATAGCCGTTAAGACGTGAACGAGTAACAAATATCCACACATACAAAGTTTCGCTTTTATAATATTAGTGGGATTAAGTAAGGTTATAAAAATACACTAAGGTCAGAGTTCCATCCACATTTTGTGTTCCCCTGCTTTCCACTAGTGCGGTACCTAATCTAGTATTCTTATACGCTCTAAGATACAAAAAATAGCTCTGCAGAGCTGTCACAACGACCTAGGGGAAATCTCTAGACGTATTAATGCTTACGGGTATTGTACCCAAGAAATACTAGCTGTTTTTGTGAATTTCCGAAGGAAATCTTCAGGGAATTGCATCTAGCTTCGAGTTTAACTTTAGACAATTGGCAAATAAGGAATGCACTAAAGTAGGAAATAACTTATATGTAATAATAATAATAATGTAAGTAGTACCGGGTTCGGTTTGAAGGATATGGGTGCCGGTGAAATTACAGGCACATGAGGCTTTACCTCAAGTTGATGGACACAGAGCAGTTCATCGTAGGGTACTTTTCTAAGGTGGTACGTACCTACGAAGCAATTCTCTCAAGTGGAGGCCGCGCACTGATGAACTTAAAACATATGTTATTAAGACAAAACGGGTCTTTTCGCGCACAGATTTATATCAAAATTATAATTTTGACTAACCTCGACGTTTCAGCCAACGTCACGAGCTCGTGACCATGGCCGATGTAACTTGGCCGAAAAGACCCGTTTTGTCTTAAAAACATGAGTATAGTTCGCGAAAATTTAAAAAGTTTTAAAACATATGATCAGATTTTTTTGTCATTTCTTCTTCTCTTGCTTCTTCTCTTGCATTTCTTCGCTCTTGACAGAGCCGTCGTGGTCAATATGTTGTATCATTATTGTTGGGGGCAGATGTTACACTCCTCACGGTATCTCGCCATTTGCCTCTGTTGACAGACATTCTCGTGCATTCATGCAGTTGGCCGCCCACTGCAGCTTTTATTTGATCGGTCCACCGCATGGGCGACCTTCCGCGCGGTCTGATGCCCTGCACTCGTCTTTTTACGACAAGACGCTCAATAGTCAGTGTCCCGCCTCGTGACGTTTTTTGATTTAAATAATCAGTTATCTATTTTTTCTTTTAGAACGTCAGCGTATAGTATTTCGCCATTTTGCATCGTACATATTAAATTCGTATCTTAAACTGCAAACACTAGTAGGGTATTAACTTAATCTCTATCCGAGACGTCATATGGTCATGCGGTCGGTGGTTGGGCGGATGTTTGGTGGTCGGATGGTTGGGCGGGCGGTTGGTGGTCGGACGGCCGCCTCAAGTCGCCCTCCAAGTGGCATAATTCGCCTGAGCTGTCCCATCATTTACTTCCCATGTTACACTAATCTGTAGCTCGGCTTAAACTTTGCTCCTATGTTGCCAGCGCGCTCTAATCAAACGTTACCCGAGGATGAAAAAAAGTTGCCTTTTTAACCCCCTACGCAAATAGATATATAGATAACGTTTTGTTGTACATCACACTTAAATTATAAAACAATATAAAAAAACAAATAACAATGCACGCAGAAATACAAGTGGCGGTCTTATCGCTTAAAGCGATCTCTTCCAGACAACTTTTGGATGGACTTGATTTCACGAGAACTTTATATAACGGTAGGTTTTAATAAAAAAAATGAATAAACAGAATAGAATAGAGAATAGAGGGGTGTTAATAAGTTTGTGTGTGTCTGTTTGTGTGTGCTCCCGAACGGATGGATCACTTCGGACGCGGTTTTTTAAGAAGCTAGTTTAATAGGGGATGTTATAGCTGTGTGACTATCGGTTGTAATTGTGTCTGTATAACTATAAAATTATGTTTAGATAAAGGTGACGGGGTTTTTTAGGTATCTAAATAATGTGTAGCGGCTCGAGTGTCTTTACACACCTAAACAAACTTTTTAAGGTTTTACAGTGCTTTATGTATGTAGTGTAAATAAAATACAATTTTAATAGTTACTGATTAAAACGGGTATTTATCGCGATGTACCTTTTTTATAATTGTGATATCCCAACGTTTCGACTGTATTGCAACAGCCGTGGTCACGGGTCGTCGGGATAACAAAAAAAAAACGAATGTGCTTTAGACCACACCACTGAAGTAAGACTTCTTTTTCAAAATATTAATTTATAAAATTGTTCAAGAACAAAACTAAATTACAAAAAATAATCAATAAATCACCGTTCGCGTAACGCTAGCAAACTCGCAAACGAACTACTGACTGAGATATATATTTATTTCATGCACTGACTATGAGAGGAATGAGAAAAATAAAAAGTGCGCTCGCACTGCTCTCTCTTGCTCCTACAGTGTGATACAGACAATAGGCCTGCACTGTGTCTTAGATATACGAAACGTAACTGGCCATGAGAGAAAGAAATTGTGTGCTCGCACCTCTCTTTCTTGCCCCTACAGTAATATACGAAACGTAACTATCTCTCTTTCTATCTTCACTAACTTATATCTACATACCTCTGAACTGCCGTTCGCCTCGCCCGATCACACTTTTCGCAACGCTCTCGTCACGCATTCACCAGCTTACTCCCCAAGTCAAGCGTGCGTAAAGAAGTTTTACTTCAATAAAAAATGTACATACCCGTTTTAATCAGTAATTATATACAGTGATCGCGAAAGTGTGAAAATTACTTATACAAATAGTGTTAAGTTTAATTGTTTTGTTGGTTATGGTGGGTTATATATTATCTATCCATTGCCATGTAGGGCAAATCTTCGTTGGATGTATCTTTAAGTACCCAAAGAAATTGTAATATGTGAAACGAACACATTTCACTTGTCTTAACGCTCAACCAAGCACACTTGCAAAACTCATTATAACCTATTCAAATATAAAGCGACGAATCGTTAGGTACGCCATAATGCCATTTATCAACTCCATATGTCCAAAAACGCGTGAAAATTACACAGAAAATTCAAATATGTCACAAATTTTCAATAGAGGTTATCTTTTATGGCGGGAAATAAAGAAAATGGCGACGGGTTGAATTTGTATAATATTTCATCACTTTATTGTCGCTGAAAACGTTTTGCGGAATTAGATTTTGAAAAAATTTGGCGATTATTTTAATGTAAAGGATTCAGGATTCTGGGAATGTTCAGTTATAATTTAAAAAATACATAAGTTTTTTTTTGCACTTGCAAAAAATATAACCCTTCATTTTGGCAGTTTTTTTATTTTCTGTTGTGGTTTTTATATAACTGCGGCCTCGAGGCCTATGATCGCCACTTGCGATTATGTCGCCTTTTATTCATGGGGGCGTTCTAAGTTCACCACTAAGCACTGCAGTTGTCAAAAACTGTGGGATATTCTTAAGGGTGATAGCTGATAGATCCTCCGGGCTAAGAATGTTTGCCTAGATGAATGGTACGTTTGCACATTAGTGGATCACGCTCGCCTAACAGATGTAGGGGCAATTCTGCCGCCTTATTACAGAACCTGGAGGTTTGTGTATCGCATAGCCCTAGTTTGAACATAATATATGCTTGTTAAGTCGACAGTGTCCAGTAAGAGCTCTGAATATAATGCGAATATTGATTTTGGCAGTTGGGCAAAGTACCTAATAATAATTGAATCGTACCCAAAGGTCTAAAAATGTGAAAAGAAACCTATTACAGAACGGTTAAGCCAAATGCCAATCTGTCACTCAGTAATATTGAATTCTACGTACTCTAAAACATCATGTCTTATCCATTGGACCAAAAAATATCAGTCTCGTTTTTAGACATCTCTAGACAGCTTTTTGCAATAAAAATACTTTCTGAGAAAAATTATAGGCGTAAAATACAAAGCAATTGTACCAAAAAAATATCAAATGTATTGATCACACAATATCTCGTTTTCAGTTTTTAGAATAATAAGTGTTGCCATCTTGTTTTTAGGGTTCCGTACCCAAAGGGTAAAACGGCACCCTATTACTGAGGCTCCGCTGTCTGTCTGTCTGTCACCGGGCTGTATCTCATGAACCGTGATAGTTAGACAGTTGAAATTTTCACAGATGATGTATTTCTGTTGCCGCTATAACAATAAATACTAAAAACAGAATAAAATATATATTTAAGGGGGGCTCCCATACAACAAACGTGATTTTTTTGCTCGTTTTAGCTCGATATTGATAACGGCAACAGGTAGACGCTTGAAATATGCACAAAATATTTAGTTTTATGTTCACATTAAAAATAAATAATTAAAATAAAACAAATATTTAAGGGGGGGGGGGGGGCTCCCATATACAACAAACGTGATTTTTTGTTAGTTTTATAGATAATGGTACGGAACCCTTCGTGCGCGAGTCCGACTCGCACTTTGCCGGTTTTTATTATTCTGTTATATGTCACACATTTTTAAGCTATGGTACTTTTACATACTGTCAAAAAGAGGTGGTTATGTATATGTAGATAAATTGTACATACATTATATACTTAAATGAGAATTAAGAGCTTAAAAAACTATGAACGATACACATTTTTCAATCACATATATTTTCAAATACGTTTTTAGGAAACTTAGTAACATTTTCAAACAATTAAAAAAGGTCAATTCTCATTTAAAACTCAGTTCAAACAATCCGAGCTTTAATTACCTCAGAAATTACTGAATTCAGGGCAAACCTTTTTGTTTACGAGCCGAAAGTAAATAACAGCCATAGGTATCAAATTAATTTTATTTGTACAGTGTAAGAGGATTGTACCACACGTAATACGGTACATTTGTCGGAGATGTAGGTTCAACATAGATTACTTAAGAAAAGCTAGGTTACTCCAGTCATTATAGTTATTGGCTCAGTAAGCCACGTGGTCAAACATCAACACAAAGTATAAAAATATTGCTGGATTTGCTAGATTGATGGGCACACAGCGCCATCTAGCCCCAAACTAAGCAAAGCTTGTACTATAAAACCAGATAACTTGGCCGTGTTAAGGTAAAGAAATATTGATCTAAAATGTCCTCATAATGAGAACTGGACAATCTAATCATCTTATTGAATAATAAATATAAATAAATAAATATTTCTGGACATTTCATACAGCGCTATCTTGCCCCAAACTAAGCAGAGCTTGTACTATGGGAACCAGATAACTAATAGAATACTTAACAAGTTTTTTTTATATAAATACTTGTTTAATACTACTGGAACAAATATCAGTAGATCATGCAAACATTTGTTCCGCGGTGGGAATCGAACCCAATACCTCCTGCGTCTCAGCCGGCTGTTCGCCCACTGCGCCACGGAGGTCGTCGAACTGATGAAATACTTAGGTACTTTTTTTTAAATAACAAGCAAGTTGCGCCTACGCTGGCCGCACTTCTCGGAGTCTTCAAGTTCAGAATGAACAGGTTGATTCAAGGCAAGTATATTTTTAAAATAAAAATAAAACTTTCTTTGACATGAAATACACAAAAGATCAGGAAATCAAACACATGAGTTGCCCGATTACAAAATTTTAAAATTTTGTCATAATTATTTTTTTCTATGTGTATTATTTCACACAAAAGAAAATAACGTAGGAATAAAAACTAGCAAGATTACGGATACAAGTAACAGGAACATCCGACGTAACTTACCAAACTTTAGCGATAAGACATCCCATTACACGTTAACCTGTTTCTCATTTTGTTGTATATAGCTTGTAAAGCATAATAAAGAATTTTTATTGATTAACTCGTTCAAAATTCCCAATTTAGAAATTTCGCCAAAATGAGTTTGTATTAAAACACATCGAATGACGGTCTTTTCGCGTGCACATTAACTGAACTAACCACATCATTTGTGGACTGTGGTATAACGTAGGCCTAAAATTGTTATCGTCAGGAAAACCGCGATAGGGAAGGGGTAAATCTTTCGCATTTTGGGAATATTTCCGGGAATATTACTTATATTACTGTTTCATTTTTTAAAAAGCTTTTCCCGGACATCGGCGATACATTTGTAAGCTAATTAGTAAATTGTAATAAATCAAATCTTTTTGTTCAATGCACATCGAACACCTTTATCTCAGCCAGACATTTTGACTATATAGGTCGAGCGCCGCCTCCGTGAGGCTTTACCCAGTCATAACTCATAAGTCGTTTAATCTTTGCTGATAATATGTTACAAAATAAGATTTTAAATTAAATAAAATAAAGTGCTTAAAGATATTATCTGCCGGTTAGGACTTACAAAGTTGCACTAACAATTAATTACAAAATAATATTAGAATAATCTTAATGTCAAAAATTCATTAACAGAGTTCATTAGCAGTCAGTGCACATTCGATTACCGGTCGAGACACTCATCAGCATTATCATAAAAGCGTAAAGTAAAGTTCAATAAATTAATATCATAAAAACATCTATCTCTTATAAGCCACTAGTAAGCCGCGCTTACAAAGTCACTTATTTTGGAGA
This sequence comes from Philereme vetulata, assembly GCA_918857605.2. Lineage (NCBI taxonomy): Eukaryota > Metazoa > Arthropoda > Insecta > Lepidoptera > Geometridae > Philereme > Philereme vetulata. Next base: position 2,230,874 of record OU975425.1, read on the forward strand.
TTCATATATGTATTTACGGGTATAGTGAATTTGCCGAATTTTCATAATAGTAAAGATTTGTTTGTTGTTGGGGTAGAAAGGTTCTCAGGTGGTCTACTAGATGCAAAGACGACATTTTTTTTAATATACCGTTTTAGAACAGAAACAGTAACAAGAACTGCAAAATGTAATTATTACCTACTGATGGAGAATAGGTTGTAGCTCTTTGAATGAATAAATTAATAAAAATTCACCTAATATGTACAACAAAACACCTTACAAACTGAATTAAAAACAAAGATAAACAAGTAATTGTATAATGAGAGGGGTCTTAGCGCTAATGTGATCTTCCTTTGCCCAGCAGTGGGTCAACGCACGTTAGCTAAAATAATGATCATTACTGCTGGTTTCTCCCATTGCTATAGATCCTTTAGAATCAAATAGAAATAGGTCAACCATTGGCTAAATATCCCTTTCATCTCTTTAGAAAAAAACCCAAAAACCTGGTTAAAAAAATCCACATAGGAATATTCCCGCCCTACCCCATCCCTACTCACATATGGTCCTGTATAAATTTGCGGAGCCCAATTGTAGATTTCTCAGGTATAGAGCACATTGAGCGAGCAGATTTTGAAACATCATTCTGTGTACGTTATGTTACAGTAAACGTGTGAATGTAGTTATTGTTGACATTCACCACAATTGCACGAAGCAGTGTGCGGGTTGATAGCACCCAGGGGGTAGCTTGTTTTATTATTGACCGAAATAAGAGTGCAAATTCGTTACTAACTTTATTATTAATATGTTTTATTGATTACAAGCTGACCGCCCGCGACTTCGCACGCCTGTTTTATCAATAAAAACATTACCTTCCTTTTTCGAGTAAATGTAGCCTTTGTCCTAATCCCGGTCATAATCTATCAATAAATAAATAAATATAAATATATATTGCTGGAAATTTCACACGGAGTTATCTAGCTCCAAACTAAGCAGAGCTTGTACTATGAGAACCAGATAACTGATAGAATACTTTTTTTTCGTAAATACATACTGATGAGATGGGTGGACGACATCGTTAGAGTCGCGGACCGTCAATGGGTGAGACTAGCGTAATATCGCAGCGGATGGCACAAACTTGGCCTATAGTATAGGCCTCCCCAAGTTTGTGCCATCAACTTCAGCCACTGCTGGGTATTAGCCTTATATCCAGCAGTGGCTGAAGTTGGGCTGTGGATGATGATGATAAAATACATACTTATAATATATAGAAAAACATCCAGACCCAATCCATCCAAGTACAGCCGTTAATGTGTGAAAACGTAACAAGCAGACAGAGAGGCAGACTTACTTTCGAATTTATAGTATTAGTATAGATAAAGTCAAGACATTGACCAGTACCTCACCTGATGGTAAGTGATGGTGTGGTCAAAGATTGAGAACGCTTACCTAGAAAGAACCTGTTACTCTGGACTGAAGACACCGAAATTATAGTGGTCCGGAAAAACCAATGCCGCATTAAGTTACAGGCTAGGTTCAGATGACAAAAACTCTGTTTCGCGATTTCAAATCGTGCTGTTAGATACCCATACAACATAGATCTGTTTTAATGTACGCGCGACATCACGATATATATTTAAATAAATAATAAATATATGAAAATAAGTGGCACTCCGGGAGTGCTGACAGAAGTGAAAACTTGAATAATTACGTGATACTTATATACAGAGGTGTCGGTAACGGTAACAGTATCGCGAGTTCAATGTTTTTTCCCCATCTCAAAAAATGCCCAACGCGCCTAAAGAAGTTTTCACTTCCATAATAAATTCTAATATGTTTGTGAACCTAGCCTAAATCTAGTAGAAATGAACTAATACATTACGGAAAGCCAATAATTTACAGGTTTAATTATAAACGTATGTTAACATTCCCTATTTCACAATATCCTTGTATCCTTGTACCTCGGTATCATTATTCACGGTGAATACCAAACCACTGATTTGCGAAATTGACAGTGACATAATACCTATTGTTTGTTGAGGATTGGGTGCGAACGAATTTGCCGAAATTCTGATTATTATTGTACATCGATCATTATGTTTTAGGTTATGTGTTTGTATTCACAAAAAACGGGACATCTATTAGAAGTTAACAACATTTTTTTATTCCACCTTGAGATGGAGCAAGCAGCCCACCTGATGTTAAGTGGTAACCATCGCCTATACCAGAGAATTGCCTCGTAGGTCACGCACGTTAAAAACGTGCTCTACGATGCACTGCTCTGCGTCTATCAACTTGAGGCATACAGGTGTAAAACCTGCGCCTGTAACTTCTCCGGCAGCCGTACCCTTCAAACCGAAACACAGCAATGCTTAGCGGCAGTAATGATGTACTTCCTCGATCGAGCCCTTTCACAAGGAACTCCACTACTCTTACTATCTCTTAACTCGGTGGAAACAAAAAGAAAATAGGTATTTCCAAATTTTTTTCTGGGAAATTCGTGATTTTATTAGACTAAGCTCTGATTTTCAATTTGTTTCTTTTGAATAATGTAAGAACTTCGTTCAAAATTAAACATGTTATTTTCGGAACCAGAACAAACTATATTACTCTAGAGGCTTTGATAAAATTTTTCCTTCGTTTATTAATTGTCTCTGATTTTGAAATGTTATAATGCAATAATCTTTTGGGAAAAAAAGGCTTTGAAGTTATTCAGTTTCAGTATTTTTAGACATTTGCTTATAACTTTTATAAATAATGAAATATATTAAATGTTTTTGTTGTTTTATGTTAAATACAAGAGAAGTATCAAATAAAACGGTATTCAATTTTGAAAAACAGTATGTATGTATAGTTTACTAGCTGACCCGCCCGCGGCTTCGCACGCGTAGTTTGTCAATGAAATCATTAGCCTCCTTCTGCTCTTCTTAATCGTAACGCTCATGACAGAGCGGTCGTGGTCAACATGTATCATTATTGTTGGGGGCAGATGTTACACGCCTCACGGTATCTCGCCATTTGTCTCTATTGACAGAAATTCTCGTGCATTCATGCAGTTGGCCGCGCACTGCAGCTTTTATTTGATTGGTCCACTGCATGGGCGACCTTCCGCGTGGTCTGATGCCCTCCACTCGTATTTGTACGACAAGGCGCTCAATAGATTCAGTGTTTTGCCTCGAGACGTGGCCGAAGAACTTCAGAATGCGAGTTAATACTAAAGCCGACAGACGGTGTATATACCGAGCTCCTGGAGTGTGGAGATAATAGTACGAAACTCATGATATTCCAAGAAGCCTTCTTCAGCACCACATTTCGGAAGCGTCTTCCTTTTCAACTTCTCGCGGGGGCTCAGTCCGGTAAAAAGTAGCATATGACTCAATCCCGGTCATAATCTATCTTCATGGTACCATGGAAATCGGTTATGCAGTTCAGTTTTGAAAACGAAAGAAACAGAGATACACAGAGACAGTGTTACTTTCGAATTTAGAATATCTTTATTGTAAACCGTTTTTAAAAAAGATGGTACTTTTTTTTTAAAACGTAAACATACAAGACATTCAATCGTTATAAAATTCTTAAATTAGGTATTTTTTTTAAATTAACAATTTTGCAAGACTATTTACAAATTTTCGAGTAAGTGATTTTAAGGACAGAGGTAAATGATTATAAACTTTAATAGCAGAATATTTTGAGCTTTTTTGGTAGATGCAATTAATTACGTTAGGTATTTTCACATTATTGTTTTTATTTGTTACTAGCTAATCCGCAGCTTCGTATGCATAGTTTTTCAATAAAAAACATTATCCTCTTTCTGCGCAGTTGGTTAAAAAGTAGCTTATGTTACTCAGTGACAATGTATGCTACATTGTCACTGAGTCTTAAGGTGAAATAATTTTCGATATCGGCCCAGTGATTTTTGAGTTTATTCCTTACAAACATACAAATCATTCTTCTTTATAATTTTATTTGTGTAGATTACTTGTTTATTTTAAGTTTTGTATGGACATTCATCATCATCATATCAGCCGTAGGACGTCCAGCGTATGGACATTGTCTGAAATAAAATATTATTCTATTCTATTCTTCTAGAACTTAATAAACTAAGATACAATAAAATAAAATGAATATACAATTATCTATACTATCCTACTAATATTATAAACGCGAAAGTTTGTATGTATGGATGTATGGATGTTTGTTACTCTTTTACGCCGGAACGGCTGAACCGATTGCGATGAAATTTGGTATGTACGTAGATCATAATCTGGATTAATACATAGGCTACTTTTTAGTAGCAACTACGCGCGCGAAGCCGCGGATTAATCAGCTAGTATATATATAAAACAAAGTCGGGGTAGTTACACCATTTATAACTCAAGAACGGCTGGACCGATTTTGATGATCTTTGATTTGTTGGATTTGTCTCCGCCCCGAATAGCAGAATAACTATTAAAATATCAGAAAAATTCACACAAAACGAAAATATAACTAAAATTTATTGTCTCATACATAGATGCAGCTAATGACGGGCGATTGACAATTGTACGCGCGACGTACATTGGCATCCCGCGTCATATGCATGTCAAGGCGGAGTTCGGCGGGTCAGCTAGTCTAATATTAAATATTCACATAATGTTCACATAAATCAAAGAGTCTCATAAGATCTTCCAGAAAGTGTAATATAACTTTCGCAGTCATTCTATACTGTAAGTAATTATTCAAAATTAGTTCCGTAGCTAATTTAGTTCAACCATAATAATTAAAATTTGTAATTCATACAGCTTTGCTTATTTATGGAATACTTTTTACTTATATAGACAAGATAGAGATACATTTATTGAGATAACAACTTCGCGCATTTGGCGAAGACTAGCTGAGACGGCAGGAGGTTGCGAGTTCGATTCCCGCCGCGGAACAAATCTTTGCATGATGATAATGTTTATTTATAATCATTATGTATGTATTTACAAAAATCGTAAATACTTAGTTTTGCATAGTTTAGGGCTATATAGCGCTGTGTGAAATAAATTACCTCGTACAGCTAATATCCCTTCACTAAAAAGAAAAAAATCTGTTAATCTTCGGTTCGTCTGACCTGATCAACCACCCAGATAAACTTGCTTTCTATTAAAAAAAAAACAATATTTTAATCGGTGCATCCATATGGTAATTACAACACAACAGCAATAGGCAAAAATATATACATTATGACGACCTCCGTTGCGCTGTGAGCTAAGACGCAGGGGGTGGCGGGTTTGATTCCCGCCGCGGAACAAATGTTTGCATGATCTACAGATATTTGTCTGGATGTTTTTCTATTTATTATATGTACGTGTTTCCAAAAACACAGTAGATAAGTATTCTATTAGTTATATGGTTCCCATTGTACAAGCAGAGCTTAGTTTGGGATTAGATAGCGCTGTGTGAAATGTCCAGCAATATTTGTTAGTTATATCATAATATATAAAATAAAGTCGGGTTTATTCGAACATTTATTAACTCGAGAACGGCTGGATCGATTTTGATGATTTTTGATTTGTTGTATTTGTCTCCGTCCCGAATAGCAGAATAACTATTAAAATATCGGAAAAAGCACGCAAAAAGATATTATGAAGAAAAATCATTTTCTCATACATTGATGCAGATAATGATGGTACGAAGTTCGCTGGATCAACTAGTTATATAACAGCATAAATGTGTGCTAGACAAAGTGCACATTAAATTATGTTAAACTAGCTTCCGCCAGCGGCATCGCACGCGTTGTTTGTCAACAAAAAGTAGCCTATGTGGTAATCCAGGTTATAATCTACGTATATTCGTAAAAACCTCTGTATCAAGTATGTATACGGGCTACGCAAGTACGACCACATCTCACAGTACCACTCGCAGTTAAAGTGGCTCAAAATCCGGTTTCGTCGGGATACTCATATACTCTGTCTTCTTTATAACATCCTTCAATATCCTCTGTCTACATGTTATCTTAAAGAACGTTTTTCTCCTCTTTTTCCACCTGATCGTCCTTCTCGTTCTTCTCAACATGTTTTATTAAAGACGCCTTAGCATAACACTTCTTTCTTCACTAACTCTGATTGAAACTAACTGTGATTGCTATCTGCTTGTGGAACTCTCTTCCAGTGGAAATCCGCAAGGCCGCCTCTATGGGAATCTTCAAATCCAAACTCTTTTAAACACTTAACTCTCTTCAAGATACCCAACAAAATTGAGCACTTTATGTTGATAAATTTGTGTATTGTTATTTTTTTATTAGTTTTTTGTAAGTTTATTTCTAAGCTAAAGTTTGTTTAAATATCCATTTTCTGGCACTACCACTTTCTCCACACTACGCAAAGGTTAGCTGGAAAAAAAATGCTAATTAGCATTTAGCTCGCCTATCTAATATTTTATTAGTGCAATAAAGAATTTTCTAATCTAATCTATATAGCAAATTTCATCGAAATTAGTTTAGCCGTTACGACGTTATTGAGTAACAAGCAAACATCCAAACTTTCACATTTGTAATATTAGTGTAAGCTTAGTACATAAAAAGCATTATAAAAACATTCTCTGTCCTGTGCGACACTCCACCACTTCTGCTCGAAGGCAACGAGATCGTCTCGCCAACGCTTTCTTGGCCGACCCCGACCGCGTCATCCATCAGGGCTCCAGGTTGTGGCTAGATTAGCCCACCTAGATGGAGAGACTTGGGGGAGACCTTTGCCCAGCAGTTGGAAAATATAGGTTGACAAAAAAATCTAGATATACAACGTGAAAAAAGGCTTTGCCTATGTCAAAAGGCTTTTAGAGGCGCTTCAGCCGAGTCAGTGAATTATTAATTGTTTAAAATATCTAGACTGTGTTAGCGATATTTTGTTACTTAAAAATATCTGTTAATAAAGACCTTTAAAAAACAAAACAGGGTAAAAAACAGAAATGTCTGTGGTTTTAAATGTACGCCAAAAATCCTGTTACTAACCAGCGCGGCAGCGGTAGATAATACACCAGCAAACATAATTAGATTCTCCTCATTTACTTGTAATTCTAGTAAGACCAACATTATTCGTCACGCGAACTACCACCAGACCCGTAGCAGAGTAGTAAAGGAGCTACCTATGTAACCTGTTTTGATATGTACGACATTAATTGAAAACACGCACCCGGAATCGCATTAACTGATTTTAGAGGTGAGCTTAGAATGGAACAGCTCTTTGTTGCACACCAAACAAAAATAAAAAAAAAACAAAGAAATACACAAAAATAAAAGTAAGTACAACAGGCGGTCTTATCGCTAAACGCGATCTCTTCCAGACAACCTTTGGATGGACAGAACAAAATAAAAAAGACGGCGATGTAATACCGCTAGCTTGAATATTTGTCCAGTAATCGATACATTTCCAATAAACAATTTTTAACGTAAATCAGCTGTGCCTTTGCGACGATGCCGCTTAGTCAGTTTAACAGGTACCTACTTACATGATGAATGAATATGATTTGTTTACCTATTTTATACAGGCTGTTTCATTGATTATTTAGGACTTGATATTAAGGTTGTTTGAAAATTTAAAATTTTATATGCATTGAATTTAAAAAACCTATTCGACAACAGTACTAGCCATTAGCCATACCCGTGTTTTCATTTAATGTCGTACAAAACTCGTAGTAGCGCCCATGAGGCTTATGTTTTTGCCATGTTATTGCACTATGGGTCTTTTAAGAAGGCTCGCAGTCGCTCAACGTGCTATGGAAAGGTCTATGCTTGGTGTTTCTCTACGAGATCCAATCAGAAATGAGAAGATTCGTAGGCGAACCAAAGTCATCGACATAGCACAAAGGATTGGCAAGTTGAAGTGGCAGTGGGCAAGGCACATAGCTCGAAGAACTGACGGCCGTTGGGGCAGAAAGAGTAGAGGCCTACGGATCTTTTCATATTACTACGACAACGTTTTAAAGTCAAACTTCATTTATCCATTATATCATTATAATACATTATAGTCAATTTTACTGCCTGTTCGACCTCGAACATTCCAGAAAAGAAAGGATTGTAATTTTTTTTTATAATTCTTTTACAAAGGAGGTATGAACTAAGGGGGAGAGGCCTATGTGCAGCAGTGGACGTCCTGCGGCTGATATGATGGTGATAATGAGGTATGAACTAAATACCGAAGATCTTCTGAGCTTTATCTTCTTATCCCTCTGTGAATAGACCCCTAGGGAGAGGGAATTATCTGGGAATCTGCCACGAATTTAATTAGAATCAGAAATTAGAGAGTGATCGATAATGTGTGGTCGCAGCCCATCAGGGAATTGTGTAATCTTGCGAAATTCAATTAACATTTAGAGTTTGGTTTTAATATTGTATTTGTTAAGATTAGTAGAGTTCCTTGTGAAAGGACTCGCCCGGGGAAGTGCCACCATACCTATGTATTTCTGCCGCCTAGCAGCATTGCTGTGTTTGGGTTTGAAGGATATGGTTGCCGGTGAAATTACAGGCACATGAGGCTTTACAGCTGTATAATTTGATTGACGCAAGGCAGTGCATCGTAGGGCACGTTTCTAAGGTGCGTGACCTACGAGGCAGTATTTTGCTATAGGCGATGGTTACCACTTAACATCAGGTGGGCCATATGCCTGGTCCATCACATGGTAGAATTAAAAATTAAAAACAAATTAGGCTTTAGACAAAGGAGTTTCGATGCATTAAAAGTAGCTAAGTGCGAGCATGCCTACTACATCCTTTCTAAATTTCTTGTTGAACGTGAATTATTTTGTTTTTTTATAGGCTTTCACCTCGTAACGGATGAACCAATTTTGAGTTTAAATTTGTATTTACCCACTTAGAAAGATTATCATCTGGATTATAATCTATCGTAGGAAACATAAGCTAATTTTAATGCCAAATTACGCGTGCAAAGACACGAACGGAACGTAGTTGCTTCATCCATACTAATATAATACTAATTTTAAAGTAATTTTATCTATCTGTCTGTTTGTTACGTTTTCACGACTATACGGCTTGACCGATTTCGATGAAATTTTGGATATTAAAAGATTATGGCTGGGACTGAGCTTTTTACTTGGGCTTTTTACCCGAATGGGCAGAAAGAGGGTAATGTTTTTATTGACAAACCACGCTTGCGCCACCACGGTCAAAACCAGTTTCTTCATATATTATAAGATTTTCTCTATAAACTACTAGCTGACCCGACGAACTTCGTACCGCATTGACATGCATATGACGCGGGCTGCCAATGTACATCGCCGGTAGAATTGTAAATCGGTCATCATTAGCTGCATTTGTAAATGAGAAAATTAATTTTTTTCAAAATTTTATTTAACGTGATTTTTTTTGATATTTTATTAGCAATTCTGCTATTTGGAGCGGAGATGAATCCAACAAATCTAAGATAATCAAAATTGTCCAGCCGTTCTTGAGTTATAAATGGTGTAACTAACCTGACTTTGTTTTATACAGGATGTTTGGTAATATACTGACGATATTCAAGTGACGGTTTCTCAAAACATAAAAAATGAGATCTCGAACAAAAAAACTACTAGTTATAATACAATTTTAAAGAAAATCGACTAAGTTTAGGATATTAGTTCGATATACAATCCGGGCCTCTTTAAGGCAAGAGTGAATAGGTTTCTTCTAGATCTTCGTGCTTCATCTTAGACCACATCATCGCTTACCATCAGGTGAGATTGTGGTCAAACGAAGATCAATTTAATTAAAAAAAAAAAATAAGAATTACTGCTTACTCATGCAATCAACATCCAAAAATAAAGGCCGATTTGTTATCTCTTTCGGAAATGGCTGCGGGTTTTGGGTTAGAAAGGGACAACAAAAGATATCTCGAGACTTCACCAGTACAGTATCTGTGGTTAGATGGCAAGCATTATGCAATAGCACAACATAAGTTTAATAAAGTGTTTGTTTTTACATGCCAAAATTAATTTCACATTTATATGGTAAACATTTCACAAATGTATTTATTATGCTCATCAAAATAACTCCCTTCATTTTTGTGTTAATATTATCTAACAACCTATACATTTCCACATATGTATACATTTCTAAAAGGTATCACTCAGAAGTGTACAGGTGCAGTTAGAATTTATATCTCGATTTTTGAGGGTAGTCCGTATTTAGGTCGGTCGTGACGTACAAGCAAGTGAGAAAGTGGTTAAAGATAAAATCGCAAATCTTTTGAGCAGGCAGATAGATGGATAGAAAATGCTTTATAGTTGCACCACATTTTAAAATATACCAACAATAATAAAAGAAAGAACTAGGCACGCGGAAATACAAGTAGTGGTCTTATCGATAAAATCGATCTCTTCTAAACAACTTTCAGATGAACGGGATGAATCTTTACATGGTATAAAATGAAGTCGCTTCCGCTGTCTGTTCCCTTAGATCTTTTAAACTACTCGAAGGATTTTAATGCAGTTTTCAGCAATAGATAGAGTGATTCAAGAGGAAGGTTTATATCTATACTCTATACTAATATTATAAAGAGGAAATATTTGTTTGTTTGTTTTTATTGAATAGGCTCAGAAACTACTGGACCGATTTAAAAAATTCTTTCACTGTTGGGAAGCTGCACTATCCCCGGGTGTCATAGGCTATTTTTACCCAACTGCGCAGGAGGGTAATGTTTTTATTGAAAAACTACGCGTGCTTAGCTGCGAATTGGTCAGCTAGTGTACATACATAACTCTGTTTGTTTGTTACCTTCACAAGGCTGAACGGATCGTAATGAAATTTTGCAAGATTATTTCCTGGGAAAGGACATAGGCAAATTTTTAGCCTACTGCGCAAAATGAGGGTAATTGAAAGACTACCCGTGCGAATCCGCGGGCGGGTTAGCTAGTTTATGAATAAATGAAACCACTTTATTGTACACTTATTGTATTTATACACCATATAAATAAAAAATTACAAACACATAGCAAATAGTGCATGGGACGGTCTTATCGCTTAGAAGCGATCTCTTCCATTTCACTGAGTTCACGAGAACGTTATAAGACTGTAGATTTTAGAAATAATGTGAGAGTTAAATATAAATAATAGATTCCGAATCACTGCCGTGGCAGTGTGGTAGTGATCTGAACTACCATCACTACCACGATTACCCTTGTAGTGAATATTTTAGGCTGTCTATAGATCGTTCTGCAATTGCATTTAGATATCTCAACTGTTTTTTTCGTATATTTATAATGTTGTAGGCAAAATTGTGTTTTTTTTATTAAAAAAGATATATAGGTGGTCTAGATTGTAATCATAGTGCAAAAAGTTTAACACCCGTTGAACAACTGTTTAAAATGTTCCTTAACTATAAATGGAAAGGAGTTTTTAAACAGGTTTGCTACAGATATTTTATTTTTTTGTAAGACTAACCCTGTTACCACAAAACAAGATAAACACTGATTATCGCGTGTTTAATAAGTTCCTTGCCAATTTTTGTAAAGGATTTTTTTAAACAGTGTTTAGCGGATGGTTTACTTTTATGTGGTAAGACCCTGAGTGTTTATCTATCTCTTCATGTGGAACGGAGAAAAAAAGGGTGAACGGAATACTTGTACCAGTTGTCTAGTTTTCTCGTCTATTGTTAACATTATCGTAACCGGAGCGCTTAGGCTTAATCAAAGATTGGTAATTTTGATTAATACGCCCAGTATTAATCAAAATTACCAATCTTTGAATTTTACCATAATAGTACGGGTTCAAAATTGTTACGGAAATATGTATGGATAATAATATTATACACTAGCTTTTGCCGGAAACTTCGTACGCGTTACACTACTAAATAAGTAGGTAACGAAGAGGTAACTTTGTAATATTATTCTATCGAGAAAATCTTTTTTTTTAATCTAGGTATATACGAAATTTCATCGAAATTGGTACAGGCATAACTACTATATTGAGTAACAAACAAACAAACAAACAAACATCCAAACTCTCATATTTATAATATTAGTTTGATAAGTGTAATGCGAAAGTTTGGATGTTTGTATGTTTCTCAATCACGTCGTAACGGCTGAACCGATTTCGATGTAATTAAGTATGCACGTAGATTATAACCTGGATAAACACGTAGGCGACTTTTTATAATCCGGTTACATGGGATAAAAATGGGGTGTCAAGTGAAGTTGCAACAGCGAGTTAAGCTTTATTTCTAGGTTACCTACGTATTTAGTAGTGTGTGTATGAAGTCGCGTTGCGGGCAACAGCTAGTTCATTGTAATTCCAAGGGCTGTACATTTTTAAAAACATAGGAAAAGATTTTCTCGAAAGAATATTACAAAGTTACCTCTTCGTAACGTTACTTACGAGAACGTGACCTGAAATCGTACTAGCCGAAGAAAATATCTGAAGTCTTAGCGAAATCTAAATTATTCCGACGTCTGTCGAACTGAATGTATTTAAAACAGATACCTATTATCATTAAAATTGAAAAATATTTTTGACATAAAAAGTATTAATGTTTATGTCAACATCTTAATGAAATTAGTTATCTATTCCTATAATCCTGTGTTAAATCAATGTAGGGAAACAAGGGGATAAAGCAGTGTATTGCGTCATGGCCGCTATATTGAATAAGCACGCCTGATATGCAGACAGCTTTATCCATGAGGAGAATACTCTATTTTTAACACTTTCTTCGAGACAATAAAAACCAAATCTAGGTTGGTACATTCTGCGCAGAGGTTAGTTCGATTTACGAATAAGTTCTTATTGTGTGGGTCTCTTTGGTTAATAATTTAATACAGCTGCGGTTCCAAATTCAAATCACATTACGCCAGCGAGGTGCGCATGATAAAATTCAGTACAACTTTAGTCCCGGCTCGGCCGTAGGGATTTAATCTCCTGTTTTCGGTGAGGTTTACATGACATACAATTTTACATTGTCGAGCAGTTGGTGTGAAAAAAATCATTATATAAATCATAAACTCATTGTTTGTAGATCTGTGTTACATTGTAGGTACAAGATGTTTTTTATATATATTATAGGCTTGCGTTTGAGCACGATCTCACCTGATGGTAAGCGATGATGCAGTCTACGATGATCTACGCTTGCCTAGAAGAAACCTATTCACTCGCGACTTGAAGAGTACAAAAGTTATTACGAAAAGCTCTTTATTTTCAAAGGTTTCCCTTTTTTTATTTGTTTCTTCTAACCTTCCGCCAGCGGCTTCGCACGCGTTGTTTGTCAACAAAAAGTAGTCTACGTTTGACTCCGGATCTATCTATCAACACACCAAATTTCATCAAAATCGGTTCAGCCATTACGACGTGATTGAGTAACAAACAAATATTCAAACTTGCGCATATATAATATTAGTGCGATAGTCACCTCACCTGATGGTAAGTTATTCACTCTGAACTTGAAGATTTTACTGGTCTGGAAAAACATACCGTCGGAAGTGAGTTTCACTCGTTACTCGCGCGAACAACTGACTTTTTCAGATTGGCATATTAGAACACGGAAAACAATGCGACCACAGCCGTACACCAAAACTCAATATAAATTACATCCAATGACCCGGATAAAGTACCTGTAGCATGAAAAGCGAATAAAAAAAAACGGGAATCGCATTACGTAAACGGGCGGTCGACGAGCCGTGGCTAAATGCGCAGGAAACAATGCAATTTACTTTTTAGCAAAATGAAACTGAGCCTACACTAAAGTTCTATTACAAAAGAAATTCGGGTTTAAAAAAAAGTTAAGTGACCGTGTAATTAGAAAATATTTACGGATAACTATAAATAAATAAATATCGCGGGACATTTCACACAGTGCTATCTAGCCCCAAACTAAGTAGAGCTTAATTACTGATTAAACACGGATAGTTTTCGCGTATGTACATCAAGCTATAAATGTCCAGTATAAGCTGACCTCACATTCTACGAAAAGCTTGCACAATGCGAGGTCAGCTTATAATGGAAATGTATATCTTGATGTGTAGCCGTGTGTACCTTTTTTATTTGTTATACCGACGTCAAGTAAGTAACTGGTAAGTAGAGCGTGTACTCGCCTGTGTCTGTGGGGGAGACCATTGCTGAATATAGGCCTCTCCCACTCTCAAAGCGACCGATCTTGTGTGAAACTCGACGGCTCTCAGTAACCTCTATCAGATATCTTCCTAATGCAACGTCTATCAAAATAGGTACCAAAAAGGTTTCCTTCATTTCACTTTTCTTTCTTTGAAGCACTTCTATCGACAAGTGTACTCGAATTTCGCAACCAACCCAGGCGTACTTTTAATCTGGAATATTGCAATGGCGACAATTTGAAATCTACCCTCTATCTTTCCTTTTTTCTCGCGTTGCTTCCTGCGTTTTTTCTCTCTTTCACCCGCTCGTAGTTTTTTGTGGGAAAGGTGGATGCCTTTAGTGTAATTAATTAATTGATGAACATTTTTTAAGAGGAAAAACAGCGAAACTAAAATCTACCGGCATTTTTAACGGTGAATTCTGGTTTTCTGAAAAGTAGAAACCTATTCACGACGCGCGTTCTCGGGCATCTAAGCGTCGTCTGCGCGTTTAAAATAGGCCGTGTGCATAAACCCTAACAAAGCATTGTCTCGTAGGTCATGCATCTTATTACTGAACCCTACGATGCACTGCCCTTTGTCCATCAACATGAGGCATACAGGTGTAAAGCCTCATTTTTAGGGTTCCGTACCCAAAGGGTAAAACGGCACCCTATTACTGAGGCTCCATTGTCTCTCTGTGCGTCTGTCACCAGGCTGTGTCTCATGAACCGTGATAGTTAGACAGTTGACATTTTCACAGATGATGTATTTCTGCTGCCGATATAACAACAAATATTAAAAACAGAACAAAACAAATATTAACGAGGGGCTCCCATACAACAAACGTTATTTTTTTGCTCGTTTTAGCTCGATATTGATGACGACAACAGGTAGACGCTTGAAATATTCACAGAATATTTAGTTATATGTTCGCTTTAAAAATAAATAATTAAATTAAAATAAAACAAATATTTAAGGGGGGCTTCCATACAACAAACGTATTTTTTTTGCCGTTTTTATAGATAATGGCACGGAACCCTTCGTGCGCGATTTCGACTCGCACTTGGCCGGTTTTTTTTATAAATTCACCGCCTTCAAATCGAAACAGCAATGCTTCTTGCTTAGCGGGAGAAAAAGATACATAGTTGTTCCCCGGGCAAGCCTTATCACAACTACAACCATATCGTATTAGCCGGGTAAACAAACAAACAAAACCATTTTCTAAGAAATTCTCCAGCTTATATCGCAACAAATATTTGAGGAGAATGTATTTGTACTGTTCTAACTTAATCTTGATTTTGTGACAGAAAAGGTTTAAAAACACCTATAACATTTTACGAGAAAACTTTTATGATTTATTTCGATCACTACTATAAACCAATGTGTCCTGCCGACAATTACTTACGGTGCTGAAAAATGGGCGCTCACTACGGAAACAGTGTACAGAGAACGAGTCGCACAGAGAGACATGGAGCGAGCCATGCTTGCCATCAACCTGCTGGATCAACCGAAATCCGACGCCAGACGAAGACGTCGGAACAAGGGTGGTGGAACTCAAGTGGAACTGTACAGGATACTTGGCTAGACGAGGTAATAGCAGGTGGAGTTAATCCTTGACCCAATTGTGGCCAAGAACAAACCTAAGAAGTCCAGGAGATCCGTCTGCGCGGTGGGTCGACAAGGGACCGGGAAGGGTGGCGTTTACAAAGGGAGGCCTATACCCAGCAGTGGGGGGTACGTATGGGCTGTGGATGATGATGATTATTATTATAAATACGGGATTTATCACGTACCGTTTCATCGGTGTTCCGACCGATAATGTTTCGGTTCAATTTGTGAGCCTCGCAATGAGGCGAGACGATACACAGTGTGGAACGGATCGCACTCACCCTGATGAAGGCTCACGAATTGAACCGTAACACTTTCGGTCGTAACACCGATAAAACGGTATTACCACCATACCTATTTCTGCCGCCTAGCAGCATTGCTGTGTTTCGGTTTGAAGGGTGTGGTTTGCGGTGAAATTACAGGCATATGAGACTTTACACCTGTATGTCTCAAGTATATGTTTGGAATTGGAATGTATATGTTTTGGAACAAATGTTTGTATGATCTACGATATTTGTTCCGGGTCTGGTTGTTTCTCTATATATTATAAGTATATATTTATAAAAAAAAATGTATATAAGTATTATATCAGTTATCTGGTTCCCATAATACAAGCTTTGCTTAGTTTGAGGCTAGATAGCGCTGTGTGAAATGTCCAGCAATATTTATTTATTTATTTTATTTATTTATTTATATAACACGCAGGGCAGTTCAACGTAGGGCACGTTTCTAAGGGGCGTAAATTATTTTGCCACTTCCAGGTAAGATAATAAAACGTTACCTGATAAGTTCTTTGTTTATGATAAGGTAAAAAATTGTATAGTTATTTCTTTTATACCAAGTTGACATTTGCGCGAGCGACGAGGTGAAAGATCAAAGAATAGTGAATGCAATGTGTGAACTCAATACAAATCTGTGGATATTCTAGCTACTAGGGATCCGGACCAAAGATTACAAATTTCAGATTCAATACAGGGAACACTTGCCTTTCTTTCCTGGCTTGGTCGCGAAGGTACAGGCAGTAAAATTGACGTTTCAAAGTGATCCGTGTGATTTTAATTAATAAGTACAATTTGATTTTGATTCACATAACTTTCTCTAGCGGCTGACATATTATGTCTTGTCAAGAACTAAAAAAATATTAAAGATAAAAAGTGGTGGGAATCAAACCCGCAACTGTCTCAGCCGGCTCGCCCACTAAAGTCAAAATCTTTTATTCATTAAAAACACAAGGATCACTTTGAAACGCCAATTTTACTGCTTGTTACTTCGCGGCCAAGCCAAGAAAAAAAGGCAAGAAACAAGGCTGTTTTTTTAATGATCATTTTAGAATACTTAAGAAAAAAGAAAATTAATTACGTCTAAATTGTAACATTTTTGAACGAGTTGGAGCAATTTTAACCTCAAGCTTCTCTATAATCTAAATAATCCGATAATTTATAGTAGGTTTTTTTTAAAAAAAATTGTTTAATTACGTTTTTAAATTTGTTAATTGTCAATGTTTATACATCACTTGAGAGTTTGTTATAAACGCGTTCACCTTGCCCTTTAAACGATTTACTAACTTTATGGAGTCTACAAGTGGCAACAGCGATCTTTATTTCTAGTATTAAATTTATGTTTATCGCTATTTTTCTTAAACAAATTGCCGAGACTACACCACTGAGGTCGTCAATCTGGAATTATTTCTGATTTGATTGAAAATGTGAGTAACCCCATTACGTAGATCGATTATTGCTGGTATGCTAAGACCACAGCGAATTGGTTTGATTCGATAACTGTTAGTAATAAACTCGTGCTGAGGTATTATGCATTTTCTTCACCTAGTAAATACAAGACTGGTTAAGTACGAGTGACTTTCGCAAGCTGAAGTTACGTATACTTTTAAAAACATTTTCAAAAAAATGTTCTAGATTGAGGCTTCATTTGATTTTTCCTGTAATATAATTTATCTTAATGCCCGCCTGCCTGTTCTTACCTATGGTGTCCAAACTTGTTCATTTACAGAATCTCAAAAGTCAAAACTCAAGGTTTGCCAAAGGGCCATAGAACGTAGCGTGTTACGAGTAAAGAGAATCGACAGGATCCGCAACACCACACTGCGCGCGAAGTCTGGCACCGCAGATGTTGGTGACAAGACTGTCAGGCTGAAATCAAACTGGGCGGGTCACGCCAGTCGTATGATCACATACAAATGGGCAACAGTCGTCACACAATGGGTGCCTGCAGATGGGTGTTGAAGCCGGGGCAGGTCGAGGAAGCGTCGGTGTGACGACCTCGATGCATTCCAGGATGGCGAGTGATCGTGAGATAAGGAGGAACATGGGGCCCAGCAGTGGGAAAGTGTAGATTAAAAAAAACATCAAATAATGATAATTATTGAGATTATTATCTTTGCAAACTTCGTAAATGGTATTTTTGCGTCAGTTTTAACCATAACTCCAAAACTATGCAACAATTACGCGTCCAGATATTAGATATTTTACGCGTTTTCTTATGTACGACATTAAATTAAAACACAGGTAGTGCCAATAGCGAGTATTGTTGTAAAATAGATTTTGTTTCAAATTAATTACCATAGAAAAATTTTAAAATTTCATACTACCGTAATATTAAGTTAAGTAGGTATCTGTTAAACTAACTAAAGTGGCATCGTCGCAAAAACGCTGCCGATTTACGTTATAAATTGTTTAATGGAAATGTATTCATTACTGAATAATAATTCAAGCTATCGGTATTAAACCCACCTCTAAAATTAGATAATACGATTCCGGATGTGTGTTTTTAAATAATGTTATGTACATAACAAAACAGTTAGTATAATGATCCATTGTATGAACAATGGGTTAACTAATAAAGAAAAAATACTAGTACTAATATAATGAAAAAGACCAGCCTTAATTTTAATGCGTGACGTTCCATTTTTTGTCACGTAGATGACACGTCGCGTTATCTAGAGATACGTGTCAGGCGCTTTTTCACGTTTTTACGTAATGGCAAAAACGTCAAGGGTTGTTTTTCTTTCGCAAAGTGAAATGTTGAATCTAGATTAATATTTTTTGTGATAAGAGTGTTTTTGGGAGTTACAATAAGTCTTGAAGGGTTTTTTTTTAAATTTAGTGAGTGGTTCATTGTGGAACAAGAATTTTGATTTTTCAGAAGCTTTTATTTGACTATAATAATAAATAAAAAATATTTATTTCAAGCCATTGATTCTTACAAATAGAAATTAAATTAACGAAATCAAATTAAATAAAATCAAACCAAAATTAAAATAATAACAAACACACGTGTCTCTAGCCTCAAGGGCTTTTTACCCAATTACAGCAAAGCCAAAAGGAAAGGGTTATGTTTTTAGCAGTCTATGGGTGTGTGTTTGTATGTTCCACCGTAGCACCTAAACTACTCATCCGATTTTGATGAATGAGATGTCAATCGATTTGTTATTATAGTCTGACCATTAGTGCTGTGCACTCCCTGAGGTATGCGCAGCGAGGTGGGAGGCAAAGAAAAAACTGCATGAGTTCACATGAGATCAATACATGTCGGACATATCTTACGATATCAGTTTGCATTTCTAAGGCAAGACTTGTGGCGGGACGATGGTCGGAGGCTATCTATCTGTAATATATTATACTTACTTAGTTGATTAAATATACTCATATTTTATTAAAAATATGCATGTGATAAATAAGAACTAAACTTATAATTCAAAGGACTTGTATTATTGAACATTTTTTATATTTACAAACAATTATATATTCTAACGAAAGTTATTCTGACATAGATTCTGTTTCAACTTCATCTTCCATTTCATATCACGAGATAACGCACGACCCATCTTTGAATATTTATCCCGTGTGCGTCTGACATAGACCGTCCGGTACAAAAGCTACCTACCGCCGTGAGCGTTGACGGCAGACTGATAGATCGGAGCGGCCGACACATCCCCCCCGTCTCGCCGCGCGCATACCTCAGGGAGTGCACAGCACTAATGGTCACACTATAAGGTCATGGTGACATAGACTACTACAGAAATAGGTATTATGTAGTCGGGTTTCAGTTTTTGAACTTATTCAGCTTGTTTTATTCGTGTTATTAAGACAAAACGGGTCTTTTCGCGCACAGATTTATATCAAAATTATAATTTTGACTAACCTCGACGTTTCGGCCAAGTTATATACGTGATACGTGCGATTCAGAAAACCAAGTGCGGGTAGTTGGTGACAACATTCGCGCTTCCCGGCGATGACACCCGCCCGCTTTCAGTCTCTCGTGACCACGGCCGATGTAACTGGGCCGAAACGTCGAGGTTAGTCAAAATTATAAATAAGATATTAATCTGTGCGCGAAAAGACCCGTTTTGTCTTAAAAACATGAGTATAGTTCGCGAAAATTTAAAAAGTTCTATTGTTTTATTCGTTATAGGAAAGCGTTCGACCACGATCTTGCCTGATAGTAAGAGATGATGTTCTATGCGGTGGAACACGCTTGCCTAGAAGAAACTTATTCACTCGCGACTTGAAGACCCCTAGGTTTTAATTATCAGAAATCACTAACTAAGGCCAGGCGTTCTACTCATCCGCGGATAAAAAAAGCTGTGTTTAAACCCCCACGTTACTCCGTCTGTGTGTCTGTCTGTCTGTGGCATGATAATTCCCAAAAGGATGGATCGATTGGGACGCGGTTTTATCTAATAGAACGTTAGTTTAACTGGGCTGGCTGGATTTTCTCAGTCAAAATAGGTTTTGACTCTCAGTGTGACTTATTTTTATTTATGTTAGTATATTTTAGGTTTAGGTATTTATTTATTTTTATCCTACATAAATTGGTATTTATTGTAACACCGCCTCCTCACACGTCTTTTCAATCCAGTCCATCCAAAGGTTGCCTGGAAGAGATCGCTTTGAGCGATAAGGCCGCCCATAGTACCACCATGTATTAGTCTTTAAGTTTTCTAGGTTAAGTTATTTTAATTTGGTGTAACAATAAAGAATTGTCTATCTATCTATCTATCTTATGTATTCTATGAGTTACGAGTATCTGGTTCGCATGGTACAAGCATTGCTTTGTTTGGGGCTAGATAGCGCTGTTGAAATGTCCATCGTTATTTATTTTATTTGTAGATTAGTATGAGCCTGCGTCGAAACAATTTTGGCGTTTTTAACTTTATCTAACAAAGTTTTTTTTTTTTAATTTCAGGTAAGTTTCCTTGCTGTTTTGGCAAAAACACTAATTTCACCAGTCTCATCGGTAAGAAAAGTAAACACAATGACGGGCGCCATTCCTAACGGGAACCATAAAAGTAACTTTTTAACAAAAATATAATCGACTTAACCAAACTACGGAACTGATTTTGATGAAATTTCTGTGAGACCAATATGAAAGTATATTCCTACATATAAAAAAATAATTTTCCAAATCGGTTGATAAATGACGGAGTTCTGATGTAATAACAAACATAAAACCGTATTGCGTCCCGATCAAAAGGTGGTATATGAGGGTTGCCCTCGATTTTCTTGGGATCCCATCATCAGATCCTGACTTGGTGCCAATGGGATCACCTGGGAAGTATACCCTTTTGAACAAAAAAAATTTCTCGAATCAGTCCAGGCGTCTTCGAGTAATCGGGGTATTTCCGAAGAATTCGGTTAATGTCGAAGTCTGTTAAAAATGGTTCCAACGGAAGATCAGCGTTGTGCTAAAAGCGCAACAAATGCTGAGTTGCTGAAAGAAACACATTTGTTAGGTACCTATTGTTTTTTGTATGTATAATGTTTTATTGATTTTTGAAGAGATGAAGAGAAAAATGCCTTTAATAGATAAAATATACAACTATGTACTTAACTTACGTAACCAAAATACAGAAGAAACAGTTGAATCATCTAAAGACCGTTGCAAACGATCTGTAGATAACATATCTCTATTGATTGATTTATTGAAAATACTTTATTGCACGTATAAACAAATTACAAAAGCGAACTTAATGCTAAAGAGCTCTTCCAGACAACCTTTGTGTATTGTGGAATTTGTGGATAAAGATGTGTAGGTAGTGAAAAGGAAACTACCTGTAATAACACCGGCAATCATACCCTTCAAACCGAATCACAGCAATGCTGCTTGGGGGCAGAAATAGGTAGATAGATAGATAGAAGATAGATAGAAAACGCTTTATTGTTTACCACACTTAAATTAACAAATCATATTTAAACCACTTAAAACTAGACACGCGATAGTACAATTGGCGGTCTTATCGCTAAAAGCGTTCTCTTCCAGACAACCTTTGGATGGACTGGATTTTACGAGAACGTAGCTCTATAACTTAAGTTTTTTTATTTAACTGTGTACTTACATAAGCAAAACAAAATAAATTGATACCAGGGTAGGTAATATTAATATAAATATTACACGTATTCTACGATATAAATATATGTACTAATAATAAAAAAAATACAATTATGAAACAGCTGTAATACAAACAGTAACAACGACAGATAACAAAACAAGATTACTCAGCTCTCTGATGCAGACAAATAGTGCTTAAACAATAGCGTTTTAAAGATAGGAAGGGATTTGGCAGATCTAATAAAAGAAGGAAGAGAGTTCCATATACGGATAACTTGGTAGGTATGGTGGTAGTACTTCCCCGGGCGAGCTCTTTCACAAGGAACTCTACTACTCATAAACTGACTATTATTTACTGACGTGTAAAGGTTTCGTGTAGGTCTCTAACTCAAGAAATTCCTAAATTAGTATTCTCTGGGAATACGTTTAATTCTCAGTACACGCCACCTTTCTTACAAATCAAAGGCGAATCCCAAGAGATTCTGAGAAGCCTTTAATAAGCTGAGAACAGTACGAAAAATAGATTAAATACGCAATTATAATTGTTATAACAAGTTCTAAGGCTAATATCATCATCATACCAGCCATAAGACGTCCACTGTTGAACATAGGCCTCCCCATATATAGGATGCTTGATAATATACGCACAAAAATGAAAGAGGTTATTTTGATACGCATAATAAATAAATTTGTGAAATGTGAAATTTATTTTGGCATTTAAAATAAACACTTTATTAAACGTATGTTATGCTATTGCATAATGATTGCCATATAACCACAGATACTGTATTGCTGACGTCTCGAGATATCTCTTGTTGTCCCTATATAACCCAAAACCGCCGCCATTTCTGAAAGATATATCAAATCAGCCTTTATTTTTGGATGTCGATTGCAAGAGTCGGCAGTAAGTTTTATATCGAATTAATCACCTGGACTTAGTAGTACTACTATATTAAGTAGTTTTTTTTTCCGAGAAGTTTTTTTTTATGTTTTGAGAAACCGTCACTTGAATATCGTCAGTATATTACCAAACACCCTGTATGTCCAGAACAACCGATCTTTTGCGATCTGCACCCAACAGCTCCCAGCAACCAAGGTCTTTCCATCTAGTCGCTGCGCTGTCCTCTCGCGAAGCAACCTCAACGGCCGTCAGTTTTAGATCTATTTAAACTATAAAAATACGTGAAGCGTACTAACTAAATTCGTGTCACAACGAAAAATCCGGACAAAATCCGTATAATCCAATACATCGGATAGAATTAAACCCCCCCCTTAAATCCAATAACAGACGAAAATCAAATCAGATGTATCAACATTTGTTGGGATTCGGATGGATTCAATAAACAATCGAGTTTGTTATGGCCTTACTACCTACTTCACTCCAACTTTTGATAGAAACGTGTGTATTTATTACACAACAAAAAATATGTGCACATTTCGTCATCATCATCATCCACAGTCTGACTTCAGCCTCTTATGGATTTTTTGTATACTACCTGGAGATGGAACAGTCATATGGTCCGCTGATGTTAAGTGGTAACCATCGCCTATAGCAAACTTTTGCTCTGTAGGTCA
Source organism: Philereme vetulata (assembly GCA_918857605.2). Lineage (NCBI taxonomy): Eukaryota > Metazoa > Arthropoda > Insecta > Lepidoptera > Geometridae > Philereme > Philereme vetulata. The sequence continues at coordinate 2,254,415 of OU975425.1, forward strand.
CGCACCGTAGAAACGTGCCTTACGATTCACTGGCATACAGGTGTAAAGCCTCATCATCATCATCATATCAGCCGTAGGACGTCCACTGCTGGTCAAAGGCCTCCCTCATTGATCTCCAGGAACTGCGGTTGGAAGCGGCCTGCATCCAACGCCGACCTGCGGTTCTTACCAAGTCGTATGCCCATCTTGTGGGTGGACGTCCTACGCTGCGCTTGGTGGTCCGTGGCCTCCACTCGAGAACCTTTCGGCCCCATCGGCCATCTGTTCTGCGCGCTATATGGCCTGCCCATTGCCACTTCAACGTGCTAATCCGTCGGGCTATGTCGGTGACTTGAGTTCTCCTACGTATCTCCTCATTTCTGATTCGATCCCGTAGAGAAACCCCGAGCATAGCCCTCTCCATAGCTCGTTGAGCGACTCTGAGCTTATTCATAAGGCCAATAGTGAAGGACCACGTCTCGGTTCCATATGTCATCAATGGTAACACACACTGATTGAAGACTTTCGTCTTAAGGCACTGAGGTATGTTGGACGAAAAGACGTTGCGAAGTATCCCAAACGCTGCCCATCCGAGTTGGATTCGACGATTGACCTCTTTCTCGAAGTTGGACCTACCTAATTGGACTGTTTGTCCTAGGTATACATACGCGTCAACAACTTCAAGAGCCGAGTTCTCAACCATAACTGGGGCAGGGACGACATAGACATTCGACATGATTTTCGTCTTGTCCATGTTCATTTTAAGTCCTACCCGTTGGGAGACTGGAGGCCTTCGAGCATCGTGCTGAGCTTTTCCATCGACTTTGCCATGACCAGAATATCGTCGGCAAACCGAAGGTGAGTGATGTATTCGCTGTTAATATTGATGCCAAGTCCTTTCCATTCCAGAAGCTTGAAGGTATCTTCCAATGCGGTCGTAAACAGTTTCGGAGAGATTACATCTTCCTGTCTTACGCGTCTTTTTAAGGGAATCGCCTTCGAGCTCTGTTCGTGTACTCGGACTGACATAGTGGCGTTTTTATACAAACACTTCAACACTTCGATGTACCGATAGTCAATACGGCATCGTTGGAGAAACTCAAGCACTGCCCATGTTTCGATCGAATCGAAGGCTTTCTCATAGTCCACAAACGCGAGACATAGCGGCAAGTTATACTCTTCGGTCTTCTGTATGACTTGCCGCAGCGTATGTATGTGGTCTATGGTACTGTAGCCTTTACGGAACCCGGCTTGTTCGGGAGGCTGGAAGTCATCAAACCTGCGTTCGAGACGGTTCGCGATGACCCTCGAAAACAGCTTATAAACATGGCTCAAAATCGAGATGGGTCCGTAATTCTAAAGCAAGGTGTTGTCACCTTTCTTGAAGAACATAACCACCACGCCCCCGTTCCATGCTTTTGGCGTCGTACCTTCAAGCAAGGCGGAATTAAAGAGCTTCTGAAGGACTTTAAGTACCGGTGATCCACCCGATTTCAAAAGCTCCGAAGTGATTCCGTCCTCACCCGGCGCCTTGTCGTTCTTAAGCTGCTTCAAGGCCATCCTGATCTCATACAGGCTGATGTCCGGAATATCTTCGGTATAATGTCGGGTCAGTTTGGCTCTTGGGTCATTGGCCGCACTGCAAACAGGTTTAGTGACCGAATCGTAGAGCCGTCCATATAATCTTTCGACTTCCCTTAACACTTTTGCTTTACTTGACGTTATGCTGCCATCTTCCCTCTTCAGCTTCGTCATGCGGCTCTGCCCAATAGATTTATCTCTCGCGAAAACTTTGAGCCTTTATTCCGCTCTATCGTATCTTTAATACGAGATGTATTAAAGGTACGAATATCGTGCCGCAAGGATTTCCAAATCTTTCTATTGAGCTGCCTATGTGACTGAGCATCATCGGGAGACTGCAGTTGCAAAGAACGTCGTTCAGCCATGAGGTTAAGGGTGTGTATCAGAGAGTTTCTGAGGTCTATTGGTACGGGGGGTCTTAAAGAACTGGGACCCCACCGTATGGACGGTTTCTACGAACCTGTTATTGATCTCGTCCACTGATGCATCTACTTCTAGACAGTCAAAGCGATTTGCAAGTTCGAGTTGAAAGCTCTCGAGGTTTTGGATATGTGCGCGAGTGGGTCGGAGCGTAGATTTCATCAAACGGGACCTTTCAAGTTTAACGTTCATATTCAATGTGGCTCTAACAATTCGGTGATCACTGCCGGTTTTCACCCTGTGAATCACAGAGACATCATTGAATATCCGTTTCTTGTTGGTCAAGATGAAATCAATCTCATTTCTCGTGGAACCGATGGGACTCATCCAGGTCCATTTCCTGTGAGGCGGCTTCTGGAAAAAAGAATTCATCATAAAGAGTCCTTCTTTCTCCAGAAAATCGGCCAGCCTCTGTCCTCTGGGGTTCCGTTGCCCATATCCAAATTGCCCCACTCTCAACTCATCATCGCTTCTCATGCCTAGCTTTGCATTGAAGTCCCCCATAACAACAATAAAGTGAGTTTTGTTCGTATGTATGGCTCTACTGATGTCCTCATACATAGACTCTACTTCTTCATCTGGGTGTGAAGAGGTCGGCGCATATACCTGAACGACCTTCAGCGAATATCGCTTAGATATTCTGAGTGTCAGGTACGCGACCCTGCTCGACACACTGTCGATGGTGATAATGTTGTTGATGAGTGACATGTGAACGAGAAACCCAACACCACCTTGGGACTGTTGGTCGCCCTCCCGGTAGTATAGTAGGTTACCAGACTTAAGGGATATCGTGTCCTCGCCCTCTCTACGGACTTCTGATAACCCCAAAATGTCCCAGTGTAATCTACTAATTTCTTCTTCCAGCTCAACAATCTTTTCGTCTGTCCTCAAAGTGCGGATGTTGTGGGTTACGAAGGCCAGTGGTCGTCGTAGGTTTTGGTAGCCGATCGTCTCCCGGGGATTTTTAGCACCCCTGGCCCCGCCGTTACCGTGACTGCTACCGTAGCCAGGATTAGCGGGGCCGCCAGGGACTCGGGGCCTGGTTTTATGTTGTAAATCCATAAAGGGGTTGTTGCCATACTCGCCACGCTTGGCAGGCGGGTTGGCGATGTAAAGCCTCATGTGCCTGTAATTTCACCGGAAACCATACCCTTCATACCGACACACAGCAATGCTGCATGGCGGCAGAAATAGGTATGGTGGTAGTACTTCCCCGGGCGAGCGCTTTCACAAGGAACTCTATTACTCTTAAAACGTGAACCTTCACCTCTCTTTTTCTGTTCCATTCTCCACGTTCCTGTGCCAGCTTCATCCAGGATCGAAGCGCGATGTATTAACATATTCAAATTACATCCAAAGATTGTCTGGTAGAGATCGCAATTCAGCGATAAGACCGCCAATTGTATAACATATATTAACATTGGACCACCAGCCATATGGTCGGACGACATCGCGAGAGTTGTGGGAAGGCAATGGATGCGCTTGGCACAGGACCGGAGAGTGGCAGCAGTGGGTGGATGTAGGCTGAGATAATGATGGTGATAATAACATTGTTTCTTTTATGGTGTGCAATAAAGTATTTTTTGATTCTATTCTATATACTCCTACAAAGTTACTAACTACGACACACTAATGCCGAGTTCCTATATCCGTCGGTAACCAGCTACGACTCGTGTCATAAGTTTGACACTAGTTAGAAACTTTTCAAGGAGATACGAGTCGTAGTCGGATATAGGAGCCCGCCATTAGAAACCCTTTTAGAGCTCAAAACCTAATCGATATTCATAAATGCGAAAGCCCACTCCATACGATCTCTGGCGCAAAGCTTCGATCACCCGTGCCAACGGAACCTTTTCTAGGTTACCTCTGTGGCGCAGTAGATGAATAGGCAGTTCGATTCCCGGAACAAATGTATGTTTTGATATGTGTTTTTCTTCATATAAGAACTTGCAATTTAAACTTATAATATTGACGGAGATTTTACACAAAACATAAATGTATCTATGAAATGTTTTAATATCAAAATCTCGAGAAAATCGAAATGATTCTGCTCGACGAAATGTTAGAGAACTAGCGTGATATACGATGTCACAGATTACTAAAAAAATACTACGAGCCGTTCAACAACCCGCTAGTTCAATAACCTCGCCTAGTCAATAACCTGGCTCGGTCAATGTACCCAACCAGTCAATGCGTCAAACAGTCAGCGCGTATAGTGCATACGGCAGGGCCGTAAGTACCTACATGTAAGGTTCAAAACCTCAAAAATAAAGTTTTAAAGATAAAAAAAAACATTATTTATTTATTGATCGAGCGAAGCGAGATCTCTAAATCAACTTGGGCAAATCGGCGTTGTATGTATGTATGTTTATAACTTTCAAAGCGATCATCGTTCAATTTAATTCATTGGTACTAGGTAGTGATGGTACAATTTTGGTGTGACTAAATGAGCTTAAAATGTGGGGGGTTGTTGAGATATTGGGGTTCAAGAGGGGTAAAAAAATGAAAATGAGGCTAACTGGTCAAGTGAGACGTTAAATGAAAGGTATTCATTAGTACATTTAGACTCCGTTTTTATTTTTCGTAAATTCTATATAGTTTTTGAGTCATTAGCCATAATAAAAACTAAACTTTGTCAAATTCACAGGGTACACCAGTGACCCCACAGTGCTGTAATTTAGTATGCGTGTAGCTTAAGTGACACACATATAGGCAAAAGTCTGAAATCCAGAATAACTGCAATTGTACCACAATAAATAGTTGCAAGATCACATGAACTCCCGTTACCTGTAACTTGAATGAAACTGTAGGTCAAGTTATTTGGTTATTTATTTCGTGTCACTATTTTGATAGTCAAAAATTACAAATAATATATTTTTGTTTTAATCGGAGACTCGCGAGATCTCAGTTCGGGGCGAACCACTAGTAACTAGCTAACCAACTAACTAACTAACCACTTAACTTTAAATAACTGTTATTTAAAGTTTTAAAATATACTCGGTCATTATTGTAGTTTAAATTTAAACACTTTATAATTTGTATTGTAACATGCTTAAAACACAAATTATAAAAATATAAAATATTTACAAAAGAATAATGTATGGACTATGTTCACACATTCTACACATCGTCAAAAACAATTCCGCTCTAACGCGTTACAAGCATGTCACGTCATGCCGTCACAATGACGTCTTGTTAATTATGACGTCGTATACCGTCTTGTTAATTATGTCACGTAATTAACCGGTTGAGATTTTATCGCGATTCATGGGGGTGAAGTCATTACGTGACACATTTCGTCTTTACAGATGTGCAAAAGATTTGATACGTTCAGTGTTAAATTTAATTTAAATTAAAAATTATTTTTAACTTTAAAATATAATTACTGATTTTAACGAGCATTTATCGCGTATGTACCTTTTTTATTTGTTATCCCTACATTTCGAGTGTATTGGAACAGCCGTGGTCACGGGCGGACTGCGCGGTCACGGCTGTTGCGTGCAACGATGCAACATAGTCGAAACGTCGGGATAACAAATAAAAAAGATACATACGCGATAAATACCCGTTTTAATTAGTAATTATGTACAGCGATCGAGAAAGTTTGAAAAATACTGTTTGTTTGTTACTCAATCACGTCGTAACGACTGGACTGATTTCGATGAAATCTGCTATATAGATAGATTATAACCGCCAGAGGCAGAAGCAAGTCTGTTAGTATCAAATAATAACAGCCTTTCTTGTGAACGCTGCATTAGATCCATTATATGAAAAAGTATTAATTTTTACTAGGGATTGTATGAAAATATAACAAACAGATAGTCAGAAAGACCACTATTTTCAAATATTACTACAATTGATTAAAAACAACATTAACATGAATTAAACCCAGTGGTGGACTATTTGTAACTTGAGTACTGTTCATAGAAACGAAAGTGTTTTTCAGTATTCTGTATTCATTTATTCACCACTAGCGTTTGCCCGCGACTTCGTACGCGTTACACTACTAAATATGTATGTAACCTAGAAATAAAGCTAAACTCGCTGTTGCAACTTGACACCCCATTTTATTAGACCTGATTTATGGGATAAAAAGTAGCTAAAGTGTTAATTCAGGTTCGTACATGCTAAATTTCATCGTAATCGGTTCAGCCGTTACGACGCGATTGAGTAACAAAGAAATAAACAAACTCATTTCATGTCGAAAATATACTAGAAACGTTTTGAAGTCTTCGGTATAACTACATGAATACCGTATATCTTATTGTGACTAATTTATTACTTGCCCCAGCACAGAAACTAACATCCGTTTCTGTACCAATTATACAGATAAGTTAAGCGCAAGTGATAAGAAAATGGCTCGTTATTTTCACACCCTTTCTATATTAGAATGGGCTAAGATTCAAAGATCGTAGATCAGTTATTCAATCAGTCAGTCTATAATCAATGCGTCCTACCAATAATGACCTACGGTGCTGAGACGTGGACGCTCACGGTAGGACTAGTCCACCAATTTAAGGTTGCACAGTGAGCTATGGAACGGGCTATGCTCAGAGTTTCTCTGAAGGATAAAATCCGTAACGCGGTTATCCGACAGAGAACCAAGGTCACCGATGTAGCCCAGCGGATTAGCAAACTGAAGTGGCAGTGGACTGGCAAAACATGCCGGAGAACCGACAACCGTTGGGATAAACGAGTTCTTAGGTGGAGAACGCGTCTTGGAAAACGTAGTGTGGGGTGGAGCGATGACATAAGAAAGGTGGCAGACAGAAATTGGTGAAAAGAGCCGAAGACCGGGCTTAGTGGCGCGTATTGGTAGAGGCCTATGTCCAGCAGTGGACTAATGTGGGCTGATGATGATATCAGTTATGCTTATAACAGAAAACAAAACTAGACCGGTCAAGTACGAGTAGAACTAGACCATGCAAGTTCTACGCACCATCTGGTTTTTCGACTCATAAATCAAATACACTTTTCAGGCAGATTTCTAATAACCTGTTCCAGATAGGCTTCGTTGTATTTTGCCTGTATTTATATTTAGTCCGACACGTGCTTGACCATTTTTTGCATACCATTCAAGGATGACATGTTCCATCAGGAACAAACCTTAAATAAATGTCTTAGAAACAAAGTAAAACACTTCGGCAATAGAAAATCGGTGTAAGTCCATAACTTGAATATTATTTGTAGGATTGCTAATTTATTACCTAGAACACCCTGTCAACTATTACTCATTTCACCACTAGTCTCAGTTTATTCGGCCTAAAAGAAAATAATAATTTGTTTCTTTTTCTTACCCTATTTTCTTTTCGTAAGAAATTCACTTTGTTATATAGCGTAGCGTCGTTTTGGAGTAGGCTGAGTCGCTCCAACAATAGCGCACTGAGGGCTGTCTCTGACCCGATATATAAAAATGGAATTTATAAGTATTGTATTTCCGTCCACCTGGACGGAAATAAAAAATTACTACACTGGAGCATCTGCTCCGTGGCATATTCAGTATTTTTAACTGACTTCAAAAAATGAGGAGGTTCTCAATTTTGTTGTTTTTAGTGTATTTTTCATTTGTATGTGATATGGGTCGTATTTTTGTGCCTGAAATAAACGAATTTTATTTATTTTATATACAGTTTCTGTTGGACCGTGTCATCGCAATCATTAAAACGACTGATAGGGTATCCGAGGATGTCCAAAATGGGAATTAGTATACCCTGTCTTGGGCTTTAATGTTTAATCGAAAATTATATGATACTTGGCCGCGACTTCGTACGAGTTACACTACTAAATGTGAAGGTAACCTATAAATAAAGCTAAACTCGCTGTTGCAACTTGACTTTACACCCCATTTGTATCCCATGGGATTTGTTTTATGGGATAAAAAGTAGCCTATATGTTAATTCAGATTATAATCTACGCACATACCAAATTTAACCGTTACGACGTGATTGAGTAACAACTTAATAAATAAACAAACATCCAAACTTTCGCTTTTATTGTATTAGTGTGGAACTAAGTGTTTTTATGTACGACATTAAATGAAAACACGGGTAGGGCTAATGGCTAGTATTGTTGTAAAAAAGGGTTTTTTTTCAAATTCATGACCATATCAAATTTTAAATTTACAAACAACCTTAATATCCGTTCTAAAATATCAATGAAACAGCCTGTATAAAATAGGTAAACAAATCGTATTCATTTATCATGGAAGTAGGTACCTGCTAAATTGACTGAGCGGCATCGTCGCAAAGCCACCGTCGTTTTACATTAAAAATTGTTTATTGGGAATGATCGATTACCTGGTTAAATGTTCCAGCTACTGGTATTAAACCCACCTCTAAAATCAGTTAATACGATTCCGTATGTGTGTTTTACATTCATGTCGTAACAACGTCATAACTAAACAGATTATATCATTTGAAAGTATCACTATTTTCACTAAAAACGGGATTCTCAGTTTGTGAGACTTCAGTTTACTCACAAATCATGATACATTTCCCGCAAATAGGGAAAATTATACGGTTGCATGTTAACACACCCTATCAATTTAATTCTTAAGTAGTGGGTAACACCTTTCCACTTCGTGGCTCCGTGCGATATGCTCTTTAGTCAGGTAACACAGCGGAAAATTGCCGATTAGAATCTTATACTTAGTAATTGATAACTTGATAACTTGTGAAGTACCTGTAATTTACGTTTAAAGTCTTTACTTGGAAATGATTAAGGTTTTAATAGATAAAAGTATAAATTAAAAAAAAAAACATTGTGCAACTGAGATCTCTCCACGAAAAAGAAAACTGCTGATAAAGTGACTACCTCCGTGGCATAGTGGTTGCGGACTTGATTCCCGCCGGGGATCAAAAGTTTGTATGATCTACAGATATTTGTTCCGGATCTGGTTATTTCTAAGTTGTCTGGTTATTCATATTAAATTTAATTATAATAGCTATGGTAATTAAGTCTGTTTATTAAGTCTAGTTATCCTTTGTATATATAAGTAGATATTTACAAAAAATAAATAAAGATAAGTGAGTATTCCATCAGTTATCTGGTTTGCATAGTAGGTGCAAGCTTTGCTTACTTTGGGGATAGATAGCGTTGTGTGAAATATTCATAATTATATAGCTACGGTCGAATAATTCGTCCTAGCTAATATTATTTATGTACAAATATACCTTTTACTAATAATATGTTATCTGGCAATCATGCGACATGAGTTTTCCATTGAGCGACCCCATTGTGTGCGATATGGTATTTAGTGACGTAACGAAACGGAAAATGGTCAATTAGCTTTTACCCTAGTGCGGAGCTTATAATGCTGCTAAGAGGCGTTGAAATTATTTATATGGTGACTGGGTTTGTATTTGATAATACAAGATCTATACTAATTTCAGTTGTATATATATTTTACAACCTTTTATTTAACATGCAATGTATGTATGTTTGTCCGGGTGGAATCTTGCAAATGAATTTTAAACCAGTTATCTTTATCTTTAACCATTTGAGCTGACATTTGGTATACACGCTTATTTTGGATGAAATACAATGCATGCTTAGCTATGTGACGTCATTCTAATTCCAATAAAGCGGATCATCCAAGATGGCGGACTAGTTATTTTTTCTGCACTACCACAGTGTCCACAGTATATATAGGTATTAAATGAAATGAATAAAATTAAAACTAATACAACGTCACATTACATGCAAAATATGGGGGACCATTCAAGTTATAAGTATACTATAAATCCAATATGGCGGGACCTTCAAGATGGCGGAGGATATTTTCTAGTTTTCTGAAGTCATTAACAGCTGAATTTTAACAAAAGTACGCCTTGGTCCACTTAATTGAATCTGCTTGCAGTTCTGATTATGAATTTTATAAAAGCTTATTATGAAAAAGTATTTTTTTAACAAAAAAAACTTATTTAATCTATTCTAGGCTGAGACGCAAGAGGTTACGCGTTCGATTCCCGCTGCGGGATAAAAATTGGCAGGGTCTACAGACTCTGGTTTCGATTTTCGGGATTCCTGGTTTGGGTATTTGTCTATATACAGGCAGAAATTTGGTTCGCTTTCATCGAAATCGGTTCAGCCGTTACGACTTGATTGAGTAACAAACAAACAAACATCCAAACTTTCACATTTATAATATTAGTGTCATATCAGAGAATAAGTGGTAAGCTAGTGAGACAAAAACATATACGAGTATATATTCAAATCAGGCAAATCGGATTACGTAGTAACGACATAATCTATACTAAGGAGAAGCTTATGCGCATTTATAGAAAGAACTACGAATATAATTGAATAAAACATAATAAAATTAACAGAATAAATTTAATGACCTCATTAGAGCAGTGGACGAATAGCTGGCTGAGAAGCAGGAGGTTACGCGTTCGATTCCCACCGCGAAACATATTTGCATGATCTACAGATATTTGTTTCGGGTCTGGTAGTTTCTCTTTAGATGATAAGTAAGCATAAACAAAAAATAATGATGATGATGGACTAAGTTGCTACTAATTCATATTATTACATTAAAGGAATAACAACACAAAAAGCCAACAAAAAACTATTAACTTTTCCTAACGAGTTGACATACATGACATACACATATACTCGAAATATTTTGTACCGCCGCAGAATAGGCAAAAGTAACACCGCTCGCTGTGAGTGTTGGCAACATCGAACTAAATCGTTAGAACCGCCCTTAAAAATGTAAAGTTATTTTATCTTTTGCGACGAAAGAAATGACAGCTTCAATTTGATTCAAATGTTCTGAATTTCACTTAAATTTTTGTTGAATGTTACTCCTAAAACATGATGTACTTATTAATAAAGAACCTACCTAAAGATTATTTAGTAAAACTAGCCGCAGTTGATTAGAATGGTCAGATTTTAATTAAAATTACCTAAAGTAAACGTCGACGTAGTCACGACAGGTGGACTAAGGCACTAACAGAGCGGAGGCCAAGAACTGGGCATCGAAATAGAGATTGTCCACCAGCGAGATGGATCGACGACATCAATAAGTCCGTGGGTCGTACGTGGTTCAGACTAGCACGGGATCGGAAAGAAAGGCAGAAACAAAAAGAGACATATGCCCGGCAGTAGGTTGACACGGGCTGAGAATGATGATGATGAAAGTAAAGTTGTGTACCTTAAATTATTTATATATGATATAAATATCGATGTGATTTAAATATTGCTAGACATAAATATTGATGGACGTTTCACACAGCGCTATCTAGCCCCAAACTAAGCAGAGCTTGTACTATAGGGACCAGATAACTGATATAATACTTATATACATTTTTTTTTGTAAATACATACTTATAATATATAGTGACACAACCAGACCCGGAACAAATATCTGTAGATCATGCAAACATTTGTTCCGCGACGGGAATCAAACCCGCTACCTCCTGCATCTCAGCCGGCTATTCGTCTACTGCTCTAATGAGGTCAATAAATTTATTCTGTTAATTTTATTCAATTATATTCGGAGTTCCTTCTATAAATGAGCATAAGCCTTAGTATGTATGTGTCCTTAGTATGGATTATGTCATTACCACGTAATCCGATTTGCCTGATTTGAATAGATATTTTTTATTACTCACTAGCTTACCACTTTCTTTCTGGTATGACACTAATATTATAAATGTGAAAGTTTGGGATGTTTATTTGTTTGTTACTCAATCACGTCGTAACGGCTGAACCGATTTCGATGAAAGCAAGCCAACTTTCTGCCAGTATGTATATAGACAAATACCCAAACCCGGAATCCCGAATTCGCCCACTGCGCCACAGAGGTCGTCTGTTTACCTCAAATTTACCTAACATTAATAAATCATTTTGTTATAATCTACACGTTGTAAGGAAATAAAACCCTACAACTGAGTTAATACCCAACATTATTTTGATTTTTTTATGTATAATTTGTTAGGTTTACATGTACGTTTTATACAGCTTAGATAGTAAGTAGCTTAATTTAGAAAGTACATGTACTCTGTATGGGCACTGCAGATGCAGCCGTTTGATAAAAATTAAATAAAATAAATTAAGAATTAAATTAATTAAACAATTTAACAAACTGAATCAAAAGAAATAAGAGATTTCGAATTAAACAAATTAAAATCAAATACTGCGGGATAATATATAAATTAGGTACAATAAAAGGGACAAGGTATGCCAAGTTATCGAGAAATAATAATCATGTCAAATATAAACTTTGTTGTCTACACTCGTCGTTATTCATGTAGCAGAAAACATGTTTGTTTGTTTTAATTCTTTATTGCACAAACAGATGGAGGACTTAATGATAAACGCATTTTCTACCACGATTTATTCCACAAAATTGATTTGCACCACAACCTTACAAAAATGTAGTGGTGTGATCCCCAAATTTTGGCGGTTTCTATGCAATGCAAGGCACTTCTAACCTTTTATTTCAGTGCCTGTAAATGTCGAAAACGCAACACATAAATCTTAGTGGACAAATTAAACAAGGGACAAAACTACCCAACCGCGGGTTAAAACGTACAACGAGTTAAAACAAGTCTTTTATGGCCCCTGAATAGGGGTCAAGTCAGGGCTGGATTAAGGTGCGGTTCGGGACAGTCTAATAAAGTAAGGGTTCATTATTTAATCACGTGAGATTTTCGACCACTTTTTTATCTATTCGGCCCCCTTAGTGATACGTCGTGATGTAGTAAGTATAGGCGAATCTGTTTTTTTGAAAAATTATCAGAAGTTCATATTCTGAAAACAGTACAAGGTCGCGCAAGAGAGGAGTCTGCTGAACGCTAAATATTGTTGTTAGTTTACTTAGAAAACGGGATCAATTATAATTATTATTATATACGGCACAGGTAAGTTTTTTTGATCTCTTATAATATAGTAAGCAATCACTACCGCACCACCGCACTTCTCGACAACGTAATAAAGCTCATCCACATATAATCGACAATTGGGTATCGCGCACCACACGCTTCACGCGATCTTTTCTACCCCATACTTGCAAGATGTGGAATGAGCTACCATCTGAGGTTTTCCCATTAGACTACGACATGGCACGCTTCAAAAGAAATGTAAAGAGGTTTCTTCAGTGTAGGGAACGCATCGACAATACCCCGGGTGTTGCCGGTGTCAATAGGCGACGCTGACCACTTACCATCAGGTGGGCCGTAAGCCTGTTTCCCCACAAATAACATAAAAAAATAAAATAAAAAAAAATCTGTAGGGGTAGCAATAATAAATAAATAAATAATGATGCCTATATTGAATTCTGAATAAGTACATAGTTTTTTACACTTTAATAATTTGTAATTATTGATTAAAACGGGTATTTAATAATTTGGTTATACGTTTTAATTAAGAACCCCTCGACAGGTATAGATAGGCCTCCTCTAAAAGTTTTTTATTTTACGGTTTTCTTTTTCCTTTACCCTTGTCTTGCCTGCTATCTCTGCTATCTAGTCCTGCCATCTTTCTTGTGGTTTCCCTTTTCTTTTGGCAACTGGGCCCTTCCACAGGGTTGCTATTCGGGGCCACCTGTCGTCTTGTGTGCGTACCAAGTGGCCCGTTCACCTCCATTTTAGAGCCTGTGCGTGTTGGAGAGCGTCAATTACTTGGGGTAGCAATACCTTACCCTTAATTCAGCCCTGGCGTAAGGGTCAAACAGGCCCTAGGGGTCGGTTATAATTGTAAGTTTAAGCGGTAGGTTAAGTTTTTTATTGTTTTTATTTGGGGTCCAAATACGCGAAGTTTTGTTAGTGTTATTTCAAGGTATGGTCGCTTTTTAGATGTCCTTTATGTAACCTTTTTACCTGCGAAGGTATTTTTGTGTTTTCCTGCATTCTTTACGCCCATTTTCCGTAAGGGTAGGCCTGTTTACCTTTATAGGATTCTTGGAGCTTGGCTTTGTTTTTGCTTTTATATATATCTTTAATTAACCGAGCGAGCGAAGCGTCTGCATGTCTGTCTGTTCTGGCCGCATTTTCAACCGATTTTAATGACATTTGGCATACCTTTATTTATTTAAATTTTTTAGTCGATCGTAAACTGTGTTTCTACTAGTATTTCTCCTTTTCCTTTATTGTGACGTCACATGGCTGACGTCACACTGCACGCAAGCGTACTTAATGGTAATAGATAGGTCATTATAATGTTGTCTATTTTAACCGACTTCAAAAAAAAAGTTATTTAATGTAAATTCGTCGATAATATGTTCGAACAAAGTTTTCAGAAGAACTTTTTTTTCTTTTTTTCCTTTTTAACTTTTCAAAAAAAGGTGGAGAATCTCAATTCGTCGGAATCTTTTTTTTTATGTATTTTCCTCGATTATACTTGAATACGCCTGGACCGATTCGAGAAATTCTTTTTTTGTTTATAAGGGTCCTTCCCAGGTAGTCACATTGGCACCAAGTCAGGATCTGATGATGAGATCCCAAAAAAATCGAGGGCAACCCTCAAATTTTATAGGGATGCAATTCTGTTTTATATTTTTTCCTCAGATCTCTCCGTCATTTATAAACCGATTTAGAAAATTATTTTTTATTTGAAAGGATATATTTTCATACCGGTCTCATAGAAATTTCATCACCAGTTCAGTAGTTTGGTTATGTCGGTTATATTTTTGTTAAAAAGTTACTTGTTGCGCGGTGAGTCAGTAAGATTCAATATAAAGGCCTATTATTTGAAACATCTTATACGACATAACTGTGCATTCAATCGCAAACCTTAGCCTATTCACATTAGTTACGGATTCCTTCACAGTTTGATTTGGGGCCTGATCGAAATATCCTCAATTCAAATTCTTGGTAAGATCGAAATTGGTTGGCGCAACCCGTTTCGTGCGCCTTTTTTAATACGACCTGGAGATGGAACAAACATATGACCCACCTGTAGGCCTAGCACAGTACCTGTAGAAAAAGGTTTTGTCTTGAGTCATTTTTGGAAGAAAGAAGACACTTGTCCACCGTCTCGAGAACAGCGATTGCGAGAGTGAACGGGAAGAAACGTTGTTGACACTTCCTCGACAGTAGCCTACAACGCCGAGCACGATAGCCATCATTTTCTCTATCTTTGACATTTAAGGATAGACAACTTTCTTCTGAAATTGTCTAGGTCTTGCGATGCCTTGACGCTGTCTTCTCAAATTTTCTCTTTTGCACTCTTCTCTGTCGCGCGCGGTCCAAAATTTTTTTGTTAGATATTTTAATCTATATATTTAGGAATATTTTTTTTTATTTAGTTTGCTATGTTACTTTTGTGAAATGAAACGTTACAACTTGACGGAAGGATGAAAGTCAAGGAGACAGGAAATGAGATTTGGGGATTCGATCAAAAAGATGGCTAACAATGAACCGATTGTTTTGTAAAGGTGAAAATAAAAGAAGTTATAAAGTGGAAACGACGATATTATTTACGTCCCCGTATCCCACATATATAAAAAACAAAGTCGGTTAGTTAAACAATTAATAACACAAGAACGATGAGACCAATTTTGATGATCTTTGATTTGTTGGATTTGTCTCCGCCCCGAATAGCAGAATAACTATTAAAATATTGGAAAAAGTACCGCAATAAAATTATGACGAAAATTCATTATCTCATACATAGTTGCAGCTAATGATGGCCAATTGACAATTCTACCGTTGACGTACATTGACAGCCCGCGTCATATGCATGTCAAGGCTGTACGATGTTCGGCGGATCATTTAGTTATATATACAATGTACGTTGCTATAGACAGAGTATCCTTCTCTTGTCTAGGATGAAACCTTATTGAGCCTACTCGGGACAAAGACAATTTCGAAAAAATCTACAGAGAATGAAATAGAATAACGCTTTATTCAACATCACACTTAAATTTAAAACAATATGAAAAAAACGAGTGTACGACCACACGACTGAAGTAAAACATTTTTTTTTCAAAGTATTAATTTATAAAATTGTTCAATTACAAAATTGTCCGTCGATAAGTCTATGTTCATTCTGGACAGACGCAACTCGCACTCGCACATTAACGTTTAAAAATATACGAAACGTAACTCTCTCTCTTTCTATCTTCACTAACTTATATCTCTCTCTCAACTTCCGTTCGCACTTATCGTAACACATTCACCAGCTTACTCCCCTAGTCAAGCGTGCGTAAAGAAGTTAGACTTCAAAAAACGAGTGTGCCACACGACTGAAGTAAAACTTCTTTTTCAAAATATTAATTTATAAAATTGGTTAAATACAAAATTGTCCGTCGGTCAGTCTATGTTCATTCGGAACAGACGCAACTCGCACCCGCACATTACATGCGTAAAGAAGTTTTAATTCAAAAACATATAACAATGGGCTAAAGTATAACGTAAAGAAAACCGAATTGATGGTATTTAGGTCAGGACAAGGTCCAGGACGTGTGCCCGAGGTACACATGAACGGTACAACCATTAAAAACGTTAAACAGTTCAAGTACCTAGGTCACTTACTGACGTAGACGCTGAGAGATGATGACGACATCGAGCGAGAGCGGAGAGCGCTCGCCGTCCGGGGGTGACATGCTCGCACGCCGCTTTACAACCTGCAGTACAGACGTAAAACACACCCTATTCCGGGCATATTGTCTGGGTATGTACACATGCCACCTTTGGTCTAATTTTACTAGAAAGGCCATCAACATCATAAGGGTCCAGTACAATGATGCCTACCGGGCTCTTATGAGGTTGCCGAGATACTGCAGTGCGTCGAGAATGTTCTCCGAGGCGGGTGTTCCCGACTTTTTCGCTATCATCCGAGCTCGCGTAGTGTCGTTTTGGAGTAGGCTAAGTCGCTCCAATAATAGCGTACTGAGGGCTGTCTCTGACCAGATTTATAAAAATGGAATTTATAAGTATTGGATTTCCGTCCACTTGGACGGAAATAAAAAATGACTACACTGGAGCATCTGCTCCGTGGCATATTCAGTATTTTTAACCGACTTCAAAAAAGGAGGAGGTTCTCAATTTTGTTGTTTTTAGTGTATTTTTTATTTGTATATGATATGGGTCGTATTTTTGTGCCTGAAATAAACGAATTTTATTTTATTTTATTTATTTATTTAATACACGCAGAAATACTTATTGCGATCAGCGCCTCGTCAGCCTCGTCGTCTCTTCGAAGAGTAGACAAGGAAATCGTTGTGCTAGCCCTGCTGATGTTAAATGATAATCTTCAAACCGAAAACAAAGCAATGCCAACGACCTCCGTGGGGCAGTGGGCGAATAGCCGGCTGAGACGCAGGAGGAAGATGGTTCGATTCCCGCCGCGGAACAAATGTTTGCATGATCTACAGATATTTGTACCGGGTCTGGTTGTTACTCTATATATTATTAGTATGTATTATCAGTTATCTGGTTCCCATAGTACAAGCTCTGCTTAGTTTGGGGCTAGATAGCGCTGTGTGAAATGTCCAGCAATATTTATTCATTTATTTATTGAATGCTGCTTAGCGGCAGAAATGGGTGGTAGTACTTCCCCGGGTGAGCCCTTTCACAACGAACTCTACTACTCTTGGAAATGGTGTGACGTGTGCGTGACGTTAGCGTGCACGCAGCACTTGTAATGTATGAAATATTAAGGAAAACTGGCGCCTAACAATGGACTACAGAACGCAAACTTTCTTTTTACCAACAAACTTTTATGAAATGTTGTTTTATTTTCTCACATTTGTGATGAAAAGTTACGTGTATAGCTCAAAATAGCTCAAAATAATAGCCCAAAGAGCCCTTGCAACTTTTCCCGCGTAAAGATAAACCACCACTAAAAACAACGAACTCCTGATCCAAAAGACATTGAAACTGCGCACCATTCTACCGCGGTCACTTGTTTTTTCTTATTATTTATTTATTTATTCTTAATAAGATATTTCAAAATGACCCTTACAACGACCTGCGTAGCGCAGTGGGCATCTGAGACGCAGGAGGTTGCACGTTCGATTCCCACCTCGGAACAAATGTATGATCTACAGATATTTTTTTCTGGGTCTGGTTTTTTCTCTATAAAAACGTATGTAAGTGTTCTATCAGTTATCTGGTACCCATTGTACAAGCTTTGCTTAGTTTGGGGCTAGATAGTGCTGTGTGAAATGTCCAGCATTATTTCATCATCATCATCATCCCAGCCTACATCCACCCACTGGCTGGGTATAAGCCTCGTTATCACGCCATTCTCTCCGGTCCCGTGCCAAGCGCATCCATTGCCTTCCCGCAACTCTCGCGATGCCGTCCGACCATCTGGCTGTTGGTCTGCCAACTGGTCTGCGCCCTTCTCACGGCCACCACTCGGTTGCTGCCCTCGTCCATGTTCCGTTTTTCCTCCTTTCCTTCTTGCAGCATTATTTATATAATATGTATTATTTGGCTTTGACGTAATGAGGTATACATTCAAAATCCATTTCCATCTACAAGGATCAAGGAGACGCTCCGCGACCAAGACAAAGCACACTAGTTCAACAGTTTGATAGTTTTTTTCATTGGAAGCTGTGATAAACAAGACGTGTCAAGTGCGAGCAAAACTCGCCAGCCGAGGGTTCCGTACTTTACTAAGTCTATCTTAATTTAACAGCGCTATCTAGTTATGGGAGCGCAGATAACAAGTTAAATTTGAGGAAGATATCCATTAAAAACTATTCCTGATAAAGACTTCGTTGTATTTTTCCTGTAATATTTGCATACATCAACTATCGAGGCCCGCGGCTTCGCACGCGTTGTTTCTCAATAAAAAGTATCCTATGTTCCTATCCGCGTAATAATCTATCTACATACTTCTACAAATTTCATCGTTATCGGTTCAGCTTTTACTACATGATTGGGAAACAAACTAACATGCAAATCTTCGCATGTTATTCGTGTGATAACTATTATTGAGTTTTTGTTATGCAAACTTATTTAGAACTGTTTCAAATTTCACAGCTGTGATAGACGGACGGACGTTGAAATTAGGACCTCAAGGGTTCCGTTTTTACTATTTTGGTTTGGAACCCTAAAAAGCTGGTTCGAGAATAATTCTCAGGCATGCATCCGAGCTAAATTGAATCTTCTGTCTTCGGCAATAGTGTTTATTTTGCAATTGATGATAAGTAAGACACCTGAATCTCGAATAAATAGGCCAAATCGTTTTTCGTTCTCCGATATCCTTGGAAATTCGAAAAGTTTGCAAGGGTACGGAGACAGATCACTTACTTCCTACAAACTTGAATTGTTATATCCGTCTTATTGAAAGGTAACTACCATACATCATTATCATCATGATGTACACTGCGGAACATAGACCTCCCCCATTCA
Source organism: Philereme vetulata (assembly GCA_918857605.2). Lineage (NCBI taxonomy): Eukaryota > Metazoa > Arthropoda > Insecta > Lepidoptera > Geometridae > Philereme > Philereme vetulata. The sequence goes on from OU975425.1 coordinate 2,273,707, forward strand.
ATTTATTTATCTATTCAATTATAACGGCCTTGGCCAATTATACTAATTACAAAATGGAATATATTTTACAAATAATTGATATATGTCAATGTTCTACAAAAAAATGTCAAACATAAATATTACAATAAATAAGTATAATATTAAGCAATGACATTCACACGCTCTTCTCACAAAACCTCAAGCACTCCAACATTATCATCTTCCATCCGTCCGCAAACACATCACATTCAGGGCTTGTGTCCAGGAGGGCATTGAGCACAAAAAGGGTTCGCGTGATGGGCGACTGAGAGCGCGCGACTGTTCGGATATGTCTAGAGTGACCGTTCTTGTGCGATCTGCGCCCAAACTCCCAGTAACTTTTATAAGGACGTCTTTCCGTCTAGAGAATAATGGGTTGGCCTACGTTGCGCTTTTCAGTGCGTTGTCTCCACTCGAGAACCATTCTGCCCCAACGGTTGTCAGTTCTTCGAGCTATGTGTCCTGCCCACTGCCACTTCAGCTTGCTAATCCTTTGTGCTATGTTGGTGACTTTAGTTCGTCTACGAAACTTTTCATTTCTGATTCGATCTCGTAGAGAAACACCAAGCATAGCAAGCAAGTATTTCTACACGGGAAACCTATTGGTCAACTACACCAACAAATCGCTGGACATCATAAGTGTCCAATATAATGTTACGAGCTGGTTCAGGATAAAATAACGAAAATGAATCTAACCAAAATAACACTTTATTCAACAATAATACACGATCTTAATCACAAGTAATCACAAAACACTAATTCACACCACTGTTGCACATTACACCACTAAAAGTCACCGAAATATTCGCACGTAACGCCAAAATCAGACTGACTCCTTCGGGCGTCTCTACGCACTATTTATACCGCACGCTGTTACTAGATGATTCGAGAACGTTCTCACTGGTTCCACTGCCAACTAGAACTTTGTAGGTATTTCACTTGACTACTGTTTTTTATTCTGTGCAACTGTAGGTAGAAACTTCGTAGGTATATACCATACCTAGTATTAACTATTTTGTGGCACAGTAGGTATAACATCGAGAAGCCGACTATGACCTATTCTGTAACAGCCTTTGGCGTAACAAAGGATGCTGTTGAGGCTTCCGTGCTTTTGTAGTGCCTCAGATATATTTTCGGGGACCAGGACTGATGGATTCCATGCCATCATCCGCAAATCGACGGCATCTCTGGTGAGCAGAGTAAGAGGCAGCCACAACAGCATCCTGAAAACAGTTGCTGAGAGATGTACCTCTCATGTTTGGAACAACTTTGTACAGAGAGTGATAAGTCTCCCTCTGTTGCAAAGTGCAACCAACTGTGTAGCTATTTGGTAAACTAGATAAGGTTTGTAACTACCAATTTTATTAACACCGCCCGACTTCATAGTACCACACGAAAATCTCCCTCCTGGACCTGACCTTACGTGGCTGGTCTGGAAGTGTTTTAACCGACTCCAGACTCAGGTTGGGCGGTGTAGGAAAATACTCTGTAGACGGGGAATGCGAGAGCCTTCGCTTACCAGCTGTAATTGTGGGCACCCCATCCAAACTATGCCCCACCTGCCTAATTGTACTTTGTGCCCCTACGACACGCACAAGGGACGATCTTAATAAGGCTACCGTGAATGCAGTGGGCATGGGCAGGTTCTACTCAACCCTTATATGAATAATTGCGAATTAGATACGTTGTAAGCTGATGACACGAAAGACTGTTGACGAAGAAGACACTGTTCAAGTTGATGGACGCAATGCAGTGCGTAGAGCACGTTTCTAAGGTGCGTGACAATCTTCTTCTAAATGAAAAGAAAACAAAGTGTATTAGATTTATACTACCTAATGTTACAGAAGCTAAAGAAGATATAAAAATCAAAGACGACGAGTTGGCTCTTGTGGACACCACCGTATTCTTAGGTCGGATTATTCGGGATTATCGGATTATTTGGGTGATAGAGAAGCTTGGGATTGAAATTGCTCTAACTCGTTTAAAAAAAACAATTTAACGTAATTTATTTTACTTATTGTTATGTATTCTAAAAGGATCATTAAAAAGGACAACCAGCCTTGTTTCTTGCCTTTCTTTCCTGGCTTGGTCGCGAAGGAACAGGCAGTAAAATTACGTTTCGAAGTGATCCTCGTGATTTAAATGAATGAAAAGAATTTTGATTTTTTGAATTTGAATCCGTTTTCAAACAATCCTAATACTTTCCTACCCCTGCCAAGCACGTAAAAAACAAAGTTTTAAAACAAACAAAAGCGCTGAAGAAAGAAGATGGATGACTACCAAGTCATATAGGTATTAGATTTTAGACGGGAAGCGTTTTCATTGGAATCCAGTTTCCCGCGATACAGGCTAGACCTAGTGCGGGGACCATTTGCAACTAAATCTACATTTATATTGTTTGTAAACTTTTGGAAAATAAAAAACAAAAAATAAGGAACAAAAAAGCAAACACTACAAAAAAAAAAATTATAAACTTTTTTTTATACATATTTTTTTATTATTAGAGGCATCATCATCATCATCCACATCCCGACTGCACCCACTGCTGGGTATAGGCCCTCCCCAAGTTTGTGCCATCCGCCACGATCCTGCGCTAGTCCCACCCATTGACGGCCCGCGACTCTTAACGATGTCGTCTTATGGCGCTGCCGGACGTCCTTCTACAGTCATTATTCTAGGCATTAGTTATTAATTAATCCACACTGGTTGTCGACCATCGGTTATCTAAAAAAATACTCTACGGTTTACACAAAAGAGCTGAATGTTCTGAAAAACATAAAAACTCACGCAATACTTCAACCCAAAGAAAAATATAGAATAAAGTAAAAGTTGAACAACTTATCCACGTGTAAATAATATTTCATCAGATTCGGCGTATTTGAACAAACTTCCACAGCACTTTGTATCAATGCGAAATCCCGATCAATCAAACCAATCTGCGCTCACAGTGAAAGGAAAATAGCTAGGCATGTCAATAATCACCGACATAGCACAAATGATTAGCGGATGGCTGTAGAAAATGTTGCTTAGCATTAAGTACTCCTTTAGCACATGTTTTTCTAACAATAAATAATTAAAATAAAAAAAGAGGTTCATCATAAAGTGCGTTTTGAAAATTTTAAAGGGGCGACAACGCGTTTTCCTTTGGTGTTACAAACGTTCATAGGCTACGGTAACCGCTTACCATCAGGTGGGCCGTATGCTTGATTACTACTGATGTAGTATGAAAACAAATTAGCCAGCTAAAGTGGCAGTTGCTGATAAAGGTTGCTGGGAGCCGTTGCTGAGGCCGCGCAAGATCGGTCACTCTGGAAATCTATGGAGGCCTATGTTCAGCAGTGGACGTCCTTTGGCTGGTATAATGATGAAGATGCAAATTCATTCAAAATGATGAAATGAAATTCATTGTTTAAGTTTAACTTTTGTTAAAATAATATATGAAAGACTACAATTCGATCATACTGATTTGTTCCTACATAATTTAAATTTAATGTTATGCGTAAAAATACTTGAAATGATATTTTCTTACTAGATTCCGAGTGATTTGTCAATAAAAAGTAACGAATTTCATCGAAATAGGTTCCAGCGTTATGACGTGATTGAGTAACAAACAAACATCCAAACTGTCGCATTTATAATGATCATGTGATATTAGCATTACCCTAAGCAATACAAAAAAAAATCGCTCCACAAATGTCACATCGAAATTGTCAGATATCAGTTATGTGGACTTACCCAGCTATTCCCTCAGATGGTAAACTTTAGAAATGTTACCCTAAACTTTGCAACTTGACTTTTGAACCGGCTAATCCGGACAAACGTATTCCGAATCTGGTTATTGACGACCCTACTTGAACTTACCCGGGATTGACGGAGATTTCAGACTTGATAAGTGTTTTTGTGAAACTCTGGTTCGATGAGATCGAATCAGAAATGAAGCGATTCATAGTCAAACTAAATTTAATAAGAGGAAGTGGTTCTTATTCAGCTCGCTAAGTTTCACCTTAACCAACTAACTAACATACAAACAAACATAAAAGCTTGTAAAAATGTAGACCTCTTCTTTTTTGTACAACTTAGAGATGGAATAAGCATGACCTGATGTTAAGTGGTAATCATCGCCTATAACAAAGTATTGCCTCGTAGCTGACGTACCTCAAAAACGTGCCCTACGATGCACTGCCCTGCGTCCATCAACATGAGGCATACAGATGTAAAGCCTCATTTGCTTGTAATTTCACCGGCAACCATACCCTTCAAACCATAACATCAATGCTCCTTGGCGCTAGAAATAGGTATTGTGGTTTTACTAATCCGGACGAACACTTTCAAAAGGAACTCTACTAATAAGACCGTCTTACGCGCAAAAGTATCTTCTGTATGACTCCGTTCATTAACAACAAACTCCCGGAATCACTGAGAGAGACCTCGTTCAATGTTTCGGAGAAAGTTAAAAACTACACTGTTAATTAAATGATACTAAAATAAAAATAAATAAATATTGCTGGACATTTCACACAGCGCTATCTAGCCCCAAACTAAGCATAGCTTTTACTATGGGAACCAAATAACTGATATAATACTTATATAATTTTTTTTTGTAAATATATACTTATAATACATAGAAAAACATCCAGACCCGAAACAAATATCTGTAGATCATCCAAACATTTGTTCCGCGGCGGGAATCGAACCCGCTACCTCCTGCGTCTCAGCCGGCTATTCGCCCACTGCGCCACGGAGGTCGTCCTACTATACTATAAATGGATATATAAATGATAAATATTTGCTAAAAAGGGACGGGACGACGACTATTTGGCTGTGGGACGCCACGTGCGTGGTTACCCTTGCGGCATCGGTACAGCAGTTGGGGCCAGTGAGGCGGCAACGTTAGCCGAAGATCTCAAGTGGCGCAAATATGGGAGTCTTGACAGAGGTTAAGTGTTTGAGCCATTTGGTGTCGAGACCCTGGGTCCATGGGGTACCATCGCGTTTTCAAAATTCTTTCTGGGCGTCTGGTCGAAGCGACGTGTGATCCGAGAGCTGGCGCTTATCTGGGTCAACGCATAAGCATTGCAATTCAGCGGGGCAATGCAGCCAGTGTCTTGGGGACAGTTCCGTCTGGTAGTCTTTAGATTATTCAACAGTTTCTTCTGTATTTTATTGTAAATAATTGTATATTCTTTCCAATGTGGTTATAATAAATATATTGTTAACTATAGTTATAACATTTTTTTTAATTTTTATTTTAATAATTTGATAGGTTGTGGGTTCGATTCCAGTAACAAATATTTGTCTACGTAATATTTGTTCCGGGTCTGGATGTTTTTTATATATTATAAGAATGTATTTGCAAAAAAAATTGTATATGAGTATTGTATCAGTTATCTGTTTCTCATAATACAAGCGTGACTCAGTTTGGGACTAGATAGCTGTAGCATGAAATGTCCAGCGTTATTTAATTTTAATAAGTGCACTTTATTTGAACTTACAACCGCACCGTAAGTTAAAATGGAGATCATAGAAAAGACTCCTCTCGTAGTTTCCATCATCATATTACGTAAACTAATAAAGCAAGTCCTGACCCGCAAACGCTAAACTTCAGACATTAATCTGCAAAACGATTTAAGTTCGGATAGCGGCTTTAGTCACTGCATTTAGTAACATTTTACGAGATAAAAGTAAGATGAGTCGAGTTTTTATATGGGCGTTTACACGAAGTTTTTTTAACGACTTTTCGGTAGCCATTACTTATAACAGAGTTCGTTGAAAGGGCTTGCTAGGGAAGTGCTACCGCCATACCTATTTCTGCCGCCAAGCAGCATTGCTGTGTTTCGGTTTGAAGGGTTGCCGGTGAAATAACAGGCACATGAGGTTTTAAACCTGTATGCCTCAAGTAGATGGACGCAGGGCAGTACATCGTATGGCCCATTGCTAAGGTGCGTGACCTGCGAGGCAATTCTCTGTTATAGGCGATGGTTACCACTTAATATCACGTTTTATCTCCATGTAGTATATAAAAAAAAATAGATTTCATGTGTCTAACATTGTTTTTTTTATTTTCAGGTAAGTACTCGTTGATTTTGCATGATCGTCAATCACCAAGAGTTTCAGTGGTAAAGTATAAATAATATCACACTAATAATATAAATGCGAAAGTTTAGAAGAACCAATTTCGATAAAAGTTAGTATGTATGTACGTATAACCTAGATTAACACATAGGCTACTTTTTATCCCATATATCCGGTCCCATGGGATAAAAATGGGGTGTCAAGTCAAGTTGCAACAGCGAGCTTGATTTCTTTATTAGATTTATTTCTATTTTAATACAGATGAGGTTCCAAATTCAAATCACATTATGCCCTCGCGGGCATGAAATTCAGCACAACTTTACTCCCTGCTCAGCCGTACAGATTTAATCACCTGCTTTCGGGGAGGTTTAAATGACATATAATTTGACATTGTCGAACAGGTGCTGTGAAACATTTATACCTCAGTCGACGACTAAATAAAATGTAATCATTAAAAACTAGAAAAAAAAATACTCTAACCAACTATAGATCTTCGCTCGCTTAGCTCGCTTGATCAATCATAAATACGAAAGTTAATTTAATCTGTCACTCTGTTTATTCTAATTTACGACTAAACGGCTGAACCGATTTCGATGAAATTTACTTTTAATGACAAACCACGCATGCGAAGTCGCGTGCAGAAACTAGTTAAGGTGTGAACTGATCTGTTGATCCAAACCCATAAACATTAAAACAAAGCATGTGTATATACACTGTTTTATAACTAGAAACTAGACTAATGCCACAGAAAACTCTTCCCTACCCCTCAGAATTAAAAGTTCCAATTCCTTTGCGGAGTTCTAATGAATCTAATAAAATATGCCGTGCAAAACTGTATTCTGTTGAACTAACGATAGAGATTAGATTTCTTTGATAAATCGTAACAGAAGTTCAATTATAATGGTTCACACGATATTCGTGGCAACATACGGATTGTAGTTTTAGCGTGAAAACGGAACAACTTAGTAGTATAAAATGTTCGCCTTTCCTCTATTAATTGAAGGTATACAGATGATTAAGTTGTAGGTGTAGGTTAGAATCCCGACTGTGCACCAATGGATTTTACTTTATTTTACAAGAAAAGTCGTCGGCGGAAACTTTAGAAACTAGCTTATACTAGCTGACCGGCATCGCACGCGTGGTTTAAATATAAATAAAATATAAATATTGCTGGACATTTCACACAGCGCTATCTAGCCCCAAACTAAGCAGAGCTTGTACTATGAGAACCAGATAACTGATACTTTTATACGTTATTTTTGTAAATACATACTTATAATATATAGAGAAACAACCAGACCCGGAACAAATATCTGAACATTTGTACCGCAGCGGGAATCGAATCCGCTACCTCCTGCGTCTCAGCCGGCTATTCGCCCGCTGCACCACGGAGGTTTAACAATAAACACATAACCCTCCTTCTCAGAGATAGGTTAAACGTAATCTACGTCTCAATCGCGCCGTGGGACACTCGCAGTGCATAGGACACGTCTCTAAGGTGCGTGACCTATGAGGCAATGCTTTGTTACAGGCGATGGTTACTATTAAACATCAGCAGGGCTAGTACAGCGATTTCCTTGTCTACTCTTCGAAGAGACGACAAGGCTCTGACCGCAACTTGTATTTCTGCGTGTATTGTTATTTGTTTTTTTATATCGTTTTTAAATTTGATTGTGATGTACATTAAAATGATATTCTATTCCATTCTTTGTCGATTCTTCCGAAATAGTCTTTGCCATGAGCAGGCCCAATAATTTTTATATTCCTCGACAAGAGTTAAACTCATAGCTATATCAACGTTCGTTGTATATATAACTAATTAAATATCTAACCAAAATTGTTGGTAATTGCGCGATTGCGAAGAGTGCGAAAGAGACAACTTGAGAAGACAGTATTGTCTAGGCATCGCAAGACCTAGACAATTTCAGAAGAAAGTTGTCTATACTTAAATGTCAAAGATAGAGAAAATGATGACTATCGTGCTCGGCGTTGCAGGCTACTGTCGAAGTGACGACAACGTTTCTTACCGTTCACTCTCGCAATCGCAGTGCTCGAGACTGTCGACAATTGTCTTCTTTTTTCCGAAAAATGACTCATGACTAAATCCTTCTCTACAGTTACTGTGCTAGGCCTACAGGTGGGCCATAATGGTTGTTCCATCTCCAGGCCATATAAAAAAAATGTTGTTATAGGAATCGTATCACCTTAAGAACGTAGAACCAAAGCTGTTAGTACGAATGGCTGGGATATTAACTAGGTCCGTTTTTGGAAAGGTATATAATAATATTAACAGTTTTGGTTTTTTTTATTACCTTAAGATGGAACAAGCTTATGGCTCACCTGAGAGTCTGTGGTAACAATCGCCTATAACAGAGTATTGCCTCGTAGAAATGTGACCTACTGCACTGCCCTGCGTCCATCAACTTATATACAGGTGTAAAGCTTCATGTGCCTGTAATTTTACGGGCAACTATACCCTTCAAACCGAAACACAGCAACGCTGCTTGGTGGCAGAAATAGGTATGGTGATAGTACTTTCCCGGACGACCCCTTTCACAAGGAACTCTCCTACTCTTAGTGAAAATAAACTGGTTAAACATAAATACTTTATCAAAGTAACACAAGTGAATCCGTAGTAAAACGCTTGTTTGCCAATATAATATTCCCTTTCAGTTTCCTAGCAACGGAGCCATTCGAGCAAAGTTATCAATTTACAAAGGATCTGAAAATAAATACCGGAAATATGAGTAAATTCTTTATCGCTAGGAGATCAATTTTATGAGGACCATCCGTCCTAAATTATAAATTGGAAAGTAATTCTGCTCTCTGTCTATTTGTTTGAGGCTTTAAAGCCTCATGTTCCTGTAATTTCACAGGCGACCATACCCTTCATACTGAAACAGCAATGCTGTTTGGCGGCAGAAATAGGTATAGTACTCTGCTACGCCGAGGCTGTTACAGAATAAGTAATAGTAGGCTTCTCGAAGTTATACCTACTGTGTCACAGAATAGGTAATACTTGGTATGGAATATACCTACACCACGTTCTTACCTACAGTTGCACAGATTAAGAAATAGTAGCCAGTCGAAATACCTACACTTTTCTAGTAACTAGTAGAAACATCGAGAAGGTTCTGGAAATAATGCGCGGTATAAATAGTGCGTAGCGACGCTCGAAGAGTCAGTCTTGATTTGACGATACGTGCGAACATTTCGGTGACTTTTAGTGGTTTATTGTGTAACAGTGGTGTGATTTAGTGTGTTGTGGTAACATGCGATTAAGATCGTGTATTCATCATTTTAGTGTTGAATAAAAGTGTTTTTTTGGTTAGATTCATTTTAACTATTTTATCCCGAACCCTCAGCTCGTAACAGTACTTCACCGGGCGAGCCATGTCACAAGGAACTCTACTAAATTTATTTTTATGTTTTTTACCTCAAAACTATCAATAAAACATTTATCAATATATTTTGGAAAATTATTTTTTTTAAGTACTTTCAAATCGGTTAAATAGTCTATAAGTCGGTTATATTTTTGTTAAAAAGTAACTTATTTATGATTTTTCAAGTGGACTAAAATACTTTCTCCAAATGTCTCATCAGCTCTCCAGCTGTAAAGGGTAATCAAATGTAATCATTAAATCTATCTATCTCCTTTATCTATATAAATAAAAATGAATTACCTAAATGTTTGTACGCGCATAACTTCCAAACGACTGCACCAAATTGGATAAACCTTTATATCTATGTGTTCGTTATTGTCAGGAGAAGGTTTGTATGAAAAAAAAATAATATAAAATATGATAGCAAATATTTAAATTTCGATAAAATTTGGTATATGGTATATAGATTATGACCGGGATTGAGACACATACTACGTTTTATCCGTCTTCGCAGAAGGAACTGACTGGCCAGGACTGAAAGGACTGACCATGCGTGCCAAACCGCCGGCTGTTCAGCTAGTATTTAAATAATAATTTAATCGCCGAAATGTATGTAGGCGCATAACTTCTGAACGACTGCACCAATTTGGATAATTCTTTTTTTTGTGTTCGTTATTGTCAGGACAAGGTTTTTATAAAATAAAATTAAAAAAAAATCGAACAGATTTGTTTTAAATCTCTTTTGTTTAAAGTGAGTCAGCGAATGAGACAGAAGGCTGTGAATGAATACTTCAATATATTGACAAAACATTGATAGATTGACGTTTAGTTGTTCAACCAGCAGTTTATAATTTCAAACAGACTATACTATACTTAATCATCATCATCATCATCTTAGCCCACATCCACCCACTGCTGGGTATAGGCCTCCTCGTTAACACGCCATTCTCTCCGGGCCGGCCAAGCGCGTCCATTGTCTTCCCGCAACTCTCGCAATGCCGTCCGACAATCTGGCTGGTGGTCTGCCAACTGGTCTGCGACCTTCTTGCGGCCACTACTCGATTGCTGCCCTCGTCCATCTTCCGCCTTTCCTCCTTGCCAAGTGTCCAGCCCATCTCAACTTCAGCTGGTTGATCCTTCTACCCACATCCACGACTTTGGTTCTACGTCGTATTTTGATGTCATAATATCAATCTATACATATTGTCGTGTCACGGTTTTAGTGGTCGCACTCGTAATGGTATCAAATTATCAGCACGTCTCCGTGTTATCCACACTTGGTATAATTTTCTACATACCTACTGCTGACAAAGCTGATTCAAATTATCTAGAACTATCACTAATATTAGTGTACGGTATCAAAGCAAAACAATTATATTCACCAAATCTCGTTACGATTCGAACCTCAAGGCAAGATGTTTGGGGCAAGTTATAAGCGGAGGCGAGAGCGATTAAACTGAATAACATTCTGACAACTGTGTCCCAGCATATTTGGAGAGGACTGGCAAATCTGCAAGATAGTGTTCAAGAATCTTGTGGATGTAGTCAAAGCTTATAAGATAACTCTCTATTGTATTTATCATACTGAAACAATAAAACACTATACTAAAACTAAAAGGGCAATACAGTGGGCGTTAAGGGGACACCGGAGGGACAATCGCCCATACAACACGTACTACCAAGATCATTTCTAATTGGAGCATATTTCTATCTTAATAAGGGTATTATTTTAATTTTAATAGTATTTATCTAGGTTCCCAACCATATATTAGATCAAAATACTTACCTAAAATTAAATAGAAGCGTATCGCATTCTGCATGTTTTTACGTCATGAAAGACCTGTTTTCAACCTAATTGTTTCGTATTAAAAAAAACAACATCTTACGTATCCTAGTCATGGGAACATAGATTATATCGTCTAGTTACAGAATAACAACACATTGAGAAAAATACAACAAGTTTTCAGTCATCATTTTTGGTATTACGGAACACGGTCAAAATCTAATCAAATTTAGAATCATTCTATTGCTATCACTGTCGCTCTGCGTGGCTAAACTTCGTCACTAAATAGGGACAGCGATATTCAGGGCGAAGTATTTGACGCGGCCGAATTGAAGTTGCGCTCGGTGTTCGCCGGCGCGTTAAAGTTTATTTATCTATCATTACTATAAATACCGGATTTATCAAGTACCGACTTATTGGTGTTTCGACCGATGCTGTTTCGGTTCAATTCGTGAACCTTCATCAGGATGAGTGCTATCCGCTCCGAATAACGTCTCACGATGTTTTACGAATTAAACCGAAACATTGTCGGTAGAAACACCGATAAGACGGCACGTGATAAATCCCTTATTTTATAATAATGATTGAAATCAATCACGAAAGTTTTTGTTGTTTTTTTTATATCAAACTTTTTTTTAATTAACTATATTTCACCTACGTGAGGTTTATAAAATTAATAACAACAACTTTTAAAATCTAAATATTCATACGTGAATAGAATCCCTTTTAGAGCGCTCACGGAATAGTGAGAGATTTAGCATAGATAAAACGTATTTGAGGGTGAGCAGCGAAAGTTTATATAAAGCTAAAACGGTGCGGGCAACTAGGTACGATAATTCGCTATAAGCCAATAACTTGAACATATTATTCTCGCTGCATGCTCATAACTTATGGCATAAGTAACAGGATATTACAGTGTACGCTTCTTGGACGTTCACAAAGGCAAGTTACCTTTGTCGTGGTCAACGTTCCACTTTGTTATAAGAGTTTGTACATCCGCCCCGAATTGTAGCATAAATTGTGCCATAATTTGTGCCATAATTTGTAGGGAAATTCCGTTTTGTTCACGTGTTTCTTGCACGTCAGCCGATGGTCAAAGTCAAAGGCGTATTTTACTAATTGAAGGTAATAACACCTATTAGATGCATATAGAACTGACCATTCAATATTGTCTGATTCGGAGAAACTCCTTGCTGGAATGAATTAATGAATGAAAATTCGGTATTCCACAAAAAAAAAACAATCTGTACATATATATTTTTAATACATATATTTTTTTATACTACTAAGTTAGCAAACAAGCATACGGGCCACCTGATGGTAAGCGGTTACCGTAGACTATGGACGCTTGTAACACAAAGGTATTACTCGCGCGTTGTCAAACCTTTGAAATTAATAGATTTGCGAACTTAATGCTAGATAGCATTCTCTTCCAGTTAACCTTGAATGTATTACAATAATTGAATTAATTATAATGTATTACGGGTACTACAATATTTATCTATACTAATACTAGCTGACCCGCCCGCGGCTTCGCACGGGTAGTTTTTCAATAAAACATTACCCTCATATTGCGCAGTTGGCTAAAAAGTAGCCTATGTCCTTTCCCTGGATATAACCTCCTTGCAAAATTTCATTCGTTCAGAGCTTTAGTCGTGTAAAGGTAATAAACAAACAGAGTTATGTATATGTATTATATGTACATATAAACCTTCCTCTTGAATCAGTCTATCTATTGCTGAAAACTAAATTAAAGTCCGTTGAGTAGTTTAAAAGATTTAAGGTAACAGACAGCGGAAGCGACTTCATTTTATACCATGTACAGATTATAAATTCGCAAGTAACTGTCTCTGTCTGTTAGTTACGACTGAACGTTTACTTACGTACTTACGTTAACTTGTTACGTTTTCACGACTGAACGGCTGAACCGATTTCGATGTAATTTGGTGCATAGATAGATTATGACCCGGGATCGGGACATGAGGATAATGTTTTTATTGACAAACCACGCTTGCGAAGCCGCGGGCGGGTCAGCTAGTATTATAAAAAAAAATATATCTCACGCGCGACTATATCAATCCCCATGATGAACATCCTCCGATCTCGTACTTAGTACGCAGACCCGTGAAGATATCCCACAAGGGGTAGTCAGAGGAAAGTCCAAACATTAAGTTTGATACATGTCCACTTTTAAAAAGTATTCACAGTAACCCGATGAGACATGTCTAAATAATGTTTACATAATGTTTAGCTACTTTCCCACTGCTGGCCAAAGGTCTCCCCCATGTTCCTGAGACCTTTGCCCAGCAGTGGGAAAGTATAGGTTAAAAAAACGTTTAGATGCGGATTTCATACACAAACAGAGCAGGAATCGAATCCTATGCGTTTTCCCACCTCGCAACTCAGACCGTCAACTAGATATTTATTGATACGGTTGTTGCGGCGCTAGCTACGCTCCAGGATTGCAAGAAGGTTCTAAGGCGGTTGACACACTGCCACGCACCACGCTGTATGTTGCGTGTCGACGCACCTACGCGCGAACTTGCGGGAGTGCAGATCTGCATCATCGTGCTGGTTTTTTACGCACTTACGCGCGTAGTTGCGTTTTGTGAATTCACGGCAGCTCAGAATCATTTCATTCAAAGCTGTTTGCTACTGCAGTTCCAAAATAGTGCGCTTCCAAAATCAAAAAACGGCACTGCGGGACTCGGTGTGCAATACCTTGCGTCTCGCCCCGCACCTACGCGCGGGGCTGCATGTTTCTCCGCGCTCGAGCGCGTGTTCTGCATTAACGCGCGTGGATACAATTTCTGTGTGGGACTGTGCGTGTTGTCTATACAAACGGAGATACTTACAAGCAACGTTAGAACACGCATTCCCACAACATGCAGCGTGGTGTGTGGTTGCAACAACCAGCGCTGGTCTTCGCTAAGGCTACTCTACTAGAACTTGTGTGTGCTACTTACACAAGCAATGACGAACAATTGTGAAATTAATAAAACTAATTTTAACCTCAAAAGAAATAAAAGCCACCATTATGCATTCTCCTCGCGTGCGAACAATTGCGAAAAAACTCTACTCTGGCCGAGGCTTAGTTTTCCAAGAGTTTTCCAAACTTTCGACCCCGAAACTTCGAGGCTTGTGATGAATAAGAAATGGAATACTTCAATGGCCCTTAGGTTTAGCAGTCGTTTAGTCAGTACCAATTATTATGAGGGAGTTTTTGGGTTAAATTTTCGAAGTAAGTCAATTTATATTTTTATAGGTATCAAAGTTTAATATTAATTTGAACAACTACCTTTTGACATGAGTTAATTGAAGATTTCCCCATTGTACTAAAGTTGTTATAGGCAACCTTCATGGTGCAGTGGGCGCTGAGATGCAGCAGGTAGCGGGTGCGATTCCCGCCGCGAAACAAATGTTTGCATTATTTACAGATATTTGTTCCGAGTCTGGATGTTTCTCTATAAGTATTATTGACAAAAAAAATGTATTTATGTATTGTATCAGTTATCTGGTTCCCATAGTAAAAACTATTAGCTATTTGTTTGGGGCTAGATAGCGCTGTGTGAAATATCTTTATCGATTATTTATTTTAATTAACATTCCTTTTTAAAACTAACAAAATGTTATAAATAGCGCTTAGTCCTTTATTTTAACTGTACCAATGACTAGGACAAAGAACCATGGAGCGTACCATGCTTGGCATCAGACTTTTAGACCGAGTTCCAAACGTCGAGATCCGTAGACGAACGAAGGTTCATGACGTTGGGATTCGAGTTATGGAGCTCAAATGGTCTTGGGTGGGACACTTGGCTAGATGTGGTGATGACAGATGGAGCAGGACAGTGACTGAATGGTGGCCGAGGAGCGGGTATAGAAGGGTAGGACGACCAGCAGCGAAATGGGTGGACGACATCGTAAAGGTTGCGGGCCGTCAGTAGGTGAGACTAGCGCAGGATCGTGGTGGATGGCACAAACTTGGGGAGGCCTATACCCAACAATGGGTGAAGTCAGGCTGTGGATGATGATGATAAATACTAGGAGTTCTCGATATAATAAGAATAAAAGTTTTTTAGTGTTCAGGCGTTTTCGTACTCGAGACAGGAACTCTAAAAAAGGGTTCCCCAAAAAGTCGCTAAAAATGTGGCGAGTTAGTAACACAATTAGAAGAGCCTCTTCTTAGAGAGGGTCGGACTTAATGATAAACGTGGGCGACTAGAAATGAGGCGTTTGTAATCTTATCGATACGGGCTTTTCATTTACGATTTTAAAAATAAAAACTGGTACCAACTAGCATAATATAGATGGCGTTAGTATTTTAAAACTTCCGCTATCGCTATACATAATTACTAATATAAACGATAATTACTGATTAAGACAGTTATTTCTCGCGTATGTACCTTTTTTATTTGTTATCCCGACGTTTCAGCTGTGTTGCAACAGCCGTGGTGACGGGTGGACTGTAGTAGTTGGAGCTACGTCGAGAAGTGATGGCAACTCACTTGGTCTTCATAATTAGAAATTTCCTCTTTCATTTTTACTTAATACACTTTCGTGATTGATTTCAATCATTATTATAAATACGGGATTTATCACGTACCGTCTTATCGGTGTATCAACCGACAATGTTTCGGATCTAGTGCGAGGCGCGACGTTATTCGGAGCAGATCGCACTCACCCTGAGAAAGTTACGAAATTGAATCAAAACATTGTCGGTCAATGCACCGATAAGACAGTACGTGATAAATCCCGTATTTATAATAATGTCATCGTTCATATTACGACACACCACACTAACCGTATCTACGCACTGAGACGACCGATCAAGACGCGCACACCTAGCAATCACCGGGTTCCTGGACGCCGAGAGTCTATAGCCAACTTCTGAAAATTTGGAAATTTCTTGATTTCAATCCCTTCACGAACCTTTCTCTTGCAAAAATGGCGTTCACTAAAGAGAACCTTAGGATCATGAAGTTCAATTCAGTGATTCGGTCCCGAGTCTACCAGATGTTCTGCTATCGCTGACTTGTTTGCCTGATGATTTTCGACAGCTGCAATATGCTCTTTTCTAGTTTAAACGGGTTATTTATAAAAAAGTTACATACAAGATAAATATCCGCTTAATTCAGTAATTACGGGGCAGAAATCTTTTTCGAGTGGAGACTACGCATTGGACGCAGCGTCAGACGGCCTCTCGCTAGATGGAAAGGCGACCTGATAAAATTTACTGGGAGCCGTTGTGTACTGTTAAACTGTTGTTGTTGTAGAACTATTGGTTGGTTGTGTTGGGTTATTAACTTTATATAATACATGGCCTTACAACCTTCCGCCCGCGGCTTCGCATGCGTGGTATGTCAATAAAAAGTAGAATAAATCTCAATTCAGTTCACAATCTATCTATTAATCATAATTTATCGAAATCGGTTCAGCCATTAATTCGTGAAAACGTAATAGATAGGCAATGAGACAGAGTTACTTACGAATTTATAATATTAGTATGTGTATGGATACGCTTATCGCTATTTCTCCCTCCAAACCCTTACCTGCCCCGCGAAGTGGCGAAAAACACTTCTAACCGTAAGAAAAGGTAATTATTGACTTTTTCAACTTCTTCCCCCACGACGCCCTTAGGGGTAGCATCTTAGGGGTAGGGGGAAGCCTGTCGAAAGTAGATAAGACAACGGCCTAATTAAAAAGAGGTTCTTTTGCCTACTTCTTAACTAGGCTTAGCGTGATTGATTTTAGAATTATTCTTTGAAAAGCCTGAAAATGGAGTATCTATGTTAAAAAAAATTATATGCATGTATTTTTTCTACGGTATAGGGCTCATTATCACAAATCATCGTCATCATTTCAATCATAAGATGTCCACTGCTGAACACAGGCCTGATCAACCTATTAGATCGTCGTACAAAATGAGCAAATTTAACTGCAAAAAAAACAATGTACCTATTTTAATATGACTAAAATACTGACCACGGAACCCTTCACTGCATAGTTCAACACGCGCATGACCAATTTGTTTAAACTTTTTGTGTATTTTCTTTTTTATTGTTTAGTGTGCTATAAGATATAAAGTTGCCTGGAAAAGATCACCCTGAAGGTCGCCTATTATTATACCTATAAAAGAGACCTGACGGTATGACTCTTGTACCTTGGGAGAAGGGTAGGCCTTTGGTGTGTGACGCCACGTGCGTTGAAACCCTTGCGTCATCTCATCTGTCTGGTACAGCAGTTGAGACCGGTGCGGCTGCAAATTCAGCTGAAGATCTCCAGAGCTGCGCAAATATGGTAGTCTCGACAGAGCTTACGTATTTGAGCCATTTGGGGTCGAGACCCTGGGCCCATGGGGTACCGGGGTCCATCACGTTTAAATTCTTTCTGGGCGTCTGGTCGAAGCGACGTGTGATCTAAGAGCAGGCGCTTATCTGGGTAAACTCTTAAGCATTGCTATTCAGCGGGGCAATGCAGCCAGCGTCTTGGGGACACTTCCGTCTGGTA
The DNA here is from genome assembly GCA_918857605.2 of Philereme vetulata. Classification (NCBI taxonomy): domain Eukaryota; kingdom Metazoa; phylum Arthropoda; class Insecta; order Lepidoptera; family Geometridae; genus Philereme; species Philereme vetulata. The sequence goes on from OU975425.1 coordinate 2,291,470, forward strand.
CCTAGTGATCTGGAGCAGTTGAGTTATCTATAGAACGGTCTTTAGATGATTCAACTGTTCTTTCTGTATTTTATTACACATATCAGCCGTAGGACGTCCACTGCTGGACAAAGGCCTCCCTCATTGATCTCCAGGAATTGCGGTTGGAAGCGGCCTGCATACAACGCCGACTTGCGGTTCTTACTAAGTCGCCTTCTTATCTTGTAGGTGGACGTCCTACGCTGCGCTTGCCGGTCCGTGGCCTCCATTCCAAAACTTTCCGGCCCCATCGGCCATCTGTTCTGCGCGTTATATGGCCTGCCCATTGCCACTTCAAAGTCCTAATCCGTCGGACTACGTCGGTGACTTGAGTTCTCCTACGTATCTTCTCATTTCTGATTCGATACCGTAGAGAAACCCCGAGCATAGCTCTCTCCATAGCTCGTTGAGCGACTCTGAGCTTATTCATAAGGACAATAGTGAAGGACCACGTCTCGGTTCCATATGTCATCACTGGTAACACACACTGATTGAAGAATTTCGTATTTATTTGTTTATTTTTAATTGTATGTAATAAAGACATTATCTATCCATAAAATAATTTAATGATCGAATTCTTAGAAGAATATGTGTAATAACATTTTCGAAAGGTGATATTTGTTTCACACTACACAATACGTTTTTAAATACAAAATTGCAGGAAAATGCAAGTTTTCACCAAAAAGCATAAAATAAATTCGGTCTTTAGCCCGGAACTGGACGTCGAGCGCCAAAACGCAGTAACTCAAAAAATACAAAAAATGATCCCTCCCGATGCCAAGCCAAATCTGAAGTAAAAAGTTGAAAAAGTATGAACGTCAGTTCAGGATTTGAAGTGTTGATGTTAAATGTTACGTAGTTTCTAGATATTACGACATACGTGGTTTTACTCGTGATTTATGAACAGTGCTAGGCGAGACGCAGTGCGGAGCGGATCTCGCTCACTGAAGGTTCACGAATTGAACTAAAACATCGTCTCCGATAAAACGGTACATGATAAATCCCGTATTTATGTTACTTCCGTGGTGTAGTGAGCGAATAGCCGGGTATGACGCCGTAGGTGCAGGTTCAATTCCCGCCGCGGAACAAATGTTTGCATTATCTATAGATATTGGAGGAGGAGAGTGCTGAGGGAGTGGCCCGAGATGGAACCAGGAACGCAGGTCGTCGGCCGGCAAGATGGGTCGACGACATTATAAGAATCGCAGGTCGTATGTAGGTTAGAACAGCGCAGGACAGAGGCGAATGGCGACATGAAGTGAGGCCTATGCCCAGCAGTGGGATGAGAAGGGCGACGATGATGATGATGATAGATATGTAGTTTTGTTTTTGGTCTATATGTTTCTTTATATTTATAGTATAAGTATGTAATTATAAATAATATATAAATATTTTATCGGTTATCGGGGTCACATAGGCTTTGCTTGGGGTTAAATAGCGCTGTATAAAATGTCCATCGGTATCTAATCATATTTATAAATAATAATACCGGACATTTCACACAGCGCTATCTAGTCCCAAAGTAGCAAAGCTTGTACTATGGGAACTAGAAAACTGATAAAATAATTAAAAACTTCTTTTTGTGAACACGTACCATATAATATTATTATATATATACTACTCAAAACTAAATAAGGGCCACCAATTATTTTCCGATTATTTTTTTGACAGGATTTTTTGCTCTGGTTGTTTTAAATTTAATGAAACAATGTTTTTATTATTAAATTAAATGAATCTTAATGCAATTAGACAAAAAATACTTAATCTTAGGATGTTTTTGATTTTTCACTTTTTATGGCTGTTTACACCTAACAATAACATTACATTAAACAACTCAGTTGTACGTTTAGTCTATAAGACTAAACGCACAACTGAGTTGTTTAATTTTGAGGTGTTTAATAACGGGTATGTCCTTCCCTTTTCGAAACACATTCTTGTAGCCTCGATGGCATGCTCTCAATAAGATGACGGATGTTTTGTTCTGGGATCTCCTCCCAGCACCTTTTCAACAATTCAATCAACTGTTGCTGGTTGTGCACATCCTCTTTAGCTGCCCGGACTCGGCGTTTTAATTGGTCCCAAAGGTGTTCAATTGGATTCAGGTCAGGGCGGTTCGCAGGCCATGTCAAAACCTGAATATTGGCTTCCTCCAGGACAGAGATTGTCGCCCGTGCTGTGTGCGGTCGTGCATTATCCTGCATCAGAGTAAAACCGTCCACCGCTCATTGTGAAAATGGGATGACATATGGCCTGACCACCCGTTCAATGTAACTCTGAGATGTCACAGTGCCCTCATTCAGAAAAAAAGGTCAGTTTTACTTTGTAAGCTGATCCCGCCCCAGACCATGACATTGGGACCACCATACCTGCCACGTTCGTGAATGCAAGGATCTGAAAATCTTTCACCGCTTCTTCTCCACACTCGCATACGTCGATCGTCACTACAAAACTTCACCTTACACTCATACGTGAAAAGCACCTTACGCTATTCCTCCATGCCCCATTCAAGATGTTGGCGTGCAAACCTTAATCGATTTGCACGATGAGTCCCGGTCAGTTCAGTGCGGGTAACAGGCCTTCGTGAACGTTGTTGGTCTTCGTGCAAACGATTCCTAATGGTCTGGTCGTTGACAAGGGTACCAGTAGTCCGGCGTTATCAGTTTTGTAATGCGCGCGCTGTCACAGTACGATCATCACGTCGCGCAGTAAGTCGCACGTACCGGTCTTCCTGGGCGGTGGTAGCACGATTTCTTCCAGAGCCACGACGCCGGGATACACTCCCGGTCTCCTGATACCGGTTCCAAAGGTTTTGTATAGCCCTTCGTGAATACCCTAGCTGTAAAGCCACGGAACGTTGCGACTGACCAGCCTCTATCATCGTCACGGCTCTGGTAGCAGAAGCATTGTCCATATGGCGTCGAATTCTTGGCATTTTATGGTTAAATTATCAAATTACACGTTAGACTTCCGAAAACAACCGTAGCGGTCAGTAGACTTGTATTAAACTAATCTTAAATCAAATAACAAAATAAACAAAACTTTACCCACTTCAAGATATCTGAGACATCAACATACCGTCAACACCAATATCCCTAGTTCTCCACTGTTATCGTTTACTTGACACTTGAGAACAGAGTGGCATTCATAAAAAATAATTCTCGCAACGAAAGTCAGCAAAAAATGGTGTCAAAACAAAAATACCGGTGGCCCTTATTTTGTTTTGGGTAGTATATATTAGAAACACCCAGACCCGGAACAAATATCTGTAGATCATGCGAACATTTGTTCCGCGGCGGGAATCAAACCCGCAACCTTTTTGTAAGTTACTAAGCACAACCAGCCTTGTTTCTTGCCTTTCTTTCCTGCATTGTTCGCGAAGGGACAGGCAGTAAAATTCATTTCTAATTTCGAATTGAAGTATTGGGTGTTACTTACATCAAAACGATCAGTGCCAGTAAGAAGTCACTGTCATCGGCGTAGTATCGTGCCAAAATCTACAGATATTCATCAAGTGGGAGGTACAGCCTTTTGGCAAGGGTTGTAGGGGATTGTTTAATAAAACCATCCCCTAGTTTTTAATTGTATTTATGATTTAGAATATAATTTGGGTCGTTTATTGTGTGACGAATAATAAAAACTACTTGGCAGTGCACAGTTTTTATTAATGACTAGCTGTTGCCCGCGACTTCGTACGCGTTACACTACTAAATGTGTAGGAAATCTAGAAATAAAGCTAAACTCGCCGTTGCAACTAGACTTGACACCCCATTTTTCTCCCATGGGAACTGATTCAAGGGATAATGTAGCCTATATTGGTAATCCAGGTATATAATCTACGTATATACCAAATTTCATCGAAATCGTTGCAGCCGTTACGACGTGATCGAGTAACAAACTAACAAATAATAAACAAACATCCAAACTTTCACATTTATAATATTAGTGTGATTAGTATGATAGTCGCTTGACTACTACCTCACTTGATGGTAAGTGATGGAGACATCGAAGGTGGAGTACGCTTGCCCGAAAGAAACTATTCACTCTGGACCTGAAGACGCCGGCAGTGAGTTAAACTCCTTACTTGTGCTAACAAGAAAAGTTGGTACCAGGTATGGTTAGTACTTTTCAGGGTTGGTCGCGAAGGAACAGGCAGTAAAATTGACTTTTCAAAGTGATCCTTGTGATATTAATGATGAGATTTTGATTTTGATTAATCCCCATATTGGACGTTACACAGGCCCGTGAAGATATCCTATAAGGGGGTAGTCAGAGGCAAGTCCATATACCTAGTCAGGTCATAAGTATTGTCACACAGTAAAAACTTTTCTTTTAGAATGCTGGCCACAAAAATGTTTATAGAATTCGAATTTCGCATTGTTCATGCAAATAAAAATGTATACTATTTAGAATTTTACACATTTTTAAATATGCAGTGGACGCTTAAAGAAGACCGTGTTGCAGATATTGCGTTGCATCGTTGCGGTTACGCGCCAATTCAAATTTTTGACATACTGAAACATTTGAATATAACCAAAAGATTCGTTTATCGCACCATCAAACGATACAATGAAGACTCTAGTGTAGATGACAGGTCAAGAAGTGGTCGCCCTCGGTCTGTTAGGACTCCAGCAGTGATAAAAGCTGTGAAGGCGCGAATTCAAAGAAATCCCAAACGTAAGCAGAAACTGTTGGCCCTTCAGATGGGGTTAAGCAGAACCACGGTGAAAAGGGTGTTAAATGACTTAGGGCTTCGGGCATATCGAAGAAAAACAGGACATCGTTTGAATGGTCGTCTAATGGACCTGAGACTGAAGAGATGCCGCGCTTTGTTGAAGCGGTACGCGGGAAAAAAATATCGGGAAATTCTTTTTTCGGATGAAAAATTTTTTACCGTAGAAGAGAGCTACAACAAACAAAATGATAAGGTGTACGCACACAGTAGTGAAGAAGCGAGTAACCGTATTCCGCGTGTCCAACGAGGTCATTTTCCATTCTCGCTCATGGTATGGTTGGGAGTTTCTTATTGGGGATTAACAGAGGTACATTTTTGTGAGAAAGGTGTAAAAACGAATGCAGTTGTGTATCAAAATACAGTCCTGACGAACCTTGTGGAACCTGTTTCTCATACCATGTTCAATAACAGGCACTGGGTATTCCAACAAGATTCGGCGCCAGCTCATAGAGCGAAGAGCACACAAGACTGGCTAGCGGCGCGTGAAATCGACTTCATCCGGCACGAAGACTGGCCCTCCTCCAGTCCAGATTTGAATCCGTTAGATTACAAGATATGGCAACACTTGGAGGAAAAGGCGTGCTCAAAGCCTCATCCCAATTTGGAGTAACTCAAGACATCCTTGATTAAGGCAGCCGCCGATATTGACATGGACCTCGTTTGTGCTGCGATAGACGACTGGCCGCGCAGATTGAAGGCCTGTATTCAAAATCACGGAGGTCATTTTGAATAAACTTTAGTGTCATAAGAATCTATGTTTTGTTAAGTTCATTTTGGTGTATAAATGGTTACATAATGAATAAACTTGTTTCAATTATTTTATATTAAACATGTGACAGAATATATGACCTGACTAGGTATACGATTGTATGCCCACTTTTTGCATAGACGCAGGTTGCGAGCTCATCGCCGCTTATCAGAATACCTACTAACCGGTGACACATGTCTTGTAATTTTTGGTTCTTGGTATGTATTAGTTTCCTCATCATCATCACCCACAGCCCGACTTCACCCACTGTTCCCCTCAAGTTGGCCTCCCCAAGTTTGTGCCATCCGCCACGATCCTGCGCTAGTCTCGCCCACTGACGGCCCGCGACTCTAAATATGTCGTCCACCCATCTCGCTGCCGGACGTCTTACCCTTCTACAGCCATTCCTCGGCCACCATTCAGTCGCTACCCAGTCATTCCTCATTTGTAATATTTTTTTAAAAACTCCACATAGCACACGAGGTTAAAAATTATTTGATTTTTGACCCTATTCAAAAAACTTTAGAATTTATTCTAAAATGTGAAGTGCTTTTGACTCCGCATAATATTTTCCTTTCAATTCGTTTTTAAACAGAACAATACAATTGAAGCTTGCAATCAAGCAACACAATAGCAACTCTGCAAATATTGCCGCGCAAACACGTCCACCAATGAAATTAGGCGGCGGCAGGTAAAACCGTGTAAGTCACGTTTTCGATATTTTGTGTACAGATTTTTGTTTGTACACGGATAGTGACTTGATAAATTGCGAGGTCGACGATACTGTTGTTGGAGGTTTGGGAATAAATATTGGTATAATTTATTTTGCGTGGTTTGTACAAAGGTTAACTGGAAGAGAATGATATCTAGCATTAAGTTCGCCTGGGTACAGATTATTTTTGTTTTTACAATAAAGAATTTTTATTATTTCGGTATTTGTACGCGTATTTTCCACCGAGATGATTGAAGTTTTGAAGGGTAACTATACCTCTATAGTTTCTATTTGACGCGCCCTCGGCTTCGCACGCGTGGTTTGTCACTAAATCGGCGCCGTCATGGTCGTTCTCGGTGACGTCCCTATGACGGTGGCGGTGGACAAACGGCGTAACAAGCCAGAAGTTTTTAACAATGAAACGTTGCTCAAAATTGTCGAAACTTCTCTTACCATTTTTTGCTGTCAGACTCTAATACAAACCCCATATGAACGCGTGTCACTTGAAGGAACTTGCAATGTAAAAAGAGTTTTAATCTCACTGTCTTTAGATACAGTATGGTTTGGCGTTTGATGCAAGAATTCCGAATCACGAAAATAGGGAGTCTCAAAGGATAGATCGTGTGTTTTTGGTAGAATGGAATTGAACTGTCATGTTCTGTCTCTAAGTTTTAATATCGTTTGTGCGCAAACCACAGAATAATTTCCTAATGAAGTAGTAGCAAAATCTGGTTTCAGAAGTTTTCGAAAAATTACGTACAAAATAACATCAGTATTTTCCAAACTTTCGCGATCACTGTACATAATTACTGATTGAAACCTAGTATTTATCGCATATGTACCTGTTTTATTTGTTATCCCGACGCGACGTGTTGCGACTATGTTGTGACAGCCGTGATCGCAGGCGGACTTTTTTTGAAGTAAAACCTCTTTACGCACGCTTGACTTGGGGAGTAAGCTGGTGAATGCGTTACGAAATGTGAGAACGGAAGTTGAAGAGGAAGATATAAGTTAGTAAAGATAGAAAGAGAGAGAGAGTTACATTTCGTATACTACTGTAGGGGAAAGAGAGAGAGGTGCGAGCACACATTTTCTTTCTCTCTTTCTCTGATAGCCAGTTGATTTGTCGCATAATCTACTATCCCAAATTACCTAAATTATACAAACTGCAAATATATATAAACATGTACCTAGCACACATACATATAGATGGAGCTAAGAAGTTTTACTTCAGTCGTGTGGTCTAAAGCACACTCGTTTTTATTTTTTTTATATTAAACTCTTAGACACACAATCTAACCGGGCCTCCTGATGTTAAGTGGTCACCGCCGCCTATAAACTTTTTTGCAGCACTCGTGGTATTGCAGTCGCGTCTTCGTCGGGATAACAAATAAAAATGGTACATACGCGATAAATACCCGTTTTAATAAGTATTTAAAACAACATCTTCAATTGGTTTGGTAGTAAAGACCTCTGCTTATGAAGCGTACTGCGTAGATTTTCAGATCATTACATTTTCTGCCGCACCCTTCGGCTCCTGCAACCTTAAGTGCCGCAGAAGAAAGAAAAAGATAATAAAGGTTGCTGGGAGCTGACGGGGGCACTCACTTAATTAAAATACGGCCTAAGACAACGGTTGCTGGGAACCGTAGAATTTTTTTCGTTATTAAATTTATGGAATAGGAGTATGTTCATAATATCATTTGTCATTTATTAATTTCAAGTACATAATAACAATTTTAAAGTTCAGTAGTGGAAGTCCTGCAGCTGTTATGACGTTTTTACCGATTTACTTATTTATTTCATAAAAACTTACTAGAATAACAATTTAATTTTAAACAAGTAACTTTTTAACAAAAATATAACCAATTTAACCTAACTACTGAACTAATCCTGATGAAATTTCTATGCGATTTATATGAAAGTATATTCTTTCAAAAAAATTAAGAATTTTCCAAATCGGTTCATAAATGACGGAGTTCTGAGGTAAAAACATAAAACTATTTTGCGTCCTTGTAAAACCTAAGGGTTGTTCTCGATTTTTTGGGATCCCATCATCAGATCCTGACTTGGTGACCACCTGAAAAGTATACCCTTTTAAACAAAAAAAGTATTTATCGAATCGGTCCACGCGTCTTCGAGTAATCGGGGAAAGATTCAGACGAATTCAGAACCTCCTTTTTTTGAAGTTGGTTAAAAATGAAGATCATTTAAAACATTCCTCTCCTAATTCTGTTATCTTATTATTGCGTTAACTAATACAACAAGTCCATATTCAGCAGTGGACCTATGACTCTTATGATGACGATGTTTACATCTAGTTAATCTATTAGGAACGATTACCAAGAGATCATAGTGACATTACTGTGAATCACTGCTGTTTTACTGTGGTCATATTGACAAATGTCAAAGGTTCTAAAACTGCTTCGCTTTGAAATCGAGCGCTGAATAAACAAAAGCGCTTTTTGCTACAGCGTTTTTTAAAACTTTTGTTTTACGCGAGATTAAAAAATGTGTTTTGTTTTAACTGAAGTTTTAGTTGAAACTTGTCACTGGTTTTATTTCTAAAGGTTTTTACAATAAGTTTGTTTTACATTTTATTCGCATTGAAATTAATGATTTCATTGAAGTTTAATTCACATAAATAATTGAATAGTTAAAACCACAATAAAAGCTAACCTTTTATTTAAATCCTTGCTAATCTTCCATATAAAAATAACATAAATTATATTTTTGATAATCCCTGAAAATGTTTAAATATTAGAATTCAGATTAGATTATACAGTTAGACATTATATTAGAGTTTGGACAGAGGTTATGAATCACCTAATCGATTAATAAAAAAAAATGAAATCTATTTCGACATATCAAACAAACAGATTAAACATCAAATTTGATATTTCTGTAATATAAAAAAAAAACAGAACACATACTGTGAATTATTAAAAGCTCGTTAACGTAATCAAAAATATAAAAAAATTCGTACCCATATTCACTATGAGCCCTGTACCAAAAAAGGGGTAAGACTCAGCTCTATGCTGAACAAGTTTATTGCACAGCGCTGGTTTTAAGCCAGGAAACCTGGTGTATCGACGCCACGGAAGTCAGATAAGAATGTCTTAGTTAAAAAAAAAAGTCCAAGTTACATGCTTAACTAATTGTACCTACCAGCTACTAAAGGATGTCGAGTATCTACGCAAAGAGTAGTAAAAACCTAACATCATATTCTGTGGAGTTTTAGTGCAAAATCCGATATGGTATTGTAGGTATTAGAAGCAACTCTAGTAGGGGTCGGTACTATTTATTCCATGGCGATACAGGAAGGAAGATAAAATCTGTATTATGCTCTCCAGCGTTAGGGCGATTTGTTTTTGTGCCAAGTTCAGATTGCCTTTACAATAAACAGTTTGTAAAGTCCAACATGTGCTTGAAAATTTCGTAAATGGACTTAGGAACTTTTTGCACAAAAAACGTATACAAGAAGGCAATACGCCTTCTTGTATACGTTTTTTGTGCAAAAAGTTTTTAATGAAATCGTTACCAATAGATTTTTTATAGTACCCAGAATCAAAATAAGCCCAATTATTGTCAGTACAATCTCTAAACCTGGCTTGCACAACGATCCCTGAACGTATTTACCGATTAAACGTGTTTAATTATGACGCGTAATATGTATGATTTGACTATTCTTTAAATCATATTTAACCACTAAGGACGGCTTGCGCAACGATGTCTAAACATATTTAGTGGTTAAGTACGATTTAAGAAGTTGTCAAATCATATAAATACGTCAAATTTAAACATGTTTAGTTTCTAAATACGTTTAGGCATCGTTGGGCAAGTCGCCCTAAATATATTAAAACGCGAAGAGAAAACTTAGTATCCCATTTTAAACTTATTCTGCGCACGGTGGAGTGTGAGATTTGCCATAGCTAAAGTTTATATGGAAAAAGAGACCACAATCTCACCTGATGGTAAGCGATGATGTGGTCTAAGATGAAGCACGAAGATCTAGAAGAAACCTATTCACTCTTACCTTAAAGAGGCCCGGATTGTATTCTTCAGGAAAAACAGACGACGGCAAAGTGTTCCATACCTTAGCTGTACGCATCAAGACCGTAGAACCAAAACGGTGTGTGCGAACGGGTGGTATATCAACTAGGTACGGATGGTACTGAGCCGTGCGCCTGCTTGTCCTTTGATGGAAAGGAGATGGCGGAATCAGATCGTAACGTTCCTGGGCACATTCCCCAAAATGTATTCTGTAAAAGATCGATAGGCTTGCAACTTTACGGCGGTGTTCAAGACTCCGCCATATATTTCTCACATATAAGCCTAAAAGCTCTACGTTCTATCGAGTCTAAGGTAGCGAATTGGTGTTTGGCCGAACCATCCCAAAGGTCATCTTCATGGCAGACTCCATATTAGACCGGACTTGTGCTTTGTAGAGACTAAGAAGCTGTCCCGGTGTGAAGTATCTCCTGACCTTGTTGAAGATGCCCAGCTTCATGGCAGCTGTTTTAGTCTTAGACTCGATGTATGAGCTGAATGATAAAATGTATGATGAATGCTAAACTATGCAAAAATAAGTTACGGTCGAAACCTATTATTACATTGTGGAATAAATAAATGATTTAGTATTGAAAATTTAAGAACTTTTTCATAAAAAATCATTAACTTTGAAAATCTCATTCCGTTGTATGTTTAGTCTGTATTGGATATAACGCATTCTGTAACACTCTGTATATAATTACTGATTTAAACGGGTATTTATCACGTTGTACCTATTTTGTTTGTTATCCGTTGTTTTGTTTTGTTTGTTATGAATCAAATTTCACGATGATCGGATCAACGCTTCGAAAGATATCCTTGGACCAAAAAAACATTCATACATACAACGCTGATTTACCCAAGTTGAGTTGGAGATCTCGCTTCGCTCGATCGATCAGTAATTATGTGATTGCGAAAGTTGGAAAAATACCCTGTATACAGGCAAGATAAATGAAAGCTTTTAAAATTGAGCAAGGCATTGTCCTTCCGTAGACAGCAATTTATTTCAGCAAAATTAATAGGCCCGTTTTAACCGAAATGATTTAATGCATGTCACTGAAAACGACATTTCGGACTTTTAAAGACTTATTGCTTTGATTCGTAAATTTTTTTGCATAATAAATTAAAAATATGGAGTTTATGTTTAACAATATCTTATATGAATTGATAAGGAATATTTGATTACACTCCCCCGTCGTCCAATTCTTACGTAAACATTGGTATATGAATTTTTTTTTTGGTTCATGAGCAGCAGTTATAATTCTAGAAATAAGAAAATATTCCTTTTGTATTTGTATGAGATTTTTGTATTTGTGGGGAGGCCTATGGCCTTCACCAGTGGCCGTCTTTTGGCTGGTATGATGATGAAACAAGCAAGGTAAACGCTTGTTACCATCGTAGACTGCATCAGCGCTTACTATCAGGCTAGATCGTGGTCAAGCGCTAGTCTATAATTTATATAAAAAAACAATCATTCAGTTACTAGCTGTTACCTGCGACTTCGTACGCGTTACACTACTAAATGTGTAGATAACCTGGAAATAAAGCCAAACTCGTTGTTGCAACTTGACACCCCATTTTTATCCCATGGGAACTGATTTATGATTTAATGTGTTGATACAGGTTATAATCTACGTATATACCAAATTTCATCGAAATCGGTTACGCCGTGATTGAGTAACAAACAAACATCCAAACCTTCGCATTTATAATATTAGTGTGTTACCATACATCAAATAAACAGAAACGTTTCTAGAAATAATAATTGTGGCTTTACACCTGTATGCCTCTTGGTGGACGCAGGGCAGTGCATCTTAGGGCACATTTCTAACATGCGTGACCTACGAGGCAATCCTCTGCTATAGGCGATGGTTACCACCTAAACAGCAGGTGGCTTATGGGCCACCTGATGTTTAGGTAGTAACCATCGCCTGTTGCTTGTTTCATCTCCATGTAGTAAAAAAAATCTTTATATAGTCAGTACCTGTGGGAATTACATTAGTACTCAAATTAGGAATAACTGTGTTAGGCATACTAATGCCCTCCACTGTGCCTGATATTAAATAAACATAATTACAAAAGAATTTAGAAAGAGATTGTTGAAAAGGTTGGTTATTTTAGTTCTATCCGAGTGCTATAGTTATCTTTTTCTATCATAATTCTTTGAATTTCCAACATAGCTCAAAGGAAACGGTCCATTAAAAATGAGGCATTCCTTCACAGAATATAGTATATAACTCACGGTATATAGATCTAGTGGATCCAGGCTGGCGTGCCTCCAACTCTCCTAACGAACGCATTGTGACTGCATTTGGTATTGGTGCAAGTAACACACTCTAGGTGGTTGACTGTCTCTCTCTCTCTTTCTCTTTTGAGTGTGAGCTTCGTTTCTGGCGGTGCAACTGATGAAACTCTATTTGTCTCTTTCTAAAGCAGTCGTTTCACTTCTTTCTTTTTCTAGGTGTAATCGACATCAATAATGACGTTCAATACATTAGGAAAGGCGCGCATGGAAGCTAATCGGCCGTTTGTGATCGGCTGATTATGAAATTGGCTACGCATCGAACGTATGTTTCGACGACCATCTACTTTGGCGCGCATTGTAATGAAATTAAATGAAATATAAAATAATATTTACTGCATCATCATCCACAGCCCATAAGTACCCACTGCTGGGTGCAGGCCTCCCTTTGTAAACGCCACCCTTTCCGGTCCTGCGCTGCGCGCATCCAGGAATTGCCCGCGACTTTCTTTATGTTGTTGACCCACCGCGCCGACGGACGTCCTGGACTTCTTAGGGCTGTTCTTGGCCAACATTCGATCAAACATTTACTCCACCTGCCATCACTTCGTCTAGCCAAGTGTCCTGCCCAGTTCCACTTGAGTTTCACCATCCTTGTTCACGCCAGACGAAAGTCCAAGACGTCGGATTACGGTATTAGGAACTCGATCCAGCAGGTTGATGCCAAGCATGGCGCGCTCTATGGCTCTCTGTGCGATTCGAACGTACACAGTTTCCTTAGTGAGCGCCCATGTTTCGGCACCGTAAGTCATTGTTGGCAGGACACATTGGTTATACAGACGGGTTTGCAAGCATTGTGGGATCTTCTCTGACCGAAAAACATCTTCAAGCTTTCCACATTGCATGAAATGTTAAATTACAAGGTGAACGATCTCTAACCATCTGAATGCACCATAATTTTACAGCATATCTTATATGAAACCTTGCGTGAGTGAGATCGGCAACTGGCAATTGGCCTCGGGCGCGGACGCTCGTACAAAAGTATGTGTAACACCATTTTGTGTGATATCAAAACTGGCCAATTCAATCTTCTATGCACTGCTTTAGATGAACCTCCTATGATGTAGATTACCAATAGTTTAGCCGGCCCGATGTAGTAAGCTTTTATGCGCGCCAAACCTGACTTATTTTATGTGATGTGATGACTATAAAGCCTCCTTTGAATATCTAAATGTGCAAGCTTGATTAGCTCTTTCAGTTTGTTTTACAATCGGGTATTTGGTTTTTATCCAACTATATCAAAGTCAAAAGGGATATGTTTTCTATGGTGTGTATGTTCCACCGTAACGCCTAAACTACGCATCCGATTTTGATGAATGAATTTTTTTTTTGTTTTTTTGTATACTATTTATATAGCAAACGAGCATGCAGTCCACCAGATGTTAAGTGACTACTGCAGCCCATGGATATCCACATAGAATTCAAAACAAGCTATTATGTTGTCTTGATCTCTATGTGGATACGTTGCCATACCATAGGACTAAGCTGTTATGCCTATGTGCCAGTAATTACAGGAACATACCATTACCATCTAACCGGAACACGGCAGCACAAGTACTGCTATTTGGCGGCAGATAAAGGTAAGGCGGTGGTGCCCACTTCCTCGAGCTCGTTTACAAAAGCTTTACCACCTAAGTAACACTTAAGCTAAGTGTTAGTCGATTCGTTGTTATGGTCCAGGGTGAGATAGGCTACTATTTTAAAACATAAAATAGCTTGTTTAAATAATATTTTTACACAACCTTATTAACACGTTCCGTTTATGCCTTTCTCCACAAAGAAGCTCTTTAAACAATATAGAAAAGCTTCTTCCATAACCTAAGCAATTTTTCACAAACTGCAATAACCATTATGATACAGGTTGCCCGCGCAATCTCGCACCATCCCTCACTCGCTCTATACTGTACCTTGTACTGCACCTAACTGCAAGTAATTTATATTATGCGGTCTTGTATGTCCGCGGCAGCCTTTCCTACATATAATTGGGCAATCAAATGAAATAGATGTCTTCTTTCATATTTTTATCGAGAATTGCGATTATTACAGCTGTATTGAAAAGTTTAGACATAGATCAGTATTTGAGCTGAGTCTGTCGATATCATCATAAACAGATTTACAACATTTTAGAGAACATTTTTATTGGTATAGGATAAATACACGTAAATCTATACTAATATTAAAAAGAGGAATGATTTGTATTTTTGTATTTATGTGTGTATGTTTGTAATGAATAAACTCAAAAACTACTGGTCCGATTTCAAAAATTCTTTCACCATTGGAAAGCTACATTCACCTTGAGTAACATAGGCTACTTTTTACGCAACTGCGCAAAAAAAGGTAATGTTTTTATTGAAAAAACTACGCGTGCGAAGCTGCGGAATGGTCAGCTAGTTAATAATAACTTGTAAAATGTATAAAAATGTTAACAGCGATTTCAACGTTCATCGTTCATATCAGGCAGCAGAACGTCCACTACTGAACGTAAGCTCCCCATAGATTTCCAGAGGGACCGATCTTTTGCTGCCTGCACCCACCGGCTCCCAGCAACACCTATAGTGCTTAGTGTCCGATCCGATCCACGCTCGATTGCTCGATATTATAAAACTGAAAGTAACTCTGTCGCAATATTGGTATGTACGTAGATCATAACCTGGATTAACACATAGACTACTTTTTATTGGCAAACCACGCGTGCGAAGCCGCTGGCAACAGTACTATAATATAAATTAAATAACAATTTTGTCACGCAAGAATTCATCCAATGTATAATAAGCTTTTTGAATCAATATGTCATTAAGTTTTGTCTTAAATACATTTTAAGTAAGCTTACTTTTAATGCTAAAATGCTTTCAAAAATTAAACACAACCGCATAACAGGGGTACGGTCAATTTCCAAAGAAATTAACCTAACAAGGGTGTACGTTTTCCCACAATTAAAGTCGAATAAACGCACCCCCGATAATTAAAAGCATACCATAAAGCAATTAAAAATAAAAACTCACATACTGTGCAATTAGTAGAATGGTGCCAAATGTCGCGATTGAGAAAAAGGGGTACGGAACTCTAAAAGGACTGAATGGCCTAGTACGAAACTTTTAAATAAGGGTGTGATTTGACGCTGGGGAATTAAAATGTGTTGGCCATTTCGGTATAAAATTTTTAGCAAATTTCTGATGAAATTTCTTTTTGCAATCAGGTTTCAAAAGTTTTCGCAAATATTCATTGTTTCGGTATAGGTACAAAGGGGTTTACATGCAAAAGAGAGATGGAACAAGGACGTGGCCTTCCTTATGTTAATTGGTTGATAACGTGTCCTATGATGCACCGCCCTGCGTCCATCAACTACTCCCTGTAAAAAATAAAATATACTTCTATAAGAATCTGAATTAGCGAAACAATTTCCTCCAGAATATCTTTTACTTGTGTATTTAAGCTGACTAGCCCTCGGCTTCGCACACGTGGCTTGCTAATAATAAATATGGCTGGACATTTCACACATTGCTATCTAGCCCCAAACTAAGCAGAGCTTTTAGTATGGGAACCAGTTAACTGATACTTATATACTTTTTTTTCTAAATACATACTTATCTAATATATAAAATTCTCGTGTCACAGTTTTCGTTGCCATACTCCTCCGAAACGGCTTGACCGACTTTGATGAAATTTTTTGTGCTTATCCGGTATCTATGAGAATCGGCCAACATCTATTTTTCATCCCCCTAAATGTTAGGGGTAGTCCACCCCTAAATTTTATTTTTTAGACAAAATTTTTAATTTCAATTTTTTTATGATACAACATACAAAAATACATAAAATCCTCAATTTTCACCCTTCTACGATCAACCCTTATTTTTTAATAGCAATTATTTATATGGCAAAACAACGTTTGCCGGGTCAGCTAGTAATATATAGAAAAACATCCAGACCCGAAACAAATATATGTAGATCATACAAATATTTGTTCCGCGGCGGGAATCGAACCCGCTTCCTCCTGCGTCTCAGCCCATTGTACCACGGAGGTCGTCGGAGGTCGTCAAAAAATAAAATATTACCTATTATTAAATAAGTTGTTACTTTATTATTACAATAAAATTATTACCCTTCTGCGCAGTCGGATTAAAAGTAGCCTATGTCCTTATTCCGGTCATAATCTATGTATATACCAAGTTTTATCGAAATCGGTCTGGCCGTAACAAACAGACAGGCAGAGAGGCGAGTTACTTTCGAATTTATAATATTAATTAATTAAATAAATAAAGATTATCTCCAAAATTTACCAATTAACATTGTTGGTAACATGTTTCATTTTGTTCACTCTGGCACCCAAAGTCGGGAGAAGGCCTCCTCCTTACGCTATTTGCACTAAAAACGGGATTATATAAGTTCACGCAAATACTTAAGTTTACTCATGATCATAGCGCAAGAAGCTGTGTCGAAATATCGTGATATTCAAAAACTCGCAAATCATGGTAAATTTCGTTTTAAAGTTATCTCCAGTCGAGTCCATGTCGTCCCCGCTGCCTCCACGACAACCTCGGCCTGCCTCTCGTTAGGCTACCATCTCGTGGATCAGTGCAGGATCCTCTCACTCCAGCGCTCATCTTGACCTTATTCTTCCTTTTCTCACATTAGATGGCGTTGGCACAGCATGATTTTTTTTTCATACCTCTATCAGCCGCCATCTCCGTTGTCACTTCTTTCTTACCCATATCATTCTTCACACAGTCCATCCATCTCTTCTTCGGCCTTCCTCTACTTCTATAACCATCTATATTTCATATCTTACACTATTTTAGTCACATGATTTTCGTCCCTCCATAATCTCATCATCTTTATGTACTCAATGAACTTCTCAAACTGTAAAATAGCCTTAAAGTATGCTCTATCCAATCTATCTTACGATGAAACTGAGGAATTACTAACCGTAATAAAGTAAGATTTTAAAGATTGCTTAGTACGTTAACTCATACCTTCCATGTTTGTACTTAGTTTATTTAGTTATTTTTTTTTCATTATGTAAATAGATTTTATGTTTTGTTAATTTGAGTATTCATAAGTTACCCCAGTCCAGCCTTATTCGCCTGAGATACAGGTTTTCCTAGTTCAAGCAATGTATGAAATCTTACCTATAAGTAGATATTAATCCCTAATGTTAGCAATATGAAAAATTAATAAAGATTAATTTATTTATATATTTATTTATTTATGTGCTCTAGTAATGTGACACGCCCACTTCCATTTAAGGTTACAGATTTATAATTTTATTTTTGGAAGCTATCGGCCCATAATATTCAAAATCCCCATATGGTCCCTTACCGTTTTCAACACGCCATTATCATAAACTCTGTTATCTCTGTGATAAAGTATTTTTCTCGCATATAGGTTAATGGAAGACGTCAGTCGGAACCGCATTAAAACCAGGCTTAGTATTGTGTTCACGTATTGAATTACTCTGTTTTTCTCATCCCTTTTATATTCTAAGGAATAATTTGCTATATATCTTTATTTATGACCCTATTAGGTTGAGTTAGCATACTCATAAAGGGTAGGGAAATTATGGGGAATATTAATTTATTTTTTCCTAAATATTATAACAAGTTATTGTAAGGTCTCAGGGAGGTAGGTTACAGGTAGGTAAGTTATTGAACTCGCGACACTGTTACCGTTACCTCTGTATAGGAAGTGAAAACTTCTCTAGGTGCGTTAGGCATTTTTTTAAATGGGAAAAACAATTGAACTCGCGACACTGTTACCGTTACCGTTACCGACACCTCTGTATGTAGGTATCTCGTAATTGTTCAAGTTATCACTTCTGTCGGCACTCCCAGACAAGGGCGGATCCAGGGGGAGGGTCATGGGGGTCATGACCCCCCCCCCCCCCCCCCCCCCGGGCTGGGTCCAGGACCTAGGTGGACCACTAATTAAAATTGTTAAACGTTTTAAGTATGTACATTCAATATTTAATTAATTTAATATAATATTTTGATTTGAAAAAATTATTTGGTTATTTAAATATAGGTATTTTAAGCACAGTATGTAAGTGCATTAATAAAATACCTACTTTTTACATCTATGAATAAAAAATTAAATTATAACTTGTGACTTGACTACGACTATGTGACCCCCCTGGCACCAAAGCTGGTTCCGCCCTTGGTCCCAGTGATTTTTTTTTAGTGTTCGAGGGAGTAACTGATCGCTTACGCTCGAGCTTAGTTTAGTTTCTAATCTTAGACAATGATGTTGCAGTTATATGACCTGTGTTGTTATGTATGACATTAATTTAAACACACATCCGGCATCGTATTAACTGTTTTTAGAGTTGGGTCTGATACCGGTAGCTTAAATATTTAACCAGTAATCGATATATTTCCAATAAAGAATTTGTAACGTAAATCGGCGGCGCCTTTGCGACGATGCCGCTTAGTCAGTTTAACTGGTACTTACTTAGATAATTAATGAATATTATTTGTTTACTGTTTCATTGATATTTTAGGACCTGATATTCAGGTTGTTTAAAAATTTATAATTTTCTATACAACAATACTAACTATCAGCTCTACCCGTGTTTTCATTTAGTGTCGTACATGACAAAACACGTAGTATACACGGTGTTCTTTAAATCACTGTTTTTCCAGAACAAACGTTGTTCAGACCATGGTCTACAAAGGGTATAAAACATCAAATTAAAAAAAAATCGGTCTTTGAAAAATATAAAAAGTTGCGAACTTAAAACGTCTATTTTAACGTTACGCCCTACAACATGCCGCCGTATCGCCACAAAAATAATAATAGTAGGTACGTTACGGCTAGCGTGCCAATGAACTTTATGTCACGGCTAGTTTTTGAACAAAATTAGACTTATTTGACAAAGTCTAGATTTTTTTTAATTCTCTTGTTTGATGCCATAAACTGTTAGTAGACCACGGTCTGAACAACGTTTGTTCTGGGAAAACAGTGATTTAAAGGACACCGTGTATACAGTTGGCAGTTACAGTCGGCAGTGGCACTCGAAACGTCTACCAAAGAAATATGTAGATGCAAACCAACTCCCAGCCAATTCTACTAAACCGATCGCTTCACTATGACTAGTATCGTCGCAGAATTGCCGCCATAGATAACAATTATGTGTTTAAAAATATTTGGTTCTCCATGGTAGTTATAATCCATGATTTTAATGGCTATACTAACCATACCGTTATAAAAAGATCATAAAAAATCAAAAACCGGCCAAGTGCGAGTCGGACTCGCGCATGAAGAGTTCCGTATCATTATCTATAAAAAGGGCAAAAAAATCACGCTTGTTGTATGGAAGCCCCACTTAAATATTTGTTTTGTTTTAATTAATTAATTAATTTTTAAAGTGAATATTTAACTTAATTATCTGTGAATATTTAAAGCGTCTACCTGTTATCAATATCGAGCTAAACCGAGCAAAAAAATCACTTTTCTTGTATGGGAGCCCCCCCTTAAATATTTGTTTTATTCTGTGTTTAGTATTTGTTGTTATAGCGGCAACAGAAATACATCGTCTGTGTAAATTTCAACTGTCTAACTATCACGGTTGAGATACAGCCTGGTGACCGACAGACAGACAGCAAGAATACAAGAATTTATTAATAAATAAAAATAATATTTTACACGTCATTTGTCAAATTTTATAAATTATAATTAATTATAACATTATAATTAATGAATAATTAATGAATATAATATATAATTCCCCTAACTCTAAAACACATTCACACACACACAGTCATACTTACAAAAAGCCGAGTTACCATGACATAGCATGTAAGTTTATTTAAGTTTTCTTTCCTATTTAAATCAAAATTTTCTAAATTAGTAAATTGTAACCTACCTATAATCAGGAACGTCTAACTCATTTAAATTGTATGTACGGGCACTGGAAACTGCGACACAGTATTTTACTAATGCAGTTTCCAGTGTTCACATTGTTTTTAATCACATGTAAAAAAGTTCACTGAAAATAAATAAATTACAAATTAAAAAAAAAATATTATTACCTACGTATTGATTCCTCATAAGAAACATTTGCTACATTATTGAATCTTCTGATTAGTAGGTGGGGGGGATCTTATACAGTTTGGGTAATTCGTGGAACTCACCCATGCTGTAGAAAAACCTCCCTAACAACCATGCGAAGTCACAGTAATAGGGTCCCGTTTTACTCTTTCGGTACGGAACCCTAAAAACCATACCATTAAAAATTATGCAGCATACGAAAGGAACAACAATCTTATAAATAATAAAATCTAGATAGATATCTTATATTATATAGTAGAATTAGCCCTTGTAGTGCCGCTGCGGCCGACTGCGTGCATCCGCGGCACTTGCAGTTGGCTGTTGCAGTCAGCAGCTTCGTTCAGAGTTAGTACCTCAGTAGTAGTAGCATGATGTGAATTGTAATCTATACATATAAAAGAAAGTCGTGTTAGTTACACTATTTATAACTCAAGAACGGCTGAACCGATTTGGCTGAAAATTGGTAGGGAGGTAAGGAGAAGGACATAGGATACTTTTTATCCCGTTCCCATCGTTCCCATGGGACGTGACATAAAACGTCAAAGAGAATACCAGTCACTATAAAACGTCGTATAACAAAAACGCATCTGACATGGAATAACAAAACAGCTATGACAGCAAATGACAGCTGAACGTAATTTTGTCTATGGTTAAGTATGGTTGTATAATATTTGTACAACAATTGACATTTCTACCAGGGTGACGTTTAATGACAGCCCGCGTTATATGCATGTCAAGGCGGTACGAAGTTCGGCGGGCCCACTTGTACTAGATAAATATCACTAGGTTCCATCTGGATACTACGCGTGCAAAGCCCCAGGGCATCAGTCCAAAAGCAATTTGTAAACGGAATAAAAAAAATTACAAACACGGGCGGGCGTTATTAATTAAAAACTCATTTTGTGAGTTCTCTTGCAAAAATAAATCTCAAAGAGGAACGTAATAAAACCGAGACATGATATGCAGATAATATGACATTTTTCTCGTAGGATAGGAATAACTGTGGTTTTATTGATGGGGGACGCGGGGAGCGGACCTGAATAAATAATATTAAAAATAGCGATTTTCTCTCAAGTTTTTGATACATCGTATATCTTAAACGGATTTCTGTGTTGAAAGTGTTGATGACCCTCATACATTTTTTGAAAACTTAATAATTGATTAAAATATATATGTTTCAATATACGTGTAGTCTATGTTTTTATTAGATAATCATTAGAAAACTCAAAAATCATAGTATATATTTCGTTTTTGGGGAAAAGAGAGGTACAAAAAAGTTTTTCGTTTTTACATATTATTTTTTTTTTATTTACTATTTTAACAAAGATTACAATTATATGTTACAATTATAGCATCTAATAACCAGTGAGGTTTGTGCCGGTGCTATCGTGGGTTTACATCACTAGGTGTTATTTACTTAGCAATAAAAATTATATAAAAATGTAAGTAGGTAACTAAGCAGGAGCCAGGTAAGTACTTTTGATTATGGTCTAGTTTAGTAATGTCATGAATGAGCAAGGAAAACTAGACTTGACTCATTAGGTAGTTCCTTAGTTTAAATTTTATATATTTTGGTGTTAAATTATCACGTACGTCAGAGGGTAGGGTGTTGATAAGCCGAGGAACAAGGTAGCCGGCCGTCCGTTCGCCGTAGGCATTGTTAGCGAGAGATGTGCAAAGCCGATTCCTAGAAATAGCTCGAGTGTATTCGATTTTGTTTTTTAATGATTCATTAAAAGAATGTTCTCTCAGCAGTAAATAATGAACCTGTGTGTGAACTGGCAAAACTTTGCAATAAATGAATAGACCACTGTCATTTTCATGAAATTGATTTTCAATTTTAGGCGCCACTAATGTTTTTAAAATTTTTAGTTTATATATATCATCGAGATACGTTTTGTAGGTTATATATAGATAACTTCATCTTTATTTTTGCACTTAAACAAAATCACATTAAATTTTACATTTAGGTAGCCTTATCGCTAAAAGCAATCTCTTCCAGGTAATATTTGGATGGACTGAATTAAAAGGATCTGTGTTTTATTTCGTAACTTGCTAGGAATACTAAAATAATTGTCTAAGAGTGCACACGGCTACACATCAAGCTATATTACCAGTATAAGCTGACCTCGCATTGTGTAGGCTTTTCTTAGAATGAGAGGTCAGCTTATACTGGAAATGTATAGCTTGATGTGTAGCCGTGTGTACATGGTACGTGACATCATAGTATGTGTACACACGGCTACACATCAAGCTATACATTTCCAGTATAAGCTGACCTGTCATTCTAAGAAAAGCCTACACTGTGAGAGGTCAGCTTATGCTGGCTTGTATAGCTTGATGTGTAGCCGTGTGTACAAACAAGCATGGCTACGCTAGTTTATTGGACTACGGAACCTTTAAGCGCATTACACTTAATGAAGATGTTATATGTAATATTTTATATTACATTATATATCGATCGCCATACAATCCAATGAATGAATGAATGAAATACTCTTTATTGCACACCAAATAAAAATACTAATATGGAAATATGGTAATTATGGAAACAAACAATAAATAAAGGTACAATGGGCGGTCTTATCGCTAAAAGCGATCTCTTCCAGACAACCTTTGTAAGATGAAAAATCATATCATCTTTGTCGTGTGTCATGGTCCACTGAATTGTATGGCGAGCGATATATTTTTATCCATACTTATCATACTAAAGCATCCTTATCGTTTGTGACGCGCTTTGAACGTGCGACGAACTCAACAAAACAATTTAAAAGCATAGATTTTTAGATCTTATATTATGCTAAAATATTATCAAAACTTTCATTTTATTTTAAAAACCTTTCACTCGCTCTCAGAAACTCTCAGACCCTCAAATAGTGAATCCTAAGGGAGGAATCTTGTTTATTATTTGATAAGAATGAACTGTGACATTTTAAGGTTCCATATCTGATATGAGTTCCATTGGGGTTTAACCTGACTGAGAAAAGAGGTTTGTTTTTATTAGTTTTAGGTAAATATATTGGACTAACACGAAATATAGTTTGTTTGTACCCCAAGTTATAAACATGAAAGAAATCGCTTCAAAGGCATAAGGCCACTCATATTAATTTTTCATCTAGCGGTTGCCGTCCTGCGTTGCGTTTTCCAGTACGTCTCCTCTTGAAAACTTTTCTGCCCCAACGGCCGTCAGTTCTACGAGCTATGTGTGCCCTCTATCACTTCAATTTGCTAATCCTGTTTATTAGTATATTATTAGAAACCGAAAAACTCATGAAAAAAAATTGTGAACCACTGCGAATATAAAATTATATTATATTCGTAACCTTTTTCATTATTAGAAGACTCCGAGCTACCTAATTTTATTTTACAAAGAACAATGAGCGACCTATTTTTAGAACGAGGCCATATAAATGTTCTGTTAAGAAAAAAATATGGAAAATTGGAATGACCTAATAAAAGTTGATGAGTGCAGCTAAGATCAGGCTACGGTAACCGCTTACCATCAGGTGGCCGTATGCTTGTTTACAGCCCTAGTGGTTCATTAAATAAGATTTTATGTTGAAAAATTACTTTCCAGAAGAAGCTTTTATGAAATACATAATCAAACCGCAAGCAGATTCAAATGAGCCCAAACACTAGTAGCCTATAATTCATTCGGAAGTTCCGTTGTCTAGAATCCGTCGCCATCATGAGACCACCTCCATGGTGTCAATTTCAGCTCAATTGGTTAGGGGGAATTGGTTTAAAATTCAGTTGTAAGAGTTGACACCCCACCAACACGGCAAAATCTTCTAAAAAGTTGTGTTTTTATTATAACCACGATCTCGCCTGATGGTAAGCGATGATGCAGTCAATGATGGTACACTCTTGACTAGAAGAAACTTATTCACTCGCAACTTGAAGACTAGGTTGTAGTTATCAGGAAACATGGACACAGGCAAGGCGTTCCACTCCTTGGCGGTGCGCATAATAAAGGTGGAAAAGTACCGCTTTGTGCGTATGTGAGGTATGTCTACCATGTAGCGGTGGCGTACCGCGGTGCGACTGGTTGTCCTATGATAGAATGGACATCCCTATTCTTAAATGAGGATCAAATTGATAAGTTCCGACGAACACTACTTATCTTCCGACAAACGTCAACAATTATGCACACCCTTAGTATTTAAATTCGAAACTAACTCTGTCTCTCTGTCTGTCTGTTTGTTTCGTTTTCACGATTAGCGGCTGAACAGATTTAAATGAAAGGTAGATAGATTATGCCCTGGATTTAGACATTTTTACTTTACTTGTTATTGACAAACATCTCGTGTTAAGCTGCAAGGCTGTAGCTAACTTTAATGTTATTCGAAAATCAATACTTTCTTAAAGCCTAGGACCCTGACATATCCCTGTTCAGCAAGAAACACAAATTTAAATCTATTTAATATAATACTAGATTAAGTTAACACAAAGATTCCAAGAGTTAAGATAACCCAACTTAAGTTCCTACAAAGGCAAATTCTGATCTTTGAAGGGTTAGAGTAATGAGGTTTAGGGGTTGATAAAATTGTTTTGACCGCAGGATGGGGAATTCAATTTATAGGGAGATTTAGGGCGTAAGTCAAACATTTAGGAGGCAAAAATGGGGGACTTTGAAATTAATTGTGTTTGTGTTTCTCTTCTTATTGATCTACGGAATTCTTCTAATGTTTTTAATATTATATCCATAACAATATTATAAATTTGAAAGTATATCTTGTCTCTGTGTATACGGCTGGACAGATTTCGATGAAATTGGGTATACAAATAGATTATGACCGGGAATGCAGCATAGGCTATTTTTTACCCGTCTGCATAGAAGGGGGGGTAATGTTTTACTGACAAACCAAGCCGCAGGTGGAAGGTAGTATAAATAATAGATAGATAATGTGATAATGAACATAACTCAAAATAAAAAGAAAACACAATTTGTTTAATATTATAAAATCACAGTGGGTGGCCTTATCGCTAAAAGTGATATATTTCAGGTAACCTTTGGATAATATTAAAAGAGGAATCAAAACAATGACTACACATAAAACAATAGCTTTTTTATGTTACCTCTGAGGTTAGCAGGTAGAAAATTCTTTTAGCATTAAGCCCACCTTTTGTACATTTAATATTTTTTTGTGCAAGAAAGTATTATATAAATAATCAATAGCTCAAATAGCTCAAGAAATGACCATGAACAAGCCGGTTAAAGGTCGGTTTCGACGAGGACTGTTTTGAAAGTACTTCTAGCATAAGGGCCTGTTTGTCAAAATATAGGTCAAACCCATCTATTAACATAAGGATGTTAGTTAAAATTCCAATTAATTTCGGCAGTATCCGGCACAATAGAACATAAGTAGCAACGCAGCAGTTTCGTCTCAAGGGACCTACCCTATGTCACAGGCTATAAAGCTGATAATTGGTCAACTTATAAACTTTTATCCGTTTCTCGCAGAGGGATTGAAACGTTATTACTTATTATTTATTTGGAGAGCACAGCATTCTTATTCTCGCAAAGAAATTAAATATACGAAAATGAATAATATTTATATCAATAAAAACCTCACTTTTAGCGATAATACCGCCTATTGTACTTACCTTTATTTTTGTGTATTTCTTTGTCATTGTAAATAAATAAAATTACTATACCGAGTCTCAATTTCAGCTCCTATATTGAGTCGAAAGCCCAGCTGACCGCTAAAAAGCTTGATATACTCGCAAAGGTGAGGCAATACTTCACACCGGGACAGTTGCTCAACTTATACCAAGCACAAGTCCGATCATGTCTGGAGAACTGTTATCACCTCTGGGGCGGATCAGCGAAATACCAGCTAGAAGCTCTAGATTCAATTGAGAGAAGAGCCTCAATAAGAAGAAGCTTTTTTGCAATGACGAAGCTAGCAGCTGCAAGGCTCCACAGCCTTGAGCGTCATCGAAAGGTTGCAAGCCTCCGGTTTCCTATCGGCTGCATTTTGGAGCGTGTGCTTCGGAGCTCGCAAGCCTCCGGTTTCCTATCGGCTGCATTTTTGAGAGTGTGCTTCGGAGCTCTTCCACCTGATCCCACCATCCCAATTCTATCATCGGACAACCAGACGCTCCGCGGTGCGCCATCGCTACATGGTACATGCGTACCTCACGTACGTACAAAGCGGTACTCTTCCATCTTTATTATGCGCACCGCCAAGGAGTGGAATGCGTTGCCTGAGTCTGTGTTTCCTGATAACTACAACCTAGGGGTCTGGTCTTCAAGTGATGAGTGAAAAGGTTCCTTCTAAGCAAGCGTGTACCATCGTAGACTGCATCATAGCTTACCATTAGGCGAGATCGTGGTCAAACTTATAAAAAAATTGACGATGATTGTGTGTGGTTCTTTACATATTTTAAATACTATAAGATGATTTTATAAAATCGTGTACATAGGCAGGTAGACAATAAACAAACAGGGCAACCTTGCATGGCATGCATCTGTAATAGCCTAACTAGTGTTGCAACTTTAGGAGAAAATATATACAATGCTTTACAAGTCTAAAATACAGAAGAAACATTTGAATCAACTATAAAACCGTTGTAAATGATCTATAGATAGCTCCACTGCTCCAGTTCACTACCAAAGTGTCCCCAAGACTCTGGCTGCATTACGCTGAGTTTCAATGCTTATGCGTTGACCCAGATAAGTGCCAGCTCTCGCGTTTCAACAATACGCAGTATAAATATTTTTAATTTTTATGACGGACGGTGGCCTTTCAGTCGGCGAAGAAAGCGTTGGCGGGACGATCTTCTGAATTTAGAGAAAGACTGGTGGGAGATCGCCAAAGACAGGGACAAGTGGAAAGGTCTGTGGGAGGCCTTTGCCCAGCTTTGGGATGGAGTGCGTTAAACAAAAAATACCCGTTAAATGACATGACCTGCAACCTGTCATTTATTCAACCTGTTTTGTTATGTGCACACAGCTACACATCAAGCTATACATTGCCAGTATGAGCTGACCTCGCATTGAGCTTTGGCCTGGCTTTTCGTAGAATGAGAGGTCAGCTTATTCTGGAAATGTATAGCTTGATGTGTAGCCGTGTGTACGACATTAATTTAAAAAACATATCCGGAATCGTATTAACTGTTTTTAGTCGGTTCAATACCGGTAGCTTGAATATTTATCCAGTAATCGATACATTTCCAATAAACAATTTTCAACGTAAATCGGCGGCGCCTTTGCGACGATGCTTAGTCATTTTAACAGGTACCTACTTACATGATAAAAATAATATGATTTGTTTCCTAATTTTATACAGGCTGTTTCATTAATATTTTAGGACTTAACATTCTGCGTGATTCCACTGCAGGGCAAATGCCTCTCTTCCCGGATGTTGCAAAATTTAATTCTTGTTTTATGATTATGAATTTAAAAAAACAATTATAACAATTTTAGTCATTAGCCCTACCCGTGTTTTCATTTAATGTCTTACTTAGAGAAACACGTAGTATAAACTGTACCAGCTGTTTCCCTTACCTACACCATGACCATATATTTCTAGTGCCATTAATAACATTTCCTTGTTTTCATTCCTTCACAAAGATGTATCGTTTGTATCTCGCCTATTTATTATGTGGTTGCTGTTATCATGATGAAAATTTGCCATAAGTTTTTGTTTATATGTACGCACTGAAAGAGGATGTTTGTAGAACACTCTTAGTAATTTACCATGAATTATGATTTTTGGAGTGCCCGATATTTTAATTAAAATAGGTTTATTTTCAAAGGTTATTAACAGAAATACATACGTAACAAAATATCGCTAAACACAGTCACAGGTATTTTAAATAACTTATAATCCACTGACTCGACAGGCTGAAGCGCCCGCCTTGTCTTTGACATAAGTAATTGTTATTTAAAACTATTTCACGTTGTCAATCTAGTATTTATTTTTAATGTTTTTTATGCATTCAAGCTAGTTGATATAATTTTATGTGCACTTTTAAATTTAAATAGATAGAACACACCCTGAACTGAGATCTCGCGAGTCTCCGATTAAAACAGAAAAATATTATTTGTAATCTTTGACTATCAAAATAGTGCCACGACAACGTAACCAAATTACTTGACCTACAGTTTCATTTAAATTACAGGTAACGGGAGTTCATGTATTTTGGTTATGGTTTTTTGAGGTACAAATTGCAGTTATTCTGGATTTCAGACTTTTGCCTATATTATTGTCACTTAAGCTACACGCATACTAAATTACAGCACTGTTGGGTCACTGGTGTGTACCCAGTGAATTTTGTCAAAGTTTAGTTTTATCATGGCCAATAACTTAAAAAGTATAAAGAGTTTACGAAAAATAAAACGGAGTCTAAATGCACTAATGAATACCTTTCATTTAACGTCACACTTGACCTGATAACCTCATTTTGATTTTTTTTACCCCGCTTGAACCCCAACATCTCAACAGCCCTCCAACATTTTTAGCTCATTTTTTCACAACAAAATTGTGTCATCAATACCTACCAATGTATTAAATTTCACGATGATCGGATCAACGTTACCAAAGTTATCCTCGGACAAACGTACGTACATACATATATACAACGCCGATTTGCCCAAGTTGATTTAGAGATCTCGCTTCGCTCGATCAAAAATAAAAATAGAATTAGAATAGTTAGAAGGAATCGCGTCGCGAATCAGGAATGAGGAGATTCGATAAACAAACTAAGGTCACTGATACAGCGTAGAGGATTAGCAAACTGAAGTGACAGTGAGCGGGGCACATAGCTCGAAAAATTGTCGGCGGTTGGGGCAAAAGGGTTCTTGGTGGACACTGGTAGTCGTGAGGTACTGGTCGCTCTGGAAATCTATGGTGGAGGCATATGTTCAGCAGAGGACGTCCTGTGTTTGATATTATGATGTTGTTCAAGTTGATAAAAAGATACTAGAACCTTACCAACATAAAGGGCCTTTAACCGTCCAAATTAAACCACCAACGGCCGTAAACAAGAATTACGACCCAAAAATCCACAGTCAAAAACCATTCGTAATTTATAACCGAGATAACAATTTAAAATTCTATTCGGCCTATCAATAAAGGTAAAATACCTGCTTTGCAACGCGTCGCGAATATTTCATTGGGGTGGTGGGCTGTAAGGCTACATGTCTGCTGAACCGGAGCGGTAGAATAGGGATGTCAACAAGTAGGATTTTCACGAAATCTGCGGTGGTGGAGTATGGATTGCATTTTTTCATTTTTTTTATCTCTACTAGTCGTACTCTTGACCATTACCTCACCTGATGATAACAGATCGAACAAACGACTGACAAAATAATTGAATGAATACACTTTACGGGTCTGGTTGTTTCTCTATATATTATAAGTATGTACTTACAAAAGTGCCGACAGAATTGATCAATTACGAGATACTTACATACAGAGGTGTCGGTAACGGTAACAGTGTCGCGAGTTCAATGGTTTTTTCATCGAAAAATTCCCAACGTGCCTAAAGCAGTTTTCACTTCAAAGTTAAGGTAGGTATTTACTCGTAAGTATTCAATCAGCTATCTGGTTCCCATAGTACAAGTTTTGCTTAGTTTGGGACGTAGCGCTGTGTAAAATGTCCAGCATTATTTATTTATTTATACAAAATACAAAGAATTAAAATGTTTCAATTCCTATACAACCGTTCAGTGGACATTCACTAGATAACTGAACAGTAAAAATGACTAAGCATATGCGTATCGAATTACTTACGTCTTATAATTGTCGCAAAATCAATAATACTTTACACTTTAATGTACATACTACTATAATATGATGTATATAATATAATGTATATTATAGTAGTACGTAATATTATACAAATAAATTGTACTAATGATTAAAAAGTTAATTTTGTCCATATCGCTTTAGTGGACCGATGACTTTTGAGCGGGATGAAAAAGGTCACGATCCTTTTTATTGACATTTGACTAATATATCTACTGACGTGTTAGGTATTGGATGTTTAAATTGCCTTTTCTTGATTCTCCTTAAACGGGGGTAGTTAGGGTAGTGGGGGGTTGAAATGTAAAGGGATGATAGACAACGGTACTCACTGTGATTTACCTCACTTGTATTTGTTTTTATATTCTATATTTGCGCAATGCGCACTGGACTTATTCTGTCTAGTGCGCATTGTACATACAATCTACTTTAGTATCGTTGCATTTACAATGCAAAGATCAGGTGCGCAACTCAAAAATAGGATGACATAAGTGCATGTGAAGTAAGTCATAGTTTACTGGAATCGCACTGCAGGTCGTTCAAGGTAGTCTGCGGTCTATAAAGGTATTGTCATCGTAATTTAGTATATAATTTACATAGTCCTTTGAATATTAAAAAGAATTATTTTTGTAGCGATGACTTTTTTTCTAGTCCATGAAGTATTATTTTTATAATTATAAAAACTCCAGTATCCATTATTAATATCCAGTATCATAATATTAAACCATCAATCCACACACCTTGGAGACGATGTGGTCGCGTACCGTGAGGTTCCAGAGGAATTTCCTCCCGCGAACACTTCGCTTGTGGAATGGTCTCCCCTGCTGAGATTTTCCCCAGGGACTACAGTATGGGTGTTTTAAAAATTTTAAAGGGTCAGCAACGCGCGATTTATTCTTTTGGTTAGAAACGTCCATAGGCTACGGGAAACGCTTACCATCACGTGGGCCGTATGCTTGTTTGCTACCTTCATTTTCAGCCCGTGTCGACCCACTGCTGGGCATAGGCCTCTCATTGTTTTTGCCATTCTTCCCGATCCTGTGCCAGTCTAAGCCACGTACGACCCACGGTCTTATGGATGTCGTCGACCAATCTCGCTGGTGGACGTCCCCTATTTCGATGCCCAGTTCTCGGCCTCCACTCTGTTAGGGCCTTAGTCCACCTGTCGTCACTACGTCTGGCCAAGTGTCCTGCCTAACTCCACTTGAGCCCCAATATTCGCTTGCTGACGTTTGTACTTTTGTCTGCTTGCGAATTTCGGTATTCGGAACTCGATCTATGGTGATGCCGAGCATCGCGCATGGCTCTCTGTGCTACACTTATTTTGTACACAGCCTCCTTCGTGAGCCTCCATGTTTGCTACCTTAGTAGTATAAAAAAACAATGTTCCACTCATGAACACTGATTTTACACAAAAGCCCTACTTGTGTGCTGTTGTGATTAACTCGATAAAATAGCTATTATAACCTTCTTCTTCTTAGTCGTAGCACTCTTGGCCGAGTGGTTGTGGGCATCATGTCATATCAGATAAACAAACACAAATGTTTGTTTTTTTATATTTCAAGTTCCTCGGATAAGAATGTTGACACAGTAATTGATGTTGACAATTTACATTCCTTTAATAATCAGATTATGATAGAGTAACTGCCATAACAGTTTAAAAAAATAAAACCGGCCAGTGCGAGTCGTACTTGCGCACGAAGGGTTCCATCATCTATAAAATCAAGCAAAAAAAAAATAATGTTTGTTGTATGGCATGTAATTTAATTAGTTATTTTTAAAGTGAATATATAACTAAATATTCTGTGAATATTCCAAGCGTCTAACTGTTGCCGTGATCAACATCGAGCAAAAACGAGCAAAAAAATCACGTTCATTATATGGCAGCCCGCCTTAAATATTTATTTTATTCTGTTTTTAGTATGTGTTGTTATAGCGGCAACAGAAATACATCATCTGTGAAAATTTTAACTAACTATCACGCTTCATGAGATACAGCCTGGTGACAGACAGACATACAGCGGAGCTTTAGAGTAATAGGGTGCCGTTTTACCCTTGGGGTAAGGAACCCTAAAAAGGTGCGTATGCGATAAATACCCGTTTAAATCAGTAATAACGAATAGACATAGTCATAAACTAGTCATAAACAATCAATATATTCACTACATAGAGAAAAGACAAAAAAAGAAACAATGAACTAGAAACAGCCGAAATGAACGAAATGGTCGTGAAAACCCCTCTTAGAAAGTTGAGCGAAACAGTAATGGGCATAATACCAATCACACAGTATTCTTACCTCCAAATATTGGCATTCACTCGCAAACTCACGTAATCAGGTTTAAGTAAACTCGCGTTTAACTAAGACTCAACTTCGCAGATAAATTTGTGAAGAACTTTCTGAAATATCGACCGGAGTTAGATCTGATTGCGGCAGGAAGAATTAGAGTGCAATCAATTGACTTAGAGTCTGAGAGAGCCCATCTGTTTGTGGGAAGTTTAGATTACCTGGTTTTAAAAGTTATAGACTATGCCAAGACTAGTGGGACCGACCAATAAACATGTTTGTTTCCTTTTCAATACAATTCATCACCATCATCATTGACAACCTCCGTGGCGCAATAGGCGTATAACCGGCTGAGACGCAGGAGGTAGCGGGTTCGATTCCCGCCGCGGAACAAATGTTTGCATGATCTGCAGATATTTGTTCCGTGTCTGGGTGTTTTCTATATATTATAAGTATGTATTAACGAAAAAAACAGTATATAAGTATTATATCAGTTATCTGGTTCCCATAGCACAAGCTCTGCTTATTTTGGGGCTAGATAGCGCTGTGTGCCATGTCCAGCAATACTTATTTATTTATTATTATCATCGACAGCCTGACTTCACCCACTGCTGGATATAGGTCTCCCCATGTGTATGCCATCCACCACGATCCTGCGCTAGTCTCACCCACTAAAACATTACAATTACTGGTAATAAGAAGAAATGTGGAATGATTCTTGAGTGGGGACCACGCATTGGAAAGAGCAGCGTGGGACTGTACCACAATAGATGGAGATACGACCTGATAAAGGTTGCTGGGAGCCGTTGGGTACAGACCGCACAAGATCGGTCGCCCTGGAAATCCATGGGGAAGGCCTATGTTCAGCATGACGTCCTTTGACTAGTATAATGATGATGATGACTGGTAACAAGTGTTATCGATAGGTATTCGGCGCATCACTAACAACCCCCGTGGGGCTGCAAGAGCGAGATAGTAGTATCATCGTCGCTTGTCCCACGTTTTATAACCCCGTCTGCCAGGAGCGTTCGCGTCTAGTATACTAGATTAGTACGAGTAGGGTTACCTTGTAGGTTGCCTGAAATAAATCGCTTTCAGCTATAAGGCCGCCCATTGTACTATATTTCAAATTAACTAGTTTTTTTAAAGTATTCCTGTACAATAAAGCATATTCTGTTCTTTACATGACAGGCATTTTAAGGTTTGGGCAGGCGTACGGCGGGCATTGAGATAGGCATTTTTAAATGATGATACCGCTCCTAAATTTGCGCCGATTGCTGCGACTTGAGAGCTGGAACGACAAAAGATCTTTTGAATAAAATTAAATCATATTCTACTTTATTATTTTTTAAATAAGTTTTAGTGTGCCCTTTGTGCCCGAACTGCACGATGGAGGACCTAATAACCGCCTCACCTAATGCTTTTGTTGTGCCCAAACACCTGTCCAACATAGTATAAATGAAAACTTAGAACTTGCTAAAAAGAAAAAGGATAAGTTTAAATGTTTTTTTTTTACTATATTTACGCCCGACATTTCGTTATAAATTTCCATTTAACAGCTGATACCAGTTGCCATAAAGGAAAAGTGCTTTTAATCTTCGGATCGGCTGACTTGATCTTCACACACATAGATCCATAGACATCACATGCGTTAGACATAGGCGTTTTTTTATACTATATGGAGGTGGAACAAGCTTATGGCCCACCTGATATTGAGTGGTAACCATCGCCAATAAGAAAGAATTGCCTCGTAGGTCACGCACGTTAGAAATGTGCCCTACGATGCACTATCCTGCATCCATCAACTTGAGGCAAATATGTCTAAAGCTTCATGTGTCTGAAAACCGAAACAGCAATGCTGCTTGGTGCTAGAAATAAGTATGATGGTAGTAATCTCCGGGCAAGCCCTTTTACATGGAACTAAACTACTCTTAATCAAAATCGCTCCTCTTTTTTTGCATTGAGCGTTAAAAACAAATTATAATGTGTGAAAGTATTATATAAATAAATTTGAACCACAATGAACAGAAGCAGTTATTGCCCAGGCAACAAAAATACCTGCCCGAAACCCATTCGAAAACGGATATTGCCCCAGCGTCATAATGGGAATCGTACACCACACGAAATAAGGCCCACGGAGGCCCAATAGGCCATATTTATTCGAAAGTAGGTAAAAGGCCTATAAGCCTAATAAAATCACGGTTGCTATTATCATTGGACTACGTAAACTGGCTGAGTTATAGCGGCAGACCGTGCTGAATATATTGCTGGGAAAACGGTCTGGTACTTAAAGGAAAACTTTTCATTTGGAAAAAACTACGTTGATGTTGTATGTTGTTATAATGTTGTAAACTATGGCAGTTGTATTCATCATCATATCAGCTAAAGAACCTCCACTGCTGAACGTAGGCCTGCCTCATATATTTCCAGAGTGACCGATCTTGTGTAATCTGCCCCCAACGGCTCCCAGCAACCTTTATCAGGTCTTCTTTCCATCAAGTGGAGGGCCGTCCTACGCTGCACTTACCAGTGCCAAAATTCCTCAATATCTTAAGACGAAAGTTTTTGATCAGTGATCGATCGATGACGCATGGTACAGAAACGTGGTATTTCACTATGGGCTCTATAAGAAGGCTCAAGGTTGTTCTAAAATGGTTTTGTTTTGAAGGATTTTCTTTCAATGTTTGACTCCTTACAAGAAAACTAAGTTGTTCTAAAATTCTACTTTTAAATTTTGTGCATGTTTACTGATTATGTTAGGTACTATATATGTATAATTGTATATATATATATATATATATATGTATATGTTATAATTTTATTGCTTGTTTTAATATGTATTGTTCTACATTAAATAATTATCATAGTGTTTTTCAAACTTTCGCGATCACAACAAAATTACTGATTTATATGGATATTATTTGTTTTAGCCAGGTAAGTACTTTTGTTTATGGTTTAGATTAGTAATATTATGAATGAGCCAGGAAAATTAGACTTGACTCATAAAGTAGTTCCTTAGTTTAAATTTGTCGACCACAGCGATTGCAACACAGTCAAACCGTCAGGATAACAAATAAAAAGGTACATATGCGATAAATACCCGTTTAAATCAGTAAATAAGTATCATTCATCTGCTATTAACGTAATGTCGTCCGTCATATAAAATAGTTTCAGCGGAACTTTTTGATACCGGAATAAACAGTAACCATTTCTTTTGTGAGACCTGAACGAAGGTTATAATATTTGCTACTAAAAATCATAAGTATCAGATCTACACAAATTATTATTTAATCATTATTATAAATACGGGATTTATCACGTACCATTATATCGGTGTTTCGATCGCCAATTATTATGTAAAGTCTAAAATAATAAACTACAGATTCTGAAAGTTCTTAAAGCCAAGTAGCCTAGCCTTTTCAGCTTATAATTCAATTACCTCGAGCAAAGCCAAAGTCACTGGCAAATATTTGACATTTTCATTCGCCATCGAGTAGATAACGTCTAAAGCTTATGCAAACCGTGCCGAATTAAACCCAGCCAGTAGGGAGCCGACCAAGCCGACCGCGAACCGTAACTCATGACATTGGTCGAATCGAATTTTCCTCAAACGGGCTCCTTCCCTTATGCAAACGCCATTTTTTAGCTAAAACGGGATAATGTTGTTTGCTATGTTGCGGTTTACTCGACCTGGTAAAAGATTAAAACCTATTTTAAACCTGTTCTGTTGTTATATAACGTAGAATACATACTAATATTATAAATTCGAAAGTAACTATCTCTCTGTCTCTCTGTCTGTTTGTTAAGTATTCACGACTAAACGGCTGCACCGATTTCGATGAAATTTAGTATATAAATAGATTATGACCGGGATTGGGACATATGCTACTTTTTACCCGACTGCACAGAAGGCGAGTAATGTTTTTTGATGAACCACACGTGCGAAGCCGCGGGCGGGTCAACTAGTTAGAAATCTATGCAAAATTATTGTTTTTTTTTGGGTTCATGGAGGTGGTTTTCTAGTAAAAGTGTAACATAGTTAGTACACACGGCTACACATCAAGCTATACATTTCCAGTATAAGCTGACCTCGCATTGTGTAGGATTTTCGAAGAATGAGAGGTCAGCTTATACTGGAATGTATAGCTTGATGTGTAGCCGTGTGTACATTAATAATTATTTGATGAGTACTCCAAATTACTCACTGAAGTTTCTGAGAGAGTTTCGTACAACCTGTATATTATTTTCATCAAATATGAGATAATTACGTGAATCCTTGTTACCCCATTTCTTGCATCACATGCATTATCGGGACATCCAAATACTGAAATTATACATTTTTAAGATAAACAGATACTTAAACATTTTTATTTGTATAGGATTAAAACACGTCATACACGTTTTAAAAATAATAAGTAAATTAATAATAATGACATGTAAAATGTACAAAATTGTTAATATTAACGATTAAATTTTAAAATTCACACCCAATTTTATCGTTATCTACGGGTCGAGCCAAGCAGTTGTGTCAAGGGGAAAAAACAATCAAAATGTCATCTATTGAATATAATGCTTTTTTGACCAGCCAGCGCTTAAGCTGGTGTTTGAAGATGTTGTTAATTTTATTTTGTTTTAATATATTATTTCATATAAAATAAATACAAATATTGCTGGACAATTCACACAACGCTATCTAGCCCCAAACTAAGCAGAGCTTGTATTATGGGAACCAGATAACTGATAGAATACATACATACTTTTTTTTGTAAATACATACTTATAGTATATAGAAAAACAACCAGACCCGGAACAAATATCTGTAGATCATGCAAACATTTGTTCCGCGGCGGGAATCGAACCCGCTACCTCCTGCGTCTCAGCCGGCTATTCGCCCACTGCGCCACGAAGGTCGTCAATATATTGTTACATTAATATTAATAACTATAATTTTCCCAAATGTATATTTTCTTCTTCACACTAATCCCGTCCCACTATCCCACTAATATTATAAACGCGAAAGTTTGTATGGATGTTTGTATGAAATCTTTCATGTTTGGTATGTACGTAAATTATTTTATTTTTATTTATTTAGAAAACCAACAGCTAATTATACATTATATGAAGCACAATGCAGCACTTGCTAATCTGCCCTTTGTGCCCGAACACCTGTACGATGGAGGACCTAATAACCGCCTCACCTAATGCTATTGTTGTGCCCAAACACCTGTCCAACATAGTATGAATGCAAACGTAGAACTCTTGACACGCTAAGAAGAAGAAGAAGAAGAATATGAAACACAATAAATAAAAGAAAGCCAGTAATAAGTTACCACAATTATAACCTGGATTAAAACATAGGCTACTTTTTGTTAACAAACCACGCGTGCGAAGCCGCTGGCGGAAGCTAGTATTATAAATGCCAAATTTTGAATGTCTATTTATTTGTTTGTTTGTTACTTAATCGCGTCATATCAGCTGAACTGATTTTGATGAAATTTGGTATGTACGTACATAGATTATAACCTGGATTAACACATGCTACTGTTTATCCCGTAAATCACTTCCCATGGGATGAACCATCAAAAATTGTAGCAACTGCAGTAACCAAATCACAACAAGTTACATAGGGTTGAATTGATATGTTTGATATATTGATTATATAGTCAAAAAAAATGCAGCAAGCGCAGCATCCCCTAGTCCCGTCTCTTCAAGTTATATAGGGTTGTAATGATGAGTAACAACAAATTTTCAGCTGCCGCAGAGTTGTTCAGCCTACTCTTTCTAGGTAGAGTCTCACTAAGAGTCTCTTAAAATTAGCTGCATGTATTACATCCCAGAACAACGCGGGCGAAGCCGCTGGTAACAGCTATTAGTCTATAAAAACCCATTTTGGAACAGTGAAGCATCAAAAGGTCAGCTTTCCCGTAAGCTTCAAGGATCTCGCAAAGTTTATCTATAAAACGGCACAAAGGATAAGAATAGCCAAAATATAATATAAAGTTCCCGAGAGATTTACAAAAACTCTAAAATCCTCAACAAACAATGCCTTACTACTGAACAAAAGTAATTATATCTAAACAAGTTATAAAAACTTAAGGCAGGTTTATGAAGGTAGTCACAAGCGGACCGAATTGTTCCAATATAATTATTATATTATATGCGAAAGTTTGGATGTTTGTTTAATTGTTTGTTACTCAAAAATATATTTAATGTAAGTACATATGTTCTATTTGTATTAGTATTTATTTATAAAATTTATTATTTAGTTATATTTTTTTTATTATGGTATTAGACGCACTCTCTTAATAAATAGTTTGGCCATAAATGTACACCCCCGACCATTATCTTTGTTATAACAAAATCCTCTCCATCCAAAGGTTGTCTGGAAGAGATCGCTTCTAAGTGATAAGACCGCCCATTGTACTTTTATATTATTATTACTATTCTATTTTGTTTGTATTTTTTTTGTTTATACTGTGTACAATAAAGTGTTTTCATTCATTCATTCATTCAAACACGTCGTAACGGTTGAACCGATTTCGACAAAATTCGGTATATAGATTTATATCCTGGATTAAACATTAGCTTCTTTTTATTGACA
This sequence comes from Philereme vetulata, assembly GCA_918857605.2. Taxonomy (NCBI): domain Eukaryota; kingdom Metazoa; phylum Arthropoda; class Insecta; order Lepidoptera; family Geometridae; genus Philereme; species Philereme vetulata. The sequence continues at coordinate 2,330,715 of OU975425.1, forward strand.
AACTGCGAATCCGCGGGCGGAAGCTAGTCATAAATAAATAAACCTTTGACAATCTCACCTAATGGTAAGCGACGTTGTGGTCTAAGATGCACGAAGATCTAGGATATCATTCACTGTTACCGATATTGTAATTTTCTGGAAAGATAAAGGACTGTAGTGTTTAATACCGTAGATGTACGCATTATGAACGTATAAAGCTTATTACCTAACTCTCACATGGATATGTACCTACATAACACATGCCTACGACTTCGTACGCGTTACTAAATGTGTAGGTAACCTAGAAATAAAGCTAAACTTGCTGTTGCAACTTGACACCCCATTTTTACCCCCATTGGACCTGATTTATTGGATAAAAAGTAGCCTGTGTTAATCCAGGTACTAATATACACATACTAAACTTCATCGAAATCGGTTCAGCCGTTACGACGTGATTGAGTAAAAAACAAACATCAAACTTTCGCATTATGTTAGCGTGATGACATTTAATATAACACTTGAAAATACATTAATGTAATTATCACAGCGTCTAGTGGGTAAATGGTAATACCAGCGCTTACCATTCATCATCATCATCATATCAGTCATAGGACATCCACTGCCGGTCCGTGGCCTCCATTCGAGAACTTTCCGGCCCCATCGGCCATCTGTTCTGCGCGCTATATGGCTTGCCCATTGCCACTTCAACGTGCTAATCCGTCGGCTTACCATTACAGCGGGCATAATGCTTAGTCGAGGCCCATCTACTGCGTAGCACACAGTATTTACCTATTCATTGTATTATTTTCTGTATTTTCACTGTTTTAAACTGTAATTGTAAAAAAAAAACTACGAGCCTTACAGTAGTCTCGCATATATGATGTGTAACATCTGACCACCGCGCGCGCTCATTGGTCAAGTCAAATAGCGCGCGCTTCCCCGGTTTCCTGTTACACTTTTACATTCCTTTTGCTAAAATCACTCCCATAAACCGAGAGGAAAGATGTTACACATCAATAAATGATTGTTTATGTCATTATTATAGAGACCAGTTATCTCTAAGAACTTACTTACGTACTTACTTACTCCATTAGCGCAGGGAGCCAAAGTAAGTCTTGGCCGATATGAGAACTCTCCACTTTCCTCTGTCCATTGCCATCTCTTGCCAGTTGTCGGCTCCCAGGTCGCGCGGGTCATCCTCCATCCTGTCGTTACAGCGATACTTGGGAGGACCAACCGGTCGGCAGCCAGTCGGTCGGCCCAAGTATGCTCTCTTTACGCATCGATCTTCACCAATTTGCAGTAGAATACCGAGCCAGCGGAGTCGGTATGACTTGTTTTGCTATGATGTTAGGCTCGGCCACAAGATCTAAGAACCATCTAATCTAATCACGAAAGTAACTCTGGTTGTAAAAGTGCTCATTAAACGCGGTTAACCAACATCTATATTATATCTAAGAGCCGTTTAGCAATTACTGTCAAACAAAAAAAATCGCAATGCAGTTGTTGTATCCTTTTGGGAACATGGCACGGACAGACAAAGGCAATATAACACTTCTTTTAATTAATGCAAAATCGCTCAGTTCATCTCTCCTCTTGTATCTAAAAGATACCCTTGTAAACTTCCTACAGGGTAAAGTAAAATGATTTGTGAAGGCCTCGGGGTTGGGGTACAAATCCCCCAGATAAAAGCATGATGTTTCAGAGATTCTTAAAATTCTGGATACGCAAATTTGTTTTAGAAAAGGGCATTTGTTCCGTTGTGATTTTTGACGACGTTGTTTTTAAACGATTTGTTGTCTAAAATCTAGATGGAAAGATCGGTAGTCTTACTAGATAGTCTGATAGTAGATTTATTGATACAGAAAGGTGCACGTCAGTCTATTTAAAAATATACGTATACATTCCTTTAGTAAGCTAAAGTACGAATACATAGTAAAACTATGATCTTAGTTTATACCTACGTATTGAGATAATTTGAGGGTAGTGAACACATCGAAGGTATAGAAGGTATGTTTAATGAGCCCCAACGCTTTAACCTAAATTTAAATATAATGATAGTTTTTGCGTCCGTAAAAACATGTTTTGTTATCCCATTGACACTGCGGGTCCCATGACGTGTGAAACTTTGTCGGATTTAGCCAACAGTCTAGGTAGGTACCGCGGAAAGTCGCCGGCTCGTCGCGTGCTGTACAAATGTGACTCTGCCAATGTTTTGAAATATCCTCTTGGTCCGTTCTATTAGGTAAGCCAATCGGTGCTTCACTGTCGCTCGTCAGGGTGTCCTTTCACACCTACAGTGGGTATCTCAAGTGTGTAAGGGACGCGGACGGCATGACCAGTGACAGTAACGCGACAGCAATTGGCTCTCGTAATAAGGCAGCGGTATGGGTATTCTATCCGCTCTCTCCTAGATTGAAAAAGGTTGTCATAATATTATTTTAAAAGTTGTGTAGTACTAATACTATCTCATAAGGAACTGTCTACGTAAATAATAATTACTAGCTGCCACCAGCGGCTTCGCTCGTGTTGTTTGTCAATAACAAGTAGCATATGTGTTTATCCAGGTTATAATCTACATTTATACAAAATTTCATCACAATCGGTTCAGCCGTTCCGGCGTGAAAGAGTAACACACATCCATACATACAATCTTTCGCGTTTATAATATTAGTAGGTTTTCAAAGATTGTTTCTGTCAATAGTATTTTTCAAACTTTCGCGATCACTGTACATAATTATTGATTAAAACGGGTATTTATCGCGTATGTACCTTTTTTATTTGTTATCCCGACGTTTCGGCTGTGTTGCAACAGTCATGGTCTCGGGCTGACAGGTACATACGCGATAAATACCCGTTTTAATCAATAATTATGTTTCTGTCAATTTGATGTCTGTTATAATTTAATAAAAAAAGATTTATTTTAATTCCACTATAGATTACAAAGCCTGTATTTACAAAAAAAAATATTAGTACTTTTTCAGTTATCTGGTTCCCATATTACAAGCTTTACTTAGTTTGGTATTATTTATTTATTTATCCATATAAAACTTGTTTTGCACCCGGTCCACAAATACGGAATGGGTTTCATTCAATTTAACTTGTGGTTAATTTTGAAGTAAAATTTAAGAAACTTTGCAAAAACCTACCAAATTAGGCGCACTGCTTAAGTAATTATACAAATTTCTTTGTTCAGTACATTCAGTACAAACATCCATTTCACTAATTAACCTACTTCAGAGCAATTCTGTACTATTCCCGGCTGTTAATATGGCACATCGCAGAAAAGGCAGTATACTTAGTCTGAAAAATAAACATGATTTCGTATTACACCTTCCGTATTATTTATATATTCGTTACTCAAAAACTTTTATTAATTCTATCATTAATATACTATGTATGTAAGTACATATGTATTTATTTTATATATAAATGGCTAAATGTAAAAGGTCACATGTGACACCTAAATTGCATAGTCAAAATTTTACAGGAGAGCGAAAAAACTACATATCTTGTATACCACACACTACTTACATTCGTTTCTAATATATGTACCTAATTGAGCACAATATTAGCTATCTATTTCAACTTAAAATTCAGCTTAATTATCATTGGATTTTATGAAAAAGATGACTTAAAATCAGTCACAAGTGCCTTTTTTGTGTTTATCAAAGGATATGTGCCATTTATGCATTTATTTTTAAAATAAAATGGTGCAACTTTTCTGCCTTTTTTTGCTTGTAATTTTAAAGTAAATATTATTCTATATGTGAAAAAAAAACCTAAAAATTAACCAAATCTATTTAATACTTTTTCATAATTATTAACTGCCTATTTAAACCTTGATAATATACTTATTCTACTGACCAGTCATATATCACTCTCCAGAACCCACCTGAAGCTTCTGGGATGTAATTTTCCATCTTCTTGAGATTCCCAATTTTCTTTTTTGGTATGGATATGACAACAGTGTACAATTTCAGTGATCGGAGAATTAAATTGGACTGATTTGGTTTATCAGATGAAAAGTAAATGGAACAAAGCCATCTATGCATTGATTTGTAATAAAACATTGATGCTGTTCAGCATCAAACTGAAACTCATGGTACTTTGAGATCACCTTTTCTTTCAATGAACGTCTTCGTGTAGTTTTGTATAGTTTAGATCAGCAGTAAAATGTTGGAAACCATTCCTGGATATTCAATATGTTTTATTTTGAAAACATATACACAGTAAACTTGATTTCGATCTGCTATTTACTAGGTTCATTCAAGTGTTAGAAAACTTTCGTGATTGATTTCAATCATTATTGTAAATACGGGATTTATCACGTACCGTCTTATCGGTGTTTCGACCGACAATGTTTTGGTTCAGTTCGTGTACCTTCATCAGGGTGAGTGCAATCCGCTCCGAATAACGTCTCGCCTCCCACGTGCGAAACTTTGTCGGTCGAAACGCCGATAAGACGGTACGTGATAAATCCCGTATTAACAATAATGATTCAAGTATTAATTACATAAAAGGCACATCGATAGTGATAAAAGCCTTTTATACACTTAACCGTTTTTTGGAAGCTTCGTAAATTAATAAAAACAACGAGTACTAGTGCCTATCTCACACCAAACGAAAAAAATAGGTGTTACCAAGCCTTTAAATGCATAAAATTATATTCGTAAAAAAGTGACAAGTGTCTTTTTTGCATTTAGCCATTCATATGACATTTATTTTTTTACTATTATTTATGTACCTACCTAATACTATCTAATGTATGTATTTAAGGTTAAGTAATTTTCGTTTTCTATTATTAAGTTTATTCTTTTTACACCTCGGCCGATCTTTTATTCTTTTTACACCTCGGCCGATCTTTTATTCTTTTTACACCTCGGCCGATCTTTTATTCTTTTTACACCTCGGCCGATCTTTTATTCCTTTTACACCTCGGCCGATCTTCTATTAAGCAATGATCCTCTCCATCCAAAGGTTGTCTGGAAGAGATCGCTTTGTTAACCGATAAGACCGCCCATTATGCTTACATATATTTGTTCTATTTTTATTTTTATATCTGTTTTGTCTAGCTTGTGAGCTTGTGAATAAACAATTTTCATTTATTCATTAATTCATGAAAATGCGCCTTTCGTGTTTGTCTTAATTTAATATAGCAATCTTACCTATCTTTCTCTAATCTTCAGGGCTCTGTCATAAAAGTAATCTATCAGAAAAAAAAAACTGAAGAATCTTGCTTCCCAAGACTATAGTAGATTGCAGGATAATCAACTAAAAATGGGTTGGATAGTCCTACACTAACTACCTATACTGTACAATCATATTAAATTTGTACTGATATACCTCAGTTATTACTGTACTAATTGACTTGGTTACTTAAATTTCTGTATCTAACAGTTTAGTTACATGTATGAAGTGACAAGCTCGATAAGACCCTGCCCTGCGAACTAGTTTGAGACTGTATCTCGTCGGGAAGTGCTTTTAAAACTTATATAACTAAAAGAACTCGCAAATTTTTGCATCACAATATAAAAAACTAATGAAACAGTTGAGTTCTAATCTAAACCCCGATGCTAAACTATCTACATGCTTAACTGTCAGGAAAATAGTGTCCCCAAGTCACTGACCGAGGTATTAAACAAAATTAGGCAAAGCATGCCTAAAAATACGCTTGTTTAAACTTATGTGCTATAGAAATAGCCGTGCATTTTACAGAGAGTAATTCGGAAGTACATAACGAAATTAAACAAGGAACATGGCTTTAATCAGGTTAATTTGTACCACATTAAAATTGTATATCGCTTTGGAATTTAATTTTGTTTCTAAATTGGAACAAAAACTAGACATTTTGAGAATGCAATTTATAATTAGCTTTTAAAAGCTTACAATAAATTGTTAGCTAAAAATTTATTGTTACAGTTTGTTCTAGTTTTTATGACATTGGGGTCAATTATGTTGCTATAAAAGGTTTGAAAACACCAATATATTTTAAGGGTTCCGTACCCAAAGGGTAAATCGGCACCCTATTACTGAGGCTCCGCTGTCAGTCGTATCTGGCTGTTACCGTGATAGTTAGACAGTTGAAATTCATAGATGATGTATTTCTATTGCCGCTATAACAACAAATACATCATCTATGAACTGTCTGTGAACTGTGTTTCAACTGTCTTACTATCACGGTTCATGAGATACAGCCTGGTGACAGACGGACAGACAGCGGAGCCTTAGTAATAGGGTGCCGTTTTACCTTTTGGGTAAGGAACCCTAAAAATGACATTAAAAACAACACTGATAATGAAAATGGGAAGTAGTACATACCTATAAAAACACAGAAGGACAGATATAAAAACAACTGATTGGGATCGATCATTATATAGGCAGGTACCTAAGAAGAGCTACTTAAGTGCGTGGGCGCTAAAATGTTTTGTACTGTGTGGTGTCTAAAAAGGATCACTCTCAGGAAATAACTAAGCCTTCTCAGTTTTCAGGCAGCTCTTAAAAGTATTGTAACTGCAAGTTCTCATTATTTTTTATATATTTTATACTTATATGGCAAACGAGCATGCAGTCCACCAGATGTTAAGTGGGTACTGCAGCCCATGGATGATCCACATAGAATTCAAAACAAGCTATTATGTTGTCTTGATCTCTATGTGGATACGTTTCCATACTATAGGACTTAGCTGTTATGCCTATGTGCCAGTAATTACAGGAACATACCATTACCATCTAACCGGAACACAGCAGCACAAGTATATTACATTATTTTATATACAGTCCACTTTCTGCCACATTACTATCTTTAAAGGCGTCACCTTATGAGTTACGACAAAAGTTGCATTAACAGATAATACTTACTGATTTAAATGGGTATATATCACTATATAGAGAGACGACTAGTAACGGTTGCTGGGAGCCGTTGTGAACCCATCTCTGGGTTCACAACGGCTCGGAAATCGGAATCGCTCTGGGAATCTATGAGGCTTATGTTCAGCAATAAAGTTCTCTATCGCTACCTCCGTGACGCAATAGGTGAATAGCCGGCTGTGCGCAGGAAGTTAGCGGGTTCGATTCCCGCCGCGGAACAAATGTTTGCATGATCTACAGATATTTGTGCCGGGTCTGGATGTTTTTCTGTACATGATAAGTACGTATTTACAAAAAAAGGTATCTACGTATTCTATCAGTTATCTGGTCCCCATAGTACAAGCTCTGCTTAGTTCGGGGCTAGATAGCGTTGTGTGAGACATGTCCAGCATTATTTGTTTATCATTAAAAAATAATGTGAATTTACCAGTCTGGCCCACTACAGCAGGGGACAGAAAAAACTGAAAAGAAGAGAGGGAAACCTTTTCCCTGCAGTGGGACAACACAGGTTAAAAATAACAATAAAAATAATAAATAAATATTGCTCGACATTTCACACAGCGCTATCTAGCCCCAAACTAAGCAAAGCTATGGGAACCAGATCATTGATAGAATACTTATATACATTTTATTTTTGAAAATACATACCTTTAATATATAGAGAAACAACCAGATCCGGACCAAATACCTGTAGATCATGCAAACATTTATTCCGCGGTGGGAATCAAACCCGCTACCTCCTGCGTCTAAGCCGGCTATTCGCCCACTGCACCGCGGAGGTCGTCGGGCGTTTATTTATCATAATTATGGTTATATTTACAATTTTCTTATTTAATATGAACCACAGTAAATAACTTCCTGCTTTTAATATAATTTCAAAACATCTTTATAAATTGGATATTTTTTAATATATCTTATAAATACGCATAAGAATTAAAATTTCCTTCCTCGTAATTAAAATGCGTATTCAAATACTGAATTTATGATTTATTCCGTAATTTTTTCGGTCCTGATCAGCACTAAGCCCGAGAGATCGTAAATTAAATATAAGCTGAGGATAGTGTTGTCTGTTATCCGGAAAAGTCCGGTTAAATGTCCGGATAAAATTAACTTAGAGAAAAGTCCTTGTGCAGTTAATCACACTTCACACTAATATTATAAATTTGTAAGTTTGGATGTTTGTTTGTTACTCAATCACATCGTAACGACTGAACAGATTTCGATGAAATTTGGTGTGTTGATAGAATGCGATCTGGATTCAAACATAGGCTACTTAATATTGACAAACAAAGCGTGCGAAGCCGCTGGCGGAAGCTAGTCATACATAAAGTACTTATGTGACTTGTCAATTGACGTCCAATGGTAAAATCCTTAATATTACAAACATCTCGAATTGCCGAAATAGTCTAGGAGTTTTATCGATTTTATCGTATTAACACTTCAATTTCTCGATCAACAAGTTCCGTACTTGCATTGGGAGTGGGTTAACGCGCGGTCAATACTCAGATGGGGTGATTCGTTCCATGATTGACTCGAAAATAAAGAAAAACATGTATTAATTTTATTGAAATTAGTATTTTTCTTTTTAAAATCTATGTAACTAACACAAGTACAAAAGTGCCTAATTACGAAATAATTTTTATTCTATTAGTTTTATACATACCTGTTAAAAAAATTGTTTAATTATTTCTTTACGACCGTCTTTTTATATTCCCATCTCTCACAAACAGGAAAGGAAAAAACGCTGGATATTAAAATTATTACCGGAATTCGGAATTATTCGGTGCGAATATCGGGTTTTTCGATTTGGGCTTGTTAATGAAGGCTGGAAAAGGCCGACTGAATTACTGACCTTCCGAAACGTCCAAAGTGACATTTTCATTTTTCCACGGATTAGTAAACGTCAGATGTGACGGTTTTTTTTAATTATATTGCTAATGGGAGTTGTTACGTCGATGACAGGTAAAGTGAAAAATAATTATTTTTGATCTCACTCCTAGTTAGGGTCCCGTAAAGGTAAAAATAGGAACCCTTATAAGATCATTCTTTTGTCCGTCTGTCCGTGTGTCACCACCAATTTTCTCAGGAATGGGTGGACCTAGCAAATTGAAATTTATACTAGACACTGAGGTCTATAGTCCCTATTAGGTGTATAAAAATCAAGGTATATAAAAAGATATGGGCAAATTTAGATTTTTGGGAAAACTTGTATGTACTCAAATTTATTTTAATTTTCAACTTATTTTTATTTTTTGGAATTTTCCCTTTACTTGTGCTTTACCTTGCTTTTATCTTAAATTGAGATTTCTAGGTCAACTGGAAGTAGTACCCTATAGGTTTTGGGTCGAAAAACTATATGGTAGTTCTCGTTGACCTAAATTCACAAAATTTGGTAAAAAGCAAGGTATTACAGCACAAATAAAGTAAAAATTCCAAAAAAATAATAAAAGTTGAAAATTAAAGGGTGTCCCCATACATACATAGTTGAAGCTAATTAAGATAGTCCTCAGAGTTTTATGGGCGCTCATACAATTTAGAGGACTAGGTTAACCGGCGCCAACCTCAAAATATAGTAAATAAATAAAATTATGCAATTGAATAAAATAATTATATACATAAGTGGGGCTCCCATACAACAGATATGATTTTTTTATAGCCGTTTTTATAGATAATGGTACTGAACCCTTCGTGAGCGATTCCGACTTGCGCTTGGCCGGTTTTTATTTTCAGAGCTTTTCTTTTTAATTTTAGTTGACGCACTATCTCGTGCCTACACATGTCATAATACGACTTAAAAAGTTTATCTCCAATAAGTCTAAGAAATTTGACTAAACGCGATTTTCTTTTGTTCCCAGCGCCTCCCAACGCAGTCGAAATCACGAACTACCCTGCAAACACGAAGCTCGAAGTCAAAGAGGGCGATGACGTGGCTTTGGAGTGCTTGGTGAAGAATGCCAAGCCAGCAGCCAAGATTGTCTGGTTTAGAGGAAACGTGGAGCTGAAAGGAGACAAAGGTATATAGATTAAGTAATTTTAATTCAAACTTAAGCAAACTAAGAATCAAGATAGGTCAATGATATCCTAATTATCATCATAAGTCGATGACCTCCGTGGTGCGAATAGCCGGCTGTGACGCAGGAGGTATCGGGTTCGATTGCCGTCACGGAACAAATGTTTGCATGATCTACAGATATTTGTTCCGGGTCTGGTTGTCTCTCTATTTAATAGAAGTATGTAATTACAAAAAAAAATATAGAAGTACTCTATCAGTTATCTGGTTCCCATAGTACAAGCTCTGCTTAGTTTGGGGCTAGATAGCGCTGTGTGAAATGTCCAGCAATGTTTATTTATTTAATTAAAGCTATGGATTATATAAAACTCATTGATAAAGACAAACTGAAAGAAATCACAGGTATATCATTGTCGCAGTCTAAGTTATAAATATAGTCTAAGCTACAGCTTACAATAAATCAGCTGAGTCTATTTAATATACTATTTAAAAAACATGCGTTGTGATTGTTAAATAACCAGGGTGTTGAATAATATCGAATTCACAGCGAGCCACGGTCGGTGGATGGAAAATTATTAATCATTCTAAGACGTTCTCATTCTCAAACACAGAAATTGCGGTGTCGCTAAGCAGTGCGGTTTTTATGGAACAGTTGATTTTTCTTCATTTTGAACAGAACACATTATTTATTTATTATCAGTTAATAATGAACATTTAGAATATATCACGAATCGTCTTAAAACTATTTAAAAAATCGGTGCCGATGCCAGTATGGTGAAATATCAAGCTACACACATAAACAAGTAAAAATACGGAGCTAGTATCGATCCCTGTAGCACCCCTATAACAGTTCGCTACGCACAGACTGACACCTAACTGATACATAACACTGTCACTGGCACTTCAAAAATTGGTGAAATTCCAGAATCCTCACTGTTTACCTTCAACGAGCTTCAGACCGGGTTAAGTCATCGTGGTTTATTTTTCTTAAATTTTTTTGGTGCACGGCTCAATCTCGGTGCCCAATCTCTGAATTAGCAGTCAGTAGATCCCTGTAAGCCACCATGGCTCTCTAAATTCCTTAAAAATAAATAAAGTAAATGCTCTTTCATGCACTAGGTTGCTTTTTTATAACACAGCATGATGCTTTGTTTTCTAACATTACTCAGTCAGCATTTGGCCTATCTATACCAACAGTTTGACCACAAGGATAATTATTCCTGTTGGACAAATCAGTTAGACTAAACAGTTTGACCTGACAAATGTCTATACTTGCGCCTCGTTTCAATTATGAATCTAGTTTTGGTATACTTAATCTGTGTTCCAGCAAATTATATGAGTTGCTCATTTCAACTTTTTACTAAGTACCTACTGTATTATGTTTGCTATATAAAATTAATAAAACAAATTTACAAAGTGTAACTCAATTATAAATAGTAATTTTATCAAAAAACTTATTAAGGTGCTATAGCTTGCTGGGATATTTTAATATACTTTAAGATATTATTATACTAAACCGTGTTTAGCTGTAACTTGTTGTTAACATTTATGTTTAATAAAGACCTTTTAAAAACAAAAAACCAAAGCGTTAATCTAGACTCAAACGTATATTTTTTTAAAGGTTTCAATTAACAAACTGTCAAAAATCAATGCTTGAGACTCATTTCAGTTTTGAGTTTAATGCTGGCATACGGGGCTCAATTACCAACTCTCACTTGGTTTAAACTTGAAATACACCCTGATATAGAATAGGGAGCTGGTTATAGAAGCCGGTAAACCATGTCAAAAGCCTTCGAGCGGTCTAAAAACTACTACACTAGAGTGGCCAGTCGCTCATACGAACTTACTTAGCTTCCGTTCAGCCGTTTAATTCGCTACCGATAATTGGCTGGCACTAATTGGCCTGGTAGCTGTCTGTGTTCATTAATTTGCAAGTTTTCGATTTCAATTAGCAAACAATTGGAGAGTTCGATCACTCTATTCAGAGGAGTAGTGTTGTTACTATGTGTCAATGTGATGTTACTCTGTGTCGTGATTTTGTCAACTTTTATGTCGGTTAGATTTTTCTAGACTTTTAGATTATGACATGTTTTTAATTTTGAAACTGGTTTTCGTGGGTATATTATTTATACTTTTTAACCAAATCAAATTTTGTTTATTGCCTATTATATTAACAAGGTGTTACTAACAGTCTTGAGAGTCTTTGAGATGGTTTTAATACTTTTAGTGTAGAACAGTTTTTCTATCTTGAATAATGTAAAAATAAGTCATTGCTGGGCTTTGCGTTTCCCTTACAAGAGCTTTTATCATATTTTTCACGTAGCTTACTCGTTTTTGAGCTACTTATTTCAATCGAGTTGTTTTTATTATTACATTTCATTGTGATTTAGATATCTTTTAATCCGGATTTTGGAAATTAAAAAAATGCACCTGTAGGTTTAATACCGTCTCAATAAAATACTTTAACGTTTAAATAAGAAAGAATAAAATTATTACTGATTTAAGCGGGAATTTTTTTTATTTGTTATCCCGACGTTCCGACTATTGCAACAGACGAAACGTCGAAACGAAAAAAAGTACATACGCGATAAATACCCGTTTAAAACAGTAATTATATACAGTAATCGCGAAAGTTTAAAATATAAGAAATAATTAATTAAAGTAGAGCAACGTAATATCCATCTATAAGGGTTTTTAGGCTATTTAAAGCTATTTACCGAACAAAGACAAACCTACTGACATTTGAACACAAAACAACCCCAAAAATAACTAGCCTATTTACGAACTTACCTTAACCTCCGTCCTTTTGAGATAAAACACGATAATAATAATATAAATAGCGTTACTTGTCAATACAAGAAATTTTTGTCATAAAATATTAGCTGTCGATATCTGTTACTCGCATCACTAGGTACATGAATATGGGATTTGCTAGATGTGGCGAAACTGCCGTAATGTTGCCTTCCTTTACCGTGGTACCATTAGTCAGTTACATTGATGGTACTGCTGCATTTTTTTTACATCTTCCACTACCAGCCTGGATAGGTGGTTAGGTTTGTTTATGTTATTGTGTCTTAAATGGAACGGCGGCAAAAAATATATTTTGCGGTACCATTAATGGTACCTACAATGGCAAAAAAAAATATGATACAGTACCATCAATGCTATTCCGCCAAAACCGTCCTTTACATGCCAACGAAGCCCAGGGGTAGAGCCACACACATAAGCATTATAAAGATTTATACAACCTGTTTTGTTATGTACGACATTAATTTAAAACACACATCCGCAATCGTATTTACTATTTTCAGAGGTGGGTCTAACACTGGTAGCTTGATATTTATCAAGTTATCGATACATTTCCAATAAAAAAAATAAAAAATCAACTGTGCCTTTGCGACGATGCCGTTTAGTCAGTTTACCAGGTACCTACTTTAATGATGAATGAATATGATTGGTTTACCTATTTGATACAGGCTGTTTCATTGATATTTTAGGACTTGATAGACTAGGTTGTTTGAAAAATTTCTATGGTAATGATTTGAAAAAAAAAACAATTTTACAACAATATTTGCCATTAGCCCGTGTTTTCATTTAATGTCGTAGATTACAAAACACGATTTATATTACTGAAGACCTTGATTACAGAGTCATTAAGATTATAATACTCCTAATTTTTCATTAAAGTAAAAAAATACATGTAGCCACATCCAGTACTTTCTCTATATTACTGTCCCGTGGGTTCGCTCGCCCTCAATAATGTAGAGCGACATTGACATAACCTTGAGTGATACGGTGAATTTCACCATCAATTTTCATCAAAAATTACATACGGACGTAAAATTATATATAGGTAAAAGCATACTACGTGATATTAAAGGTTTACTTTACGAGGTGGTGAGGTGGGTGAATGAATAAAAAATATTTTTATACGTTATAAGCTAGATACAACAGAATGAGTAACCTCTTATCGCTATTAAATCGATCTCGGACAACCTTTGGATGGAGGATACTAAAAAAACCAGATGAAAAAACTCGAGCACCTTTCTGCCCTAACTGCCGTCAGTTCTTCGAGCTATATGCCCTGCCCACTGCTACTTCAGCTTGCTAATCCTTTGTGCTATGCCAGTAAGCAGCGTAGAACGGCACTCCATTAGATTGAAACGAGAACTGATAAAGCTCGCTGGGAGCCGTTAGGTGCAGGCCGCACAACACCGGTGGCTCTGGAAATATATAGAGAGGCCTATGAGTGGACGTCCATTGAATGTTTTGGTAACTGGACGTTTTGACCCCGTTTTGAAGTACCAAGTCGCACCATATGGCTTCCATTTTTACCGAAACTGGTCCGGAACCCTAAAAATGTTTCGTTATTGTAAAAACAAATTGTATAATAAAAACCATTACAGAAAACCAGTTCCCAATTTCAATTTATGGCTATCGTTACTGATCGCGCCAATTTCTGACTTCATAATTTATTCCCCAAACTTTAATTTATCTTTCAACATTGACATCGGAACCGATCGAAACCTGCCAAAAATTGACGTCCAATTTCGTTTAACAAGTCTCTACGAACTTCTTAGATAAGCGATCTAGGTTATTACTGCTTTGGACGTATGAATACCTCCAACTTTCGGCGGGAAACTCTTGACACAGAGTAAGTAGTAACTACAGAAGCATATTCAGTATTCAGTGTTTTATTGCGTTCATACAAAGTGGCTTAAAATGTTACATGTCAGATCTTATTGACTAGTCAAGAGTCCAGCACTTCATATGTACCCTGCAGGTAAGGGTGTAGCAATTATAAAGCTAACTAAGCAGGTCTAGTGGAATCGAGGTGGAGCGATTCTACATATGTTTTGAATTTTATTAGTTAGTGAAATCATTATTGTAGAAAGTTATTAACATGTCTTGTCGGTAATAAAGTCGTTCAGTGTGTAGTAACTCATTTCCATTAGTATATGTTTAATCTATGTTGTCGTTTTCTTGTGCTTTAATTGGTTTAATATGTTTTATATCTACATATGACTACTAATTTATTTCATTGTAAAGTCTAAGGCGATGTCCTAATACCTATACAACGCGATTTCACGATCATAAATAAATAAAAGGCATTTATTAACACACACACCTATTAAGCAAACAGAAGTAGGTAGGTATAATAAGTACTAAATAAAGCTAGGTAGGTATAACAGTAGGCTTAATTTTAAGAAACATAAGTACATTATTGTAGGTAGCACCAAGGTAGAATCATCAAGGTATCATCGCTAGTTCGGGAGAACTTCTTACGAACTCGCGATCAAACATACTTATTTCGATTGGCCTAACTGTCCTAACTGACGAACGCTATTGGGTCGCGCTGCAAGCGGGTCGCGTTCTACTAACTTATATGACTAGCGCAAACATGCGCGAGCGGGGAGTACACTAACAGTGAGCGCAATTGACATCTTAGCTTTTAATTTAATATTTAACCACATTTCATGCAATAAAATATAATTTTTCATCATTTCATTTTGTTGTGTATAGATTGCCGAGGGTTAGTGTCTACGTAGTCCCGTATTTGCGAAGGAGAAAATAAAAACACCAGTCTTGATCAAATAGGTAGCGAGGCGGCGAGGCAGATTTTCTTCCTATTTTTCTTCTTTCTTCCTGTTGCCTCCTTTTCCGATGTTGCCCGAGCACTGAATTGCTGACGGCCAATAGGCGCCGTTTTTTATACTATTCCTCGCAATTTTCTAGAACATTCACTGCCTCACCCCCTCTAGCCTTTATTTATTACTTTTTCATACTTTACATACTGTTTGTTATATATTACTATATTTATCTTATAGACTATGATTATTACTTATGAATAATACATGCGTCTTCACCCGGCTCCGCTCGGTTTAGAAATGGCGGCGCGTTTTCGGTGCGGCGCTATAAATACTACCCTGTCCCCCGCTTCACTACTATATAAACTCGCCCTAAGTGGCGGCCGCGCGTCATTTCCAATTCGAGCGTCGGAACGGGCGTATGCGCACTCATTTCTACTCTTATTACATAAAAATGTGTTACCTCCTACCTACATTTACCCATTTTATAGTAAAACAACAAATATACGTAACTTTATTTGCATCATAACTGAATAATATTATTCTTATCTAATTATTCCTATTATAATACTTCCAAACGTTTATTCTTATCTTTTAGATATCTATTCTTACTATCTATTTACAAACAAGATTATTCTTAAAGTACATTGATTAATATGTAAACGAGGTAAAATAATACAATTTTCATACTATGGTCATGGGTTGCGACGGTCACTACTTGCACCCCTCTCGCCGCATGTAGTCCTTATGATGCTGTCGTGCACACATTTCATATATACATTACATCATTTTTTGTGTTAACGGTATGTTTGTCACTCGTCTCTTGCGCGAGTAGCAAGTGTATAAACTCTGAAAGACAAAAGCATTAATGTGCTGTATAGAGAGATAATAGTAATCCAGACCGCCCGAATGGCAGCATAACTATTAAAATATTGGAAAAATTAACGCAAAAAATTATGAAAAAAAATCATTTTCTCATACATAGATGCAGTTAATGAAGGCCGACTGACAATTCTACCGGGGTGACATTGGCAGCCCGCGTCATATGCATGTCAAGGCGGGTCAGCTAGTTATCTATAAAATGCTTGAACTGGAATTCACGAGGATAAAAATAAACCTTTTTATAATGAAACCCAATCTTCTGTAGTGGTTACTCTGTGACACGGGTGGCGTGGGATAACTCGGGAAAATTTTCATTAAAACCTCACTGACAGATTTAAAACGGCTGGTTTAATTGCTTTCCGGATTTCCCCCATTCTCTATTGGGCGGTGTAATTGGATTTATTTATTGAAGTTTTTTTTATTGGTTTTTGACGTGATGATCTGACGAGATATCAAAGAATTTAACTGAATCAAACGTGATGCCAGTGGAATGCCACTAAAACTTGGCCACTGAAATTGCCCAGAAGGTTAACAAGCTGAGATGACAATGGGTGGGGTACATAGCTCGAAGAACGGCTGTTAGGGTAGAAAGGTTCTCGAGTACCACGCACTGGAAAGCGCTGCGCAGGCCCCTACTAAAAGGAAAGACGACCTGATAAAGGTTGCTGGGAGCTGTTGGGTGTAGGAAACTTATGACAATGATGATGAATTGTGATGCTATTTTTATTTGCGGTCAAATAGGTTGCGGATGCAAATCCAGACAAATCCGATCGTCAAATGACGATTTAAAAATCTTACTTAAATATCACGTACAAATAAAGAACCCGGGGCTGTCGTTTGCCCAGCAGTGGGCTAGGAGAAGAAAAATATACTTATAAATGAGTTTACAATAGTAAAGTGTTTTTTTGTTTTTTACAATCACTGTACGTAATAACTGATTAAAACGGGTATTTATCGCGTAAACTTTATTTTATGTTTTAGCTTTGTTACCAAATGTTTGATTAAAAATGCTTGATTAATTTTAGCAAAAATTTTAAATTTCTGACCTGATTAAAATAGTTAAACGAATTTATAATACAAATCTTAGAACAATTTTGCAAACATGCTTTTATATAAACGAGGAATAAAACAAAATAGTATTATGGTATTAGTATTATGTAAACTTCGTTTGAAAGCTGCTTAGTAAATGCTGCCAATGGTTTAAAACATAACACCTGTTTTTTGCATCGAGGTTAAAAACAACCGAATGAAAGCACGCCGGAATAAAGCAATTTTAGCAAAACGTTTTACTCGCGTCATCATAGATGGCAGTACTCCCTGAGGATCGGTTCAACTTAATTTCGCCTATCTAGGTACCTACACCTTAGAGGTTGAGGATGACAAGCAGTTAGGAAAATTTAGGATTGTCCCAAGATAAGATAACAGGGCTAACGCGAGATATAAATAACAATCTCGATACACAGACCAGGCGCCTCATTCTACTAAACCACTCGCTTCAATATTTAATTAATATTTTATTGCACAAAAATGCACTTTAAATGTACAAAAGGTGGGCTTAATGCTAATAGCATTTTCTACCTGTCAGCCCCAAAGGTAATAAAAAAGGTTGGCGTGCTAACTTATAAACAATTAGCTTCCGCCCGCGGCTTCGCATGCGTGTTTTGTCTATAAAAAATAGCCTATCCCGGCTATAAAATCCGGGTCTACGTACTTACATACCAAATTTCAACGAAAGTTCTCGAATACGTGCGAGATACATAATTATATCTAGCATGACCTTTCTCTTTTACTACTAATTTCTCGTTTACTCTAACTTACACTATAAAAATACAAATACAAATCATATCAAATAAAACATGGATACAAAGAAGACAGAGTTCTCTGTATTTTCTGTTCAGAACACAGCTTTATCCCTGAAACAATGCTGACACACGATAGAGAAGTTTGTCGTCATTCGCCGCCATTCTTTATGTGGTCATTAAACTTAACTCTACGTCGTATCTTGGAGTCTCGTCCGCAAAAATTACGACGACAAAATACTCGCCCAGCAGTTTCAAAATTCGTCTAAATCATGGTGTGCATGTTAACACGGGTGTACTTAAAGAGATATCTCTATTTGAAAACTGAAAACGAGTCGAGAAAATTTTACACATTTCTAGCTATTAGCTTAAAATTTGAGTAAAATTCAAGTTTTGATCTAATCTAGTCTCTTTCTCTAGTCTTTTTGGATATAAAATACAACGTTTGATTGTACAGTACGGTTTAAGTTAGACGCCTCGACAACGTTCGTGTTTCCAAATTAGTACGACTATGCAACCAATGTCTGCCCGTCCCGCGGCTCATGACGGCTCGTCTGTCACCAGCTTCAAAGGCGGTAGCACGTATGGTTCCAGTATTTCGAAGGATATAGTTTCAGTTATTTCGAAATTTTCCGAGGCGTCATAACTTAAGTAATCATCATCCACAGCCTGACTTCACCCACTATTGGGTATAGGCCTCCCCAAGTTTGTGCCATCCACCACGATCCTGCGCAAGTCTCACCCACTGACGGCCCGCGACCTTTACGATGTCGTCCACCCATCTCGCTGCTGGTCTTCCTACCCTTCTATACCCGCTCCTCGGCCACCATTCAGTCACTGTCCTGCTCCATCTGCCAACACCACGTCTAGCTAAGTGTCCCGCCCAAGACCATTTAACTCCATAACTCGAATCCCAACGTCATGAACCTTCGTTTGTCTACGGATCTCGACGTTTGGAACTCGATCTAACAGACTGACGCCAAGCATGGTACGCTCCATGGCCCTTTGTGCAACTCTTAACCTGTACACAGCCTCCTGCGTGAGAGTCCACGTCTCGGCACCGTAGGTCATGGTGGGCAGAACATATTGGTTGAATAAGCGGGTCTTCAGACACTGTGGAAATTTAGGCGACCTAAGGATGTCGTCTAACTTGCCGAATGCAGCCTATCCCAATTGGATCCGTTTAGAGATCTCATTCTGCTGATGCTCTTTACCAAACGATAGAATAAGTAATACAATATTAAGTAGATTACATTACATTTAGATTACATTATTAAGTAGATTTTGATATTCTCCTGGCAATACTTAGCTCCTTTCACGTATCTCCAGCGGTGATTGGTTGGTTTTTCAATTACTTGCACGGGCGCCGTCAGCGTGTTCGACTCGAGGAGTCTCTCTCTTCGTGGTGTAATACGTCTGCTGGTGTACCTCAAGGTGGCGTTTTATCTCCTCTTCTTTTTGCAATCTTCATAAACTCTATTTCTCTTAATCTTTCTTCGTCTTTTCACCTCTACGCAGACGATCTTCAGATTTATAATCAAGCTACGCTCAGTAATATTGCTGATGCTGTTGACGTTACCAATTGCGATTTACGCCGTATTGCAGAGTGGAGCAAGCTCCTCGGTTTGAAAATTAATCCTACCAAAACGCAAACCATTATTGTAGGTAGTTCAAGAACGCTTAGCAAAATTGATTGGTCCACTGTCCCACAAGTTGTCTTTGACGGAATAGCAATCCCATACAGCGAAACCGTTAAGAATTTAGGTATCATCATTGACCGCAACTTTTCATGGAAGGCTCAGCTTGAACTAACCAGCCGGAAGTTGTTTGCGTCAGCTGGTTCACTAAGGAGACTACGAAACTTTTTGCCTACGTCCACCAAGACTGCGCTTACACAATCGCTTTTACATCCCGTACTAGATACTGATTGCTATGCTGATGCTTGTTATCTGGACCTCACTGAGGAACAGCTTAACAAGCTCGAGCGTTTACAAAATTTTTGTATTAGATTTATATTTGGCCTCCGTAAATATGATCATGTGTCTCCCTTCCGTTCAAAGCTTAAATGGCTTCCGATTCGTCTTCGTCGGAATACGCATATCCTTTCTCTTCTCTATTCTATTCTTTTCAATCCCTTCTCTCCTCACTATCTGAAAGATAGATTTGAATTTCTCCATTCTTCAAATAACTATACTCTTAGGTCATCAGAAAACTTGATACACAGAACTCCTTCGCACAGCACTTCTTTTTACAGCGCTTCTTTTACTGTCCAGGCTGTTCAGCTGTGGAATGCTCTGCCCGAAGAAGTAAGACGGTCATCGTCCTTACACGTCTTCAAATTGAAGGTGAAACATCATTACCTGACGATGTCATCTTCCTAGCGTTATTTATTTACTATTTATGTACTTATTTTATCTGTTAGTATAGTTTGCTATATGTATATACCTATATATTAGTCTATTTTATAAGTATATTAAGTATTAGGATTAAAACTTCATATTATTATTATATCTTAAAATATTATGTGTAAATGTAATGTATCCGCTAAAGTACACCGCACTCCGTAATTTTTAAAAATTTCGCTCCATCCAAAGGTTGCCTGGAAGAGATCGCTTTTAGCGATAAGGCCGCCCATTGTATTGCCTTATTTATTTTAACCCAGTACTTATTTTTTTTATTATTTCTGTGTGAGTGGTAATTCAATAAGGAGTTATCTATCTATCTATCTATCTACAATACTTTTTTTATTTATAACGCCAAGTTACAAGTCAAAAACAAAAAGATATAAAGGTTTCCACAAATTCAATATTGACCATTAATAATATCTAATATACATAATTAATTGATTTTTTAATAAATTCATTTATAACAAAATTAATTATATTATTAGGTTAATAATTAAAATAAACAATTAAGTAGTATTTGACAAAGTACTATTTCTTTAGAACTTTCAAAAGTTTACTAATGCTAAAATAACGTAAGTCATGTCTATTTTACGACGATCTGGATGTCTTCCTCTCTGACTGGCAGAAGATTTCTAAAGACTGCAAGGAATGAAAGGATATGGGGTAGACTTTTGCCCAGCAGTGGGCCTGTATAGGTTATTTAAAAAAATGCCTACTTAGCACTAAACGAGTTTTTGTACGACTTAGGTACGAGTATATCTATATATTACTATAAAAACTCCGTCTAAAAGAGAATTACGCGTACTGAATATTTTTTTCACTTTAGTAAAGCATTTAAAACCGGTACCTTTTTACATATTCTTGCCAAACATAAAGCCAGTTATACTGTTACTACTATGTCTAAAATATTCTCCCCTTAAACGTCCCCCACAATTCTCCTAGTCTCACATACCTACCTCATATCTAACCTAACGACAATAATTTCTACTTCCGGTGTCCCGTTAAAGGCGCTATATGGCTACATGCTCATAACTTTAATGAAAGTCTTTATTCGCTGGAATCCTTTGCGAAATATCACGAAATAGGAATATAAGAGTTGTGTAGATTCGTTACTGGGTCTTTTATGGCGCACAAAACAGTTTACTTGTACCTATGCGCACCGCCAAAGAGTAGAATGCCTTGCCTGAGTGATTCCTGATAATTACAACTGAGGTCTTTAAACCGCGAGTGAACAGGTTTATTCTAGGCAAGCGTGTTCTAACATTACAATACTATATCGACACACCTTGGAGACGATGTGGTCGCGCATCGTGAGGTTCCACAGGAATTTCCTCCCGCGAACACTTCGCTTGTGGAATGCTCTCCCCGCCGAAGTTTGCCCCAGGCACTAAAGTGTAGGTTTTTCAAACAGGTGTTTTGAAAATTTTAAAGAATCGGCAACGCGCGATACATTCCTTTGGTGTTACAAGCGTCCATAGGCTATGGTAACCGCTTATCATCAGGTGACCCGTATGCTTGTTTCCTACCTTAGTAGTATAAAAATATTTATTAATAACTTCATAGTTACAAGTCGATATACTATGTTATACATAACATAGATAACATATTTTTTATAGAACATCACAATATTTTTAATTGTTCTCATTTCATTTTCTTCTTCCTAATGCAAATGCAATATTCTTTAGTGTAGATAGTTCGTAAAACTCATTTACATTATAGAATATCTTAGTGTAGAAGAGTATAACCTCTTGCTTTGACTAAACCCTTTGCGGTTTAGTCTAAGCAAGGGGTTTAGTATAGTAGCGACCATTAGTTTAAATATATTTAAAAACTAATGGATTTCTTGGGCAGATATTGTGGAAAAGACATTTATAGGTATGATGTTCTCCGTCGTAACATCAAATATCTTCACTGCTAATACAGAAATAACCAATCTATCTACGTTTCAAATCATTTCTATTGTGTAGATAATAGCGACCGATTGCGATGAAAAATGCGCAAACGGCACTAGCTGTTGTGAGCCTTTCTGTTATCTTCAAGGTTTTCTTCTATACAAACTTTTTGTTTTGTACGATATTAGTTCCGGAATCGCAAGACTGGGTTTTACTCCCCTCCCCCCGCCCTGGGGAACATTACGTAATTAATGAATTACGTAATTGAAAAAACCGATTTTACAACAATACTTCCTAGCCATTGCCCTACTCGTGTTTTCATCTATTGTCGTACATACTAACAAAACACGTGTAGATTGACTTGCGCTAGGAAATTGTCACGTGTGTTGGATCCATAAGCGAGCTCACGAAAACTGAATTGGCATTTGCGTATTTGACAAATACGCCAACGTCAATAGCCTAAAGCCTAAAAGCCACTGAAAGCTCAGAACAGGTATTGACCATTTTCCTGTGGATTGGACTAAGCTTAGAGCATGATATAGGACTTCAGGCACGCATGTAAAATAGCTGGATACGCATTTAAGGATACAAATGAGACTTTATTAAACAGAGGCTAAGGGTGACTGACTAAACGTATTTAGTGGCTAAATATGACTTAATCAGCTATCAAATACGTAAACCTTAAACATGTTTAGTCGCTTAATACGTTTAGGGAACGTTGTGCAAGCCGGCCTAAGACATTATTTCAATTCAGAGTTGTAATCCGATAGGTATGTAAGCTTTTTTATAAAGATTTTGTTTAAATACTATTTTTAATTAGATAATTGTCAATTTTTGTATATCACTTGTAAGATACCCAACTGTACAAATCTACCAAATTAGAATTCTTTGACCTTTTGTAGTGAAATGCCCTTTCTCCGTCTGTATTGTCTTGACTATTATGCTTCCACAGAAGGGTCAAAATTTTAATTTTAAAATGTTGTATTGTATCCATGTTTGTTGCTGTATATTTGTTTTTTTCTATTAATTTTGTTTTTCTATTGTTGCAGTGAACAAGGATGAAATCAGAAATGTCGAGAGCCAAAATGGAAATCCTAAATCGATGAGATACACCACTATTTCAAGGTAAGTTACTTACTCACTAATATTTTAATTCGAAATTAACTCTCTCTCTTTCTCTATCCCTATGGAACGGAGAAGGTGTACGCGTTTAGGGTGAAAGGTTTTTGTATACAAGTCGTATAAAAATCACGTGTACCGACTAGATATGAATAAAGATACACATCAAATCAAAATACAACAATGCTGCTTGGCGGTAGAATAAGGTATGGTGATAGTACTTCATCGTAGACTACGCTTTCCGAAGCGTGTTCTCCGCTCTAGAACTCGTTTACCCTAACAGTTATCAGATCTTAGACACTATGACTGATGCACTGCCACTTCAGCTTGTTGACCTGTGATTCAGCTACTATTTTAGTAAAATCTGGAATATTCCAATGCTCATTTGGTCGCCAGGAAGTAATTCGAACTACAAAACAGGGTTTATTAACGAAATACAATTCAACCCCTAACCCCCATCAAACGTCACAAGTTGTCAGATCTAAATTAGTTCTGTTGTCCTGTTTGTAAAATTGGCTGAGGGTTGCTTGAAATATGGATAATCATGACATTTTGATGGTTACCTTGCTTTAACCACACTAGAGAGGTAATAATAGTTAATCTCTCGAATAAAATTGGTTTATACCTAGTCAGGTCATAAGTATTGTCACACAGTAAAAACTTTTCTTTTAGAATTTTCTTTGGCCAAAAGTTTATTGAATTCGAATTTCGAATTGTTCATGAAAATAAAAATGTATACATTTTAGAATTTTACTCATTTTTAAATATGGAGTGGACGCTTAAAGAAGACCGTGTTGCAGTTATTGCGTTGCATCGTTGCGGTTACGCGCCAATTCAAATTTTTGACATACTGAAAAATTTTAAAACATATATCCAAAAGATTCGTTTATCGCACCATCAAACGATACAATGAAGACTCTAGTGTAGATGACAGGTCAAGAAGTGGTCGCCCTCGGTCTGTTAGGACTCCAGCAGTGATAAAAGCTGTGAAGGCGCGAATTCAAAGAAATCCCAAACGTAAGCAGAAACTGTTGACCCTTCAGATGGGGTTAAGCAGAACCACGGTGAAAAGGGTGTTATATGAAGACTTAGGGCTTCGGGCATATCGAAGAAAAACAGGACATCGTTTGAATGCTCGTCTAATGGACCTGAGACTGAAGAGATGCCGCGCTTTGTTGAAGCGGTACGCGGGAAAAAAATATCGGGAAATTCTTTTTTCGGATGAAAATCTTTTTATCGTAGAAGAGAGCTACAACAAACAAAATGATAAGGTGTACGCACACAGTAGTGAAGAAGTGAGCAACCGTATTCCGCGTGTTCAACGAGGTCATTTTCCATCCTCGCTCATGGTATGGTTGGGAGTTTCTTATTGGGGCTTAACAGAGGTACATTTTTGTGGGAAAGGTGTAAAAACGAATGCAGTTGTGTATCAAAATACAGTCCTGACGAACCTTGTGGAACCTGTTTCTCATACCATGTTCAATAACAGGCACTGGGTATTCCAACAAGATTCGGCGCCAGCTCATAGAGCGAAGAGCACACAAGACTGGCTGGCGGTGCGTGAAATCGACTTCATCCGGCACGAAGACTGGCCCTCCACCAGTCCAGATTTGAATCCGTTAGATTACAAGATATGGCAATACTTGGAGGAAAAGGCGTGCTCAAAGCCTCATCCCAATTTGGAGTCACTCAAGAGATCCTTGATTAAGGCAGCCGCCGATATTGACATGGACCTCGTTCATGGTGCGATAGACGACTGGCCGCGCAGATTGAAGGCCTGTATTCAAAATCACGGAGGTCATTTTGAATAAACTTTAGTGTCATAAGAATCTATGTTTTGTTAAGTTCATTTTGGTATATAAATGGTTACATAATGAATAAACCTGTTTCAATTATTTTATATTAAACATGTGACAGAATTTATGACCTGACTAGGTATATATGCTGCAACATTAACGCCAACCAGACTGCTTCAGTCATCATCATTATATCAGCCAAAGGACGTCCACTTAAGGCGAATATAGTAACTGATTGGTTTTATTTGGAGGCTTTCACATCAGGGAGGAATCAGTTTTATGTGCCCAAAAAAATATATGTCATTCATTGACCTTTTATCTGCAAAGTGAACATACAAAAAATTTCTACCTGTTTATTAACTATGAGAAAAAAAATAACAAAATGTAGCTGTTTTCGACTTTCAATTTGATTTAACCTATAAACGACGTAAAGTTTTGCAATTTTTCTTTAACTTAAATGTGGGCAAAGACTATACCTTCAAGTTGAACAAATGGTGAAAAAAGTGCTGCGACGGTCTTTCGCGTGGCAATTAATTATTTTCAATTTTTCCGAATAATTAGCGGGCGTACCCTAAGAAGGTAGTTGCGCAAGCGACGGGTGGCAGTGTACCGCTGACTGTCGTACGGGAAGGTTGTGCTCGTCTGCCTCGCGCTCATCTTTTTGCTGGTCGGTTAGATGCGTGTGGCGAAAGGTGCAGCTGGTGCGGGGCTGAAACAATAGCTACGCCCATTCGCTCAAGGTTATCGGCTACGGTTAGCGCCTTAACGGCATATTCAAGCTATAGAACTCGTCCACTGCTGAACATAGGTCTCCCCATATAGATTTTCAGAGCCACGTATACGACGTAAACGATCCGTCAAGAGTTTTCATAGGAACGCGTGGCGCTATCAAGTGGAAATTAATAACAGATGTCCGGTCCATTTTACTGTAAAAAAATTTAGCTTTTACTCAATACAACATACGTCAATTTATGCCGCATACGTTACACTCACAAATTAAATTGTATTTTAATTTTTATAGTGTTATCCGAACACACAGGTACGGAATTTTTTTAAGATTCCTCGTATCAAGAGGAAGGTTGCGGGTTCAAGTCCCAGCTAGGCTGAACATTTTTGAGATGGTTTATAAAAATTCACAAATAAATCAAAACCAATAGGGTATCCGTTGCCCTTAATCGTTTGACAAGAAGCAAGTTCCTACATGAAAAAACCTTTTTTTGGTAGCCTTCATTTTCTTACTGCTGGGCAAAGGCCTCCTTCAACTCCTTCGACCAATTGCGAACCTTGGCAGATTTCCACCGTTCCCTCTCGAATGCACTGACGTCGTCGCGACAACGCTTTCGCGGCCGACCCCGACGTCGCGGTCCATCCTCAGGTACTCAGGGTGTTACGATATTTCCGGAGAAATGGGTCAACCTTGTAGCTAAATTACATTAAATAAAACTTTTGGTACATACTCGTATGTACGCAAGTTAGAAGTTAGACTTCTTTGGCGTAACAGAACAAATATAGCTAAAGATTTCACACCGTATGACACAACTGTTTGTTTGTAAAAGGAATGATAAATTAATAAATATAGTTATGAGTTTCATGGAAACTTGAGAGACAGTTATCAGCTAACTTCATCATGTCGCTTTTTGAGTGTCGGTGTGCGCGCTTATCGTTAAAATTTTACTCTAGTATTTTTATCCAAACGCGCTCGAAATACATATAACTTCAAGAATATTTATACGGATCCGCGTGCGTCAGTCCCGCATTCGTCCGGTTTTTATTCTAATTAACATATCCTTAAACCGGGAATTGATCCTGAAACCTCAGAATCGGAAGTTGGCACATAAGGCTTTTTGCATGTGACAGAGGCGGTAACCTTATTATATACCAACATAACCCAAACTAGAAATAAACACGAACAATAAATCAAACATATTCAAGCAGTTAAAATTAACAACAAAAGTTAGACAACAAGTTTGGTTCCGTCAACAAAAGCCCGGCTCACACAACTGTAAATTACTTTACGCGAGTCATGTCGCGAGGATCTGGCGTTATATTTCAACATTACTGAATTTCAGTTTGTAGTGGCTACTTCCCGTTGTATATTACATTTCAGATAAAGATACATAGTTAAAAAAATGGCACTCCGGGAGTGCCGACAGAAGTGAAAACTTGAATACAGCAGGACACTACAGATACTTATATACAGAGGTGTCAGTAACGTCAGTAACAGTCAGTGTCAGTAGTCAGTGACAGGTGTTGGTAACAGTGTCGCGAGTTCAATGGTTTTTTCCCATCTCAAAAAATGTTCAACGCGCCTAAAGAAGTTTTCACTACAAATAACGATTCTATAGTTCCGGAGAGATTACAAACTTAATCGCAGTACCATCAACAAAGATTTAAAAATATTGCTGCACAGAAAATAGGGTATTTTTTTACAGATAATAATAAATAAATAAATAAATATAATATAATAAATAGATAAATATTGGTGGACATTTCACACAGCGCCATCTAGCCCCAAACTAAGCAGAGCTTGTATTATGGGAACCAGAACATATATAATATAAACATACACGATTATACATAATTATAATTATATAAATAGACCTACTTAAATACATAATATTAAAAAAAACTAAACATAGTTTAGTTTATATAGGTTAGTCATAAGTTGACTCCGTGGTGCAGTGGGCGAATAGGCGGCTGAGACGCATGAGGTAGCGGGTTCGATTCCCGCCGTGGAACAAATGTTTGCATGATTTACAGATATTTGTTCCGGGTCTAGTTGTTTCTCTATATATTTTAAGTATGTATTTACAAAAAAAAATGTATCTATGTATTATTTCAGTTATCTGGTTCCCATAGTACAAGCTCTGCTTAATTTGGGGCTAGATAGCGCTGTGTGAAATGCCCAGCAATATTTATTATTTATTTATGTAAACACAGTAATAAGGAAATATAAATTAATCATTGCCCATAAGTTTGAGAAGAAGAAACAGATGCCTTAGGACCTGACACGAAACAAGCTTTATGACCCACCTGATGTCAAAGTCAAAATCTTTCATTCATTAATATCACAAGGATCACTTTGAAACGTCAATTTTACTGCCTGTTCCTTCGCGACCAAGCTGGGAAAGAAAGGTAAGAAAACAAGGCTGGTTGTTTTTTATGATCCTTTTAGAATACATAAGAATACAGGAAATAAATTAAGTCTAAATTGTAACATTTTAAACGAGTTGGAGCAATTTCAATCCCAAGCTTCTCTATCATCTAAATATTCCGATATTTGATAGGAGTCTTTTTTATAAAGATTTTGTTTAATTGCGTTTTTAAATGTCAATTGTCAATTTTTGTACATCACTTGGGAGTTTGTTATAAAAGCGAACACCTTGCCCTTTAAACGATTTACTAACTTTATGGAGTCTACAAGTGGCGACAGCGAGTTTATCTTTATTTCTAGTATTAAAATTATGATTATCGCTATTTTTCTTAAATAAATTAATATTTTTGTGAACATACATCAGATTTTCACAGATGTATTGACAAGGGAATGTCATAATGTTTATTTTATTAAACTTATTGCGTAATGATTCTCTGGGGTATGTTGAGTGGTAACCATCGCCTATAACTATACAAAGTATTGCCTCATAGGTCACCTTAAAAACGTGCCTTAAGGCATAGAAGTGTAAAGCCTCATGTGCCTGTGATTTCACCGGTAACCATACCCTTCAAACCGGAACACAGCAATTCTGCTTGGCGGCAGAAATAGATATGGTGGTTGAACTTCCCCGGGCGAGACCTACATGGAACTCCACTACTCATAGCAAGTACTAGACTTGTTAAAACATATAACCAAGGTGCCTGTATAAAGCTCGCTTTGTACAATAAGCTTCCGTTAGAAATAACACGACTTCCTTGGACAGGATTCAAACTAAAACTAACTAGTGGTTCGCCTCGAACTAAGATCTCGAATAAAACTGAATCTCCCATAAAAACAAAAAAACATTATTTGTAATAGGGAACGCATCGACAACACCCCGGGTGTTGCCGGTGTTAATAGGAGACGGTGACCGCTTACCATCATCTAACTTTTGAATATCAAAATAGTGCCACGAAATAAATAACCACATACTTGACCTACAGTTTCATTCAAATTATAGGTAACGGGAGTTCATGATATGTGGTTACTTTTTATTGGGTATAAATTGCAGTTACTCTGGATTTGAGACTCTTGCCTATATTTGTGTCACTTAAGCTATACGCATACCAAATTACAGCACTGTGGGGTCAATTTTGTCAAAGTTCAGTTTTTATTATGGCTAATAATTCAAAAACTATAAAGACTACTGAAAATAAAAATTCGGAGTCTGAATGTGCTAATGAAGACCTTTCATTTAATGTCCCACTTGACCTAGTAGTCTCATTTTAATTTTTTTTTACCCTTCTTGAACCCCTTGAATATTTTTCACTATCTTAGTCATTTAGTCACACCAAAATTATGCAATCACTGCCACACATCGGATCAACGCTTCGAAAGTTATCCTCGGATAAACAAACATACATACTTACAACGCCGATTTGCCCAAGTTTATTAAGTGATCTCGCTTCGCTCAATCAATGAATACTGAATACACTTATGACTTAGCTCTGATGTCAAGCCATTTCAATGTCAATGCTTATGTGTGTATTGAGTAAAAAGTAATAAAAGGCCTGACCTTTATCATTTTTATAACAAAACCTAAGGTTCTAGTTTCAGAGACATCCAGCCTAATGTATCTATTTGAAGAGTAAAAATGTCAGCTCCATTTCAAGCAGACGCGTGTTTACATAGTTGACCACAATAGACACATCTAGGACGTCTTCCATTAAATTTCTATCTCTGTCAGCTACATATAACAAGCATAGAGTTGGGTCTCTACTAGATTTGGTCGGATAGATTTTAAAAGGTTTGAGTTAATGGTCAGATGAATGTGTAATTCAATTCAGTGTTTATAATTGTTACCTATTGGCATACCTACCTACATAGCAATTTAGAATTTAAGTTAGGTATATAATAAATCAAGACGTTAGCAAGCGAATATTGGGACTCAAATGAAGTTGTCAGCACCAGCACATGTGGCGCGATGATGACAGGTGGAGCACGGTGCTGACTGAGTGATGGCCTCGAGATAGAAACAGGAACGCTGGTCGTCCGCCGGCAAGATGGGTCGACGACATTATAAAAATCGCAAGTCGTATATGGGTTAGAACAAAGCAGGACAGAGGCGAATGGCGACAACGAAGAGAGGCCTATGCCCATCAGTGGGATGAGAAAGGCTGACGATGATGATGATGATATAATAAATTCGTAACAATAGCCATCTATAGCAGCTATAATCCTAAGTAGTTATTAATCAGTGTTTAGATGTCTATTATGAAATGCTTGTTTGTTTCTGGCACCTCCAAAATGATGGTGCAATGAGATAGATAGATAGATAGATAATTTCTTTATTGCACACCATTAAAAATAAAACAAACAAAAGAGAATGACAATGAGGTACTTAGATAAAGCCTATGTGGTTAGTATTGACGTAACCGAGTGTTCTATTGTGTCCCTACGGTTTGAATAAATGAGTATGGGTCCATTCTGTAAAACCTAGGCAGACTAGACAGAAATTAAAATTGAAGCCTCAAATTTTTACGACGATACCAAAAACGTAACAAACAGACAGAGGGACAAAGAGACATATATCGGAATATATAGATGACCGAGAAGCTTGGGGATTGAAAGTGCTCCAACTCTGTCAAAAATGTTACAATTTAGACGCAATTTATTTTCTTAATGTATACATTAAAAATAACTACCAACCTTGTTTCTTGGCTTTCTTTCCTGGCTTGGTCGCGAAGGAAAAGGCAGTGAAGTTGACGTTTCAAAGTGATCCATGTGATTTTAATGAATACAAACATTTGGTTTGATTTGACAGAGTTTTAAGGGCATATCGCGAGAGAACCTCATAAAAAATCGTTTTAAGAACCGTAGGATATAGAGCCATTTAATAACGTTTTCTCCTCTTGTCTAAATCCGTACATTTACCGGCTAAAGTTTACTTAGTATAGTTACATCTCTAAAAAGACAAGCTTCGACAAAGTTTCGAGTTTTATTGACATCAGCTTCTGACAATGTATTCGATTTGTTTAGTTTTATGAATCTCTGCCAAGTTTCAAAGTTTTCTTTATATGATTTTAATCTATAATAAAAGAAGCAAAGTAATAGGATTTAGTGGCTTACGAGGCTGCGCTTTGTTATATGCGATGGTTACCATTTAACATCAGATGGGCCATTACCTAGTGCCCTCCTCCAAGTTGTATAAAAACACCTTTTTAGTTCAATACCTACATGCACAAGCGTATTGCCCACCTGATGATACAATTGCTTACTATGGGCCTATATTTGTGGAAAAAATAAGATACGTACCTCGTCGACATGTGTGTCTTACCTATCCTAACCTACGGTGCTCAGACATGGTCATTGACGGACTCACAAAAGTTCAAACTCGGGGTGTGCCAAAGAGCGATGGAGCGTAGCCTTTTAGGTGTTAAGCGAACTGATAGAATCCGCAACACTACGCTACGCTCTAAGACCGGAAAAATCGATGGTATAAGGCTGCAAAACTCAAATAAGAGTGGGCGGGCCATGTCACGCGAATGCACCCTGAAAGGTGGACTAACATCTCCACCGACTGGCAACCTACACGACGCAGGTCGTGACGACCTAACGAGGCAGACCAAGAAAACGTTGGCGCGACGATCTGGATGGAGTCCACTCTGAGTGGCAGGAGATTTTTGGAGAACGCAAGGTATGGAAGGAAATGGGGGAGACCGTTGCCCAGCAGTGGGATAGTATAGGTTATTAAAAAAAAAGAACCTAGGCATGCTTTGCCAATAGCCTAGTTAATTACATTAATATTAACTTAAGATAAATACATTTATATACAGTAATAATATACAATTATTGACATGACTATAAAATACTTCAGCAACAGTTGAATCATTTAAAGACCGTCGCAAACGATCTATAGATAGCTCAACTGCTCCAAATCACATTTATTTTTATACTTACTACACTAGCTGACGAATCCGCAGCTTTGCACGCGTAGTTTTTTTAATAAAAACATTACCCTCATTTTCCGCAGTTGAGTAAAAAGTAGCCTGTGTCACCCGCAGATAGTGTAGCTTCCCAACAGTGAAAGATTTTTTTAAATCAGTCCAGTAGTTTCGGAGCCTATTCAATACAAACAAATAAATCTTTCCTCTTTATAATATTAAGAAGTTTTTTGTAGATATTGATACTTTTTTTCTATCATCAATAGTTTCCGCAGCGTATGCGACGAAAGACGTTTTAGGGCCCTTTTTTACACCTTGGGTTAGGTTACTTAAGTTTTAGTAAGGATCCCTAATCTTTTCTAGCAATAAATATAGTCTATGTCACTCAGGGTGAATGTTGCTTACCAATGGTGAAAGAATTTTTGAAATCGGCACAGAATTTTTTGAGTTTATTCATTACAAACATACACACAAAAATACAAAAATACAAATCTTTCCTCTTTATAATATTATTATACTACATGGAGATACAACATGCTAAGGTGTAGTATAGGTAGTTATAAGTATACACATAAGCTAGCATATAAGCGACCGATCTATTGTTTAAAGAGGGAGTAATAAAAGGTCTTCCACCGAGTTAAGACGTTTCAATAACATCCCTTCAATGCTTATGGCTCACCTGGTGTTAAATGGTAACCTGGCCAGGTAACCATCGCCTATATTAAAGTATTGCCTCGTAGGTCATGCACTTTAGTAACGGGCCCAAGATTCACTGGCGTGCGTCCATAAACATGAGACATACAGGTGTAATGCTTCATGTGACTGTAATTTCACCGGAAATCATACCCTTTATACCGACTTCATACCTTCATAAGGACGCAAAATCTGCCATCCTCTCAGCTTATTACTAATCGCCAGAACAGGTTTGAAAAAAAATATTTTGTCTGAACTATTTTTATTTTTACGAGCATATTCACAAACTTTTTTGAAATTAGAAATCCCTGCAGCCTTAATCAAAAACTGTAAACTTTTTGAATAGTTGTAAAGCTCATGTGACACTGTAACTCCCCGCTGTCCTCCGGTACCGGAGCCTCTTCGAAGAACGATTCACGTTTGATTAGCTAAACACCCAAGATTTTATCTATTAATTAGCAATTAATAATATATATAATAAAAATAATAAAAAATAATTAATAATAATAAAATATTAATAAAAATATTATGGCGTGGGGTGCCGGCAGTAGAATGTTACCCCTCCTCTCATGCCCGTGGATGCAGTAAGAGCCTGCTAAGGGATACCTCCGGAAGATGGGCAGCAGCGTCTTTCCATGTATCAACATCCCGTACTGCGCTCGCCAACCCGCCTGCCAAGCGAGGTGAGTATGGCAACTACCCATCATGGAGATCCATGGAGGCCTGTGTTCAGTAGTGGACGTTTTACGGCTGAAATGATGATGATGATGATTAATAAAAAAAATACGGCACGATATAATATTAAATTTGTAGGTATAAATTTAGTTAGGTACTTATTATAATAATGAACACTAGCTCCCACACTACGATTCCCTGTGTTGTGGGTAGCTAGGCTCTGCCCAAAAAATAAATATGAAATAAACTAAATAGTAGTAATCAATAATAATAAGCAACCTATGTATGTTATAATTTAGTAAAAATAGTTATTAAAAATGTTAAAAGTTTCCAGTAGCTCTAGCTAAAGTTTAAAATTATGGTTAAAATTTATTAAATTTACAAAACAGCAAACAATTAAGAATGAATAGCATTCTAGTTTTGTCTATAGGTTATTTTGGTATAGTTGTCTGATTCCCATAGTAGAAGCTTTGCCATCCGGCTCATAAATGCGATGATTTTAAACTGTCATACCACAAAAAAGTTGAACACTTGCTAAACACTGTTTAAACAAAACTCTGAAAAACGCGGTAAGGAATTTTTTTAAACATGAGTTACACAGTGTTTATATTTTTTCTGGTAACAAAGCTTTAGTTTAGTTTGTAAATTTAGTTTAGCTGGGTGAAATGACTAGCACTTTTACTGAGAAAACTTTCGTGATTGATTTCAATCATTATTATAAATACGGGATTTATCACGTACCGTCTTATCGGTGTTTCGACCGACAATGTTTCGGTTCAATTCGTGAACCTTCATCAGGGGGAGTTCATAAGGGGGAGCGGATCGCACTCACCCTGATGAAGGTGCACAAATTGAACCGAAACATTGTCGGTCGAAACACCGATAAGACGGTACGTGATAAATCCCGTATTTATAATAATGACTAGCACTATTAGTTTTGTTATTATTCATTTATTACAATAAAATATTCTACTATCTGGATAAAAAAACAATTACAAACAGAACCGGTTTTGACGGATACTTCTGTCATCTCTTTAACATTACAGATCTAATCACAAATGAAGAAAACTAAAGAAAAATTAAAGTTAATGATAGGTAATGTAGGTGACAATATCATCATCATTCTTTCTTCTTTCAGACAATGGATTAGATTGGAATGTAAAAAAACCGTCTAAGTGCGAGTCGGACTCGCGCACGATGGGTTCCGTACCATTATCTATAAAAACGGCAAAAAAATCATGTCTGTTGTATGGGAGTCCCACTTAAATATTTAGTTTATTCAGTTTTTAGTATTTGTTTTTATAGCGGCAACAGAAATACATCATCTGTGAAAATTTCAACTGTTTAATTATCACGGTTCGTGAGATACAGCTTGGTGACAGACGGACAGACAGGCAGACGGACAGACAAACAGACGGACAGACAGACAACGGAGTCTTAGTAATAGGGTCCCGTTTTTCCCTGTGCGTACGGAACCCTAAAAACAGTG
Organism: Philereme vetulata; assembly: GCA_918857605.2. Taxonomy (NCBI): domain Eukaryota; kingdom Metazoa; phylum Arthropoda; class Insecta; order Lepidoptera; family Geometridae; genus Philereme; species Philereme vetulata. Next base: position 2,365,989 of record OU975425.1, read on the forward strand.
GAAACTCATCCATCCTTGCGATAGATCCAAATCCAAGAATAAGTGTAATAAGAAAAGCGGTTAATTTAATCCATCCGGACGATAAAAAGGGTGGAAAAGAACAGTGGAATTTAATCCATCCAGGCAATGGCTAACAGTGGAACAAAATGTGGAATCAAATCCATCAATGGATTTGTTCATCGGATTAGAGTAGAACACTCTATATATCCGCCGCAGAACGTCCACTGTTTAAACATAAGCCTAGTTTTAGTGGTCGTGTATGGTGGGTCCTTTTTTGCAAGTTGAAGTGGCATTTTGTCTGAAAACATATAGGTTACCATTAACTGTGCTCGTCCTGTGTTAAGATAATTATAATGAAACCAAGTAATAAACAACAAATAACATTTATTTGACAAATGTCAAATAAAATTACTTTTCAGTCTGCATTACAAATATAATCGTTTATTTGCTAGAATACACAAAAAATATATTAAAAGGTCTTAAATCTATGTATTCAACCTACATGCGGACGTGAAAATATTTGTCAGTAAGTATTTATTTAACAATAGTATTTACACTTAAGCGCCAGCTCATCGACATGTGTATCCCGTCCTAACCTACGGTGCGCGGACATTTGGGCGGGACACATTAGTAGAATGCACTCCGATAGGTGGGCTAATCTAGCCACAACCTGGAGCCCTGATGGAAGACGCGGTCGGGGTCGGCCAAGAAAACGTTGGCGAGACGATCTTGTTGCCTTCGAGCAGGAGTGGTGGAGCGTCGCACAGGACAGAGATAGATGGAGAAACTTGGGGGAGACCTTTACCCAGCAGTGGGACAATATAGGTTGACAAAAAAAATAAAAAGTATTTTTCAAACTCTTGCAATCACTGTACATATATACTGATTTAACCGGGTATTTATCGCTCATGTACCTTTTTTATTTCTTATACCGACGTTTGCAACAGCCGTTGTCGCGAGCAGACTGCCGTTGTCGCGGGCAGACTGCCCGAGGATAACAAATCATTTTATCAGTAAATATTTTACAATGTCAATAACTAATATTAAAATTCAAATAAATATGAATACTATAAAAACAATTGTCTAAAAGCCACAGTGTCAGTTTTTTCTTTAATATGTTGTATTTGTATGAAACTCCTTAAAAATTAATTACCACATACTTGCTTCGTCGTTCTTCGAATGATACCTCGGTAATTCCCCAGTTAAACTGTTGGGTTTGATATAAAATGTTATGTGTTGCCTGACTGTATGAAATATGACGTGCTTGCCATGTCAGCTTGATTAATACCGAAGTGTTTAGGTTTCCGGATGAAATTTTTCGGTTGGTTTTCCGAGAGTTTAAAATTATTATGGAATAATGTTACGACGAACAATTGTTTTACAAGGGCTGTAAGCCATCTATTATACACCCGGGATGTTTTGGGAGCGATGACGCTAACCGAGGATATTATTGACATAACTTTTCATCAAGAATGTGAGGAAATTAATAAGTATTTTTATAAAGTTTGTTGTTAAAAAGAAAATTTGCGTTCCTATAATCCATTGTATGTGTTTCACTACTAGACTATAGCCTCTTTCATTTAATATAAATAAGGATTAGTTATGGAGGTTTTATTTCATCATAGCATATTATTGATAGAGCGAAGCGAGATCTCCAAATCAACTTGAGCAAATCGGTATTGTGTGTACTCGTATGTATGTATGTTTGTCCGTGGATAAATTTCGAAGCGTTTATCCAATCATCGTGAAATTTGGTATATAGGTAGGTAGTGATGTCACAATTTTGGTGTGACTAAATGAGCTAAAAAGGTAAGAGGGGGGGGGGGGGGAGGTTTTGAGATAATGGGGTTCAAGAGAAGTAAAAAAAACAAAATGGGACTATCCGGTTGAGTGGCACGTCTAATAAAAGGTCTTTGTGACCCCATTTTTATTTTTACTTCTAGTTTTTAAGTTGTATTAGCCTTATTAAAAACTGTACTTTGACTGTACACCAAAGACTCCACAGTGCTGAAATTTGGTATGCGTGTAGTTTTAGTGGCACGAATATAAGGAATAGTCTGAAATTCAAAATAACTACAATTTCTACACCAAAAAACGCTGAACCAATTTACATAAACTCCCGTTACCTGTAATTTGAATGAAACTGTGGGTCATTAATATGGTTATACATTTCGTGGTACTATTTTGATAGTCAAAGATTACAAATAATATTGTTTGTTTATAAGCTCAAATGGTCTTGGGCGCGACACTTGGCTTGACGTGGTAGTGACAGATGGAGCAGGACAGTGACTGAATGGTGGCCGAGGAGCGGGTATAGAAGGGTAGGACTACCAGCAGCGAGATGGGTGGACGACATCGTAAAGGTCGTGGGCCGTCAGTGGGTGAGACTAGCGCAGGATCGTGGTGGATGACACAAACTTGGGGAGGCCTATACCCAACAATGGGTGAAGTCAGGCTGTGGATGATGATGATGATGATATGGTAGACGCGCGAGATCTCAGTTTTCGGGGTGAACGACTAGTGTATTTCAGTTTTAAATAGATATAGGGTATTAACATGAAAATATTGCACTAAACAATGTAAATAAGAACAAAGTAAATCTGTAGGATTCAATTGGCGGTCTTATAGCTAAATAGTGATCTCTATGTATTGTGTAACATTGCTTGACATTATCTTATGTAATTTTTTTTTATTATTAGTTACCTATTTTTATGAGAAATACAGTAATTAGCTGAAAGAATATACAATTATTTCATCATCATCATCATCATCATATCAGCCGTAGGACGTCCGCTGCTGGACAAAGGCCTCCCTCATTGATCTCCAGGAACTGCGGTTGGAAGCAACCTGCATCCAACGCCGACCTGCGGTTCTTACCAAGTCGTCTGCCCATCTTGTAGGTGGACGTCCTACGCTGCGCTTGCCGGTCCGTGGCCTCCACTCGAGAACCTTTCGGCCCCATCGGCCATCTGTTCTGCGCGCTGTATGGCCTGCCCATTGCCACTTCAACGTGCTAATCCGTCGGGCTATGTCGGTGACTTGAGTTCTCTTACGTATCTCCTCATTTCTGATTCGATCCCGTAGAGAAACCCCGAGCATAGCCCTCTCTATAGCTCGTTGAGCGAATCTGAGTTTATTCATAAGGCCAATAGTGAAGGACCTCGTCTCGGTTCCATATGTCATCACTGGTAACACACACTGATTGAAGACTTTCGTCTTAAGGCACTCAATTAATACAACTACAATACAATACAATTATTTACAAGACTATAAATTAAAGAGAAAACAGTTGAATCATCTAAAGACCGTTTCAAACGATCTATAGATAGCACAGCTGCTCCAGAGCCACTATCAGGCGAAAGACACTGGCTTGAATTGAATCGAAATATACCTACACAGATTTTTGGTGGCCTAGTATTTAATTTTCTTGTTTGATGTTCCTACCTGTATGGGACGATAAAACAAATATTAATTCAGATTACTTTCGTTCATTCATTCATTCATCAAGTCAATGTAATATGTAATTCCCGCCCCGGACATCCGTATTCAGTAATCCGTTTAAATATGCAATAATTCTGAATTCATAATTACACGTCGCTGCAACCCTTGTGTAATTTCAGTTTGGTTTAACCAAATTTTAAAGTGGCTTATTTAAAGCCAGTTAGTTCTTTAATTAATTTATGTATTAGGATTATAAGTATTTCTTTCATTTGTAAATTATACTCTGTGCACCGCTGCCCATTACTGCTTCGCTCTTTACTTTCCATCCAAAGCTTGCCTGAAAGAAGTCGCTTTCAGCGATAAGGCCGCCCATTGTACTATATTTAACATTAATTAGTTTTATTTTAAGTATTCCTGGTGTACAATAAAGAATTATTCTATTCTATTCTATTCTAAGGTTTTTAATAACTTTTTATAAAATAGATCTTTATTGATTTTTTTATTTATTAGCCCACACTGTCCCACTGCTGGGCATAGGCCTCACCCTCTTCCTTCCACGGTATCACGGTTTACAGCCATATCCCGCCAGTCTCTTTGGAAAACGTCCAAGTCATCGCTCCAGCGCTTTTTATGCCTTCCTCGACGTCGCTTTCCGTCTTTAGGAGTCCATATTCTTGTCTTCTTGGCGCACCTATCGGGTTGCATACGGGAGACATGATGCCCACGTCAGCGATGCCGGTCTTCGAGCGCAGCCAGGAGTTTGGAATCCGTTCGATCCGGTTTACACCCAAAATGCTGCGCTTCATCGCTCTTTGGCAAACTCTTAGTTTGAGCTTCTGAGACTCGGTTAGTGACCAAGACTGGGCGCCGTAGGTTAGGACTTTCTTGATTATGTATTGAAAAATATGTGCGTTTATGAGCACGATAGATGTGATAACAATAACTAAAATAACACTAACGCAACATTAACTGTATACATATACGACCTCCGTGGAGCAGTGGGCGAATAGCCGTCTGAGACGGAAGAGGTTTGATTCCCACCGCGGAGCAAATGTTTGCATGATCTACAGATTTTTGTTCCGGGTCTGGTTGTTACGTTATTATAAGTATGTATTTACGAAAAACCAGTGTGCTTTAAACCACACGACTGAAGTAAAAATTCATTTTCAAAATATTAATTTATAAAAATTTACAATTACAAAATTGTCCACACGTCTGTAGGTCGATCAGTCTACGTTCATTCTGGACAGACGCAATTCGCACTCGCATATTAACGTTTAAAAATATACGAAACGTAATGCTCTCTCTTTCTATCTTCTCTAACTTATATCTCCCTCTCAACTTCTGTTCGCACTTTTCGTAACGCATTTACCAGCTTATTACTCAAGTCAAGCGTGCAAAAGATGTTTTACTTCAAAAAAAAGTATATATCAGTTATCTGGTTCCCATAGTACCTACAAGCCTGGCTTGATTTGGGGCTAGATGGCGTGTGAAATTTCCAGCATTATTTAATTTATAAAAAATCCATATATTGAATAACACACACGGAGTTGAACACGGAGTGCACAAACTATATAGGGAACTAATGTTCAGACCGGTTGCTGGGAACCTCGCTTGGCGCCGAGTTCACCCGATTCAGCGTCACCGACCCGAGCGAAGTTTTCACTTCAAAAACGATGAATGAATGAAAACACTTTATTATACACCGTATAAACAAAATAAAAAACAGAGTATATAGTACAATGGGCGGTCTTATCGTTTAGAAGCGATCTCTTCCAGACAACCTTTGGATGAAGAGGATTTTGTTATATCAAAGATAATGGTCGGGGGTGTACAGGGTGTATTCGTTTGGGATCAATAACGCCTTTGACACACCAACACACAGACTGAGAGGCGGAATAGTAGATTATTAAACGAGGGGATAAAGCAGTGTCTTGCATCACGTGCGCTATATTGAATCTTGAACGTAACGAAGGAATCTAGAGTTAACTCACCAGCGGAGCAAGGGAGTTACTAAAATCCTGAGTGCAGAGAGGGATAGAAGCTCACCCAAGATGCAGACAGCTTTGTCCAGGAGGAGAATTCTCTACTCTTCACAGTTTCTGCGAGACAATAAAAACCAAATCTAGGTTGGTGCATTCTGTGCAGAGGTTAGTTCGATTTACGAATAAGTTCTTATTGTGTGAATCTCTTTGGTTCAAATTTGAATACAGATGAGATCCCAAATACAAATCATTTTTTTACAGAGAAGTTTAGTACAACTTTGCTCCCGGCTCAGCCGTAGGGATTTAATCTGCTTTCGGTGAGGTTTACATGACATATAATTTGATATTGTCGAGCAGGTGGTGTAAAAAAAATATTTAACTAAGTCATTTTCATATTAGTAGCAGGACGTAGCAGGAACATTGACCTCACTCATAGATTTCCATAGCAACCAATCTTATGCGGCCTACACCCAACGGCTTCCTGTATCTTTTATCAGGTCGTATTTCCATCGCCACGTTTAAAAACGGCCAAAGCGTCGAATATATAATATTAGCAGTTTACGGTATGGTGACCACACGTCCCGCTCAATTCACGGCCGGGAGGAGAACTCGGCGTAATTCCCGCGCTGTCACTCCCCGACACCGTATTCAGTTTAATCCGGTTATATCAGGTTAAATCTGCAATAATTCGGAATTTATTTCAGCGGTGCGATTCATGTTGCTGGGATTCAGTTCATGTAAACTTATATTTTTTCAACTTATATAGTTTTAACCGACTTCAATAAAAAAAGGAGGTTATCGATTCATCAGAATCCAATTTTTTATGTATGTTCCCCGATTACTCAAAGACGCCTGGACTGATTCGAGAAATATTTTTTTATTATACTTCCCAGTTGGTCCCATTGGCGCTAAGTCAGGATTTTAAAGGATATTCTTTCAGATTGATCCCTTAGGGCCGACGCCGACTGACGGCATGGCATGGCAAAAGATTTTGTACGCGGAAATGATTTTTAATCTTATTTTAACAACCATAGCACTCACATCACGTTGATATCACACGGAGACCGGAGGATGCCGCGGCATGCTGTGGCATACCGTGGCATTCCGAAATGTGAGCGCTTATGGTGTTAAAATAAGATTCAAAATCATTTCTCAAAATACAAAAATCATATGCCATGGCATGCCGTCAATCAGCGCCGGCCCTTAGAAATTTCATTAAAATCGGTTCAGTAGTTTGGTAAAGTCTGTTATATTTTTGTTAAAAGTAAATTGATAAACGATTACCATTGTTTTCTTTACTTAGAAACTTTTGTTTTTATTATGGTTATGATAATTATTACTAAGTATTGTGTCAAAAACTCTAACAGCAGGGTTGGCCTCTAACTTACACTTTAGGCACTTTTGTAACAGCGGGGCAGAGGGTATTGGTCGCTCTGGAAATCTATGGGAAAGGCCAAAGTCTGGCAGTGGATGTCTTATGGCTGATATAATGATGATGACGTGCATCACACTAATATTATAAATGTGAAAGTTTGGATGTTTGTTTATTTGTTACTCAATCACGTTGTAACGGCTGAACCGATTTCGATGAAATTTTGTATATAGATAAAGACCTGGATTGAATCATAGCCTGTTTTTTACTGAAAAACCGTATGAAGCCGCGGGCGGAAGCTAGTTCTTAATAAAATGAGATAAGCTCAAGTGAATACAATTACAGCATTACTAAAATCGCACCGCTGAGCTGGCTTGTACCGATTCACGTAAGTCGTGCGACATGAAGTCAAATGTAGTACAATCAGCTCGACAAGTTAATAAGCTATTTTCGTTTTAAAATTTATTTGTAAGGGCAAGTTGATGATTATGTAAGGAAAAGGATTTAAGAAAGGAAAAAAAATAAATCACACAAAATCTGAAAAATAACGCTCGATCATAAAAGTTGGTGCAAGCGGCCCCGCGCGTCGAACGAGTTGGCTTTGTTTTTGTGTTGTCCATATCACTATTTTATTAACTACCCACAGTTAAATTTCTAAAACACAGTTCGGTGACTCAATTTCTATTTAATTGTTGATTTTTTAAAGTAAATATTATGTTTTTAATAGATATTATTGTACAGTGTTCATGTTTTGCTAAGTCAGCTCATTGTATTATTAATTGTGTACCTACTTATGTAAGTAGATTAGAATTGTATGTTTCTCAGTAAACGATTTATTATGTAAATTTATGAGAAATAAATAATCTTAAACCGTATTTCATAATGGGGTTTTTCATTCAATTCTATTCAAATAATTAAAAATATTAAAATACTTCTCGTCTTTTCGATTTTGTATTGTCCTGTCCATCCACACGTTAAGAATAAGAATAATTTATTTGCCAGAACTTAAAAAACAGTTCTACATGAGTGCTAAGTTTTTAAATAATAAACATACGATTTGTTGCGGGTACATTTGCATTACGTACTAAAACCATTACCTTCCGCGCTATTTGTAAACTGTGTTACGGCAAGGTAAGAATATTGTCTGGAAAAGATAGATTTTAGCGATAAGACCGCCCCGTGCTTAACTTTGTGTTTATTTTTGTCATTGTTATTTTGTGTGGTAGGCAATAAAGAGTAAAATAAATAAATAAATTTTGCTGGACATTTCACACAGCGCCATCTAGTCCCAAACTAAGCAAAGCTTGTACTATGGAAACCAGATACCTGATAGAATTACTTATAAACGTTTATTTTTGTAAATATGTACATACTTGTAATACACAGAGAAACAACCAGACCCGGAACAAATATCTGTAGATCGTGCAAACATTTGTTCCACGGTGGGTCGGTGGTCGAACCCGCAACCTCCTGCGTCTCAGCCGGCTATTCGCCCACTGCGCCCATTCATTCGGTTTGCACAGGTCTTTATGCAGGCGACTGTACGTTTGCGGAGCTTTTTGTGAGATGACAGTTTAGCGTTTGATAATTGAATTTCATTGTGTCTCGTCTATTCTGAGTAATTGCATTTAATTTGTGAATACGGCTCCTCGACCTAATTACATTTAAATTTAGAAACCTGCTATAGCGTATGGTCGTACTCAGATGTAAACTTAAATGAATAAATTCATACAAATATAATGTTTTACAAGATTCATTTTGGTGAATGTGCGCAAGATCTTCACGACCTCATCCCTCCTTTCCCCTTCCACCACCGGACAAGCAGACGCACCGAGAAGTACCACCCATACCTGGTCGGCATACCACCTTGCCGTACCAAACGATTTGCTTCAACTTTTCTTGTTAGCACAAGTAAAGAGTGGAACTCGCGTCCGGCGTATGTTTTTCCGAACCAGTATAATCTCGGAGCCTTCAAGTCCAGAGTGAATAGGTTCTTTCTAGGCAAGCGTGCTCTTCGATCACATAAATTACCATCAGGTCATCAATAAAAATATTTAAAAATTAAATTGAAAATAACTCTGTCTGTTTGTTACTTTTTCATGTCAAAACGGCTGGACCAATTTCGATAAAATTTGATGTATAGATAGTTTGTGACCGGGATTGAGACAGGCTACATTTTAACCGACTTTAATCTATTCAAAATAGATCTGTGAGAACAACAGATATAATTAATACGTATTACTAGTGTCAATAGTGTTACCAGTGATGACATATGGAACCGAGACGTGGTCCTTCACTATTGGCCTTATGAATAAGCTCAGAGTCGCTCAACGAGCTATGGAGAGAGCTATGCTCGGGGTTTCTCTACGGGATCGAATCAGAAATGAGGAGATACGTAGGAGAACTCAAGTCACCGACATAGCCCGACGAATTAGCACGTTGAAGTGGCAATGGGCAGGCCATACAGCGCGCAGAACAGATGGCCGATGGGGCCGGAAGGTTCTCGAGTGGAGGCCACGGACCGGCAAGCGCAGCGTAGGACGTCCACCTACAAGATGGGCAGACGACTTGGTAAGAATCGCAGGTAGGCGTTGGATGCAGGCCGCTTCCAACCGCAGTTCCTGGAGATCAATGAGGGAGGCCTTTGTCCAGCAGTGGACGTCCTACGGCTGATATGATAAAGAGAAACATCCGAGTCGAGCGGAGAGCACGCACTGGAAAACGCAGCGTAGGACTCCCCCTAGATGGAAAGATTACCTGATAAAGCTTGCTGGGAGCCGTTGGGTGCAGGCCCCACAAGATCGGGCGCTCTGGAACTCTACGCCAGTGGACGTCCTGTGGCTAATATGATAATAATGATCAGGAACAGGCAGTAAAATAGATCCTCTCAGAAGGATCCAAAGTGATCCTTCTGATTTTAATGTATAAAAAGATTTTGATGAACACTCAGACTCAAATTTAACGTGGGGAAACCTAGAGTTTTGTTTTTAATACAATTATTTATTTATTCAGCAACAAACTTCAATATTTCTCAAACAAAAAATTACAATGGTTTACTAGGTATATTAACATTCAGGATGGAGTACACGTACACAAACTAGGATGGACCTGTATGATGGCATACCTATACCTCGCTCCATTAAGGTTCATAATCGAATGTTCAGTGAATGTATGTGTGAGTGTGTGTCCATGTGCATGCGTGAATGTCTGGTGGTCGTTTGTGTGTGAAGGGTGTGTGGTGTGAGTTGATTTTATACAAAAAATATTACCGTGGAAACGTCGTAATCGTAAGCCAAGTTGTTGGAATTAAAAGGGACTTAGTGAGTTCTGTTTGTTTTCGACTAACGAAACTGGAAGTACGTTTTAATTTAATCACTTTTAGAATTCGCGAGCGAGTTATTTTTCTTTTGAAAAGTTTCTGTCAAAGTATTATTTAGGAAAATGTAAGAAAAATGCTTTGTTTGAAGGATTAAATCTGGCATGTTTTGCGAAGAGATAGTTTCTTGTTTGCTAATAATTATTGTGGGGTTCCGAAACAAATGGTGTAAATGGAACCCTGGTTCTCGACTCTGACTGTCTGACCGTCTGTCGTACACAGCTGATTATCTCAGGGACTACTGATGCTATTTGATACTAGCTGACCCACCCGCGGCTTCGCACACGTGGTTTGTCAATAAAAACATAACCCTCCTTCGGCGCAGTCGGGTAAAATGTAGCCTATTTCCCAATCCCAGTCACAATATATCTACATACCAACAGTACATAGGGAGGGCATCTAAAGAATACCTCATAATTTTAACCCCTTACTTTATCCCCCGCCTTTAGGGATGATTTTGCAAAAATGTTGAAACACGTATGTATTACCAAAAGTCTAATTATGAATTTTCAGATCCCTAACTTAAGGAATTATGGATTGCCCATACAAACTTTCAACCCATATTTCACCCCCTTTAAGATTAACATTTGAGACAAAAATGTCCTTCTCGAGGATATAATCCATCTCCTTATCAAATTTAATTACGATTTGTTCAGCCGTTTAATCGTGAAAAGGTAACAAACAAACAAACTTACAAACAGAGTTACTTTTGCATTTATAATATTAGTATGGATACGGATTAAGGTGGTTTCAAAATTTTAATTTTTCTATAGTAATTAATTTGAAAAAAACCTATTTTACAAAAATAACCATGAGTCCTACCCGTGTTTTCATTTAATGTCGTACATAACAAAACACGTAGTACTTATATTAAAATGTTAACAAACATAAGCAATAAAATAAAAAAATAAAACAGCTATCTCGTCCCACTGCTGGGCAAATGTTTCAAAGTCCTTCCAACCTACCATAACTCCATTATCTTTCGAAGGTATTGATATCATCCAAATAACGCTTTCGATAATTTGCATTCCAAAAATAATGTAAATGATAAATATGCGAAAAATGAGTACAAAAGCTTGTCTGTATCGAAATGATTATTTATGAATACATTGGTGCATATTTAAGGCCGAAATAAACCGATTACCTCTGAATACAGGACAAGCGAAATTACTCATATTCCGTTGATAAAGTAAATTTGTAATATGGATCTTTCATCATACGTCTACTGTTTAACATGTTTTTTTTCAAAGGTCTTAACAATAATTAATTAAATAATTAACAACAATATTTATGTAAAACAAAACCAGCCAAGTGTGAGTCGGACTCGCGTACGAAGGCTTCACGAAAAAATCACGTTTGTTGTATGGGAGCTCCCCTTAAATATTTATTTTATTCTGTTTTTAGTATTTGTTGATAAAGCGGCAACAGAAATACATCGTCTGTGAAAATTTCAACTGTCTAACTATCACGGTTCATGAGATACAGCCTGGTGACAGACGGGCAGACAGACAGACAGCGGAGCCTCAGTAATAAGGTGCCGTTTTACCCTTGAGGTACGGAACCCTAAAAATATCGCTAAACACAGTCTCAGTATTTTAAATAACTCGACTTGACAGGCTGAAGCTTGTCTAAAAGCCTTTTGACAAAAATGTTATTTTTATCTATTTCACGTTGTAAATCTAGTATTTATGTTTAATGCTTTTTATGCACTCAAGTTAGTTGATATAATTTTGTGTCCACTTTCTCTAGCACACATTTTTGATTGAGCGAAGCGAGATCTCCAAATCAACTTGGGCAAATCGGCGTTGTATGTGTGTATGTATCTTTGTTTGTCCAAGGATAACTTTCGAAGTGTTAATCCGATTATCGTGAAACTTGATACATAGGTAGGTAGTGATTACACAATTTTTGTGTGGCCAAATGAGCCAAAAGTGTGCGGGGGTTGTTCAAATATTAGGGTTAAAGAGGGATAAAAAAAATTAAATTGAGATTATTAGGTCAAGTGGGACGTCAAATGAAAGGTCTTTGTTAGTACATTTCGACTCCATTTTTATTTTTAGTAAAGTCTAGAGTTATTAGCCATAATGAAAATAAAACTACGACGAAATTCACAGGGTACACTAGTGACTCCACAGTGCTGTAATTTGGTATGCGTAACTCAAATTAGTGTACTCAATTAAGTGTGACTCAAATATAGGCGAAAGTCTGAAATCCAGAATAACTGCCAATTTGTACCCCCATGCCACCGATCTTATGCAGCACCCAACGGCTCCCAAAGTGCGAACTACATATAAGTATATTTAGAGGGGGCTGTCCTAGTGTGATTTCCCCTCTAGTTGTCCCTGTCTATGAAGGTGGCGAGCGATGCGGCGATTTGTCTCCGACACAAATATAAATCTTATTTGTTCATCCGCAGGGTCCACTTCAAGGCGTCAGCAGATGACGATTACGCTGATTTTGCTTGCGAGGCGAGACACGAGGCATTGCAACGAGACAATCCTATGCGTAGTACTGTTCAGCTCAGCGTTCTATGTAAGTTATAGTTAATATCCTAATATTTTAAACACGAAAGTTTGTACGTATGGATGTTTGTTACTCTTTCACGCCGGAACGGCTAAACCAATTGCGATGAAATTTGGTATGTACGTAGATCATAACCTGGATTAACACATAGGCTACTTTTTATTGGCTAACCACGCGTGCGAAGCCGCGGATTGGTCAGCTAGTATAATATACAAGAAAGTCGTGTTAGTTACACTAATTATAACTCAAGAACGGCTGAACCGGTTTGGCTGAAATTTTGTGGAGAGGTAGCTTAGAACCAGGAGACGGACGTAGGATACTTTTTATCCCGTTCTTAGAACCAGGTGACGGACATAGGATAGTTTTTATCCCGTTCTTAGAACCAGGAAAATGCTTTTAGTATTAAGTTCTCCATTTGTACATTTTTCTTTTTGTGCAATAAATAACTAAAACATAACAAAAAAAAAAACCTGTAGCACAATAAGTGAATTCTCGTATCAAGAGGTAGGTTGCGGGTTTAAGTCCAGCTTGAAAATGTTCGAGATGGTTTTGAAAATGACACTTCCCACTAATATTATAAACGCGAAAGTTTGTATAGGTGGATGTTTGTTACTCTTTCACGCCGTAACGGCTGAACCGATTTCGATGAAATTTAGTATGCATGTAGATTATAACCTGGATTAACACATAGGCTACTTTTTGTTGACAAACAATGCGTGCGAAGTTGCTGGCGGAAGCTAGTAATATTATAAACGCGAAAGTTTTGATGTTTATTTGTTACTCAATCAATTCATAACGGCGGAACCAATTTCTATGAATTTTGGTGTGTCGATAGATTATGACCTGGATTGGCTCAACATAGACTACTTTTTATTGACAAACAACGCGTGCGAAGCCGCTGGCGGAAGCTAGTCATCTATAAATACGTGAAGAGAAAACATTGGTACCCTGTTTAAGCACAAATTAACCTTCTTACCATAAAACTGTTTCAAAAACTCCTTACCAATTTTTATAAAAGATTTTTTATTTAGGTATTAAGTTTGTCTTTATTAAAATTCCAAACTTTATTAAAGACTACTTAAGAAACTAAATAAATAAAATTGTACAATAGATAACGTATCAAGCAACTTATCTCACAAATAGATCCCTCGAATCAATTAAAAAATATACCCGTGATTAGATACAGAATTATACTTAGGGCAGAAGAGAAGTAGCAGTACTGAAGTATCGACAGAGCTTACGTATTTGAGCCATTTGAGGTCGATATCCTGGGTACATGGGATACCGGGGCCCATCGGGTTTTCAAAATTTTTTCTGGGCGTCTTGTCGCAGCGACATGTGATCCGAGAGCTGGCGCTTATCTGGATCAACGCATAAGTATTGCTATTCAGCGCAATGCAGCCAGTGTCTTGGGGACACTTTCGCTATCTATAGATCGTTTGCAACGGTCTTTAGATGAATCAACTATCTCTCCTGTATTATAGTTTTGTAAATTATTTTATATCATTATGGTTAAACTATTATTTAGTATAACTATTGTTATTTGTTAATGAAATAATTTGTAATATTGTGCAAAGTTGCCGCGCCCTAACATTGCACATATCTGCCTTGTAAAGTGAATAATTAACATCTATTCAATAACCAACTCATGTGTTGCAAATAAATTAATTCATATTAATTTATTTAAAATATTGGTTAAAAATTAAAAATTACGGTCGACTTACGGCAACTAGTATTTATAACTATACAAAAAGTAGGCATATCAAACGTAATGTTTTGACTTTTATATTAATACTAGCTGTCCCGCCCGCGACTTCGCACGCTTGAAATGTATCGTTCACGTGGGAACTTCGGGATAAAAACCTATATAAAACACTCTTGTTAAAGTGACGCGACACTGCATGTAAATGACTTCACTTCAATGAACGACTGTTAAATTATACGGATATTGTTCATTCAAAAATACTAAACTCACAATTAAAAAATGGGGGGTGGGGGTAGAAGGGCGAAAAATACTTTACGACCTATTCTTATACCTTCCAAATATACAAAAAAAAATCATTAAAATCAGTCTCGACCCGTTTCAGAGGTGTACGACTACTAAAACCGTGACACGAGATTTTTATATGTTCATAATTATCATCATCAGCCCACATTAGGCCACTGCAGGACATAGGCCTCTCTCAATACGCGCCACTGACCCTGGTCTTCGACTCTTCACATCCAATCTCTGTCCACCACCTTTCTTATGTCACCACTCCCACTTAGCCGGGGGGCGGTCTCCACTCAAAAACTCGTTTACCCCAACGGTTGTCGGTTCTCCGGCAGATATGTCCAGTCCACTGGCACTTTAGTTTGCTAATCCGCTGGGCTATGTCGGTGGCCTTGGTTCTCTGTCGGATAATCTCGTTATATTAGAAGATTAGAAGAAGTCTTCAATCAGTGTGTGTTACCAGTGATGACATATGGAACCGAGACGTGGTCCTTCACTATTGGCCTTATGAATAAGCTCAGAGGCGCTCAATGAGCTATGGAGAGGGCTATGCTCGGGGTTTCTCTACGGGATCGAATCAGAAATGAGGAGATACGTAGGAGAACTCAAGTCACCGACATAGCCCGACGGATTAGCATGTTGAAGTGGCAATGGGCAGGCCATATAACGCGCAGAGCAGATGGCCGATGGGGCCGGAAAGTTCTCGAATGGAGGCCACGGACCGGCAAGCGCAGCGTAGGACGTCCACCTACAAGATGGGCAGACGACTTGGTAAGAACCGCAGGTCGGCGTTGGATGCAGGCCGCTTCCAACCACAGTTCCTGGAGATCAATGAGGGAGGCCTTTGTCCAGCAGTGGACGTCCTACGGCTGATATGATGATGATGATTAGAAGATGAAAAAAAAATATGAATCACCGTTGAATTTCCGCTGTGCACTGGCAACTAGTATTTATAACCATACAAAAAATACGTATGTGTCAAACGCAATATTTGGACTTATAAAAGTATGACATAGACAATCATTTATTAATCAACCACGAGCTACTGCCCGTGGCTTCGCACGCGTGGTATGTCAATTAAAAACATTACCCTCTTTTAGCGCAGTCGGATAAAAATTAACCTATGTCCAAATCCCGGTCATAATTTATCCGAATACCTAATTTCGTCGAAATCGGTCCAACGGTTTAGTCGTGAAAACGTATGAATGAATTAAAAATTATTTATTGCACAAAATAAAAATAATATGAGCATAGGCGAACTTCACGCTAGATAGCATCCTCTTTCAGTTTTTTTTTATACAACTTATATGGCAAACGATCATGCAGCCCACCAGATGTTAAATGGCTACTGCAGCCCATGGATATCCACATAGAATTCAAAACAAGCTATTATGTTGTCTTGATGTCTATGTGGATACGTTGTCATACTATAGGACTTAGATGTTATGCCTATGTGCCAGTAATTACAGGAACATACCATGACCATCTAACCGGAACACAGCAGCACAAGTACTGCTATTTGGCGGCAGATAAAGGTAAGGCGGTGGTGCCCACTTCCTCGAACTCGTTCACAAAAGCTCTACCACAAGTTAAGATGTGTAATGCGAACAAACAGTTATTAAAGGTAGTGCATGTTTGGTAGCGGGAGAGGTAGACGTAACCAACAGACAGACACAATTACTTCCGAATTTATAATATTAAGTATGGATGTATGGTCATCCAAGTTCGTTTAATATTTCTTTCCCCTTTTATAATACTTCGCAGTCGGTTAAGGAAAAATACGTGAAATAACAAGAGTGATTGAACTCATAACATTCGTCCCCTGCATCGTTTATATTTATTTGTGTGAGTATTGCATCAAATTAGGTCGAGCCCCCGCTGAGTCTCTATTCATACAATTTGTCGGTGGGAGCAGAATGTTATAATAATTTCTTGATAGTTTTCCAAATTGTGTGGGCTTTATTTACTTATATTTGTTATTTTAAATAATCTTTAGCCAGAGATTTTTAGACTACGAGATATCTCAGAGTGACGGACGAAATACAATGCTACTTATGCCAAGTCTTTGTTAAATGTAGCCTACGAGGTAATGCATTTTTTTATAGGCAATGGTAACTTTAAAAAAACAAGATTTTGTCAATTTTACTTAGAAAACTTTCGTGATTGATTTTAATCATTATTTTAAATACGGGATTTATCACGTACCGTCTTATCGGTGTTTCGACCGACAATGTTTCGGTTCAATTCGTGAACATTGTCTGTCGAAACACCTATAGGGCGGTACGTGATAAATCCCGTATTTATAATAATGAAGACTTTGTCAAGTACGAGTACGACTCACATTATGTTAATTAAGCAGCGCCATCTAGTTATGTGACCGGTACCAAGAACACTTTTAAGACACATATCTAAAAACTATTCTAGATAGAGGCTTCGTTATATTTTCTTGTAATCATTGTTTTTGTGTTACATCGTTTTATTACCGCATTAACTTATTTTTTCTTATTTTTTTTTATAAATTATATGCCAGCGTTTAACCACGATCTCGCCTGTTAGTAAGCGATAATGCAGTCTACGATGGTACACGCTTGCCTAGAAGGAACCTACTCACTCGCGACTTGAAGACCTCTTCTAGGTTGTAGTTATCAGAAAACACAGACTCAGGCAAGGCGTTCCACTCCTTGGCGGTGCGCACAATAAAGGTGAAAAAGTACCACTTTGTGGGTATGGGAGGAATGTCTACCGCTACATGCGTTGGCGCATCGCGGAGCCTCTGGTTGTCCGATGAAAGAATGGGGATGGTGGGATCAGGTTGAAAAGCTCCGCAGCACACTCCGAAATGTTTCCGATAAAAAACCGAGAGGCTTGCAACCTTTCGACGATGCTCAAGGCTATGGAGTCTTACATCTGCTAACTCATTGCAAATGAGCTTCTTATTGAACACTTTAGCCATGAATACATTACCTATATTTCGTTTTATAAACCTGTGTCACGAAATCTTTTTTGGAATTTAAAGAAAGAAATTCAAGGTGGGGCGGTTCGTTGTGCCTGTAAATTGATTTGTATTTAAGTTCATGTTATTTAATATTATTATATAACATTATCATCGTCTAGGGCAGTGATTCCTAAAAGGTGGTCCGCGGAACCCTAGGGTTCCGTGGGTCACAGGGGTTCCGCGGTCTGTCCGAGAGTTAAAGTTGAATTGTACTTAAAGATGAATACCCGGCAATCGTTGAGAAGGCTGTCCTGGTTCTGATTAAGTTTGTGAAGACTTACCGATGCGAGATTGGTTTGCGATCAATTGTCAGACATAAAGCCTAATTTTACGCCTATTATAAGAAATAACGTGAAAAAATTTCATTCTTCACAATAAATTATTTGCAATACTTATAATAATTATTTTCATTTATAATTTGTTAATTCTTCGAGTCTAACCGGAATATATTCAAACTACAAGGTAAAAGCTTTAGTTATCAAAATAGCCAGCTAAGGTTCCGCCAAAAAAAGTATGATCAATTAAGGTTCCATGGCCAAATAAAATTGGGAACCTCTGGTCTAGGGCAGTGTTCCGCAAACTTTTTGTGTTCAAGGTACACCTACGAAATCGGGCAATTTCAGAGGTACACCATAAATAAAAAATAAAATTTTAATCATGTAATTATCGTTTATTCTTAAGTTTTAATCAATTCAGAAACTTACACTTAATTTTAAAGCATAAGTTGTATTTAATGCGAAACATGAGGTTGTATTATTGAGCAAAGGCGATCTAAATTTGGAGTAATCGTCGACTGGGCTGCATTTCGGTCCGCCTTTATAATTTTATAAGAAACTAGCTGACCCGGCAAACGTTGTTTTGCCATATAAATAATTACTTTTAAAAAATAAGGGTTGATCGTAGAAGGGTGAAAATTGAGGATTGTATGTATTTTTGTATGTTGTATCATAAAAAAATATAAATTAAAAATTTTGTCTAAAAAATAAAAAAAAATATTTAGGGGTGGACTACCCCTAACATTTAGGGGATTTGAAAAATAGATGTTGGCCGATTCTCATAGATACCGGATAAGCACAAAAAATTTCATCAAAATCGGTCAAGCTGTTTCGGAGGAGTATGCCAACGAAAACTGTGACACGAGAATTTTATATATTAGATTGATTTTTCCCGCGGCACACCAAATAATGACCACGGTACACTAGTGTGACGCGGCACACACTTTGCGGAACACTGGTCTAGGATACTATTGAAGTTTGTAATTTTATCATTGTTTTTAGATTTTAATTTCTTTATGTCTCACTTTTTTTTTTAATTTTTTCCTATGATGCTAAACATGTCCGCAACAAGTAACATAAGCTTTGTTTTTTTTTTGTTTAACTGGATATATCTTTGTTTGACCACAGTCTCACCTGATGGTAAGCGGTGATGTGATCTAAGATGAATCACGAAGATTTAGAAAAAACCTACTCACTTTTACCTTAAAGAGGCCCGGATTGTTTCTTTAGGAAAAACAGACGACGGCAAAGTGTACCTTAACGGAAGACCAGTGCTGGTTGTTGCAACCAGCACTGTGATAATGACTATTTTGTAACTCGTTTCTTTTCTTTGTTATTATTCTAATATATTTTAAGTGTATTTAGTCGATCGTCCACATCCGAGATGAGCATAAAACAACCGTTGACGGTATCTAAACTACGTAGAAATTCGTTGCAAAAGCAAAACCCCGAGCTTAACCATGAATTATTAATTTTCTATTTTAACTGTCCCTAGGGGTGTTGACATTGGCCGGCACGGTGCTATTGACTTTCTATGCAATGGGGGCTGTAATAGCGCCAGCTATTTGAGGTAGATAAGTGCGCAATATACACTTTGCGAATACACTCACTCATTACCTAGACTAGAATAGGTTTATACGTAATTATTGACTAAAATGGGTATTTATCGCGTATTTACCTTTTATATTTGTTATCCCGCAGCGACGTTTCGGCTGTATTGCAACAGCCGTGGTCACGGGAGGTCTATAGGTTTATACGTACTTATTTCAGCTGCCAAGCAGCATTGCTGTGTAACTTTTGTCACTATCATAAAGTAGCGGTTGGCCCCGAACTGAGATCTCGCGAGTCTCCCATAAAAACAGAAAAATATTGTATGTAATCTTTCACTATTTAAATAGTGCCACGAAATGAAAACCACATTACTTAACCTACAGTTTCATTCAAATTACAGGTAACGGGAGGTCATGTATTTGGTTAACTTTTTTGGGGTAGAAATTGCAGTTATTCTGGATTTCAGAAGTTTCCTTATATATGTGTCACTAAAGCTACATGCATACATGCAATTTTAGCACTGTGGCGTCACTGGTGTACCCTGTGAATTTTAACAAAGTTCAGTGTTTGTTATGGCTTATAAACTTAAAAACTACAAGGTTTAAACTAACAAATAAAAACGGCGTCGAAATGTACTCACAAATACCTATACCGAGTACCACTGAAATTACAAGCAAGCGAGGCTATACAGGTGCATCGTAGGGCACGTTTCTAAGGTGCGTGACCTACGAGGCAATAAGTACATTGTTATATGCGATGGTTAACCACTTAACATCAGGAAGGCCATATGCTTGTTCCATCTCTAGGTAGTATAAAAAACACTATAGACAAAAGGCTAGCACAGTCATGACACTAAATAATAAAGTTATACTGCGATATATGTAACTTGTTGGTCGAGCGAAGCGAGATCTCTAAATTAACTTGGGCAAATCGGCGTTGTATGTATGTATGTTTGTCCCCCAGGATAACTTTCGTAACGTTGATCCGATCATCGTGAAATTTAATACATAAGTAGGTAGTGATGGCTCAATTTTGGTGTGACTAAATGAGCTAAAAATGTTGGGGGTCTGTTGAGATATTGGGGTTCAAGAAGGGGTAAAAAAAATGAGTCAAATAAAAGGTATTCATTAGTACGTTTAGACTCTTATTTTATTTTTCATAAATTCTTTATAGTTTTTGAGTTATTAGTTATAATAAAAACTGAACTTTGACAAAATTCACAGGATACACCAGTGACCCCACAGTGCTGTAATTCGGTATGCGTGTAGCTTATATGACATAAATATAGGCAAAAGTCTGAAAGCCAGAATAACTGCAATTTGTACCTAACCCTACCTATTGTTACCTGTAATTTAAATGAAACTGTAGGTACCACATTTGTTTTTTTCGTTGCACTATTTTGATAGACAAAGATTACAAATAATATTTTTATGTTTTAATCGGAGACTCGCGAGATCTCAGTTCGGGGCGAACCACTAGTATAAATTGAAAACCCTATCCATACAAGCCGTGCAATTCTAATAAAAAAACCGGACCAGTGCGAGTATTTCACGGACCGAGTGTTCCGTAAAAACATATTATTTATATCACTACAAATTAATGATTTCCTTTACTTGTGCTGTGGGACTTTCTTTCTTGCCAAATTTCATGATTCTAGGTCAACGGTTTTGATTTATGTGTTAGCAAAATACGCGGCAAAAATGGCCGTAGTTTTTTATTGCTTTGACTAAGATGCTTGTTATTTGATATCTGCAAGGATTTGTAGACCTACGTATTGATATTAATTTTAACTTGATACCTCCGAGCATTCTTGATAAAAAGGATCTTGACACACAGACAGACGGATGGAGTCCTTTAAGGCTTCTTTTTTTTCCGGACAACGAAGTGTGTCAAGGGTTCGTTTTTTAAAGCACGTAACCATCAATTTGAACCAGAAACACGCGCAAACCTACAAAACCTCTATTTATTAAAACGCTCTACATAAACGTTGACAGAAGAGCGAACCTCAATCGAATGACAATTAATAATTCATGTACCAAAGAGCCGCTCCGTGTCCCCCTAAAGGGGCAAAGCACCCCTTTGGGGGGTAGTGAAAACAATTCCGAATTCCAAATTTGTTTACTCTACTGTTGACTTGCTTAATGCTCGGTGTCTGAGAATGATTTCAGTGGAAACAGCAGTTGAGGCAACTAACATTTTGATATACTAGTTGCTGTTGATGGCTTCGTATCCCTGGTATCCGGATACAAGTATGCTGTGTTGTTCTGCCTTATGTGAGCGGAATTAGTATTTTTCCAAGTGTCGCGATCACTGTACATAATTACTGAATATTTTTTTTATACTACTTATATGGCAAACGAGCATGCAGTCCACCAGATGTTAAGTGGCTACTGCAGCCCATGGATATCCACATAGAATTCAAAACAAGCTATTATGTTGTCTTGATCTCTATATGGATACTTTGCCATACTATAGGACTTAGCTGTTATGCCTATGTGCCAGTAACTACAGGAACATACCATTACCATCTAACCGGAACACAGCAGCACAAGTACTGCTATTTGGCGGCAGATAAAGGTAAGGCGGTGGTGCCCACTTCCTCGAGCTCGTTCACAAAACTCTACCACCAGTAAAATCAGATTATTATCTGATTTACGCGGCCCGCCATCCTTATTTGTTCGCATAGATCATGTCCATCCAAAGGTTGTCTGGAAGAGATCGCTCTTAGCGATAAGGCCGCCCATTGTACCTATGATTTAAAAGTTTATTATCTTAAATATGTTTATATTTAATGGTGTGCAATAAAGAAATTATCTAATCTAATCTAATTACTGATTTGAACGGGTAAGTACCTTTTTTATCTGTTATCCCGACGTTTCGATTATGTTGCAACAGACTGGAGTACTTGATAAATAAAAATAAAATAAAATAAATAAATATTGCTGGACATTTCACACAGCGCTATCTAGCCCCAAACTAAGCAGAGCTTGTACTATGGGAACCAGATAACAGATAGAATACATATATCTTTTTTTTTTGTAAATACATACTTATAATATATAGAAAAACAACCAGACCCGGTACAAATATCTGTAGATCATGCAAACATTTGGTCCGCTACGGGAATTGAACCCACTACCTCCTGCGTCTCAGCCGGCTGTTCGCCCACTGCGCCACGGAGGTCGTCACACTTGATGAAGATAGTAGTAAAGCTTCATATGTAAGAGCTTGACTAAGGAAGTACTACCACCTTGTTATTTATGCCGCCAAACAGTAATGTTCACGTTCCACCTGATTTGTGAAAGAGACGTTGTATGTTATGATTTTTAAAATCATAATCATAATTATTAATCAAACAGGATTTAAACGCAATTTTTAAGTTGTTGACACTGCCTTAAAAAATGGCATATTATGTTACATTATTACTAAACATTATTAATGTAAAAAAACTCCTCAGTATTGAATATATTTTCTTTAAACTACATTTTATTATTTATTCTCCCCTTTTATGAAATTCCTACGAAAAAAGTCCCTGTTACTGGATACTAAAAAAGGATGTTTCATTTTTCGCCCGCGTCATAAAATCTTGGCACTAAGCGTCTTCGTAATAATTTAGACATGATGTTTCATTATGGCTGGGTTGGATTCCATCAGCTGTATAATTACATCGCACACTTTGTTTTCTTTACCCCTATGCTCGGCTTACGTTTATAGAGATGGGAAAATAATCTATCGATATCGATGTTTATATTGATAGTATCTACTTGTACCCCAAATCTCGTAATTTTAACTGACAGCATCACCATTCAGTTACGTAAAACGTTTCGTTGACAGGCATTGAGATTAGAATTCAACTTTATTTATTTTATTAAGCTCACGTCACTTTGTGAAAATATGGTTTTTCCGTCATAATATATTTTGATAATTAGTCCGACTTACAAAAGGTCACAGAAAGTTATAATTTGGTAGATTTGTACAGTTGGATGTCCTAATTAATATTCTGAGTTTGCGACCTTGAGTCACTCTCGACGCCATAATAAAAAAATGTCATCGAAAACCGGGTTTTTTAGAATACCTTCTCTCTAACACCATCTAGGTTAAAAATGTTTAGTACAAAATTATAGAGCATGAAAATTCGTGCAACTTCTGCAGCAAACATTTTCCAATCAGTTGAATAGTTCACGAGTTACAGCGGAGTCAAGTTCAGCAAGTTTCTACAAGTTGCAAAATCACTAGTCCAAAAACTATACAAAGTTTGTTCAATACTTCGGCTTTTTTACGCTCGACGCAAACTGAGCAGGGGCGGGCTTAACGTGTGTAAACTAAACTTGCTTTTGATAGATGTAAAAATCTCCAATCATCGATAAAATCTTTCCCATCCCTAACCCGGCTTTGGAAATTCACAAAGGACGTTTGAAGGGGGCAAAACATGGCAATTTAAAAAATATAAGCATACTTTCGAGACAAAGGCTTGCGCATAAAAATGTCAGGGCAGAATTATTTTTAACCTAATACTTTTAGCTGTGATTTTTCTTATGGCGAATGACGAGATGCGAGCTCGCTTGTGATGACGTCCGTGGCGCAGTGGGCTAATAGCCAGCTGAAACGCAGGTGACAGGTTCGATTCCCGCCGCGGAACAAATGTTTGCGTGATCTACAGATAGATTTGTTTTAAGCTTTTTTCGACACGGGAAAGTCTAATGCTGTAAACGGCGCTTTTTCACGAAACATCTTATTAATTTTACTCCTGACTTTGTTCAGGGTCTGAGTGTTTCATAATATTTTAAGTATCTAGTTAATTTTCAAAAACAGTGAATATATACGAAAAAATGTACAATGGGCGATCTATATACATATATATGGCACAAGCATCTACAAGAAGTTGGTGAAGAGGATCATACATTCGATATTGTGTGTGTGTCTGCCCTCTGTGTTCCATTATTTCGTAAAAGATTTTAAGAGATCGCACGCTAACAAAGAAAATAAAAAAAATTATGCGCAAACAAAGTCACGGATGCTCATTAGTTACAAAGTAATTGTGATTGGCACGGCGAAGTAAGTCTTCGCCCCCGTACCTTTCTTGATTTGATGCTCCATTTGCGTTTCGTATTTTTTCATCAAAATTAATACAGATTCGGGGTCAACCTTCCAAATACCTTTTAAGTTAATGAAATAGCCCTTAATGAAGAAGAAGCGTAATTTAGCGAGATTAGAGTCTTTTTGTCTTAATTTAACGTGGAATTCTTATTAAAAGACTTGATAGGTTTCTTGTCGTTCTTTTTTTGGGGACTGTTAAGGAAATTCCGGCTTTATTCTCGAAAGGGGTTTGCAAAAATGATTGAATTCTGTGTTTGTAACTGACGACCTGATCGGATCAGAAATGAGGAGATCCGTAGACGAACTTAGGTCACATTGCCCAGAGGATTAGGAAGTGGCAGTGGTCGGGGCATATAGCTCGCTGAACTGACGGCTGTTGGGGCAGAAACTAACTATAACTAACTATAAAGGTTGCTGGGAGCCGTTGGGTGCAGGTCGCGTAAGATCGGTCGCTCTGGAAATCTATGGGGGGAGCCTATGTTCAGGTGTGGACGACCTATAGCTGATGATGAACCTACGACCAGTTCATACTTCTAGTAGTATGGATGATATAGAGATTTTTTTTATCAACTAATGTTCATTGGTATCAAATAGGTAGAATATTATCATTAGGCATAGGTACATATGCATTTACTATTATCATATTACAAAAAAACATGATTAAACATATTATTTCTAAATATAATTGTTGTAATTACTGATTGAAATGGGTATTTGTAGTTTAAACCGACTTCAAAAAAGGAGGAGGTTCTCAATTCGGCTGTATTTTTTTATTTTTTTTATGATTGTTACCTCAAAACTTTCGACTGTGTGAACCGATTTTGATGTTCTTTTTTTTATTTGAAAGCTCGTGCTTCCCGTGTAGTCCCATTTCCATTTGGTCCAGTTCTGACAATGGCATCGAACCATATAAATCTTAAATTTGTTTAATATTTATGTTATGTTATGTTTGTTAGCTCAGAACTCCGTTATATATCAACAGATTTGGAAAATTAGTTTTTTATTTGAAAGGATATACTTTTAGATTGATCCCATGGAAATTTCATCACAATCGGTAGAGTAGTTTGGTTTTTACTGTTATCTAAAGTCAGTTATATTTTTGTTAAAAAGTTACTTGTTTATAAGATCGGGCAAACCAAACGTACCGTATCCGAGCGTGTCAAGGAGCATATTGCAACTGTCGAAAATCGGCAGGCAAACAAGTCAGCGATAGCAGAGCACCTGGTAGACTCGGGACCGAATCATTGGATTGAACTTCATTATCCTAAGGTTATATCTAGTGAACGCCATTATTACAAGAGAGTTTGTGTAGCATTTGAAATCAAGTAATTTCCAAATTTCAATCGGGATGATGGCTACAGACTTAGCGTCCTGGAACCCGGTGATTACTAGGTATGTGCGTCATGATCGGTCGTCTCAGTGCGTAGCGGGGATAGCTGTTGCAACATAATTGAAACGTCAGGATAACAAATAAAAAAGGTACATACGCGATAAATACCCTTTTTAATCAGTAATTATGTACTGTGATCGCGAAAGTTTGAAGAATTGTTGTACTCTTTATCTTTTTGGGAATTCGTTGAAGTTCGGACTAGAAATATCTAATTCTCGATTTCTAAGTATATTTTGGATGATTTTAACTCATTTTCTAACTATTGATCCTTCTAATAATATTTATCTCATTTAACTTTTGTACGTTAAGTTATTCCAATCAGTAACTTGATTCAACTCGATACAGATCAGAGTATAATGGCTTGAACTTGCTACCTCGCAGGCCAACTTTCAATAGCTTTTGTTTTTAATATTGGTATTTGTAAAGTATTTGGCATCTATTGGTTTGCTTGGAGGTCAATTCTCGGGTTTTAATACTCTGTTTATACCTGATAGAAAGATAAATAGCATATCTAGATAGATACATTATTAATTCAGTACAAATAGCAGCACAGACAATAAAAAATATATAAATTAAAATGGGGGTAGATAAGGACGGATAGGGATGCTTGGAGGGGCTTATGGGGGCCACTTGCCCAGCAGTGGGACGAGATAGGTTAATTGTAAAAAATAATTAAATTAATTAAAGTAAAATACTTTTAAATAGTTCAGAGCTCAGTAGCTCAGAGTCGCTCAACGAGCTATGGAAAGGGATATGCTCGGGGTTTCTCTACGGGATCGAATCAGAAATGTGGAGATACGTAGGAGAACTCAAGTCACCGACATAGCCCGACGGATTAGCACGTTGAAGTGACAATGGGCAGGCCATATAGCGCGCAGAACAGATGCTCGATGAGGCCGGAAGGTTCACGAGTGGAGGCCACGGACCGGCAAGCGCAGCGTAGGACGTCCACCTACAAGATGGGCAGACGACTTGGTAAGAACCGCAGGTCGGCGTTGGATGCAGGCCGCTTCCAACCGCAGTTCCTGGAGATCAATGAGGGAGGCCTTTGTCCAGCAGTGGACGTCCTACGTCTAATATTATGATGATGCTGATGACTTTTAAATACAGGTATTACACATCTATCTCATTATTGTGAACTCGAATTGAGGAATAACATAGCATAACCTGTACGGGAATTCAATTTATGACCTATGCGAGAGCGACTTTTTTATATTCAACCTGTGTCATCCCACAGCTGGGCAAAGGTCTACCCCACTATCTTCCAGGACTTTCGCTCGCGTGCCAAATCCCACCAATCTGTCTCGAAGGCATCGCAATCATCACGCCAGCGTCTACTAGGCCTTCCTCGGCGCCGTCGCCCGTCTTCAGGCACCCACTGCGTGACGATCGTTGCCGAAGCTTTCGTATTACATGGCCCGCCCAATCCCATTTTAGTCTGGCAGCTTTATTTTCTGCGTCAGATTATATAATAATAGTACAGCCTACATCAAATGAATAACCTGAGTACCATATTTCTTTTTAAATAAAGCCGTTAAACAGGGTGACCCGCTCTCTCCCAAATTTTTCACCAGCACACTCAAGGAAGTATTTAAAGACCGGCGAGAGCGACTAACTTTGGTTTAATCCGACTTTCGTGCCCTAAGAATTCCTCAATTTCTTAATCCATAGGCCGCTGTGGTTGATGAGAGATGTATGTCGTATTCTTGAGGGATGTAACACGCGCGAAAACTACCACTCAGCCGCCGGCTGGCGCTGTACACATTTTTATACTGTTTGTTAGGTGCTTGCAATGAGGGAAGCGGGTGCTGGTCGGCCCGTAGAGACGCGTTTACAGTTACCTTGGTATTATTAATGTTAATGTCTTGGTAATTTAATGTTAATAAGACAAATATCATAAACTTTTCTTTGAGCACTAGATATCTTGAAACTCCTAAATGTATTGAAGATGTGTTCGATAAACTTAAGGTGTCTCCAACTATGAGCGTAAAATTTTTGGGTGTTTGGCTAGACACCAAATTGACATGGGCAATCCATCTTGACCTACTTCTTAAGAAGTTGTGCTCTGCAACATATGCAATAAAAAAATAATGGAGTTAGGAGGCATAAAGGCAGCGCGTGATGTTTATTTTGTATATTTTCACTCGTTAATGACTTATGGCATTTTGTTTTGGGGTACAGCTGCAGATGCCAATAGAGTATTTTTACTTCAAAAACGGGCATATTTTGAGTATGGGGTACATTGATTCATGTCGGGAAAAGTTTAGGGATCTAGGTATTATGACAATGACCGGAGAGTTTATACTAAAGAATGTTCTATATGTAAGAGAAAACATTGATAAAATGACTAGAAATAAAGATGTGCATAATTATAACACTCGAAATCGTCTTGTCTTACCTAAAACAAGGTTCGCCAAAATGTCAAAGAGCTACTACTGTACAGCAATTAAATTGTACAATAAAATACCGAACAATGTAATATGTATGTCAGATAATTCATTTAAATCATTTATAAAAAGACATCTTATTTGTAAAAGTTATTATAAGTTGGACGAAGCTTTTGCTGATAAAACAATATTTAAATTTGATGAATTGTAGTGATTACCTGACATATATCATTTTATTATTATTATTTTTTGTCATTATTATTTACAATTTGACGAAGCTTTTGCAGACCTTATTTTAAGTTGTGATAGAGTAGAACTGTTTCTTTTTTTTTATAAAAAAATATTAACTATAGGTACATTTATGTATCTATGGATTATGTAATTATGTTACATATTTTAATTGTTTCATCTGACTTGTCCAAGCACATGCAACTTGTCAAAGGATATGAATAAATGAAATGAAATTACTTCGCTCAGCCAATGAGAGTATATCCAGAAAATGAGGTTTTGATGTACCCTCCAAATTGTATAATCTACTTACAATCAATTCCGATACGGAACATAATCTAAGGAAACTATTACAACATAGGCCTTTTCGCTAAAATCCTGGGAAATATTTTGATCTGACATAGAAAAGATTTCTATTTGTACCGGGTCTGGGTGATGTGGTCCACAGGTACTCGTTGTTCTTGATACTCACGACAGAACACTTAATAAAAAATGCCAGACACCAAGAACATTTTTGTCAGACATGAACTTTATTTGTACCGCATGTTTGTGTTGTGACCCACAGACACGCGTAGTTCCTAATAACCACGAAACAAGTAATCCTAGTGTTGGGTCTGCGCTTAGCATTCAAGCTAATTCATCCTGAAATTGTCTAAATGAGGCTTTAGTTCGGACATTTGAACGTTTCAATGGTACTGTGTAACTAAAGGTGCTCTAAACGAGTAATCTTTTGACGGCTACTGTTCGAAAATGACACATCTCCTATCCCTCCTATTCAACATCCTTCGTAATCCTTCCACGCCTTGTTATCTGAAGGAACGTTTCGAATTCCTTTTTTGCACAAATTCCCAAAAACTCCGATCCTCTGAAAACCTCCTTCTCAAAACCCCGATACATAGAACCAGTTTCTATGCAAACTCCTTTTCCGTCCAAGCTGTCCGATTATGGAACGCCCTGCCGGTCTCCATTAAGAAATCCCCTTCACCTTCCGTATTTAAAGCTAGACTCAAAAACTTTTATCTCCATGAAGAGTCATGATTCATCTGATCTCTAATATTATTAATGTAAGTATAAGTATGTAAGTACATATTTATTTATTTTATATATGTTATTTATTTATTTAAAATTATTTATGTACCTAATATAAATGTATATAACTAATTGCTTTTTCTATTATTAAGTTTATTATTTTTACACCTCGGCCAATCTTCCATTAAGCGATGATCCTCTCCATCCAAAGGTTGTCTGGAAGAGATCGCTTTGATAAGCGATAAGACCGCCCATTATGCTTACTTTTATTTGTTTTTTTCTTTAAATCTGTTGTGTCTAGCTTGTAAGGTATAATAAAGAATTTTCATTCATTCATTCATTCACTCATTCATTCATCTATTCGGCATCTTATTCTACTCCACTAGTTGCCGTGCATTGTGTCTTAATTAATTGCTATCTAATATTGCCAACGATTTGACAATCGATTTTATCGGCAATGTTGTGTCAAAATGTTATTTTATTTTTATTGTATGATTGGTTTATTTAAATTGTAACACAAAAGTATTGTGCCCGACTTGCACAACGATCATCCCTAAACGTATTCAGCGACTAACATTAGATGTGACATCTTTTATGATTAGACAACTCCTTAAATCATAATTAGCCACTAAATACGTTTAAGCATTTGTAACGGGAATTATGACAACCAACGAAAAAGTTGCCGTAGAATGCCGACAATACTTGACGGCAACAAATTGTCAAACTGTTGCTCGTTTAGAAGCACCTTAAGGATTAACTGGTAGAGTTGAAGGCGAATAATTGCGGAAAGTCTCCCTTTGTTTAGCGGTGTCAATGCCTCGATTCAAAGGTCTGGAGCTCAAAGCTGGCTCATTATTGCCTGTAGATTTGCAGTGATGTACTGCGGCTTCATCGTATCAGCCACAATATGTCCACTGCTGAGCATAGGCCTCCCCGTAGATTTCCAGAATGACCGATCTCGTGCGACCTGCTCCCAACGGCTCCCAGCAACCTTTATCAGGTCGTCTTTCTATCTAGTGGGGGACTTTCCTACGCTGCGATTTTCAGTGCATGATCTCCACTTGAGATCCTTTCTGCCACAACGGCCATCGGTTCTTCGAGCTATGTGCTTTACCCATTGCCACTTCAGCTAGCTAATCCTTTGTGGTATGTCGGTGACTTTGATTCGTCTAATATTCTCATTTCTATCATTATTATTAATACGGAACTTATCACGTACCTTCTTAACGGTGTTTCGACCGACAATGTTTCGGTTCAATTCGTGAACCTTCATCAGGGTGAGTACGATCCGCTCCGAATAACGTCTCGCCTCGCACTGCGCGCCGCTGTCCTCTGCGCGCCGCTGTCCTCTGCGCGCGAGTGGACGGGCGGGGTGGTGGGGATTGAGTCATCGAAGGCCCAGCGTGTTGACAAGCTGTGTCATCATCATTATCATCACTGCTGCTCTCTTCGGTTGTTCTTGGTACAGGCAAACACACAACACTAACTATGTCTCCACCAGGTTCACTCACTCTTCTGTCATTTGAATCTTGAAGACATGCCATCCAGGCTGGCGGTAGAGCCCATCCTCTATCTCTGTTAAGGTTCGGCACACGACTTATTTCTATCGCCTCTCGGATCTTGCGAGGAACGAAGAACTTCTCTCTCGCTAAGACCCGGGTCTTGTCGAATCGTATGTAGTGCGTCGAATCAGAGTCTAGGGAATGTTCCGCCACTGCAGAACTGTTGGAGTCGACATTCTTCATTGCCCGTATGTGTTCAGTCAAGTACTTCTCATTTCTGATTGGATCTCGTAGAGAAACTCTCGTTGAGAACAACAGAATAATAATGTCTAAAAGTTTAAACTGCGCGATATTGGGTCGTGAATTCGTATTATACCTCACACATAACCGAATAATTACGTTTCAAGTTTGTATAGATCAGGAAGGCACTGTATAATACCCTACTTTATATAGTACCTAGTCAAATTATAAGATGAGTGATCGGTTACTCAGTATTGGTACCGCAGAAACTTGGATAGGTTGCTAATAACTAATACCTTAGTTAGTAAAAATCAGTGAAAACTTATTTGGATTATGTTAATCTTCTATTTACGACCTCCTTGGTGCAGTGGGTGAATAGCCGGCTGAGACGCAGGAGGTAGCGGGTTCGATTCCCGTCGCGGAACAAATGTTTGCATGATCTACAGATATTTGTTCCTGGTCTGGTTGTTTCTCTATATATTATAATTATGTATTTACAAAAAAAATGTATATAACTAGTCTATCACTTATCTGGTTCCCAAAATACAAGATCTTCTTAGTTTGGGGCTAGATAGTGCTGTGTGAAATGTCAAGCAATATTTTTTTTTATTTAATATTATTTAGAATTATTGTTCAGTCTGTTTTCTTAATAAATTAAATTAAAGTTGTATTTGGTGGTAAATCTTGTTGCAATCAGAATGTTTTCTTCTAATGGCGTGTCATATTTAATAAAAACCTAAAACGGACCATTTTAACCCTTACTCAGACTTATAGAGACTATAAAACGACTGAGAAAGCGATCTTGGGATTTTATCAATAAAAAAATATTTCAAGCCAATGACTCATACAAATAGAAATGAAATTAGATTTAATTAAATTACCTTAAATCAAATCAATTTAAAACAATGTTTTACATATATTTTTTTACGTTCGTTTGGTACTCGGTCATCTACAGCTGTTAGCCTTAGTGATTTTCCTACAACAATGACGACGTTGACATTTTTTGTAGTACTCGATGTAGGTCCTACAAAAAAAAACATAGTACGCGATCGAGGTCAGCCAAAAAAGCTTTGGCGAGACAATCTTGTTGCCTTTGAGCAGGAGTGGTGGAGTATCGCACAGGATTGGGACAGTTGGAAATACTTGGGGGAGACCATTGCCCAGCACTGGGTCAAATAAGTTGATAAAAAAGTACTCGATGAGGCAAGACTGTTTACGCAGCTCTCTTGTTCTACAAGCGTAGAGTTCTCTATAATTATGCTTGCATTGTTGCGTGTCTCGCATATTTGTTATACACCGCGGATGTCTGTCACACAGAACTGTAACAAACTCCGTATGGCTGGCTGAGACGCAGGAGGTTGCTAGTTTAATTCCCGCCGCGGAACAAATGTTTGCATGATCTACAGATATTTGTTCCGGGTATAGTTATTTCTCTATTTTTAATAACTATGTCGCATTCAGTCATGAATAGCGACACAAAACGGAATAACAGCGGTCGGCAATGACTACTATAAATGAGGTTGTGAAACTTTACATACGTTTTTATATATTATATGCCATGTAAACCTCACCGAAAGCAGGTGATTAAATCCCAACGACTGAGGCGGGAGTAAAGTTGTACTGAATTTAATTGAGTGATTTGAATTTGGAACCTCGACTTTATTAAAATTTGAACCAAAGAGAACCACACAATAAGAACTTATTCATAAATCGAACTAACCTCTGCACAGAATGCACCAACTTTGATTTGGTTTTTCTTGTCTCGTAGAAAATGTGAAAAATAGAGTATTCTCCTCATGGATAAAGCTGTCTACATCTTGGGCGAGCTCATATCCCTCTCTGCACTCAGGATTCTAGTAACTCCCTCGCTCCGCTCGTGAGTTAACCCTAGAATTCTTCGTTACTTACGGGATTCAATATAGCGCCCGTGACGCAAGACACTGCTTTATCTCCTCATTTAATAATCTACTTTTAACGGAGTCAGACTCGCACTCGTTCTGTATTTTATTGTGGTGTTGCTTTTTGGTCACCACATAAAATGTATTTTATCTACGAAGCTAAGAATACACGTGAAAGCATCGTTGAGATGTCCAATGGCAAATCGCCAAGAAGGCTTTGCTTATGTGTTTTATCAGCAGTGTGCTAATATGCAAATTAGTGGAATAAAATATAACAGTGCTTTATAACACCGAAAACTACACAGTGGTCAGATAACGTATAAAGTATGGGACTAAAAAATGTTCTGCGAATGGACTGTTGCCAATTTTGGTCCCAACCTATGTTCAACTTCAAATGTATCAAGTCGAATGGAGCCCACACACACGGCAACGATATATTTGCACAAATCTAGAAATTTTAACAAATTCTTCCCATAGAGGCTTTTTTATTCTTTACTAACTGCTAATTTTAAATTCTAATATTTTTTTTTGGAAATTTGTGCAGTTGGCTCCACATCAAGCTAAAATTTCCAGTATAAGCTGACCTCGCATTGTGTAGGCTTTTCGTAGAATGAGAGGTCAGCTTATAATGGAAATTATAGCTTGATGTGTACTTAGCTTGTAGCTCAACCTAAAACAATATGAAGATAGAATGAAACAAATATTAAAATTACATTTAAAAACAAACAACTACTTATTTACCTGAATTTTAACTATAAAATGTTGATTTTAAGGAATTTAACGGATAACTGAATTTCTAAGAGATAGAAAAGAACGACTTAGCAGTGGGTGTTACAAAACTGCGCGTATCAGTATAAATCCAGCCCGTGCTCTAGTTAATAGCTACAGCTCGGTGTGACAGCGGCCACATATCGCCTGAAGGAGCAATCGGCGCGCGTAACAACTTTATGTATGTTTTATGTTACGTTATATTTTAAACTAAAACGTGTAGTATTACTGAAACGAAAACTTATGAAGTTAGTAAAACGCAGTATAACTCTATTACATTAAGGCCGGCTTGCACGACGTATTTCGCGACTAAACACGTTTAAATTGTACGTATTTGTATGATTTGACAACTTTCCTAATCATATTTAGGCAATAAACACGATTAGGCATCGTTGCGCAAGTCGCTCTAAATATTTTATTGGCAAAAACGTATGAAATATAAGAACAGTGCAGTGTGTATTGCGGCACTATAGTTGAACTTCTTGACATTCCTCAAATATGTATTGACTAATTCAATTCAGTGTTTATTATTGTTTGTTACATATTAACTGACATACCTACAAAGCGATTAGTATCTAAATTATAATCATCATCATCATCTCAGCCCGTCTGCACCCACTGTTGGGTATAGGCCTCCTCTTTATTACGCCATTCTTTCCGGTCCCTTGCGAGTCTCATCCATTGACACATAGCTACGCTTACAACGTCATTACATCGGGCGGGGTGGTCTGCCTCTTGGTCTACGAGCATCCCTTGGCCACCACTCTGTAATCGCCTTCGTCCAACATCCGCCATCCTTCCTAGCCTCTAAATTATAATAAATAAAATAAATAAATTCTTCTTTATTGCAGACACAATGATCTATATATTAAAATCTTCACTAAACTAAAATAAAAAAACCGTTACACAATAATTAAAAAGCTATAAAAATTAATAAAATATTTTAAAAAAATAAAAAATTTTATTTGACAATGCCCATCTACAGCAGATATAATCTTAAGTACCTAGTTACTTCATAATCAGGGTTTAGATGATTTTTGATTTCCCGCGCAGTCAATTCACGATGGAGGACCTAATAACCGCCTCACCTAATGCTATGGTTGTGGCCAAACACCTGTCCAATTTAGTATATTGGCTCAGCCAAGTACCAGCTTGAAGCCCTTGATTCGATTGAGCGACGTGCTGCTAGACTCATTGGTGATGACTCACTAGTGGAAGCCAATTTACAAAGTCTAGAGCACAGACGCCGAGTAGCCAGACTTTCAGTTTTATACAAGATAAAATTTGAATGTGCGCAAGATCTTCATGACCTTATCCCTCCTTCCCCCTTCCACCACCGGACAAACAGACGAACCGGGAAGTACCACCCATACCTGGTCGGCATACCACCTTGCCGTACCAAACGATTTGCTTCAACTTTTCTTGTAAGCACAAGTGA
Organism: Philereme vetulata; assembly: GCA_918857605.2. Lineage (NCBI taxonomy): Eukaryota > Metazoa > Arthropoda > Insecta > Lepidoptera > Geometridae > Philereme > Philereme vetulata. Next base: position 2,401,477 of record OU975425.1, read on the forward strand.
GGAGTGGAACTCACTTCCGGCGTATGTTTTTCCAAACCAGTATAATCTTAGAGTCTTCAAGTCCAGAGTGAATAGGTTCTTTCTAGGCAAGCGTGCTCCATCTTTGATCACACCTTCACTTACCATCAGGTGAGGTAGTGGTCAAGCGCTTGGCTATCATCAATAAAAAAGAAAAAAAAAACGAAAACGTAGAACTCTTGACACGCTAAGAAGAAGTGTTTAGATGTATATGAAATGCTTGTCTGTTTCTAGCACCTCCAAAATGATGGTGCAATGAGCTTTTTAGTTAGAGCCTATGTAATTAATTAAGTATTATTGACGTAACTAAGTGTTCTATTGTGTCACTACGGTTTAAATAACTTAGGACAAAACGTTTTCCGTAAACTTTATGGTTTCATTTCTTCCCATCATCATCATGGCCTTATTACATCTATGAAATATGATTTAATCCAATGATGATGATTTTTTTTCAACTTCCCATCTACATTTAATGAAATAGAACATATTTACAAAAGTGAATAATAATGTCTAAAAACCGGTTTGCCGAGACAGTCCGTTCAGGGGTAAGGGTTTTGGTGTAATATATTATGCTATTTTAATTGGATCTCTATGTATTACAACATCTTTTTTACTCATATTGTACGACACATAAAAAATTCATCTGTTAATTTAATGTGATTAAAACATTCCCTTAACACGATGTGTTCGCCCAAATTTCCCTTTTCAATTGTTTTCCTGTAATACGACGGCTTATTTTTAATTAATTTTCCCACCAGTGGGAAACTTTTAATTGCTTTGGATTTGTTAATTAATAATTATGGATTATAATTATGAGGTTAATTATTTAATGCCCTAATTTTAAAGTAGATTGTAATTTTTAATTCAAAGTTTTTTATCTGCCCACTATTTCTTGTAAACTTTTATTTATTTCTGAGTGGGTATGTTGTTGTTAACAAGCAGGCTACTTTACCACGTCAGATTTTAAACCTTTCGCATTACATAAGTTCAGTGGTATGTTCTTTAGTGTATAATATACGGTAATGTTACTGTGTATCTAAGTATTAACTAGTAGTTCGCCCTGAACTGAGATCTTGCGAGTCTTCCAAAAAATAAAATCAAAATATTCATAATATTTAATATATTCATAATATATATTCATAATAAAATAGTACCACGGAATGCAGAATCAAAAGTAACGGGAGTTCATGTTAGTTGGTTAATCTTTTTAGGGGTAGAAATTGCAGTTTCTGAATTTCAGACTTTTTCCTATATTTATCTCACTAAAACAATACAAATACCATGTTTCAGCACTGTGGAATCACTGGTGTACCCTGATTTCGTCAAAGTTCAGTTTTTTATTATGGTTAATAACTTAAAAACTACAACGTTAAAACTAAAAATAAAAACGGTGTCGAAATTTACTAATAAACCGTCCGATTTGACTTAATAGTTTCATTTTGTTTTTTTATGCCCCTTCCCAATATCTCAACAAACCCCCAACATTTTTAGCTTATTTAGTCACACCAGGATTGTGCCAACAGGACCTACCTATATATCAAATTTCACGATGATCGGATCAACGCTTCGAAAGTTATCCTCGGACAAACAACATACAATGCCGATTTGCCCAAGTTAATTTGTAGATCTAGCTTCGCTCTATTAATAAATAAAATTTAAAAAAAAAATATTTTCGTTGCGGAATTTTTCTGCCAGTTCTCAAGATAAGGGCTCTAACTAAAAAGGTTCAAAAGTAACTGAATCCTTTAACAAAACAGCCGGAAGGTATTCCCTCCTTTTTAATTTCTTTTAATTTCGCCCGTGGATCTCTTCAAAGGGCACAAAGAACGCTTTTCTTGCGGGAATTACGCACTGGGTTTATTATAACCATCGCTGCTTATTATTTTATACTCGTTGTATGCACGCGACTTCGTCTGCAATTTTCTAGATCTTGACAACAGCGCCACAAACCAGATCTAATAGTAAATTGAAATCATCCAGGGACACAAAACACTCAAAAATATTAATTAAAATCTGTCTAGCCGTTTTTGAGTTTTTGCGAGAAAAGTCTAACAACAATTGATTTTTATATACATGGACTAGTTGTATGCCCGCGATTTCGTCTGCAATTTTCTGGATCTTGACAACAACGCCATATACCAGATCTAATAGTAAATTTAAATCATCCAGGGACTCAAAACACACAAAAAAAATTTATCAAAATCGGTAAAGTCGTTCTCATGTTATGGCGTGAAGAAAAACTAGATGCTTTCGCAAAATATATATGACGACCTGGACTTTAAAATAAGGTTCCACCTCATCAAACAATTTTTCTGCACTTGACGAATTCTTAACCTGTCATTGTGACATGTTTTGTGACATCTACTAATATTTATTTTTCGGAGGGTTTACACACGGCTACATATCAAGCTATATTTTTCCAGTATAAGCTGACCTCTCATTCTACGAAAAGCTTACATAATGCGAGGTCAGCTTATACTGGAAATTTATAGCTTGATGTATAGCCGTGTGTACGAATAAAACCTCTCTCCTTTTTAATAATTTCATTGATTACTTTTGTTGATACTTTTGAGAAAAAACAAAGCGCGGGATAGCGTTATTTCCTTTTTGAATAAAATTTTCATAACAAATAAAACTTGACAATGGTTATTGATGGCATGACTGATTTCTAACTTTTACATTCAATTTTTCGTTTCGTTACTACTTAATAGATACATTCTCTTAAAACTGATCATGGGCACTGCGTAAAACGAAACTGTCAGGGCAAAATAACAAAAAAATGTAATAGGAAACAAACTTATTGAAATCATTTTGCCATATAGAGAAAATGTTACGGGTTCTCAGCTAATAATGGTTTCTAATTCTCAATGCTAATAAAAGTGTTACTGTGTCCTAAGTGTTCGTAATAATGAACTGGTTTATAGTTTACTTGATTAGATGAGTAGAGTTTCAGTATTTGGGCGCAAGGGAAACAGAAATTATTTTTTATATTACAAGCTTAGTTTGGGGCTAGATAGCGCTGTGTGAAATGTCCAGCAATATTTATTTATTTATTTTATTTTATATAGTTTTAGACGACTTTAAAAAAGGTGGGTCTACATTCGTCGACCGGCCAAGTGTGAATAGGACTCCTAGACCAAGGGTTCCGAACCTAGATGGTTTTATTTATGTTAGTTAAGCAGCGCCATCTTTAATAAGAGTCTTGATTACTTGTAATGAATGTTACCTATATATTTTCATTTTAGAACAGTCTGTTTATAATGTATGTTTTACCTCCGTGGCGCAGTGGGCGAATAACCGGCTGAGACGCAGGAGGTAGCGGGTTCGATTCCCGCCGCGGAACAAATGTTTGCATTATCTACAGATATTTGTCCGGGTCTGGTTGTTTTTCCATATATTATAAGTATGTATTTACAAAAAAAAAGTATATTCTATCAGTTATCTGGTTCGCATAATACAATCTCTGCTTAGTTTGGGGCTAGATAGCGTTGTGTGAATTGTCCAGCAATATTAAATTTTTTTTTTATAAAATATATAGCTACATTTTATTAAAATTGCACACACCTTATATTGAGCCCTCCTTTATTTATATTATTTTATTGTGTTGCTGCTGCACTACCTTTGCTTCTGGTTTCAGCTAAAAATCACATCCAACATTATGCTGAGCTGAACACCATTTTGGTACGCAGACACATGCGTCGAACTGTCTTCTGACTCTATTGTACCTACTGCTCTTTATAATTGTTTGTTGTGTCAATTAATGTGTACATAATAAATGATTATTCTATTTTAATCGTATCCTATTGTCTACAGACCCGCCTGGCGCCCCCTACATCGAAGGCTACGCGGAAGGAGAGACCGTCCGTCGCGGTCAGAGCATGGAACTGGTCTGCAGAAGCAGAGGGGGTAACCCGCCAGCTCAGCTGATCTGGTACAAGAACGGGGAGCAGATCCGCATGGCTTATAGGTAAGTGGAGTTTTAAATATCACTATTATTATAAATGCGAAAATAACTCTGTTCGTTTGTTACTTTTTCACGACTAAACGGCTGAACAGATCGTAACGAAGTTTAGCAAGTAGATTATATCCTAGGGTTGGACATAGGCTATCTTTTGTTTAAAAACATAATCTTGAAGGGGGTGAAATAGGGGTTGAAATATTATATGGGCAACCCATAATCGCTCAAGTTAAGGATCTGAAATTCATATATAACATTTTTAAAACCATCTCAAAAAGTCCACGCGAACGAATTCGCAGGTAACAGATAGTATAAATAATAAGCCTTTATTTTGACATTTTTACATTATTTAAGCAAATTTTAATCATAAAATATCTCTTAGTTACGTGTGGCTGTAACCAAAGGCCTCCTCTAGCTCTCTCCAATGAAGTCTGTATGTTCTCCAATAGGGATCGGCACTCAATTTTATTTCATCCTCCCTTGTTATAATTTTACTTCCTTTTGATCTTTTTCCATCTGTTGGGTACCAATTCTTTACTATTTTTCTCCATTTTTCGTTTTTGCTACGGATCATAATGGCCCGACCACTGCCATTTTTGTTGGCCTACTTTGGCGAGTGTATCTGTTAATTTTATTTTGGCTCTTATAGTTGTACTGTTTATCACTTTTTCTTACACATAGTAAACTTCTTTCCATCGCTGGTTGGCAGCCTTGAAGTCTATCCCTGTGGATTTGGTTTAGTGACCATGTCTCGCCTCTATGTGTAAGACATGGGAGTTTAAATTAGTGTATATTCATATTTATTACTAGCTGACCAATCCGCAGCTTCGCACGCGTAGTTTTTTAATAAAAACATTATACCTCCTTCTACGCAGTTGGGTTGGGTCTTCTTCTTAGCGTATCAAGAGTTCTACGTTTTCATTTATACTATGTTGGAGGTGTTTGGGCACAACAATAGCATTAGATGAGGCGGTTATTAGGTCCTCCAACGTGCAGGTGTTCGTACACAAAGGGCACGTTAGCAAGTGCTGCATTGACTGCGCGGGATCACCGCAGTCGCACTGCGTTAAATTAGGGCCCCTGAATTCCCATTTGCACATATTAAGTCTGCAGCGGTCTAACCTGAGTGCGGAGCCTGTTTAAGGACTTTCAGCCTGGCCACGGCAGATCGCAGTTGGCAAAAAAGTAGCCTATAATACTCAGCGAAAATGTAGCATTCTAATGGTGTAAGAGTTTTTGAAATCGGACGAGTAGTTTTTTGAGTTTATTCTATACAAACATACAAAAATACAAATCTTTCCTCTTTATAATATTAGTAAAGATGTAAAATTATTATCGGATAATGAATGATACGACAAACCAAAAAATAAGTAAACCAATTATACCAAATTATGTAGATATATCATAGAATCGAATAGAATAATCATTTATTTGTTAGACACAACACACCTGAAACAATTATAAGGAACAGTAGGTACAATTGAACTTAATAAGACAGTTCGACTCATGTGTCTGCGTACCAAAATGGCGTTCAGCTCAGCATAACGTTGCTTTTTCTTATTATAATGTAAAAAGTTACGTCTTATACGAGTAAGGTTCTATTCCTCGAAAATAAAAAAACGAACCCTTAAAAGACTTCGTTATCTGTCAAGACCATTTTTCTCAGGAACGCGTCGAGGTATCAAATTGAATTTAATATAAAACTCTTAAGTCTACGGTCCCTTGGAGATTGTGAAAATTTTAATTTTTATCCCTGTGTAGGTTCTCAAAAATTTGCGTAGTTAATTACAGGAGGCCCAACGATTAGTCAAGGCAAATCTAGACGAGGTTATTTAAAATAATGGCATTAGATGTGTCCATCGTCATATTCCAGGTTGCTGTCTTTTGCGGTGTAACCTAGAATTATTCAGTAAGAACAGGGATAGACATCCGTACAATACTCGGCGAGCTGACAGGCTGGCTACGGTGTCCCGTACCTACGACAAGTCAGATAAGATAACGCATGTAATGGGACTGACAGTATATTACCCTATAGTGTAACTGAGGTAAGCAGTTACAATAAGTTTAAACTCAAACTGAAGCGCTGGCTCCTAAGTAAAACATACAGTTATGATGAGATTATTGACATGACAAACTCCTCTTTTTTTAATTTAATTTCTTGGGTACAATAAAGAATAAAGGATGACATTTGTGTTACTTCACAAAAATGCGAGTTTTTTTTAATACAACTTATATGGCAAACGAGCATGCAGTCCACCAGATGTTAAGTGGCTACTGCAGCCCAAGGATATCCACATAGAATTCAACACAAGTTGTTTTGTTGTCTTGATCTCTATGTGGATACGTTGTCATACTACAGGACTTAGCTGTTATGCCTGTGTGCCAGTAATTACAGGAACATACCATTACCATCTAACCGGAACACACCAGCACAAGTACTGCTATTTGGCGGCAGATATAGGTAAGGCGGTTATAGAGCTTTTTTACTCTAAATCATTAAAAAGAAACGCAATGTATTGTATGCGTCTATTTTAGTAAATGCAATTCCTACTTCCCCGGAACTTTCGTAGGTTGATGAATATCCAATAGGTGCAAACATTTATAGGTTAATTTTTGTTCATATTTCGAAATCACAAAACATTCGGACAACCCCATAGTAATAGTTTAAAAAAAAAGTTATACGAATTTTTCAATATAAAATATGTCTAAAAATCTATTTATCCACAAGGTCTCACGGGGTCTTACTACAAAAATGTTAAGACCCGCTAAACACTGTTTAAAAAAACCCTTAATAGAAATTGGTAAGGAATTTTTCGAACACGCGTTAAATAGGGTTTAACTTTTTTGTGGTAACAAGGAACGTGTTCTTCTTCTTTGAGTCAATCACAATAAGGATGAGCAAAAAATAGCCACTTGTATTGCGCTGTTAGTGGCTAAGTTTAAATCGTCCTTTGTGAAGGTTACAGATTACAGATCCGCAGTCGTAACCGGTTAATGTAGGGGGACCCTACAGCCGGCTGCGACTGCGATCCCCTATCTACACAGATTCTTCCTGCACCGGCCGACTTGAGTTCGGAGTCGATTCATGGACTCCGAACTGGCCAGAAACGTGTTTAGTGTTACTTATTATAAGTTTAGCAGTGCAGCCATAATCAGCGTTTTACGCATCCAATGACGAGTTTAATTAGTTAGGTACCATATTAATTAGTAAGGTACTACCAATTTAATTAGGTAGGTACCATTTTAATTAGTTAGGTACCATTTTAATTAGGTAGGTACAATTTTATTTAGTTAGGTACCATTTTTATTAGGTAGGTACCATTTTATTTAGTTAGGTACCATTTGAATTGATCGTGCGAAGCGAGATCTCTAAGTCAACTTGGGCAAATCGGCGTTGTAATTATGTATGCATGTTTGTCCGAGGATAACTTTCGAAGTGTTGCGATCCGATCATCGCGAAATTTGGTATATACTCGTAGGTAGTTAGTGATGGCACAATTTTGGTGTGACTAAATGAGCTAAAAATGTTGGGGGGTTGGTGCGATGTTGTGGTTCAAGAGGGATAAAAAAAATGAAAATTAGGCTATTGGGTCATATGGGACGTCAAATAAAAGGTATTTATTAGTATATTTCAATTTTATTTTATTTTTAGGTTAATCCTTGTAATTTTTGAGTTATTAGCCATAATAAAAACAAAACTTTGACGAAATACACAGGGTACACCAGTGACCCCACGATGCTGAAATTTAGTATTCGTCTAGCTTTAGTGACACAAATATAGGCAAAAGTCTGAAATCCAGAATAACTGCATTTTGTACCCCAAAAAAGAATAACCAAAATAACTAAATAACATGAACTCCCGTTACCTGTAATTCGAATGAAACTGTAGGTCAAGTAAAGTGGTTATATATTTCTATTGTGATAGTCGAAGATAACGAATAATAATATTTTTGTTTTTGTGGGAGACTCGCGAGATCTCAGTTCGAGACGAATCACTAGTTATATATGTAAGGTCGATGCCTCAAACAAAAGCTTTCAACAACACACTTCGAGGTAAAGAGTAAGCTTTTCCGGAATTTCGTATATTTTTAACCACTTTTCTTTAGGTGCGAGCCATTAATAATGTATAGACTACTGAAACATTCAGTAGCAAGTCCTGAAGATACAATTGTGGCTGGCGATGTCTATTTCAGTTATTTTTCAGAAAGGTTTATGACCATTTTTTTATAGATGTTGACCGCGATCTCTCTCTTGATGACGATGCAGTTTACGAGCCTAGGAGTCTGTTCACTCGCGACTTGCAGACCTCTAGGTTGTGGTTATCAGGAAACACAGACTCAGGCAAGGCGTTCCACTCCTTGGCGGTGCGCTTATATAGGTAGAAGAGAACCGCATTGTGCGCATGGGAGGTAGCTACTGTAGGTAAAAAAGTTGATTTTATCTATCAACTATACTTTGTTATAGCCGATGGTTACCACTTAACATCAGGTGGGACATAAGCGGGTTCCATCTCCAGGTGGTATAAAAACCTAGCTAACAAGTCCCGACGCATGATTTTTTATCAAAATAAAATATATCGACTCAGGGATAGTGTAATTTTTATCATTGAAAGAATTTACAAAAACGGTTCAGTAGGTCCGGATGATTAAGTGATCTTTAATTGATAGAATAGACGCTTGCCCAGTACATTTCCTCGAAAGTTACTATCATTTTCAATAAACAATACAATCAAATAAACAATACCGATTATAAACTCTAAAATAAAATGCCGACCAAAACATTATAATAATTCACAACAATAAACTCAAAATATACGACTTCTTGCTCATGCGGAGATTGTGAAAAAAACAACCCCCAACACCCACTCACCCCCTTGAACCCCCACCCCTATCCACCCCTCAGACGGTTCTTGGGATCGTATTAAGCTGGCAACAGATAGGGCGTGTGTCTCAATGATTTATGTAGGATAGCGCGTAGGGATGTGCTTTGTCGATGAAAATTTATCGATAAATTTTAATGATATATTGAGGAACCCCTAGATATTTGTTTTAGACAATTGCTTTACCACTGCCTCATCCACAGTAAGAAATAGTATGCAGATAAAACACGCTTGCCTAGAAGGAACCGAAGACTCCGAGATTATAATGATCCGAAAAACAACCACTGATATGTTTATGTTTATGATTATAATTGGCTAATTACTCAAAATAATATATTCCATTCCATCAACAATAGTACTTATTATTGATCGAGCGAAGCGAGATGTCTAAATCAACTTGAGCAAATCGGCGTTGTATTATGTATGTTTGTTTGTCCGAGGATAACTTTCGAAGTGTTGATCCGATCATCGCGAAATTCGATACATAGGTAAGTAGTGATGGCACAGTTCTGGTGTGACTAAATCAGCTTAAAATGTGTGTATGGGGGGGGGGGGGGGGGGGGGGTGTTGAGATGAACTTTGACGAAATTCACAGGATACACCACTGAACATTTTGCTAGTTTACGAACAGTAGTCGAACAACTTATGTCTGTTGTTGGGTATGTAGCCAGTTCATATCACGTTCATGCATATTGACCAAAATGCTCTGCAAAATTAACTTTGTATTATAGTACTAGCTGACCAATCCGCAGCTTCGCACGCGTAGTTTAACAATAAAAACATTACCCTCCTGCGCAGTTGGGTAAAAAGTAGCCTATGTCACCCGGGGATAGTGTAGCTTCATAACAGTGAAAGAATTTCTTTTTAAATCGGTCCAGTAGTTTCGGAGCCTATACAAACAAACAAACAAATCTTTCCTCTTTATAATATTAGTTTAGATGACTCAGACACGGTCGTGCTGGTTACGAAACCTTCACTTTGTGTGGTTCGACACGTGCTTGACGAATTATTTAACATATTGTTTTAAGACAAAAAAAAAACGAGTGTGTTTTAGACTACACGACTCCATTATATTAATTTATATATTTTTCAACTACAACATTGTCCACACGTTCTGTAGGTCGATCAATCTATGTTCATTCTGGACAGACGCAACTCGGACATTAACATTAACGTTTAAAAATATACGAAAGGTTACTCTCTCTCTCTCTTTCTATCTTCACTAACTTATATCTCCCTCTTAATTTTCGTCCGGTTTTTTCGTAACGCATTCACCAGCTTACTCCCCAAGTCAAGCATGCGTAAAGAAGTTTTACTTCAAAAAATGTTACTTTGAAAGTGTCACAACACAATCTAATTGAAAATTATAATTTAATATGAGAGTGAACGTAAAATCGTAATTTGGATTTAAAATTTATTTGAAAAGCTCCAACCATCTTGAGAGGCTTCAAGTAAAGGTTTCCGGGATACAAAATTGATCTTAGGGATATAGATGAGTTTAAAGGGATTTATAGCAAACAATATTCTGCCCGCGGCTTCGCACGCGTCAGTTCTCTACAAAAAGGAGCCTGTGTCTCATTCTAGGTCATAATCTATTTATATGTATACCAAATTTCATCAAAATCGGTCTGCTCAGTTGTGAAAACATAACACACAGGTAAAGAGATAGGAAGATAGAATTACTTTCGAATTTATAATATTAGGAATACCCTGTACAATTAAAACCATAAAATTTAAACACCTAATAACATAATCACAAATAAGTAATTTTATATCGCTTATACGTGATTTTTTCTAAGTTTGGTTTGTGAGGAAGTCGTTTGAGAGACAAACAAGCTCAGAGACATAAAAGAAAACTATGAGTTACAATCACAATTTTGATCGATCGAAGCGAGATCTCTAAATCAACTTAGGCAAATCGGCGTTGTATGTATGTATGTATGTTTGTTTGTCAGAAGATAGCTTTCGAAGCGTTGATCCGATCATCGTGAAATTGTGTGACTAAATGAGCTAAAAATGTTGGGGGGTTGTTGAGATATTGGGCTTCAATAGAGGTAAAAAAAATAAAAATGAAGCTATTAAGTCAAGTGGGACGTCAAATAAAAGGTAATGATTAGTATATTTAGGTTCCGTTTTTAGTTTTTGTAAATTCTATATAGTTTTTGAGTTATTAGCCATAGTAAAAACTAAACTTTGACAAAATTTACTAGTAACCCCACAGTGCTGTAATTTGGTATGCGTATAGCATAAGTGACACAAATATAGGCAAAAGTCTGAAATTCAGAATAAATGCACTTTGTACTCCAAAAAACTGTAACCAAAATACATGAACTCCCGTTACCTCTAATTTGAATGAAACTGTAGGTCAAGTTTTTGGTTATAAATCATGGCACTATTTTGATAGTCAAAGATTACAACCAAAATTTTTTTGTTTTAATCGGAGACTCGCGAGATCTCAGTTCGGGGCGAGCCACTGGTTATTTACAGTGATCTATGTTATGTCTAGTTAAAGTAGATAAGTTTCAAATGTATAATAGACTGGGAATAATTCAAAACTGATAAATTTATCTCAAAGTATGAAAAATAAACTAGAAATTTTATCGATAAACGTACTGTTTAAGATCCGCCACTTACACATTTTATTCAGGAATAAGAAAATGAGTGATGCATTTATATGTCATCTACTCAATCGAAAAGTTATCTGGATCCCGATTAAAGCTATAAGGCCGCCTACTTCACATTTATTTTCATATTTTTGTAAGTAACATATACGTTTGAAGATGGTCAGACACTTTTAATATTTACACTGTTAATTTTACTGGTGGTAGAGCTTTTGTGGACGGGCTCGAGGAAGTGGGCACCACCGCCTTACCTTTTATCTGTCGCCAAATAGTAGTACTTATGCGGCTGTGTTCCGGTTAGATGGTAATGGTATGTTCCTGTAATTACAGGCACATAGGCATAACAGCTAAGTCCTATAGTACTCGTATGGCAACGTATCCACATAGAGATCAAAACAACATAATAGCTTGTTCTGTGGATATCCATGGACTGCAGTAGCCACTTAACATCTGGTGGACTGCATGCTCGTTTGCCATATAAGTAGTATAAAAAAAATATCGATAAAAGTGACATTTCTGTTTACCGTCACTTATAAAATTGTATTAAGACATGCCTACAAGCAGCGGAAGCTGATTTATGAGGCTCGCTAACTGCAGTAGTGACGTCATATCCGTATCGTTTCATGTTTTTTTATTGGGTTAATGAAGAACTGGTTAGTAACGGAAAAGGATGGTTAGGTTTTTGCTAAAGAGTACAGTTTATTAAGATTAATCAATTGTAACTGTGATTAACGGTTAGGTATATTATTGGATTATGTATTTATGTTTGTTTCTACTAGTCCCACTAATATTATAAATGTTTGTATGGATGTATGTGTGGATGTTTGTTACTCTTTCACGTCGTAACGGTTGAACCGATTTCAATAAAATTTGGTATATACTTAGATTATAACCTGGATACATAGGCTACTTTTTGTTGACAAACCACGCGTGCAAAGCCGCTGGCAGAAGCTAGTTTTGTATATTTGCTTGTTATTTGCGTTTTTTACGCATAATCGATTAGTTAACTTTACTTTATAGAGCTGATAATAATTATGTTCGTACTCGACTCATACGTTTATCTTGGCCATGTTTTATCTTTTCGCAAGGAGTATCAAATGAAGGAAGTTACCAGGTGTGTTCAACTTGTATGGGCAGCTTTCGGCAAACTAGATGACATCTTAAAATCCACGTGTATTCCACAATGTCTTAAAACACGTCTCATAACCAATGTGCCCTTCTAACTATGACTTATGGTGCCGAGACATGGAGGTTCACGAAGAAGGCTGTGCACAAAATAAGTGTAGCTCTCTGCTACACTTATTTTGTCCATTATATTGCCATGGAGCACGCCATGCTCAGCATCACACTCTTAGATCGAGTTCCCAATACCGATATTCGCCAGCAGACTAAAGTGCAAGACGTCAGTAAGCGAATATTGGGGCTCAATTGGAGTTGGGCAGGACACTTGGCCAGACGCAGTGACGACAGGTGGACTAAGGCACTAACGAGTGGAGGCCGAGAAATACGCATTGAATTAGGGGACGTCCACCAGCGAGATGGACCAACGACATCAATAAGACCGTGGGTCGTACGTGGTTCAGAATGGCACAGGATTGGGAAGAATGGCAGAAACAAAGAGAGGCCTGTGCCCAGCAGTGGACCGACACGGGCTGAGAATGATGATGATGAATGAAGACTGGAAAAGTTTTATTAAAATAGACAGATAAAAATCTCTTTTCTCGTTAAAAAATATCCTTGTTACCACAAAAAGTAAAACAGCTGTTTAACGTGTGTTAAAAAAAATCTTTACGTTTTTTTGTATAGGATTTTTTTAAACAGGCGCTAAGCAGTGTTTAATTGGTTTGTGGTAATACCCTTTATGTTTAAACTGAAAGAAAACATAGATTATTCATTCCGAATAGTACACAAAAACATGAGTTGTAGACATTTCTAAAACAACCATCCAACTTTAGTTATTTGTACAAAACGATAATATTTGTATTCAAAATAAATTTTAATCGAAAAGTCTAAACAAACAACAATATGTTTTTTGTTACAAAATTTTATCGAACAGTTAGATTATTGTAACCTCGTTGCAAATTCTATCGATCGTGAATAACATCTCTAAATTTTGTAATCATAATGATGTTGTATATGAATGATCTAATAATCAAGTTTAGACTTGACACGTTATCAATCAAGATATTCTATGTTAATAGTTCTTTTCTGGATCTGATGTCAGTCAGAGAAAGTACTACTATCGTACCTTTTTCTGCCGCCAAGCAGTAATGCTCACATTACTGTGTTCAGGTAGGGTATGGATACCGGTGAAACCACAGCCACTTGTGACTTATCTTATTTACTATATGTATCCGCCGCGACTTCGTACGCGTAGAACTACTAAACGTGGACAGTGTTGACTAACTGGTAAAAAGTGGTGCCCTGTGATTTACACATCTATACTAATATTATAAAGAGGAAAGATTTGTTTGTTTGTATTAAAAAGGCTCCGAAACTACTAGACCGATTTAAAAAATTCTTTCGCTGTTGGGAAGCTACACTGAACCCGGGTGACATAGGCTATTTTTTACCCAACTGCGCAGAAGGAGGGTAATGTTTTTATTGAAACACCACGAGTCCACCGCGGGCGAGTCAGCAAGTTAAGTGATATTTACAATAAAATAATAATTAGGCAATTAAATAAACTAATCAAATAACATAGATAAATAAAATACCTACTTGATTTTTAAAAGAGTATTACAACTAGTGGTTCGCCCTGAACTAAGATCTCGCGTAATCTTTGACTATCAAAATAGTGCCACAAAATGCATAACCAACCACTTACACACCACCTACAGTTACATTCAAATTCTAGGTAACGGGAGTTCATATAATTTGGTTACAATTTTTTGGAGTACAAATTGCAGTTATTCTGGATTTCAGACTTTTGCCTAATTTGTGTCCCTAAAACTACACGCATACCAAATTTCAGCTTTGTGGGGTCACTGGTGTACCCTGTGAATTTAGTCAAAGTTAAGTTTTTATGATGGTAAATAACTCAAAAAATATAAGGACTACGAAAAATAGTAACGGAGTCTAAATGAAGACCTTTCATTTGACGTCCCACTTGACCTAATAGCCTCATTTTTATTTATTTTACCCCTCTTAAACCCCAATATCTAAATAACCCCCCAATATTTTTAGCTCATTTGGTCACACCAAAATTGTGCCATCACCACATACCTATGTATCAAATTTCTCGATGATCGGATCAACGCTTCGAAAGTTATCTTCGGACAAACAAACATACATACAACGCCGATTTGCCCAAGTTGATTTAGAGATCTCACTTCGCTCGATCAAAATAGTACAATGAATATTTCAATCGCTTATTCATTCTATGACTACATAATGTACCTATCTATTTCCTGATATAATCCCTAGAGAAATCACATTTGCTGCAAATTCCTGTATTTACGTACATTTTCCTAAGTTTACTGTTATTTATTGAGATAAATAGGGTTTCTTATTAAATGTCTGAAGACGGCGTGTTTTTGTTTTTTAAATTGATCTATCGTTTTTGCAACTAATGGAGAATAAAACCAGATCCGGCACTTATATCTATAGATAACTAACTGTTGCCCGCGGCTGTACGCCTTACACTACTAAATGCGTAGGTAACAAAGAAATAAAGTTAAACTCGCTGTTGCAATTTGACTTGATACCCCATCTTTTACCCATGGGACCTGATTTATGGGATAAAAAGCCTATGTGTTAATTCACGTTATAATCTATGTACATACTAGTTTTTATCGAAATCGGTTCAGCGGTTACGACGTGATTGAGTAACAAACAAACATCAAATAATCAAACATAGTGTGGTTATGTGAAACATTAGTTCCGCGACGGGGATTGAACCCCCTCCTGCGTCGCATCCGGGAATTCACCCACTGCAGCAAGGAGGTCGTCACTGATACTTACTGATGGAATACTTGTTCTTCTAATTTACAGAGAAACACCTAGACCATTCCGTCAAAAAACATAAAATGACTTAGCATAAGATATTACATAATTGTTTACCTTACATAAGGTTTTTTCAATTGATTGGATGCCTAATAATGTATGTATTACGAATACAATATATACCAAATCAATATATAATAACCAATTCCCGAGTTTTGTAAAGAAACATCAGAATAGTAATAATATAGAGTGAACGTTTTCTATTCGTTTTTACTTTTAAGTAGGTATGAACTGACAGAAGAAGTGTAAGGATTCCTCATTGAATGGATAGATGACATACATATTATATTTCTGCAAACATACAATATAATTATGTTAACGGTAAGTCATCTTAGAGTGAAGCTCCATTAGTACGTTGCGTTGCGTCGCTTTGCGTCGTCGCAATTTCAACGCTACAACGTTTTACATATACATTTTCTGATATGCCGCATTAATGCGTTGCGTCGTCGCACGCGATGTTTCGACGGACGAGAGACAAAGCGGGGGTGATGTGCTGCGCTGTCAGAGCTCCGGTGCGATTACGAACCCTCACTATTTTGTAATGCAATCATGGGAGATATCTAGAATCTTTTATTGTTTCTACGTTTGTTTCGGCGGTCGCGTAACAAAACCAACCATAGAACACGTTTGTTCCGATCCATTGTCGAATGAAGACTGAAAACCACACAGACGCTGCGCTGCAATGGCGTGCGTCACCGTATGTTGCGGCATACAATGCGTTGTTCCGGTGCGATGACGGGACGCAACACAACGCACTAATGGGGCCTCTCTTAGAGCGCACCAATGTAACGTAACATAGCAGAAACAATGTCGACGTGGTCGAAATCGGCTTGGATGATATCATAATCACATTTCGCAGACGGTGTAGGCGATTTGAGCCTCCGTTGTGGCGTAAAAAAATATAATGTTTTCGTTTAGATACTCCGTCTAAACGTCCATTATATTTTCTATTAAAAATAAAAGCTTTTTTAAATTTATAAAATATCAAAAGTCCAGTACGCCACTCACAAATTAGTTCACGTCAGTATATTCTTTCTATTACAAATGAGTCACACACTGGAAAGCGCAGCGAAGAACGTCTCTTCGCTAGATGAATAGACGACCTAATTAAGATAATAATAATAATAAATAAATATTGCTCAACATATCACACAGCGCTATCTAGCCCCAAACTAAGCAGAGCTTG
This sequence comes from Philereme vetulata, assembly GCA_918857605.2. NCBI lineage: Eukaryota > Metazoa > Arthropoda > Insecta > Lepidoptera > Geometridae > Philereme > Philereme vetulata. The sequence goes on from OU975425.1 coordinate 2,418,144, forward strand.
TACTAGGAACCAGAATACTTACTACTTTTTTTTGTAAATACATATTTAGTATGGAAAATACCTAGCCCCGGAACAAATATCTGCAGATAATGCAAACATTTGTTCCGGGAATCGAAGCCTACTGGGCCACAGAGATCGTACGTAAAGGATGCTTTTAGTTTTTATTAGCCGTTGCGTGCTTTACAGGATCTGTCGGCTCAGACTACGAACGTTTTTTGGTAGTTAATTATGTTGATCATTCATTTATTTTGTTATTTTATCCTATTGTTGTTATTAGTACTCTGTGTTATTGAAATTAACTTTCACAATATCTTGTATACTTTTTTTTTAACTATGTCAGGTTTGATTATTCTGAGTTCGCGATAACTTAATTTGATGTTACAAACTCAATTTTTGTTATAACTTTAAAATGTACTCTGAAAGTATTTCAATAGCTTTTTCTTTGATTTTGAAAGGTGTTTTTGATAGATGGGTAAATATTTTTTATGAAGGATAAAAAGATAAGCTTCTTTAAGTAAACACTGATGAAATTACAAATTAGTTCAGTATTAGTTAGAATTACACAATGTAGCTACACGGTTTTTGTGAAATAAATTTTAAATCATTTGGTTTTTATATTCTATAAACACTGGATTTATCACGTACCGTTTTATCGGTTTTTCGACCGACAATGTTCAATTCGTGAACCTTCATCAGGGTGAGTGCGATCCGCTCCGCACTGCGTCTCGCCTCACACTACGCGCCGCAGACCTCTGCACGCGAGTAGACGTGCGCGTTGGTGAGGGTTTCGTCAACAGTCGCCCATAATGATGAGAGGCTGCATCATCATTATTATCATCACTGTTCTTTTCGGTAGTCGTCGGTACAGACAAACCAGGACAGCTGCTCAGTCTCTACAAAGCACAAGTCCGCTCATGTATAGAGTACTGCTCCCATCTCTGGGATGGTGCGGCCAAGTATTAGCTTGAAGCTCTTGATTCGATTGCTAGACTCATTAGCGATGACTCCCTGGTCGAAGCCAATTTACAAAGGCACGGACACCGAGTAGCCAGTCTTCCAGTTTTTTTACAAGATTTATTTTGGTGAATGTGCGCAAAATCTTCATGACCTTATCCCTCCTTTCCCCTTCCACCACCGGAAGAAGACGTACAGAGAAGTGTCACCCATACCTGGTCGGCATACCACCTTGCCGTACCAAACTATTTGCTTCAACTCTTCTTATTAGCACAAGTAAGTGGAACTCACTTCCGGCATATATTTTCGGACTAGTCTAATCTCGGAGTCTTTATGTTCAGAGTGAACAGGTTCTTTCTAGGCAGGTGTGCTTCGTCTTCGATCTCATCATCACTTACCGTCAGGTGAGGTAGTGGTCAAGCGCTTGACTATAATCAATAAAAAAAACGCAACTATGTCTCTATATAGGATCACTTACTCTGTCGATTGTATCATAAAGACATGGCCTGGTTTTTATATTGGTTAGGGCAAGTTTTAGAAAATTTCAAAAAGATTCAGAAAGAGTTTCTTCTTCACCAAAAAGGTGATTTATTCATAATCTATTATCAAATTTTAGTAGTGCTGCGCTATATCGATTATCGATAAAACTATTTTCCAAACCATTACCCAAGAAGGGATTGGATTGTTATTACAGAGCCTGATTTCTCTACAGCGGGCGGCGGGTATTTGAAAGAGGTGATTCTGCTGTTTTCAATCATAGCCTGCATTTTTCCGGTTTCCTTTCTTAGAAAAGAATATAATAAAATTGCTTACAATGGATAAAACAATGGTGAACCTTACCTATATTTTCGGAAAATATATATTCTAAGATAATAGTCAATTGCGTAGTTGACTATAATATTGAATATTAACTTAAGGCAAATACATTTATGAACAGAAATAATATACAACTATTGACATGACTATAAAATACATAAGAAACAGATGAATAATCTAAAGACCGTTGCAAACGATCTATAGATAGCTCAACTGCTCCAGATCAAGACACTGGCTGCATTGCCCCGCTGAATTGCAATGTTTATGCGTTGACTCAGATAAGCGCCAACTCTCGGATCACACGTCGCTTCGATTACGGCCAAAAATAATTTTGAAAACGCGGTAGGGAACTGTAAAGTGGCTGTAAAATTAAAACCTGGATTTATACATAAGCTGCTTTGTATTGACAAACCGCGTGCGAAGCCGCACGCGAAAGCTTGTATTTATTTATTTAATACTTTCACACAAAACAGAATAGTGCTAGGAGGATTTCCAGTTCCAGTCATTCTGGTCGTGCTAAAAGAAGGTAAGGCTGTAATAATATATGCTTTTCTAGAAACAATCCAAACTGGGTTGAGTAACTAACAGTGCAAGATCCATTCCGCTGAAAGGAATGCGCCTTATATTCCTAAATTATCTTATCTTGAAAATAACACGAAATCTTGCGAAACAATAGAAGTTGCCACTCCGCCCGAGGTGTTTCACGAAAAAGTAATTTTGCGAGAAACTGAGCGTAGTGATACTGTAATTAAGACTTTGGAATAAGGTTTCTACGCATGAGGGTAGTAACTACTTTCAAGTTACTGGCAATGATACCTCCGTGGTGCAGTGTGGCGAACAGCTGACTGAGACGCAGGGGGTTGCGGGTTCGATTCGAAACACATTTTGCATGATCTACAGTATTTGTTTCGGGTATGGGTGCTCTTCCACATCTTATAAGTTTTACAAATAAAACATATAATTGATGTAATATATCCCATAGTAGCTTTTCTAGTTAGGGGCTAGATAGCGCTGTGTGAAATGTCCAGCATTATTTATTTATTGTCAAAATTACGGTGTTGATAAAAGTCGGTTATTTCATAACTATATTTTTTATAAGAGAACGGCACAAACCACTTCTTAAGTGGTAACCACTGCCTAACGCAGTATTGCAACAGGTAATTGACTAAGCCTATTATGTATGCCATTGAGTTCTCAAACTGAGATTCACAGGTCAAAAGTATAATGTGGTCTTAATTTCACTGGCATCCATACCCTTCAAACCAGGAGCCAGTTATTAACTGTTTATAACAAAAAGTAAATGAGGAGATCCGTATGCAAACCAAAGTCACGTACATAGCCTAGAAGATTAGCAAACTTAAGTGGCAGTGTGCGGGACATATACCTCGAAGAGAGTCGTCACTGTTGGGTAGAAAGGTTCTCGAGTGGAGTGAAGACCACGCATAGGAATGTTTGTCTAGGACGGCAGCCCCCACTAGATGGAAAGACGACCTGATGAAAGTTACTGGGAGCCCTTAAATCTTTAAGGGAGTCTATGTTCAGTGGACGTCTTATGACTGGATATAATGATGATGAACAAAAAGTAAAATGCCTTTCAAATTAATTTAATTTCACGATTATTATCAAGCGATTTAACCTCATTGATATTTTCATTCGAATTTATAAGAATTACCATCATTCACATCAAATAAACCGTATTTATTAAAACAGTTTGACCCAAAAATTACATATTACCGACCCACCAATAAAGAGGACCTTTTAGTAAAATTATTACGTCGTACGTTTCTATCATAAGGCTATTACACTCCACCGTCCACTTACCTCGTGTGTACCGTTCTTTAGCTCGGAGACATTTTCATAAAATTACTGTGAACAAACCCTTTTAATATTCCTTTATACTCCTTTATTGACACAGTTGGAAATAGAATAGCTTGGTTTCTTTACAAACCTGACTTAGTTACTTAGTACTCTATATCAACCAATTAATTAAAAAATAATTAGTGTATCTAATAAGGCACATAATACACATTACATTTATTTTTAAAGTTGTCACTTTTATTACCTACATCATAATCAATAGGCCTGCATTTTTTAGTAAAATTTTGAATACCATAATTAAAATGGGGATGGCAAACTAACATACTGCAAGAACAGAACGGTAGTTGTTTTATGCCAGATTTCAAAAATTATGTTGAACGATATTTTTTTAATAATTTATTTAATAACAGATAATGAATTTTACGTTGATAGTAAAATCACAAACTTTTCACACGTAGAATATGTTGCTACTTACACAAATGCAATACGTACCCAGGCAAAAAAAATATCTTTATTTTAGTATGTGATAGATTCCTAATTTCGTCTGAATATTTTACGTAGTTAATATGTGAAAAAGTAACAAGCATCCATTTGTCCCAAACTTTCGGATAATAATAATAATAACCTAAAGTAAAGATCTTTCAGTCTTAAATTTACTCCAAGTGCGATGTCCGTGTGAGAGAGCGAGAAGAGAGCGCTTGATTCTGCCTTACAGCAAACAAACATAACAGATCAATAATATAAAAATAGGCACACACTAAGTTTTAATTTGAAAAATAATATATAAACTAATAGGATACACATAAATATAAATAAATAATAAAATATTGCTGGACATTTCACACAGCTCTATCAAGCCCCAAACTAAGCTACTATGGGAACCAGATAACTGATAGAATACTTACATATATTTTTTGTGTAAATACATATTTATAATATATCTTATACTCGTATAGAGAACAACCAGACCCAGAAAAAATATCTGCAGATCACGCAAACATTTGTTCGGCGGTGTGAATCGAACCCGCTACTTCCTGCGTCTCAGCCGGCTAATCGTCCACTGCATCAAAGAGCACACATGCAAGTAGGTAGCACGAAAGCATTTTAGTTTCGAGCAAATGCTTTCAACTAGCATGTAAGCACCTAGCTAATTGAGCATGCTAATTTTGAGTGAACAGTCATGAGCATGCTCAAAAAAGCATGCATTCTAGAATGCACCTTAAGTACTCAAAAGTTCTTTTATTTATTTAAATATTCTAAACAAATTCTGTAATACTCAGTTAGTTGTAGTGCCATTATTTTTTTTATTTTTTATTTATTACTAAGTAAGTTTACAGTAAACAGGCGGGGTACTGTGCCGCGTCAGATTAGTTATATCTGTACATGTAGATTCGGTTTGGTTTAAGTTCAGTGCTATGTTCATTAGTTTATAATATACGGTAATATAACTGCGAATCTAAGTTTAAAAAATAAAATCAAAAAAAGTCAAAATGTCTAATAGGCAAATGTTACTTCAGGCTTGAATGTGAAGCTTGAACCAGCTGCATATAATTGTACTGTAATGTGACGAGTGTATGCCAGGGAAAATTCTGATTTTATTGGTACCTAAATATTGAGTGGAACTGATAAAGGTAATTTGAAATTCCTTTGTGCTTTGTAGTTTATCCATAAACTAGGCAATATTTAAATAATATTGGAATAAATTGCAGAAAATTTACGCGGTAACACGTTCTGGAAACGGTGAAGAAAAACATCTTAAATACATTAACTTGGGCGTTGTGGTTGATATTTTCAAATCGTCAGTTTCCTATTTCCAATCCCCTATTTCATTGCGAAAAAATCTATACTAATATTTAAATTTTGAAAGTACTTAATCTCTATCTTTCTGTTTGTTACGTTTTTAAGTCTAAATGGCTGGACCGATGTTGATGAAATTAAATATATAGAGAGGTGTTATGACCTATGCTACTTTTTATTGACACACCATGCGTACGAAGTCGCTGGTGGAAGCTTGTATACTATATTATAAAAATATATCTATCGCATTCGTTAACTACTCTAGAACCGATAACCTTTGGGGTAAACGTTCTGGAGAGCACGTCTAGGCAAGCGAAGTGCAGGACACCCTCCGGCTAGATAAGAGTGACGATTTACACTCTGTGGGAAGATAGGATGAGAAGAGCTGAGGATCGGGCTCGATGGCGCACCCTGAGAGAAACCTACGTCCAGCAGTGGACTGTTATAGGTTGATAATGATATCTAACGTCTATATTAATATATGTGAGTAATTATAGGTATATCTACGTTCTGGCTGTACGATAGCCCTCATCATCGACTGCTCGTCGTTCACAAGTCTCTGCTGTGGTGAGCCTTGCCCCCCAGCCCAATAATTTTTAGTTTGTTTTATGGTCCTAAATGGTTCTTAGTAACATGATGTATGTTATTTATTTATATTGTGGAAGGAAGGGGGAGGTGGGACAGTACAGGCTCCAAATAATAAGAATAATCCGAGATAAGATAAATACAAACTCTTTAAACATTTCATCTCTCTACAAGATTGAGCACTTTATGTAGGTATATTTATGTACTTAGTTTATGTATGTGTATTATTATTATTTTAATTTATGTAAGTTTGTTTCTAAGCAAAAGTTTGTTTAACTTTCCATTTTCTGGCACTACCACTTTCTCCACACTACACAAAGCTGAGCAGGAAGAAAATGCTAATTGGCAATAAGTTCGCCTATGTATTATTTTATTAGTGCAATAAAGAATTTTATAATCTAACTAATAAGAAAATAAAAATAATGCTCGACATTTCAAGCATGTACTGCGCCATCTAGCCCCATACTAAGCACAGCTTGTACTATGGGAACCAGATAACTGATAGAACACTTTACTAGCTCGTGGGTGGGCCAACGTCACAAGCATACGGATTCCTAAAGACGGAAATCGACGCCGAGGAAGGCCTAAAAATCGCTGGAGCCACGACTTGGACGTCTTCCAAAGAGACTAGCGGGATCTGGCTCTAGACCGTGATAAGTGGAAGGAAGAGGGGGAGGAATTTGCACAGCAGTAGGACAGTATGATAGAATACTTACGTGTCTTTTTTTTGTAAATACACAACCGAAATAAATACCTGTGTTTCGCAATAAATGATTTTTTGTTTGAGTTTTTTTTAAATTGCATCCCCGAGTGAATTCCCGGGTCACAACGGCACAGATAATTTCACATGCAGAAAATGCGTTATAATATTTATGACTACAAAAACCGTATAAAAAATATTACAGCATATTTCTGCTCTCAAAAGAACCTGACGTTCCAAACAAGCAAACACCTTATCGATAAACCTTAAAACATCGACAAATATCGACTTAATATATCGTATTTATTAAAGTCATGTTGCACAATGCCTTCCGGGTATCCGGAACATAAAACAGTCGATGTATTGTTTGTGGACAATGCATCGAGTATCGATAAAACTGTACATACATCACTAGCTCTAAATTATAACAGGGATGCAAAATTTGAAAGGTAGGTAATATCTTTTTGCAAGACTTATAGGTTGTTAGGAGCGGGTAGGTGAACCAGATCGGTCGTTCTAGAAATCTAGGGAGGCCTAGATTAGATTCATCATTATCACCTGAGACAGTGCACCCACTGTTGGGTATTGGCCTTCTCATTGTTATAGGGGCTTATTGTTTCATGTTTGTTTACAACAGATGATTTACAAATAAAATTTAGGTCTAAAACATGAGCCCCGCTGTACTACTGTACTACCCCGCCCCAATACTGGGTGATTGATAACTGTTAGCGCCTAGAAAATGCGCGAACATACTTTTTAACTATATAAAAAATAAAATAGTTATTAAACTCATTTATTTCTCAAATGAAGCAATATACATATAACAAAACATATTTATATTAAACACAATTAACAATTATATATGGCTTGTATAGGTGAGTATTGGCGTGCAGTACCTACACCAAGTACGAGACTTGTGCTGTAGTATGTATATGTATATATATAACTATAGATTTGCTTAAAGTTTTCTTGCTAATTATCGTGCACTACCTACAATATATATTTTTCACATTACGCAAAGGCTAATGCTAGCATTAAGGTATCATGTGTACAAATACGTTAATATTGTATTTTTCAAACTTTTGCGACCACTGCACATAATCTACTGATTTAAACGGGTATTTATCGTGAGTCTTGCCGCGACCACGGCTGTTGGAAAACAGTCGAAACGTCGGGATAACAAATAAATAAAACCGGCCAAGTGCGAGTCGGACTCGCGCACGTAGGGTTCCGTACCATTATCTATAAAAACGGCAAAAAAATATCTATTGTATGGGAGCCCCCCTTAAATAATTGTTTTATTTTAATTTAATTATTTATTTTTAAAGTGAATGTATAACTAAATATTCTGTGAATATTTTAAGCGTCTACCTGTTGCCGTTATCAATATCGAGCAAAAACGAGCAAACAAATCACGTTTGTTGTATGGCAGTCCCCCTTATATATTTATTTTATTCTGTTTTTAGTATTTGTTGTTAGAGCGGCAACAGAAATACATCATCTGTGAAAATTTCAACTGTCTAACTATCACAGTTCATGAGATACAGCCTGGTGACAGACGGACAGACAGACAGACAGCGGAGTCTTAGTAATAGGGCCCCGTTTTACCCTTTGGGTACGGAACCCTAAAAATAACCTAATGCTTTGCAGGCGCCCAGAGTACAACATTTGAAGTTAACTCCAGAAGCGTCAAAAGCAGCTTCGCAGATGGTCCTTTTAATTCTACGTCTAGCCGTTTTACCCTTTGGGTACGAAACCTTAAAAAGGTACATACCTACGCGATAAAATCCCGTTGAAATCGGTAATTATGTTAATTTTGGGAAATAAATAATTTTCAATCAATCAATCCTCCGGGCTAAGAATGTATTTGCCTAGATGAATTTTGCGCATTAGTGGAGCGCACTCGCCTAACAGCAGATGTAGGGGGTTTTAGTATAGTTGGTTAGGTATTTGAAAAGGAAATCCTAAGATTATTATACTAATTTAACATGATGAGATACTTTTGAAGTAAAACTTCTTTACGGACGCTTGACTTGGGGAGTAAGCTGGTGAATGCGTTACGAAAAGTGCGAACGGAAGTTGCGAGGGAGATATAAGTTAGTGATGATAGAAAGAGAGAGAGTTACGTTTCGTATATTTTTAAACGTTAATGTACGAGTGCGAGTTGCGTCTGTCCAGAATAAACAAAGACTGATCGAACTACAGACGTGTGGACAATTTTGTAATTGAACAATTTTATCTATACTATCTATACTAATATTATAAAGAGGAAAGATTTTGTATTTTTGTGTGTATGTTTGTAATAAATAAACTCAAAAACTGCTGTGCTGATTTCAAAAATTCTTTCACCAATGGAAAGCTCCATTCACCCTGAGTGACATAGGCTATATTTATTGCTAGAAAAGATTAGGGATTTTGACTAAAATTTAAGTAACGTAACCCAAGGTGTAAAAAAAGTGCCCTAAAACGTCTTTCGTCGCATGCGCTGCGGAAACTGTTGACGATAGAACAAAAGTATGTTCTACAATATTAAAGAACATATCAATATCTACAAAAAACTTCGTAGTAATATAAAAAAGAAAGATTTATTTGTTTGTATTGAAAAGGCTCCGAAACTACTGGACCGATTTAAAAAATTATTTCACTGTTGGGAAGCTACTCTATCTCCGGGTGACACAGGCTACTTTTTACCTAACTGCGGAGAAGGAGGGTAATGTGTTTATTAAAAAAATACGCGTGCTAAGCTGCGGATTGGTCAGCTAGTAAATTAATATTTTGAAAAAGAAGTTTTACTTCAATTGTGTGGTCTAAATAAAGCACACTCATTTTTTTAAACCAGTTTTTATTAAACAGATCTCTTCTGTCAATGCAACGTTTGACGTACTTAAAGGTGATGCTGGTTCTATAGACGACTTCTGTGGCGTAGTGGGAGAATAACCGGCTGAGACGCAGGAGGTAGCGGATTTGATTCCCGGTGCGGGACAAATGTTTGCATGGTCTACAGATATGTATTCTGGGTTTGGGTATTTTTCTAGATATTCAATAAAAGTATTCCATCAGTTATCTGGTACAAGCGTTGCTTAGTTTGGGGCTAGATAGCGCTGTATGAAATGTCCAGCATTATTTATTTATAGACCATAACTAGCTTCCGGTCGCGGCTTCGCACGCGTTGTTTGTCTATAAAAAGTATGAATGATTATCGGTTAAGCCGTGAAAATGAAACAAACATATAGATAGATAGTTACTTTCTAAGTTATCTGATTAATTTGGGTGCTACTAAACCTATTACGAAAATTAGGATACATAACCACAAAAATTGCCACGCAAATAAATGAAGTATTATCACAAAAACAGCGTCAGAACTGGGTTATTAAGGCTCGTTGCAAATAACAATATAATCTTTTTGCACGACGCAAACCTAACTTATCTCTAACATAACCTAAGGGTGCCCCCGAATTAGGCATAAGGACAAAGTCCCTGCCTAATTCGGGGGCAAACTTCCTAATTTCATCCCGAAGCTGTTTGGGTCTGCTATCATATCTTGAAGACAAAAACTTCAGTGACAGCTTGATAAATGAAGGAGGATAGAGGGGCAAAGTTCGGCGGTGGCCCTTTAGGTTAGGACGCGGTCGGAGTGAGTTTAATAAGATTATTCTGTGGAATAGGACACTTGACTGGAATTTAAGATTGATGGTTGAATCTTGGACGTCTTTAATTAGGGAAACTATTTATTTTATTTTAATAATACGTTTATAACATGGCAAAGCAATTTTAGAGACTTAGAATGAAGCCAACAACCAAGGTCATGACCAACAGCGATATGACCAGAATAACGGTGGATGAAGAAGACCTAGCACACGTCCAAGAATATATCTACCTGGGCGAAATAGTTTCCTGCGAGGACAGGCAGGTTAAGAAAATCGCTCGGCGAACCGTAAATGCCTGGAGGAGCTATTGGGCCATGGGAGATATGATAAAAGGAGATCTTCCCTTACCGCTCAAGAGAAAGCTAATGGACGTATGTATCCAGTATTTTATTCTTTATTGTACACAAATAGATCACAGACAGAACAGCTTACAAAATGAGCATGTACAAAGACGAGCTTAACCCTAATAAGAGTTTTCTTCCAGCAAACCTTTGAAGATAGAGATACTTGATTAATAGTGGATGGATACGTGCACAGAAAAAGACATTGGAGTATAATACTTATAAAAATAGCTACTTAATATACACCATAATAAATACATATGATATGATTTCGATGAACATTGGTACCCAAATAGATTACAACCAGGATCAGGACATAGGCTACTTTTTATCCAACTGCGCAAAAGGAGGGTAATGTTTTTATTGAAAACCCATGCGTGCAAAGCCGCGGGCGGTGCAGCTAGTTTACAATAATTAGTAGAGCGTGGCATGACCCTCTACTTAATTGTTATATACAAGGAATAAGGCTACTTTCTGGAGAATTGTTCTAAAATACATTTTTTATTGGAAAATTGTTCAATTTCACGGTTAGAGGCAAGTAGTCTAAATAAAAAAACAAAACCGGTCAAGAACGAGAATTCCGAACCTACCTAGATTTATGATAGATTAGCAGCGCCATCTAGTTACGTGAGCGGGAAACCAAGAACACTTTAACCAGATATCTATAAAACTAATGCCACTAATACTATAAACGCGAAAGTTTGTATGTATGTTAGTATGTTTGTTACTTTTTGACGTCGGAACGCCTGAACCGATTTTGATGAAATTTGGTATGTACGTAGATTAACACGTGTCTACCTTTTATTGGCTAAACCATGCGTGCGAAGCCGCGGGCGCAAGCTTGTATTATATAATACTTAAACTAAGTGACCTTCAAGGAAGAGGCAGTATTCAGTATTTTTTCAGTGTTCAGTTTCAGGCCAAAGGCCTCTGTAACACAAGTCCTTATGCCTATCTCAGGTGTCAGAGACTTCATAGGACATCTTACTAAGTGTTTTAGAATCAATATATATGGTGGAGCCATTTGCGGATGTTACGCCTTCAAATTGGCTTTTTAGAGCCCGTAAGATAACTCCTGGATAATCGGGATAACGAGATAAGGATCAAGGATGCGCCCACTAACCTTGAGATCCTTTGAAGCAGCCTGGAATGCTCCTTGCGCGCTCTTCGCCAATTCACCAGGAGTCAAAGTAATTTAGCAACACCCCATGAAGTTAGAGGCAATAGACAATGCCTTTTGTAAAATCCAATTTAATTATATTTTTGTGGTGGAATTCTGCGGTAATTAGCGGTATTTTTCAGCGGGTCGCGTACCTAAGTCAAGATTTAGACCTTCTCGCGTAGCGGTGCGATTGCATCTGCTCAGTTAGCGCCATCATGACAGGGTGCGAGCGCGCAAGTAAGAATGGTTTTGGGGATAGAATATGGGTCAATGAAAGAGTTGCCTTATATGGTCGAAAGATGGCGTTACCAGTATATATATATTTTTAAAATTCTAGATTGATATTTCATTTGAATTTTCCTGTAATCTTTGCATATATAGGTATCTATAAATCATATAAATATTTCAAATTTTCGCTTTGCCAACGTCGGAGTTAAGAGATAACCATTTTGGTCTGGAACTCAAAAAACTAATTGAATATCAGGCTTACCATGACGATACTGTGGCGCGATTGATATCCTCTAATTTTCAAGTCGGTTAATACAGAGTGTTTGCACCCTTACCATAAAAGTTGTACGCTTGAGGTGGCCCTTTTGAATTAGTTACCTAAGTTTACCAAAACTCTTTGTATGTTTGTTTGGAAGTTTTTAAGAGACTGCGTAAAAGATTGAACTTCTCTAGTGATATAACTTTTGAAACATGGTTATGAACACTATTTACACTAAGACGGGATATTTACCGTGATTTGTAACTTTTTGAGTACTCCAATATCCTACTTTTAAATGGTTCCAACGGAAGATCAGCGTTGTGCCAAAAGCACAACAAATGCTGAGCTGGACGCCTTTTTGTGACGTCGGTCATTTATATATAGGTAATTGTGAGACACACATCTGTTGGGTATTGCTGATTTTGTCTGTATCTTACTTGTGTGCTGTGTATGTTTTGTACCGTCACAAATAAATGTTTTTTCTTTCTTTCTTTCTTTCATCCACTCGCAAAGACTTCAAAATGAAATAAAAATCATAATTTTTTTATTCATTAAAATCACAAGGATCACTTTGAAACGTCAGTTACGCAATTTTACTGCCTGTTCCTTCGCGACCAAGCCAGGAAAGAAAGGCAAGAAACAAGGCTGGTTGTTCTTTTTACTGATCCTTTTAGAACACTTAAAATAAAGAAAATAAATTACATCTAAATTGTAACATTTCTGATCGAGTTGGAGGAATTTCAATCCCAAGCTTCTCTTCCTACTAAACAATCCGATATCCTAAAGTTGGTTTTTTTATAAAGAAATTGTTTAATTACGTTTTTAAATATGTTTGTGGTCAATTTTTGTACATCACTTGGGAGTTTGTTATAAAAGCGTACGCCTTGCCCTTTAAACGATTTACTAACTTTATGGAGTCTACAATTGGCAACAGCGAGTTTATTTTTATTTCTCCTATTATGATTATCGCTATTTTTCTTAAACTAATTAATATTTTTGTGAACATACATCAGATTTTCATGTAGATGTATTGACAAGGGAATGTCATAATTGACGACCTCCGTGGCGCAGTGGGTGAATAACCGGCTGATACGCAGGAGGTAGCGGGTTCGATTCCCGCCAAATGTTTGCATGATCTACAGATATTTTTTCTGGGTCTGGATGTTTTTCTATATATTATAAGTATGTATGTATTTACAAAAAAAAATATAAGTATTCTATCAGTTATCTGGTTCCCATAATACAAGCTCTGCTTAGTTTGGGGCTAGGTAGCGCTGTGCGAAATGTCCAGCAATTATTATTTCTTTAAACTTATTACGTAATTTATTCTCTGGGGGCCACATTATAAATTGCACGAACAGCCCTCTTCTGCAGCACAAAAACGGTGTTTATATCTGCAGCACTCCCCCCCCCCCCCCCCCCCCCCACAGCAGTTCAGTTTACCCTTTACTTCTTTTTATGGTGCATACAACTGTGTCGAAATACCGGGATACTCAAAAACTCACAAATCATGGTGAATATCCCGTTTTACCAAGTCGTCGGCCCATCTTGTGGGTGGACGTCCTACGCTGCGCTTGCCGGTCCGTTGCCTCCACTCGAGAACCTTTCGGCCCCATCGGCCATCTGTTCTGCGCGCTATATGGCCTGCCCATTGCCACTTCAACGTGCTAATCCGTCGGGCTATGTCGGTGACTTGAGTTCTCCTACGTATCTCCTCATTTCTGATTCGATCCCGTAGAGAAACCCCGAGTATAGCCCTCTCCATAGCTCGTTGAGCGACTCTGAGCTTATTCATAAGGCCAATAGTGAAGGACCACGTCTCGGTTCCATATGTCATCACTGGTAACACACCCTGATTGAAGACTTTCGTCTTAAGGCACTGAGGTATGTTGGACGAAAAGACGTTGCGAAGTTTCCCAAACGCTGCCCATCCGAGTTGGATTCGACGATTGACCTCTTTCTCGAAACTTGCGCCGACTTGGTAAGAACCGCAGGTCGGCGTTGGATGCAGGCCGCTTCCAACCGCAGTTCCTGGAGATCAACGAGGGAGGCCTTTGTCCAGCAGTGGACGTCCTACGGCTGATATGATGATGATGATCCCGTTTTAGTGAACTTTCTGTTGTGAATTTATATCACAATGCAGGAAGTGATTTTATAAAGATGAGAGCCCAGGATTACAATTTTCTACGCAAGATCTTCATAACCTAATCCCTCCTTCCCCCTTCCGCAAACAGACGTATTGAAGTATCACCCGTACCGGGGCAGAAGTCTGGACATAATAAATAAATATTGCTGGACATTTCACACAGTGCTATCTAGCACCAAAATAAGCAGAGCTTGTACTATGGGAACCAGATAACTGATAAAATACATATATACATTTTTTTGTAAATATATACTTATAATATATAGAGAAACAACCAGACCTGGAACAAATATCTGTAGATCATGCAAACATCTGTTCCGCGGCGGGAATCGAACCCGCTACCGCTTGCGTCTCAGCCGGCTATTCGCCCACTGCGCCATGAAGGTCGTCAGGTTATTAGCGATGACTTTTCCGTTGCTAAGGGCCACTTTCGCAAGGATGCCTCAACTTGGCTAAATATGATTTACGTCCAATTTGAACATGTTTGACGACCTCCGTGCCGCAGTAGACGAATAGCCGGCTGAGACGCACGAGGTAGCGGGTTTGATTCCCGCTGCGGAACAAATGTTTGCATGATCTACAGATATTTGTTCCGGGTATGAATGTTTTTCTATATATTTTAAGTATGTTTTACAATAAAAAAGGAAATAAGTATTCCATCAGATAACTGGTTCCCATAGTACAAGCTTTGCTCAGTTTGGGGCTAGATAGCGGTGTGTGAATTGTCCAGCAATATTTATTTATTTAAATGCTTTTAGGGATCGTTATACAAGCCGACCTAAGTTCTAATTGACAATCGCTATTCATAGTGACATTATCAATTTAGGACTTAGATACCCAAAAGTCGTGACAATGTCTAGACTTCAACCCAATTGCTAACAATAACCAGAGTTTCTCCCAGTCCCCCTTGTTAGTACAAGTAAGACCGTATTCTATCCGCTGTAGGTTGATGATGATGATGATGAACTATACTTAATGCAACTCGTAAATATAATATTATAAGTCAACATGATTGATTGATTAGGCCAAAATTGCAATAAACCAACTATGATAAATTGGAGAGACTCACAAAACGAAGCAAATTAACATAACACCCTGAACTTCTCCATTTCTTAAGGTTCAACGTACTGGACCGTAAAAGCCGCTGATAGAAATCGGATTGACTCTTTTGAGTGGTATTTTCGCCGGCAGTTATAAATACTTTGGACAGCACACCGTATAAATGTCTCTATGGGAAGAGCTTAAGCATAAACGTTCCCAATGGCTTTCCGCGACATGTACGCACCGAATACTGTATATGTACTTTGACCATATAGCTCGCAGAAGCTTAGAAAATCTAGAGCGTCTAATGATTACGAGTACACCTTGTAAAAGGCGTTGGAATTAGCCCTAAATGATGGGGGAACCAGGTATATATAAATAAATAAATAAATATTGCTAGATATTTCACATAGCGCTATCTAGCCCCATACTAAGCAGAGCTTGTACAATGGGAACCAGATAACTGATAGAATACGTATATACATTTTTTTTGTAAATACATACTTATACAGGTTGTCTGGAAGAGATCGCTTTTAGCGATAACACCGCCCATTGTACTAAATCTATTTGTCAGAATTATGTTCTGTATTTTACTTTGGTGTACAATAAAGACTTATCTTATCTTATAATAAATAGAGAAGCAACCAGACCCGGAACGAATATCTGTATCATCCGAACATTTGTTCCGCGGCGGGAATCGAACCCGCTACCTCTTACGTCTCAGCCGGCTATACGCCCACTGCGCCACGAAGGTCGTCAAAACATGGTTTACATCAAGTGTCGCGTCACTTTGGCATTTCATTCTGCATTTTATTACTTTGATAATTGATATGGCAGAACAACGTTTGCTTGGTCAGCTAGTAATATATTCAATAACAAATATACCTACCTAAAAGTTTAAATTTAGTTATAGCGTCCTTAGATCTTCACTCGCCTTTGCCAAAGTAATCCGAACGCAGACAGATAAATGGAAGGCAGTATAAACTTTGCTTCGCAGTATTTTGACTCAATTTCTATCGGGGAGACACTTACAGAGAAAAATACTAGTCACAAAGCCCGGTGTTTTGTTTCTACGCGGTACAAAGCATAAGCGGAAACTAATTCCAGAGCTTATTGAAATTTTGACAATGCACAATAATAAAAACATCTGGTTCCCAAAGTACAAGCTCTGCTTAGTTTGGGGCTAGATGGCGCTGTGTGAAATATCCAACATTATTTATTTATTTATCCGTATATTTTTTTTGGCACAAATATCTAATAGGTTTCAATTTAACTTGTGGCCAGAGCACAGTGGTCGAAATTAAAGTGTAATTGATTTTTTGAGCTTAATTTAGCCATTTGATCCTCGTTCTCCTTATTAAACAATCTGTCACATACCTCCGTACGCGCAATAAGCCGAAAAAGGATGCAAAGTTTTTTCTTCCCTTATTTTTATACTTATAGATAAAATATGTGCTTAATTGCGCATCGAATTTCAAAAGAGGCGTGGCTCAAATCTTGAAAAAATATTTCATAAGCAATAATAATTAGTATCAAGCTTACAAAATAACTAAAAGGGAAAACCTCGGCTCCCTGTCCTTTCCCGACCATTCCACAACGTACGTGTTCGCTGGAGGAAATTCCTCTGGGATCTCACAGTCGCGACCACATGGTCTCTAAGGTGAGAGGATGGTTTCTCTGTTGATTATAGAAGGGAGCTGAGGGCACAGTTGTAACGTAATATGGACACAAATGGTACAAAGTAAACTACCTAGTCAGGTCATAAATTCTGTCACATGTTTAATATAAAATAATTGAAACAAGTTTATTCATTATGTAACCATTTATATACCAAAATGAACTTAACAAAACATAGATTCTTATGACACTAAAGTTTATTCAAAATGACCTCCGTGATTTCGAATACAGGCCTTCAATCTGCGCGGCCAGTCGTCTATCGCAGCACGAACCAGGTCCATGTCAATATCGGCGGCTGCCTTAATCAAGGATGTCTTGAGTGACTCCAAATTGGGATGAGGCTTTGAGCACGCCTTTTCCTCCAAGTGTTGCCATATCTTGTAATCTAACGGATTCAAATCTGGACTGGAGGAGGGCCAGTCTTCGTGCCGGATGAAGTCGATTTCACGCGCCGCCAGCCAGTCTTGTGTGCTCTTCGCTCTATGAGCTGGCGCCGAATCTTGTTGAAATACCCAGTGCCTGTTATTGAACATGGTATGAGAAACAGGTTCCACAAGGTTCGTCAGGACTGTATTTTGATACACAACTGCATTCGTTTTTACACCTTTCTCTCAAAAATGTACCTCTGTTAAGCCCCAATAAGAAACTCCCAACCATACCATGAGCGAGGATGGAAAATGACCTCGTTAGACACGCGAAATACGGTTGCTCGCTTCTTCACTACTGTGTGCGTACACCTTATCATTTTGTTTGTTGTAGCTTTCTTCTACGGTAAAATTTTTGTCATCCGAAAAAAGAATTTCCCGATATTTTTTTCCCGCGTACCGCTTCAACAAAGCGCGGCATCTCTTCAGTCTTAGGTCCATTAGACGAGCATTCAAACGATGTCCTGTTTTTCTTCGATATGCCCGAAGCCCTAAAACTTCATTTAACACCCTTTTCACCGTGGTTCTGCTTAACCCCATCTGAAGGGCCAACAGTTTCTGCTTACGTTTGGGATTTCTTTGAATTCGCGCCTTCACAGCTTTTATCACTGCTGGAGTCCTAACAGACCGAGGGCGACAACTTCTGTCATATACACTAGAGTCTTCATTGTATCGTTTGATGGTGCAATAAACAAATCTTTTGGTTATATTCAAATTTTTCAGTATGTCAAAAATTTGAATTGGCGCGTAACCGCAACAATGCAACGCAATAACTGTAACACGGTCTTCTTTAAGCGTCCACTCCATATTTAAAAATGAGTAAAATTCTAAAAACTATACATTTTTATTTTCATGAACAATTCGAAATTCGAATTCTATAAACTTTTTTGTGGCCAGCATTCTAAAAGAAAAGTTTTTACTGTGTGACAATACTTATGACCTGACTAGGTATAAGCCGAAATCAATAAATGAATGATAATATCAATCTTTTTGGACCACAGAGTCCTAAAAACTGATTAAATATTACCGCAGTCGGGTATTGAGTTCTTGTTATTTCTGATTGTTTAATCAGCATAAAACATAATACATCAAAAAGTTATTGTATTATGAGCTACAAGTTTATATCTTACGCTCTCAGTTTGCCGTCTCAAGAATCTATTGTCTTGCGTATTTTACTTAAAGACCTTTGATATCCTTTGATATCTACTCTATGATTACACGTCTCAAGATTGTATCATATTGTATTTAAGCTCATATGTATGATATATTATTATAAAGTAGGCATGTAAAGAACTTTGTCTGGAAATAGCGATGAAATTCTCGTTGGCTTTTAATCATTAATGTCATCATCATCATAATAGCAGTCCACTGAACCTTCCAAGGTGCGCCAGTGAGCAGGATTCTCAGTTTTCATTCAAAATTCTTTTCATCGAGTCTTTTGCTAACAGTGCACAAATCGTCGCTGTATGAATTAATGAATGAAAATTCTTTATCATACTTTACACAAGGTACATACAACAAAAAGAGAAACACTTTAAAGTATAATGGGTGGTCTTATCGCTTAAAAAATTATCTCTTCCAGACAACCTTTGGATGGAGAGGAATATAATTAAATGTAAGATTGGACGAGGTGTTATACAAAAAATAGTAATCAAATACAAACCAGATGTTACCTGCTATTGGTACTGAACCCGTCAAATGAAAGATGGATTAATTAAATAAATAAATATTGCTAGACATTTCACACAGCGCTATCTAGCCCCAAACTAAGCCGAGCTTGTACTATGAGAACCAAATAACTAATATAATTTTTAGATACATTTTGAGATACTTATATACTGAGGTCGGTAACGGTAACAGTGTCGCGAGTTTAATGGTTTTTTCCCATCTCAAAAAATGCCCAACGCGCCTAAAGAAGTTTTCACTTCAAAAACGAGTCTCAACTTTCCACTTTTTGTCAGTTTTCAGCGAATAACTGTCGAGAAGGTTTTCGACAGTTTTTCAAAACTGATAACCGCTTTGCCAAAAATTGTCTTGGTTCTTTTAAGGATTTCCCAGTTTTGAATTTAATTATCAGCACAACTCGCGTAGCTATTTCCATTTACTTGTAATAAATTTTAACTAATAATACCCATGACTTTATCCGACTTAGCTGAACTCAGTATAACGCTCAGTGGCGTACAAAAACCGAACGACAGATTGATAAATGGAGCGAGTGTGACCTTGTTGGACCTTTTATAGCTTTTTAAAAGCGTTTGTCTTGAGAAACGCTTCATTACGATTGAATTCAGCGTCTTGGTTTAACTGTCTTTTTAACCACCGCCGCAAAAAAGAGACGTATTAAGTTTGACGCCTATATCTATACTAATCTTATAAAGAAGAAATATTTGTTTGTTTGTATTGAATAGGCTCCGAAACAACTGGACCGATTAAAAAAATTCCTTCACTGTTGTGAAGCTACACTATCCCCGGGTGACATAGATTACTTTTTACCCAACTGCGCAGAAGGAGGGTAATGTTTTTATTGAAAAACTACGCGTACAAAGCTGCGGATTGGTCGGCTAGTCATCTATAAAAAACAAAGTCGGGTTAGTTACCACCGTTAACTCAAGAACGGCTAGATCGATTTTGATGATATAGCCCCGAATAGCAGAATAACTATTAAAATACCGGAAAAAATCACGCTAAAAAAATTATGAAAAATTATTTTCTCATACATACATGCAGCTAATGATTGACAATTCTACTGGTGACGTAAGTTGGCAGCCCGCATCGTATGCATATCAAGACGGTGCAAAGTTTGCAGGGTCAACTAGTCACACTAATATTAGAAATGCGAAAGTTTGGATGCTTGTTTGTTTGTTAGTCAATCACGTCGTAACGGCTTAACCAATTTTCAAGAAATTTAGTATATACGTAGATTATAACCTTTATTACCACATAGGCTACTTTTTATCCCAAAAATCAGGTTCCTTTGGATAAAAATGGGGTGTCAAGTTACAACAGTGAGTTTAGCTTTATTTCTAGGTTACCTGCATATTTAATAGTATAACGCGTACAAAGTCGCATGCAACAGCTAGTAATTCATATCACAAAATTCTTAAGCAATGGTACAATTAATGGGAAAAACGATGATATCTTCGGAAGTATTAAAACTGTCTCGCAGACATCAACGCCTTCCGGGAATTATTAAAGTAGGTCCCAGTCAAAGTACACAATACAATACGTCTTTGGATGCATGTAAGTAACAGGAAGGACCTATCGGTGTGTGTGTATGTATGTATGAAGCTGTGCCTGTGTACATGTGTGTGTGTGTGCGAGGGTATATTGGGGTACGTGCGTGAGTGTACCGATGTGTCCGTCTGTTTGTGTGGGGTATGTGGCATCGTCTAAATCCATACCTACTAATATTATTAATTCTAAAATATCTCTTTCGCTGTGTTTCTGTTTTTTACGTTTTTATGTCTAAACGGCTGAACCGATTTCAATGTATGTACTAGTATGTATGCTGCAGACCGTCTTGTACGTTTCACACAACTTCTCTAGTTAATGACTCCTCAACACAACACAACCTGCTATTCTAACTCTTTCACCATTACTGCTATCCGACTATGGAATAGTATTCCGCTTGAGATTCGGCATGTTTCCTCTATTGAGGTTTTCAGATCCAAAGTGTGCAAGCACTACCTCACTCTCATGAACGAAACCTTTCAAAATGAGTGGTGTCCTGTAGATGCTCTGTCATTTATCCACTCTGTTATCTTTATATCATATGAGTTTAGTTAATTTTATTGTAACTACCTATTTATTAGTTTACCTATTATTTTTCAACTAGTGTTTATTGATGTGTAATATTTTAAAGTACGTTTATTGAGAATACTCTGTTATATATGATATATATGATGTTGTCGTTCGTATTCTCAATATATCTTAGTCTTATTTTTTATCATACAATTTTTCCTGCTACATTATGTCATGCACTACCTACAAAAATATTTTTTCAACACTACGCAAAGGTTAACTGGAAGAGAATGCTTGCTAGCATTAAGTTCGCCTATGTACAGATTTATGTATCTTGTGCAATAAAGAATTTTCAATTAATCAATCAATCAATGAAATTTGGTATGCAGATAGATTATGACGTGGATTGCGACATAGATTATTTTTACCTGACTGCGAAGAGAGAGGATAATGTTTTTATTATCATACCACGCGTGCGAAGCAGCTTGCGATTAGAAGATTGTTCTATACTACTTGTTATGTTATGTACGACATTAAATCAAAACACGGGTAGGGCTAATGGCTGGTATTGTTGCAAAATAGGTGTTTTTCATAAACATTACAATAGACATTTTTAAATTCTCAAAAAACCTTAATATCATGTACCTTAGTAGTATAAGTAAGTATATACTTTCACGCGATCTTTTCTACCCCATACTTGCAAGATGTGGAATGAGCTACCATCTGAGGTTTTCCCATTAGGCTACGACATGGCACGCTTCAAGAGAAATGTAAAGAGGTTTCTACAGTGTAGGGAACGCATCGACAATACCCCGGGTGTTGCTGGTGTCAATAGGCGACGGTGACCGCTTACCATCAGGTGGACCGTAAGCCTGTTTCCCCCACAAGCAACAAAAAAAGTCCTAAAATATCAATTAAACCGATGATCAATGAGACGGTATAAAATAGGTAAACAAATGATATTCATTAGTCATGTCAGTAGGTGCCTGTTAAACTGACGAAGCGACATCGTCGCAAAGGCGTCACCAATTTACGTTAAAAATTGTTTATTGGAAATATATCGATTACTGGATAAATATTCAAGCTACAGGTATTAAACCCACCTCTAAAATCAGTTAATATGATTCAGGATGAGTGTTTAATTAATGTCGTGCATAACAAAACAGGTTGTATATGAAATAAAATACCTGAACATTTAAAAAAGATACTTTCTTAATCTGGAAACTTTAAAGCGCACTCAAATAAAATGACATTTAAAAATAACTCGCAGAATTCTAACAGAACATTTTAGTCTTAAAACATTTACTCCGAGATTAAGTAATAAATAACGGTTGAGGAAATTTAGAGGGAAAATAAAGAGGGCGTAAATCACAAGCGACCGCGACAGAATGCCTTAAGCGATACCCACAATATTGCATAAATTAGGGATTTATGGATATTCGTGGATAAAAATTGTAATAGGAAAATGTTTAACCGAGGTCCAAGATACCTCCGAAATTTCACAATACCGTAAATGGAAAACTTTTGGGATTTATTTCAATCGTTATTATAAATTCGGGATTTATCACGTACCGTTTTATCGTTTTATCGAGACGTTATTCGGAGCGGATCGCACTCACCCTGATGACTGGTTCACGAATTGAACCGAAACATTGTCGGTCGAAACACCGACAATACGGTACGTGATCCCGTACCTGGTATTTCTTATAATGATAAGTTAAATGTATTTATTGGAAGTCTCGATCTATTGGTAATGCTCGGAATTTAACGGAAGACATTGAAATTTGGCTTTTTGTCTGGTGACCAAACAATTTTAATATGTTAAAACCGCGCTGAATTTTTAAATAGTAACAAAGTCAAATCAATTTGTCAATAGGCGACCTTAATGCTAGAATAATTGTTTTGTATGTTGATGGTAAATCTTATTCACAAAAACCAAGAAACTGCTAATTTATATAAATATTAACAAGTTTAAGATTTTTTCTCAAAATAATGTATTCAATTGCACATGAGATACGTTGGCGAACGAGCGTGCGATATCGAGCGAGGACGCTAATAAGTCGAGGGTGCAATAGGATGGGGAGGTCTAATAAGATCGAGTATAAAATATAACTTTTCATCACGAATGCGAGGAAATTATGAAGACTTTATAACAGTTTGTTGCTAAAAATAAGAATTTGCATTCCCGATATCCATTGTTTGTTTTTCACTACTAGACTATAGCCTCTTTCATTTATTTAGCATATTAGGAATGTGGCCGCTTTAATATTTAAATATTAAAAAGGTTATAACATCGTCACTGTATTTCATTTTAGCATATTAGAACTGTGGCCTGTTTCGTTTTAAATATAGATAAGGTTTTATCGTGGATTTCATTTTGTTTTATTATCAGTGGAATGAGCCTCATACTATTTTATTCAAATACATCAAATAAATTATTTTCACAGAAGTATAACATACATGCTATTCACAGGACAGTATGTGAACATTAAATGATCACTATCTCCCACCTAGGTGTAAACTTGTGTTGTGGGAAGATAGTCTCTTTCGTCCGTTTTTATACTCAAGAGTATTAAAAAAAATATAATATTATTATTTAATGTAAATTTAATTATTTTTATATCTTTTTTTTTAAATAAGGCACTTTAACTGGCGTCCGTGACGTCAATGCAGGTTAGATGGCTGAATAACAGCGTTGAGCAATAAGTGTATGGTTCAGCATATTGCTGAGCCATTCTCCTTTTTCGGCACAGGGGTCACAGTGACTGGGTATCTTTGGTTTTAATTTTATTTTATTGTTTAATTATGTTAACGTGTTTTTCATTGTCTGTATTTAATTATCCACTGTATATATTTTCTGTGTGTTTGTGACTTGTGTCGAAATAAATGTATATATCTATCTATCTATTTTTTTATAAAGGACATACATTAAATCAGTGTGTGTTACCAGTGATGACATATGGAACCGAGACGTGGTCCTTCACTATTGGCCTTATGAATAAGCTCAGAGTCGCTCAACGAGCTATGGAGAGGGCTATGCTCGGGGTTTATCTACGGGATCAAATCAGAAATGAGGAGATACGTAGGAGAACTCAAGTCACCGACATAGCCCGACGGATTAGCACGTTGAAGTGGCAATGGGCAGGCCATATAGCGCGCAGAACAGATGGCCGATGGGGCCGAAAGGTTCTCGAGTGGAGGCCACGGACCGGCAAGCGCAGCGTAGAACGTCCACCCACAAGATGGGCAGACGACTTGGTAAGAACCGCAGGTCGGCGTTGGATGCAGGCCGCTTCCAACCGCAGTTCCTGGAGATCAATGAGGGAGGCCTTTGTCCAGCAGTGGACGTCCTACGGCTGATATGATGATGATGATGATACATTAAATAATTAATAAATTTTGAATATTGAGACCAGCATTACGATGTATAATTTTTGTGTGTATGTGAGGGTGTGTTATTGTTTGTGTAAGAATGTGTGGTATGTGTGTGTGCTTGTGTATGCATGTATATAAGTAGATCCATAATAAGGATACTAACAGAATATGATGTATTGTGGGTTGTTAAGCGTTATATAAATAAATAAATATAAATGTTGCTGGACATTTCACACAGCGCTATCTAGCCCCAAACTAAGCAGAGTTTGTATTATGGGAACCAGATAACTGTCAGAATACTTATATACACTTTTGTTTTGTAAATACATACTTATAATATATAGAGAAACAACCAGACCCAGAACAAATATCTGTAGGTCATGCAAACATTTGTTCCGCGGCGGGAATCGAACCCGCTACCTTCTGCGTCTCAGTCGGCTATTCGCCCACTGTACCACGGAGGTCGGCAATATATAGATGTGAAGCATATATATTTGTATGAAGTTATTATGAAAAGTTGTAAATAATTTGTATACTGTTTTATTGGCTGTTTAAAAAGTCACTGTATAGTGTCAGTAATAATTCTAGTTTAAAATCTGTCCGCTACAATTACCGCTTATGACTTGAACCGATGCGATCGCAGTTGCATCCTACACGTACTTTGATATATTTCCCAGCAACAAACCGTTTCATAAAACTGCTATCTTATTGAAACAGTATTATTTAGTTATCATTTTCTCTTACGCGATGTTGCACTATGAGACTACTGCATTTAATGTTTCTATAGGTTATAAGATATTATCCATGTTGTGGGAAGCCGTCTTAAGCTGCGCTTTCCAGTGCGTGGTCTCTCTCGAGAACCTTTCTGCCCCAACGGCCGTCAATTCTTCGAGCTATATACCCTGCCCACTTTCACTTCAGCTCGCTAATACTTTTGAAAGAAGCCCTGATAAAGGTTGCTGGGAGCCGTTGGGTGCAGGACGCACAAGATCGGTCGTTTGGGAAATCTATGGGGGAGGCTTATGCTCAACAGTGGACGTCCTTATATGAATCAGCACAAGGACGTCCACTGATGAGCATAAGCCTCCCCCATAGATTTCCCGCTGAGCATAAGCCTAATGCATAATTAAGGTTAAAAATAATTATAATGCTGGACATTTTACACAGTTCTATCTCGTTAGCGCTGTAGATTTGGCAAAGATTGGAGCTAGCTACAAAATAAGCAAATCTTTTACTACGGCAGCCAGATAACTGATACTAATAATACTAATTACAGATTTAAACGGGTATTTATCACGTATATTTATTGCAACGCAGTCGAAATGTCGGGATAACTAATAAAAGAGGTACATACGCGTTAAATACCCGTTTAAATCAGTAATGATGTACAGTGATCGCGAAATATTATAATCATACTAATGACACATGGCAGAAACAATGTCGCCGTAGCCCAAATCGGTCTGGATGCCATCATAAAATAGGTTATGACATTCCCTTGTCAATACATCTATGAAAATCTGATGTAAGTTCACAAAATATTAATTTGTTTAATAAAAATAGCGATAATCATAACTTTAATACTAGAAATAAAGATAAACTCGCTGCTGCCACTTCTAGTCTCCATACAATTTGTAAATCGTTTATGGGGCAAGATGTGCACTGTTAAAACAAACTCTCAAGTTATGTACAAAAATTGACAATTTACAAATTTGAAAATGCAATTAAACAAAATCTTTATAAAAAAGCCTACTATAAAATATCGGACTATTTAGATGATAGAGAAGCTTGGAATTGAAATTGCTCCAACTCGTTAAAAAATGTTACAATTTAGACGTAATTTATTTTCTTTATTGTTAAGTATTCTAAAAGGATCAAAACAGCCAGCCTTGCTTCTTGCCTTTCTTTCCTGGCTGGACCGCGAAGGAACAAGCAGTAAAATTGACGTTTCAAAGTGATCCTTGTGATTTTAATTAAAAAACATCTTCATCAATGACACATGGCATCGAATTTTCAATGTGTTCCTTCAGCACGTGTTTTGTACATTAATTTTCGAGTAGAAAAATTCATGGGCCCGGATTTGAACCTACAACCTCCAAATCGGAATTCGGGGAACTTCCCACAAGGCTATCGCGGCTCTTACCAAGAACCGTGTTTATAAAGAAATATTAAAATGCAAAACAAAAATTATATTAGCTACTAAATGTTTCCTACGGCGTAAAAAAATATTTTATCTACTGGTAAGGTTATATTTTCGGGTATTTAAAATTTTACTTTCCTATTTTGTGTTTACGAGCGTTTAACCTGAGTTATTATCTTCGTAAGATATTAATTTTCTGTTTAAAACTTTAAGTTAAAACTGGAACAAGTTTTTGTTTGTGTTTATTTGTAACGTATTTAGGAGTTTCGCTATTTATTAATGTAAGTATTTACAAAGTAAATGTATTTTATTAATGAACTAGCAGGCCCGCCCGCGGCTTCGCACGCGTGGTTTGTCAATAAAAACATTACCCTTCTGCGCAGTCGTTAATGCATAACCTAACTGGAGGAATTATGGATAGGCGATACACACTTTCAACCCCTAATTCATCCCCTTCAAAACTATTTTTTAGACAAAAGATAGCCATGTCCTTCCCCAGGATATAATCTATCTCTTGGCCTAATTTCATTACGATCCGATCAGCCGTTTAGTTGTGAAAATATAACAAACAAGCAAACTAACAAACAAACAAACAGAGTTACTTTCGCATTTATAATGAATATGGATAGTATGGGTTAGTATGGACGGATGGATTTGATCAGTTATCTGGTTTCCATAGCACAAGCTTTGCTTAGTTTGGGGCAGGCTAGCGTTGTATGAAATGTCCTTTAGTTAGTACCTGGATCATTATATTATTTCACTTATGCTTTTTAATCATAAACTATAATCATCATTTACTATTACAAATTTCATCCAAATTGATTCAGTCTTTATGTCGTTTTTAGGGTTCCGTATCCAAAGGGTAAAACGGGACCCTATTACTAAGACTCCGCTGTCTGTCTGTCCGTCTGTCACCAGGCTGTATCTCACGAACCGTGATAGTTAGACAGTTGAAATTGTCACAGATGATGTATTTCTGTTGCCGCTATAACAAATACTAAAAACAGAATAAAATAAATATTTAATATAAATTTTTTTGCTCGGTTTTGCTCGATATTGATAACGGCAACAAGTAGACGCTTGAAATATTCACAGAATATTTAGTTAAATATTCACTTTAAAAATAAATAATTTAATTAAAATTAAACAAATATTTACTGGGGCTCCCATACAAGAGATATGATTTTTTGCCGTTTTTATAGAAAATGGTACGGAACCCTTCGTGTGCGAGTCCGACTCTAACTTGGCCAGTTTTTTTTTAATTACTGTAATTATTTATATCTAAACAAAAAAATTACATTCAAAAGTTGCCTCCCAGATGTCACTCTTTTTGGATAAGACCGCCTGTTTGCATTTGTTTCACATTAGTAAGGTTTAAAACAAATATTAATCAATTCATGTATATATTAATGCTACTTTTTTTGTAGGTATATAATTTATGAATATTATTAGATTTAGATAGTACATAGATGAACAAAAATACTATTTTATTATTATATGAAACAACTAATGAAAGATACACTTCCTTTATTTCTGAAACGGAAGCTCATGGACGTGTGCATTCTTCCCATCCTCCCCTACGGCGCGCAGACTGATCTGCAAAAGTCCAGTCTCGGGGTTTATCAGCGAGCCATGGAGCGCAATATTCTGGGAGTCCGACTGATAAACCGCGTTCATAAACAGTATACTGTGCTCTAAAACGCATATCGCGGATGTCAGGCAACAAGCGGGTAAACTGAAGTGGGATTGGGCAGGCCACGTCTGCCGCAAGTCGGATGCGTTATGGGCTAAAGCCACCAGAGAGTGGACGCCTATAAACGGGAAACGACCTTGTGGCAGACCGCGGCGAAGATGGAGGGACGAATGCCCATTTACAGAGCCCAAAATAGAGAATACACTGGTGGTAGAGCTTTTGTGAACGGGCTCGAGGAAGTGGCCACCGCCTTACCTTTATCTGCCGCCAAATAGCAGTACTTGTGCTGCTGTGTTCCGGTTAGATGGTAATGGTATGTTCCTGTAATTACTGGCATATAGGCATAACAGCTTAGTCCTATAGTATGGCAACGTATCCACATAGAGATCAAGACAACATAATACCTTGTTTTGAATTCTATGTGGTTATCCATGGGCTGCAGTAGCCACTTAACATCTGGTGGACTGCATATATAAGTAGTATAAAAAAAGAGAAGGAAGGGAGGCGTTTGTAGTGGGACACTACAGGCTCTTAAAATAATAATTATTATTATTTAAAAGGGCTTTGTCGCACATTCGTATTATTCATATTTATATTCCTTTATCTGCGGCACGAACTCAGAATCTCAAAAAACAAGAATCTTCAAATTAGAGTATTATATAGTACCCTCATGATGTGTACCCTGTTAGAGCGTGGCAAAAAATATAATTCCATATAAATATGCTTATAATATATATATTTGCTTATCGCTTTTTATCTATAAATCTGGGCCGGAAAACCGTCAAATCTCTACCCTCTTCAGCAAATAAATACTGAAGCCCAAAGAAACTTTTTATCATTCCGGATCTAAATAAAATATCTGGCTATCTTTCAAAACCCTTGTTAGGTTCCCCATTCCGTTTCTCAAAACATTTTCACATACCACAGGGTACAATCTTGGATCCTCTGCTGTTGCTATTGTGATGAACTAAGCGATTTTTATACGAACGCAAAGAACAATAATAAGAATTGATAATAATATTAGTTTGATGTTCATTGTTTATTCTGTGGTACAAAGGTTTAGACTTAGAGGCTACAGATTAACCCTTTTCGGAAATACGAGTACAATAGAAAAAAGAACAAAGAAATAATAAAGTGGTTTTCGTAGTTTTTCGATAAAAACATTACCTTCCTTTTGCACAGTCGGATAAAAAGTGGTCATAATCTATTTGTACCCACAAATACAAATACATTTAGTTTGTGAAAGTTTACAAAAGATTTATATAAGTATAGCTAATGGTCCCCGGTCTAGTCTGTATAGCGGGAAAACGGATTACAATGAAAACGCTACCCGTCTAAAATCCAATAACTTTAACAAATAACAAAACAAGAATCTAAACTACTACAAGAAAAAAATAATATAATTTAAAATTAACACACAAAATGAAAAACCAAAATACTAAACACAGTTGATCTCAGCTCAGCTAGTATGATTAGAAAGGCGCTAATACGGGAGCGTGTGTGGGTAAGTGCATAAGTGTGTGTCCAGTATAAATGTGTAATTACGAGTGGGGGTAAGTGAGAGAACAACAACCTATACCAAATATCATTGAAATCGTTCCAGCCGTTTTGTTGTGAAAACGTAACACACAGACAGAAAGTCAGAGAAGCAGAGGGACAGAGTTTCGAGTACTTTCGAATATGTGTAGAAGTAACTGCTATTCGCAGCCACGGTGACCACGGAAGACCAGCGCTTTGGCAAAGCGAATCTGCCATAGCACATGCTGAAGGGTGGCATATTTATTTTTTAGCCTACACCTAGTTTTAACCTTTATTGATCGAGTGAAGCGAGATCTCCAAATCAACTTGGGCAAATCGGCGTTGTATGTGAGTATGTTTGTTTGTATAAGGATAACTTTCAAAGAGTTAATCCGATCATCGTGAAATTTGATGCATAGGTAGTGATTGCACAATTTTGGTGTGACTAAATGAGCTAAAAATGTTAGGGGGTTGTTGAGATATTGGGGTTTAAGAGGGAAAAATTAAAATGAAAATGAGATTATTAGCTCAAGTGGGTAGTCAAATGAAAGGGCTTTATTAGTACATTGCGACTCCATTTTTATTATTAGTAAAGTCCTTGTAGTTTTTGAGTTTTAGCCTTAATAAAAACTGAACTTTGACGAAATTCACAGGGTTCACCAGTGAACCCACAGTACTGTTATTTGGTATGC
Source organism: Philereme vetulata (assembly GCA_918857605.2). NCBI lineage: Eukaryota > Metazoa > Arthropoda > Insecta > Lepidoptera > Geometridae > Philereme > Philereme vetulata. The sequence continues at coordinate 2,448,896 of OU975425.1, forward strand.
ATGTAGCTCGTGTTGTGACACAAATATAGGCAAAAGTCTGAAATACAGAACAACTGCAATATCTACCCCAAAAAAATTAACCAATTTACATGAACTCCCGTTGTCTGTAATCTGAATGAAACTGTAGGTCAAGATATTGGTTAATAATTTCATGGTACTATTTTGATAGTCAAAGATTGCAAATAGTATTGTATTATTTTTATGGGAGACTCGCGAGATCTCAGTTCGGGGCGAACCACTAGTTTATATAGTATGGATAATATTAAAATCGCTGTTGTTCGTACTACGTCCTAACCCTTACAAAAAAGAAGTTGTTTGGACATCGATGACTGCCGAATCGACCTAAATTCCGAGGGTGGTCGAAACACGGAAATATAATATTGGTACGCCGGGCTTATGTCACTTCCGATACAACTCCAACTCATAAAAGAAGTAGAGTTTCTTGTGAAAGGGGAACGTTCGGGGAAATACTACCATACCTATTTCTACCGCCAAAAAGCATCGCAATATCACATTGCAGTATCGGTTTGAATTCTTCTTCTTCTTAGCGTGTCAAGAGTTCTACGTTTGCATTCATACTATGTTGGACAGGTGTTTGGGCACAACAATAGCATTAGGTGAGGCTGTTATTAGGTCCTCTATCGCGCAGGTGTTCGGGCACAAAGGCCACATTAACAAGTGCTGCATTGACTGCGCGAGATCACTGCAGTCGCACTGCGTTAAGTTAGAGTCACTGAATCCCCATTTGCACATATTAAGTCTGCAGCGGCCAACCTGGGTGCGGAGCCTGTTTAAGGACTTCCAGACTGGCCACGGTTTGAATTGCAATATCGGTTTGATGGGTATGGTTGCCAGTGAAAACACAGTCTTTTTAATGGTCCGTTTACAACTCATCTGAAACCTTTTTAATATTTCGCGAACTATACTCATGTTTTTAAGACGAAACGGGTCTTTTCGCGCACAGATTTATATCAAAATTATAATTTTGACTAACCTCGACGTTTCGGCCAAGTTACATCGGCCGTGGTCGCGAAAAGACCCGTTTCGTCTTAAAAACATCTGAAACCTAAACAGTAGGTTTGGTTTTAGATCTACGCTGAAATGATTTCTTCTCGATGTACAGCGAACACGTGAAAAGCACATCAACCAAGTCATATGTTTGTCATTTTAATTTTTTTTTATCATACTTCACCCTAATCACACTAATATTATAATTGTGAGAAATTGGATTTTTGTTTTTACAAATTATAGGCTAGCGTTTGTCCACGATCTCGCCTGATGGTAAGCGATGATGCTATCTACGATGGTACACGCTTGCTCTAGAAGATAGCTATTCACTCGCGACTTGAAGACCCCTAGGTTGTAGTTATCAGGAAACACGGGCTCAGGCAAGGCGATCCCCTCCTTGGCGGTGCGCACAATAAAAGTAAAAGAATACCTACCACTTTCAATTAAATTTAGTATGTACGTAGAATAAAACCTGGATTAACATAATGGGCTACTTTTTATCCCATAAATCAGGTCCCATCGGGTGGCAAGTCAAGTTGCAACAGCGAGTTTAGCTTTATGTCTAAGTTACCTACACATTTAGTAGTGTAACGCGTACGAAGTCGCGGGCAACAGCTAGTTTAATAATAATTTCGTAGCTTGATAATATATACTACTTTTGGAGGGCTCTGTTACAAATGCCACTTCAAAGTTGCGATCCAGCCGGACTCGAAAGATAAATTATAACAGATGCAAGATAATGTGTACAGATATTACCAAATTTACATAATTAAGTATTTCTAGGCTGTAGAGTGAAATGCTCATATAAAATACTATTATTCTTTCTGTATCATATTGGGTATCGATGTGGCCGTACTGGGAGCCATTCCTTGTAAATGATGTATGGATCTCCGTTATTGGGTGAGAAGTGACTTTAGGGTAAAAAGGGTTTTCCCGCGACACTAGCTTTTATTTACCTGCGGGTACTTGGTATAATATTACCAAGTTCCCGCAGGTAAATAAAAGCTAGTGCATCCCAAAAATTTTTGCGGTTAACGTTTATAACTATAAACGTTAACCGCAAAGATTTTTGGGATTCCGTAGTCCGATTAGGAACCCTTATAGTTTCGCCATGTCCGTTTCTCCGTTCGTAGACTATAAATTATATTGGGTAGGTAAGTTATATTGGTAGGTACCGCTTATAAAATCATAATGAAAAAAGATTTAGGTACACATACACAACATTTTTAGGGTTCCGTACCCAAAGGGTGAAACGGCACCCTATTACTAAGGCTCCGCTGTCTGTCTGTCTGTCTGTCCGTCTGTCACCAGGTTATATCTCATGAACCGTGATAGATAGACAGTTAAAATTTTCTTAGATGATTTATTTCTGTTGCCGCTATAACAAAAAATACTAAAAACAGAATAAAATAAATATTTAAGGGGGCTCCCATACAACAAACGTGATTTTTTTGCTCGTTTTAGCTAGCTATTGATAACGACAACAGGTAGACGCTTGAAATATTCACAGAATATTTCGTTTTATATTCACTTTAAAAATAAATAATTATATTATAATAAAACAAATATTTAAGGGAGCTCTCATACAACAAACGTGATTTTTTGCCGTGTTTATAGATAGTGGTGCGAAACCCTTCGTGCGCGAGTATTACTCGCACTTGGCCGGTTTTTTTTTATTGACTTAAAATTATTTTGTAACAGACTTCCTATAAAGTATCTGACATCTGAGCTAGGTAAATAACCCTGTGTCACGGAAGTCAGTAGCCTCAATATTTCGTTTCTTTCTTCTTCCTGCCCTTTTCCTGCGGGGTCGGCACAACATGTATTCCTCCTCCACATCTCTCTATCAGTCGTCATCTCCGTTGTCACTTCCTGCATACCCAAATCATTCTTCACACAGTCCATCCATCTCTTCTTCGGCCTTCCTCTACTTCTATAACCATCCACACTCATATCTAACACTCTTTTAGTCACATGATTTTCGTCCCTCTGCATGAGATGCCCATACCACGCTAGCCTCTTACTCCTCAATTTTTCTATCACTGGCGCTACTTTTAAACTTCCTTTAATATACTCATTCTTTATCTTATCCATTCACCTTACCCCACACATCCATCTCAACATTCGCAATTCCGCCGCGTGCACTCTTCTTTCATCCGTCCCTTTTGTGGTCCATCACTCAGAATCAAACATTACGGCAAGTATTATGATTGTCTTGTAAATTTTCCCCTTAAGTTTAAGGGGCCTCAATATTTAGCACTATTATCAGTGTTTCTCTACTATATTATGCATGTATTATACATATAAACTTTCCTCTTGAATCACTCTATCTATTATAAAAAACCGCATTAAAATCCGTTGCGTAGTTTTAAAGATCTAAGCATACATAGGGACAGACAGCGGGAAGCGACTTTGTTTTATACTATGTACACGTAGTGATAACATATCGTTGGGTGCTGGCTGCAAAAGATCGGTCGCTCTGCATATTTGTAGAGGAGGCAGAGTGGACATCAAATAGGTAAAATGATGATGATGATGAAATATTCCTTTTATTCTTTTCAACAGTTCATATATTGCATTCGTTATATTTTTAAATATACCGTTTTAATATACGTTTATACTAAATTAAACCCTTGAAACCCCAAAATGAGTAAACCGTAGATTCTTTTAAAATACACCCTCTTCCTGTCAGTCGGATAAAACTTTCCTAATTGGTTTGAATACAAAGGTTCCAACGCCAGAATACGGATACGCAGATAATTAAATTTATTTTGCAAAATGTTGAAGTTCGTAAACTTTTCAAAAGTTTTTTTAAACGGGTTCAGCTGTTTGAGTTATTTGGAATAGGCCCAGATTTTTAATTATGGGGAGGTTTTTTTTTAATTTTTATTTCAACTTGCATAAGTTTTAGCGAATTTCGAACTGGACGCTTTTTTGTTACGTAATTACGTATCATAGTAGAATAGAAATTTAAAACTAAACCAGTCTTAATTTAGACTTAGCACGAGCTTAGCAAGTAGTAGCAGCAGGAAGTATTACCACCATACTTATATCTGCCGCCAAGCTGAATTACTGTTTCAGTTTGAAGGGTATGGTTGCCGGTGAAATTACAAGCACATGAGGCTTTACATCTGTATTCCTCAAGTTGATGGACGCAGGGCAGTGCATCTTAGGGCACGTTTGTAAGTGCGTGGCCTAAGTAACTAGACTTTGTTAAAGGCGATGTTTACCAATTAACATCAGGCGGGCCATGAGCTTGTTCCATCTCCAGGTAGAATAAAGACACGATATTTTGACCGTATTCGAGACTTACGTATTTAGTGGCTAAATATGATATATATAGTTCCCTTCATCGGTTTCGACGACGGCGACCCTAACTATTATTATTATTATCATCCCACTGTGTCCCACTGCTGGGCAAAGGCCTCCCCCCATTCTTTCCAGACACTTCTTTCAAGCGCTAAGATGGTCCAGTCCGCTCGGAAATTAGTGAGCTCATCCCTCCATCTCTTCTTTGCTCTGCCACGACGTCTTCGGGCTGTGTCGGGGTTCTACTCGGTGGTGAGCTTAGCCCCTCTGATCACCCGACATACGGTGTAAATGACCAGCCCAGTCCCACTTGAGTTTGGCGACTTTCTTAGCTACATCTACGATTTGTGTTCGCGAGCGCAGCTCGGTGTTGCGTACGCGGTCAATACGCTTGAATCCGAGAATGCTGCGCTCCATCGCACGTTGGCAAACCTTGAGTTTATACTTTTGGATGTTAGTCAAAGACCAGGTCTGTGCACCATAGGTTAGAACGGGGAGGATGCATACGTCCATCAACTTTCGCTTGAGCGAAAGAGGAAGATTATCCATTATGACCCTAACTATAAATGTTTTAAAATTATTATTTAACAAAATTAAACTACATTAAATTAAAATAAAATCTAAACTAATTTGATTAAACTTAATTATTATTACTATTTACGTTCTAGCGTGAGCTCTAATCCGAACTTAGTTTTAAATATCCTGTCACAAGCAAGGCAACAGAGTTGACCTGCAGCGTTATATGTCTATGTATATGAGGGCTTAGGTCTCTCTTTACGTTTCTGACGCTTTACGTATAGACAGAGAGAGATATAATATGATATAGAAAGTTGTCAAAACATACAAATACGTCAAATTTAAACATATTTAGTCATCTAAATCGTTTAGGGATCGTTGTGATAGCCAGGCAGAGCCATAGACTTAGAATGAGATTTTGACATATTCGGGACTCTTAACGAGTCTGTCAATTCTAAATATTTGTCTATTATCCCTTTGGTTAAATTTTCATTTTAACTGTCATATATTTGACATCTGGATTCAATAACGTTGAGGTTTAAACTAAAGCTAACCTTATATTTGAAACCTTGTTAAAGCCAGACACAAGACATCTCAGAGTTCAAAGTAAAACAATTTGAATAGGACAACTATCGCTGGAAATGGCCCTATTCCCAGAACAATAAGGCGGAGATTTAACAAGAGCGGGGCGACAAGCGAAGCGACTAGCGTTGCTGGGTCACGTAAAATTGAAATTTACGCGTATGTTTTACCCGAAACAGATTGTAATCGCGGATTTTGTAGCATCTTTTATTTCCTAGGTTTATATATTTCCAAATGGCATAAGTATTAAATTTTAAAACGACTTGTCTTGATTTTTAAAGTAAGGTTTAGTGAACTCCTTAATTGGAGTCATAGTTCGCATTACAAAAGTCTGCAGCGGTTTAGCTTTTTTTTATACTACCTAGAGGTGGAAAAAGCAACAACTACTGAATAGTTATTTAGTTAGACAGATTTAGTTAGTTTACATGTGAGTATTTATTACGATAAATAAAATTTAAAAAGGTTTTATATTTTCCGATATGAATTCGCTACCTTGTAGGATATGGCACTACCAAGCAAAATTGCTGTATTCTTAGATATGAAGAATGGAGCTATGAAAATATAATTTTATAAGATTTTATAATCCCGCATTTAATTTTATTTTGATGATGAATAAAATTATGAACGACCTAATTATAAGAAGTCGCTTCGCTTAAGGCTCCGCTCTGCGGTAATCGCAGCGTTCGGTTTAAAGTTGCAACCGCAAGTGCAGTTAATTGCTCGAAAGATTGCTCCAATCAAGGTGTTCACATCACTAATTTATTTCGGAATTGGGGTTTGACACGAGTTGTAGCGGGAAGCGGTTTATCTTTATTTATTTTGGGAAGAAAGTAGTACAGAATCTATAAGTAAATCGTAAAAACGTAAGCATTTAGAAATATCCAAATATTGTGTCTTAATAGTTTTTGTCTCACTTTGATATTTTATTCTTCTGGTTTCAAGATTATTGATGCGCACGTGACAAAAATGATGGTATTTTTTAATGAGATAGCCATTAGCATAATATTTGAAATAAGAATCAACCAGATTTTTTAAAACAGATTATGGTTGATAAAACTTGATTGATTTTATAAATAGTATTTTCCAGATAAACTAAAGTTTTCAAGTTTTTCCATAGAAAAATTCCATAACTTGTGAAAAATGCAAATGTTTTAATTGAACCAAAAGAAATTTTCTTTGTTTACAAAATGTACAACTTCCTTCCACAGATTCCCCAAAACTCATTGAGGGGAGTGACCCTAACTTTTTGAATCAAATTACACCTGATATCCGTCTGGTTGGTCTGATTCACTTGACACTGCTGTCATTGCAAAATGAACTGTATATTGTTGAAGCTCGATTCAAAAGGACTTGAACGTCCATACAGGTGTAAAATATAGTATCAAAATGTAGTTTGCTGCTCGTCAGAACGTTGGTATTTCCCATCTTTCTCTACGCAGCGGAGACATGGACCCTTCGAGAAAGCGAGACGAAGAGAATAGATGCTCTCGAAATGTGGTGCTTGGGGTATCATGGTTAGAGTTCCGTACCAACGAGTCCATACTCCAAGAGCTATGCATCAAGCAGCGTCTTTTTTCTACTGTGCAATCTCGCATCAACACGTTCTTCGGGCACTTAACGCGATGTGGAGAGGTGCCCATTGAACGCAGGGGAAGGGTGAGGGTACACGACCGCGCGGTACCAATGAGATGGACGGACGAAGAAATCCAATTCTAAACCTGGTGGGATAATTATGTTGGTGGTTTTAAATCTAAGAGAAGTATTTAGTATGAACTACTGGTTGTTCTATGTCTCGAACCATCTTCTCACGGCTTGGCTCTTGGAGCGTGACGTCTTAATAAATTTACATTTTAATGGGACGTCCAGGGCTAAATGCAGGGATTCTTGTAATATATTAATTTTAATGTTTCTCAATAATATAATTATGTTGATTGCGACTTTTTTATTAACCAAAATAAAGAACTCATTCTATGTTAACTGTGTAAGTTTTTGCAACATATTGCCTGAGTGTTTACCCAGTCTCAATGAAAAAACATTTCAAAATAAAGTGAAACAAATTCTTATAAAAAAAGCCTACTATAAAATCAACGATTTCATTGACGATAAAAAGTCATAGAGGAATATTAGTTTGTAAGTTATAATTAATAAGAATCGTTTTGAGATTGTTTTTCATTAGGTCTACTTATTTGTTTGTTGTGACATTCATAATATTTATTAGATATTATTTTTTATGCTATTCTTTTATTCTAACATTGTGCTTTAAATTTTAATTAGTTATTAAATTATGAATTTAACCTTACGGTTTAATAATAATTGCAAAAATTGTATGTGTATTGTTGTAAATTGTATTGTATTGTTGTAAATTGTATTGTATTGTTGTAAATTGTAATGTATTGTTGTAAATTGTATTGTATTGACGTTCATAAGTGTACCCAAGCATACGATGTAAATGTACCTAAATGAATAAATATATTTTGAATTGAATTGAATTTCCCTTGAGATTCTTAATGGTGGCTATAATATGTGTGTGAAATGATTATTTGTGTCATGATCATGTCATCTATTAGGACGTTCAATGCACTATTTATCCGACACTTGTACTAATTTCACGCCACGTGCAGTGGGCCCGTTGCGAAATTGAAGGCGCATCCTCGTATCAAGCAAGATCCTACGTGCGGATCAAAGTCGGACGTAATTTATGTATTCATGATTTTGTGTCGGATTAGACTTATTTTTTTTATCAACGATGATTTTCAGAAGTGGCCGCTTTCCCCCACATTTAAGCGATGAAGATGTTAAAATATTTTATCTGTAGATATATATGTATAATATACAATCCGCAGCTTCGCACGCGTAGTTTTTCAATAAAAACATTACCCTCCTGCGCAGTTGGGTAAACAGTAGCCTATGTCACCCGGGGATAGTGTAGCTTCCCAACAGTGAAGGAGTTTTTTTAATTCGGTCCAGTAGTTTCGGAGCCTATTCAATAAAAACAAACAAATCTTTCCTCTTTGTAATATTAAAGATATATATTTATATATGAAAATCAATTGCTGTTAGTCGCGATAAAACTCAAAAACGGCTGTTACATTTTTCACCAAGTTCATTAAATTTTTTGTGAGTGTTTGAATGTGTCTCTGGATGGTTTAGAGTGACAATCGGGCCCGGTAGGTGGCGCTGTTGTCGAGATACAGAAAATTGTAGATGAAGTCGCGTATATGTATTGCTTGCCATATAATCTAATGTAAGATAAAATATAGATCATATTATTCTTTTTAGTGCTGATTCTGTTCTGTATTCATCTTAGTCACCTACTTCAGTTGTATAATTTCACATTGTATCCCTATTCTCTCTGAGACGACCTCCGTGGTGCAGTAGGCGAATAGCCCGCTGAGACGCAGGAGGTAGCGGGTTCGATTCCCGCCGCGGAACAAATGTTTGCATGATCTACCGATATTTGTTCCGGATCTGGTTGTTTCTCTGTATATACCTAGTCAGGTCATAAGTTCTGTCACATGTTTAATATAAAATAATTTAAACAAGTTTATTCATTATGTAACCATTTATATACCAAAATGAACTTAACAAAACATAGATTCTTATGACACTAAAGTTTATTCAAAATGACCTCCGTGATTTTGAATACAGGCCTTCAATCTGCGCGGTTTGTCGTCTATCGCAGCACGAACGAGGTCCATGTCAATATCGGCGGCTGCCTTAATCAAGGATGTCTTGAGTGACTCCAAATTGGGATGAGGCTTTGAGCACGCCTTTTCCTCCAAGTTTTGACATATCTTGTAATCTAACGGATTCAAATCTGGACTGGAGGAGGGCCAGTCTTCGTGCCGGATGAAGTCGATTTCACGCGCCGCCAGCCAGTCTTGTGTGCTCTTCGCTCTATGAGCTGGCGCCGAATCTTGTTGGAATACCCAGTGCCTGTTATTGAACATGGTATGAGAAACAGGTTCCACAAGGTTCGTCAGGACTGTATTTTGATACACAACTGCATTCGTTTTTACACCTTTCTCACAAAAATGTACCTCTGTTAAGCCCCAATAAGAAACTCCCAACCATACCATGAGCGAGGATGGAAAATGACCTCGTTGGACACGCAGAATACGGTTGCTCGCTTCTTCACTACTGTGTGCGTACACCTTATCATTTTGTTTGTTGTAGCTCTTTTCTACGGTAAAAATTATATCATCTGAAAAAAGAATTTCCCGATATTTTTTTCCCGCGTACCGCTTCAACAAAGCGCGGCATCTCTTCAGTCTCAGGTCCATTAGACGAGCATTCAAACGATGTCCTGTTTTTTTTCGATATGCCCGAAGCCCTAAGTCTTCATTTAACACCCTTTTCACCGTGGTTTTGCTTAACCCCATCTGAAGGGCCAACAGTTTCTGCTTACGTTTGGGATTTCTTTGAATTCGCGCCTTCACAGCTTTTATCACTGCTGGAGTCCTAACAGACCGAGGGCGACCACTTCTTGACCTGTCATCTACACTAGAGTCTTCATTGTATCGTTTGATGGCGCGATAAATGAATCTTTTGGTTATATTCAAATTTTTCAGTATGTCAAAAATTTGAATTGGCGCGTAACCGCAACGATGCAACGCAATAACTGCAACACGGTCTTCTTTAAGCGTCCACTCCATATTTAAAAATTAGTAAAATTCTAAAAAGTATACATTTTTATTTTCATGAACAATTCGAAATTCGAATTCTATAAACTTTTTTGTGGCCAGCATTCTAAAAGAAAAGTTTTTACTGTGTGACAATACTTATGACCTGACTAAGTATATTATAAGTATGTATTTACAAGAAAAAAATGTATATAAATATTCTATCAGTTATCTGGTTCACATAGTACAAGCTCTACTTAGTTTGGGGCTAGATAGCTCTGTGTGAAATGTCCAGCAATATTTATTTATTTATTCTTTCTGCCTAAGTAGATATTTATTTAACTTACTCTTGTAAATATGAGAGACTTCGACACTTGGCGTTGTATTCTTAGACTCTTCAATAGCTCCTTATTTGTACAAAGTATTTGTTTTAATATGTGGATAACGTTGTAGGCTACTAAAGTGTCTCCGCGGTTGATGTCTTCGCCACCCCTTATCTAGAGTATCAATAATCCGTTAAATGGTTTTACAATTGGCTACCATGACTTTGTGGTCAGATTCTCCCACGGATTAATCTTACCGATGGGAAACGGTGTTGTAAATGGAGGAGCAACAAGCACGAAATGGTTTTTATGTTTGTCTGTTTTGAAATCGATAGTAGTTTTGTATACCTACATACTCGTATCATATTTTTAAGAGATAATGTTTGTGTTGTCGTTTGTTCGGATGTAGGGGTTTATCTCCGGAATTGCTGCACCGACTTTGAAATTTCTTTCACTAATAGAAAGCTACATTATCCTCGAATGCTAAGCTGTATTTTATTTTGATACAATCCGTGTGAATCCTAGATGAGTCAGATAGTTTTAGGTAACTACTACTACGTGTATTGTAATCTACGACATTAAATGAAAACACGGGTAAGGCTAATGGCTGGTATTGTTGTAAAATACGCTTTTAACAATTTCACTTTTTCATACATTATAGGCTTACGTTTGAGCACGATCTCGCCTGATGGCGCGCGATGATGCAGTCTACGATGGTACACGCTTGCCTAGAAGAAACCTATTCACTTGCGACTTGAAGACTCCTAGGTTGTAGTTAACATACACACCATCTAAATCAAATATGAGCACTAGGTTGATGATATGAGTAAAAGGAGTAGGTATGGGTCAACATTATGCTAAATAATGTTTGCTCAACGTTGGTTTTCTGCCAAAAAACACACCACAAAACATCGGTTAATTTAGTTATATACAGATTATCTTCAAAAGACGCAATTCGCATGCATACGTTAACTGCACAGAGGGCTTAGCCAAGTTACATTCGATTAGCGATGACGCTATAACTCCGAAAATGTATGGGATTTGACACATGCCATGGAAATATCAAGTGATCTATTGACAACGAACATCGAATCGAATCGATTCGAAGCGAATTTAACTTGGCTAAGCCTTCTGTGGACAAGACATACTCGTAAAATCGTACCCATCAAAAACATAAATGTGAAATGAGAGCCAAGTTCAATATTATGATATATGCCTTGGTTGTTGACTTCAACGATAAAAGAAATGAGATCTAAATGGGCGCCAAGTTCAATGGTCAGTCCTGGTATTAATTTATAATATAAAATACTTTACAGCAACTTAAAATATCATTTCTTCTTATAACTTAGGATTATATGTATGTATATTGAAGCTTAAGGTCTGACTTGGCTAGTTCTCATATAGGTACGAATTATATTATAGCCTTCGCAAGTTCTAAAGCTGCAAACACCCAACGGCTCCCAGATAACTTTAAAGTACTCAAACTTTCGTATATATTCATCAGATATTTAAAAATCTTGAATCATCCACTTTCCACTAAAATATACGTTATTAATTAATTCAAAATTTACTTCAGAAAAGCAGGTAGTGCCAAAATCGTCACCCCGTCGGCAAACTTGTGTAACTGAGAAATTGCAGCATTTAAGGTATTATACTTTAAAATTTAAACATCCGCCAGGATTTTCATCGCGAAATTATTCATCTTAAAACATCGAGAAACTTCGGTACAGTTTTGCAATATTTATGGAGAAAGGTTTTTTTTAAGTTTTAAGTTTGAGTGCTTTTTTCTGTTGTTTGTATTAAATTCTTGGAGGTTTAGCGGGATTTGAAAGTATTTATAAAAGCATAGTTTTCTTTTTAAACTTATATTTTCTTTGCGTAACATTTTTCGCGTAAACTTTAAGCATTAAAAGTTCTGAGAAAGTCAAATATTTGAATCAGTTACGTTGAAAAAGTTGGGGCAAAGAAACATAGGGTGTTTCCATAGGCCTGTATAAGGTATATTCGCTTTAAAAGAGGCATGCGCACGAATAACTCCATTTATATAACCCCCAACAGTTAAAAGATTAATAAAACTCAATAAATATTACTGGACATTTCACACAGTGCTAAACTAAGCAGAGCTTGTACTATGGGAACCAGGTAACTGATAGAATACTTACATACTTTATTTTTACAAATACATACTTATTAAATAAAAAAACATCCAGACCCAAAACAAATATATGTAGATCATGCAAACGTTTATTCCGCGGCGGGAATCGATCCCACTACCTCCTGCGTCTCAGCCGCCTATTCGCCAACTGCGTCACGGAGGTCGTAGATATGTCATAAGTTTTAAAACATTTGCATTGTGTCGGTCCGTGGCATCGTAAAACCCTTATGGATGAATTACAACATTATATTAAAACAAATAAATAGACACGTAGAAATATATTGGCGCTCTTATCGCTGATTGTCTTCCAGACAGATTGAAGATCACTTTCAGTGATTCAGGTGAAACATATAATACAATAACTAAATATTTTTAAGTTAATATCCGACACTAACGTTTGTTATGGTATGGATTAAAAATGTCTTAAATATTTACTTGTGTAAAAAAATAACATGTCCGATTTTCGCCGCATTAAAGTTAATGTTGAGAGAAATTCATTCTACCATTTCCAATAAACAAATTCATTGCAAAATATTAAAATCCCTTTTCAAAAACACACATCCTATTCAGAAAACTTCCACTCGAACACAAAAGAGAATAACTCCGAATTTTACATAATAGCATTAGAGGAGTTTAAATTGAAAATACCCTCATTATGCCAAACCTTTCACGGTAGAGTAACCGGGGTACTAATACATTCATAGCAACGGAGCTGATAGGGATGGGACACGGTTAGTTTTTATGCCGAAAAACATGTAATAATCGTAAATATGTGGATGTTAATTGGGTAGTTTCCTCTGTAGTGGCTAACGGCGATTAAAGCTCTAAAAAAACATTTGAATAATATCACGCCTGACCAGCAGTGACGAAATTGCTATCGCGTCCACGTATCAAGGGAAAGCTGGTTTCAATTCCGTCGTCGCGTCACGTCGTCTCGTAATTTTTGGGATGCATCATAAAATAAATCAAATCATAAATCATTTGAAATCCATTGATTGAAATCATAAAATATGTGGATAGATAGCGGCACCGTAGTAGACCTACAAAGCGTTGGTATGACTAAAACGCTTTTCGTAGGAACTGACAAGATCAAAATAACTGGTGGCCATCAGTGAAACAGCGGGGGAAGAAAAACCCGAATGTCTAACCATTTTTCCTGACTTGTCATTCAATGGATTTTTCTACTTTGCGAAATTATGTGCACGTGCCTAGTTGTAGAGCCATTAACTCTTACAAACTTATACCGCTGCATTCGCTATTTAATCTGGCCTCTCAAAGAAGTCTCCAACTTGGACATAATACATTTCCTGAGCTCCGCTTCCAACCTTCCAACGTTTGCTATTCAACATCTTTCTTTCGTCCATCCTCTACACACCTATTTACATACACTTACGAGTAGCATCTTTCTTAAATCGCATAACTTCATCATCATCATCATTATATTAGCTATAGCACGTCCACTGCAGAACATAAGCCTTCCATAGATTTCCGACCGATCGTAATCATTACCTATATTGCACTGGGCTGATCGGAGTGGTCGGGCGCTGTCGGGCCAACCAATTCATTATTTTTACTGGTTGGTGACGTCACGTCGGGTGGTTGTGTCCAGCCAAACTGGGTCGTCTGTTAATGTTATTATATGGCCATCTTCATTCAAACAAAAAAACCTAAAAAAATCACTTTTGATAAAACTATTACATAAACATAATGGGCAACCCTATGAAACGGTCGGGTAGGTTTCTCACGGGGTCCTATTGGATAGATCTTATAGATTGAAATGATGTGAACCTGTTTCTCTGTTATGGGCGATAGGATTTTGTTTTTGAGCAGATACGAGATGATCATTTCAGATTAGCTGAAGCGGGGACTTGGAAAATGGGATTTCGTAGTTATGATGTTTTTGGTGTTATATGCAGATTGTGTATTCTATGGAAAAACAATTAAGGCAGCTGACGTAATATACATCCAAAGGTTTTCTAAAATAAAGAACTTTAAACGATAAAATCCACTGTGACACTATTAGCTCTGACTGAAGATGCCTGCTATGTAAAGTTGTATGTAAGTTATGTATAATGCAAAGATGACCTAGAAGATGCAAGGCTCCGAGAGCATCGTTTAAAGGTTGCAAGCCTCTCGTTTTTTTATCGGAGAGTATGCTACGGAACTTTTCAATTTGATCCTACCATCCCCATTCCATCATCGGACAAGCAGACGCTCCGCGGTGCGCCACCGCTACATGGTAGTACCTCCCACACGCACAAAGCGGTAGTCTTTTACCTCTATTATGGGCACCACCAACGAGTGGAACGCTTTGCCTGAGTCTGTGTTTCCTGATAACTACAACCTAGGGGTCTTGAAGTCGCAAGTTTTTTCTAGGCAAGCGTGTTCCGTCATAAAATGCATCATTGCTTACCATCAGGCGAGATCGTGATCAAATGCTTTCCTATAATTTATATTTAAAAATAAATCTATCAAGACAGGTACACACGGCTACACATTATTACAAGATATTTTTTTGCATAAACAAGTGTACAATAAGGTTTTAAAAACTAGGTAATAAATATATTAACTAAGGCAAAAAGCGCTTTGTTTTCAATGCTACTAGCGTTCATCTTTCCAACTAGTCACTTTGCAAAAACGTAGCTGACTTTACTCGACACGAATTCAAACTTGGCGCTATTTGTAAATGATCTGCATAATATCTGGCTCGAAGGTCCGGATTTCAGCTTAAATGTTCAGTGACATCAATAAATGAAAACAGCTTAAATCTCAGTATTTTAATTAAATGTTTTAATTATATCGATAGTACATGAACATGATGTTATCTTTATGTAATTTATTTAATCGCCGCTGTATTACCTCACTTAATATTAATGACGATATTTAAATTCAATTGTACAGTATATTTAACATATTGAAAAGTGGTTAATACAGGCACATAAGACTTTTAGCTATACGCAATGCAGAGGCTTTAAAGGGTAATTACGTTTCCAGTGTAATTACAGGTACATGAGGCTTTACACCTGCATGCCTCAAGTTCAAGAGCATGCCAGTGCATCGTAGGGCACAACTTTGTTATTTTATTTTATTTGGGAAACAGACAGATAAATTGTACTTAGAAAACTTTTGTGATTGATTTCAATCATTATCATAAATACGGTATTTATCACGTACCGTTTTATCGGTGTTTCGACCGACAATGTTTCGGTTCAGTTCGTGTACCTTCATCAGGGTGAGTTCGATCCGCTCCGAATAACGTCTCGCCTCGCACTGCGCGCCACAGCCCTCTGCGTGCGAGTAAACGGGCGGCGTGGTGGTGGGGATTGCGTCAACAATGGCCCAACGTGTTAGCAAGCCGCATGATCATTATCATCACTGCTGCTCTCTTCGGTGGTTCTTGGCGAACACACAACACTAACTATGTCTCTACCGGGTTCACAGAAACAGATAAATTGTACTATTAAGTAAAAACAAACATAAATAATGCACAATCCAAACTAGTTTCCACATCAAAGTTATACAAATTTAGAAGTGGACAGCTCGAGATACATTACAACTAACTATAACTAAACAACAGGTAATATGTACGCTGACACAAGTAGAAGAAAATGAGAGATAGAAGATTTGACACAAGTAAAAAATGTTAATAAAATATTTAAAAAAATGTATAGACCATTAGCGATGGTTACCACTTAACATCAGGTCATGTGCGTGTTCCATATCCAACTGGAATAAACAAAATGGCTATGTCTTAGTTGGTCGTAATCTGGTAAACGCTTAGCATCTATCAGGTGGACCATGGGCTTTAAGACAAGATATGTCAAGTTCAAGAGATACTAGCGTGCCGTTAGTTCCATACCTAACTGGATATGTGTTAATTTAGTTTTCAGTGCAAACCAGCACGTGCTGAGTTTGGAGCCTTTTTGTGATACACACTGCTATATTATTTTAAGTTCAATAATAATAATAATTAGGTTGTCTTTCCATCCAGTGGGGTGCTCGAGAACCTTTCTGCCCCAACGGCCATACGTGAATATTCACTGCTAGTTCCTGTATTTTTTGATTAACCTGTAATCTCCGACTTTTGGCATTCTTGTCGTTCTATGTCTTCATATCCTTGTATCTACATCCATCACCTACTTCTTAGAGCCAGAAGTGAACATGACTACTATGTCACCTTCGTCTTTTGTGTTTTTTATTTTGTACGTGTGTCGTGTCAAATAAATGTTTTCATTTCCATTTTTTTACAAATATGGAAGCCTCGACATAGCTTACTTATTTAAGCCATTTGGTGTCTAGACCCTCGGTCCATAGGTACCGAGGGCCATCGCGTTTTCAAAATTCTTTTTGGGCATCTAATCGAAGCGATGTGTGATCCGAGAGCTGGCGCTTATCTAGGTCAACGCATAAGCATTGCAATTCAGCGGGGCAATGCAGCCAGTGTCTCGGGGACACTTCCGCCTTGTAGTGATCTGGAGCATTTGAGCTATCTATATATCGTTTGTAACAGTCTTTAAATGATTCAACTGTTTCTTCTGTATTTAGTCTTATTAATAATTGTATATTCTTTCTGTTACAGAACCAGTGGGAGAATGTCTGAGAACGTGCTCTCGTTCAAAGCTGACGCGTCTGACAACAAGGCGAGGTACACATGTGAAGCGAAGAACGTCATGATTAGCAATACTCTGAAGGCGGAGATTGACCTGACAGTGCTGTGTAAGTATCTAGCTTTAAAGTAAAACTTATCTTAAGAGCACGCTCCCATTGCTAGGCCAAGGCCTTATCACGGATAGATCTTCATTTGACCACAATCTTTTCTTGTTAGCACGAGTACGGAGTGGAACTCACTTCCGGCGTATGCTTTTTCAGACCAGTATAATCTCACAGTCTTCAAGTAAGAAGTTAACAGGTTCTTTTTAGGTAAGCGTGCTCCATCTTCGATCACTCTATCACTTACCATGAGGTGAGGTAGTGGTCCAGCGCTTGACTACCATAAATTCGCCATGGTATGCGATTCATGTGGTCTAAGATGAAGCACAAAGATCTAGAAGTAACCTATTCACTTTAACCTTAAAGAGGCCCGGGTTGTAATCCTCAGGAAAAACGGACGACGATAAAGCGTTCCATACCTTAGCTGTACGCATTAAAACCGTAGAACTAAAACGGTGAGTGCGAATGGGTGGTATATTAACGAGATATGGATGGTGCTAAAAATAGCGAGTGATTTAGCACGTCTAATAGCGCCTTCCATAAACGGGCAGCTTGCACTGTAAAGGCGTCACCGTAGTAGGAGGGGTGTAAATTCCGATTTCCTTACAATGACTTCCTTCACAACTTTACACTTTGCACATGTCATGTAAACGGAAAATATTTAAATTGGATTACACTCCTACATTTATTTCTTTAACAAACAAAAAAGTTATTCATTTATATTCTAAAAGAGTTGAAAGTTTTTTAGAGTTCACCAAATAATAAAGGTATTTGTAACGGTCCAGCGGTTCCGACTCACCTGCCTTTGTAAATAAACAATGTTATGGGATTTAGGACACACTTTGTTTACAAGTAACCAAGTTGTAGAAGCCAGCGATATGAACTCAAAATAAATATATATGGTACCTTATTATCATGGTGGACATTTTCTTGCAGTATTCTTGCGTTAAGATAAGTTTGTTTTGTTATATTTATAGTTCGGTTTTTATAATGGCTAATAAATAACTGAAAAATTTCTTCTTCATGTCGATATGGTTCATAATTATTATTTTAAATATCAAATGTTGTTTTGCCAATACTTGGCCACTGCAACAGCGTTATCTGTGTATATAGTATCTAGTATATAGTATATAGTGTGTATAGTAGTATCCTGCAAGAATAAGGGCACAATAAACAGCTCAGCAAGTGTGCCATAGTCTGAGGGTCTCTGTATCTCGCTTGAGCAACTAGTAGCCGACTCTCCAATGTAGCCCCATTTACTCATATTTTGCCTGCTGCGACCCACTTGTGTCCTGAGACGGTTGCGTGATTTCCACGTAGGTCAAGGAAAGTATTTTCCGCCTGGTTGCTCCTCAGCAGGTTCTATGTAGCTTTCAGGAGGGGCAATCTTTTCCAGCCTTAGTTCTCGACGTGCTTGGGAAAGATGTTTTAGGAGAGCATAGATTGACTTCAGAAAGCTATGACGGCTTTTGAGGCGCTGGTTTGGTAGTTGGGCGCCAAATAGCGAATGCCTGTGACGACTTTAAAAACTAAAAGGTTTAAACTAAAAATAAAAACGGGGTTGAAATGTTACATATGAAGACATCTTATTGAAAAAGATGTCATCAGGTGTCCTATTTGACCTAATTATCTCATTTTAATTTGTTTTACCCCTCTTGAACCCCAATATCTCAACAACCCTCTCACATATTCAGCTCATTTAGTCAAACCAGGATTGTGCTATCAATATCTACCTACATACTAAATTTCACAAAGATCAACGCTTCGAAAGTTTGCCTCGGACAAACAAACATACATACATACTTGCATGCATACTTACATACATACTATAACGCCGATTTATCCAAGTACATTTGGAGCTCGCTTCGCTCCATCAATTAGGTATATTATTATAGTGTAGTATTCGAGCATCTTACTTGTCGGTTCGCTTAACCCTTGTGCCGCCTCGTATCAGAATTACTGTGCGTTTTGAAGAGCACGGTTGATAGGGTTACTCGTCAAAGGTTCGCCTATTGCTTCAAAGGGACTTTTGGTTGTGTATTTTTGTGTTTCTAAATTCTCGGACTTTTTGTATTGTTAGGTAGAACGTACGATAAGCTTTTATTTGCAGCCTTGATAAAATATTTTTTGAATAAGAAGTACCTTTAATAATATTCTTAAATTTAAACTTTTTTTCATCAAACAGATTGTTCTGAAATTATAAATACTAATATTATAAAATATGTAAGTAACTCTCTCTGTCTATCAGTTTCGTACGTTTTCTCGAGTTAACATTGGCGGAATTGTGACACTCCCTAGTCACAGTAGCTACAAACAAGAACTGAACTGAACTGACTGAAATTCAAACGTGCTCATCGTAACATTGTAAATACCAGTTTTTAAAACTGAAATAGTATTACTCTTACGTGAAACCATGTTTAAAACAAACTGAACGCTAACTTCCAATCCATTAAGCAGTTAGTATTGAAAAATCTTTAAAACTTCTGCGGAAACCTTCCTATTTGAATAGTGGTGTAAGGGTCAGTGCACATCGTCTGAGTTGTTTAATTACTCTTAAAAAGTAAGAGTTCTAAAGGAAGATAATTACTGATTTAAATAGGTATTTATCGCGTATGCACCTTTTTTATTTGTTATACCGACGTTTCTACTGTGTTGCAACAACTTTGGTCGCGGGCAGACTGGATTACTTGGAGCTACCGTCGATAACGTAGAAAAACGAACCGAGAGAAACCAAATAATTTAATTATTATTATTTATTATACATTATTTAATTTTTTTTTTTTTTTTAAAGTGAATATATAACTAAATATTCTGTGAATATTTCAAGCGTCTACCTGTAGCTGTTATCAAAATCGAGCCAAAAAAAATGACGTTTATTGGAGCACCCTTCTAATATTTATTTTATTCTGTTTTTTAGTAATTTGTTGTTATAGCGGCAACAGAAATATATCATCTGTGAAAATTGCAACTGTCTAACTATCACGGTTCATGAGATACAGCCTGGTGATAGCCGGACAGACAGACAGAGGAGTCGTTGTAATAGGGTCCCATTTTACCCTTTGAGTACGGAACCCTAAAACGCTGTTCAAATTGAATAAAACTGTATGATGATCATGGTCGGGTTTTTAGTTGCTTCTGTCCAACCTCGCAAATATTCATTAAACTGAGTGAATAAATTACAAAATATAAAAATATTATACTGTTACAAAACTCGTTACAAATATAATACCATTAATCTAAGTCCAATGTGTGCATACCTTAACGCCATTTTTCAAACTTGTCCGAACTGCCGGATGCATCTTTTAAATTCTGTTATTGAACCTTTAGATTGGTTAAAGTTTTGTCTGGCTCGGAATAATATTGGCGGTAAAACTACAGGCTTATTTGCGTACTGAAGAGCTCATGGTGAAGCCAAAGAATATTAACTCATTATCAGATCAGCTGTAGGGTGTCCACTGATGAATATAGGCCCTCCGCCATGGATTTCCAAAGCGGATGATTTTGTACCGCACCCAACGGTTCCCAGCAGCTTTATTCATCATCATCATATCATCATCATATCAGCCGTAGGACGTCCACTGCTGGACAAAGGCCTCCCTCATTGATCTCCAGGAACTGCGGTTGGAAGCGGCCTGCATCCAACGCCGACCTGCGGTTCTTACCAAGTCGTCTGCCCATCTTGTGGGTGGACGTCCTACGCTGCGCTTGCCGGTCCGTGGCCTCCACTCGAGAACCTTTCGGCCCCATCGGCCATCTGTTCTGCGCGCTATATGGCCTGCCCATTGCCACTTCAACGTGCTAATCCGTCGGGCTATGTCGGTGACTTGAGTTCTCCTACGTATCTCCTCATTTCTGATTCGATCCCGTAGAGAAACCCCGAGCATAGCCCTCTCCATAGCTCGTTGAGCGACTCTGAGCTTATTCATAAGGCCAATAGTGAAGGACCACGTCTCGGTTCCATATGTCATCACTGGTAACACACACTGATTGTAGACTTTCGTCTTAAGGCACTGAGGTATGTTGGACGAAAAGACGTTGCGAAGTTTCCCAAACGCTGCCCATCCGAGTTGGATTCGACGATTGACCTCTTTCTCGAAGTTGGACCTACCTAATTGGACTGTTTGTCCTAGGTATACATACGCGTCGACAACTTCAAGAGCCGAGTTCTCAACCATAACTGGGGCAGGGACGACATGGACATTTGACATGATTTTCGTCTTGTCCATGTTCATTTTAAGTCCTACCCGTTGGGAGACTCGATTGAGGCCTTCGAGCATCGTGCTGAGCTCTTCCATCGACTTTGCCATGACCACAATATCGTCGGCAAACCGAAGGTGAGTGATGTATTCGCCGTTAATATTGATGCCCAGTCCTTTCCATTCCAGAAGCTTGAAGGCATCTTCCAATGCGGTCGTAAACAGTTTCGGAGAAATGACATCTCCCTGTCTTACGCCTCTTTTTAAGGGAATCGCCTTCGAGCTCTGTTCATGTACTCGGACTGACATAGTGGCGTTTTTATACAAACACTTCAACACTTCGATGTACCGATAGTCAATACGGCATCGTTGGAGAGACTCAAGCACTGCCCATGTTTCGATCGAATCGAAGGCTTTCTCATAGTCCACAAACGCGAGACATAGCGGCAAGTTATACTCTTCGGTCTTCTGTATGACTTGCCGCAGCGTATGTATGTGGTCTATGGTACTGTAGCCTTTACGGAACCCGGCTTGTTCAGGCGGCTGGAAGTCATCAAACCTGCGTTCGAGACGGTTCGCGATGACCCTCGAAAACAGCTTATAAACATGGCTCAAAAGCGAGATGGGTCTGTAATTCTTAAGCAAGGTGTTGTCACCTTTCTTGAAGAACAGAACCACCACGCCCCCGTTCCATGCTTTTGGCGTCGTACCTTCAAGCAAGGCGGAATTAAAAAGCTTCTGAAGGACTTTAAGTACCGGTGATCCACCCGCTTTCAGAAGCTCTGAAGTGATTCCGTCCTCACCCGGCGCCTTGTCGTTCTTAAGCTGCTTCAAGGCCATCCTGATCTCATACAGGCTGATGTCCGGAATATCTTCGGTATAATGTCGGGTCAGTTTGGCTCTTGGGTCGTTGGCCGCACTGCAAACAGGTTTAGTGACCGAATCGTAGAGCCGTCCATAGAACCTTTCGACTTCCCTTAACACTTCCGCTTTACTTGACGTTATGCTGCCATCTTCCCTCTTCAGCTTCGTCATGCGGCTCTGCCCAATAGATTTATCTCTCGCGAACACTTTGGAGCCTTTATTCCGCTCTATCGTATCTTTAATACGAGATGTATTAAAGGTACGAATATCGTGCCGCA
The DNA here is from genome assembly GCA_918857605.2 of Philereme vetulata. NCBI lineage: Eukaryota > Metazoa > Arthropoda > Insecta > Lepidoptera > Geometridae > Philereme > Philereme vetulata. The sequence continues at coordinate 2,471,459 of OU975425.1, forward strand.
AGGATTTCCAAATCTTTCTATTGAGCTGCCTATGTGACTGAGCATCATCGGGAGACTGCAGTTGCAAAGAACGTCGTTCAGCCATGAGGTTAAGGGTGTCATCAGAGAGTTTCTGAGGTCTATTGGTAGCAGCTTTATTAGGTTGTATTAATATGTAATTTTAATTGATCGAACTTGGGCTAATCGGTGTTGTATATATGTTTGTTTGTCCGAGGATAACTTTCGAAGCGTTGATCCGATCATCGTGAAATTCAGTATAAAGGTGGTAGTGATGGCACAATCATGGTGTGACTAAATGAGCTAAAACTGTTGGGGAGTTGTTGAGATATTAGGGTTCAAGAGGAGTTAAAAAATGGGTCTAACCGGTGAAATAGCACTTTTATTGAAAGGTCTTCATCAGTAAATTTGGACCGGGTTTTAATTTTTAGTTTTAACCTTGTAGTTTATAAGTTATTTATTAGCTATAATTAAAACTGAACTTTGACGAAATTCACAGGGTACACCAGTGATCCCACGGTGCTGTAATTTGGTATGCGTGTAGCTTTAGTGACACAAATATAGGGAAAAGTCTGTAATCTAGAATAACTGCAATTTCTACCCCGATTTTTTTTGACAATTTACATGAACTCCCGTTACCGGTAATATGAATAAATTGGTCAAGTTATTGTATGTATGGTTGTGCATTTCACGGCGCAAATTTGGTATAGTCAAAGATTACAAATAATTTTTTGTTATATTTTTATGGGAGATTTGCGAGATCTCAGTTCGGGGCGAACCACTAGTTACACCATTCGAAAGTAACACTGTCTCTCTGTAAAGAAAGAAAGAAGAAAGAAAATATATTTATTCGCCTCACAAAAGAATCTTATGAATATGATCTCATACAATAAAAACTAAACATATTTACATTAAACATAAAATTAAACATTATCAAAGGCGCGTGTTTTATTAAATTATAACATTGTTATTACATTATTATATTATTCTCTGTGTGTCTGTTTGTTACGTCTTCACGACTAAACGGCTAGCCCGATTGCGGTGAAATTATGACCTGGATCGGGACATAGGCTGGTTTTTACCTGACTGCGCAAAAGGAAGGTAATGTTTTATTGGCAAACCACGCCGTGCGAAGGCGCAGGCGGGTCAACTATAGGTACTTCATAAATAAATACTAAATAGACTGAAAATATTTTTCAAACTTTCGCGATCACTGTACATAATTACATATTTATATGGGTATTCATCGCGTATTTACCTTTTTTATTTGTCAGGATAAGACATAAAAAACCGGCCAAGCACGAAGGGTTCCGTACCATTATCTATAAAAACGCAAAAAAATCACGTTTGTTGTATGGGAGCCCCTTAAATATTTATTTTAATCTGATTTTAGTATTTGTTGTCATAGCGGCAATAGAAATACATCATCTGTCAATTTTTCAACTGTCTAACTATCACGGTTCATGAGTTACAGTCTGGTGACAGACGGACAGACAGTCAGACAGATAAACAGCGGAGCCTTAGTAAGTTAGTAATAGGGTGCCGTTTTACCCTTTGGGTACGGAACCTTAAAATAGTAAGCTGTAAAATAGTAAACAGTACCTAGCTAAAGCACTCTCTCTCTCTCTCTTTTCCTGGTTTCCATGTCTAGCCTAAAATATACCAGTGAAATGTTCTTAAGTGTGATAGTTAGTAGTGATAGTTTTCATCATCATCATCATATCAGCCGTAGGACGTCCACTGTTGGACAAAGACCTCCCTTATTGATCTCCAGGAACTGCGGTTGGAAGCGGCCTGCATCCAACACCGACCTGTGGTTCTTACCAAGTCGTCTGCCCATCTTGTAGGTGGACGTCCTACGAGCTCAACGAGCTATGGAGAGGGCTATGCTCGGGGTTTCTCTACTGGATCGAATCAGAAATGAGGAGATACGTAGAACTCAAGTCACCGACATAGCCCGATGAATTAGCACGTCGAAGTGGCAATGGGCAGGCCATATAGCGCGCAGAACAGATGGCCGATGGGGCCGGAAGATTCTCGAGTGGAGGCCACGGACTGGCAAGCGTAGCGTGATAGTTTTATTGGATTAAAATAGTAGGTATTTAATTGTGTTATGTATGTTTTTAATATGGTTTGGTTTGAATTAAACAATAGTTTGTTTTATGAAGGCTACCCTTGATCAAGAAGTGCGTGAGGGAATGTAAACTGGACTCGGCGGAAGACCAGCGCTGCGGCATATTAACATACCGTAGCATCATGCTGAGCTGAGTACCTATTCATCTCCACACAGAGCTTTTAAGTTCGTTAGTGCTTAGGTTAGATTTTATTGTTGTGTTTTTAATTTTTTGTATTACTGTGTGGTTTTTTGAATTAAATGTTTTCTCTCTTTCTAAAAAAGTATATACGCGATAAATATCCGTTTGAATCAGTAATTATCACTGAAAATATATTTGAAAACAGAAAAAAATAATTATTTAATGAATGTCTTTATTTTCATACATCTTTTAAAATCACGATCCATTTTAAGTTCACTATCGCCATCTTCATTGATATCTACAGACGTGGAACGTAAAATCGTGTTTCAACTTTGGCCGAAACTTGGGAATTTATTTGACATTTATACGGACGGAGAAAGTTTTTAATTTTCACGAAGTTCATTGACGCCCCTGAACTCAGGAATACTATGTAAGGGGGTGGGGGAGGAAATTCGCAGCGCTTAGATAGAGGCTTAGACCTTTGGGTAAAATTAATTAATGTATTTGTAAAGAATAGAAATAATTATTTGTTATATAAGAGTGCAAAGTTGCTTTTAACCGCGTGCTCAATATTGTTGACCGAGCAAGCGAAAGATTCTAAAATTAGAATCCTGAGCGTTAGCGAGGGAATCAAAAGAGCACGTTTATATATTAATAAATAAATACTGCTGGATATTTCACACAGCGCTATCTAGCTCCAAACTAAGAAGAGCTTGTATTATGGGAACCAGATAACTGATAGAATACTTATATATAGATTAAATTTAAACGTATAAAACAAAACACACTTTTAAATCATAGGTACAATGGGAGAGGGGGACAACCCTAACAACAATGAGAGAATGACACGATAGAAATGAGGATCAGTTTTTAGACAATGTCTAACAGTTCCTCTCCCGGCCTACGTGCTTAGAATACTTTGCACTGTCATCTCTTTTATTGGCTGTCTCTAAGTTGAGGCATTTACATCAATTGAAGATTTATTCAGTGCCTAGTTTCAAATTACAGCTAGATAAAGGTCGCAATATTTGCAATCGCATATACATAAGTTAACAAAAAACCAGCCAAGTGCGAGTCGGACTCGCGCATAAGGGTTCCGTACTATTATTTATAAAAACGGCAAAAAAACACGTTTGTTGTATGGGTATATAACTAAATATTCTGTGAATATTTTAAGCGTCTACCTGTTGTCGTTATCAATATCGAGCTAAAACGAGTAAAATAATCGCGTTTCTTGTATGGGAACGCCCTTAAATATTTATTTTATTCTCTTTTTAGTATTTGTTGTTATAGCGGCAAATACATCATCTGCAAAAATTTCAACTGTTTAACTATCACGGTTCATGAGATACAGTCTGGTGACAGACGGACAGACAGATGGACAGACAGGCAGACGGACAGACAGCGTAGTTTTAGTAATAGAGTGCCGTTTTACCCTTTGGGTACGGAACCCTAAACAAACACATAAAACAAATCTAAATGTAAGTTCTTTGCAAAATGGTCATTAACTCATCTTGTGCTGGTTGCAACAAACAGCTGGTCTTTCGTTTTTTCCGGAGCATTATAATCTCGGTTATTTCAAGTCCAGAGTGAACAGGTTCTGTCTAGGCAAGCGTGCTCCAAGGTGAGGTAGTGGGCAAGCGCTCTAGTCTTGTACAGTAAAGTTGTACAAGTTGTGTATATTTAATTAAACTGTATCGAAAAAAAACAATAAAAAAATATAATAACTTATACCATCATATTAACTGAGGCAGTCGTAATCCGTCAAGACATAGTCGTCTCTAGAAGGGACGATAAATCACTTTTGATACCTCCATGGTATTTTCAGAGAAAACTTTTAGGTAACGTTTTCAAGATTTTAGAGCCTTAAATTTATTTGTTGAGTATCATTACTATAAATACTAAGGCTTGTAGTTTATTTAAATTCTTTTATACGGAACAAAACTCATTTTCGGGTGAGTTTGTTAACCGTTTTGGCACACAAACCGTTGAAAGAAACTTTGCTTAACTTCTGCGCAAAAAGTAGCTTAGTTGTATGTATGTATATATTCTATGTAGTGTAATTTTGTTTGTTTGTTGTGCAATAATGAGTAAGTATATCTATCAAACATAATAATCCTGTATAATATAATAAATCTTTCTCTAATATTAATAATATATGTATAAGTATGTAAGTACATATTTATTTATTTAAAATTATTTATGTACTTACCTAATATGTGTGTATATAACTATTTAGGGTTAAGTAATTTTTCCTTTTTTAATATTAAGTTTATTATTTTTACACCTCGGCCAATCTTCCATTAAGCAATGATCCTCTCCATCCAAAGGGTGTCTGGAAGAGATCGCTTTGTTAAGCGATAAGACCGCCCATTATGCTTATTTTTTATTGTGTATTTCTTTATAATTGTTGTGTCTAGCTTGTAAGGTATAAAAAATAATTTTCGTTCATTCATTCAAATCTCGTATTTATAGTAATGACTGAAATAAATCACATAAGTTGAGATGTGTAAGTAAATCTGTACATAATTACTGATTTAAACGGATATTTAAATTAAAAAGGTACATACGCGATAAATAACCGTTTTAATCAGTAATTAAGTATACCTATCTATCCTACTGTGCCATCCCTCAGTTTTATCAACTATTACTAAGTACTACTGATACTATTAGCCCATATTGTCTAATTGTTGGGCTAAGGCCGCCCCGCATTTCACCGCTCACAACGGTCACATACGTAACACCATACTGCGCTCCAATACCAAAATCGCCGATGTAGGGGAGAACGCCGCCAGGTTGAAGTGGGACTGGGCCGGTCACGTCTGTCGCATGCCTGACAGGCCCAAAATTACCCCCGAAGTGGAACCAACAGGGCGGCGGTGCCGCGGCGGACCACGCCGGAGGTGGCGGGTCGAGCTGGACGCCGCCGAGAGGGACTGGCATGCGGTGGCACTGAACCGTTGTCAGTTCTCTCAAGTTTGCTCTTATTCCTCTTATAACTAAATCAATTTGTTTGTCCTTGTTTAAGTTTAATGTTATTAAAATATATATTATGTAAATATATACGTATGAATTTCAGTTTTATTAAAGCTTTACAAATCGTTTGAGTTTTAGATAAATTTTCGAATGATAATAAATTATTTATCTCAATCTACATAAACATTTTCATATTTTGCTTACAAGAAAAATAAGTTTATTAATGTTTTGAATGTAATGACATTTATTTTGAAAAATAATATATAGATTAGATTAGATGATTTCTTTATTGCACACCATTAAATATAGATACAAAAGAAAATACACTTTTAAATCATAGGCACAATGAATCGCTAAAAGCGATCTCTTCCAGGCAACCTTTGGATGAACAGGATTTATGAGAACAAATAAGGACGGGTATATCTTTCAAAAACACAAAAGAAACCGATGAATCCTCTAACCGTCGCAAACGGTCAACCGCTCCAGATCACTACCAGGCGAAAGTGTCCGAAAGACAGGCTGCATTGCCCCGCTGAATTGCAATGCTTATGTGTTGATCCAGATAAGCGCCAGCTCTTGTTTTAATCGTGTATATCTTGTTCCCAGTTGCCCCAGCTCAAGTGACTATCACTGGACCTTCAGAAGCCAGGGTCGGTGATCCTGTGCCTCTCGCCTGCAGCACCGCCCCCTCGAACCCCGCAGCTGAGATTAAATGGGCGGTGGACGGCAAGCATTATAAGGAGGCTAGTAATCGGACTACCATATCGCCTGAAGGTAGGTTTTTCTATTATATATGATAATTAGCGGAGGTATAGAATTACCGATTATAATTATGATATAACGTTTATTTCAGGCAACATGCAATAAACAAGAAAATATCAAAACAATTACCCATGGCTATAAATACCTTTCAGACCAACATACATATTAAAATATTATATTACACAACACTAATAGTTAGTTAGTTTTATCTGCCTTTGCGCCACCCTACAGCGTCGAAACACAATTCCTGCAGGCCAGAAATCAGGAGCGAGGAAAATATCCTTATGTTTTGCAGGCGCCTGGTGTACCTACATAGGATTTGAAGTTAGTATCCCTTGTCGACTCCAGACACGTCAAAAGCAGCTTCGAATGTGGCTCGATATTACAACTCTGGAAACGCTCTTTCACATAAGTACTTCATTCCCCAACATATTAAGAATAAGGAGTTAAGTTAGAGACATTATATCTATACATACGTACTGTCGCGCCATTATCCTGGAGGGGTAGGCTAGGCAGAGACCACGGATCACCACTAAAACGGACTAAGACTAAGACGGATCTTTGATTCGTTTAAAACAATATACCTATATATATATATATATCTTAGTCTAAGTTTTGCACGGATTATCATCAAAATATTAAGACAAAATATCATAATATTACACTCAGAAATAACGTACTGTTAGTGAAAGTATTTTCAGAGTCGGTTTAGTATTTTTAAGATGTATGGGCCACCTCTACAAACATAAAAAACAAAATTCACCTCATTATGATATTAAGTATAGATTTGACGACTAGCTTCTACTCGCAGCTTGGCGGCTCAATCCAGGTCTATCTATAAAGCAAGTTATATCGAAATCGATTCAGCCGTTACAACGTGATTATGTAACAAACAAACATCTAAACTTTTGCTTTTATAATATTAGAGAGATTTTAATATAGGTATAGACTGTACAGAAATGTACGCCAAGACTCGTGTCGGACAGGACCAACTAATTAACATGTTGTTTTACTTCTCAATACAATTACTGGTAATTAGTGTTATCGAAAAGCACTCGGCGCATCACTACCGGCGCCCGTAAGGGCTGCGAGAACAAGCGAGATAGCAATATCATCGTTGCTTGTCACTCGCTTTATAAACCCGTCTACCGGGAGCGTTGGCGTCTTGCTTATCATCCTTTTTGTCCCCAGGTGGTTGGATCACGACATCCAACATCACCGTGGTGGTGGAGCCAGCGAAGACCTCCTTTGCCGTTCTCTGTTACGGCATCAATCAACAGCTGACTGAGAACGTCGTCTCTTCTTACACCATCAACGTGCTTTGTAAGTCAACTTGTTTATATAAACACTAGCTGACAAATACGCAGCTTCGCACGCGTAGCCTTTCAATAAAAACATTACCCTTCTTCTGCGCAGTTGGTTAAAAAGTAGCCTGTGTACTACTCAGGGATGATGTGGCATAATGGTGGAAGAGTTTTTGAAATCGGACCTGTAGTTTTTGAGTTTATTCTTGATTAAGATAAAGATAAGATTAAAATCCTTCAGGTATTTTGTTTGTCACAAATTATACGAAAGCAAAAAAATAGAAGTTTCTAGTACATTTTAGAACCCTATTCTTTATAGGTATAGATTGTAAATTATTGATCGTATTAGTAAATACATAGGCGAACTTTATGCTAATCAGCATGTTCCTCTAGCTATAACCTTCGTTTATTTTATTTATTGAGACCAAAATTAGAATTGATTGAGATTCTTACAGTATTATATATTACTGGCTGACCAGCGCGTGGCTTAGCACGCGAGCTTTGTCAATAAAATTACCTGCACAGTTGAATAAAAAGTAGCTTTAGTTTCAATCCCGGTCATAATCTATGTGTATAGAAAATTTCATCGAAATCGGTCCAGCCGTTTAGTTGTGAAAACGTAACAAACAGACAGAGAGTTACTTTCGGATTTATAATATTAGTAAAGACTAGGTTATTTATTTTTAGGTTAGGTTGTGTTATGTGAATAGTGATCGGCGTAGGTAGTGCTATTCACAGGTATTAGTGACCGTTAACATAACATGGATATGCCTTCTCAATTTCGGGAAATATATTTATATTTTATATAACAGGTTTTTTTAGGATTTCGTATTTTACATAGTAACTATTCAGCTTTATGCAAATACATGTTGTATTGGTCACTAAAGTCATCCCTTTCCCTCACGCTTTTGTAGCTTATCGCGGGTGAGGACTCGGTTTCACTATACGCACACATTTGCAGCGAGTACATACACAATACGCATTTACATTGACATTCAGAAAAGTATTCCCGGGAATCAGGGAATAAATCCCGGGGCATATCCATATTAACTTGTCATTCAGGTTCATTGGACCAAAATAGCACTACCTACACCGATCCCTAGTTATGAACGATGGGAAGGACTATATAAATTGTTATTGTTACGAATATAAAAATTAATGGGTATTTTTTTTTCAAATTAGTCACGTCTTAGCCCGTTAATCAAGTCGTGCATACACATTAATTAATTATAGCTCTAGATTATTTTCTAAATTAACTTATCCTAAAGCCTAAAGTGCGAAAATTTCAGACTCCAAAGAACTTACTTATCAAATTACCAAGTTTTCATATAACTTAATAACTAAATAAAGAAAAATCATACTTTCATGGACATAATCAAAGTCTCAGCTTGCTTTAATGTGTTCGCTAACTTACCGAGCACGTGTTTTGAAATCATAGAGGGCATTATGGTAGAATGGCACTGCCTTACGTTGCTACGAGACGGGAACGAAATGAAAAACGAGTAAACTCAATTATATGAAGTCTTAAGCATTATTTGGTTGCATCAGAATCAAAAGGGATTTGGTATAAAGTTGTACAATGTGAACCTCCGCGTATATCTTGGTTTGTAAATGGTAAACTTAGAAGAAGATTGGTTGTAATAGGTAAAAGATTGCACTCAGGACATTTTCCATATTCCTCTTGCTATGTTATGAAAATATCTGACTCCCCTAACTGCGCTACATGCGGAGTCACAGAGGATGTTCATCATCTTCTGGTGGAATGTGTTCGGAGCCAGTCTTTGAGAGTCCATACGCAGACTCAATATAATGTATGTTTATTAGATGTTGGCGTATATCAAAGTACCCTGTGCCCCGCTATGCGATGCGGACAGGGTACTTTATAAAATGACTAGTTGACCCGGCGAACTTCGTACCGCCTTGACATGCATATGACGCGGGCTGACAATGTACGTCGCCGGTAGAATTGCCAGTCGGCCATCATTAGCTGCAAGTGGCTGCAACGCCTGAGCTTTTTTATGAGAAAAAAAAGTTCATCATATATTTTTTTCTGTGAATTCTTCGAATATGTTAAGGCGGGGAAGTTTTAAGGGTGACGACTTTTAGGTTTTTAAACCAACAGGTAGTCACACCAACATTGTGCTATCACTACCTACCTCTATATATAAAATTCACGATGATCGGATAAACGCTTCGAAAGTTATCCTACAAACTTAGTAATAGGTTGTAGATTCGGGTCGGTAGGTCGGTGGTAATTGTCTCAGTATAACTATAAAAATTACATTTAGGTAAAGGTGATGGGTTTTTTTTAAGTATCCCAATAATGTTGTGCGGCTCGAATGTCTCTACGCACTGAGGCACACCTCTAGAGTTTTACAGCGCTTTATGTAATGCTGTTTGTATGTTACTTTTTGTCGAATAAATAAATACCAATATGTTGCAAAATATACGCACATAAATGAAAGCACAAATTTGTTTGTCATGCTCATCAAACTAACCCTAGTTTGATGAGCATGACAAACAAATTTGTGAAATGTTTACCATAGAAATGTGAAATTTATTTTGGCATGTAAAAACAAACACTTTATAAAACGTATGTTGTGCTATTGCATAATGCTTGCCATCTAACCACAGATACTGTTTTGGTGACGTCTCGAGATATCTCTTGTTGTCCCTTTCTAACCCAAAATCCGCAGCCATTTCCGAAAGAAATATCAAATCGGCCTTTATTTTTGGATGTCGATTGTTAGAGTAGGCAGTTGCAAAGTTTTATATCGAATTAATCTAGGTGATTAATTAGTAAATTTTTTTTAAAATTTGATAATATAATTAAGTAGTAGTTTTTTTAGAAGTTTTTTTTATGTTTTGAGAAACCGTCACTTGAATATTGTCAGTACTAAACATCCTGTAAAAAAATCGTATGTTTTTCTGACAAATTGTTAAAGGGCAAATAACCTTAAATTCAGTAGGCCGGATATCCACTGAATTTATACCCTTAATAAAAACAATATAAGGTACGGCATTACAATAAAAGGTACATTACATAAACATTAGACTCTGCTATGGCATATTAACTTCGTAGAACGAGGCAGGATCTCATAAAGGACGGAGGTTCATTGTTTTTGCGAACATAATAGTGAAGCTACGTAATATCTTCAAAGAACATTAATTAAAATCATATAAACACTAGTGGTTCGCCCTGAACTGAGATCTCGCGAGTCTTCCAAAACACAAAAAAAAATATTCTTGGGGCGACTCTCGCAACGATGCCCAAACGAATTTAGTGCCTAAATATGATTTAAGGAGTTGTCAATTCATACAAATACGTCAAATTTAAAATGTTTAGTCGCTAAATACGTTCTGGGATCATTGTGCAAGCCGGCCTTAATCATTGACTAATAAAATAGTGCAACGAAATGAGAATCCAACTTACTTGACCTACTTGAGGTACAAACTGCAGTTATTCTGGATTTCAGAATTTTGTCTATATCTTTGTGACTAAAGCTACATGCATACCAAAATTCAGCACTGTGGGGTCACTGGTGTACCCTGTGAATGTAGTTTTTGTTATGGCTAATAACTTAAAAACTACAAAGTTTAAACTAAACATAAAAACGGGGTCGAAATGTACTCACAAAGATTTGTTTAGTAGACGGGTCACTTGATCGAATAGTCGTATTTTTTTTACCGCTTTTGAACCCCAATATCGCAACAACTCTTCATATTTTTAGCTCATTTAGTCACACCAAAATTGTGCCATCAATACGTACCTATATAAAACATTTCACGATGATCGGATCAACGCTTCGAAAGTTAACCTCGGACAAACAAACATACATACATACATACAACGCCGATTTGCCCAAGTTGATTATTGATTATATGTACCATAGTGACTAACATACATATATTACTTAAAACTATTTGCTGGCACGTAAATTCTGCGACGTGTACTTGAGCTGTGTTTTCTAGTCGCCCGCGAAAACGACCTAAAGGTTGCTAGAAGCCTACGGGGCCTATGGGGGGGGGGGGGGGCTATGATCAGCAGTGGACGTCGTGTGACTATACGACCTCCGTGGCGCAGTGGGCGAATAGCCGGCTTAGACGCAGGAGGTAGCGAGTTCGATTCCCGCCGCGGAACAAATGTTTGCATGATCTCCAGGTATTTGTTCCGAGTCTGGATGTTTTTCTATATAATATAAGTATGTATTTATAAAAAACATATATAAGTATTCTATCAGTTATGTGGTGCTTTGTAATAAGCTGCTCAGCTCTGCTGAAATGACCAGCAATATTTATTTATTTATACATCCTCGGATAACTTACTCAGTACAAAGTACCCGTGAGAAATCCCATAAGGGGTTGAAAGAACCAATTCCAAAGATGTTTAATACGTCCACTTTCTGTTTTCAGCATTCAAGCAAGTCAAATGACTTCGAACTTTTAATTCTAGTGCATGTCGGTTTGCTAATTGGCATTCGTCTTCGAGATGAATCGTTTTGATCAGTTTTCGTATAGATAATGGTTATTCCATTAATTACATCGATATATGGCGTAAAACTTTCAGGCAACCTATAAGGGTTTTGTTATTTCTCCAGAGAACCCCAAAAATAATGAAAGCCTCCGTAAATGTTTTTCTGAACCTGTGAAGTCATAACCGATTGATGGATGTTTGCGGAAGTGAAAAGTGGGATACCGTGGATTGAGGAAAAGGCAAATTAAGTCGGTTCGAACTCCAAAGTTACCTTATTTTAATACTTATCAAAATATTTTTATTTATTAAAATCACAAGGATCACTTTAAAACGTCAGGTTTACTGCCTGCTCCTTTGCGACCAATCCAGGAAAGAAAAGCAAGAAACAATTCGATTCATTAATATTTATATATCACACTTTATGTAGCATTTTAGACATAATCAATTCAGTTTTCTGTATTTCAATTTGAATGTTGTGGTTGCCAGTGAAATTACAGGCACTTGAGATTTTGTTTGTTTGCGTGAAGTTGATGGACGCAGGGCAGTGCATCGTAGGGCACGTTTCTAAAGTGCATGACATACGGGCAATGCTTTGTTATAGGCGATGGTTACCACATAATATCAGGTGGGCCATATCATCATATGTTAATGGTAATAACTATGTCAGGTTGTGATTGAGGTCAACACTGGCCTTAGTAGAAGACCAGCGCTGCAGCATGGGACCATGCTGTAGTATAGGCTGAGCTGAGGACCCTTTCGCCACCACTCTTAGCAGTTTGTTGTTATTTTAGTTAATAAATAATAGTGTTTGTATTTTTTGTAAAAACATTTATTCATTCCACCACAAGAAACGAATTCTTGAGCTATTGAATGTGTTTTCTTTCTTTCTTTCATATGCTCCACGACGGTAAAAATAAGATGTTATTAATATATTTACCGATGTTTATTATCAGAATAAGTGAATAACAATAATAATAACGCTGTACATTTCACACAGCGCTGTCTAGCCCCAAACTCAGTAAAGTATACAATGGGAACCAGATAACTGATAGAATACTTATATACTTTTTTGTAAATACATACTTATTATATATAGAGAAACAACAACAAATATCTGTAGATCATACAAACATACGAGTATGTTCCGCGGTGAAGTCGAACCCGCAGTTTCCTGCGTTTCAGGCTATCCGCGCACTACGCCACGGAGGTCGTCAAAAAGATTTGTCGCATCGAAGTGCAAATAGGGCGTGGCTGCAACTTTTTACCACTTTTTTTAGATAACTGTTTGTGAACCAATCAAATGAACTACCGAAATATTTAATCATTAATATTGATCGCTTGCAAACAAACGTTGATCATTACAGCTGGTGATCATAATTAAAGTGTTAATATTTCAGTAGAATAACTGACCTAAAACAGGGTAACCAGAAAATAACCAGTGCTGCAGTTACACAAAAAACTAATATGTATTATTATATAACCGGTTTGTTCCAAATTTTACACCTTAGCGCTAGATTTTTCTAAGCACCTAATATTTTCAATAAATTTCTAGACCGTTATATTTTTCCAATTACACAGTTGACAAGCCATCAAAACCAGGCGTTTGGCGAATATCCACTACTTTCAGCTGAAAATTTTGAGGTGATATTTACTTGAGTTGAAATGGAGAAACTTTTTAAGTTGTATAGGTTGTACCTACCTTGAAAGTCAAAGTCAAAATCTTTTATTCATGAAAATCACAAGGAACGTCTGTTTGTATCTAAATTTAATAAATGAATATGTTTCTAAAATTACAGATGTTGTGTGTGATTCTGTTGTACACACGGCTACATATCAAGCTATACATTTCCAGTATAAGCTGACCTCGCATTGTGTAGACTTTTCGTAGAATGAGAGGTCAGCTTATACTGGAAATGTATAGCTTGATATGTAGCCGTGTGTACATATAATATTTTGATTTCTTTTTCTTCTGGACCTTTGGATCTAGTATTTCTTACAAAACATCCTGATTTGTATCAGTCCTCCCTTTCATAACGTTCTTAAAATATATTTTTTCTCTGTTCTTACTGCTAGACATAAAATCTAATGTCTCTTACCCAACCTTAGCTTATTTTAGACCAAGTAAGATCATAAGATACTGGTCTTTGGATTTGCGATAATACAAAACTTATAAAACTTTTTTGAACCTATGTCCCACTGCTGGTTAAAAGTCTCTCTCAAATCACTCATTTTTTAACACACCATAGATAGACAGATGATAGATAATTAACACAGCGCCATCTAGTCCCAAACTAAGCAGAGCTTGTACTATGGGAACCAGATAACTGATAGAATACTTATATACGGTTCTTTTTGTAAATACATACTTTTTTTTTTATCTATTAACAAAAGGGCTTTGTCGCTCATGCGATTATGACACCCTGGTAATGTATAATATATAGAGAAACAACCCGGAACAGATGCTTAAAGAATACTTAAATCATCGCTAAACTAGCTGACTAATCCGCAGCTTCGCACGCGTAGTTTTTCAATAAAAACATTACCCTCCTTCTGCGCAGTTGGGTAAGAAGTAGCCTATGTCACCCGGAGATAGTGTAGCTTCCCAACAGTGAAAGAGTTTTTTTTAAATCTGTCCAGTAGTTTTGGAGCCTATTCAATACAAACAAACAAATCTTTCCTCTTTAGTACCTATAGAAGTATTGATAGCGATCTCTACCAGACAAGTTTTGGATGGAATGGACTATGTGGATATTACCTGCGGTATAATGATGTACCTCTACGACTACGTGTTTTGTCATGTACACACGGCTACACGTCAAGCTAAATCTTCCAGTATAAGCTGACCTCTCATTCTACGAAAAGCCTACACAATGCGAGGTCAGCTAATTCTGGTTTTTCATAACTTGATGTGTAGCCGTGTGTACAACATTAATTTAAAACTCGTATCCGTAATCATATTAACTAATTTTAGATGTCTGTTTAATACCGGTAGCTTGAATATGTATCCAGTAATCGATACATTTCCAATAAACCATTTTAACGTAAATTGGCGGCGCCTTTGCGACGATGCCGCTTAGTCAGTTTAACAGGTACCTACTTACATGATGAATGAATATGATTTGTTTACCTATTTTATACAGGCTGTTTCACTGATATTTTAGGACTTGAGATTATGTGTGTTTGAAAATTAAAAATAAATTCATAGCAATGAATAGGAAAAAAAACTATTTTAGAACAATACTAGCCATGACCCCTACCCGTGTTTTCATTTAATGACGTACATAACAAAACACGTAGTATGTTTCATCAAAAAACTTGACCACTGAAAGCAGTTCCTCAATTTAAAGTTAGACTTTCCCGCGATGTCATTCTCTGGGGTGCCGTTACAATGGTACATTCAATGTGAAGGTTTTTTGGGTCTTTGTAAAGGTATTTTAACCCCCCATGCAAAAATGCGATGCGAGGACGGATACCGATCGCCGAGAACTAAAAATTTTTACTAAATAAATACAAGTTTTACGGGATCGAATCAGAAATGAGGAGATACGTAGGAGAACTCAAGACAACGAAGTCACCGACATAGCCCGACGGAATAGCACGTTGAAGTGGCAATGGGCAGGCCATATAGCGCGCAGAACAGATGGCCAATGGGGCCGGAAAGTTCACGAATGAAGGCCACGGACCGGCAAGCGCAGCGTAGGACGTCCACCTACAAGATGGGCAGACGACTTAGTAAGAACCGCAGGTCGGCGTTCTATGCAGGCCGTTTCCAACCGCAGTTCTTGGAGATCAATGAGGGAAGCCTTTGAGGGAAGCAGTGGACGTCCTACGACTGATATGATGATGTTGATGATGATGAAATATAAGTTTTTATTATGTAACTAGCTGATCCGCTGAACTTCGTACCGCCTTGACATGCATATGACGTGGGCTGGCATTGTACGTACGGTAATGAATTTGAAAAAAACCTATATAACAATACTAGCCATTAGCCCTACCCGTGTTTTCATGTAATGTTGTAAATTACAAAACACGTAGTATACTTACATAAACTAAAGTTAGCTAATTGAAAAGAAATGTTAAAATTCAAGTATATTGGTTCGTAGAATTCGACATTATACCGAGTTCTAACTTGTGAGTTTCATTCAAGAAACCGCTCTGAAAGTCTGTAGCCCGACAACAGCCTTCAACATTTTCCGGTTTTCCTTTTATATTGAAAGGGTAAAGTTCTATTCGCGCCTGAGGTATACTCTGTTATTTTTATTACTAGTTTCTTAACTAGTTTTAGTTCACAGTTTTGCTCCTGTTTCTGTTATTCGAGTTATCCGAGGATAACATTCGAAGCGTTAATCTGATCATCGTGAAATTTTATACATAGGTACCTAGGTAGTGATGGCAAAATTTTGGTGTGACTAAATAAGCTAAAAATGTAGTGGGGTTCAAGAGGGGTAAAAAATTAAAATGATACTAATAATAATAAGTCAAATGGGAATGAAAGGACTTTATTGGCACATTTGGACTCCGTTTTTATTTTTATTAAAGTTATATAGTTTTTGAGTTATTAGCCATAATAAAAACTGAACTTTGACAAAATTCACAGGGTACACCAGTAACCCCACAGTGCTGTAATTTAGAATGCTTGTAGCTTAAGTTACACAAATATTGGCAAGTCTTAAATCTAGAATAACTGCCCTTAGTACCCCAAAAAGAGTAACCAAATAACATGAACTGCCGTTACCTGTAATTTGAATGAAACTGTATGCCAAGTTATTTGGTTATATATTTATTCGTATCGGACTGTCTATCTCATGTGCGTCTGACATAGACAATCCGATACAAATAACACTACCTGCCGCCACGAGCGTTGACGGTGAACTGACAGAGCGCAGCAGCCGATTCTCCCCCCCGTCTCGCCGCGCGCATACCTCAGGGAGTGCACAGCACTAATGGTCACACTATAATAATACAATTATGGGTATTAAAAGAATAAAATGTAACTAGATTTGAGACCAAATCGAGACAGACTTTAAAACTCGCCCTGAATTCAAGTGAAAAGGCACCATACAAATTGGCTCACACACAAAAATGAATACCTCCTTTCCTCGTAGGTTAAATGGTTTTCCACTCTGAGAAATGCGCCTTCAAAGTGTTCCGGTTTGCCTTCTAAATTGAAGGGGTAAAGTTTGCGATCTTTGTATAACTTTCTAGAACGTTTATGAAGTAAATTAGAATTACTCGTATGTAGCTCGTACGGGAAATTCATTTTAGTTGAAGCTTTTATTTGACTTCTCAATTTGACAGTGATTGAATTTGTAGGATTTTTGTTTTCAGGATCTCCTTGATATCTTGATTGTAGCATCTTTTTATTTTATTTATTAATCGAACGAAGCGAGATCTCCAAATCAACTTGTGCGAATCGGTGATGTACATATGTATGTATATATGGATGTTTGTTTGCCCGAGGATAACTTTCGAAGCGTTGATCCCATCATCGTGAAATTTAGTTTATGGGTAGGTAGTGATGGCACAAACCTGGTGTGACTAAATGAGCCAAAAATGTTGGGGGGGGGGGGGTTGATAAGATATTGGGGTTCAAGAGGGGTAAAAAAATCAAAATGATACAATAAGATCAAATGGACCGTTAAATAAAAGGTGTTCAATACATTTCGACCTTGTTTTTGTTTGTTTGAAGTTGTTGAGTTTTCAGTCATAATAAAAACACTTAAATAACATTAAACAGTAAAAACTTTGAGGAAACTCACAGGGTACAGCGACTCCACAGTGCTGAAATTTAGTATGCGTGTAGTTTT
The DNA here is from genome assembly GCA_918857605.2 of Philereme vetulata. NCBI lineage: Eukaryota > Metazoa > Arthropoda > Insecta > Lepidoptera > Geometridae > Philereme > Philereme vetulata. The sequence goes on from OU975425.1 coordinate 2,489,037, forward strand.
CCTGACAATGTAGGGAAAAGTCGGAAATGTAGAATAACTGCAATTTCTACCCCAAAACAATAATAACCAATATATATGAATTCCCGTTACTTGTAATTTGAATAAAAATGAAATGAAAAAAACTGTAGGTCGGTCAAGTAAGGTGGTTGTGCATTTCGTGGCACTGATTACAAACAATTATTTCGTTTGTATGGGAGACTCGCAAGATCTCAGTACGGGGCGAACTACTAGTGTTTTATGTTCACAGTGCTGAAAGTCTCTTAATGTTCACTTCTGTAGCAATCTCTTAGTAATTCGCAGACAACTATCGAGTTTGTTTTTAAATGAGTTTATTGCAGTAACAGAAACAACCTGTTTCTGGTGGGATGTTCCAATTATGGAGCACCTTGTTACTGAGGAAGTTATGTCCAATCAGTGTGTTTCAAGGAGGTATAGTGTTTTAAATCCAAAATTGTTGTACGGTGTAGAAAAAATTTAACGTAATACTTGATCAGAGCAATATAATGTTCACCTAAGTTGTTTGTTATAACCTTAGACCAGCGATTCCTAAAATGGGTTCCGTAAAAAGTCACCAAGGTTCCGCGAAATTGTTTTTATTTTTGCCTCTCAAATAATACCACAGTTATGTGCAAATATTATTTTGAAAAAGCGGAAATATGTTATGAGAAGAACGCGTTACTGTTATTTAAGTAAGTAGGTTGTAAGCGAGAATTCAGCCCGGACTATGGCACTGCGCACGCAGCCAGAGCATTCATAGATCTTCAAAACTCATTCACGTACACACATTTAAGTCTGTATCTCTGAATGAGATTTGGGTTGGTCTTCTACTTCTTCCTGTCCTTGTCCTACATTACGCGGCGTCGGCACAACATGTATTCCTCCTCCACATCTCTCTATCAGCCGTCTTCTCTGTAGTCACTTCCTTCCTACCTATATCATTCTTCACACAGTCCATCCATCTCTCCTTCGGCCTTTTTTACTTCTGTATCCATCCACACTCATATCTAACACTCTTTTAGTCGTTTATTTAGGAGTAAATATCCTGAAGTAGCCAAAAAGGCTATCTTAATTTTGCTCCCATTTGTCACAACGTATCGTTGGGAAACAGGTTTTTCAGCTTACATAAACAAATAACAAATTCAGGTCGAGACTGGATGCTAGCCCAGATATGAGCATACAACTGACGAACACAAAACCAAACCTTAAAGCAATTATCGATAAAACAGTACAACAATTTAGTTCTTCACATTTAAAGTTGAAGAATACAGTGTTTTACTTTTAATATATTTCTAACTAGCTGTTGCTCGCGACTTCGTATGCGTTACACTACTAAATGTGTAGATACCCTAGAAATAAAGCTAAACTCGCCGTTGTAACTTGACTTGACACCCCATTTTTATCCCAAGGAAACTGATTTATGGGATAAAAGGTAGCTTATGTGCTAATCCTGGTTAGAATCTATCCAGAAATCGGTTCAGCCGTTACGACGTAATTGAGTAACAAATAAATAACTAAACAAGCATCCAAACATTCACATTTTTAATATTAGTGTGTGAAAAGTTAGTGTTATTGTTTAAATGACAGTGTCGTCGATTTGTAATCATTTGCCATAGAGACATTAAATAAAAGGTATTTGGTGGATGTTCCGTTAACTTTAAAGTTTAGGAACCCCTGCCTTACCTTACAGTTTTTAAATTCTAATTTAACGTTAGAAAATTTTACTGACATTTAAGAAAATTCTTTGCTTTGAAATCATTTCTGACATCTTAGATACTTAGCTTTGTCTTCAATTTAATTGAGCTTACAATAAGTAGCCGAAATGTATACGTACTTATCATTAAAATACTCTTTATCGGAATAATAGAACAAACAAATGACAAAGATTGTTATGCTAACTTTACAGCAAATTTTTCCCAAAAAATCCTCGTCAAAAAGAAGTTCGAATGACAATGTGTTTCTTTAAGACTGAAAATTCTCTGTCATCCTGCTAGTTGCAAATACACAACAAAAAAAAATATGAAAAGGAGGCTCTTTTTGACGTGAATACGTTCCGTTTTGCAGCATCATCTTGAGATCCTTTGAATATTTCGGCTCAGTGTTCAAGCTATGAGAGTTTAACCATTTTACACAGCATAAAAAGATCAAGTTTGGTGCAAGAGGCAATTTTGTTTTTTATGCTACAATAGCTTCCGCCCGTGGCTTCGCACGCGTTGTTTGTTAATAAAGAATAGCCTATGTGTTGATCCAGTTAATTATCTATCTACTCGTATATACCAAATTTCATCGAAATTAGTTCAGCCGTTACGACGTGATTGAGTAACAAACAAACATTCAAACTTTCGCATCTAGAATATTAGTGTGATGTAGATGAAACAAGTTTATGGCTCACCCGATGTTAAACAGATAAACAATTTTATTGGTAAAGGATAAATACACTTTTTTTTAAATAATGAGTACATTAAATAAAATTAATAATAATATTTAAAATGTACAAAATTGTAAAATATTAATGTTATGTGGTAACCATCGCTTATAACAGAGAATTGCCTAGGTCACGTACCTTAGAAATGTTGCCTACGATAAACTTCCCTGCGTTAATCTACTTGAGGCATACAGGTGTAAAGCCTCATGCGCCTGTAATTTCACCAGCAAACACACCCTTCAAAAACGAAACACAGCAATAATGCTGCTTGACAGAAGAAATAGGTATGGTGGAAGTACTTCCCAAGTGCGCATGGAATTTAAATAAAAACAAATATATTATATAGTAAATTATAATATAATTACGCTTAGATTCGCGTAATTTAATTAACTGTTGTTGTAATGAAATCTAAAGCCTGCACGCCCTGCTGATCAACAGGATCTGCTGTTTCCATAAGACGTTATTGTTGAATAAATAGAATCTATGTGATAAATAATTTTCAACACACTTGCTCGTAATGAACCATAGTACATCGTTCTAAGAGCCATAAACCGAACTATAACATACGCGTGTATAATATATATACACGCGTATATAGCTTTAGTATAGAAGATTTGTTTTTTCCTCGCAAGTGTGTTGAAAAAGTGCGTATGAAACTCGTGAGCAACTAGCTCACTAGACACTCGGATGATTTACGCCCTCGCCTAGGGCTCGGGCTGCAAACCACAGCCTCGTGTATAAAGAGCAACTTAGTTCACTTGTATCATAATATACTATTATATTATGACTATGGTATATGCACTATGGTTCAATTCCCACCGCGGAACAAATGTTTGCATGATCTACTGATATTTGTTCCGGGTCTGGTTGTTTCGCTATATATAATAACGTAATAACAGAAAAAAGTATATTATATTGTATCAGTTATCTGGTTCCTAAAGTAAAAGATTAGCTTAGTTTGACACTAGATGGCGTGAAATGTTCAGTTTAATTTATTTCTGTATTCTATGTTTAAAGTTTGATCATTCCAAGTCCCAGATTTTCGTCTCTTACACCACAACTAAACAAAAGTCCATCCCTTACCCCACAACCCAAGACATGATTAATGTAGATCCAGATAACAACTCCAGCCTCGCTATGCTTAAACGCTGGATAAGGCATATGCCTGATGAATGCGAGATATCATCGTTCGCTTATCTGTTTACGTAAGAATGGAGTGAGGAATTGGCCTTACATTATATTCTGGGCGAAGATTTATTGAAAAGTACACTTTCAAATTTGAAAAGAGATCCGAATTTGGGCTTTTGGATTTTGTACCCTTTAAATATTCTCAAGGATGACTTCATTACAGAGGAAATTAATGATAGTAGTTACGTATTATTTATTTTGAATTGTTGTTTCTGCGATATTAGTATTCGGCACATACATTATTTTTTGTTATTCATTAATTAGGTAAGATGACAATACCCTTTTACAGCAGCTACGATTTGACATTATAAAAAGCATATCTTACTATGTAATGAATGATTAATGCAAATTAATATTTCAAATTATTATTTAATGACATCCACTGCAATTTAGAATTCAAAGTATTATATACAATTCTTTGACAATGCCCCTCCACAGCAGCTATAATTATAAGTACCTACATACATACTTGTTAATCAGTATTTAGATGCTTAAATGTAAATGTATATGAAATGCTTGCCTGTTTCTGACACCTCCAAAATGATGGTGCAATGAGCTACTAGATGAAGCCATGTAATTATTTAAGTATTAATGACCTAAACAATGGTTCATGACGTTGGGATTCGAGTTATGGAAATGAAGAAATCATTACAGTTGGTATGTAATATTTATAACACATTTGCTCGTAAAGTGTCTCTTATTTCACCAATTTCAATATCGTAATATAATAGTATGTATAATTTCATTACGTACTTGTGCGTTAATGTATTATTATGTAAAACGAACGATACTTTTTTATATCTTAGCAAAGAGTTGTATGCCAGAAAAGTGGTCAACATTTTATGAATAAAATTAATTTTGGGAAATAAAATATAAAAAAATAAACATTTAACTCTTTAATTTAATTATTTTTGACAATAAATTACAATCATTTATCTGTAACAAAACCAAAAAAAAATAATAATTTACTTTATTAGTAATACTGGCTGTTTTGTGCCTTTGCCTTAAAAAAAGCGCTGATGCGCGCGCATCGCTAAGTTGTGAACAAGTAAAAATTATTCGGCGCGCTTTTTCTTTTCGCTGTATTGAGTAATTAAAGATTTATTCGTTTAGGAAAGTCAGAGTTTTATTTATTTCCTCGCAAATATGTTATAAAACGTCGTATGACATACGTGCGCTTTGATTATTACAGCCTCTGCTTTCTTGTAGCAATATCGCCTGGGCTGTAATTTTCAACTTACCGCAGTTATATCATAATGTACTATTAAAAACCTTCAAAACTTAATACCACCCTTTTCGTGTCGGGTTTAAAACAATTGTGGTGGCTCCGAACTCTAGGATTAACTGGATTAACGTGATATCCGTGGTCACTGACGCCATGGAGTCGAGCTGAAACTTTAACTCTGTGGTTTCGGGTTCTGCATGAAATATAGATAAAATGTGGGCTACTTTGTTTTCAATTACTGATTTAAATGGTTATTTATCGCGCAAAAATGATTATTTGTTAATCCGAAGTTTCGACTTTGTTGCAACAGCAGTGTTCGCGGGTGCTGCAGCAACTACCCTCAGTTGGTCTTCAGAATTAGAAATGGTCTCGCTCATGTTACGACACACTACACAAACCGTATCTACGCACTGAGGCGACCGATCACGACGCGCACACCTACTCGTAGGTTACCGGGTTCCAAGACGCTGCGAGTCTATAGCCATCTTCCCGATTGAAATTAGGAAGTTTCTCGATTTTAAAAAGGTACATGCGCGATAAATATGCCCGTTTAAATCAGTAATTATGTACAGCGATTGCGAAAGTTTAAAAATACAACTTTGTTTTTTAATTTTTATTGGTTAGTGGTAATTTTAATTACATTATAAAATTTACCACCATATTACTGTAACCTTCTACAGATAGCAAACATTAAACTAAAAATAATGCAATATTAATGTAATTAATTTTATATTCTGTCTGTTATTAAAGGCATTTTGCCTCTTCATTATTTTTTTTAATGTTGTTTGTGAGAAAACAGGCTTACGGCCGGCCCACCTGATACAATATGATACCTCCTATAAAAACAAAAAAAAAATTTATTTGTAATTTTTGACCATCAAAATAGTGCCACGAAATGAATAAACAAACAACTTGATCTAAAGTTTCATTCGAATTACAGGTAATGGGAGTTCATGTATATTGGTACTTATTGCAGTTATTGTGGATTTCAGTATCTATATTTGTGTCACTAAAGCTACACTTCACTTCAATAACAAGAGCTAAGTAACATATATTTATCTCGGCCCTAGTCTTCGCTCATTTCTGCTGATCGTTTATTAATGAACCCTGTAGTATGTCTAATAATCAAGATTAATTAGGAGACGCCTTTGATGTTCAACAAAATGTTCTGACGACGACATCATTTTAATAAGTATTAGAATGTGAAGTAGTTTGAAGCTGTATTTAACCGAAGAAAAATTTCAACTCGAGATTTTCAACTCAATTAATATATTATGTATGTATTAATATATGTATACATTTTTTATAGAAGTATAACTTTTAAGGTAAAACTTCTTACGCACGCTTGATTTGGGGAGTTACCTGGTGAATCCGTTACGAAAAGTGCGAACGGAAGTTGAGAGGGAGATATACGTTAGTGAAAATAGAAAGAGAGCGATTCACGTTTCGTATATTTTAAACGTTAATGTGCGAGTGCGATATGCGTCTGTCCAGAATTAACATAGACTGGTCGACCTACAGACGCGTGGACAACTTTGTAATTGAACTTTTACTTTAGTCGTGTGGGTTTATAAAAAAACACTCGTTTTTTGAATGAGAAGTCCTATTTCAATGATTTAAGTTATTCAATGTGAAAATTTCTACAATTTCATAGCAGCAGATGATAAAATTAACATAAAATACAGATCTTCCATAATCGGCTATATTATTAAACAATATCAATTATAAACACGTGATTACAAATTTAATTATTCAAAATGTCTATGGAAAACAAAACCGTTTGTGTGTACTTTCGCACGCACGTAAGCAGTTATACTTCAGTTATCAGCAAATTCATCATGTAGCTTTTTGGCTGTCGGTGTGCGCGTGCATCGTAAAAATTTTACATCGTACACACGGCTACACATCAAGCTATACATTTCCAGTATAAGCTGATTTCTCATTCTACGAAAAGCCTACACAATGCGAGGTCAGCTTATACTGGAAACATATAGCTTGATGTGTAGCCGTGTGTACATATTTTTTCCAAACGCGCCAAAAGAAGTACATCTTTAAACATTACAACGCATAACAATTAAAATGTCAAAGAATAGAAAAAAATCTTCATTCTTTTTTTATTTTTTTTATTTATACGATAGGGGTGGGGGGGTATTTTTTTTAGACTTTTAATTTTCATCATAACTCCAAAACTGTACACGATAAATAAATGTTTTTAGAAAGTGTAAATCAATGTATTTGATATGATACCACTTGACCTATTAACCCTATTTTGAAATATTGACCCTCCACCATTTTGGCTCTATTGGCAATAACTCCCAAATTCAAAATCTTTGTATTCATTCAAATCACAGGGATCACTTTTAAACGTCGTGCAATAGAGGAAGACTGGTATTATTCACCTGTGACAGACGGACGGACGGACAAAGTCGCACCATAAGCGTTCTGTTATTACCATTTTGGTTCGGAACCCTAACAAATAATTGTGTAAAAAAATAAATATGCTGATGTTCTGGTAGCACAAAAGACGTCATTTTGCTGCCAGATGAGATACCTTTTTATCTAAGAACCGGGTTCGAGTTAAGTAGAAGACGAGCAAGTTACACATAAACGGTATTCTACAAGAAAACGAACGGTCCGTCAGGCGATTCTAGAATGTTGCTTAGGTTTACTTACAACATTTTTATATCACTATTGCGCACTGAATTTATGATTGGTGTAAGCGATAAAGCTTGTGCTTTGCCAAACCAATAATCAGTGTTCACAGTACAAGCTTGGCTTAGTTTGGGGCTAGATAGCGCTGTGTGAAGTGATCAGCATTATTTACTATTTATTTACTTATATTTCATAATGTAGTTTTAAATGCATCCTATCTAAAGACCCTGCTAGTATAAGAAAGTGAACTTACAACTTTAAATGGAAATAAAGGATTTATTCAGCTACACAATATTTGCATAACGAACAAAAATTTGTACTGGATCTGCATATTTGTAATATACTTCCACGATACACGTAATTTATGTATGTGTGTGTTGAGTGTCAGATTTATTATGGTCCATTTATCTTATCTTTATCATATTATTGGCTATTTTATTGTGAGAAAATTATTTTTGGTTAATTTTTGGGATAATATCGCACATTATTAGTTATATTTGTTTAGCATACTATAAAATTAATATACAATTATTTACAAGCCTGTAAAATACAGAAAAACCATTGAATTATCCAAAGACCGTTGCAAACGATCTAAAGTTAGCTCAACTGCTCCAGACCAGGGAGAAATATGTTTCCAAGACACTGGCTGCATTGTCCCTCTGAATTGCAATACTAGTTTTTGTATACTTAGTTTTGTCTAGTTAGTAAAATAGCATAATAGTAGTTATAATAATGAATTTTCATTCATTCATTTTGTCCGGTACACAATTAGATAAGAAGACATAAGTTATGTGCACTCAGTAACGTAACTGACCGCAATCACCGCACTGTGCTACAAAAAGCATCAATCATAGCTGGAATGTCCTTAACAGCTTAGGAAGCATTTATGTGGTATTACTTCCTAATGGTTTTTGTTATGATTTTCTATGAATGTTAATTGATCGATCGAAGCGAGATCTCCAAATCAATTTGGGCAAATCGGCGTTGTATGTATTTATGTTTGTTTGTCCGAAGATAACTTACGAAGCGTTTATCCGATCATCATGAAATCTGGTATATAGGTAGGTAGTGATAGCACAATTTTAGTGTGACTCAATGAGCTAAAAATGTAAGGGGGTTGTTGAGATCTTTGGGTTCAAGTGTGGTAAATTTAATAAAAGGTCTTTGTGAGTACTTTTTGATCTCTTTTCTATTTTTAGTTTAAACCTTGTAGTTTTAAGTTATTAGCCATAATAAAAACTGAACTTTGACAAAATTCACAGGGTACACCAGTGACCATACAGTGCTGAAATTTTGTATGCGTGTAGCTTTAGTGATACAAATATAGAAAGTCTGAAAACCAGAATAACTGCAATTTTTACCCCAAAAAAGTATAACCAATTTACATGGACTCCCGATACCTGTAACATGAATGAAACTGTACGTCAAGTCATGTGGTTATAATGTATATGTTTTTTCTTGTGTACAATAAATTATAGTATGTTATGTGTTTATCAATAACAATTCAAAAAATATTGTTATTTTAGTTGTAGGTAAGTTTGCGTAGGTGTTCCTTCTGTTAAATCACAAACTATTCACTTCTCGAGCACCTACGTGGTTCTCGTTAACGTAATGATACTATAGAGGACGCAGAATTAATTGCAGAGCCCCTTTAGGGGCACTTACACGGGCGATTTAAATTGCTCCTACGAACTGGCGTTAAATTGTCATCCAAAATGATTCATGAGATTTTGACGGTGATTAATATTTAGTCTAGTCCATCCTAGACTCTAGTTGTCTGGAAGAGATCGCTCATAGCAATACGACCACATATTGAACTTCATATTACACATATTTACTTGTAATTAATAACTATAAGTTTGAGTTTAGAGACAGTGCTTTTTAAAAAGATTTTTTATTATAGTATCGGCCACAGGCTGTCCACTATTGAGCGTAGGTCTCCTTAGAGATTTCCAGAGAGCACCCAAGAACTATCAGCTACCTTTACTAGGTCGTCTGTTCATTTAGTAGGGGGCCGTTCTGCGCTGGACTTTTTAGAGCATTGATAGAATAAGTTAAGATAATTACTTATTTGAAACAACAAGAATAGAAGAATAGAATATAATAATTATTTATTGTACACCAGGAATACTTACAAAAGCGAATTAATGCTAAATATAGTACAATGGGCGGCCTAATCGCTGAAAGCTATTTCTTCCAGGCAACTTTTGGATGGAAAGTACTGAGCAAAGCAGTAACTGACAACGGTGCACAGAGTATATTTACAAATGAAGAGAAATAAAATAAAACCGGCCGAGTGCGAGTCGGACTCGCACGCGAAGGGTTCCGTACCATTATCTTTAAAAACGGCAATAAAAACACGTTTGTTGTATGGGAGCCCCCCTTAAATATTTGTTTGAATTTAATGTAATTGTTTATTCTTAATATGAATATATAACTAAATATTCTGTGAATATTTCAAGCGTCTACCTGTTGCCGTTATCAATATCGAGCTAAAATAGCAAAAAAAATCACGTTGGTTGTTTGGGAGCCCCCATATTTATTTTACTATGATTTTAGTATCTATTTTATTTATATCGGCAACAAAAATGCATCTTTTGTGAAAATTTCAACTGTCTACACGGTTCATGAGATACAGACTGGTGAAAGACGGACAGACAGACAGACAGCGGAGCTTCAGTAATAGGGTGGCGTTTTATCCATTGGGTACGGAAACCTAATAAAAAATAATATATAATAAAAAACTGTACATTATTTATTAGGATTATACTTAAAAGAAAACAATATGGCAACCAAACGGTTGATGGTTTTATTCAACTAATTTAAACTATTCAAACTATTATAAAAATAACAAAGCATATTTTACTTAGAAAGAAGCAAAGCGCTACGTGCAATTAGAAAAAAATTGCAATGTTATACCCTTACTTCATTTAATTGCTCCACCGTATCGCAAGACAATTACTTAAAATTGCCCGTGTAACATCAACGTGACACGGTTACACGTCAACCCTTAGCATGTTACATAGATAAAGCATACATTGGGATAGATAGGACACTTCAAAATATATTAAGTATTCGTGTTAATTAGCAGAGAACGGATAATAAAGTAGTTTCTTCAAAATTATGAATAAATGGCTGCAAATGGATATGAAGAACCGACGACCGAGCTTAGTGGCGCATATTGGGAGAGACCTATGTCCAGCAGTGGACTAATGTGGGCTGAAGATGATGATGATGAAATAAATAAATGTTCTTGTATTCTCATGCCTTAAAATCATAACTTTTGGGTTTGTTTATTGCAAAAAGTAATTTAAAAGCATCTTTGAAATGATTACTGTGCTATGAATGTTTTTAGCAACGTAAATTGATAAGGTTCTTGTGATTATTTTAGATATATTTTTTTTATTTATAGTACTCAATACCTTATTCTGTAGCCATACAAAAACTCAACAGGTTTACACACGGGCTCATAGATTTTCTAGGTTGAACACTTAAGCTGAAATTCTAAAATTACCCCATCACGTTATGATTGATGAGTCTATCAGTCAATCTACATAAACCCGGTGACACCCCAGGGCGTGATCAAACCGCCATTTTGATTTACGACCCCGATAACATGATGTTAAGGTATTATGACAATTCAACCCCCCGTGCAAAAAGAGAGAATTTATAACTTTGAATGAATGAACGCGACTTACTATTGAAATACTAACCCGATGACGTTTAAAGAATTTTCATTCATTCATTCATTCATATTATTACGCAGCGGCTGGTGTCAAGTGCTTGGGAGTTTTAGATTACCCCAAAAGCTCACGTCATCATCATCATCATCCACAGCCTGACTTCACCCATTGTTGAGTATAGGCCTCCCCAAGTTTGTACCATCCACCAAGATCCTATGCGCTAGTTTCACCCACTGACGGCCCGCGACCTTTACGATGTCGTGCACCCATCTCGCTGCCGGACGTCCTACCCTATTATACCCGCTCCTCGGCCACCAGTCAGTCACTGCTCTGCTCCATCTGTCATCAGCATCACCACGTCTAGCCAAGTACCCAAGACCATTTGAGCTCCATAACTCGAATCCTAACGTCATGAACCTTCGTTCGTCTCCGGATCTCGACGTACGTAACCTTCACGTACCAAATATATATTTTACGTTTTATAAAAACTGACAGCAGAATATAGTGTTAAATGTATCACGTCCGAGATAAAGTAAAATAGGCACAAGCTTCGGCCAGAGGTCAGATGTGACAACTTAAATGTATACAGTTCATGATACAAAGTTGAAGTAGTGAAGTGTATTCAAGACCAAGACTGAACATGAATGAATGAATGAACTTTATAATTAGACGTTAAAATTATATACAATAAAATGAGAAGATCCTTTATCTTTAGGCTTCCATACCATAATCCGTAAGTAAACGGCCTCATTGCTAAGCAGAGTACAGACCAGCTCCAACAGCATTCTGCAGGTCTTACCTGATAGATATGACATGTATGTGATTCAATCTATTTCATTCGGGTCCTGATCAAATAGCCTTATGACTATACAATAATATAAACAACTATACAAAAATACATGTAATGTTACTAACCTAGATATCACACTAATATTATAAATGTGAAAGTTTAGATGTTTGTTTGTTACTCAATAAGACATAGACATAGACAATCATTTATTTGCCATTTAGCACACAAAATACATAGTCAAAAAGTTATTTAAAATAATAAATGAATAAATATTGCTGGACATTTCACACAGCGCTATCTAGCCCCAAACTAAGCAGAGCTTGTATTATGGGATCCAAATAACTGATAGAATACTTATATACATTTTTTTTTATAAATACATACTTATAATATATAGAGAAATAACCATACCCGGAACAAATATCTGTAGATCATGCAAACATTTGTTCCGCGGCGGGAATCGAACCCGCTACCTCCTGCGACTCAGCCGACTATTCGCCCACTGCGCCACGGAAGTCGTCAATGAACATAAAAATAACCATTATACAGTACCTACATGCAAAACAGACATAAACAAATACAATAATGCCGTAACGGCTGAACCAAAGTCCTTTACAAAAAGACGACATCTTTTGTAAAGGACTCGCGCCATTTTGTAGACATACTGGGGAGTTTAAAATTGGAACCAGACGACATATTGGTGAGTTTCGATGTGGAAGCGCTCTTCACCAACGTTCCAACAAAGGACTGCCTGGATGTTATACGAGAGAAGCTAAAGGATCACGAACTGCCTGACCAGTACATTGTTCTCCTTGAACACTGTTTAGATGGGAACTTCTTTTTATATCATGGGCAACATTACCTCCAGATTGATGGAGTGGCCATGGGTAGCCCGGTGGCACCAGTTTTGGCTAATATCTGGATGGAACATTTTGAAACTAAATTAGATCTTACAGCTCATGGTATAAAGTTATGGAAGAGATACGTGGATGATGTCTTTTGCATAATGAAGGGGAGTAAACGAGAAGTTGAACAATTTACTGTATACCTAAACTCCATTCACCCGAATATGCGGTTCACTTATGAAATGGAGGATAATAGGATATTAGCTTTTCTCGATGTCAAAGTTATGGTGAAATCAGATGGCCGTTTAGCGCACTCTGTTTACAGAAAGCCAACACACACTGACCGCTATTTGAACGCTGCGTCACACCACCATCCTCGCCATTTGCAATCTGTTGTTTCATCGTTAACAAACAGAGCTTACGCTCTCTGTGACCCTGAACATCTGGAGAGTGAGCTGGTCCATGTTCAGGAGGTTCTAAAATCCAATGGATATGTAAATAGACGGCAGCCAAGACGCACAAACAGAGAAAAACCAACGGAGGTCTGTAGAAAGTCAACGTTTTTGCCATACGTGAAAGGGGTGACGGATAAAATTGGAAATGTGTTGAAAAGGTTTTCAATCAAGTCGGTCTTCACTCCTCTCTCAAAGATGGCCAAGCATTTACGGACTCCAAAGGATGTTATACCTCTGCAGATGCCTGGTGTTTATAAGATAGACTGTAGCTGTGGCCGCTCTTACATCGGGCAAACCAAACGTACCATTGCCGAGCGTGTTAAAGAGCATATCGCAGCTGACAAAAATCGCCAGGTAAACAAGTCGGCGATAGCAGAGCATCTGGTAGACTCGGGACCGAATCATTGGATTGAACTTCATGATCCTAAGGTTCTCTCTAGTGAACGCCGTTATTACAAGAGAATAGTTCGTGAAGCGATTGAAATCAAGACATTTCCAAATTTCAATCGGGAAGATAACTATAGACTCTCAGCGTCTTGGAACCCGGTGATTGCTAGGTGTGCGCGTCGTAATCGGTCGACTCAGTGCGTAGATACGGTTAGTGTAGTGTGTCGTAATATGAACGAGGACATTTATAATTCTGAAGACCAAGTGAGGGTAGATGCTGCAGCTACCCACACTTCCCGACGGTAGCTCCAAGTACTCCAGTCAGCCCGAGACCATGACTGTTGCAACACAGCCGAAACGTCGGGATAACAAATAAAAAAGGTACATACGCGATAAATACCCGTTTTAATCAATATTATGTACAGTGATCGCGAAAGTTTGAAAAATACTAGGGATAGCGATATTCAGGCCGAAGTTTTTGACGTGGCCGAATTGAAGTTGTGCTCAGTATTCGCCGGCGCGTTAAGTTTATATACCTACTAACACAAATGGACTTGTAAACCACTATTGTCTGATTTAATTAATGAATTTAATTTAATTTAATATGATTTAGTTAAATATAATATATTTATTGCATAAACTGTGTAACTGTGCATCTTAAAATATGAGTTAATATCAACAGATTGGCCCTTTCAGGACATTCAATAGGATAATTATTTAATTTTACAATCTTTTTTAAGATAGAAATTACTAAAATGAATTAACAACCCAATTTTCCCCATCTCTAGCGCGCAACCCTAAAATTGTAGCTGAAATTACTGGCACATGTTATTAGCTAGGGCTGCTACGACCGATAGGGTTGGACGTGACTTGCATACTACTAGATATTTAGCTAGGGGTCACATTTAGATTCATGCATTTTAAACTTTGATCAATATTACAACATGAGTTCATGTCTCAAACGTTAATTGAATTATAGTATAAGCCACACGAGCCCCGGTCCACAGCCACGAACCGTCGCCACAGTACTGCGGACTGCATTTTTTGTACATTTTAGGGTCAATTCACACGTACCACAACCACACCACAGCCACAACCACACCACAGCTCCAACCACACCACAACGACGCCATGTGTTCGGGCGTATATTTTGTATTGAAAATGAATATTACAATTTACACGTACCACATTTTGCCGTTGTTATCGACCACCTGTGTAATACGACCACATCGCAACCACATCGCGACGGCAACGCCACCACCGGCGGCGGCACCGCGGCCACATCGCCACGACATTACGTCATCAACAGCGCGTGCCTAGCTGGCGCCTGCGCTCCCCCCTTTCATTCTGCGTTGTACTGAGTTGCCGCGTGGTTGTGCAACAACAATCTTTTCTCCATGACTACGTTCAGTCAAGCCGTGTTTCCTCTACGAAAGCCGGAGTATAACTGCACATGACCACGTGGTTACCACATCGCAAAGACAGCGACAACGCAACCACATCGACATTTTGTCGGTACCACAACGCAACTGCAAAAAGCCGCTGCGACACTATTCACACGTAACCACAGCTTGACCACATTTTGTCGCTGTGACGTGGTGTGACAGCTGTCAAATCCAACCTATTAGATTTCCATGAGTTTATGTATATGGTATATTATTTAGTGCCTATTTCACCCCCTCCGAGTAATGCTATCTAACAGAAAAAAAATATATACGTCTTTTGTTTTCACATTAAAACAGATAAAGCGAGAATGATTTTTATCCATTACATGAAGTAACTTGAAGGTCGTGAAATAGGCACTAATGTCGCAGACTATCTAACAACCTTATAAAAGTGAAAACGTTCGTGAATACTTTCAATAATTAAATACGTCTCAGTGTCAAATTTAAATATTGTTTTAGTTAGAACCACAAATTACTGTTTACCTAATATTACAATAAAATATTTGAGGCCAGCTTGCGCATGCCTAAACGTATTTAGCAACTAAATATGATTTAAGGAGTTGTCGAATCTTAAAAATACGTCAAATTAAAATAAGTTTAGGCACTAGCCGCGTCCAGACCGGCTGAGCGCCGCTCGCGAGCCGCGCTCAGACTTCCTGCTCGCGAGCCGTGGCACCCGAGTTAATTTGTGAAAAGTTCCGAGCCGGGCTCGCAAGCCAAGGTGAGCCGGTTTGAGCATTCAGCTTCTCTCCGTATAACGATGGTAAAACCACGTATTATTCGCTGCTACGGATCTTCCTCCAGTAATCTACTCGCTTGCTTTTATTTAAATGATCTGGATCTTTTGAGTCCTATAACATTTTGAAGCTTCCGTAAAGTTGTCTTAAGCGAATACTGTCTTCTTTATCCATTTTTGATTCACTGGCTCGCGAGTGTCGTTACGTCCGTCCACACCGGGCGAGCAGCTCAGACTGAGCCGCCTTTGAGCATCGGCAAAAACCGACAACGCATGGCTCGGGGCCGAGCGGCGCTCGGCCGAGCCAACGTGTGCCCGAGGAAGCCCGAGCACCGTCCACACCGGCCGAACTATTGGCTCGCGAGCGCCGCGCTCAGCCGGTCTGGACGCGGCTACTAAATACGTTTAGATATCGTTGCAAAAGCCAGCTTCACAAATTTTATTGTAATATTAGGTAAGGAAGTAATTTGTGACAAGATACAGGAGAGTCGGCTGCGATGGTACGGTCACGTGAAGGGAATTTGGCACTACAACTTTCCGTCCCCGGTCGAAGATCTAGAGGTAGACCCAAGGCAAGGTGGAGAGATGTAGTGTCAAAAGGCATGAGAAAGTGCCAAGTTTCTGATGACGACGTCGAGGATAGAGCGAAGTGGACACCATGTGGGAAGAGAGAGAGAGAGAGAGAAAGTAATTTGTGGTTCTAACTAAAACAATATTTAAATTTGACACTGACCCATATCTAATTAATTATACGCTCGACTTTCCTCGTAGGAAATAAGTTATTGGTTTTAGAGAGTAGTTTTCTTTTTTCTTGTTAAAATAAAATAATATTAAAAACTTTTAAGAATATTATTTGAATATGTTTATAAAATACAATGTCAATTAACCTATATTTATTATAGTCACACTAATATTTAGATTTTTGTTTGTTACTCAAATACGTCGTAACGGCTGAACCGATTGCGATGAGATTTGGTATTTACGTAGATAATAACCTGCATTAACACATAGGCTACTTTCTGTTGACAAACAACGCGTGCAAAGCCGCTGGCGGAAGCTAGTTATATGTTCCTACCTCGCTAAAACTTGCATAACGTAAAGATCCTCTTAATTCATAGTTTATCCGGAAGATGTCGCTGTCCTTAGCGATAAGACCGCCCATAATACTCGTACTTTGATTTATTTGTTCTATTTTATCATTTATTATATCGAGATCGCAAGATTACGGAAATTTAATTGTATACAAGAAAATACATTAAAAAGCACAGAAATAGAGCGCATGTACAAAGGCGAGCTTAACCCTAAGAAGAGTTTTCTTTCAGCAAACCTTTGAGGCTATTTGATGTTGACGACGATTTGACGTTTCAAAGTAATCCTTGTGATTTTAATGATTAAAACATTTTTACTCTGACTTTGCTAGAGAGAGAGAGAGAGAGAAATGATTTTAAAGGTAGTGAAGTAGATTGAAGGAGACAGACAAATAAACTTCGGAATACTTTTCCTTTATTAAGTATAAAATGCAAGATAGAATATACAGGTACAATTTTGACTTATTTAATACAGTTCCTACTTATTTTAAGAACGTGTTAACTTGTCGAGCGCCAACGACGATCTGCCGGCTCTTCGCGACATCTTTGTTGAGGCTTTTTAAGTCAAGCTAAAATGAATCATTCGACCCACCCCAGCGCGTTTGATTGCCAGTTTATAAAAATACAAGGCTTAAATTGCCTTGTTGCCATTACGAGAAAAAACATTTTACAGTAAAATAATCAAAATCACGACGGTAGGTAAGTGTATAAGAATCATAAATATGCTAATCTTAAACACCTGATATACCTAAAGTAACTAATTATACGATTAATGTAACAAATTCTAAAACTACATAGTCGTCAATCAAATATCCAAACATCTATACAATATACGAATACACAAGCCTATAGTGTGACCATTAGTGCTGTGCACTCCCTGAGGTATGCGCGCGGCGAGACGGGGGGGAGAATCGGCTGCTGCGCTCTGTCAGTACGCCGTCAACGCTCGTGGCGGCAGGTAGTGTTATTTGTATTGGACTGTCTATGTCAGACGCACATGACATAGACAGTCCGATACAAATAACACTACCTGCCGCCACGAGCGTTGACGGCGTACTGACAGAGCGCAGCAGCCGATTCTCCCCCCCGTCTCGCCGCGCGCATACCTCAGGGAGTGCACAGCACTAATGGTCACACTATAACGCATTTATAATATTAGTATCTTTACATAAGTATAAAATGAAGTCGCTTCAGCTGTCTGTTACCTTAGATCTTTTAAACAACTCAACAGATTTTAATGCAGTTATCAGCAGTAAATAGAGTGATATTTTTCAAACTTTCGCGATCACTGTACATAATTATTGATTGAAACGGGTAGGTATTTATCGCGTACTATTTACTGCAGTCAGCCCGAGACCACGACTGTTGCAACACAGCCGAAACGTCGGGATAACAAATAAAAAAGGTACATACGCGATAAATACCCGTTTTAATCAGTAATTATGTAAATAGAGTGATTTAAGAGGAAGGTTTATATGTATATAAGAATATTTATCATCTATTCAACAGGACTGACCCATGAAATAAACAATGATGTGTTGCTCTGTAAACAAAGAAACGACATTAAAGCTTATCCTTCATTATTAGGTAATCCATAACACTTTTAGTTCGGTATTAAATCATATTACAATTTTTATCAAAAGACAATTCACTGTTTGACATTGCAAACTGTCATATTATTTTTCAACACACCTAACCTGCTTTAACGATATTCTATACTCACAACCAACCTTCTTTACCGACAGCGCGACACAATTCAAATTCTAAGGCATAGGTTCGATTTCTTTACATGTATAATATATGCAATAACTGCGAAAGTAAATGTTCGTTTGTTAGTTTGTTTGTTACCTTTTCATAACTAAACGGCTAAACGGATCGCAATGAAATTTGGCAAGGAGATTATATCCTGGGAAAGGACATAGGCTAGTTTTTACACGACTGCGCAAAAGAATGCTAATGTTTACATTGAAATACCACGCATGCGAAGCCGCGGGCGGGTCAGCTAGTAAGTTATGAATTATATTAAGGGTCTAGTCACGAAGAGATAATTATAGTAATGGGTGTTAGGCCAGCCTCAAGGAATATGTCACTTTGTCAGCTTGCAATGTAAAAGGAGCCTTATCGAGATATATTTAAATAGCAAAATAGTTATTTTATTTTATTCCTTACATATTCTGCTCGCTACTTAGCACGCATGTATATGACCTTCCTTCTGCGCAGTGGGATAAAAAATAGTCTTTGTCCCGGTCATATGTATATACCGGAAGCGTAACAAACTAACAGACGTACAGAGGCAGATAATTTTTAATTTAAGTATAATATTAGCTAGCATGGATGAAAAAAGATTTTAAACATAGAACTTTTTAAATTTTCGCGAACTACGAGTATACTGATATTTTTAAGACAAAACGCGTTATTTCGCGCACAGATTTATATTAAAATTATAATTTTGATTAACCTCAACGGTTCCGCCAAGTTACATCACACACATTCTAAACAAACATACATCTCATGATTGTCATATTTGTAATATATAGACAATATTAAAATTAATAAAAAAATAATTATTAAAATAAAAAAATAATACGCAACATTTGACACAGTGCCTCCTAGCCCTAAAGCAAAGCTGGTACTATGGGAGTCAGATAGATAACGGAGGATAATTAAGAGCAATCATATTATTATATTTATTACAAGTCAGTGATTTAGCGCGCATTCTCAGGGGTTCGATTTAGTAAAGAAAAAATATTTACTAAAAATAAATATATTACTATATATAATATATTATAATAATATATTACTAAATTTAAAAAATAATTATTTTCGTTGAAGATAATAGATTTATAATACATTCTCCATACTGTTTTAGTTTTAATGGTAGTGAGCGTTCTTCTGTAGGTAGGTACTACTATTCCATGTCTAGGGTTGCCGCTAATTGGATGGCCTGTAAACGCCGTAATTACGACGCGACATGTGTTTTTGAAAGAGTATGGTGTTAAAATTAGGGAGGAATCTGGTACGCAGATTTTATGCCTCAAATAAGGCTTGGTCGTGTAGAAATAAATACAGAAAACATTATCTATAATATTTTAAATGTATATATTGGGTGCCATGGGGGGGGGGGGGGGGGGGGGGCGTGCTTGGGTTTCTCTAAGAGATCAAATCAGAAATGGGTGATTTGTAGACAAACCAATAACCTGACATAACCCAGAGGATTAGACTTTACGTGTCAGCAAATAGTTTTACGTATTATAATACTAGCTGTTGCCCGCGACTTTGTACGCGTTACACTACTAAATGTGAGTGTAACCTGGAAATAAAGCTAAACTCGCTGTTGCAACTTGAATTGATACCCCATTTTTATCCCATAGGGCCTGATTTATGGGATAAAAAGTAGCATATGTATTATTCTAGGTCATAATCTACGTACATTCTAAATTTCAAGTAATACGGTGCAGCCGTTACGAAGTGATTCAGTAACAAACAAACAAATAAATAAATATCCAAACTTAAGCGTTTATAATGCATTCGAAAATTTAAATTCAAATTTGGAATTGTGCTACACCATTGTGTAGACTAAACTGCCAACTATTTATTGGCGTATTTTTTTTTATTAATATCAAACCTCTATTTTATAAAAATGCCACCTGAATGGTACTTGCAGTACTGTTTCGATTTTTTTTGAGAAGTGTATTAGTGTGATTATTAGTAAACTGAAATGGTATTAGGCGGGGTATATGGCTCATAGAACTGACTGCCGTTGGGTCAGAAAGGTTCTAGAAGGAGACCACGCGCTGAAATTAAATTTATTTGCTAATGGAATGAAAATTAGCATGTTACGTTAGTTGTTACAGATAGGTAGGTTTCACATACTATATGAACTTAACAGACTTACTTTATAAATTAAATATAACTTAATTATGCACTGGAAAATGCAGCATAGAACGGTCCCCCACTAGACGGAAAGACGACCTGATAAAGGTTTCTGGGAGCCGTTGGGAGCAGGTCGCTCTAGAAATCTATGGAGGAGGCCTATGTTCAGCAGTGGACGTCCTATGACTGATATGATGATGATGATTTAAGAGTATAAGAGTTTCTTATGAAAGGGTTTGCTCGGAGAAGTACCACCATCATACCTATTTCTACCGCGAAGCATGCTGTGTTTCGGTTTGAATGGTGATATGGTTGCCGGTGAAATTACAGACACATGAGACTTCATTTAAATATACAAAACAAAGTTGGGTTAGTTACACCATTTATAACTCAAGAACGGCTGTCTGGACCAATATCTATGAAATTTGGTATGTAGATAGACTCGTAGTGGTCCACCCCGAACTGAGATCTCGCGAGTCTCACATAAAAACAAAAATATATTATTCGTAATCTTTGACTATCAAAATAGTGCCACGAAACAAATAACCAAACAATTTGACCTACATTTGCATTCAAATTACAGGTAACGATACAAATTGGGATACAAATTGCAATTATTATTTTCAATTGATTTCAGACTTTTGCCTACACTTGTGCCACTTAAGTTCATTTTTTATTGTGGCTAATAACTTAAAAAAATAAAACGTAGTCGAAATTTACTAATAAAGATCTTTCATTTGACGTCCCACTTGACCTACATACAACAACCCCCCAACATATTTAGCTCATTTAGTCACACTAAACTTGTGTAATCACTAGCTACCTATGTATAAAATTTCACGATGATCGAATCAACGCTTCGAAAGTTATCCCCAGACAAAGATACGTACATACATACTTACAACGCCGATTTGCCTAAGTTGATATGGAGATCTCGCTTCGCTCTATCAATTATGATCGGGATGGGCTACTTTTTACCCGACTGCGCAGAAAGAGTGTGTTTTATTGAGAAACCTCGCGAGTGAAACCGGAGGCGGGTCAGCTAGTAAATCATAAATCATTTATTCATTTGCAAACATGGGTAATTATATAATTATGTATAACATCAGCTGATAAATATTAGCAATGTAGTACATAGTAATGCTTTACTAACATGTACTACTTTAGTATGCCTCAAGCTGATGGACGCAGGGCAGTGCATTGTTTCTGACATGCGTGACCTACGAGGCAATTCTCTGTTATAGATGATAGTTACCACTTAACATCAGGTGGGTCCATAAGCTTGTACCATCTCCAGGTAGTATAAAAAAGATGATAATGTTCTAATACGATTGTTCTTTCTTAGATCCCCCGAATGCGCCTCTCATCACCGGCTACATGGAAGGCACGACGCTGGTAGCTGGCACTGTGCAGAAACTGTCCTGTATGTCGGCCGGTGGCAACCCTCTTGCCACTTTGACGTGGTACAAGAATGATAAGAAGGTCAGTTTCTTGAAAAATACAGCAAGGTTTTTTAAGCTAGCGATAATGCAGTCTAGGTTGGTATACGCAGAAGAAACCTATTCACTCGCGACTTGAAGACCCTTAGGTTGTAGTTATTAGGAAATACAGACTCGGACAAGGCGTTCGACTCTTTGGCGGTGCGCATAATAAAGGTGGAAGAGTACCGCTTTGTGCTTACCATTGGTGATAGAGTTTGATTTTCATATCAATCATAAACTTTGCAACATGTACACACGGCTACACATCAAGCTATACATTCCAGTATAAGCTGACCTCTTATTCTACGAAAAGCCTACACCATGCGAGGTCAGCTTATACTGGAAATGTATAGCTTGATGTGTAGCCGTGTGTACATAATTTTGTTGATATGTTTACAATGTCCACATCCTCCATTAGAGTAGTAGAGTTTGTTGTGAAAGGGTTAGCCCGGGAAAGTACTACCGCCATACCTATTTCTGCCGCCCAGCATTGGTGTGTATGAAAATTATAGTTTCCGGTGAAATTACAGGCGCATGAGGCTTTACCTGTATGCCTCAAGTTGATGGACGAAGGGATGTCCATCGTAGGGCACGTTTTTTAAGTGCGTGACCTACGAGGTAATACTTGACTAGGCTTTACGAAGCTTTAAACTGTCCTGAGTTACTGTGTGAGGCTAGTCGACTATATGTCCCGGAAAATCGAATCAGGTTTCGACAGGGAAGTGTGCCGCTATTCGCGGTGAAGCCCGCACGGACCCTGGCGCGCCAGCAATCCCTAATCTGTCGCTCCCAACGCCACCACAACGCTCTCACCGCTTCTAACGCATAATTACATATCTTTTCGGACATATGGCCCACAATAGAGATCATGCATCATGATCATCATCTCTATTGTGAAACACTAAATTAGGTATATAGTTATTTTTATATTATTATAAGTATTTTTATCTGTATTACGTAATGTATTGTATTTTATTTTTATATACCAATTGTGTTTTACGTATGTAGTTTTTTAAGTGCTACGATTTAGATAATGGTGGCGATTCTGTTGTTTACGCTAACTAACTAAAATTGTGTAAAATACAAACGGTCTTATATTGTTTACACTAAAGATCAAATTAGATGTCATTTAAAGTGACATTTCTAAAATTAAGAATTTTTTACTAAGATTGCGTGCTTTTGGGCTAGTTTTAGTCAGCAGTCAAATTGGTGTTGATTAGAACATCTTAGTATAATTACTTAATTTTAGAAATGTCACTTTTAATGTCATTCTAATTTCATCTTTAGTGTAAACAAAATAATACCGTTCGTATTTTACACAATTTTAGTTAGTCAGCGTAAACAACAGAATCGCCACCAATATCTGTAATGTTATACTTTATTAAGAAATTGAACTATGAACTTTGCTATAGGCGATGGTTACCACAGAACATCAGGTGGGTTTGTTCATTTCCAACTAGTATAAAAAACAAAATCCTCGGATCTGGTACTCAGTACGCAGACCCGTGAAGATATTCTACATGAGGGTAGTGAGAGGCAAGTCCAACCATTACGGATATAAGTTTAACATTCACGTGACCGGTTGCAAGCCCATCGCCACTAATTAGAATAATATCATGATAAAAAAATTAACGGCATGCGTCCTCAGCTTTACATTTTTGGTTCTAGGAAATGACTGTTTTCTCACGATGTTTTTCTTCGTGGTTTTGAGAACGTGTTAATTAAAAAAAAATCAACTAATCAATCGGAAGTCAATAAACAGAAGCGCGCCACGCCTCGCAGTTCAAAGATTGTGAAAATATTCCCTAGAAGTTTGAAAAATACTAATATTCCCTGGATTGCTCAGCCAGCTATTCATACTCATACCCGTTGATTCATACCGTAGGGACACAATGGAACACTTAGTTACGTTATTATTAGCACTTTCTTAATTACATGTCTTTTTCTAATTAAAGGTACTAGAAACAGACAAGCATTTCATATACATTTACATTTAAGCTTAAAAATACTGATTATTCGCCCACGGATGTCGTTGATCAGAGATGATGCAGTAAGCCTGTAACCTTCGCACCTTCTTCCAGATAAATTCAGTAACTCGAACGCAGAACAACTCCGTGTCCGCTGATATCTCGATCCTGACGAATGTGACTGACAACCAGGCTCAATACAGATGTGAAGCGACCAACAGCGCCACGGAGATACCTCTGTTTGAAACTGTCACTCTCAACGTGCATTGTAAGTATTCCAAGTAGGGCGCCATTTATTGTTACCTAGCTGACCCGCCCGCGGCGTGGTATTTCAATAAAAACATTACCCTTCTATTGCGCACTCGGGTAAAAAGTAGCCTATGTCCTTCCCCAGGATATAATCTCCTTGCCAAATTTCATTGCGATCCGTTCAGCCGTTTAGTTATGAAAAGGTAACAAACAAACATTTACTTTCGCAGTTACGATGTATGTATTAAACATATTATCCTTCCTCTTGAATCACTCTATCTATTTCTCAAAACTACATTAAAATCCGTTGAGTAGTTTAAAAGATCTAAGGTAACATCGGAAGCGACTTCATTTTATCTATACCTACTAATATTATAAAGAGGACAGATTTGTATTTTTGTATTTTTGTGTGTATGTTTGTAATGAATAAACTCAAAAACTACTGAACCAATTTAAAAAAATCTTTCACTGTTGGGAAGCTACACTATCCCAGGGTGGCATAGGCTACTTTTTACCCAACTGCGCAGAAGGATGGTAATGTTTATATGGAAAAACTAGGCGTGCGAAGCTGCGGATTGGTCAGCTAGTACTTTATAAAGATTATGACAGAAAAACAAATAAAAAAGGTACATACGCGATTAATACCCGTTTAAATCAGTAATTATAACAGAGAAAATAAAGATATCTATTTATTTTTTCCTTCTAGTAGCTTCTTAAACATTTTTTTTGTTATATCATTATTAGTAAGCCCATCTAGTTTAATTAGTGTATCAAAATTTGATGTAATTTTTGAGTTCACAAACAGTCCTAAAGAAATACTACTGTCGCACATAAGTATTTCTAGAAGGGTTTGTTAGCGCTTTAGGAACGAGTTTCTAGCGCCATTTAAATCTATAGTGCGAACTGTTCTGCATCGATTAATTTATTTGGTAGTAAATAGACTCACTAAAAAACATGACTTCTACGATATACCTTTACAAATCACAAATATTATTTATCAGGCCAGGACCTCAATAGCGCCATCTAGTTAATCAATGTGAAGTATTTTACGTCTACTGTTTTGCTATAGTAACGCCATCTAGTTTATTAGTGCGACCTATTTATACGCAATAAATAAACGGTTAAAACTTTAAACCTCTAAGTTACGTAAAGCTATCAGATATTCGAAGGTATGTTTTGAAAGTCATTTATCATGGAATTTTGTACAACAGTTGCACCAGAAACAGTTAAAGTCCGTGCCGAGCCGAGCGAGCTGAAACCGGGAGCCGAAGCCACACTCTACTGCGACGCTGCCTCCAGCAATCCCCCCGCCGTCCTGTCCTGGTGGCGGGACGGGATTCCTGTTCAAGGTAAGATTGTTGATAACATTGGTAGGAGGTGATTGAAAGGATGATAAAAATTTAGATATTAGAATGAAATGAATCTTCTTCAACAGGTCTACCAATGCAGCAAAAGAAGGGACTGCACGGAGGCACGGTCTCGACCATAGAACTGAAACTCAATATCTCTAAGGACCTCAACGGTGCAGTCTACACTTGCCAAGCAACCAACGAGGCCTTGGAGCGGAGTGTGAACGACGCTTTAGCTTTGAAAGTTCTTTGTAAGTCAATTTTCTTCTTGTTAATACTTACGTAGGAGATAAATAAGATTGAGGTGCATTTTTTGTAATTTGTTCGATAACAAACAATACATTATTTTGGCTAACAAAATGTGAAGTACAGTAAGTTTGCGGAGTGATCACAACACTCTGTGACATTTTTTATTGCCTAAAATACATAAATAAATGTACAAAAAGCGGGTTTACTGCTAAAAGCATTTTCTATCTGCCTACCTCTGAGTGGTACCAAAAAAGAGAAATGTGTAATGGGCGGTGGTTATCGCTAAGTAAAGCGAATAAACCTTTCACGATGCTTGGGAATTCAAATGTATAGTTTATCTATGATAAAAGCGTATCTCGCTGAAATCACTTGAGCCAGGTAGACGGATGAACCCTTTGGGATGCCCCTAACATACCTTAGTAGCTAAATCAAACAGAATATCAGAACAAAATGTATTTCATTTCTGTCATCACATATCTGTTTTTATTCTACCGGGATTTTGTAGTAATTATTTCACAAAAGGTAAAAAAATGATATGCAAGCATTTTGTTCACGTGATACCCGGAAAAAATGGTTTGTTTATAAATACAATAATTATCACGTCCCATTTTATTGGTACAGGAGACGATCTGAAGGTGCGTGACCCACGAGGCAATGCTTTGTTATAGGCGAAGTTTATCACTTAACATTACTTGGGCCATTCGCTTGTTCCATATCCTGGTACAAGAAAATAGTATATTATTAAACGAGGGGATAAAGCAGTGTTACCATAAAATAAAATCGTAATCTTTGACTATCAAAATAGTGCCACGAAATAAATAACCACATAACTTGACTTGAGTTTCATTCAAATTACAGGTAATCGGTGTTAATTTAATTGGTTAAGTACCATTTTTGGGGTACAAATTGGGGTTATTCTAGATTTCAGACTTTTGCCTATATTTGTGATATTTAAGCTATAAGCATACCAAATTACAGTACTGTGGGTTCACTGGTGTACCCTGTAAATTTTGACAAAGTTTAGTTTTTATTATGGCTAATAACTCAAAAACTACAAAAACTTTACTAAAAATAAAAACGGAGTAGAAATCTACCAATGGAGACATTTCATTTGACGTCTCTCTTACCTAATAGTCTAATTTTCATTTTTTTACCCCTCTTGAACCCCAATATCTCACCAACCCCCCAACATTTTTAGCAAATTTAGTCACACCAAAATTGTGCCATCACTACCTACCTATGGATCAATTTCACGATGATCGGATCAAGGCTTCGAAAGTTATCCTCGGACAAACATACATACAACGCCAATTTGCACAAGTTGACTTAGAGATCTCGCTTCGCTCTATCAATAATCTAATATATAAAAATCTCGTGCCAAAATCCAGTTTTAGTGGTCGCACTCCTCCGAAACAGGTCGACCGATTTTAATGAAATTTTGTTTGTATATTTGGTAGGTATGAGAATGGGTCGTTAAGTATTCACCCACCTATCCCCTATCCCCCATTTTTCAATCGCGATTTTAGTATTTTTGTATAAACAATATCTCTCTAATTTTACCGTCGTTCATTGAGTCAGTTCAAGTGTCACATCACTTAGACAAGAGTGTTTTATATAGTTTTTATCCCGAAGGTTATTAAGTTTTCCGTTCCCACGGGAACGGGACATTACAAGCGAAACCGCGGGCGGGTCAACTAGTAAACTAATAATAATAATGTATGTAAAAAAGTATTTACTTTTATGTTTTTGTTGTCAGACGCGCCGATCTTTGACGAAGCCACTCCGTACACGACAGTTGGGGTTGAAAACGAGCCTCTGGTGATCGTGATCAGGGCTGATGGTAACCCTGGTAGCATCAGCTATACGTGGACCAAGGACGGACTTCCGATTACACAGTCTTCTTATAGTAGCAACAGTGAGTTAGAAATTCAGTATGATATTTTTCACGTTACCTCTATAGATTTTTAACCAACTTCAAAAGAAGAAGGTTCTCAATTTGTCAGAATATTCAATAGGCATGTTCAACGATAAGGCTCGGGACTATATGGCATCCGGGCTTGTCAGGAACCGTTTTGTTGAACCGAACCGGATTGTATTCTTTAGGAAGAACAGACGATAGGTAAAGTGTTCCATACCTTAGCTGTATGCATCAAGAGCGTAGAACCAAAACGGTGTGTGCGAATGGGTGGTATGGTGGTGGGGACTTGTACTTCTGTTAACAATATGGCATATTTTTGTGTCCAGTGCGCTTTCGCATGACTTTTAGCATACTTTCAAGAAAGATTATTTGAAGAAACGGAACAGCAATCTTCTGCTATTTTATCTGGTTAAAACCGAGCATTTTACCAGAAAATAGATTTAAAATAGAAGAAGATTGATGTGTGAATGTTGTTCGCCAACCCATCGGAGCCGGATCGGTTGTCGAACTAGTTTAAGGCATGCGTTATGGCGCTTCGTGCAAGCGTCAGAGGAAGACGTAAGATGAACAAGAAACCGCACTGGTGTAGACATAGCATACGCCTTCAAATATAAACTATATTTTTCCGCCCACTAGATGACAGAATAATATCCGAAGGCAGTATGCTGAACATGACGAAGCTGACCCGACACGACGCCGGCGTGTACACCTGCGAGGCTGTCAACTCGCAGGGCGCCGCCGTCGCTAACATCACTGTCAATGTACATTGTAAGTATTACAAGGTCTTATAACTATGAGCAATCTCTTCTAAGTATCGGATAAGCTTACATAAAGCCGTGTCCTACACAGACTCGTAAAGACCGACATACTCACTCACGTCATGGGGCCGACAGTGTACAATAGTCTCCCTGTTGCAATCACTTCGATAGACAATGACATTACCTTCAAACACCGGCTTAAGCGCTGGCTGCTCGAAAAAGCGTTTTATTTAATAGAAAGAGTTTTTGATGACGACAATATAATTTACAATTTGTTACATTTTAAATATTATTATTAATTTAATTTGATTTACTGAAAAGAAAGTGTATGACGTGTATTTATCCTTTACCAATAAAATTGTTTATATGTTTATCTCCTTTGCGTGTTTTTGGAAACATAAAACATGATACAATACAATGAAAAGGTTGTCTGGAAGAGATCGCTTTTAGCGATAATACCGATTTTTTCGAATTTAGACCGACTGTTTTGGCAGATTTATTTACATTGAAAGTAACGCTTATTGCAAATATATTGTTTTCATAATTTGACGAGTGAACCCGCAACATATTCCATGAGTTGCGGGTTTGATACAAATGTTTTAATAATTGGTAAATATTTGTTCTGGGTCAGGTGATTAATGTTTTAAGTACCTAGTTATTGTACAAGTTAATTTTTATTTTAATTATTGTTTTAGATCCAGCCTCAATAAAATCAGTAGCGCAAGATGGTATATCCAATCCTAAAGAAGATGCGATGCTGTCTTGTACAGCAGTTGGTAAGCAGCCACAAGACGTCCACTGCCGAACACACAGGCCTCCCACAAAAATCCATCGAGATCCAGCATTATTTATTTATCTCTCTTATTGCACCAGTGGTTCGCCCTGAACTGAGTTCGCGCGAGTCTCCCATAAAACCAAAAAAAAATATTTCTACCTAATCTTTGACTATCAAAATAGTGCCACAAAATGCGTAACCAACTAACTGGACTTACAGTTTCATTGACATAACGGTAGTTCATGTTAATTGGTCACTATTTTTTGGGTAGAAATTGCAGTTATTCTAGATTTCAGACTTTTCTCTATATTTGTATCACTAAAGCAACACGCATACTAAATTTGAGCACTGTGGGGTCACTGGTGTACCCTGTGAATTTTGTCAAAGTTCAGTTTTTATTATGGCTAATAATCTAAAACTACAAGTATTATGCCCAGGTTGATTTATAGATCCCGCTTCGCTCGATCAATTAAGGCCGGCTTGCACAACGATCCCTAAACGTATTTAGCTACTAAACATGTTTAAATTCGACGTATTTGTATGATTTGACAACTTCTTAAATCATATTTATACATTAAATACGTTTAGACATCGTTACGCAAGTCGTCCCTAACTAAATAAGGACTATTTGCATCATAGTTTCAACTGCTTCCAGATTCAAGGCTTTTTCTATCACACTAAAACTAAACCTTTTACTCCAGGCAACCCCCTTACCTCCGACCACATTCGCTGGGAGCGAACGGGGTACACCATCGAACGAGATCAGGTCTCATTTGACAATAGAAACTCCACTAGCTACCTCCTCATCAGAGAACCGACTAGATCCGACGTAGGAAACTACCAATGCGTGGTGGACAATGGGATCGGGGGTGAGAGTCGACAGGATGTGATGCTAGTGGTGAAGTTCAAACCGGAAATGGATTCCGCTCCAAACTTGGCGAAGGCTGCGTCTAATGTGGGACAAGTTGGGAGGCTGACTTGCAGGTAAGCATAAGCATCAATCCAAAGTTTGTCTGGAAGATATATCTTTCTTTAAATACTGTGTTTTTGTATTTACTTTGTAAGGTACAATAAAGAAATTTCATTAATTAATTGAAAAATAATTGGATCTTTTTAAATGACTAATAAATAATTATTATTATGACATAACAAAATACTGACATATATTTCCACGCCTGCATACAGGTTGTTTTAAATGATTTTAAATGTAAACTAAAGAAAATCAGATGTTTTAGTACAGCTGAGCCTTCTGCCAGATTGAAGCCTGACTTAGGGCAACTTGCGGAACGATCTTTAATCGTATTTAGTGCCTAAATATGGTTAAGAGAAATGCCAAATCATACAAACACGTCAAATTTAAATATGTTTAGTCGATAATTACATTTAAGTATCGTTATGCAAGCCAGGCTGAATGTTTTTAGTTAAGATTGTGTGAAAATTTTTAGCTTCTACCTGTTCATAATTTCTACATAATCCTATCCTTTTAAACTAGACCAGTGTGTGTTTTTTCAAGCTTTTTATTAACTTGCAATGTATGTATGTTTGTCCGGGTGGAATCTTGCAACTGAATTTTGAACCCGTTCCCCTCAATCGATTGAGCTGAAATTTAGAATACATATGTTACTTTAGTGACATTGCAATAATATGGTACCATGAAGGTGGTCTCATGATGGAGACGGAAGCTAGAGAACGGAACTTCTGAATGGATTATAGTTGGTTAATAGTGTGGGGGCAATTTTGAATCTGCGTGCGGTTCCGATTATGAACTTCATAAAAGCTTGTTTTGAAAAAGTAATTATTCAACATAAAACTTATTTTATAAGAAATACATATATTTTATTGTACTATAATTTTATGAAATTAATGCAGATTTTAAAAACTAAAACTGATCTTCCTAAAATCTTAATTAATCGTTTACCGAAGAAAACTTTTATGCACAGAATTTATCACACACTGTTTTAGCAGTGTTACGACCGACAATATTTCGGTTCAACTCACCTGTAATCAATTAGTGAACCTTCACATTGTCGTATTTATAATAATCGTACATAAGTTATTTTTTAATGACTTCGTCTAACATAAACACTACTTTCAGATGCAAATCCGCACCAGCCCCTAACTTCACATGGTCCAAAAACGGTGCAAAGCTCCCCGTCAACACCTCTACAAAATACTTCGCCGAATACGTTAAATCTGACGCGGTGACGTACACGTCAGTTCTGCTCATCAATGACGTTACAACGTCAGATTACGGAACGTTCGAGTGCGGCGCGAGGAACGATCTGGGATTCTCGACGACGTCTGTCAAGCTGGATATTACTAGTGCCCCTGGTAAGCTGTCTATCACACTAATATTCTAAACTAGCTGTTGCCCGCGACTTCGTACGCGTTACACTACTAAATGTGTAGGTAACCTAGAAATAAAGCTAAACTCGATGTTGCTGCTTCACACCCCATTTTTATCCCATGGGAACTGATTTATGGGATAAAATGTAGCATATGGATTAATCCAGGCGATAATGTACATACATACAAAATTTCATCGAAATCTGTTCTGCCGTTACGACGTGATTGAGTAACAAACAAACAAATGAATAAACAAACAATCATTCAAACTTTCGCATCTATTTATAACTAGCTTTCCGCTTGTTTGTTTGTTACTCAATCACGTCGTAATGGCTGAACCGATTGCGATGAAATTTGGTGTGTTGATAGATTACAACCTGGATTCAAACATAGGCTATTTTTAGTATATTTTTTACAAACAACGCGTGCGAAGCCGCTGGCGGAAGCTAGTACGTTATATGTGTACAATATGTCGACGTATACAGTGTCAGATTTAAAGGAAGTGAATATAAATGTGATTATACGAACCGAAAAATAAAAAATTAACAGCTGATATGATCTCAATTTTTTTTTGTTATACAATTGATTAACATGAGTGAGTAACTTATTTACTTGTATTTGTTGTATTATTCCTATTGTGGATAATTAAATTATGTTGAGAATAACCAGCCTTATTTCTTGCCTGATTCTTTTCTGACTTGGTCGCGGAGGAACAGGCTGTAAAACTGACGTTTCAAAGTGATCCTTGTGATTTGACATCCTCCGAGGCGCAAGTGGGCTGATACGCAGGTAGCGAATTCAATTCCCGCCGCGGCACAAATGTTTGCATGATCTTCAGATATTTGTCCGGGTTTGAATGTTTTTCTATATATTTTTGTATTTATAAAAAAATCAACAAGCGAAGCCTCGGGCAAATCAGTAGTTCACTTTAAGTTATAGACGTGATGTTGGAATTATTTAAAATTGAGAAAGGACTTTAAATTAAAAAAAACAAAGTTTGTTAAATCTTTCTGTTTATAAATGTTTCTTTTTTTTCAGATCAAGTAATAGCGTTGGCAGTTACGAACGTGACCCACAATACTGTGTCCCTCGAGTGGATACCAGGGTTTGACGGAGGACTATACTCCTGGTTCAGGATCAGATACAGGTGGGTACCGTCCTTTATTTTTTATACGAGATGGCGAACAAGCGTACCTCCCACCTGATAGTAAGTGGTCAACGTATCCTATGGCGCAGTGGGTGAATAGCCGACCGAGATGCTGGAGCGGGTTCGCTTTCCGCCGCGGAACAAATGGTTGCATGATATACAGATATTTGTTCCGGGTCTGGATGTTTTTCCATATATTTTAAGTATGCATTTACAAAAAAGTCCCATAGTACAAACTCTGCTTCGTTCGGGGCTAGATAGCGCTGTGTGAAATGTCCAGCAATATTTATTTAGTATTATTTAATCTTTAATAGTTTACTCCCAATACTGATTTAGACAACGCTTTTTTTTAATAACCTATTCTTTCCCACTGCTGGGCAAAGGTCTCCCCCATTTCCTTCCATTTATTGCGTTCTCCAGAAATCTCCTGCTACTCAGAGTGGACTCCATCCAGATCGTCGCGCCAACGTTTTCTTGGTCTGCCTCGTTGCCGTCGTCCTCTAGGTTGCCAGTCGGTGGAGACCTTAGTCCACCTTTCAGGGTGCATTCGCGTGACATTACCCGCCCACTCCCATTTGAGTGTTTCAGCCTGATACATATCGATGACATTTGACATTTACATCGATGATTCCGGTCTTAGAGCGTACAGTGATAACGATTTAACAAAAAATAATAATTTAAACTTTTACAGGAAAATCTACGACGAATCGTACAAGTATGAGGACGTGGTCCCAAAGAACGCAACCACCTTCACAGTAGGAGGGCTAGAAAGGAACACAGATTATGTGTTCTCAGTGATGGCGATCAATAAGATCGGACAGAGCAAGTACCGACCTGATGATACGAAGGCGACTACACTTAGTGAGTATCTTAATTGTATCTTTCAAACTTTCGCGATCGAAGTTAAAGTCAAAATATTTTATTCATTAAAATCATAAGGATCACTTTGAAACGTCAATTCTACTGCCTGTTCCTTCGCGACCAAGCCAGGAAAGAAAGGCAAGAAACAAAGCTGGTTGTTTTTTTAATGATCCTTTTAGAATACATAACAATACAGAAAATAAATTAATACCCGTATTAAATAATACATAATTCATATATAAAAAGATATATATGGCGTATGTACATTTTTATATGTTATCTAAAAAAGTGGTACATACGCGATAAATACCCGTTTAAATCAGTTATTAAGTATATAATTATGATTTATACAAATATTGTGTTATTCTTAGAAATTAAGTTGTAGAATATTCAAAGACAATCAGACCTACTCAATTCATTATATTTACTTGGAAGTTTAGCATTGAAAAAATCTAGATTACAATACCAATTATTAATGTCACTGATACTGAACAAATAAAAACTATTATTTGTATGAGTGCAACTATCACATACAAAATTGTTATTTCGGAGTTAATAATTTGATGTTACTGAAATTATTAAATTATAGAAATTGAATTCTGTTATTTTTACTTAAAACTTTCGTGATTTATTTTAATCATTTTTATATCAGCTTTATAAATATGGGATTTATCACTTACCGATCGCACTCACCCTGATCAAGGTTCATAAATTGAACCGAAGCGGTCAGGCGAAACACCGTTGAAACGGTATATGATATTTTCCACAAAACTATTGATTTTAAACTTGGTCTCAAGCATGCTACCTGGTAATTTATTCTATTTCGTTTTAAAACAACTGTATAAAAACGTGTCAGGAATAAATGCTACTATATACTATACTATATAAATGCCTCAATAGTTATGTTTTGTGTTTGTAAAATAAAAATAAACCTATTTTTCACGCTGCTATAGGCATTCTCCCAACATCAGTACAGTCAAGCTCAGAAGAGTTCAACTCCTATAGCGTTCCTGGAGTTTTCATAATCACCGGAACTATTATAGGCACTGCACTTATTCTCTTGAATGTACTGCTGATTGGATTCTGTCTCCACCGACGGACTAATAAAAGGATACGAGGTTTGAAACTGTTTAGTTTTAAGTTTTTAAATTTAAGTAGTGTAGTTTGTAAGTGTGTTCGAGATTGGACATTTAAAAATTTTTAAAATAGCGTCTATTATTTTAATTTGTAAGTAGAATACTAAAGTTCCGAAATCAAATAATTTTCGAACTCATAGTTGGTGTAAAAAGTCAATATTTCATGTTTATAAGTTACTAGCTGAATCTATTAACTAATGAAGTTATAATCCGCAGCTTCGCACGCGTAGTTTTTCAATAAAAACATTACCCTCCTTCTGCGCAGTTGGGTAAAAAGTAGCCTATGTCACCCGGGGATAGTGTAGCTTCTTAACAATGAAAGAATTTTTTAAATCGGATCAGTAGTTTCGGAGCCTATTCAATACAAACAAACAAATCTTTCCGCTTTATAATATTAGTATAGACTAGCTGACCCGCCTGCGGCTTCGCACGCGTGGTTTGTCAATAAAAAATTACGCGATTTCTGCATATTCGGGCAAAAAGTAGCCTATGTCCCAATCCCGGTCATAATCTATCTACAAATATACCAACGGTACTTAGGGTGTGCATCTAAAGAATACCTCATACTTTTAACCCTTACCTTATCCCCCCCCCCAACCCCTTTAAGGATGATTTTGCAAAAAAGTTCACATATTTTTTTTAAATTCTCTATTTAACTCAGGAGTTTTAACCAGACAATGGTTATGTCACTGCTGTAAGTCAGCTCAACTTATGATGACTACTTTAACAAAAAGAAAAAACTACTAAATAACTACCTACTATTTTTGTTCTGTTATTTTTTTTATGTTATTTGTGGGGAAACAGGCTCACGGCCAACCTGGTCACCGTCGCCTATTGACACCGACACTCGGAGGATTGTCGGTGCGTTCCCTACCCTAAACAAAAAAAAATCACAAACCTCTTTATATGAAGCGTGCTATATCGTAGCCTAACGGGAAAACCTAATACTACTACGATTTTAGATTTCATTCATTCATTTATCTCTTCTTTGGCTTTCATTCACCAATCATTCTACGTTCTTAACGCACTCTTCTGGTCACATTACTTTATAAAATGGCTGACCAAAATTTTAAAATCTTTAGATGTTACTCGATGAAAATACAATTAAATTGGACCTCTTAAACTGAACTAAGTATTCTACTAACATTAGCAGACTGCATTAGCAGTCGTCCTTACCAATGAAAGTGCTTTGATACTGTGGACGCACTCAGGATATTTAAAAAGGGGGCTGGAGAGACGAAACACGAGAATGTAGTATTTTTGTGACATAAAAAAGGGAAGTTACAATAAAGGCTTTTTTGGTGGAAAATAAACGGCCCAAATGTTTACTTGTTTCAGAGACTCTTTTTACGAGTATATCAATTGAACGAAAGTCACAAAATCAAACAGTTTGATATTAATGGCAACCGAAGAATACAATAGATAAATAAAATTCAATAGATAAGATAAAGATAGTTATGTCTAACAGAGTATAATCAGAAATATTACCGTAGCATGTCACAAAATTCCTCAAAATTAAACTTAATCGTGATTACGAGTACCTAGGTACTTTAGCGGAGAGTTGAAATACCGAAGCACATAGAAACCTCTCCTTTCAAAAGTACACGTTGAAAAAACAAAGACCGTGACTGGGACATGATAATCAGCAACTTCCCTAAAATATTTCTTACACCACCAGACGTGGTCGCAAAACTATTATAGCTCATGAAGTATTTTATTAAAAAAATTCCGTCCATTTTTGTAAAAATAACTGCAAAAGTCAAATCGCCCCTTTCTTGAGTCCTAACTCCGTCCCCTCTATGGCATTTTGAACAAAATGTACGTTTTATTCCCGAATTGAATTAGTTTTAACTTGATTCGTGTTGCGAATTTCGTTACACTTGCTTTTGAAGTACAATAAATCTTTTAGGGACTTCGTAATACATTTTCTGAGGGTTAGCCATTTTAAACGAGAAATATTACGTTCTAAAACCAATTTACTGAAACAATATTTGGTTTTTCAGAAGTATTTTACCTCAAATTTAAAAAAAATCTTTTTACGGAGTATAAGTAAAAACTCAGACCAAACTAGCTGTAAAAATACAGTAATGAAAATTTTCGATTTTAGTAATGAAATGTTTTACCAAAATTACACTTTTAGTTGTCCATTCTCGAACGCTGCTTTTTATGTTCTTATTTTTTTGTTAATTTTTATGTTTTTTTTTTCTTTAGCTTCGGCCGAAGTAGGAGAGTTGAACATAGTGGCTACAGAATACGTGGAATCTGCAGATGTTTCAAAACCAGTCATAGTATACGTTTCTGCCACCGCGGCTGTACTCATTTTGATAAATGCCGGATTAGTTGCCTGTTTTGTTTTGAAGCGACGCGCTAGGCGGCTGAAAGGTAATGTTAATTTTTTTTTTTATTTTGGGTAAATCTGGCGTAAATTAAGTACTTTTTATATGCATTATGAGTAAATCAAGTGCTAGAGATAATCAGAAACGTACAATTTAATTTTATTAAGGGGGGTTTTATTATAGGGGTTATTTTTGCTTTGCTTAGGTTATATTAGTAATTGTGTGCTATTGTGATGTAAATGTATTTGTAATTGTAATATTGTTGTTACATATAACTAAAAATATATACATGGTGTCCTTTAAATCATTGTTTTCCCAAATTAAACGTTGTAAGACCATGGTCGAATAACTGTTTATGAGATCAAATAAGAAAATAAAAAAATCTAGACCTTCTCAAATAAACTAACTAACTTTGTTCAAAAACTAACCGCGACATAAAGTTCATGGGTATGCTAGCCGTAGCGTATTACCCGGTAGTATTATCGGTCAGTGCGCTGACTATGTTGTAGGGCGTAACGTTAAAATAGACATTTTAAGTTCGCAACTTTTTATATTTTTCAAAGACCGATTTCGTTTTGTTTTTTAGTTTGATGCTATAAACTGTTAGTATACCATGGTCTGAACAACGTTTGTTCTGGGAAAACAGTGATTTAAAGGACACCATGTATAACAGAAGAAAAACAATGTAATTGTAAGCGAAATAAAATTTTATGTTCACGAACTTTGTAGCACTGTAGACGTGCTACGACTTTCGTAGACCATCTACGGCGTAGCGTGCTACGAACCTTCTGTTAGATGTAGCTTTCCAATTGTTCACCAAACGAAATCGTTAGAAACGCCCTCTCCAAAAATATGCAATATTTGGAATTGTCTGTGACTACCCCCTAGGGGGACATCTTCACGCGATTTCGTACAGAATAAGAGATCCGAGAATTAATAAAGGCGTGAGCCTGTTTATACATTTTACGATATATTTATACGTTTATCCATACAGATGCAATTATAGCAATTAATAAACGTTATTTCGTGTATCCTTCTGCTCTAGAGAGCCGAACTAATTGATTGAAACTCTCGTCCCGGGAATTTCCGCGAGGACACGTCACATATTAAAGTTTTAATTATTTTAATGGGTACTTTGTTTTCATTAAAGTGGTAATATAAGGTATATTAATTAGCTATCGCCCTATAACGTTCTCGTAAAATACAGTTCACCCGAATGTTGTCTGGCAGAGGTCATTTTTAGCGATAAGACTGCCAATTGTTTTATCGCTTGTTATACCTTTTACATAATGAGTTAATTTAAGTGTTGTGTAAAATAAAGGCGTTTAAATTCTATTTTACATAACAGGTTTAAAAACTATTTATTTTCTCGAAATATTACAAATCACTTGCGAGAAGCAATTTGCAATTTATAAATACAGTTCATAAAGTTCGCTATCGAGCATTTAACAAAAGTAATGTAGGTATCTCAGATCTTACCCAACCTTATCTTATCTTATCCTAACACAGAACAAGCGGGCCAGTCCTCGAAATCAGCAACTATAGAAATGTACGCGCCGTCGTCGTACAACGACACGATGACAGGAGAGACCCTCAGCTCCGTCTCTGAGAAGTCGGAGACGTACTCTCAGGATGGGGACGACCGGCCGCCGCCACCGATCCCCGAGATACCCACTATGCCGAATAGGCATAATAATATGATGAGCCAGGTATGTCATAAATCACAAATCTGTAATGAATAGATAAATAAGTGAAGGTAAAACATCATTTATTTTGTAACATACTACGTGTTTTATTACGTACGACATTATATGAAAACACGGGTAGGGCTACTAGCTATTGTTGTATAATAGGTTTTTTCAAATTCATTAGAAAAGTTTTAATTTACAAACAACTATAATATCAAGTCCTAAAATATCAATGAAATAGCCTGTATAAAATAGGTAAACAAATCATATAGGTTTAAAGATGTTTATTCTCAATAGAACTTAATATTACCATGCAATGCACTATACCTGGGGGAGACGTTAAATCGCTTATTGAGAAACAATGTTTTGTTCAACAAATTGTTTGCTTTCAATTTGTAATCCATATATGTTATAGTTCAGTATACATGCTAGAGCGCCTGTGTTGTGAAAACACGATTCCGTAAAATTTTCTCGATAGAAAAAAAATCCAAAGATGACTCCAAATTAATCTTAAAACCGTTCTTATGCGATGAATACTACAATTTAGATCTTTTGAAATTTAATACAGTAATTCTACACAACATAAATAAGGGCACCTGTGTTTTAAATTTTCAAAATACCTTTTGATTTTACCATAAAATGAAAATATCTAAGTTTTGCACTAATGAAACCATTCGCTCCGGACGCCCGTTCCGCGATTCAGTCTGGCCTCGGCTTTCAGACAGGGTACCCGTGACGCTTGTCGCTCCAAACGAACACGTAATTCTTAGGTAGAATTTATATTTAGTTGGTTTTTGT
The DNA here is from genome assembly GCA_918857605.2 of Philereme vetulata. Lineage (NCBI taxonomy): Eukaryota > Metazoa > Arthropoda > Insecta > Lepidoptera > Geometridae > Philereme > Philereme vetulata. The sequence continues at coordinate 2,528,884 of OU975425.1, forward strand.
AAAGACGCAGTAATGAAAAATAAACACAACAAGATAATGAAGGGACTGAATGATAAAAAACCGGCAAACATATGAACCACGGCGCGATAGAACGTGCAGCGGCGCGCGGAGAAGCGGGGGGTGAAATTCGAGTTTGGACTGAGGTATAGTCAACTCTTAAATGCAGTTCACTTCAGTATTTGTCTTGTACTCCAAACAGATTTGTTAAGAGTTGCAATAAATTCCAAAAATTCCACCATTCGTAAAAAAACTCTTTGTGATAATTATGTACCATAATAAATAGTATATATATACTTATCCGAAAGAATACATATAAACTATACCTACATTTAAGATAAACTTTATACATTATAAATAATATATATACACCTACTTATACATAATAAACTAAACGTTTACAAGGAAAGGTTCGACTCTAAGCTTAAAAATCCTTGTCCTTAGTTGGTGCAAAGTTCCAACTCTTATTATACGATACATAAATCATTCAAATGCTGACCGGCTTCGCAATAGCACATCAGCAGCACATAGCATTCCTCATTTGTTTATTGGCAGCTAAGTACAATTAAACAATAATATTGTTTTCAACACACTTGCTCGTGAGTGAGCCTTATTACATCGTTTTTGGGGCCATACACCGCACTATAACACACGTACATAATAATATTACACACTAGTGCGTAATAGAATTATCCCTACAAAGTTAAGTTAGTACTTAACTGCAACAGTAAGTAAACAGAGCATTTTCAATTTAACCGGGTAATACAGTTTTTTTTTTGTAACCACAAAAAGGTTTTATGCCGCTGAAAATCCATTTACATTTTTGGAATAAAAATCCAATATCGTTTTGAAAATTGTACATTCACCAATTGTTTTCATAATTAAACGATTTATGCAATGCATGTTTGTTTTCTCCTCGCAAGTGTGTTGAAAGAAGTGTATGAAACTCATGAGCAACTTGCTCACTAGACCCTCGGCTGATTTACGCAACCCACAGCCTCGTGTATAATGAGCAACTTAGCTCACATGTATCATAATATACTATTGTTTGATACGGTTTGAAAAGAAACCTCCATAAATAACCTCTTACCTTCTCAGCAGACAAGCGATTACCTCATCGAGGATCAGGGAGTGATCCTCCCCCCTCCCTTGGACTATCCACCCCCGAACTACTACGAGGAGCACGCTAGAACACTCCCCCACGCACACCGACATAAGGACGTTAACCTGCACGGGACTTTGGGGAGAAGCACTGGTAAGCCTTCCATTATTATATCTGCCATATGATGTCCACTGGTGAACTTGGCTTCCCCAAAAGATGTCCAGAGTGACATGCTAGACATACCTCTCATACGCAGAAGCGGTCTATCCAAAGGTTCTTTGAAAGATATTGCTTTTAGCGATAAGGCCGACCATTGTACCTATGATTTATTTATGTAAACAAGTAGGAATGCCAACACCATACATTTTACACACACTGAAATATTAGCATTGAGTTCTAGGACTGATTAAAATGCTTATTTAACAGTGTATTTTCTTTCATTTGAATACTTTTAATGGTATGTAATAAAGATATTACCTATCTATCTACCTTTTTTGATCAAAACTGTGCAAATAGATAATTAAAATCATATACATTACTTTGATATTCAACTGTTTCTTCTGAATTTTAGTCATGTAAATAATTAAATCCTCATTCTGTTATTAAATGTATTTTGCCCCATTTTTCTTCTGAAAATATCTTCATTTACGATCCATTCAACTAAAAATACTCAAGATAAAATATAATCTAAGGCATTTTTATAGAAATTTATAGTTTAAATTCACAACCAATAATACGATCGGAAAATCTTCTTGGAAATGTACGCTTGGATGATTTCTAAGAAGCTCATTATTGTACCGAAGCCTTCAATTTCTTTGGCTTTGAGAATGAAAGGAGTTAAATTGAAGTACCTAAATGTAAATAATCTTTAAAGCGACTTGATTAATTTATATAACGACGGTCAGTGGAGCAGGAGATGAAGAGCCAAGAAGCTCATTTGCAATGACGAGTTAGCAGATGCAAGGCTCCGCAGCCTCGAGCATCGTCGAAAGGTTGCAAGCCTCTTGGTTTTTTATCGGATACATTTCGGAGAGTGTGCTGCGGAGCTTTTCAACCTGATCCCACCATCCTCATTCTATCATCGGACAGCCAGACGCTGCGCGGTGCGCCACCGCTACACGGTAGACATTTTGTTACCTGTTTATCTTTTAATCTGGCGAGCCTGGGAGCACTCGGAGTCAATGTACCTACCATGTTCAAAACACCAATATATCTGCCATTATTTATTTATGTAACGTTTCAACAGGTAAATCAAACTACGTTCCAGCACCGAGCCCTATGCCGCCCCTCGATGGATCCTATTACAACATGGCGTCTGACAGATATCTGTCATACCCCCCTCTCATTGGGGAGTATTTACAGCAGGTAATTCGATAACAATGCATACAGCGAGATGACAGCTAACTACTTACTTCCCCGGTCAATTAATGAACTACACACTTGATAGCATTACGTTAAAAAAACATAAAATTTAAGTTTAATTCGTTTTTTTATCTATATAATTTAGAGTGGTTTAATTATAAATTCCTTGCACTTACCTGGTTCCAAATAGTATGTTAAAGTGTTTATCTGCCTATCTAAATACCTAGTAGTGACATTATTTGTATTGGACTGAGCGCTTCCGAGTTTCGGTTGTTTACTATGTAGACTGTTTTTATGATAGCATTATCCCTACTAACCTTAGTGGTTTATAAGTATATTACTGTTTGTAAAAAAATATGTAACAAATAAATTTAAAAAAATAATAAAATGATAGGAGAAACAAGGTTTTTTATAGAGATTTGAATCAAATGCTTCTTTTCTTCTACTCGTATTTATGAGCTTCGCTTTTGTCGGTGAAACTGACTCCAATATCCAATCCCAGTGTCTCATTCTAAGGCGGTCTCTCTTAACTCATTATACGATATGACAGTGATCGTCTCCTGTATCTGGCTAATGTGGCTTATTCGCGGCTTATAGCCTATAAAATATAAAAAAATAAAGTAAGAAGAATTCCTTGTTTTACTTCGATCATAATTAAGTCTGTAAAGATCTCAGTAGAGTTATTTACTCGTTCTTTTCAATTATCCATCATCCTAGATTTTGATTGAAAAATATTCCTTGATTGAAATAGAATTTGGGAAAAAAATCCAAGAAGAATAATATATATTCCAATCATCTTAAACTATATACTACATACAACTACTAAATCTTAAACTTCAACAATCATCATAATGTTTGTTATTGGGAGTTTTTTTTTATTAATGTGTTCCGCTATTATTAAAGTTTTGCGTTGCTGCTCATTCATTAAAATATATAGAACAAATAAAACACTAACTACTAAAACCTATACAATTGTCGAATATTTTGATGACAAATGTTAGATGCTTACTTTGGCATTACATTTTTTTTACGTTTTCTTTTTAAAATGAATACAACCTAACAAGAACAATGACGTCCTCCTCTCCATACTATTGTTGTGCCCAACAGGGTCCATATTTGTTTTTTACTCATTAAAATCACAAGGATCAATTTGAAACGTCAATTTTACTGCCTGTTCCTACGCGCCTTTCTTTCCTGACTTGGTCGCGACCAAGCCAGGAAAGAAAGGCAAAAATAAAGCTGGTAGTTTTTTTTAATTATCCTTTTAGGATATATTACAATACAGAAAATAAATTACGCCCAAATTGTAACATTTTGAACAAATTGGAGCAATTTCAATCCCAAGCTTCTCTATTATCTAAATAATCCTATATTTTATAGTAGGCTTTTTATAAAGATTTTGATTAATTGCGTTTTTAAATTTGTTAATTATCAATTTTTGTACATCACTTGGGAGTTTGTTATAAAAGCGAACACCTTGCCCTTTAAACGATTTACTAACATGATGAACATGTACCTATCAATTATCACCTTTAATTGCATTGTGGAATACATTAAACGATTGAATATTGAGTATTAAATAATGACTATGAACAGAACCTTTGAAAGATGGTTATCACACTGTTAACCTGTTCGCTGCCCCACAGCAGGCCGGTCGGACCCCAACACCCCCACAGCAGTACGGCGCGCAACCGGTACCGAAAACCCATCTCATGAACGGTGGGGTCACCAGTGGATCGCCCTCACACATGGCTAGCCCCCAGCATAACTACGGACTTGATAGTAAGTTAACTATTAACTACGTTACATAAAATCTTCACAAAATAGGAATTGAGGAAGAGGGGTAAAGTTTATGTTGCAAAATTAATCTTTTGTATTTAATTTATATTTGTATAGATTCCACCAGCAGCTTTGCACGCGTTTTTTGTCCAGGTCATAATCTATCAACACACCAAATTTCATCGCAATCGGTTTAGCCATTACGACGTGATTGAGTAACAAACAAACTTCGTTTTCGAGTACAAGTGTTTTTTTTTAGAATTGTTGAAACATTTAAATTAAATTACACATTTTGTGTTTGTTTACTGTATTTAAGAACTTTTATTTCCGTTATTATTTGGAGCCTGTACTGTCCTACTGCGGGGTAAAAGCCTCCTTCACTTCCACTCCATTCTATCGTGCGTGCGTCCAGTCTTCCTTAGTGGTCAAGTTCATATATCCATTATTATTCATATTGAACTGCGTGTCAACAAATATATAATATATAAGTATTAAAATAATGTATGTTAGTCACTAAGGGCTATCTAAGTATATACATATATATATATGGGCCGTAGAATTAAGTTTAGACATCTTGTACTTTTCTATTGCCTGAAATTAAAGATTTATTAATAACAATCTTCCACGCGTGACTTGCCAATAAAAAGTAACCTATGTTTTAATCCAGGTTATGATATACGTACAGTGACGAAATGAAAAGGTTCGTCACCTTTAGTACCTAGAGTAGTTTTTTGCTTGCACCAGTAATGCAAAAATCAATTAATTTCATTTGACAATATAAATAATCAAACAACTTTGAACTGAATAATTTTGAACTTCATTAACGAACAGTTAAACATTATTTTTTCTAACTAAGTCTATTCGGTAACAAAGTTTCAAAAGGCCCTAATACGTTGAACGAATCAATTTAGAAATTGAAGAACCTTTTCATTCCGTCACTGTACATACCAAATTTTATCGCAATCGGTTCAGCCGTTCCGACGTGAAAGAGCAACAAACATCCATACATACATGCATACTTTCGCGTTTATAATATTAGTGGCATTTTATTATTTACTAGCTGATCCGCCCGCGGCTTCGCACGCGTGGTTTTTCCATAAAAACATTACCTTCCTTCTGCGCAGTCTGGTAAAAAGTAGCATATATGTCAATCTCCATCATAATCTGTCTATATACCAGATTTCATAGAAATCGGTCTAGCTGTTCTTGAGTTAAAAGTAGTGTAACTAACCCGACTTTGTTTGATTTTTGTATTTAGTTAATAACTAACATCTCGACAGTTTCCCTAGATCGTCAGTCGGCCGGCGGCACTCTGAGGCGACAACGACTCGACAAAATGGCCGTCCCACCACCTGACGTCACTGTACTGCACCCTGGCAATTGTACACAGGTAAATAATTTAACCTGATAAAGGTTGCTGGGAGCCGTTGGTACCGAAACGCACGCGCCGGAAATGCGAATGTTGAGATGGATGTGGGATGAACGAGAATGGATACGAATGAATGAATGAAAACACTTTATTGTACACATTAAAAAATAGAAATTACAGACTAAATACAACACAAAGCACCAAGATAAGGAATGAGTATATTAGAGGAAGTTTAAAAGTAGCGCCAGTGATATAAAAATTGAGGAGTAATAGGCTAGCGTGGTATGGACATATGCGGAGAGAAGAAAATCATGTTATTAAAAGAATGTTAAATATGAGTGTGGGTGGCTATAATGCAGAGGAAGGCCGAAGAAGAGATGGATGGACTGTGTGAAGAATGATATGGGTATGAAAGCAGTGTCCACGGAGATGACTGCTGATAGAGAGGTATGGAAGAAAAATACATGTTGTGCCGACCCCACGAAATGCGGGAAAAGGGCAGGAAGAAGAATAGGAGCCGTTGGGCTGCATAAGATCGGTCGCTCTGGAAGTCTATGGGGAGGTATATGTTCAGCAGATGTCCTGTGGCTGATATGATGATGAAATTATTAAACATTTTGGTTAATAAAAAATATACAGGGAAAATCATTTGAATGAAAAAGGGGTTTTTATAGGTAAAATAGTATCAGCTTGAAGCCCTTGATTCGATAGAGCGACGTGCTGCTAGACTCATTGGTGATGACTCACTAGTGGAAGCCAATTTACAAAGTCTAGAGCACAGACGCCGAGTAGCCAGACTTTCAGTTTTCTTCATGACCTTATCCTTCCTTCCCCCTTCCACCACCGGACAAGCAAACGTACCGAGAAGTTCCACCCATATCTGGTCGGCATACCACTTTGCCGTACCAAACGATTTGCTTCAACTTTTCTTGTTAGCTCAAGTAAGGAGTGGAACTCACTTCCACTCTTATGTTTTTCTACTGGTTTAGAATATAATCTTGGAGTCTTCAAGTCCAGAGTAAATAGGTTCTTTCTAGGCAAACGTGCTCCATCTTCGATCACACCTTCACTTACCATCAGGTGAGGTAGTGGTCAAGCGCTTGGCTATCATTAATAAAAAATAAGCAACCGATATAATCTCGAGATAATCTCATGATATCCGAGATAATCTCATGTGGAAGTGTCAAAATAATAAAAAAACTTAGGGTCTTACTACAGAAAAATTAAACACTGTTTAGCGCGTGTTTAAAAAAATTCTATACAAAAATTGGTAAAGATTTTTTAGAAAACGGACTAAACTGTTGTTTTACTTGTTTGTGGTATCTAGTTCGACAAGAATTGTTTTGTCTTGTTTGTTGCGTTTAAATGTGTTTCTATAATATACAAATAATAAAACGGTTTTTAGATAGATAGATAGATAATTTCTTTATTGCACACCATTAAAAATAAAACAAACAAAAGAGAATACAAAATTAAATCAAAGGTACAATGGGCGGCCTTATCGCTAAAAGCGATCTCTTCCAGGCAACCTTTATTACTTTATATCCTATAGTACTTTTGAAAAACGTTAAACTACTTACTAATGTTCTATGTTTGTATCATATTTGAGTCTCGTCTGGCAGTGGAGCGTGAGATGAAGAAAAAAAGGGGAGAGATCTTTATCCACCAGTGGGACACAATAAGTTAAGAAAAACAAGTATTTTCAGTGCCATCATTATAAGTAGTGGTTTTCAAATAAAATAAACAAACATTCTTTATTAATTAATTGAGGGGCAGGGAGGGGGGTTGATTGTATTTATAAACATTCTTGTCTTAGTTTGGGGCTATATAGCGCTGTGTGAAATGTCCAGCAATATTTGTTTACTTAAAACTTATAACTTAAAATATAAATCTATTTTTTTTTGTAGCACTCGCAAACACCAAAACAGCCTCAGTCCATCCTAAAAGACCCCTCAAGACACAAATACGGGAACCAGTACGGCAGCCCCATCTCTTCCAGCACCCCGCAGAACAGCAACTCCAGTCAAATTTTGACAGTTCAGAATTTGACATCTGACGTACCACAGTACGGAACCATCCGGAAAGAGAAGAAACAAAACGTCACAATAGATGAATCGTTCAACAAGAGAAACGAAACGCACGTTGTTTAAAATCAACGCTAAACTTTAAAAAGAATAAAAATTAAAGTGACGAATACTAATGTCAAATAGTGACAAGTGAAGTGATGTGTCAAAATAAAAATGTTGTGTCAAAAGACAGTGTCAAATGCTAGATAGGTTTGTAAATAAACGTGGTTTAGTAAATGTAGATAGATTAAAAATAATTGAATGTGATAAAGATAAAGGACTTGTGAGGTTTAGCGCGAGTGTTAGATAGATTTAACAATTTTTAGCCCAAATAAGTCATATTGTTAACAGGTTCATAGCCGTTGTGGGGTTAAATATGACCCCAAGTTTTATCCGTATGGGGTCTTTATAATAAATATGCTAAGACATTATGGGGTTAAAATTGACTCCACACAGCTATGAGTGTATTTGTTGTTTTGGGCTAATCTGTGTGGTTGTAATCGATTGTTCGACTGACTTATCAAATTATTTGTAAGTGTACGTCCAAACTACATAATTGGAAAATTTTGTATCGACTTCATTGTCCAAACGTAATTTTTTAAGTAATTTAGGTATTTTTTTCAGTGTAATCAAATTTAAGGGCTACATAAAACTTAAAAAAATGTTTTTTTCTAATTTTGTCGTTAAGCTTTTATGAAAATATTCTTAGTTAAAAATCGATTCCACAAAGGATCTCTTATTAATAAGTTTAAATATGTATGCATAATAAATATTTTTAAATTTTAAAGCATTTAGAAGATTGGGAAAATTTTAAATTTTACCACGGCGATGAATCGTCATGTTTTTGAATTGTTCAGTAAAATTTAGCAAATTTTTATTGTTATCTAAGTATATTATTAATTTTATATTAATTAAAGTGTATGTAGCTGCCAAATTCATACAGTTAATTGGTTTTGTTATTATTATATCAAGTATATATTTTAAAAATTACCAATAATACAAAAAAGCTATTGATTAAGACTAGTACTTGTTAGTACTTTATGATTACCTAGATATTTTAAAATCCACCCTTTATTTTTTAATATTATAGTACATATAATTATATATTTCATAAGCCAGGGTCAGGTTCAAAGATTCACCCTGTCATAAATGTGGACATTTGTGGAATATGTCAATTTTAAATTAATTATCTAAATAATTGGTAAATTTTTAAAGTTTTTTTTTTAATTTTAGGTCGCTGCATTTTTTTCATTAATAAATGTATATAATAATAATACTCAAATCGCGAACTGACAATAAATCTAAGTTTAAATATTTTATTTATAATTCCCGCTTGTATTCAATGTAAATAAATTATTGTAATTTTTCTATAACATTAGCTTTTCTACTCCAAAATTTAATCGGAAGATAGTACAGATACCAAAGTTTTATTAATTTTATTTTTAAGATATTAAGCTATCTAATTTTTATTATTATTTCTTCATTGATTTTTTTCGACTATGTAACAATTTCATGGGTTTATTTTTTCAATAAATGGTAATCGACTGATTTTCCAAATAATTAATTTAAGATTTATTATTTGTTTTCTAAATTTGAAAATCCATCCATTGAAAAAATACGATTTTATATATACAAAAATAATCTATTGTTACATTTCGAATTAAAATAAAAAAATCTAATATTGATTTTTGTTTTATTTTTCGTTCCATTTCCTTAGTTATAATAGTTATCATAAATCCAATTATTAAAACATATCACAATATTATTAAATACCGCTTCAACAAAAATTATTTTGATAAAGAACTGAGTAAGAGCCTATTTTTTTTTTATTTAAAATTCGTTGTAGCTGTGTTATATACGTCCTTCTATTAAAATATTTAAGTAAGTTTAGTAAAATATTGAAACCGTGCCTTATACTTTAAAGCCATTTTGAACTAATAATATCACCTTAACTACCTATTTGCCAGAACTTAGGACTTAAATTTAAATTATTTAGACGATAAGGCCATTTCATTAATAATTAAAATGTAACTTTTATTTGCTATTTTGTTTTAAAGTAATAGTGACAAGACTGAGTCTTATTTTTAAAATTAATAAAAACAGCTGAATTGGAACTGGTTTGTAATTTTTTTTATTTTAAATCTTAGTGTGATTTTTAATAAAAATGCGTTGTTGCTTGTTTTTCAAAAACATGAGCTTGTCATCATAGTGTTAAGTGCTAATCGAATGTTCAAAACATATTGTCAATACGATTAATAGTAAATTGGAATGTCAATGTTTAAATTTTTGATTAAGTGGTGGTCCTAAAGATAATTAATGTTAAAATTAATAATAAATAAAAAATAAGTTTAATTATTATAAATCATATATTTATTGCAAAGCTTTTGTCCTTAATTTTTGGCATCTATTATTTTGTGTAAAATTTCACTCGTCTCATCTTTCATCATTGTATAATATGCCATATTGAGGTATAAATAAGGTTGTAAATTGTTCTATAAATTCCGATGTGACTTCGAATTACGTAAAGCTCATAATTGTGTACTCAACTCAGCATACATTGAAATAAAGCGTATAAATGTTTGAAAGTATTTATTAATTAATACCTGAGATTTTTGTTTTTCTTATCAACAGTATTTGGTAAGTTACTTCAAATAATTGCAATGTTTTGTATAATTAGTGATAAATTCGATATAATAAGTCTCGAAATAACTTCGACTTCCTTACTTATTTGTTTTGCTTATTACATATTTCTTTGTATCGAAGTTAAGACACACGTTTAAGGGGACACCGGAGGGGAATCGCCCATTCAACACGTACTACCAAGATCATTTCTAATTGGAGCATATTTCTACCTTAATAAGGTATTATCTTAATTTGAATAATATTTATCTAGGTTCCCAACCATATATTAGATCAAAATACTTACCTAAAATGAACTAGAAGCGTATCGCATTCTGCATGCTTTTACGTCATAAAATACCTGTTTTCAACCTAATTGTTTCGTATTAAAAACAACAACATCTTACGTATCCTAGTCATGGGAACATAGATTATATCGTCTAGTTACAGAATAACAACACAATGAGAAAAATACAACAAGTTCAGTCATCTTTTTTGGTATTACGGAACACGGTCAAAATCTAATCAAATTTAGAATCGTTCTATTGCTATCACTGTCGCTCTGCATGGCTAAACTTCGTCACTAAACAGGGATAGCGATATTCAGGCCGAAGTTTTTGACACGGCCGAATTGAAGTTGCGCTCGGGGTTCGCCGGCTTCTTAAGAGGGAATTAACAGAAACTTTCGCTAGGACAGCCATCATCAAAGAGATTTCCGACGACGATCTCTGTGACGCAGTGGGCGAATAGCTGGCTGAGACGCAGGGTTCGATTTTCGCCCCGGAAGAAATGTTTGCATGATCTACAGATATTTGTTCCGGGTCCCGTTGTATTTCTATATATTTTAAGAATGTATATACAATAAATAAAAATTTATATAAGTATTCAATCAGTTATCTGGTTCCCATAGTACAAGCTCTTCTTAGTTTAGGGCTAGATAGCGCAGTATTAAATGTTCAGCAATAATAATATTTATTTTGTATGAGGTAATCTCATAAGAACAATTACAGTTCAATTAAAACTATCCTATATTAAATATAGTAATGATTTTAAGACTAGAGTTCCTTGTGAATGGGCTCGAAGAAGTACTACTACCATACCTATTTCTGCCGCCAATCAGCATTGCTGCTTCGGTATGAAGGTTATCGTTTCCGGTGAAATTACATGAGCCTTTACACCTGTATGCCTCAAAATGATGATGGACGCAGCGCGCGTTTCTAAGGTGAGTGAACAACAAGTCAATACTCTGCTATAGGCGCCAGTTACCTCTTATCATCAGGTGGGCCATATGCTGGTTCCATCTCAAAGTAAGATAAAAAAAAGAAAAATATTATATACGACAGTAGGTTTCTCTAAAGCATGCATCCTAGAAACTGTTTAGATAGATACATAAATAAATCAGTTTTTTTAAAAATATGCACTTATCAACACATTCTAAGATGTGAAGATTTTAGGTAGGTAGTTGAAATTAAATCCTGCTAGCACTGACCTAAAGTGTTTGTTACTCCTTTATACTATCATTTTTTGGTAGTCTGTGAGTGAAGTGGTATGACGAACGCAAATCAAATCAAATGTTTTTATTCATGTAATCACAAGGAAAATTTTGAAACGTCAATTTTACTGCCCGTTCCTTCGCGACCAAGCCTGGAAAGAAAGGCAAGAAACAAGGCTGGTTGTTCTTTTTAATGATCCTTTTACAATACATACAAGGAAAATATATTACTCTTAAATTGTAACATTTTTGACCGAGTTGGAGCAATTTCAATCCCAAGCTTCTCTATCATCTAAATAATCCGATATGAGATATGTAGGCTATTTTATAAAGATTTTTTTAATTACATTCTCATCATAACTCACAAATAACTGATTCCAAACCAGGTATTAATAACTTGTGTTTGCGAATTCTAAACTAAGTTTGGTTGGAATTGAAGCCATCATCATAATCATGACAGCCAACTGGGTATACGCCTACAACTGACCCTGTGCTATTCGCATTCAAGTCTTAGGTACTCGTTTCTATCGTACACCTACCGTGATGATGGTCTGCCTATTTCGCTCTCTCATAATCATTATAGAAATACAATACCTCTACATTCAGAGGTATTCTAAAACCGGAGAACTAAGTATGTTACCTTGCTTAAATTAACAAAAAAAGTTCTTAAGCTTAGCTGTCGTCTATTCCCTCCCACTTTACAAATGTAAGAAAAAAACTAATGAAGGGCTCCAATATCTCTCATATGCAGAAACAGAGGAACTGCTGACCACCCTTAGGTAACAAATACTCATAACCCTTATTTATTTATTAAGGATTTCCAGTAATACACAGACTTACTTACACAGATTTTTATAGGCATAACAGCTAAGTCCTATAGTATGGCAACGTATCTACATAGACATCAAGACAACATAATAGCTTGTTTTGAATTCTATGTGGATATCCATGGGCTGCAGTAGCAACTTAACATCTGGTGGACTGCATGCTCGTTTGCCATATAAGTAGTAAAAATAAAAATAAAAACTTACATATAAATAAAATACAATAGATGTGCTCCCTGTGCTCACTCTGTGAAGTCAACCACAGCTAACACGTAACCACCCTTGCACATGTATGCACACACACACACCCTTAACATCATGTACACTCAGTTGTCTAAAACTTACAACAAAAAAGGAAAACACCCGCTAAACACTGCTTGGGAAAATTGATAGACAAAAATTGTGAAGGAATTTTTTAAAGACGTGATAAACACTCTTTATCTTAATCATTATTATAAATACGGGATTTATCACGTACCGTCTTATCGGTGTTTCGACTCTTTAACTTCTTTTGTGGTAACAAGGATAGTATTTCATTTGAATAACATTTTTACCGTATATATTTATTTATTTAATACTTTATTGCACAAAAATACAAATTACATGTACAAAAGGTGGGCTTAATGCTAATAGCATTTTCTACCTGCCAACCTCAGAGGTAACAAAAAAGGTTGGCGTGCTAACTTTTAACAATATTAATGTTTATTAAAAAAAAATCAAAAGAAACACAAATAACAATAAACTCCGATTACAGTTAGAATAAATACATAAACCTACTTGATATAACAATAATAATACATAGAATATATATATGAGAAATATAACAAATATATATATATATATATATTTATAGATATAAAACAAAAAATACTATTACATACAACACACATAGGTACTACGTTTTCATATATTTTAACAGCCAGTGGAGGACTGCAAGAAATGACTATAGACTAGTCGTCTGAAAACCGGTTTACTAGGCGCCTTTTTAATATGAGTAGGGAGAGAGTTCCATAGACCGACAGCTACCACCTCAAAAGAGTTGCCACGGAAGGCGGTTGAGTGTTTCGGGGTAGCGAGAAGGAGAGAATCAGTGGATCTGAAGTTTTGGTCATGGGTGTCAGAGAGGTAGGAAAATTTGCATTTAAGATAATGGGGAGTAAAGGGGTCCCTAAGGATCGAAAAAAGAAGACATAAAACTCTTAACTTTCTCCTGTCACGAATTGAGAGCCATTTCAGTTTGGAGCGATACTCAGACACATGATCATACTTACGGAGACCGTAGATGAACCTAATGCACGTATTGAGCAGTCGATCCAATTTGTTAAGGAGGTCCTGATTAAGGTCTAGGTACGATATATCCGCATAGTCGATTATAGGTAAGAGCAAAGAGTTGACTAGGGATATTTTAGTATTTGTTGGGAGAAAGTTTTTAAAACGGATAATAGAATGGAGAGATGCAAAAAATTTACGGGATACTTCCTTTACCTGAGCCACCCAGTTTAGGTTAGCATCGACAAGGAGGCCAAGATTTTTGACCACCGGTGCAAAAGGTATGATGCAATCATTATATACTAAGGGAGTGGTTGAGGGTAGGTCGATTTTTGCAAGTTGGCGAGTACTCCCGATAATGATTGCTTGACATTTGTTTGGGTTCACTTGGATGCCGTAGTTCTCAGACCAGGTCTTAAGTTGGAGAAGATCAGTGTTAAGAGCATCCAATGAAGCATTCAAGTTTTCAGTCTTTGAGTGGTAATAAAGCTGCATATCGTCGGCGTAGAAGTGATAGTTTCTGAATGATAGTTGCAGTGGAATTTGGAGGAAAGCAAGTTAATGAATAGGCTGAAGAGCAGGGGTGATAGGATTCCCCCTTGAGGGACTCCAGCCTCCAGCTCACACCAATCAGAGAAAGTCTGCCCACTCCGGATGGACTGGCGACGCCCCGTTAAATAGGACGAGAACCACTGAACGGCTAACGGCGAGAAATTCAGATGACTCAAGGCAGCAAGAAGCAGATCATGGTCGCCAGCATTAAAGGCGTTGCTAAAGTCAATGAGTACCAGCACAGTGACTTGAGATCTCTCCATAGCTGATCTAATGTCCTCGGTGACTTTGAGCAAGGCAGTTGTGGTGCTATGGCCAGCCCTGAAACCAGACTATACAGTATATACTTTTTATATCTCATTTTAAACTAACTTAATTTTTTCTTTTGCCATTGCCACTTTACAAAATGTTTTATTTTGTATTAAAATAGTAAATACGGAACAACAATTGCTTTAGGAGACGGGCGCTGATACTGCTACACAGTTTTTAGGGTTCCGTACCCAAAGGGTAAAACGGCACCCTATTACTGAGGCTCTGCTGTCTGTCTGTCTGTCTGTCACCAGGCTGTATCTCATGAACCGTGATAGGTAGACAGCTGAAATTTTCAGAGATGATGTATTTCTGTTGCCGCCATAAGAATAAATACTAAAAACAGAGAGTAAAATAAATATTTAAGGGGGGCTACAACAAACATAATTTTTTTGCTAGTTTATGCTCGATATTGATAACGGCAACCGGTAGACGCTTGAAATATTCACAGAATATTAAGTTATATCTTAATTTTAATAATAAATAATTAAATTAAAATTGTAAAGTAAAATTGTTGTATGGGTATACAACAAACGTGATTTTTTACCGTTTTTATAAATAATGGTACGGGAACCCTTCGTGCGAGAGTCCGACTCGCACTTGGCCGGTTTTTACTTTTTCTAACTTTTTGCAGTCATCAACGTTCACTGTTTGTTCTTGATTCCTATGTGTTTTGAACCAAATAAATATTTTGGATTTGTATCGTTACGAATATTCAACACCACTAAAATAAATCTAAATCCACTCAGAATTCCTAAACAGAAATCTATTGAACAAAAACTAATCAAGCACCAAACCCGTTTCCAATTTTCCCGCCAAAATGCAAACAGATCAGTATTTATCAATGAAACCCCATTTCAATTGAAACCGTGAATTTCGTATTTGCCTGCATTAATATTCAAGTTAATTTGTAGTCTAAATCTGTAATATGCTAAGTACTCTCCGTCAAATGCAGATGTGTGTTGAAATTTGGTGTAGGTACAAGCGTACAAGAGCTGAAAGCTGAAGTGGCAGTGGGCGGGGCACATAGCTTGAACAACTGACGGCCGTTGGGGCAGAAAAACCTCGTACTGGAAACTGCAGCCTACATCCTTACTATATGGGAATACGACCTGATTAAGGTTGCTTGGAACCGTTGGTTGCTCTGGATATATATCGGGGACGCCTATTTTCAGTAATGGACGTCCTAAGGCTTTTATTATGATGATAACAAGAGTACAAATGTAGCTAAAAAGGTTGGATAAATTTCAGTGTCGAAAATTAACACAAATGCAGACCTTATTACCAGACAGAAGGAGTCAGCACTGTGGAGGCAACAGTAAGTACTTATGATATTTTTATATGGATTTTAGTCATATTCATTTTATTCTACGCCATCAAACAATCCGTTTGCAAAACCACTATTAAGAAAAAGAAAATTAGTTACGTAAATCATTCTGTATTTCATAAAAATACCTATAACAGAGTTATAACGATAATCCTAAAAGGCTTAGGATAATTTAAAAGACACTGAGCAGCGAAACTTTTTGTGCTACGATAAAAAGTGATGTACTAGAACACTAGAAATAAAAAAACTGCACATTACCTAGTCTAGGTAAGAGAAAGTCAATGAATCTTTTATGGAAAATTCTGTGAGATTTTATAAACTTCCGGAAAGCGCATATATAAGCTTCTATTTCGTAGATTTAAAACCTTACTACACAATAGCTGGCTATATTAATGATGGCCCTGGCCCGATGTCGCCCGCCTCTCGACAGCTAACATCACGCTAATATTATATAAGTAAAAGTTTGGATGTTTGTTTGTTACTCAATCATGTCATAATGACTGAACCGATTTCGACGAAATTTGGTATATACGTAGATGCGTACCTGGATTACCGCATCTTTTTCCATTAAATCAGTTCCCATGGTATAAAAATGGAGTGTCAAGTCAAGTTGCAACAGCGAGTTTAGCTTTATTTTTTCTAGGTTACCTACACATTTAGGAGTGTAACGCGTACGAAGTCGCGCGCAACAGCTAGTCTATGATTATTTTGAAATATTTTATGTTTTTGCAGTTTATTATTATTACTTTTCTTTTCTGTGTTTGTTTTGTTATAAAAGAATAACCAGCCTTGTTTTTTGCCTGATGTTTTTCTGACTTGGTCGCGGAGGAAAATGGCAGTGAAAATCCACGTTTTCTAACTGATCCTTCGACTCTAATGAACAAATTAATATTGAATTGTGTATTTTTTAAACTCTTTTCCTCTAAGATATACAAAGCGACACGGTCTATAGAGTCATCTATCATTAAATTTTAATAGAACTAGAAAACTGATTACACTTAAAACATTTTATTTGTTATAACATACAATGTAGAGAAACACCTAGATCCAGAACAAATATGTAGATCATAACATTTATTCCGTGGTGAGACAGCGCAGAGTTTTACCCGCAGACCTCTATCATCATCATCATCCACAGCCTGACTTTACCCGTTGTTGGGTATAGGCCTCCCCAAGTTTGTACCATCCACAACGATCCTGCGCTAGTCTCACCCACTGACGGTGAATATAATTTTATTAAATAATCACTTAAAGAGGCCCTAATGGAAGGGCAGCGCTGGATAGCAATTGCAACCCAGCACATGCTGGGTTAGAGGATTTTTGTGACGATGAGACACATTTAAGGTGCATCAGGTGGTCCGATGAAAGAATGGGTATGGTGGAATCGAGTTGAAGAGTTCCACCGCTCACTCTCCGAAATGTACTTAAACTATAAAAAACCTTTCGCCGATGCTCCAGGCTGTGGTGTTGCATCTACTAGCTCATCAGTGAATATGAGCTTCTTAGATCTTCTCTCAATTGATTTTATTCAAGTGATTCAAAGCTGGCGTGTTATTAATATAAAAATATTTCAAATATAAACTATAAAACCAGGACCGTTCGGACTAGTACTCAAATGTGCCAAGCACCACCTTGTTCCCGTTTATCTGCGACGAGAGTTTGTCGGCATCTTATGCCTGCTAAAAATAATTAATTCTGCTGTCGATTGCGCGCCACTCCTAAGATACAATTGTATGCGCCTACCAGCACGTTTAAAACAAGCAACCTATTTTATCTGTCAGTAGTTTCTACAAATTATCGCCAGAATGCTTTTGTGTATCGTGCAAGTAAAATATTCAATCTATTGAGCAATGAAAAGAAAAGAAAAGAAAAGAAAAATATTTTATTTAGCAACAAAAAGCACACCTTATGACTAATATGTTTAAAACAGATAATTTTTAAATTAACTTATTGTTGAGAGAGCTTAATAACTAAACGGTTTAGTCGGTGGTCTTCACACTAGGCCAAGCCTGTATCGTGAAGACCTTGAAATTCTTATATAGATTATTCAGTTGTTTACACCTCGGACTAATAAATTAAATTAATAATGTTTGAAATATATATATAAATCAGTTTAAAATAACAATTGAAAACCTATATACTAATATAACCTAAATTTATAATGCATAAATAAATATATATACAACTTCTAATAAAGAATTGAATATAAATATGTATTTAAATATATATAAGTAATAAATGTAAATGCATTGGATAAATATTTGGGATATAGGTTGTAACACTCAGAATAGTCTCAGTATCATCGTACGTCAGAGTAGTTAGCCACTTTTGTATTAATTGTTTTGCTTGTCTTACAGATTTATTGTTTAGCTGGCAAAATTTTAGAACATTATTATAAACACATGCTCTTACATTCTGACCAAAACGTTGCGCAAAGGATGTATTGATTGGCGGGGTATGAATTTTAAATACTCGTTTGCTTATCAGCTCCAAGTAATTTTCTGATGAAAGTAAATGCTTATGCGCTGATACCGATGTTTTTAAGATAAAAAGTTGCCGGACACTTAGAACACCACTTTCTTTGTACAATACTGTAGTTGGATATCTATAAGGTTTCATAAGCATGACTTTGAGTACGGAGCGTTGCGCTCGTTCGACTTGAATAAGGCAAATTTTAGCGGCACAACTGTGGATGAAAAACAGACTGAGGATGAACTCCAAAAAGGAGCACCAGAAAGTCTGGGAACGCAGAGCCGACTGCAAGCAAACAAAGATTATGTTCTCTGCAAAGAAACGAAAAATAAAATGAACCGCGAGGATCTAAGGGTGATGGTGGGAATCATCACAGGACGCTGCGAACTTAACCATCACCTCTTAAAGACCGGGGCCACGGACAGTAAGCTTTGTCGCGCATGTCTTGAGAAAAAAGAGACGATGGAGCACGTGATGCTTCACTGTACGGTCACATCCGATGTCAGACTGAAGACGGATCTGCAAGAGTTCATCCAATCTCATCCGCTAACACCACAACAACATCCACGGGGATCTTGGAAAGCTGCATCTATCAACCCAAAGTGCTGCTCTGTTACGTCAAGGAGCTAGGATGGCTGACGAGAGCGATGAGCATGACGCCATCACATTTTTGTGACGACTTGGGGTACGATGAGACACACACTCTGCGATGTTATTTTATTCATATACTAGCTTACGCCCGCGGCTTCTCACGCGTGGGTTATCAATAAAAAGTAGCATATGTGTCAATCCGGGTCATAATCTATCGACATACGAAATTTCATCAAAATTAGTTCAGCCATGATGACGTGATTTTTAACAAAAAAAAACATCCAAACTTTCGCATTTATAATAGTGTGATGCTATAAATAGCAGTATAATAATTGATTACCTTACTCGCTCTCGCCTCTGGCTTCTCCCACAGCAAACAGGCGTGTATTGATATGGTAATGACCACGACATGAAGTTATATTGACGGAGCTCAACTTCTGAAGTTTCCAATTCAAAACTTAGTCTGGTGCATTTTGTTCATAGTTTTTTTATAGTGTAAGCTGTTGTAGCATGTCTAGTTATCTTAAAAACTCGGAGGAATCAGCGTTGTATGTATACTAAAATAAATCTTTATTTTTTATTCTTTAATCTTTTTTAAAACTTTATCCCGTCTAGGCTTGAAATTTTTGAGATGATTTTAAACATCTTGGAATTTTCCGTATGTGTTCGGATAACACTATAAAATACTATTTGAAATAAGCAGCGCGACATCTCTTGTCAATGCACTAAACTGCAACGTTTGGCATTGATCAGGTACAAAAAACTGTATAAGTTTTCCTGTAGATGGAGCTAAGGCGCTTTAGTCATAATCTGAATCATATCACTAATTTCGACCTGAACGTGAAATGGCCTGGTAGCACAGTTGGATAGTGCATCCTCGTATCAAGAAGAAGGTTGCGGATTCATGTCCCGTCTAGGCTTGAAATTTTTGAGATGATTTTAAATATCTTGGAATTTTCCGTGTGTGTTCAGATAACACTATAAAAATACTATTTGAAACCTTTATTAATTTTTCTTATTCCTAAGATTAACACTAGGGATTAATATAGATAACATTTTATACATTGCCTTAACTAGGAAAACCTGTGTTTCAGGTGATAAAGGCTGCACTGGGGGTATTAATACTCGAATTAACTGTACCTAATAAAAAAAAAAAAAAAACTAAGTGCAAACATGGCAGGTATGTGTTTACGTACTATACAACATTTAAAGTCTTATTTTATTACGGTTAGTAACTCCTCAGTTTCCTCGTAAGTTAGATTAGATAGAGCAGACTGTAAGGCCCTTTTACAATTTGAGAAATTCATTGAGTGGATGCTCAATTTTCGGTTTAGCCTGTTGTACAGCAATGGTCCTAGAAACATTAAAAATCTGGATGTGAAAGCATGCTTTACTGGGGTGTAGTTAGTGCGGCCGATATCTTTTCATCCTTTGTTAGTACATTCAGAGCTATAGGGAAGTGTTCTGTGTTGTCTTAAAACTAAGTTTAGTATAAATAGCTGCCTAACTGTTAGAACTTTACACGACTTATTGTAGTTGTTGGTTGGATAGAGAAAAGGACGAAAAGTGGATACCTTAAGGATTGCTCCTTGCGCCCTTTCTGCGGCTAATAAAAAGGTTTTACATGCTCCATGCACATACATGTTGTTTGAGGATAACTTTCAAAGCGATGATCTGATCACCGTGAAAATTAGTATATAGGTAGGTAGTGATAGCACAATCCTGGTGTATTAAACCAGCTAAATATGTGATGTGGTTGTTAAGATATTGGGGGTCAAGAGGAATAAAAAATGAAAATGAGACTATTAGGTCAAGCGGGATGTTTAATCATCATCATTTCGACCTTTCATTTGAGGTCTCAGTTCGGAGCGAACCACTAGTCATACATACATTACATACGCGTTTTTCTTTACTTATCAAAACAAATTATTGACAAAATGCGTTTTTGAGCGATGAACCTCAAACTACGACAATCTATGAACCTTTAATATACGTATATTTTGCAAGAAAGCCTAAAATATACATACATTTTCATAAAACTCCTTAAAAGCAAAACCTTGTAGCTGATACGTAGCTGGACCGTGAAATGAATTGGGGAACACCTGACGCTGTTATTAGGGTTCCTTGGGGTATTTGAAGATGGAACAAGCAAATGGCCAACCTGATGTTAAGTAACCATCGGCTATAACAAAGTATTGCCTCGGAGGTCCTTAGAAACATGCACTGCGTCTATTAACTTGAGGATTTAGGTGTAAAGCCTCATGTTCCTGTAATTTTACAATACAGCCATACTGCTTGGCGGCAGAAATAGGCATGGTGGTAGCACTTTCCCGGGCGAGCCCTTTCTGCATAAGAATGTATATTCATATGACAGGATGCGAGACCATCGCTGCATAAATACTAACCAATGACACACCTTTGTTATTTTGCTGGTTTAGAATTTTAACCATTAGTGCCTCGCCGGGATTTGAACCGACAACACTCCGACCATCTGGTCATAAGTTTTGGTGCATCCCACTAGCTCTTTTAATTTTAATTATATTTACAACGTTTTTATTTAAACATGTACTGAACTCTAATGCTAATTTCGCATCGCTCTTGACGAATTGTGTTTTAGATATTCCAGAATAAGACATCCGAATAATGATCGCAAAACATCTAATTATATTTTCGTACGAAAAGAACTTAAGCATATTTCTGAAAAGTTGTTCTAGATAGTCTTCGTTTTGGAACGAAGTTCCTTATCGCGCTTTGCGAAAAGGGGCTAGACGGAAAAAATTAAGATCAAAAGTTGTAACGACACTTTTTGCTATAGTTGTAAGCCGTGCGGCGTGCGCGCGTTTCTCTGTCTGTCTCTCTCTCTCTCTCTCTCATAGAAAGCATGCCAGTTATTTTCGTTTCGTCTTTCTATTTCGCATTGAACAGTGTGGTGTCGCGACTATTATTTTTGTTGAGTGTATACAGGTTTTTGTAAATATTAAACAATCAACAACAAAATATAATACTACAATCTATGCAGTTTTTTCAAGACATTTAAATAAAATAGAATCCCAAACATATGTTTCCTACTTCAGTTACCACAAGCCAATTATTACTAAAATTGAGCCTACTGATTAAGTTTAAATTACATTATAATTATTAATAATAAAATAAATATAAAAATAAAAATAACATTTTATTACAATTCCTTCACTAATTAATCGATAGGAACTTCGTTCCATCCGGGTGTCCCTTGACACATCTAAAGTTTTTTATACATTAGGCTAGCGTTTGAGCACGATCTCGCCTGATGGTGAGCGATGATGCAGTCTACGATGGATCAAGCTTGCCTAGAAGAAACCTGTTGATTCGCGACTTATCTCATCGATTTCGTTCGAAACCTTTGCATATATTTCTATCAGTCATGTTTTTTTATTAACAAATTTCGCTATACAAACTTTGAAGAGGGTATTAGTATTTCGCTATACAAACTTTGAAGAGGGTATTAGTATTTCGCTATAAAAACTTTGAAGAGGGTATTAGTATTTAATTGGTATTTATCTATTCAATTGGTATTTTTATTGATACCTAAAAGTAACTAACGATTTACCTGAATGCGATAATTGAGTACTTTCCTTAAATCAAACGAACTAAATTTTTTTCCATATACATAGGCAATAATTTATTTTCTAAATAGAACACATACATTTACAAATGAGTGAGACAGAAGATAGAAGGAAAGTTGATTTAAAATAAAGTACTTAAAAATTTAAATTAAACAGTACTTGCCAAAACAGAAACAAACATTCATATAATAACTAGCTGCTGTCTGCGACTTCGTACGCGTTACACTTTTAAATGTGTAGGTAACCTAGAATTATAGCTAAACTCGCTGTTGCAACTTAACTTGACACCCCATTTTTATCCCATGTGAACTAATTTAGGGGATAACAGGTAGCCTATGTGGTAATTCAGGTTATAATGTACGTATATACCAAATTTCATCGAAATCGGTTCAGCCGTTACGAGGTGATTGAGTAACAAACAAACAAGTAAATAAACAAACATTCATAATATCAGTGTGAGTAATTTTATCTATATCTGCTGATTTTCATGTAGGGATTATTATTATTTTTTTGAGAATAAATGATTATTAAACATAAATGTACTTAAATGAATCTCATTGAATAAAATAAATAATTCATAACTACCGTCTTTCAAAACATTGTAAATACGTTCTGACCAAGCAATACTATTATTACTTTGAAATGATACGATATGATTCGGACAATCTTCGCTGAAATACCCGATTGTGAGAGAACAAAGCTTATGTAGGGTTGGCAAAAAAAATCATGAATATATTGAAATTAAATAAGATAGACAGATAGAAAACGTTTTTTTGTATACCACACTTAAAACTAGACACGCGATAGTACAATTGGCGGTCTTATCGCTAAAAACAATCTCTTCCAGACAACATTTGGATGGAATGGATTTTACGAGAACGTTAAAGGACGGTAGCTTTATAACTTAAGCTTTTTATTTAACTATGTACAAAACAAAATAAACAGATACCAGGGTAGGTAATATTAATATTCTATTAATAAATATAATACAATTACACCTAGTCAGGTCATAAGTATTGTCACACAGTAAAAACTTTTCTTTTAGAATGCTGGCCACAAAAAAGTTTATAGGATTCGAATTTCGAATTGTTCATGAAAATAAAAATGTAAACTTTTTAGAATTTTACTCATTTTTAAATATGGAGTGGACGCTTAAAGAAGACCGTGTTGCAGTTATTGCGTTGCATCGTTGCGGTTACGCGCCAATTAAAATTTTTGACATACTGAAAAATTTGAATATAACCAAAAGATTCGTTTATCGCACCATCAAACGATACAATGAAGACTCTAGTGTAGATGACAGGTCAAGAAGTGGTCGCCCTCGGTCTGTTAGGACTCCAGCAGTGATAAAAGCTGTGAAGGCGCGAATTCAAAGAAATCCCAAACGTAAGCAGTAACTGTTGGCCCTTCAGATGGGGTTAAGCAGAACCACGGTGAAAAGGGTGTTAAATGAAGACTTAGGGTTTCGGGCATATCGAAGAAAAACAGGACATCGTTTGAATGCTCGTCTAATGGACCTGAGACTGAAGAGATGCCGCGCTTTGTTTAAGCGGTACGCGGGAAAAAATATCGGGAAATTCTTTTTTCGGATGAAAAAAATTGTACCGTAGAAGAGAGCTACAACAAACAAAATGATAAGGTGTACGCACACAGTAGTGAAGAAGCGAGCAACCGTATTCCGCGTGTCCAACGAGGTCATTTTCCATCCTCGCTCATGGTATGGTTGGGAGTTTCGTACTGGGGCTTAACAGAGGTACATTTTTGTGAAAAAGGTGTAAAAACGGATGCAGTTGTGTATCAAAATACAGTCCTGACAAACCTTGTGGAACCTGTTTCTCATACCATGTTCAATAACAGGCACTGGGTATTCCAACAAGATTCGGCGCCAGCTCATAGAGCGAAGAGCACACAAGACTGGCTGGCGGCGCGTGAAATCGACTTCATCTGGCACGAAGACTGGCCCTCCTCCAGTCCAGATTTGAATCCGTTAGATTACAAGATATGGCAACACTTGGAGGAAAAGGCGTGCTCAAAGCCTCATCCCAATTTGGAGTCACTCAAGACATCCTTGATTAAGGCAGCTGCCGATATTGACATGGACCTCGTTCGTGCTGCGATAGACGACTGGCCGCGCAGATTGAAGGCCTGTATTCAAAATCACGGAGGTCATTTTGAATAAACTTTAGTGTCATAAGAATCTATGTTTTGTTAAGTTCATTTTGGTATATAAATGGTTACATAATGAATAAACTTGTTTCAATTATTTTATATTAAACATGTGACAGAATTTATAACCTGACTAGGTAAGATAAGATAACGTGTATTTTTCACAACATAGAACAAAGTAGAAAAATATATGTACAAATTATAAATATAAAAACCCAGTAATATTCCGTTTAACACCTTCTGGAAAAGTGGTGATAATCTTCGGATCGGCTGATGTGATCTTCGTCATACATAGCTTAGAATCAACCCAGTTAAACTAGCTTTCTATTTTAAAAAACCGCGTTCGAATCGGTGCATCCGTTTTGGACCATCCATCCATCCAACTGCGATGCCACAGACAGTCACAATACCAGATTTAAGCGTTATTTAAAACTAGTTGACCCGGCCGCGGCTTCGCTTGCGTGGTTTTTCAATAAAAACATTACCCCCCTTTTACGCACTCGGTTAAAAAGTAGCCTATGTCCACAGTTCACAATTTTATGGTGCCTCCTTCACAGTACAAGCTGTGCGACTGTGGAACGCCTTACCAACCTTCACAAGGTCGTCCCAATCTCTTCCTATTTTCAAAGCCAAGATACACAACCATTTCTTTTCTTTGTATCGTAACTGCTTGTTAGTGTTTATGTTATTTATCCTCCATAGGTAGTGTAGTTTACTTATATATTATTAGTATGTATTTAAGTTGATGTTTATTAGTATAATCAATAGGTATATTTTATTTTCTGGGTTCTGTTTATGTATATACTCTTACACAGCCGTCTTTTAATTTTTGTTTATCCTGTCCATCCAAAAATTCTCTGGAAGAGATCGCTTTTAGCGATAAGACCACCCATTGTACTTTTATTTTGTTACTGTATTTTTGTTTGGTGTGCTATAGAGAGTTTTTCTGTTATTGCCAAATTTCTTTACGATCCGTTCAGCCGTTTAGTTATGAAAAGGTAACAAACAAATTAACAAACAAACAGTTACTTTCGCAGTTACTATGTACATATGTATTATAAATTTAAACTTTCCTCTTGAATCGCTCTATCTACTGCTGAAAATTACATTAAAATTCGTTAAGTAGTTTAAAAGATCTAAACGATCAGACAGCGGAAGCGACTTCATTTTAAACTATGTAAAGAAAAATTAAGTCAGTGCTAACCAAACTAAACGATTCGCATCAAATTTCATCAATCTGATAATCATGGGGGATTGATTCCCGCCGCGGAACAAAATGTTTGCATGATCTAGAATTTATTTGTAATTGTTTCTCAATCCATACTAATATTATGAATTCGAATGCAACTATATTTCTATTGCTGTTTTTTTTCCGTTTTCACGACAGCTGGACTGATTTTAGTGAAATTTGGTATAAAAATAGATTATAACCAGGATTGGGGCATATACTACTTTGTACCCGACTACGCAGTAGTGTTTTTATTGATAAACAATGCATGCGAAGCCGCGGGTGGGTCAGCTAGTTTATTTGAAGGATGTATCTATAATAAAAAACCAAAATATAAGTATGTAGGGAGCGTTGTTGTAATAAAGTAAACACCGCTTGTACAAATCAGTTTTTTATAATGTTCGTCAACAAACAGTCCAAACAGATAATTACAACAGGTAAATAAGTTTAAACGAAAAGGGTGCTTTCCCGGTGAGTTCGTGACGGAGTGCGTCACGGAACAACACAAGGAAACGACCGCACGCAGCGCGAGGTGAAGCCGGGTGAGAGCGCCTAGGCTAGTAGGACCACCCTTCCAATATTTGAAATGGCGGCGGCGCTAGCACGGCTACGACTGAGCTCTAACGCCGTGTCTTCTTCGCTCTCACACACCGGCGCAGCCGGTGTGGGGGCAGCAGTACGGGGCTTTGTTGCCCTTTCTTGCGGAGTTCTTTCCGCCCCCCGTTTCTACGGGGGGGTCATCGGGTCGGCTCGCGGAGCCTCAGGTGACTTACTCACGCGTTGCTGGCCGCCCGATGGTCTCTCCGCAGGACGGAGTGATTTGCGGTCGGCTGCTTAACGCGGATCTAGGTTGGGTGGTAGGAGGGGTGGGGGTGGGGAGGGATGAAGGGATGTCTACGTCTGAGTCTGTTGACGTATTCTGGTCGTTTTCTGTGACCAGTTCCCGCGAATATGGCTTACTCTTTGGGGGTATATCTGTGAGAGGAGCTAGTTCTCGTAGGTGTGAGCAAGCGGAGTTGTCCAGGCGCGCAAACATCCTGGTTGCTAGGCGGCCTATGAATTGGTCTAAGCTCTCAATTTCTAGGTCACGTTGGATAGTGCTGTTTCGGACGTACCGTGGCGCGTCTACAATGGTCCTGAGGCAGAGGCTTTGCTGACTTTGCAGTATCTTTCTGTGGCCTTTGGCTAACAAAGCATACCATGCGGGGGTCGCGTATGTAAGACGCGGACGGACATATGTCTTGTATAGTCCAACCTTCATTCGGAGAGGTAGGTTGGACTGCAGGACGGACTTGAGTAGTGCTCGGGTTATACTCGCCAGGCCACGGACGTTCCTTGCGTGTTTCCTCATCGTTAGATTGCGGTCTAATGTTACCCCCAGATATTTGGCCGTGTGTGACCAGGCCACCGGCTGTTCTTCCAGGATGAGTATGGGTGGTAGGGTGAGCTTCCTCGAAAATGCGACGGCCTGTGTCTTACTCACATTGACACTCAGTCTCCATTTTGTCAGCCAGGCGGGGAGCTCTGTTAAGACCCTTTGCATCTTGGTGGCGGCGTGATTCAAGTTCATGGATTTTGTGATATATGCGGCGTCGTCCGCATATAGGGCTAACAGAGCTTCTTCTGTTTTGGGTATGTCGTCGGTGTAATGTGAGTAACACACTGGGGAGAGGCAGCTGCCTTGGGGGACTCCGGCCCCGATTGGTCGTCTGGAGGAGGTCGCCTGCTCCACGCGCACTAAGAAGCTGCGGCCTTGGAGGAACGAAGCTATTACCTTCACAACCTTCTGCGGTATTGGTGAGGTAGCCATCTTTTTAAAGGAGTCCCGCGTGCCAGACTCGGTCGAACGCTTTTTACATATCCAGAAATACTACGACTGAGTGTTCGCGCCTGTTGTGGGCGGTGGTGAGGTGATGCAGTACTCTACACAGTTGGAGCGTCGTGCTGTGTTCTGACCGAAATCCGTACTGTTCTGGACGCGGGGGGATGTGAGGATTGATGTAGGTAAGGAGGAGCTTGTCAAATAATTTTGATAGGCTAGGAAGAAGGGTGATGGGGCGATAACTCTCCGGGAGAAGGATGTTTTTGCCGGGTTTCGGGATCATGATAACCCGGCCGGATTTCCAAGGAGTAGGGAAGTGACCGCTCCATATACTCCCGTTGAAGAGCCGGGTTACGGAAGCGATCATTTTGTAGGGGAAGTGACGGATGGCAGCGTTCGTGATATTGTCCTCGCCGGGTGCCTTCCTTGGCTTTGTCCGACGTATGGCCCGTTGGACTTACCCGGAAGAGAAGAAAATACCTTCTGCGGTGTCTGCCTCCTGGGTGTCGGCCTTGAGGTAGTTTTTGACAAAGGGTTCCACTTCTACTATGTGTGCCGGATCTTTGTCTGGGTTGGGCTTGAACTGATCCTCAAGGCTGTCTGCGAAGATTTCCGCTGTCTTCAGCTCGGTATCTGGGGTTATCATCTTGGTGTCTTAGAGGTCGAATGGGTGTTGCGGTGTTCCTCAGCTGTCGACAGAGTTTGTGGAGTGACGCCCAGTCATCTGTGGCGTCTTCATTCCTTCTTTCCCATTGTCGGGCGTTGTCAGCCTGTAGCTCTGCCTTCACCTCATCGCAGAGGGCATTCAACTTGGACTTCAGACGTGGGTCCCGTGTTCGCTGCCATTGTTTCCTCAGTCTACGCTTCTCTGAGAGGAGTCTGGTCAGGTGTGCTGGTGCTCTGGTCAGTCTATTTTGACGAGGTGGTTGTGGGGCTTTAGAGAGTGCCCCTTGGGTTGCGCTCGTGATTTCCCCGGCCAGTTGGTCCACATCTGAGCTCTCTTTTTTTTTTCGGCGCGTGGCTCCTTATATAGGCCAGTCGCAACATTGTGTGTGTGCGCGGGTCTCAGGTGGGGATGGTATGCAGAGCGGTGTACGAGTGAATCGCGCGCAGGGTTGCTACAAGTATAATTAATTATCTGTATTTTATATTAATTATTAATTATCTGGTTCCTATATTAGTTAAACAGTAACAGTACAAGTTTTGCCTAAATTAGCTATATTTAATTTTAATATCACTAAGTGAATGCTAATACGGGGAGGGTCAGCTAGAATTAAATACTTTTAATGTTTCTGATTTTTTTGCTAACTGTCCCTTAGATTTCGTCACTCGAACTTTATGTGAAACAATATGGTCCCTGGGTCAGCCATTCTACAACGCCAATATTTGGTATAAACGAAAATATTCGGACCCCTATTATACGATCCTAACCGAACTGAAAAGATAGAAACGCTCTCAGTACCAAAAAAATCTAGCATTTCAATAATCACATTTGACGATCTCCGTGCTGCAGTTGGTGAATAGCCGGCTGAGACGTATTTTATTTTATACTAGCTGACCCGGCGAACTTTGTACCGCCTTACCATGCATATGACGCGGGCTGCCAATTTACGTCACCGGTAGAATTGTCAACCAGCCATTAATAGCTGCATCTATATATGAGAAACATAATTTTCTTCATAATTTTTTTTGCGTGATTTTTTTCGATATTTTATTAGTTATTAAGCTATTCTGGACGAAGACAAATCAAAGATGATCAAAATCAGTCCAGCCGTTCTTGAGTTATATATGGTGTAACTAACCCGACTTTGTGGTATATAATATAGATTATTTATATTTTGTTTTTAGATTATATGCATACATATATGATATAGTCATCAACATAGCTTACACTGACAATATTTAGCGGTTCCATGTATAAATGTCAAAACTTAGTGGTACTGTTATTAAAGATGAGTGCATGCATTGATATTTTATGTCGATCCAGTAAATTAATTCAATTTTAATATTAAAATAAAATGGCATGCACTTAAACTTAAAATGCTTACTTAAAATGCTAACAATATAAAAAAATTATAAATTTCATTATATACGTAAGAGGTTGCGGGTTCGATTCCCGCCGCGGAACAAATGTTTGCATGATCTACAGATATTTGCTCCGGCTCTGGTTGGTTCTCTATAATTATAAGTATGAATTTACAAAAAAAAAAATTTTATCAGCTTTGTTTAGTTTGGGGCTAGATAGCGCTGTGTGAAATATCCAGCATTATTATTGTTATAAGTCCTTGACTCCCGCTGACTCGATATCGAACCTACTACAATTGAAAATGTATTGTCCTTTTTTCCTAGTATTTAGGTTAAAATTACGACTTAGAAATAAGAGTACTGATGCGGATGATCAGTAAGAATTTAACTTTTTCTTATAGTAATATATCTCTCTACTAATCAAAAGTTAGAAAACGAAATAGCAAAAAAAAAGAAGCCACATGAATAAATTCACTCAGAGATTAACTATCATACCTTATGCAGCACATGTCCAAAGTTACATAACAACACGCCGTGTCTTCAAAGTATGGATGCCGCGGGGGGCGAGGCGGAGAGTGTTTCGCCCCTCCCCGCGCAAGGGTGTGCCGGGCAAGCCACGTGGCGGTCGCGTGGTTCTTCAGTACTTTCCACTTTGCCGGCAAGGCATTACCGAGGTCTAACTTCGTCTAGACCTATAATAATCGTTTGCTTCCCGGGTAGACGAAACTAGACCTCTACGAGAAGTATTTGATTTCTGCCGGCACTCCTAGCCTTATAAATTTCCAAATAAGCCTAAAATAAAACAGAAGGCCAGACCTACCCGCAGAATTATAAGTTAAAAACACCTGAGAGTAACTAGCTTATGAAAAACTTTATTACGTTATCAGTTAGTGAGATCACACAAAATTATGTAATTAGTGTCATGGAACACGACATCATACTAACCGTTTATTATTCAACCGACACTAATACATTAGTTTTGAAATAAAAATCATATCAAATCAAAAACATTTATTTGTAACAACATCAATAGTACAATAGAACAAACACACACAGGAGACAACAAAAAGAACAATGAAACAATAACTAAAAGAATAAAATTAAATAAAAATGCAAAATACTGCAGTGCGTGTGTGTCTCATTGTACTCACTGCGTGTGTCACAAAAAGGCTCTAACTCAACATTATGATATATCAGCATTCTATGGTCTTCGCCAACTTACAAGAACCGTCCTCGATAGGATCTGAATTAATGAAGTATTATTTCCTCCGTCAATGCCGCCAATCCAATCTCCCGTTGGCTACATTGTTTAGGTATGTACTTAAATTTGTAAACGGCTCTTTTAGCCAAATCGCGATACCTGGTCTCGACGCTCGCATATACTTGTTTGAATATCTTGCGTCAGTCCCTTCGCGCCTTCCAATTTACTCAAGCCCGACTTCACTCATAATCAAATTCACAATTTGAGCCATAAGACGGCCCCCCACTAGACAGAAAGGCGATCTGAGGGCTTAGCCAAGTTACATTAGATTAGCGATGACGCTAGTCGATAAGTCCGAAAATGTATGGGATTTGACACATGCTATGGAAATATCACGTGATATATCGACAACAAACCTGTATCTTGGCTACGGGCCCTGATAAAGGTTGCTTGAAGTCGTTGGGTGCAGACCGAATAATATCGGTCGCTCTAAAAATCTATGGAGGAGGCATATCCTCAGCAGTGGACGTCCTTCGGCTGATATGAAGATGATGATGAGTTTGAGTCGACCATAAACACTGTAGGGTGCTTCTAAACAATATATTTCTACGCAGAGACCTCTATTCTGAGATTCTTATTACATTTTTGAGAGGGACCAGGTATGGACGCTGACTTAGCTTTACATGGTCTTGTAACCTTTTTCGGGGGTCTTATGACCTTAGACGGCATACATTATCATTGGAATTAGTTGATTCTGAAATTATGGTTCAAATTAGGGTCATTTTAGTAAGTAGACAAAATGTGTCACAGATGCCGTTGGTAGAAAAAAAATTGTAGTAAGAATAAGAAATTATAGGCAATATTTATCTATCTTCCAGAAAACCTTCGTTGAAGGCGTTTTTCAAAGAAGGTTTCTGGAAGATAGATAATATTGCCATTAGAAACCAAAACCCATGAAAATATACTTTCAAATTAATGATACTATGAGCAGCCTTTTCGCTAAAAGCGATCTCTTCCAGGCAACCTCCAAAAAAGGAGTTCTCAATTCGGTTGTATAGTTTATGTCTGTTACCTCAAAACTCCGTCATTTATCAACCTATTTGAAAAAATATTCTCTTATGATAAGTAAACTTTCAGATAAAGTCCAAAAAATTTCATCTAAATTGGTTCAGATTGGATTTTTCTGTTTGCAACCCATTATACGAGTACATTAATGTTTTGGGGTTCCTTGTTTGGTGTCTAAAAAGTGTAACTATATATTTCCAGTAGTATCAAAATAGTATATTATGATGCAAGTGAGCTAAGTTGCTCATTATACACGAGGCTGTCGGTTGCAACCCGAGCCGTAGGCGAGGGCGTAAATCAGTCGAGTGTCTAGTGAGCAAGTTGCTCACGAGTTTCATACGCACTTTTTTAACACACTTGCGAGGAAAAAACAAACATGCATTGCATAAAATTTAATCGTTTTGAAACTATTGGTGAATGTACAATTTTCAAAACGATATTGGATTGTTTTTGATGGCGATTTCACAGTTTGTCTTACATTGGTACTTGCCACTTCTTTAGTACCTTCATTTACTTCTTGTGCAAATGTCGGCGACAAAGGTAAATCATACAAGTTACTGGAAGGTGAAGGCACCAAATAACTCATGCTACGAGATGTACATGGTTGTGGGTTACAGTACGTTTTGAAATCAACACCATGTTTGAGCTTAACTATGCTTCTTAACATGGAATAGATGCACCACAGGTAGCTGGGTTTGTATATATTGGCGAGTTCAGAGAAATACGCCAAAAACACGAGTTTTTTGTTGCTCTTCCATTGTAGGAAACTATCGTATGCAGCTAAGTACTTTTCTCTAGATTTTGCAGGTATTAAGCTTTCATTTGCATTTTGTGCTGAATTTAGTATATCTGGCGGGGTTAAATCTATTAATTGTTCATCTTCTGTACTAAAACATGACATATTGAAAATTATTTACCACACAGCAATAAATGCGATACGAACAAAAAAATGGGAAACGGCGCGCAAGTTTTTTTTTTGCACGCGCCAAATGTAAGGTGATTGATTACATATAGCCATACAGCCTACTTCAAAATTATAATTTTAGTGATAAAATGCAAATATTTTATAACAAATTACTGTGACTTATAAATAATTTGATAATACCTAAATATTTTTTTCGTCTTAATTAGGGTTACAATAATTTATTCCAAAAATGTAAATGGATTTTCAGCGGCATAAAACCTCTTTGTTGTTACAAAAGAAACTGTAATACCCGGATATATTGAAAATGATATGTTTACTCGCATATAATTTGCAGTTAGGTACTAACTTAACTTTGTAGAGATAATTCTATTATTCACTAGTGTGTAATATTATTACGCATGCGTGTGTTATAGTTCGGTTTATGGCCCTAATAACGACGTATTAGGGCTCACTTTACGAGCAAGTGTGTTGAAAACATAAATGTGAAATGAGAGCCAAGTTCAATATTATAACATATGGCCTTAGTTGTTAACTTCAACGACAAAAGAAGTGAGATCTAAATGGGTGCCAAGTTCAATGGTCAGTCCTGAAATTTATAACAACATAAAATATTTTATAACAACTTAAAATATAATTTCTTCTACCTGGTATTATAAATTGAAACCTAACGTACGACTTGGCTAGTATTTACGAATTATTATTACCTACTAAAACAGTCATGGAAGGGCCATATGTTCGATGGCTAGTTGCTACCAGCAAGCCAAATTTTCAGAAGAATAAAATGAGAGCTTACAGCTTTAGAACTTGCGAAGGCTATAATATAATCAGTATATAAAAACTAGCCAAGCCAAACCTTAAACTTCAATATATTTTACTACGTTATAAGAAGAAATGATATCTTATGTTGTTATAAAATATTTTGTGTTGTTATAAATACATTTCAGAACTGACCACTGAACTTGGCACCCATTTAGATCTCACTTCTTTTGTCACACTAATATTGTAAATGTGAAAGATTGGATGTTTGTTTATGTATTTATAATTCACTAGCTGACCAATCCGCAGCTTCGCACGCGTAGTTTTTCAATAAAAACAGTACCCTCCTTCTGCGCAAATAGGTAAAAAGTATCCTATGCCACCCGGGGATAGTGTAGTTTCCCAGCAGTGAATGAATATTTTAAATCGGTCCAGTAGTATCGGAGCCTATTCAAACAAACAAATCTTTCCTCTTTATAATATTAGTATAGAAGTATAGATAATTCATTTATTCCATGTAAATCTAGGTACAATGTGAGTTTTATATAAGCGCTAGATTTTGCCTTGCGGCGTACAAGTATTTTATAATATACATAAGATGCAAATACAAAAACATTAACATTACACAATTACTTAAATTCAGAAAAATAAAATGTCAAGAACTAATAATTAGGATAATAAAATGTTAATTAAGATTTAAATTAGTTTAATCGATTTGTTTGTCGAATTTAATTTGTTTGTTTGTTACTCTATAACGTCGTAAAGGCAAAACCAAATTCGATGAAATTTGGTATATACGTAGATATCCCATAAATCCGTTCCCGTGGGATAAAAATCGGGTGTCAAGTAGTAACAGCGAGTTTAGCTTTATTTATAGGACATTTAGTAGTGTAACGCGTACGAAGTCGCGGACAACGGCTGGTTATTATAAAAGTATCAATATCACAATACTTGTAAAACATTTGATGAAATAACTTTTGACAACTCAAATATTCAATTACGTATAACGTGAAAATGCTGAGAATAAAGTACGAGTTTTAAATTCCAAATTGGCTAAGATATGCTGAATTTTGTTCTGAAGCAGACGAAAGCTAGACCAACTTTAGAAACGGCTATTTTGCTCTTATTGCGTCCATTTACAAGTTTTTTATTAAAGCTGTATGTATGTTCGTCCTTAAACTTTGGGAGAAAATTTACAAGACAGATCATTAGACGTGTCGTACGTTATGTATGGTTCTAAGCGGTCATGAACGGGACGGTTGAAAGAAGAGTGAACGCGGCAGAAATGAGAATGTTGAGATGGATGTGTGGGGTAACGACAATGGATAAGATAAAGAATGAGTATATTAGTATATTAGAAGAAGTTTGAAAGTATCGCTAGTGATAGAAAAATTGAGAAGGTATGCCTGACATGCCCATACCACGCCTCCTCAATATGTTGAGGAAGCGTGGTATGGGCATGTCATGCTGAGCAAAGAAAATCATGGGACTAAAAGAGTTTTAGATATAAATGGGGGTGGATATAGAAGGAGAAGAAAAAGAAGGCCGAAGAAGAGATAGATGGACTGTGTGAAGAATGATATGGGTAGGAAAGAAGTGACAACAGAGATGACGGCTGATAGAGAGGTATGGAAGAAAAATACATTTTGTGCCGAATACGTAATGTGGGAAAAGGCCAGGAAGAAGAGTACATAAATAAATAAATAATAAATATTGCTGGACATTTCACACAGTGCTATCTAGTCCCAAACTAAGCAGAGCTTGTACTATGGGAACCAGATAACTGATAGAATACTATATCCTTTTTTTTGTAAATACATACTTATAATATAGAAAAACAACCAGACCCGGAAAGAATACCTGTAGATCATGCAAACATTTGTTCCGCGGCGGGAATCAAACCCGCTACCTCCTGCATCTCAGCCGGCTGTTCGCCCACTGCGCCACAGAGGTCGTCATACACATCCATACATACAAACATACCAGAATATGTATTCGTAACATGTATTCGTATTGGTATGTTTGTATGTTTGACCTCGGTGGAGCAGTGGGAAAATGGCTGGCTGAGACGCTTACAATGCAACAAGTTTGTAACCTAGTGAACTCCATAACGGTATTGAGTATTGAGACGTAGGAGGATGCGGGTTTGATTCCCGCTGCGAAACAAATATTTGCAAGATATACAAATATCAGTTCCGGTTCAAAGTGTTTCTCTAACATATTAATCTTATTAATGCGAAAGATTGGATGTTATTTTTTATTTATTTGTTTGTTTGTATGTATGTAGATAACCTGGATTAACATATAGACTAGTTTTTATTACATAGATCAGGTCCCATGGGATAAAAAAGGGATGTCAGCGAGTTTAGCATTATTTCTAGGTTACCTACACATTTAGTAGTGCAACGCGTACGAAGTCGCGGGCAACAGCTAGTAATATTATAAATATGTATTTTCATCCATCCATCCATCTCAGCCCAAATCCACCAACTGCTGTGAAAATTCTTTATTGCACAAAATAAAAATAGTCTGTACATAGGCGAGCTTAATGCTAGATAGCATT
The DNA here is from genome assembly GCA_918857605.2 of Philereme vetulata. NCBI lineage: Eukaryota > Metazoa > Arthropoda > Insecta > Lepidoptera > Geometridae > Philereme > Philereme vetulata. The sequence goes on from OU975425.1 coordinate 2,565,370, forward strand.
CTCTTCCAGTTAACCTTTGTGTAACGCAGACAAACAGTTATTGTAGAATGTGCATATTTGGTAGAGATATATGTTTATAATATTTGCGCATTTCATCGATTTTCCGTTCAAAAATCAGGGAAAACATATTTTCTACGTTTATTTTCTGTATATCTCTGAAACAGTAAATAGAAAAAAATACTTTTATAGAGGATTTTCAACAATAAACTAGAAATATTACTCTAAACGCGTTTATATCAATTCCAAATCATAAAAAATACACGTCCACAGAAAAACAAACCTATCCACCCAGACATAGTGAACAAAATCCATTGCAATAACCATATGTTCAGTTATATACGAAGCGCTGTTTTTATATGAGTCAATTAAATTTTATATGAGTTTAACGGAGTGTATGAAAATACGGATGAACGAGCTGGTTCAATTGTGAATATGTCTTGTTCAATGGCCGCTTTACTTCTCAGGATTAGAGGCATGGGCCGTTGGGTTTCAATAGATATCTTGATGTGTAAGCTTTTTTCGTGAATCGGACTTGGAAGGCCCAAAAACAATTCCAAAAACAAAACTGTAAGGAGTAAAACAAAATAAAACATGACTTTTTTTCTGTGTTTTGACTAGCTGTTGCCCGCAACTTCGTACGCGTTACTAAATGTGTAGGTAAACTAGTAATAATATTTTTTATCCCATGGGATCTGATTTATGGGAAATATTTTTCAAGAAACACCAACTTCCATGGAGATATCGTATTTATTTATCATTATTTTTTAGATCAATCTTGTTTTACATGAGTTTATTACATAATCAACAATTTTATACACAGAAATCGAATTTACTACCAACGTACTTACATACTGGTAGCTGTTGGAGGACGAATTAGCTTACATTTTTTTTAATGGTCTAATCTCGCTGTTGGCCTCTGTGGCCGTTGCAGCTTAATCGAACTTTTGGCAAGCGCAGAAGGCGCTCAGCAGATTGATAAGGCAACTAGCGAAGGGCACCACTTAGGTACGAACCTCGACTTGGGCTGTTGCCAGAATGGGGATAGGAGAGAAACGCCCGGGTACGTGCTTGTACCTGGTATAGGCGGCGACTGAAGGGACTCGTCGACCTCGCCGGCGAGGTCGCCGTACACCGGCAACACCCGGGGTATTGTCGATGCATTCCCTACACTGTATAAACCTCTTTACATTTCTCTTGAAGCGTGCCATGTCGTAGTCTAATGGAAAAACCTCAGATGGTAGCTCTTTCCACATCTTGCAAGTATGGGGTAGAAAGATCGCGTGAATGTATTTAGAAGTAGGTTATTTAATTATTATAAACATATTTATATATATTTTTTAATTAATATAATATAAGTACTTGTTCTGTTAGTTATTATTTGATTTACGCCGCCGTCCTCATTTGTTCAAAAAGATCCTGTCCATCCAAAGGCTGCCTGGAAGAGATCGCTTTTAGCGATAAGGTCAGCCATTGTACCTTTGATTTAATTGTGTATTCTCTTTTGTTTGTTTTATTTTTAATCGTGTGCAATAAATAAATTATCTCATCTAATCTGTTTTTTCATGTAACGAATTAAACAGAAAGACAGATATACCTACAACGCGAACATTCGCAAAATCCCGATAATGTGGTCGCAATGTAATATACATTTTTCTCTAACTAATATAAAATAACACAATTTCATAGTGAAGCCTTTGGCTCCATTAGGCCGTTAGACGCAAAGCCTAGAAGAAACGTAGCAAATGACATCATTCGAAAATTTCCTCCAGCGACTGTAAAAGGACAATTTATTTTACCCCGACTATCTCGTTTTGCGGTAGAGACGACATTACTAAGATAACCATTTAAAATCCGACCTTTTTGTTATTTAAAGAAAGAAAGTTAAAAAAATAATCTAATCACCCAAAAAAAACCGGCTAAGTGCGAGTCGGACTCGCGCACGAAGGGTTCCGTACTATAAAAACGGTAAAAAAATGACGTTTGTTGTAAGGGAGCCCCCCTTAATTATTTGTTTTTTTTTAATTTAATTATTTATTTTTAAAGTGAATGTACAACTAAATATTCTGTGAATATTTCAAGCGTCTACCTGTTGCCGTTATCAATATCGAGCTAAAACGAGCACAAAAAATCACGTTTGTTGTATGGGAGCCGCCTTAAACATTTATTTTATACTATTTTTAGTATTTGTTGTTATAGCGGCAACAGAAATACATCATCTGTGAAAATTTCAACTGTCTAACTATGACAGTTCATGAGATACAGCCTGGTGACAGACGGTCAGTCAGACAGACAGCGGAGTCTTAGTAATAGGGTCCCGTTTTACCCTTTGGTACGGAACCCTAAAAATAACCTAATGCTTTGCAGGCGCCTACAGTACAACATTTGAAGTTGATTACAGAAGCGTCAAAAGCAGCTTCGCAGATGGTCTTTTTAATTCTACGTTTGATGCTTATAAAAAAGCCGGACATTAATTATAATCCGACTTTCTCCTCATGTTACCCCAACCCTACGGTCGTTAAGACGACTGCCAACGATGCCAAAAGTCCGGCCGGCGAACTTCGATTTCATAATTTTACTTCGGACTCGCGTTGAAAAGTATCTTTCCGTTTCAAGTTTGCAGGAATACCCTGAATTTAACTATTAATTAAGTTGAGGGATGAACCGTTTTGCGAGATTGGTGATAAGTTAGATTTCAGTCAGATTCAAGTTATTAAATTTGAATTTTCGTTTCGGGTTGAAGAGTTCCTTTAAACTTTCGGCGCATCTTTCGCAAAAAGATATTTTAACCAACTCCAAAAAAGGAGGAGGTTCTCAATTCGACTGTATGTTTTTGAAGTGAAAATTTCTTTAAAAATTGTTATGGGAAATGTATTGATTACTTTATAAATATTCAAGCTACCGTTCTAAAATCAGTTATTACGATGTGTATTTTAAATTAATGTCGTACGTAACAAAACAGGTTGTATTTTTGACATACCAATATTATGATATGTAATTAAATTGTGATTATATGAATACTGAATACTAGCTGGGTGTAGAACACAGCCACTGTACTCCTGGCATCTGTCCTTGGATCCCAAGATCCCAAGATCCTGATCTGAGATAGAAGATAAGACCTATCTTATACCTTTTGTTGCCTTGAGGGTGCACCCTTTTACCTTTTGTCCCTAGGTTTTAAGATTTCTGTAAAAAGATAGATATCGCTTTATTGTACATCACACTTAAATAAACAAACAATATTAAAACAAATACCTAGACGCGCTAATACAAGTGGCGGTCTTATCGCTAAAACCGATCTCTTCCAGACAACCTTTGAGTGGACTGGCTTTCACGAGAACGTTATAGGACGATAGCTTTTAATAAAATAATTGAATACTGAAGAAGTTTTGCGTCGGGTATTGAACCCGCAAGGTCGGGCAGTAATAAATAACGAAAAATTTTTCAATATTACTCGTAGTAAAACAAACGAAAAGTTTATCTTTCATAGCAATATAATTTTTAATATTATAATATTAAATTTTGTTGGCAGTCAACTCATCAATCACCCGAGAATCAATCCATTCAAATTGCGCAGGTTTACCTACCGGCACAGTAGGAACCTAGTGGGTTCGAAACCCGTCTGAATCCAGCCTTCTAATTTTAATTCTAGGGTAAGGGGAATAAGATCTGTCCTTACGTCCCGCATAGGCGTTTAAAGTGCAATACCCCCCTTCTAACTTGACCCCAGCCATCCCAACTCTATAAGGTGGTTCGATTCCTGTACAAACAATCACGGTTGCCAACTGTACTCTAAACTTTGTAGCTAGATCTCTTGTGAAATGTTGCCAGAATTCCAACGATTGATATATTAAAAGCTAAAGTACAAAAAAAATAGGAACGTATTTGTTTGCACTGATACTACATTATAATATGCAAATAAAAAAAATATTATAATGGAGATTATGAACGAGTCACTACAAATAATCAGATGTACATACATAAATCGATCACTTGTAAACATTTGTAAGAACATCTTCTTGTTTGAAGTAGTTTAGTTTCGTATGTAGTTTTTTCAGGCACACGGGATTGTTACTCCACAACAGTGAGTGCTTCGTATTTTTGGCATTTTTACAATGACTTCTTCTTCTTCTT